>OY728131.1:1902042097-1907042097 GCA_963277665.1 Viscum album | reverse complement strand
TCATATATTACATGGAAATATATTTTATTAAAACCTATTATTGATATGTTTTGTACATGTAATTTTAAATTTAATTCTTACAATTATGTTATTTGAACTATTTATGAAGTGTTAAATAATTTTAATCTATATATATAAAATAATACATTAACGTTAACTTATTTTTTAATCATGATGATTAGAAAATACATTTACAAATAGAATACCTTATAAAAACAAAAATTGTAAATGTTAGTAACCAAAGATGAAAAGGGAATAAAATATTTAAAATAGGTTTCTTATTTAATGGTGGTGGTTTTATAGACCATATTTACCATCAAATCAATTACTTTTTACATTTTGAACCACTTTTCTTGATAGTGACTTCTCATTATTGAATAGTATTTTCTATTTACAAAAATGTTATCACAAGTCTCTTATAAAAGGGAACATCCTACCCTCTAATTCAAAAAATTCAAAAAACTGTTGGATCATAAACTTATATTCATAACACATTTTTTAAATACAACCCTATAATTATTATATGACATGTTTGGACCATTAATCCAATATAGTAATGCCCTATGTATACTCCTAAAGAGGTGGTCTTAGAAAGAGGTGTCATTCCTAACCGATTATTTTTGTTTTATTTCTTCTACCACATCCTCAAATTCATATTAAGCCATGATTATATATTAATATAAATATTTACTAAATCATTATATTTTAATTTTTTAATGTAATAACAAATATCCATATCCTCTTCCATTAGATAGGAAACAAAACCATCATCCATATATCTTGAAGACTATTGCCTCACGAACTGATGTGATTCATTTTAAATCATCACCTCATACTATAGTTTATGATGATTGATTTAATTTATAATTTTCATATTCATAAAATATTTTTCATTATTTAAATTAAATATCTCATATACAATATTACCTCACCAACCATTGGAAAATGATAATGTCTTTCACGTGTATGGTAGACTACCACGTTGCGAAGTGATGTGATTAATTTTCCATCATTGAATCACCAATATGGTATATATAAGGGAATTTAAATTAATAGTATGATATTTATAATATAATTATCATTATAAAAATATTTAAGTATAATTAGCATCATTCTATCATGATCTTTGAGATGTGGAAACCTTTTTCATATGTACGTACGGCCTACCGCCTCTATTGTTGTATAATAGTTCAATTTTCATTACCATATATCATTATAGGATTTAAATGTATAATTTATTTATAAAGATGATATCTATAAATTAATTACTATTTTTTATTGGGTGATAATGAACCTCTTTTACCATTATCAACAAAACAATCCTTTTTAAAAATAATGAACTAAGTGTCCTCAGAACAATAGACATTGAAATTACAAATTATGTTATTAAATATTCCATTAAAATAAATGAAGTATGTGGTTTAGGTTAATGATTCTAAAGATGGAAAATAATATTAAATATATAAATAATTAATCTAGGTTTATCTTATAGGCTTTAATGAATACACTTTACATGTCTAGACTCAATTTAAGGGTTTTCATCTCAATACAACACTCCTTGAATCACATATTCTCTTATACACCATATTTCATTTAACAGTGTATGTAAGATAAATATAATATATAAAATTCTGTTCTATTTTTATCAATAGTATTGTAACTTGATATTAATGATCTATCTTTTTAAAAATGTTCTTATTAAGATTTTTCTTAAACCACATGGTTGTTTGTCTCAATTTTCAATCCATTGATACATATTTATTATTATGAACCTATTTATTTTTATCAGGTGTACCTACCACCCATTTTTTATGTTACATCACTAGTCTCTTTATATTCATCATAATCAATGTTTTATTTGAATCTATTTCTTTCATGGTTGTTATTATTCAAAATTTTTTAATTTGTTATGAGATTTAGTATCATCCTCATTTTAATTAGGATTTTTTTTGAATTTCCATTGATGGAAATTATTTAATCATATTCTAATAAATTGCATTAATTTTATTCAATAGTTTTTATTAATGAAATATTCAAGTAAAGTACTATTTTCCCCTCTTCATTTCATAAAATGATTCAGAAATTGTTTTTATGTAAAGGAAACATTATTTAAATTTTTATGCAAAACTTATTATTTTTCTATATCCATATTTTAATTAAATATTTTAAATAATATTTTCTTATATTAAACAATGATTTATCAAATAAATTTTTAACCATTTTAATTGTTACAAAATAGATGAAAATGAGTCATTCTATCACTTTCTTGATACGTTACTTCTTTAAGTTTTACAAAAGTGTCTAAAATGATTTTATATTTTTAAATTATAAGTAAATAATATTATTTCTCCCTATCCCGACCACTAAATTATTTCAATCTTACCTTAAATTTTAAATTTTTATTTTAATGTGAATTTATATTTCCAAATAAAAAAATCCATGTGACCATCTAAATACATATTTAATTATGAATAAACCCATTAATGTTAAGGATTAGTTATAACAAGTATATTTATCACTTACATATTTACATATCTTATTATTCATTCAATTTATTTGCAAAAACCATAATTAGGTTAATTTTTCAAATTCCATCTTTTGAAATCTCATTTTATTATGATATTATGGAATATTATTCTACTCATTTTCATCCCATAGGTAAATCATAAGATTTTTCCCTATGATTTCTTCTCCTTTTATGGAACCCTTAATAATAAAAAATTTATGATGGTTTTGGAAGAATATCAATCAAAATAATTGGGTAAATTATTATTCATATGAGGTACCATATAGGTATTATGAAATAACCCTTATCTACTAAGCGACTTTGTCCACCATTTGATTTTTTAATAGATGATACCATTGAATTATATTTAGTTCATTATTTGTGTTCATAACACAATATCTATGTTTTAATGATATTTTGATATTGGATTCTTAATTATATTTTTCCATGTGATTACTCTTGGTATATCTATTTTACGATATCATATTATTCCTATCAGGGAAAAATTATGTTTCATTGTCATGTTTATTCACATACATTGATTTTTATCTCACCATTTTATTTTATTTATTACCCAAGTAATCCTATTCAATTTCAAACTATTTAATGGTTTTAGGATCGTATTATGGATAATAATAAAACATATTCCATGTTTTAATTCCCATTTGATGCCTTATAAACCTTCTCATTTAATGGAAATAGGCATTGAGAACTTTAGGTCGTAATTAATTGATTCATATATTAAAAATAATTTAATAATTTTTTTAAAAGTATAGAGTCTCTATGATTGGTATAATAGTTTTTTTGTTATTTTTAAGGATTGGGAGTGGAATAATATAGTGATAATTATAATGATGAGACTATGTATTGAAAAAAATTATCCTGCAATTTTTCTTGAGTATAGAGAAATAGGGTTCCATGATATTACATACATTTATAGATATTACATTTTAATTTTCTCCAAAAAGTAGTATCTAAGGGTAATAACACAAAATGGGTGATTATTATTGACCCCATCATCACTTGTTGTACAAAAAGGAGACCTACTATACACTTTGTTTGAAACTACGATGGGGTATGTTAAAAATATTTAAAAAATCATTATAAACCATTGTGAAGTAGCGGAATAAAATTGGTAAGTTTGAAAACATAATAGAAATTATTTCCATGGATAACCTGGAATGAAACATATAGATCATAAGATAGTATATAATTATCAATTATAATTTACTTCTTTAAAGTTTATAAGTCTTCCTATTTTAATTTAAATTAATTATAATCTTGTTTCTATTATTCATTTTAATTAATCGATGAAAATATGGGAAATCAGGAAAGAAAAAAAATATATGGCCAATGTTATTATTTCTCTAAATATATTTCAAAAATAATGAGATTAATATTTATACTTATTATTATCATTCCATATGATTTATACATAATTATGATAAATAACCGGAAGATAGTTGAATTTTCAAAACCATAAATGAAGATAAGAATGGTGTATCATGGATGTCCATGATTTTATGACGATAATGAATAGAATATTTTATTTATAACATATCAAAAAAGTGGTAATATAAAATATAGATAATTATTTAACGAAATTATAATATTCTTTATGTGTGGGAAAAAAGATTACAAACCTACTAATTGTCCAAGAAAAATGAACATTCCATTTAACATGACATAGGGGTATAACATTCAGCCTATGGAACCATAAATAGTTCAAATACATGGACTAGGTGATCTTCATCACAATGTGATTCAATGCTCTATTCTCAAGATTAATTCCAATAGTGATATGTTATGATAATAAATCATGTGTAATGATTGAAGTGTTTATGAACTACAAATCTAGAATAATTTGGTTGAATTATTTTTATCAATGGTATTATGGTTATATGAATCATGAAACATATAATGTTTTTTAGGCAATAATATTTTAATAAGGAATTTTATTAATATCTTGGATGATACTAATGGAATAGAATGGAGATTTAATGGTGTGGTGATATTTTAGGCATAAACGCATTATTTGAGAAAAGATAATCATAAATATAAAATTCATTTTGAGGAACCTTTGGTCAATGAAAATTAATTAATTTTATAGAAAATAGTAGTCTTTATTGTAATCTAGTGGATAAAAACATTTATTTTATGAAAAATGATATTTTTGAATGTGTTTATCATATTCTATACAATATTATACTATTTAACTAAATTTTGATATTTACTATCACATTTTTCATTCTTTTAGGGAAATCACGACACTAAAGTTAGGTGAATGCCAGTTCAATTTGATAAGGTCATGGTACATGAACCTAAAACATAAGGTCAATAAGGATTCATTTCCTACCATATTCCTATATAATTTATTTTTTAACATGAAATTATGTTCTCATAAATGAGATTATTTTTAAATATTATGTTTCTTTTTTGAAATATATTTTAGGAAAAAATAATTTTGAATATTTATGATTATGAGGTGATTAAAGATATTTTGGTGAATTTTTATTTAGAAATAGTTATATTTAACCATTAGTATGAAAAAGTAATTTAACCTGAATTATAAGTTAGTATGGAAAAATTATAAATTTTTTATGTTGTTTTTTAGGATATACGGTTATGTCTTTATATAATCTATTATGATGAAATTTTTATTAGGATATTAGTATGAAGGTTTTGGAAGTTATCTCACCTTATAGTAACTGTTTTCGTATTTTCTAATATTTAAATATAGGAGGAATATAGTTTTACACTTTTTTCATTGGGTGATCTATTAGAAGTGTAACATCTCGGTTATGGAAGCCAACCAGAGGCGCCCTGTACCCGGTTAGTCACATGGCCTCAAGCACATTTTTCCATGTTCCAGAGGCTTCCGACTAGCAGTGAGGGCCTTGGATGTGATTGTGGGGAAACTATTCCCTCATTGGCAAAGTAACACAATAGAAGAAAAACAGATAGTAATAGTGGAAGTATTAAAACAAGCAATAAGTATATAGAAAAAGTAGTAAAAAATTGTAGCACATATATAGATATGATCCATGATACATATATCTAGGAAAGTAGCCAAACAAATCTCAATGCTCGAATACAGTGCTAAACCAAAGTATAAAAGAAAAGAGATAAACTCCTCAGCATCACATGCCTCAGCTAGGCCCCATACTATCCAACTCGTAACGTATCTATAGACACTCTGAGGGATCACTAAACATCAATACCCCCTATGGTATCACAATGTGATAATTATATTAGACACTCTGGTAAAGCCTTCAATGTAAATTACCCCTATGATTTCACTATGATATGTTCTCCGAGCCCCATGTAATGAAATCTTACACAAATGATAACCATAATCCAAAGTATATCTCTAAAAATACTTGTCCAAACAATATACAACATATCATATCATGCCAAATAAATAATCACTCCCTCCTACAAATACTAGACAAGTGGAAAAACAAGGCAGCCTAACATTCTAAGAAGAACCAAACTGTCATAAAAAATTCGTGGGAAAACACATCCAAATAATAGAAATTAACCCTATTAACATTCATTTAACCTCTATTCATGAATTCAATCACAGAAACCAATTAGAAGGGCTAAAACTGTTAACATGCAATACCCTGTTCAAGGGTGTTGGACACTTTTGCAAATATAACTCAATGACTATCTACGGAAAGACACAAACTACCTACCTCAGTCTTGTAGGATCTTTATACATGAACCACAATCCATGAATCTCCCATGAACACCATAGATCTAAAAAACTTCTAAAACATTCAACTGAGGATAACACTTGAAAGAGGAGGAATCCGGAAATGAAGTTATAGAAGAAGGAAGAGTTTACCGAGGTGATCCCAATGCAATCGACATCAGTTGATTTGGAGAATGGATGCACAATTGAGGGCTCAGGGAAGAATCATGGCTATACAGACACTCTCAGATGAACTATGTCAAGAAATAGATTTTTCTATCTGTCAGACGCAACCCCAGTACATTTAATGAAATAAAAGAAATTACACGATGTGTACATTTGAAGTACATGGTGTGTACATTCCCCTACTGAGACCCAGTTTAGGCAGCCTCTAGGTCACCAAAAACGATTGTGTGCCCAACCATAACACATCCAGCACACGATGTGTACTCATAAAGTACACATCGTGTACATAAAAAATTCCAAAAACACCTCATTTCTTACAAAAAACCAGAAAATGGAAAACATATCTGAAAAGAATAGCTGGGTTCTTATAAATATCCCCCCTTAATGAAATTCATCCACGAATTTCCCTAGAAAGGTGGCGTAGAAGATGAATCCCTAAATAGATCTTTCCATTGTGATTGTACATCATCCTCCCTCTCCCAAGTCTCGTCATGTACTCGCATGTGCTCATGTAACTCTCATACCATTGGAACAGACTGGCCATGGAAAACATTTATACATTGATCAATAATATGGATATGATGATCCCCGAACGAGGCGTCCACCTCGAGCTCAACCTCCTCAGGTTAAAAAATATGAGACGGGTCTGTGAAGTAACGTCGATGCTGAGAAACATGGAATATGTCATGAATATCCCAATACCTATGAGGTAACAACAACCGATAGGCAACCAACCCAACTCCCTCCAACACCTCAAACATCCTAACATACCTCAGTGAAAGCTTACCCTGCCTCCTAAACATCTTGAGTCCCAACCTCGGTGTGACACGCAAGAAAACCTGATCTCTGACCTGTAACTCGATTGGTCATCTCTGTCAATCAGCATAAGACTTCTATCAACACTGTACAATATCCATCCTCTTCCGATTCAACTCTATCTACTATGTGGTCTCCTAGACAAGATGAGGTCCCATCATAGCTAACTCTCCTACCTCCAGCCAACAAAAGGATGATCAATATGGGCTTCGGTACAAAGCTTCATAATGTGTCATCTAAATTGTTTCTTGAAAACTTCTATTGTAGGATAACTCCACAAGAGGTATGTGCTTCTCCCATGAACCTCCAAATTCTAGGACACATGCTCAAAACATGTCCCCAAGCACATGAATTGTACGCACTGACATGCCATCTGTCTGGGGGTGTTAAGTTTTACTCAAAAGTACATGTGTGAAAAAGGCCTTTTAAATCCCCTGCCAGACCCAAGAAGTAAAATGTGAAACCCTATCTCAAACAATGGATTGTTGGACCCCATGTAGACATACAATCTCCTAGATGTACAACCTTCCGAGATCATCAACACTGAAGGTCTCCTTGACCAGCAAGAAGTGGGAAACCTCCCTTAGTCTATCAATGAAAACCCACACTACATCATTCTCTTGAGGCGACCTCAGGAAACCTATCACTAAGTCCATTGTGACAACATTCAACTTCCTCTCGGGAATTGGTAACTGCTGCAAATGACCTGCTGGTCGCCGATGATCCACCTTCACCTGCTAACAGGTGGAACACATCATGAAAAAACCATAAACATCTCTCTTAATACATGGCCACCAATACTCACGGTGTTGATCACGATACGTTGTTGTGACACCAGGATGAACTGCCCAAACTGAGGAATGAAAGTCCCACATAATCTCCTCGCATATTTATAATGGGACCCTCAAAAACCCCTGATAATGAAGAATCTCATCCCTACCTATGGTCTTTCCAGGAATAGGTTCCTCTCCTAAAATGATTTCCGGTAAGTCTAGGCCTTCTGAATCTGATAGCTTCCTCATTCTCACTCGATCAAGAAGAGTAAAGGTAACAACTACAGAAGAAATAAATGTCTTCCCATGTACGTCATGCATCTAAAAATGCATCTCAGAGAAATGATCCATAATATTCCACTCACGGATGGCCCCCTGAACTGCATGTATCTATGTTCTCCTGCTTAATACATCTGCCACAAGGTTGCCTTTCCCAGGCGTAAAGGCCTGTTAAAAATAAAAGGACCAAAGTTACTCAACCCACCTTCTCTATTTCAAATTTAGGTCATGCTGAGTGGATATGTACATGAAGCTTTTGTGGTCGGTGAAAACAAAAATAATGATCTCCCAATATATATTGTCTCCAATTGCATAAGGAATGAACAGTAGCAGCCAACTCTCGATCGTTCATTGGGTAATTCTCTCATGTGGCCTCAACTGTCGAGACCCATACACAACAACTCCTTCCCCCTGCATAAGCACTGCTCCCAACCCAATACCTGAAGCATCAAAGTAAATAGTATATCACTTTCCTGTCTCTAGATATACTATCACCGTTTCTGAATTCAACCTCCCTTTCAGATCCTGAAAGTCTTACTCACACGAATCTAATGATAAGATATTCCCACCGTTCTTAGTCAGACCCTTCAATGGTGTTTTTAAGCGTAAAAAGTATTTTATGAAATGTATGTAGTAACCATCAGGCCCTAGGAAACTCTGTACCTCAAAAAAATTCTTCGGATGATCCCAAGGAACTACTTCTCTCACAATATTGGGGTATACTGATATTCCTGTATCTTAGGTAACATGACCCAAGAAGTGAATCAGGTTCAACCAAAAGTGGAATTTTGAGAGTTTAGCATATTACTGATTCTCTCTGAGTGTACTCAAAATGATCTCAAGATGGGTAAAATGGTAGTGTAGATTGTGAGAGTACACCCAAATGTTTTTCCACAAAGACTACCTCAAAACAATCCATGTATGGATGGAACACTTGTTTCCTTAGTTTCATGAAGACTGCAGGCACTTTCGTGAGACCAAACGAAATAACCATGTACTTGTGTAGACCATACCTATTTTGGAAGGCTATAAGTGGCATATTATATGGTTTACCGCAAAACTCATTATAACCAGACCTCAAATCAATCTTCGTGAACTCCTCGGATCCTCGAAGCTGATCTAAGAGAACATCAATCCTCAGCATGGGATATTGGTTGTTGACCGTCAACTTGTTCAACATCTGATAATCCACATAATGTCTGAGGGTACTATTCACCATCTTTGAAAACAAGATAGGAAAACCCCAAGGAGAAGTACTGGGTCAGACGAATCCATTTTCTTGCAACTCCTCCAACTGCTTCTTGAGCTCCTGTAACAATAGTGTAGCCATTCAATAAGGTGGAATGGACACTGGTGCCACTCCGAGAACTAGCCGAATAAGAAATTCTACCTCAAACTCTAGAGGAGACCCTGAAAAGTCCTCTAGAAAGACGTCCCAGAAATGATCCACCACTGTAAGAAAGTTCATATGTGAAGTCCCTGGCGTTCCAGATATAGACTAGAGATCCGATTTGTAACTCCTCCCAACCCATGATGCTTGGGTCCCGATCTGCTCACTTGGACATCTTATTCTCTCTTGTGAAGAAATGATCTGCCCTAAGGACATGTGACACTCACTATACTGTGACAGAAATCGACAACTGCCTAGAAAGAAACTAACCAGTCCATTCTAAGAATGACTTCATAGCCTGTCATCTCTAGGACATAATGGTACCATAAGAAATGACACCCACCAACCTCAAGATAGAACTCCTTTCACTGACGTACATTATCTGTTCTAGTCCCCAATGGAGTGTCTTGAATCAAGATATCAGTAGATGAAAAGATATAGATCCCAAGGCTCTACACAACCACAATAGAAATAAATCTATGGTATACCCCAATATAAAAAAGATAAGAAGAAAAAACTGAGGCCACATGAATCATACCTCGAACTGTAGAGGGTCCGAGATCCTTTTCCTACTGGGATTGTGCTTTTGAAAATGTCTGACATGCACCGCAGCCCTGTGACCCTGCCTAAACACTTGGAACGGATCCACCCATCTATCGCTGAATGCCAGGTGACTCGATACCATGACCATGACCTCAATCTCAACCTGAATGGCCGAAATAAATCCAGTTCCTTGACTGATGAGTAACTAGTGGTGCTGCTCCTCAACCCGGAGTCATAAAGGAACCCCTATCAAAAGATTCTGATGAGAATATCAGACAAAAGAGCTGAATATGGCCCATCTTGCCACAATATTGGCACTCAACTAGGTCTCTTCGGAAACGTTGCCTTATATGCTCAACCTGTTCTCAGTTGAATCATACCACCTAACCACTTGAAGGTGCAACCTGCCTACTCAGATCCCCACGTGTAGTCTCCCTGCGGTGTTTCCTACTATCAGCCGGAGAAGAACGAACTATAGATGCTAAGCCAGCCTGACCCACATCTCTATAATCCCTCATATTACGCTTCATAATTATTTATTGGTTGACTATAGAAGGGATGGAAGTCAACTAGAAGATATTCACATGAGATCACATATCCTTCCTGAGACAATCATCAAACTTCCGTGCAAGAAACAAGTCATCTCCCCCTAGAAAGGGAGTATAGAATTGCAGCTCTGTGAAGCGAGAAGAATGATCCATAAAATAAAGAGTACCGTACACCAGACTCATGAACTCTCAGGCTTGATCGGCCCACTTGGTCTCCGTGTAGAAGTAATTGTTGAATGTGCACTGAAACACTTCCTAATACATATTCTGCTGGGGTCTCGCCTGTGAGATCACATCCAACAATCTATTGGCGGAATAACTAAGCATATACATAGAAATCATGACCCTCCCCTCTGGGGGCGTCTCCATATGCTCAAAGATCATCAGTATGGATTCTAGCCATGACTTTGTAGCTTGGGGTCCTCCATCCACTGAAAAGGTGGGAGGATACTGCTGCTGAAAGACCCACGTCAATTCTGCCATCGACATGGTAAGAGGCGGTGCTCCTTGAATGATTTGGATCATCCTCAGGAAACACTCTCAAAATTGTGCATCAGCACCTATATCAAGGATAAAGAATTGTTCCAAGATTGGCACTACTGAAGGATCTGCTGGTAATACCTTGTCATCTATGTCAAGTGTCTGATCACTTCCCTGCAACTGGTGGACAGCCAGAGGACATATCAGTGGCATGAATCTTCAAGCTCAAGTACACACATTAGAACACAATTACCAAGGAATGAAACTAGAAGTATAAGAAGGTAACATGAGAAAGAATGAATCCATGTTTTTCAAAACATGGATACACGACGTGTTCCGTGGATCCTTTGACATGTGTGTGTACTCCTATCAAAACTAGTCTTGTAACACCCCACACACAACATGTTGTCCTACCTCATGATGTTTACTTGAGTTCTTTTTCCCTACCTGAGTACTTCTACATGGATAACCCACACGGTGTTCATAGAACAAGACTACACGGTGTGTTCATGCCCGACATGGAGTGTACTAGACAAGCTTCACCGACCCGTGTTGTTGGTGACACAACCAGATACACAACTTACAGTACACGACTTGCTCTAGTGGGACACGACATGTCCTCCATATGTTTTAACTGCCCGTGTTGTTAGTAACATGGGTGGAAACAGGGATAAAACTAAACTGCCTGTTTATGACAGACACGACGCGTACTAGGAAGATTTTCCCAACCCTTGTTGATTGTTACACGGCCAGATACCAGGGTTACCCTACACAACATCTTCCAAATGGACACGACCTGTATTAGAAAAGACACAACTGATCTGTGTTGTTAGTGAAACGGGCAGTTACACGGTTCTACAACACAGCATGTACATCCCCTAAACGATGTGTCTTACCAAATATTCCAAACCTCGTTTCCCCGCCCATACGTTCTGAGACATTATTAGATACTACATGGCATGTACATACAGTACACGACGTGTACTTATGAAAAATAGTTTTTTCTCAAACAGATGAACACATGGAATGTATTTAACATTACACGTCATCCATTGTAGGTTTTTCCGGACAGTAAACCTTAATAAACTACTCCGAAACCCAGAAAAACCTTGAAATGAATATTAAAGTGTCAAATTTATATCTGTGAAGGCCCATACTTTCCACAAATAAAATATTTCCATATTATACATGTCATATAAAAGGAAAAAAAGTTAATGATCCACCATATTCCAATTCATGAGGGCCCATAACACACCAAGAACCAATGTTTAGCATTCATTCAAAAAAATCCTTACACAAAGCAACAACTTAACCAAAAGTAGGTATTATATAAATCCATATATCAAAATAGTATGCATATTTAACAGAACGTATATCACAACAACATGAAATCTCTAATGCACTTTAAGTGGCATGGTAAGAATGCATGACATGTGATTTCTAGCAAGTGCCTATATGATGCATGAGATGTAACACCCTCATCTCATCAGCATAACACTTAAACAAAACCTCAATCACATCAATGATAATAACAAAAATGAAATAAATCACCCAAATGTGAAATAAAATCAACCGTAATATTTCAAAACCAAAAAATTGCAATAACTAGGTTGATTGGATTTTACATTTACATTGGTCAGATACTCCCTGTCACAACTAATTACCAAGTACCAAATCCATCATATCTCTAACTATAGGCTCCAAACAGTATGTCAAGAAGAAAATAATCCCTATGATACCACATTATAATATCCTGGATCTGAAAGCCACCCAGAGATTCCTCGTACCCAGTTGGTCACATGGCCTCAAGTGCATTTCTCCAAATTTCATAGGATGCCATCTAGTAGCGAGGGCATTCGGTGTGATAGTGGGGAAACTATGCCCTCATTAGAAGTGAAACACAGTGAAAGTAAAATAGATAGTAATAGAGGATGTAGTATAACATGGAATAAGTAAAAAATATGAAGTAGTAAACAACTAGAGAACATATATGAATATGACTCATGATACATATATCTAGAAAAGAATCCAAAAAAATCACAACTCTGGAATAAAGTACTAAACCAAAGTACAAAAGAAAACAAATAAAATACTCAGAATCACAAGCCTTAACTTGGTCCCCTACTCTCCAGATCCACAACAGTCAGGTACCTGATGTAGAAGCGTGATTGCCCTTATCTATACCTATATCAATATAATCTGTTTGGTCCCAAAATCATGACCCAAACAGGAAGTGAGACTAATCCTAGGAGGTAACCACAAAAAGATATATGCCTAACAGCCAGTGGATATATATGGCAGGTAATAAGCAAAGTAGTAAATCAGGGAAGTACTCAAAAGTAAAAAATTATACAGTTCTAAAGTATTCAACTTCATATATCATGTATGTGAATAATCAAAACTGGTAACCCTATTTTAAGAACACACAACCTATCCCATTTGGCTCAATGTACAAGGATATAATAAATAATCTATGAGGAATAACTCACCTTCAGTTATCCTTATAGTCAAATGAGATTAAAGACTATCCGAGGAAGCACCCATCATCAATTCCCCCTGTAGTATTTTAACGGTAACATACACACACTCTAAGAAAACACTAAAAATAAATTCTTCCTGTGGCCTCGTAACATATCTATAAACACTCTGAGGGAGCACTCAACTTCAATCCCCCTATGGTCTCACAGGGTGATAATTATAACAGACAATATTGGAAAGCCCACAACGTCAATTTCTGCTATGGTCTCACTACACCAGGTTCCCGCTGCCCCATGTAATTTTTTTTCACAAACAGTAACCAGAACACAAATTAAACCTCTAGAACTACTTAGTTAAAAATTCTACAACATATCATAGCATTTCAGATAAACAATCACCCCTTCTAAAAATACTAGGAATGGGGAAAAACACTTCAGCCTAACATATTAAGCAGAACCAAACGTTCATCATCAAAACATATATGGGAAAAAACATCCAAAACATAGCAATTAACCCTATCCAATTTCAATTAACCTCTATTCAAGCATAGAAGCATAGTAGGAAATTAATAGGGCTAAAACTGTAAATACACAACACCTCGTTCAAGGGTTTTGGGAAATTATGCTCATATAACTCAATGACTATCTATGGAAAGGAACAAATCACCTACCTTGATGTTTTAGGATCATTATATGTGAACCTCAAACCTTGAATCCCCCAGGAATGCCATAGACCTACAAAAACATCTAAAACATTCAACAGAGTATAAGTGTTAAATGAAGAGAAATATGGAAACGAAGCTCTAGATGGAAGAGATTATTGTGGCGATTCTAACAAAATTGATGGAGGTCGATTGGAAGAACATATGCACAATCAGGGGGCTTGAGGAAAAATTTCCGCCATATGGATTCTCATGGATGATCTACTTTGAGAAAGAGATGTTTATGTCCGTCAGACTTGACCCCAGTTTGTTTAATGAAGAAAAGAATGTATACTATGTGTACTTTTGAAATAATTTGTCTGTACATTACCTTATCGTGCCCTGCTTTAGGCGGTTTCAAGGTCACCACACATGGCTGTGTGCACAACCATGACATGGCCAGAACACTTCTACCCCTAGGAACCGAGTACACCACGTGTACTCATAATGTACATGGTGTGTACTTCAAAAATTTCCAGAAACTCATATTATCCTTAACAACGCCAAAAAAGGAAAATATACCTAAAAAGAAGATCTGGGTTCTTACAAGAAGATTATTTTATTTCTTAGACATGGAATAATAATCATTATTACTGAATCATTTGAAGTAATCGATCAAATTTTTGTGAAATTTTATTAATGACTGAAATTATACTTTTTGAATAAGTAAATATTCTCATGTTATAAATCATTATGGTAAAATTAAATCTTCAACACTAGTAAAGAGGTATTGAAATGAAAACTTATCATATCACATTCATTTAATATAAATTAATTATTTCTTCACACATCATATATTTAAGGTTTTTTTGCCGTTAAATTTCCCATGATCATTCAATTTACTATAATAAATAATTTGTGTGACTCCACATTATGATTTTCGAAATATTATTTTCATCCATTTATATATCGATACATCCCGCTAATTTTTCTATACATTGAAACCTGGTTATGAGTTATTATAGAAGACATTTATACTTCCATTTTTCTCTTATTACGAGGAAGCATTAATATCATTTTTTATGATGTGGGATTTACAAAAAAGTTAATATAAAATTGTACTCTATCGATTTACCAAGATCAAGTTAAAATTATAAGGAAAACATTTATTAAATGGGAGAAGAATGTAACAAAAAATTTTTAAATAAAAAAAAAAAAAATTTCAGTGTATACGACATGCCACATAGAGCTTGAACGAACCATAATAATTTAAATATGTCTATTATAACCAATCTATTAAATTGCAAGGTATAGATATTGTTGATAAATTTTTTAAAAATATATAATTTTCCTAATCAATATTAATTTATTAATAAATTCTTATGATATAATCACTAATGTTATAATGAATAAATTTTATCCTTGGAAAAATTTGTTTTCATCAAAAATGATTCATATTAATTTTTTTTAATAAATGTAAATAAAATTTTGATTGTTTTTGTGAAAAAATTAAACATGTTGTTATAATATGAATATAAAAATACAATTATGATTAAATTCAAGAATTTTTTAAAATGGGATATTTTTCAGTCAATTATGAAAATTATCGATTTTTCATTTTTTTAATTTAATTTATTTAAATCATATAATTTAAAAGATTCGTTGTATTTTTTATTTTGGATGAAACTGACATATGAAAGAAAATATAATTATATAATTACATTCTTTTTAATCAACATTTTTAATTATTATGGAATAATTTTATTTTTATGCTTAAAAATGTGGTTTTCTCGAAACTCTTTCTAACTGCGTTATGTATATCAATTTTATTTAGTAAAGGTAACCCCCATAAAGAATGAATAAAGTAATATTAATATATTATATATTTATTTATATTAATTGAAATATATATAATTATAATTATCATTCATACTATTATTATGATGTCATATATTTCATAAAAATGAATTTATTTAAATTTTTTTTTTGACTCATTTGTGGAGTCAATTATAAATTTAATTCATCAACATAATATATATTATTTTGATAAAATTGATTAAAAATTTTATTCTTAATATTTAATATTTTTAATATGTTTAACTCTTTTTTCCATCAAAATGAATGGTAAAATATTTTAAAAAACTAGTGATCGTAGTGAAAAATTATAATGGTAAAAGTGATTTTCCTTAGAGGTAAATAAGATAAATTTTTTAAAACAATAACTCAATTATATAATAGTTTTATGTATTTTCAAAAATGTCGCTTTCTTTCAAATTTAAGAGGTCACATTTTCTCTTCTAATTTCCACATATCAAAACTATTTGTGTCAAAAAACCAAAATTCATATGATCTTTTTACTTCCCTCTTCAGGCCTTATAGGCATTTTATTGTGAATAAATTCATTCTAGGAAGGATTTACTTATAATCCAATACATGTTGTATGAGAAAAAGGTATCATTCCTAATAGTTTATTTTTTATTTGTTTCATTATCCTCATCCATGAAATATTATTAACCCACCATCATATAATTAAGTCCATATCTTTCACATAATGAAATGAAATTATGATAATGGTATAACCTACATCCATCTCCTCTTCCACAAATTGGGAAGTGGAACGATTATTTTGTGTATAGTGGACCACCACCTCATAAACTTAAGTAATTTATTTTTCATAATTTCCTATCATGGCTGTTTATGATATTTCATTTAATGTATATATATTATACTCATAAGATATTTATATTTTCAGAAAATTTTATTTCATATAATTTCTTACCTTACCAATAATTAAAAAATGATAATGTTGCTCATGCATACCGTGGACTATCGCCTCACAAATTTAGGTTATTTAACCCATAATCACATCACATTGAAGGAATATATATATATATATATGTTTATTTAACTAGATAAAATGATATATATTATATAATTATCATTTTAGAAAGAAAATATACCACTTACCTTTATTCCATCATGATCATTGAAAAAATGGAAATATAAATATTGCATACCTATGACCTACTGTCTCCATGATTGTAACAATGTTCATTTTTTCATAACCATATTTCATGGTTGGTGATAAAAATATTATTTATGTAAAAACTTATAATTATAAAATTCTTATTTTCGTTTTCATAAATGTATAATGGGCTATATGGCCACGATAAACACACCGATGTTTTTATGAAATAATGAACTGAGCATCTTTAAAACACACGACATGGGAGTAACTGATTAAGTAATTAACTATGTCATTAAAATAAATAAAGGGGAAGGATTTTTTATATAGTATTAATCCTATAAAATTTTCACCAAAATATTACTAGATATAATTTTATCAGAAATGGGATAATGGACATGCATAAAATGTCTGGACTTGAGTTAAGGGTATTCATCTCAAAACATCCTTCTCTGTGACACATGTCCTTTTATATTGAGAATTTTTTTAAAATAATTATATAATAAATATTAAAAAATGGACATAATTTATTATTCTTAATTATTCTATTTTAACTTCAAATTTTATCTCTCTCCATTTCATTAAATTTTTATTAAGAAAATTCTTAAACATTATTGAACTTTGTCTCAATTTCAACTCCATTGAGATATATTTTATATTTTATGGATAGTTTGTTTTATAAATAGTATATAATTCTCATTTCATATGTTATATCAATAATTTATTAATATTCATGGAATTAAATAATCCAATTTATGTTATCTCTTTTATTATGGTTATGATTCAAAAGTTACCAATGTAGTAAGTGTATATGATTCAATTTTATTTTAAGCTAGATTATTGATACCTGAATTCCCATTGAATGAAATTAATTGATAATTTTATAATAAACACATTTCATTTTATTATCCTTTGTCTATTCATTAAATTATCATCAAATAATATAATTTTCTCTCTTTGGTTATTAATATTTTTTTTATTTTTTTTAATTAATGGAATCCTTCTTTTTATTTCTAGTCACCTGCTTTTTCATTTGTATCCACATTTTCCTTATAATGTTTTAAGGATATTTAGTTACCCTAACCCCAGAAGCATGGGTGGAATTCTATCTCTAATACATTATCATAAGACTAAAGTAATCACATACTGATGGATTGTAATTCCCTGAACCCAGTTACCCAGAGTCTGTGCATTATTTTAATACATTGGCGTGATTTCAAGGAATCATGTCCCAAAAGAACGATCAGTTTAGGAGTCATGGAAAATATATTACATACATGGATGTTACATTATACTTTATAAAATAAAATACACCATAAATGATCCTTTGATAACTCCATTGTCCACCTAACTTAACCCTCCTTATCAATCATAATAAACTTCATGGAATCTTGAGAAAATTATAACATAGAGAGGTGTCAGCTTAGATGCTCAGTAAGGATAACAATATAGCAGAAACATTCATAAATAAGCATAAACATTTAAGGCAATGTATAAGACTAAAACAAAATCCTTTTAAAACATAAACTTTATTATAATCTGGAAACGATAAAATAAAATAATTCCATTTACCTATACAAATGGATATTCTACTAGTCGATTAATCACATGAAATATCAATAACCACTTTCATAATGAAGGAATGCATAATGATAGACTATCCTAACCACATAGTCAAGGCCTTCTGCCGTGTCTACAAATAATATTTTTTCAAGGCCTTGTGCAAAGACACTAGTTTGTCTCATGAGACATATCGATGCATCGAGGAGCTATAGCGGGCTCCACCCGTCAATTACTAATTCCAATGCATTCCTCATATGAAATGGTTTAAACATAATATAAAATTTCATATTAAAACTGGAATACTAAATGTCAATAAATAACACATAAACCGAGAATGGTATAAAAATAATACATCCAATGTCAAACATATCACAAAACCTTCAATACAATATAGAATATTTGTATCATAATAAATCCACTTCAAACGAGATTAAAATCCATTAAAGGATTTTGAAATAGATGAAGATGATTTTTAAAACTCTTTGAGGGAAATATAACCCTTTTCCACGATAACATTTAAAAGTAACAAAATTTAGAAAGGAAGACATTTAAATAATTTTTTTTCAATCAATGTGTCTCATACCACATTGAATCTTTTTAAAGTAATTAACATTTTAAAACAGTCATGTCCATTTAAATAAATCATTAAAACCATTTTGAAAACATGGATATTAATCATAATGGTTTAGAAGAGTAAATCTTTAAAACAATTAAAATGATGTTTGTAAGAACACAGATCTTTGTTTTCAGGTATTTCTTTCATTATCCTGGAGTTTTTGAGAAAAGAAATGTTTCTGGAAATTTTTTATGTACATGTCGTGAACTTTATGAGTACAAGCTGTGTACTCCCTTTTCATGCAAGGCCATGTGATATCCGTGTCCAGGCCATACACACGGTGTTTAGGGGTGAATTGGAGGCCTCTTAGTGCATAGTATGGAAAAGTAGAGTACAATCTGTGTACTCAAGAAGTACACGCCGTGTATTTTCATTTTTTCATTACACGGACTAGGGTCGCGCCTAAGAGATATAAATGTCATCTTCTCCAGCGCCTTCGACTGAGAGTGACCCATATTGCCGTAAATATTACCTGTTCCCCTGAGCTTCTTATCCGTTCTCCAAATCGACCAATATTGATTGCATTGGAACCACATCGGTGAGTTACTCATTCTCCTAGAGCCTTTTTTCCAATTACTCCTCTTTATGAAGTTATCATGGGTTGAATGTTTTGTGAGTTTTCTTAGATCTTTGCCATTTTGAGGATAATCAAGCCTCCGGGTTCATGTATATCGATCTCCTTATATCGAGATAGGTGTTTTGTGCCATACCTTTAGATGTATTTGAGTTTTATGTGAAAATTACAACAATACCATGGACGGGGTTTTGCATGTTTACCTTTTTGACCTTGTGGTTATTCTTGCCTTGGTTGCATTCCTATGTAGAAGAAAATTGTTAAGGTTTTTATATATTTTTTGTGCTTCGATGTTTTCCCCATGCTTTGTTCTCGTTTCAACCTTTGGGTCTTTTTAGCCTTTGGTCGTTGTACATGTTTCCTTGCCGTGTGATCATAGGATGGAATGATGTTGTTAACATGCTTGTTGCTCGGTAGACTGTTTTTCCATGTAGCTATATAGGTGTACATTGGTTAGGCAAGTAGCTCAATAGGTGTACCCTGTCGTTATAGAATTAACATGCACTGACTGGCACGGGACCATGAGAACTTGAGGTTATAGACTATACAGGGATAGAACGAGTGAGCTTCATCAGAGAGTCTTGGTCATTATAGACTATAGGGGATAGACCTAGTGAGCTTCCCAATGAGTCTTAGTTATTATATACTACATGGGATAGACCGAGTGAGCTTCCCAGTGAGTCTTTGTTATTATAGACTATATTTGGGTAGACCGAGTGAGCATCCTCGGAGAGACTTTACCTTGTTCTAATGTCTTTAAAAGCTTCCCAGACTAGAGGAGGAATTTATCGAGTTTACTTCCTCATAGAGTCTGTGGTATAACTGAGGAAATATGAGGATTGACCGAGTGATCTTCTTCAGAGAGTCTCTAGACCTTCAGGCCAAGAGGGTTAGACCGCGTGATCTCCCTCAGAGAGTCCCTGACTACCCTAGACTATAAAGGGAATTGACCGAGTGAGCTTCCCCTGAGAGTCTTATAATTTCATATGACCAATCCTGAGGGGTTAGGCTAAGTGAACTACCCATAGGGTTGTTGTAATTCTTGTATAGGACTACAGGGGATGGCTGTGAGTACTTCCCAAAGGGTTTTCCTGTTTGTGTTAGTTGTTGCTTCGCAGCTACTTGTTGTTCTATGGATCGAACACTATTGTATATCAACATGTTTACTGCTTACTGATTACTACCTGATATTGCTGCTACTGTTTAATGTTTTTTTGTACTATTACCTGACATATACTCACTGACTGTTAGGCACAGATCTTCAGGTGGTTGCCTAAAGGGGTTTAGCCTCACACCCTGTTTGGGTCATGTTTTTTGTCTGAAACAGACTATGATGTTGCAGGTATAGACAAGGGAAAGAACCCTTCGACTTCTAGTCCTTTATTTCATTAGAGAAGGAGAGCATGGGACCAAGATTTTTCATGTGATGTTGAGGATCTATTTAGTTTTTTTTATTTGTTTTGGTACTATTGTAAATTTAAGCATTGTTACTTGTTTCTCTACCTTCATAGATATGTATCAAAAATAATTTTATATAAATACATATGAGCTCCAGTTGTTTTTTGATTTATCAGTTCTGCTATTTATTATTGTTAGTTATTTTCTGCTTCAACTCATGCATGTTTATTTACTTCCACTGTGTACTCTGCCAATGAGGACATAGTTTCCCCACTATCGCACCCAAGTCCCTTGCTTCTAGTTGGAATCCTTTGAAATTTGGGGAAATTCTCTTGAGGCCATGTGACCAACTGGGTATAGGGCACCTCTAAGTGGCTTCCGAAACTGGGAAGATACAATGTGGTATCATAGGGAGGTTATTTTCTCTTGATTTACTGTTTGGATCCCTTATCCAGGGATAAGACAGATTAGCTAACCTGTGTATATGGAAAAGCCATACTACCTCGTTTATTGCAGTTTTCTGGTTTTGAGATTTTACAGTTGATATGATTTCACCTAGAGTGATTCAAAAGACTTGTGTTGTTATTTTTGTTTCTATTATGGTTATATTTCTGTCACAAACCGATGATATGAGGGTATGACATCCCATGCTTCATATAGGCAGTTGTTAAAAATCACATGCCATTCATTCTTGCCATGCTATCTGGGATGCATTAGCGATTGCAAGTTGTTGTGATAGACTTTGTGTAGATTACGCATGCTGTTATGATATATTATTTGATATAATATATGCTTTTTTATAGAGGACTTTTTATATTGTACCTTGCTTAAATGAATGCCAAATTTTGGTTCTGGAGATGTTATGGCCCCTCTGGAATTGGAAATTGGTGAATATTTGACCTATTTTTCATTATATATGAATGTTTTGGATGCCAAGATTTGGCGCGGGGGCAGTATGGGCCTTCAAGGATCTGAATTTGGAACCTTTATGCCTTTTTTTCATTATTTCTAGGCTTCGGTGCAGTTTCTGAGCTACTTCCCGGAAAAACCTAGAATACACGGAGTGTACATTATGACTACACGCCGTGTAGTTTTAGACCGTGTCACAGACTGTGTGATCATGAACATGGTGTTGAGGAAATGTCATTAGGAACATGCCGTGTATGGTAGGTGCACATCATGTCGTATAGAAATGTGTACCAGGCCATGTCACTAAAAAAATTGGTCAGGGTAGCTCGAGTAGAACACGCCATGTTGGTAAAGAACATATTGTGTAGTATTGTTCCAGGTACCCGGCAGTGTCACGAACAACATGGGTCGGTGTTATCTTCACCTATACACGCCATGTTTTTTCGGAACACTCCATGTAGGGGTTAGTCGTGTAGCTATCCATGTAACTAAAAACATGGGTTTTCGAAACCTTGTCTAGTACATGCCGTGTCTTAGTGAACACGCCATGTAATCTAGGGTTAAGATGATCGTGTGGGTTAGCCGTGTAAAGAGACTTGGGCAGGGGAATTGAGTTCAAGTACATACCGTGTGTGGGGACATCACACCTTGTAGCTGGGGCGTTAAATGACCAGAGGTGGCAAGAGTACACACCCATGTATTTGGTTTAAGTGAACATGCCGTGTAATTTTTATACACGCCGTGTAGTCGTGTTTTGTAAACACGAATGTTTCCTTGTCATGTTCCCGTTTTGTACTCTTGTGTTCTTGGTCTTTGATAATCCTGATTTGAGGTGTGCATTTTGATCTGTTCAGAACTATGCCTCCGAGATGTCCTCCGGTTGTATTTCAGTTTCCAAATGGTGATAAGACACTAGATATGGCCGACCAGGGACCTCCTGCAGATCCTCCTGCTGTGCGAGCCTTATAACTACCAGTAATGCCCGTTGTAGGAGCCAATATGGAGTTCAAGATGGACATCCTGAGGATTATGTAGACTTTTTAGGTAGAGTCGCCTCCTACCCCGTCGATGGATGAATTGATGAGGGTATTTCAACAGCATCATCCTCTTACATTATCAGGGGATGGAGGACCCCAGGCTGCATAGTTGTGGTTAGAGTCCATGCTGAAGATCTGTAAGCATATGGAGATACTTCAGTAGAAAAGGGTAAATCATGCTACTTATATGCTCTGTGACACCACCATGAGGTGGTGGGACGTGATCTCGCAGTCAGGGTGCCAGTAGAGTTTGTCTTGGGACAAGTTTCGCTGCACCTTTTATGACTACTTTTACCCAAAGACCTTGAGGGCTGACCGAGCCCGGGAGTTTATGAGTCTACAGCAGGGTACTATTTCTGTTATGGAGTACACGTCCCACTTTACCATGCTACAACACTTCACGCCGATCCCAATAGGTGATGAGTTGTTCCTTCCTAGGAAGTTTGAGGATGGTCTCAGGCAGGTGATCTGTTCCCAAGTGAATATCTTCTGGTTGACTTTGATATCATCTATCATCAACTAGGTGCTGATCACTGAGCAAAACCTGAGGGATTTTGTAGTTGTGGGCCATGACGGTTCGACATACAGAGATAGTGTTCCTCCTATAGATAGTAAAAAGTTCAGTAGAGAGTCTTCTCGTGGAGATCATGGCAGGTGGGATGTATCTTCTGGCAACCAGGTTTTACGCTACCAATGCGGTGGGAGTGGGAATACTAGGCCTCAGTGCCAGAGAGACCTGATGGGATTCCGATCTTGCGGAAAGATGTTCCATCTTCAGCGCTTCTGTCAGATCTTCTCACCTTCATCTGGTGGTAGGGGTGCTTCTATGACCCAGCTTTCAAGAGATGTTATGCCAGTTTCTCACCAGTCTGGGAACTGGAGTTCTTCCGGCCGTTCAGGTAGAGGTAAAGGTCACGACTATGGTTGTCAGTCACCAGGTTACCAGCGAGAGCAGAGTGGGTCAGATCAGAGTGGTCAGCCAGGGGAGTAGGGATTTGGTATAGGCCAGACCTTCATCCTGGAGCAGACCCATCAAAAGAAGGATCTCGGCCCTTCTACAGTTTGAGGTATGATCTTAGTAGCCTCAGTTTTAACTTCAGCCCTTTTCCATACTGGTGCTTTGCATAGTTTTATCTCTTTTGCTGTTGTGGAGAGCCTTGGGCTATATATCATCTCATCTACAGACTTTTTGACTCTTGACATGCCATTGGGAATGAGGAAATCTAATGTACGTCAGTGCAGAGAGTGACCTCTTGATGTTGCAGGGTGTCATTTTTTTGTGACCTCTATGAACTAGAGAAGACCGGATATGAATTCATTCTCGGGATGGACTGGTTGGTTCTATTTCAGGCAGTTGTCGATTTCTATCACTGTAGGGTGAGTTTCATATCACCAGAGGGTGGATCATTCCTTCTTATAGGTGTGTGGGATTTCCAGATGGGTAGAGCTACACCAAAGAATCATGGGCTAGGAGGAGTTACAACCCATATTTCAAGCCTTTATCTGGATGACTAGGGGACTTCACAGTTAGACTCTCCTCCAGTGGTGGATCATTTCAAGGATGTCTTTCCAAAGGACTTTCCAGGTTTTCCTCCAGAGTATGAGGTAGAATTCTCGATTGTGATCATTCTAGTAGTGAAACCGGTGTCCATTCCTATTTATATGATGGCTACACCTGAGTTGCAGGAGCTCAAGAAGCAGTTAGAGAAGTTACAGGCAAAGGATTTCATCTGACCCAGTACTTCTCCTTGGCATTCGCATGTCCTGTTTGCAAAGAAAGCAGACGACACCCTTCGACTTTTTGTGGATTATCGGATGTTAAACTAGTTGATGTTCAAGAACTTATTCCTCTTTCCAAGGATTGATGACCTATTCGATCAGCTTCAAGGAGCCCAAGTGTTCTCGAAAACCGATTTGAGGTCCGGTTATCATCAGTTTCACGTTAGACCATCGGATATACCTATTACAACCTTTAGGAGAAGGTATAATCTATATGAGTATACAGTCATGTCATTCGGTCTCACGAATGTGCCGTCAGGTTTAGTGGCATAGATGAACCGAGTATTCCATCCGTACTTAGATTCCTTTGTGGTGGTTTTCGGGGACGACATCTTTGTGTACTCTCACAATCGACACGACCATGCCACACATCATGAGATCGTTCTGATTACACTGAGAGAGCATTTTTTATATGCTAAGCTCTTGAATGCCACTTTTGGATGTATCAGATTCAACTTTTGGGTAATGTTTTCTCAGAGACAAATGTATCAGTGGTCCTAGAGAAAGTCAATTATGTAGTTTCCTGGGAGTAGTCAAAGAATGTCTTTGAGGTGCAATGTTTTCTAGGGCTGGTTGGATAGTACAAGTGTTTCATAAATGACTTTTCACTCCTAGAAGCACCACTGACAGGTCTATCCAAGAAGGGGGAGATGTTTTTATGGTCATTTTCTTGTGAGTCATCCTTTCAAGAGCTGAAGGGGAGGTTGACGCTAGCACCGATACTGGTCTTGCTAGAGCCAGGAATGTGTTATATTGTTTACTGTGATACTTCAGGTATAGGGCTGGGAGCTGTGCTTATGAAGGGAGAAGGGGTCATTTCTAACGGGTCTCGGCATTTGAGGCCACATGAGAAGAACTACCAGACACACGATCTGGTGTTGGCAGTTGTTGTTCATGACTTAAGCTGTTGGAGACACTACCATCTGGGATAACACTTTGTGGTTTTCACCAACCATTGGAGTCTCAAGTGTATCTTAACTCAGCGTGATGTGAATCTGAGACAGCGCAGGTGGGTCAAGTATCTTCGGTCTTTCGACTTCGAGCTCACCTATACGCTGGGAAAGGGTAACGCAGTGGCAGATGCGTTGAGCAGGAGAACTCAGATTCAGGCAGTACAGGAGGCTAGTAGTGAGTGGCATCTTATGGTTCTATTCTCTGAGATGCATCTAGATGTGCATGACAATTAGGGAAAGATTTACTTATATTCTATAGATGTTGCATCTTCTCTTCTTTATTGGTATAGATGAGGTAACTATCAGACCCAGAAGGATTAGTCATGCGGGAGAGTGTGTCAGGAGAGGACCCTCCTCTTGGATAAGCAATGGGTGAGGATACAATATTGCATTTCCAGGGACGGGTATGGGTGCCAGTAGACGTACGCGAGGAGCTGATGTGGGGTTTTCATTCCTCAATTTGGACAGTTCCTCCTAGCGTCACCAAGATGTATTGTGATCTACACCCCCAGTACTGGAGGCCATGCATAAAGAGAGATGTTTCTGGTTTTTTCATGAGATGTTCTACTTTCCAGCATGTGATAGCAGAACATCAGTGACCAGCAGGGATTTTACAGTAGTTACCCATTCCTGAGTGGAAGTGGAATGATGTCGCTATGGACTTCGTGACAAAGTTACCGTGGTCACCTCGAGGGAGTGATGCTATTTGGGTCGTCATCGATAGTCTTATGACAGTTTCTCACTTCTTTCCAATCATGGAGACCTTCAGTGTTGATGAGCTGGGATGGTTTTACATTCGAGAGATTGTACATCTACATGGAGTTCCACACTCCATTGTTTCAGATAGGGATGCACACTTTACTTCTCGGTTCTGGTAGTGACTTCAAAAGGCTTTGGGTACAGAGGTACATTTGAGTACAGCATACCATCCCAAGACTGATGGCCAGTCCGAGCGTACGATCAAGGTTCTTGAGGATATTATCCAAGATTTTATTCTATACATTAGCAGTTCTTGAAAGAATCATACTCCTCTGGTGGAGTTTACCTATAAAAACAGTTTCCAAGACACTATTAGGCATTGTACGATAGGCCATGCCGATCACCCTTATATTGGATGGAGGTAGGAGAGGCAGCTTTGCGGGGACCTCATCTTGTTTAGGAGACCTTAGAGCTGATAGAGTTGTTTCAGAAAGGGATGGCTACAATACAGTCTCGGCATATGTCTTCTGTTGATCAGCAGAAACTACCTCTGGAGTTCAAGGATGGGGATCAGGTTTTCCTACGTGTCGCATAGAGGTTGGGACACAAGAGGATTCAGATATAGGGTAATCTTTCACCAGGGTATGTCGGGCCGTTTGAGGTGTTAGAGAGTGTTGGGTTGGTTGCCTATCGGTTGCAGTTACCGTAGAGGTACCAGGCTATGCACAACGTCTTCCACGTTTCTCAGCTACAACATTAATTTTCAGACTAGTCTCATGTCTTTTAACCCGAGGATGTTGAGCTTGAAGCAGTTACATCATTTGAGGAGTATCCCATCCATATTTTCGATCGCAGTACGAAGGTTCTCCGTGGCCGGTCTGTTCCTCTAGTACGGGTGTTATGTCAGCACAGGCAAGTGCAGGATGAGACTTGGGAGAGGGAGACCGATGTATGATCGCAGTGGCTGGGGCTGTTCGGGGTTTCTTCTTCTACTTCTCTCTAGGGAAATTCGGGGAAAATTTTCTTTAAGGGGGGAAGTTCTTAAGAACCCCGATATTTTTTTCAGGTATTTCTTTCTTTTTCTTGGTGTTTTTGAGAAAAGAAAATTTTATTGAAATTTTTTATGTACACACTGTGTAATTTATGAGTACACGTCGTGTACTCCCTAACTGCGCCAGCCCGTGTGCTAGCCATGTCTGGACCACACACACGGCGTGTAGCGGTGATTTGGAGGCCTCTTAAAGCATAGTATGGAAAAGTAGAGTACACACCATGTACTCAAAAATTACACGACGGGTATTTTTTTTCATTAAACAGACTGGGGTCACGCCTAAGCGACATAACTGTCTTCTTCTCCAGCGCCTTCGACCGAGAGCAACCCATATGCCGCAGATCTTCTCCGAGCCCCCAAGCCTCCATCCGTTCTCTGAATCAACCGTCGTCGATTGCGTTGGAACCACAGCGGTGAGTTGCTACTTCTTCTAGAGCCTTGTTTTCAAATTCCTCCTCTTTCCTATGTTATCATGGGTTGAACGTTTTGTGTGATTTCGTAGATCAGTACCGTTCTGAGGAGAATCAATCCTCGTGGTTCATTTATATCGTTCTCCTAAGATTGAGATAGGTGGTTTGTGCCTTACCTTTCAATGTCATTGAGTTTTATGTGCAGATTCCACCAATACCATGGATGGGGTATTGTGTGTTTATCTTTTTCCACTTATGCATATTCCTGCCTTGCTTTTATGATTGTGTAGAGGTAAATTGATCATGTTTGTGGATATTTTTCAGGCTTTGATGTTTTTCCCAGGCTTTGTTCTTGTTTCAACCTTTGGGTCTCTTTAGCCTTTGGTTGTTGTACCTGTTTCCATGCCTTGTTATCATAGGATGGAATGATGTTGTTAACATGCTTGTTGCTCTATAGAATATTTATCCTAGTGGCTCTATGGGTGTACTTTGGGAAGACAAGTAGCTCTATAGGTGTACTCTGGCCTTATAGCATTAATTTTCACTGACTGGGACATGACCGTGAGAACCAGCTATTATAGACTATACGGGGATAGACCGATTGAGCTTCCTCAGAGATTCTTGGTCATTATAGACTACAGGGGATAGACCAAGTGAGACTCCCCGAGAGTCACAGTTATTATAGACTATAGGGGATAGACCGAGTGAGCTTCCCAGAGAGTATTAGTTATTATAGACTATAGGTGGGTAGACCGAGTGAGCTTCCTCAATGAGTTTTTACCTTGTTTGAATGTCTTTAAATCCTTCCCAGGCTAGAGGAGGAATTGACCAAGTGTTCTTCCTTAGATAGTATATGGAATACGTGAGGATATAGGAGGATTGACCGATTGATATTCCTCAATGAGTCTCTAGACTTTGGGGCCAAAAGGGTTAGACAGTGTGATCTCCCTCAGAGAGTCCCTGACTACCCTAGAATATAGAGGGAATTTACCTAGTGAACTTCACCAGAGAGTCTTATAATTTCATATGACCAAACCAGAGGGGTTAGGCTAAGTTCACTTCCCAGAGGGTTGTGGTAATTCATGGATAGGACCAGCGGGGATGGCTGCGAGTACTTCCCATAGGGTTTTCCTATTTGTGTTAGATGTTTCTTCACCTCTACTTGTTGTCATGTCGATTGAACACTGTTGTATATCATCATGTTTACTGATTAATGATTACAACTTACTATTGCTACAAATGTTTACTATTTTATTGTACTATTACCTACCATATACTCACTGTCTGTTAGGAATATATCTTCGGGTGGTTGCCTCCTAGGATTTAGTCTCACACCCTGTTTGGGTCATGTTTTTGGGCCCAAACAGACTATGTTGTTACATGTATAGGCAAGGGAAAGCGCCCTTCATCTTCTGGTACTTGATTGAATTGGAGCAGGTGTGCATGGGACCAAGCTTTGGCTTGCGATGCTAAAGAGTTGTTTACTTTCTTTTGTACTTGTTTTGGTTCAATATTATTTTTCAGCATTGTGACTTGTTTGTATGCTTTCTAAAATATGTATCGTGCATAATTTCATATAAATACATATGAGCTCTAGTTGATTGTTGACTTAGTCATTCCTCTGTTTATTATTTTTGGTTATTTTCGCTTCCGCTCTTGCATTTTTATTTACTTCGGCTGTTCACTCTGCCAATGAGGTCATAGTTTCCCCAATATCACACCAAAGGCCCTCACTACTAGTCGGCAGCCTCTGGTGTTTGGGGAAATATGCTTGAGGCCATGTGACTAACTGGGTACAGGGATCCTCTCGGTGGATTCCAGAATCGGGATGTTACAATGTTTTAGTAAAAAGTTTCTTTAAAAAAATCCCTTTGAAAACTATTTTATGAAACATTGACATAGATAATAAATATTTCCTAGTAAATAATTACGTAAAAACAACCTCAGATAATAAAGAGACTGTGAAATTAACCCTTAAATATATTGTAACATATGAAACATACACCCTATGAAAGAAGTGTCATACAATGAATATGTAAATACATATAAATTAATGTTTATTATACAAATAATACTATTATGGGTAGAACATACACCATACAAAGGTTAATAGTGGAAATATAGCATGAATCACACAAGAATAATGAGTGAGATGAAAACCCCTAACTTTTTACATTTCCATGGTCAAGGGTAGGTTAACCAAATTTATAATGGAGAAATAATTGTTTTTATAATATGCAATAATTATATACATTAATATGATATCATATATGATCTTTTAACATTACTTTGTTAATAATATCTTAGTATTATCTTCATTTCAGGTGTTAATGAATCTGTTTTCCTTTATGTTCTTTTTTATGTGAGTCATATTTGTTATGGATGGGATTTATATTATTCATATACATAATAATAACAAGTTTCTAAACATTATTTTTAATCATCCATTGAAAATTATCCTTTAATGGATACGATGGGAAATGAATCTCATCATGTTCGTGGAGACGGTAATCCGTACGTAAGCATGAGCGACAATATCATTATTTCGATATTAAATTAATATATAATTGGATGGTATAATATATAATGAATCATTATAATGTTATAAATATTATTTTCATCAATTACACATCATTATTACACCCATCCAAATAATAATGTATTTAATTACAATTACACCACGACGTGGGCATGGTATGTCGTACATACACACATATGGTGACATGTCATTCAAAGGATGGATAGATTAATGTATATGGTTGTACCATATTTATAATAACATCATATTATATAGAATATATAATATTTATTATTGTAGAATGGAAACGACAAAGAAAGAGAAAGTGGAAGAAGAAAGGAACTTGAAAGAGGTGATGAAATATTTACCTCTTCTTCGGGTTCTTCCTTTTGATTTGTTAAAATGGCTCCATAATTTTGCTTCATAACTAAATGAAGGCCTCTAGGATTAAGGGATAATAGTTTAGAGGGTATTTGGGAAGACTTTTGCCGAGCCAAATGGGTTTTAATGTTTGAATTTTAGGGAAGCGGTAGTTCACTTTTATAAGAGGGGTGAGGGGCAGCTTAGGAAAACATAAAGTATTATTTTATAATAAATTTATTTTTCGGTTTATAATGGCTCCAAATTTATTTATTTCATGGATGTAGTTGGTATGGGTCGAGAAACACTCAACCAATAGTTTTTAGTCAGGTTTGGGTCACTATATTGACCTTATATTTTAGATTTAACTCTTAGTTAATTAGTTCGATATTTTCCATGCCTCTATAACCATATGATAAACTGCCAATAGAACCCTAAGTGGTTCATTAATGATATACCTATCATCATATAAGTCCTTTGTCTAAACCATATATTTTTACGAATATTATATCAATTAATAATATAATATTTGTTTTAAAAACTCTTTTATGTCAATTTTGACACTATTTAATAATTGATTTTTGTTAAAGTCATAATAAATTTATTAATTCAATAAATATTTATTTAATGAATTATAAAATGTCATAGTAACCTAGAAAATTCATGGAAGACATAAATATTTTCAAATTATATTTATTTTATCATTTATAATACGATTTATTTGATTCTTTCATTAATAATGAAAATACACCATCATCATTGTGTCAAAAATAACGTTAATTATTCAATGACTAAAAATTATAAATAAAATACCATTATGTATTAAATCTTCTTATATTTATAATGAATATTTACAGTCGAAGAGATAACATATATAACACTATGTAAAAATTGTTTCACTAAAAGATATATACTTTTGTCATTTTTTATCTACTTTAAATTAATTAATATAAAGTGACATTTTCACTTACAAGTGGCTACATGGGGTCCCAAAATTGACCCAAAGATGACCATGGTTGGACATGTATCATCCAATAGTGTTAGAACATGTTTTAGCATAATTTACTCTTATTTTTTTCCATTATTTTCCGGATTTACCCATTAACAATGGTAAATAAAATATTTAATGAAGTAATTATTCAAAATTTATAAAAATAAAAGTTCCCTATTTATAGATTTTGGACCACATGATTTTAAATATGGAATCCATTTTTCTAAATTCAAAACATATAAGTGGATGAAATTAATTTAAAATTAATTCCCATTGATAAAACAAATAGCGTGTTTTTAAAAAAAAATTACTATCCCAAGATTGACATTTTTTTATGTCCAATTTCAATGTGAAATTACTTCCAATGGACAACATTGGATTAAATGGTAAAAATATAATCTAATTATACATCCAAACCATTCATATGTAGAGTTGAACACTGAAATTATTTTTATTATAAAAGGTGTTTTCAGTTAAAATATATTATTTTCACTATTTACACAAATATGAAAGTAATCTGAAAAACACAAAAAATTTATTGAAACTGAATTATTATGTCCCTATCCCAAATAATAAGATTATTTCGTAAAATTGAATATATAAAAGTTTCAAATATGTTATTTAAAAAGGGTTCTCCATTAAAAGGCTATAAAATTTCATTTTTTGAAAAATACTTCTTTTATGTGAAAAAAATGAATTTGTCCTTATATTATGTCTCTGAAACTCATAATATGGATTCTAAAATTATATGGGTTATGTAAAGTTCAAGATTCTATTAATACTATTCAGAACCGCTTTTGAATTTCAAGTTTGGTATATCATGATGCGGTTAAACTTTTTGTTGCATGTAGTGTAAGTTAATGAATTACTTTGAAGAACGAATATACTATGAAATCTTGGGTTTTTATATTCTTCCCTCCTTAAATAAATTGCATCCTCGAAATTTTTAAAATTGGACTTGGGACTATAATGTAAATTCTCACATTGGAAAAATAGCCAATAAAACTATCACTTTAAAAGAAAGATAAGTACAAAGTTCACCGAAGATAACCCATAATATAATTCCATGTAGGAAAACATGGATATGTATGATAAAATAAGTGTCATGTTCTTATGGAGAGGGATATAAAAAATGATCAGGATAAAGTTAACAACAATCAATCCACAAACTTTTGATAGGACAAATGGTAATTAGTTTCTTAGTAGGAAATGTTAACAGACAACTTTTTTTATGTTATATTTCATAAAGATGAGGAATTTATTTTTGAGAATGACTAAGAACATAAAGAGATATACTTTCTTTTTATGTAGATTATCATTCATTAATAAATTTTTACCACTAACTCTTTTATTTAAATGATAAGTATTCAAGAATACTTGGTCACACCAGAAGAGCTAGAATAAACTTATAGGGAATCACATGAACTACAAAGGATAAATAAATATTTACCATTTCTTTAGAGATTAATCAAAACCAAAATGGTTACTAAAAGATCTGATGATCCCCCAAAAGGATATTCCATTAAAGAAGGAAACATTAATCGTAATTTCAAAAATTAATCCAACAATACCCCAAAGATAAATAAATACCATTCAATAAAAAATTGTCCTTAAAATCCTTCTATATAATACAAAATAACATTGAAACGAAAAACATAGAAGAATTTTGTAATGTAGTCTTCCATGATAAATTGTATCTCCGAATGGCATCGACTACTCTTAATGTCACATACTTATAAGTAATTAACCTAATAACATATTCTCTATAACTGGTTAATCATTTCTATAATTAACCCAAATCAATATAAATCCAGAATAAAAACATAGAAAAAAATCCACCATTACTCCTCATATGATCCCACAGTATTCGACTTTCCTTAGTCATATAGTGTTCCCAACCAAGAGAACGTCTTCCAAAATAACATTTATCACTTAATCACCAAATATGTCTCCCATACTATGGGTATTTATTTGATAAGACATAATATCCCAACTCAACTTATTATAAATAAATAAATTTATTTACCTAATAATAATTAGTCACACTAACCAGCGACTTCATTCAGCCAAGTAGTAGGTGATAAATCCCAATCACACTCTAGTTGTGGGTTAGATTCCCACATCTTTGTCTGATGCGACAGGTTTTCCGACGGTCTGTGTGTTGTCCTATTTTAAAAACTATATTTTATAACATTACCAAAATGAGATAAACTCCTCAAAATAACCATAACATAATTTAATGACAAATGTTATCTCATACCTTTCATTTTCATCCCAAAATATAATAACTTGTAATTCCTAAAACCCAATGATCATATAAAACCAAATGGTTATTTATAACTATCTCCAGAAGAGAAAAGATAATTCTTCCTCAAATATCATTTTCACATGAAAAACCGTAGGGTTACAAATACAAGAAAAAATTATTCCAATGTAATCCAATCAACAAGGATCACTAATTCTTTTAAACATTTATCCAACCATTTTTAACACATAACATCTTATTTGACCAAGAAAATATCCTATAGAACAGAGCATTCACTCAGGTAATGGCCAGGTCCCCTACATTTGCTGCAAATGACAGTAAATAGATTTTTGGGACCATTATTATTTTCTTCCATAGTACTCTTGATTTTTTCTCAGCAATTCTTCACTTTATATCCTTCTTTCCCACACGTAAAGCATTTATTTATCCATTGTGACAATTTCATGGGTGTCTCATTCCATATTTCCTAGATTATGGAAATTGAGGATTATTTTCACCATGGTATCCACTGTTAGAGCTCTTATCATTCATCACTTTTCTCTTCTTTGTTGAGTCCGAGAGTTGGTTAATATATATGTTGTTGATCATATTTTTTGGAAAACTGATTTGGCACTAACACGATATCTTTTACGCCTATCAACATTATTTTTTTTCTCATTTACACCACCACTCCATCGTGTACACCATTCTCAATGTTAGTATGACTTCCTTGGAATCCATCAACTGACTAATACTAGAAAGCATTATGTGAGTAACAGTAGTCATATAATAATTTAGAGAATATCATGACACCAAATTTTCAATTTGAAACACCTTAGGATTAACGATATCTATTTATTCTCATAATATATTCAAATCAATTAAATCGGTTTATCAAGAAAATGTAAATTATCTTAAGAATATCCCTTGGGAGTGTCGTAACCAAGAGTGCAGCAATGCCTGTTGTTGTTCACCAGTTACCATTCCATACTAGCTCAAAGTGGTATTTTCGTGTTTTACCTCTAGGTATATCTGTGCCAAAGCCGCCTCTACCAGCTCGTATCCAGACAGGGATGTAATGCTTGGAAAACTGACAAAATCTCTGCAGTACAAAAATATGATGAAGTTCTTCTATACTAATCTTCAAACTCTATCTTAGGGTTATGGGCTTCAATCAGAGTTTACCTAAATCTAGTTTCCAAGGTTTGTACTAAAATTCCTCTGATACCATCTTTAACTCCCCGAACCCAATTACCCAGAATCAATATATTATTTTATTACATTGTCATGATTACAAGGAATCATGTCTCCAAATACTGATCAGTTTAGCAGTCTTGGAAAATATATTACACACATGGACGTTACATTCAACTTTTGAAAATAAAACACAACATAAATGATCCTTTGAGAACACCATTAATCCTATAGCTTAACCCTGCTTATCATTCATAATACACTTCATGGAATCCTGAGAAAAATAAAACATAGAAAAGGGTGAGCTCAGATGCTCAGTAAAGATAACAATATAGTAGAAACTTTCATAAATAAGAATAAACATTTAAAGTATTGTATAAGGAAAAAACAAAATCCTTTTTAAGCTTAAACTTCATCATAATTTGGAAAATATACAATAAAATAATGTCATTTACATATTTACATGGAATTTCTTCTAATCGAATAATCACATGAAATATAAATAACCACTTTTATAAGGAAGGAATGCATAATGAAAAAATATCATAACCACATAGTCAAGGACTTGTGCCAAGACTACAAATAAGATTTTGTCAAGGCCTCGTGCCAAGACAATAGTTTGTCTCTGAGACATACCGATGCATAGAGGAGCTATAGAGGGAACCACCCGTCACTTACAATGTCCAGTGAAGTCCTCATATTAAAAGGATTAAACATAACATAAATATTCATACTAAAACTGGATTATGAAATGTCAATAATTCACCCATAAACCATTAATGGTATATAAATATTACATCCATAGTCAAAAAAATCACAAAAAATTCATTACAATATGTAATATTTGTATCATAAAAATCAACATCAAACATGTTTAAAATTCATTAAAGTATTTTGACATAGATAAAAATGATTTTTAAAAATCTTTGATATAAATATCCAATTTTCATGGAAAAATTTAAAAGTCACACAATTTAGAAATGAAGACATTTAAATACATTATTTGAATCAATTTGTCCTATTACACTTTGAATCTTTTGAATGTTATTATCTTTTTAAAACATTAATGTCCATTTAAATAAATCCTTAAAACGACTTTGAAAACATGGACATTAATGTGAATGGTTTAGAAGAATAAATCTTTAAAACATTTAAAATGATGTTTTAGTAAAAATAAAGATAAATGAATGCCTTTTTAAACTATTTTACGAAACATGGAAAATGATAACAAATATATCCCAGTAGATACTTACGTAAAAACATCCTCGGATAATAAAGAGATGGAGAAATTATCCGTTACCAATTTGGTAACTTAAAAAACATATACCCTTTGAAAGAAGTATCATACAATGAATATGTAAATACACAGAAATTAAAGTGTATCACACAAATAATACAATTATGAGCATTACATACACCACACAAAAGGTAATAGTGGCAATATAGCATAAATCTCGTGGGAATAAGGAGTGAGATGAAAACTCCTTTCTTTGTACTTTTCCTTGGTCAAGGGTAGGTTAACCTCCATTATAATGCGGAAATAATTTTTATTAAATTGTACAAGAATTATATTCATTAATATGATATCATATATGATCGTTTAACCTTGCTTTGTTAATTATATCTTAGTATTGTCGTTGTTTTGTGTGTTAACAGATTCGTTTTCCTTTATATTATTTGTTATGTGATTCATAATTTTCATGGATGGGATTTATATTATTCATATCCAGAATTATATCAAGTCTTTAAACATTATTTTTAATCATCATCTAAAAATAGTCTTCAATGGATATGATGGGGATTGATTCTCATCAGGTTTGTGAGGACGGTAATCCGTACATACGCACGAGCGACAATGTCATTATTGGGTATTATAATAATATATAATTGGACGGTATAAAATATATACAGATTCATTATCATGTTATATTTATTATTTACATCAATTACACATCATTATTATAACCATCCAAATAATAATGTATTTAATAACAATTACACCGTGACGTGGACACGGTAAGTCGTACGTAAGCACGTATGGTGAAATATCCCTCAAACGATGGATAGAATAATAAATATGGTTGTAGCATTTTCATAATAACATTATAGTATATATATGATACTAGAGTTTTTATTTTATAACGGAAACAACAAAGAAAGAGGATGTGGAAGAAGAAAAGATCTTGATAGAAGTGATGAAATATTTACAATTCTCCGAGTTCTTCCTTTTGATTTGAACAAAATGGATCCTTAAGATGGATTTATGACTAAATTAAGGCCTCTTGGATGAAGGGAGAATATTTTAGAGGGTATTTGGGCAGAGTTTTTCCGAGAAAAATGGATTTGAAGGTGTGAATTTTAGGGAAGGGGGAGTGCCCTTTTATAAGAGGGGTGAGGGTCACACTAGGAAAACTTAGAGTATTCTTTTATAATAAATTCATGTTAGGTTTATAATGGCTCCACATTTATTTAATTACAAGGATGTTGTGGGGATGGGTCTAAAACCACTTAACGAATAGGTTTTAGATAGTTTTTCATCACAATATCAAACTTATCTTTTAGATTTAACTCATAGTTAATTAGTTTGACAATTACCATGCCTCTTTGTATTTTTATATTATATGGTTATTAAACATACTATAAATAGTCAATAGAACCTCAAGTGGTTCATTAATGATATAGCTATTATCATATAATTCATTTGGTCTATCATTAGATTTATATAAATATTATATCAGTTAATGATATAATATTTCTTTTAAAAACTCTTTTTTGTCAATTTTGACAGTATTAAATAATTGTTTTTTTAATTTCATACCATCTTTATTAATTCAAAAAAAAATTATTTAATAAATCATAACATGTCATAGTAACATAGATAATTCTTTTATGGACTCAAATTTTTCAAATTATATTTTTAAACATTTATAATATCATTTATTTGATTCTTTCATTAATAAGGAAAATACTGCATCATCATTGTGTCATAAATAAAATTAATTATTCAATGCCTAAAAATTATCAATAAAAAACCATTATGTATTAAATATTTTTATATTTCTAATGAATATTGATAGTCATGGATATAACATATATAACCCAATGTGAAATGTTTTTTACGAAAAGATATATTCTTATGTCATTTTTGTATTTACTTTATATTATTTAATATAAAGTGTAATCATAACATAAATGTGGATGCATGGGGTCCCAAAACTGACCAAAAGAATCCCATGGTTGGACATGTATCATAAGATATTGTTTGGAAACGTGTTCGGGTAATTTAATATTATTTTTTATCCTTATTTTCTGGATTTACCCTTTTACCATGGTAAATAAAACATTTACTGAAATAATTATCAAAATGTATTAAAATAAAAGTTACCTATTTACAATTTTTTGACATACTGATTCTAAATATGGAATCCGTTTTTTTACATTCAATACACAGAAGTGGCAGAAATTAATTTAAAATTAATTCCCATTGTCATAACAAAAACCGTGTTTTTAAGAAATAATAACTATCAAAAGATTGATATTTGTTTATATCCAATTTAAAAGTGAACTTACATCCATTTGAAAAAAAATAGTATTAAATGGTAAAAATATAATATAATTATACATCCAAACCATTCCTATGTAATTTTAACAATAAAAATTATTTTTATTAAAATAGTTGTTTTCAACTAAAATATATTATTTTTAACTATTTACCCAATTATGAAAGTTATCAGAAAAATACTAAAAATTTATTGAAACTAGATCATAATTTATAGATCCCAAAGAAAAATTTTATTTTGTCAAATTAAATATATAAATGTTTAAAAAATTGGATTTAAAATGGGTTTTCCATTAAAAGGCGGTAAAATTGCATATTTTCAAATAATCCTTTTATCTGAAAAAATCAATTTTTCCTTATATTATGTCTCAGAAACTCATAACATGGATTATAAAATAATAAGGGTTACATAAAAATCAAAATTCTGTTAATACTGTTCATAACTGCTTTTGAACGTCTAGTTTGGTAAGTCATGATGCGCTTGGACTCTATGTTGTGTGTAGTGTATGTTATTGATTTACCTTGAAGAACTAACGTACTATCAAATCTTGGGGTGTTACATGGACTATATTTTTTAGTAGTATTAGAAAACATTATATATACATGATTCCCAAATTACATTAAGATATAAAAATTAAAACATAATTTTTTTCTTATAATAATTATTCATTATAGAATATTCTTGAATTCCATTAATTTTACACTTCATGGATTCCATAAAAAGAACACAGAATAAGGGTGAGATAAAATTCTTAGTAAGGTTTATGTATAATGTAAGCTATCATGAATCAATAAGGATAATCAACATTGAAAGGGAATAACTAAAAATACCATCCATTTTAATAATTATTCTTATGTAATCAATGATTCAAAGTAAATAAACCGGAAAAATACATTATTGTTTTTCAATAACATTATAGCCATAACATGATAAGTAATACTTATCATGAAAATTTGATAATTTAATATACATACCATTTAATAAATATATTGAGAATGAAATACATCCATTGTTAATATCATAGATACCAACTCATTGATAATTATAATTAAATTATTAATTAAAAAAATATATAATTATTAGATTTCATGTTTCCAACAAACATGATACCTCTACTGTCATGGTATATCCTTCAGATAGTTTAAAACTAATGGGTACAATCCAATTTAACTAATGTTACAAACAAAATTTCCCTCAAATATTACAGATTCATCGAGGGGATATCCATAACCAACCCCAGACATGTATTTAATTTTGAAAGAATTTCTCTTGAATGAATTAATAGCGTTAATTCAGAAACAATGTTCCCTATCATCAAATATCTATATTGAGAAATGCAAAATGATTTTTCAATATTTCACTGTATAAAAAAATATCATTCAACATAGTACATAGTATATAAAAATGATATACAGTTTAAACAACAAACATATCAAAGAAAAATAAGATTTATATTTTTGTTAAATTTATATTCTAATTATCATAATAAAGTGAAAATTTTACGGGAATGTAATTGACCTCAAAAACAAATCAAGGAAATGAATATCAGTACATTATCCCATGAAAAATCATAAACCACTCATAAGAAAAATAATGATGTTATCATTTGAATATAGTCCTAGTGGAATGTTTGTAAAAAAATTATTTTTGATGTCAAAAAATATAAATAACATTCAAACACTTCTAAAATATTTATATGGATAATATCTTATACATTTTGAAAACATCTTTTTAGAAAATATTCATTTTAAAATTAATTTTCATTAAAAAATATATTTAAAAAAATAACAATTTCTAGAATATGAGTAATAAAATTATTCAAATATATATTCTTATATATGCAAAGGATGATTCAATGAAATGATTACCATTATGGGGGGTAATCCGTACAAACCGAACAAGTTAAAAAAACATTCCTTTTTCATGGTAAAACGTTTATGAAAGAACCGTTTTTGGAAAATAAAACAAGATTACATTCAAAAAAATTAAAAAATATAAAATTTGAAAATAATATTTAATAAATCATTATTAAAAGGTTTAAATTTTTTTAAAAAATATTTTTTCGAAACATTGTTTTGAATTGAAAATGATTTATGATCTTAGAGAAAATTGAAGTCAAATTTTATTAAAAATATTGTATCAATTATTTTAAGAAAAAAAGAGTGATAAAAGGAATAAATATATGAATCTATAATGAAAATAAATATGAGAATAAAATGAAATTGTTTTATTATATGATGATACAATAATTTCCTTCAACTAAAATTAATGGATAAACAATATTGATTATAATTAGACTGTAAAATAAACCCTAAAATGATCATAAAATTTACTTGAGAATTAATTATTTAATAAATTCCTAGTATCAACTCTGATTCCACATAAAATAAGTTTATATATAACATATTTTAATAAACAATAATTCTACAAATAATCTTATAATATCAACAACCATGAAAAAGTAATATAACATAGTGAAAATAAATTGTGTTATCAAATATTTTCCCACTAAGTAATTTTCATATCAAATCCTCTTGGATAAAATAATTTAAATTGAAACATAAAATACCATTTATTATTAATTACTCATGAAATAATATATACAATGTGATTTATATACACCATATAAAATAAATTAGGTGCATTACATTACAATATGCCTTCAAGAAAAGAAATTCAGATGAAATAATTACCTTTAATGTGACTAATCATATAGATTAATTATCATCCTTAATAATAAACTAATGTTAATTATTTGTTTTATTAAAAAAAATCACTTTTATTATTACTTTTATATCACTTATTACCAATAAATATATGATTAACAAATAAACTATGTTCACATAATATGTTTCAACGATATTTGGATATTTTGTCCAAAATACTTTGGTGTGTCAAATATGGTCAAAGTGGTAATTATATAAACATTTATGTAATAATAGTAATGAAATAATTAAAATATTTATGAATAATTAGTAATTTTAAATCCAACCATGAATTATGTTTTTCTGTATTGAAATATGTAATGATTATGGAGATGGTAGGTCGTACGTATGCATGAGTATCATTTCCATTTTTGAACAATCATTTTAGAAATTAAGTAGTTAATATTTTACCTTTAAAAATTGATTATAATAGCACTTAATTTCAAAAAATATAATTATATATATCATCCCTGTTTTATGATAGCTAAAATAGAGTCACATAGTGTCGTGAAGTTGGTATTATATGCGTACACAAATGATGCTATCATTTTTCAATGTCAAAAAATAAAAATAAATATTATATTTTTAAAATGATAAATTTTTAATGAATATTTTAATAAATTAAAGAATATAAAAAATTTCATTTAATACATCCTCATTGAATTCCATGTATACTGTTAGTGAAAAATGAGTCACATCACTTCGAGTGGTCGTAGTCCATCATACACAAGAGTGACATTATCATATCCCCTATTGAGTATAAAGTGAAAAATAATATATTTTATTTAAAGAATCCATATGTATAATATTATTATAGATTTCCTAATATACATTATATATATCATCATAAAACCCCATGATTGGTGGAAATGGAAAAATTAATTACATCATTCCACAAGGTGGTCGTCTTCCGTTCACATAAATAATGGTTTCATAACCCATATAATTGAATTGAAGATGGTTTGAAGTCATGAAAATAAAATAAAAACTTCTCAATAAACAGAATATATAGGTTTTACTCTATCATCATGTTATATTAATATTTTAAGGGGCAAAGAAATAAATACAATAAAAAATATCACTCAATAACATTACATCTTTTTGAGGTATCCTCCTAGAGTGGGTAGAAAACACCATCCTACAATAAATAGATTTATAAATAAATGTATTATTTTATTGGAGGAAATAAATTTATGTGAGTTATTCATTTTTTTTAAAATAAAATTATTTTATGGTATAAATAAAATAGTATTTGGAGTCTTTAAAAACTTATACAGGTGAAACAATTGTAATGTTTTGAATATAATCAATCATACAAACATTTTTATCATTCCAAAACCCTCTATAATAGTCCATTATATAAAATATAAGAGATACGGATAAAATAGTGTTATCTATTGGGTAGTTGACCAATTTTTATGTCATTTTAAACCATTATATTCATATTTTAATCCCTACGTAAGTCCATTTATTTTACCAAAAACACAATAATATTTTTTTGTATTTAAGTATTAATTATATTTAATAAATATAATAAATTTTCAAAAAATTAAAAATTATTTTAATTCCTAATATTATATAAATTTTTCTAAATTCAATTCATAATTTTGGAAATTTTTAATTTAAATTTAATAATGCAAACGTGACGAGAAAATGTGTTTTTAATTTAAATATTTCTAAAGATTACAACATTTTTATATAAAAATTTAATACAATAAACAATCCAATGATCTAAATTGGATAAAATAATATATAATTGAGATAATAGTACATTATTAAATATACAATCAATTATGGAGAATTCATTTACTTTTCTTGGGTAGTTTTTTTCCTTGTTTCTATCTTAAATTGTTTAATGACTGTGTCGGGTTAGTTTTAGTGAGTTGTCTAATGATTTGGGGGTGTTTTAGAAGTGCACAGTTGGTGCATGGTATTCCTAAATTGTGCTACCATCTCAAAAAACTATATACCCCTTGGAAGGAGTGACATTCATGTTTTGTGTATGATTTCACAAATTATGAGCCTCAAAGACAAATCGTAAACCCCTAGACAGTAGGCGTACTCAATTGTGTAGAATGAATTGTCTAACTATGTCTCCCATAATAAAAACCATGCATTCAATTATTTAATTCCATGTAATTTTAATTATTAAATCATGTACCCCCATTTTATATCCCTAATCACCCCCTCTCAACCAAAATTGATTTACTTTTCACATTTATTATCCTAAGATGATTTCAAGTCTCCTAGAACACCATTATTTTTTAATTGATGATCTGATAGAAGAATTAAACACCTCTAAGGTATGTCATATCATCCATTTTTAGGATCTTATATATCCCATAATTCTATATATTTCGATTGGGATGAGTCCTCCCATTTTAATAGATTAAATCTAGATTATATTGGATCTTATTTCCTTTGATATTTTTTCGAGGTTTTCATCCATGGTATTCTTAATTATTGTGATTTTGACAGATCAAAATCGATTTGAGGGTTATTGTTTGGGTAGAATTCATCAAAAATATAAAGGTATACAGTCTATTTATTAACCCCCATAGACTTGATAAAGATCTTGTGTTGTTTTTGTATAACATCATTTGCCTGTTGTGAAATTTCATATGGATTAAAATGGATAATTTAATTCCATGAAATAAGAGACCCTTTAAAAATCCAATTATACCCAATGAATGATACAATACTGTGTTTGATGGAATCCCATGGGATGCTGAATTTTTTTAAATGATGATATATGTAATATATAAGTTGAAATTGGTGTGTTTACGAAATTGAAATAAATCATTATTGCATATTTTATAATGGGTTTTAATTGGATGATTGCCTTATCCTTGAAGGGTTGATGAGTTTTTAAATAAATGAAGATAAATGGATTAATGGGTAAATTGTTCACACTGTTCCCTATGATAAAATAGAATAACCATGGTTGTGTTTGATAAATGAATTGTCTCAAAATCATAAAAATGGATTATATATGAGTAACAAATGTGGAACCATGATATGTGCATATTCATGTGAACAATGAGTTTTGGGTCAAGGAATGTGGCTCTAAATACACATGGGATTCTAAACTACTTCTATAGGGGATGAGATATAAGTTTCATTATTTGTGAATATGAAAAATTACTTTTAAGTAATGTAATGGAATAAAAATATCCAGGGGGTTCTAGAAATCATTCCTATTCCTCGATGCATGAATGATATTAGAATAAATTGAATAATTAATTCTCAATGAATGGGGAAAAAGTGTAAAATCTCAACGGTTTATGGTTAATACATAGACATGGATTGATGATTGTATAATGTGGTTGGATAAATAATTAAAATATGACACTTTTTTTCTTTTTTCATTTGAAATTTATTCTTTAAATAACTATATACATAGTTATAGAGTAGGCATTTTTTTAGATTCCATTTGTGGTTCCCTACTGAGTTGTAATCAAACCCTACTCAGACCAGAAAATTAATACTCAAATAGACTTCATGTTTACAAGATAGAAATAGGGAAATATTCCTATGATAGGTGGATGAGTTTGATTTTAGTATATATAATGTATGAGGGAACCATATTTGATATCATAAACCTCATGGAATTTTTCGTTGTTTCTTTATTTTGGGTTTTCAATTTACACTAAACCAAAATATGGCATGACATATCTACATATTCATTTCATGGATGTTTTAGCTGTTTTGGATTTCTTGATGTGTAGTTTTTTTATTAATCTTTATTTTAGTATCATGGTTATATTTCATATTGATTTCCATAGTTGGGTTTCTTTCATAAAAATGGAATACACTCCCCACATTACATATTAGACCCTCACTAGTAATCAGTTGCGTCCAACATTCTGGGAGGTTTTCATCATTTCATATGGAAAACTAGATAGTGGCACCCATATGTATAACCTTCTTTGAGGAATTTTATTATAAAACAAATTCTTAATATAATTTCACATTATAAATTATTTAAACAAAAAATTTAGTTTTCAATTAAAATTTAGTGTTTCTCATTATTCATGAAAAATGGATGCCTTTCAGAAAACTTCACAGAAATCACCCTAAGATAATTTGGATATATTTATTTTAAAAAATATGATCATTTTATAAAATTAATGGGCTATAATGGGTGAAAATTATTTTTAAATTATATGTGCAAGGAAAGAAAATTCCGTCTTTTAGGATAATACAGTATTTCTTAAAACATATTTTTTTTATTTCATTATTATTAATTTATTTATAATAAATTAATTACCATAATATTCATAATTATTTTAGTACTTGTATCATTCTGAGTTTTTAAAAGGAACCACTCTGTTTAATATCATATATGACATGTCACAATGAGCTTTAGTGAACAACGAAATAATATTAAAATGTTATTATTAAAACCTTATATTTAGAATAATGTGAATAAATACTACTAAATGAATTATGATTATATGGTTCACATATGTATATATAATATGTTCTTTGGTGACCAATTAATTATATATGAATGTAAACCCCTTTATAAATTAAGAGGTAATTGTTTTTCTAAAAAAACTATTTAAATGTTCACATATCTATTTTACAAATAATAAAATCATTTTTTCTGATTATATTAAATAATTTTTTATGTAACATATTACATCTAATTTTTCACTCCCATCTTTTGTTTTTTATATATTATATAAGAACAAATAAAATTTTACAAATAAAATAATTATTTTTCAAAATGTAGTTTAACACCGTTTGATGGAACACATATTCTAAATCTAATTTTTATCACTTTCATATGTTCAATTTTCATAAAATAAAATTCCTATTTTTAATAGGGAAACATAAATTTACTTTGGATTAATTTTTGTTATTTTTAAGATAAGATACATTTTTTGATGAGTAGTGAAAAAATTAATGATTTTTAATTGAAACCTAGATTTTCATCATACAAATTAATAGTCATAAATAATATTTTTCAAAAGGATTTAAAGTGTAATTATGTTAATTTGTTATCATTTAATATAATATTAGTTATTGGAATCAATTTCATTTTTAAATTGGATATAAAAATTGTGTGAATGTTTGAATGTTTTACTTTAAAAACCAATTTTCGTATTTGGTGTAGAGGATTAATTTTTAAATAAATTCTACCAAATATGTGTTTGGAATCTAAAAAAATGTATTACATTTTTGTAATCATAAGGTAATTTTTTTTAAAATAATACCCTTTACGCTTTGAACATTATGAAGAGTAATTTTAGTAATAAATTTAATTACCATGGTTAAGGGTAAATCAGGAAATTAAAAGTAAAAATTAGATTATAAAAACATAAAATTACCCTAATACTAGTCCTACTTTAAATGGAGGTGGGTTTTATGACTAATATCATCATTTGTTATATTTTAGGACCACATATAGCCACATGGATTACATTAATGCTTTTATAATATTATATTCATTGAGAATCCATTATTGTTACACATTTGTTTTTAACAACTACTGTTTTTTAAATATAGTTATATATAGGGGAAATATTTTAATATAATTATTTTTTACATATAAATACATTAACAACATAATAGAATTTTTTTTATAATTTTTAGGAAATAAAAAATTAAAATAAATAGTGATACAATGATAATGCCGTAATTGTTTCATTAATAGAAGAATCAAATAAATGATACTATTAAAAATAAACAAAATTTCATATAAATTATTTCATCCATTAATTTTAATAATTATTATGAGAGTTTAGTGATGTGTTCAAATATTTTTTTCAAATATATCATGATGTTATGATATTTTTAAAAATTCAAGAAATGAATAGTGTAAAAATTTACTCTAATGGTATTTTAAAATATAAAATATTTTATTAAAAAATATAAAATTTATAAAAATAAACTATTATATAAATTTTTTTTATAACCCATAATTTTTCATAAATGACTTTTATTGTTCCTTTTCCATTTTAGGGTAATTATTTTCACCTCCAAATTTTAAATTACATAATAAAATGGTAAGAGGTAAGATGTTTAAAACAAAATGATAAGGATTAAAAAAAATTCCAACATTGTATAATATTCATTATACGATGATATTTAAATCCATAATCATCCTATATCCTAAATAAATCACTTTGGGTTGATTTTGAATTGAAAATTAATGTACATAAATTCAATATTTTAATGAATTCCAAGAGTGCCCCTCCCCTCCCTTATAAAAGGAACAACTTCATATCATTTATTCAGACATAAAATAAATTAGTTCGTCCAATATCTGTAATAATACCTTCCTATGATAACTCCTAATATTATATAGGATCTATGTTAGGCATAACACCCTCTTAAGAGGTGTTATGATGTTAATTGTAAAAAATGGTCCATTTGAAGGTATCGTTTTTAATCAAGAATCTCTATTTTTTTATTCTTCAACTTCCTTAAAATATTATTAAACCAATATTATATAATAAATCCAATATTCTAAATATAACTATATGTAGTTATGTAAATATAATCACCAAAATCCATCTCTAATTACATAAAATTGGAAATAATTAATCGTTCATCTGTACGTGTGAATTATCACCTCCACAAACTGATACAAATCATTTTACAATACAATCTCTCAAAACTATATATAACAATGTAATTAATCTTTATATATGAAATTAAAAACATATTTATCAATATAACAAAATAATATATCAATTACATTCTTACCATCCATGCATATAAAAATGATAATGTCATTCGTGTGTATATATGAACTATCACCTCCACGAAGCGATGTGATTCGTTTTTATTCACCACATCACATGAGTGACATATATAAGAACAATTTAATGATTTATATTATGTTATGATCATTCTTTAATCATAAAATTATATATACCCAATTTCTAGAATGGTCTTGGAATAATGAAAATGTTACTCATGTGTATATATGATATGTCATCTCCAGGATTACAATGTTGTTCATTTTTCATAAAAATATATAAATGGCTTAATTTAAAGGTATAATTTATGTATAATTGTTTTTATTTTTTGATAATTTATATTTTTATGTTGGTGGTTTAAATCCCACTATGGCTATTGAGTTTGTACCAAATTCATTTTGACTCAAATATAAAATATCGTCAATCCATTTGATTCGAAGATAAATAATTATGTAATTTCTAAAACATGACAATAAGTTATATAAAAGGAATAATAAAGGATAAAAGTTTTCTAATAAATGTAAATAATTAAAAATTATTATTATTCAGAATAATAATGTCTGTACATGATGAATCAGACTTGGGGTAAGGGATTTTTTCTCAATATGCTTCAATTGAGGCATTTCATGATAATACCCAACATTATTATATTATAAAGTATATATACAACTATATTGAAATTTCATTAATATATTTTGTCTATAATAACGTTAATAAATTTCTGGATAAATTTATTATTTCATGGTGAATATTAATTTTAATGTTCAAAGTGTTCTAGGACACTTTGAATGTTTCAAGATTTAATTATCAAATATTTCCCCCTTTTCAATATTCATGAAATTACTTTACATATTTACTTATATATATATAATTATTATAAAGGATATTTTATTCCTAATTTCAATCTCATTAAAATAATTTCAAAATGGAATATTTTTATGTTTCAAGTTCAGAATGTTTGACGTTCTGTTAAAAATGTCTTTTAATGTTATAGATTTATACATTTTTTAAAAACCCAAAATTAATGTATTTTCAACATTTACATCATGAATTTAATTTAAAAAATTATTTTCTATTTAATTTTAATATGTATAATTTTAAATTTTACCATTTTATTTTCAAATTATGTGATTCAATTTAAGAGCGTCTAGAATTGTAAAATTGAAATATGAGTTTGAAGAGGAAATTTTATTTTTATTTAATGTATGATTTATATGTTATGATTATTTATCGGTTCTTGGGAATGGTGTAATCATATGGTTGGTTTTGTGATAATCCAAGGGAATATGGCCTCATGATATTTATCCCGAGCATTGGCTAATGAGTCAGATTTAACGTGTTGGGATTCTCCATAGAGATTAAGATAATATTTTGTTATTGGTATTATAAATGTTTCATTGAATGTTACTCACTATGTAGTAATGAATTATATAATGTAAAAATGAAATAGATGACACAAGATACCATTATCATTAATATTTCTATACAGTTTTATAGGAATCATAATTTTTCATGAGGTAAGATAAAGAGTTTATGTTTTATGAGTGAAAATTATGATTTTGTGAAAATCTATTCATGAGTTTAAAATATTCATGGCCTAACAGTTAATTTCCTTCTTTTATTTCCATTAATAGGGTTTTTCTCATACCTTGTTTTGAAATTTTTTTCACAAGGTATAATTATGAGTAATTTAAATAATTAATTCAAGATTTATATTATAAAGGTTTTTATCATAAAAAATAAGTCATTTTTATTTACATGCTTTATATTTTGGAAATAGTGGATATTGTTCTATTAGTACCCATAATGTATGAATTAGGGCTCTTATGTCTGAATTAAAACCTAAATCATTAAACTATAAATCATAAAATATCATTAATTTAAATTATCGTAAATCCTTGACATATCCCAATATTATGTACTGATTATGTTCATGGACATACAGTTGGTTTCAATGGATTGTTTAGACATCTTTAGAGATTAGTATGTATTCATATGATTTTGGAATATCATCATGGGTTTATAATTTTACGGTTTATCACAATTTTAATTACTTATAGACCCATTATTGGGCTTCATATTATAAAAATATGTTTTAATTAACTGTATTTTTTGGGAGATTCTTTTATTCATTAATTACTGGATATTACATTTTGGTATCCAAAATGAGAGGGGTGAGAAAAACAGTGAGGTTAAAACATGTAATGGTTATTTTCTGGGAAATTATTATGTTATTAAAGTGTAATATGAATTTTATAGTTTTACAAAAATGAAAACTTCTATGATGGTTGAAAACCTATCATGTCACAAAAAGACATGGTATTCAAAGCCACAACCGAAAGAAGACAATGGTTCATGACCTACCACAAGCCTGTGAGAATTCTCGGTTAGTATGAAATTTTAATTTTAGTTAAATTATTAAATGGATGGAAAATTTGTTGAATCGTGTAGTAGATGTTTATTTAATAGATATCCATGGTATTGTAAAATTATTTGGTGATTAAGTGATTAAAATTATTTCGGTAGATGTTCAGTATTTTGGGAATCCAATAACATTAATCTAAATATAATAAAATTGGATTTTAATTGAGTAATAAATGTTTAATTATATTATGGATGAATCGAGAAGACATTTATACACTTATAGTGATTATAGTTATTTATATAATTTGATAGATTATTAAAGATTATTTGGGACATTAGGTTTTTGTGTGAGACTTCAAGATTACTTCATTTTATTTGGAGATAAATTATTAAAATATATCTTGGAATACAATATGATGATATAATTATTGGGTTTCAATATTAGTTAAAATATTAGTGTGGAATTTTATAGATAGTTATTTGATGAATGGTTTATGTTGAACTTTGGGTAACACTATTGAATATTTGATATTTAATTTTATTTCATCATATAAAGGTTTTTTAGTATTGAGTAATTATCTTACCTTAACATAATTTTTTTAATTGGATAGTTTCTAAATAAATTAAAATAGATATTTAATCTTTTATGGATTATTTGATTCTTTAGTCATGAATAATTCATCTTGAAAAAACATCATTTTAAACAAAATATTAGTTTATGGATAAAATTTACTAAAGGTTTCAAATATAATTTTCAACTAAGTATGTTTATTTAAATTGTTAGTCTAAAGTGTAAATTAATTCCATAACTAACTGATAAGGATAATTAATAAAAAAATCAATTTTTATAGTTTCCTTACTATGGAATCAAAGACCTTTTAACCAATAGAAAATTTATGGTTTTGTGAATATTAACTTTCTAAAAACCATGTTTTCTATCACTATCCATCAAAACATAAGGATTACTTTTATCTTCCATATCAATGTTTTTCTATATTTAAACTTATTATGTGTTATATTAGGTTAACATCATACTTCCCTTTCATTCATTTTTATATGGATGTTTAATTGGACCTTCTTCTGATGTGGAATTTCAATAATGTGATTTTGAAATGAAAAACATTATTTTTCAATCTAGAGTTCAAATTTTGAGGTTGAAATTTATGAATAGGGGAGATTTAACATCTATAGTGTTTAAAATAAAACACTATTCCCAATAGCATACAAGATACAACACATCACGCTTAATATAACAACAAAATAATATTTAAATATTACCATTAAACCCCAGTCATTGGAAGGAAGGGAATCAATAATATTAACTAATTTAGGAAATCATGGTTTACATATGTACATATAATTTGTTTTTTAGTCAAAAAATAATTATAAATGAATGACAAAACCATTCGAAAATAAGAAAAACATTTTTTTTAGAAAAACTATTTAAATGTGAAAAAAAATGATTTATATATAATAAATTCAGTTTTTCTGGATAATAAATCTTTCGTATTTTATGATAAGATTCATTTTTTGGTGAATGGTGAAAAAAATAAAGCAATTTAATTTAAAACTATTTTTTCCTAAAATTTATTTATAGTGTTAAATATTATTTAAATTTTTTTAATTATAATTATATTATTTTTTAATCATTTAATGTAATATTGTCCTTTGGAATCAATTTCATATTGAAATTGGAAATAATAACTATGTGAATGATAGAACGTTTAACATTAAAATATTGTCTTCTAATTCCATAATCAAGATAAAATTTTAATTAATTTCTAAAAAATGAGTTTTGAATTTGAAAAAATTTATTCCGTATTTTCATTAGAAGGTCTAAATTTTATAAATAGGTCCCTCTTAGTTGTTGACATTATGAATTGTTACTTTAATAATAAATTTTTTTACCATAGTTAAGGGTAAATCAGGTAATTAATGCTAAAACATATATTATTAAAATATTAAATTACCCTGTTAACAACCCAAATTTATTTATATGAGTCTATTATTAATAATATTTTCCATGTGTCAATTTTAAAACCACATGGATCCACTAATAAGAATTTATTACATTATATTTTTATATTCAATGTAAGAGTCGTTTTTGTTACACTTTTATTTTTAACGAGTAATGAATTTATAAAATGGGGTTATAAATGGGATAGATTTGACTATAAATAGTATTTTTATTTCTAAATTTATTACCTACATATTGATAATTTATTTATAATTTTTTTGAAATAAATATTTAAATTAAATGATGATACAATGATGATGTAATAATTGCTTTCGTAATGGATGTATCATGTAAATGATATTAAAAATATAATAATAATCTTAATTTGATAAAGTACATGTCATAAATGAGCACATTTGATGACTATAACATGTTAATTATTTATTTAAATAGTTTTTTCATATATATCAATACATGATGATATTTTAAAAAAAATCATGAAATGTATAGTGCCAAAATTTACAACAGTTGTATTTTAAAAGATAAAACATTTTATTAAATGATATAAAATTTAAAAACCTCTGAGATTCATCCAAATAGATTTTATATGTTCTAAAATTTCATAAATTAATATTTTATTTGTCTTTTGGAATTTTATGGTAATTATTTTGACCCTCAAAATGTATGGTACTTAAATAGAGTTAAAGTTTATAAAATAAAAACAAAAATATAAGGACTAAAAAAAATTCCAAACATGTATACTTTTTATTTTATGATAATATATATATATATATATATCCTATATTTGAAATAAATCAATTTGGACCCCTTTATAATTTCATATTAATTTATATTAATTTAATATTTTATATAATTCAGTTGTGCCCCATCTTTTATAAAAGGAAACTACTTCATAAAATTTTTTAACACATAAAAACCATCTTATTTCAACCAATATATACTTAAATACCTTAATAAAATAACTCCCCATATTATTTATTCCTTATTTTAGGAATAAAATACTTCTTAGAGGTTTAAAGTTGTTAATTTAAGGTGATCACCCAAAGGAAATATGTCATTTATAATCTAGTATTTTTGTTTTATTTCCTCTTCCTATTTCACAGAATCATATTCAAACATGATGATATAATAACTACAGTATACTCAATATACTGATATTTCATTATTGTAATATAATCACCTATATCCATCTCATTATATATCAAATGGAAAAATAATTAATTATTCGTGTGTACATGTGAACTATCACCTACACGAACCGATATAATTCATTTTCAATTTCAATCTCACAAGACTAGTTAAAATGAAATAATAAATTATAATGTCTGTTATTAATGAAATATTAATCATTATATTAAAAATTACAATTAACTTCTTACCTTTAAGGAATATAAAAATGATAATGTCATTCGTGCATACATGTAAACTATCACCTTCACAAAGCGATGTGATTAAATTTTTCATCCCCACATCACATAGCAAATATTATTTTCATTTTTGAAAGATAAAATTATAATTCCCTTCATTACATGGTTATCATTGAATAATGGATACATTACTCATGTGTAAGTATGACATTCCATCTCATGGATTATAAAGATGATCATTTTTTATAACCATACATAAATTGCTAAATTTTATAGTATAATTTATTTATAAATATTTCTTTATGGAATTAAAATAATTACACAGATGATGGAATATTGAACAATATAAATATTGATTTCATAAAAAATTATTTTGGACTCATGTATTGAATATCATCAAAACATCTGACATGAACATAACTAATTAAGTAATTGTTATAACATTATACTAGGTGATATAAAAGGAATAATAAAGTTTAAAATTTTTCAATGAAATTATATAATTAAACTATGTTTAAAATTTAGGAAGATAAACATTGTAATTTAAGAATTGGTCCCAAGTTAAGATATTTCATCTCAATATTATTTTATTAGATAATTTCTTGACGATATGCACATGTATTCATTAATAAGGTGTACATTCAACAAAATTTAAATTTCATATCCACATTATATATATAATAATGTTAAATACCTTTTGGTTAAATTTTTTTTTCATGGATATTATAATTCAAATGATCAAATTTTAATGGACACATTTAATGTTTAAAGATTTAATTATGAAATATTTTTCTCCAAGTCAATATCTATGATATTATTTTACAATTTTATTTATATAGATATAAAATTATTATAAGGGAAATATTTTGCCTATTTTTAATTACATTAATATGTATCAAGAAAGGAACCTTTTTTGTTTTTATAATGGAATGTCTAACTTTCTTTTAAAATTACATTTAATGTTACACATTTCGCTATTTTTAAAAAATAAAAAATTAATGTTTTTCAACATATACGTCATGATAAAAATTTCACTCTTTCATGTTTCATTAATTTTTTGAAGATTCGGTTGGCTTCATTTTTTATTTCAAATAATATGATTCTTTTTAGAACTGTTTGGGACTCGAAAACAGAATTTTTTTTCCAAATTAGAAATTTCTTTTTTTATTTATGCCTGTTGTGTATGTTATAATGATATAATGGTTATTGGGAAGCTTTTTCAATACGAGTGGTTTAGTGATACCCCAACAGTTGGTGATCCCATGATACATTTCCAACGCATTGGGTTATGAGATAGTGTTAGATAGATAGTTTTATCCTTAAGTATTATGAGAATAAATTGTGATGGGTATTCCAAATGTGGTCATGACTCTTACACCCTATGTAGTCGTGATATCTATAGTGTAAACATGACATGTATTCAATAATTACCTTTATGAAATATGATTTTTATGCATTTTTTAAATTATTATTTTTACTTCATGAGGTAAACATAAGATTTTATGTATTTTGGGTGAAAATTATGATTTTATGAAAAAAAAATTCATGAGTTTAACATATTAATGGTCTAAGGGTTTCTTTCCTTCTTTTATTTCCCTTACTAATCATTTTGTTTGGATCCCATGTTTTAAAATTTTTTTCATAGGGCATTAGGATTGGTAAGGTAAAATAAGAAGTCAATATAAATGCTATGAAAATTTTTTTCAAGAAAACTAAATCATGTATTGTTTAAAATTTATATATTTTGGAAAAATTGGATACTATTTTAGTAATTGCTACAATGTTGGAATGAGGGATGTTATGTATGAATGATGATCTGAATATAAGAAATATAACCTTGGAAAAATCCTTAATTTCAACAAATGAAAATTAATTACACAGGTCAATATTATGTAATTATCAATTTTGGTTCAATAAAATATTATTCATAACATAGAATTTAATGTCTACATATACTATATTACAGTTCACTTCATATTTGGGTTGTGTGTCTTACAAGACATTTAATATACTAAATTTATTGAAATATATTTTATGTATTTCTTAATCTCGTTTTTGTATGAAACATATTATATCAAATAAAATATTCTTATTTAATAAATCTTGTGTTTTACATTCCCCCATCTTAAATAAGTTGTTACCTCACAATTTAAACATGATCTTTGTAAATAATGGTTTTACAATTAAAAATACCATGATATAAAGAATCACATCATAAAAGGGTAAATAAAATATCATATTAATAATATATAAATGGATATAAGAATGTTCTTGTAGAATTAAACATTATTAGGTTCCGATGTCGAAAGACATTGGTGGTAGGTGATGATATATAAATGGAATAAAAGAGTAAATATTTAATGATATTGATTGAGATAATTGATCACAATAATTTGAATAATCAATATAATGTTAAAGTCCTCTAAACAATAAATCTATTATGATTTAAAGGATAATTTCATTCCTCAGATATGACATAATTTTCATGAAATTTCATTTTAATTTAATTATCATAGATTTGATGGTTCATTTACTTTATATGAATTAAAGAAATAAAATTAGTTGCATGTTTCTGTATCATATCAAAATTTCATTATTTGGTTGTGATTTAGATGATTTAAAATTTAATCATTTATTCCATGAAATGAATATCCAATTTTTTTCCTAAAAAACTAAAATTCACTTTTAATAGAACATACGATCCCTAAAATAATGACAAGTCTTTCTATCTATCACTAACTATTTGTCAAAACCAAAAAGGTCATCAAATTTTATCCAATTTATTACATTAATATCAAAACCATAAAAGAAACAAAAATAATTTATCATTAATATCTATTCATCAAATCATTTATCTAAAAATAATGACATATTAAATCATACATATCATAGTATAGTTGTAGGCAATAAAACCTTATCGTCTGACGGTTGTAGGTCCAATCTCCACCAAAATAGCAGTTGTAATCGATTGAAACCCAACATGTGGTCATCATTCTTCATAAACTATATTAATATATTTCCTATAATGATCCCAAAATTGTGATGGACATATTTGATATAAAAATAATCATTAAATAACATTTTTATTATGTTATTAAATAAAACATTCTATTATTATTTTTTCGAAGACTAATAACCATATTTGCCTATTATTACGAAGCTAATAAAGATTATATCAACCCTATGGTTAATTAGTACTTGAAAACTTCTGTAGGTAAAATGTAAAGTCATTGTTACTCAAATAATTTTTCTACTAATATATATAATAAACAAATGGGTTTAATTTCAATAAATTTATCCCAATATATACTTAATCAAAGTAAAATATCATCAAATAAATACTAAAATGGTTTATTTAGACTGTGAAAGAATTATTATCAATAAAATCATAACTCATGTTTGTATACATATAACTAATTTTAATGAAAAAACATAGGCTCCCAAAATTAAATACAATCCTTAGATGTTTCATGATCCTTATAAGAAAAATAACATTGGTTAAAATAATTCTAAAAATTAATTTTTTGTAATCCCAATACATCAATAATTAATTAATTTTATTTCGACATAGGTCTTTCTTGATCTAGGGTCTAACTATATATGGCATAATTGACAAATATAATGCCAAAGTTTTCCAATTTTAGTATAGTGAACTATAAATTGATCCCTAAGATGACATTTAAATCCTTTCATCAAATTCTTCAATTTTCTTTATAAATTAATTGATGTATTCCCTTATTTTTCACAAATAAATAATTGTTTTTTTCCTTTAGAACACCTTATTTCCAATCTAATACACCTTAGATTTAACATAGGTGATTAATTAACATCATATATTCAAACCCTTTATAATGTGTGGTAATAAAAAATTGAATTATCATAATAATGTCCCAAGTATGTGTCAAACCAGGTGCACAATGCTACTAGTTTTCATGTACCAGGTGACGATTGAGTTAATCCCAATGATCCCTTTTCAGTGTTATTACCCCTCAGTGCCTTTTTTCAAAAACCAAATCCACATGTTGAATCCAGATAAAAATTTATTTAATGGAAAAAAACAATATAAAATCTACATTAATAAAAAATTTGTACATTCTTTTATACTTATCCTAAAATCTATGTTTTCTTAAATCAAGTTCCAAGGTTTTTTACTAAAATTTATTTTATATATACTATAATGACCCTTACCCCAGTTTCTTTGGGATTGTACCTACAATAATACACTGGCATAAGAGTCCTATAATTAAATCCTGATGGGTTAAATTGTTTACTACTCTTAGTAAACCAGATATATACATGATTCCCATATTACATTTGAATAAAAAACGTAAAACATAATTTATTTCAATAATATCATAATTAACTATTGTATATTATTTCATTTAGTTCAGATTAAACTTCATGAATTATTGGGAAATGAAAAAAAATTAACTCAAATGCTTTGTAAGTATCAAGTAGAGTGGAAGTGTTTTTAATTAATGATCATAATAAACATAAAAAAGTTAAATAACTGAAAATAAATTAATTTTAAATAATTTATTTATCATAATAAATATGAATAGGTAAATAACCTAAAAGAAATTCCATTAAATAAAAACATAACTCTTATAATCAGATGGGTAATATTAAATATGGAATTGTAAATAATTCAAAACGGATTCCATTTATACTATAAACAAAGAATGGAATGAGTCTATATATAATATCATAGAAAAAATATAATCAATAATAATAAATTAATTATTATGTAAGTAAATTTTTAGTTATTGGATCTCATGTTTCCCAGGCATAGGATACCTCTACCGTTAAGATCTATCCACAATAACGTTTGAAACTGATGGGTAGAAAACCATTTAACTATGGATAGCCAATTGATTCATCCCATATGAATATTGATGCATCAAGGTTATATCTATTACAAGAATCCATTTATTTATTTAGTTTCCAAATAAATATTCATATATCAACTAATTGATCTATTTTTTAACAATGTTTCTTATAATCAAATATGAATATTATGTAAACAATATTAATGAATCAATATGTACCTAGATAAAAAAGGACTTTAAATAATGAAAAAATTATATATAAATGATGTATGGTTTAAAATGTAAAAATTTCCATGATAAATAATATCATTATTTAGGGTAAATTTAATATCCAATTACTAAAATAAAGTTAACATTCCAAGGGAATGTCATTGATAAAAAAAATGCATCAAGGAAGTGAAACCGAAAATAATCCTTAATCAAAATAATCATAAACCATTGAGAGGAAAAAAAGGATGGTATCAATACAATATATCCCCACTAGAGTATATGTAATATAACATTTTTCCTTATTTATAATAAATAAAATAATATTAACTTTAAAAAATCTTCAGGGAAAAACACATTTAATTTTCAAAATAATATTTTCAAACAAAAAAAACATTTTCGAAAGTTATTAACTTTATGATTATCTATTTATAACTTTGAATATCTATAATATTAAGAAAAAATATTTCCATGAAAATTATTTTTTAAAATATTCATAGAAAAATTCCATGAATTGATTTCCTTTATGGTGGGTAATACATACATGCCATAACACTTAAAAAGAAAATCCCCTTATCACTGTAAAAAGGTTAGAAAAGTTTTTTGTTATAAATTCAAAATAAGAGTCCATTTAAAAAAATTAATAAGTCATAATAGATAAAAATTTATTTAAAAATTAAATTTATAAATGAAAAATTGATTATTACAAACATATATATAGATATTATTTCTGAATAAGATAGATTCTGCACTAAAGAGTGGAATGAAGTTGAATTTTCATAAAACTATTCTCCCAAAAATTTTAAATTAAAAATAGGGAATAATAATAATAATACTACCTGAAAATATCATGAATAAGAATATAATAAGCAAAATAATTGGGTTTATTATAAAATAATCAATTAATTTTATATAAATGTGCTTCATGAATAAGAAATATTGATTAGAATGAGATTGGAAAACAAACCCTTAAAATGATCATAACGTTGAAGTGTGAATTGATCAATTAATGGATTTTTTTATCAAATATAAATAAAAATATAATGTCTGTTAATCCAAAATAAAATAATCAAAATTAATTACAAATATTTTCTCATTATTACAAAGAAAATGAAAAGGAAATATAACTGAGTGAAAATAAATTGACTAATTAAATTATTTTCCACTTTGTAAAATTCAAGTCAAATATCATCAGATAAAATAAATGAAATTAATAGTTTTATTTCCATGATTTATTAAATAATTGGCATATAATATTTAAGAGGGGAATTATAAACACCATATAAAATATATTAGGTTTATAAAATTACAATAATCCTAAATGAAATGATATTGAGATGAAATCCCTTACCATGAGTATGATGCATCTTGTACGTTCATTATATTACAGAATAACGAATTATGTTAATTATTTTTTTTCATAAGTAATATTTTAATTTTCATCATTCCTTTTATTTTACTTATTAATATTTTATTATGAATATATAATCAATTTCTATTATATCATTTGTTTTGATGACAAATCACTTATGAGTCAAAAATACTTTTGTAGGTTGACTATGATAAAAAAAGACATTATTTAAAAACATATATAATATTATTAATGACATAATTATAATATTTATGCATAAATTATAATTTTAAAACAAATAATGACATGTTTCTCAGGTAAATTATGTATGGTACAATCATGGAGATGGTACGTACATGTGAGTAACGTTTCTATTTTTATAGGATCATTATAGAAAGGATGTATTTCATATTTTATCATTATAAAAATATCATAATATAACATTATTTAATTAAATAAACTTATCTATATCATCCATTTGTTTTTTAAATAATATAGAGTATGTTCATTTCATGTAGGCGGTAGTCAACACGTACACGAATGATGTTACCATTTTTCAGTGTACAAAAACGATATGTTATCTTTAAATAATGACAAATATGGAATTAATATCATATTTATTTCATTTTTATAACATATTTTAATTAATTATATCTTTATGAAATTCCATGTAATTATTAATTGAAAAAAAATCGCATCGCTCTGCAAGGTGGTAGCCTGCTTTATAAATAATCGATGTTATCATATCCACAATGAAAAGGAAAAAAATATAATGGTATATATGATATTTTGACTATAAATAAATAATAATATTATAAATATAAGTAAAAAATGATTTATATACATCATCCTAAAAACCCATGATTAGTGGTAATGGAAAACATTTGACATCAGTTAATGAGTCGATTTTCTACCATACATATGAGGGATGAATTGAAACCCATTTGATTGTAATGGGGGTTGATTTATCTCATGAAAATAACATTAAAAATATAAAAATATGAAATTTTTTTATTATATCATATCTATTTAATAATAATTGAAGATGGTGTAGCAGGAAATAAAATTAAAATTATTTTTGAATAACATTACCTATTCTTTAGGTATACACTTTAGATTTACACGAAATTCCTTCCTAGGATGGATATCATCCTAAATTAAGGAATCTAGTATGATAGGAGAGATGTTTTTAATTTATTTAAGAAGTTATTTTCTAATCAAATATGGTGTTAATGTGTGAATAATAGATAATATGTGGGATTTTATTACTATGATGAGTGCCAAACATGTAATTTAAGTAAAAGATTCAACAACACACAATTTTTAATCATTATAATATCATAAAAATGGTCCATTATTAGACACATAACATATAATGTCGAAATATTACAATAAAATTATTATTCTATAAGTTTATTGTCCATGTTTAAAAATTATAATTTTAGTATAACCCACCACCTGGTCAATTGATTTTCACTGTAACCCTGGAAATTAACTTATATTCACTATTAATTTTAGTACAAAGATATGTTGATATTTTTAGAATTTAAATATTATACTTCTTTTGAATTTATTGCCTATTTTAACACATTCAATTCACAAATGCGTAAAATTTTAATTTCAAATTAATTCCAGAGATACGATAAGAAGGTAGGTTTTTTTACGAGTAATTGTCCACCATATTATAAGGATTTATTCTAAAATATAAGAATATAAATTAATAAAATGGACTAAACTAGATTAATTGATAATAAATTTTATAAAAATTATGTTAAGACCAATTAAAACTATAATTTATCATTATATATTACTTAATCAAAAAGGATGTTTTCTTATAAAATCCAGTATTTTTCTCTAATCACAAAAGATGAAACCTTTTAGAAAAATCTAAATAATTCAACCAAATATAATTTTTATATGATTTATTCAAAAATTAAGTTAATTTTATCAAATAAATTATATTTATGTAGTAAAAAATCCTTTTAAAATTTGTGTGCAAAGTGTGATTATTCTATATTTCAGGAAAAATATTGTTTTTCATAAAATATTTATTTATTCTTTCAAATGATTATTATTTAATTTATATTAAATAGGAAACCATAACTATCATTATTTTAATTACTATTCATTCTTTCCAATTTAGATACCATTTATACTATATTTTTTTCACTTATACTTTGGGTAGTGTGTTCCTCAATATATCGAAAGATTAAATTTATAGAAATATCTTCCCTGAATTGCTTATACTCATTGTTCCCAATCATGAACAGTATTGAATAAAATATTTTTATCTTAGAATTTTGGGGAGGTAAGGTATTTTTTTAATACTATCTACTGATTTTTATAAATTTTTTTCTTATATTTTATTTTTATTAATCAAATATAATATTTCTACCATTTATAGAAAAAGGTACTTTTAGACATTAAAATAAAATTATGAAATGAATTTTTCATTTTATCTTATACAACATGTAATGAATTTTCCTCTATCATTACCACTCAATACATTGAATCTTCTTTTAAAATATATTTCTTTTTGTTTCATACATAGTGTTTTCTATAATATATTTGGTGTTTTTATAATTATAAAAAGTTATTTCAATCTGATTAAGTTTATTCCTCAAGATGTACCTTATGTGACTTTTACAGACAATTTCATCAATTAATACATCCATTCATGTTTTGTATTGATTGTATATTATTTACATATATCATTTATATATGATTTTCTCAATCTCTATTTCTTTTTATTAGGTATTGAATTCTATCCGTTTATTTATTAAATCTTTTATTTAAAAAATATAACATTATTATGATATGAGACAAGGTTATGCAATACATTTTATTTATATGGGTCAAACTTATGATTTTTATTTATGATTCATTTCTATTTTTCGGAACACATGATCAGGAAAATTTTATTTTGGATTTTCCAAGGTAGTTCTATAATGTAATGGGTGAGGCTTTAGTCTGATAAGGTGACATGTTTGGATTAGGGAGTAAACAAAATGCGCAATGGGATTGTGTCCCTGAAGTGATTTGTTCTTGGCCGTTATCCTTAACATATGTTTATTTCATGTGTTATGACACATATTATATCCCTATGTTTCGATGTTCTTATGATACTATGTTATTTATCTTATGGTTCCAGATAATTACTCATGATAATTCTATTTTATGATACCATTTTATACATTTTACACACATATTATGTTCACATTTCAGGTTTATTCCCTTACTTGGATTTTATTTTACCCTTTTCTTTTTAATATTCACAAGGTTATCGTATGATGTTTGAGGAGATCAGATGGATTTAAGAGTGCAATATAGTGAATAAAATAAGGATGTCATCTTTTATTTCCCTTTTAATGCATTATAAACCTATACATAATACGACACTAGGCCTTATGATAATTACGATGTAATTAGTATATGTTTATGACAGAATCATGAAATAATACTTGTAAAGGGACTAGGTTTCTATAAGAACATAATGTGTTATTTCAATCATTAATGATAAATGATTTAAGTGTTTATATATTAAAATTATATAATTATTTTGAAAATGTGTTCCATCATAGATATTCCTATTATAATCATCATGAAATATATAATATTTATTCCATATTAGTATTTAATTTGGGATTTGAAAGAATATATATAATGGTAATACTAACTTAAAAGAGCGATTTAGTGGTTAGGGGATATTTTTCAAAAATAAATGACTATGGTATATATAACCCTAAATACGTTTCTAAAGTTGAGATATAAATATTTAGTTGGGATATAGAGAAAATTGATTTTTATAATATTAATTGTATGGATTGTTTAGAGTTAATTTTTGAAAAACTTGTAGGATTTTATTGATGTTATAGGGTGGTTTGGGTTGTCTTGTGAATTTATTAGTGTGATTTAAGTTAATTTTTTTATCTTGGTATTAACAGGATTTTTTTTCAACAAATTGAGATACATTATGTTGATTAATGATTAACGTTAATTTGGTTTGGGAATGTTATGGACGTTCTTTCTATTTTTTTAATATAGACCAGCATTTAATGGAGGATTATTAACATTACTACATACATAATTGTTTAATTTGAACTTTGTGTTTTATTGATATAGTTTATGAGATTAATTTTTTCTAATATATATTGATTTGACTATATTGGATCACCTATTATGACTATTTTGGTTTTATTAAACATTAATATATAGTAGGAATGAATTTTCATTATTTCACAGATCTTGTGATCATTTAAAACTTATTTTTAGTGCCATGAACATGAAAATATCATAAATAATAATTATTTATTTCAGTAATATATAATGTGGAAATTGATTGATGCACATAAAATGGATGAATGTTTTTATTATAGAATTTTAATTAATAAAGTGAGAGTATTTTTTAATATTAACTATAATAATAGTAAAATAATAAATCCATAAAAATAATTGAATATTGAAATGAAATTTTATTTATTTAAATTTATTTTATTATCAATATATATTTTTCCCCGTAAAATTTTTAGTTTTTTTATTAAATTTCTCAACCCAATGTTCACTATCTTTCACTATATTTAATGATAAATTATTTTTCTCCTCAATTTTACTATTTTAACTTCCCACCAATTTTCCCCATATATGGGAACATGATTAAATGTTATTATATATATCAATTATTTTCCCCACATCCACATTTAAAAGATAGTTTTAATATCCCTTTTAATAATATGGAATTTCAAAAAAGATATTTTCAAATATTGAACCTCTAAAAAACAAGTTAAATTTATGAGGATGCAACTTATATAAGGAGGATGGGGTAATTTCATAGCATAATAATTTTAATGCAACCATTATTACCAAGATATTGAATTTTTCATGTGTGAATTTTACTAAATAAATAATGTAATATATGTGTAATAGTTCTACTCAATATATATATATATATATCGATTACATCTTCTAAAATGGGAACTCAGTTTTTTTATATATTTTTTTTGCTTCAATGATACATTCTCATCAAAATTGGTTTTCATTTCTTTTTTTGAATGAGTATTATAACATAATTATTCATATTTAAGAAATTATTATTTTTTAAATAGAAATATTTTTTTTCAATCATCATTTAAAAATTAACTTAGGTTAAAGCTTTGATATTTTTCAAGAAGGAATGAATTTTGGGTGAATAGTTAAAAAATACATGATTAATTCAAAACCATATTTTTCCATATATTTATAGATTTACCAATTATTAAAAAAATTATTTATTTAATATTGATTAAAATTATTCTTGTCTATTGCATATTAATCAAAATTATGATGAATTTTTTTTCAAAAACATTTTTTTATATAAAAAATCATTTTTCTAGAATCCTTTTTTTGCCTTATTTTTTGGGTTTATATTAAAATTTGTTTCTTCCAATTTTTTGGATTGAATTTGATAAGATGGAGTCTATATTTTGAATAATATTTTATTAATTTTCTAAATATGTATGTATATTTTTTGTCATTATAAATGGTAATTTTTTGAATTATTTATCATCTCCGTAAGGCTATGTCGGGTAATTAATGTAGATAAAAATTTTATAAATATTTAAAAATATACCTGATACCAACAATTTTCTTATTAGATATCTCTACGGGAAGAATGATTTCATACTCAACATGATGGGGTTTTATGTATTTATTAGTATGAACTTTTTGTTTTCTTATTAAGACCATATTGACTTTTATTTTCATAGGGTGACATTTAAATCACTTGAGGGCTATAGACATGTTCACAAGGGGAAATGGGAAGTCCATGATTCTCGAGCATGACCTGAACATAATGGTATGGATAGAGTAACATCCTTGGTTTCAAGTCAATTAATTGATTATTAAAAAATGTGACCAACTATTTTACCTTCCATGGTGGGTCTTTTTAGGGATGTCATGCCTGAATATTTTTTTGGGCAATATCTTCATAGACAGGTAGAGTTCACCATTGAGCTAGTGCTTGGACCAAGACCTGTATCCATTTCTTCTATTAGAATGGAACCTACGAAGCTTCTAAATCATATTAATCAGCTCAATTACCTTAAATATAAATGTTTTATCCATCCTAGTACCTCACCATGGGGTACAATCTTCATTTTTTTCAAACACTATGGATGGTACCATCACGATTTGTGTAGATTACTGAGGGTTTTACCATCTCACAATAATAAACTGGTATCCACGTACAAGAATTGAAAACCAAATTGACAATATCTGAAAAGATAAAGTGTTTTTAATGATTTATTTGAGTTCAGTATACCATCAAGAACTTGTCAGATCTTCATACATACCATGTACAACATTATAGTGAAGGTCTGGTCATTATGAGTACATAGAAATTTTATCTGGCCTCCGGAATTTTCCACCTATTTTCATATCATTAATGAATCATGTTCTTAACCTATATCCTGATTCATTCATTGTAGTCTTTATGGATAACATATTAGTATATTCTATCTCTTGATAAGACCTTGACAACAATATGGAGATCATGTTACATACACTGAGAGAGAATCAACATTACACAAAGCTTAGATAATTAAAAATTTGGATAGAAATGGATCTCTTATAGGGTTATATCATCTAAAAATCTAGAGTATTAGTATACCTAGAAGTAGTGACATCTATAATTTCTTCGAATAATCACATGAATGTATTAGACAAATAGTGTTTCTGGTGTATTGATGGTTATTACAGATTCAACATCTAGAATTTATTATTCCTAGTATAACCTATTACAAACATGACTAAGAAGTTTCTGAAATTTTAATGGTCATAATATTAAATTGAACTAATTCCAGAGTTGAAGGAAAAGTTGACTTCTGTGGTGATCAGAATTAATCCCGAGGTAGGAATAGGATATATTTTTTTCTATGGGAAATTAAGTATCAGACTGAGGGTAGTTATTATATAGGACGAGCATATTATATTATATGTGTCCCATCAGTGACAGTATCATCAGTGGAATTACCCAATTTTTTAACTCGAGCTAGAAACATTTCATCTAATTTTACATTGTTTGAGTCATAATCTTAATGGAAAGTATTTTTTTGGTCATGGACTACAAAACCCTAAAGTATATCTTCAAAAACATGATCTAAATATCATGTATTGTATATGGATTGAGTATCTACAACAGATTAATTTTGATATTTCCTATAATACAATGAGGGGTAATGTGCTAGCCAATGCTCTGAGCTGGAAAATCAAAAATAGGTATTTTTGGAGTCCAGTGGTGAGTGGGAGCTCATGAAATTATTTTAAGATATGAATGTTGATGTTCAGAGGGATCATGGTCATACAGTTTTCAAAAAAATAGAAATGACAGTTCTCTCTTGTAATGGGAATGAATAGGGAAAATCACCAATCTTGAAGGCCTTGACCAACGGGAGAATATCTCAGATCACTATTTCCCATAAATCTAGACCACGGATGAGGATGAGACCCTATATATACATGGGATTGTGTAGGTCTCATATGATTTTTGGGAGGGCCTAATGTTGTAATCTTAGGCCATGACATGGGTAGTACATCTTTATATCATGAAGATGTATCTTGAAAAATGTCACAAGTATTGGTGGCCTTCAATGAAATTGGAGATATCAATAATTATCACTTGGTGTTCCACAAAACCCCAAGCAAATGAGGAACATCAACGTCTAGTGGGACTTTTATATCCATTTTCTATTTTTTAGTAGAAATTGAAAGATGTCAGTATGAACTTTGTAATTGGTTTATTTTGAAAATATCATTGAAATTATATATATTGGGATGATTTTTATTGGTCGCAGAAGGTATTAAATTACTTAAATTTTTAAAGACATTCTTCATAAATGAGCTATAGAGGTTATATATAATGAAGTCATATGTCATCATATAGATTCTTGTTATATTGTATCTAATAGTGGTGATCACATGATGACTCGATTCTAGAAGGTATTGAAGAAGGATTTGGCCACACATGTTCTTCTAGGAAATGAAAACTACCTTCAAAATAACAGATAGATAGATTGCACTAATTAGGTATTGTAGGATAGGCTTCTTGCATGTGTCGGTGATTTTGGGGGTTATTGGGATAAAAATATACCCTTAATTGAGTTCTGTTATAACAAAACCTTTTAGTATACAGCTTAGATGGATACATATGTGGAATTATACAGTAGTTAATTATGATATGATCTGTGTTGGATACATTCTAGGGAGATAGTTTTTATAAGAACTTGACTCATTCAGGAGACTTCAGAATATGTCCAAAAGATCAGGAATCCCATGATGATACCTCAGAATAAATTTAATTCATATTCCAATAGACATTGATGACTACTTGAGTGTGAGGTCAGAGATCATGTATTCTTTCATGTTACAACCATGATGGTGTATTGATGAACTTAAAGGTAATGTAATATCTCACCAAGATTCATCGGTCCTTTTGAGATCAAATATGGACATGAAGTATTGACTATATGATACTATTATATGAATGATAATTTTTACATTTATCAAAATTTCTAGTATTATCCAAACCCATTTTATTTTCTACCACCTGATGATGTTGAGATAGAGGTGGATTATTTCTTCATGGAATACCCAATGAGTAATGTTGATAAAAGAATGAGGATGCATAAAAGAATGTAAATTTATTTAATATGGGTTCTATGGAACTTTGGATGAGTGAAGGGTGAGACATGGGAGCCAAAAGCTGATATCCAATCCCAGCGGATAGATACTTCCTTAGGTGATTCATATTTACCTACAAAAAGACAAATCATGGATGATTATCTTTAAGGATGGGAGGTTGTAATGACCCAGAATAAGAAAATATACAACAAATGATTTTCTATGTCATGTCCTTTTTTACCTTGGTAAATTCTGTTTGAACCATGATAATCTATGCATGAATTGGAGTATGTTTTGTTTTTGTTGTCAATCATTTGTGGAAGATTAGAATGTGTACCAGTAAAGTGATCATATAGTTCAAACAAACAACAGTATTGAAGGTGGCACCGTTTCCTAGTGTATGCCAAATTTTTGGGCCTGAAAATCGATAAATGGAGAAAAATGTTTTCGGAAAGGAGACATGAGTTCCGTGTACTTCAAGGAGAGGAAACTCGTGTGCCATATTTTTTTCAAGATCGTAACATGGAAAAATGGAAAAGGGATAAGGATCGCGTGGGGTTAGGGTTATTCGTGAACGTGACCTTCGTGCCGAGAAATGTCTTGCGCACCGATTCCTAGGAGGTTTGGAAACATGTGCTTCGATTGTTCTTCATGATCATGATTTCAAAATATGGAAAGGTAAATTACACTGCGCATGTATTGGTTAGGTTGCGCATGTGAGTTGCACGACAAAGGCTTGGGTGGTTGGAGCTGTGCGCCCGGACTTGCGCACCGTAAGGACACTTGCACGCCACCGCGTAGGGGGTCCAGTTTTCCTACAAATAGAGGTCCACCCCACCTAATTTGTAACAAAGTTCAAGACATAGAGATTTTTAGAGATCTCTTCATGCAAGTTGTTGAGTCACGCAAGTGGTAGTTGGGTCGCACAAGTAGAGGCTGCATGCCTGTTATTGGCTGCATGCACAAGGCGGTTTGGGAGTTAAAGGCACATCGTCGCGCATGTTTGGAGTTGAAAGAGGCAATACAGCGCAAGTGGGTTGGTGACACCTGCGCATCGAATTTGTAACATGAAAGTGACTTGCGCGCCATTCTTGAAACTTGAGCGCCGGTCTTGGAGAAGCGCGCCAGGTGAAATTGTTGTACCCCAGCTCTTTTGGAGCTGCACAAAAACTAGAAGATTTCCAGATACCTTTGGTGTCAAGTGGGATTAGTATACGATTGAATGTTGGAATTAAACAGAGCTTCTACATTCAACAGAGGATGCATTCTTTTTCAATGATGAAGAGACCTTCACGTCTATAAACTGATTGTGACTTCACCTAGGGTAGTGAGCTTGGGGAAGTCAATGGGAGTGACCCGAGGGACGCTGTGAGCTATCCTTGAACTTTTTTAAAGGCAGTGAGCCTGGAAAAAAGTGACTATACCCGAACCATTGTAATCCACAGCTAGTGAACACTAGTGGAATTTGGTATGCACGACAACTTTACGGTGTATACTCCATGGACGTAACCCTTAGTGGTGAACCAAGTAAAATCTGTTGTGTCTTCTCGGTGCATTTGATTGTTTTCTTTCTGATCATATTCATCATATAGGTTCAACATGTTCCCACCAATGTGGGAACAAGATCCATCAGAATAAAAGAAAAATTTGTCACCCAGATTCACCCCTCCCCTCCTAGGGTGTCTCGGGTTCCTTCAAATTCTACCTACATACTCTGTATGGTTACAACAGATATTGGATCTTGTTTCGAGCATCGAGTTCTGTATATTCAAAAAATATAGTGGGATGCATTGTTGATTCACTATTAAGGATAATTGTGATACTCAATAAATGGAGTTGCCAAATACATATGAGAGTCTTCACTGTTCTTTTAAAACCATCAAATCGATGTTTCATGCCCATTATAAATTGCATACTTCTATGAATGATTCCTCACACATGGTTTTCTTATGGCGAGAAAAACTATTCACCAAGACCATGTGATTGGGGTTCAAGGGATGTAGGTGGTGCATGGTTTGTCCAAATGTGCTATCAATCCCTTTGTCCTAATTTTTTGGGTTTCATTTTACCTTTTTCTTGTTAATTAATTTTAAACCCTCAACCCTCTCGCATTTTATATCCAGTAGAGAGAATATACATATTTCACCTGTGATATCTCCTTATAACGGTCTCTACATATGTTTATTGTTTAATCCTTTGTATGGACCCTAATTTCATCTATATCAATAAAATTGGATGCAATGGGGTAAGCACTCTAATTCTAATTATTTATATGGTTGTTCATATTCACATATTTTATTCGTTTTTGGTTATAGATTATATTACCAATTATAATGATTTTAGACAATTCTTCTTTTGTTTCCACTCTTATTTAAATCGAAGGTAGATAATGGATGAGTGGTAATCCATGGAACTAAGGTAGGTGGTCTAGAAATCCTTCCCAAAAGATTAAGTGTTCATGGAATTTTTTCAATTTATTGCATTCCATACATTTCCACACATTTCATAAATTCAGTTAAAACTATTTTTAGAATTATGTTATGTTTAAATACTCTCATAGAGAATATATAATGATTAGTGAATGTAAAAATCATTTCCTTCAACCCTTTGGGTTGGAAAAATGAAATTCCCTCATTTTTTATTAATTTTTGATCGACCACACACATCATAATTCTTCAGATTAATATGGAATTGGAATTTCTTTTTGTTGATAATCAAATGGGATGAGTTAATTAAATAGAAGTTGTGGAATGGTCATGCCAATTTTCATATACAAATATTTGAGGATTATACAAATTGAAAACCTTTATTTAATTATGCTATGAGATTATTAATATTTTTTATGTAATCCATCGTTGATACTATTATTGATATTACATGGTTTTTGTATATTGTACAAATGTTACAGTTCTATAAAAAATAGAATTTTATAATTTCTTACAGTGGGTTTCCAACATTACATATTATCCTATTATACTCTAATCTTGATTATGGGAATGACTCACCATGTTCCATTACATCAGGTTTTTTGGATGAAACCTCACCCCGCCATATCTAGTGAGAGGAATGATGTATCACAGTCCTATGAGATTCAAGGACAGTACACTTTTATGGGGCCATTGGTTCGTTAGAGTAGTTATATATGATTGTGTTACACACTAGGTTTAGATAGAACCTAGTATCCCTGTATATGCCTAAATATGACATCACATGTCTAGTGCATATACTTGTACAAATATTATGTATATATATATGGATACACATGGTTACTATTCATACTCATTTTGAACCACCCCAAAGCATGTAACTAATCTGGTGTCCTATGGGAACCTGATATGGATAGTATTTATTCCTCGTCATTATTTATTTTCCATTTATATCTATACAATTATATTATATATACACTATATGGACTATTCTAGACACCATTTTTAGTGGCCTATTGAATTTCTGTCATACACTACATGGTCCCCCTTTGGTACCCGAGTAGACATTAAGGCTATAGGTTTGGAAAAGGGAAAGAACACTTTCATTAATGATTGATCTATTTATCATATATCTTAGGGAATGGTAGATGATGATTGACAGTATGGGAATGATTCTGGTGTAACTACCATTTAGAATTTTTTTTAATTTTTTTATAACATGGTGTATGTGTCCATAATGTGTATCCCCCATTTCCCATTTTTTAGTATCATCATTATTTGACATAATCATGTATATGAATCGTCTTTTTTCTTCGATTATTATTATAGTTTATTGATTTCTATGCTTCTATAGTTGAATATTAGTATTTCTTAGATTATTCAATCTATTATGTCATGCATAATCCTATTTATGTTAATTTATTATATCCATTTAGCCACTCTGATATGTGCGTGTAGTCTCTAAAATATTCATCATTTGACACTCACTTCTATATGTAAGCCACTCACATACTAGAGGGGCCCTATAGGCCATTTCATGTACCAGATTGGGGTACCATTTTAGTGGCCCCTAGGTCAGGATGTTACAGAACATATATTGTTTCTTTTAATTAATATTGGTCATGAGTACCCGAAAAATAATTTATGAAAGGGAACATATATAGTTAACTATTCATTTATATTAAAAACACTCATCTTGGTTGAGCTTAAATAAATAAAATTATCACCAACATATCAAAACACCCATTAATTAGATAAGCCTCAAGTATTTCATAAGAAATGTATCAACATATTAAGGTATATTATACCAATAAATTAAATATGAACCTCAATATTTTTTTTTCTAATTTTCTGTCAATGGTTATGATACATTAACCTTTATATCGACCAAATAGATCATTACATCACCAATATAATTGTTACCAGGATTTATATAATACTTACTAATGATCATTATATTCCATTGCAAAGACATATCTTCCTTGTCCTGATAAATTATTCAATTATATTCATAATAATTCTCTATCTCTACAAAAATACTCTGAATAGACACATGTTTCAAAATAGAAATTGGATCTAAATGTATTCCATTATAAAATTTTAGGTAACAATGTGTATGTCTATTTTTTATTTTTCTACACTTGAATGTTTTGGATGTATTTTGACTCATAACTCAACTATTTTGGAAAACATAAATAATAAATTGAGATATCATATCATTTCTTTTGGATTTTAAACTATTAGTATTTAAACCCTTGATCTAAACTTATAATCTTTAATAAATAACATCAATATATCCTTATATATTATTCTAAATATATTGTTTTTATATTCAATAATTCACTGACCCCAATAGATATTACAATAGTATCTACTAGTTATGCCTTAAGTATAAGTGGCATGGGTTCAAGTTCAATACTCATCATTCATGATAGATCATATATCGAGCACATAATTATTTTTTTCTATTATTTATAGCTCTTTAGAATATTTTGAATCATCAATTGACCTTTTAATTACAAAACTTCTAATGAACCCTTCCTAGAGTTCTCCATGCTAAAATGATTTTGAAAATTACGGATATTTTAATTATTACTTAGTCTTGGAAAACTATTATATGTATCCCTATTGATATTAATATCCACGATAAGGATATTTCACCAATTTATTTATTCAATATTAATTTTTCAAAAAACTATTTATAGATTCTAAAGGATGGATTTCATTTCTGATGAGAGGAATGATATCCACATACAATACCAAAAAAACAATCACACTCCCACTAATATACTTGTATTCCCATTAATAAAATGAGTTCTTGATTAATACAAACTACTTAACAACATAATTAAAATAGAGACAAAAATTTTAGAGGACTTTTCAATACATAAATGGATCATTTAATATTTTAAACCATAATAGACTCAATTGTAACGTAAAATATTGTGGGTTGTATCATAAAAATCCATTTTCCGTGATTTTCATTAAAGAAGTGGGTTTTATATCCATATGATATATTTCAAATTCATATTGGGTTATTATGGAATCAAATATCAAAAATAAATTCATTATATTAATAGTTCAAATGGTTTCTTCCTAGTAAATACCAATAAATTGTTATGTGAAACTTTTCCAAAATGCATGAACTATTTGTAGACACACTACCATAAATGTCAGTTTTCCTTGATAAACCCCCACATCCTCTCTATGGGTCATAGTTAATCAGGTTTATCCAAAAACATTAAATGTCGGTTAGTGTATACATAGTCCATTTTTTATTCCATGTCTTTCACAGGTATCTCATAGTCAAATGTCATAATTCCCTCTCAAGAGTTGTTAGTTTCATCACCTATTAACATTTCTTCATTTTCATTTCCATAAAAAATATATATCACGCAGGATCCATATGATTCCATTCAAAATTTTGGGATTTTTATATAACTGAATATAGATCATCTTATATAACTGGTATTTACACTAGGGTAAAAATCTACCAATAGAAAAAATATGATCTACTAATCATGGACTTTTATAACTTTATCATTCATCATATTTACTCCTAGATTTATATATTCGTTCTCAATTACTATAGTAAATATGGCTAAAAACATATTTTACTCGGTGTTACTATTGAAATAATATCACATAGTTTAATTTGGGTAATTAAAAAAATTATAATAATTAGGTTCATTTTTATCGAAATTGGATCATTATAAGCATAATTCACAACCCAAAATACTCATAAAATACATATTTGAACACGTCCTAGTATATATCTCCTATGATTTCTTTATTAATACTTTAAATGGAACTTGGTAATGTATTAATACATCAGTATCTAGAGCTTATTCCCATATTGAATGATGAATTTCTCACTAAATCATCATCGATTAAACTCTTCCTAATTGGGTATGTTTCCCCCTTTTAGAAAACCCATTCTATTTTAGTGTACTATGATGAGTTAATGTTTTAAAAATTACATAGTGAAATATATAATTAGTGAATTCCAGTTGAATGTATTCATAATACTAATATGATTTGATAATATTTTGACTTTTACAATGTTTGACCAATTTTTTTTAACATTTCAGTAGTTTCATTCTTGTATCTCATAGAAAACAATTAATCATGACACCTAGATCTATCAGAAAATTTTATTAAATTCCAAAACATAAAAAAATATCATGAACTCAATTTTTTACAAACAAAACAATGTATTATACCCAATGGTCCTCCAGCCCTCTCAAATTTTCCTCTAAATATTTCATTAATCATTTTATTTAATAAACATAATTCATAGTTATCAATAATTTCCTAATTTAATGATCTAATAAATACATATAAATGGAGTATATGAATTTTTTTCCTCGTTTATAAGTCTTTTAGGAGAGGTCCAAAAGATCGTGTGGTTTGAGTAGATATTTCTCTTCTTATTGCAAATGTAATAGATAAGATTAACAATATCAAAAATATATTAATTATCCACTATATTCCAACTAAAACAAAACATTACATTCATATATATTGAAAAACCCTTTTCCTTTATAATAACTGAAAATATAATCTAGTCTAAACATCATGAATAAATTAAATATATATTTATGGAAGGAAAATATTAAAAAAATCAATTCTAGAACTAATACACAATGAACAAATAGATAATACTTTCAAACTCTAATTCTAAAACTATTTATCTATTTCCAATTTATAGATTTTCATAACCTTTATTTAACAATATCTTTTGTTTGATAATTTTTATCAACACAAATTTATGATGAAAATTCAACGTCAAAGATTTCCAATTTAGAGCTATAAAAAATTATTTCTATAAAATTTACAATCATACACTATGAAATATTCTCTTTGAGAACTCTTCCCAAACTAATATAGATATATATATATAAATTATAGGTCATAAATATATGATATTTCAAAATGATAAACAAGATTCAGTCTATTTTTTACGAATATGTTATATCATTGGATGAGTATCATATTTTATATCTCTTCATCAATGAATATATTTCCCCAAAAAGGATAACAACATGCATCTTTTACAATGGTGGTCTAAAATCCACGATTTCACTATTTAATGAGTCTATATTGGTTCTTATCTAACCATTGGGTAATTTAGGTTGAAAAACCTGTTATTCATACTGCATATGACACATGGATAGTTACGTGAACAAATCATTAAATGAATCCCATATATAGATATACCCATCACTATTACCATAGTATCATAACTCTTATGGTTTCCTAAATATTTGTCACTCAAATATCACAATGGTATTTGGATATCTAACCCTAAGGGATCTTAATTTCCATTATTTCATACAAGAAGATAATCCATGAGGCTCCAAAATTATAAAAAACTATGTGATTAAATGATGGTAATTCTAAAATGTGGATATTTTGTATGGAATCTGACACTTAATATTTATGGGAAATTATTTCAATATACCAAAATTAATATAACTAACATGAAAAATATAATCATCTGGATTCCATCATTGTAAATATTTATTATTTGATGAATTATTCCATCATGTATTGATTCTTATATACATTTATTTTCAGAACCCACAAACCATCAATGAAACTAGAATGTTTGTTGAGACCAACAGCTGTTTTATAGAATGTTTTTGATCCCATGAAGAAGAATTTGATATGGGGATGTAATTTATACCTTAGGATGAATGTTGATGTCCAAAGGGAGTTTGATGATGTTTAATATTGATGAGTTATCTCGGGAATAATGAATTTTGTATAGGGAAGAATAAATGGATAAATAAATTTCATATATTTTTCTTGATGGAATTTTTTATGAGCTCATAATAATTTTAAAACTAATAATAATATAGTTAATTAATTAATGTGTAGTATATTCCTTTATTGTGGAGGGTTATAAGGTGTCAGTATATAGTATATAAAATATTAGATTCATTTATAATAGTTTCGCAGTTGAATATAATTGGATATGAATTCTATATAACTCCTCAAAAAGGTAGGTTAGTTTTACACTATAAAAATGAGTTATTATATAATGATGATATAAAAATTAAAAATTAAATGTTATTTCTAGCATTCTTAATGGTAAATTTGAGATGCTATGTGTAAATTTTGAATGAATATCCAAGAGTCCTAGTACTTTTATTAATTATTTGGATGAGTATATAAAAATAATATCATGCTCAGATCATAAATTTGGAAAAGGACAAGGTATATAAAAGCTGTTATTATTAATATGTAAAATTTACTCTTGAAGAACTCTGATAATCTAGCTAAGAATAAAATAAATATTATAATTTTTCATGATATGATAAATATATCTAGAGTATAAATTAGAATTATCTTTCATGTACACAATATGTAAACTTTATTTTTATAATAAAATGCCACTATTTAAATATTGAGGAGTATCTATGCTTTTTCAAATAATTTTTTTCAAGAAGTTAATAGAAAAATAATTTATGTAGAAAAAGATTTTAATGGGTGGAATTTGGAAATTAAAAGGGCGGTTTTGGTTGAAATATTTCATGAAAATAATGAGAATTTTGAAGGTTTAAATATTATAATACTAAAAATAATATTTTTGAGAATAAATATCAAGATAATAATATATAATGTAAACTACTAGATAAGAAAGTTCCAATCATGATGATGATTATCAGGTTATGACTCAATAATTACTTAAATGAAACTTAATATATATGATTATATTTTTACATATGGTCAGGGTGTATTGAAAAGGATTTGACATGGATGATAATAAATATATTCTTACATGTTGGGGTCGTTTTATTATTTCATTTTGTGTAAATATGGAATCAACATATTTGAAGTTAATTAAAAATTTCAGCATACATTTCATGGTTTCACACCAGGACAGAAAGGCCTAAAGGAGAAGAATAAATGGGTTTCACCCTATAAAACATTTTCCACACCAATAAATGAAGTATGAGTTAATTATTAGTTATTGGAACTAATTTTATACATCATTAAGAGTGTAAAAACACCATTATGAATTGGATAGTTCTAATGATAGAAGAAAAAATGTGATAATAAATAAAAGAAAAATTGAAAGATGTTGAAGTCAGTTGTGAGATTGAATTTGAATTTCAAATTCAAACTCGTACATGAAGAAACACCTACTATTGTATGAGATAAATATAAAAGGGTTCTTATAATAATTTGGTTTATTATATAATTTAAGAGAAATCTATATTAATATTCTATATAGATAAAGTTCATGTGCATTGTAGTTCACACAAAAAATAACAATGGCACTTGTAGTAGTGCATGTAGAAGATGAATAGAAATGAGATGAAGTGTGTACATAGGTGTGTTTGTGTGTGTTAGTATCATAGGTTTATCATGTGGTGAGGAAAAATAATTCAAAACTAATATTTATAGTCAAGTTGAAGAAGCGAAGAATAATACCCATTGGAGACAATAATTATAGAATAAGGATATGGTTTTCCTTAATAATGTCAAACATATTAGTCGAACTGGTCAGAATACATTTAGGGAAAAAGTTTTATTAGAATAATGTATTATGAGTTCATTCAGATTCCCCACTCATTTATAACCTTGATATTTATTATAATAGATAGGGTGGTCCTTGTTAAATAAGGATTATTATAATGGTTATGAATAAATTTTTAGTGGTCAACCTCATTGCTCTCATGTTCATAATTTTAAATAATCCCAACCACCAAAGACCACTGAACTAATGTTCAGACCGGTTGTAACTACATATCATTAATAATTTTTCCATGTATTTCATGGGTAGAAAAAGTGAAATGAGTCTCTATGTTTTTATCATAGGAAGACTATACCCAAATATTTGTTTGAAATGCTGTTAAAAAATAACCATAAAAAATACAAAATAATAAATCATAGTATGAAGAAGTAATGAAATGAAATCATTCTATAAAATGGGAAACGAGGAATCATATATTCATACTGAGAAGATTTCATACAATAAAAACATCATATACTACCCATTAATAAAATAAAATATAAAGATATATAAAAACAAATAAAAAATGAGGATTTCATCTAACACTTTCATTGGGGTGCACATCTGTCTGTCGAGGGTGCGCTGATATGTGCCCTAAATTATCAATTTCCAATGGAGAGCTATATCATTCACTTATTCAGGGATGTTTCTCTTTGATCAAAATGATATAATTGGATTTCAGTCTCTCCTTCTGTGGATTTCTCCTCAGAACACTTTAACTTGTCCGAGTCTCCCATAAAAATTAAGGTAGGATGCAGTTTAACATCATGTGGGATAAATGTGAACTGATGTAAATGGGCTGGGATAAATAGTTATTGGGCTTGAACGTCAAGGAGGCTTCCTATGTACCTTGATATAATATGGGCTAGGATCAAAACCCAGGTAATTTAGAATTTGTTCTTGGGGATTACACACTAGGGCAGACCAGGAAGGATTCTATAGTCGATTATTACATTAATCCTACGTGAGTCATGCTCGGTGTGAGATACAAGAGGTAGAATAGTCATGAAAATAATGTCGTGAATGGTGCATTTGTAAAATGTGGAGTCGGGATTATACGTGGTCAGTGTCCTAAAGAGGAAACATGGTCTTATGAATGTTTTTCTACCCAGGGAGATGGAGAATGGGACATACTATAAAAAGGAGGCCTGATGGTGACAAAGACCATAGGGAGATGGATGAGACAATGAAGGCCCTAGTGCCTGTCTCTCCTTGATTCTTTAGAACAGAATAACATAGGAGGATTATGTATTCTACCTCACACAAGAAAGGATATGGGAATACACCAAGATGGTGTTTCCTCCCCATAGAGATATGACACTCCAACAAAGAGGATCTCATTCAATCTAAGGAATATCTCACTCCTGTGGAGATGAGTGGGCGTATAGAATGTCCAAGATTGGGAACACCATTTATATTACATGGGGAAGGAAACAATTTAACATCATGTGCCAAGGACTATGGTGATTTTCAGTTTTAAATCGTCCATCTGGGATAAAGCGGGTTCACTCCGCACCCATAGAACTTACAATACTGATTCCCACCCACCCTTGGGGAAGGTAAGGCATTAGTAAAGCCATAAAAATGGTAGGGTTGTGGAGTGGTCCGTTGTGCCTCTCACTTTATAATGGGTATGAAAGGAAGCAATAGATATTATAATGCGCATGTGAAAAAGCATGAGTATACGAAACACAAAACATTGAACTAACAGTGAGATCTTGAAACGAAATCATACAATCCTATAGGGTCATATGAGAGAATGTTTTTTGAAGAAAACATGTTCATAGGAAAGGACCATATGAATATCTGGTGCTCCATGTTGAAGAGGAAATCTGCGAAGGGGAATGCTTCGTGGAGTAGAGTGACATAGCTTGGGACTAGGGTATGGGTGCATATGAAGGGTGATTCACAAATTATAATGGAATTCACATAGTAGGACATCACAAAGCATGTGTACCTTGAAAATCATAGCACTGTGATGAAATGTGTGTCGTGAAGAACAATGAGCCTTCCTCATCATGGGATTCATAGTTTCATGGACGGTACTTCTCAATGCATGAGTGCTTTGCGGTGACCCGAGTCCCCATAGTGGTTTCCTTTCATTATGAGGGCCCACGGACTCTAGGAAGGGAATCCCTACATGAATATGTGTTGTATTTGAGCCAAGGTAAAGGTACTTTGCAATGCTGAAGTACCTTGAAGAGCCCATCTTTCTCAATGAGTAAAGAGGAAATTTTTCCTCATGATTTCAGATCTGAGAAGGTGAAAGGTCATAGTATCCATCCTTCAGGTCTGGGGGAATCCATGTATTTATAATAAAGAGGAGGTGTGAAGCTCCGTCAACTCGTTGTGAAGCCATGTGGTGCCCTACGATCGGCCACAGATTGCATCAATTTTTTCATAACTACGAAGTCGATCATCATTTCCTCCTCAACAAAAGGCCCTACTGAATTCCTTCTACAATGCTCGTGGAGGCTTTCGTCAAGTTCCAAGGATCATAGAGGCGATCTAGTTCACTCTACTGTGTAAAGATCCTATTCAATTTCATTTTAACCATAGAGCCTCTAATATATTTTACTCTACGGAGACCACATAGGGATTCTAATTTGTGTCGACTACTATTCTAAGGGCATCTGTGAATGGGCTTCACGAGGCAGCCCCTATGAATTTGGATTCCTCTATGAGTCATTTCCCTTTGCACATATTTTTGGCACCAATAAATCCCCCCCAAACTTAGAGCTGAGGAGAAAAACAAGGTTTGAAGCCTGACGGTAGATCCCAAAAATTTTAGGCTAATCAAAAATAAATATCATGAGTTAGGGTCATGATGTAGAGCAGAGATGAACGGGTTGGGAACACTGCGATGCATTACATGGTTATGCATTACACAATGAAAAGGGGGTCTCCACCCATAAATAGGGTTGGTTAACCCCTCTTATATCCTTTCTCATTATCTCATTCTTGGCGATTGCACTATCAATTCATGAAGATCTGCACGCTCTATGATTTATAATTGTGAATTGATTCGTTATTCCCTTAATTATACAAAATTTCATTCCACTCTGTGAGTGTGCTCTCTATGGATTTTGCTTGCGAGGTCTGTGACAGGGCTTTGGAAACTGTTTTTGTGATCGAGATCTGTTACCATGCTCCACGAACGAGCTTCGAAAATGAGATCCTCCAACCAGAACAAAAAATCAGAATCTTTAAATTTTGAATATCTCACCAGAAATCTTCCAAGGGGGGTCCTTGAAGATGTTTCCCATAGGGTATATATGGCCGATAACATGAGTATCTATGAGTATGTACGAAGCCATTCGGACAACAAGTACTTAGTGGAGATGATGTTGGATAGTCAAAAGAACTACACTCTGTACATGAGGCTTCCCCTATATGGATTTCGAATGTCAGGTGATGTTTTCGTTTATGGAGAGAGAAGGGATGATCTGGCCTACTAGATTTAAAGTACCACATGTCAGCACCTGTTGTTCATGGTGGCCGACGGTCATAACTAGGAGGATCGCACAACGGTCGATGTTGATTGCCTATATAACCATGTGAACAACATCAATGTGAATGCGTTTCTGCTAGAGGTTTATGCCCTGCAGTATCACAATATTCTAAAGGCGGGCTTGGGGAACCCATAGAAGGGGTGGACTGATGAGTGGGATTTGTGCCAGGGCGGCAACTTCCCAGATGATAGGTCCTGGGCCTACTAGATATGTGCCTCCTGTAAAGAATTTGGTGTAGAGATGAGGTGAGTGGGCCTGTATGAGGTGGCATGAGCCTCCTAATTCCACATCTACCTGCCAAAGTAGTTGTTGTCAGAGTTACTAAGTAGATTCTCATCGATGACTGAAACCTTCCATTTTTCACTATGAGGAGGTTGTCATTAACCTATGGGACCTAAAAAATATTATGGGTCCCTATAATATGGGCTATATATAATGATTTCATCCCTAATACAAAGACATGGGATGACCTAGAGAAGATACCACAGCAGGAAAGGGCATTGATGGACCATTACAGGGGGAGGACAAGTATTCGGTGAGGGATGTCCACCTTTAGTAGTTGCTAAATTAGTTTCGGAATTCCCCTATAGATTGGATGTTTCATGTAATGTCTCCAACCTGACCGTAGGTGGTATAGTGTATCCATAAGTACTCATATGAGATACTATTGGAGTACATCCAGTAGAAGACCTGGGGTTTTAGTGTCAGTAATGAGTAGAAACCGGTGATTAGGTTGGCTTCATTTATCATGGTTCTTATCTCCACCTGGATTCTTCCATTGTGGGACACAAACAAGGCTGTGTGGCAAAGCACAGTCATCATGGCGTATGTGTTAGCGATGGGGGAGTGGGTCAACATTTGAATTGTAATGCTCGCCAAGCTATATAAGGTGTTGTCGCATATTAGTGAGGGGAATAAGCCACATAGGGTGTGCAGTCCATTCCATCTTCTGCATGGGTAGATAGAAGTTCATATTAGGCGTGTATATGAATACATGAACCCTAGTTATCATCCTGGGTCAAACATCCAACAAGTTGTTCTGAACACAGTTGGGTGTTTTCCGGCCAATCTGACCCTACCGCTAGTGCTGAACTAGATCTGGAAGGTAGATGAATTCAATATCCACCTCTTCCCATTTCCAACCGGTGTGCTCACTAATGACGACCAAGGAACATAATATCATTTTTCCAACCTCCTGATCTTTTAGGGTGGAGTCCTGGTGTCACATGTTACCATGAGCCTCTCTATGTGCCATACACTCCCACACCATTTCATGAGAGAATTCAAGTACATGCAGAGGCTGACCTCGCTGGTCTACATGGGAGTGCGCCATGAGGATCACCCATGTGTGATGTGGTACATGTGTCTAATGTTTACACTGGAGTATGGGAATATGTTGAATGAGACGCCTCTAGACATAACTATCTATTGTCTAGTGATGGAGTAAACTGAGAGTTGGGTGGTAGCCTACCTGGGGGAGATGTTGAAGTAGCAGAACATTTGTTCTAGTGACGGGGTCCCCCCTCAATGTTGAGGACATCATGTGGTGGCGGGGAAGTAGTTTCGGCGAGACCCACACCATCTGGTAGGCAAGAAGAAATGGCAAACCTAGAGATCCTATAGGAACAGTTTTATTAGCAGAGGAGGCCTCCCAGGGGGTTCCATAGGATACCCACCCTGGGTCTGGGGAAGCGACTATGCCATATAGACATGCCTCAGAATATTTTCTTCCAAGAGGCTTGGGACATATGGTAAGTCAAAAGATGATTCCTCGACCCTTCTCATATGTGGAACCATCTAAACTATCTCAGGATGGATTTACTGGTGATCAGTTCTATCAGGGCAAGCTTTGCAGTATCCTAGGGAGAGGGGAGCAGTACATTGTCGATATGGAGGACTTTGTACACTCTCGAGGTTCTCTATGTCAAATGAAGGATATATTGATGGTGATTCTCAATCTAATGACCACTCTACAGTTTTTGGGTACCGAAATGAGGGAGCACATTACTTTTCTGGGATAATCAGAAGGGTTCTCTTAGAGGGAATAGGCTAGTGAAGGTATCCCTTTACAAGAGGGTGAGGTCGCAAACTCAGAATTCGAGGAGTTTGTAGAGGCTCCTGATGAATAACCTAAACCACTTTCATATATTACTCATCCTTAAAATTTAGGAATTCTAGAATAACATTTGTCTTATTCAGGAGCGCTTCATTAGCAAGACCATCTTTTGTGCAGTGGTAGATGCAGTTGCGGGAACATTGGGATCTTCACTCACGATAGAGTAGATTATCATGCATAGTTGGGATTCGATACATAGGGTGGCTTTCATAGAGTCATTGGATTTCTTATCTATTTATGGAAGGCCATGCCTCGGGGTATCAACGGCCACTGCTCGGGAGGGAGACCAACTGTTTGATCTCTGTATGTATTATTCACAGAATTAGTAATTTTCATCCATTAAGCAGGTTAACTATTGCTCATGCACTTTTTGTATAAACAATTATTCAAATGGAATTGGCCTCCTTGGTAAGAATGTATGGTGCTCCTAGAACTACCTTTTCCAGGGGAACAACGGTGGTCATGAAAGAGGAATCTCAGTCTGACCAAACCACAACGCTCTTGATCACAAGTGGGACCGTTAGTAGGGTAGAACACAATGTCATTGAGGTGGGATCTGATGATGGGGATCAATCAGTTGACTTGGGTCCAAACCTACATGATCAAACACTTAATAAAGACCCATATAACGAGTTCCTAGTGGTTTTCCCTATATATTATCCCACTGAATCCATGAATCGGGAAGAGACAAATTTTGATGAAGAGGAGAACAAAAATGTCTGTCACCGTTCATAGAACCTGATCAAGCACTTCATCAGTGATACATTTCAACAGAAATGTATAGAACAGATAGAGATGCTTTATTTCTGGTTTTGTGAACTATATTATGGGGGAGTGGATTCCCATAATCCTCATATTATCATCTGAGACATCATGGCGGAGAATATTCAGGGGCATGGTTGTAGACATCGTGTAAGTTGGCAGTGGAGGAAGTCAGTGTACATAAAGAGGCTCCAGAATGGTGAAAATAAAATCAAACATGTGCAGGTGTAGTAATATTATTTTTAAAAATATCTCAAAACACAATTGGGGCTCAAATCACAGCTAAAGGCCCAGATAGAAGAAGCCAAAGAATGATTGAAGCATGACTCTAAAGAGATGGCCATTATCTGAGCTTGTGGGGATTATTCCCAAATTGAGGCTACTAAATAGCTCCAAATTTCTATCAAGGAGGATTATGAGCTAAATAAGAGAAAATGGATCCTAGACGCCACCATTCCGAGAGCGTTAGTACTGGATCACTCTATTGAATAGATCAACCCATCTATTGGAGGGTCCAATTCTTTGGTGCTATTGTGTCTGCGAACTCATAAATGTTCTTTCATGATTTTATTATTTATATTTCCTGTGTGCAGGAGTTCCATTTTCTATTTTATTCTAGTGAATTTCCATAACATTTGTGAAATATCCAACGATCAATCCCTAAACCCAGATTAGTCATGACCAATGTGAGAAATAAGGGAAGACCACATCATTATTTCATATGAGTATGGAAGTTTCTTCCAAGCTTCGAACATCCAGGGAATGAAAAACTTATCCAAATTTCCAAGAAGAGAGATAGTGTCCTGACTGGAGAATGGATTTCATAGAACAGTCGAATCATTGATTTTCTAGTGTGCTCCAGTGCACAATAGGGGTAATGTGAGGGGCGTTTGAATCAATCTAAACATAGGGGAGTGGATAATGTGAATCACAATACCCAAAATTTGGATCAAAGTAGGGATGTCATGAAAATGAAGCATAAATGTTGACCATGTTCTAATCATAGTATCCTTATTATGTTAACAATAAATAGGGACAACAAATGAGGTTCGACCACTGACCATGTTCGAAACATGATTCCTGACTCGATATGTCATCAATTAGACTTTCGAAAAGTTATCCCAGGACAGTAGAAAATCCATAGGAAAAGTATCTATAATAGTATTGGGTTCCTTCATATATTAAAGGGGAAATGGTTCAAAATAAAGGGAACATAAATCATGGTGGGTGGAGCGATGGGTTGTTCGAATGGAGTCAAACACTCTTGAAATTACTCCACCATGATGGAAACACATTAGGTGAGGGAATCAGTATGATCACGGATTGTAACTAATTCTAGATAATACATCTTTGGTGAGGACCTAGTATTTTTTGTAGTTGTACATCATACCCAGGTGGATGATAGACTAGTATTTTAACATCGTACAGTGAGGAAGGTGCGCATAGTTTATGGTCATACTGGATGGACCATGATTGGGGTAGATGGGCCCGAATGGCTAATGAACAAGTTTTGGGCCCATGTAAAACTGACTGTGTGTCAATACATATCCTATAAGATTGAGGATCAAGTCAAATGTAGTTCTTAAGAACATCGTGGTTTTCACCCAATGTTGGCATGGGCAATCCTCTATGTCATGGAAGCTGATGCATCTCATAATTTTCATGGGGCAGCCTGAACTTGTTTAGGGTTGGGATTCTATTTAAAGTAATTTTTTGAGGATATTATTACCTTGAAATGATATTCAAGGTGTAGTATATAACCCGATACAATTGAATACCAAACAAATCCATACCACACCATGTAACGTTGGGTGAAATCTTAGGCTGAGAGACTGATGATAGTGAAAATAGGGCTTATCCCAAGAAAAAGTGTCTGGGAAATCCCATGTACCCCATTTGGATAAAAATCATGCTGTGAGTATTTATCATATTGCAGTTTGACGTCATTCGTGATGAGAATCATGTGTGGTTCAGATACACCAGTACACATTCTACCAATACCACTATGCCCATGTGAGTTGTGCTCGGTGTGAGAAACAATGAGTATTGGTGGGACTATTGTGGTGTTTGGAGGCACACATTAGGGGAAATGGAATTCTAGGTGAATGATGTCCTAAAATTATTTACCCACCTTCTTAACGCACCTTAATGTGTGAAGTATAAAATAGATTGTGCTAGAGTCTCACCTTAACATAAGAGAGTGGAACCATGTGAATCATAGTGCCTGAGATCTGGATCACAGTGATAGAAGCATGATGGTAGAGGAATGTTGTTGACCATGTTTGAAACATATCATCCATTTTTTGTTAGCCTGATATGTTGATAAAAAATGAGGGTCTACCGCAGACCATGCTCAAAACATGAGACAAATTTCAAAATGACATTTGAGGTCTTTTGGGGCATTGGACCCAGATGGTAGATGGGTTAATGTGGCATGAGACTAGTCCTTAGAGGGGGTCCCCTGGGACATGGAATAGGATGGAGATCAAAATAAAGGGATCATGAAGTGTGGACATGAAACAAGGGAATGTACATGTGAGAATTCAACACTTTGGTCTCTTTTACATGATAAATTTGAGTACTACAATGGAACATGTCACATTGGGGGAGTCAAATCCCTTTCCATGGACACGAGTTACACATGGTGCAGCTGTTGCAAAAAAATGACTTGAAAAAAGACCCAATAGGTACTCATTACCACAAGCTCACAATAGAGTTCATGCTTAGGGGATGGAAAGAGGAAAAGATACGTGATACCAAGGGCTAGATCCAAAGACTAAATGTCATGAAATTCACATGTATCCAATGAATAAGGTAATAAAGTTGTACCTAGTTCTGAAAGTGTCGTGAAATTTAATTTCATGCGACATGGATATATTCATATTTTGATTTAAGGTCTTAGATCTCAGACCTTGATGGGAAGGAGCATGGGAGACATGGTGTGGCTATTGTAAACCCGGAGTGAATGATGACAATTGAAGTCTATATTACACCATGATCTCCCATGATATATTTTTAGGTTAAGGGATAGAATATGAAAATTGGTCTTGGCCTAAGGAAAAGTGTTCAGGTGTTCATATGTACCCCATTCTGATGAGGTTAATGTTGTACATATTTCTATAGTGGGGTGGTAGGGTACCAATAGAAGGGACAACATTGTCGTGTACTTCTGGCCCGCAAACCAAAAGAAGAAGAATATGATAGATCGTTTTTGTTCTTTGTGATAAATGTGTTTTGTTTTTTTGTGAAGCATGAAACCTGTGATGGAGAATATGGTAATTGATACAAGAATGAATCCATAAGTATGCATTGAAAAAATTTATGGTGGACGGCTGATACCGAACATGATTTCCCCTTGACTGAGGAAATCATAATGCGGTTCCATTTTTCGTCATGCGGCCAGGATTATACTATCATAGTTTAGGGTTTTATGATAGGAACAACCCATGAATTTTATCATTGTAAAGTAAAGATGCAACAGTTTAAATGCATGTGGGACTAGGTAGCAGAGTTTAAAGTCATATGTCTTTGACACATACTGACGAAACACGGTCTTAGAGGATAACGCGCATGGCGTGACAAAGCCTACTCGACATGAATGGGGATGCCATCCACGTCACACTATGTGTAATTATGGGGAAGAATCCTTGGTCCAAGGGGCCAGAAAAGGTTAGAGAATATGGGGATAAACCTTAGTATGAAACATATAGGTGTTTCTAGGTATCCAATGAGGATGGGAATCAAGCCACATGTAGTTCTGGGAGTCAATTTTAATATCATGTGGGGACAAGAAGAAAGAGAGACTAGTTTATAGAAGGGGAGTATGTGGTGTAGCTGTTTATCACCCAGCGTAAATGAGGACCTTCTCCCACACATTCCACACCATGCAATCCTAATAATGTCAGGGAAAATTCTGAACTAAGAGATAATTAGTGGAACCTAATATGAATCTAAAGATGAAATGTCTTAGAATTCCTACGTATCCCATAAATATGGGAATCAATGAATGCATAGTTGTTAAGGATTTCATGCATTTTAACTATTTGTGGAAAGGATGTATAGATATCATAGTTTAAGATCTTGGAGCTCAGATAAGGTAAGTGATACTCTTCTAAATGGGTGTAAACCTTGACCAAATCCCTAATCCCACATGAGCAGCACGAGATGTGGGAAACATGGGCATAGAAGGTCTTCAAAACAAATGGAATATCGGAATTAGGGAAAGTGGTGCAGAACCTTTAATGACACCTCATTATGGCCTTTACCTCTTAACATGCAAACTCGTAGAAAGGGATAGCACCAATAGTGTCGAAGTTCCACATGGACATGATGGATTTGAATAGGATGTGAGTCATGGAAAAAAATTTAGGGCATGAGGATGGTGGCATGATGATGTAGGATAATTGTTGACCTTGTTTGAAACCCAACTTCGATATTGTGTGACCTTAAATGAAAACAAACATTGAGCGTCGACCACTAACCATGTTCACAATGTGGGAATTGTATCAACTTGTTATTCAGAATTCACGTGGACATTGGCTTGATACATTAGGAGAGCACTATGGCATATCATTCATGTTGTTCGGGGGTCCTTTTGAATGTGAAAGATGATGAATGACCAAATAAAGGGGAAAATGAAGCATGAAAATGGGCGTTACATTTCTATGTTGAATCCAACCATCTAGGTTCTAAACTATAGTGTTCTTTGGAATATTTTTTGATTGCCAAAGATGGTTGAAGGGCCCAATTTGTGTGTAGATGAATTGAAAATATTAAAAGAGAAAAAGTGTATGAAGATCTATCAAGAGGGAGAGGAACATGGAATAGTTGTAACATAACAATCATGAATGAAGACATAAGACAATACCACACAACATACCCCTCCCTCTTGGAGGTCTCATGCCAAGGGCCCAGATTGAAGATGAAGTTTCCAAGAAACAGTGTAGCGCCTGGAGACAAAATTTTTGGGCATTCCTACGTATCCCATGAGGATTGGAATCAATCAACACGTACTTTTGGATATTTCTTGCAGTGTAAAGTCATGTGGTAAGGATAAAGATAGGAATGGGTTATCGTGAAGAGGAATGTGTATGGAGTGGATAATAACCTGACGTGAGTGATGAAATAATCCCACATACTCCACACTACTATTAACTCTCGAAGAGAACATTGGCCAAGAGGTCGAGTGAAAGAATAAATGAACTTTGGATAGACTTAGAGACAAAAAAAACATCTGTGATTTTCTACATATTTAATAAGAATGGGAATCAAGACAAACATAGTTCTTGAAAAGTATCTACAGTTTAACATCATGTGTTGAGGATGTGGTAGATCTTAGTTTATAGTCATGGAGCTCATACCATAAATTCTCAGTTTAATATCATGTGCATAAGAGATGTGGGTGGAAAGGGTGGATCATCGTTCATGTCATGAGGGAAACCCCAGAATGACCACGATGTCTGAGGATAACTGATGACAATGTTTGAAACACATTAGCAATATAATTTCTTATAATGGGGATAAACAATGAGTGTCGACCTATGACCATATCTACAACCCAAGACTCGTATCAAACTGTCATCCAAAGTCCTCAGGGACGTTTTCTTGAGACGATTGGAGAGCCATGGGGCCAAGAATATATGTCGTTCGGGGGTCCATTCAATTGTGAAAGATAATAGAAAACAAAATGATGTGATTCATATTTCATGGTGGGACCTGTGCAATTTAATGTCTTCTGGAAAAGACGATGAATGGAGGGTGACTCAAGGGGATGTATGCGGCGTGAAAAAATAGCCCGGCATGAATGAGGACATGGAGTCCTCACCACACCGCACAATCCAAGTTGAAAACTTTGGCCTAATGACTGGAATGGTTGATGGACTTGAGGAAGGTCCATGGATGGATTGTCTCAGGCAGTTTTCAATTTGTCATCCCACATGATGAGTGTTGAGTGGTCTTAAACACCCTAGTGACAGACACATTAAATAGTTTTAATACCTTCTGATGGAGATGATGGTGATCTTTGTTTAAGGTCACAGATATTGAACCATGATTGTGTAATACATTATGTGGGTATGACCCTAACAAAGCTTATAAGTCCGCGTGAGCAATTCATGGTGTGGGAAACATGTAATGGTATCAGGTTCTACCCATAAAATTAGGGCACGACCACAAAGGAGAGAGACCAGACAGGGTTGATCCTGACCAGACCGACACACTTTTTCGAGGTAGACTGATGTTTTAAGGGATAATAGGAAACAATTATTCACTACACACAATATTAGGGACGTACAAGGGTGGTGATAATGATGGATATGGTTGTTGACCGCATTCAAAACAAAAAATCCATATCGTGTGACCTGAAGTGGGAACCACAATTGAGCATAGACCACTAACCATATTCGCCATGTGGGACATGTATCAACTGTCATTCAAGAACATCCAAGAGGTTGGCCTGAAATGGTAGGAGACTCATAGGGCCTAGAATCCATGCTGTTCGGGGGTCATTTATGATGTGAAAGATGAGGTACACCCAAATTAAGGGGACGTGTGAAGCAGAAGCATGCCCATGCATTTTAAAGTTATATAGTTCGATGAGGGAGGAAGAGATCTCCAAGGGGGGGATACATGGTACGTTAATAATGAAAATCAAGTGAATGGGGAAAAAATCTTTCTCCACACCAAGAATTTCTACCCATGGGGAGATCATGAAGATTAGGCTGAGGCATACTGATGAATTGTCTGGGCGTACCTACGTATCCCATGAGGATAAGAATCAAGCCATTCATAGTTCTTGAAAGGTGGAATGATTATTAACATCATGTGGTGAGTACATGGGAGGATAAAAAATGAGGAGTGTAATATGTTGTGATCATCGTCGTCCCAACATGAGTGGGGCCAATGAAGCATACACTACACTATGTGGGATCCTCCAAGAGAACTAAACCCAGGGGTAGTCAATGAGAGGAATTGGGGTATAGAATATACGATGATGTGTTCGAACATTATTATATATCCCATGAAGAGGTAATCAAGTCATACACATTTCTTGAAGGTTGTGGTTTAATGTAATGCAGTACAAGAATGCAGAGAGATCTTAGATTAAGGTCCTAGAGGTCGGAACATATTGATGTTTATCATCATGTGGGATGGTTTTTGGGTAGTTTATGTCCTTCATCCAAGACAGATCGTGCATTTTAACATCTTACAGAAATTATAGGATGGTTTATGGGAATGTGGAACCATATACAGTTTATTGTCATGAATGAAAATATATAGATTAATGTAATGTGGGATAAGATCAGTGTATTTTTCCATCTTTTAGCTCAGATAAATCAAGCATTTTACCATCACGCGGTAAATACATCCTGGTTTATGGTCACATTAGACCATATAGATGTTATTTTATGGTCATAGAGCTCATACCGTAACAGTATATCTTCCTCTTGCGGTTTTGAATCATGAAGGACGACAAAGCTGTTTAATGTCAAGTAGGGAGAAATGGTTTAAGGTCACATAGGACCGATTCTCTCACTCAGGAAAAGTATTCCTTGAGTAATTTGGTATTGGTGGGAGTGTTTATACACTCTCCATCAATGGTAACAATGGAGTACGAACCATTGGGGTAATCCTTGTGAATGAAGTAAGGTCCTTCCAATTTGGACTATTGTTTCGGTGGGTTTTTACCAAGTATCATCCATGTTATCAAAGCCACAACCATGTTACTTTTCTAGATATAGCGGAGGGAAAAAATTGTTGAAATATTTGTCCATCGTTTTCTTGATACCTATCCAGATTGTGCATGGAAAAAAGCTTGTTCACATCAAGCACTTCAAGTTCATCTAGATAGATCTTGGATAACTTATCTAGTGTCTATTGTTCGTAGAAAACTGTGCATAATGAAGGCAACTGAATCCCTATGGTAAAAAATTCCGAGGTTCTATACACCGCGGAATATAAAGTCACATGTGTGGAATTATGAGTTATTTTCTGATAGGCCTAGAGTGTGTTGGGAAGCTTTCCAAACCAATTTTTTTGTTCTGACCAACCATATTTTGGTGAATGATAGAAAAGGTTTTATTGAACACCTCGATCTGTCCATTTTATTACACGTGATGGTGGGAGGTATGGTTATAACGGATGATGTACATGGCATAAAAATTCATCAGTTTGGCTTCACAGAAGGTGGTATCGTTTTTGGTAAGGATGGCATGAGGGACCTTGAATTGGTAGATGATTTTGGAGCTCACAAAATCAATGATAATACAAGAATTAACCCCATTTAGTGGAACAATATCTTCATACATATAAAATAAATTTGTATCGATGAAGATGGATTTTAATTGGTGGGCTATCACCACTGGATGTGGTCTAATTACATAGAGTCCCTAGACTGAAATGTGAAAAGAGTGCATGGTAGTTTGGAGAGGCTCTGGAGGCCAATGAAAAAAATTAACATGGATTTGGAAAGAATGGAACCACATGGTAAACACAATAAAAGCACAAGTCATGGTAGGCCAAAATATACATCAATATCTAGATTTGGTGAGAGAGTTTCAGCCCTATCTGATGTACCCACTTAGAACTAGAATTAACCTCATGCATGACATGACAAATCTATCATCTATTAATGAAATAGAAGAGAACTCCATAAAACTACATCTGTAGAAGGTATTCTCATGACTTGGGCCACTCTGGAGGGTAAACTTCAATGTGCTCTGTCAGATTCGCTCAAATTCAACTCAATATTCTTGGAGATTACCGTGTTGGAGATACATGATAAAGAGAGTCCTCCCTTCAGGATTCACTTTCAAGGTTGTGGTGGGTGGGATAGGGGTCTTGACGTGGAGTCACCGATAGTAAGGTGGCATACCATCATACTTTAATTGTCTTCTGGAATAACCAGTGTAATGAATCTCTGATTCACCACATGAATAATACAACCATAGTAATCCAGTTCTGTAAGAGATATCGCCAAGATGGACAAGGATTCCGCTCGACCGTTTTGGGAATGAGTGATATGAATAAATTCTGTTTGAGATAAAAACTAAACCATTAGCTGGAGGGTGCATTCAAAAAGTCACACGAGATATGGCTTTCTAACGACATAGTCACTGTTGATCTATTTGATGACTAGTTCAGATTCCCATTTCATAGGTATATTTGGAAGATTAATCTTACAGGTTGACTCGAGACTAGTAATGAGGGCCTGATACTATGTCTCATTGTTGGTAAATCCTTATGACAATAAGAATTAATATGGTAGAACCGTTTTTGTGGGTGTGATGAAGAAAATGCCTTGGCTGACTTTGTTGAGTCTGGGGTCATTGATTCTTCTGCCAGAAGGGATTTAGGAAGCCCATAAAAATGAATATTCCAACATGGAATGGATAGATCTAATGAGAGGATAGAATCATTTGGAAAATCAAGATCTATAGACTGGTTTGTAGTAGTTGAATGGGTGACAAGAAATTCTGGCAATGCTTGTCTATTAATAGGCTTCTCAGGAAAAACATGATATCAAATTGTTAGAGGATCACTACCAATCGAGCTAGAAAACCTGTTTAAATGGTGTGTTTAGAAATGTACATAATTGAATCCACTCAGGACAATATATGTGTCTCGTGATTCTACAAGTAGTGTCGTAATTTTTGTACTGTGAATACAAACACAAGGTATCTCTTATCAATATAGGAATATCTAGTCTCTGTATCGAGGAGCATGCAGATGAGATTGTAAATATTGTTTTATCTCCCGTCATTGTTCTTCAAGGAAAAAAGGGAACTAAGATATTATTCTAGGATGGTCACATAAAAGACCAATGGCTTTTCGGAAATGGGTGGCATCAGGACCACTGGTAGTAACAATTACTACTTGATTTCTATGAAAGAATTCAAACACTCTTTATCCCACTAGTTAGCTTCACCATTCTTCATGATTTGTGACAAGGGAAAACACAATCATGTCAGATTCATTATAAATCAACGTATATAGGATAATTGGCCTTGAAAATACTATAGGTCCGAAAACATTTCTCAGAGGATGTGTCTGACTAATAGCCTTGATCTTCTCTCGATCGATCTCAATTCCTCTATACCTGAAAAAAGAGTCGAGAATATTTATGAAGGTGAGCCCGAAGGTGAAATTTACAGGGTTCATCTTCAGATGGAGGGATTAGAGGAAGCCCAACACTTTCTCGTGGTCTTTGAGATAGTCCTGGTATTGGAGAGATATTACCACTAGATCGTTAATGTAGCATTCCACCAATATCTTAAGAGTAGTCTTAAATATGTGATTCCAGACATGAAAATTGGTGGCACATGAATTCTTTACATAGAAAGGAATCACTTGGTAAAATAATTTACCTTGTGGTTCCATAAATTCTATTGAATCTTCATCCTCGAAGTCCATTTGAATTTGGTTATACATGGAATACCCAACAATGATGTAGATATCCTGGAACCCAGCGGTGATGTAAATCAACAGTTTGGTCATGAGAAGGGGAAAATAATCCTTAAAAAATTGATGGTTTAGATCCTGAAAGTTGATAAAGAATTTGATATTTCTATTCTACTTCCTGATGGTCCTGATGTTTTCCAACCATTTGGGGTCTTGGACCTCCTTGACAATGTTGGTAATAATGATCTTATCAGCCTCGGCCTTTAAAATGGCACTTGTAGAAGGGTGCATCTTTCTGGGAAGTTATTTGAACACGCGATGATTTACTATAAGACCGAGGTGGTGGACAGTGACCTAGGGATCTATTCATGAAATTTTGACATAAATACTGGAAAATAAATCATGATGTTGCTTCCAGAAGGACATGTATCATTGTTTCACTTTGACAGGCATAGTGGCACTGATTAATGTGGGTTTAATATCTGTCTCATTACAGAGGTTCAAATGTACCAAATCATCTAATGTGGTGGATACACCATCATTTAAGGCAAGAAAAGCGTCCTCCAAATCCTCCTCCACATTAATGGGGGGATCATTGATGGGTGGTGATTCCTCTAAGTCAACAGATCTAGACGGGACACTAGTTCCAGCCCGATCGGTGATGGACACTGCATCGAGGGACTCATATGCTTCCAAAACGATAGTGATGAAAGATATTGACCTAATCCCATCTTTTCTTCAACCCAAGGGGCCATTCTTAATGATTTAAAAACAAAAGTTTCACATTATCATGATCTGGTTTATCCCAGGACAGTGAAACAAGCAAGTGTGATGTATTACCATTTCCATAGTGTAGACATCCTGATACCTTATAGAAGTAAGAGGCTATGGGATCACCCGAGACTAATTTGTGTAGGAATATTAGGTGATTATCTGAAATCCCTTAGACCTGGGAATGTGATTCCCAATTTTTCTAGAAATAACAATGTATTTACCTAGATCGATGGTTGTAGCCTCCAATCGGTGGATCAAAAAAATGTAGGGATCATCCAGGTCTGCCCATGGGTTGGTTTAATTCATAGCATGGTCAAACTCATTTGTATAGATCTGCATGTCCTTTCTCTTCTAATATTCAGCATCTAGATAGCAGTATTCAGAAGAGAAAAAGGGATATTCATCACCTTTTAGTATGCCCACTCGACCATTGAGGGAGTATTTAAGGCACTGGTGATACAAATAAGTGATTCATGTGTGAAGATGGATCCATGGTCTACACATAAACGCAATGTAGCTGGTGTCTTGGGAGACATCCATGAACTCGGCACTGGCTACTAGACCACCATGTTGGGTCTTCAGAAAGAACATACCAACTAAGGTTTGTTACATCCGATCATAAACATTAATCTTCTATTCAGAGGGGCTCATATCGTCCTCGAAAAACCCCATCTTCTGTAGCGTATAGGATGGGATATGATTGATCCCAGAAAGAATTTCCACAAGACAGTGATGGACCTCCATAACATTGAAGTGGCCATTGATGTATAGTGGGAGTATTTTCCCCTCTATAGGTGAGACATAATCTTCTTTAGAGAAAGAGATGATATATTGATATTATGAATGCTTGGTTATAATATCATGGAAGGCTTCTGTAGCTTCAACCTCCACCTCAAACTAGACGGGGATTCTTAAAGTCGTGACAAGGGATTCATGCATATCTGCTGAAAGAAAAAGATAATCAGGGATAGATAACCTAATAATGATTATGGATATATGTATAAGAAAATAATAAATCCTTTCCAAGTGTGAAATTTTGTTAACAGGGGGTTGCTCTATGGTAGGACATATGAAGGGCCCTTCTGGCTGAATTGGTGGCTGACTAGTGCGAGGAATTCCCACTGTTCGTTAGTCAATCATTGTGGAGTGACTATCAGATAAGGGATGGATGACTGATGTAGGTCCATAACAGAACGCGGCTGATCGTGACACTGTCACGGTGGCTCTTCCAGGTCATGTATCAGAAATGACGGCAATGACAGACCAGATGACACAAGATGAAGAGGTTGTGCGTGCTAAGATCCGTGATGGGCATGTTGTCTTGTTTCGGTGGCATGAAAAACATGGGTGGAAGTATAAACTGAGGCATCCAAATAAATCATAAAGCCATGACTCTATTGATGTTGCCAAAGGCTGTGGATTTTGGTAGGATCTGTATGGTGCTCCTCATTGTCCGAAACCATATAGGTGTTTACTAGCTCCACCGTATTATTTGAATTGTACTCCTGATCATCACTTAATGAATCCTCCACCACCTGACATATTCTAGGGGAAATTTACATCTCCCAGGGCATGAAGTAGCTGATAGTATATAACGAATAAAGCATTAGTGGGGGGCTATTTTTTTCCATTGTGTCGTCACTGGTGTCTCTTCTACGAAGAGGAAGAATGAGACATTGGGTCATAAGTACTGGTTGTATGCGATGCAGTGACTTCTGAAGTCTCATATCAATTCAAATGTTCATAGATAAAACCATGGGTATGGTAGAATACATTACGATCCATCCAATTGACATAGTATTGAGACCCACAGTTAGGCACCTGATGCCACAAATCCTCACTGTCACTACCACTGTCAGGCTTCATGAACACAAATGCCACCTTTGTGGGAGCTGGGCCTAACCTGACTATGTAGTTATCAAACTAGCCTTGAATCCAATATTTAAACACATAGAATTAATTGAGAGTGTGCCCCATAATTCGGTGATAGGGGATGTGGCTAGGGCAATCACTGAAATTTACCTCTTTGGGCCTCGTGCATTCTAGTAACCATAAGATTCCCTATTCAAAATTATTTTGGAAATAATTGGGTATATTATCCCTATTAAATGATTAGGTTTGATTCCTTATATAAAGGAAGGGGGTATGGGTTCATTGCCCCGACGAGGGGCTAAATTATCCTTCCAATGAGGCAGATCTTGATTATCTCAACTAGGTGGCGGCAGCACATTATGTGGGGCGCCTTCCAATTTTGCAGCAGGCACTGCTAGGCCGGAGGCTATTCCCAAGGTGGCAGGCCTCTATAAGACTATAAGTGGATCCACTGGTAACAACTCCATCTACCTGGGGGCTCTATCTGTTCTACCACTCTGGGCTCAGCCTTAAAATCTCTTCCTGCTAGAACCAAAAGTGGCAATGGACGTGCATGTCTAGCATGTTTCAAGGCATCCTCTAGACGTTGTGCTTTATCAAATAAATTGTTGATCCATCATGTTTTGATAATCCCAATTATGTCTTAATTTGCTTTGAAAATCCCAAATAATGTTCACTCATATATTAATTATTTTTTCATCCTTCTATTGAATTGATAAGAACATCAAAATAATCTTTGGAAATTGTTAATTAATGTTTGTCTATGTTTATATGTCCTTTGAAATAATTCTAACTCAATCTGCACATGTTTTTCATAGAACAGACATGTGGTAAGTCCACTGATACGCATAAGTTCACTGATTTGCACTTAGCTACTGATACCGACAGACATACATACAGCTACTGTTTCTCATCACTACCGATAAGGCTAAGTACATTGGTATAGAACAGAGCTATCGATGTATGAAACTCCACCATTACAGAAAGGTCACCATTACAAAACAGAGCTAAATGTATGTGTAAATATACTGGTATGCAAGTCTAACGATATGATCCACCGTTCGAGTAAATCTACCGGTATATGCAAGTATACCGCTATAATGTCTACCGGTACAAGAACAAAGAGATACCGATATGAAGATCTACAACTACTAATAGAAGTCCACTAATACAAGGAGCTACTGTTACAAGGAGAAACAACTACTGATACAGAGGAGCCACCGTTATAAGCTCACTGTTATAATGAGCTACCGATTGAGAACCAGTCACATTACATAATCAACATTTCTATTTTTTTATTTAGAAACTGTAATATTTAATGATTTTAATGAAATTAAAGTTATTTAATGATAGTTGTTGGAATTTTAAGGAAGTTTACCTCATACCTATGAAAAGGTAATCATTCCCATTGATGGAGCTGAAAGCAATAATGGAAAGAGAATGGTTGGGAAAAGCGCATTGGTGAATAGTCATGCATATACAAAAAAACAGAAACATCAAAACACTTGTGTACATGAAGAACACTAGATATACACGAGGCCATTCATACAAGCCGAGAACACAAGTGGAATCTTGGTCAAGGAGTGAAGAACTACACAAATCTATTCATACACTCAAGCGGATCAAACTGAACCTGAAAATCAAGAAGCGAACGACACTCTGTTATCAAGACAAAAAATAGAGAAGGACTCCGAAGCTTTTCTCATCAATCCAAAGGAGTCCAGAGCGTCACTTCAAATCACTAGAGCATTCTAAACTCTTATATAATCTCTTAGTGATTCTTTTACTTATCTATGAGTACTGTGTTTCCTCTGTACATTTCATGTACATGTTGACTCTAGTATTGAACTGGAGGATTTAATCCTCAATCACTCATTCCATATACTCTAGTTCCCACTGTGGAAAGTGGTAGAGGTCAAGTAGAACCTATATAGCCTATGTGATATTGTGTTATTTTCCCATGAAGAACTATGGTAGAGTTCTTAGTACCTGAACAGTCCTAGTACATCTGTTTACCCCGATCCAGGGTGTGGATCAAAACTTTATATAAATTGTTTGAGAGGACTATGTCTTGGAGTAAGACTGAACCTCTTGTTTTAAAACTGATGTGCTTACTTATTTCGGTTTTAACATATATTGAATATTCTACTGGTAATTACATTGAAATATACAATTGTTTTAATGTTACATTAATAGTTAATCCAGAAAGTGTTTGTAATTATTGTAAATCAGTAGGTTAATTTCAAAAACTAATTTAATCTTTTGATTAAATTAACTGAGACTTAATCAATCTTTTTAGAACCTAATCAAACCATTACAGTTTTACAAACTCACTATTGTTTATCATTGTTTTTATTGGAGGATTTTACTGGAAATATTTTTAATATATATTTTTAATTGGAAATAAATTCACCCCCCCTCTTGAGTATCCACTCCGACCAACATTGGTATCAGAGGATTTTTTACATTAAAAGTATTTTTGAAATACATTTTTTTCCAAATGTTATTTTAGTTGTATCATAAAGATCATAAATTTCTTTTAGTTCTAAATTATATCTCTTTAAATATTTTTCTAAAATCTAATTATGGATAATAGACATTAATGTGATTCTACCAATAGGCCACCCTTCCTTAATGGTAAAAATTACGCCAATTGGAAACTGAAAATGAAAATTCATTTAGAGAGTATGGGATATGACATCTGGATAGATATAAAGACTCAATATAAAATTCCAGAAACTGAAATAACTGCTTGGGATGAACCTACTTAGACTCCTTACAAAAATAATTGTAAATCAATGAATACCTTATACTATTCTTTGGGTGATGAAGAATTTAATAGAATATCTGCTTCTAAAACTGCTTATGAAATCTGGGACACTTTGGATATTTCTCAAGAAGGAACAAACAATGTTAAATAAATGAGATTGAATACATACACTATTATGTATGATAATTTTAAAATAAAGTCTGATGAACCTATTTGTTACATGTATCTCAGGATTAATGAGATTTTCAAATGTCTGAGCTCACATGGGAAAGATGGTCCTATAAAGGAGCAGATCATGAGAATACTAAGATGTCTGCCAGAAAGATGGAGAGGCACATCAGTTTAAATAAGAGAATCATGTGATATAAGTTCACTTCCTGTTAAAGAATTAATTGGGAAGTTATGGATGTATGAAGAAGAACTTAAATTAAATAAATAAGAAGATGATTTAACTAAGAAGAAGTCAGTAGCTTTCAAGACATCTGCTTCAAAGATCAAGGAGAAGGAGAAAGTTCAAATACCTACTAAAATCTCAACAAGTGAAGGTTCAGATTATGATAGTGATGCTGACATGTATCAGATATACAAACGGTTCAAGAAGTTTTATAGGAAGAATATTTTCATTAGAAAATAAAAATAGAAGGGAAATTATGACAACAAAGTTCATTGGAAGTAGGATTGGAAAATTTCTGGTAAGAGTGATGAAGTTCTCTTCTATGAAGGATAAAAGAAAAGGTCACATTAAAGAAGACTGTCCAAAATTAAAGATCAAAAAGAAACTTGACTACAAGGACAATAAGTACAAGAAAGATATGAAAGCACCTTGGAGTGCTTAAGAAGATAGTTCAAATGATTCTGATTCTACTCAGGATGAAAAATCTCAAAAATCTAACATGTGTTTTATGAAGAACACAGCTGAGGTATCACTGGATACTCCTGCTTTATATTTTTACTATTCCGGAGTTGATTCGGATTCTGATTCTCATTCTGATTCTGAGAATATGACTAGTGAAGAGTTATTTGAATATTGTAATATTCTTGAAGATACCTATAATGAATTGAAGGAAAAGTAAAAATCCTTAAAGAAAAAACATGTTTTGGCCAGCTCTATTAAATATACACTTTATATAGAAAATGAAAAGAATGCTCAATTACTTGAGGAAAATACTGAACTAAAGTTTTCCAATGAGAAATTAAGGAAGGAAATAAAGAAATTCACAAATGGAAAGAATAATATAACTCAAAATCTATGAAAACAAGGGGAACCAAAACATACCACTGGAATAGGACATCATCCTGGATAGAGACAAATTACTAAAAATAGATTTATTCATAAATATGGAAAGAATTCCGCTAGTTCTAGTTCTGGAAACACATATTCTTAAACTAGTTATTCACATAGTTACAGATCCAATGATGTTTATCATTAAAAATCCATTGATTTTGTAATTTATATGAGACCCATACGACATGTCTGGGTACCTAAAGAATTTCTTTCTAACCTATATGGACCCATGAAAATCTGGGTACCAAAATCATTCTCTGTTTAAACCAGTTTTGTAGGAAACTTTCTTGAAAAGTTCCATTAAGAAGGTATGGTACTTGGATAATGTATGTTAAAGGAATATGACTAGATATTAATCATTCTTCAATAGTTCAATCATTGTTGATGGAGACCATGTCACCTTTGGTGATAATTAAAAAGGGAAAATCATCGTCTTAGGCCAGATTGCTAACACTGATTCGGTTTTAATTTCCAATGTTTTATATGTTGATGGACTTAAGTATAACCTATTTTGTATTTATAAATTGTGTGATGATGGTTTCAATTTGAAATTTGAAAATGATTCTTGTAATGTTTTTAATTCTAAATCTATTTTATTATTTTCTGCTTTATGAAATGAAAATGTTTATGTTGTTGATTTGAATTACATGGCTAAAAAACATTACTTGTTTGAAATATTTTCATAAAGAGTCTTGGCTATGGCACAAGAAGATTAGGACACTGAAATATCTATTCTCATAGAAAATTGACTAGGAAAAGCTTAGTAAGAGACCTACATAAACTTGAATTCCCAGCTGAAAAAGTTTGTAATCCCTGTCAAAGGGAAAGTAACATAATGTTTCTTTTAAATAAAAGAAGGAAGTTTCATCTTCTCAACCTCTTGAGTTGGTTCACATGGAATTGTTTGGACCCTCTAGAGTTTCTAGTTTAAATAGGAAGCACAATGTTTATGTCTTAGTAGATTACTATTCTTGGTACACTTGGGTATACTTCTTAGCTCACAAAAGTGATTCTTGTTCTTACTTTATTAAGTATTCCAAGTCCATGGAAAAAATTAGTGGAATTAAGATTAAGACTTTGAGAAGTGACCATGGTCGTGAGTTTGAAAATCATGAGTTTGAATCATATTGCTCACAAAATGGCTATAGTCACAATTTAGCTGCCCCTAGAACACCTCAGAAAAATGGTGTAGTAGAGAGAAGAAACAGAGCCCTTAAAGAGATTACACAAACAATGCTTAATGAGTATGGTCTGCCAATTTACTTTTGGGATGAAGCTATAAATACATCATGTTATATTATTAATATAGTCTTGATTAGACCTGATCTTAAAAATACCCCTTATGATTTGTGGAAACATAGGAACCTAAAGTTAAATAAATTAAACTTTTTGGTTACAAAGTAGTTAATCTCAATACCAAGGATAATCTTGACAAGTTTGCATCTAAAAGTGATGAATGAATTTTTCTTGTTTATTCGTTAACTAGAAAATATTATAGAGTCTTTAAAAAAAGAACCAAATGTGTGGAATAATCAATTCACATCAAGTTTGATGAAACTGATCCACATGAACCTAAGTCTTCTCTAGAAAATCTTGAAGAAGATTTCTCTGTTCTAGACCTTAATGATATAATCAATGAACCTGTTGTAAAGACATCCAGTTATGGAAACATTATAGAACCTATTTTTGTAGAGTCTGAATCTAGAGAAGAACCAGAAATTTCTAGTCCTACCTTTTATAGATCAACTAGGATTCTAAAGAATCATCCTTTAGATTCTGTTGTTGGTAATCTTGAGAGAGGGATATAGACTAGAGCTTCTCTTAGAAACCAGGTTAAACATCAATATTTTCTTTCATAGTTAGAACCTAAAAATATCAATTATGTAATCAATGATGAATTTTGGGAAATGGATATGCAGGAAGAATTAAATCAATTTGAAAGAAACAATGTCTGGAAATTAGTTAATAGAGATAAGGACACTTTGACCATAGGCACAAAATGGGTTTTTAGAAATAATGTTGATGAGTCTGGAAATATAGTTAGAAACAATGAATGGTTAGGTGCACAGGGGTAAAGTCAAGAGGAAGGAAAATACTATGAGGAAACCTTTTCCCCTAGTTCTAGTTTAGAAGATATTAAGATTCTACTTGACTATGCTTCTCATCTAAATTTCAAGTTAAATCAAATGAATGTGAAATGTGATTTTCTAAATGGGTTTATAATTGAAGATGTTTTTGTTGAACAAACACTTGGATTTTTTTAATCCTCATTTTCCAAATCAATTTTATAAGCTATCTAAAGCTTTATATGGTTTGAAACATGCTCCACGAGCTTTGTATGATAGAATTATTAATTTTCATATTTTAAAAGGTTTTTATAAATGGATTTATGATCTAACTCTCTTTATCAGAATAATTTCTAAAGATATTTTGATAGTACAAATTTCTGTTGATGATATTATTTTTGATCTTCAAAAAATACTTTGTGTATTGATTTTTCAAAGAGTCTGTAAAATGAATTTGAAATTAGTTTAATGGTAGAACTCAAATATTTTCAGGGAATTCGAGTCTTTAAAAATAAAAATGGTATTATTTTAAATCAAAGTAAATATAGAAAGTATCTTTTAAAACGTTTTGGTTTAAATAGTATTAAGGAATGTGATACACCCATGAGTATTACATGTAATTTTGACATTGATGAATCTGGGAAACCAGTTGATCATACCAATTATAGTGGTATGATTGGGAGTCTACTATACCTTACTTCAAGTCGACCAAACATTATGTTTAGTGTGTGTATCTGTGCAATATTTCATGCTAATCCAAAAGAATCCCATTTTCATGCTGTTAAAATAATTTTCCAATATCTTAAACAAACTACAAACATAGTATTACATTATCCAAAAGGATAATCATTCGATTTAATATGTTATGGAGATGCTGACTTTGCTGGTTTCATGTTAGATAGAAATAGAACCTCTGTAACATGTCATATTCTAGGAAATTCCCTAGTATTGGGCTGTAGTAAAAAGCAGAATTATGTTGCATTGTCTACTACTGAAGAAGAGTATATAGCTGCTGGTAGTTTCTATGCACAAATTCTGTGAATGAAACACACTCTTTTGGACTATGGTTATGAATTTAGACATGTATCAATAAACTGTGATAACACGAGTGCAGTTAACGTCTCTATGAATCTCGTGTCCCACTATAGGACCAAACAAATTAATGTAAGGAACCATTTTTTGGGAGATCATTACCAAAAAGATGATATTACTTTTGAATTTATGGCACTAAACATCAATTATCTGAAATTTTAACCAAGACTTTATGCTCAAATAAGTTAAGGTACTTTAGACATGAATTAGGAATGATAGACTCTGTCCATTAGATACCTCACTGGTATGAAACCTCACAATGATACCTCACTGGTATGAAACCTCGCTGTTATACCTCACTGGAATGAAATGTCCCCGTTATACCTCACTGGTATGAAACCTCACTATTATAACTCATCGGTATGAAACCTCACTGTTATACCTCACCGTTAGTGGACCTCCCTAATAGATAAACCTCACCATTAGAAATTCTCACCGGTATACCCTACCATTAGTATGAACCGTTTTAAACTCTTTAGACACCGGAATCTATATTGTTTATACTTTACTCATTATATTATTTATTGTATGATTTCTAAATGATAAAACTATTTCTTAGTTACTTCTCAATCCACTAAACTCTCCTCTCTCAAACCTGACTCCTTGAATCCTCGAATCTCATGAAAACCCTATGTTCCTCAAACAAGAGATGGAAGAAACCAAACATCCGACTATAAGAGATGACATTGATGAGCCTAATGTGAAGAAGCAGAAGATAGGGCCTGAAGAAAGTAGCATTGTTAGTAGAACAAGGTCTGGGAGGTGTCCATTGAACCCGCATTTACAAAATAGTGATATTGTAATCTAGAAAGATCTATGAATGAAATGGTCGATTTCTAGTAATTCATTAGTTCTATAGGTGCTATAAGATCAGAAATGGGTAGAATGATTCTCGAATAACAACGGCCCCTACTATCTGATGCTAGGAAAACAATTCTATGAGTTTGTCAGTTTTGAAAAATCCGATGAAGAAAATAGAATGGTTTCATGGGTAAATGGAAATGAAATAGACTTTTCATCTATCGATTAGGCTGAGTACCTAAGAGTAACACAAGAAAGTGTTTTTGGATTTTCATCAAATATAGTACCCCCTCAAAGTGACATATTGGATTATGAAACTGCCTTAGAGGAGCTCACTGGTAGTGCCATGTAGAGAAAAGTGGTAGCTGTTGAAATGGATGGAGAAAACAAATTATTGTTCAAATTTATGTAACATGCGCTAAGTCCAAGAAGAGGGGACTTTGCAAATTTTGGATATTAAGATATCTATTTGGTATATCTCTTAAGGCATGGTGTAATGGTTAATCTGTACAGGCTGCTAATCAATCAAATGGAGGATATGACCAGACCCAAATCAAAGACCAATGCATTATTCCTTTCCAAGTGGATTTCAGTTATAATTAAAGTAAAGGGAGTATCTGTGTCTCAAGATGAGACAGTGGTGGTATGAAACAACTTTTGTATCACATGAATAGTGTGTAATTACATGAAGATAAACTGGAACCCATGGAGAAGGTAGGGGTTACTGATGATAAGAAGTCCTATGATAAGTTTAATGATGTGGGTCATCCATCTAGGCCTAAGGATGTGAGGGATCCAGGTCTAAGACTTGATGAGGATGAGCCATAGTATAGTAATGATTCGGAAGATGAAGAGTCCTCTACAGGAGATGGATGAGTTCCCGACTTTTCTCCTAGCCCAACTCTTGTAATTGTATCACAAGAAAAGGGATGTTCTTCATTGAACCTACCTAGTACAGAAATTTTTTTGGGTGTAAGAAATGAAGAGGAACCTGTAGTTGAGGAAGACCAACACAGATCAGATCAGGAAGAGGCTGCCCCATAGAATGAAGAACAAGAAAGAGAATCTGAAACTAATGCATCTGCTTCTTCCACCTTAATTTTGAGTCCTCCAATTTGAAGTTATGTTGTTTCTTTAGAGGTTATTCTTGATGTAGTTGATAGACCTTATCCTATTTCTGAGTAGCCTCCTACTATTGGAGAAATGGTGATAGTTGTGCAGGATTTTTCTGAGGAAGAACAAGTAAATGAAGATGTTATTGCTCTATAAGAGAATGCACCAGTTGATGGGGAGAAACCAAACAGGTATGGCAATGTTTCAGTGGCTGTTGAGATTGTTGACTGGGAAGAGGACCCAGGGTTTGTAGTTTGTGGATTAGTTTACCCAGATTATGATAATGAGACATCCCTCAGTCGACCAGAAGCTAATTGTGATATTTTTCCTGAGATGTTACCAGTGAATATATTAAAAAGAGCTAATATGGATCAATTAAAATATGATATTAAGACATATTTTGTGGAATATATAAGTAGAATGGAAGCATCCATAGTGTCATCAAATCAATCGGTTATGAATGACTCAGTGGCCAGTATTGTGTCTGAAATAGCACCTATTTTTCTACTTGATAATATAGTCACCAGGGATGACTTAGAATCTATGAAGGCTGAGATGAAAGAGTTTTTGAGTGCTTATGTTTCCAAGTTAAATAGTCAATTTTTTTATGAGATGAGAAATATGGAAAAGTCTGTTGAACTCACTCTTGGTTGTAATGTTTCATCGTTTGTGGTAGACATTGTGGATGAAATCACAGCTTTCCAGAATCATGATTTTAGTATGGCAGAGGATTTCGAATTTATAAAGAGATCAGTTGTCTCTCTAGAATCGTATATGAGTTCTAAATCTCAAGAAGACAAGGATTTGGATTATGTGAAGAGTGTAGTTAGCCAAATGGTCTCAGTTTTGGAAGAAATTAAGCATTCTATTACAAATCAGGTTAGCACCAAGGATTTTGCAGTAAAAAATATTATTAATGGGATAACTTAGTGTTTCAAGGAAACTATGGACTTTTCTATTGGTTCTCTTGCTTCGAGACCTTTAACAAAATTGAATCAGATTATAGCTTTGATGATGGAGGATCTAGGTTCAGGTTCATCTAGTAGCTTTGTGGACTCATCTTCCATGACCCAAGTGGTGTCTACCACAAGAGATATCATGAAGATTGTCCATGATTACATGAGAGAAGCATATGATTATCAGAAAGAAGTGAAAGACAAGGGATATTACTAATTCCAAAGGGCCTACACCAAGAATCAGCTCAACAACCATTTATAGATTATGTTACAGAACCTGGAGCTCCCTCCTATCAATCAAGCCTTCAGATAACAAGTCAACATGCTCAAAGAGTTGACCCCTGAACTAGAAAAATTCATGGAGAACAAGGATGATTTCATTTATTATATGGAAAGAGGAGGAGGAATTATAATGGACTTCAGAAATCTCTTATTTCCCTTCTTGCATATTGATGCTCGACCGGTGATTGTACCTCCAACTTTACCTGCATTTTCCTCTACTACCTCTCCTAATCAAATGACACCAGTGCAAGCCATCTGAATCCTTACACCTATGATCACTCAAGGAGCTACATAGTACAGACCAGGCACAGTTTCAGTGGCTTAGTCACCTCTAATAATTTCTGGTGTTCCTAATCCTCCACCTACATGTACACAGACTGAGTCTACCTTGGATCCCAGATGAAAATCCCACAAGCACATCCATGAGGTGGATTGAATAGTTGCTAAGATATTTGATAGGAATCACCTTTATTCCTATTGTTTCCTTCTTTTATTCCTTTGTATCTTTTTGTACCCTGAAATACAAATGACCTTATTCCCTTTTCCCTTATGTTATTTCTCTCTTTGCTTGTCTCCTTTTCGCTAATCACAAAGGTGGAGAACATACTAGCTATGACAAAATAGGGGGAGAACATACTCAATATGCCAAAATATGGAAGGTCAAAGGGATAAATATGAGCTTAATATTTTCCATCGGTATTTTACCTCTGATACATTTATTTTATAATTATAGAACTTTATTTTGTTTTATTATTTTGATACAATTGGATTTAATGCTCTATCCTCTAATACATTGGTAATTATTTTGGGATTTTTATATCATAAGTTGTGATTTTCAAAATGGGGGAGATTTTTGACCTCACCTATTTTGATAATCTCAATTATGACTCAATATGCTTTAAAAATCCCAAATAATGTTCACTCATATATTAATTACTTTTTCATCCTTCTATTGAATTGATAATAATATCCAAATGATCATTGGAATATGTTAATCAATTTTTATCTATGTTTATATGTCCTTTGAAATAATTATAATTCAATCTGCACATGTTATTCATAGAACAGACAAGTGGTACGTCCACTGAAATGCATAAGTTCCTTGATATGCACTTAGATACAGATACAGACAAACAAACATAGAGCTACTGTTTCTCATCGCTACTGATAAGGCTATGTACACTGGTACATAACAGAGCTACCGGTGTATGCAACTCCACCATTATAGAAAGGTCACTCTTACAGAAAAGAGCTACCAGTATGTGTAAGTCTACTGGGATGAAAGTCTATCGATACGAGCTACAATTAGAGTAAGTCTACCAGTATATGCAAGTCTACTACTATAAAGTCTACCAGTACAAGAACAAAGAGCTACTGATACGAAGAGATACAACTGCTGATAAACATCCACTGATACAAGGAGCTACCGTTACAAGGAGTAATAGCTACCGATATAGAGGAGCCACCGCTACAAGCTCACTTTTATAAGTAGATACCGATTGAGAACCAATCACTTTCCTTGATATATATTTCTATTTTTTTATACATCAACGGTCATATTTGATTATTTCAATGCAATTAATGTTATTTAATGATATTTGTTGGTATATCAGGGAACTGTACCTCAAACCTATGAAATGGTAATCATTCCCATTGCCGGATCTGAAAAATATAAAGGATGGAAAAAGGTCGGGCAAAAGCCGTGGGTGAATAGTTGTGCATATACAAAAAAAAGGGTGACATCAAAACACTTGTGTACTTGAAGAACACTAGAAATACATGAGGCCATTCATACAAGAAGAGACCACAAGATGAATCTAGGTCATGAAGTGAAGAACTACAAAAATCACTTCATACACTCGAGCTGATCAAACTGATCCTAAAAATCAAGCAAGCAAACGACTCTCTTTTTTCAAGACAAAACACAGAGAAGGACTCAAAAGCTTTTCACTTAAATCAAAAGGATTCTAGAGCGGCACATCAAATCACTAGAGCATTCTAAACTCTTATATTCTATCTTAGTGATTCTTTTACATACCTTTGAGTAGTTTATGTACTCTGTACATTTCATATACACACTGACTCTGGTACTGAACTGGAGGATTTAATCCTCACTCACTCTTTCCCTATACACTAGTTCCCACTGTGGAATGTGTTAGTGGTCAAGTAGAACCTAGATAGGTTTTGTTTTATTGTGTTGTTTCCCCATGAAGAACTGTGGTATAGGTCTTACTACCTGGACAGCCCAAGTATTGTTGTTTACCCCAATCCAGGGTGTGGATCAAAACATTATATAAATGGTTTGGGAGGACTAAGTCTTCTCTTGAGAATGAACCTCTTGTATCAAAACTGTTGTGCTTACTTATTTTGGTTTTAACCTTTATTGAATATTCTTGCTGCTAATTACATTGAAATATACAATTGTTTTAAAGTTTCTTTGATAGTAAATATAGAAAATGTTCGTAACTATTATAAATCTGTAGGTTAATGTCAAAAGTTAATTTAATCTTCTGATTAAATTAACTGAGACTTAATCAATCTTTTGATAAACTAATCAAACCGTTAATGTTTTAAAAATTCACTACAGTTTAACATTGTTTTTAATTGGGGGATTTTATTAGAAATATTTTTGACAGAAATTATTAATTGCAACTCAATTCACCCCCCCCCCCCCTCTTGAGTGTCCTCTCTGACCAACAGAAATCTTGGAATCCACTGGGTTAATTTTCATTGATGAGACAGGGAAAAATATTAGTTCTGAAATTCCCCACACACATTGTCAGCAGTTGTTCCTGAGTCATCGGCATATCAAGAAAGTAAGTGAGTCATTTACATTGGGTGACAAAGTATGTGATGTGCTCATCATTCAATACTCATCTTCCATGTGGTAGAGATGAACATGTAATGAAATTTACTATGAAGTTCCTATCAGCTGGCTACTGACCCAATCTGTAACTGGTTGTACCAGACAAATGCAAGCCCTTCTAGGGTCTGTAAAAAAAATCGGAGTTTGGTGGATTATAACTACGCCAGAGTTTTTTCCATGGGTCCACACATTGAGATTAAGTGAACTAGATGCCACAGAAGGTCACTCATCCCATTAAAGGGGGAAGGTAGTGTTTTCGAAACTAGGTGGTGATGGCATATCATCCACCCCATGCCGGATTCAACTTAACATGAGGAGGAATTTCCACCTATCGCATTTCCAATGCCTGGAGAGGGATAGTGAGAACCACCATTGGATCATCTAGGTTGGAATTCCTATATTAATGGGGACCTCTAACTACCATTACATTGGCATGTTCTTCAACATGATATGAAATCCCAACATCTCGTAGAGCAGCTGATGGGTCGACCTCAGGAGTGGCTGGTGGGATGACATGTGGAGTGGTTCGGGGAACCTGAGTCAGGTCCTGAAGATTATCTCATAGTTCAGGTGTATTTGGTGATACATATCATGCCCTATTTCTGTAGGCTCCGTCCTTTTCCTTGTTTATATCGACATGATGATTAGGTTCACCGGGAGGGAACACAGCGGGGGGAGTGGTACTTGCCACTACTGCCCCGGTTGGGGGTCACCGTAGTTTGGTCGCCACTCTATAGAACACTCAGAAAGGCTTTCATCTCCCATATTGGTATTGTCATAAAGTTTTTTATAGAACATATAATTCAGAGGATCATCTTCCGTCTTCTATGCTGAGCCAGATGAGTTAGAAGGGTTGACAGTCCCAATATGCCCTTTTCCCTTATTGGGATTCTAGTCAAGGACTAATGACTCAGTGGGCACATCAAGACACAATATATATCTTTGCTAATGAGTAACCATTCTTAATGCATCTAATAGGTGTGGAACTCCACCATGGGGAATGTTCTTGTAATGGAGTTTTTTCTCATTCTATTCCTCAGATAGGTTATCTATGGTAATCACGACCCTTCTTCAAGGTATATCCTCAATATCTCCTAGAGAGTTTAGATGGTACTGGATATAACTGATATTATGGGAAAAATACTACCCCCAACAATCGACATGAACGTGGCGGGATTTCTCCATGACAATTCTGCAGAGTAGTCTAATTCTCTAGACGCATCGTTGTTGGAGGATCTAGTGGAAACTGGGAAACTTAGGGCGTCGGGCCATAGAGAGTGCAGCCAATTCAACTATGCGGCATTACTAGTCAGTGTCTTTATAGTGTGCTTGAATCGTTGGATAAGCCACTCATTGATAATAGATAAGGATGTCTGTCGCTCATAGGGTTTGTCCAAAACATGCAACTCCATCACGGGTAAGGAATTCTTGCGCAATGAAGTTCTTGGTTGAAACTCTCTATGACATCACTAGGAAATTGTCCACCGTAAGGATTTTCCACAAGATCATAGGCACAAAATCGGGATCTGGACCTTGGTTTTCCAACTCATCATCCAGGGGTAGTCATGGGATCGGTTGTGGAACTAAAGTAGACCACTGAGACAGTGGACTATTCAGTTGAGAAAACAGAGAGAGAGAGATGATAAGCCACCACATCATGGGTTGTTCTATGATGAATGCAATGATTAAGACACCACATATCGGTAAGATGGGCAGGAGACCATGGTTTCTGTCATGGAGGCCATGTTTACTGATGTTGGTCCAAGCTATTACTGATTTTACATTGGTTCCAAAAATAACACTCCATGATATTTGGTCAAGGCATAGAATGACCTCGTTGATGAGAGGGAGGATTTCATGGACAGTCCCTAGAAGGAGGATAAATATACCTTTTCCTAGATGTATCTGTGAAGGGAGGTGGGAATCTGGTGGACCTCACATTCTGAAAGGATGAAGCTTATACTCCTTGTTCTATCGTAGAAACTCGACATAGAGGATCGAGGAGTGGGTTCCATTGCAAAATCACATTCTGGTATGGAATCTGAGAATTAGACCAGATTATTCATGGTTTCAATCATCTTGGTATTCTTGAAATGGTGGCGATTACCCTCCCTCCTACCCCATGATGGCTCTTTGAAAAAATATGCATTTTTGTGGGATGAGGAAGACCTTTGGAAAAACTAATACTAAGGCAGAGAAGAATTCCTCTTGGGTGAGACGGGTTGCAAGGAACACTATGAAAAATGTCAAAGGGAACATGTGGAGGACCTTACTGTCTTCTTATGGATGCACATAGGGAATCTCTACGGGAAATACTAGAGGAGGTAGGAACTTGGCTAGAACTAGTAGGATCATGGTAAGTTCCCCCATTATTGTCCACTTAGCAGCAAAGGTATGGGGAGGTTCATCGTACTAGACATATTGAACAAAAGTAGGATCTTCGTGATGGGTTCCAATGATGTGAGGCAAACCTCAGCTTATTATATTTCCAATATTAGGAGGACCTTAATCTATTGTGGTAAGAATGTAGGGAAGACCCCCACACTGCCGGTAGACCAGACGGGTAGCATCATTACATTGGGGACCTATGAAAAGATGAATGTCTCTATATTTATGGTCATGGGTGTGGGAGAGGATTCGATACTGGGTGTCAATGCGGTGGGGATAACCTTCGCACGGATTGATGGTGGCATGGGGAGGACCTCCACACTGAGCATTGGAGCAGGGAGGACTTGCACTCTTGTTAATGGTTGCAAGTGAAGGACCTCATTCCTGGATTTCATTGTCACTGGTAAGCTAGTGATAGACATCACCTATGTCGGTGAATAATTTATTCATCCCTACCTACCCATGGGGTGGTTGGATCCTCGATTCAGGGCTAAGTGTATATGGGACCCTATTCAACATAGACATGGGATTGACAGTATGAATCAGTGGTGTAATGTTCCACAGTACCCATTGATGTTGACACCCCTTGATGGGCGTCCTCCTCAGTCTATGCCCGAAGCTGGAATCGGGTTAACTGGACTGGGGATGGTAGCATAGGTGTATGACTCACCAGATTCTTATCCAGTGGGGTGGGGTGGTGGTGCAGACATGGCCTAGTAGGATCCCTCCTCAGTGGCACCCAAGATGGGATTACTTCTAGGATATCCCAGAAACCCTCTCCTTATTAGCACAGGGTAGGGATTTTCCATAGAATTTAAAGAAGAGGCTCCAAAAAAGATTTTACGTTAGAGTGTGGAGCAGTGGCTCCCTGCGAGGCCCTTGGGGGTAGAGACTTTTCGATGCATATCACTTTTTTGGATAATCTCCTCCTCCTCATATCATCGAATGCATTAATTAATTACCCTTCTCTAAATGAATTTAGATAGGGATATGTGGTGTTAGAAGAAAATAGTCATGGATGTAGAGGATGTTGTGGAAGATATGAGGCCACACGACATTTTCACATTGACGTAGCCCCTGCCCCTACATCGGTGGGTTGGGTGGTGATCATTTTCCTATCACCGTTGCATGGGTCCTTCAAAGCATCAAGATTCGACCATTAGTGCCAAAAAAGGAAAGTAAAGTCCAGTTCCCCAGCACCCTTCTATATTCTATGGTTGGTAAGAAGGATCCACGCTGACTGGGATGTCCAATGTTCATCTGCCTGAATTTCTGGTGAGTTTCAACTAGGACCACTATTTTCTTGGTAGGACAAGGTGCCAGATAACTATATCAGGTGATGTAATGCCCCAAACCTAGATGCTTGGACATAGTGCATTATTTTAAAACATTGTAATGATTACAAGGAATCATATCTTGAAGGACCGATTAGTTTAGCGGTATTAGAAAATATATTACATACATGAACATTACAATACGAATTCAAAAATAAAACACAACAGAAATGATCCATTGAGAACACCATTATTCACTTTACTTTAACCCTCCATATCAATTATAAAACACATCTTCGAATCTTAGGAAAAGGAATGATAAGAAAGGGGTGAGCTCAAACGCATAGTAAGAGTAAAAAATACATCGGAAGATAACATCAACATTAGGCATGGTGAATAATTTTAAACACATTCCTTTACAAATAATAAACATGAACACTTTATGGAAGTATAATGAGATGAGTAAAAAATTTCATAAAAAAACATAATCATTGGTATTTTACAAGTTGAAAAAATACATGAACCCTCAATATTGTTTTCTTAATGATGGGATGCATAATGCGAGAAATTCTAAAACAATTTGTCTAGGCCTCGTCCAGGATGTCTAAAAATGATTAAGGCCTTGGCCAAAACAATATATCAAATTGGGAAAGGCCTCATCCAATTCCACATCTAATTGTCTCATTATACCTAACAATGAATCAAGGAGATATAGCAGGATCCACCCATCACTTACTAATTCAAATATATTCCTCATATAAAAAGGTTGAAACATAATATAAACATTCATATTAAACCTAGCATATATAATGTCAATACATTAAACATAAACCATGAATATTATAAAAAATTAAACATTTACAATCAAACATAACATAACTCATTCAATACAGTATTAAAGATTGTATTTATAATAAATCAGCTTCAATCCAGAATAATATCAAAAAATGTTGTTGACATAGTTGAAAATTATTAGTAAAATGCTTTGAGATAAATTTCCAATTTTCATGAAAACATTTAATATTCACACAATTTAGAAAGGAAGATATTTAAAGGAATTTTTTAATAAAAGTGTCTCATACCACTTTGAAAAATTTTAAAGGAATTATCATTTTAAATATTTATATTCATATAAATAAATCATTAAAACCCATTTTGAAAACATGTATATTAATGAGAATGATTTAGAAGAATAAATATTTAAGGCATTTAAAATTATGATCTAGTTAAAGAGTCCCTTCAAAAAAACCATAAAATATTTATTTTGAAATTGTTTTATAAAACATGGACATGGATGATAAATATGTCTCAGTAAATACATAAATATAAACAATCTAAGATAATAATGAGATTGAGGAATTAACCCATACCTTGTACATTCCATTAGTCGATGTTACGATTAACCTCATGTATATTGATCATAGTATGTTATTAAATTATACTAGAACCATATTAATATTTATGAAATCTGATATGATTAATTTATTACTTTATACTACCCATTTAATAATAATGTCCATGTTAACGTAACATTTCATGTAATAATTGCTTTATTTATCGTATGTGTTTCAAATTTTTATTCTTGATCGTATCACATAGATGATGTTCTAAATACTTTGATAATATAAAACCGGAATTATTTATAACATATATTTAGAAATTAAATATTTATAATAGAATAATATATGAATGTAATAAACCATTTATGTAGATAGTTATATGTGTGTATGCATAAACGCTATTTCCGTTTTCATATCATATTGAATGGAAGTAAGTGAATGAGATAAATGTAAATACACCAACATAGATATATATATATATATATATATCCCGTATCATTATTATTTAATATATTAAAAAATTATTATATATGTGTATTTTTATAATCATTATTTAATTGTGAACGTGGAAATTAATCTCATCGCATCATGGAGACGGTAAGTCGTATGTACACACGAGCGACGATATCATTTCTGTAATTATTAAAATGCGTGGAATTGGTTGGTATAATAGTTATAAAGAAACTTTTTCATCATATTTTAATTATTTATATACATATTACTCATCATTATATCCATCAAAATAACATAGTGTTGAATAAAAAAATACATCACGACGTGGAGACTGTAAGCCGTACGTACGCACACATTGTGACTTTATCATTCATATGATGGATAAAATAATGAATATGGTTGTACCATATTTATAATAACACCAAAGTATGTATAAGGTAATAGAGTTATTTTTTTGTTATGGATATAACAAAAAAAGAGGAAGTGGAAGAAGAAAAGGACATTGAAAGATGTGATGAAAAAATTACCTATTCTTTGGCTATTTCTTTTTGATTTGATCAAAAGGGATCCATAAGTTTGATTTCTGAATAAGGGAAGGACTCTAGGATGAAGTTAGGATTGTTGGGAGAATATTTGGGCAGGGTTTGGCCGAGCCACATGGATTTGTAGGTGTGAATTTGAGAGAAGGTTAAGTGCCCTTTTATAAGAGGGGTGAGGGTCACCGTTGAAAAAACATGAAATATTATTTTATTATACAATAATATCAGGTTTATAATGGATAAAAATTAATTTATTTAGAACCTTAGGTGGTCATGGGTATATATACTCTCAAATAATAGTTTTTAGACAAGTTTAGGTTACCCTGTTAACCATATCATTTAGATTTAACTCTTAGTTCAATTGTTTAACATTTACCATGTGTCCTTGTATTTTTATATTATATGTTTAATAAAATTATTAGAAAATGCCAAGAGAATCCCAATTGGATCATTAATGACAAATTTATTATTATATATGTCTTTTTTCCCAGATGTATATTTACAGACTATTATATAATTTAATAATATAGTATTTGTTTTAAAATCTCATTAATGTTGATTTTGACACTTTTATTATTGGATTTTTGTTAAAGTCATAAAAACATTATCATTAATTTTTTTAATAAACCCTAAAATGTCATATTAACCTAGAAAATTATTTTAATGCATTAAAACGTTAAACTTATATTTATTTTAATATTCATAATATCATTTATTTGATTCTTTTATTAGTGATGTAATTATTGCATTATAATTATGTCCTAAAGAGATTAAATTATTTAATGTATAATATTTATAAATAAAATTACAATATTTAGGAAGTAGTTTTTTGATTATAATTATTATTTATAGTCGAATTTATCTTAGGTATAACCCTGAATAAAAAATTTATTTGTTATGAAAACATGAATTTACCACTTTTAACTCTTCTTAAAATTAAAGAATAATGAATGTCTAATCTAATCGAAGGGGACCAAGATGATAATATTTTATTCATAAGGTTTATTTAGGTCTAAATACACTTATCCAATAAAATTATTACATTTTATAGGGCAATTATAATATCATTTTTACCTTTAATTACCCTATTTACTTTTAACCGTTGTAAATATAAGGTAAAACATACTATTCACCAAATATTATTTTCATCCAATTGAACAAAATTTTACTTATTAATGTCAGCCGTGTATCTTGGATTTTTGAAATTCAATTCACATAAGTGGTAAAATTTTGTTTTATGCTAATTTTCAAATTTGCCGAGAAGGTGGATAAATGTGACTAGAAGGTTGGAAAAAGTCGTTTAAATAGTTCAATAAAATTTTATATATCTAATAATATTATTAAATGACTCCAATGACTTAATTAATACTAATATAAATATTATGTATCTATTTTATGATAAATGTTTATTTAAATATTATTATTTAAATGAAAAGGTCGGGTTTTATATACTAAATAGTATATTTCACTATTAATCAAAAATTGAATGTTTTAAGAAAAATACCAAATATTCACCCTAAACGAATATTGATAATATGAATTCAAAAATGATTCCTATTTTACCAAATTCAAAAAATAGAATTTTCATACATTAATTTAAAATTAATTCTTGTTGTCAAAACTAAAAAGCTAGTTTTTGAGAATAAAAAAATATCAAAAGATTGCAATGTGTTTATGTCCAATTTTAATGTAAAATTACTTGTGATGACCAACATTAAATTAAATGATACAAATATAATCTAATTATACATCAAAACCATTCAAATATATAATTTTACATTATAAAATATTTTTGAATAAAAATGTTGTTTTCAATTAATATTTAGTATTTTTCACTATTTATCAACATATGAAAGTTATCAGGAAACACGAAAAAATTATCCAAACTAAATTTTTATGTCCCACTACTAAAGAAAATGTTTATTTTGTCAACTTGAAAATATAAATGTTTCAAATATTTGATTTGAAAAAAGTTTCACCCTTATAAGGCGGTCAAATTACATTTTTCTAAAAAACACTTCTTTTATCTAGAAAATTGAATTTGTTATTTTATTAAGTCTATAAAAACACATAATATGGATGTTAAAATTATATGGTGTATATAAAATTAAAAATGAAGATAATACTATTCATATCCGCCTTTTGACGGCTAGTTTGTAAGTCGTTGTGCACTTGAACTCGGTCTTGCGTGTGGCACGTGCTATTAAATTATTTTAAAGAGTTTTTGTATTATGAAATCCTGGAGTGTTACGTTCTCATATCCTTCAATAAATTGAATCCTCGCACTTATAAATTTTTCATCAAAAAATAAAAGGATGAAAATAGACAATACGTTTTTGGAAAACCCACTTCGAAAATAAGGTTAATAAAATTTATTCTTAATAAGATTTAAAGGGAAATGAAAAAGTCAACACCAAATTATGATCTCAAATAAAAGACTATTGGAGGAAATTAGAGACACATAATTATATAAAACATGTAAATATTTATAGAGAGTGTTTGAGGTCACCTATCATAAACAATTGACCAATAAATGGATGATTGACATCCTTAAAGCCATAAATCTATGATGATTTAAAATATCATCAGTTAAAAACAATATAAAGTATTAAGATAACACATTTTTTGTTTTAATATCCTTCCCATAAAGGTTAATAATTAATTTATTCAAAGGATAAGAAAAATAGAATACTTGAAAATTAAGGTTTCATCCTTTAACTTATTTCTACGACAAACTCAACATTCACTCCAATAGATAATAGAACTCAAAAATTTTCAACATATCCTAATCATATATGGTTTCAATAAAAATTTATAACATATCTATTATTACATTAAAAAATAATTCATTATAAAATCAGAGACAACATGTAGGTCAGTGGTAGGTGATGAACCCTTATCACCCATCATTTTTGGGTTCATGTCTAGCAGCCTTGCTGGACATGAAGGGTTGTTGCCTGACCACTGAGTTGTCCTTTTTATATCAATAAAACAAAACCATAAGAAATGTTTTAACATTAAACAATATTATCAAATTTCCAACTTAATCCATTCCAACCTTTATACCAATCCAAAATACTTATATTCGAACTCATAGTCGAAAATTTAAAAGGAAGGTAAACATATTGAATATCCTTTTTTCCACATAATAACATTTGAATAGATTAATCTTGTATTCTATTAAAACATGGTAATAGCCTAAATTACCATAAAACATTATTGATTGTATCCACTCTCCCTTATTCCTTATTGAATACTGAATATACTTTGTATATCCAAAAATGTTGTTTACTCTAACAATAATGGAATATAAAAATCATTAATCAGTTTCAAGGAAGTCAAAAAATATCCAATATATTTTATCCAAATCAATCATATATTATTCCAAAATCACTAAATCAGTATCATGACCAAATTAATGTTTAAATTTCCCTTATCCATGTATTTGAACAAAAATATTAATTTTCTATTGAGTAACATTTCTTAGAACCATACCATCAAAATTCCTCAATGAAATAGTTCTATAGTATAATCCTTATTTATTTTCATAATTGATATAATAAGAAAATAATTGATACAACACTCAAATAAAAAAAATATTTAATATCAACATAAGAACTCTAATCATTCCTCTTCATCAGCGATAGTACCATAACTAGATTATTATCCAAAAGCAACATGTGGGGTACACTATGATGATTAAGGCATTGATTCATGCAGTGTCCCAACCCCTTTTAGATGAAGCATTGTACATTTGAAAACATTTTCTTACCTTTGAGATCAATAACATGGTGTCCTTTATCTCCACACAAATAATAAACTCCCATTCCCTTCAATCGTTTACCAAGTTGATTTTTTCCACAGTTACCACATGGTGGAAAATCCTTCATTCCCTTCTTCCCTTTATCCATCTTTTTCATTGTCATCCTCTTCTTCTCTTGAATCCCTAAAAATCCATTTACTCAGTGAATTCATTAATTATATTATTAACACATGATATTATTTCTTCATAAGATGTGAATACGTGGGAGATTATTTCCCTTCAAAATGTTTTCTTAAGACCATTAATGTTATGATCTTTATGACTATTTGGATCATGCGTATTGATGGAGTTCTCATTCCCTCAAAAGGGCACCATTTATAAATGACGACATACACTAGGTTAGACCATATCATAATATATAATCCAAAAACTAGAAAAATTATCAACTTTAATTGAATATTTTCACACATTTAGTTTAATAATAATGGTTTCTTTGCTGACATATATACTCATAAATCCTTCATAATGGGTTTTAAGTAAAATGTGAATTTTTTTAAGCTTATCACTCAAAAGTGTCGTAACCACGAGTGGAGAAAGACCCATTGTCGTGTAGTATTTCATTTATGAGTATATCTCATAGTGTTTTTTTTGTGTTTTACCCCTAGATACATCTATTCCAGAGCCGTCTCTAACTACACATATCTAGATTGGGACATATTTCTTGGAAAACCCACATAATATCTAAATTACCAAATTTTTTGGATATTCATCTATATTAATCCCCAAATTCTATCTTAGGTTAATGTTCTATAATCTATTTTTTTCTTAATCTACTATCAAATGTTATTTCTTAACTTCCTTTCATACCAACTATAATGCCCTGACCCTAGAAGCTCAGAGAAAGTGCATTATTTTAATACATTGGCACGATTACAAAGAATAATTTCATGAAAGACCGATCGGTTTAGCAGTCATGGAAAATATATTACATACATGAATGTTACATTACATATTCAAAAATAAAACACAACACAAATGATTCTTTGAGAACACCATTATTCCCTTTAGCTTAACACTACATATCCACTATAATACACTTCTTGAAATCTTGTAAAAATTTAACATAATAAAGGGGTGATCTCAAATGCTATGTAAGAGTAAGAAATGCATTGGAAGATAACACAAACATTAGTCATAGTGAATAATTGAAAACACATTCCTCTAAAAATAATAAACATGAACACTCTATGGATGGAATATTAGATGAGTAAATAATTCCATAATAAAACATAATCATGGGTATTCCAGTAGTGGAATAGCCACATGAACCCTCAACATTATTTTCATAAAGAGTGAATTGAAAATGTGGGACATTACGAAAAAAAATTTCTAGGCCTCTGCCAAGAATTCTAAAAATGATTAAGGACTCGTCCAAAACCACATATCAAATTGGTAAAGGCCTTGACCAATTCCATGTTTAATTGCCTCATGAAAACTACCAATGCATAAAGGATCTATACTTGGATCCACCCATCACTTACTAAGTCTAATACATTCCTCATATGAAAATGATGAAACATAACATAAACATTCTTATTAAAACTAGCATCCTAAATGTAAATACATTATCGATAAACCAGGAATGATATAACAAATAGCACATTCATAATAAAACTAATCATAAATCATTCAATTAAAATTGAAGGTTGTATTTGTAAAAAATCTACCCCAACCAAGAACAATATCCCAAAAGGATTTTGATATAGTTGAAAATGATTAGTAAAACTCTTTGAGAGAAATATACATTTTCATGAAAATATTTAAAAGTCACCCAATTTATAAAGGAAGATAATTAAATGCATTTTTTAATCAAAGTTTCTGATAACAATTTGAATATTTTCAAAGGAATTAACATTTTAAAACATTCATGTCCATATAAATAAATCGTTAAAAACCATTTTGAAGACCAGGACATTAATGAAAAATATTTATAAGAATAAATATTTAAACCATTTAAAATGATGATCTAGTTAAATATTCTCTTATATAAGACCTTAAAATATTCCTTTTTAAAAAAAATTATGAAAAATGGACATGGAAGATTATTTTTTCCCAATAAATAAACACATATAAACAATATTTGATAATAATGAGATTGAAGAATTAACCCTTTCCTTGTACTTTCCTTTAGTTGAGGGTATGTTTATCCTCTTCTAAAATTACCATAGTATGTTATTAAATTATACCAGAACCATATTAATATTTATGATATCTTATATTATTCATTTATTAATTTATTCTACCGATTTTTATTTCATATATAACATACTTATTAATACTATGTAGTTATATAATCATTCATTAATGGTGAACGTGGAAATGAATCTCATCGTGTCGTGGAGATGGTAAGTCGTACGTACACACGAGTGATGATATCATTTAATTAATGATTAAAAGGTGTTGAATTTTATAATATATTAATTATACAGAAACATTATCATGTTATTTTTATTATTTATATACATATTACTCATCATTATATCCATCCAAACAATAGAGTGTTGATTAAAAAATTACACCACAGCGTGAAGACAGTAAGCTGAACGTACGCACGAATGGTGACATTATCATTCATAGGATGGATATAATAATGAATATGGTTGTACCATATTTATAATAAAACCACACTATGTATAAGGTAATAGAATTATTATTTTTTATGGATTAAACAAAGAATGAGGATGTGGAAGAAGAAAAAAACATTGGTAAATTTGATGTAAAAACTATCTATTCTTCAGGTGTTTCCTTTTGAGTTGATCTAAAGGGAAAAATAGGTTGTATTTTTGCTTAAAATAAGGCCTCTTGGTTGAATTCAGGAGAGTTTGGAGGATATTTAGGTAGGGTTTGGCCGATCCAAATGGATTTCTAGGGGTGAACATGAGAGAAGGTCAAGTGCCCTTTTATAAGAGGGGTGAGGGGAACCTTTGGAAAAACATTAAATATTATTTTATTATAGAATCATATTAAGTTTATTAATGGCTCAAAATGAATTTATTTAGAGTCTTAGTTGGTTATGGGTCTGCATAATCTCAAAAAATAGGTTTTAGGCAAGTTTAGGTTAGCATATTAAATATATAATTTATATTTGACTCTTAGTTAAATCATTTAACATTTACATTGTCCCCTTGTAATTTTATATGATATGGTTAATAAATTTACTAAAAAACTAAAAGAGAACCCCATGTGATTTTTTAATAACATATCTATTATTATATAAGTCTTTTGGATGAGCCTTAAATTTTTAGGACAATTATATAATTTAATAATATAGTATTTGTTTTAAAAACTCATTTTTTTCAATTCTGACACTATTTAGTATTTGATTTTTGTTAAAGTAATAAATAGTTTATCAGTTACAATAAAATAATTTAATCAAACCTATCCTGTCATATTATTATATTAAATAATTTTAATGCATCAAAACATTAAAATTATAATTATTTTAATGCTTATAATATCATTTATTTAATTCCATTATAAATGTCGTAATTAGTGCATCTTCATTGTGCCATAAATAAATAAACTTTTTTAATGTCTAAAAATAAAAACTAAAATTAGATTATGTATGAAATATTCTTATCTTTCTAATTAATATTTATAGTCGAATTTATCTTATTTATATCCATATATTGAAAATTATTTAGTTATGAAAACCTGAATTTAACACTTTTAACTCTTCATTAAATTAAATAATAATAAATGTCCTAATTTGATCCAAGGTTATGAAAAGTATCATATTTTATTCCTAAGTTTTATTTTGGCCTAAATAAACTTATCCAATAGAATTATTAAATGTGTTAGGTTAATTATAATATCATATTTACCATTATTTACCCTATTTACTTTTTAACCGCGGTAAATAAAATTTTAAAATTTCTATTCACCAAAAATTATTTTAATCCAATTGAATAACATTTTACTTATTGATTTCAATAATGTATCTTGGATTTTTTAAAATCAATTCACAAAAGGGTTAAAATTATGTTTTATTCTAATTTTGAAATGTTCCTAGAAGGTAGGTAAATATATCTAGAAGGTGGGTAAAAGAGGTTTAAATGGTTCAATAAAATTTCATATATCTAATATTTTTATAAAATGCCTTGATGACATAAATTGTACTAATATATGAAATATGTATCTATTTTAAGATAAATTTTTAATTAAAAAAAATTAAAAGAAAAACTCGGTTTTTATGTACTAAGCAATATTTTTTACTATTCATGAAAAAATAAATGTTTTCAGAAAAATACCAAAAATTCACCGTAAGATAATTTTGATATAAATAATTCAAAAATTATGTCTATTTTACCAAATTCAATACATATAAGTTTCTTTAATTAATTTAAAATTAATTCTTGTTGTCAAAATTGGAAAGTGAGGTTTGGAGAAGTAAAAACTATCAAAAGATTGAAATGTATTTATGTCCCATATAAACGTAAAATTACTAATACTGAATAAAATCGGATTAAATGATAAAAATATAGTCTAATTATACTTAAAAACCATTCAAATGTATGATTTAACAGTATATATTATTTTTATTCTAAAAGTAATTTTCAATTAAAATTTTGTATTTTTTACTATTCATAAAAATATGAATGTTATCAGAAAAACATAAAAAATTATCCAAACTAATGTTTTTTGTTCTGACCTTAAATAAAAATTATATTTTGTCAAATTGAAAATATAAAAGTGTCATATATTGGATATAAAAAAAGGATCTTAATTAAAAGGCTGTAAAATTACATTTTTTTGAAAAAAACATCTTTTATATAAAAAATTGAATTTTTTCTTATATTATGTCTAAAAAAACAAATAATATGGATGTTAAAATAATATGGTGTATATAAAATTCAATATACAGTTAATAATATTCATAACCTCTTTTTGAAAGACTATTTTGGTAAGTTGTGGTGTACTCAAACTCAGTGTTTCGTGTGGCGCAAACAATTCAATTACATTAACGAGATAATGTATTATAAAATCACGAGTTGTTATAGGTGACATGATAATCCACTGATGTATCGAATTCTAATAATATCCACATTGAAGAAAATAAATTCATAGCGGGTTCACCATTTTTGTTTCTGATGCTTTCATCAGGGCACACATCCATTTGTCAAGGATGAAATGATATATGGACCTACATTCATGCTTTACAAAGGGGGGCTTCATCCATCGCTTATTCGGGGATGTTTTCTCCATGATCGATATATGATGATGGGATATTGGTATCTCCTTCCTTGGATTCCTTCTCAGAACTCGTTACCTAGTCTAGGTCTCCCTTAATGATTAAGACGTTGTTAATGAAACTCTTCCCATTTCCATGTATTTGTAGACTCTAATTAACTACACTAATTTTTTTAGACATTACAAGGGGTCAGCTAAGGGTAGAATCCTTCGATTGGGTGTTTAATAACATTTGACATTTTTGGCGTGTCTGGATGATGGAACAGTGATGCGTTTCTGATTCGTCCCGTTATGATAGGGCTTCTCGAGTGTGCGGAAGCCAGAGGTATACCACATCGAGTGTAGAGAATTAAATGACACATGCATGTATTTGAGGTTTTCCTAGGCTTCACATGCTTAATGAAAGGTATTCCACGTGTTCAAAATCATACGGAGATGGATTGGATTGATCGGAACACTGATAATAGTGGATCAGATGGGCACACCTCTAGGAGGGAGAACCAAAGGGGTTTACTGGATTTTCCAATCAAAACATCCAATGAGGAAGAATATGAGGATGCTCGGGTCTCTAAAATGGGAAAACAAGGGTTTTTTTCATGTTGGGATTGAACCTTAGAGATGTTTCATACGGACCCCATCTAGGAGTTTGGGATCCGAAACCACGTAGTTCAATGGTGAAAATTTTAACGTCAATAAGGACGAAAAGGGGGCATAGATTTTAGTGTCATGAAAAATGAAGATGAACCAATATGAGGTGGTCAGGTTTGATGCGTGACAGGATTGACCCTCAGCGAGGCTTCCAATGTACTACACTCAGATAGGGGAAAGCATCAATGTCCATGTATTTTGGATGGGAGGATACAATTTAACGCAGTGTGGGATGAATGTGAAATGATGTGAACGGGTTAGAAAAAATAAGTGGTGTACATGAACCTCATGGAGGCCTCCTATGTACCTTGATCAGATATGTTAAAGGATGAAAACCCGCGTAGTTTGGAATGAGGGCATGGGGAGAATGCTCTAGGGAATCCCATGAAGTATTTCATTATTGACGCTTACTCTAATCCCACATGTGTCCTGATGAGTGTGAGAAAAAAGTGGCACAAGGAACCGATGATCACATCATGAAAGTTGCATTCACGAATAGTAGTGTGGGGCTTACACGTTGTTATTTTCCCAAAGAAGAAATAAGGGATTATGAATGGTTATTGGCCCAAGGAGATGAACATCAGGACATACTCCAGGATGGAGGCCCAATGGAGAAAAATCCCATAGGGAGAGGGATTGGGTAAAGAAGGTTCAGGTGCTCGTCTCTCCTCTAGTATTTGGCATAGAAGAAGATAGGAGGAGCATGGATTCTACCTCTATCAAGAAAGACTAGGGGTTACACCAAGATGGTTTCCCATTCATGTGGACAAATTCCACTCCAAAAAAGAGGATCTAATTCCATTTGAGGTTGATCTAACTCCTGTGGAGAATGTCCGAGATGGGGCACCACATGTATATTGAACATGGTGGGGCTACAGTTTAATTTCCTATGCTGAGGACAATGTTTCTTGGTAGTACAAAGTCCTACATCTCAGAATAAGTGGGATTAATACACACCCCTAGGACTCACATAACTAATACCTACCCACCTGTGGTTATAGTAAAGCATCACCAATGTCATTCAATGGTGGGGGTGTGGAGTGAACTATTTAGGGGCTCACGTTAGTGAGGATATGTGATGATGCAATAGCCGTTAGTGTATCTATGTGATGAAGAATGAGGATAAACAAAGCAATATTAAGCACCACCCAAGGTACCTTGAATTCAATTCATACAAACCTGGAGGGTCATACGTGAGTAGGGTTTGTGATGAAAATGGGATAACAAGAAGGGACCTTGTGAAGCTCTAGTGCACCATGTAGTAGAGGTAATTAGAGAAGGATTATGCATTCCGAAGTGGATTGACCTAGCCTGGGAATAGAGTATGTGTGTATATGAAGGGTTCTTTGTAAAGTAAAAGGCTTTCGCAGAGTTGGACTTTACGAAGCATGGGTACCTTGCAAAGCATAACACTGCAAATCAATGTGCTTTGTGAAGGAAAATGTCTCTTCCTTAGCATGGGGTTCACATATGCATGGAAGGAAATTCGAGAAACATGATTGCGTTGAAAAGACACAATTCCCATTAGGGGTATACTTCGTTTGGGATGGCCTATGGGATTTGTGAAGGGAATCCCTACTTGAAAAGGGGTTGTATTTCAGCTATGGGAAAGGTACATTACAACTCTCAAGTACATTGAATATCCCATATTTCTCAATGACTCGGAGAGAAGAAGTTGCTTTGCGATTTGAGAGCTGAGAAATAGAATGATTGGAGTATCCTTCCTTTGGTTATGGGGAATCCAGGTATTTATAGGCAAGAGGAAGCCCGAATCTCCGTCATCTCGGTGTCAAGACATGTCGTTCTCTCTAATTGACCCCCGATTGCATCTAGTTTTCCACAACTATGGAGTCGACCGCCATTCCTTCATCAATGCAGTGCACTCTTGAATTCACTCTACGGTGCTCATGGAGGGTTTCATCATGTTCTAGGGATCGCATATGCGATCCATTTCTCTCTGTGGTGTGACGCTCCCAGTCAATTGTGTCATAATAGTGGAACCTCTCATCTCTTTTACATCGTAGTGACCTCATAGGGTCTTTAGCATTATGTCGGGTGCAATGTTAAGGGGCTCAGCATATTGGCTTTGCAAGGAAGCCCCTTTAGAATTGGTTTAATATTTACATCCTTTCCCTTTTCACATATTTTGGTGCAATAAAATGATTTACTACTATCTGAAATCCTCATAACATCTAGCCTCTAGATCTCATCTGAGATATCTGACTCTTATATTCGTCCCAATAGAACAACCCAACTTATACATGTCAATTATGAGTTCCACTCGGGTAACCAATGTATAAATATTCCCAAGAAGGGAGTGATTATAGCTCAATAGGGATATAAATAATATTCCATACAACTAATTAGTAAATATATTTTATTCTCAATTGATATGATCTGTATAAATAAATACAGTTCAAATGTGTAAATAATGATCAACGTTGATCCTTAGGGTCTTATATGATACCATAGATTTAAAATACCTAATTCATATAGTGTCAGAGAGTCTCTATGAATAAAAACCCCCAAAAAGAAACATATCCTTCCCTATAAACATATCTTAATATCATACCTTCTTTATATAGGGTTGTCGTGTCATAGAGAATAAGTAACAACTTAATGAAAATATAATTGTCCCCAAAACATAATATTCAACCCATGAGAAATTTACCCATCCAAAAAATATAAAAATAAAACAATGGAAAATATAACCATCCCTGAAACATATAAGCATGCACATGAGGGGTTTTATGACCAACATAAAACTAGGTATCCGACCTTAACTACCCATGGATACATAACATATCCATTCCCAGATCCAAAATTCACGTATACCACTCACTCACACACACACACACAAACACAGACACACAAACACACACCGATATATATATATATATGTATATATATATATATATTATTCACATAAATCAGATATACCAATGGGAATATCGTACCAATAACCTTATTACCTATCATATACATACCTGAGGGTGCATCATCCCTAGAACCTCAAGTCAAACCACATTGCTTAGAAACCAACATGAACCAATCTTGCTCCACCTAGGATAAAAATTCATGTTATACATGTAGATTACAATCATAGTATCAAATCTAGATGATCTCCATTTATCCTCAAGATCATTGGTGACACCCTAAAATTATGAAACTAATCAACATTAACTCTCCTTATAAATGGTTAATCACTATAGGGGCACCCAATGTGGTATCCTGGGTTCTAACATAATAAAGAAACCCAAAATTGTCTCATCATTATTATTATCAACTATCAGGTCAATATTATCCTTCATAGGGTGTAACACCACTTAGTATCACTTTGATCATAACATGGACTCTGAGATACAAAAGTAAATCCTCACCAACATCACTCTAGAGAGACAGAATGATTCCCATATATCATTTGTAGCTCATTCAATGTTTGTCCCCACACACCCATATGATACATGATCTACCCCAAGAAAACCAACATTGTTCTCATATACATGTGGTTGAATATCAATCACCCCAATCTCAAATAAACTCTCCCAATGGGTATTAGTCATATTAGAGATGTATCATGTCCAACCTTCACCAATTCAGAATGGAAAAGAATTTCTTCTATTAGGTGGTGTCTATGGAATACTATAATAAAAACTATGTTATATTAACTTCATTAATTAATATCAGAAATTTCCCATCTATGTAGTAGCTCATGATTATAACCAATACCCTAGACATTTGTAGTCAAATCATAAAACTAGAGTTGAATATTTTTACCACTGTCAACGATTTATTGTCAAGGCCACAACCATCAGAATCCAACAAATCAATCCCAATATTATTGGTATATATTTTTATTTTCAAATATTTAAATATAAAATATTTATATTTTTATTAAGAAATATACATAATTCAAAGTGGTCAATCTCGTAAAGTTGGAACACCATAATTATTTTTTTATTTTAAAAGACATGGAGGGGGATTTTATTCCACTGAAGGGTTTTATAGGGTAAGTCCCAGTTCAAAACACAATCAAAGAAATCATCGAAAATATATTTGTAAAATTGGATAATTAAATTAATTTACATTTAATAAATGAAATGAATTTCAGGTAACATTCTCATAATGATCTAGTCTATTAAATCATGTGAAAACGATCTTGATGTGGACCATTTTGAAGAAAGCAATGTACTATATCCATCTACGGTATCCATGAATAAATAGTAATTATTTATTGAGTCTTAGGCCCTATGAAATTTGAACATAGAATCATGTAGTGATGAAGTACTATAGAATACCCTTAATCAATAATAATATAATCATAGAAATTGAGTCTATATCTAGAACACATATATATCATTATATGAATTATGTATGGAGGAAACTAAAACAACAGATTTTTCCTGTGAAAAAATAGTTAATTATATAAATATTTTGCAAAAATATAATTTCAAACAGTATTCTCAAGTAAAAAATAGACTTGTGAGAATTTTTGATCCCTAACTAGAAATCTGATATAAGTGTTAAATTTGAGACCTCAACAAATAAGATGATGTGGTATAATATATAGGTGAGGTGATTGGAAATAATATCTATTGAGTCATTCATGATAGAATAACTCATCCTATAATATGATTTAAAGTAATGTAAAATGTCTCCCTATTTATATCAAATGAGGCCTCTTCAATACATGCATCTGATATAGAAAGAAAAACTGGTGTTATCATTTTATCCCCCATTCAGTTTCTTCGAATCCACCCATGGTCCCTATCCCAATGTAATATTCTATGAATGAGGGATATATATTTGTATGGAGAGGGTATAAGAGAATCAAAATTGTTTGGGGAAAATATCATTAATCATGTAATGTTATTTGGATTACAAGAGTGATATTTTGGGTTTTATTCCATCATTTATAGCCACCTTTTGATAATCTCATAACTCCCTACTACCTAAATAACCTCACATATTGGATCCACCCTTTATTATAGATCAATTAAACAATATTGAAACATTTTTTAATGAAATGCTAGATGAAAACTAGGTTAAATGATATTAGAAGTATGCTACAAACAAAACATTGAAGGATTTACAGGTATTCACTTATGTGGAATTGTTTCTATTCAGATTCTATGTTTCATTTTAATTATCATGTACATTTCAGCACTAGCTGGATAACATAATATTAAATATTGTTGTATGTGGTGATATATTTATGTATAATTTTTCAAACCAAGCAGATGAACATCAATTTTGTTAGGGTTCATCAAAAATCCATCGACTAGGTATCCACACCCTTTTTAAAATTTGAGGTATAATAATAATCTATAATGTTAGTCCTTTATGAGATGGTTGGAGTGTGAAAACAATGGAATAACTCATCTCCCATTAACATATTAGAGAGGAATGATTTATATATTCATTATAAAAAAAATCATGTATAACCTCATGAATTATAGACTACTAGAAGGACATTCCATAATGGAAACATCATAGGAAGAATATTTTTACCTTCCCTATTATATTATGGGAATCCGATCTCTCCTCCTACAAATGATCCATCTTGACCACTAATGTAGTATTTGGTTGGTCACCTAATGGATATTCTATATATGATATGGAATTGTAATTTTAGTTTTAAATGCCTTTTTGATACATCAATACATAATTTTTGTATATTTAGACAACAATGATTTCCACACCAAGGCATCCCATTTGAGTTTTACTTGAACATGTAACATGTTGTCATAGCATATTCTGCCATTAATTATTAATTATTCACATGATTTCTCGAGTCTATCCCATCTTATCTAGTTGTTTTATCGCTTATTTTGGGATTCCCATAAGAAACTATTGACATTTTTTTAGATTTATTGGTGAATTTATTATGCAGTTTGATAATGGATATAAATTTCATGGGAATAAATGGTAATATATAGTTGTTTATGGTGGTCCTCTCCCCAATGGATAAGAATATAAATTCACAATTGGCGATCTATCCCATGATTCTATCCACAATGATATATAAACACTAAATATAAATCCTACTTGTGGATAATGTAATTCTAATTTGTGTGATTAGAATGTTATCTTACTAGTCTTCCATTTATATTTCAGTAAGGATAAAATGAATTATTTGGAATATTATAAATATAAACATATATCATTATCCTAGTATTATTATTTCTACACTCAATATGAAATTACTATTCAATATTTCCATGAACAATTGTATGGGATAGTGAAAACTACTTAGAATCAATAACAAGTTATATATGGAAAAGAGTTGATAAATATCGGTGAGCATTAAAATTCACATGAATGGAATGATCGTCTAATAGGATTTGGATTTAAACAGATTCTTACTGAGTAAGCCTTTATTAATGATGAATTGAATTGGAGGTATTTGGAATCCTTGGATGAGACATCATGTTGACCAGAAGAAACTATAATGTTTTACCTATGAGATATATTTTGAACCATGGAAAAGATTAACATGAAAAGAAAAGTTCACACTACTAATATAAGGACATTAAATGGCTTATTGAATACAATTTCAAGTATTGTTCAATCAATTTATATGAATTTTATATACAAAATTTTATAATGACAATTGTGCTAAAAAATTATATAAAATATCAGTTATCATCATTCAGGTCATGTTAATGGAAATAAGGATGATACTCCCCTTGATAAATATCAGTTTCTCTTTGGATACATGGTTTTGAAGAAAGTGTATCAACCAGTCATTGAAAATAATTCAAATAATTTTATAAGAGAAGTTACATAAACTTATTGGATTATAATTTTTCAAAGAAACTAGATATTGAAAATTTGGTATGGGTACAAATATATTAAAACCTGAGGAACATGGTAGATGAAATCCAATGACATAGTCCTTAAATACCTCCATAGATTAATTTTTTATTTTTTATTACATTACTATATAAACTGATCCCAAGGAATCTATAAATTTATAGAGTTTTCTCATTATTAGGGTTTCATATAACCACTTGGATTTATTACACTATGGAAATTGTATTCTGGGAAATTCTCATGTGTGCATCAATGCACCGAAGTCTATTTTTAAAGAGTACATATCCTTAACCATTAATTATTCCCCCTGTATTCACTCCATGCACTATATTTTTATTATTTTAGGTGTGTATATAACTAGTATGTGACATAATCCCATGAAATTAATTGTAAAAAAGGAATTATCTAGTTATAAGTTGATGTTCCCCAATAATTCATACACATTAAAGAATGGGTGGATGTTTTCCATTTGTCTTCCTCTTTTATCAATATTTAACTATAATTATCCATTGGTCCTTTTTCCATGAATATTTTTTAATATATTAACCATTGATTATTAAATAATATAAATAATTTATCGTCATCCCATATCTGTTGGAAAATAGTTTCAAAATGTTTTACATATTATTCCATTTTCTCTAACATAGAAATAAATAATATAAGATAGGTCCCTCATTCCATGATATTATTATTTATGTACCATATTTCGTATCCAAGGGTGGACTATATGTATCCTACTAATGGGAACTTGTAAGACTCATGTACCAGTTTTAGGGATATTTTTTCTTGGGTCTGTAGTGTGTGGAAAAGAACTAGTTTATTCCTTCCATATCTTCTTCAATAATGATGAGCAAGGGGAGTGATCAGATATGGATCATTTCAAATTGGGAAATAATTAATTAGAGTATATTTTGATTCCGTAGAGGTTTCATGAAAAATTATCTATCCTATAATATATTACATGATCTATCTTCTTATTATGAAACTAAGTATATTTTTTCATAAGAAATATAATTACAAATTTCTTTTATGATATAGATGATTCAAAATATTACATTACACTCCATTCATAACTATTTTAACCTTTTATCCTCTGTTTTTATGATTTTATTAATTTATCCAACAATTAAATAGAATAAAATCCTAGGATAAAGGATTATAGGGTGTTCTAAATACTCTCATATCTACAAATTAATATTTGGATGAAACTACAAACATGAGTAATTATGAGGTTATAAAAAATTAATCCATTATCATCATTAGCGAGGAAAAGTTAATGAATTCCTTGTGTAATATCCTCTTATGGAATAAAAACACATGGGAGCTTATCATATTTTAATTTATATAGATGCTCTTGAGAATGTGAGATGAAAAATTGTGTATATAATTCCGTGAGTGTTTAGATTCTAGAAAAATAATAAGAGAAAAATTGTAAGACATAAAATATCATTATAAAAAATCACTTTTTTATTGAAAATAAAAACCCTTATAAACAATTATTTTAAAATTGAGACTTTTGAGGAGGGGAGGGAGCCCTATTGGTCCATATAATCCAGAATCGATAAAGAGAAATACCTATAATACTTTTGGTAATTAATGATTCATTTACTAAACATACACCATAATTCAGTGGATACCATATTATTTATATTCGAGTGGCTATAGAAAGGGGTACTATATTAAAGATATTCATTTTAATTATCCAGAGAGTCAAAGGATTTAGGTTATAATATACACTAAAATATTTTAAAATTAGGATAAGTAGACACCTAATAATCTTGATTTAATTATTTTTCCTATGGAGCGGTCTTTCCATGAGTCCCCTTTGTAATGGAGTCTTCTTGAGAGAGAGTATAGTTATTGTAAAGAAATATTTCTGGTTTTTTCAAATATTTCAAATATATAGGATAAATTTTATTGATGACAATAATCATATATTCAAAACTCAAGTAAGAAGTATGAATAGAGTTTGTTGGCTTATAATGAGAATAATATTCCTCTAAAACTCATACATCTAGAACCTATATATAAATATCAAAGATTAATAAATGAGAATATAATATGGGGATTAATGGGGAGATCATTTGGGTAAATCACACTTGAAATAATAAACCTTATGGGGCCATGATATTTTGAGGTCGAAGAAGACAAAACAACACCCATGAATGGTCGGCGAATTCCCTAATAGATTCTAGTTTTGGAGACAGAGCCAACATCCCCCCTCGAAATACCTAATCTAATAGTATTTTTTATGTCTTCATCTTAAATGTAGGAAATATATGTCCCTTGAGGGTGAATTCAAAAAAAAATATCATGAGAAACTAAAAATATCTCTTCCCAGAAAGAGGCCATTGACCCCACATTCAGGGAAATATAATGGGTTAAGAAAGGGATACATAAATATATATACATATATCATTTCATGTTTCATACGTAGTATCCTATTTATAACAATAAAAATATATAGAATCTAGCATAAGAAATCATAGATCCACCATAGAAACATTGGGATATGGAATGGAAGGGGAATAATAAGAATGTTGATCTACAATGTCTCTTCATGTTGGTCATAATCCTCATAAAATTTAATAGTGCTCTGTAATATAAGTAATTGAATTTAATCATTGTAACTAGACTCCCAAGACCAAGAAATCATTGTTTCCACTCATGATAATATATAGAACTAAATTAGAAATCATTGAGCATAAAACTAAGAGATGGGTCAATGAGATAGAAGGAGTAAATGAAGTGTTCAAATGAATGTAGATAATGGTTATCTTAATAGAAATTTGAAATGAGATACCATGTAAAACCCCAAGAATTTATAGTATGTTTCCCTATGAATAATTTAGTAGCTCGGGTTGTATGCAACATGGAGTCTTAACACACCACAACCAATCAAACTAGCTGTTATGAATAGTAATACCCACATTTTAAATTTTTATAAATATTACCATACAACATGGACTTCATTTTTTGATTCGGAATATTAAAATTTTCTTAGGGTGAATTTTTTTTTGTATTTTTATAAAAACATTCAAATTTGATGAATAGTTAAAAAAAAATAAAGTTATTGTTTAAAACTGACTTTTTATTTAAATAATTATTAATTTTAATTAATTTTATTTTAGGTCAAAATAGATATATAATACCTATATATGTTCAATGTAATTCATTGGAGTCATTTTACAATAAGTTTAGATATATAAAAATTTAATTAAACTTTTTACCGCATTTTACCCAACTCGTAAGAGCATTTGCAAATTTGCATTAAACATAATCATACCTCTTCTGTGAGTTGAATTTCAAATATCCAAGAGACAAAGGTTAATATCAGTAAGTAAAATGTGGTTTAATAAGATGAAAATAATTTTTTAATGAATAGTAACTTTTGACTTTTATTTACGACGGTTAAAATTAAATAGAGTAATTATGGGTAAATATGATATCATAATTACCATAAAACATGTTCTAATTCTATTGGATATGTATTATATGACTAAAAACAATATTAGGAATAAAATATGATCCTTTTTGGTCCACCTGGATTAGATTAAGACATTTATTATTATTTTATTTAAAGAATATTTAAAAACGTTATATTGAAAGTTTAATAACTAATCAATTTTTAATAAAGGGTTATAGACAATATAAATTAAAATATAAATATTAATTATAAATATAAAACTATTTTCTAAAAAATTTTATTTAATTTATTAATTTTAGGGATTAAATAATTTAATTTATGTTTGACACAATGATGATGTAGTAATTACCTTATTAATGTAATATTAAAATAATTGATATTATAAATATCCAAATAAATGTAAATTGAAAGTTATGATGAATTATAATATTTTTATATGTTAATATGACATGTTATTTTTGGTTAAATAAATTTTTTTCTAAGTGATAATGTTTTTATGGCTTTCAATAAAATCAAATACTAAATAGCGTCAAAATTGACATAATTGAGTTTTTAAAAGAAATACTATATTAATAAATGATATAATATTCCTAAAAATATTAAGTTCAGCAAAAAGACTTAGATAAAGTTATATATATTAATAATGAACAACATATTGTTCTTTTGTCTTTTTTTAGTATGTTTATTAACCATATAATATTAAAATACAAAGAGACATGGTAATTGTCAAACTATTGAACTAAAAGTTAAATATAAAAGATATGATTAATATGATGACTTAAACCTGTGTAAAACCGATTGGTTGAGAGGTTTTCGACCCATCCCCACTTTATCCTCTAAATATATCATTTTTGATTCATTAAAAATCTAAAATAATTTTATTATAAAATAGTATTTCAAGCTTTTTCTAAAGTGACCCTCACATCTCTTACAAAAGGGAACATCCCCTTCTCTTAATTTCACACCTCAAAAACATTTTGGCTTGCCCAACCCATACCCAGATATCCCCCCAACATCCCTCACTTCATCCAAGATTCCTTACATTTATAATAAAATAAAACCAAAGGAGCCCTTTTGATCAACTCAAATGGAAACACCCGAAATAGAGGTAATAATTTCACCACCCTCTTTCAAGTTATTTATTTCATTCACTTACTCTTTATTTGTTTTATCCACACCAAAATAGTAAATTCAGTATATTATACATAATGTGATGTTATTATAAATATGGTACAACCATATTCATTATTCTCTCCATCCTTCAAATGATAAAGTAACCATACGTGCATACGTACGACTTACCATCTCTACGTCATGGTGTAGTTTGTTATTCAAAAACTTCATTATTTGGATGGGTATAATAATGAGTATAACTAATTTAAATAATAAATATACCATGTTAATTATTCTGTATATATGATATACCATCCAATTACATCTGATTTCTCCTTCAATATATTGATATTGTCACTCATGTGTACGAATGGATTATCATCTCCCCGAATGCGATGAGATTCATTCCCCATCGAAATCATTCAAAAATAATTTTCTTATTACGATTAAAAATAATTTTTATGAACATAATATCATTCTGTATATGATTCAAATATATCTTATTCATAAAAACATTGATTACATAACCAAGCTATTAATGTAAAAATGAATCTGTTAACACCTGAAACGATGATACTACTAAAATATTATTAACAAAGCAATACTAGAAGATAATATATGATATAATATTTATGTATATGGTATTGTTTAATTTAATAAATATGATTTAACTATTATATAGGAGTTTAATGTACCCTGAACAACGAAAAAGTACAAGGTAATTGTTAATTTCACAATCTCTTTATAATATGAAGTTTTATTACGTAACTATCAACTGGGACCTCTTTATCATCAAAATATGTGTTTTCTTAAAAATGTATTTTAATTTTTTTAATATTTACAAGACAATGGGTTAAGGTCATTAATACCCTTATTTGACCATATATGTTTAGAAATGAATCTTTCCGTCATTTTTCAAACAATGTACATTATGAAGTTTTCAGAAAAATTAAGGTAAGATTGTTTTTTAACTTATACAGAGGGTGAGGATATTTTCCACCATTACAACATCATAGAGGCTTCCCATACAAGCATATAATAATATTTTAAAAATAAATGTTTTTATCATTATACTACTTTTAAATGATTCCAAAATAGAAATTGATATTTCTCAAAAAAAAATTGATTTCATCTATGTCAATATCCTTTGATGGATTTTAAGCTAGTTTGAAGTTAGTTTATTATGAGACCAATATTTCATATTATATTGATGATTTTGTTATATTTTTTACTATTAATGTGTTATTTTTACACCATTCATGTTTTTTGGTTAAGGAATTGACATTTTGTATGCTAGTTTTAATACAAATATTTTTTTATGTTTAATCCTTTTCATATGGGAATGAATTGGACTTAATAAGTGATGGTTGTAGCCCTCTATAACTCCTAGATACTTGGTAGGTCTCATGAGACAAACTATTGTCTTGGAATAAGGCCTTGACAAGAACTTATTTGTAGTCTAGGCACAAGGGCTTGACTATGTGGTTATGAAGTCTGGCATTATGCATTTCATCATTATGAATGTGCCTATTGATATTTTATCTGATTATTCGACTAGTAATATATCAATTTGAACAATTAAATGGAATTATTTGATTTTATATTTTCCATACTATGCTGATGTTGATGTTGAAAAGGCTTTTGTTTTATTCTTATAAATTTCCTAAAATGATTATGCTTATTTATGAATGTTTCCAATATACTGTTATCCTTACTGTGCATCTGATCTCACCCATTTCTAGGTCTTATTTTTCCTCAGATGTGAAAAAGTATTTTATGGTTGAGCTTCAGGGATAGGCGAAGGATATAATTGTGTTTAAAAGGGGACAAAATGTTGTTCATGTTTTTTTCATGATGTAATGTAAAACTTATGAATGTATCCTGTATTTCCAAGGCTGCTAAACTGATTGGTTTTTCGGGACATGTTCCCTTGTATCATTCCAATGTTATGTAATAATGAAGCAACTCTGGGTATGTAGGGTTAGGGCATTACAATTGGTATCAGAGTAAGTTTAGTACAATCCTTGGACGCTAGATTTAGAAAAACTCTGATTAGAGAACACTACCCTAAGACAGTCTTTAAGGATTAGAATAGAAAAACATCCTAGAATTTTGGTAATGTAGAGATTTTTTGAGTTTTACAAGAAATACATCCATGTCTGTATACAAGAAGTTAGAAGAAGCTCAGGCATAGAGGTACCTAGGGGTAAAACCCGAAAACACCATTTTGTGCTAGACGTGAACGGGAATTGGTGAACGACAACGAGCCTTTCATCAATCATGGTCAAGACACTCCTGGGGGATATGCTTTGGATAATTCACATTTTTATTAAAAACCATTACGAAGGATTTATGAGTATATACCTCCTCAATGAAAACATTTTTATGTTATGTATTATATCCAAAAACTATTCAATTTATTTTAAGTGTTTTACACGTTTGGAATTATGTATTACGATTCATAAATTGATCTAATGTATGCCATTGTTTAGAAATGGTAACCAGTGGATGTATGGAAAACCATATCAATTCATGTGATCCATGTACATATTTACCTCCTATTAAATATAATTATTGTGGACCTGATGATGCAACTGGTGTGGATCAACTTATCACCATACTGTGACAACTCACTCAGGTTATTATTAATAACCTTACCTGTATGGAGCACCCTAATCCACAATGGAGATGATCAATGTTAGTCCGCTTCATGAGGAAACAACAACAAACATTCAATGGGACTAAAAATCCATTTTTAGCTGAGGAATGGATAATTTCATTAGAGAATATATTTCATGCTTTGGGGAGTAGAGAAAGGGAAATGTCGTCAAGATATTTTATCGCCTCACAGGAGATCCTGGTCAATGGTTCTCATTAATCCAAAAAAGAAGATGAAGAAGTATAAAACATGTAATGGAGGGTTTTTAAAGTGATTTTATTAAAAAAAATACATTCCACGTGACGATCGAGTGGATATGGAAAGACAATTTTTGAGACTTATGAAAAAAGAGGATGAAAATGTCGCAAAGTATGAGGCTAACTTTACAAGGTTAGTGTGGCATGAATTAGATTTTATATTTAACACTAGGAGTAATATTGATCAATTATTTGATGTGTTAAAACAATTTCTCCATCGACCATTAGTCTCAAAATTGTTCTTATCGTACGAAGACATTGTCTCATGCACTATCAAGATAGAAAAGTAATTCTCTAAGTCTTACTACTTTAAAGAAAATCAGGAGAGAATGAGATCAACTAAGCACTCTAGAAATAGAAATAAGGGGAAGAAGGTAAAACTTGAATATCCATCCTAAAGTGAAAGTGGGAAGAAACACATCGGTACTGTCCTGATGAAAATGGGAGTCTGTTATACGTGTGGTGAAAAAGTACACCAAGATCGTGATTGCAAGGGGAATAAAGAGGTTGTCATTGTTTAATTATAAAGTTTTTGAGAAAAGGGACTTTATGAAAATTAATTTCCAAAGCTCCAAAGGAAATACTTTAGAAAAGTACCAGAGAGAAAGGCTATGCTTATATAATAACAACTGCTGGGGTTGAAGCTCCGAAAGACGTAGTAGCAGGTAATATAATGGTTTCCTCAAGTTTAATAAATGCATTATTTGATTCTGGATCATCATATTGTATTATATCCTCCTAGTTTGCTAAGAAAATTAGATATTTAAAATTTGATTTAACAAGGGAGTTGTCAATAAAAACTCTCAAGGGAAGTATCATTGCAAAAATGTTTTGTGAAACATTTCCCATTAGTGCATATAACTGTTCTTTGTCTGTTGATCTCATCATCATACCCATGATTTAATTTGATATAATCCTCGGAATGGATTGGATTTCAGAACATGATGTAAAAAAATTAATGTAATAAGAAAGAGGTTACATTTTTGATGATGATAAAGAGTACCTTATATTTAGCGCAGAAATGTCACCGCTTGAATTTTATCAAGAACCACCCCTAGCAGCTCTACTATATTCAATTATTGGGGAGGAAGAGAACGAAATAACTATTGGTAATGAAAAAAAATTTCAAATAGGGGACATACCTATTGTGGAAAAATATATTGATGTGTTTCCAGATGATTTACCTAGACAGCCTCTAGAGTGAGAAATTGAGTTTTCCATTAATTAAATTCCTGGTTCATGGTCCATAATGAAGACCCCTTATAAAATGGCCACTGTGGAATTATTGGTACTACAAAAACAACTATAGGAATTGAGTAATAAAGGAATTTATTTTCCCTCGTGTTTCTCTATGGGGATTCCCTGTCCTTTTGGTTAAAGAGAAAGAAGGATCAATGAGGTTGTGCATTGACTACAGGGAGATCAAGGCTATAATTATAAAGATTAAGTATCCCCAACCTCGCATTGATGAATTATTTGATCAAATTTGTGGAGATAAATATTTTTAAAACATTGACCTTTGATCTAGATACCATTAGTTGTGCATGAATAAAGAAGACATTCTGAATATAGAATTTCAAACCAGGTACGGGCATTAAGAGTTTATAGTAATGACTTTTGGATTGACTAATTCACCCTCTGTTTTCATGGGTCTAATGAAAAGAGTTTTCAAGGAACTTCATGATTACTTTGTAGTGGTATTTATTGATGAAATCTTGGTATGATCTAAATGCTACGAATATTATGAAAATCCATTTTGCGTTATCTTAATAAATCTTAGAAGAAATGAATTATAAGTGATTTTTTTCAAGTGTGAATTCTGGATTCAAAAGATTTCTTTTCTTAGCCATATTGTCTCTAAGGATGGAATATCTACTGTTCCTTCTATGACAAAGTAAATATATGAATGAACATCACTGAAAAGTATAACTGAGGTATGCATTTTTACTGGTTTAGCAGGTTATTATCGACGTGTCGTCTAGAATTTTTCCCAATTGGCTAACCCCTTACCAAGCTCACACATAAAGGGGTTAAATTTTTTTGGACAATAGAGTGTGAAGAATTTTTTGAGAAATTAAAGGGAATATTAATAAATTCTTCTATGTTGACTCTACCATCGGGGAATGATGGGTTTGTTATTTATAGTGATGATTCAAAGAAATGACTTGGTTGTGTCCTTATGTAGAATGATAGAGTTATTTACAATGCATCATGACAGCTAAAAATTCATTTCCAAAACTATCTCCCTCGTGATATTGAGTTAGAAACTATAATCATTGGATTGAAAATATGGAGACACTATCTCTACGGTGAAAATTGTGAGATTTATACTGATCACTAGAGTTTAAAGTATATTCTCTCACCGAAGGAACTCAACATGAGGCGATGGCGGTGGCTTGAACTACTCAATGATTATGATTGCACTATATACTACCATTTGGGGAAGGCAAATGAAGTTAAAGATTCTTTGAGTATAAAGGGTCATGGAGTTTTGAATAAGATGAGATTTGAAAATGATCTTATATACAAAGATCTATTGAATATGGATATGGGAATAACCATGCAAGGTGAAACATTAATTATTTTTCAAATGGATGTCAAACAATATTTAATTGAAAGGATAAAATGTTATCAGGATGAGGGTTAGGAGTTTCAAAAGAAAATTAATTTTTTGAATGATGGGAGATTGATGGACTTTATATATGAAAATGGGATTTGTAAATTTCGGAAGACAATTTGTGTTCCTGATATACCAGATCTAAAAATATAATTGTTGGATGATTCTCATAAATCCAATTTGTCTATACACCATAGTAGCACTAAGATGTTTATAGATTTGTAAGAACAATTTTGGTTAGACAACATCAAGAGGGTGATTGCTAATTTTTTTTCCAAGATGTATTGTTTTTAAACAAGTGAAATCTTGATGGCAATATCCTGGAGGAGTCATGAAACCATTTCCCATACCTGATTGGAAATGGTATAATATTAAGATGGAATTTTCATGGGGCTTCTAAAGACTCATAGAACGAATGAGGATATATGGGTCGTTATTGGTCGTCTTACCATGTCAACGCATTTTCTATATATGATTGAATACTTACCACTTGAATTTCTGTAAAGACTATATGTTAATGAAGTTTTATGATTTCAGGGTGTACTTCTATCGATTGTTTTTTATTGTGATCCCGATTATACATCAAGATTACGGAAAAGTCTTCAGAATGTCCTGGATGCTAAACTTCGTTTGAGCTCTGCATACCACCCTCAAACTAATGGAAAATGAGAATAGACTATTCAAACCATAGATGACAAGTTGAGATCTTTCTCACTTAACTTTCATGTTATGTGGGGTAAATATTTAGATTTTGTATAATTTTTCTATAAAAATAACTTCCATTCAAGTATTCAGATGGAACCACATAAAGAGTTATATGGATAGAGATGTCACTCACCAACTTGTTGGGATGATGTTTGTGAAATAAAACACATAGGCCTGGAACATGTTGAGGAAATGATGGAAAAGGCGAAGGTTATCCAAACCCACATCAAAGAAACTCTGTCTAAGAAGAACATCTTTGTCGATAACCGAAGGAAGGATTAGGAATTTCAGGAATGAGATCATGATTTCGTGAAGGTATCTCCATGAAAGAGTGTTATATGATTTGGTAAGAAGGGTAAATTATGTCCCATGTACATTGGAACTTTCAAAATTCTAGAATGAATTGGGGGTGTAGCTTACCATTTCGCAATACCGCCAAGTCTCTCCAGAGTTCACGATGTGTTCCATGTATCACTATTGAGAAAATACATGCCTGACCCAACGCATGTAATCACTTATGAGGATATTGAAATGGAACCTAATTTTTCTTATTGTGAATATCCTTTCAAGATTCATGATAAAAAAGAACAAGTGTTGAGAAACCAGACGACTCATCTGGTAAAATGTCTATGGAGAAATCATAATATGGAAGAGGCAATGTGGGAACCAGAGGAACATAAGATAAAAAATCACCCAAGTCATTTTACGTAGTAATATTCTAGAAATATCGAGGAAGAAATTATTTGAAGGAGAGGATAGTGTAACACCCTAAACTTCTACAGTACGTTATCCTTTGAATAATTTAGTAGCTTGCGTTGTACGCAACCTGGAGTTTTAATACACCAAAACCAATAAACTAGCCATTATAAATAGTAATACCCACTTTTTGAAATATTATTAATTTTATCTTTAAAAATGGACATCATTTTTGGATTCAAAATATCAAAATTTTCTTAGGGAAATTTTTTGTTATTTTTCTAAAAACGTTCAATTATTGATTAATAGTGAAAAACAATGCGTTATTGTTTCAAACTGCCTTTTTATTTAAATAATTATTTATTTTATTTAAATTATTTTAGGAAAAAATAGATAAATAATGCCTATGTGAGTTCAATTTATTCATTGGAGTCATTTTAGAATAAGTTTGGATATATTAAAATGTTATTGAAATTTTTACCGACTTTTACCCACCTCTTAGGCGAATTTGAAAATTTGCATAAAACGTAATTTTACCACATCTCTGAGTGGAATTCCAAAAATCTGAGATACACTGTTAATATCAGTATGTAAATTTTTTTTAATAGGATGAAAATAATTTTTCGGTGAATAGTTACTTTTGACTTTTATTTACCAAGGTTAAAATTAAATTGGGGAATTAAGGGTAAAAATGATATCATAATTACACTAACACATGTCATAATTCTATTGGATAAGTATAATTCTACCAAAAATAACCATTGGAATAAAATATGATAATTTTTTGTCCTCTTCGATTAGATTATGACCTTTATTAATATTTTATTTAAAGAATAGTTAAAATTGTAAAATATAATGTTTATGAACTAAACCATTTTTAATATAGGGTTTCACACTATATAAATTTGACTATAAATATTCATTAGAAATATAAAAAGATTTCCTAAACAATGGTATTTTATTTATAATTTTTATTCATTATATAATATAATTTATTTGTGACATAATGATGATGCAGTAATTACCTTATTAAAGAAATATTAAAATAATTGATATTATAAATATCCCAAAAAAATTAAATTGAGACTTATGATGAAATATTATAATTTTATAGGTTAATAAGAAATTTTAGGGTCAGATAAATTTATTTTTTTTGAAGTTATAATCTTTTTATGGCTTTCAAAAAAATCAAATACTAAATAGTGTCAAAATTAACATAATTGAGTTTTTAAAACAAATACTATATTATTAATTGATTTAATATTCTTAAAAAACAATGGTTCATCCAAAATACATAGATAAAGTTATATATATTAATAATGGACCAAATGGGTTTCTCTTGTCTTATTAGCTTTATATTTATAACCATATAATATAAAAATACAAAGAGACATGGTAAATGTCAAACTATTTATCTAAGAGTTAAATCTAAAAGATAAAGTTAATATGAGGTCCTAAACATTTATAAAACCTTTTGGTTGAGATTTTTTTGACCCATCCCCACCTTATATTTGAAATAATTCATTTTGGATCCATTATAAACCGAAAATGTATTTATTATAAATTAATATTTCAAGCTTTTCCTTAAGTGACCATCACCTCTCCTATAAAAGGGCACTACACCTTCTCTTAATTTTACACCTAAAAATCATTTTAGATTGGCAATACACTACCCAAATATCCTTTGAAATTCCATCACATAAACCTGGAGGTCTTATTTCGATCAGAAATCCAACCTATGGAGGCCTTTTGATCAACTCAAAAGGAAACACCAGAAGTAGAGATAATAATTTCACCACACTCTTTCAAGTTCTTTTCTTCTTCCACTTCCTATTTCAGTGATTATTCCAATCCATAATAACAAAAAAAAATTACATTTAACATAATTCGAATTTATTATAAATATGGTAAAACTATATTCGTTATTCTATCCATCCTAAAAATGACAAAGTCAACATACATGCGTACGTACGTCTTACCATCTCTAGGTTGTGGTGTAGTTTGTTATTAAAACACATCATCATTAGGATGGGTATAATAATGAGTATAAATGATGTAAATAATAAATATTAAATGTTAATAATTCTGTATATATGATATTCCATCAAATTATATATTATTTCTCCATCAATATAATGATATTGTCGCTCGTGTGTACGTATGGATTACCGTCTTGACAAACGCGATGAGATTCATTTCCCATTATAATCATTCCAAAATAATTTTCATTTTATGAATCAAATATAATTTTATGAACACAATATAATTCTATATATAAATAAAATACATCCTATTTATAAAAAATATGGCTTATGTAACCAAGAATATAATGACAAAAAATCAGGTAAAACCCGAAATGGTGATACTATTAAAATATTATTAAAAAAATATTAAAAGATCAAATATGATTACATATTTACAAATATGGTTCTTATATAATTTAATAATAGTGATATTACTCTTATAGAGGAGGTTAATGTACCCCCAACCAAGGTAAAGTACAAGGTGAGGGTTAATTTCACAAATCTATTTATTATTCGAGGTTATATTTCGTATGTATCTATTGGGACCTGTTTATCATCCACACCTGTGTTTTCATAAAAATGTTTTTCAAATTTTTTTTACTATTTACGAGGCAATGTGTTAAAGACATTTATACCATTATTTGACCTTATATGTTTTTAAATAAATCTTTCTGTCGTTTACCAAATAAGGTACATTATGACCTTTTCGACAAAATTAAGGTAATAATGTTTTTTTAACATGTATGGCGGGTGCAGCTATTTTCCGCTATTATAACATCGTCGAAGTTTCCCATACAATATAATAAGAATATTTTCAAAATTAATGTTTTCTTTTTTAATTATATTACTTTTAAATTATTTCAAAATAGAAAGTGATATTTCTCTAAATTTTTTTGATTTCATCTTTTTTATCGTCCTTTGATGGATTTTAAGCTTGCTTGAAGTTAATTTATTATGATACAAATCATACATATTATATTGAAGGTTTTATGATATCTTTGACTATAGATGTTTTATTTTTCCCCATTCATGGTATATAGATGATGTATTGACATTTTTAGGTTATTTTTAATATGAATGTTCATGTTATGTTTAATCATTTTCATCTGAGGAATGCATTGGACATATTAAGTGTAGGGTGGGGCCCGCTATAGCTGCTCGAGGCCTCAGTTGGTCTCATAAGTCATACTAGTGTCTTGGCACAAGGCCTTTATAAAATCATATTTATAGTCATGGAACAAAGCCTTGTCTATGTGGTTATGAAGTCTTACATTATATATTCCATTATTATAAAAGTGGTTATTAATATTGAATTTGGTTATTCGATTAATATAATATCCATGTGAATAAGTAAATGGCATTATTTGATTTTTATTTTCAATATTATACTAATGTTTATGTTGAAAAGGATTTTTTTTAATTCTTATACATTGCCATAAATGTTTCTGCTTATTTATAAAAGATTCTTCTATAATGATATCCTTACTGAGCATCTGAGCTAACCCCTTTATATGTTTTATTTTTTCCAGGGTGTGATGATATATTTTATATATGAACTAAATGGAGAGGATAAGGATATAAGTGTGTTAAAAAGGGGAGAAAAATGTTTTTGATGTTTTTATTTAATGATGTAATGTAAAACTTATGAATGTATCTAGTATTTCCAAGTCTACTAAACTGATCGGCCTTTCGGGACATGATTCTTTGTATAATAAAAATGTTATGTAATAATTCACCAACTCTGGGTAACAGGGTTTGGGGAATTACATACTAAATGATATAGCTTCTCATGAAAAAAACACTTTTTTGATAAGAATAAATATATAAATTCATTCATTTGATGTAGAGCCTTGACCACTATGTGGATTGTAATAAGCTGAAATTTTTTACTGATAATTGTTTCATGAAAATGTGTGTTATATAATTACGCAACAAAACTATATATCATTAATAATTAAATAGGTATATTATAATGTAATCATCTGGTTTTGACCGTTAGTCAATTATGACCATTGTTCAATATGACGGTTGGAAATTGCACTCATAACATTATTATTATCATTTATAAATAAAAATTATAATGGTTAATTTATGTAGAAAGAAGTGTCCATGGCCTCAACCAGGAGAATAGGGTCATAAAAAGACCATTTTTCAGATAATTGGATGGAAGTAGTGTCACTAGGCCTCTCTCTGGACCAAGACCATGCAAAGTTTCTACATGTCAATCATGATGAAAATCACCTATGGGAGAAGTTCAAGTTAGCGGAGATTACCACACAGGCAATGTTATCCAAGGCACCCAATGCGTTCATCACCACGTCATACCTTACACTCTGGTCATATGTGGGGTATTAAAGGGGTTATTTTTCAACACCCTAGTTAAATAAAATTTAATCCATTATTTTAAATAAAAGTTTTATATCATTATTTAATTTTTTGAATAATTTTCCTTTGAAATTTAGATGGAATTTGATAAATTGATTTTTCATGTAAAAATTGTATTTTTTTAGAAAGATATAAATATTATATTAACTTATTTTTTTATTAATAATGTCTATTAAAAATCAATTTTGTTATAAAACACTCATTTTTAATATCAAACGATAAAATAATTTCATTTTTTTCATTGGTCAAAAATTTCACAAAGCACTTTACCATGCATTTTTTGTCTACTATAATTTAATATAATTATGTACATTTATAGTCATAATATTATTTTCTCATAGATATAATGTTATTATGATAACTTAAATTTATTTTTTTTTTAATTCAGAATGTTGATATTATGGTAAAGTGAATTGATTATAATTTTATAAAATACATTAGTTTTTCATGAATAGTAAAAAATACAATTTGAGTTTTATGGTAATGATATTGACATCATAGTAAAGTCATAACGATGTAATGATTAATTTAAAATAATGGTCGATTAATATGTGTTAATGTAACTCAATAGTTGTCCCAGGTGGTTAATAACTTGGTCAATCCTATGGTTTTGCAAATAACACTAATGATGTGTCCTCATAAATAAAAAAATCCCCCTCTTTTACTAGAAATATCCACCCATTCCATTGTTTCTATTCATTAAAAATACATCCTTTATTAATTTGTGCTAGTTATACCACCCAAGCTGTCAAAACAATGTTTCCTCAATCCCATAATGTCTTGATCATCGAGTTTGACGAGTCACTCTTCAAGGTTATGGATTTCTAAACATATGTTATTTAAGTTATCTTTTATGTAGAATGTTTTCAAAATTTATATTCAATGTTATTATTTAAATTTAATTTTGTATCACTAATTTATTGTTATTATTTTAATAAGTTTTATCATTTCCCCTCTTTTTTTAACATTTTATAAAACCATGCTTCATACCTGTTATTCTACAAAATTTTCATCTAAAACTATATCTATTTTTATCAAGAAATTCATTTCATTAATTTCCATGAATACCCAAACCTCATTAATAATCAAGGGTCTCCATGAATACATAATAATGTTTTATTTTATTCTTTAATTGACAGACATAGAAACATGATTCCCTTTATATGGGTGATAAATGAAAAAATTATCTTGTTTTTACTACTTTTTAAATCATATTAATTTTGATATGAAACTCATTTATTTTATTCCATATCGGTTATTTCTGAAATTTATGATTATAATTTATGTGGATAAACTAAAAATAAAATCATATTAAGGCTACGCCATTATATTTCTCCAATTCATTTTGTAACGTAATTAATATCTATAGATGACAACTTTTACGATACCTTGGTGAATAACCTTTGTAATTTTTATGAAACCATGGGGATGGACCTTGGTGACATGATTATTAATGTATGAATTAAATGTTTTAACCACATTTTCATTTTATGATTCATGTTATAATTTTTATGACATGACTCTCTCTCATGAGTTTAAGAAAATTTCTCATGTTCTTATTGATATCTCTCAAGTTCATATGTAAATTGTTTCCTTTGTTTTCCAGTTCTAGGCCTTATGCTCACCCATTCCTATTACATATGTCAATAGGTTATGAGTTTTTTAAAATTAAATAGGATGAAAAAATTAAAAATCAATTTAATTGGATTAGAATTATGTTTTCATTTGTTAATTAAATTTATTACAAAACATTAAACTTCAAAGAGCCTCTATTTTGTAAAATGTAATGAAACTAAATATAATAAAAGGATGGATTTAATATATTCCATAAAAGGATTTATTATTTATTTTTGGAAATTAGGATTTTATAAATTTAGGAAGAAACCTATAGAATAATTTAAATATTGGAAAAACCATCGTAATTTAGTGAAATATTTTGTAAATGGTTTTCGAACAAACAAATCCTTGTCTGGATATGAAGTAATGGATGTGGCTCTGGAATAGATATGACTAGGTGTAAAAACCAAAAATCTTCATTGATCTATACTAGAATGGGAAATTCTGCACAATAACATGACTTGTTGTACTCTAATTTTGACACTCCCAATGGATATGATTGGTTAATCTTGACATTTTTATGAAAAATTAAGAAAGATTTATAGAAAATGTGGATGAAACCCAATACATTGTAATATTTTCATTTATAAATAAATTTAATTTTTTATTTAATTATTTTTATTCAAAACTATTTGAAGCTTACGATACACACAAAAATTTGTTGTCTTTCATTACACGCAGGGCCCAGTTTTACCGAAAAACAATATATTAATAAAATATTATTATTTAATAAAATGTATAAACATGAAATTAAATTACTGTTCCCAAATAGTATTTCAAATATTTTAAATTTTTTATATTCTATATAATTTTCACATTAAATTTTGTATTTTCGAGACATGATACAAGAAATTGTTCCATTTTTCTGATAAAAGATTCCTTTTAAAAAAATACAGTTTTGTCTCTTTTTGATGACACACCCTTTTTAAATATAGTTTTTGAAACGTTCATATATTATATGAAAAAAAATCTTATTTTGAATTGGGATATAAATATTTAAATTGGATTAATTTTTGATGTTTTTCTGATAAGTTTTATGTTTTGATGAGTAGAACAAATATACTAAACTTTAATCGAACAATTTTTTTTTTAAAAATGATTTTTGTGGATAAATTATATTATTTAATGATTTTAAAATAATATTAGAATATATGATTACAATTTAATATAATTTTTTGTCATTGGATTTAATTTTACCCATAATTTTGAAGTAAAAACATTTCACTCTTTTGCAATGTTTTAACTTTTAAAACCCCATTTTTCATTCTGACAATATGATCAATTTTAAATGAATTTCAAAAAATTATTTGATTTAAATTTTGATAAACGGATTACATATTTCGTGTCATTGGGTAATAATTATGTTTTAGGGTTAATTTTATTTGTCTGTATATTATGAACAATATGTAGTAATTTTTTATTTACACTATTTAAGGGTAAATCCGATAAATATTGGTAAATATAATATTATTCAATTACCCTAACAAATATAAAAATACTATTAGAGAACTAAATTGAACCTTTATCACATATGTGTAGAAATTGAATCATTTAACAGACCATTTTTCATGAATATGACATGAATGTTAATAAATTAATGAATGTAGAAAAATAGCATAATCTCATTTCTTATAAGTATAATAATTTTAATATAGAGATATCTATGATATAAAATAGATTATAAATATTATATAGAAAGATAAATTAAAAAAAATACATAATTGATATATTTTTTATAATTTTTTTTATTAAATAATTAAATTTTATGAAGACATAATAATGATGTTAAAATTATTATATTAATATAAATATCACATTAATGATATTAAAGATATAAAATAAATATAATTTTACTAAATTAATGACATCCAATAATTTTATATATTAATTAGACATTTTATTAATATATTTAAAGTATTGGTTTTATTTTATCATGTTGGATTTATATTTTTAAAAATGAAAATATTTAATAGTAATAAAATTTGCATAAATGACAAATATATATTTTAAAATGATATAAAATTCATAAAAATATAATTTCTATATATGTAAATTATTATCTATGTCTTATGGACTTGAGAAAATGTAGAATAAGTAGAGGATATAATAGAAGAATATTGACAATGGGAATAAGGGAAAACATGATTTTCCCACATGTAATAAATATGGAAAGAATCACCACGGTAAATTTTTGAAGGGAATGAGAGTTTGTTACAAGTGTATAGCTAAGAAAAGAACATTAGTAATTTAAATCACAAGAAAAATGTTTCATATGTATAATGATTCAACTAAAATTATTTGGGACACTATGTTAATAAATGTCCTAATCATGAAATGAATATATCTTAGATTACGTTATTAGATACTGATCATGTTATGATACTAACCCAGATGAAGATGAATGATTAATATTCCTATTCAATAATAATTTTATATGAATATTATATTAAAAATTTACTGCTTCTAATAAATAAAGAGTATATTAGGATTTGACTGCAGTACTATTTCATTAAGGATTTGAGATTGTCAGGTACTATGTTAAGTGACACAGTAGCAAGTTATAGTTTTCAGAAAATATATGGCGGATGGAAAGATAAACTTAAATATGTTTTTCCTATTGAGATAATGATGATAGAATAAATATATGATAGGTTTGGATTATTTATATCGAATATTACAAACTTTCTTAGAACTGATTACGGGTTTGTGTGTTACATCAATATTGGAGTTGAAATCATTTTTTGATTTAATGAGTATATCCAATATTCTGTGTTTTACGTAAGGAATAAGGAAGAATGAACATATTCAAAATGTGTTTATGATAATTTTTGGTATTACTTTGTTTTATGATAATTCATGATTATGGTATTCACATGTTTGGTATGTGATAAAAATGTCTTTATTATGTTATGCGATATTCATTATAAATTTTGGCACTGCGAGTTTGAAAAGATGTTTTTTAGAACATTCTAAATGTTAGAATAGATTATGTTGAACATTGGATAATTTTTTTAAGTATATAACATTTTTTAATAATATTTTTAGAAACTTCTAATAATATCATTTTATTAAAAGGACAACCCTCATTTCGGGTAACAACTCAACATATCTTGTAAGGCCATGAGAGTTGAACCCACACCCGAAGGGCGATAAGGGTACACCACTAACCACTATCCTATGTGATGTATTAGTTTGTATAATCTATATTTTTATTTTATTTAAATTTTATTATATATAATGTGTAAGTTCATTTTTGGAACCCTATATGATTAAGAAAAATATAATATTTTTTAATTTTATTATCTTTTGACGGGAAAGATGATTTTCTAGTGGAAATTAGTTAAATGGTAGAACTCTACTTTTCAAGTAAGTATGATTCCTTTTTTTCATATTATATAAATTAAATTAATTCTTATACCTTATTGAATGTGTCTTAAAATGAAAATTGGTTTCCTCGTACTTCTAGTTTTGAAATGTCAAAGCCCTATTTTTTAATCCCATGTTTAAATTATAAAGATGCAATTTATTGAAGGAGGGAAGAATGTAACACCGTGAGACCTTATAATATTTTCATTTAAAAATAAATTTATTATTTATTATTTATAAATTTTTATACAATGTAATTTAAATCTTACACTACTCTCATAAATGTGTTGTCTTTCATTGCACGCAAGACCTAGTTTTATTATACAATAATATATTTATAAAATATTATTATTTAATATATTATGTAACCTAACAATTAAATTAGAATTTAAGAATATTTTTAACCAAATTTTTATGTTTATATATTCCATATCACATTAAAATTAATATTATTTATTTTTTATTATGATATATGAAAATATTCAAATTTTTGGATAAAAGAAGTATTTTTTTAAAAATTACAGCTTCTCCTCCATTTAAGGAGTCACCCATTTCAAATATAGGTTTTCAAAATTTTATATATTATATTTATCAAAATAATATTATTATTTTTATTTAGAATATAAAAATTTACTTTGGATGAATTTTTGATATTTTTCTGATAAGTTTCATGTTTTGATGATTAGTAAAAGTATACTAACTTTTACTTGAAAAAAACTATTTTCATCCAAATACGTTTTGTGGATAAATTGTCATATTGAATGATTTTAAATAAAAAATGAATATATTTTTACAATTTAATAAAATTTTCATCATTTCGTTTAATTTTACAATGAATTTAGATATAAAAACATTTTAATATTTTGTAATATTTTAACATTTAAAACCCTATTTTTCATTCTTACAATAGGATTAATATTAAATTAATTACTACAAATTCTATGTTTGCAAATTTGAAAAATGAAATATATATTTGGTATCATCTAGTTTAAATTATTTTTATAGTTTAATTTTATTTTTTGGAGACTATGAATATTATCATTAGTAATTTTTTATCATCGCAATTAAAGGTAAATCTGTATTTAGAGGTAATAATAACATTATTAAATTACCTTAACACCTATAAAAATACTATTGGATGAATAAATTATAAAATTATAACCTCTGTTTTAAAAAGGAATTATTTAATACACCATTTTCTAATAATATGAGATGAATAATATTTAATTAATGAATGTGACCAAATATGGCACTATCATTTTTTAAAAGTATAATAATTTTAATATATAGATATCTAGAAGATAACCTAGATTATAAAGGTTACATAGAAATATTAAATAAATACGTAAATCATTGAAATTTATTTATAAATTTTTTAGATTAAATAATTACCGTTAATATTGACACAAGAGTAATGAAGAAATTATTTTATTAATAGAAATATTAAATATATTATATTAAAAATATTATAATAAATAAAATTTCACATAATAAATGACATGATATAATTTTATAGATAAAATCAATATATTAGTGACATATTGGAATTATTGGTTCAATTCTACCAAGTTTGTTTTATATTTTCATGAATGCAAATATTAAATTGTACAAACATTTACATAAATGATAAATTATATTTTATTAAAGGATATAAAAGTCATAAATATATAAAGATCAAAAAAATAACTTTGATAACATAAAATATGTCATAAATGATCCAATTATAGTTCATTTGGTATTTTATAAAAAACCATATTAACCCTATAGTTGAACAATACAAGAAGACATGGTAAGAGTAAAACTATATAACTAAGGGTTAAATGAAATTGATATGTTAAATTTTATAGCCTAAACAAGTCTAAAATTCATAGGTATAGGGTATTTCCACCCTTCCTCATCAAATCATCGATATTAATATCTTTGTAAATTTTTTAAATAGAAAATAAATTTATAAAAATTTAATATTTTTGGAGTTTCAAAAAGTTCCCCTCCCCTTTATTATAAAAGGGAACATTTCCTTCTATTTTATTCACACCAAAAAATCCCATTAGTTTATTAAAACCATGAAAAATAATCATACAAACATACCTATATTCTTCTTGTAGGCCATTCTTTTTGTATAATTCCATACTAAAGAGCCCTTCTATGAAAATCAAAAGGAGATGCTCAAAAAAGAGGAATTTAATCCACCCTCGACTAAATGAATGTATAAGGTAATGGTTAATTTTAAAATCTAATTATAAACCAAGATTAATTATGAATACATATTTAATGTGATATAATTCTAATCCAATTCTATGTTTCATAAAAATGATTTCAAATGGAATATTTTAACGATGTTATGTAAGGGGATCGTTACCAAAAACAACATTTTAATGGTTTTAAAGATTTAATCATCAAAATATTTCTCATTAATGTATATTTTTTCATAATATTTTTAAGTATTTATTTATATGGATATAAATGTTTTAAAAGTTTAATTCATTTGAAATATTTCAAAGTGGTATGGGGCACATTAACTCAGAAATATCTTTTAAATGACTTCTTTTTATCAATTCGGGGAATTTTAATGTTTTCAAAGAAGTTATATTTTTCTCAATGTTATGTATGAATTTGTTATATTATTTTAATCTCTTTCAACACCAAATATTATATTTTATTATTTAATATTTTTGATTTATTATAATAAAAAATAACATATTGTATTTAATGGATTATGATATATTTGACTATGGATATTCTATTTTGATACCATTCACAATTTATGGATAATTTATTTACATTTAGTATGATAGTTTTAAAATTGATGTTTATATTTTGTTTTAAACAATTTTTAAGAGGAATGAATTGGACTTTATAAGTGATGGGTGGGTGCTGCTATATCCCATTGATGCATTGGTAGGTCTCATGAGATAAACTAGTTTCTTTTCATGAGGACATAACAGTATGGATATTTATGGTGTCGGAATGAGGCCATGATGGTATGGTTATGATTTTTGACATTATCACTTCCATCATTATGAGAGTAGTTATTGATATTACATGTTATTATTTTACTACTATAATATCAATGTAAATGTTTAAATAGAATTATTTTATTTATTCTTACCATGTTATATCCATTTTTATGTTTATAATTATTTTGTTTTAGTCTTACTATTTCTTAAAAATTTATTATTATTTATGAATGATTCAACTAAAATGTTTATCCTTACTAAGCTTCTAAGCTCACCCCTATTTTGTTTTATTTCCCGAGGATACCATGTAGTGTTTTATTATTAATATATAAGGTTAATATAAAAGAATAATAGTGTTAACAAAATATTATCTAAGTTGTATATTATATTTGATATTGCATTGTAATTTATATATTTTTAATATACATTCTAATAATACTAAACCTACCAGTATTTCAGGATATTATTCCTTGTAATCGTGCTAATTTATTTAGATAATGCATCTGCTCTGGTCTTCTAGGGTTGTGGAATTACAAATGTAATTTTTGATAATGTATAACATGTTTAATCATGATATTTTAATACAAAAAACCCTTTTAGAGTTAGAATATTATAAAATGAAACAATTTTCTCCCAATGATTTTATTCTATTAATACATGGTGGGAAATAGGACGAACTATAAAAATGGTAACTACAAAGGAACATACTCTGATGTCCCTCTGATGGAAGCTAGAATGGAAACATTCATGAGAATGATGAATCAACTGACTAAAGTTATGTGAAATTACTTTAATTAAGCTAAGCGACTAGTTTCACCATGAGGAGTTAAAATTTCAGTTGAGGACGTTATGTGTGAAAGACCATTAAAATATAGTGGATCTGCTGACCCATTGATTGTTGAAAAATGGATAAGATCAATAGATAATGTTTTTTCTGAAGATCATTGTTTAGAAAAAGAAATATGCTCTCTAGCTGTGTACCGTTTTGAGAGAGTATCCAATCAGTGGTGGGTACTGATTAAAAACATGATTACATGTGGGGATATTAAAGAACTGGAGTGGGGAGTGTAAAATGTACTGTTAATAAATATGTATTTCCCTCATTTTATGAGAACAAATATAAAGATGGAATTACTCGAGCTGTAGGAGAAGGGGAATTAATCTGTTGAAAGATATGAGATGAACATCAAAAGACTTCCCCATCACACCTCTAGTTTATTCAAGGATCCTAATGGGAATGTTTTTAGATTCTTTGGAGGACTAAGATGTCATCTACAGAAGAATTTATCTAACCAAGACTATGAAATATATGGGGAAATTTTATAGAGTGATATGAAGGTCGCACTAGATTATGATGAGATGTAGTGGTCTCACAAATCGAATGAAAAGAAAAGTATTGTGGATCCAATATTGGGTAGGATCATTGATAAGGGAAATTTAGGAAAGAAAGTGCCACATTCCATGTGAAATAAATATGGGTAGTAACATTTAGTTAACATTCTGATTGAGAGAAAGAAGTGTTATAAGTGTGGAAGGGATGACCATATTGCTCAGAATTGTCTTAGTGAGGTGAAGGCTCAACTCCCCAACGCTAATGACGAATGAAAAATGGTGAAGGCCATACCTAAATTCCAATGCTTCATGTGGGGACAGCATGGTCACTTCGCCATTAATTTCCCAAATCCTATAGTGATGGAGGGGAATCACCATTAACCACATCATAGGCCAAGGGAGCTAGGTCGTTCTTTTTCTATCGTGACGACAGTAGTTGAAGCTCCAAATTATGTCATGGTAGGTACTCTTATTGTTCTCTCAAAGCTATCATGTACATTGTTTGATTATATATCGACACATTTGTTTATTTGTTCCATGTTTTCAAAATATATAAAATAAATTCCTGAACTGTAAAAGGTATAGTTGTCTATCAAGACTCCTAGACAGATTATCCAAGCATCGAAGTGTTTAGAAACTCTAGTTTTCTCTTTAGTGAGTATAATCTTATCAAAAATATAGTAGAGAATTCCATGTTGGAATTTGAAAATATAATAGGGATTGACTGGATCTCAAATTATATGTATAAGAACAAATTTAGAAGAAACTATGTCTCTATATTTTTTAATGGATGGAATACAGTTATCTTCCAAGAAGAGATATCTCGAACTAATATTTTTCTAGAAGCTCATCCTATAACATTCATTTCTAGATTTAATCGGTGAAGTAGGATAATGAAATGTGAGTATAATGGGAGATAATTGCCCCATCATTTAGGAATAAATTAATGTATTTCTAGGGGAGTTACCTAGAACTCCCCTAGAATTATAGGTATAGTTATACATGGATGTCATTCTTGGTTCCATGAAAATTTCAAAAACCTTGTATAGAATGGAAAATGTGGAGCTAGATAAATTAAATTAGAATCACCAAGATCATTTGCATAAGCAGTTTATCTGGACACATGTGTCTCCTTGGGGAGAACTTGTACTCTTTGTGAAGAAGAATAATAATGGATTGATGTGGTTCTGTATTGAATGTAGTTAACTGATCGAGACCATAGTTAAGAACAAGTACCCTCTTCCAGGAATTGAATATTTATTTCACCAGCTTAGTGGGGTTTATTTCTTCCCCGCGATTTCTCATTGATCTGGTTATCATCAATTGAGTGTGAAGAACTATGATATTCAATAGATAGCCATCAAATCATGATATAATAATTATATGTATGTTTTTATGCCATTTGGCATGTCTAATGCTCCTGATATTTTCATGGATTTGATGAATATTATCTTTAAGAAATACCTTCATAACATTTTGGTAGTTTTTATTGATGATGTTATGATATATTTTAAAATTAGGGAGGATTATAAAGACCATATATGGGTATTATTGAAAACTCTTTGGATGAAACATTTCATTGGAATGTCCAGCATGAGTGATTTTTGGATGTAAAAAGGTGCTTTATTAGGGCACATTGAAACCATTGAAGTAATATCAGTTGACCATATAAATAAAAAGGTTGTATTAGAGTTTCCTCTTCATACAATAGTTAATTAGATTTATATTTTCCATGGTTTTGTACTATATTTTATGATGTTTCTGATAAACATTTTAGGAATTTCTAATCCACTGACCAAGTTAACTCGAAAGGGGTTAAGTTCATATGAAAAAATGCATATTAATAATGTTTGAAATATATATGAATAAATTAGTTACTTATCTGATGTTAACTCTACAATCTATTAGTAATGGATCTGTTATTTTTAGTGATGGATCTTTTAAAGTGCATGGATGAATCCTCATGAAAATTGACAAGGTGGTTGATTATGCATCTCGATAGTTGAACATTGTGATATGAAAAATGATACACATGACATGGTGCTGGATATAGTTGTTTTCTCTATGATGATATGGAGGAACTATCATTTTGGAGAGAAATGTGATATATACACCGACCATAAAAGTGTGAGGTATATTATAATACAAAAGGAATTTATATGAGACAAAAGAGATAGTTGGAACTTCTTAAAGACTATGATTGTTATGTTAATTATCACACCAAAAAAGAAATTAATTTTGTTGATGGATTAAGTAAGAAAGAACCTGGTTTTCTATTAATGATATTCATTCAAGGTGATCCTTTGATAAAAGACCTAGTAAAACTAGACATGGGAATAATAAGGGAAGGGACATTATCAACCCTATCCCAAATGATTTCTCAACCATAATAACTAGAGAAGATCATGAAATCTCAATAAGGATATCTTTTGTTAATGAATGAGTATAACTTTATAAATGATTTGATGTTTCATAGGTTCAATATTGATCAATAAGGTGTAGTAAAATTTTGTAAAAGACTGTGTGTTCCATCTAATTCAGAAATAATAAAGGATGTGATGGATGAAGCTCTAATATCTACATTATTCATACATCCTTGAAGCACTAAAATGTACAGGGAAATTCCTGATCATTATTGGTGGGATAAAATCTTAATAGATATATTATACTACAATACAAGGTTCCTATTGTGTCATTAGGTGAAAGAATAGAGACAACATCCTAAAGGGGTGTTACTACCACTACCCATACCATCACAGAAGTCGAACAATATGACAATGGGCCTTGTCACTGGTCCCCCAATAACATCATAATTAAACAATAATATATGGTTTATAGTATACTTTATCACTGATATAGACCATGTTATCTCTATTTTAGAAGATATATATTTTGATCAACATGTCATGATTTACATGATTTAAGTGGTAAGGCTGAATGGGGTACCACTTTCTATAATATCTGATTGTGATCCAAGGTTCATATGAATACTATAGAGAAGTATTCAACATTTTTTGGGTAACAAAATTGAATTTTAGAAAAACGTATCAACCCCAAAGAGACGGCCTATCTTAAAATACAATTCAAACACTCTTGGAAATACTAATAACATGATCAATAAAATTTAATGGAAGATGGGATCAACATCTCCCATTATGTGAGTTATCATAAAAAACCCATCCATTTTTGTATTAAAACGGCTCCCTATATAGCACTATATAGAAAGTGATGTAGAAATATTACTTTTTTTAATAAAGCTACTGAGATAAATCATCATTGTCTAAATCTTGTTCAAGAGATGATTGAAAAGGTTCATTCCACCCAACAACACATTAAGGATGCTCAAAGTTGCAAAAAGTGTTATGCTGACAATTGTAGAAGGGACTTTAAGATTATTGTTGGTGAAAAAATCTACAAATAGTTTCATTGTGGAAGAGATTCGGGTGATTTTGGGGCAAAGATAATATTATACCATTGTACATTGTCCCCTGTAAAATCCTTTATCACATGGGAAGAGAGGCATAACATCTATAATTTCCACCAAATATACCACAAGTTCATGATGTTTTCTGTGTATCTTTATTGTGGATGTACATACCTTACCAATCAAATTTATTGAATTTAGATGTTGTAAAACTGGAACATGATCTCTCTTATGAGAATAAACCATTGTAGATATTAGACAGTAGGTACAAAGTTCTACGCATCAAGACTAACCACCTCATCAATGTGTTATGGAGGAACAACATGTTTGAAGATACAATGTGGGAATTGGAGAAAACAATGAATCATAATTTCCCCCACATTTTCTAAATCATGGGAATGAGAAGAAATTTCTTGGTTGAAATTTCATAAGAGGGGATTAATGTAACGACCTAAACTTTTTGAATGATAATTGTTTCATAAAAATGTGTGTTATATTATTACAAAAAATATATATCTCATTATTAATGAGGTACATATATTTTAATTTAACCATTAGATTGTGATAATTATATGACTATTGGCACATTGTTATCATTGGTTAATATGATCGTTGGAAACTATACTGATAAATGTTGTTATTCAAATTTATAAATACAAATTATAATGGTTAATTAATGCATAATGAAGAGTCGATGTCCTCAACTAATAGAATTTGGATTTAAAAATAAAAATTTTCCAAGCATGGAAAGGAAGTAGCACCATTAGGGTTCTTTTTAAACCAACTCCAAGCCAGTTTTTAATATGTTAGGGTTGAATGAAATTGCCTACATGAGACGTTCGTGGAGATTTCCATTTCGTCGATGTTATCTGAGCCACCCCAACCGTCGATCGCCAAGAAAACTCATACCCATATTTTAATAAATGTGTTTTAATGGGATATGTTTCAAGTCCCTCATTACATAAAATTTAATATCTTTGTTTAAATAAAAAATTTATATCATCATTTGTGTTTTATTAATATTTTTCTCAAAAATTGATTTGGAATATGATAAATTGAATTTTTGTGTAAAATTTTTATTTTTTATCAAAGTAATAAATTATTATATTAAAAAAATGTTCTATTAATAATTTTTATTATAAATAAAGAGTTTTTAAAAAAAATTCCCTTTTAATTACAAATGATAAAATTATTTTATTTTTTTCATCTGTCAAAAAATTCACTATTCATTTTACTATGCATTTTTTGTATGCTTTTATTTTTAAAAATTAATTATTTTATATTTGAATGTTAACATACACATAGTTAGAGAATTATTATGATATAAAAAATTCATCTGGAAATTTAATATGTCGATATTAGCTTATGGTGAATTTATGATAATTTTATAAAATACTTTAGTTTTTCATGAATAGTAAAAATACACATTATGTTTTTCGGTAAGATTTATGACATCCTAGATATTTCATACTAATGTAATAATTTATTTAAAATTTTGGTTGATCCTTAAGTGTTAATTTAAGTCAATATGTTTCCCATGTGTCAAATATCATTGGAAAATTCTAGGGGAAAACCCATGGTTTTGTGAATACCTCTAATGATGTGTCATTAAAATTTATTAAAAAAAACTCACAATATTTTAATATAATTATCCACTAATAACTTTTTTATATTCAGTCCAATTTCATCCTACATGATGTTATACGAGTTATACCTCCCAATTAGTCCTCTCAAGGATTCCTCAATCCCCCAACATCTCGATCATCGATTTTTTGGAGCCACTCTTCAATGTAAGGTAATTCTCAACATCTCTTTTACTTTCATGTTCTATTTTAGGATTATTTCTTCAAAATTTCCATACCATATTATTATTTACATTTTATTCAGTATATATATTGTATTATGAGACTTCTATTAATGGGATACCCTTTTACCACCTCTTTTTTATGTTTTATAAACCCATGTTTTATACTCATTATGCTAAATAATTTTCATCCTAAAATATCCCTAATTTTCTCATGAAACAATTCAGTTTTATTTATGGGAACACCAAAAACTCTTTAATTTACATGGGTATTTATCAGGACATAAAAATTATTTATTTTATTCGGAAAATTTCATAAACAATACACACATTCCTTTTTTATGGGTTATAAATGACATAATTATCATGTTTTTAAAAACTTTTACAAACAAAAAAATATTGATACGATTCCCATTTCATTTATTCTCTATGGTTTATTTATGAAATTATTTATTATGTTATATGTAGCACACATGAAAATAAATAAATATTAAGGGTGCACCCGGATAGTGTTCTAATGCATTGGGTAATGAAATTTATCTCTAATGATGATATGTTTTTTGATACCTTTGTGAATAACCGTAGTAATTTCTAAGACACCTTAGGGATAGACCTTTGTGATATAATTATGAATGTATAATTAAAATTATGTAGTCACATTTTAATGTTTTGATTCATGCTCTTATTGTTATGATATTACTATTTCTCATTAATTTATAAATATTCCTCATATTTTTATTGATATATATCAAGCTCACTTGTAAATAGTTTCCATGGTTTTTCCTTACAAGGACTTACTCTCACCGTTTTCTATGATTTATGTCCCCATGTTATGAGTATGTGTAATTTTACATAGGATGAACCAATTAATATTTATTTCATGTGGATTAGATTAATTTCTTCATGTATTACGTACCCAATTTCAAAGACATTAAATGTTAAAGATCCTCTATTTTGTAAAATTTAATGAAATTTTATTTAATAAAATGAGGGATGTCATAGAAATCCCATGGATGAATGAATATTATTTCAGTTCCTTTTGGTCTGCGGTGGAATATAATGCCTCCAAGAACGAAATAATAACCTTAATAGGGACAGATCACTCTGATAAGACATTAGAAAATAATGCATCTTCTTCTAAATATGAAGTGTCATCTATTAAAGGGATTGACTCTTTATATTAGAGAAATCCAATGTGAATGACAGCAAAAGTATGGGAAAAAATTGAACACCAATTATGTTCCTTGATATATGGTAGTTATATGGGTTATTATGGATAAGTTAACCACTATCAGATACACTATTGTGTGGTATAGGGTTGGGAGGAAATCTATAATCCCAATGGATGAAAAATTATGAATCCACAAGGGTGTTTTAGGCATGTTCATGGTAAGAATAATTTTTTTGAGTCCATACATCACATGATATATATAAAAATGAATTTAAGAAAATGATTAATGAATATGGACAATATTACTTATTATTAGAGCCATTTACTTTTACTTCATAGCCTGGAGACTCTCATGCTAACTCATATTAGCCATAAATCATCTTCTAGGCCCATATCTAAAGTAATGACATGACTATTACCTCATTAAAATTATTTATAATTAATTAGTAAATTTGAAATTAATATGACAATTTAATAAAAATAAAAATCAACCCTTCATGGTCATCATGTAGAATTCTCTCTCATAGACTATGATAAATAGTGTTTAGTCAACATTCGAATGGATCATTAATGGAAAACACATGAAATCACAAACATAAAAAATCAGAAGAAACGTAATTTAATTTTTTGAAAACTCAAAAATAAATTCTCAATGAATAATGAATCAGAAAAAACATTGTGAAATGGAATGTTTTAATCTTCTATGGTCGTACACTAAACACATAAAGAAAAATATCCATCACATTGAAGTGCTTTCACCATGATTTGGTGGAATAATAAATGGAACCCTAATTCAGGTTTCTAAGAGTAAACATAGAACTAAATATAACATTGATATTTGGGGGGATATTGGAACCACTCATATTAATCACCAAAGAGATGAAACCCCTAATAACCAAAAATCCTATGTCAATCTATGGGGGTTGGGGTAGATCAACCGCTTGGTTTATACACATGTTGGAGAGGATATGGGCGGGTAAAGGGTTTCAAAAACACGAATGGAAGTAGTGGTAAAATACCACATTTAATGATATAAGGTAGGCTATTGGGTCTAGAAACAATGTATTCCAAACCAAAACTACCTTTGTAGTTGGAACTATCTCAATTCATATCCTTATCATGGTTTGGAAATATGGTTTACCAAACCATACATATATAATTAAAAAAACCTATAAATCTAAATTAGTTGTTTTTTATGGTTTCATTTCAATCATGGATCAATGTGGTATTACATTAGATAGAAACCACATTGTTTCCCAATATGGTATTCCCTATCTATGAAAATCTTGGGTTGGTTAGAATCCTCTCAAAATTTCATTAAATTAACATGATTCGGTTGAGAATTTCCGGATCACTATAAGAACATGATTGTCCCTGATACATATCCAAAAATGAAATGGGTATTATCTAACACTTGTAATTTCAATCCCAATATATATTCACAAACGAAATCATATCCAATAACCCAAATTCAAATTCATTCTTGAAATTCATTACATGAAGACAATAGGTTTTACAACATCCCTACCATATCATTTCATATCCCATAGAACACATAGTGTTCCATAGCCACAAAACTCGATGTATTGTAATCATAAATTAAAAATAAACTCATCATCTGATATCCTAAAATGTTGACCTAGATTTTATTTTGTAACACCAAACACAAGGAGTACCATTTCTAAAAAACAATGTGGTTTGTCACTATCATTATCTATACTGATGTGCGGTTTAAATGAACACATCAATATCGAGACACAATGTTGTTATTAATCAATTTACCTCTCTATAATGGTTCACCCAACCATATGTCTCATCTCATAATGTCTGATTTTGATCCATATTGCTCCCAACCATTGGAATAAGATACTAAAACACATTTTTAGTGGCACAAAATCCTTCTTAATGTAGTTTAAATATTACCATACCCAATTACTCACGAACATACTCATCGCTTCACCTTTAACAAACAATCATTGAAATCGTACAGTTCAATCCAATAGTGTGCATCAAAAATCATCTAATAATGATACTCAAATACTCAAATTCAACATGAGATCATCCAACACCCACATAGATATCCTGACCTGACTCTAGGTATTACTCTATAGTTCAATCCTTGAAACACCAAACCATCATTCATGATCTCATCATGATCATAGGAACACCACAAATTTAATACACCCTTAGATAACATCTATTAAATTTAGAGACTGAGTCCAATGTAGGGAGTCAATCTAATACCACCCATGATATATAATCCTGGTATTAACCAAGGAACTAAATAAAACAAAATTCATCTATACAACAGAATGTAAATCCCACCCTGATGGTCCAATAATCGATATCATCACACTCATGTCCATATCCACATGAGTAATATTCTTCTGTTTCTAATTCTATATCCATTATATTATATAATTCTTATATTGGACCATCCCACTATTTCCGCAAAACCAACATGAAATATGAATTAAAACAATTTCATAGATCTTTAGGAACATAAAATTTTCCATCTTCCTAAATTTCAATTTACAATTATGGTCGCACCCTCTAAAAATATATGGTAATATCTCCATTATATGGATTCCCCTTTACCTATCCACAAACACAATAATAAATGTTCCAAAAATATAATTTTCTAACTATATAGGTGAAGGAACACACTCAGGTCGACCATACCACCACAATCCAATCCATATCTAATGTCACTAGACATCATTGAGGGATATTTAAATTTCATAGAATACCACAAAAAACCAGGCATGTAATAAGTTAATCAAATCCATCAGTCCGCATCCAACATATGTCTTATCATCAATCCATCAAATTTTCATATAAATTGAACAAGTGTAAGCACTCATTCCTCACAATTCTAGAATCTAACTCACAATCCCATCAGTTTGACACGGCTAAAATATTTCTAAACACCAATTACAAGATATATTTCAAGTAAAAATTAATTAAAACCCCTATTATACACATATCATTCTAATAAAATTGATGTTTATCATAATGGAACTCAAAAAACCTATTACGAATATAAATAATACACAATCTATCGTGCACCTCAATGTTTCTATACAATGTCATACTCATACCATCATGATACTTATCCCTTAAATCCCGCACTTATGGACCTAAAAATTGGTTATTCTCAACTTAAAATCAGTATCATATAACCAAAATCTCCCTCAGTAACCCTATTCAAAATTTATGAAATTCCATCTATGCAACGGTATGTCGAATGATCACCCACCAATAATAATATTATTCGAAAATCAGAAGAGTCTATCAAGAATCAACCAATCCTTAATCTAACAACATAGAATAACCATATATAATCTCATCAGGAAACACACTTAAATTAATTAGGTTTAGGATTCATTTTAATCCCACCTTCAAAAAATAATCTATATAGGAAATCAACTCATGTTCTTTACAACTTGAACCTAATGTAATCCCACTGCCTATACCTCATAACCAGTAACACATTTAGTGCAGTAATTTCATAAACTAAACCATATGCCCTTTTTTATAAACATATGTCACTCACCATCCATGTTTATCCCCTCTTTCCTGTTACCATCATCCATGAAACATCTAAAAAAATGAAACACCTGGAAACATAGTAAGAACACTCATAATATAAATATCATGAGTAGATTCGCAACAACATTATAATCTCTCGCATGGCCCATACTCATATTCCACATAGAAAACAACTAATGGGGTAACACCTCTTATCCCATTTGATATATCACCTTAAAACTATCATTCCACCACCCAATATTGGGTATATATATATATTCATACTTTTATGCCAATTCATCATCTTATTAGGGAACTGATCATAGACAGGAATATACATATATGACTACCACCTTAAGGTTCATGATATTATCTCTTTGAATATAATGGCATCCAAAAAAAAGATGATTTTTATCATGTAGATTCATATTAATATTTTTTATTTGAGTATATACTTATTATGAGTATTTATGAGAAAAATATATATAGGTCTTTTTAACACATTATGAAAATAAACAGTATTTTATATTAAAACAAAAATCAAAATCAACCACTATGGGTTTATCATGAAGATGCCCAATGCATGTACTGACCTACCAAGGGTATATATACATCACTTGGAAGATTAATTTCATTGTAATCATCATGGATTATTCTTTTTAAATATCCACATTACGTATCATTTCATAAAATATATTTTTTTCACCTAAGTATAATGTAACCAAAGAGTTTTAGGGGAAAAGACTAATTTTTTTTTGATAAGCTAATTGGTTGGACCCTAATCATTATGGATATCAATCATAAAAAATGTCTTCAATTATAAGTGATTTATATGTTCCATGAATAATGAATGTAGATAGTAATATTTAAAAAATTTCAAGACTCAAGAGCCCATTTATCAAAAATCCAAAAACTAAAGTTTATAAAAAAATGTGAAATTAAATAATGATTAAAATAGATGCCTAAAAATACCATCCCTTGCCCCTGGTAACCAAGACATTACATTAGAAAAATTTGTTCAAAATCAAAAACATTAGTTATAAAAAAATATATAATACATCCTTAATCAATGTATACCATATCAAAAAATCATATGACACTGAAAAAAAAACTCTAACAACCTGTTTTAACACCCCTATCCATAAGAATAATGTGCCAGTGTTTAGACTAGTGATAACCCCTTATACATAGGCATGCCTTCCCATATTCAAGAGGCTAAATACTATAATTAAGGTTGGAGATATTTCGGCTTGGTTATTATTCTATTATTTAATAGTAAAATATAGTGGAAAGATAATAAAAAACATTCCCAATAATAAATTAGAGTATAATTATTCAATAAACATATTCCTTCTCCATCAAATGAAATGTGAAATCATAGTCATAGTGAACCATTGTAAAAAAATAATTAATTAACTGATCTCCTACTAAGATAATTTATTTTATAATAAATAAAATTAAAATAAATAGAAGGATCCTATACTATTATCACCAATACTCATTGAAGCATGTCTCCAGATCTTATCAATGTGATCCCATTCATTCATACGATATTTAGACTTTGCCTTACATTGATATATTGAATATGATATTGAGATAGCCTGAAACCCTCACTCTACGATCAAGTATTAAAAATATTATTTTTATACTTGACTTTATTCCAACTATAGTGACCCAAACTTATCTATCCATAATTACATCATCAAATAAACATAATTTTTCAATTACATAACCAACACCATTTTGGGTTAAGTTATTTGTAAAACTATGGAAAATAATTAATTATAATGACTTGTGTCTTTTTCATCCAATGAATATTTTTCCAATTATACCAATATTTTCTTAATTCATAATAATTAATCCACATCTCACACATAATTCTGCAAAAATGATAACCATTTAGACATATATTACATTATATAATTCATTATAACCTTGGGAAATAGAATCATTATATGTGTGATATCAAATAATTTGTAAGTCCAAACAAAGAGTTCATCAATTTAAGATCATGTGTGGGTATATAAAAATCATTTCAGTATGAAAACAATGGGAAAAAATCTCGGCGTACATAGACATTACATCACTTTTTTGAAATATTCAATACATTACTCAAACACACGACCAAAGACTGTATTATTTCAATGCCTTTGGAATCTTGTTATCATAAATAACTAGTTTAAAAAAATATCTAATTATTCTCCCACCTATTTATTAATAACAACACCCCATTTGTACATAACATAATCATCACCTTTCTTCATATCTTGGGGAAAAGAAACCTAAGAAAAGGATACCTCATATGCTCAATAAGGGTATACATAAATGTTATGTATGAATAATAATAAAATAAGGGAATTAAATAATGAGGATAACATTTTAATATCATACCGTACATAATAGATGATAATATAAATGAGTAATTGAATAATGGTTGGTAGTTAATAATATGTGAATCATAAGAAAATAAAGAACATAATCCTTGAAATCATATCATTAACATAAGAATGAAATTATACTATACACATAAACATGTAACATTGTGAACATTTGTAATGAGTAGATGGTTCCCTAATTAAATTAAGTCATGAAATCAATCATGTTTATAAACATATAGACATAAAAACGAGGTACAAACATAATATTATAGACCAGAAAACCATGTCCGCAAAATGAATTGTGAATATGAAATCTGGTCCACACATAACATATATACCTCCTGAGTTATCCATTATTACATAATTAATTGGAGGGAAATATAGGTTCAATCCATAACATAATGAAAACCATACATATATGGGCCATAGGAACAAAAATCAATCATCATACCAGAACCGAAGGAATGAGATGAATTATATAAACAACATTCAATCAAAATATAACTCAGGAAAAAAATGGGTTTCATAAATATAATTCCATATTAAAAAAACTATTCATTAAAAGAAAAAGATATTAATAATTTAATCATATCCCAAAAAAATAAGTAACATAAAATAATGTCATTTTATATGGAAAATCATGTTATGATATCTCATGAAATAAATTCATCAAAAAAAATCATTTCTTCATTGAACCCATTTCCATCACATGAAATGTTACATAATTTAAAATAAAAAATTTTCATTAAAAATAAACTTATAAGCATGTAAGGGAAGTTTTAAATCAATAACTCTACATGAAACAATTAAAATATTTTCATTCTATATAAGTTAAAAACATTCATCTTATTCTTTTTTTGTAAAAGATAACAAGTAACTCATTAAAAGCACATCAAAAATATTTATTTCAAACAATTTTATAAAAGATAAAAATGGGTGAATAGAAATTAAACTTTTTTAAGAATATTTTAAAAATATTTCAATAATAAATTTTAATGATACATTAAAATATATGATAAATATTCCCCAATATATACATACACATAAACAATCTCTAATAATAATGAGATTTTGAAATAACTCTTACAACATTATAATCTGCAGAATCATATGAAACATGAAAGAAATAAAATTATATGGATATGAAAATACCATAAGAATACGGTTAATAATAATAAAATACATTCATGGGTAGTATATACACCTCTTAGAAGAAATAACTATTGTATGAGGCATGTGTCTTAATGATGTAAAGGCGCCACAAAAAATCCCTCACCATAGGTCTGACTCCCTTGGTACATGTACAAAAATAATATATATTGGTTTTAAATAAATTATTTATTTAAAAAAATAATAATAATACTTTTTACGATATCATATATGTCTTTATATTACATATTCGTTAACAATTCCATGTTAATACAATGTTTCGGGTAATAACCGCTTTATTTATCATACGTGTTTTGACTAGTTATTATTGATCCTATTACATAGATCATAATTTACATAAATACATAACATAGAACATGATTTATATATCATACATTATATATATATATATGTGTGTGTGTGTGTGATATATATATTAAATGGGATAATCCATTCATAGAGACGGTAAGCCGTATGTGCGCACAGACAATGTTTCGAATTTCTTATTGTACTGAATAGATGAAGGTAAATTACATATATATAAATTAATTTTAATAATTATGTTATATTTTTCATAATTATTAATTAATAAATTTCATTATATTAATTTTTTAAATTGTTCACGTGGAAGATGAATCTCAACATGTTGTGGAGACAGTAGACCATATGTATGCCTGATTGATGATATCATTCTATTAATGGTAAAAAAAGTGGGGAATTAGATGGTATATTAATTAAAAATATCAATATAAAGTCGTATTTATTATTTATATCCCTAAAATCAATTATTATAACCATCCAAATAAATTAGTTATGAAAAGGAGATTACACCATGGCATGGAGATGGTAAGCCACACATACACACATGAGGTACTTTAATTTTTTATATGATAATTAAAAAGTGGAATATGGTTGTTCCCTAATCCAAATAACATCTAATATTATAGTTGACAGTATATTTAATTCTTTATAATGAAATTAACACATGAAGATGTTGTATAAGTTGAATTAATTTTGAAAGAGTCAGTGTGGAGATTACAAATTTCTTGAAAATCTCCCTCTAGATCTCCTCTTAAGGACACATGGGATAGTAAATTGAGAAGACCAGAACCTATATAATGTCACTATGAAATATTATAATTGAAAATTTAATGGTTTTTTCAAGCTATATGGATCATGGTGGTGTGATGAATTGAGGGAGGAGGTTCCTTTTAATAATTGAGGCATGTGACGCATTAAGAAAAATCTTAAAATATCAAAGTAATATCAATCGATTTACAATGAAAAAAATTGAAAACTGGGTTATTTAAAATATATGATTCTTATAGGTGTAAATAATCTAAACAAATTATACATAGAAATATTTATATCAAAATATTAACCTCATAATTTGGATTTAACCATTAGTTAAACCCTTAAAATCTTCCCATGACAACATGGATTTTTACTAATTATGGTTAATAATGTTACTATAAAATTCAATAAGAACCCAAAATGGAGCATTGCTGACATATCTAACATTAAAGTACTCATTTTTTCAAATTTTATATTTTTATGAATATAATTTCATTAAATAATATATTATTTATTTTAAATTTTAATTTTTGTCACTTTTGATACTATTCATTATTTATCGTCATAACAAAAACATAGGAATATGATAACTTATAAAAATAAGTATAAGATAAAAATGAATATTTTAATTTATATATAAATTTATTTAATGTAATTAATTATGAAAAATATTAGTAGTTTTTTTTGTATTTTTAATATAGTTTTTTTTATATTCCCAATAATTAAACAATTATTGCATCACTATTGTTAAATCAATTAACTAAATTAATTATCTAAAAAAATTAAAAAATAATTATAATGGTTAATATAAATTCATTAGATTTAAAATGAATATTTATAGACAAATTTGTTATATTTAAAGTGCTATATTAAAAATGCATAGTAATTAAAATTTGAGTGTGACATCTTCGACTCATCATTAAAAAAATATAATAAATGTCATAATATAACATAAGGGGATGAAAAAGATCACAGTTTCTTAATAAGGATTATATTGGTATAATAACACTTATCCCATTAAATTAGGACATTTTTTAGAGTAATTTAATAATATTATTATATTATTTTGAAATTTAATTACCTGATTTACCCTTAATAATGGTCAATAAAAATTCACTAATGATAATATTAATATGCCCAAAACATAAAAGAACAATATTTGAATAATTTTTACCGTTTTATTCAAAATTTTGAAGATATTTTTAAAAATTCAAAGCATTAACTTGTAGTAATTAATTTAAAATTAATCTCGTTGATGTGCTGAGAAAACAGATTATTATTGTTTAAACAAGAAAAATATTAAAACATTTTTATATCTAAATTCAATGAAAAATTGATGTAAATTACCTTAATTAGATTAACTGATAAAAACATAATACATTTAAACTTTAAACCCATTAAGATATATATTTTAAAACTCTATATTTTTTTTATGAAAATTTTTCTGTTTTATTTAAAAATTATAATTTTTCAATATTCATCGAAACAAGAAACATTAAAAAACACCAACAATTGAATGAATGTAAATTTTTATACTCCACATTAAAATAAAAATTATATTTTTTCAAATGTAATATATTAAATTATTATCAAATATTTAAAATGTGTTCTCAATTAAAAGGTGATAAATTTATTTTTTTATATTTAGGGTTTTCTATATAAAATTGGGTTGGTTATTATCTTATGAATACAAAATATATTTTATCAATACAGAAAATAAGTAATTGAATATATATATTATATATTTCATTAAAATAATATAAATAATTTAGGTAATTTAATTTTTTAACAAAAAATGACTTTGGGAGTGTAAAATTATTATCATTCTATTTAGTTGGTATACATTTTGGTTTCTAATTAACTAGTAACCTATGAATTCATATTTTAATAAGATGGTTAAAATTATTCATACCCACTAATTTATAATAAATCTTATTATCTTAATGATTAAAAAAATGTTGTTTCATAGAAACATATTTTTTTGTGTGAAGACAATTAAGCAAGTGTTTCACAAGCCAAACATGGTGTTATGTATAATTCAAACCAAACATATTGTTTTTTTTGTATAAACCTACACCTTCATTATTTTTTGAAATTGAAAATATCAATAACATTAAATTAAATCAAAAAATATATTTCAAAAAATCTAATGTAATTACATTTTACCCGACTTTAAATTAATTTCACCTTCAAAATTTTTCTGGGTTATCAAAAGATTAATAAATGAAGGTTACATTTTTAGAAAACCACTTCATTAAATTTATCTATAAAACCTCCTTTTAAAAAGTGAAAAATGAAAAATAACATTTACCCAACGTAAATAATAACAATTTCTATATGTATGAGGACATATGTGATGATTTGGTCATAGAAGAAAATAATAAATAATCATAGAGATTGATAAAGATCACTTATCATAAGAAAATGGGTGATCCAAAAAAGTTAACAATAATAAAAACATTAAGATAATAATGTGTGGAATAGGGAATTTATATCAAAACAAATGATGATATTCGTAATCCATTTTACATCACAAACCATTTTACTATTGTTGAATTGTTTTTCTGGATATATACTTACTTGATTTCATTAAAATGTGTCCCTTTTGTTGTTCCTTGATTAATTTCCACTTCATCTGTTTTTATATGAATTGAAATTTAATTTATCATTTCTTAAGTGATATAAGATATTGATATCAATAAATAGAGTGATAGGTCATTCAATTTGTCTTCATCAAAACAAAAAGGTCAACACAAGTTATCAAATATGCATCATTCCAACTATAGTGAGAGAATACTTTAATATATCAAACATCGTACAAAGTATATCATAAACAATAAATTATTGGATAATCATGTAATCCTTACTAATGTTTAAAATCCAAAACTTTATAAAGAGGTTCCCTCAAACGGCATAACATTTATCTCTCATATATTAAAATGTAGATCTTTGTTTTTACATTTAAAACATTGGAATTCTTTCATCATGAATTATATTTAATCATTGTAATAACCATAATTAAATTAAATAGATATTTCAAAAATCCATATTTAATTATTGCAGATTTTATTGGTCATATTCTATAATTCCAAAAAATTGCAAAATTTCATCCATGATAGTGTAACCCAATAGTTGTCATATCCTTTTTCTTCCATGGTAACTAGTATCACCCAATTAATCATATCCAACATATCATTATCCAAACATCATTATGTAATATAAGGACTAAATTAAGGGTTATATTTCTTTTAGTATTTTGATTCCTATGAATATCACCTTTTCATTATTTTAGATTTCATTTCTGTCAAAACTATTCAACATATTCTTTAAAATCCAAAGCAAAAAAAGAAAAGAAAACAATTCTTATATAAGTCACGATTCATAATTTTGGAATCCAAAAACATAAATAATTTAAACATTAAACTCTAACAATTGGTATGGAATAGCTCATTCTTTAGTTTAAATGTAAATTCTTAGGACAGAACATTATGTTGAGTAATTTCCATGTTCCTCAAAAATGATACATTAAACTCCATGACAACATGTCACTCTATGAACCTTTTTCACATAGATATATCATTTTCTCATCCATTTGAGGTTTTCCTCAATGTTCTCATTCCCTTCTTCTTGATGTTAAGGAAACCAAATCGTATTTCCTCTATTTTCTTTATCAAGTGAACATATATAAAATTCCATCCCCCTCTTATTTTATGTGTTTAGAATATCACCAAAGCTAACATTATGAATCATATATCATGAGAGTTAACCGAGAATAATCACTATATCATTATAACAAGTGATCGTATCATTTGACTACTAATCAAGAATTTTTTTCATCACCTTCAATGTTAGACAATTTCATTCAAGATCCCTCCATAGAAAATAAATAAAAATAATTGAGTTAGAAACAGTAATCATTGTGAGTAATCACATAGTTATGAAAAATTATTATATGATGTCTTAATTATGACACATTTTATATTCTCTAAAAACTCACATTCATCCTAGGTTATTCATAGAAGATTTATATTAAAATCATTCATAATGGGTCTTGAAGAGTTTATGAATTCTAAAGTATATCGCATGAAATTTTCAAACATTTTGTGCAGTAAGGCCCATTTTTGGGTACCCGGTTACGATCGAGTTAGGCCTGATTCACCTTGTTTGATTAAAATACCTAAGTAAATATGTTCCAAAGCCGTAAACACCTTCAGCAACAAGACATGGATGTAATTATAGGAAAACACTCACTCTATCCTTTACAAAAATTCCAGGACATTTTTTGAAACACTAACTCATCCTTAGACTTATCCTTATAGACACCTCAAGACATATTTATAGAAATACCCCTAGGGATATAACTATAGTTTTCTCATCCACATTTTCGAAGGTTAAATAAAAATTTTATATGATTGAAAAAATGTGTTGAAAACATGAGTATAAAATTTAGGGAGCATTCCCTATGTAATATAAGATTGTATCCATGAGTCATAGAAAAAACATTGCCAGTTCATAAGACATGAATCATAATGAAATAAAAAAGAATAATCTATGAAGTCATATTATTTACATAAGACTGAAATTGTGTCATACACATAATCTTGTAACTTTTTGATCATGTATAAATACTAGAAGGTTCACTCATTAAATAATAGAAATGAAATCATTCCCTTGCAAATCATATTAACATGAAAACTAGGTCCACACATAATATAATGGGAATGAAAACCATGTCCACACATAAAATTCTAAATAGAAAAAAATATTTATTCATAACATATATACTTCATGAGTTATCCATCATTACCCAATGCATTGGAGGGAGATATGGGTCCCACCCATCACATAATAAAAACAATACATATGCTCCCACGTGTACATAAATCATTCATGATATCAGAACCAAGGAAATGTAATTGATTTCATAAAAAACATTCAATCATAATATAACCCATGAAAAGAAATTATATTCATAGATATAATTCTATCATAAATATAAAATATTCATAGAAAGAAAAATAACTGAAAATTTTAATAATATCTCTAATAAATCATCAGTAACGTCAAAATATGTTATGCTTGATGGAAAATCCTATTTATACATATCCTGAAAACAATTCATAAGTAAAATATATTTTTTTTCTTTGAAAACAGTTTTATTAATTGAAAATGCATGAAATTTTAAAATAAAACAATTTCTATGAAATTATCCTTTTAGTATTGTAAGGGAATCATTGGTGAAATAATATGATTTTTAAATAGCCTTTAAAATTTCATATTCAGAAGAATACGATGCCCCATGAATGTAATAAAATGACATGGACATGAAAATAAAATAATATTATTGCTAAGTCTCATAAAATACGTTCATGATAAGTATATACACCAAGTAGAAGAAACAAGTAGTATACGATGGATCAGTCACACTATAGTAAAGGTAGGACATAAATCACATTTTTAAGGCCTACATAACTTCATAAGTGTCTAATGATAATATAAAGATGCTTTTAGGATATTATTACATTATAACAGAATCATAATAATATTTAGGAATCCATATACGACATTATATTACGCATTTATTTACAATAACAAGTTACAATAACGTTTTAGGTAATAACTGTTTTGTTTATCATGTGTGTTTTGACTTGATTTTATTGATCCTATTACATATATCATAATTACATAATTCTATAATGTAAAACCTGATTTATATATCTCTTAATAAATAAATATATATATATACAAGAAAATTATATTAAATGCACTACACTGTTCATGGAGATGTAAAGTCATACATATACATGAACGTTGTTTTTGTTTTCTTATCATACTGAATGAAAGAAATAAATTGACATATTTGTATATAAATAATTTAATTTTCATTATTTTGTCATAAATTTCAAATTTTTTTATTATATATAATTGTTTTAATCATTATTAAAATAATTAATGTGGAAAGATGAATATGATCGCGTCATGTAGTTGATAGGCCATACGAATGATCGATTAATGATATCGTTCACATTATGGTAAATTAGTGAAGAATTATATTTCATATTAATTAAAAATAATAAAAATAATTTAATATTTGTTATATATATATATTATATTTATAATAATACCAATCCTAATAAATTTCTGATGAAAAAATAGATTACATCGTGGTGTGGGGATGGTAAGTCGTACTTATGCACGCGTGGTGCTGTCATTTTTCAAAGGATGAATTAAATGTTTAATATGGTTGTCAAATAACCATAATAAAGGTTTAGTTCATAGAATATAATTTATTTATTAATTTATCATGTAATAAACACATGATGATGAATTATAAGACAACTAAATTTTGAAATAGTTGGTAAGGAGATTTGATCTTTTTCATAGATCTCCCTCTAGTCCTCCTCTTAAGGAAACCAAAGTAGCACTTTTCATCTGACCAAAACCACTATGTTGTTTCTAGTTATGGTTATAAGAGAAATGGTTAGGGTTCAGTCATGTAATATAGATCAATAGGGTTTGATTATGTGAGGTAGGAAGTGCCATTTTGTAATTGAGGTCAGATGCACATTAGAATCTTCTTAAAATATTAAATTAATATTGATAGATTTTCAATTTCAAATATCTAAAATTTGAGTTACATAGAATATAATATGATTATTGTTGTGAATAAACTCATCCAACACTATTTATACATATTTAGAGAAAAATATTAGCCTTATTTGTTGGCTTTAACCCTTAGTTAATCACTTTTACTCTTACCATGACAACATGGATTTTTGCACTTTATGGTTAATATAGTTACTAAAAAATGCCAAACCAATATCAAAAGGACAAATTATGACATATTTAACATTATTATTGTTATTGGAAAAATTATATTTTTTTAATTTTATATCATTAAATAAAATATTATTTATTTAAAAGTATCAATTATATCAGTTTTCAAACTATTCATTATTTTTCATTTTAAAAATATCATAAATATTTTTGATTAATTAGAAAAAAAATTATAATATATCACTAACATGTCTAAGATATCTGTAAAAGTTATTTATTTCATTAATTATGTCAAATTATATTTATTTCAATATTTTTAATATCATTTATTTAATATATCCATTAATTAGACAATTACTACACCATTATTATTCAAGACATTAATTATATTATTTTTTCTATAAAAAATAAAAATACATTATAATGATGAAGATAGATTTAATAGATTTAAAATAAATATTTACAAAATAATTTATCTTATATATAACCCTATATTAAAAATGGTATAATTATTAAAATTATAGAATGACATCTTTAACTATTCATTAAATAAAATCTAATAAATGTCATAATCTAAAACATGTGGCAAAAAAGGATCATAATTTCTGAATAAGTTCTATTTTGGTCCAAACCAATTTATCCAATTAAATTAGGAAATGTTTTATAGTAATTTTATAATATTATAATATTATATTTACCATTATTTAGTAGATTTACCCTTTTCCACATTAAATATAAAGTTTCTAGTCACTATTCATATGCTTAAAAATTAAAATAAGCCTATTTAAATAATTTTCACAAAATGATTAAAATTATGAAATCAATTTTTCAAATAGAAAAACCTAAGTGTTCTAATAATTAATTTAAAATTAATCTCATTGATGGTATGACTAAAAGAGTTATTAATGTTAAAACATGATAAATATTGATACATTTTATATGCCAGTTAAAATTAAAATATTTTCCGATTCCATAAATTTAAATAAATGATAAAAAAATAATATATTTATACATTAAAACCAATAAAATTTACAATTTAACACAAAAAAATATTTCTATGAAAAAATATTATTTCAATTAAAATTTATTATTTTTCACTATTCATAAAAACATGAAACATTGATAATTACCAAAAATTTAGCCAATGTAAATATTTATATCCCTATTTAGAATACTAAGTTTATTTTGTCAAAAAAATACATAAATGTTTCAAATGAATTCTAAAATCAGTTCTCCCTTTAAAGGTGGAAAATTTCTTTTTTAAAATATAAAGGGTTTTATACATAAAATTGGGATTTTTCTTATGTCATACATATAAAATTTATCTCATGAATACGATAAATATTTAGTTGTATATAGAGAATATTTCTTTTGTTAACACCATTTACTAATTGTAATTAATTTAATGTATTAATACAAATTGACTTCGGAGGTGTATAAATATTTACATAATATTTAGTTTGTATATATTTTTGTATATATTTATTTGGTGACAATTTATTTCTCATTTTAATAATTTAGTTAATACTATTCATACCAAAAAAATTAAACATCTATGTTATTTTCTTAAATATAAAAAATATGACGATTCTTATAAACTATGTGTTGCATGTAAAGCAATCTAAGTTATTGTTTCACATGTTTATCGTGGAATTTCATATAATTTATAAAAAACATATTTTTTTTATATATAACTAAAAATATATTCAAGATTGTATGAAATTCAAAGTATTGAAAAGATTAAATTATTTCAAAAACATATATTTCACAAAATCTCAAGGTGTTAGAGGTACATAATGAAACCTCATATACATAAATTAAGAGATTCATACCCAATAAAACCTTGACCAGAAATCACAATTAATGTTATAAAACATTGATATAATAAAAGCAAATATATATAATAGTTTATAATTTTTAATAATAAATCATGAACAATGATAAGATGTCATGATACTAAGATATAAGTTAGTTTCATTAATATAATATAAAAATTTCAGTTTTTTAGGGAAGCCTCACTACAAATACTATAATAATAGATAGATTCACATAGTGAATTAGTTTTAATCCTCGTTTCCATTTACATAGAAGAAGAGGTCCTGTAGTAGAATCAGTTCACTCAGAATTTCATAAACATAGGGAACATGATCCCATAGTATATTGGACCCAATACTCATTCCTATAAACATTATGGGAAGAGGCCCATTTTTTTATTATTTTCACTCTCCATTCAAAAACGCATAGTGTAAAGAGTCCCATTATGGATTTTTATAACACCCAAATCAACTAAAAATATTACAAAGAGTCTAATAATGGATTTGGTTTACTCTACATTCCCATTAATATTACAACATTTGATAAAAATTTTTACTCAATGAGTTGATGGTTTATATAATTATTTGTCACGACCCGTCCTCGGGGCCCGTGTCGTGACTACCCCAATCCCGCCTTCCATAGGCCAGGGGCTGGCGACTAGCACCAAGGCGTAATTCCCGAAAAGAGGGAAGGCATTGCCTTTGAAAAGTAAACAAGCCTCACAGAGTAAGCAAGCGGAAAATTAATCACTATGTAAAAACTGTAAGAAGCTGTGCTGAAAGTAAGGGGCCAGAAATACAAGCCCAACTGTAAAGTACAACTGAAAGGGGAAAACAACAACTGAATGGAAAATCCACAGCGTCGAGCCGTCCTCTGGAAGTCCCACATGAAGGGTGGGTACAGATAGCCTCCACTGCTCCTCAGGTCCACCTGACCGCTCCGAGTACGTCCCTCCGAGTGGTCCACCTCCAGGTACCGTCCTGCTCCACACGCCTCCACCACAATCAGCACTGTCCGTCGTCTGCAACCAACACAACGTAGTGCGGGCAAAGCCCGTGCAGGGGTGAGTATAAGCTACTCAGTAGGGACCCCGAGACCCCCGAAGGTCTCCTAAAATCCCCCAAGGATAATCCACAAATGAATGATACAATCACGAAGTAACAACCGACACTGCTTAGGTATATGACCATACATATACCTAAGTCATCAATTCCCGTTCGGCTCCAACGTCTGAGCGCAAGCGCAACCCAGTCCACACAGGAAAGACAACGTATACCCACACATGGATTGCACAACACAATCCACAAAGGAGAGTAAACAGTAATCCACATAGGACAGCTCAACACAATACACAAAGGAGAGTAAACAGTAAATCCACACAGGATAGCCCAACACAATCCACAAAGTATAGTAAACAGGATTCAGCTCACACAGGTATACTTCTTCGTATGACGATAAAGATGATCATTGATTCATCTAAGTCTTCGGACCCACAAAGGATCGAAAGGTACAAACCCTCGCAAAGACCCACACCAGATCAGCCCCACAAGACATGTAGGCGCTGCCTCACACAGAACCGCTGAGCGCTGACCCACACAGGATCGGACCCACACAGGATCGGGTCCACACAAGACATGTATCACTGTTCCACGTAGGATCGCTGAGTGCAGTAGTCATCACAGTCCACTGAGGATCTCTGCACTGTCGTCGTCGCAGTCCACTGAGGATATCTTCACAGTCATGGTCGCAGTCCACTGAGGATCTCTACACAGTCGTCGTCGCAGTCCACTGAGGATCTCTGCACGGTCGTCGCTGTCGAAGTAGCAGTCGCAGACAACTCTAGGGTTCCCGCACATAGCAAGCTCTTTTGGGAGGGTCCGCTCCACTAGCCGAGAGGCGGATACGTCAACTGACACACAGTCTGATGTTGATGTATCCAAAAGTTCTGTGTCGTCAACAGGAACTCAACGTCGCAGACGGCGCGTCAATCGGACGCCCGGTCTGAGAGTTATTGGGTTTTTCGTTTGAGGGTCCCGGTTGGTTTTTAAGGCAAAACCAACCCGACCATACTCCACCTGCGCCCAATCCTCGGGCGGAGTATGCCAAAAGATCCATCTCACTTAGAGGAATCCACCAAAGCTAACAGCACGTCAATCGGACGTCCGTAGCTCAAAATATGAGTGTTTCCGCTCCGAGGGCCCGGTTGGTTTCGTGTACGAACCAACCCGGCCGAACCCAAAGTATTCCGAAACCTTGAGTGTGATATACTGAAACGACCGTCTCGATCCAAGGATCGCGTTTCCGCTGACGGCGCATCGTTCGGAGTCTCGTAGCTCAGTTTACAGTCATTTGACCAAAAACGGTATGAAGACGGGGGGGTCCGGGCCCGGGCCGACCCCCCCCCCCCCCCCCTGGGTCGGCCGAACCGGGTCGACCCGACCCAGTCCGACCAGGTCCGGTCCGGCCAGGGCGCGGCCCGGCCGGTCGGACCGGCCTGGCTCGGTTCGGCCGAGCGGCCGAGTGGCCGAGCACCGCGGGGCGCTGCCCCCGCGATCTGGAGGAAGTCGCGGCCCCGCGTGGGCTGCGCTGGAGAACCGCAGACGCGGCTTCTGCCGCGTCCCGTGCGGGTGAGCCGGACCCGCGCGGTCGTGGGTTTGTTGGCCGCCACCGCCGCAGATTAACCCGCGACGTTCTCGTCCGGCAGCGCGCCGGGGCGTAGACGCCTCCGGCCGCCGGATTCTTCTGTGGGCCACTGCAGTTGCTCCGGTTGTCCATTTTCCTTCCCGTCTATGCTGTTGTTCCTCCCGGGTTCCGTTCTTCACTGTGGGTTCAACAAACTACCCTTACGTCAAGTTTTGTCATCGCCCGCGAAATCCGCACAACCATGAAGAACAGAGGAGGGTTGTCGGGCGGTGTTTGTTTGGCCCGACCCTCCACGTTAGTTAACAACAACGGGAGAAAACAAATAATTCAACACATGATAAAACAATTTTAATAAATTAAAATTGTCCATTTGCATCCGGTTCATTAATTTTAATGAAACGTTCGCGGGAATAATGGAATTTCCAAAACAAAAATCCCTACCTCGTCAAGTCGTCGCACGCGTTCTTCACGGAATTGCTCGTCGCGGAAGGAGGGGATCGTCGCGTCGTCGCGGAAGGGCGTCACATCGTCGCGTAACTCGGCGTTGCGTCGACGAACTCAACGGACCAAGAAACAACAGATTTAATTATAAATAATTAAATCCGTGTTTTGTTAAAAACCACAAAAGAGATTTAAATAATCACAAACACTCACCTCAACGGAAGATCGAAGGATCTTGTCGTGGAGGAAGGAACGTCGCCAAAGAACGTCTCGGATGAAGCGTCATCAATCTTCGATGGTGACGGTGTTCTTCGCTTTCTTCGCGTTCTTCGCGTTTTTCGTGTTCTTCGCGTAGGAGGTTGAAGGCTCAAGAATTCTGTCAAACCTCTCAACTTTTAATCCTCCAAGTGCCGTGTTGGTCTTATTTTATTATTACGCCAACAAACGAAAAAGGTATGTAACGACCCATCAATTCGTTGAATTAATTCAACGAATGAAACCGCCTATTTAATTCACGAAATAAACCTGCCAATCAAATGGTGCATTAAGGATTTAAGAAAATGCGTCAGTTGACTTTCATAATGACTGGTTTTCGCGGGTGTGTTACTTAGCGGAAAGAAACGGCGGGGATCGTGCGGGCCCCACCTCACAAATATCCTACCAAGAGGGTAAGATATTTCTGGATAGCACCCTATCCGTTTCAACTCAGTTTAAGTGGCTTTCAAGTGGCTTCAAGTGTAACACCCCAGGTAAATAATGAATATGACATTTTCATATTTATCTATATTTGCGAATAAAATATTAATATGACTTTAAAGGAGACGCTATGCTCAATGGCGTACCCAACACGCAACAATGAGTTTCTTGGGAATCTTACGTTGCACTCTAATAATAAAATAATATTTTTTTTAAATGGCAGTTAACATGTAGACATTGTATTGGCAGGAATGGATAGAAATAATTAAAATATGATTATATATGTTTTTAAATGTTTTTACATTTATCCAATAAATGATAAAAACTTAAAATATGAAAAGAATTCAATTTTAGGCGTATATGCCCTAGTTTTCACTAAAGGTTCACTTATCGCCTTTTGATGGCGAACCGTCATTAAATATAGTTTTGTTCACTCTTATAAATTCTATTTGTACAAAATAAAATTCTTCTTTAGAATCGGGACATCAAAATTTACTTTGTGTAAATTTTTGGTATCTTTCCGATAAAGTTCATTTTTTTAATGAATAATGTAAAATGTTTTATTTTAATTCAAAACCTCTTTTTAATCTAATTTATTGATATTATTAGATTATCTTATGAATTGTTTTTAAAGTGAAATTAGAATATATATTTATCGTTAAATCCAATAGTGGTCGTTGGAATTAATTTCACTTTGAAATCAGACTTAAACCAGTGTCAATCTTTTGATACTTATTGTTTCATAAAAACACATTATTTGATCTGACAGCGGGAATTAATTATTAAATTAATTAATGTGACTTATATGTTTTTAATTTTGTAAAATAGACTTCATTTATGAATTTTAAATATCAAATATAGCTTAGGGTGAATATTTTGTAATTTTCTAAAAAACATCAATTTTTGATGAATAGTGAAACCAATAATTGGTACTTATAAAAACTGATTTTCCGTTTAAATGAAATTATGCCACCTTTGTGTTTTGAATTTCAAAAATCAGACATAAATAGTTGTCATTAAGAAATAAAATGTGGTTCAATGTGATTAAAATAATTTTTTGGTGAATAGTAACTTATTAAGTTTTTAATCGCGATTAGAGGTAAATATGGTAGTTTATGGTAAAATTAATGTTTTAATAATATGAAATGAACTTGACACGTGTCCTAACCACATTGGATGTGTCATGGCCGACCAATAAAACCCATGGGTCAACTTGGGGACCCCATGAAGCCACTTTGGTTGGAAAATGACATTAACATCTTTTTATTTAAAGTTAAAGAAAAAATGAGACAAACATGAAATGTTTTAATAAAACAATTATTACATGGGGTTATACAAATCATATTTTTGACTATAAATACTCATTGTAAAGATAAAAATATTTCCTACATCATAGTATTTTTTTATAATTTTTAGACATTAAATAAATTAAATTATTTATGACATCATGATGATGCAGTGATGACCTCGTTATTTAACGATTTAAATAAAATGGCAAGATAATGTAAAATCTAAGACCTACACATGTCCAAAACCAATTGGATGGGTGGATTTCGGAACCTTATCACATTATCCTCGAATTATATCAATGCGGGACCCTTTAAATCCGAAATTCATTTTCAAATAAAGTAATATTTCTTTACTTTCCAAAAGTGCCCCTCCTCTCCTCTTATAAAAGGCCCCCACCTCTACCTCCTTACCCACACTCCCAAAGGCTTTGGATCGTCCAACCCCTGCCCATGTTGGCTCTCCACATCCCTATATTACTCCTTGAATCCTCAAATTTGGCAGAAGTCTTCCCAAGAAAGCCTTTGAGCTCAAACCAAGGAGAGTTACCCGGTTTTAAGGTAATGTCTTCTTTTGAGTCCTTTTGTTATATCTTGCTTCTCCAACCCCCTAAACTCTTTTTTCATTTCTTCTGTAACAAATACAGTATCCTAAATATACTAGGATGTTGTTATAATAAGGATTAGAGCTACACTTACACACACCGACATCTAATGGTTAAAGAACATACTATTTCCGTGGATGACGAATTTCTGCCTCACGAAACGATGATTGTTCAACATTCATTTAACACCTTCAAAGGTGGCCATTTAGATGACACTATATTTATATATGATATAAAATATGTTTATGTTTTCTTTAAGATTCTGTATTTTTCGTTTTGGTCATACCTTTATGGTTTCCATTTTGGGTAAACGCGATATCTTCATTTAAGGAAGTGTGGACTACCGCCCCCTCAAAGTGATGTGATTCATTAATGCCATATGTGGGATGTATAAAGGATGGATTTAAAATTATTATACATGATGTTATACTGGAATTATAATATACCTATATATCATTATTATTTATTTCCATTAAAGTATGAAATAGAAATGGAAGTAGCATTCATGCGTACGTACGGCTTACCGTCTCCATTAACGGTGCATTTCATTTCTTATCCCCAAATGTAATGTACTAGTAAAAGTAAATGTATATAATGGATATATATAATTAATTATACATCTAAATGATGAATATAATTCTGGAATTAAAATATACATACCTCTCATTTAATTTTAAATCCATTAATATGAGAAATAAATAAAAGTAGCGTTCATGTGTACGTACGGCTTACCGTCTCCATGAACGGTGCATTTCATTTCTTACCTCTAAATGGTTATGTAATATTATAAATACATGTATATGCTGGATATATATGATATATATACTATCCAAATCAGGAATTTCATTCTGTATATAAAGAACCTTTGACCACATCAACAACATGTAATTGTAAGAAGTCCACTTTCGACTTAAGAACTAAATATCGACAAAATGAACATTATTAACTTAAATGGTTACATAATGTTTATAACATGACAATAAGTGATCTAAATGTAATAATGAACTAGAAAAAGGTTCTTAATAAATTTTAAATTAACTCAAGTTTATTATTCAGGACCTTAAAGAATGATCGAGTCAAGTCGGACCCGAGGTAAGGGATCCTACTCCTCTCTTTCTTTTTAAGTACGCTCTTTTATGTCATTCCTTTTGAAGCTCAACTTTATTCATATTGGGATGTTCTTTTATATTAATCTTACTATAATTTTTATACAATGAGAGACCCTATTCTCTCTCATCAATCCATTTTGGAAGTCTTGAGTGGCGCCGTTAGGCTGCCGAATTTTCGTAAGAGATATAACTTCTCTCTTTCTTTTTAAGTACTCTCCTCTATGTCACTTCTTTTAAGCTCCTATTTGTAATGTTGGTGGATGTTCATTTATATTCCTATTTATTTAAATTTTATGTTAATGTGATTAGAGACCCTATTTCCTCTCATCAATCCATTTTGGATGTTTTAAGTGGCGTCGTTAGGCTGCCGAGTTTTCATAAGAGATTTTTCATCTCACTTTTATTCCCGTGAGATTTATGCTACATTTGCCACAATTTCCTTTGAGTGGTTTATGTACTTCCCACTATTACACTCCTTTTGTAATATAATTCCATTTATGGGTATTTACATATTCATTGTATGACACTTCTTCAAGGGGGTGTACTTTTCGAAAGTTACCCAAGTCGGTATGGGAACCTTTCACCCTCCTCTTTTTAAAAGACTTATTTTGTTATATATTTTAATTCACATAATATTATTTTGGTATATGTTATTATATATCATTATTGATGTAAATTTTATTTCCATGTGATGAGATTCCCTTTCTATCTCTCATCAACTCATTTTCTGAATTCTTGATGTGACGCCGTTAGGTTGTCGAATTTTACCAAGGGAACTTTTTAACCCAATTTCGATTTCTTTGGGTTCAACATGTAGTCATTGAATATGTCATCCTTTGAATATGTATGAATGACCTTTTATTGTTTTACACTTAATATCAAATTATATTGGCTGTATTTATATTTGTCACACATAATTTTGAAATTTATTTATCCTTAATTTAAGGATAGCTTCTTTATAAGGGATTTCATCACATTTTACATCTCTATTGAGACTTCATTGTTGTTATGCACCAATTCACTCATATATGGTGTATATACTATCCTTTCGAATATTATATCATGAATCCATTTATTCTCATGATATTATAAAGTCCTGATAAAATGTTATTCTTCAATTATTGTATTCAAGTGTCACTAATTTTGGTAAAACCCCTTTAACCAAAATATCACTTTAAATGATTTAATTATTTGTTCTTATTAATATCCATGTTTTCAAAATGGTTTTAAGGATTTATTTATATGGATATTAATGGTTTAAAATGTTAAAAGCTTCAAGGTGGTATGCGACACTTGGATTCAAAAATCTATTTATTAAATGTTTTAAATGGTTTTGAAAATGGGTTTTTAATCGATTCACTATTTCAATATACTAAAATGTTATATTGTGATTAAAATGTGGAAATGTTATGTTTCCTTTATTCATGTTTTATGTGAAACGATTATGTTATGGTTCTTGGGCATTGTTATGAAGAACGGGTGGTTCTGTGATAAACTAAGGGTGGGTGAGCCCGATATAGCTCTCCAATGCATTGGGTAACGTGAAGGAGTGAAACGTTAATGTTTATCCGAAGAGATTTAGGGAATATACTGTGATAGGTATTCCTAACGTAACCAAGAGGGTTACTCCCTACGTAAGAATGTTATGAATGCCTCAAGTTACCTTTATGTCTTATGTTTTCGATTATTTATTCATGGTTTGATGAGGTATGTTAAAGTGAATATGTTTTATGGGTAAAGTATGATTTCTTTCTTATGTATAAATGAACTCATGTTTCCTTTCCATATTTTTATAACCCTTACCGATCTTTTTATGCTCATCCCAAGTTTTTGAAATGTTTTTCACAGGTCAAGGGAAATGTACATGATGTGATGATAGTGTCAAGGATGTGTCAAGAAAGAATCCGTGTTTTATTTTAAATATGTTTCCATTGATGGGAAGAATGAATTTTGTCTTTTATGTAACCACTTTGTTTAAATGTGTAATGTAATGCAAGTTTCATGATCTAATTCTCTAAAACTCTAATCCTGAAAAGATCCTCAATTTTTAATCTTGTAATAACTCAATATTAAGTAGGGTTTATGGCTGGGGCCTTATAGTTGGTATCAGAGGTCGGTTTAGATAACTTTGGAGGTTAGGGTATTCTTTAAGCATAAGTGACATTACCATAATGGTTAGGATTTCAGAATGAGTCCTAGTTTTAGATAAAGTGAATGAGTAAGTATATCTTAGTGTTTAACTTCCTCATTAGTACATGATGGTTTTGTTGATATACCTACACTGACATTTCTATTTTTAGTGAATGGATGGATCTAGCAGGCACCAAAGAGACAACAGGTTAGAAGGAAACTGTGGTGGTTCTATGATTAAGACACTAGATAAAATGGGGGATTCAATGAGAAAACTCGTGGTTGTTCTAAACCAACTATCAAGGAGTCATGATCAACCACTTGAACCATGGTATGATCTTTAATGCATCATGTATGAGATGACCAATCGATGTGGAAGTTCAGGTAATAATTATAAAGGTAACCATTAGAGTTTATTTGATCCTTACTTTTGAGGTAATTATGGGTTACTATATGTTATGATAGAAGTGAAAGGCAAGAGATAAAATTGAGGTTAAATTATGTTATGGTTATTTTTGATGATTTTATCCCTTTTTGGGGAATGATTTTAGAATTATATAGTTTTGGAAAAAAGACAACACGCAGACCGTGTGACAACCCATCGCGTCGGACAAAGCTGTGGGAATCAAACCCACAACCAAAGTGTGACTGGTATTTATCGCCTACCACTGGACTACGTGAAGTCCCTGGTTAGTTTGACCAATTATTTTTAGTTAGATGATTTTATTAATTAATAGTAAGTTGATTTTGGGTTATTTATGAAAATGATTAACCTATCATGGAGGATATGTGATTAGGATAATTACTTTTCAATATGAGACTTTGGGAGCAACTGATGTTGGTTGGAGATAAATGTTAAGATTTAACATGGAAGACTATGTGACTAAATCCTTCAAATATTAGGGTTTCAACCTTAGTTTGGATTACTTTGAAGAATTTTATGGACAAATTGTTTATCTAATGGTCCTCGTTGAACTTTGAGTATTGTTTGATAAATTTTGGAGATTAGGAATAGATTTGTTTTTTTAAGGATTATCCTTTTTGGGTATTATCTGATCTCATAACAAATTTTTTGTTTTAGTTTTGGTTAAGGTCTAAAGACATGGGAAATGTATAGTTCTCTTTTGTGGATTAGGTGATTCTCAAGAATTTGATTATAGTACTTTTAATGCGAACATGTCTACCTAAATACTCGTCGTTTGGGGAAAATATGAGTTTGTGTAAAAGTTGAAAGTCAACATGATAATTGATTATGTTTCCCTATGAATAAATTACTCAATAAAAAGTAACGTAAAACAAAAAAAATTTCTATTAACTTTTCCTACTGGGGAATCGAATATTGGTTAACCCACCTCAAGTTTGTGATTTTCTTGTGGTTAACTTTCTCCTAAACATGTTTTCTATCACTCTCCATCAGAACATGACCCTATGTTTTCTCCTCCATGTCCATATTTTTCTACAAGGAATCCTAGTATGGGTTAACTCGGGTGACCTTTGTACTAATCTTTCTTTATTTTAAAGTGATTGTTTTACCGACTCTTGTTCCGATGTGGGACTTTCAAGGATGTTTCCAAGCTCAATTATAAAAATTGCGAGGACGCAATTCCCAAAAGGGGGGAAGGATGTAACACCCCAGGTAAATAAAGAATATGACATTTTCATATTTATCCATATTTGTGAATAAAATATTAATATGACTTTAAAAGTGATGCTATGCTCGAGGGCGTACACAACACACAACAACGAGTTTCTTGGGAATCTTACGTTGCACTCTAATAATAAAATAATTTTTTTTAATGGAAGTGAACTTGTAGACGTTGTATTGGCGGTAATGGATAGAAATAACTAAAATATGATTATATTTGTTTTTAAATGTTTTTACATTTTTCCAGTAAATGATAAAGCCTTAAAATACGGAAAGTATTCAATTTTAGGCGTATTGCCCTAGTTTTCACTAAAGGTTCACTTATCGCCTTTTGATGTTGAACCATCATTACATATAGTTTTGTTCACTCTTATACATTCTATTTGGACCAAATAAAATTCTTCTTTAGAATCGGGACATCAAAATTTAATTTGTGTAAATTTTTGGTATCTTTCCGATAAAGTTCATTTTTTTAATGAATAGTGTAAAATGTTGTATTTTAATTCAAAACCTACTTTTAATCTAATTTATTTATATTATTAGATTATATATTTAATTGGTTTTAAAGTGAAAATAGAATATATTTTTACCATTAAATCCAATAGTGGTCGTTGGAATTAATTTCACTTTGAAATCAGACTTAAACTAGTGTCAATCTTTTGATACTTATTGTTTCATAAAAACACGCTATTTGATCTGACAGCAGGAAATAATTATTAAATTAATTAATGTGACTTATATGTTTTGAATTTTTTAAAATAGACTTCTTTTTTGAATTCGAAATATCAAATATATCTTAGGGTGAATTTTTGGTAATTTTCTGAAAAACTTCAATTTTTGATGAATAGTGAAACCACTAAGTGGTACTTATAAAAACTGATTTTCCATTTAAATGAAATTTTTCCACCTTTGTATTTTGAATTTAAAAAATATGACATAAATGGTTGTCATTAAGAAGTAAAATGTGGTTCAATGGGATAAAATTAATTTTTTTGGTGAATAGTAACTTATTAAGTTTTTAATCGCGATTAGAGGTAATTATTGTAGTTTAAGGTAAAAATAATGTTTTAATAATACGAAATGAACTTGATACATGTCCTAATCTCCTTTTATGTGTCATGGCCGACCAAGAAAACCCATGGGGCAACTTTGGGACCCCATGAAGCCACTTTGGTTGGAAAATGACATTAATATCTTTTTATTTAAAGTTAAAGTAAAAATGAGACAAACATGAAATGTTTTACTAAAACAATTTTTACATGGGGTTATACAAATCATTTTTTTGACTATAAATATTAATTGGAAATATAAAACTATTTCCTACATCATAGAATTTTTTTTATAATTTTTATACATTAAATAAATTAAATTATTTATGACATCATGATGATGCGGTGATGACCTCATTAATTAACGATTTAAATAAAATGGAAAGATAATGTAAAATATAAGACCTACACATGTCAAAAACCAATTGTATGGGTGGATTTCTAAGCCTTATCTCCTTATCCTCGAATTATATCAATGTGGTACCCTTTAAATCCGAAACTCATTTTCAAATAAAGTAATATTTCTTTACTTTCCAAAAGTGCCCCTCCTCTCCTCTTATAAAAAGCCCCCACCTCTACCTCCTTACCCACACTCCCAAAGCCTTTGGATCGGCCAAACCCTGACCATTTTGGCTCTCCAAGTCCCTCTAGTACTCCTTTAATCCTCAAATTGGGCATAAGTTTTCCCAAGGAAGCCTTTGAGCTAAAACCAAGGGGAGTTACCCGGTTTTAAGTTAATGTCTTCTACTGAGTCCTTTTGTTTTATTTTGCTTCTCCAACCCCCTAATATCTTTTTATTCTTTTCTTTTGTAACAGATCCAGTATCCTCAGTATACTAGGATGTTTTATATAAGAAGGATTCAAGCCACACTTCCACACATCTACATCTAATGGTTAAATAACATATTGTTTCCGTGGATGACGAATTCCTGCCTCCCGAAATGATGATTGTTCAACATTCTTTTAACACCTTCAAAGGTGGCCATTAAGATGACACTATATTTATATATGATATATAATATGTTTATGTTTTCTTTAAGCTTCTGTATTTTTCGTTTTGGAAATACCTTTATGGTTTCCATTATGGGTAACGCGATATCTTCATTTAAGGAAGTGCGGACTACCGCCCCCTCAAAGTGATGTGATTCGTTAATGCCATATGTGGGATGTATAAAGGATGGATTTAAAATTATTATACATGATGTTATACTGGAATTATAATATACCTCTATATCATTATTATTTCTTTCCATTAATGTATGAAATAGAAATGGAAGTAGCGTTCATGCGTACGTGCGGCTTACCGTCTCCATGAACGGTGCATTTCATTTCTTATCCCCAAATGTAATGTACTATTAAAAGTACATGTATGTAATGGATATATATAATGAATGATACATATAAATGATGAATATAATTCTTGAATTAAAATATACATACCTCTCATTTAATTTTAATTCCATTAATATGAGAATGAAATGAAAGTAGCGTTCATGCGTACGTACGACTTACCGTCTCCATGAATGGTGCATTTCATTTCTTACCTCTAAATGATTATGTAATATTATTAATACATTTATATGCTGTATATATATGATATATATGCTATCCAAATCAGGAATGTCATTCTGGATATAAAGATCTTTGACCACATGAACAACATGTAATTTTAAGAAGTCCACATTCGACTTAAGAACCAAAAATCGAAAAAACAAAAATTATTAACTTAAATGGTTACATAATGATTATAAAATGACAATAAGTGATCTAAAAGGAATAATGAACTAGAAAAATTTTCTTAATAAGGTGGAAATTAACTCAACTGTATTATTCAGGACGTTAAAGAATGATCGAGTCAAGTCGGACCCGAGTTAAGGGATCCTACTCCTCTCTTTCTTTTTAAGTAAGCTCTTTTATGTCATTCCTTTGGAAGCTCAACTTTCTTGTTATTGGGATGTTCTTTTATATTACTCTTACTGTAATTTTTATATGATTAGAGACCCTATTCTCTCTCATCAATCCATTTTGGATGTCTTGAGTGGCGCCGTTAGGCTGGCGAATTTTCGTAAGAGATCTAACCTCTCTCTTTCTTTTTAAGTACTCTCCTCTATGTCACTCCTTTTAAGATCATATTTGTAATGTTGAGGGAAGTTCTTTTATATTCCTATTTCTGTATACTTTATGTTGATGTGATGAGAGACCCTATTTCCTCTCATCAATCCATTTTGGAAGTTTTAAGTGGTGTCGTTAGGCTGCCGAGTTTTCGTAAGAGATTTTTCATCTCACTTTTATTCGCATGAGATTTATGCTACATTTGCCACAATTTCCATTGAGTGGTTTATATACTTCCCATTATTAAAATACTTTTGTAATATAATTCCATTTATGGGTATTTACATATTCATTGTATGACACTTCTTCAATGGGGTGTACTTTTCGAAAGTTACCCATGTCGGTAAGGGAACCTTTCACCGTCCTCTTTTTAAAAGACTTATTTTGTTATGTCATTTAATTCACATAATATTATTTTGGGATATGTTCTTCTATGTCCTTATTGATGTAAATTTTATTTCCATGTGATGATATTCCCTTTCTATCTCTCATAAACTCATTTTCTGAATTCTTGAAGTGACGTTGTTAGGCTGTCGAATTTTACTAAGGGGTCTTTTTAACCCAATTTCGATTTCTTTGGGTTCAACATGTAGTCATTGAATATGTCATCCTTTGAATATGTGTGAATTACCTTTTATTGTTTTACACTTAATATCCAATTATATTGGGTGTATTGATATTTTTCACACATAATTTTGAGATTGATTTATCCTTAATTTAAGGATACCTTCTTTATAAAGGATTTCATCACATTTTACATCTCTATTGAGACTTCATTGTTGTTATGCACCAATTCACTCATATATGGTGTATATACTGTCCTTTGGAATATTATATCATGAATCCATTTATTCTCGTGATATTATAAAGTTCTGATTAAATGTTATTCATCAATTATTGTATTCAAGTGTCACTAATTTTGGTAAAACCCCTTTAACCAAAATATCACTTTAAATGTTTTAATTATTTGTTCTTATTAATATAAATGTTTTCAAAATGGTTTTAAGGATTTATTTATATGGATATTAATGGTTTAAAATTTTAAAAGCTTCAAGGTGGTATGGGACACTTTTATTCAAAAATCTCTTTATTAAATGTTTTAAATGTTTTTGAAAATGGGTTTTTAATGGATTCATTATTTCAATATCCTAAAATGTTATATTGTGATTGAAATGTGGAAATGTTATGTTTCCTTTATTCACGTTTTATGCGATACGATTATGTTATGGTTCTTGGGCATTGTTATGAAGAACGGGTGGTTCCGTGATAAACTAAGGGAGGGTGAGCCTGATATAGCTCTCCAATGCATTGGGTAACGCGAAGTAGTGAAACGTTAAGGTTTCTCCGAAGAGATTTAGGGAATATACTGTAATGGGTATTCCTAACGTAACCAAGAGGGTTACTCCCTCCGTAAGAATGTTATCAATGCTTCAAGATACCTTAATGTCTTATGTTTTCTTTGATTTATTCATGGTTTGATGAGGTATCTTAAAGTGCCTATGTTTTATGGGTAATGTATGATTTCATTCTTATGTATATATGAACTCATGTTTCCTTTCCATATTTTTATAAACCTTACTGAGCTGTTTATGCTCATCCCATGTTTTTGAAATGTTTTTCACAGGTCAAGGGAATGGTACATGATGTGATGATAGTGTCAAGGATGTGTCAAGAAAGAATCCGTGTTTTATTTTAAATATGTTTCCGTTGATGGGAAGAATTAATTTTGTCTTTTATGTAACCACTTTGTTTAAATGTGGAATGTAATGCAAGTTTCCTGATCTAATTCTCTAAAACTCTAAACCTGAAAAGATCCTCAATGTGTAATCTTGTAATAACTCAAGATTAAGTAAGGTTTAAGGCTGGGGAATTATATCATGTGGCTGAAGTGAAATAAAATGAAGTTTGTCGAACAAATTATTTTATTTATTAACTTTAAGCCCAAAAATTAAAAACCACACCTGAGCAAACACAACTCCGGAAGAGGCGTTTCTAAGCAGATATAGGCGCTGCAATTTCATCGGTGCCCTCAGAATTTGATTTCGGGCACCGGATCAAAAGTTAGAAAAACACGCTCGTCCGTTCACTGAACGTACCCGACCCAAACTTCGGAAAATTATTCTGGGCACACTGGGCCTCGGAATCAGGTGCCATCAGAAACTACGCACTTGTAAAATTCAAAAGAAAATTAAGAAAAAAAATTCCTTGAAATTTATGGGTCTTTACATTACTCCCACCTCAGGGCTTTACGTCCCCGTAATGATACATCATAAACTAGGGAAACAAATGTTGGTACTGAGCATGCATATGAGCCTCCCGCCCCCATGTGCTCTCCTGGAGGTTCCTGTACTGCCATCTGATGCGCACAAGAGGAATCGATCACACACGTAGGACCCACTCCTGTCGATCCTCTATCTCCACTGGGACCTCCGCAAAAGTCACCCCATCATCCACGTCTAGCTCCCCATGGTCAATGATGTGCGTCGGGTCATGCACGTATCTCATCAGCTGAGATACGTGGAAGACGTCGTGCACCCGGTGCAACTGAGGTGGTAGAGCCAGGCGAGAAGCCACCTCGCCAATCATGTTGATGACCTGGAATGGTCCAATGAAGCATGGAGACAACTTTCCGCCTCGGCCAAATCTCCGTAAACCACGTTGAGATGAGACTCGCAAGAAGACGTGGTCGCCATCCTCGAACTCTAGTGGCCTCCGCCTCCTGTCAGCATATGACTTCTGCCGGCTCTTAGCTGTCCTCATTCGCTCCTGGATGACCTAGACGTTCTCTGTCGTAGCCCGGACAATCTCTGGTCCCTCAAGTGCTGACTCCCCAGGGTCTGTTCAGCACAAAGGAGATCTGCACGGTCTGCCGTACAACGCCTCGTATGGTGCCAACCCGATGGTGGAGTGGTATCTGTTGTTGTACGCAAACTCCACCAAGGGTAGGTTGTCCTCCCAGCTGCGAAAAATGTCAAGGACACATGCGCGGAGCATGTCCTCGAGAGTCTGAATGGTCCTCTCCATCTGACCATCCATCTGAGGGTGTAAGGTGGTGCTCAGACGTAGTCGCGTCCCGAACGCCTCCTGCAACCCCTTCCAAAGCTGTGAAGTACAGTGATCATCTCGATCGGAGACGATAGTAGATGGCACACCGTGAAGTCGCACAATCTCCTAAACATAGAGATGCCCCAAGATCTCCATTGAGCCCTGCTCTCTGATAGACAAGAAGTGTGCCGACTTGGTGAGTCGGTCAACAATCACCCAAATGGAGTCGTGACCACTGGAAGTGCGTGGAAGTCCAGTCACAAAGTCCATAGATATCCCATCCCACTTCCACTCCGGGACCTCCAAGGGCTATACCAAGCCTTCTGGTACCTGATGCTCTGCCTTCACCTGCTGGCAGGTGAGGAACCATGAAACAAACTCTTCCACAGCCTTCTTCATGCCCAGACACCAGTACGGTTGTCGGAGATCCCGGTACATCTTCGCCACTCCAGGATGTACCGCTAAAGGAGAAGTGTGAAACTCTTTTAGCACCTCCTCTCGTAAAGCGATGGGTACCAATGTACGTCCTCTGAAATGGACATCATGCTCTGCTCCAAGGGATAAACCATCAGGTGCCTGTCCCGAGGATATCTGTGTATGCCGCGTCTCACAGTCAGCGTCCTCACACTGTGCCTCTCTAACCCGCTGCAATAGTGGATGAGTGACTGTGAGAGACAGAAGGAAGGATGCTCCTTCCCTATCCACGAAGGATATCTGCAAAGCAGCTAGCTGCTCTGTTGCCTCCTCAAGTAGCTGAATGGCCGTTCTCCTGCTGAGGGCATCAGCTACTACGTTCCCCTTCCCAGGAGTATAGACTATCTCAAAGTCATTATCCTGGAGGAACTCGAGCCATCACCGCTATCTCAGGTTCAGGCCCTTCTGAGATAAGATGTACCTGAGGCTCTGGTGGTCAGAAAAGACTATAAAGTGCTCGCCCATCGGATAGTGCCGCCATGTCTTCAGAGTGAAGACCACTGCTGCTAACTTCAGGTCATGGGTAGCGTAGTTCTACTCATGCGGCCTCAGCTGACGTGATCCATAGGCAATCACGTCCCGCTCCTGCATTAGGACACATCCGAGTCTGGTCCCTGATGCATCGCAGTAGACTGCGTATCCAACTCCCTCCTCAGGCAACCTCAAGATAGGTGCGCTGGTCAATCTCTGCCTCAGCTGCTGGAAGCTCTGCTGACATATGTCTGACCATACAAAGGGTTTCCTCTTCTTTGTCAAAGCTGAGAGTGGCACCGCAACTCTGGATAATTCCGGCACAAATCTCCGATAGTAACCAGCTAGTCCCAAGAAACTCCGCACCTCCATCACGCACCTGGGTGGCTCCCAAGCTAGCACAGCCTCGATCTTCGTGGGATCCACTGCAACTCCCGCCTCAGCAATGACGTGCCCCAAGAAGTGCACCTCACGTAACCAAAACTATCACTTCGAGAGCTTTCCATAAAGCTGGTGCTCTCGGAGTGTGTCCAGTACAACCCGCAAGTGGTAGGCATGCTCCTCCTCGGTGGTCGAGTACACCAAAATGTCGTCGATGAAGACCATGAAAAATCGATCGAGGTATGGCTAGAAGGCCCTGTTCATGAGGCTCATGAACAATGTTGGAGAGTTGGTTACACCAAAAGGCATAACCAAGAACTCATAGTGGCCATACCGACACCTGAAGGCCCTCTTCTGCACGTCCTCGTCTCGAACTCTGAGCTGATGATAGCCTGACCCGAGGTCTATCTTCGAGAACCACTGTGCTCCCTTGAGCTGATCGAAAAGGTCATCAATCCTCGGTAGTGGATACTTGTTCCTCACTATCACCTGGTTCAGGAAACAATAGTCGACACACAGTCGCAATCTCCCGTCCTCCTTCTTGGCGAACAAAATTGGGGAAGCCCAGGGTGAAACACTGGGTCGGATGAACCCCTTGCCCTGCAAGTCCTCCAACTGTACCCGTAGCTCTCGATGCTCAGCGGGGGCCATCCAATACGCTGAAGTGGATATCGGGGCTGTCCCGGGGTACAGGTCAATGTAAAAGTCTACCACTCTGCGAGGAGGTAGTCCTGGAACGTCGTCGGGGAAGACGTCCGCATACTGATCCACCACTGCAGGAAAACCAGGACTCCGCACGTCAACTGCTCCAAGGATGAGGCTAGCCAACTGATGGGTGCTGGGTTGCCCTCTCCTCTGCGGGAGTCCATCCTGTGCTGCGAAGGCTCCCTTCTCACCGGTGAAGGTGAACCTACTCCAATCGGTGCGCACACATCGCACCTTGCGCCTAAAACAGTCAATCTGAGCATGGACTGTAGATAACCAATACATGCCCAAGATGACTTCGTAAGGCCTCGACGCTGCTACAAAAAGATCCCAGCCGAAGCTCTCACCTCCTAGAGTAATCTCACACTACTGGCACCAGTGTGTAATCGTCGAGTCCTCTCCCGTAGGGGTCTATAGCCATAAGGATCGAGCCAACGGCTCTGTCGGAATCTCCGTGCTCCGAACAAGGGAAGCGGCTATGAAAGAGTGACTCTCTCCTGTGTCTATGAGAACTGCAGCAAGGGTGTAATAGACACAGATTGTACCTCGAATCATCTCTGGCGCATTGTGGTCGTAGGCCTCCGCTTCCTGGAGCTATGCCTGTCTCTGCCCTCCTGCTCCCTGTGGTCGGGGAGGACCTCATGGTGGTGGTGGTGGCAGAGCCTCAATGCCTCGCCCACCACCTACTACTCGGCCAGCTCCTCTACCTCGTCCACCTCCTCCCTATGGACCGCCACGGTCGACCCTCTGCCTCTTCCTGGGTGGCCCCTCCACCATCTGTTTCTCCTCGGTACGGCGGGTCGGGCAGTCACGAGCCATGTGGCCCTGCCCGACGCACGCGTAGCACTGCCTGCCTCTCGGAAGACTGGCTCTGTGCTGTGTGCCCCGCACTGCTGAGCCAGTGTCCTGAGGTCGCCTGCCGGAAGGTCTGGTCTGCCTGGAACCCTGAGTCATCCGTCGGCTACTTTCTGCCGAAGACTACGCTACCTGTCGCCCTGCTGTAGGTCTCGATGTGGACTCAGCTAGAAAGCTCTCGATCAGAAGGGCTCGCTCCAGAACTCCAGCCTGGGTCGGGATGCTGAGGGATATTAGCGATGCCCTGATCTCGTGTCTCAATCCCTGCTCGAAGGTCCAGGCCCGGAAGAAGGGGTCTCGTACCAAGTCGGTCGAGTAGCGAGAAAGATCGGTGAACCTCGTCGCGTACTGGGTGATCGTCAAGCTGCCATGCCACAGCTGAAGAAGCTCCTGAATGCGCACCGCACGGAGGGTGGTCGGGACGAACTTTGTGCGGAAGAGGCTCTCGAAGTCCATCCTGATGAGAGAGGCCTCATCGTGCACCTGGAGCATCAGGCTCCACCATCGTCCTACTGCTGAGTGGAGTAGGCTCGCCGCGAGGATCACCATGAGGTCTACTAGTGTCCTCACTTGCCTGAAAAATCGAACGACCATCTCCAGCCAGTCCTCGGCTGCCTGGGGGTCCGTCTCTCCATGAATCCTGGGTGGTCGCTGGTGCTGGAACTCGTGCAGAGCTCCGAGGCTACGTGCATCGTCAGCGGTCGGTGCTGGAAGCATTGGGGTCTCGGCGGGTAAAGGTATCGTCGGTGCCTCTTCTGTCAACGGGCCATGTACCGAGGCCTCGTCGCTCGGCGGGCTATAGTCGCGCTCTACTCTCGAATCCCTAGCTGGCTGCCGTCGTGGGGCCATCCTGAAAAGGATAAAAGTGCGCCATGGTCAGAACAGTATACCTGGTGAGCTGACACAAGTAATCACAATGAAAACATGAAACACAGATGCAATCAATGTTTTCGTGCATTAAGTCGGAAATCAGAAGTCAGGGTCCTAGTGTACGGATACGTCGGCTGCCGCACCAACACTTGACTCCCCAGACTGATAACCACACTCAATACGCTGAACACTATTGCTTCACATAGAAGAAAGATCAGAGTCTGCGGTAGAACCGACCACCTCTGATACCAAATTTTCATGACCTATCCTCAGGGCCCGTGCCGTGACTACCCCAAGCCCGCCTTCCATAGGCCAGGGGCTGGCGACTAGCACCAAGGCGTAAATCCCAGAAAGAGGGAAGGCATTGCCTTTGAAAAGTAAACAAGAAACAAAGAGTAAGCAAGCGGAAAAGTAATCACTAAGTAAAAACTTTAACAAGCTGTGCTGAAAGTAAGGGGCCGGAAATACAAGCCCAACTGTAAAGTACAACTGAAAGGGCAAAACAACAACTGAATGGAAAAGTCGCAGCATCGAGCCATCCTCTGGAAGTCCCACCTGAAGGGTGGGTACAGATAGCCTCCACTTCTACTCGGTTCCACCTGACCGCTCCGAGTACGTCCCTCCCAGTGGTCTACCTCCAGGTACTGTCCTGCTCCACACGCCTCCACCACGATCAGCGCTGTCCGTCGTCTGCAACCAACACAATGTAGTGCGGGCAAAGCCCATGCAGGGGTGAGTATAAGCTACTCAGTAGGGACCCCGGGACCCCCGATGGTCTCCCGAAATCCACCAAGTATAACCCACAAAGGGAAGATACAATCACGAAGTAACAACTGACACTGCTTAGGTATATACCCATACATATACCTAAGTCATCAATTCCCGTTCGGCCCAAACGTCCGAGCCCAAGCACAACTCAGTCCACACATGAAAGCAAATGTATTCCCACACAGGATGGCACAACACAATCCACAAAGGAGAGTAAAAATTAATCCACATAGGATAGCTCAACACAATCCACGACGGAGAGTAAACAGTAAATCCACACATGATAGCTCAACACAATCTACAAAGGAGGGTAAACAGGATTCAGCTCACACAGGTATACTTCTTCGTATGACGATAAAGATGATCACGGATCCATCTAAGTCTTCGGACCCACAAAGGATCGAAAGGTAATAACCCCCGCAAAGACCCACACATGATCGGGCCCACACAGGACCTGTAGGCGCTGGCTCACACAGAACCGCTGAGTACTGACCCACACAGGATCAGACCCACAGAGGATCGGGCCCACACAGGACCGGTAGCACTGATCCACGTAGGATCGCTGAGTGCAGTAGTCATCGCAGTCCACTGAGGATCTCTGCACTGTCGTCGTCGCAGTCCACTGAGGATCTCTACACAGTCGTCGTCGCAGTCCACTTAGGATCTCTGCACAGTCGTCGTCGTAGTCCACTTAGGATCTCTGCACAGTCGTCCTTGTCGAAGTAGCAGTCACAGCCAGCTCTAGGGTTCCCGCACACAACAACCTCATTCGGGATGGTCCGCTCCACGAGCCGAGAGGATGATACATCAACTGACACATAGTCCGATGTTGATGTATCAAAAAGTTCCATATCGTCAACAGGAACTCAACGTCGTAGACGGCGCGTCAATCGGACGCCCGGTCTGAGAGTTATTGGCTTTTTCGTCCAAGGGGCCCGGTTGGTTTTTAAGGAAAAACCAACCCGACCATACTCCACCTGCATACAAACCTCGGGCGAAGTTTGCCTAATGATCCGTCTCACTTAGAGGAATCCACCAAATCTGACGGCACGTCAATCGGACGTCCGTAGCTCAAGATATGAGTGTTTCCGCTCCGAGGGCCCGGTTGGTTTCGTGTACGAACCAACCCGGCCGAACCCAAAGTATTCCAAAACCTTGAGTGCGATATATCAAAACGACCGTCTCAATCCAAGGATCGTGTTTCCACTGACGGCGTGTTGTTCGGAGGCTGGTAACTCATGTTACGAGCATTTGACCGAAAACGGTCTGAAGACGGGGGGTCCGGGCCCAGGCCGACCCAGCCCGACCCCCCCCCCCTTGGGTAGGCCGAATTGGGTCGACCCAACCCTGTCTGACCCGGTCCAGTCCGGCCCGGGCGCGACCCGGCCGGTCGGACCGGCCTGGCTCGGTTCGACTGAGCGGCCGAGTGGCCGAGCACCGCGGGGCGCTGCCCCCGCGGTCTGGAGGAAGCCGCGGCCCCGCGTGGGCCACGCTGGAGAACCGCGGACACGGCTTCTGCCGCGTCCCGTGCAGGCGAGCCGGACTCGTGCAGCCGCGGGTCCGTTGGCCGCCACCCCCTCCGGCCGCCGGCGACCCACGCCGCCAGAATCTTCTGCGGGCCACCAGAGTTGCTCCGGTGGTCCGTTTTCCTTCCCGTCTGCGCCGTTGTTCCTCCCGGGTTATGTTCTTCACTGCAGGATCAACAAACTGCCCTTGCGTCACATTTTGTCATCGCCCACCAAATCCGCACGACCACGAAGAACGGCGGAGGGTTGTCGGGCCGTGTTCGTTTGGCCCGCACCCTCCGCGTTAGTTAACAACAACGGGAGTAAAAAATAATTCAACACATGATACAACAATTTTAATAAATTAAAATTGTTCATTTGCATCCGGTTCATTAATTTTAAAGAAACGTTCACGGGAATAAGGGAATTTCCAAAAACAAAATTCCCCACCTCGTCAAGTCGTCACACGCGTTCTTCGCGGAATTGCTCGTCGCAAAAGGAGGGGATCGTCGCGTCATCGTGGAAGGGCGTCACGTCGTCGCGGAACCCGGCGTTGCGTCGACGAACTCAATGGACCAAGAAACAACAGATTTAATTATAAATAATTAAATCCGTGTTTTGTTAAAAACCACAAAGGAGATTTAAATAATCACAAACACTCACCTCAACGGAAGATCGAAGGATCTTGTCGTGGAGGATGGAACATCGCCGAAGAACGTCTCGGATGAAGCGTCGTCAAACACCGAGGGTGACGGCGTTTTTCGCGTTCTTCGCGTTCTTCGTGTTCTTCGCGACGGAGGATGAAGGCTCAAGAATTTTATCAATCCTCTCAACATGTAATCCTCCAAATGCCGTGTTGGTCTTATTTTATTATTACTCCAACAAACGAAAAAGGTAAGTAACGACCCATCAATTCGTTGAATTAATTCAACGAAAGAAACCGCCCATTTAATTCATGAAATAAACCGCCCAATTAAATTGTGCGTTAAGGATTTAAGAAAACGCGTCAGTTGACTTTCATAATGACGGGTTTTTGCGGATGCGTTACTTAGTGGAATGAAATGGCGGGGCTCGTGCGGGCCCCACCTCACAAATATCCTACCCAGAGGGTAGGATATTTCTGGATAGCACCCTATCCATTTCAACTCAGTTTAAGTGGCTTTCAAGTTCCTTCTTGTGGCTTAAGTGAAAAAAAATAAAGTTTGTCGAACAAATTATTTTATTTCATAACTTTAAGCCCAAAAATTAAAACCCACACCCAAGAAAACGCAACTTCAGAAGAGGCGTTTCTAATCAAATACCGGCACTGCGATTTCATCAGTGCCCTCAGAATTCGATTCCGGGAACCGGTTCAAAAGTTAGAAAAACCCGCTCGTCTGTTCACTGAACGTACCCGAGCCAAACATCGGAAAATGATTCCGGGCACACCGGGCCTCAGAATCAGGTGCCGTCAGAAACTGCACTCTTGTAAAATTCCAATGAAAATTATGAAAAAAATTCCCTTGAAATTTACGGGTCATTACATTATTCTACCACATGTCACATCTTGAAAACCATATATAAGTGTGCCATAATATATTAAAAATATTCATCCATACATCATATCATAATTAACCCATCGGTAGAAAAAGTTTTCAGGAAATAATTGCTAAACTATCATTATAACTAGCCATCAAGATAAATGAAGTGTATGGTATTATAATATTATATCCCTAGTGTAACAATCCAATTCTTTTAGGATGTAACAATGAAAAATACCGTGAAATATTACTACAAACAAGAAGATATAGATATTTCTTTTTGAATCTTTTAAAATGTTAAAATTCATAGAATAATCAGAATTGATGTTTCTTTGAAAGGAAAATTTCAAACTTTTAATGTAATCTTGGTAATTAATAATGGTAATCACTGTTATTAAATAGAGTCAAATCTTGAATGTTTGAAAACATACCTTCATAATTTTGTCAAAATGGAATAACAGTGTTATATGAAAATCTTTTGAAAATATTTTTATATGAATTTTCATTAAAAATAAAAATAATTATAAATTATGATAAAATACATTCTTAGAATATGAATATGGAATAGAAATATTTTAGACTCATGGGGATAAATAAGGGTAAATATTATCAAAAACATCCATTCCATCTTTTTTAGTAAAACATATATGAGAATTGAATGAATATATAATTTATGGACCAAACATAGTGGTCATATATTGAGAGTGGTTTGGGTTTACTGATCATTTTTAGAATCATAGTTAAAAGAGTCCAATACTGTATTGTGTTCACTCCCCATTAACGAAAACATATTGGATAAAGTCTTACCTTGAAATGGGTAAAACCCCATTAAAAATTCATATAATCTCAAAAAATATAAATCATTACACAATTCATTAAAAGAATATATAATTTATGGACCAAAGATTACATAATGAAAAAAATATTTTAGTCATCCATTTGAACATAAAATATTATCATTTCATTACATCTTTTTGAACACATTGGAAAGAAAATATATATTTGATATAATCATTAAAAATCATACTTATTAGTCATCTATAACAAGGAATTAGATTTTATCATAATATCATGTCCCTAGTGAATGATTAAAATCATTAATGGATGTTTACAATGATGGAATGTGCATAGAAATTTATATAATAACCAAGAGGAAATATCTATTTCTCTTTTTAAATATTAAATAACGATAAAATAAAAGGAATTGGAATTTCCTTTAAATAAAAATAATATTTTTTGGAGAAATATTTATAATCAAATAATGGTCACTGTGGATGGAAAATGTGGTCATGTTGTAAAACATAAAAGGAATATTGATTTTATACATTTATAAAAATTCAAAAGCTAGTCATATGAATTTTTTTGAATGTATTTATTTAAATAATTTTAATAAAATCCCAGGTTAGTAGAAAATTTCTTCATAATAAATTTATGTATACATAAAGACATTTATAAAACAATTTTTAATAAATGTATATTGAGGTGAGAAAATATAACAAATAATAAAAAAATATTATCAAATAATTTATACTGATAACATTGACATAAAAAAGGGGCTAGTAGATTGAAAATAAAAAACCCCAAAAATAACTATAGAAGGAAAAAATAAATAATATTATGATGATAGTGAACATTAATTTTTTATAATTTAAATTGAAATATAAAAATTCCTTATAAAAAGAGAGATTCTAACATAAATAACTTATAGATTTAGAAATGATTTAGTTAAAACATCCAAAAGATATAATTCTATAAGGATTATTAAAACCAAAAATATTCATGAAAATCAAATTCAAAAAAAATTGTGATTATTATATACACTAAAAACATAATGAAAGTGGTAGATATAGAACGTATCCCCATAAAATGAAATTAAGATGTGAGAACATGTACAATTGTTCAATATCGTACATAAAAAGTCCATCAATGATAAAACATGAGTTGAATTTTTTAACCCCTTTTAAATAATGAAATTATTATTAAAACAACCATATTTTTGTATATATACTATTGGAAATTAAAAACTAGTTAATATGGAATATTTATGAAAGATATAAATGTGAGACAAGAAACCCATAAATATTTTATAACATTTGATTTAAAATACCATAAAATAGTATATTAAAAATTAAATATCCTATAAAATATTTACCCTTGATATAATAATTCAATAATTTGAAATATACATTGAATATACAATAATTGGTGCATGATAAAAAACATGTCTTAGAGAAGGAAATTGGAGATAAAACACTTACTTAAAGTATGAAATTAAACTTCTGCACTCTAACATAAACTAAAAAATATTTATATTCCTAATAAATACATTAAAAAATATGTACACTTATCTAACAATACATCACACCATCAAATGATTAAAAAATCTATAGTTTTTTGTTAAATGTGGTCTTTTATATGCATCTTTAAATTTTGAAATTCAGGTGATTTAAATTTTTCCAGGAAACATAAAATTAAAAATTTTAAAAATATGATATATAATTATTGTATTAAAATGTTGAACTATATATGTAACACAGATATGAAAAAAATCATCTCCTCATGGAGGTAGCACATCACATGTTTTCATAATTGATGCACTCAATTTTTCATGATTTAAAATAAATGAAGGTATGTTATTAGTTTTCATAAGATAAAATATTCATATAGTAAATGCCATATATATTATTTAATCTAATATAAATAACTAGTTATTAAATGTGGTGGCAAAATATAAATTAAATATTTTTATAGAGGGGGTAGTCTCTATGTACGGATGAGAAATGTTCAAAATTTCCATTCGATGGAATGAAGATATAATATAGTGGTACCATTTAATAAATACATTTTATTATTTTAAGTAAACACTTTTATTTATTTTAATATGTTTATATATGTTTTTGATGAGTTTTTAGAAATTGGAAAAATTAATATGGTTGGAAATGACATATACCTCATCCTTGGATAATCTCATTCAAAAAACACCTTAAGGATTCATGGATTGGACTTTTGGGGTGATAATAACTTATAGTTCCTGGATAAGGGTGTTGGGAAGATAATTGGATAGTGAATGGTAATGATAAAATGCTAGTGTGGTGTAGATAGGTGGGAATATGGGGTGATATTTTATACGTTAGGGGAGTGGAACAATTGTACTAAACATAAAATTAAAATAATTAGATTAATTTCCATGAGAAAGTGGAACCAATTTTATAAGGAATTAATTTTATTCTGAGATAAGAGGTAAATAAAATCATATAATTAGATAAATTAATGTTTTAGTGATTATTTTACTCCTACCTAGTAGGTCGATCCCCCCGTTAACCATTTTAATATTTACCATGGTGAAAATATTTTACCATAGAAAATTTTTAATTTTGGTAAAATGTAGATAAACCATATTAAATATTCTTCATTATATTAATTCAAAATATGAAATATATTAAATAAGATTAAATTTTAAAATTTTAAAAAAATTATTTTTCATATAAAAATGAAAAATTTATTATAAATTAGTTTAGAGATAAAATATTTTTTATGTGAAAATTTTAATTTAAACAAAAACCATATAAAATAGTGAAATAAATGAAATTTATTGCATTATAGAACAAAATATATATATTTTTTTATCCCTTTTATATCAATAAAAAGTTGAATGTATCTCTGTGAATACTAAATTAATGGAAAAGTACAAACCTAGTTTCCTTAATAAAATAAAATAAATTTTTTTTACAAAATGTCATGAATGGTTTTTAAAATTAAAAAAATTATTATAAATTTTATATTTTACTCCTTAAACATATATTTGGTCTTAAAAATGTTTCTTATTTTTTTTATTTCATTTTTATATAATAATTATCAAATAAATGCTATTCTATTTGTTTAAATATTATTTTCCACTATTTATCAAAAAAATCTTTTTCAGAGAAATCATATAATTTAACCAACGTATAATTTTTATGTAATGAATTAAAAGTCATTTTTTGAAATAATTTTTCTAATGTGGGTATAAATTTGTTCTTAATTACTTGTAAAAAAATGTTTAAATCCCATTTTTATAGTAAATGAATTTTAATAGAAAAAATATAATTTATTGTCATTCCATTCATAGTAAAAAACACTAAATGATTGATAATTTATTTTACTGTATAAATTATAAAATATTTCATAAATATTATTTATCAAGGTGATTAATTTAATTTATTAATCTAAAAATACATTACACTCTTCAAAAACATGTTTTGAAAATATCATTATTTAAAATCAAATAATTTTATCTTCTTCTCTGTAAAATTAAAAATAAATGTTGGAATGGTTATTATTAGTGAATACATAAAAAAATTAATTATTCAATATTTAAATATACAAAATAATATAAATTTATCTTTTAAAATTATCATATATTATATAAATAAAAATATTTTTTTTAATTGAATAAAAATTTTCTATGACTAATTAATGTAGTGCACATTATAATTACATTGAAAATATAACTTATTATTGAAAAGACAATTTAATTGAAATATATTTAATTTTTTATTATAATAAATCATAATTCCTATAATCTCAATGTTAGATTCATAACAATCCATCAAACACACTGAATATATTATAGAGAAGTATTTTCTAAAATATTGTGGTGTTAAAAAGATATTCTTTCGTACCTACATTCTATTTCCAACCAAATAGTGAGTGAGAAAAACAATGTATGGAACCAAAAATATGGTCTCAAATATATTTTGTATTTATAGTGTTTGTGAATGAGATATGCTAGGAATAAATAAATATACGGAGGAAGTCTAGATAATGACCATGGGAAATATTAGGGTTCTAACAAGACACTCAAGACAGACTATACCCCCTTTAACTAATTTGGGAATTCCTCAAAGAATATTAACCACCTATTGGGGTTCATTTCCAACATCAAAAAGTATTTTATTATCATATTTACTTCATCCATTGATGGTGTATAATTGGGAACAATAAAAATACCTAAAAAAATGTAAACATCCTTAAAACCAATGATAACACTGTGAAAAAATATGAATCCCTTCTGAACATAGTAATGAACACATGTATAATATTCCCAACCCATGAAAATATAATATTACACTTGGGTGGTCTCATCCCCTTCCCCGAACAATGTATTAGTCCCCCATTAATCAATGTTACATAATTGCACCATTACATGATCCCAAAATCATATTTCACACAAACACAAACACACTCAAACTCACAAATATATATATATATATATATATATATATATATATATATCTTCCTCACATAAATCATATATACCAAGGGGTGAATCTTCACTAACACCTACTTCCATCACACAATCATATATAGGGGTACATAATCCCCAAAACCTCACGTAAAACCCCAATTCCTAGTTACCATACAATACTTTTCATGTGTACTTTAAGTTTTCCTTTTAGAACATATCATAGAAAACTAATATATAATATATGATAAAATTTCATCAACCACACTTCAGTACTATGGTAAAAACATAAATTGACACACCATGTCTCCCTACATTCTCCTTATAAAGGATAAGCACAATACATAAGCACCCAATGTAGTTCCCTTACCCAAATACGATTATGAACACCATACATGTGATCCTCTTCATCATTATCATCAATCAGGTGCATCCCATCACTCATAAGCTATGAAAACCCTGCATTACTTTGATAAACATAAAGCCCCACCATACTTGTAGAAAATCCCCACTATCACATCTTAATAGAGATGGCATGGTGACCACCTCTCTTAGCAAGTCCATCATATGTATTTACTAACAAAGTTTACCAATCCATGATCAACCCAATGAATAGAACCTTGGTTCTCATAAACTAGTGGGGGAGGATACCTTAGCAATCTATTGACTAAACTATCCCAATAATTGTGTATAATCTCGTAGTTGTTTCATGTCCTACCATGGTCAATCCCTATAATGTTGTGATTTCCTCTATAAGGAGTTTTCTAAGAGACCCTATAATAAGTAAACTATGTTGCATACAATTCATTTAAATTATGACCCTACGTGTTGAATTGTGTTATAGATCATTTTTTAATCAACCCCCTAAGATTTATTGGGTGGGGAATCAATCATTTTTTTATGTTACATAAACCTCATGGAATACTATTATTATCAAGGGTGTAGCCATTAGTAGCTAGTTCATAAATAAAAAACTCAAGGGTTTATAGTTTCTCTAAGAACGTACATAAATCTAAAGTAATGTAATTTTATTTAAAAATAATACTTATATTAAAAAGGACAATCATTCCCAATGGTGATACAACATATAAAAATATACATATTAAATAATATTAAAAAAAATTGAGAATTATTAGGGACCACCTATCTCCTACACTATGCCATTCCCCTTTATTTAATAAAAAATATACTCACAAAAAATATTTTCTAAGTCATGTATCACTTTCCAACCCCCTCATCAATTCATAAAATCCCAATTATAGAATTATAATCATTCATATTTAATTAAAATAATTCAAAAATAATTGTTCAATTTAATAAAAATTGTTATAGTTCATGGAAAATCATTGAGCAACATATGCTCATTTAAACCACGATCGATATGTTGAGTTTCAATCTACACACAAATTTGAACTTAGTACATGCGAAATACCCAATGTACAACATTCATTTGATATCTAATTTCCCGATTTTTGCTAAATCACAAATATGTTCATATTTGACATACCTAAATTAATACATCTTGAAGCATCATACATTTACCCTCTTATGAAATAATATAGCCACCATAAGTAAAATATATATTATATTATAATGATTATATAATGCATCCATGGAGTCACCAAAAACCCTAATTCTGGTCACCCAAATCATATGGGAAAACAAGGATATGATGGTTGTGGAATGAACATGTAAATAACCCAACATAATAATTGATGAAATAACACCCAAAATTACACCAACCTAATTGAAAATAAAATTAAAATAGGGGTTTATCCCCATGTCTTTATATGTTTGTTAGAGCATATGATAAGGGATTTCACATAAAAATATAAATTTGAAAAATTATAAGAAACCACATAAAGAACTATTGATTGAAGAATGCTTTGGGAATAATCCATTCCAATCATTGATCCAATTTATTCTTTCAATTGTCTCATACATTCCCATATTTAGTGTTTGTCCACACTATTCACCCAGTCATATGTGAACATATACACCCATCTAATCCATAATTGGTATTTTTTTAATAGTTTCCTCATAACTATGAACCAAAACCCTTGAAAAAACTATCCTATACAGTTTTCCTACATAGTTTTTCTTAACTAACTACCAACCATTGACAAGGAAACACACCCTTAAAATTTATTAAATTCAAATCAATGATCATGAAACTATACAAAGAACCAGAATCACGTTTTGGAACCCAATACATATCCAAATAATTTCCTCATGATTCTCTAACACTCATAATAATTGGTCTAAATATTAATTCTTAAATGATCCCATCTCCTAAAATAAAAACTAAAAAATATTAATGAAATTCATAACAGAAATACATAGTGACTTTTTAATTTTTTTTATGTAAAATATTTGTTTCATGTGTGAAGTGATAAAACAGACTATAATAAGTAATTGTTGTTGAATTTTCAAGAAATAATAATAAAAATTGGGGTATTTTAGTTCATGGATTCACCAAATTCTCAGCAAAACTCATAATGGTGAAAACCATAAAAATTGGTATTAGGGAAACAATGGTTTTCTATTAATTTACAGATGTATTTACATCACTACAATAAGGTTTTTTGAATACAATTTCAATGATATTTTTATAAACTATTTTTAAATATTGAATGTTTTCATGTTTATATATTTATGGTGTTCAATGACATTGATAATATGTTTCGATCATTTAAATATCCAATGAATAGTATTTATTCTGTTAAAAATTGGAATTAAAAAAATCAATGGTAAATATTGTAATATTTCAATTAAAGGAATTCCACCACACTAACTTTTGTTTTTAATGGATGTTCTAGAAATTTAAACTTATGTTATTACATATGATTTAGAATAAATATCATTAACATGGTATAAAAGGATGATTAAGTCAGTTATGGGTGAATAATAAATTATCTCTAATATCCTCAATTTGAAAATTAATTTCCAAATGTTATGGGGATGGTAGGATCAAAAGTAATTTATGGCATGATATAAATTATACTTGAATGAAATTTTTTTTTGAATAGGTATAAATTAATATTTAGTGATTGATGAATAAATATATCTATATGATTGATGATGAATATATCAATCAATTGTATTCATGTATAAATGTTGTGGTGAGAACCATTAGAGGTTTTATAAGGTCTCATTAAGATTCAATAGTGTTCAAAAATATACAATGTATCTTACATGATATATTTGATGAAAATGATTCATCACTATAGAATCACGATCATATCCCATTCATAGTGGATAAATTTTATGGGATTTTTTTTTTCATATGAAATTTAAATATAATTCAAACACAAGAAAAATAATGTAGCTCAAATATATTGAGGTATTCAAAAAAGATGATGATGAAGATAGAGGTTTATATAAGGATGATAATATTGATTTAATGATAGAAACGAATATAGAAATCATATCAAGAGGAATCTAGAGGTGAAAATTTGAACATTGATGTATGTTAACCATAATTCGTTTCTTTTATGGGGATATTATATATTTCACTAGAAATCATTCAACATTGGAAGAAAGCGAAGAGGATTCCTATCATGATGTTTCAAGGAAAAATTACATAAAATCTAAAAGCCGTATGTTTTCATCATGGTTTATAAAAAATAAATCGTTTGTTACATAAAATAATATTTATATATCCAAGAAAGAAGAAAAATTATGTGGTGAATGAGATAGTGATTTTTCCTCATGTTTTATAGGGGAGAAGACACTTATTCTAATAATAAATTCCCTTTATGCAGTTAGTGTATATGAATAAAATATAGAATAATATGATTAATCAATCACTAATGAATAGTTATAGAAATATTTTATGCAGTTAAAATGGAATGATATATTAGAGAAGAATAATTCCATAGTTGTTGAGTTAGATAGAAGAAATATAATATAAAATTAAAAATCCAATATTGTTGAATTTTATAGGGATAATTTCAAAAAGATACAAGCTAATTACCTCATAATTTTCTATAAGTTATCATAAATACTATATGATGATAAAAATAATATTGAATTAGTGAAATATATGAGTCATTTATAGGAGATGTAGTTTGAATCACTAAAGGTGTATTTTATGGTGAAATAATATTATTACAAAAATTTCATGTATGGTTTTTATTTTTCTGATAACTAAATATTATATTCGTCGGGGAAATACAAGAGTTTTTTAAATGAAGTTAGACATGAGTATTTATTTAATAAATAAATGATATCAACCAATTATTCTCAGTGAAAATTGAATCATTATGTAAAAGAATAAATCCTTTGATAAAAATAGAAAAGGGAAGAAAATAACAAAGGGTTAATTATTCAAAATCTATTTTAATTCTAAAGGTATAAAATTGTTGAAAATATTATTATAGGATATGAATATGAAAAATTACATAATTAGGTAGAGAATTTATATATTATTTTACTATTCCAGATCATCAAAAAGAAATAAATAATGCTTTCAAAATGATTAAATAAAAATAAGTTCAACTGCTGCCAAGATTAGTTGTTGAAATTTTTTTGAACTTTTATGGCCATTATTAGTATTTTAGAGGACATAGAGACATGAATAATTGATTCTAGATTAGAGTAAGAACATTTAAATTGATTAAAAGATATTAATGGAACCCATGTAGTACATATTACCCTTGAAAACTAATAAATACAATCTAGATGTTATTCAATAACAAATTGGAATGTTATTGAATTTCTATGGTGGATTCAAAGAAATGTTCTGGAGATTAAGACACAAAGGTCGTGTCAATGAAAATATTAAATGATCTCAGTTGTTCATTAGTATTAACAATAATATCATAATGGATGTCATATTAGATATAATTGAAATTATATTATGATAAAATTAGATGCATGGTAAGAAGAAAATATAAGATATTGGGAATCCATTTGATATTTTCGACTCTATATTGGAAATAAAAAAACCAAAACTCAATTATAAAGTAAAAATATTTATCTAAACTAGAATATAATAGATAAATAAAATAGAATGTGTTTTTTAATCGTAATACAATTGTTTCAATGTTCATAAAATAAAGATGAATTGATTAGCCATAAGAAAAAATAATCATTATCATGTTATACTATTATGGTTTAGAAGTTTAAGATTTCTATCATTATTATATATGAGTTGATAAATAATTGAGATGCTGAAAGTGGATTTCATTCAAAAGGGGAGATGAATAACATTTCATGGTTGTTGGAGAAGAAATTTTAACATTCAGTAATGAATATAAAATGTATGATGAATATGACCACACACAGACATTTTCATTGGATTATTTTTGTCAAAGGTGAAATAAAACAAAATAAATCTATCTTTATGTTAATCCAATATTTTTGTTAAAATTTAAGATAACATTAACTTGGAGTATACTACAAATATATTTTATTTTACTAATGGCGTATAATTATCTTATTTATGTGGAGTTATATTTATAGAGTGTTTCTAAAAGAGTAATTATATGATGATAATATTTGAATCCAACTTACATATTTGGTGAAGTATATATAGTAACCATTTATACATAAGTTCAATTTATGGTTTATACAACTAAAAATGACTTGTTATTAGTGGTTATCTTTTGGTATCTTAGTTTGTATAAAGTGATGTGAAGTTCTTTGATGAAGTAGATGTTAGTAACTATAAAGTATATCAGGCTATTATTTTTCTATGTTCTTGTTTCCTATATTGAGTTTGGTCAAGTATGATTAGAATTATTGAGTGTTTAATCATTAGTAACTGTATTGATTTTCAATGTGATTTATGTTTTTAGATGAAAACAAAATATAAATGTGTAGACTGTTAATGATAAAAAAAAGTTTTAGTGTATATTCTATCCTAAATATGAATAAGTTCAGAAGATTAAGTAATAATGACCTGATGTTGATTACTAATAATAAGGTATATTTTATAGAGATTTTAAGATGATTAAGGATAACATAACATCATTGAATTTTTCAAGTGAATAAGATTTATTGAAAATACATGAACAATATAAGTATGTTGGATTTAGTTTTCAATAGAAATAATTTTCTATGTAAAATTAACAATAATAATTATAAGAGGTATAGTATATTCCATGTTTCTCATGTGTTTGAATTTTTTTGAATGTAGTTTTTAGATGATTAGAGTTATATAGTAGTGTTTTATAGATGTAGTAAATGTTGTTTAAAATACATATAAGTCCAAACTAAGTAATATTTTTTCACTATATACTAGATTCACACTGTGTTGATGGAAGAAAATTTATAATATAAAAAACCATGCTTTTATGCTTTATGGTAACTCATAATAGACCATGAGAAATTTGGAAATTTTCTTAGAGAAAGATTAAATATATAAGGCTCATTTTGATCTGTATGTAGAGTCCATCTCAAATATAAATTATAAATTTAATATATACATGAATATAATAAACTCCCAATGATAAATATGTAAAACACACTATAGAATAAAAATAAAAATTTGAGTATGATTATAGTACATAAAATTCAGATCTGTTTATATGTTAAATTCTCCTTGATAAAACATACAAAAAATATTTTGTCATCTAAAATATGAATCATTGATTCTGAATATACATATGAATCATTTATTAAATATAGAGAGGGATCAAAAAATTTCATGTGTTTGTTTTCAAAAGTTAACAGTATAATATTTATCATATAAAAATATGTTAATATATATATTTTTATATTAAATGTGTGTTTTAAAAGATAATTCATAAGATTTAAATGATTGTATTATAAAACTATTCTATTATGGATTAAAAATATCAATGAGAATTCATAATAAAATATTTTATATAATCAGGGTTATAATATTATTATGACTATTGTGGTTTGAAAATGGAATTACTAAATAAAACCATTAATATGTTGTTGTATTTTTGGGTGACCACACAATTTTATGAAGGACATTTCATAGAAGATAATGATTAGTGGTTTCCAAGATCAATTATCATTTTTATGTAATGTTGAGTGATTTATTTCATCATAATTATATATATCATCTCATATTATATGTAATCATTCCACAATAAGTAGACAATGAGACGAAAATTAAATGTGTTACACCGTGAAAATTGTTTTTCACAATAAAAATCTATGTTATAGTTAAATAGAAGTCATTGGATTTAATTTTATTCATAAGGAATGTAGGAATTACATTATAAATTTTATAGTTACCTAAAATATAGAATAAATTTGGATAATAATTAATCTACAATTTAATAGTATTAAAATAATTTCGTTAGATTGAATATGAATTTTAAAATAAATTTTGAACATAAAGAAGAATAGTTTATATGTATGGTGAATATTAATAGGCATATTATATGAATTAAAAGTATAATTGAATTGAATAATAATAGAGAACATTATTTATCATGTATAAAGATTTATATGTGTACTTCAGTGAATACTTAATGAATATGGTAACTTATATCAGTGATAATAGAAGATGAAATATAATAATGTGAAAATGAGTACACCATTGTTTCTTTGCAATCATCACATTTATTTTATGCGGTGAGTAAGAATAGAAATCAAATGTCCCATAAATTAAACAATATTTCTAGTACTATAATATTTTTTGTGATAAATCTACTAGATATAATTATAATCCATACGTCAATAATGTAAAAGATGTAATGACCCTCACCCCATTAGCCTAGAACTAATGTCTGCATTATTACATTATCATAGATTTACTACAATAACATATTGAACTAATTAATATTTTAGTATTTTATTGAACCATATTACATAATTGATACCCACTTTACATTGGAAAAAGAAAATATTGAAAAAATAGTAATTTCCAACATCCATGAAACTCATTCCAATAATTTATCTTCATATCCTAGGGAAAGTAAAAAAAAATAGGTGTGAGCTCAAATGGTAAGTAATGGTTAAGTACAACAGATGTTATCATTAATCAATAAGAAAATTAAATATTTATAGGTAGATAATTAAACACATATTACATTTAGATAACTTGAATATCATGGTGAGATATAGAGGAATCAATACATCAAGGTAAATAACTGAAAAGACATTTCTTTTAATCAATAAGGTGAGAATGAAATGCAACCACATATAATTTCTTAGTAAAGATTTCTCAGAAAATAATAATAATAACAAAATTCTCAATAAACTAAATTTTTCATTATATGATGCTAGGTTTCATAGGTATATTATACATTTACTTTCGAGATCGTTCAAATATAGTTTAAAACTTCTTGGGTAAAAACCCATCTAATTATTGTAGAGATTCATCTCATGAGACTACTATATTATAAATGGGATTTATGTAAATGTTACCCAACACATATCATACATATCCAAATAATTCCTCATTTATAGAAGAAATTATTTAATTTATAAAAAAATTCTTTTCATAGTGTATCTGTCTTGAGTAACGTATATATATTTGTCAATATTTCCATAGTTAATCAAATAACATTACATGTGAACACAGAATGTAAAAATGGAATTACTTTTAGGAAATAATAATATTAATAACAAATTTATGTGGATATTTAATAGAAATAAAATTTATTATGAATAATTTTTTCAACAAATTTATTTTTTTCAAGAGAATTAAAAAACCAACAATATAATGTGGGATTTCACAAAACCTTTTAGCACTTCATAATATATAATTCAAATCCTCGTGGATGAAATAATAAAAAATGGAACATAAAATACCAAAAATTATGAATTAATAATGATATTAAATATAAAAGGTGTAGTATATACACCACATAAATGTGAATTGATTCACATCAACAAATAAGTCTCAGTGGCTTGTAAACTGAGATAAAACCACTTACATTATACTTATTTTTTGTTTAAACATGATTTAAAATCATGTATAGTGATTTTAAACATGTTATTAATGTATTATATAAACTTATTATGATAAAAAATATTATATATGATCCTTTTATAAAAACGTATTACCAGTTCTGTAATAATTTTTCATTATTTTGGTTGTTTTGGGTGTTGAATTCCTTGTTTTCCAATGCATGTTTTTTCATCATAAATATGAATCGTGCCTGTATTAAATAGTTTTAAAATATAAATAATAATAATCAAAAATTATATATCTTATTTTAAAAAAAATATTAAATCAATCATGAATTATGGTTACAAAAAAATAAGTACATCATGATTTTAGAGAGGGTAGGCCTTACGTACGCATGAGTAACATTTCCATTTTAACTTTTCATTATAGAAAAGAGAAAAGTGATATATTATAATTAAATAATAATAATAATATCATTAATATTATATTATATACTTATACATCATCCTTGTGGCGTGGGGATGAAAACAGAGTCGCATTGCTTCATGAAGGGGTAGTCTACAAGTACATGACTGATGTTACCATCTTTACTTGTGTGAAATGAAAATAAAGAAATTGAAATATAAAATATTTATATAATTATACAATTTTAATGAATAAAAAATATCTTTTATGTATATAACATATAATCATTAACTTTATATTTATCACATTCTAGGTGAATCGTTAGGGAAAGACGAATCACATCGCTTCATGCGAAGGTTGTTCGTTGAACACACAAGTGATGTTATCATATCTCTTAAATAATGGATGGAAAAAAGATAAATATTATATACTAACACAATAAATATTATTATTTAATAAATATCCTATATATATATTATATATATTATTATACCCAACTTATAAATGTGGTAATGGAAGAACGAACGACATCGATTCATGCTGGGGTAGTATGTCGTACACATGAACGATGATTTCATAACGCAGTTGATGGAATTGGGGAGGGTTATAAATCCTGAAATTATTATAAAAAGATAATATTATATTTAAAATTATTATTTTATTATATCTTAATTGTTTAATAAAAATATTAGTAGGTGGAGAATGATATAAAAGAATAAGGCATGTTGAAGAAAATTACATTCTATTATGGTATCTAAAATTGATTTTCTCTTAATCCATTAATGTTTCAATTGAAAGGAAAAATAATTCTTTTAGGAATTTTGGATTGAATATGGTATGTTATATTTATAGATATTTTATAAGAAAATTTTACTTTTAGTTTGTACAAGATAGGGGATTGATTCTCCTTTCGTAGTGGAGGAGGAGTGAAAGTTTTGTAAATACACAATACTATTCAGTATTGGAAGGTAAATATTACCAATAGGGGAACCAAAATTGATAATTAATGTTTTAGAGGTGTGGTATAGTGGATAAAATCCTCCAAAAAACACAATGAAATAGATGTATTAATCATTTTTATCTAAACTTCAATGTTTCCAAAAGCTCACCATTTTGGTTTTTCACTACAATAACCAATTTTATAACCAATGTAATTTATAATTTTAGATCAAATTAAATATAAAAATTATATAAAAATTAGATATTATTATTTTAAATATTTTTTTAAATTTATAAAATAGAACACTTATGTGTCTTGATACTTTATTTTATTCCAACAGAATGTACCTTCCAAGGACACCACATTAACTTTAATTGTGCTAACATAGTTTTATCAATTTGGGGGTCAATATATTTATTATAATACAAAAATTGTTATAGTAATTTAATATATACAATATTAATTATCAAATGAAAATAAATATTATGAAAATATTATTTTTAATAATTTTAATTTATTTAATAATCTAGAATTAATCATAAAATAACCTCAAGGTGAATTTTTATATTATTCATTCAAACTGAATTTAATAATATCAACAAAATTATGAATTTAAAATATATTATTGTCACATATATGTAACATTATATATTAAAATAACAATTAATTTTACATAACAGTTCATTCAATTTAATTCATTTTGAAAAAATTTATTATTATTTATATTATTTAAATATGAACTACATATTTACTTTGTTGGTGTTTCTTATCATTTAATGTAATTATTTCATCTCCAAAAAATTGAAATAAATTATCTTGATAAAAATAACTCATTAATATATCTATGGTATATATATATATATAATAGAACATATTTCTTCTTAATAACAAGGCTTTATATAAACTAAATGAATTAAGGATATCTTTTTTATAATTTTCCTTACATAACTTTTTATAGGGGTTATATTCGAAGGAAAGTGGAATATAATTGATATATTTAAAATAAATTTATACTAATATTGTAAATATAATCATTATATATAACTATATAATTATTTAGGTGAATTTAAATCATATCATTCTAGTTTAACCCTAGTGAAATTAAATTTTACATTAACTGTGGAAATTAATATTTAATTTATTCACTATTTATTTCAGTTAAAAATTTTGTTTACCATATTATAAAATATAATTAATTCACATTAAAAATATGGTATCAATTTTTTCCAATAAAATTCAAATAATTCAAAAAAATATATAATTTAAATTTTATCTCATTTGTATGATGAGAATCCAGGTTTATAAAGTGAGAATGATCATAATATTAAAAATATTATATATAAAATCAAAATGAAATTGATTTATATAACATAAATTTGATTAATTAATGTATAATATAAGTAATGTTACATTATAAAAAATAAAAATCATTTTTTAACAATATGAAATATATGAACGAAAAGGATTTTTGAAGTTAAAATTTCATATTTTTCACTATTCATAGAAAAATGTAACTTCTTAGAAAATCTATAAAAAATCAATCTAAGATAACACCAATATTTTGTTTTCAGAAATTATGTTTTCTTTTTAAATAAAATTTATATATATTTTAAAATATTATTTTTAAATTAATTTCTCAATACATGACTCCACCATGTTTTGGCTAGACCATGTGTTGTGTGTATTATAAACTATTAAAGAACATAAATTTATTATTAATGAAATATAACATACTTTTTTAGGGTGTGAAATTAATCCAAAATAAATAAATTTAGTCCTCAAAATTTGAATTTTTTTTGTAATAATGTTTTTGATATTTTACAATACCTTTAGTGTAAGACTTATATCATAAAATGGATAATAAAATGCCCTCTAAAAAAGAGATAAAGGGAAGTATAATGAAATTATTGAATTATAACACCACTAGGTTACCCAGTAGAAGAAAATATGTGGGAAATGATAACATAGAAATGGAAAAGAATACTAAATACAACATACTAATGTTGAGTGATAAGGAAAATTTATGGAATGAAATGTTCTAATAGAGGTAAGGTTGATGACATCAAAACCATAAACTAAATAGAAGTGAATAAAGTCATTAATATCATCAGAAATGATTTCAATATGATAAAATTTTTGTTTCAAGTTCACTTCACTAATGTTGAGTAATTACATTACTATCAATGAATATAATTAAATATACTTACTTAATTTTTTTTAATTTATAAGAACAATTTCATCCATTTGTTTTCTTCAATCAATTTCCAATTCATCCCTTCTTCTTGAAATTAATATCCAAAAAAGTATTATTTATTCTTGATACACTAAAATTCACTTTCTATAGATCTTATGAGAAAAAAAGTGTTTATCCGTCTTTCTGTCTATCTCGAAATATTTTCCAAAACAAATATATATAACACCACTAATCCAATATAAAAAAATATATATATATGGCGAATTAATACATTAATATCATCCAAAGTTTTAATTAAACCCTTTCATAAATGGTTAACCTTTTAAACCTTACAAACTATTAATTTCCATAAATGTAGGAATAAGGATACTAAAATTAAAAAATGAAATTATCATTAATCACTCAACAACAAGAAGTAGCACGTAATAATCACATATCAAACATGTGGCTACCTTCATCATGAATTATATTTAAACTTATTTATAACCTAAATCATCATAAGAAGTTATTGGAAACATGAATTATTCTTTAATCCTTCAATCAAAATAGTTCATTGGATATATTCCTTAAACAAAAAGATGTTGTAAACACCATTAATGATAGTATAAACAAGTTTTTCTACAAATAATTAAAAAATTACAATATATTCAGCATTATCCAATTTACATTATCTAAAGTAATCATTTATTTATAAAAAAACCATTACCTAAACATTTTTAGTATATCAAGGGTTATCATTCACTTGATCAAGTGTGTACGAAAAATTTTACCTTTCAACTGAATCCCATTCTTGGTAATATTCAGCATATTCTTTCATATCCTTATAGATACAGTACTATAGTAAAATAATTAAAAATTTAATAAATAATATATCCTAGAAGTAATTGAAAAAAAACATAAATTACATAATTATTTAATCCAAACAAAATAACATTAATCATATCTATTATTCAATGGAAATATCATATGCTTGATTGTGATTTATTAGCCTATTTGGATGTATATTTCATTAACGCTTTGAGAATTACTTTTTGTAGTCTCCCATATCCATATTGTTAAATCATTTAATGTAATACCCTAACCCCAAAATCCCAAAGTCACTGAATTATTTCAACACATGGGCATGATTTCAATGAATCAATTTGTGGAGGACCGATAAGTTTTAAAAACTTGGAAATTATATTACATACATTAAATTTATATTAAAATTTCATACATAAAATAATATATATATAATACTTTGAGAACACCATTATTCTCTTAGTTTAACCCTGCATATCAATCATAAAACACTACTTCACATCCTATGATGGAATTAAACATATGAAAGGGGTGTGCTCAGATGCTGGTAAAGATAACCAATATATTGGAATCTATCATAAATAAGAACCAACTTTGAAGAAAATGTATAAAATATTAACACAATCCTTGTAAACATAGTAATAAATATAATATAGAAATTATGAATCAAATAATTATATTTAATCTTTCACATGGATATTCAGAATAATAATATGTAATAATAGTCATATAACAAGTAAATGCATAATGTCATCCATCATTACCATACCATCAAGTCCTTTTTCCAAGACCATAATAACCATAACATATGACACTCATGCCAATACATTAGTTTGTCATATAATACATACCAATTCATCAAGGAGAAATAGTGGGCCCCACCCATCACTTACAAAGTCCAATGCATTCCACTTATAAAAGGGGTAAAGCATAACATAAACATTCGTACTAAATATATGAAACAAAAATTTAATACATTGACCATATACCATAAATGGTATCAAAATAGCACATCCAAAATAAAATATATCATAAAACATTCAATTAAAAATAGAAAATTGTATCATAAAAAATCAACCATAATTAAGAATAATATCTATTAGAGTATTGTGAAACTGGTATAAATACTCTAAAAAATCATTTAAAGACTTTCATAAGAATATCCCTTTTTACAATGAAATAATTTAATTTCAAAACAATTATAAAAGAAAAGATTTATTTTTAAAATAACATTATAATCATGTAAGAGGATCTTCAAAATTTTGAGGAATCATAATTGTTGAAATAGCCACTCGTGTCGTTTAAATTGAAAAATATATTATTTCATTAATTTGTAAAAAAGGTCACAAAGTATCTCATTTGGAAAATGACTGAAATATTCCATTACAAATGTTTTATAGAAAGTCAAAAATGAGTAAAATTGTCTTCAAACGTTTTTGATGATATTTTTATATAAATTTTACAAAACATATACATGGATGATAATTATGTTCTAGTAGATAGTAACGTATAAAAAATCATGGAGAATAATGAGATTGTCAAATTAACCTTTAACTTGTACATTGATTTTGTAAATGGTGAGTTAATATTATTTATAATTGTTAAATAATGTTATTAAATTATACTAGAGTCATATTCATATTTATGATATCATATATGATGCTCTTATATCCTTTTGTTAAAAATATTTTAGTGTTACCATTGTTTCAGGAGTTAACTACTTCATTTTCCCATTCAAAAATTTCATGTAGGTCATGTTTTTTATGCATATGATAGATTTTATTCATATAAATAATGAAATTAATTTCCTAATTATGAATTTCACTCATCATATAAATTTAATAATCATGCATGAATGGTTATTGTGGAGAATAAATCCAATCACGTCATGGAGATGGTAAGCTGTACGTACGAGCGTGCAATGATATCATTCACTTGATCGTTAAATGGTAAAAAATTGGATGGTATATTAATAATAAATAATAATAATCATGATATATTAATTATTTAATCCCATTAAAATCATTAATATACTGATTTAAATAATTTATAATTAAAAAACTGATTGCAACACGACATAGAGATGGTAAGTCGTACATATGCACACATGGTGTTATTTTTTTTAGGATGGGTAAAAGTAATAATATGGTTTTTCCATAATAAAAATAAAATATCATGGTTTATATTAAACAATACATATTAATTTATTATAAAAAAACATATAAAGATGATGTATATGATGAAAATAAATTTAATTGAATAGTTAAAACATTTACCTCTTCTTCGAGTGCCTCCTGTTGATGTTTCACAAAAGAACCCTTTAGGGTAGGGTAGCCTTCATCCATAATGTTTTCCACTAGGAATAATTGAGAGATGTTAAGAGGAGAATTTGGGAGGTTTTTCCTATAAAAATGTATTTATAGGAGGGAATTATGGATAATGAGAAGTTTTTTTATAAGATAAGAAAGGATCACTTTTTGATGTTATGAAATTATAAATTTATTATAAATTTATTTTCATTTAAAAATTTCATAAAAGTGAGGTATTTCAATGATAATGTGATTATGTGTTGATATACCATAAACCAATTAATTTTAGACATGTATATGTCGTGAAATAATAATTACATATTGGATTTAACCATTAGTTAGTCAATTGAACTCTTACCGTGCCTTATTGTCTTTTTACACTATATGGTTAATATAGTTACTATAAAATTACAAAAAACCCCAATTTTATAATTTATCACATATTTGATATTATCCAATTTATTGGGTCTATCCATATATTTTTATGTCTTTTATATCATTTCATAAAGTTATATTTATTTTAAAATGAAATTTATGTCAATTTTAATACTATTCAATAATTTTAATTTAAAAATTATAAAACCAACATAATAACCTCAAAATAATACTTCAAATATGTCACTAAAATGTACAAGGTGTCTTTGAAATTATTTTATGTCATTAATTAAGTAAAATTACAATTTTTTTAATATTTGTAATATCATTTATATAATATTTCAATTAAAAAAATAATTCCTGCTTCACCATTGTATCATCATTAATTGAAATTAATTAATATTTAAAAATTATAAATAAATTTATTTTATATATGATTTTATTTTATACTTTTATATACAATTTAAAAATGATGTTATCTTTTAGTGATATCAATATTAAAATTATTACACATATAATAAATGGGATTGTGGATTTTTGTTGCTTTCATTATTTTTTTTATTATTTATGTAATATTCTTGGAATAGGGTCCACTAAAGGATTCCATTTATAAAGTTCGGTGATAAGGTTCCAATTTAGTCATCTAATAAAATGTTTATTGGTTTTGGGTAATTATTATAAAATTTGTTTTAACTTTAATTAATGGATTTAACCTTAACTGTGGTAATAAAATAATTACTAAAGTTGTTATTAATAATATCCGAAAATAAAATTAAGCAATTAAAATAAATTGGAACCACTTATTTTAGATATTGAATCCCCTTTCAGAAATTAAAAAACATAACATTCAGTAATAAATATAAATTTAATCCATGTTGATAAAATGATAAAACAGATTTTTCAATGGTAAAAAGCATAAAAATACTAGAATATGTTCATATATAATTTAAATGAGAAAATAATTTCAATGAAATAAATTATATTAAATATTAAACATATATTATATTTTTACTTTCAACCCACCAAAAATATAATTTATCAACATAAATTAATTTGAAAAAAAAGATGTTTTCAATTAAAATTTATTATTTTTTACTGTTCATAAAAACTTAAAAAATATCAAAAAATATCAAAAAAATAAACCTAATTAAGTATATATATCGAACATACCATGAAAAAGATTATTTTGTTAAAAATAATATATAATTGTTTCAAATATAACATTCAAAATCGATTAACCATCAATAGGCGAAAATACTTCATTTTTTTGTAAAAAAACAATTTCTCCGAAATTTGGAATATTTTGTGATATCGTGTCAAAAAATACATATAATGAATTTTAAAATTATATTTATTATAGAAAATTTAATTTTTTTTAACACTAATCATAACATCTAATTAAATGTTTAGTTTATATATTATATTAAATTAAAATATTTTATTAATATATTTTTATTCAATAAAACCATGTCTCGTGGGCCAAGAAATCCAACTCATTATTATTTTTAGAGTTTGATTAACATAGTGTTGACTAATAAGAAATAATGTGACAAAATTATATTTATTTATAAATAAAAATATTTTAAAGTCATGGTATGTTACCTTGAAAATTATAAAATATTTTCTTTCCCCTTAAATCATCCGCACGGTGGAATTTTTACCCATACATTAAAAGAAAATTTATTTTCCAATTAATGATATACATAGGGGTTTCCTCCATCATGTATCAAATTCCAAAAAATCATTCTTTTTATTCTTTACATTAGAAATAATTTTCAATATTATCCTATTCTTCTAATTTTTTCTTATAAACCATAATACTTAGTGAATTATTTCTCAATCTTTTTATTACATGATATTATGTTCACTTATGGTGTGAATTTTTTGGAAAATTGTTCTCTTTGAATTTATTTCTTAATACAACAAAATGGATGATCATTCTAAGTCTTTAGACCATGTATATTGGTGAGTTTCTCATTCCTTTTTGTAGTAATATTTTATAAATAATGAAAAAAAACTAGATCATATAATATCCTTATGATAAATATTATATAATACCAAATCTAGTTAAATAAATAAAAACACTTGAAAAAAATCTTAATTTCCAAACTCGTAATCATAAACAGGGTTTAATAAAGGATGTATATTTTCAAATACTTCATCAAGGTGTGTATAAAAATGTGAATTATCCTAATCATATCTCATGGTAGTGTGAAATATGGTGTTCGGTTAGGCTAGTTCTTGTGTACTAGTTAATTCTTTAGTCAATACCAATTCACTTTTTTCAGGTTTATTACCCAAAGGTACCTTGGTATCAGAACCAAATCCACTTCCATTACCCAAACATGGATGTATTTCCTCTAAAACATACATAATAATTTTTTTAATAACACTTTATGATATTGTACTATACTATACTCAAATCATTAATAGGGTTATCATCTATAATCTATTATTTCCTTAATCTATTTCCCAAGGATCATACTCTAATTCAATCATTAATAACCTTAACCCAAGTAACCCAATGCTAGATCCATACATTATTACATTGTAATAGATACAAGGGATCGAATAACAAAGGAACAAATAATTTTTTTTGGAGAACCTTATTACATACATGATACCCAAATTACATTGGTAAAAGAAGATAAATCATAACAAACGTAAAATCCCATCATCCTTGGAACTCAACCACGAATTCATCTTCATATCATGGGGAAAAGAATACAAACCAAGGGTGTGGTCAAATTCTCAATAAGGGTTAACTAAAATGGAATATATCTTAAATATATACTACTAATAAGAATGTAAAGGTATGAAAATGAACCCACATACAATTTAGATACATTTACCATCATAGTGTGAAAATGAAGAATCAATATGGTAACATAAATAATTGAAATCACATGCCATTTAATTAGTAAACTGATAATGAAATGAATCCATAGATAATTTCATATTGAAAATATGATGGATACTAATAATTAATAAATTATTGATGAATTAAATTCTAAATAATTGTACTCTATATTTCTATGATACATTATATATTTTCTTTCATGTTCATTCACAATAGGGTTAAAAACATACTATGCTAAAATGCATATAATTATCTAAATTATTCATCTAAGGAGACTGACGATACACCATGTGGTATAAAATAAATAGCCTCAAACATGTTCTAATCATATAAAAATAATTTCTCATATACTTATTTTTCTATTTAATTCATATACAATATCCTTTATCATCATGTATGTATATTGAGTAAAATATAATGATTTGTCCATATTTCAGCAGTTAATCAAATAACATTCATAGTGAACACCATATATAAAAATGGTATATTTTAAGAAAATATTTACATTCAAAACAGTATAAAATGGATATATGATATAAATATAATTTAAAATCTAATATTATTACAATAATGATTATTTTTATTAATGAAGATAAAAATCAGGAAAAAAAATGCGTGATTTCACAATAACTCTTCTCACTTGGTATTTATCAATGAAAATACAATTGGACGAAATAATAATACTTTTAAGTCAAAATAACCTGAATTTAGAATTTATCATGGTATTACATGTCAAATGGATATTATATTCACCAAATAAATTTTAATAGTTGCATAAGAACAAACAATTATCAATGGAATGTACGATGAGATGAAATATTTTACATTAGGATTCCTTTAGGTAAAAAAATATTTTTAAAAATATAGAGATGTTTTTAAAATGTTATTAACTTATTAAAAACCCATATTTATATTTATAATATCATATATTATTCTTTTATAACATCTCATTACCCATTCATTAATAATCATTCCTTATTTTTTATTTTTTCAGGTGTTTGTTCCATATTTTATGATGCTTGTTTTTTCATGAATGATCTAGTTCATTCACATATTATATTGTTCACTTTTCTATAGAATAATAATCAATACATAATTATAATATTTTCAAATCAATTTTAATTTCAAAACAAATCATTAATGATGGTTTTGAAAATGAAGTGTCTTATGATCATGGAGATAGTGGGTCGTACGCACGAATGAGTAACATATCAATTTTGCACCAATAATTTTGGAAATGAGTTTTTTGAAATTTTTCATTTCCAAAATGATAATAATATAACTAATAACATATTATATACTTATATATATAATCCATTTCTTTTGGAAGGGATAATAGAGTCGCATCTTTTCGAGAAGATAGTAGTCCATACATACATGAAAGATGTTATTAACTTTACATGAGTGTAAAGGAAATAAGTACCTTGATATATATTATCATTAAAATATAATAAATATTGGAGTAATATAATAATAATTTCATTGATATCACATATCAATTTTCAATTTTTCTTTATCACCATCCTTGTGAAATGATAGTGAATGGTGAATCACATCGCTTCGTCAGGTAGTAGTTTTCCATAATCACAAGCGACGTTATCGTATCTCCCATGGAATTTATTGTAGAAGGTTATAAATTCTCTAGTGACTCTAATTTTATAAATATTTTATTAAAATCATATATAAATACACATTAATTCCATCATCCTACACATCCTTTAAATGTGGTAATAAAATTAAAAATAGTATCGGTTTACGAGGCGATTGTCCACCATATAAATGAATGGTGTTTTTAGAACCCATTTGATGGAATTGGGGATGGTTGTGGGTCATGTAATTATTATGGAAACAACATAGTATTTTAATGAAATATTTTTATTATATCATCTTGGTTTAAAAAAATTATGTAGGTGTAGAAAGATGTAAAATAAAGATGCTCGTTGATAATCATAATCTTTTCTTCAGGTATCATCTTTAGGTTTGCACTAAATCATTAAGATGATGGATTTATGATCAAAATATGGATTCTATAATTATTATATTGAATATGGTAATATTTTTTTAGGTTTTGGATGAGAAAAATGGCTTTATGTGTGTGGATAAATGGGGGAGTGAGTTCCCTTTTAAAGTAGAGGATGCATGGCGTTCTTGTAAGTACTCAAAAGTATTCATTATTGGATGGAAAATATTACATAAAGTGTATCAAAATTATTAATTAATGTTGTGTATGGATGATATTTTCTAGAAACATGTCCATCAAGAAATGGAAAAGGGTTTTAAACATTTTGTTCCTTAGCTTTTGAGTTTCCTTATTTTTACCATTTTAGTCATTCACTACGATAACCACTTTTCTAACCATGATAATTTATCAATTAACTCAAAAATAAATTTATCCTTATTTTATAACTTATAACCAATGATTATAAATATTAATATATATATATATATATATAATTTAATAATCCTAGTTTGGATATTATGTTTCTTAACATATGGTCAAGTAACTTATAGAAACACCACCTTAATTATAAGTGCACTAAGAGAGATTTTACCATTTAGGGATCAATATACTCATTATAAAATAAAAATTGGTCCATTATTGTAATATTGTTTTTATATATTATAATTTACAAATCACTTTTAAAATTACAATATTTTTATTAATTTTAATTATTTTAATAAAATATAATGAATGATAAAATAATATTTAAGCCAATTTTAATACTATTCAACTAAATTGAATTCAAAAATATTCAGCCTATGATGAAATTATAATCTATTAAGTTAAGAAAATTTTAATATGATATATTCTTATATAAAATAAAGTAACAATATAATTCAATCGATCTCGAAAACTTTTAATTTTTTAGTATCATTTATTATATTTCATTATGAACAAAATAATTAATCTCTTGGCGTTTTATAAGTATTTAAAATAATAATTTCATCTTAAAAAATATAATAAATATAAAAATAATTTATATTTTTAAATGAAATATATAGCCACATGTATGTTTTCTTTTCTATATACCTTGGATATATAGATATTAAAAGTAAGAAAAGTATCTTTTTTCACTTTTTAGTTACATATCATATTGTATGGGTCAAATTCAATGTAAAGTAGAAATAAATTTTTATATTTAATATAATTTTTTGTTAAAGGTTGAAATAAAACAATTAAATAATATTAATATTTTAAGAAATTTTCACTCTTATCATTCTACTTTAACACCTCTTTAAATCCATTTTCACTTAACCTGGTTAAATAAAATTTACTACATAAACTATTAGTTTTGGTCAAATATGAATTTGAATTTTTTAGATATCATAAATTATTAGGATTCAAACCATTTGATCCATTTTTAAAATTTTAATTTTAAGATTTCTTGGATTTAAATTATATATTAATCTTTTAAAGGATGTGAGAAATCAGGTTTTTAACTGAAAATATTAAACTAATTTCAATGTTGGTTTTTATAAAGTAAATATAAAATTATTAATATATACAAAATTAGATAAAATGATGTACAATATAATTAATATTTCATCTAAACTGACTAAAAAAGTATTGTTAAACTAAATTGTTTTTAATGAAAGGGTTATTTTTAATTATAATTCATTATTTTTAACTATTCATAAAAAATATAAAAATCTCATAGAAAATCCCAAAATATAACCCAAAGAAAATTTACCTATTTCTGTTTCAGAAATGAAGAATATTTTTTTCAAATTAATTTTATAAAAGTTTTAAAATTTAATTTCAAATTGGGTTTTCAAATTGTGACTATATTGTATTCATAAAAGGAAAATGTGAAACTCTTTACACAACCTATAGTTGTTTAATCACCAAAAAATAAAAGGAGAATATATTAATAGATATAAAAATTAACCATATTGATAATTTACATTACCTTTTTAGGTATATATATATAATTAAATTAAATTGATAATCAAAAATTGAGTTATTTGAGAGGCAATGATAGACACACCCAACACTTCGAAAATGAGACATAATAATTTTTTCAAGATAAATGTATAACCCAATGTCCCACTACCTAAATATTTTTAATTTATGAGATATTTTAATTTACCAAAACTATAATACCAAAAAAATTTAAACATTATCCAACAACTAAATTCAAGTGAATAATTTTTCTTAAAAAATATGGTCAAGGTAGATAGAAACCGAATCTAATGTTTTCATACCAAACATGTGATGAATGGGAGGGAAATTTATAATTATAATTTTATCACAAAAATTAAGGAATAAAATATATTTTAATTTTATAAATAATATTCAAAAATAAATATTTTTAATTAATAAATTATAAATTTATTTATATTCCATAAACACTCATTAATATAAAAATTTTATTTTTTCTTTTTTTATGAAAATAATCTATTTAAAAACCCGAAAACCTATTTTATATGAATATTATAAACTAAAGAAATAATCCAAAGTATTATTTCTCAGTATTTTGGTTTGATATATATTTTGTAATTGATAAATTAGTATTATCAAATGTATGATATGACATTTATCAGTGCTTTAAATATAAGTTATCATAATGTGTCAGTTGAATTGACTATATAAGTTATATCATAATTAAGATATTATTCTTCATTTTTTTAACATGGGAAAAATGTTAAATTATATCATAATGTCTATTGTGTATCCCAAAAATATTATGTTACCTCATAATATAATAATAATGAACCCCTGATATGTTAAATTATAATGTAATAAAACAATAGGGACCCTATTGAAGACTATGTTATCCCATAATGTAATATCATGGTCTCCATTGAGATTTCAATATCACATAAAATAATCACAATATAAAGCAATTAACATTAAATTATTCAATGATGTAATGTACAGAAGTGGAACCCATCATTATTTTGTCATAAAAAAATGTTATATGGAGTAATTCTAAAATCCAACAATTTAAATTCATCTATGTTAAATTATAGAATATTATGTGGCCTCATAAAGATAACATTATGCTTGTTCAGCATGATAAAAATAGAAAAATCATGTAGATTCATTAACGAATATGGAACAGATACTGATGATAGGTTTGGGAGGATCGTATCATGATCAACATAGTCGATAAAACACATTTAAATTGTTTTATATATCAACATTAATCAATAAAAAATTTAAACAATCGAAAATAATATTCATACTTGAAACACATAATGCTTCATATTTCTCTGCCTCAAAAAATTCTCAATGATCAAAATGCCTTTGAGAAAACAAATAGACTCATTCTACTATGGTTATGAAACCAAAAAAACTAATCCTAATTCATAATGAGAGGATCTATAGTCTTAAAAGATGTTCTATAACATTACATGATGAATAATTAAGAATAACTTTTGAGAGTATATAGTTTTGTGTATGGATTGGTAAAATAATTTTTTCAAACAAGGGGTTACCATCCCTTTGTATACATTCCCCTCATTCAGTGACTGGATTCATATGTATGTTTTAATCACCTACATGTAGTCATGTTTTATTAATAATTCCTTCTCATTGTGAACTAATAATCAATTTTCACGTGTACAACAATTTCATGTAGCTATAAATGAATCACTATATTGATTCATAACATAGAAAACATTACAAAAAAAGTAATTATTGCCATGAACTCGATATGGCATTCTATATATTATGTATCATACAATATAATATCAAGACATGGGTAAAATGAATATCACAATAAATTTAATAAATAAAATATCATTCATGTAACCTAATATTAACTTATATATAATTAATTTTTTTTATATGCATCACATGCATATAATAGGCTATGTCTTAGGTGATATTATATGACATGATATCCCTTTTACTATTAATATCCATCAATGAAAATAAAGATATATCATTTCATAATTATCGTAGAATGAAGAAATGTTAAATATATCCCCTCAAGGAAATAACACAAAATAAACACAATCCACACTATAAAAATAATAAAAATAGCTCATTTAAAATTTATTCAATTATATAAAAATCACATCTTACTTATTAAGAATAATATAGTATGAAAATTAATTTTATCCAACCGAAAAAATAATTCATGAATGGTGTAACAAAAATACATGAAATATTATTTTTCCCCAATAAACCCCCTCCTTTATCTACTCAACACAAAAGTTAATCAATTTTACTAAATTATAAATAAATATTCAAATATACCCAATTGACCCTAAATGATTAAGGTGACATTCCTAGAATTACATTTTATGAATGTAAATAGGGTGGTGATAATTGTATATCATTAAAGAAGACTTATATATATTCAATTTTATTTAAACACTACAACAAGGAAACCACATATAAATTAAAAAACTCTTACCATTTAAGAAATTAATGTGGTATGCTATAATTTTCTAATAACAAAAAATTATTAATGCAATCTATATCATTTTTAATTTAACTACTTCTCATTATCCTTTAAAATCATCTAATAAACAAAATTATATTATTCTCCTTCATACCCAAATCAATTTCAATAACTATTGGGGTTGAAACAAATTATAAAATTATATAATTCCTAACACAGTAGACATAGGATTAGTTTTTTTATGATTTGAGAATGTATTGATAAAATATATAACTCATATTTGGCAGTCCTTGTGTTTAATTAAGTGAGAGAAATTAGGAATAAAATAAAAAATTATAATTGAGGAGTGGTACATATGAGAGATCAACCCAATGGTTTCCTCTATTATCATTTTAATTTTTAAAAGAATAATCTTATTAAAAATGTTTTATGGTTTTTACTAATGTTACTAAAATATCTCTAAAAAATATATATTAATTTTTTATTTCACTATTTTCCTTATTTACCATGTTTTTCCTCTTCTATTATACACATCTAAAATACTATAAAATATAAATCCTTTTCTAAATTGATTACATAATCAAAATATGTAGTTTATTTTTATAATATAAATAGTTAATTTTTTAAATTAATTATTAATATTTAATAAATCAATTACATTTCACAAAAAAAAATTAGATAGAAAATTAAAAATACAACATAATTTTATTAGATAAATCATTTTATGAATTACATATCATTAGAAAAATAAAATTATAACTTATAAATTATTTAATTCCAAATTAAATAATTGATCCCATACAATGCATATCCAATGAACAATCAATAATATAATAACTCATATAAAATAATTATATTATTAGTTAGAAAAAATTTTAAAACTATTATAATTTAATTGAATTTTAAAAATTAAACTTCAACTAAAATTTCAAAAACCATGATTAAAATTAAAAATTAATTAATTAATTAAAAATAAAAATTGTTGGATGTGTCCCGTTGTGTGTCAATATTCATGGTTTATATTTATTTGTGGACATACATCCCAAATGTTAGTAGTCATTGAGAAAAACTAACAATGCATTGAATTTCATATCATAATAGAGATGATTAGTTGTCCACCCATCACATGAAGTGTCATATTTATTAGTTTGAGAATCTAAAATATATTGAATATTTTATCAAGAAATCATTATTAGCAAAAATATTTATTACATTTCTATTGATAATGAGTTCAATTGGTACCATGTAAAATTCAGGATAAAAATTTGTATCATGGGGTTCTCAATATATATATTTGAGTTCCTCAATCATATACATCATCTTTTGGTTATATAATTGGTTAAAGGTATACAGTTTGGAATTATTTAATTCATCATTATATAGGGTGCATAATTTTGCATTGAGTTGGGATTTTGTCATTAAGAGGTGATTATTTTTTATCACCATAAAGGGAATAAGAATCTTTATAGTTATGTTCTAAATAATATTAAATGTCATTTATTTTAATGTATGGTGATAAGGAACATTGTGGTTCATTTTTAGGTCATATACCCATGGACAATGATTTGCCTTTTAGGGTCATACAGTAAAGGCTAGGGATGTGGCTTCCCATGTCATGAATTCAACACCCCAATAATTTATAAATATATTTATTATATAATTCATGCATAACTGAGTCTCTACAAACACCATTTTCTTATAACCTAGCCATGTAAACAAAAGTCGGTCACTTTTGTGTTGTGAATTTCAAAAATCTGATAAACATGGTTGTGATTAGTAAGTTATTTGGGGTCCAATATATGAAACCAAATTTTTGGTGAATAGTATCATAACCTTGTGGATAGTGACATACCTTTATGAATAGTGATATACCGTAATGAATAGTAACCTTACCTATGATAATATATAAATAATATTCAAGTTCAAATTATGATATACATATATTTTAGAGTAAGTAAATGAATGTTTTAAAACTTATTTTTGATAATAAATTATGATTTTAATTAAATAATAATATAATAATATTTATAAAATTATTTTTGAGAAATGGAATTCATGTTTGGATTCTACACATCAAAAATGATTTAGGTACATTTTTCATATTTTTCTAAAATACATGAACTTTTTATGAATAATGAAATACTATATTTTACCAAATAAGATATATAAGATAATTATAAAGTCATGAAAGATGTTCTAGTGATGTAAGACCAATTGGTTCGGATTCATAGGATAAAATTACTATTCTTGGTCATATAAGACTCACAATTCCCTGTATTTTGGAGTAATAATATATTAATGAGTATAAAATTGAGAAATCCCATCTCCCCTTCACTATAAAACAACCCATCACTCCCTCTTCTCTTCACTCCTATCAAGCAATTTACTTCTCCAAATTCTTTAAAAATATTCAACCAACCTTATATCCCATGTCCATCAAGCCTTGGTATCATAAAAAGTCCAAAACCTATCCCTTAAAGAGTCTCTCAAGGAAGTTTTCATCAAGAGGTAAACCCCCCCCCCTTTTAATTCATTGTCATTTCTTTCAAGTTCATATTTTTCTATTATTACCTCTTATTATCCAAATTTTATGATTAATATAGTACCTTACATGAAGTCAAATGTTTTCATGACAGTTTAATACATTATCATCATCTCCTCATTTTACCTTCATTTATACTATTAGCAAGAACACCATCCGAGATGTGACAATTTAAAACATTCTAGGACGATGGGATTTCGATTTCTATTATAATTATCAATTCTGGTCATGAAACCATTCATGTTATGGTTGAAAAAGATTATTATATATTTTATATACCTTATTTATGGTTTTCTATCCCCTTTGTGGAAATGGTATAATGTTATAATTAAAAATGAGGTCGATGTATTCAAAACACACAAAATAACTGAATCAGTAATCATCAATGTTCTATATAATAATTCATCCTCATGAAATGTAACAAAGTTATATAAATGATATTTAACACTTATGGATGATCATAAATAATATTCTAATTCAATTCGGGATATTTAAATCCATTCCACATGAACATCATTTCTTATGAACAACTAAACCGATTATAAAAATAATGAAAACGAACACTATCGAATGACGAAATTCAATATAATAACTTATCAATAAGTGAATTAAATAACTAATCAGAATTAGGATAAAAAAATAAATATCTTTTAGGTTATTAAATATGTTATTAACAAGTCAAATTTCAAATTTTAGGAGATTATGTTCAGGAGTGGAACACATTCAGACTTAATGTAAGGGGTTTCTTTAATTCACTTCCATTTTTGTGTCGTTTCCCGTATTCACTACTAATACATGTTTATGGGGTATGTATAATTAATATTGATGTAACATATCATGAATAAATTTATTTTCATTGTATTCAACATATCAATTAAGTATTATTACATTTGGGTTATGTGAATCGATTGATTATAATGTAGTAATGGTTTTTCCACCTGAGCCTCCATTTTCATTTGGGTTACTTTTATTGTCTAATTACCTCAATGAAACACTTGTGTATTATTATTTACTCCTCATAAATTATGTTTTAGTGTTATATATTTGTTCAAAAACTATAATCATTCTTTTTTTATAGATACATACATGTTTTAAAAGGAACGTTCAATTTTTTTTCTGAAATACAAACTAGATTCAAGTGTTATTTTCAAATTCTTACCCATTTTCAAGTGTACACATAAATATTTTTTTAATCCACCATTATTTTTATAAAAACACTAATTTTAACATGAAAATTTATCTTGGATCATTTTTGGATTAAAGATAACAAATTTTCATTCCACTTTAAAATTATCTTTAATAATTTCCTTAAAATGCTCTAAAATGTTTTATTTATAAAGAATATAAAGAAATATTTCTACATGATTTCACATTATTATGAAATAATTTATGCCTAAAATATAATTTCAATGTCCTATTATTTTATTTTATAGGGTATTAATGTTTAAAATTTAATTTCTAGGATAATATTTATGATTTTTCAAAAGGAATATTATTTCAAATGTAAGAAGTATTTTTCTCATCTCTCATTAACTTTGATGAAATGTATGCCTTGTTCTAAACTTATTTATTTATTGTTGTGTATGTACATAACATTTTTATATCATATCAAGATTATCCTTCTTTTCATGATATCATAAGGTACAATGATTTGAATTTTTCAATGTGGTATGGGACACATTGTAATTATATGGATTATTTCCTCAAGATTTTTTCAATGGTCTCATTTATAAATGTATTTGTCTATGTCAATATCCTTTATTGATTCTTATAATTAATTTAGTTTTATATCATATGATATGATTCACCATTTTTTATTTAATTTTTTTAATTAGTTTGATAACTTTTGAATTAATAATTTAATAATTCGACGTGGTATGAGACACATTGAATAAGTGAAAATTTAATTATTCAAAGTGGTATGTGACACTTTGAATAAATTACACAATTTAATTATTCAATGTGGTATGGGAAACATTTAATAATGTAATTTCTATACATATGAGTAATGAATTGGACTTATTATTTGATGGGTGGGGCCCTCTATATCCCCTCTATGCATTGGTATTTCTCATGAGATAAACTACAGTTTTTGGCACAAGGAATTGAAAAAATGATTATTTATTATCCTACACGGGCCCTAGAAGGTATGGTTTTGTTGTCTGGCATATGAACTTTTTTCATTATCAAAATATAATTTATGTTTCACGTGGTTATTCAACTTGTAGATTACCCATTATTATTTTTTATTATGGCCTTACTTAATCATCTCTTATTCCTACTATAACGTGAATATGTTTTTGTAAAAGGAAAACGTTTTTATGTATTCAACATGCACAATGCTTATGTTATGATATCTTCCTCTGTATTTTTTACCCTTAATAATCATCTGATCTCACCCCTTTCATTTGTTTTTCCTTCCCCAGGTTAATAAGAAGATATCATTTATTGTATTTTCAAGGATGAAACGTATTAGCTATTGTTATGTATCATATTTTGTTTCATTTCAAAATTTAAAATGGGTTCCATGTTTGTTTCTAGTTTCTTCAATACTACTAAATTGATCAGTCCTTTGGTATGGTTATTCTTTGTTAATATACCAATGTAATGAAATAAGGCATCAGCTTAATGAAACAGGGTTTCGGCTTTTACAGTTGTATCAAAGGATGTTTAGTATAAACCTTGGGAACTAAATTTAGAAAATATATGTTAAGGAATAAATACATAAGACATTAATTTAGGATAAACAAACAATAATATCCTATAATTTTGGTATGTATTATATTATTGGATATTTCTAGAAAATGCATCATGTTCTGGATAAAAACAAGTAGAGGTGGATCTGGCACATATGTACATAGGAGTGAAAAATATGACAAGGAGTTTCGGGCTTGACCCAGGGTATCCTGGTACATGACAATGGGCCATGCTGCACTCTTTTTTTGACACACTCAGGGGATCATATTAGAATAATTCAAATATTATTTACCCTCTATTGTGAGGTATGTATGTCCCCAAAGTAACCAAAATATATGGTTCTAGGATTTACGATGTATAAATTTTTGTCTTGTGCTATACCATGTTTAAGGTTATAAAGAATTGATAATTTTATGAGCTAATATATAATATAGAATTGATTAGATATGGCACCTAGTAGAAGTAATGATAACTTCACCAATGCATGAGATGCGAAGATTAAGAAAGATCACATCTCTAATGGACTTAAGCCATATTTCAAAAGGCATATTATCTCTCATGTGCCCTCATCATATGATGAAATAATATGATGTGTTAACAAGGTATGTAAATATTTATTTGAGTCATATGGATTTGAAGGGAAGAATAAGAATAAGAGTATGGATGATAGATATGGGGATAAAGGGAATAAAGGAATGAAGTATTTTCCCACTTATGATAACGGTTCAATGAATCACCCTGGTAAATGTGTAAAGGGAATGGGTGTTTGTTAAAAGTGTGGTGAAAAAAGTACACTATGTTCATGATTAAAATTGTCTGAAAAACGTTTCCAATTTATAATGCTTCAATTTCAAGGAGATGGGACACTATACGAAAGAATGTCCTATTCGCCAAATAAAATACTCCAAATGAAGATTTTGGATAATGAGAAAGTTATGATGCTTCCACAGATGAAGTATAATGATTAGTATTCCTTGTTAAGAATAATTCTATTCTTATATTTTGTTAGTAATGTACTGGTTGTATGAATAATGATATATATAAGGATTGTACTGTAGTACTCTTTCTCTATGAATTTGAGGACATATGATGAATGGTACAAAAGAAAAGTGATTTAGTGGATTGTTAAACTTTTTACGAAAAAATATTATTTAGGGAAAGATTACCCTTAATATATATATGATGTTGAGATAATGAGGATGAAATGATTTATTCACATAATTACTGACTACATTAGAAATGATTATTGAATTTTTTAGAAGTGTTCTATCATATCATCAATTAAGATTACATCACTTTTGGATTTGAGGAATATATCAAATAACATGTACCATACTTAATTAATATGGATGAATTCATGTTTCCAAAATGGTTTTTACAGTAATTGAATATATTACTATATTTCAAGAGGACACATGATGTTGTTAATCAGGTTTGGAATGTTAATTTTAGAGCTACTTCTTATTGATTATGGGTTAATTATAAGTTCATCTTGTATTTTTAGAGGACTTCATTATAATGTGTTGAATAATTATATTTGGAATTTTTTAAACCATTGATTAAATGGTTTATGTTGATCATTATATGAGCTTTTATATGTTAATGTACTGCTTCTCCAAGTAGTGTAACCCATGCTATGTAATGAGGTATATATAGTTAAACTACAAAAAAGGATGAATTTATAAGTATGAATGTATATTTATACTCTTATAGAGTGGAATAATTCATTGAATCAAGGAAAATAGTCTATAATAAAATGGTTTTCTATTATCATAATCATTGATAATATTGATGAATTTATTTTATAGTTTTGTAGTAATCAACATTCATCTGAAAATGCCGTCTATCATGTTATATTGTAACATAATAGTTATATTTTTCTTCCATGTCATGTTTTTTTCCTTCCAACTAATGTAACCTTATTCAAAAGCATACTTTTTGGGGTGACCACCCCATCTGCATTAACTTTTTTGAGGATATTATATTATCCCTATATCTGATGTGGGTTTCCATAACAGAATTTTCATGTATCAACCATTAACTTTCAATGTTCAATTTCAAATTTCAAGTACAATATTTTTGTCAGGGGACAATGAAACAACCCAAAAATTTAAAAATTGATTTATCATAGAATGCATGGGTCACTGAGTCTTTACCAACACCACATTGTTATAACATATCCATGTATACATAATTTTTTCACTTATGTGCTGCTAATTTTATAAATCTAACATACACGGTTGCAATGAGTATATTATTTGGAGTTTGATAAGAAAAATTTATTTTTTGGTGAATAGTAACATACCCTTATGAATAGAAACAAACCCTTATAAATAGTGATATTCCCTAATGAATAGTAACCTTACATATGATAATATATAAACAATATTCATACTGAATGTATGATATGCCTTTATTTTAGAATAAGCAAATGAATGTTTTAAAATTGGTTTTTGATAATAAATTTTGATTTTAATTAAATATTAAAATAATAATATTCAGAAAATATTTTTTGAAAAATAGACATTATTTTTGGATTCTATGCATAAAAATAGAGGTGGTGAATTTTTGGGGTATTTCTGAAATACATGAATTCTTTTTGAATAGTGAAATTCCATATTTTACAATATAAGATAATTAAGGTAATTATAATGTCATGCACCATGTTCTACTAATGTAAGCCCAATTGGTTAGGTTTGACATGATAAAATTACTATTCATTGTCATGGAGTACTCACTATTACTAGTTTTTTGGAGCAATAATAAATTAATGAATTAAAAATTGAGAAATCCCCTCTCCCCTCCACTATACCCCCCCCCCCCACCATCCCTCCCTCATCTCTTCACTCTTCTAAAGCCTTTAAACTTCTCCAAATTCTATCAAAATATCCTAGAAAACTCCTCTCCCATGTCCAAAAATCCTTGGTCACATAAAAAGACCAAAACCTCTCCCTTACGGAGGCTCTCAAGGATGTTTGGTTCAAGAGGTAAATTCCTCTTTTTAATTATTAGTCTTTCCTTTCATGTTTATTTTTTTTATATTATTAACTAACCATATACAAATGTTGTGATGACTCTAGTAACTTATATGTACTAGAATGTTTTCATGATTGGGGAATAAGTTATCATCATCTATTCCTTTTATCTTCTTTTATACTTGTAGGAAGAACACCATTTGAGATGTGTCAATTTACCACATTCAAGAATGATGGGATTTCGATTTCTATTATCATTCTCAATTATGTTCACGAAACCCATCTTGTTATGGTTGAACCAGATTATTATATATTTAATATACCTTATGTAACTTTTTTTATTCCCTGTGTACAGATGGTATTATGTAATAAATAAAAACAAGTTCGATGTATTCATAACCCACAAATTAACAGAAAGAGTTATCATCAATGTTCTATATAATAATTAATCCTCATGACATGTATACAAGTTATATAAATGACAACTAAAACCTATGTATTATCATAGATATTATGAAAAATATATTCAGAATATTTAAATAAATTCCACACGAACACCATTACTTAAGAACAAGCGAACCGATTATGAAAATAAAGAAAACGAACACTACAGAACGATGAAATTCGAAATAATAACTCATCAATAAGGGAATAAATGAACTAATTTTTTTTTGATAAACAAAATACATTTATATTACATTCTTAAATAATTTATTAATATCTCTAATTTCAAATTCCAGGATCAGAAGTTCAAGAGTGGAACAAGTCTGGACTTAAGGTAAGGGGTTTCTTTATCTTACATCTATTTTTGTGAGGTTTCCCGTATTCCCAACTAATTATTGTGTATGATGTATTTATAATGACCATTGATGAAACATATCATGAATATATTTATTTTCATGGTAATACAATGTTTCATTTTAATATGATTAATTTTGGGGCATATGAATCGATTGAGTACAAAGTGGTAAGGGTTTTTTCACCCGAACCTCCAATTTCATTCGAGTAACTTTTATTTTCTATGTAGCTCAATTAAACTCTTGTATATTATTGTGTACTACTCATAAATTATTTGTGAGTGTTATATACATGTTAAAAACCACATTCTTTCCTTATTTTATGGATAGTTACACGTTTTAAAATTATCTTTCAAAATTGTTTACAAAATAAAAACCCTATTCAAGTGATATTTTCAAACTCTTACATGTTTTCAAGTGTAATAAAAAATATATTTTATGCCACCATTAGTTTTATAAAAACTCTCATTTTACAATGGAAAATTATCTTCGATATTTTTTGGATTAAATAGAACAAATATTCCTTTCCACTTTAAAATTCTCTATAATACATTCCTTAAAATTCTCTACAATGTTTTATTTATAAAGAATCATAAGAAATGTTTTTACATGATTTCACATCACTGGGATATCATTTATGCCTAAAATATAATTTAAATGTCCTAGTATTTTATTTTATAGGATATTCATGTTTAAAATATTATTTCATGGAATATATAAATTATTTTCTAAAAGGAATCTTCTTCTAAAATAAAAACTGAATTTTCTAATCTCTCATTAACTTTTATGAAAAGCATGTCTTGTTCACTAATTATTTACTTCATGTGTCGTATGTAATAACCTTTTGTATATCATATAAATATTCTATTTTTTCTCTAGATATTATAATAGATAATTATTTGAATGTTTCAAGGTTGTATGGGACACTTTGGAATGTATAAGGATTATTTCCTCAACAATTATTCAATGGTCTCATTTATAAATATATTCTTCTATGTCAACATCCTTTGTTGAATCATGTACATCATTGTGGTTTATATCTTATGATTTCAACCCCCATGTTTTATTGAATGTTTAATGATTATTTTCATTACTTATGAACTAAGAATTTAATTATTCAATGTTGTATGGGACACATTGAATAAGTGACAATTTAATTATTCAATGTTGTATCGGACACTTTGAATAAAATAACATATTTATTATTCAAACTGGTATAGGATACTTTGAATAAATGAATTACTATAAATATGTCAAATTAATTGGATTTATTAGGTGATGGGTGGGGCCTTCTATAGCCCCTCGATGAATCGGTAGGTCTAATGGGACAAAATACGGTCTTGGCACAAGGCTTTGACAAAATGATTATTTATGGTCCTAGTATGATGCCTGGACGGTATGGTTATGATATTCAGCACATTCACTTCCTTCATTATGAAAATAGAATTTATGGTTCATTTTTTTATTCAAGTAGTATAAAACCGATGATTATTTTTTACTATGGCCATACTTACTCAGATATTATTCCTTCTATAATGAGTTCATGTTTTTGTTAAAGGCATATATTTTTATGTATTCAACATTCTTAATGTTTATGAAATGATATCTTCCACTATAATTCTTACCCCCACTGAGAATTTGAGCTCACCCCTTAAATTTTTTTTCCTTCCAAATGTTATGAAGAAGGGATCGATTTTTTTCTTTCAAGGATGTAGTTTATTAGTTGTTGTTATGTATCATATTTTTTTTATTTCAAAATGTAAAATGGGTTCCCTATTTGTATCCAGTTTCTTCAAGATAACTAAACTAATTGGTCCTTCGATATTGTTATTCCTTGATTATATACCAATGTAATCAAATACGACACCAGCTCCAGGATACTAGTGTTGGGTCCTTACAATGAAACTAACCCTAATGACACACCATATATGGTAACATAACTGAGTCCATCTTGTCTTTTATTTTAAATTCAAATTACTAAGACATGTTCTGATTAGTTTAAGGATGTTTGGAATATTTCATTTGGTTAAAGAAGTCTTACAATGGTATATGTATGAATTACATATGAGCATAATATTTAATAATGTAATAAGAGATGATGAAGGTAAAGGTAGTTTGGGACATATAATGTTCTTCAGGAACATTATTTTCCTTGATTATTGATCTAACTTGAGAGGCTGGTTGATACACTCTTGGGGTACTTATATAGAATAGAACTGATTTAAGAATACATTGTTAAGTGAGTGAATGTAGTAGATACATAGAGTAATATAAGGGTCCACCCTATAAGACAAACGTTATCATTAAAGGTATTCATTATTTAAATTCTAAAAGGGTCATATTAAAATTTGAGATCCATTAGTGGAAGATATATAACAGATTCTTGATCCCCATTATTAAAATAATACATGCACATAAATGATATCAATCATGTAAATAATCCAGCCAACAACATTAGGGGATTATCTATGAGACCTATATGTATGTGGGTCACTAGTGAGTTTTTTTACTATATAGTGTTACTAAGTTATTTTCATAATAATTTATATCCAAATTAAAATAACAATGTGAATATGGTGCCCAAGTGTATTTCATTTTGGGTTTGTGTTAAAAAAGTACGTTAAAATGATTAGCATTCCTACTAAAATAGGCTCCTTATTTCATGTCCTTGTCCAAAGTGCTCTACAAAGGGATATTTTTTAGAATGTGAAATTAGTTAGGTGAACAGGGTGTGGATCCCATAATGAAAAACATATATTTCTAGTTGACAATGTCTTAGAAATTTAATTATATTTCAAATTGAAGTCCTCTGAAAAGCTATTCATAGTTGGATGGACCTTGATAACAATGAGTGGGTTATATATTGAACAATACGTTCTCGTTCATTCATGAAATCATATGGTGTTGAGATTTCATGCTTTGATTTCATGGGAGTATCTTTAAAGAATGGTATATTACCCGGTTCATGATGATTACTAAACAAAAGTGAACTCTTACAATTCTCAAAATCATTTAGGGTTAAAAATTAAAATTATTTCCATTTTTAAATTAGTTATGATTCAAATGTAAAATGAATGTGGTGATTTGATGTGGTGGTAATGTTCTCTATGAACTCATATATAACCAAGGCATTCCACCCTTTGAAAATAGGATGTTGGTAATTATGAAATTAAGTGGATCAGGGAACCCAAATAACATTAATTAACTTACATAGGTTCCCAATTTCCTCAAATAAGAGCCATAATATAGGGGATGAATATGGTTTATAGCAAGGGAACTCAAGTGGGTGTGAGACATAATAGTTGAATCGGCTATGTGGCACTCAAACTGAATTCAAAACATTTTAGTAAAATAAAAATATATGAGTGAGATAGGATCTTAGTAGTTCTAAGTCCTTTTGAAAATTATCTAACCTATTTAAAATCATTAACATTATTTCTTTGATCAAATTTGATCTCTATCAAATGCCCCCGTTACATTTTCATTTTATCGAGATGAATATTATTAAATTATGATGTCTTTATAACATATGAACAAAATATATATTGGATTATAAAATAATGTCGGGAATCAGAACATCTACCAATATGGAACCCAGAATCACATATTGGATTATGTGAGAGAGTCACTCTGATTATTTATTTTATGCAAAGGTTTCTCCCAAGAAGTAATCGATGTAACATTCCAAAAAGGTAGTGGTCTATGACTATAAGTAGAGGGCCAATCTATTTAGATCTACTAATGAACTCAGTGAATCTTATCAACATATCTCTCTCTTATCTGAATACATGTGTTGTGTTATTCAAAATTAAAGGTTGTATTATCATTTCAAAATAGAGAAAGGGTTATAGAGTTCAGAGGATAGTTTCCAATTACATTGCAAAAAATATTATATTTGAGGTGTTTATAAGAGAAAAATGGGTTTGAAAATAGGTGATTATAACCATGTTAAGAAAATTATAGTTTTGAATAATTATGCTCTGAAGCCCAAAATACATGAAAATGTCATGATGAATACTTTGATTTTTCATAATGAGTATATTATACAATTGGTAATGGATTTTTTATTGAATAAAAAATATAATCAATCAAGTCAAGGAAAGTTAGATAGTCTTGATCTTAATTTTCATCCCTCACAAAAACTACCCTAAAGAATCATCAATAAATCTAATTTTTTTATATTTTAAATAAATAAGTATACAAGATGGTGAGTAGAATTAAAATTCAATAACCTAATCTCAATATACCATTGTATTGGTTATAATATTAGTCAGTATAAATGTGGATAATATTACAATAATTGTGTGTTTATCATAAAGGATTATATGGAACTAGAATACTTTTTCTATTGTACGATGTCTGCTTCCAAAAATTACAAGCCCCTACTAGATCCTCAAACACACTGTAATCATTCAACCTATCTTTAAAAGGCCATTGATTTTCATCATTGATTGAATGAGTGTATGAAATTTTTTAAAGAGGAAGTTTCAAGAGAGAATGGATATGGTAATACTAATTGCAACAAACATGTACGAAGTTTGATAACTATATTTGAGTCATATTTATATATAATGTTTTCATGGTCTCTCAGACATACATCTACCAGAATTCACCCATCATCTTGGACCATATTAGTTGGTTAAACCATAAAACAAACACAATCGTTCTAGCACATAAGGATGTAATAATCAATTTTTGATATGTATAAAATATTTTAGAAGAAAAAATTCTTAAATAGATATATGATTACTATATACAAACCTAAGGCTGTATGGGGAAATTTAGAATTAATTCTACACATAGAATTGGCAAGGTTAAAGGAATTTGAGAAAGTAACTATAAAAGAGACCCTCCATCATAGTTACATTATTTTTTATAAACTAATTAATTTATTATTAATCAATAATAGTGATGTAAAAAAATGCTCATTTCCATGTGGTGTTCCCTATCATGAAATTAAAGGAAACCCAGGTACCTAACAATATAAAATACATATTGGTTGGAAAGAACAATCATGTTATAAAGTCAATATAGATAACAATTCAGGACTATGCCTTTCTAGATTCTTTTCTATTTAAATGGGATAATGAATTTAATCATAAATTATCACATGGTTAAGATATCAAGTACATTTGTGATTACAATGACGATAGTAAACGAGAACACAAATCCCATCAGTTTAGTGGTATTAATGTCAGAAAGGATATATATATATATGTATGTATCATGTCTAGTAGGGAAAATAATCATTTCATGTTTCTGAACTTTTATATGTGTTCTATAGTCTTTTAGTAATTTATTTGAGTTGATAATATTTTTACAACCCACAAAACATTAAATTTTGTAGATCCAATCTATGTTGCATGCCATATCTAACAACCAAGATGTACATATGGATTATTAAAACATCATTAATACTATAAGGACGCACTAAATATTCATTTTCATCAATTATATAGAATTAAAATTGGAATTTTCATAGATGAAAATCATAATGGATATTATATGGGATCATATATAAATTATTTATAGGATTTTATATTTTCTAAGTAAATTGACGGTTACATCACTGTTAAGGTCTATATAACATATCGATTTACAAACCATACATGGTACGAGATGTGATATGTTCTAAAACCATTTATATATTCTAGGCTGGAGAAGTATCATATAGTGGCCAGCATTTGATGGCCATTGAATATTAAGGAAACAGCCAAGCCAATATTCACATTCCATTAATAGATGCTGGTATCAAGTTGGTGTTTGAGTAGAAAAATGAATAGATCACCAACTATTCTCACAATATGTAATCAAAGAAAGATTCAATAATAAGTTAGATATAATATGTGGAAAAGGGGAAGTATAAAAATAGAAATCAATTAATGATGATGAATATGGAATATATGATTGATAATTTGATCTAGTTATATGGTAATTCCTCTACACATATCAAAATTTTGGAATGGACATAAAATGTGAAGGATGTGAAATGATCATTTAAAATGTGGTGAGGAGATACTCTGTTTTATGGCCATTGGTTGAGAAAATAAAAAAAATATGAATTACCCTCAATCCCCCATATGCATGTAGTAGATTTTAAAATTATATATTTAAATTAATTTTAAATTATCACATTCCTTTTTTAAATTATTTATCCAACTACAAAAGAAGTGGAGTTATAATCATTTTTTGGTAAAAGTTGAAATTTGAATCCCATAGATATGGAATATAAACGTACCTACTCACATCGACCTCAAAAATATCCTAGAAGATGTCATTAATAACAATATGGAACTAGAGAATATTTTTCATTCTATTAATGATATTTTCCACATAAAAATACTCATATGAGACATGGTAGGTAATTTAAATTTAACTGGGGTGATCATAAAAATTGTTAATGAGGAGAGAAATGATGTTCTAGACCATAAAGACATAGTAATTTTTTTTTTAAAATTGTCTTTATTCTTATAGTACATTTATATTTTTAACACTATATTTCATATAGATAATATAGCTAGTTCATCAAACATCCATGTATCCCATGTACATCAATGGTGGGATCCAACCATGATGTGTAATAGAGTCAATGACCCTAGTGGATGGTGAATTTCCACCAGGTAATTGATAATATAGAAGGTATTGTGGTGAGACACACTCTACACCTTCCTGGTTCGACGACCATATAACCTAGAAATTATTCCATAAATATCACTAAAACTAATCATTAATTGAAAAATGGATCATATAACGGTGAAACATATTTAGAATAGTCGGTAGGTTTTCTTTAACATTCCAAATATAATCTATTTTATAATAACTAACATCATGTTTTGTAATGGTAAAGTCATTTTTCTTAGAGAAGGGGACTCATGAGTCCATCTTTAATAAATTTCTTGGGGATAGTGTTCCACTGGGTATTAAACTCCTACACAGTAATATGGATCCCCAACCCCATTAATGTACTTAAATTTTTCTTATTGGTATGCTGAGTTTTTTCATTAATCTATTCAGATCCTTATGTATCATGTGTGGATTATAAGGAGGAAGAGCATCAGAAAGTTATAATAAAGACACACCCCTTATAAGTTGACATATGGGTCTCAACTACTATATAGTTTTCCATGATTCATTGGATAGATTCCTCAATTATATCTAATGAGATCATGGTCCCAAAATATGATTCATAAGGTCATATAGATGGATATTTAGTTTTTAATGTTCTTTAGACTCAATTGGGGACTCTATCTATGGTGCAACCAACTTAAATAGTGTCTCGATCTAACTCCCCCATCGACCATATGATATATATTTTTTCTATTTCAGTGATTGGTAATTATCTTATAATGTAACGATTTTAGTCATCTCCAAAGAAGAGTCACTACTGTAATATTTACGTTCATGTTGATAGAAGATGATGTGAGACAACTCATGGGGATAACAGTCATAAATTGTCTAAAATCCCTCTGACAATTTTATTACATTACCCAAAATATGGAGGAACATAAGATCAGTTATGAATAATTATCTTATCCCTTTTCATGTAACATGTTAACTCAAGATGTGATTTTATGACACTTTATTTATGGTGTAAATGATTCTGATAATCCATGAATGAGAATCTAAGACTATTATTCCCTTAATAGTATATCTTTTTTTCTTCATTTTAGGAATATGGCAGACCTTCCATGATTTTGGGGGCCATTAGATGAAGATTATAGGGAATGCACTTATGGATAAGAATCACCAATCATTTCCACTAGTAAATTGGTGGTAGAATATGTGGTTATCTTCCGCACACATACAAATGATGTAGCTATAATATTTATAATGATAAAAAATGGTAATTAAATTGAACAATCCTATAAAGTGTTATAAATTAGAAACATTGACATATATGGTACATGATATAAACACTACAATATCTAATTTATTGCTTACATAAATATTCATTAATTTATATAAATTATGTTACAATATATACTAATGTCAACATCAACTGTAGATATGTAACAAAAAAGGGTTACAATCCAAGAATTCTCGTCATCAAAGATATTATAGGACACTAATGATCTTGTAGTCACATTCACATTCAATGGATCATTTTCAATATAGGTTCTAGTATCTATAGTTGGAATTATCTCAAACCCATGGTCCCTTGTGCATTAGACATCCATGAGGTTGATTATGTGGTATAATATTTATAAGTTTATGCATGATACCATTATGGGAGAACTACATCGTCAACATACCAAGCTTAAATACATATTCATTACCTTATGTTTAAATTATTGCAGTACAGAGGAAAAATACCATTAAAAAAAATTTGAGGATTGAGTTCACTTATAGATAACTAATCTCAAGATATCAATATTTGATGCTATGACTCACCCTCTTCAACTTAAGGTCATGTCACGTGATGAGATACCTTGGAATGAAATAATGGTGACAAATAATTGTAAAAAATATATCAAATAATATCTATAGAAAAAATCTATATCATAATTTATATAAATTTATGATAATCAAAGATGAATGGCCATAAAATAAAGAAAAAGAATAAAGAAAAACTAATTTAGTCAAGAATGCTCATCTTATTATTAAGGGGGATCAAGATGCTTCAATATAGTTAAAACTTTTTATAGTATATTGATGAATTCAAGTGGTCACTAATCAAATATGTTGAGAAAATAAAATAAATGTTATTTTAGTATTTTTTTTAAAAAAAATTAATCCTCACACTTTTGTAGACATTTTTAAATAGACTACATATGTTTTGGTACTCTTTACTATCTATTTTTAAATAATAAAATAAATTAATATCTCATATTATTTTTTATTTCATAAAAGAAAATTTATATACCTATCAGTTATAATATATCATGGTAACATGCATGGATGGACATCAAAATTATTTAATTCATCTGAAAATTTTTCGACAATTGTTTTAGATAATAATGATTTAAAATACTTGCATCAAATGATATAGACATTGAATCAATTATAAAACCATATTGTTTATATACAAAATATATATTTGTTATATGGATATGGTACAAATTTACCATCCCATTATTTTGAGGTTAACTGGTAATATAACAGAATTCACCGTCAGGTTTCCTTTAGAAATTTTCATCTTGTATGGATATTAGTGAGTTGATTATGCAGAACATTTTTTCCAATACCATATTAAAATTAATGTTTATTATAATATTAGGGGATAATAACACAAAACAATGAGGACTATGAAGGGGTTTTTTATGGAAGAAAACATTATTAATAGGGTTCAAGTACCATAAAATTACATCTCTATGCATTCTGCACTGAGCATCAAAAACAATATATTTTTTATGAACAATATTGTTGTCTAACATTTTTCTACATCCATAGACTATGAAAGAATGGATTGATTATTTTTTGTAAATAATGGTGACCCCTATATAATTCCAATATTATTATTTTACTTTTTCCTAATCAATTATAGGGAAGGTATTTATTGGTATAATGTTGGATTTTTTTCAATTTACCCAATGTAGTTTGTCATCAAAATAATATTTTCAACTTTTTGTCATTTATTCCATATTAATTTTCCCTAAAATATGAAATTTGAAAGCCTAGTGAATAGATACATGGATTTTTCCCAATCATCCCTTTATATTTTTTCACCTAGATGTGTACCACATATCTTTTGTTCGGTATTTTATGGTCCTTTAATCTAGACTAATGATGTTCATGATTAAATTTGAACATCTTTGATCTAAAAAAGTTGAAATTTAACATTAAACATCATTGAATATTTTTGAAGTCGTCTATATTTGAATAAGTAAAGGTAACCAATACATTAAAAAATCATATAATGCTAATATAGATAGTCTTGGAGGATGAGTGTATGTATTTTAAGGTCATAGTTCTCATAGAAATGGTGAAATTTGGAAACCAAATCATGGATTCAATTATTAGAAGCATTTAAAGGCTTTTGAAAAATGGATTGGTATATTGTAAATCATAAGAAGAGTTGGTTGAATTTGGAAATAATTAAATAGAACATACATACAATAGATGAACCTAGAATAAATTCAAATAATAATTTCCCCTTAAATTCTCTTAAGGGTATATAGAGTTCGTGAATCATCTCTTTCATGATGAATACATTTATATGGTTGGTTATATGTGGGTATATTATGTGTTAAATTATCCCACACAGGATATTGGTTTGATAAACTCATTTCTATTTAACTTAGATTATTTATGGTGATTAACATAATCAAGGTTCAATTTATAGTATGTTGAAGGAAAATATTCACATAATGGATAGAAAATTTAATTTAGAAGTTTTCAAGGTATTGAAATTAAAAAATTTAAAATGAATGATCATGTGGGTAAAGATTTATGGCTAGTCATGTGATAGATAGTTATAACTTTTCAATGTATCATATGCTAACATAAATCAGTGTAAACACAATCCTTAGTATATAATAATTTTTAACCTATTATGGATCCAGATATAGTAACCATCAATGCGAATAAATGAAACCATGTAATGTGTGGTGATGTTAATGGGAATGGAATATGGGAATAAATATGGGAGTGAATTTCTATATTTCATTACGGGTCATATTATAAAAAGAAAAAAACCATATGAATATTTATATATGTAAAAAAATATATGAAAATTATCATCTCATCATAGGGTTAGTGAGGGAAAACAAAATTTAATTGATGATTCCCTATGAGATATATTGGTGGGGTAGAAATGAGATAAATGTGAAATTTATGGTTTGTTTGAAGATAGGTGATCGGGGTTTCACTATGTTTCATGTGATAAAAATAATATAGCCACATGCAGTTATTGGAGAGTTTACTTCCAAATAATATCTCTTTACACATATTTTCTATATGTGATGGGGCGAGGAATTAAAAGTGGAATCATGAAGATATAATATTCGGTGTCCATATTCAAGGTTAATTGACAAAAAACGATAAAAAAATATATAATGGGAACAAAATTAATGTTATCATTTTAGCAGGGCTAAGATATTTTTTCATCATTTTGTATCCTGTTATAATAGTAATCAAGCCATGTTTAGTTTTTAATATCTTTCTATGCATCGATATGGTTTAAGATGAATGAACTATAATCTGGGGTTCCACCATCCTAGTGAAGATATATTACTGAAATATGATGTAAATTAGTATGGGAATATAATTTATGGTGTATATTGGAATTAGAATCTATATAATTTGTTTATTAACTTTTTTTGGCCCTTGAGATTCACTATATATCATACAAGAGTATGAATCAAGAGATGCATAGTTATAGAATTTTTTTTTACTATAATTGGATTTTTTTTAGTGTTATAACTACATGATATGACTCAAAAATGGATAAATATCTCATGTAAAAAATCAGGTCTTACAAATTGACCACTCTATATAGTTTAAAGTTCATTCATGGTGGATAGTACATCATCTAGTTTAACATCCTATGAATTGGAAGATATTTCTTGTAGATTAAAGTATTTCATTGATTTAATTAGTGAAAATCCTTATATACTAATTTAGCACATGCGTGGTGTGGGGAGACGAAATATTTTCATCATATTTCTAGTGTATCGGAGGAAAAATTACATGAACTCATGATGTATCTAATACTATGATAAAGATTGAGTCTAATATAGAAGATATTTTTATATTCATTGATGATAGTTGTTTTGGATGTCACAACATATCTTGGAGTAATCTGAATCAATAAACACATAGTCCTCAAGAATTGTTTGAATCTATTTTTACTATGTTTGTGCTTTTTGATGTGGATACAATATTCTAGTAAATATAACATGGATCAATCCCTCATTTAAGGTATTATATCATTTATAAAATATAACTTCAAGTATTATATTTTCTTTATGTGGTAGAATATATGTCATGTAGTTCGACGTCATGAGATAAGAACTTTGATTAAACATAAGTTATGTTTTTATAATGTGAACATCATCTGGGTTTTTAATTTCAAATAGAACAGACATTAATTATGATTATGAAACGTATTTCATATGAAACCATACACTATTGGAAACTTATATATTCACTATATTGATTCTCATCAAGGTAAAATGTCTATTGGAGTAGAAATTATTTATGATACAGTTTCCTTCACATTTCTACTTGATAATTAGGCTATTTTACCCTTTTATTATTGTCATTATCTTGTATAAAAAAATTCTATTTACAAAAATGTGGAAAGATGTACCATTTAATTAATTTTATTTGAAAAACTTATTTAAATATTATCTATGTTATGAAATGTATATAACCTTCACTTATCAAGCATATCTAAATCCTTTTGTAGAATATAATACTTCTGATATTTTTATAGTTGGTCATGGATCAAAATGTGATTTGAGGGAAATTGAACATCAATAGGATATACATATTTTTTCTTATACTCTAGTGATTATGTGGTATCCCATGAATTGTTTTAGTTTATTGTGATCATCTAGAAATCATTTGTAGTATTATCAGGCTAAGACGTCATGAGTTTTTCCATAATGTTTTAAATGATATTTTATATTCTTATTGAAGGCATATATCTATCCATTAACTAAGGAATGATAACAAGATGAGTGGAAATATTATATATTATTCTTCTTATAGAAGTTATGTATTTGATAAAAAAGGAAATTGTTCTCATTATAATTTATTATTTTGTAAGGTATTTCAAATATAGTAATGTTGTTGGACTCCATAAAATTTATGATAGAATTTTTTCAAAACTCTTTTAGCCTTATGGATTTATGCATTTTCAGAAAAACATAGTTGTATTAATAATGAACACAAACATCCTAGATTTAACTAGTGTTTATGGATTCATGAAATATATTCCCAAATGGTGAATGCACATGATTAGTTGGATGGAAAATTTATTTTATGGTGTTGATAGATGAAATTTATATAAATCATACATGCATTGAACATGTCAAATAACACCATATAGCATCAAATCCTTCATTGTGAGAAGTTACCAAGCCTTCGGAGATGGAGGAATAGATTAGATCCTGTGTTTTGAGAATCTCTAGAGGAATCTCCAGAACAATCATCACATTCATCCGTAATGAATTGGGTCACTCCTCCTTCAATTCATGTCAGGATTTCCCCATTGAACATTTGTTTATATTGTAAATTCATATACTATTGGATATGATAAAAATTAAATTTTCTATTTTTTTGAGTAATATATTCCTCTATGAACCGACCATATGTAAGAAAATAATTATGATTATATCATCCAATGGGTGACATACAACTTGTAACATAATAATTTTACTAGTTTGGTAATTCATTTTAATATTTGGTGGTATTAATTTTCTTAACCTCCTACAGAAAATTACTAATAAATAGAGAGATATAATGTTAATTTTTTATATGAATGACTGTTTCTAATTTATTTGGGTATTCCATGGTTTTAGATTCATTTTATTCAAAATTTACTTGATTATACTTACAATGTTGAATATTGAACAATTTCAACTTTTAGGGGAACCAACTCACAAATCATTATTCATAGTCATGAATATTAAAAAAATATTTCATTATTGAATAGTTTCCATCAATTTTCAAATTTAGCCTATTTAAATCATCATTGTGGTAAAATCAAGGAACCGATAATTAAAGGTCCAATTCTATACCTATGATGAATTCCGGATATTCTACCTCATTATTTTATAATTCTGTTGATAGTGGGAAGGAACATGAAAAAATTTATTTTATTGATATGATAAATAAGATACAGAAATTTAACTATAATGATATTTAGGATGTCTATCATTTTTCAATTCGGGATTTTAGAATCACAATGAATTTAAAATTCTATTTAAAATGGGAATTATGGAAAGATATTACTTATCCATAAGGGATGTCTATGTAAAAAGTTGACTCTTCATAAGTAGGGTATGTTGAAAAAAATCAATAAGGTTGTGTCCCTTTATAGCCTTGTAAAACCAAAAATAAATCTCAAACTAATACATAATAACATCCCATCATACCATGAACCACTTTAAAATAGGGTGATTGAGGATATGTTTGAGTGAATTTTCATAGGATGTCATGTGGAGCACCTAACATAATATATAGTGTTTTATCTTGTTCACTACAATGATAAATTTGAGGCAAATATTTAAAATACTAGTTTATCAGGCCTCGACGGCCAAAACTATCTTACTATTATAGTAGAGTCTATTTACTTTTCCGATATTTATTTTGAGGTACGGGGGAACCATGAAATCACAAATGGATTCAACATATAAGGTGAAGGGTTTTCCTTTTACAGGTACCGTCCAAACTATATACTGTATATGGTAATATTTTATATCATAAAATTATTTCTAATGATCTTCATACCTTTAGTAGGTAATCACTTTATTCATTATAATTATGAATGGAAAAAAATTTCAATAAGATTTGATATATGTAACTTAATATATGATATAAATACTTATATTCCTACAAATTCATTTGATGATTCATGGTTTAGAAATATATTTATCATGTAACGTACCTATTCATTGTGCTTACCAAAGGTTCCCTATACCTAGTTGCTCACATAGCCTCAAGTGCAGTTCCCCGATTTCCAAAGGCTATCGGCTAGCAGTGAGTGCCTTGGGTGTGATATTGGGGAAACTATGCCTTTATTGTCATAGTGAAACCCCATAAATAAATAGATATTTGTATTGGATGCATTAAGAATAACATGAAATAGTAAACAGTGGAAGTATTCAAGTAGATAATCATCTGGAGCACACATATATATATATGATGCATGTCATGTATTTCAAGGAATGCATCCAAACAAGTCACAATTCAAGAATACAGAACTAAAAAATCACAGAGGGAAAAAAGTACATAACCCCAACAGCATCGCAAGACTCATCTTGGTCACATGCTCTCCAGCTCCCTAAAAATCATGTACCTAATGTAGAAGGGATCTTTCCCTTATCTATACCTGCAACAACATAATATGTTTGGGCCCAAAGCATTACCCAAACAGGGAGTGAGACTAATCCAAGTAGTCAACCACCAAATGATCTTTTCCAAATTTTTAGTAGATATATTTATGGTAAGAAATATAAAAAATGAAGTAATAAAAAAGGAAGTAATCAAATATAAACAATACTACAGTTTCAACTACATTAATTTACATTTATTAAATAAAAAACCAAACAGTCTCAAGAAACCCTAAAGGATGTTCTCACAATCTAACCCATCTAGTTCTGCTTAACAATACCCTCTGAGGAAGCACTCACCGTCAATTCCCTTTGTGGACTTCTATCGGTAAACTATAGACATTCTTGGGAAGCACTCAGTATCCAATTCCCCTCGTGGTCATGCAACGTAAAACTACAGAAACTCTGAGGGAGCACTCATGTCCATCCCCCCTATGGTATCGCAACATGAAAGTATAACAAACACTCTAGGAAAGTTCTCAACATCCATTTTCCTTGTGGTCAAACTACACCAAGTCCCCATAGCCTTTTGTAGTCAGTCGTGCAAAAAAATATCCACCAGCCAATGTAAATCAAAATATTCTACATGTATAAATAGATACAAATCATAGCACAAGTGTACGCCCGATAATATCACTCCATCCTAACAACACTAGGCATGGAAAACAGAGCATCCTAACATGGAAAACTAGACCCAATGACCAATATTAGTTCGAACATGGGAAAACACATCCATAGAAAGGTAATTAAATGCTATTTTCTAACAATATTTCTAACTCAAGAAATAAAGTAATAACTAGAATTAAAGGGTAAAATTCCATAAATACGCAACACCCCGAACTAGTGTATTGAGAACTTATGTACATATAATTCAAAGGAAAACTAAAAATGGAACAAACCACCTACCTTAATGTTGTACGATTGATATAGTTGAAACTCATCCTACTATTTAACCTATATCACTGTAGATCTATAAAAATGTCTAAAAATTTCAGCCACATATATCTCACTAAAGAGGAGAAATACATAGAAGATGCTCTAGAAGAAGGAATAACTCACCGGCACGATTCTAATGAAATTGATGGTGTTTGATTTGGATAATGGATAGTGGGTTAGGGGATCAGAGAGGAATAATCAGCTTCAGTTTCTCCTTGATGAGAAGAAGCCAAAATAAGATCTTTATGTGAATGAGACACAAACCCAGTCAAATTTATAAAATCAAAATAAAATAAATGGTGTGTTCTCTAATGATACACCGCGTGCATATGTATTGTCTGGGGCCTACTTTAGGTAGTCTTCAGGTCACCCCACATGATGATGTACTTGGTCATTACACAACCAGTACACGGATACCCATGGAAACCAAGTACACGACATGTACTCCTCTGTACATAGTGTGTACACCTTAAATTCCCAGAAACATATCTTTCCCTCAAAACACTAGAAATAAAGATATATACCTAAAAAGATTATTAGAGTTCTTACAAACATCCCCCCTTAAATAATTTCATCCTCGAAGTTCTCTTAAAAGGATCCAATGAAGAATTCTCAAACAGCTCAGGCCATGGTGATCGCACATCGGTCTCCCTCTCCTATGTCCCTCCATGTACTCGTTTGTGCTACCATAACACCCATACTCTAGAAATAGACCATACATGAATAACCTTCATTTTATAATCAATAATATAGATATTATTCTCTTTGAATGAGGCATTCACCTCCAACTCAACCACCTCAGGTTGAAAAATCATGATAGAAGTCTGAGATGTAATGTTGTTGCTGTGAAACTTGGAAGACATCGTGCATAGCCCGATACCTATAAGGTATCTAAAATCAATTGAAAAAATGTCTGAATCTTCCCAAAACCTCAAAATTATTGACATATCTTAGTGAAACCTTACCTTGTCTCTTAAAAATCATGGGTCCCAACCTCTATGTGACACATAGAAAACAAGATCCTGACCTCAAAATCCAGAAGTCATATCTATCAATAAGTATAAGAAATCTTCCATAAATGTGCAATATCCATCCTATTCTGAATCAACTCCACTTGCTCCGTGGCCTCCTAAACAAGATTTGGTCCCAGTATAGCTGCCTCTCCTGCTACCAGTCAACAAACAGGTTATTGGTATGGCCTACCATACAAATCCCCATAAGGTGTCATCTGAATAGTTCAATGAAATCTATTATTGTAGGAAAAATCACCCCGAGGTATGCACTTCCTCCAAGAACCTCCATAATATAGGACACATGCTCAAATAATTTCATTCATAACCTGAATCGTATGCTCAGACTAGCCATATGTCTGGAAATGGTAGGATGTCCTCCAAAGTAAATGTGTACCAAAATACCTCTGTTGTAATGCCCCAACCCCAGTTTCTCAGAGTCGGTGTGTTATTAAATAACATTGTCATGATCACAAAGGATAAAGTCTCGAAAGACCAATTAGTTTAGTAGCCTTTGAAACACTAGATAGATTTATACTGTTTTCATTAAATCCTAAAAAGTGAAGCTACAACAAAATTGTTTCCAAAGACAACACTGAGATCCCATATACTACCCCGGTAGGTCAGTCATAATATACATCTTCGCATCTTGGAAAAAATAAAACATAGAAAGGGGTGAGTTCAGATGCTCAGTAAGAATGAAAGTATAGTAGAATCATTCATAAATAATCATAAACATTTAAGGAAATGTATAACTAAAAAAATCCACTGAAACTTGAACTTCAGCATAATATGGAAAAAATAAAATGAAACAATTCCATTTACTTATTCACATGGATATTATACTAGTCAAATAAGCACATGAAATATCAATAACCAATTTCATAATGATAGAATATATAGTACCAGAATTTATTTCTTATGTCAAGGCCTTGTTCCAGGACCAATGGGATAACTGTAACTAGACCCGATCCCAGAGAGCCTATGTAACCAGATGCTATCCCAGAGAGCCTCTATAACTGGACCCCAACCCGAAGAGCCTCTGTAAATGGACTCCATCCTAAAGAGCCTATGTAATCGGACTCCAACCCAGAGGGTCTGCTTTAACCAAAAACCAACCCGGAGGGCTTACATTTACAGGTCCCCAACTGGGAACATACTAGTCCAATACATTCATCATAGGAAAAGATTAAAATATAACATAATCATTCGTATTAAAAATAGCATATGAGATGTGAATACTTTATCCATAAACCATTAATGGTATAAAAATAACACATCCACAGTCAAAAATATCACAAAACATTCAATAAAATATGGATGAATTGTATCATAATAAATCAAATTAAAACATGTTTAAAATCTATTAAATGATGTTGAAATAGATGAAAATGATCAGTAATATTCTTTTAGAGAAATACCCCTTTTTCATGAAATCGTTAAAAATTCTCACAATTTATAGAGGTAGTCATTTTAGTGGGACTTTTTAATCAAAGTTTCCCATACCACATTAAATATTTTTAAGTGAATTTTCATTTCAAAACATTCATGCCCGTATAAATAAATCCTTAAAACCATTTTATAAACATGGAAATTAATGACAATGTTTTAGAAGAATAAAACTTTTAAAACATTTAAAATGCTATTTTAGTAAAAGAGTCCCTTAAAAATAATCCCTTTAAAAATTCTTTTATGAAACATGGACATGTATAAAAAAATATGTCCTAGTAAATATTTTCACATAAAAAATCTTGAATAATAATGAGATTGAGGAATTAACCCTTACCAATTTGGTAACTAATGAAACATACACCCAATGAATGAAGTACCATAAAATGAAGATGTTAATACACAGAAATGAAATTGTATTACCCAAATAATACAATTATGGGCAGTAAATACACCAAAAAAATGGAAATTGTGGAAATATAGCATAAATCTCAGGGGAAAAAGGATTGGGAGGAAATCCCCTTACCTTGTACTTTTCATTGGTCGAGGATAGGTTAACCTCTACTTTTTCGGTTTCTTCCTTTTGATTTGATCAAAAGGGCTCTTTAAGATGGATTTTTGACTAAAAGAAGGCCTCTAAGATGAAGTGAGGGAATTTGATAGGATATTTTGGAAGGGGTTGGCCGATCAAAAAGGCATTGAAGTTGTGAATTTGAGAGAAGGGGAAGTTCCCTTTTTTAAGAGGGTTGAGGGGCACTGTAGGAAAAACATAATATTCTTTTATAATAATTTCATATTCGGTTTAAAAAGGCTATAATGTGACTTATTTTAAGGATATGGTAGGTAAGGGTCTAATTCTATTCAACCAATATATTTTAGAAAGGTTTAGGTCACCATATTAACCTTATCATTTTTATTTAACTCTTAGTCAAATATTTTTACATTTACCATGTCTCTTTGTATTTTTATGTTATATTCTTAATAAACTTACTATAACAGGACAAAAGAACCCTGAGTGGTTCATTATTAATATATATAACTTTATCTATGTCATTTGGCTGAACCTTAGATTTTTAGGAATATAATATCAATTAATAATATTACATTTGTTTTAAAAGCTCTTTTATGTCAATTTTGACACTATTTGGTATTTTGTTTTTGTTAAATTCATAACTACATTATTACTTCAAAATATACTCATCTAAACAACCCTAACATGTCCTATTAACCATGAAAATTAGTGTAATTCATAAAAAGTTTCAAATTACATTTATTTGGATATTAATAATATCAATTATATTAATATTTCATTACAAAGGTAATTACTGCATCATCATTGTGTCATATAAATATTAAATTATTTAAGGTCTGAAAATTATAAATAAAACCCCATTATGTAGGAAATCTTTTTAACTTTCTAATTAATATTTCTAATCAAATTTATCTTATGTATAACCCTATAGTAAAAAAATTTTAGTTATTAAACGTTGATTTTATCCATTTTTACTCTTTTTTATATAAGGTAATAATAAATGTCCTAATCTAATAAAAGTAAACCAAATAGGTTAATAATTTATTCATAAGGTTTTTTTGTTCTAATTATACATATCCAACTGAATTTGGACATTCGTTGGGTAATATTAGTATCATTTTTACCTTTAATTACCCTATTTACTTTTAACCGTGGTAAATAAATGTAAAATTTACTATTCACCAAAAGTCATTTTCTTCTTATTGAACCACATTTTACTTATTAATATCAACCATTTCTCTTGGATTTTTGAAATTCAACTCACAGAATTGGTAAATTATGTTTAATTTAAATTTGAAAATTCTCCAAGGAGGTGGGTAAAAGATGGTAAAAAGTTCAATGAAATTTTTATATATCTAAATTTATTATAAATTGACTCCGATGAATTAAATTGAACATATATAAGTATTTTGTATCTATTTTGACCTCAAATAAATTTAAATAAAATAAATAACAATTTTAATAAAAATTATGTTTTAAACTATGACTCAGTGTTTTTCATTATTCATCAAAAATCGAATGTTTTCCAAAAAAAATAACAAAAATTCACCCTAAGATAATTTTGATATACCAAATTCAATAATGAAGTATATTTTACCAAATTAAAAACATAAAAGTTGCATTTATTAATTTAATATTAATTCCCATTGTCAAAACCAAAATGCGTTTTTTAAGAAAGAATAACTATCAAAAGATTGACACTTGTTTATTTCCAATATCAAAGTTAAATTACTTACAATAACCATCATTAGATTAAATGGCAAAAATATAATCTAATAATAATTCCAAAACATTAAAATGTATAATTCATCACTATAAATTATTTTTTATTAATGAAGTTGTTTTGAGTTAAAATATAGTATTTTTCACAATTCACCCAAATATGAAACTTATCAGAAAAACACAAAATATTTATTGAAAATAAATTATTATGTCCTGATTTTAAAGAAGAAGTGTATTTTGTCAAATTGAATATATAAAAGTTTCAAATATTTGATTCAAAAGGGTTCTCCATTAAAAGGTGGTGAAATCTCATTTTTGGAAAATACTTATTTTATTTGAAAAAAAACGAATTTGTTATTACATTATATCTATGAAAATAATAATATAGATTCTAAAATTATAAGGATTCTATGAATTTGAAAATTCATTTAATACTATTTATAACTACTTTTTAATGGCTAGTTTGGTAAGACGTGGTGCGCTTGAACTCAGTGTTGCGTGTAGTACAAATTGTTGAATTAATTCGAAAAAAATAACATGCTATGAAATCTTGAGGTGTTACATTCTTTCCTCCTTCAATAAATTACGTCCTCATAATTTGAAATTGATCTTCTAAAATATAAGGTTGAAAATAGAAAATACCTTTGTGGGAAAACCCACATCGGAAATTGGGTTAGTATAATTTAGTCTTAATAAGAGGAAAATGGGAATGAAAAAGTCACCACCAAATTATGAGCTCTCTTAGGAGAACATTGGGGGAAATTAGAGACACATAATTGGTGGAAAATCATAAATAATTATCGGGATTGATTGAGGTCATCAGTCACAAACAATGGCTGAATTGAGGGCCTCATAGCCATGAATCTATTGATGATTTAGAATATCTTCGTTTCAACAAAAAATAATGTAGTAGGATAACACATTGTTAGTTTTAAGATCTCTTACCTAATCTTTAAGAATTATTTTCTTCATAGAATAAGAGAATAATGAAATATATATATATATACTTGATAGGTAGAGTTACATCTTTTAACTAATTTTTATCACAAACTCATCATTCACTCTTAAAGATAATAGAACATAAAAAATATTATATTTATCCTATTCATATAGGGTTCCAAAAAATTAATATATAATTTATCTACCATACCATTATAAAATACATTATTCAATCCAAGACATCAAGTTGTCCAATGGTAGGTGATACACACTTTTCACCCTTCAGTTGCAGGTTCAAGTCTCATGGCCTTGTCAGACACGACGGGTTGCTGCCCAACCTCCGGGTTGTCCTTTTTATGGCATTCCAAAAAATAATCTCAAACTACACTTATCCAAAATACTTCTTTCCAAACTCACATTCCAAAATTTATAAGTAAGGTAAACACAATTAAGATCCTTTTTTCCATGTAATAACATTTGAATACCATCATCATGTATTATTTTAAAACATAATAACAACATGAATTACAATAAAACCTTATTTATTACATTCACGCTCTATTATTACTTATAGAATACTGGATATACTCCTTATATCCAAAAATTTTGTAAACTACAACAATAATGGAATATACAAATCATTAATCAGTTTCAAGAAAGTTAATAATATCCAATATAATTTATCCAAAACAATATTCTCTATTTCTAAAATCAATACCTCAGTATCAGGACCATATTAATGTTTTGACTTTCCATCAACCATGTATTTTCCATCAAGTTGAACATGCCATTGTTTCACTTTTATTGGTTCCACACAATCTCATATCCATAATTAAATAGTACTACAATACAATCCTTATATACTATATAATTCTTATAACATGTAAATCATTAATATGATACTCAAATGACACAATACTCTAATAAAAACATAAGAAATGTAATCATTCCTGTGTTTTTTGGTTGTATCATAACTTTATTATTATCCAATAGAAGCATATCGGGTATACTATGATGATTTGTACATTGATTCGTGTTGTGTCACAACTCCTTGCAGATGAAGAATTATATATTTGAAACATTTTTTACCCTTTTATTCACATAATTGGTGTCCTTTTTCTCCACACCTATAACAAACTCTCATTCCCTTCAATCATTTTCCAAGGTGATTATTTCCACAGTCATCACATATGTGAAAATCCTTCATTCCCTTATTCCCTTTATCCGTATTTCTTTCTACCATCCTTATCTTCTTTGGCTTCCATTAAAAGCCATAGGACTCAAGGAATTATTTACTTTTCTTATTAACACATGATACTATTTCTTCATATGTTGAGAATACATGGGAGACTGTTTCCCTTATAATTGTTGGATTAATACCATGAAAGATATGATCCATCTTACTCATTGGATCATTAATATTAACGGAGTTCTCGTTACTTCTACTCAGTTCCATTTTTAAACAATGGAATACACAAAGTCTGTTTAAGAATCTCAATAAAGAATTACAAACATTTAAAATACCTAACATAAATTGGACAGTTTATGGACATAATCCATAATCAGAAGAAAAAAATTTCCATGACGAAGTATATACTCATAAACCCTTAATAACGGTTTGTAAAGAATATGATAATTACCCTAAGTATATTACCTAGGAGTGTCGTAATCAAGAGTGCAGCAAGGGCCGTTGTCATGAACCAGTTCTCATTCGAGTCTAGCTCAAAGTAGTGTTTTCAGGTTTTACCCCTAGGTATATCTTTTCTAGATCTGCCTCTACGTTCTCGTATCCAGAAAGAGATGTATTTCTTGGAAAACTCACAAAATCTCTAAAATACCAAAATTCTAGGAATTTCTTCTATACTAATCCTCAATGTCTATCTTAGGTATGTGTGCTCTAATCAGAGTTTATCTAAATCTAGTTTCCACGGCTTGTACTAAACTTCCTCTGATACCAACTATAACGCCCCAACCCCAGTTACCAAGAGTCGGTGTATTATTATATAACATTAGCATGATCATAAAAGAACAAGTCTTGAAATACCGAATAGTTTAGTATCATTGGAAATACTAGATACATTCATAAGGTTTTCATTACATCCTAAAATGGAAAACTACAAAACATTGTTTCCAAATACAACACTAAGATCCCATAGAGTACCCTTGTAGTTCAGTCATAATATACTTCATCGCATCCTGTGAAAAATAAAACATAGAAATGGGTGAGCTCAGATGCTTAGTAAGGATAAAAATATAGCAGAAACATTAATAAATAAGCATAAACATTTAAGGCAATGTATAACTAAAACAAAAGCCTTCTAAACTTGAAGTTCAGCATAATATAGAAAAAATAAATTGAAATAATTCCATTTACTTATTCACATTGATATTCAACTAGTCGAATAATCACATGAAATATCAATAACCACTTTCAAAATGATGGAATGTATATTACCAAACTTTAATTTCTGTGTCAAGGCCGCGTGCCGGGACTTATGGGATAACTGTCACCAAACCCAAAACTAGAGAGCCTCTATTACCGTACTCCATCCCGGAGAACCTCTGTAACTAGACTCTAACCCGGGAGCCTCTGTAACTATACTCCAACCCGGAGAGCCTCTATAACCAGACTCCAACCCGGAGGGTCTGCTCTAACAGGACCCCAACCCGTAGGGCTTACTTTTACCAGTCCCTAACCCGAAAAATACTATTCCAATACATTCATCATAAGAAATGTTTAATATATAACAAAAACATTCATATTAAAAATGACATATGAAATGTCAACATTTTATCTATAAACCATGAATAGTATAAAAATAACACATCCACAGTCAAACATATCACAAAACATTCAATACAATATGGAAGATTTGTATCATAATAAATCAACTTCAAACAAGAATAAAATTCATTAAAGGATGTTGACATATATGAAAATGACCAGTATAATTCTTTGATAGAAATACCCCTTTTTACTGAAATCATATAAAATTATAAGTATATATAAAGGTAGTCATTTTCACAGGATTTTTGAATCAATGTGTCCCATACCAAATTAATTATTTCTAAATGAATTATTATTCCAAAACATTCATGTTCATATAAATAAATCTTTAAAACCATTTTAAAAACATTGACATTAATGAGAAAGGTTTAGAACAATAAATCTTTTAAAACATCTAAACTGATGTTTTCGTAAAAAGGGACCCTTAAAAATAATCTCTTCAAAAATTAATTTATGAAACATGTAAATTTATAACAAATATGTCCCATTAAAAATGTACACAAAAAATCTTGAATAGTAATGAGATTGAGGAATTAACCCTTACCAATTTGGTAACTAATGAAACATACACCCCATGATAGATGTACCATAAAATGAATATGTAAATACACATAAATTAATGTGTATTACACAATGAATACAATATTGGGTAGTACATACACCACACAAAAATAAATAGTGGAAATATTTCCTAAATATCATGGGAATAATGATTGAGATGAAAACCCCTATCCCTATCCTTTTCCTTGGTCGTGGTTATATTAGCCTCCCCTTTTTGGGGTTCTTCCTTTTGATTTGATCAAAAGGGATCTTTAAGTAGGCTTTATAACTAAAGGAAGGCCTCTAAGATGAATTCAGGGAATTTGAAAGGATATTTGTGAAGGGGTTTGCCTAGCCAAAAGGCTTTTAATGTGTTAATTCGAGAGAAGCGTTGGTTCCCTTATATAAGAGGGGTGAGAGGCACCTTAAGAAAAACATAAAATATTATTTTATAAAAAAATTAATATTCGGTTCATAATGGATCCAATGTGACTTATTTCGAGGCTAGAATGGGGATGGGTCGAAATAAATTCATCCCATATATTTTAAATAGGTTTAGGTCACTATATTAACCTTATCATTTATATTTAACTCTTAGTTAAATATTTTGACATTTTCCATTTCTCTTTATATTTTTATATTATATGGTTAATAAAAATACTATAACAAGACAATAGAACCCCAAGTGGTTCATTATTAATATATATAATCCTATATAAGTCATTTGGCCTAGCCGTAGATTTTTAGGAATATAATATCAATTAATAATATAATATATTTTAAAAAAAACTCTTTTCTATCAATTTTGACGCTATTTGGTATTTTATTTAGGTTAAATTAATTATAGCATTATTACTTTGAAATAAATTCATATTCCTAACCCTAACATGCCTTATTAACCAATAAAATAATTGGAATTCATAAAAAGTCTCAAATTACATTTATTTGGATATTTATAATATCAATTATTTTAATATTTCATTAATTAGGCTATTACTGTATCATTATTGTGACATAAATAAATTAAATTAATTACTATATAAAAATGATAAATAAAATACCATTGTGTAGGAAATATTTTTCTACTTCTAATGAATATTTATAATCGAATTTACCTTATGTATTACCCAATATTAAAAATGTTTTAGTTATTAAACGTTGATTTTAACTCTTTTAACTCTTCTTTAAATATTATAATAATAAATGTTCTAATCTAATATAAGTGTACCAAAGAGGATCATATTTTATTCATAAGGTTGTTTTTTGTCTTATTATACTTATCCAATAGAATTTAGAAAAGTGTTAGGGTATAATTAATATCATTTTTACCTTTAATTAGACTATTTACTTTTAACCGTGGTAAATAAAAGTAAAAAGTTACTATTAACCAAAATTTATTTTCATATTATTGAACCACATTTTACTTACTGGTATCAACTGTATCTCCTGGATTTTTGGAATTCAACTCAACGAAGAGGTAAATTTAAGTATTATGTAAATTTGAAAATACTCCAAGAAGGTGGGTAAAAGACAGTAAAAATTTTAATGAAATTTTTATATATCTAAAATTATTATAAAGTAACTCCAATGTATTAAATTTAAATTATATAAATATTATGTATCTATTTTGACCTAAAATAAATTTAAATAAAATAAATAATTATTTAAAAAAAAAGTTAGTTTTAAAAAATTACTCGGTGTTTTCCACTATTCATCAAAAATTGAATGTTTTCAGAAAAATACCAAAAAATCACCATAAGCATATTTTGATATTATGAATCCAAAAATGAAGTCTATTTTACCAAATTTAAAACATAGAATATTGATTTATTAATTTAAAATTAATTCCCATTGTAAAAACCAAAAGGCATATTTTTAAGAAATAATAACTATCAAAAGATTGACACTTGTTTATGTCCAATTTCAATGTGAAATTACATACAATGAACATCATTAGATTAAATGGTAAAAATATAATCTATTTATTTTTCAAAACCATTAAAATTTATAATTCAACACTATAAATTATTTTGATTAAAAATTTTGTTTTCATTTAAAATATAGTATTTTTCAATATTGACCCAAATATGAATGTTATCAGAAAATCACCAAAAATTTATTGAAAATAAATAATTATGTCTTTATTCTAAATAAGATGTTTATTTTGTCAAATTAAATATATAAAAGTTTTAAATATTGAAATTTAAAAGGGATGGCCATTAAAAGGCGGTAAAATTGCATTTTTTGAAAAATACTTCTTTTATCTGAAAAAATGAATTTGTTCTTACATTATGTGTAAGATACTCATAATATAGGTTCTAAAAATATTAGGATTATATGAAGTTCAAATTTCATATAATACTATTCATAATTGCTTTCGAATGGTTAGTTTGGTAAGTCATGGGGCGCTTGAACTCAGTGTTGTGTGTAGTGCAAGTTATTGAATTACATTGAAGAAATAATGTCCTATGAAATCTTGGGGTGTTACATCTGTAGTCCCTGCCAGACCTGAGAAGTAAAAATGGCATCCCAATCATAAATAATGGATTGTTGAGCCCCATGTAAATGTATAATCTCACAAATGTACAGCCATTCCAGCTCATCAACACTGAAGATCTCCTTGATTGGTATGAAATGTGAAATCTTGTGACTCTTTCAACAAAAACACAAACTAAATCATTCCCTTGATAAGACCTAGGAAACCATATCACGAAGTCCATCGTGACATCATTCCACTTACACTCGGGAATGGTTAACTGCTGAAAAAGCTCGGATGGTCGCTGATTCTCTATATTCACCTACTGAAGGATGGACCACCTCATTAAAAAACCAGAAAAATTCCTCTTCATATTTGGATACCAATACTGACGGCATTGATCTCGATAAATCTGTGTGAAACCAGGATGATTTGTCCAAGTTGAAGAATAAAAATCTGACATCATCTCCTCGTGTATGTCTGCTGACACCCACATGCGTCCAAGGAAGTGCTAGATCTCATCCTCTCCCTTAGTCCATCAAGAAATAGGTCTCACCTTTGACACAGTTCCTAGTAGGACTATGCCTTAATAATATGATATATTCCTCATTCACACATTCTAAATTAGATTAGATTAACAACTACAAAAAATGAAACGATTGTCCCTATCTGTCATGCACCTCCAGATGTATCTTAGAGAACAGATCCATAAGATCCCACTCACTGATGGACTTTTAAACTAGATATATCTAAGTCCTACTTCTAAATGCATCATCCACTTCATTGCCTTTCCCAGGTGTATAGGAAAGATTAAAATAAAAGGACTAATAGAATTAAACCGACCTTCTCTGTCTCAAATTCATATATCGCTGATGGAAGATATACTTGAGCCATCTTTGGTCAGTTAAACTCACCAAATTCTCTCCACTAGATAATGTCTCCAACATCGTAATGCATGAAAAACTACAGCCAAATCAAGATCATGAATCAGGTAATTTATCTCAGGTGGCCTCATCTACCGATACATGCATGCAATGACTCTTTCCCCCCCACGTATGCACTACTCCAAACCCGATACCTGATGCATCATAGTAAACATTATAGGTCTTCCCCAGATCTGTAAAAATTTGCATCGGTGATGAATTCAATCTACCATTCAACTCTTAAAAGGTTGAATCTCAAGAATCTGTCCACAATTACATCTCACCCTTTGTAGTCAGTCCCATCTGTGGCACTACTAAGCGTAAAAATTTCTTGATGAAATGTATGTAGTAACCAGCCTGCCGAAGAAAACTCATCAACTCAATAGAGTTCTTCAACTGATCCTCTTAAACTACTACTCTCACTTTCTATGGGTCCACTGATACTCTTATCTCTGAGATAACATGACCCAATAAGTGAATCTGGTCCATCAAAAAGTGGAATTTTGAGACCTTATCATATAACTGAAGCTCTATCAGTGTACTCAAAATGATCTAAATATGGGTAGCATGGTCATGTCAAGTGTGAGAGTACACCAAGATATCGTTCATTAAAACCACCACAATGAAATCCAAGTATTGATGGAACCCTCGGTTAATCAGTTCCATGAAACATGAAAGTGTGTTCGTGAGACCAAATGGCATAACCACACACTCGTATAGACCATACCTACTCTGAAAGGATGTAAGAGGTATATTAGATGGTTTAAAATGAAACTGTTGATGACCATACCTCATGTCAATCTTAGAAAGTACCCAATCTCCTCAAAGCTGATCAAAGAGATCATCAATCCTCTACAAGGAATATCATTTCTTGATCGTATACTACATCAGCTACCGATAATTCACACAAAGTATGAGGGTACCATCATCCTTCTTTGCAAATAAGATAGGCGAAGCCCAAGGAGAAGTACTTGGTTGGATGAAACCAATTGCCTATAACTCGTTGAGATGCCTCTTGAGCTCCGGTAACTCCATTGTAGCCATCATATAAGGAGAAATAGTATCTTGTGCTTCTCATAGATCAAGCTCAATAGAAAATTATACCTCTCTCTCTCCGGAGGAAATCCTGAAAAGTACACTAGAAAGAAATCCCCGAAACAATCCAATAGTGTAGGAATTTCAATATATGAAGTTCCCTAGTCATCCAAATAAAAAATAGTAATTTAGGTTGTAACGCCTCCCATCCCATGATGATTGGGTCCCACCCTACTTTCCTGGACATTCCATTCATCCTTAATAAGAAACAAACAACCCTATAGTTATATGAAACTCACCCCATGATGATAGAAATAGAAAACAGTTTGAAAGGGAACTAACTAGTCCATTATGAGAATTAAATCATAACCTGTCATCTCTAAGACATAAAGGTTCCATACGAAGTGATACCTACCAACCTCAAAAGTGAACTCCTTGCATTGACGTACTCTATCGGTTCTATACTTCAATGGTGTTTCCACCTTTAAGATATTAGTAGAGGTAAAGATATTGAGCCTAAGTCTATCCACAACGATGATAGATATGAAACTGTGGGAAGCCCCTCTATTGAAATGTGTAGAAGCTAAAATTGGGGAAACTGGAATTGTAACTTGAACTGTAGAGGTTTTAGGATCCTGCTTCGGATTAATTTTCTCTACCACAAATGTCTGACATGCACTACGGCCCTATAAAGCCGACTGAGATACCTAAGCTGATCCACTCAGTGGATATCAATAACCATGTGTCTGACCACTTTGGACAGAACCTCAACCATGGCCTGAATGGCCAGAAGAACTCCCCCCCCAGTTTGATGTGGTACTAGTGGTAGTGCTCTCGTATGAGGAGTCAAAACAGAACCCCTATCACCAACTGATGGTGAGAAAATATTGGAGAAATGTTGAATATGACACATCTTTCTGCAAGATTGGCACTTCAATCAGTCTCTCAATAAATGTAGCCTCATATGACAACTCTTCCCACACTCGCATCACAACACTTAGCAACATGAAGCATTATTCTACCTACTCAGATATTTTTGTGTAGACTCCCTAAGAAGCATCCTACTATCAGTCGGAGGGGGAACCAACTCTGGATACTGAGCCACCGAAGATCACAGCACTAGAATCCCATATATTGTGCTCGGTGATCATCACTTGGCTGACTATAGAAGTGGTGGATGTCAACCTGACGATTTTCACCAAAGATTGGATGTAATTCCTGATACCATCTTCAAACATCCTTACTAGGAATAACTCATCACCTATGGAATTGGTGTGAAGCACTACAACTCTATGAGGTGAGAAGAATACTCCATGAATAATAGAGTACCATGCTCTAAACTCATGAACACTCAGGATTGATCAGCCCACAAACTCTATAGGTATAAGTAATCATAGACGACATGCTGGAACTCATAATAAGACATATCCTACTATCATCATGAATTTGAGATCACTTCCTACCTTATCTTGGAATAATATCGAGAAATATAAGTAGAGATATTTACCATTATCTTGGGAGGAGTCTCCAAATTCTCAAAGATCGACAGCATGACAAGTAACCATTACTCTACAGCCTGAGGTCCTCCATCCCCTGAGAATGTAGGAGGATGTTGTTGTTGAAAGACTCAAGTCAGTTTTTCCATATACGAGGTATAATGGGGGACTCCCTTGAAGGTCTGCATAAACCTCATGAATCATTCATATAATTGTGCATCAGCACCTATATCCAAGATAAGAGTTGGTTCCACGATTGGTGCGATGGGAATATCTGCTGGTAGTCCCTGATCTACCATGTATGGTTTCTTATTGTTGCCCTGAATCTGGCATACAACCAGAGGATATCACAGTGGCATGACTCTACATGGTTAAGCGCACACCTTAGTTTGTGAATCTAAAGGAATGAAACATAGATGTTCAATAATGGAACACGATAAATAATGCATTCATGTTCTCAAAAACATGGATACATGGCATATATAACCCTTAGAAGGAATGTTACCTTAATTATTTGCATGGGTGTGTACTTCTGCCAAAACATGTCATATATCATCACATACACAGGATGTGTTCCCCATTTACAGGGTGTGTACCTAAATCCTTTCCCCTGTCCGAGTTCCTTTACATAGCTAAACCACATGGTTCTATACTATAACTATACTACACGGAGTTTTTGTGCCAGAGACTGTGTGTATCTTTTAGGTTTCAACCTCTTGTGTCATTAGTCACACGGTTGGAGACATAGATAACTCTATATGGCATATTTATTCCATACACAACGTGTACTAGAAGGATTTCATCCACTCGTGTCATTAGTCACATGGCTGGACACATGGCCTCTACAACATGTTGTGTACATACTGTACACGGCATGTTCCACTAACGATTTCCCAACCACATGTCCCTTCCCACACATGCAGTCACACAGTCAAGGATAACATGGTGTGTACATATATTACACAGAGTGTACTTAAAAAATAGTTCCTTCCTGAACAAAAGGATACAGGGGGTGTATTCATAAAAAAACAACGTGTATTCTGGGTTATTCTAGAAAGTAAGCCGTATAAAATACTCTGAAACCCATAACATTTCTAAAACAAATATTAAAGTTAAACATTCTGATTGGTGGGGTCCCATACTCCCCAAAAATCAAGTAATGGAATCTTATTCATGTCACATAATGTATCACAGTGAATGAAACATATGATCCCCCAAATTCCGATCTATGAGGGCCCATATCACCTCAAGGACCAATGTTTGGCACCCATTAAAAATAATCCGTACAAAACCGAATACCATATCAAATAGAAAGTATTTTATCAAGGCATATATAATAATAACATGAATATTTAGAACATATATCACAATAACATTAAATCGGCAATTCACCCTAAATGGCATGAAAAAAAGCCTGACATGTAATCTCTAGCAATGGCATATATAATGCATGAGATGGAATACCCTCATCTCATCGGGATTCAAAAAAATTAGAACCTCAATAGTATCAATGATAACCACAAAAAAGCATTTGAATCATCCAACTATGAAATCAAATCAACTGTAATAATTGAAAAACTAGAAAAATTAAAATAATCAGGGTAAATTAGATATTCCCTATAAATGGGTTTTCTACTCTCAGAAAAAACTTATTAAAAACTGTATATTCCAACCTATACCTATTTATAGACTCCAAACGTGTAAGTCATAAAAAAATCCCTTTCATACCTTTTTGTAACATCCTCATTTTGGGTACTGCCTAGTGGTGCCCCACACCCGGTTGGTCACATGGCCTCATGAGCATTTCCCCAAATACCAGAGGCTGCCGACTAGCAATGAGGGTCTTGTGTGTGATAGTGAGGAAACTATTACCTCATTGGCAGAGTGAGATATGATAAATAAACAGATAATAGTAGCAGAAGAAGTAATAATAACATTCAATAGTAAACAATAGAAAACTACAAGTATATAAATATCTGGAGCACATATATAAATGATGCATGTCACATATGTCAAGGAAAGAAGAAAAAAAAGTCACAATGATAGAATAATTTACTATACCAGAGTACAAACGAAAAAAGTAAATAAATCCAGTAGCATCGCAAGCCTCAGCTTGCTCCCATGATCTCCATCTCCACAACAATCAAGTACCTGATGTATAAGGACGCTTTCCCTTATCTAAACCCGCAACAATATAATTTTTTTGGGCCCAATGCATGACCCAAAAGTGTGTGAGACAAATACCATTAGTAAAACACCCAATGATCAATTCCTAACTATTAGTGAATATATATATAAGGCAAGAAATATGAAAAATGACACAATAAATAAAAAAGTACTCAAAAGTAAAAAATCCTATAGTTGGAACAACATTCATTTACATTTATTAAATAGACAACCAAAAAATATCAGGCAACATTTTGGGAAGTACTCAAAGTCCTACCCCACCGTTTCATCTTAATAAAGAATATCTAAGGAAGAACTCACCATCAATTCCCCCTATGGACTCGTATCAGTTAACATCAGACACTCTGCGGAAGGACTCAACATCCAATTCCCCCTGTGGTCTCGCAATGTGTAACTACAGACACTCTGAGGGATCATTCACGTCCATCCATCTTATAGTCTCAAAATGTGAATGTATGATAGAAACTCTTTGAAATACTTGAGTGTCTATTTCCCCTATGGTGTAACTAAACAAATTTCTCATAGCCCTTTGAAATTCAATCATTCATAAATAATATCCAGTAGCCAAATTAAAGTATAATATACTACATGTCAAAACTGGTACAAAGCATGGCACAAGTAAGTATGATAATATCACTCCATCCAAACATCACTTGGCATGGAAAATAGAGTATCCTAACATGAAACACTACACCCAACATCTAATATCAGTTAAAACATGGCAAAACACATGCATTGCAAGGTAATTAAGCCCTATTCTCAAACAAGAGACCTAACTCAAGTAATCATGGAATAAAAAGCATTAATGTTTTAAATTTCATAAACACGAAATATCCCAAACTAGGGTATTGAGAACTTTTTCATATATTATTAAAATAAAAACTAAAAAAGGCACAAACCACCTACCTCAAAATTGTATGATCGATATAGTTGCACCTCATCATCTGAATCAACCTAGAATGCCATAGGTCTAAAAATTTTCTATAAAGATCAACCACACGTATCTCACCAAAGATGATAAATCAAGAGAAGAGGATCTAGAAGAAGGATGAACTCACTGTTTTTATTCCAATTAAACTAAAGGAGTTTGATTCAGAGAACATATGATGGGTCGGGGGCTTAGAGGAGAATTATTGGCTTCGATCGATCATAGATGAGATGAAGACAAAAGAATATATTTCTATAAATGAGACACAAACCCAACCCAATTTATCAAATAAAAATAAAAATACAGAGCATGTTCCCTTAGGATACATTGTGTGTTTATGAATTTTTAGGCCCCAATTTAGGTGGTCCCCATGTCACCCACGGGGCCATTTACACAACCGTTATATGGCAAGTACATGTCTACCTGCAACAACTAGGTACACAATGTGTACTCTTATGTACACAGAGTGTACTCCTTCAATTTCCAGAAACTATTATTTTTTTCAAAAACACCATAAATAAATATCTATACCTAAAAATATGATCTTGTTTATTACATTTCATCTTGGACTTGTTAGGGTAAACTAGATGTGGTGATGGTATTACACAAAGATGAAGGATTCCTTGATGTCAGCCAAAAAAAACATTTATGGGGGGGGTCTTCAATATATTTTTCATATATTTTTAAAACATTCCCCAATATTAGACATGTGTTCATATAAATAGGAGGATTTTACAACTATATCATCAATATGGAATTATATGGAAAAACCAAGAACGGTCTCAAAAATTTTGTATATGGTATATTTGTGGGTATTCCAAATATGTTTCAAGGTAAAAGTAATTAATTTATAAAAATATATTCATTAGGGTTCCATAAACGTAGTATCATCTTCATCATCTATGTAAATTTGAATTTTATTATAACTAGAATTTTCATATAACAATGAAAGATCCTAATAAATGTATGTCAAATTGATATGTAGTTTAGTATTCTAAACTCGAAAATCATCTTTCAAATAGTCGAGATATAGATCCATTAAGTTGATACTGAACCCAATTTTATTTATTTTATTATATATAAGAGAAATTTTATATAGACGTATAAAATATTGAACCTTATATTTAAAATAAAACTTTTATCAAAATATATACCTTATCATTCACCATTGTTTCATAGGTCAGATTCATTTTCTTACTATCTTCTTTTTGGGCCTTTGATTGTCTGACTAGAAAATATAACGAGTATCCACCTTGGAAGTTTAACCCTGAATTATTGTGTAATTTCCAATGAATATATCTATATATTGTTTATGTGATAAGGGATCATGGAAAAACTGACTAGAATCAATTATAGCTCCCCATAAGTACCTTGACTCAACTATCTGAGTTCATCAATGGTTATTGAAACACCATTCTCAAATGTTGAATAAGATTCCCCTATATCTTGTAATTATTATACACCCTTTTATAGACTGAATTGAATATTCACTTGTTCATATTGAATACATGATACAATAGAGTAATCATGTTCATCATGATAACATACACCTTGTAAATGGAAGGGTAAATTAGGTGCATCATACACTTTAAAAAAAGTAGGAAATGATCCAAAAGACCATGTTCTTCTTCTAGGGATCATGTCCAAACAATCATAAAGCCTTCTCTATGTTAACTAAATATCATCCAAATATGCATTTTTAGGTAGGCTATTAGAGGTGAGAATGATGCGCATAAACTGAATTGGGGTCCTGCCTCTATTAACAGTGGATCCTCGAATGAAACATCTTCCTAGAAATCATAGAGAAACACATGCTTGGCTATAATAGTAGAGAATGCTAACGTTAAATTTTATCTTATTATCAACACCAACTATATTAATACCTAGATTAAGATGTTTTCCCATGATTTTATGTGATGGGATAAACAAAATCTTAATTAGTTATACTATATGGATTGATGAGATCACATTATAAGACAATAAAAGTAGTGGTTATCATGGAGTTATTTACAAATATTTTTTTCTAATTTTTTTTATTACCCGACATCATTGTACTATGATTAAAAATATTGAAAAGGTGTGTCATCACAATAGTGTATGTTTATATTTTTAATTAAATTTTTTAGGAATTAGAAATGATAAAGGGGATTATTCCATGATTAGGTTACTAAATCATTCACAAGAATGCATTTAAATCATTTTCATCAAATCCCACCAAGAATTATTTAGTGAAAATAAGATCTTCAAATTGATTTATGATTTTAATACTTCCTAGTGTCCTCCATTTGCTTTTATCATATCACTAGATTTTCATGTTCCTAATTATAAATTAGGATTCTTTATATACTAAATGATGGGTGTTTCATACGAATATGAGATTGACCCAATAGTACTTTTACAATAAGTATTAATTAATTTAATTGAAATAAAATTAACCAAAAAATATTTAATGGTTTGATACTACCCAATATAGTGCTGTCTCAATATTGAAAAGTGAAATAAATTGTTGTTTTTTAATATTTGGAGACTATGTCTATAAGATATTTCATGGCTATAGATACCTCAATTTCAAAATCATTGAGACTTGAAAGTTCCTCAATAAGGGTTTAATTAATTTTTTGTGGATTGAAAGGGAATGTAAGATAGAGTGCCTACAAATGATTATATAGAGATTCATTAAAGTATCATATTTTTTATTCATAGTTCTATTCTATATCTCATGGTGGTTCTATATTGATTCAGACTTAGTGGCTACAATTTTATTAACACCTTTTCTTAGTCAAAGATTATTTTCCATTTTTTATATTTGGGTCATTTTTCACTGCACATACTATCTCATTATGTCGATCAAATTATAATTTATCTTATAATCGGTCAATAATATAGTTGGGTATTCATAGTCTATAGAAAATTTTATATTTAACTGATGATCCAATAATTCTCATTATATATCATGTCTTCAAGTCTTATAATTATATAAGAGCACAATATAGAATAAATTAGAACATTGGGTTCATTTTAAAACACTTCTTCCTTACGCTATTTGGCCTCCTACATGAGTATTGGCATGGAACTAAAGTATTAATGACTCATATTAGTCAATATATGGATCAATAAAAAATTTAAAACATTGAGAACTATATTATCACTCAAAAAAATTAAAATTATATTTAGAAGGTTGATTCCCATCCTCTTAAATGGTTGTATTATAAATTCGGAATGTGATTAGCCACTAAATGAGGAAATATTCATTGTTAATATATATAATATTCATGTTCTTTGTTATTCATAAACACTATTTTAGTACATTTTACACTTTGAACATCATTTCACATTATGATGGTAATTCCTTCTAAAAATGCCCTATTATGTAGAGCATTTTTTAAAATCATTTAAAGTACCCAATGATTCATCTGATTTTAAGGAATATAATTATACATATTTTAATTTTATATTTTGTGAAATTTATCTAAACTTCAATATGAACATTTTTTATTAAGGGATCAATGGAGAATTCATGGAAGAATATGGGGATATTTTGTAATGAAAGGAAAAAATTCTGGAAAAGTCAGATTGGACACCAGCCCACTGATGAGAATGTGGGATCCACATTACAAACCCAATGAATCCAAAATTTTGTGGGAGACTATAAGACATATAGGGAATCAAATAAGTCTTCAGGATAAAATTCTAATTCGGCCTCCATTGTCGTAATTTATGCGTCCAAATTTAGAGATAAAATGTTGGGCCAGATTCTGCGGCCCAGAAAAACAGCCCACTAATATAATCATATCTCCGGATCCACAACTCCAAATGGGACAAAATTCTACATAGGGTTAGAAGAAATACGTGGATCCATTTTCTTCATCTATGTCCCACTCTAATTCGGAAATATAGAAGGTCTTACAGGCGAATCTGTTCGGTGGAAGAAAGCTGGCTGCCACCTCGGGTCATGGTTGGAAAGTCAAATCTCCCTCAACTTTCCACCCACCTATGGCCTACCACAATTAATTGAGAAGAGTTGGAATATTGGAGGCTCGACCAAAGGCTTAAAAAATTACTATTTAAGTTTGTGGTGGTAGAGGAGTTGATAATCTTTTTTGCTTTGTTCAATTGTAATGCAATGTTGCAATTTTGTTGTCTCATGTTTGTCTTTCACATGTAAGTTGTTCAATTCACTTTAGTTTATTAATAAAAGTTCTTCTTATCATCTTATTATATTTCCTCCATCTCAATTTAATACCATTTCCTCAAGGTGTGAATTTATTCACACCAATTCTTATGAAATTATTCACACAACGGTGGAGTGATCATTTTATTTTTATTGTTTTTGTTACTTCTCCATTTCCTCCCTCATGAGTCTACTTTCCACTTCCATTGAAACCATATAATCAATGGAGGGATAACCAACATATGGTTTTATACAAGGGAGTACCATGGAGATGTATTGGATTTTATTTATCACCCCATTAATGTATAATCAATTCATTAACTGGGATTTTTATTTGATGATTTTTAAACTCTATCGTCCTTATTGAATTTAAGGCCACACACTTCATGTGCTAATACGAACCTTTACCTTGAAGTTCTCAAAACATTGATCCTTCAAGCGTATAGGTGATTAGTATTAAAGGGTGTAGGAATTAAACCAGTAAGTGATGATGTTGTTTATCTTCTAAAATGAACCCATCTCAATCATAAGAAATTGAAATAATTGAAAAGGAAATATGTCCAATCCACCCCGAGCGATAACCTCGGATCAAATCATTATTTTAAATTGAATTCACTTAAATATGTAATTTATCCTTTAAACACATATAATATAAACCCACATTGGCCACTTCATATCCAAAAACAGTCCATATAATGTACGTGTCTATTGGTTTTTTCTTAGGTCTCTGAGGTTTCAATAACCCAAGCTAAACTACAAGGACCGTTCTACCTTCATCTCTTGGGTAAACTTGAGCGAGAATAAAATTTTGGCACCGTTGCAGGGGACCTAAGTAAGTTATCATAGACACTATCATCCTTTTTTTCATCCCACTTCTCTATTATCACCCCCTCACTCCTATGGAAATCAATTTTCAATAAGCCCAAACATGGGAAACTTATCCCTACATTGATCACCCAACCCCATGTGTGATGTATAATGACCATCCTAATTTCTACATGTGGGATCATCATAAACCTAATGAACCACATTGTTTTTACCCCCATGATCCACAAAATATCTGAACATATAATGAGTTTCAATTCCCACAAAACCAATCTGAACACCCTCCTGTGAAATTCAAACAACTTACTTATCAACCTAGAATAGACCATTCTGACCAAACCCTTATCCATACTAATCCTCATCCATTACTTGAAAAACTATGTCAACAACTGGAGATAATGAATTTTGAAGATTCATCATTGAGGTTAGATCTACAATGCATTAAAACTTGTGAGGAACACATCCCTACACAAACTATCACTTCCACAACCTTATGTGAAGTGTCTAGTTTCCCACAAACCCCACATGAATTTACTGAATAACCATCCTTTGGATTTGGGATAGATAAAGGGGATCAATGAATTGTTGAAGGGTCTTTAAATAAGATGTAAATTGACTTTTTGGATTCAAAATATGAGAATTTGACATCATGGAATGAGTCTCTTTTGTATAACTCCATTGATGAATTCTCAATAACACCAACCATTGAACCATTGAGAGAAATCAAAAACATTGAGTCCATACCCATTCCTAAAATTGATCCTTCCAATTTTTTGGTTGAATCATCTATTCAAAAGTAACCAATTCTGTTGATCATGTTTGGAAATGAAATTGAGTTTGATTAAAAGTTCCAACTTATGTCTGAAACTGTTATCCTACCCGAACATGAACGAAAGGACTTTCCATCCACCTGCAAGTTTCTATTCATTGAGGATAGCCAAAAAATTCTAATTTTCACAATTTCTTATCTTGAAACCAATAAAAAAGTAATGATTCTTAATGTCTTTTGAAAGACAAAAAGAGAAACTGGATCAAACATTTTTAAAATTCCATGGATTTTACCACGCATTATAGAGCATAGGATTGCACAAGACACAAATTATAAACATAAAATCAATATAAAACTCGCAGAAGTAGTGAAAAATGTGTTCCATAAAATGATTAAAGTTGGTATTAGTTAAGTCAGGGGTGTTTATGTCAGGATAACAATGTTAAACAAAGCGCTGCATGGGAGGAAACCCATGATTTTCATGTTTCCTATCATTTTGTTGTTTTAATAAAATTTATATTTTAAATAATATTAATTTATTATTTTTATATTTAAAAAAATAGAATGTTGACCTATTATTATATTATGAGTATGGATGGGTATGAAAGGGGAGCACCATATTCTTCTGTGTCACGTGGTGTAATACTTGAGTAATGCCTTACCTAAAAATTCAAAAAGAAGACAATGTATCATCAGTTTGTTTTATTTTAAGGTTTTTAGGTAAAAATAAAAATACAAAAAGAAAAATAAGAATATAAAATAATATATATATATATATATATTTGTTCTGTTTTGTTTTTTTTTTGCTTTTTCTACAAGGGAACTCTCTAAGTGACATGGATATCAAAGGATTAAAAGGGACAAGAAAGAATTTCAACTTCATCCACCAGGTGACTTCATTCCATGATCATAATTTTCAATATCCTTTTTGAACATTAATTCTCTACCTCTACCCCCTACTAAATTATCTTTTCTTTAAACACTGGGGATAGTGTTATTTAATGTTTGGGGAGAGAAAATAAAAATTCTTTTCTGTCAAAAAAATGATTGATTTGAAGAAAAAAAGTGTAAATTGAAGGTAAAATTCCTTTAATTTTGAACATGGTATTACACATTGCACACATTGAAATTGAATTTGAAATAATTTAGCATGCCCTGATTCTGATTTTTATCCTTGTATAATTTCATGAGCATAGATTTTGGAAATTGTGGCTGTCCAATGTGATATTTCATTGTTTATATTTTCATCCAAATAAAAAATAAATCACAATGCACATCCTTTGGATAGCGGGGTATTAGTTTGAGTTCATGGGGTCCCCCAAAGAAGTATCATAGGTTTATAGATCACTTTTGTTTTAATATTAGTATTAAAAAAAATTAAAAAAATAATAATAATCTTGCACGTTGAGCAATGAAATGACCTAATGCGTGGCTTTCGGCAATTGGGGATCGTGAATCCATAGTTTTCTGGCCCAGAGTTAGTAATTTTATCTATATTTTTGGTAATATGAATATGTTTTTGACTGAGTTAACTCGCGATGATTCCCAAGTATGTGGGGATCACTTGGTTCCCTATGGTCTTTGAGTCTAGGAGTCATCAGCAATGCCTCGCTACAGGGGTTGACTCTATTGAGTACAATTTCAATTTACATGGAACCATTTCAAGAAAAAAAACAAAAAAATATGATACAAAAGAAAATTTAATACTCATCTTAATATTGAAATGTGATTCCACCTAGTGTTTCCGTCATTTCCCCCCTTGAATAAAGATGAACGCCCATGTCTATCGTGATGCACAACACATCCTCACACTTAATTGATATTGGATGAAATATGGCAATGAATTTGAACAAAGGAATGAGCATGGGATTGGGATATCCTTATGAAACTATCTTTTATTAACATATTTTTATGGGTTGCATGATTGTTTTTTATAAGGGTTTCTGGTGATCATTGTGTATTAAAATGTATTTGGAAAAGGGAATTCAAATTTCATATTGTTGAGATATATTTTTCCCGGGACTAGAAAAAATCAAGTTGGGGGGTGTGATTAGACACTAAATTAGGCTAATATTCATTGTTAAAATATATAATATTCATGTTATTTGTTATTCATAAACACCATTTTAGTGAATTTTACACTTTGAACATCATTTCACATTATGATTGTAATACCTTCTTAAAATTCACTATTATGTGGTACATTTTTTAACATCATTTAATGTTCCCAATGATTCATATAATTTTAAGGAATCTAATTATACATATATTAATTTGATATTTTGGTAAATTTATCTAAACCTCAATATGAACATTCTTTTTCATGGATCAATGGAAATTCAAAGAAGAAGAAGGGGATATTTTGTGATGAAATGAAAAGATTATGGAGAAGTCACATTGGACACCATCCCACTGATAAGTATTTGGGACCCACATTTCAAACCCAATGAAGCCCAAATTTTGTGGGAGGCTAGAAGACATATATAGGAACAAATACTTCTTCATTAACCAATGCTAATGCGGCCTTCATTGTGGTAATTTAGGCGGCCCAATTTAGTGATAAAATTCTAGGCCAGATTCTACAGCCCAGAAAAACAGCCCACTAATATAATCATATTTCAGGATCCACAACTCCAAATGGGCCCAAATGATACCTAAGGTTTGAATAAATCCGGTGATCCATTTTCTTCTCTATGGACCACTCTAATTCTTTCATCAAGAAGGACTTCCCGGTGTATCTTCTCGGTGGAAGCAAGCTGGCTAGCACCTTGGGTCAAGGGTGGAAAATCAACTCTCCCTCAACTTCCCACCCACCTATGGCCTACCAAAAGTAATTTAGAAGACTTGGAATATTAGAGGCTCGACCCAAGGATTCAAAAATTCCTATTTAAGGTAGTTTTGGTGAAGTAGGTGATAATATTTGGTTCTTTGTTTAATTGTAATGTTATGCTGCGATTTTGTTACATGTAGTTTGTCTTTCAAATGTAATTTTTTCAATTCACTTTAGTTTCTTAATAAAAGTTCTTCTTATACACTTATTATGTTATTATAAATCTCACTTTAATACTGTTTCCTCATGGTGTGAATTTATTCACACCAAATCTTGTTAAATTATTCACATAACGGTGGAGTGATCATTTTATTTTTATTGTTTTCTTACCTTTTTCATTTCCTCCCTCTTGAGTCTACTTTCCACTTACATTGAAACCATAGAATCAATGGAGGGATACCCCACTTATGGGTTTATCCAGAGGAGTAGAAAGGGGATGAATTGGATGTTATTTATCACCCCATTAATGTATAATCAATTCTTTGATTGAGATTTTTATTTGATTAATATTAAACTCCATCCTCCTTGTTGAATTTAAGGCTACACACTTCATATGCTAATACGAACCTTTATCTTGAAGTGCTCAAAACATTGATCCTTCAAGTGTATAGGTGATTAGTATTAATGGTTGTAGGAATTAAACCATTATGTGATGATGTTGTTTATCTTCTTAAATGAACCCCACTCAAATATAAGAAATTGTAATCATTGAAAAGGAAATACGTCCAATCCACCCTGAGCGATAAGCTGGGATCAACTCATTATTTTAAATTGAATTCACTTAAATCTGTTAGATATCCTTTAAACCCATATAAAATCAACCCATGTTGGATACTTCATAGACAAAAACAGTCCATAGAATATACGTGTCTATAGGTTTCTTCTTAGGTCTCTAAGGATTCGATAACCCAAGCTATACTAAAAGGACCGTTATACCTTCATCTCTTGGGTAAATTTGATCGAGAATCAGAATGTTTTTGGGAGGATAAGGAACTTGAGGGAAATACTCATCCTATTCTTCACTCCATCATCATCGGTTGTGTCTTATTTTTTTATATTGTAAAGATGATGGATTAACCATGTGTATTATTGGTTGAATCTTGGTCTTACTTGAAAAAACTATCTAGTTCATAAAGATTTTATAAAAATGGTTGATCGATTTTCTAATCAACCAATCATTGAATATTTTTTCCCTCCCTTTCACACATCATGCATCTATCTTTATTCCTCTAGATGATAAATTTATATGAACATTTCAAGAGCAAGAGGTTTTACCTATGTTATATACCTCATGTATATCATACAAAAGAGTAATTATTTAACGTCAAAACATTCATATATATTTTTTCCAAAACATACTATTTAAATGACTGAAATCCTTGAAATCATTTCAACCCATGTCATCTTTTATTTTAATTTTTTATCATAAAGAACATATTATCCCAGGAAAAAAATATAGAGAAATGATCATTTATTGTCAATGGTATCATCTCTAACTAACCATTTCCATTTTCCTATTTATACAGTATTGAATGGGATATGGTTATAGAGAACTAAATAGAATATTTAATCTATATTTCAATTGCTACTAATTTCCACATCTAGATAGATTAATTCATATGATTAAGTGGTATTTAATGATCATCAGGGATATTATATGTATATATTAAATAAAATCTCTACACTATATAACACATTCATGTAATACTTTAATCCCATAAAACTGGTGATTAAATATACTACCCTCTCATTTTTTTCACTACATATAGTCTAAGAGCTTAAAAAAATGAGCACATTGACCTTCAAGCTAAATGGGTAACATAAATAAAATTGAAAATTTTTATAATTTGAAATATATATAATAAGAAGGATTAAATAAATTATTATTTTGGGTCCCTCTATGCATTTCATGAATTTTCTATTCTTTTCTAAATTTATAAATATATAACTCCAATAATAGGGTCTTATTATGATATGAAGATATTCTAATTTTTTCTAGATCTTCCATGTCATTCAAATATAAGAATATCCGATTTAATTTTTTTTGAAGAAGATGATTCAAATCCAATAATCATTGATATAGTTTCATTTTCAACTAAAATAGTACATGTTATCCCCAAATGTATTTAATATTACCTTATTGGGTGTGAAATATTCTCTTGTATAAGTTTATTCCATAGGGGAGGTGTTACAAAATTATGAATTGAGTTACACTGAATAGTTATATTACCTCTATGTATTTATTTGATGAGTTTCTTTAACTTCTCAATCAAATATTCAAAATACATTCTATTTTTCTCATCTAAGGGAGGATCAAATTCATTGATCAATTATTGATATGTGGATGTATCCTCACATTTCCATTTATAATGCAATAGTGTTCACATATTTGGTGGAAACATAATGTTCATAGGATCTCCATTCTCTTGTGAATTCATCTAATGTTGGGATTTTATACCCTATTCATGAATTTCAGTTCAAATAATGTTTCAAATAGTTTCCTCCTCATCTTGTTATTTTTCACCAGTATCATGTACATTATTCCCGTACAATTTATTTTAATAATTTTTATAGATTTAAAATAACATGTATGATTAAAATAAATGTATTTTTTTAGATAAGTAGAGTTCCACATTTTTTCCTGATCATCACATGATCCATGGGTCATTATACTGCATCAATCATTCCATGTTTGATTGTTTTTTTACTATTCTAACCAATAGAGGATTTTGGTTCCATACCTTGGTTCTCATGTTGGGAGTGAGGATTAATTCATTCATGAATGATGATCCTATGAAGATCTCATATAATTATTATTGAACATGATCTTACAAAAGGTTAGGAATCATAATAATTAGATGGGAAATCCTTGGTGGTGATTCTTTAGGACCTGCTCCTAGTTAGAAAAATATTTATTTATTCGGGGATGGGTGAATATCTACCTATTATGGTAAACCCTTCTCAGTAAAACTTGTTGTCTCAACCCCTTAAGATGTCTAAATATGAGGTAATACTGTTATAAGTAATAATTACTTCCTAATAGTGAGCTATGGATTCCCTTTTGTTTCCATCATAGTTATTGTTTACATATCTCTTAATCTCTTAGTTTTTCACTTTATAATGACCTTGGTGTTGTGTGAATTTTGGTCCCCCTTAAGAATATTAATTATCCATCATGGATTATTATACACATTAAAAAATTATTCATATCAAGATCATCTTTCTCCATCCTTGTATCTGGGAATATAATATTATCAATTTATCATTCAATATGAATTATTCGTTTTTTAGATTTATGGATTGAACAATTTTCTTAGAATAACAAAAAAGAATATGTAGACCATGGAAAAAAATTTCCATGCGGTAGTAACATTAAAATCTAATTTTACAAAAAAAAATATTTTTACCGTAAAATTTTGGTTAAATGAAAAAATTCATATTTTCCCCAATATATGATAGGTATATTTTCTAGGGTATCATAAATAATCTGAAGAAAAATATTAAAAACATTAAGGAAATAATTATATTGATAAAAAAGATGTATTCCAGATTTTGGATTTATATCCAATTAAAAGAAGACCCACTCTATTTTGAGGCATGTTTTTCATGAAACCAGTTATAATAAAAAGATTCCCCCAAATGAAGATACCATTAATTGAGATGATCATAGTTGACCCATAATTTTTCATAGATATGATTTATATAATACTTATTCAATGTCCATGGAATTCCATTCTTTTGAGTGGATATAGGGGAAATCCTTATCATTTTATTTTATTTTACTAATTATTTACCCATGAAATTGGAATTATCATCATCGTTTATTTGTTTTTTAACCTGTTCTGAACATAGTGTTAATTTCCATACTATTTTATTAAAGGAGATAATGATAAACCAAAATTTTATTATTTATACTTATTGGTACATAGTCTATGTGTGGAAATTATGATGATAATTTCGTGGATTTTTCCACATACTAGGATAAACCATTATTAATTAGTAATGATGTTTTAGGTATAACATGGATTATCCTTGAAGTGCCTATCAATATTAAGGACATGTTTGAATGATAGTCACATGTGGAGGTCATTCAAGAAAATAAGATATATCACTATAATGATATTAATAACAATGAACAATATGTGATGGATAACTTTGATTTTAGATCATCTAGTTCTTATTGCAGGGATAAAATTCACATTAACCACGTTTTTTTAAGGTGTGGACATCCATAACATGGTCCATGGGGATGAAATATATTGTAAATAGTCTCTAATTCATATTTTTTGGGTGTTCATATACTTTGAACAGTTGTTCTTACATAGGGGGAACACTAAAATGATGACTCAATAGAGAATATTTAATGTTTCTTTATTATTGGTTTCCATTATAGGGAGAAACTCTTTATTGAATAATTTTTATTTCAACTCCATGGGGAGGAATCTTTATTTTATGATTATTTTTAGAGATTTGAGTGGAGTACCTTTTTACCAATAAACATTGATATTATGGGAGGACAACCCCAAATGGTATCACATAGAGGTCATCTGTGAGTAATCATCACATTACTATTAGTTGTACCACTATGTTAGGGATTTGAGGAGGACATATAGTGATTCATGAATTTACTTTTCCATGGTGCAGATCTCGGTGTAATATTATTTTATTTTAACAACCACAAAGAATCTCGTTGTAGTATATATTTCATCTGTCCTAGAGAAGGCTTCTAAAACATTTTCACTTTGCTGAAACTCAAGAGATACATATCATGGAACTGTGGGAGTGATTTGTAGTGGATTTCACATTTGATGATGATGAGATACCATTAAAATTAGACATTGGTAATTTTGTTTTATTGTTCATGTGTACACCCAATATTCATCAACTGACTTTTGATATACACCAACACATATTAAGGCTTATAAGAGTGAAACAGATAGATATCTACCCTTGGTGTTACATTTTTTCATTGATCTCCTTATGGACTCATGAGTTTATGGTGGGATATACTAATGATATTTTGGCATATAAGTGGAAACATGATCATATTAATCCTCGCAAATGTTTTACAAAGGATTTCCATAGAATATCATACTATTGGTTCTTCTATCTCTATCCATAATTGTCATAACATTAGTTGAAACGTACCAAAGGGATTAGTAAGGTGTAAGAAATTGTCTAGGTAGTATTTTATATTTTATTTTATCGTATCATACCAAATAGGTATCTCTCTAATATTAAAAAATATTTATAAGACAACCTCCACAAATTCTATTGGGTACATAATATGGGACTTTATTTAGTCTATATAAATACTATCAATGTATTTTTATATTCTAATAAATGTCACATGTATCAAGTAAAACAATCATTAGTGTAAGGTTATGTATATTTAGATCTCCATGAGGATATAATGAGTTTCCACTATGGTTAAAAAATTATTCATATCTTGTACCAACACATTCACCACCTGACACTGAAGGTGATGGGTGAGTGATAATTTTTATTTGGGATATATGTTCATAATAGTCATGAAATAATATATATATGTCCTAATCGTCAACTAGTGGTATTGAATTAGCCTTATGTTTCCTATAATTTTTTCTTAGTCCAAAAAGAAATGAATAACATTTGATGGTGTGTTCAACAATTCCATTTGTTTGTAGTGGTCAACCCCCTAGGAGATAATCATGAATAAAAAATCATCATTGCAACATCACAAGTAAATGTTAATTGTCCTATAATACATTTCATATGTAAATGATTTCTTATCATGTTCTGTATATTTTTACCTCCCAACATTTACAACAGTGGATTATGTTTTCTTATAGACCTCTATTCCACAGTTAGGTGATCATTATGATTAACCAATAATGATTCTTATTGTGTGTCCATGTCTATAAGATAGAAAATTGTATCATCACTATAAAGGTCTTTATACCAGGTAAAACACACAATTTTATATGTTTGATGTATTAATTAAACCATTCCTAGAAAAAATATTGGTTTCCTTTGTGTCTTTATATTCATATTTTGATACCATAAAATTTTAATAGGATTTATATACATCATAGGTTATCTATATTTATTTATGATGGGTCCTCTTTCTTTCCCCTATTTTCAGATTAATATTATGTTTTAATTCTATATAATTAGGTATTCTACGATTCAACACCTTTTATGAGATGATAGTTTTCATAAAGATTCCATTAGACCCATTATTGGGGATTCTAACATATCCTTGTAAGGGTAATTAGAACCTATATAATTTGTTTCCATATAATGGAACACATAAAACCATTTTAGTTTATTTTTTAAGTAAAATCATAGTTATTTTTAAAATTATGTTGCCCTTGAAATTAAAGATCACATCAAGTCTATAAAACTATGACTAATAATGTTTATTTTATGGTTGTAAAACCATGACCATCATTTTTCATTTAATGTTGTGTATATAAGACTATGGAGTCATATAGTTAAGGTTGTATGACTATGACCTATTTTAGTTAGTTTAATGATATGTCAAATCAACTATTTGGTGAATGGTTCTCATTTATAGTTTTTATGTGAATTATAAATGAGTATAAAATTAATTTCATAGCTAACATATGATTCATGTAGTTGTATGTATGTATATTAATTAAGTTGGGAGCCCATTATTTTAATGTATCATTGATTACACTCAAGTGATTTGGTGTTACACTAACAAGACATGTGGTGGATATGAAACAAGTTTAAAATTTAAGAGTTGGTTGTTTAAGATGATTTCTTAATATAGAACTGTAGTGGTCAACCTAAAGAGATCATCAACATAGTTATGTGAATACATGATTGGTTCTACCTCAATGATCATTACAATTAGAGAGAAAATAGGCGGGAAATGTGTTATAAAGTTTATTATTCCCATTATCAAGACAATTTATTATTATAAGGGGAAATGATAATGTGAAAAACCTTTTATTATATCTCTAGAGGGCATAGATATGGAAGAGGTGGAAAAGTCTATATAGTGAGTTCATTAGGGAACAAACATGTCAAGAAGGACTATTATTAGGCTTTATTAGACCAAATAATAAACCTATGCTAAAGGATATTCCTTGTGGGTTTCATTGTACCTGATTTTCAAGAACATGGATTGAACTTATGTTGGGGGTTTGGGTATAGAAGAACTCAATTTTTTATTCTCGGAAAATGGTGTCCATGTATGATGGATTGGGAGAATGGTAACATGAATAGGTAAATTCTCCATGGATAGAACAATGTAAACCTAGGAAAAAACATTTAATGGATTGTGGGTTAATTTATATTTTATTTGGTAATTAAGTACAGAGAAACATAGTTATATGGCCTCTAGGAACAATTCCTAAGTTCTATAAACATGAATAAGGTGAAACCCAATCATGATAAAACTAGTTTCGAGGATATAATGCTCCTATTTTATTAGAGTTTACCTAACTAAGGGTCATTCTCCATCACCATGGTGATGAGTGATGGTAGGTGTACATATAAAATGATTATTGTCACATGATTTTGAAAATACAATTTGTTCCTAATCATTGTACATAGTTTGTATTCTAATATTATATAATTGGGATCTTGGAATAGTTGGGAGCATATTTTATATACTCAGATTTATCAAGTTTATCCACTCATCGATGGGGTTTAGGGTTCTAATATTAGAAAGTGAATTTAGGGTAATAGATAACTATCAATAAACAAATTTCAATCCTAGTTTCCTAAAATAATTTTCGTAACATGGGGGATGAATAGGGTCTGTGACATGAGGACAAAATAGGACATCTGGCATGAGATATGAATAGGGTGTGTTGTTCCTGAAGATAATCGGGTGTGAAGAGGTATATAACCATGGAGTAGGATATTTGCACCAAATTAATTCTCAACAATTAAAAATAATGAATATTCGGAAATATAAGTTGAATTCAACCGCTAATCAAATTCTAGAACTAACAAAAATCATATATTTTCATTCCTGGTGTCTATCTATATTTCTCATGGAGATATAGAAAATTGATAACATTAATTTATGCATTGTGAATTATCAACAATTTGTTTTCATCAAATAATTACACATGAATAAAATAAATAGTAATATTATTTCCTTTTATTAATTTATTTCACCTCTTATGATATCATTTATAAACACAAAGTGTGGCAACAAAAATGAAATAACATCACAGTGATTCTGTCAGTCAAAAAAATTATTAATAGTTTAAAAAAATGGTTACCAAGGTATCATCCTATAAAAAATCTACTCTATTATAACTATATAGAATAGAACTATTCATATAATTATAAAATGGTTCTAATTTATAAGCATTTATTTAAAAATAAATTCAATTAAACAATATTACCATATTGACATTATTTTTGATTTAAAATTATCAACAGTTGAACCATTGTGACGAATACAATAATTTCAAAAAAAATCAACCATTTATATCATAATTAATTTCTAATGGGTGACTTTTAATTTAATCTAAATTCACATCACATTCAAATTCAAATTATCCCCAATCAAATTAACATTTCATTAAATTAACAATTAGTTTTAATGTAAAATATAAATTAGTAGATTTTTTGTATTATTTGAATTATCATTAAAAAATTTTTCTACTTCCAATATTAATATAAATCAACAAAATAGTGAATAAAAAACCTGTAATTAATGATCATCCAAAAAACTATAATTTTTTAAGACAATATTCATGGAGAATATCACCTAACATAATTTTAACAATTACACTTCTCACAATGTCATGTAAAATTTTTCCTATATATTTATTATTATATCATAATTCTGTAAAAAAAATTCTAAACTAAATTTAAACATGAATTAATCTCATTAAAATAATTTTTTCAATAAAAAACAATTAATACTACATTTTCATTTCACATTATGTGTATCAACCGAATAAAGTCACAAAAATAAAAAATTATTTCATAATAAATATTAATTTTATAAGTATTATTAAAATTAAATATATATGCTTCAAACAAAATAAAATCATAATATATCACTCAAAATAAGGATAAAAATATAAAATTTTGACTCATGTAATAATAGTAACATGATTAATATGAATCGTATAAAATTATAATAATTCAATTTAAAATTTATTAATCACCCTCATAAACAATAATTATTTTATTATTTAACATGAATATCTATTTAAATATATATATGTGTGTGTGTGTGTGTGTAATTTCACTTAGATATAAAAAATATTAATTTAATCCATACATTATATATAAATAGTCTTATAAATATTTCCATAAATTAATTTAAACAATCTATATATTTAAACACATTCATTCAGAGTAAGTTAAATCCACCCCAGTTGATTATTAGTAAATTTATCAAATATATTTTTAACATTTCAATTAACATGGAATCCATTTCCTTCTAAAAAAATTAAATAAGAAACAAATTTTCTCCAACCAAAACTCATTTTAATCACACAACAAAGAAATGACATAATGAATTATCTTCCAAAAACATGTACATGTACTTTACACAATGTAATTTTGTTTGATAAATGAGGCATAAAAATATATTCTTCCACCTAAAGATCATGAAAAAAAATTATTTAAATTCTAATCCAAAATAATTGGTATCCAATTGGGAATGTATGGGTATGAAACTCTATATGTAGGGTTTATCTCACCCTTATGGTATTTTGGAAATTTCAAGGGTTCATTATCTAAAATGGTTGTGCCCCTATTATATTAAACTCACAAGTAATTGGATTTCTTATTTTTTTTCTTTCCATCCCCTATAAATATTAGTTCTATTTATTTTGTATTGATCACTGTATTTATTTTTAGCATTAATTTTATTCCACTCCACATGTATCCTAGATGTGGCTACCCTTTGTTTATGTCATCTCCTCCCCATATTTTGACTTAGTATCTCTCATTCGGGTCTCTTATTTCAATTTAACAAACTCAATCCATAAATGTTTTGTTTAGTGGTGTACTCTTAGTCCTTTGAGGGAATAACCCAATTTTAATCTCCAATTTAATTTCCTTTGGTTTTGGTTCCTTGAGATATCACCATCACCAAATTCATGTTGGTCACCATACTATATTATGAAAGAAATGTTGATTTGAAGTTAGTGGTGTGTGTTTAGAAGAGGGAATATATTTATAGTTAATGTTGACGTATTTGAAAAAGGTAAACATACCCTAATTGTTTTTATATTAATTTTATGATATTTACCCACATAGTTTTGTTTCAATGTGATGTTTTAACCCCAATGTATTTCCACTAGTCAATGTTTCATCACTCTATTATCATTTTTTTCCTTATTGTGTTATTTTTCTAAATTGATGTTGATGTTAAACCATATAGGTAGTATTTTCTTTTAAAATTATAGTGGATTCTTTATTCATGATTATGTATCCTTTATTAGTGATTTAAGAATCCTGATCTATGGGTTATGGGATCTTGTCCGGGTACATACCTTTTTAAAATTGGGTTTGGGAACAATTTTTTATATTTATTATATGAAGCATTTTTTTGAATGTTTTATTTTTGAAAAATGTGATATTCCATACCATTTTAAAGTGGTCTTGATTTATAGGTTAAAGTATATATATGAACATTTTCCCCATTTCTCCTTACCTCATTATATTTATCATGTTTTCAGTTAACAAATGGATAACATAAATACCCTCAAAATAATAATGATTCAGATGAATTGTGTTGAGAGGTAAAACACCTAGAGACATAAGGGATTGAAAGTTACAGGAAACTATTTTTTTTAAAATTCAATACATCCATGATAATTCATCAATTATAACTAAAATTAATATTTAATACTATTTTTATCAATAATTAATCACTCAAATGATGGGGAAAGTGAATACTATTGAACAGCTGTTTGAATTTCAACATATATTACAAATGAAACAAATAGACAATATGAAATATCTTCACCACATGTGATCCTTCATCCATATTCATCGATTGTATCTAGTAATTAGAATAAATATTATATATATATATATATTAAACAAATTTCTATGTTAATTTATGAGTTTATATGAAATCAAATTTCTCTAGATGATATATTCCTTGAATATAATGAAAATTTAATTTACCTGACTTCTGTTGTCTCATATTTTGATTCGTTGTTTCATCAGTAAAAGATAGATCATGTGATTTTGGTATATTCAATAATTTACTAGATTATTGAATGGTAAACAATGTCATGATCCAAGACAAGAAACTGTTACACGATGTAATTGTTCATGGTTCAAACATTTTCTAAACACTTTATCCAAAATCATGGTGAAAATATATGTCAAATGCATAATCAAATCCACAAAATATACTTCTACCGTTTTAAATGACCTTATGGCTCATGGTTTGGATTCTGTTTCTCATTTGGATACTACTGTAGTCAAAAAATAAAACCTAAAATTTATGCCTTGGTTACTCCATAATATCTATAACCACAATTTCTTGATATTCCAACCACACAAATGAATATGGATGTTTGTGTCCTACTTCCCCCTGAATACGTTTATAGATTCTACATCCTGATTTTTTTCATTTATGGTAGAACACTACATGTATCTCATACCATCATGAAAAAATTTCTACATGGTTTATACATTACTGTGAAATTGTCTCCACATAATTCGTTAGATAGACTATTTTTGTGTAATAAATCAGGTTATGGCATCATCCGCCTTCAATTCAAAATAATTACTTCCTCATAGGATATTCGATGCATAGAAAAAATCCTCTCATGTAATGTAAACTGATTTTCCCTTTAAATTATCATGACATAACCAAAATGAATATGGAATGAATAATCTCATGACAAATTAATTTAATTATTCCAAAAATTAAACTAAAAAAATACTTTCTCAAGTATCATTCATTCCCATCTCATGTAAGATAAATTCAACATGTCTCTGATGTGTTAACCATCCTTCATGTAAAGATATTTTCATTTATAATAGAACATCATTTCACACTCACATCTACCATTATTTGGGAAATAAAATTAAAACCTGAATGTTATATATAATATTAACCACTTATTCTAGATGAAATGATCAATGTATTTTAATCATTGATATAGTATGATATTCCAAAAATTGGATTATACCCCCTCTCTAAGAAACCATTATTTATACTATATTTTATAGTAGTCATAATTTTCTCTAAATTGCTTCGTAAATATAATGAATCATATCAAACTCATTTAATCCACCTTGTCCTTAATCATCATATTCATTCTTCCCTATGCATGTGAAATGGAATATAATATTTTAAGCTTTATTCCAATCAAAAGGATAACCACCAAAAAATAAACTGAAAGAAATAAATAACAAACAAAAATATAAATAATGTGTATTAGTGTTTCATAAACTCTTTATCATTGGAATAATCCAAGGAAAACTCTTAATTTTGGTTTACACTACAGCAAGATTCAGATAGATATTTTTTGTGAGAGATATTCATACATCCATGTCCAATTAATCAAGGGGATAGTAGAAACATAATTGATAAAAAATAGTCACATATTCAATCATGGACATTATATTCTATGTGATTATTCTTTTCGTAAACAAATATTCATGATATGTTCCAATAACGTGACATCCAATGACTCTCTTCAAAAGAAACTCCATGTTTAGAATTATAAATCAATTTAATGACTATATATAAGAAACTCATAGATCCAAAAATATTTTTGATATTTAAAACATTCCTAGGATCTCATCCCATAATAATTGAATAATAGATTCATGAAAATTCAATTCTCTTCTATGATTTCATACTCCTAAATTCATCTGAGTTCAACTAAAAAAATTATAATATTAAGAAATATTCACTTTTATTACAAAATAAATAATGGAATGGAAAATAACAATCTCCAAAAGTATATGAATTTCTTAAATATTATCTAGATCTATTAAATCTCAAATAAACATGTGTGAATGATGTCATAAAAATTTGATAAAAGTTGCATAAAAAATTAAAAAAATAAAATATCACATAAGAGCATTACTCTAGCATATAAATCATCATATCAATAATTACCCGAGTAATGTACTATTTTATATTTGTTGGCATTATTATCGTCATAAATCATCCGTCAATCAAATTAAACATTTCATTTTAAAACACCATGATACCATGAAAGCCCAGTCAGAGGTAAAGCCTCTGACCATTTATAATGAAAAGAAAAGTACATAGAACAAGAAAACACAAGAAAACCAGTTACATGTCATATAATTCATACCCCTCATGATACCCATGATATAAGACATCCTCCACAGTAGCTGATTCCTATTCAGAGCTGTCATAATGTTTTAGGACCTTCGCATATTTCTGCCTGAGATTCAGATTCTCTAAGGATAACAACTCCTTAGAGGATTTCCTGACAGCAGACCTAGTTGGCATCGGCATTGGAAAGTTAGAGTATGCCTTCCTCGTTCGTCTTTTTTCTGGGGGACTTTCCTCATTTGTAGATTTTTTTCTTCCCATCCTTGATTACATCACTAAAGGAAGGCCTATCCAAGCCTCGACAATTTTCATTGTCTCTGTCCAAGACATCCCCCCATTTTCCAGCAATTAGCACCTCTTGATAAACATCAATCAGATTTTGACTCTTCTCATATTGCCCATTGATATCAATCATTGCCAACCAACGAGGGGACTCCACACAAACTGTACCAACATCTATCTCCTTCCCCACTACATTCTCTTTTCTAGACTGAAAATTGTCACCATCCTTCATTGGAGTTCACCCATCCATCTCATCATGACCCAATTCCTAAAAGTGGTTCAAGTGTCCACTGTGATCTACAGACCACCAATGGAAGCCAGCTGCAACTGAGAGTCTTTACCAGCTGAACAACCAAGGGGTGCCACAAGAGCATGTGTCTCTGAACTCCAAGCTAGCTCTCCCTCCTATTGTCCAACTTCATCAGCTTTGATCAATCTGCAAACATCACTTGCTGCAACATCCTGATAAGCAATAGTGTTCCCATGCTGCGATATAGGTCCTATATTTGCAGATGCTTCCAGAACTCCCCCACTTCCAGACCTAGTACCAGCCCACATATTGAGGGGAATGCCAACAGAAAGTGCACCATGTGGTTTCCCATCAACTGGGAGTAATGCTAGCTTCTCCCCCTTCTGTTCAACAGTCCAAATGTTGATAATCTCACGGACAACCCTTCCTACCTCACACTGACCACCAATGTATTGATCACGATACAACATTCCCCCTAAAGAAGCATGCATTTCCAGCTTACCTCTAGCTCCAACACTAGGACCAACCTCATTTTTGTCTATCTGATACACACCACTATGCCTAGAGATATCATGTTTCTTTCTACCAAACACCATAGTAACAGTCAGATTGTGTGAGGCCCGCGCCTGCTTCACCATTGAAAAAGCAGCTGATGGATTATGCATAGCCTGCGCCTGCTTCACCATTGAAGTCTCACCCAAACAAACAGCATTGTCATGCTTCACTACATCAGACCCCAACATTCCTTAACTAGAAACACCACCAGGCCTCTTCACCGAAGTGGCCGCTCTTCTTCTTCTGACTCCCCGATTATAGTGACCAGCCAAGTGACCCAGAAGACAACAACTCGAGCAGAAATCAACCCAATTATCAAACACAAAGGCTTTCCTCCAGCGGAATTCCTCACCAACAGCAATCAAAATTCATTCTACTAGTGGCTTTGAGGCATCCACTTAGACAAAAATACGAGGGTTCACTGGATGACTCAAATAAGAAGTGTGTTCATCCAAACACAGGAAAAGCCGTCCAAATTCCCTAGCATACAAATTATTGCAATATTTTAGAAAGGTAATGGAAGAATAGGAAGACATACCCAGGTCGCAACTGAAGGAGGATCCCAATTCATACAGAGATCCAATGACCAGCAAAGCAGGAAGTATTTTTTCAACATCACAAGGATCTAATAATATTTCATGACCAAAAATTAACACCTTAGTGATGACGGAAAAATTATCTCTTGAACAACATTTGTTAATTTCAACAATATACATTTGTTAAAAAAATGAAAAGATATTCCAAAAAATTCAACACATGACAATATGAATACTAATCAATTACTTTATACAATTTTTTAAAAACCTGTTATAAGATGAAAGAAAAAAATTTGATATATTTATATAGAAAATAATTTAACCTCAATAATTTTTTTTTGAAATTCCATCTTTTATATTTTAAAAAATCATTATTTTTCAAGTCATTGAACCAACAAGTAATTATAAACAATTAATGTATAACAATAAATCAACTCAAACCTATCTTTTTGAAAGGAGGAGGCTGTCTAAATTATAAAAAAACATTTGATTTAAATTATTTCTCAAAATTACCACTAATACTCTTCTCCCCTTTCTGATAAAATTATTGATCAATACCCTTCTTTGATTCCCTAGGGAAATTAATAGAATTATCATGTCCTACATTGATCATTCCATCCAATTCATATTTCTTCATTTTTACTTTTACGGTTAGTATAGGTTCTAATGTGCCTATTTGTGATTTAGGTTGATTCATAACTATTGATTGAATTTTGATGTTAGGTATACACCTTCAATAACTCCCTATTTCATCTTCAAATTTCATTGAGCCTGTTGACCTATATATTAATTCTCAATAAATATTTTTGTGAACAATTTCTTCTTTTATTTTTTCTCAACCTGGTTTTCACTAAAACATCATCTATTTTAATCAAACATTTTAATGTGACCATTATTATGAATCCACCTCTTTTATCAATTGAATTAATCATAACACTTAAATTTTTCTGGAATCCACATGTGACCATATTTGGTCGTGTACCTTAAATTTTTTCCCCATATTCATGTCTCGATAGGTATAGCTTTATATATTCTAACATTATAATTCATTTTAAAACTTATTTTCTTACATCCTATACTAATATTTAATAACTATAATTTTAAACCAATAGTTCATAAATTTAAAACAATGGAAACTATAAAAATAGCAATAGCCTTTGGTCATTCATTCTTATATAGAACATGTTTTCCCATTATATTTTATGTTCTTTTTTATTCTCTTTTATACATATTAGAAGACGTTTCTTTATAATATAATGAGTATATAGATGGATAATTCCCATTCTGGGTGGGTATCTCTAAGAATATTTCACATTTTCATTTGAAATGATGTATTTTTTAACATTATCACTTTTATTCCATTACTCTTTCCGTAAATTAGTGGTCCTTCTCAACGTTAATATCTCCTTATTGTCTACCCATCCACCCTTGAGACTCTTATACATTAAAATTAATGTATTTGAACCACTTCCACTCTCCTCAAAACTCATTCAACTACTTTGAACTATTAATGGAAAATTAATAATTTCCTCTTTAGAAGTAACTTTATTCCATATTATAGATATGCTTTCATTTTTAGTAAACAATGAATAATTTTCATTCTTGTATTTAAATTTCTCAACAATATCTAATTTCAAATTAACAAAAATATTCATGATCTTCCATATCTGAAAATATAAAATATATAAATTTTTTCCCATGGAATTAGTGTGATATAGTTCTATAAATATAGTTTTTAAAATATACCTCCTAATTGGGAACTTATTTAGTTTATCCAATAATAATTTAATGAAGACTCGGAGAGTCACTTATTCATACTTTTATGAATCTTCTATGTATTACCCTTTTTAGGAATATACAATCAATAAATTTCATCTCTTTCAGAAAAATAAATTCTCCCCTACAAAATTGATATCTCATTGTGAGGATTATTATTTTCTTTCTCAACCTTTAAATAATATATAGATATAACCAAATGAGAATCTTAACTATTCGGAATAATATTTCATAAAATATTTTCATCCCATTATCATTAATTTTTACATTCTCGATAGTAAATTTCCTAAATTTCTCCATTGTATTAAATCTCTAATAAACCGATAGAAAACTAATTAAAATTACCCATCATGAAAAATTTAAAAGTAAAAAAAATAGTCATAATAAATAGTACTTTGTGAACAAGAAATATCAAGCAGTAGGTGCGTAAAAATCAACATTCCAAAATAAATAAATCAATAAAATCAATATTGGTATTAAAATTTTTAATGAGAAATTACCAAATAGAATATAAAATTGTAAAATAGATCATGGTCCAGAAGAAGTATGCACTTGTTTTAAGAAACACATAATCTTATAAGGGTTTTTTTACATTACCTTCAATATCTAATGATTTTGAAAATTATAATGGTTACACTAATTATGATATTATGTGTATGACATCAAAAAATAAGGGGTTATGATACACATGGGTGACTACTAAATGCCACGTGTTGGTCCCATCATAGTGATACAAAACCACTGATAGAGGTTCAATTTAGTGGTCAACATCCTATTAGAAAATGTTCCCCTTTTTCTATAATCATCATTTTTTTATTTTATTTTTGGTCAGTACATAGACCATGCGATGTTCATAATCAAAATATAGTTGATGGTTAATTGATGGGGGGGATAAAACACACACAGACACACGTGATTGTATGTTTCATGAAACTATATTCATAATGTGGTTATGCCCTTGTTGAATCACCATTTGTCATCCTAGTTTTCATATCAACAATTTATTATCAATGATTAATGAATTGATGGATGGAGAAATAGAAATAAAATATTCCAAAGGATATTAAAAGGATAATAGATCAGAAATAAGATATCTCCTCAGAATATTTGATCGTCACTATGATTTTCTCATTTGTCAAAAGGGTTTGGACTAGGGGTGATGCAACATTTTTGCTTCATACCATTGTAATATCCCATGATTTTAATATATATACTTTTTATTAATAAACCTAATTTTTTCAAATATCATTCTCTATTAGAAACATTGAAAAAAAAATTAAATCATGATACTTTACAACAAAATCATTAATTTTCACCCTTATATAATTTTAATTATTCTATTGGTCATAAAAGAAAGATACCATACTATGTAATCAATAAAGTGAAGGGGGTAAAATGGAATATGGTAGTGGAAGTCTCCATTGAGAAGCTAATTTTTATAACCAGGGAATGTTGGTATATTCTCTAGTGTTTTTCCTATAACATGCCAAAACTAAACTCTAGTAATTATGGAGTAAGTGGAATTATATTTGAGATAAATTCAATCTCGTATAAATTACAATGAGAACTATTATTTGGAAATCACCACTCATTATGGAAATCATAGATTAACTTATTATTAGATCTTACGAAGAGACATATAGAGGCTATTTAACTAGAAATTAGGATGATATAATATTGTTTCAGATAATTTTTTAATTTATTTATAAAAATTATTTTTATATAAAAAGAATTTGTATTTACTAATGCATTGATAAAATTAACATGTTAGTTTTATTTTAAAACTGTCATTTTTTCTAAATGTTTATTTTTATACACATTATTTAAATATACTAAATATATTATAGGTCCGATATATTCACTGTATGAAAAATAGATTAAAAAATATAATTATTAATTTATTAGAAATAAATGAAAGAGTGATTGATTTTTTTACGTGTTATTTTAATATGAAAATAATTTTATCTCTATTTTCTATGTTTGTAATGAAAAGTTTAATTCCAAAATATTTAATTTTTAATTTTTAATAAAATAACTATTTTTAGATTAATATTATCAATGTATTCTTAATGTTGTTTTTTGGATTTTCCAAAATGATTGTTTTTTAGGTGGATAGGGAAATGTACCCCTTTTATAAAAATCTTGACATTTATGATATAATCAATACAAAATCATAACATAGAAATTTATGAATCCTCTTTTTTGAACAGAAAGAATGTTTTATATTTTAAAATATTAATATTTACATACAAAAATACTTTTGTAATTTTAGATCATAAATAATATTTTTCCCATAAATTATTTTTAATAATCTTTACAATAATTATTCTAAAATTTAATTTCATTAATTTAACATATATAATATAATAAAATGAATTTCATTTATATAATTATATGGTTCAAACAATGTTTTAATTAATTTTTTTTGTTTTTATGCATAAAATTTAATTACTTACGTTAAACTAGTTACTATAGAAAAAGACAAAAGGGTAAAATGGGTTTCACACAAGGGTAAAAATGATAAAAAAATTAAAAATTTATTTATATTTAATATTTATATAGTAAAAATATATCATAAACCCCCATTATTATCCACCTTGGTGTATTATTTATAAGTGAATCGTATTCTCTCTTTATAATAATATGAAATTTCTATAAAAACAATTATCACCAGTTATAATAGGGGCATCTCACCACCCCAACAAGACCACTCAAAATATCAGTTTCCTATTAATACTATTAACTTTTTCATTCCACTATGACTTTTATTCCATGTAAAATTTTATATGGTCACAAAAAGTTATTCTACACCCTTGATTTGCAAGGCCCCCCTTAAAGAAAACACATATTCTCAATATATGTACAAAGTTTTTCTTAAAATTATTTATTTACTAAATTTCCCATTTAAATATTATTTTACAAATAATATTTGATTAAAATAGTATTTATATTATATTTAATGTTTTTATGTTGTCAAATAACAACTAAAATCCTACACCCTTTTCCTTATGAAAAAAATTGATATTAGTGTGTACCTACAGAAAACATCCACCATTAAGTGTCATGTTTCATTTAAATTTTCCTACTTAAATGGATGGTATAAATTTTTAATTTAATAAGTAATTATGATATTTATATAATATTTTATATTTTAAAATAATAAACCACATTTTATATTGATCTCATTCAATGGGAAATTTAAAAAACTTCTATGTGTATATATGGACTACCATCTCAATGAAAATGTGAATTCTTTTATTCATCAAAATCTCTCTTGTCTATTCATGAGAATGGTTTTAATGGATAGACATTATATTTAATAATCTATTAATATTATTTTCAAATAAATTGGATAAGATTTTAATAAAATGAGCAACAAAGGGTCATTGTAAACTAAACATTCTAAAATGATTGTATTAAGAGGAAAAACAATTTTTTCATTCTAGGTAATAGTATTGAATCCATTATCAATTATTTTAACTCTCTTAAATTATAGCATTATAATTTCATAAAACCCAAAAAAATCTTTATTCCATTGTAATAAACATATTACCACTAAATTTCTTCATAATCATCCATTAATTATAGAATGTTCATGTTTGGGTCGGTCAAACCATCTACATGAACAATGATATAAAATATTATCATAGAAGAATATGATAACATAATTGAGGATAATATATCATATAAATATGTAAATAATAATTAAATTTTGTTTTTTTATTTGTAACATTATCATTAAATTAATTAATTATGATAGAGACAATCATTTGCCAAAAATCATTGAGTCATGCTCATCGTTGATTTCATTTTTAATAGTCACAATCAAAACCCCGTATATTAAAATTTGAAAATTATAATAATTATAAACAATATATTAAAGTACCTTGTAAGATATGTTAATTATGATCTTTTTTAGGATAATGGAGAACAACACCACTATTTGGAACCTAGTTAAAAAAGAAACATTACTCACACTCGATAGTGAAAATATAAAACAAACTAATATACATTTATATAATAATTATAAATAATGATTATAAAAGGTTTTATATATTAAAATAAGATTATAAAATATGTCACTGAAATATTTATTTCATAAAAAAATTAATTTCATGCACTTTAGTGGAATTCGGGAATTATGGTACGGGTTATTTATCTCTATTTTTAATTACAAGAGACAAGTTTGATAATGTGATGTGTAATTTCGTGTATATGGTGTATTCAACCCCATATTTTCTTCATTTATATATAATATATTATATATTAGGGTAATTTAATGTCTATTTCATGTTAATCCTCTTATGATATTTTTATTCACTCATTTCAACTATCGTATGGGTGTTTCATCGTAATTTCTTTTCCCTGAAGCATGTATTATTTATGAATAAAATTTTATTTAAATAGTGTTTATAAAACATATTATATATATATTATATCATGAATTATATTGTACTCATTATTTTTTAAGATATATTTTAATCCCTCCCTTTCATGGAGTTTATATTTAAATATTTCTTAACTCATAATGGATATTAAAAACCAAAATATTCTTTTTTCAAATATGATAATTCTTCATAAAATTATTTCAAAGAATATAGGTTCTTTATAATGAATAATATATTCCACAGTATCTATTACCACATTCTGGTGGAAAATTAATTTCATATTTCAAATCATTTACCTTAATGATTTTTTTTCTAGAAGTCTGTCATTGTTATGAATAATTGATATCATGTTTAATGATAGTTTTTCTAACATGTGTACAATTTCCCTTTACAATTAATGTTATCCTTTATATTTAGAAACCCTTTATTTATTATTATGTTACCTTCACATTCCAGTTCACTCATATCAATAGATTTTTTGTCCCTTTTATGAAATTATTTTCAATATGAATATTTTAAATGAATTTCCTTCCATGGACATTTTATTTATGTTCCACTCTATATTTCGTAGAGGAAACCATCATGCCATTTCTTTCAAGGATCAATTACATATGATTATTTTTAAAATAACATATTTTCAAAAAAATGACCTTTTCAAAAATATTATTTTGAAAGGAACATGTAACTCATCATTTTATTTCATTATTAATAAAATTATTTAAAATATCACTCATATTTTACTCAATATCTCAAAATAATTTATTTCATTGGAAATTATTTTTCCTTAAATTTACTCTAAATTATAATATATAATATTGGGGTATTTAATACATGGAAACACATTAATTATTTTTTCATGCCTAATTAGAAAATATTTATTAACATGAATTAGTTGATATTCATTTACTTTGGGATCATTCTATATTTCAATCATTTTTAATAAAGTGTGTTTACCAAGATTCTATATATTGATTGATCTAGGAAATTATTGACTAAATAGTATCCCCTTTATCTATATGGTGTGAATACCATGTACCTCATTATCATAATTGAGGAGTATCTACCTATAATTTATCTAAATATATATGGAAATCCATTTATTTTCTATGGGTTTATCATGTTTTGGATATAAATGTAATTTTGAATGACTTTTTTATGTGATTCATTTTGAAAATGATGTGAAACCCATTTTAGTTCCATTGATTTATTATGATATTATATCCGGTTTATTTAAGGAGGAACATATATGAATGGATGATTTATGGGTGGAATCCAATAATACCCACCAATAAAATGGTTAAAAGATTAAATCTTGGAACACATGTTTATGTGGTTATAAATTAGTTTCACAAAAGCCTGAATTCTTATTTCAGACTCACAAATTTAGTTTCCCTTTGCTTATTTTTGTGCCACAATTATAAGACATCCGAATTTCCATCATTCAATGATTATTTTTATTGAATAGTTTTTCAAGAAAATTTTTATTCATCACATATGTTATGTCAATCTATATTATAGGACTCATGATCATTGATATTTACTTTTTTGAAATAATTTTATTATGTTATGTAAATGTACCTCAATTATACACATATCCTCATCTTATATTTAATTATGATCACTGATTATGATCAATTTCTTTATTTTACAAAGTGTTTTAGATCACCCCTTTTATTTTAATTTCATTTCAATTGCTTAAAAATATTAGTGTAAGTCTATAAGGTAATCTAGTGTGGTTAGATTATATAAAAATGTTGACATGCATCATTAAAATTTTTGATCATGAATTTGATCCTCATACATTATAAACCTTAAATTAATGGGTATGTATTACTATTAATGATATTAAATGTTATTAATATCATGATTATTTGAAATAGAGAAATATGTTTCTAGTGTTATCTCACTTTCTTTAAAATATAGTGTTTAATGAATGTTTTTTACCACTAGTATTGAGATTTATGGTTTAAGGTATCTCGGAAAATACTAATGGCTGTCATATCTCTTGAGTTCATCCTATTAAATTCACCATGATTAAAACCACTATATATACAGATGTATGAAAAATGATTTCATAGAGATACACTATATATTTATATATTTATGGTTAATATTGATCAATCCATGTGTGTCATATCACATAATAATTCCTTATATTATATCTTCAACAAATCTAATTTCAAATTCATGTATTTGACTATTTTATTAAATAATGAGTCCTTATTTCACCCCTAAAATATAAGGAATTAAAATCTAGTCTATTGTATATTTTACGAAATGATGGATTGGTGCACAAAGTAAATACAAAATATACGTTTTTCTGAAATTATATACTTCATCATAGAGTAATCTGGGGAAAACATCAGTTAAAAAATCCCAAAATAACCCCACTCACGACTCTCATTATATCCAAATGAAAAACTTCAAAGACCTATTTTGTTACCATGTGTATTTTGTTATGGATTTTATATCCTCATATTACGACACTACGATAAGGTGCAGGCTAACCACCAAGGAATGATGGCTCTGTAATTTACAAAAACATTATTTCATTAAATTCTCACCACATATTGGGATATAGAATTGGGTATCCTATTTCACCATGGTCATCGTAATTTTAAAGATCCTACCTCCTTATCTTATTTCATTAAAACATGAGACTCAATGGATCTCATACTAGTTCAACACTATTTACCCCTAATTGTCATCATATCATATTATACAACTCAGAATTCTTCAAATTAAGTATTATGGTTAAACAATTCCAACTATTACATTCCCCACCGTCATATCAGAATAATTCCTTCCTTACATCATATTAAATATATAGATTATTCTTATCGCATAAGGTAATCTCATTCCTCTATATACATTTTCATAGAACAATAAAAAATTGATGTTTATTGGTCCCACTGGTGTAAAATTAATTCACTTATATGAATGTTTAATCCAATACATTTCTCTCCCATGTAAGATTCACTATGTTTTCATGAACTCAACTATTTTACATTGTCATCATCATCCTACACTACATGGTTTTATCATTCATTGTATAAAAATATATAAACCTAAAATTAATCATAGGTTTTCCAATAAAACTACAATATGATTCATATAAAAAATGCTAAACTCTTCCGAAGGATCAATAAATCACAATGTAATAATCTTACTTGTATTGTCATATTTAAAAATATAGAGATTTATACATGTACAAAAGACCATTTTATCGCATTATAATACAATATAATTAATATTATTCTTTACATATAATAATTATACTATATAATCTCTAGTTACTTAATTTTCCATGGGATTTAAAAATTGGCTTCATTATTGATTATTTAAGTGAAAAGAATAACAATATTTCAAAAAAATTTCCAATCTCAATAATTTCATATCAAAATTAACTGAAATATAACAGAATTAAAAACATATATATGATTTATATTACTAATTCATGGATATATAATCATATATTTATTCTATAGATAACATTTTATAGACATTCATGCCTTTACACCATCAGGTTAGATAATGTCTCTTAATGATCCTCATCCCTATGTGAACAAGAAATAATGAGTCTAATGATAAATTCATTGATAATTATATTTGTTATATGATAATCCTTTCAATTTATACACCATGTGATCCTTCATTCCATTAATATTTCTTTATAATCGATACATGACATGTTTTATTAAATAACTAACCTCCAAAACTGTGGAAAATACCATTTCATAAATAATTTCAATGATCTAAAAAAAGGAACTAGTATATAAAACAATAACTTTTCATCTTCAAAAAAATCAGATAATCTCATCATATTATCATACCATTGTTGATGAAATAATTTCCAACATTGTTCTTCAAAGGAATACTCCCCACCTCACCTTTCTTTAACTCATCTTATGATAATATTTTCTAATCATTAACTCACATCAAAAAAAATAATATGTTTTGCACACATAAATATCACAATGAATAAAACCTTGTTTATTGTATTACAAATAAATAAGATCCTAAAACATTATGTGTTAACGATGTAATCAAATATTTATAATAGTGTCATTAAATTTTGGATACAATTGCACCGTTACATAACATGATTTTGGCATTGACTTCTTCATAAAAATCATAGGAACATCATGGTTTATGTATATGGGATTTTTTTAGACATAATTTTTTTACAATTCTTTTATTCTGGTACCCAAATAATTCTAGATATTAATAATACAAAAAAATGTGGTTTCGGTGTGTTAATTGACACCTAAAAATTACAAAACTAGAATAGTAAATTATTTATTGCTATAAATATGCTAACTATAAATATATATTTTCACTCTCAAGTTATGGTGGTCTTATTATTTCACCAACCATTTTCTCAAATTCCCATATTTGTGCTCATATAAAATTTTACAATGAAACACCCCAAAATATATTGTTTTAAATGAACCATAACGAACATATATTTTTAATTCTAGATAATATAACATATTTATATTATAACATATTTATTATTGTCATTTTTAAAATTAATGTGTTAATGTTATTTTAAAATATGATGTAAATTTAAATTATATAAGTTTCCCTATATAATAATAATCTGAAAATTTAATTATAATATTCATAAATAATGTGTCATATAGTGAACATGAATCAATAAATTGAGACACAAATGGTGTTTCATTATCAGGTATTTAGGGCTTATAATCATTAACACATCCCCTCATGATGTATACACACTGTGATAACCAGATATTGCAAGGAGGATTATTCCACAATGGTTAATTAAATATGTCTTATGTGTCAATAAATATTTTTATCTTTTAAAGTGTGTATTGGTAAATATATTTTAGATAATTATTCATGTATATCATGAATTGAAAATCTCGATGCATGCAAGAAAATCATGTTTACATATGCTCGTTAGAAGGCCACATGGTTTGATTACTTCATATTTGATATGAAATTAATTCAATGGTCAATAGATTAATTATTCCTTATGAGTTAATGTAAGAAGATATATATATCCCTTTGATTGAAATGGAACTGTCATAAAAAATTTTATATTCATGGTAGTTTACATAGAATTTCATTTTTGCGAGAAAAGTAAGGATAGGTCAAACATATTTGATGATGACAATTTTTTTCATTATGGTTGATGATATATTGGTTGATAAATGGATTATATTATAATGTAATTCTTAATAGGAAGGATTTTGTAGTTTTAATGCTAAATTATTTCCATATAGTTTCCATTTCATTTTCAAAGATGAAAATATTTGATGTTTGGTATATTATGCCTATTTTAATTGATAATGGTCCATAAATGGCCAGATACTAAGTGAAACCAAATTATCCTTAAATTATATGGAGTTTATTTTTGAGATCAAATTGATACATGGTTAGTGGAAAAATATTTATATATATTATGAAGATCATAAATATTCAATCACAAGATATTCATCTATATAGTTGTTGAGTTGTATTAAATATAATATTTTTTTTCTTTAGAGATCAATCAAAATAATATTTACTTATTCACAAGTTTTATGAATATTTTTAAATAAATATTTAATTAGAAGTAGATGAGTGTATATATTTAAATAAATATATATTCAATTTGTTATTTTATATAAAAGTTATTTTATTATAATGAATGAAAATATTTTTATTCAAGGTTTCCAAAATTATATTATTGCATATGTATGAAGTTTTATGATCTAATGGAAATAAATTATATTGCATAATAACATTTTAATAAATAATTATTTATTTATTTTAGAATTGATACTAGATAAATCACATGTCATGTAAAATAGAAATTATTTTGTCATAATTATATTTATTGTGTTGTAGGGATTTAATTATTTTAAATAAATGAACTAGAACAACATTGAAATTATTTTACCTAAAAATGGTATATATTTTAATTTATTTACATCCCACCTTAATAATTGAGAGGCAAAAGATACATTGTGTAACATTACCTAAATCTCTATAGGGAGTCATCATATTTTCATGTATTTTAAAAACCTTAATATTAAATAAGATATTCTGATTGTAATAAAGATATAATGAGTTAAATCACATGTTTTCATCACCCTAGCACCATTGATATCTGGAATGTTACATGTTGTTTCATGAATAAATATATATTATTATGTAGGGATCTTTGATCTGATTCATTAATGAAAAAACTATATAATAAAAAAACATAGTGGTGAATTAGTGAACACAAAATACCATTATTTGGATAAATCCTTTAAATTAATTTTAAATTTTATGTTCATGACTCTATCAATGAAATTTTATGTCGCATTCGTCATTTTTTTTATTTACTAAATTTACGCAAAAATAAAAGTTGGATCCCACCCAACACTTCTACTGTACTAAAAATCCTTCATGTGGTTTCAAAACTACCACATTTTAATTTATTTTTATATTAATTATTAACTCATTTTCATTCTATGGATTTCTAAAATTCACTATTATGTTTCCATTTAGAGTCAAATAGTTGAGATATTGTGTTAATATACCTTTATTTGGAGAATAACACTCTATAAACACATGAATAATTCCTAATAAATAGTTCTGAATGTGTTAAGCTCCCTGGTTTCATGACATAACCAAACAACATTTATTTTCGTAGTACACTTCATAGGAGTAGTGTTTAACCATAAAAGCAGATGTTTTCTAGCACATATCATATTATGTGGTTCCATTCATGGTGTCATTACAGAATGTATATTGATCATTGGTGTTTCAAGTGGCATGTAATTTTGTGCCACATTCTATTAAATACAAATGAAAAACAAGTAGCACATTCCACATATATCTAATGTACATTATGTTAAAATGAAACATTTGATACTTTTTTTGACCACATATAATGGCACACCATATTAATATAATCATGCTATGTGGGAGGAAAATGATATGTATTATGTGGATAATGATTAATACCTTATACAACATGTGTCATGGAATTTGTTTTTTTTTCATAACACAAGGAGTTATTATTAAACTTAAATGAATATATTTTATGTAATGAATGTTTTATTTGACATATTACATTCAAAGTTTATATGATCTGTGTATTTACTTATAAGAAAATTAAATTTATTTAATTATTGTATTGAAAAATAATATCAATCTTTAACACCTTTCAAGTCTGAAATACTGATTTTATTTTTACGTACTATCTTTTAATAATATTGTTTTCATATTTACATTGTCGAAATAAACATGTATCATGTTATTTTAAGTTTTTATGTCAGTTAAATACAGGATTATTGATATTAAAGGAGTTAGGAACATGATATAAAGGTAATTAAGGTGTAGGTAGTCCATCAGCTACCATGTAAGGGCCACAAGATAGCCAATGGGCCTCCACCAACCCTTTGATCTGCCAGGAAATAGCAACTAAATTATATTAGTATTGAATAGCCTACCAAGGCCCCTAATATTGGTCGATTACATAAGTTTAATAGCATATTTTTATATAAATGAAACCCCAATTTAATTTCTTAATCCTTTTCTCTAAACCATTTATGAACCCATTCAATCATAGAGGATATATTTGATCTTCTTGGCTCTCTTAATAATATTTCATTGTGTATTGAAGTGCCTCTCAAATATGTCATCCGCTCTCTGAACATATAAAAGTTTTTTGTTCATTGATCTCCTACTTATTTGTCTCCATTTTATTTCTCTATATCTTTCGATCATGAAATTGGTGGAAATAATTTAGAGCTATGTTTCTAATGGTAATCATTTTAAATCCATACTTTGAATTGATGATTATTGTCTGAATCTACATCCCCCTTGGTGTGTGGTTTATAAATTCTAGTGGTATGTAATTCCTTTTATTTCAGTAAATATAGGAATTATTATTTTGGAGAATATTAATTTGGATTAAATTTTTTAGGTTCTTATATGGATTCCATGAGTCTTCAGTTCATCTTTCCTCATAGATTCCATGTCAGGGTTGATATAGCATTTTTTCAAGGTAGGTGGCTTCATAAATTTAATTTCTTATACATAACATGCTTTCTTATTCTATTAAATTTGTTTCCAAATGATTAGAATGAATTTTTTATTTATTTATAATTAAAATGATATTTGAAATTGTTTCAAAGGAATCACTTTTGAAATGTGGTGGTTTTGGTTAGAGTTTTTATAATGGAATTTATCTTTTTGAAGTTGTTAATGATTTTAGTATTAAGAATGGTTTATATAGATCAAGGATAAAATTATCTTTAAATTAACATTATAAGGGAAACCTAATATGATCAATGATAATTGAGGGATAAATTTTGGGTGATGAAATCTTCACCCCTAGATCAATGCTACTTAGGAAATGTGTGCACTAGGTTTCTTATATAGTGGTAATGTAACACTCTCAGAAGTGAAATAATATCCCCTAAACATGTTTTTATAGGTTAATATGCACACCATGTGGGACACTATTATTGTGAATTAAACAATGATCCACACTAACTAGGAATTAATGTCTACTTAATATATATTTTTACCTTTTTTAATACATGAAATATATATTTTATATTTATTTAGAAATTATTTGATCCCTAAAAATATTAGTATGTTCTTGTAAAACAATCAAAATGGATGGTTTTATATTATTTATATAGAAATATGAAAAAAAATTATTATTTTTTATTTAGTATAATTGTTATTTTTTATAATTTTTTTATAAAACACTTGGTGCGATCCTTCTGGGATTTTCTTCATGCTCCCTAAATCCACCATCGAGTGTTTGTAGATCTTGTTTGGCCTTATGCAGGTAAATGCATCCCATAAGTGGGGGGTGGTGGGATTTCTCATTAGTTTATCTTGTAAGTATGGAGATGAAAAAATTTCATGTGTATTTGGTATTTTCACAACATTGTTCCCTTATTTGGTGTTGTATTTTTGGACCCCATTTTTTCTTAATTTTTTTTCTTTTCTATTCTGTTGTCTATATTGTAATAAATTTATTTTTATTTTAATAATATTATTTAGGTTATATTATTGAAATGTAATTCAAAAAAATACTCTGAGATTCCCATGTGCTATTTTATAGCCTATGGGGGTCTATAAATCCCATTGGTCCATGTTTTGGACCAGCCCATGGTCATTTAAATTGGGTAATCTGATTTGGTTAATAAAAATTTATTAACAAAGTGTTTTTCATATGAATATAATTTTTTATTCATTTTTTGTTGTCATTGTAGGTAGTATATGTGAATATTTGGACATAAGGGTATATTTAGAGATTGTTCCTAGATATCTCAAAACATGACAAGCTGTAAGTTTCCATGTGATGATGAATAAAATTTATCAAAATATATTCTTCTCTTGAAACCACCATCTTACCAAGGGATGGATGATACTAATGGGATGGAATATTGGTTATGGAATATGGGAGGACTCATTGAATTCCATGAGATCCTTAATTTCATCATTGTGAGGTGTTTCATCCTAAATATTATAAGTCCCAAACAAATGGTAGTGATACTAAGTTGTTTAAGGAAATATTAATGTGGATTTAGAGTGGAAATACAATAGGGATATCATCTCTAAGAAATTTTACCTAGAGTCTATTAGCCTAGTAAAATCTATGGAGTCTCTCAATCTTGATATAAGGAATCAGATAGTGATGCAGTATGCTAATCACGTCAATGAGAATTCTATATTCTCAAATAATTTTTCATTGAATGAGTAGATGATGGGATAGTGTTTTTCATGGGTCTTCCACAAGATATCCAACCTTATGACATCATGATAACTCTTTCCACCTATTATGAGGTGATGGATAATGATTTTATAGTAGAGACTGACCTATTGAGTATGTCAATGAAAAATGTAGTTTCTCCCCTATCTAGTGGTTACTCTAGTTACTTTATTAAAGGGAATTGAAAGACTAGGGAATTTAAGAGAGGAAATACTAGTGTTGCATCTCATGATTCTCTTCCTAAACAACCATTAGTGCCTAATGTTTTGACTTGTTATAAGTATAGCCAGAAGGGGCGCCCAATTTTTTTAATTCTATTGAAGACCTACAAATCAACTTGGCATCATGGTCAACTATAGGGGTTCTATATGGATTTTTATTGTCTAAACTTTGGTTAGGGTTTTCTACACCTAGGTGATCTATAGTGGAGTTGGATGCTTCAATGAAAATAGGGTTCCAGTCATAGGCCTCCTAGACAATGAAATTTCAAAAAGTAGAGGAGTCTCTGATGGAATTTTATAAAGGTTCAAAAAATTGATGAATATTATTTTGGTTGATTAATCATTATTGACTGTATAATTTGACATAGTTTCCTCTCACACCTTTTTATGGACATATATAGTGAACATTTTAAAGCAGTTATTGGAACTCTTGTTTTTAAATATTGAATTTTATAACTTTTATGAAATATAATGCGATAGTGTATTCAATGTCCCGCGTTTTCTATATTTTTGTGACATAGAGATATATTAGGATATTATATTTTTCAACATTGACCTCATCTATGTTATTATCATAATGGATTGGTTTTGATTTCATAATTATCAGATGAAATTTTACAATCATCGAGTTTGTTTTATTTCATCTGATGGGAACTCTGGTATGGTTTATGTGAGTAGTACCCAAGGTCTAGTCCATATAGAAATCTTCATCTAAATTAAGATACGTAAATGTCCTAATTGGGTTCTGAATTAGGTCTAAAATCATAATTAGTGTCCATCTTGTAATGTTAAAGGTGTTTCTAGAAGTGTTTCCAAATGAATTTTATTGTTTTCCATCAATGAAGGATATGGAGTTTATGATTCAGCAAAGGCTTAAAGACTCATCTGAGATTGATCCTATATTACCACATGGACTATCTAGATATAAAGATTTGAATGTTTTTTGGGATTATTTGATATCCCTGGTATTTATACATGTAAGTGTTTCACCATGGAATTATCTTTCACTATATTCCAAGAAAACTAATGGAAAACACTACTTATGTGTTTATTATCAAAATATAAATTGATTAATGGATAAAAAGAAATGTCACTTTATTCATATTTATTATTTTTTATAATATTTTAATTGAAAAGAAATTGTATTCTTAAATTGATCTTTGTTATGTTTATGTTTATCTCATAATCATGGAGTTGGGTATTCCAGATACTGACCTTAGGAGATGTTATGTCCATTTTGAATTCCACATGATATTGTTTATCATAAATAATTGTATTGTGATCTTCTAAGTGTTTATTAACTATATTTTCAACTGGTGTCTATAAAATTCTATTGTGGTGTTTATGGTTAAAATTATGGTGTATTATAAGACTGAATAAGATAATGGTTCCCCATGATTAGTGTTTTTTTGGAATTATAAGAGATCATAACCAATAAAAAATCTATCAAATTTTAATTCAACGATGATTAGTTATGCTATTGTGACCTATGATCTCAAAAAATTGCATCTAAGATGATCTGAAAATGGTTATGGATATCATGTCATAGGAATAACCACACAAATTCATTGAGATTAAATGTTTTTTGGTATGGGATTGATATTATAGGTATTTATTGAATAATTTCTTTAATATATGGTCATATTTACCTGATCTCACCGGCTAGGGGGTGAATTTTATTGTGGATTCAATGTCTTCATAATATTCTAAAAAATTAAAGTCAATATCATCCAACTTCATCAATTTTTTCATGACCAAATGTCCAGCATGGTTATGTGGTTTATAGTGATACTTTCAGTGTAGGGCTGGATTGAGTGATTATGTTAGGATATTAATCATTGTCTGATAATTAAAATCAACCTCGAAATCATAATAGGAATTATTCCACCCAAAATATGAATATAATCTATTTTTTGTGCCCTTAAAATTTTATTTCAATGCCTTTTTGTGTAAAAGATTATTTTCTACTCAAACAGTAGTAGTTTTGGATACATATTTTATCAAGAAGTATTGAACCTTCGAATGATTTGATTCTTGGAATAAATTTAGTCATTCAACATTGGATTTTCCTATACACCAAGAAGGGGGAATTTTTTTTCACGCTCTAAGAATAAATTTTCCTCCAAAGGAGATAAATAAAGAAAATGATTAGTAAAACTTTATGGAACTCTATTATTATATGTACTTGGGAATCTTGGATGAAGTGTTTATCAATGTTCGGGATAGTATTAATATAACATCATATCATCATGAGATGATTTTTCTAGGAAAATAACAGGATAATTTATTTAGAAAAATATCATATACATTATATAATGGGGAGACCAGCAGTTTGTGGACACTCCCTATGGTTAGAATCATGTATTTAAAATATATATTTTTCATATAAACTATGAGAAAATATCTGTCGGAATATTTTCATCATTATTTGTGGGTAGTACACCCCAGCACTAAAAATATGTTTTATGATAACAAGTGACAATTTTGGTTTCATGCAAGGAAATAAGATATTGTCAAAATCCTATCTCAACTATTTACCTTCAAAACAATAAATTTAGAGAATCAAAATATTTTTGGTACACTTCTACCTATCCCAATACAAGCATGGAAATAGAATTATATATTAGTGGATTTAGTTATTGGTTTACATCAAACACATTAAAATAATAATTCCAATTAGTTTTTGATCATTTACTTGACCATGTTAGAGATTTTAATATAAATTCATAAAATCACTAATGTTATTTACATTGGAACAATGTATGTGTACAAGATCAAAAGGGTTTATTGTATTCTTAGATCAATTATCTTAGATATATATATATATATATATTTATATTACATGTGGTTTTTGATGGGCCTCTACGATGCAATGGGAAAAAAGTTTATGTTGAGAATGGTATGTCGACCGTATATGGATGGAAAAACAGAAATTTAAAACAAATTCTAGAATTTAGAATCGTTTTCTATATCCTGGTTTTTATAGGAGATAAGGTTATCTAAATGAGGATAATTTTTATCTTATAACAATACTTACCAATTTTTATACAATATGGAACCCTATGATTATATCTATGGTAAACCCTATACCTCTCTCATATTTTTATTATAGGTTATAGAATCAACATTGATTGGATAGATCTTCTTTATTGAAAAAAATATATGAATTATAATATGATTCATTGGTATATGGGGATGACTCAAATCTCATAGAAGACTTTTTAATATCACCATTACCATCCTTTATACTTTTTTGGTTGGTGGAGAAATATTATTGAAATTATCACAACAGTTAGGTCACAAATGGATTAAACAAATACTATATTTTTTCTAGATATGTCATAGCTTTTTAGATAATTATCTTGGAAAGGTGACTTATTATATGAATTTACCACCTAAGTTGTCATTAGTTGAAAAAAATTTCCTTTTTTATAAACTGAAATGTATCATCCTAACATGTATTATGATTTAAATTGGGTATAGCATTACATTAAAAATTGTATTTATGTGACTAAAACAATAAATTGACTTATTGATCTACACATAATAGTTATATATGAAAATTTTATACCATTTGTTCATGTTTTGTGGAAACAGTGTTCACAATCACATTAGATGTTGTAGGAGTCTATGATGTGGGAGCAATGATCTTATATTTATGAGGAAAATCATGTTAGAATGAGATTTCTAAGGGTAGAAATAAATACTGTGGAATAAATGGCAGAATCCTTAAATTGTTTTTAGGAACTACATATTTATCTTTTTTTCCTTTATTACTTTATCAATATTATCTCATCACTAGTTATTTACTATTTTTTAACATGCATCAGCTACATGTCGCACAGAATCAAGGAAGATTGGCCTTCAACATGAAGTTAATGAAGCTGTAAGTGGTCTACCTATTGGTCAGTTAGGGACACCAGCTAGTCGGTGGCCTAGAAAGAAACCATTGTATTTTTTGCAATGGCCACTGACCAGTTGTTGGAAAAGATCTATGTTGGGTATGTAAGGGTGGTAATATATTCCTATACCAAAATATCTCCAATTCAAATTATTGAATATCCACACTCATCCATATATTACCCATTAAAACATTGAGACATAATTTGAATTTTTTATCCCCAAATATGAATTCTTGGTGTATTGAAATGTTGATAAAAGATGAGATCCCCACTGGGTATGGACAGCATCGTTTTAGAATAAAATCTCACTCTTTGTTGTATTCCCCGTGTTTCAGGTAATTTATTAACAAAGACAATTTTTTATTTTTTATTTGAGTTTCTAATAGTATACCTTTTAAATATTTCAAATAATTTATTGTTCATATCTAATTCTCTTTTCCCTTATCTGTGTTGTTTGGAAATTGTGGTGGTATTTAATTCATTTTAATTTCATATTTATAGAAATTGATGATTTAAGGAATATAGATGGGGAATTATTTTTTATGGTCCTCCCTTGAATAATTTATCTAACACCCCAAAATTTATTAGTACGTTATCCCTTTAAATTAATTTAATATCTCGTGCTACACGTAACTCCGAGTTCGAGTGCCTCGCGACATACCAAACTAGCCGTTCAAAAAGTGGTTATGAAAAGTTTTGACTGCATTTTGAATTTTATATATTTTATATATTTTTAACATCCATATTATGTGTTTCTTAGAAATAGTATAAGAAAAAATTCAATTTTTCAAATAAAAGAAGTATTTTTCAAAATATAAAATTTTAAAACCTTTTAATGGAAAAACATTTTTAAATCTAATATTTGAAACTTTTATATATTCAATTCAATGAAATGAAATTCTTCTTTTGAATCAAGCCAAAAAAATTTAGTTTGGATAAATTTCTTTTACTTTTCTAATAACATTCATAATTTTATGAATAATAAAGAAATAATATATTTTTATGATTTAATATAATGTAGGTCATTTTAAGTAATTTTACATTTAAATTAGACATAAAAACATGTCAATATTTTGATAGTTTTTACATCTTACAAATAAGTTTTCTGGTTTTGAAAATATGAATTAATTTTAAATTAATTAATAAAACATATATGTTTTTAATTCGGTAAAATAGACATCATCTTGTAATTTTGAATATCAAAATTATCTTTGGGTGAATTTTGGGTATTTTTTTCAAAACATTCAATTTTCGATGAATAGTGAAAAACATTTCGTTATAGATAAAAAATGTCTTTTTCATTTAAATAATTATTTTTAATTAAAAATTAATCATAAAGTCAAAATAGATAAATAATAAATATATTAGTCCAATTTAATTCATAGGATTCATTTTATAATAAGATTATTCATATAAATGTTTATTGAACATTTTTAACGTCTTTTACCAACCATGTAGGAACATTTTCATATTTTCATAAAATGTAATTATACCACATCTGAGAATTGAATTTAAAAGACCCAAGAGACATAGTTTTCATCAGTACGTAAAATTTGGTTCAATAGGATTAAAATAATTTTTATTGAATAGTATTTTTTAATTATTATTTACCACAGTAAAAAGTAAATAGGCTAATTAAAGCTAATAATGATATTATAATTTCCCTAAAACTTGTCCAAATTCTACTGGATAAGTGTATTTAGAACTAAATCAACATTAGGAATAAAATATGATCCTTTTGGATCCACTTGTATTAGATTAGGAAATTTATTATTATTTTATTTAAAGATGAGTTAAAAGTGTTAAATTCAAATTTTAATAACTAAACCATTTTTAATATAGAGTTATATATTAGATAAATTCAACTATAAATATTTATTATAGATCTAAAAGGATTTCCTACTCAATTGTATTTTCTTTTATAAATTTTATAGACTATAAAATAAAATTTATTTATGAAACAATGATGATGAAGCTGTTACCTTATTAACGAAATGTTATAATAATTAACATTATAAATATTAAAATAAATGTAAATTGAGACTTTTGATGCATTCCAAGAATTTTTAACTTTAATATTACATGTTAGGGTTCATTAAAGTGATTATGTTTTATGTGATAATGTTTTTATGACATTTAAAAAAACCAAATATTAATTAGTGTCGAAATTAACATAAATGAGTTTTTTAAAAAAATACTATTGTATTAAATGAAATAATAATCATAAAAATATAATACTCTTCCAAAGGAGATAGATAAGTTTTGATAAGTAAATAATGAAAAACTTCAGTATCTCTTTTTTTTCTATATTATGTTTATTAACCATGTAATATAACAATACAAGAAGACATTGTAAAAGTTAAAATCTTTAATTTAGAGTTAAATCTAAAAGATAAGTTTAATATAGTGTACTAAAATTTTCTAATACCTATTGGTCGAGAGGATTTAAACCAATACCCACCCTAGTCTCGAAATAAATCCATTTAGTGCAATTATAAAAAGAAATGTATTTTATAATAAAATAATATTTCAAGCTTTTCCTAAAGTGACCCTCTACTCTCTTCTAGAAGGGAACTTCCCCTTATCCAAATTTCAAACCGTGAATGCCATTTGGATCGTCCAAACCCTACTAAAAAAATTTCACAACTATACTCACTTAAACCTAGAGTCTATATATTGATCATAAATACATCATATGGAGTCCTTTTGTTAAAATCAAAAGGAAACAACCAAAGAAAATGTAATTATTTCATCACCTCTATCAAGGTTCTCTTCTTCTTCCACTTCTTCTTTCATTATTGTATTTATAACAAAATAATAACTATAGTACCATATACATAATTTGATGATATTATAAATATTTTACAAACCTTATTCATTATTCTATCCATCCTATGAATGAAAAAGTCAACATACGTGTGTATGTACAGCTTACCGTCTCCACGTAGTGGTGTAGTTTGTTATTCAACACTTCGTTATTTGGATGGGTATAATAATGAGTATAATTAATTTGAATAGTGAATATAACATTTTAATTATTATTTATATGTAATATACCATCATATTGAACACCATTTAACCATTAATATAAAGATATTATCGCTCGTGCGTGCGTACGACTTATCATCTCCACGACGCGATGACATTCATCTATGAGGATCACCCTTCATTAATTTTTATTAAAATAAATACATTGATTAATTATGAGGTATAATAAATAGTATTTACACTGGAATAATATATATTTATGTAGATAAATATATATTTTTACTTACTTCTAGACTATACAATATGAAAACGGAAACAATGTTCATGCTTACATATGGACTACCATCTCCATGAATGGTGTTTCCATTTCATATATATATATATATATATATCTCTATTATAAATATCTTTATTTTGAATATATATGATGTGTAAATCATGACTCATATTCCTTTTGTATTTAAATCATTATCTATGTGATACGATCAAGAATAAAAAGCTAAAACACGTACAATAATGAAAGTGATTATAACCCGAAATGTTACATTAGCATGGTATTTATTATTAAATGGGTATTATAATGCAATAAATGAATCATATATGATATAATAAATATTAATATTGTTCAGCTGTAATTTAATAACATAATATGGTCATTAAACATGATGTTAAACATACCCTCGACTAAATTAAAGTATAAGGTAAAGGTTAATTTTACAATCTCTTTATTATCCGAGGTTTTATCTACGTAAGTATCCACAAGGACACCTTTGACAACCACATTTGTGTTTCTTAAAATGTATTTCAAAACATTTTTATTAATTATCAGGTTATGAATTAAATTAATTTATACCCTTTTTTACATTTTGTAAAATGTTTTTAATGGAATCTTTCTATCTCGTTCCAAATAAGGTACTTTATGACATTTTTGAGAAATTAACGAAAGAATTTTTTTTAACTTATATGGCGTTTGGGTCTATTTGACACTATTATAACACTATCTAATATTTCCATACAAGATTATAATAATTTATTCAAAATAAGTTTTTTACTTTTCAATGATTTAAATGTATAAATAAATATTTCACTCAAATAAATTTTGGATTGAATTCATTAATGTTAGAATCTTTCATTGGATTTTATGTTTGTTTGATGTTGATTTGTTATGATATAATATTCTATATTTTATTTACTGTGTTGTTATTTATTTGATTGTGGATGTTATTTTTTTACACCCTTCATAGTTTATGGTTAGTGTATTGTCATTTCATATTCTATTTTTAATACGAATGTTTATTTTATGTTTCAACCTTTCCATGTGAGAAATACATTGGACTTTGTAAGTGATGGGTGGAGCCTGTTATAGATCCTCGTTGAATCGGTAGGTCTCATGGAAAAAACTAGTGTCTAAGAAAAAGTCCTTGAGAAAACATTATTTTTATACATGGAAGGAGTCCCTCACTATGTGGTTATATTTTCCGGCATTATGCATTCCATCATTGTAAGGACCTAAACATGTTTTACTGAAAATTCCTCTTGATCTAACTAATTGATTTATTTTGTAAAATGGTTATAGAAAATGTGAACTTCATTGGTTTTATGTTGTTATTTATTTTAAAATACCATTTTGAATTTTGATCATTTCTAATATAGTCGTGGAACAGTGATCACATGATTAATATAAATATAGGGCGTTAAAAAATCCAATTTATTCAGACCATGTAAGAGATGACCTCATCAAGTAGACACTCCCCATATAATGCCCATTTTTGGATCTAAAAATGAAGTGTTGTCGTTGGAATTCACTTTTGACCATACCCAAGCCGAGCGTCAACTTGTTAATCTCAAATAGAAGCACATACGAGAGAAGTGGATGTTGATAGAGATTACAACCCGAGTGATGTTATCTGACCCACCCCAAGATTCTATCACTATCTCACACGATACCATTCGGTCTTATGCGGGTTTTATAAGGGGTTATGTAACAAGACCCTAGTAATTTGATTATGTACAATAATTTTGTAGATATAATATATATTCATTATATTATTTTTACTGGGTAAATAGTTATTAACGAAAAAATAGAATTTTTAGTTAATTAAGAAATTTATTTTGATTAATTAATGGATTTTTGAATGAAATAATATATTAATTAAATATTATTACTAAATTACTTTTTATATATTTTAAATGACCGTATAATTATTATGAATATGATTGTGATTTTTATTAATGTTTGAATGTGATTTTTGTCAAAACACGTGAATTTTCGATAAATGTCGGTTTTTATTTTTAAAGTAAAAGATCACATATTTAGAAAATTATTTTGAGAAAATGAATATTATTTTTTGAATCAGGATGTTTTAATTATACAATGGTGTTTTTTTCATAATTTAAAGAGACAATTAAATTTTTTAGTAAAAAATAAATACATTTTAAATATATAATGTGTTTTATGACATCATAATGACCCAATAGTGATGTAATAAAATACTATAAATGATATGTTCAGTCAATATTTCTTTTATCCTTAAAATAATTTTATTTTATATTTATTTTATTTATTTTCCAATTCCTTAGTTGACCCTCCAAGACTTAAAAACATTTTATTTTATTAAATTGTTGTATTTGAGAGTGTCACTCATCTCCACATAAGCAAGCCTAATATTTTAAAAATTACACCCATAGGACATATATAGTATTATTTTTCACTCCCCTTTGGAAACAATCATGGGGAAAAACCATGGTCTGGTTTGAGGTTTAGATTATTTTAATGTGTGGTGTCCCAAACCTAAATTATAAGGAATTCCCTCTCCATTTCAATATAACCCCGCCCAAGCTCCAACTTCTTCATCACTCAAAGCCTTTAGTGTTCATACAACCTCTACCTTATACTCTCTATGTTCCTCCCAATGTTCCCCAATCTTTCATGAAGTGCCTCTCAAGACTCTCCCATGCCTTTGCGATCACACTTCTAAATAAGGGATCCATACCTTTCTTATTTTAATACAAGTTTCATTATGTTGTAATACCATTTTTCTTTTTTATTAAAATTTTTAGGGGATGATTTTGAACCTCCCTTATATTCCCCTATTTGTGTTTAAATGGAAATATAACCCTTTCACAATCATTAATTTCTTCCATGTACACTCGTTACCATTATGAAATTCTTAATATAATTTCTCTCTCCTCATTTACATTCAAGCCATTTTATTGAATTATGTATCTAAAAATACATTACACTGTTGGGACATGTATCTATATGACCCCCTTAATATAAATTTCATGTAAATATGATGAGATACCCCTTTCTCTCTCATCTACCATTTTATTTGGAATTCTTATGTGATGTCGTTATGCTGCCGAAATTGCACTATGATTTTCCAATCCAAAATCATTGTTTCTTGAATATCATGCCTATATCTATCAAGGGTATTCACCATTATAAAAATTTATTTATTTATTATAGAGATTAATGTATGAATTACACATTCCTTTATCATGGAATAAAATATGACCTTTAATTATTCCATGTTGTATGATCCATGCGGCACACTTAGGCATGAAATAAAATTTTTAAGAAGGGTGTACCCTTATAAAGCTCCAATGCATTGCATAAATATTAGTATCATGATATATCAAGTGAAATTAGGATCTAAACATGCTAATTCAAGTTCAATGCGAATTTAATCATGCTAATTCAAGTGCAAGGAGGGTTTACTCATGCCCTATGTGCAATGAGCCTTGCCTCATGTAATTCCATGATATGTGTTGTTTCCGCATTTACATGTTATAATAATCATGTCATATCATGCCTTTATGTTCATTTTTATTTTATGCTCCATTGATATCCCTATTTCCCAACTTGTACTGTATTCTTCATGTTAGGACTTTTTTTACTCCCTTAATGGGATTTATAGCTCACCCTTGTCGTATGAATGTTCTCAGGTTACCCCATGAAATGTTAATAATGAGGGAATGTAGTGGTCATGTAAAGGATGCTTCCAAAAAAGATGTTTTCCTTCATGTTTTAAGTAATTATGTAATGTTAATAAGCCCCTAAAACACTAGAACTCTTGATCTTATATTCTTTATAAAGTGAATATCTTGTGTAATAAATTGTGTTAATTTTGTAATAAAAGGAATGGTTGTCATAATTGGTATCATTGGATTTGTTCATTTATTTTTGGGATTAGGATTAGAAAACTTGAGTTAAAGCCTTAGAAATAGAACTAATTATAATAAAAACATGCCTCATTTTTTATGATTAATGAGTAAGTGTTTTATTAATAAATTGGATCCCTGTCTAGATACGAGCAGGTAGAGGCAGATCTAGCACATACGTACCTATGAGTGAAAACTCTGACATGGAGTTTCAGGCTTGACCGGGGATATCCTGATACCCTACAACGGGCATTATTGCACACATGGTAATGACACTCCTAGGGGATATGATTTTGTATGTTCATAATCATACTATGAACCATTATTAACGGAATTAAAAAAAATTCCATAAGAATATATGTTAGAAATTAGATCATGTATAACATGGATTGAACCCTATAGATTCATAAGTTAAGGAAATAAAAGTTATTTATAAGACATCCATTTTCGTCCTTGTATTACCATTTATGTGTTACCCCTTACTTTCCTTTTATTCCAGCTAATGGTTAGTAATAGGAGGACTCGGGCTAACAATTGATGTGAAGAGTAATGTGATGACTATTCTAATGAGATTCCCAATCCGATGGTAGTCAGAATCATGAACATAGTCCTGATACTATCTATTTTAACTAAATATATGAATAGAAACATGGGTCAAGAGGAATGATCACCCCCCCCCCCCAAGAAAGAATAAGTCTCTATAGAGAGCTTCATTAAACAAAGGCATCATACTTCAAATGGATCATATGATGCCTTAATCACTGAACAGTGGATCAAATCGATTGAAATGATCTTCTACATCCTTCCATGTTTCAAATAAGAGAAGGTTCTTATGGTTTCTTATTATATAAAGGACGTAGCATATCAATGTTGGAAATTGATCTAATATACGAAACCTGAGGAGGATATCAAGGTGTTTGAATGGAAGTATTTCAGAAAAATGTTTTTCGATGAATATTTTCCTCACACGATCCGACATAAGATAGAAAGGGAATTCCTTACTCTCATGAAAAAAGACGTAAAATCCATCGAAGTGTATGAGGAACAATTCACAAGGCTTGCAGGATACACCTCTAGATATTTCATTATGCCTAGATGAAAGGTTCACTACATCTTTGGTGGGATGAATCCTAGCCTCCGGAAAGCCCTAGAAATTCATGAATTTGACAGCTATGAATAAATTGTATGATGTTCACTCAAGGTCAAAATACAGATCATAGAATCTAAGGTGTATCATTTGGACAAGAAGCGAAATGTGAGCTTTAATTCTACCAGTCCGATGGATAAAACCAATGGTGATAAAAAAATCCAGCACCCCACATGCCAAAGGTGTGGAAAAAAGCACCCAATAAATTGACTGAAGGGGATGAGGAAATGATTTAGGTGTAGAAGTAAAGGGAACCTAGCCATTAAATATTTAAAATAAAACCCTGTGATTGCAAATAATGAGAGGAACGCTCTATTAAACTCTCAACGCATTGTTCATTACTTCAACTACAAATAACCGAGGAATCATACTAATTGGTGGCCTAATTGAAGTGTTTTTAGAGGCAACCAACAATCTCCAATGAAGCAGGGGAGAGCTTTTTTCATCATTACCAGTGATGTGAACCCTGACAATGAATTGGTGACATGTATTCTAGTTATTCATTCAATAATATAAAACTTACTTTTTGATTTTGGTCCTTCAACTTATTTTATATCTCGACAGATTTGTATAAAACCCCAACACCACCAAAGATCATGTAAATAATGATGTCGGGGAGTACAAAAAATGGGGAAATCGTTGCATCCCATGATTATAACTCCTCGATGTCATAATTTGTAGATTGAACATCCCAACAAACCTCTTAATACTCCCTCTAGTGAAATATCATGCAATTGTCGGTATGGATTGTAATTTATTATATTGATCCAACATGTATTTATGTGGGAGGGAAATAACTCTCTATGTGGAGAATCAACCCCCAATTCTATACAAGTGAAAGGAGGATGATGAATCTTCTTTAATACCGTCAGCTCAAGCGTGGATATTACTACCCTATAATAATGTGTATATAGATCAGATGATTGAGTCTAAGGAGGAAACTATCCTTGAAAACATGCCTTTTATGAGGGAATTCACTGAACTGTTTCCTGAGAAATTTTGCAGTCTTTCTCCTAGAAGAGATGTTTAATTCTCAATTGATCTTTTACATGGGGAGTTACCAATATCCATGGATCTGTATATAATAGATGTTGTGGATCTTGAAGAGCTGAAGAAACAACAATAATAGAATCTTGATAAAGGGATTATAGTCCCAAGTGCTTCACCGTGGGGTGCACCAGTCCTCTTCATCATGAAGAAGGATGGTTCAATGCACCTTTGCATCAATTATTAGGAGCTTAAAAAAATCACGATAAAGAACAAGTATCCTCTCCCATGCATTGATTAATTGTTCGATTAACTGTGTGGAGAAAAATACTTCTCCACGGTGGATTTTCAGTCAGAATATCATCATGTAAGGGTGATGAAAAAATATATCACCAGACTATTTTTCATACATGATACAAGAACTATGATTTCATAGTAATTCCTTTAAGACACAATAATGCTCTATTTATCATCATGGACTTTATGTATAGAATATTTAGAGATTACCTTGATAAATTTGTGGTAGCAATTATAGGTGTTATTGAAATAAACTCCAAAATTAAAGAGGATCACGAGGAGCGCCTAAGAACTATACTAGAGACCTTGAGATAGGATAAGATCTATGAAATGTACATAAAGTGTGAGTTCTGGTTGAAGTAGGTTCCATTCATGGGTAATATCATTATGAGTAATGAGATATATGTGGATCCCTCTAAGAGAACTACAATTGATGGATGGTTGAGTCCAATATCGGTAGAGGATATCCATATCTTCTTGGGGTTAGCTGGATATTATCACCGATATGTGGGAAATTTCTCACTATTGTCCAACTCTCTTACCAAGATAACCTGGAAGGGATTAATGTTTTATTGGAGTGATTAATACGATTAAATCTTAAAGGAATTGAAAAAGAGTTGTATCACTACGCTCGTGCTCATATTACCCATGAATGGATAACTTTTTGTGGTATTTATTGTTGCTTAGAAGAAGGTAATGGGTTTTTTGTTGATGCATAATGTCAAAGTGATAACCTAAAACTCTAGGCAGCTTATAATCCATGAGAAAAACTATCCCACGCATGATCTGGAGTTGGTAGCTATGATCTTTGCATTGAAAATCTAGCGGCAATATATCTATGGGGTGAAGTGTGAGAAATATACTGATCACAAGAGCCTAAAATATATATCCACCCAAAAAGATCGTAATATGTGTAAATCCTCGGAGAAAATAATGGATGATAAATGAATGGATGATGAAAACAATAAAATGGTTGAAGCTATCAGCAATTGTAAATCCTCGGAGTTTGTGGTTGACAAGGATGGAAACGTGATATTTGGGTCATGATTATGTATACCATCTGAGCCATTGATAAAAAAGGATATTCTGAAAGAGGCACAGAACTCAACCTTCTTTATTCACTTGGGGAGCACAAAAATGTATCAATATCTATGAGAAAAAATTTCGAGGGACAATATGAAAAGTGATATTTATTAAATTACATCACATTTCGTGGTATTTCAGTAAGTGAAGGTCGAGAGACAAAATTCTAAGGGGATGATGCAAACACTACCCATACCAGCATGGAAGTGGGAAAAATTACCATTAACATTGTCAATGTAATTCCAGGGACATCCAGAGGAGAAAATTCTATATGGGTCGTTGTGGATTGTCTAATGAAGAAATATTACTTTATTATGATTCGATATAACTTCTTATTAGTTCAAATTACACAGATTTACATCAAAGAATAGGTATGTCTTTAAAGAGTACCACTATCCATTGTACCTGATCGTGATCTGAGATTCACCTCGAAGCTCTGGAAAAGTATCCAACATACTCTAAGCCCAGAACCGAACTTTAGTACAACCTATCATCCTCAAACTAATGGACAATCATAGCGAACTATTTAGACAATAGATGATATGTTAAGATCATGCTCTATGGACTTCAAAGGAGGATGGTACCAACATCCTCAACTGGTTTAATTCTCCTAAAATAACAATTTTCACTCAAGCATCCTAATGGAACCATATTAAAAAATTTATGCGAAAATGTGTAGAACATCGGCACGTCGGGATGATGTCGGTGAGAATAAGTTTTTAGGACCTGAAATGGTTAAAGAAATGGTGGAAAAGGTGAAACCCATTCAACAACATATCAAGGCCACCCAGTGTCGACAGAAGAGTTAAAAAGATAATCATCGATGAGACCTTGAGTACATAGTTGGATACTAGGTGTTTCTAGGCATATCTCGATGGAAGAAGGTCATGAGGATTAGAAAGAAAGTAATTTATGTCTTGGGTACATTTTCCTCTTCGAGTTTCTTGATAGTGTCGAGGTTGTTCCCTATTGACTAGAACATCCACCTATCATGGGAAAAGTACATGGTGTCTTTCATGTATCCCTCTTTAAAAATAACATACCAGACCCTTCAAATTTACTCTCTTAAGATGTAGTATAGATATACGATGATCTTTCTTACGAGGGCCAACCAGTTAAGATCTTAGAGCGTAGAGAAAAAGTTCTACGAAACAAGGCAATGCCCCTCATCAAGGTGTTGTGGGAAACCCAAACGTTTCATTAAGAGATATTGGAATTAAATGAAGTGATGAATCAAAGTTACCCAAATCTGGTTTATTGTGGGAAAAAGAAAATTTTGAGGGTGAAATTTTTGAAGGGGGAGATTTTAAAGACCCGTACTTTCGTTAATAAAATTTTTCTTGATCTAATTAAACGTATAATTATGTAAAATGGTTATATAAAATGAAAAAATCATTGGTTTTTTGTTTTTGGATATTAAAATAACATTATGAATTGTGACCATTTATAATATATCCATTGAATAGTGATCACATTATTAGTATAAATATTTTTCTGTAACATATCCAATTTACTCAGAAAAAGGAAGTGGTGGCCTCATCCCATAGACATGCCACATATGTAACACCCCAGGATTTCATAGTGTGTTATTTCTTAAAAATAATTCAATAACTTGCACTACACGCAACACCGAGTTCAATCACACCATGACGTACAAAAAAAAGCCATTAAAAGAGGTCATGAATAGTATTAACAACATTTTGAACTTTATATAATCATTATAATTTTAGAATCCCTATTATGAGTTTCTTAGTCATAATGCAAGAACAGATTCATTTTCAGTATTGCACTTTTATCAACTTTAAAAGTGAAACCTTTTTAAATAAAATATTTTAAACTCTCTGAATAAATTGGGACATCAAAAAAAAATTTAAAATGAAACATCCCAAGCTTCTACTGTACGCTTTCCTTTGAATAAAATAGTAGCGTGTGTTGTACGCAACCTTGAGTTTTAACACACGCCACAACCAATCAAACTAGCCGTTATGAATAGTAATAACTAAATTTTGAAATTATATATATTTTATATTTTAAAATGGACTTCATTTTTGGATTCGGAATATCGAATTTAGACTAAGGTGAAATTTTGGTACTTTTCGGATAACTTTCATATTTTGATGAATAGTGAAAATTACTAAATTTTAATTAAAAAACACTTTTTTAATCAAAATAATTAATAGTGATAAATTATGAATTTTAGTAGTTTTAAAGTATATTTAGAATATATTTTTACCATTTAATATAATGTTGGTCATTGTACATAATTTTACAATTAAACCAAACATAAACAAGTGTCAATCTTTTGATAGTTATTACCTCTTAAAAACACGCTTTTTGTTTTGACAACGGGAATTAATTTTAAATTAATTTCTGCCACTTCTGTGTTTTGAATTTATAAAAATGGATTCCATATTTGGAATCAGGATTTCCAAATTGTGTAAATAGGTAACTTTTATTTTTAGACATTTTGAATAATTACTGTGGTAAATATTTTATTTACCATGGTTAAGGGTAAATCCGGTAAATAAGGGTTAAAAAATAATATTATAATAATACAAAATTAACCTAAAACGTGTCCTAACCTTATTGTTGGACACATACCCGACCATGAGCATCCTTGGGTCAATTTGGGGACCCCTTGGATCCACTTGTATGTGGTAGGGACACTTTATATTAATAAAGTTAAAATAAAAATAAAAATGGCATAAGCTTACATCTTTTAGAAGAACAATTTTTACATAGGGTTATACATGTTGGATTTTCGATTATAAATATTCATTAGAAAGATAAAAATATTTACTACATAATGCTATTTTATTTATAATTTTTAGACATCAAATAATTTAAATTATTAATGACACAATAATGATGCAATGTTTACCTCATTAATAAATCATTTAAATAAATAAGATTATAATGATTGAAATATTATCTAAAACCTGTCCAATTCTTATTGGTTGATGTTATTTAAAATATGAGTCATCTTATCTTCGTCCTCAATGATTTTTGGACCATTATAAACCGAATATAATTATATTATAAAGTAATACTTTCACTCTTTCCTAAAGAGCCCCTCTTCTCCCTTATAAAAGAAGACCACTTCTACTCATTCCTCACACCTCTCAAGCCACTTGGCTCGTCCAAACTCTGCCCAACTAAGCTCCCCATATCCCTATCCTCCTCCTTGAAGCTTCCCCTTAGGCAGAAAGCATTTCAAGAAGTCCTTTGGTTCCAACCAAAGTGAGTTACCTAAATTAAAGGTAACGATTTCTCTTAAATTATTTTCATTTATTTTGCTTCTCCAACCCCCAAACTCTTTTTATTTCCTTTCTTTTGTAACAACACCAGTATCCTCAATATACTAGGATGTTGTTATAAGAAGTATTCAAACTACACATACACACAACTCCATCTAATGGATGATTAACATAATGTTTCTGTGGATGGAAAACTAACGCCTCACGAAACGATGATTGTTCAAATACATCTTACCGCCTCTCATGGTGGCCATTATGATGGAACTATAATTAAATATGATATTAATGATATATATTTTATATATAAGCTTCTGTAATTCCATTTTATTTCATACCATTATTCATTTCATGTTGTATATACATACGATAATTTCATTTGTGGAAGCGCGGACTACCGCCCCCTTAAAATGATATGACTCGTTCATACCACACATGGAACGTATAAAGGATGGTGTTAATGAACTTAAGTAACATATATAAAATATTATATTATACTGGAATAGTAATATACCTATTTATCATTTGTATTCAATTCTTTTAAAATAAAAATTAAATGGAAGTAGCGTTCGTGCGTACGTACGGACTACCGTCTCCACGAATGCGGTGAGATCCATCCTCCATCGTATCCATTCAAGTCTTATTCCCATTTTAGGGTTAAAAATAATGTTAATATCATTCTTATTATGAATAATATATAATCTATCCATTACAAACATGTCTTACGTAACCAAACATTTAAGAAGAACGAATCGATTATCACCCGAAACGACGATAATACTAAGATATTATTAATAAAGCAATGTTAAAAGAATATATATGATATAATATTAATGTATATGATTCTTGTATAATTTAATAACAGTTATTGCACCATTATACAGGAGGTTAACCTACCCCAACCAAGGAAAAGTACAAGGTAAGGTATTTTTCTTATCTCACATTCAATTCCGTGAGATTTCCATTATTCGCCACTAAATTATTGAAAGTGGTGTGTTGTGTACTGGAATTTGATATATATTATCATATTCATGTTATTCTGTAAATAATTTGGTGGTTATTAACTTTTGGCCATACGACTCAGTTGATTAACGTGGTAAGGGGTTTTCATCTCACTCCTTATTCCCGTGAGATTCATGCCATATTGCCACCATTACCTTTTGTGTGGTGTATGTACTGCCCATAATTATATTCTTTGTGTAATACACTCTAATTTATGTGTACATACATATTCATTGGATGATACCTCTTTCATGGGTTGTATGTTTCATAAGTTACCAAACTAGTAAGGGTTATTTCACAATCTCTTCATTATCCGAGGTTGTTTATACGTAATAATCTACTGAGATCTCGTTGTCATCCACATCCAGGTTTCATCAAAATGTATTTCAAAACATTTTTAATATTTAAAATAATATGGGTTAAAGTCATTTATACCCTTGTTTGACTTTTTATAAGAGGTTTATAAGGGAATCTTTCCGTCGTTTTCCAAACAAGGTGCTTTTTAACCTTTTCGACTGAATTAAGATAAGAATGTTTTTTTAACTTATACGGCGGGTGCGGTTATTTTCCGCCGTTATAAAATCGTCAAATCTTCCCTTAAAAGCTTATAAGATTATTTTCAAATAAAATGTTTGATTTTATATGGATCTTAAATGATTTCAAAATAAAAGGAGATATTTCTTTAAAAAGAATTTTGATTTCATCTATGTCAACATCCTTTGATGGGTTTTAAGATTATTTGAAGTTGATTTATTATGATACAAAACTTCTATATTGTTTTGAAGGTTTTGTGATATGTTTGACTGTGGATGTGCTATTTCTATACCATTCATAGTTTATGGTGAAATTATTGACATTTCGTATTCTAGTTCCAATAAGAATGTTTATGTTATATTTCAATCTTTACTTCATATGAATGTGTTGGACAAGTATGTTCCAGGTTGGGGACTGGTTAAAGTAAGCCCTCCAGGTTGGGGACTGGTAAAAGTAAGCCCTCCAGGTTGGGGACTGGTAAAAGTAAGCCCTCCAGGTTAGGGACTGGTAAAAGTAAGCCCTCTGGGTTGGTGTCCGGTTATTAGAGGCACTCCGAGTTGGTGTCCGGTTATTAGAGGCACTCCGGGTTGGTGTCCGGTTATTAGAGGCACTCCGGGTTGGGTTCCGGTTACAATTAGGCCCAAGGACTTGGGACGAAGCCTTGAAAAGTAATTAAAGTTTAGCATTATGCATTCCAACATTATGAAAGTGGTTATTGATTTTGCATGTGATTATTCGATTAGTAGAATATCCATGTGAATAAGTAAATGGCATTATCTAATTTTATTTATGCCATACTAAGTTAAAAGTTCAAGTTTAAAAGGCTTTTGTTTTAGTTATACATTGCCTTAAATGATTATTCTTATTTATGAAAGTTTCCGCTATATTTTTATCCTTACTGGGCATTTGAGCTCACCCCTTTTCTATGTTTTATTTTTCCCAGGAAGTGAAGAAGTAAATTATGAATGACCTGCAGGGATATTATGAGGGGATTATAGTGTGGACTGTGGAAACATTATGTTATTGTAGTAGTTTTTCATTTTATGAGGTAATGTAAATCTTATTAATATATCTAGTGTTTCCAAGGCTACTAAACCAATCAGTCTTTCGAGATTTGATCTTTCTTGTGATCATGCCAATGTTATGTAATAAGGCACCGACTCTAGGCAACTAGGGTCGGGGCGTTACAGTTGGTATCAGAGAAAGTTTAGTACAAACCTTGGAAGCTAGATTTAGATAAACTCTGATTAGAGCACGTAGACCTAAGATGAACTTTGAGGATTAGTATAGAAGAACTTCCTAAAATTTTGGTATTGTAGAGATTTTGTGAGTTTTCTGAGCAATACATCCCTGTCTGGATACGAGCAGGTAGAGGCGGCTCTGGCACAGATGTACCTAGGGGTAAACCCGAAAACACCGCTTTGAGCTAGACTCGAACGGGAACTGGTGCATGACAACGGGCCTTGCTGCACTCTTGGTTACGACACTCCCGGGGGATATGCTTAGGATAACTCTCATTTTCTTTACAAATCATTATGAAGGGTTTATGAGTATATAATTTCTCAAAGAAAACATTTTTATGATTATGGATTATATCCATAAATAGTTCAATTTATGTTAAGTGTTTTATAAGTATGGGATTATGTATTTTGATTCATAAACTGATCTAGTTTATGCCATTGTTTAGAAATGGCGCCCAGTAGAAGGAACGAGAACTCCAGAAATACACATGATTCAAAGAGAAGGAAGGATCATATCTTTCATGGTCTTAAGCTAGAATTTATAAGAGAAATAGTCTCCCATGTATTATCATCATATGAAGAAATAATATCATGTGTTGATAAGATAAGTAAAGAGTTTACTGAGTCCTATGGCTTTGAAGGGAATCAAGAGATGAAAAGGATGGAAGAGAGAAAGATGGATAAAGGGAAAAGGGAAAAGAAGAATTTTCCCATATGTGGTAACTGTGGAAAGAAACACCCTGGAACTTGCCTGAAAGGAATGGGAGTTTGTTATAAGTGTGGAGGAAAAGGGCACAAAGTACGTGACTTCAAGGGTAAGAAAATGGTTTTAAATGTACAATGCTTCATTTGCAAGGAGTTTGGACACTACGCGAACCTATGTCCCAGTCATCAGACTATGCCGCAAATGATGTTATTGGATAATAATCAAGTTATGATACTACCACAGATGAAGAGGAATGATTAGAGTTCTTATGTTGATTATGTCAATTGAGTGTTGTATCAACAATGTACTTGTTACAATAATCATGGAGTATATAAGGATTGTACTGCAGTACTATTTCATTATGGACTTGAGATTGTGTGGAACAAAGAAAAGTGACTCAATAGCAGGATAAATTTTTGGAAAATATATGGTTGAGAGAATGATAAATCATAATATAGTTCTGATACTGAGGTAGTGATTTTGGAATAATATGTGATTGTTTTGGATAAATTATATTGGATATTCTTGACTACCCTGGAACTGATTAATTATTTATATATTCCATCATTGTTGAGGTTTAAAACATTTTTGGATTAATGAAGTATATCCAGCTTTCTATATGGAATAAGGGAGCATGAATGTAATCAATAAGGAATATGGTAATTCAGGATGTTTCGGTGTATTAAAAGAATACATGATGAAGGTATTCATATGCTATTACGGGGTAAAAAGGTTCTAAATTATGTTTACCTTACTTATAAATGTTGGACTGTGAGTTTGGATAGAAGTATTTTGGATAGTTCTAGTTTGGATTATTTTGGATTGCCATAAAAGGACAACCCGGAGGTCGGACGGCAACCCATCGCGTCCGGAAAGGCTGTGAGACTTGAACCCGCAACCGAAGGGCGACAAGGGTGTATCACCTACCACTGGCCCACGAGATGTCCTGGATTAAATAATGTAGTTTTTATTATAAGATATTGTAGATGAATTATAAATTCGTTTATTTTGGAACCCTATACGAATAGTGTAAATAGAATTTTTTTTTACATTCTATTATCTTTTAGAATGAAAGATGAGTTTGTGGTAGAAACTTATTAATGGATAAAACTCTAATTATAAAGTAAGTATATCTCCTTATGATCTTAGCCAATCTCATAAATAAATTCCTCAATATTAAGAAAAGCAACTTAGAACAAAAATGTTTTCCTAGATGGTACCTTAAATCGTCACTACTTTATGGCTTTGGGATTGTTGGCCTTTTTATAGTCATGTTCTCTACCACTCTCCATCAGATAATTGATGGTTAGATTTTTCTTCCATATCCATATTTTCCTACATGGAACCCTAGTATGTGTTATTTTCGGTAATCTTCATACTTTCGACTCTTTATTTTAAATAGAGGCCTCATTAATTCATTTTTCGATGTGGGATTTCAACTAAGATATTTTGAAACGTCAAAAATGTGTTATCCTAATACCTTATGTTTTGTTGAACCAATGGTATTTCAAATCATCATAGATTGATGAATTTAAGGACCTCAATTTTATACTTGTTTGTGATTGATGACCTCAATCACTACCTATAAATATTTACGTTTTTCCTCCATTTATATGTCTCTAAATGCCACCAATGTTCTCCTAATCGAGATCATAATTTGGTGGTGACTCTTTCATTTCTCTTTTCCTCATATTAAGACTAAATTTTAGTAACCTAATTTCCGATGTGGGTTTTCCCATAAAGATATTTTCTATTTTCCACCTTTTATTTTCAAAGAACAATTTCAAATTGCGAAGACGCAATTTATTGAAGGAGGGGAGAATGTAACACCCCAGGATTTCATAGTGTGTTATTTCTTAAAAATAATTCAATAACTTGCACTACACGCAACACCGAGTTCAATCACACCATGACGTACAAAAAAAAGCCATTAAAAGAGGTCATGAATAGTATTAACAACATTTTGAACTTTATATAATCCTTATAATTTTAGAATCCCTATTATGAGTTTCTTAGTCATAATGCAAGAACAGATTCATTTTCAGTATTGCACTTTTATCAACTTTAATAGTGAAACCTTTTTAAATAAAATATTTTAAACTATCTAAAAAAATTGGGACATCAAAAAAAAATTTAAATGAAACATCCCAAGCTTCTACGGTACGCTTTACTTTGAATAAAATAGTAGCGTGTGTTGTACGCAACCTTGAGTTTTAACACACGCCACAACCAATCAAACTAGCCGTTATGAATAGTAATACCTAAATTTTGAAATTATATATATTTTATATTTTAAAATGGCCTTCATTTTTGGATTCGGAATATCGAATTTAGCCTAAGGTGAAATTTTGGTACTTTTCGAATAACTTTCATATTTTGATGAATAGTGAAAATTACTAAATTTTAATTAAAAACAACTTTTTTAATCAAAATAATTAATAGTGATAAATTATGAATTTTAGTAGTTTTAAAGTATATTTAGAATATATTTTTACCATTTAATATAATGTTGGTCATTGTACATAATTTTACAATTAAACCAAACATAAACAAGTGTCAATCTTTTGATAGTTATTACCTCTTAAAAACACGCTTTTTGTTTTGACAGCGGGAATTAATTTTAAATTAATTTCTGCCACTTCTGTGTTTTGAATTTAGAAAAATGGATTCCATATTTGGAATCAGAATGTCCAAATTGTGTAAATAGGTAACTTTTATTTTTAGACATTTTGAATAATTACTGTGGTAAATATTTTATTTACCATGGTTAAGGGTAAATCCGATAAATAAGGGTTAAAAAATAATATTATAATAATACAAAATTAACCTAAAACGTGTCCTAACCTTATTGGTGGACACATACCCGACCATGAGCATCCTTGGGTCAATTTGGGGACCCCTTGGATCCACTTGTATGTGGTAGGGACACTTTATATTAATAAAGTTAAAATAAAAATAAAAATGGCATAAGCTTACATCTTTTAGAAGAACAATTTTTACATAGGGTTATACATGTTGGATTTTCGATTATAAATATTCATTAAAAAGATAAAAAGATTTCCTACATAATGATATTTTATTTATAATTTTTAGACATCAAATAATTTAAATTATTAATGACACAATAATGATGCAATGTTTACCTCATTAATAAATCATTTAAATAAATAAGAATATAATGATTATAATATTATCTAAAACCTGTCCAATTCTTATTGGTTGATGTTATTTAGAATATGAGTCATCTTATCTTCGCCCTCAATGATTTTTGGACCATTATTAACCGAATATAATTATATTATAAGGTAATACTTTCACTCTTTCCTAAAGAGCCCCTCTTCTCCCTTATAAAAGGAGACCACTTCTACTCATTCCTCACACCTCTCAAGCCACTTGGCTCGTCCAAACTCTTCCCAACTAAGCTTCCCACATCCCTATCCTCCTCATTTAAGCTTCCCCTTAGGCAGAAAGCATTTCAAGAAGTCCTTTGGTTCAAACCAAAGTGAGTTACCTAAATTAAAGGTAACGATTTCTCTTAAATTATTTTCATTTATTTTGCTTCTCCAACCCCCAAACTCTTTTTATTTCCTTTCTTTTGTAACAACACCAGTATCCTCAATATACTAGGATGTTGTTATAAGACGTATTCAAACTACACATACACACAACTCCATCTAATGGATGATGAACATAATGTTTCTGTGGATGACAAACTAACGCCTCACGAAACGATGATTGTTCAAATACATCTTACCGCCTCTCATGGTGGCCATTATGATGGAACTATAATTAAATATGATATTAATGATATATATTTTATATATAAGCTTCTGTAATTCCATTTTATTTCATACCATTATTCGTTTCATGTTGTATATACATACGATAATTTCATTTGAGGAAGCGCGGACTACCGCCCCCTTAAAATGATATGACTCGTTCATACCACACATGGAACGTATAAAGGATGGTGTTAATGAACGTAAGTAACATATATAAAATATTATATTATACTTGAATAGTAATATACCTATGTATCATTTGGATTCAATTTTTTAAAATAAAAATTAAATGGAAGTAGCGTTCGTGCTTACGTACGGACTACCGTCTCCACGAACGCGGTGAGGTCCATCCTCCATCGTATCCATTCAAGTCTTATTCTCATTTTAGGGTTAAAAATAATGTTAATATCATTCTGATTATGAATAAGATATAATCTATCCATTACAAACATGTCTTACGTAACCAAACATTTAAGAATAACGAATCGATTATCACCCGAAACGACGATAATACTAAGATATTATTAATAAAGAAATGTTAAAAGAACATATATGATATCATATTAATGTATATGATTCTTGTATAATTTAATAACAATTATTTCACCATTATACAGGAGGTTAACCTACCCCAACCAAGGAAAAGTACAAGGTAAGGGATTTTTCTTATCTCACATTCAATTCCGTGAGATTTCCATTATTCGCCACTAAATTATTGAAAGTGGTGTATTGTGTACTGGAATTTGATATATATTATCATATTCATGTTATTCTGTAAATAATTTGGTGGTTATTAACTTTTGGCCATACGACTCAGTTGATTAACGTGGTAAGGGGTTTTCATCTCACTCCTTATTCCCGTGAGATTCATGCCATATTGCCACCATTACCTTTTGTGTGGTGTATGTACTGCCCATAATTATATTCTTTGTGTAATACACTCTAATTTATGTGTACTTACATATTCATTGTATGATACCTCTTTCATGGGTTGTATGTTTCATAAGTTACCAAACTGGTAAGGGTTATTTCACAGTCTCTTCATTATCCGAGGTTGTTTATACGTAATAATCTACTGAGATCTCGTTATCATCCACATCCATGTTTCTTCAAAATGTATTTCAAAACATTTTTAATATTTAAAAGAATATGGGTTAAAGTCATTTATACCCTTGTTTGACTTTTTATAAGAGTTTTATAAGGGAATCTTTCCGTCGTTTTCCAAACAAGGTGCTTTTTAACCTTTTCGACAGAATTAAGATAAGAATGTTTTTTTAACTTATACGGCGGGTGCGGTTATTTTCCGCCGTTATAAAATCGTCAAAGCTTCCCTTAAAAGCTTATAAGATTATTTTCAAAGAAAATGTTTGATTTTATATGGATCTTAAATGATTTCAAAATAATAGGATATATTTCTTTAAAAAGAATTTGGATTTCATCTATGTCAACATCCTTTGATGGGTTTTAAGATTATTTGAAGTTGATTTATTATGATACAAAACTTCTATATTGTTTTGAAGGTTTTGTGATATGTTTGACTGTGGATGTGCTATTTTTATACCATTCATAGTTTATGGTGAAAGTATTGACATTTCGTATGCTAGTTCCAATAAGAATGTTTATGTTATATTTCAATCTTTACTTCATATGAATGTGTTGGACAAGTATGTTCCAGGTTGGGGACTGGTTAAAGTAAGCCCTCCAGGTTGGGGACTGGTAAAAGTAAGCCCTCCAGGTTGGGGACTGGTAAAAGTAAGCCCTCCAGGTTAGGGACTGGTAAAAGTAAGCCCTCCGGGTTGGTGTCCGGTTATTAGAGGCACTCCGGGTTGGTGTCCGGTTATTAGAGGCACTCCGGGTTGGTGTCCGATTATTAGAGGCACTCCGGGTTGGGTTCCGGTTACAGTTAGCCCCAAGGTCTTGGGACGAGGCTTTGAAAAGTAATTAAAGTTTAGCATTATGCATTCCAACATTATGAAAGTGGTTATTGATTTTGCATGTGATTATTCGATTAGTAGAATATCCATGTGAATAAGTAAATGGCATTATATAATTTTATTTATGCCATACTATGTTAAAAGTTCAAGTTTAAAAGGCTTTTGTTTTAGTTATACATTTCCTTAAATGTTTATTCTTATTTATGAAAGTTTCCGCTATATTGTTATCCTTACTGGGCATTTGAGCTCACCCCTTTTCTATGTTTTATTTTTCCCAGGAAGTGAAGAAGTAAATTATGAATGACCTGCAGGGATATTATGAGGGGATTATAGTGTGGACTGTGGAAACATTATGTTGTTGTAGTAGTTTTTCATTTTATGATGTAATGTAAAACTTATGAATATATCTAGTGTTTCCAAGGCTACTAAACCAATCGGTCTTTCGAGATTTGATCTTTCTTTTGATCATGCCAATGTTATGTAATAATGCACCGACTCTAGGAAACTAGGGTCGGGGCGTTACAACATATGAAGCCCATTTGTTATATCTCATAAAGAATATGGCGTCATTGGACTTTGCTCATGACCATGCCTAAAATGAGCTTCAACATGTTAAGATTGAACAGAACTTCCTATAGAAGAAGTGGAGGTTGAGAGAGATTACCTCCCGAGAAATGTTATCTGAGCCACCCCAAGAGTCTGTCACTATTGCATACCTTACCCTTCAGTCTTATGCGGGTGTTATAAAGGGTTATGTAACCAGGCTCTAGAACTATGATTATGTACATTATTTTTTCATACAGAATATACATTCATTAGATTATAGTAACTTTGTAATTAGTTTTTAAATAAAAAATAGAATTTTTAGTTAATTAAGAAATATATTTTGATGATCTAATGGATTTTTGAAATTAAATAATATTTTAATTAAATATTATTACTAAGTTACATTTTATATAATGTAAATGATATTATAATTATTGTGAATATGATTGTGACTTTTTATTATGTTTTGAAAGCATTTTTTTTTCAAAACCCGTGAACTTTTTATAAATGTCAGTTTTTATGTTAAAAGTAATAATTCACATATTTACAATATTATTTAGATAATATGAATATTATTTTTGGAATCAGGACATAGAAATTATCCAACAGTGACATTTTCATAATTTTTTGAGACAGTTGAATTTTTGGGTAAAAATTAAATACCATTTAAATATATAATGTGTTTTATGACAACATAATGACCCAATAGTGAAGTAATAAAATAATATAAATGAAATTTTCGGACAATATAGGTTTTATCCTTAAAATAATGTGATTTTAAATTTATTTTAATTATTTTAAAAACCTTCAATGGACCCTACAAGACTTATAAAACATTTTTTCTTCTTAAATTGTTTTCCTTGAGAGTGTGACCCACCTCCACATAAGCAAGCCTTATATTTTAAAAATATAAGCCATTTTCCTTATAAAATTTTATTTTTCACTACCCTTTGTAAAATCCCATGGGAAAAAAACTTGTTCTGGTTTGTGGATTTGATTACTTTAATGTGTGGTGTCCCAAACCTAAATAATAATGAATTCCCTCTCATTTCCTATATAATCCCACCCATGCTCCCATTTCATATTCACTCAAAGCCTTTTAAATTCATCAAACCTCATCCCTCATCTCTCTAAAATCCTCCAAAGGCGCCCCAATCTCCCAATAAGTCCCTCTCGAGACTCTTCCAAGCCATTTGGATCACATATCCAAGTAATGGATTCTTACCTTTCTTATTTTTATCAAAGATTCATTATGTGTACAAATATTTTTTAAATTAAAAATGTCAGGGTCTGATTCAAAACCGCTATTATATTCCCCTATTTATGTATTAATGATGATAGACTGATTTATCTCTCATTAATTCCTCCTAGGAACACCCATTACAATGCATAAATTCTTTAAGGAATTTCAATCTCCTCAATTACATTCAATCCATTCATTAGTATAATGAATCTAAAATTCCATTAATCATGTTGGGAAATGTATCTATATGACCCCCTTGACTACCAATTTCATTTAAATTTAATTATATGTTCCTTTATCTCTCACCAACAATTTTTTATCAATTCTTATGTTACGTCGTTATGCTGCCGAAATTGCACCGCGATATTCCAAGGCAAAGTCATTGTGTCGTGAATACCATTCTCATTTCTCTATCATGGGTATTGACCTTTATGCACATTTATTTATTAATTATATTGGTTCATGTATATATTCCACTTTCCTTTATAATCTAATAAATGATGTTCTTTAATGATTCCATGATGTATGATTTGTGTGGCACACTTATGCAAGAAATTAATTGTTTAAGAATGGTGCGCCTTGATAGCACTTCAATTCATTGGGTAAAGATTATTGTCATGTTACTTCAAGTGAAATGAGTATTTACTCATAGTAATTAAATTTCAAAGAGGATTTATTGATACTAATTCACATTCAATCAGGTTTTACTCAGGCTCCATGTGCAATGAGCCTAGGGTCATGCTAATTCCATGTTATGTGTTTTTGCCACATTTCTATGTTATGATAATCATACTATATCATTTCGTTAGTTTAATGTTTCTTTTATTCTTCATCGATATTTATATTTCCTAAAATGTATTTTATTCTTCATTTTATGCCTTGTTTACTCCCTTACTGGGCTTTATAGCTCACCCTTTTTTATGCATGTCCTCAAGTTTCCCCATACAAAGATAAGTACAAGGGAATGTAGTGGTCATGTAAAGGAGGTTTTAAAAAATGATGTCATGTTTCATGTTTCAACATATTATGTAAAATCTCTAATCCCCATAATAGTAGACCTCTCAATCTTTTATGTAGTATCAAGTGAAGATTTTATGTAATAAATTATGTTATTTGTGTAATAAAAAGTAGGGTTGTTATAATCATTATGAAATTATCTATTTATATTACATATACTTATTCGACTATTATAATATCAATGTGAGTAAGTAAATGAAATTATTTTATTTATATTTTCTATATTATGCTGAAATTTATGTTTTAATGTATTGTGTTTTATTCTTATACATTTCCTTATATGTTTATGCTTATTTATGAAAGTTCCACTATATTTTTTTCCTTACTCATCATCTGAGATCCACTCATTCTTAATTATTATTTTTCCCAATATGTGAAGAATTATATTATGACTGACTAGTAGAGATAGGATAATGGATATGAGTTTGTTCTATATAGACACGAGTTTTTTTTCTGTAAATCATTTTTAATGTAAAACTTATATATTTGTCTTTTACTTCCAAGGATACTAAACTAATCAGTATTTCGGGACATTATTCTTTCTTTTATGACATTGTTATTTTATAATGTACCGACTCTAGGTAACTGGGGTCGGGGCGTGATAATTTAGTCATTGGTTTATCTTGGATTATGGAAAAAAATTGAGTGTTCATATTCATTTTGTTTCAAGGTAGGAGGTTTTATGAATTTGAGTAATTTAATAAATTATACATGGTTACTCTATGAAATTGGTTTCTAAATTTTTGAAAAACATATTTTAAAAATTTATCATGAATCTAGATTTTAAAATGGTTTTAATGTTATAAATTATAAAATTTTCTAGTTTTTGTTCAGAAGATGTAAATGGAATTCCCCCTTTGGTTATGTAATGGAAATTGGTTTGAAGTCAGGGTTTAATAGTTCAACGATTTAATTAAATTTTAGTTTTACTAATATAGTAATCATATTTATGATCAATGATATGGAAGGGATTCAGCCCGAGGGATTAAATATTTCCCCAAAGTCCTGTTATTCTTTGATATTGTGTTAAAAAAATTTCTTATGTTGTGTAAAGGAGTCACTCTCAATAGTGAACTCAAACCCCTAAGAAATATTCTACTAGGGTAATTTTCACAACAAGTGACTAATTATCACATAAATTTTATGAAGAAATTCAAAACCCTAGAATTCATGTTAACTTGAGTGAATTTTTACATATTGTTTTTCAATGAATGTATATTGGGGAGGTTTATGTAAATTATTTGAAAATTACAATTATTTGTATGTTTGGATATATCCATGAAAAGGGTTTGTTCTACCAAATTTATATTGATTTATGTAAAGAATTCACATGAAATAAATTTATTTATTTAGAATAATTCGATTATTTTATGATGTTTTATTATGAAAAACTTATCGAGATCCTACTAGAAATGTTTTATCACACCATGCATACACAATTGGTTATATCTATATCTTGATATGTATGATAAAGGTAATTGTAAGAATCCATATAGTGGTTGTTGGTTTCTCATTATTGGGGTGTATGATTCTTGAGGTGAATAAATGTCAAATGTAGTCGGGTTTCTATTGTAATCTTTATATTGGTTTGGTGTCTTTTTTATAGGAAACTATTTTACTTATATATGTATATCACAATGTGGTTATTCTATTGGCATACTGACAATTTTTTTATTTATGTTATCTTATTTATGTTCTATCACAAAACAAACATTCCCAAAATTAGTTCTTGATACCCAAGAAATGTTCACTTGGCTGTGGGAATCACAAATGTCTTTCAATTCATGGTGGGTAATTTCTCAGGTTTTGGTTATTTTGGAAATTCAAGATAGTATATAACATCATGGACTCTATATTTAGTAAGATTTAAGGTATATAATTTTTTTATTCCTCTATTTATTAAATTATTTATTTATTTATTTATAATAAAAATGAACAATTTATATTAATCCTAATAGTTATTAAATATCATTATTATTTCACGGTTTGAATGAACGGAAACTATGACTACCATGGGTATATGTTGTATTTTTTAATCATTTTTTTTTTGAATTTCATGGTTTATTATGTGATGATTGTTATTTAACTATATTTGATTATTTGTGAAACATTATCCTCTACACAATTCATTATATATGGATTTGAATTTCCAATACTCAATTAATGTATCCTGATGCCCCTAGTAAACTACACAAGCATATGGGTACACATTTGTAAATGATAGATAGCCTAGTCAAAGGATATGGTTTAGGACCAAAAACAATATGGATCCAATCAAGGAGATACGTTGAAGAATGATGTATATTGGAACATGATCATTGTTAAAGGTCAATTAATTTTTCTATATTGTCAATATTTGCTTATCACTACTTATAAATAAAACATGTAGACAAATCTCTTGATAATTTCATATAACTATTTTATTTTATCAGCATATTTTTAAATTTTTATTTATATGATGCATTATTTATTTAATTTATTAACGATAAATCCTCAAATATTATTAATTAATAAACTAGTATGACTGAATAAAAATACAATAATAATTCAATATTTATATTCTTATGTGTAGTAAATAATTCAAGTAAGTTCTCATATATTGAAATTTTAATGTACACAACCTAAAATTAGAATATCTTATTAAACAATTTAAATAATAAATGAATTATTTTATCAAACATGGTTAATTATTTATGTATATTTTTCAGAAAATATGTAACAATATTATAAATAATTAAAAGATGTTTTTTATATAGATGTTAACAAAATCACTAGATATAAAATATTATATTGATAAATTCCTTTCATTACCATAGTAATAATACTGTTATAGATCATATTACTAGTCACTCCATTATTGGGGTATATTAAATTATTTTTTCATTTTAAGAAATGTTTTTCATATTCTGAATTAAATTACTATAAATATAAGTTTTTATTTTGTTACTTTTATAATTTATTGGAAATTGTAAAAGTAACCTGATTTTATGATTTCATGATTAGGGAATCAATGTGATAGATTACTAAACTGTGATTTGATTTCATAGTCAATAATTTATCTTACCCAATTACCAATAATAATTTTCAATGTTCATAGATTGGGTTATGAAATGGAAAATTAGGATATATTATAATAGAATGTCATGGAAAATTGATATTCTGAATCCAATAGTGAGATATTGTTTGATTTTTCTAAACAGTAATATATGTAATTAAATCATTTGTTAATATTTTCATAATTAGTGATCGAGATAGTGTAATAAATAAATGTTCAATCAGTCGTAGATGAGGGAAAATACCAAAAATATATAATCATTATGATTAATATTAGAAAATGAGATTTTATTCTCTGACATTAATTTCCAAAGAGTGTTAGAGGACCTTGCACAAAGTTATATGACAAGAAAACAAAATTATTTTTCAAAATACCTTATACATGTTAAGAAATAGTAGGGAGGGAATGATGATGAGAAGGATTCATACAAGAGACATAAGGATTATTAATTATATGTCAGATACATCATGTAATTAGCTATTTTAATATATCTAAGGATATATCATAAAAACATGGATGGATACAATATTTTGGGTCCTATCATTGAACATGATAAGACAAGAGAGATGGAGAGGGAGATTAAATAATATATGGGGTTTTCACTACACTATTCATGTGTGATCTAAAATAAAGATAATTGGATCGTGATGATGTACATAAAATTATAATGTACATAGACCAGTTATAAATTTTGGGTTTCCATTTATATAAATTATTATCCATAAATATCGTAATTTCATCTATACCACCCAGATTCGACATATTCTTTAAAAAATTAAAAATGAATAATATGAGGAATATACTAAATAATATTCTTACTATGACCTTCCAAAATGATATAAATTTATTGGAATTTCAAAAATAAATTTGTTTTTTGGAGAAAAATTATGTTCTCTCTTGAAATTAAAAAAGCCTGTTTCAATTAAGTCGTTCAATTAAAAAATCCATAAAAAAGAAAAATGATAAATATGTAAACCATCGACTAGAGGATTTTTTATTTTCATGTTGAATTAAATGCCACTATATTATATAATCTATCAAAATAATGAAGATGGTATTTGATTCTTCTACATTGAAAATATTTTCTATTAAAATAAGAACTATCTTATTTTTTTATTTGGTTTTTAGATTTTATTTATATTTAAATTTTTATCTATATACAATAAATAAGAAAATGATGCAAGATAATGTAGGATATATTTTATCATTATATTTTTGATCAGGTTACACTCCAACATTATTCTAGAGAAGATTACAAATTCATATTTCCTATATAACATATTATTGTATTTTTAAACTATTTTAATATATTGTTTGTTCCCAAAATATACACCTATGTGATGTGTTTAGAAAACATCTAATTTTATTTCAATTTTTAATTAAATGTTGTTATGGTATGTTATGTATTAAAAAAATATATATTATTCTTGAATATGAGAAATTATATATCATAAATTATTGAAAAATAAAAAATATAAGACTTAAATAAAACCCAAGTTTTTAAATAAAATTATTTTTTCATGAAAATAAATTATTAAATTTCCATTACATACTGATAGGGTGTTTAAATTCTTTAGAACTAACATGCTCACATATTTTACATGATTATATTTACTTCTTAAAGAATGAATACATTTTTCATTTAATGTTGATAAGGACACAATGATTCCTAATTTTGTTCTATGGGATATTTGTAAACTATTTTTAAGTGAAATCTAAAAGTATAATTAAAAATTTTAAAATATTAATTTATGTGATTTAAGGAACTTTTAAAATTAATAAAAATTAGGTTCTTGGTAGGAAAATTATAGTGAATTTGGGTTGGTAATGAAGAGAATATATTAAATAAGAATTAATTTCCTATAAAATGGTAATGTCGATTAATACCTAAAAATTTATTATCCTATATGCATAATACCATTGTTTTATGATAAAGATAATGTTTATATTTTATGTCATTTATAAAGAAATTAATATTCTTGTAAATAAATAAAATCATCCATTGTTATTATAAAAATCATTGAAAATTAATTACATTAACAATTGTCCATGGGACAACTACAATGAAATGTGGATATCATTTAATTTATAATATTAAATGAATCCATTATGTCATAATTTATATGAATTTTTGTGAAATTGTTTTCTGAAATATAATTAAAGAAACAAAATTGTATAAAAAACACACCATGTATCTTAGATCATTATCTTAATTGTTACAATTGATATTACTTAAATCCGTAAAGATAATTATATTTATAAAAGAGGTAGAAAATAATCAAAAGATATATTGGAAGAAATATATACCTTGGTGGTGTCAAGTATAAATATGCATAAGATTTGGAAAAATAACAAAAATTCAAATGGTCTTGGTTGAACGAGTTTATCGAGATAAAAATGCCCAACATTGTTCAGGCAGGGAAATAAGATAACTAGAATGATTTTTTTTTTGGAATTAGGATGGTTACACAATGTTTATTGGGAATTAATGACCACTATCCTATCATGATATATTAAATACCATAAAATTTTATATACGGAATGACGATACGAATTATGAAATGGTTTTTATGTACCAAATTCATGTTTCTATTTTTATATATTTTCAATTTTATATAAAACATAGTGGTTGTTCGTGGGTAATAAATAAGGTTTTCGAAATGGAAGAAAAATATAGTACAAAAAATTAATGATAGGTTGATAAATGTTTCCAATAATGTAATGATATTTATTATGATAAAACCTTTTCACTTTTTTTAGTACTAAGTTAAATTTTGATTATTATTTCCATAACAGCATACCATTATTCTTAAATTTCAAACTATTTTCAAAACCCCTTTATTAAATTGAAAACATGTAAAAGGTGGATAAATCAAATGATCTAGAGGACGTAATGCCCAAAATGAATCCAATAATATATACATGTCACAATGATAAATATATGGACTAAATGATGAATCAGGACCATGGGATTTTTATTTCAATGATTTGATAAGAAATGTTAGTATAATAAAGACCAAAAATGATACAAGATTCTACTGGAAGATTGGTGGGAGTGACATAAACATCTAATGTATATATGTTTATGATATATTATTGTAGGTAAATTTGATATAGATCATTCATTAAATAAGTCTTAGTTAAATAAAATATTCTCCATGAAATAATTTTACTACAACATAAATTAGGGATCAATATTAATATATATATATATCCAATAGGTAGTTTAAACTAAACTAAAGTATATATATTGAAATATAACTAGAAAATAATCATAAATAACTCAAGATAAAATGGATTATGATGTCACATAGAATAAATATATTCTTGAAGTAGTTATATAATAGATGAGAAGAATATAAAGATGAGTATCAATATATATGGATTAGATATAAAATTTGTTTTATATGTCATGTTATATACTAGCAATGATTTTACATATGATTTGATCTTGGTGAGATGATATCAATGGGATTTGTAAAAAACAAGATTGGAAAAAAATAAAAAAAAATTAAGTATAAGGTAAAAATTAATTATATATTCTTGGTATATATAGATGATAAAAAAGTAGTTATGAGGGCATAGGAATTTATTTCCATAGTGATTACATAAATTGTATGTAACAACAATCATAATGATAGGGAAATAATAATGTTAATCTCAATTTTAGCCATGGTAATCAATTCTCCATGAAAATGTAACTATATATATATATACATATTGTAGTTATCAGTTATTTTAATGAAGTGGTATGAATATGTTTTTAGAAATATTGTCTCTTAAAAATATTTTCTAATGGATCAGAAGTCATTGTTAGAAATATATCTCCAAATATAAATGTGGCAGATGAACCATATAAAACCATACCTGAGTATAATAATGAATGTTATGTGAGTGGTATTAGCTCGAAAATTGTTAATAGTTGTTTCTTGTGTAAGTGGGATTCTATTGGATTCAGTTCCCTAAAAAATGATAACTATAATTTTTATTACTATGATATCATTATTCTTTTCAGGTAGTGAATATTATTTACTTAGACATTAAGGAGATAATTTCTTTCAAATATTTTTCCCATAAATGGGTTATAGATGTTCAATTCTATAATGAAAACACATATATTCTAGGATAATATAATTAAAACATATATATTATTATCATGATATTTAAATATGTAGGGTAAAGATGATATTTTAATATAAGGACCTCGGGGCTTATAAGTATTTGTAATTCTTCTCATGAATTCTTCACATGGTGATCTCCAAGTAGGGAGGTCAAGAGGAAGGACATGACAATTGTCATTTCACATGTGTTAAGTTTCTCTAGATATCTCTATCTTTTAAAATTAATGGAATTACTTCGATTATAATTCATTGTTAATTTGTATATTTAATTTTATTTAGTGACCGAGGAAGAAAAACATTATGGTGGTGTATCATAAGCAAGGAATGCCAATAAAGATATAGAAATAATTGAATGGTCAGAAGATGATTTTTTCATTGTATATTAATATAAGAATGGATCATTATCCCTTTAATCAATATAGGATGGTGTATTAAAATTCCATGGTTAGGGTACAATATATATATGTTTCATTTAGAAATTAAAATAAAGTTAAGTTAAACATATAGGATTGTGATACATATTTTTATGATCATAAAATGAATAGAAAAACATATAGTATTATGGTAGATTAAGGTTTAAAATGAATTTAATATTTTCAATGTACATAAATAAAAACATTATCACTAATATTAACTACAAATATACCGACCAAAAATATCATTAAAAACCAATATAATTAAATGGATCATTTTTTTACAACTAAAAAAGAATTTATTATAAATAGCAGAAAAATATTAGTATTTGAGAACTAATGAATAAACAATAATCATAATTCAAAAGTAACAAAATTTGATGTACCGATTAACATATCATGTACGACTAAAAGATAATATCAAAACCCAGACGTTTAAACTGATGTGAATAGGTAAACACATACATGTTTCAGGATATCTTGGACTGCTTATCTATAAAAAGATATCTACATTTTATAAACTAAATCATGTCTCTATATTCCTTAATCATGAAATCCATTACCATACCTATCAATAAATACTAGTTTCTACAACTGAAATCTCTATTCTTTAACTACTAAGAAAACTATCATGGTGCTCCCACTACTAAGAATACTACCATTAAAACTCTCTTACTACATTTGGTATATTAGTAAACCACAATTAAAAAAAAGTATAACTGATAGATTTAAATATGATGCTCACTATCGGAATCCAATAAAAATAACTCAAATTGAAAATAATTTGAAGTACATCAGTCAATAAGACATCGATGAATTTTGGAGACTATAGAATCAATATATTTATCCAATATATTTAATATAGATGTTACATTGTTATATTTTCCTATAAACTATTGGAAGATCTATTTATTGAAAATCCACCGATGTTATGATGGGATATATCTCGATGTTTATTTAAATGGAATAAGTAGTATTTTATGTTACCCATTACAATCAACAAAATGCCTCTTCATATTTCTTAATGTCGTTTTCCATTAGTAATACAATTTCCCTTTGACTTATGTAAACTATCTAAATTACATATCAATATAATAAAACATTACACCACTGGTATATGAACATTTCAAAGATAATTCAACTATTTTATAATATACATACCATTTTTATTTTATAAAACGTTAGGTTTTTCATATTTCTCTAAAAAAGTTATATTCCACATGGAAAAATAGAAGTAAAAATACTAAAGTTAAATAATATACTTATTTATTTTTCTTATCAAAAAAATGAAAACTAAGTCCTTAAATCAATAATATCCCCTTTTTAAAAACATAAATATTACCTGATAAATTAAGACTATAATAATTTTAAATGGAAACTCTATGATTATTGAAAAATATTATCAGAAATATAATATAAGTTATACCATTTGTAAAACGTAAAAATTATTACTCTTTCTTCGCTATTAAATTCAATCCCATTATAAAATAAATAATCAATATAATAAATAAAATATTTAAAAGAAATTTTTTTCCAAATAAACATATCCCCATATGAGATTTTCAAAAATATAGTTTTCATGTTGACATAAAAATGAAAATTTGGTAAAATCCATTTTTTAAAAATCATCTCTAACAAAATATTTATGCATATGGAACTAATTCATTGTAAATATATTCCACTCAAGAAAAAAATATTTGAGTTATAGAATATCAAGAAAATATAAATTTGAAAATTAATTCTTCTTAATAAATTTCATAGTCATGTGATTAAACTTATTAATATATTTTCAATTCTCAGATAGCATATTATCCTAATATTTATAATTTTGATCAAATTTAGCCATTTTATTTCAAAAAATAACTTTTTATGACTTCAAAAAATGATCCTAACCGGGAAATATTTTCCCTCCATAATATTACCCTTACGATTCTTATCATCCTTCTTTTCTTGTTCAACCTCCAACCTTGAATAATTATCAACTATACACTCATTCTAAATTACTGAATTTTTTTTACTCTTCAATATATGTTGAAATTTAATATAAATATATGTTCCATGGACTATAGAAAATGATAATATGTTCTATGATATTTTTTAAAGGGTATAAATAAATTGATGTATGAACGAATTATTCTCATATTGAGAATTTATGCACATTCCATAGTATTTTCCGTACATATTGAAATTTAAATGTATTTGTTCATGTATATGATAGAATTCGTAACCTGTTTTTAAATATCATTTAATTTTAGATATACAATCTATCAATTAATTATATTATTTTGAATTTGGACCTTGATTTAACTAATACTTATTTAATATTAACTTTTTAATATTATTCTATATAAAATCAATTACATTATTCATTTTCAAAAATTTGTCAAGAAAAGAGCAGGGATGCCTATCAAATTTTGAAGTTGTAATATAAGTTCTTTATTTTGATTAAATATCTAGTATTTCCTCATTCCAAAACATTTCATACATAAAAATATATTTATCATCCAGTATTTATCATTTTTAAGATAAAATCATCAAAATAAAGGGGTTCTTAATTAACTATATTTGTATTATATATTTTCCTATCAAATGATTTTGATGATGAAGAACATGAATATCATTTGATGAATAATTGTTTTTGAACATTTTCAAGGGATTTAAATTGAAAAATATAGAGGTATGAATATATGATTTTAAAGAAGATAGTTTTTCCATAGTTCATTTTATCGATATTAAATTATCTATATTTTCATCATCTTTTGAAACAAATTTTTTTGGTGTAACCACAACATCACTAGGATTGTTGAGAATTCCTCCAAAAAAATTTCAAGATAATCCTATTAAGGTTGGTCTTCTGGTGAAATTAGTTCTCTAGTGGACTCTGTAATATCAGAAATAATGGTTGTACAACATTCACCAACTTCTCAATGAGGTGGGGAAATGGATGAATATTTCTCTTGAGCTTCCAGTGCAGCTTTCGTCCCTTTTCCTTCAATGTCCAATTTCCCCTTCAAGGGTTTTTATTCAAAAATGTGTTATATGAATGTATTTGAATGTAAAATTGACCTAAAATTATCACATTCCCTTATCTAAAAATATTTTTTCTTCTTCTTCACTTTATTATGATTTCAATCAACTTTTTATCTAAATGTAACCACCCTGATCCTCTTGAAGACAAATAATATTGTTTTTATTTAATATCATAAAAAACATGATTTAAAATTATATTTTTTTAGAAAAATAGATTTTAAAATTTATAATTTGCTAGATTTTAGATATTTATGAGTTACTAGTATAATAGTATTTCTATAAAAATATGATGAAATTAATGATTTATTGGAGCACAAAATAAGAATATGTATGAATAATGGGAAAAAATTAAAACTTAAAATTAAATAGTTTAATGAGATATAATATAATAATTAATACTTTACCAATATAAAATTAATAAATGAAACAATTTAAGAAAAAAATTAAATTATTAAAACTCAAAAAAACATAAATCACATAAAAAAATTAGTTCTGGAAAAATTAAAATGAAATTTTGGGGGCCCAGTGATAAATTTTTTTCAATTATATCCTAACTCTTTTATGAATTTATAATTACATCATAGAAATATATACATATTTATTTCAAAAGGTTTTTTCAAACAATATTTTCATAAATGATATTTTAGTACATCATTTCTATTCATAATTATTATATTTAGATGAAATAAAATTTTATTATTATACAAAAGATTTAACTTTATTAAGTGAACTGCTTTTCTCCAATTTTATCATAATTTCCATAATGATTTGAAATTTTCTATAAATGTTATGAAATAATTAGATTGAATAACTAAAACTCTTGTGGTTTTATACCCAATTTTAGATGTACCATGATATGATATGATCTGACCATGTTACTTTTTGACTTATTTTCTTCCAGTGGTAAACATAGATAGTATCTACTTTAGTATTTCTATTTCAGACATTATTTTATATTTTGAAATTTTATCGTGACAAAAGTACAAATTTATTTACATTTATTTCTAACTTTTATTCCATTGATCATATGTTATTTGTTGAAAATTAATTCTTTATCATTAACTATTTATTTTATATGGGTATTATATTTAGTTAATTTTTTCATTTGAATTATCCAAAAAATTAATCATTCAATCATACTTTCTAATATATGGGAGATTATCCTTAACCTTTATAATATTATTGTTTTTTTGGAGGATTATTCCATAATATCAGTATATTTTTGTAGAAATTGTGATATATTTTTTACCATTAAGAACTATATGCTTCCATCTGATAAGGAATCTAAGTTTATCTTCCATAATTATCTAAACTAAATTAAATTGTATAATCATTATAATTTAAACAACCATAAAAACACATCAAATAAAAACATGTATTTGTACGTTTTTTAGTAATTAGTATTACCATTGAACTTTTTTGGGGTTCCCATAGAATCCCTTGGTTTTTTCTACTATTGTCACTTTTTCTGATGAACTATATGTAGTGGTAACACCTTATCATAAAATATAAATGTATATGTATTTCAAGAATTTAAATTTTTATTCATATAATATCTTATTGAATACATTAAATATTTTCTATTTAGATTAAGGATATCAGGTAAAATATGACTTGGTTTTTTATATGAATATAAATTTGGTTCTATAGAATATTTATTTTCAAACTTATCCTTTTTTTCTCCTTTGATTCGATTATATATTTTTAAATTATGAATATTTGTCATCCATATGTCCATATATCCATATTTTATTTTTCTATGTTCTCCTTCATTAGAATCTAATATTATTTTTGAACATATTCTAGATGAACTTGGTTTATAATCTCTCATATTTGATGTTCTGGTGGTTTTAAATAAAATTCAATTATTCTTGTACTAATTTTTTTCATCTCATTTCAAATGATATTTATATCTAATAAGAGTTAGTGTGGTGATATTATTAGTTCTATAAAAAAATTATTTTAAATTCCCACATATTTGGTAAAACATATATGATTTTCTCAATAATATAATCGTAAGATAATTTATTTTATCCATGTGACTATAGATTTTTAAGGAAACTCCAGAATATTTTATGCATATGAGCATCATATTCACTGTTTATGAAATGAAGCTATTGATAGTTATCTATTATCATTTCTATTTTAGATTCAATAACTTATGAACTTATAAAATTAGTTACTACTAAATTATTCTATATACAACAATATCGTCAACAATAAGTAATATATCTATATATATTCCTTTAAAGATAATATAAAAAATCCATTTCTATTTGTTAAATTAAACTGAAACTATTTTCATTCCATATATTATAATGTTGGAATCATATTTATCAATAATTTTATAATTACTAATGAGAATTATAAAATTAGAAACTCATATGTTAAAAACAAAGGCCTATATCTGATCATGATAATATTCTGAATCACTTCCCTCAAATATAGGCGTTTTATTGGGATTGATAGTTTTTATAAAAATAATATGAATTATTTCCATTGGAAAAAAAGCCATTAACTCAAGTTTTTATAGGGAAACTAAAAATGAATTTTTGATAATAGATGATTATGAAATAAATATATCATGTCTAGTTTAAAAGGTAGAGACTTTTATCTAATAAAAAATTTCTATAAAGTAAAATTAGTAAGAAAAAATATAAGATGGGTGAATATAATTTTAAAACAAAATTAATATTTACAGCTCATAAACTAATTTTTATTGGTTATATAGACTACCAATGTACCCATAAAAATCAGAATAAATATCATATAATTAAAAGGAATGAAATGTTTAAAACAACCAATGAATTTATCATATGAAGAATAAAGTAAATCCATTGGTATTTAAGAACTATTGAATAAACGATAAGCTTAATTGAATTTTGTAAAAAAATTACGTAATTATTAATTGGTCAAGTACACCTATGGGATATTATTAAAAGCCTCATTTTTACCAAAAGGGAATAGGAAAGAATAAACTTTTTCCAAGGTATCCCAATTTTTTGACCTCTCAAAATGAATGAACTTCTTGATGGCAGAAGATCATCTCTAACTTCCTTACTCTTGAATCCCTTGATCATCATGGTCATTAAATCGATGCATTTTCAACCTAAATAATGATTTTACAAATAATAATAACAATGGTTGATCTGTGTACCCACTACTAAGATAGGTATATCAGAACATCTATTATTACAACCAATTTCAGGGTATATAATAACTAGAATAATAATAACTACGATATATTATAATGAAAACACAAAAATGTTGTGGTATTATCAGACACACAGAAAGAAAAGAATTGGAATTACCCAAGTAAATAATATATTTAAGACTTCAAGTGATTTGTGATATTGTAGTGTTCTCAATCCAATTTTATGTCAACATATCATTTTTATATTTTTTTTATCTAGGTGTTAAAGATCCACTTATATATGATCTTCCACAATTTGAGCCCTACACATCTCGGATTAATTTAAAAACCCATTCAAAACTATTTAATGTTCCATTTCCAATGAAGTCAACATATCTCCAAATATAATAATGATATTTTTCACCACCATTATAATTGTATTTTTACTCATGTAAAAAATTATGTTTATATAGCCATGTAAAAAAATTTAGACCCTCTATATTTCGAAATTATAGTGAAGATACAATCGTAAAAAATCAACATACCATAGGTATTTTATAATAAATTAGGTTATAGTTTCTTTCCTCAAAAATAATTATATTATATAAACATAAAATATAAACAAAAAACTCAAGATAATCATATATTTGATGAAGTTCATTGTGTTTTTCAAAATAAAGAGGAATAAATTTATTTGAATCATCAAAAGTATCATCATATTTACGGAGATATTGGTTGATACAGGGATTATATTACATTCTCTAAATCATTGAAAGGTCATTTTCAATCATAAGATAACTTATATCTCTATGGGTTTCTTGGTGCACTCTCAAATGACAATAATTGAATATAATTCTGTTCTACATATTTCCATTTTGAAAGTGACGAGGAGGGTCACACACTATGTGTATCAAAAATATCATTAGGGTGAATAATATTTAAGCATAAAAATATATTTAGTCTTAGGTAGGGGGATAATATTTATTAAGGTTATGTTGGTCATAAAATATAAATTACAAGATATTATATTTTCGACTATATGTGATGAATTTTTTACCTTCATTATTTTTTTCACAAGTTAATGAGTCTAATATAAATTTATTCAGAAGATTGGTGAATATTGTAAATTATATATTTTATTCAAAATTATTTAAAATTATATATATATATATATTAAAAATATATTTACTTAAATGTGTAGTGACTATAATATTTACATTATTTTATCAAAAGAATAAATGTTTATAAGGATTTTTGAATTTGTATGAGAGTACAACAATCAATTTAAACGATGGAATGGAAATGATTTAATTAATATAATATAATTTAAATTTATTTATTTATTTATTTATGATATTGTATTAAATATATAACATTCATGTAAAAAAATAATTATTTATATTTATTTTATTAATATTTGTACTTGGAATGAATTATATTAAATAAGGAATAAGGGTTGTTACGCAATTATTTTTTTACGTTTTTATAAATTCTAAATTATATAATTTACACATTATAGATGTGAGAGACTTAAAAGATATTGTTTAAAATTCTCTCAAAATATATAGATAATTTCCACATTCTTATTTATCTCATAATGTTAGAGAGGGAATAAGATATTCTTGTTGTGATCAAAGGAGAATCACATAAAGAAATTTTTATTATCAAGATATCATCAGGGATATCATCAATTCCCTTCATGTTTTCATGGATGACATGTAATCAATTCCATGAGGATCATCTATTGGATTCATTAATGAAACAATAATGTAACATATCAGAGGTGTCTAAAAATTGATTAATAAGAAATACCACAATTGTGTCAAAACTATTAATGTAATTGTTAAAAATATTCTTATTATCAACTCTTTGAAATTTTGCAGGGCATTCATCACGTACATCATGCTTTAAATAAAAATTCCACATGATACGGCCATTATGGCCAAGAAGCTTCAAAAAATACCAAGGTTCCTACTGAAAAGTGCTATAAGACATTAGGGGGAAACCTTAGATCTGTAGGGATCAAAACGATTCATTGAGAGTATATGAGTAATTTTTAGAGAGATTTAATATTTATAAAAACAACACATAATATAAAGTTAGTGTCCCAATAAAACTGGTCTTGGAATTTTTGAAATATCCATATGTACCTTCACCATTCGACAATATGATTGAAAATGATCCTTTTACCTGGAAAATTATATCAAATGAGAAAATTTAATATTATGTTGAGCTCAACATATGGTGTATAGCCTTGGTAATATGTTTTTTTTAATTTTTATAAGTTTTATTTCCATGATCCTTTACTTATTTTAAATATTTAATTATCAATGTTTCATGATTTATTTATTTTTATTAAAACATGTGTATATGTTTTAAAATAACAATTTTTATAATTTCACCAGCCTAGCATTTCTCATTATGTTTTTTCTAATTTAGTAGTGATATATCTTTACATCTAGATTTTGTCCTATCATAGACTTATTTTTCTACAAAATGTAAAAAATAATTTTAATAAATTACATAGAATTTGGATCATTGTGATGATACAAATTGACTTAAAATGAGGTTAATGAGGGCTACCTATGGGGGATTGTAATGAACCATAAGAATCAAATTATTGATTTTTCATCGTTATATATAAATTAATATTTTTTGTTTTTATTCTTGATTGGTGAATTAATATATATAAATTTAGTGTTTTTATTTTTTTTCAAATTTACTCCATATAACCCTTTTATGAATAGGTGTAAATAGTTTGCTCAACCACATATCACCCAAATTTAATTTCACCATGGCCCCTAATACATACAACTAAATCCTTCAGTCACCCATAATACGAAGAATAGGAAATACCTCCATCATTAATTATATTGTATCATAATTAAACAACATATAATGGATGAGAGAGAGTGGATCAATGACCCAACCCAACCAACTCGGACCTTGCCTAGGTTGGAAGTTTGATGAGTTTGCCCCCTCAATCTTGCCTTCTATAGATGATGAACTAGTGACAATCACCAAAAAGGAATATCACACATACGAGATTCTTTTACATATAAAGTAGTAAACATATATACTTCACCATTATAAATTATATAGAAATGATAACCACGAATATAAAAATGAATCATCTAGAGTAAAACAATCATGTGATGATAATGTATATTTTCAAATAATATATAAACCAAAATAATAAATATGGTTATATACAAAAAATAAAAATAAAAATATATACACCCAACTCAAACTATAGAAAATATGAAATTTATGCCATGTTTAGTTCCACATGAGAACAACCAAAAAAACCCCTCCAATATCTCTAATGAATTGATAGCACCAACACCTCTATCATCAAGTCATCCAAAGCATCCACTGAACTATGAATCATCTATATAGAAAAAACATGTGTGCGATCAATTCCCATATAGGGGTCAGTATAAATATAAACAACAAGAATCACTAAAATAATAATAAGTAATTTAGAAAGAAGAAAACATGGTATAATAATCTCATATATGCATTTAAGATAAGAAGTAACCAATTTCAAGTATTCATCTCTCACCATAGCTTCAAACTTCTATATTCTAGTGTGACAACAAACCTATATATACCAAAAGCATTGTATAAACCCATGAACATAATCCATTTCACATATTTTACATCAAAAATATTCCTAGGTAAGAGTAATAGTAAGGGACCCAAACCTTGTATATTATTACATCAATATAGATGGCTACCAGCCTCTATGGATGACATGATAACATTAATGTGTAATGTGCATTGGTCAAGAGGGTTACCTACTCCATGTGTACAGGAAGCATACACCACTAGAATACACCCTAGACTAGAGGGTTACACCATCCACTATATACACAAATGACCCAATAAATAGAGACATATTTTCCAACATGGTTAACCACCAGGAATCTTGTCCAATCATATAAAGACACTCTTCATCATCTCTATGAATCTATGAAAATACAACCACTCAAGAGAATCAATATATAAAACCAAAAGGAAATAAGGTATACACACCATCGAATTAACGATATATAATCGCTTAAAATGAACTTCTAAGATTTAAAAATATGAAATCATTATAAAAATATATGATGAGTATTGTACCATACCAAGCAGATAGAGTAATATCCTATCATTTTAAAAACACATTAATTGATATCATATACAATAAGAATCAAATAGCTTAAGAGAAGCATGAAATACTATTATATATATGTTCTATTTTTAACCTAGTGACTAAATTACCGACTATGAATAGTAATAACCAAATTATAAGATATATATTTAAATGTCTTACATAATTTAAAAAAATTATTAATGTATAGGACCTATTATTTTGATTTTTTGTAAAGTCATTTAATGCTACAAAAATGTTTTCTAAAAAAATGTGTTTTCTCAGCTTTTTGAAATGGTATTTTAATTATGTTCTAATTATTTAATAAGTTTTAATTTGATAAATGTGATATCATTTTTGAAATCATCATATCATAATTATCAGTGGGTAAAATGTTTGGGTGTTTCAGAAAGGAATGATTTTTCTGTGAATATTGATAAATAAAGTTTTTTCAAAAATACCATTCATTATCATTGAATAAATTATTTTAAAAATGACATTTTATCATAAAATAATATAATTAAACATTAAATAATAATTATCTAACTAATTACAAAACAATCATCACTATATTTTATTTTTCTATAAGATCGTTATTGGTGATTAAAAATACATTTTTCAAAAAAATATTTTTTATTATGTTTTTAACATTTATATAAAATGTAATGTATTCCAAATTTATGATTTTAGTTTTATGAAATGGAATTAAAATTTGGATTTATTTTATTTAAATTATACCTAGTATAGATTTTATATATTTTTTAAAATAAGTGAAATTTTTTTTGAATAATAAAAAATATAGTTTTTATGAAGTGATGTATCTTTTATGTTATCTACCAAGAATAAATATGATATATAAATATTTTAAGATATTTTTATTAATCTGGTATGATAATTGAATATGAATATTATACAAATATAATTTAAAAATATTAAATAGAATTTATTTATGGATAAATAAGAAAATCATTTTCAGTGGTGAAGTGGTGTTAGCGCATCACTAAAATGTTAGAAATTGGAATTCAATTTATAATAAGGGTTAATAAAAGGTAATTTCATGACTTTATTAGTAAATATGATTTATTATTAATGATATTTATAGATAAATTCCATTTTATAACTTATAAAACAAGAATCTTGTTCAAATACTTGTACAAGGTCCAATATGTGAAAATAAAATAGGAATTAATATTTAATGAAATATAAGTGAGAAAAACACATATTTAAGGAATATAAAAATTTATATTAGTCTTTATTAATATATTTTTAATTTTATGTTTTGAAATAATTTATTTAAATTTTAATGTAACATAGAGAAAGAATCTGTTCAAATAGAAAAAAATCAACTAAATGATTTTAAAAACTCTATAAGTAATTTATTATCGGTGATTTCATCTTTCCAAAAAAATTAAAATAATTAAAAAATATTATAGTTATTTCAAATATGTATATTATAATTATTTTCCCATCATTAATTTCATTTAAAAATTAAAAAAATTGTTTCAAAATTATATTAATGATTTATTACGTAAAATATTATTTTATTATACTTTTTAAAAATAATATAAATTATGAAAGTGTAAAATTAAGATTATAAATGGTACAAAATTTCTTCAATTTTCTATTTTTAATATTATTTTATTTTTATAAATAAAATAATATCTCTTTAATATTGAATAATTAATTAGTATAAATAAGGATAAATTTGGCAACAAAATGGTTAAACAAAATGATATCATTTAAAATTTTACATAAACATATCTAAATTAGATTGGATGATTATGTCAATCCCTTGTCTTTATTTCAATCGAACATAAGTCATTTTGAATACATTTTATAATATTTAGACACATATTATATTATAAACAGTTATATATATTAAAAATGGATAAAATGATATCTCATAATAAAGAATATTTTATTAAATTATTTAAAATTCACAAAAAACAAATAATTTAACAATTTTATGTGATATGGTTTAAAATATCAACCATTTTCCATTAATGGGTATCTTTTCTTTTTATAGTAGCTTTATTTACTCCTAAATAATATAAAATATTGATACCATAGTAATGGTCAAAATTTTAATCGTGATATAAAACTATGAGATAAGGGTGAAAAAAAATTAATGGTATGAGAGGATTTAGACTCTTACTCATATTATATTCTAGTTATATCAATTTCAATCCAATTTTTCATAAAAGTTTATATACATTAATTTATTAATTTATGTATTTCAAAAAATTCTCCTCCACTCACTTTTTAATGGTAACCACCTATCTTATCACCTATACACATTAATATGAATTTTGAGGTGATTCCGTCTCAAAATCCATCACAATTTTCTATAGTTCATAGTTTGTTAATAATTTCAACTTATATGGATTATGGGTTCAAGAAAACAAGCTTCTACAAAGAAGAGGTATCCCTTTGAACTACATGTTATAGATTCATTTCCTCTTCTAACCCCGTAAAATATATTTCAAATAATTATATCACAAAATTAGTGTCTTCCCTAAACATGGTTTTTATTATTTTAATTTCATAACGTGTATCCATCTCCTCTTCCATCAAATGTGAAATAAATACATCATTTTTGTGTGTGATGCACTATCACCTCAAAAGCTATTGTAATTCACTTTCGATGAACACCACTCACAAATATATTTAATGATAAATTTAATGTAAATATGTGACATTAATTAAATTTTAAACATTATTTAGAGATCTAATTTCATTTATTTTCTCCCATTTTTATCCAATATAAAATTATAATGTAGTTCGTGTGTACGTGTAGATTAATACATATATGAAGTGATGTGATTCTTTTTTTCATCACTACATCACATGGAATGTACATATAAATGTTTATCAATAATTAAATTTATATTTATGCTAAAATAACTATTTTAAAATTATAAAATAATTCTTAACTTATTACAATCTTGTTCATAGAAATACCGATGCATTACTCATGTCTACATCTAACCATTCATCTCTAAGATTGTATCATAATTCATTTTTCAATTATCCCTTAATTGTTGGTTTTAAAATTAAAATTGAAATATAAATATGATAATTATTTCATTCTTTTTATTATTAATATGATGATTTAATGACCTTTTTTCCACAGTCTTCATAAAAAAATATTTTTAGATATATGATCTGAATATCATCAAAACATCTAACTTGAATTTAATTGATTAGGTACATGTATATAACATATGGATAAATAAAATAAAAATAATAGTAAAAAATGTAAAATGATATTAGGAAATTATATATTTGACTTAGTTTTATCATTCATGAAGATAAATAATATACATGATGATACAGACACAATGTAAGGGACACATTAACATACAATTTCATTTTTAATATTTCTAAGATTTATTTTCTAAAAAAATTTATTCCATGTCCATATTCTCAAAATTATTCTATAAATGTATTTATATGGATATAAAATAAAAATAAATAGAATTTTATTTCACTTTTTACTATATTTTATTGGTTTTTAAATAGATTATTGTTTTCAATTGTTTTTACATTGTGCTCAAAATAAAAAAGTTGAAAGTCTTATTTTAACGTATACATCATCAATCGGTTTTCCCGTAATCATAACAAATATTTTATGATTGGTCTCAATCAAATGAACTCAGATCTTATTAAATTAGAAACCCTTTTTCCATTTTTGAGTAATTTTAGTTTGGATTATGGGTTTTTAAATGGAGGTGTTTTTAAATATCTAAATTTTTTTTACAATGGAGTTTTTTATAGTTATTAATCGGTTTTATGATGGAAATATTCAAAATTAAAATACATATTTCATAATTTTGTAATTAATTATTATAGATGATGAACATGTGAGATGGATAAAACTTCTTTGGATGGTTTAGATCAAAAAAATATTCAAATGTTTGTGCCCAATATATCTCCCCAGTACAATGGGTAATGTTCGTTGTCTTCAAAGGAAAAAAAGAGGGATTTAACCATGGATGTTTCTATAATAGATTTAACATGTCAAAATTTATGTCTTACATGATGGTACAAAATTTATGAATATTATTGTCACTATTTTCTTAAAGGTTTTCTAACTAATTTCAATGGGTTTAACTATTTTCTTTTGAGAATAAAGTGTGCTTTACATAATAATATAATATTTGAAATAGTGTGCCTTAAATTCATATCGATTTATAATTTTTTTACACATAAAACATTTTTAAATGATTTCATTCATGTGGATAATTTTTGGGAACAATAATTCATAATGTACAAGTTCCATATATAGAACATACCTTGAATGATGAAATGTTTTTATAAATAACTCATTTTATGGGATATTTGTTTAATTTCTGTAAGTTTCCACTTGAAAGAGTTTTATTAATTATCTAAAACTATAAAACTAAAAGGAACATGTGAATGTTAGTGATCCAATATTTCTCTGTGATGTTTTAAATTTTGGAAGGAAAGTTTTTTTTCATGTTTAATTTCTTCAAATATATTAAAGTAAAAATTATATTTTTAGCACTGGATTCAGGAGTGTGTGTTTAGGGATATTATTCTTCATATTCGGGTAGGGTTTATAAAAATTTACATGTTAGGAAGTTTTCAAGTGAGTTTTTCGTAGTAGTTATGGATACCATAATATTTTTATAATTATATGTATGATCATAAGCTCAGTGGAATATAAACAACTTTATTGGTTTTACATAATGGGATTTAAGGTTATTACAGATATCATGGGAGAAATTTTATTGAGTTGAGTTATATGTAGCCCTTAGGTTTAACATGTTGAGTTATTTCATAAGACTTCAATAGCAGTTTTGGAAATTTATGATGAATTGTATGACATAAAAATAGAGGTTGAATCAATTTTTATTTTTTGATTTATTAATGGTCTTTTTGATGATCTTAAAAATATTTTTTGAAATGTGATATGAATTACGATAATATAATTTTTTAATATACAAAATATAGGATGAGGTAGAAATAATCACATTCAAAAAGGTTAAAGGGTTTGAACCCACAACAAAGGGTGAAATGGGTCCAGTTCCTACCACTGTCCTTCATGATGTTCTAGTTAGTATGGAATGTTTATTTAGTTTAATGATATGACAATTAAAAATTATGTCATTTTGGAAAAATATTTTTATCATATAGATAACTTTGGGATTAAAAATTGATCTCCTGATTTAGTTCTTAATATTATTTTTGAATAATTTCCCTATAATTCTGGGGAACATTATATGATTAAGGTAAATATAGTATTATAAGTTTTTATTTGAAGAATAATGTTTGAATTATCATTCAAGAGGAATATATTATTTAAATGTGTCTTTATAGATAATCAGGTAATTTTCTATAATTAATATCATATATTATTAATTATATGATAATGGAATTTGCATTTATGATGTGATAATTTAGAATAGAATCATGTTAATTAGATATCAATGTTAAATTTCTCTTGGTAGAATATCTGATAAAATCATACTAATATTTTGGTTTCAATATTTATTAGGAATATTTAGTCCAATTATATTTAAATATATGGAATAATTTAGTTTGAAGATTGGGTATTTTTGTTGATTTTTTTATATTAATGTACTATTTCATTGTGTGAAGATTTATTCATTTTAGGAGATAACATAACTTATAGTTACCCTATTGATTTTGGTTAATGTATAATGATGATAATAAGATCATTTATCATTTTATGAATTATATGATCTATTATAATAAATTATAGTACTTCAAGGATAAAAAATTCATATTGAACTCTCATAAAAGAGAGAAAATGATTATATTGTGGTGGAAATTATTTATAGGATGAAATTATACTCATCATGATAGTATAAATCCTTATAATATTTGTGTTTATTTTATAGATATTCCTAAAAACAAGTAAAATAATCTTGAAAAAAATATCATATTACCTTCTATTATGAAGAATCGATGAACTTTTCACACCTCCTTGGTTTATGGTTTTGTGGTCATTTCCTTTATAGTAATTATTCCTTTTCATGTGAACACTATTCTCTGTCACTATCCATTGTTATTATGGAATAAAAAGTTTCTTATATGTTTATTTTTTCACATCCCACCATCATTTTCCAATTTAGAAATACATCTATGTGTCATTATTGTTGACCATGGTATTTAAATTTTCCTATCTTCAAAAAGATGTTTTATTAATCCTTTTTACTATCTAGGTTTTCCATTAAATATCATTTTTAAATATCAACACATTGATTACCAAAATCAGATTCAAATTTTAATGATAAAATATGAGGCACTGAATTTAAACATTTCATAATCCTGAATTAAGTTAATAATTCACATTGAGGATCTTTTCATGTTTATAGGTTTATATAAATAGATCATAACATATATATAACATCTTGAATATTACATGCAGACACTTATTAAAAGTATCTATTTTTTTCATAAAATAAAAACTCATGAAATAAAGAGTCATGTCTAGTTCCTTGTTTTAGAAGACATGAATTTCCCAAGATCCCAATATTGACCCTATTCATTTTTATGTCTTGTGAAAAACATTTCAAAAACATGGGATGGGCATACAAATCATAGTAAGTTTTATAAAACATGAAAAGAAAACATTAGTCCATAAATACATACAATTCAATAATATCATAATTTTCAATCTTTAACATACCACACAAGATCATATCATTTATGAATAACATGTGGAAATTATAAATCATCAAGGAAAGTTGTGGCATATATAACATTTTTTACATAGTAGGCTTCAAAGCTGAATAGGGAGTTACATATGTATGACCCATCATATTTTATTCCTTAAATATCTTAGTATAAACATTAAGTTTTATCTCCATCATGTTACCCAATTCCATGGTTATCTATCTCATACTCACCCACACTAGGTTTATCACGAAACTGGCCATATACTTAAACAAATCCAAGAACCATAACATATTCACAACACATAAAACAAACATAAGGGAAAGATAACATTTCTAAATTTCAATAAAAATATATCATTTAAATATATTGACATAATTAATCCATTATCAAAACAATTTTCAAAACAAAAATACATAAAAATAGTATATGTTATTTATTTTCTTTTTAAAATACTTTGCGGCTTGTTATGGAAGCCAGAGATCAAACAATGCTTGTGGCGGCGGAAAGGTCATTGTCACCACATACGTTAAAAAATCATTGTTTTTTTCATTTAGTAAAATGTTTCAAAGAGAAACGATTCCCTTTTAATGAAATTAAAATTCAAAGGGGTTCATACAATGTATAAAAGAAATTCGTATAGAAATCAAAATATTCCACAATGAAAGGAGATTGAGACAAAGTCCCTTACCTCATGTTCGACTTGACTCGTTCGTTATTTAATCTCTTAAATAATAAACTAAAGATAATTTCTACTTGCATCAGAACCATATTCAGGTTTATTATTCCTTTTATATAACTTATTACCATGTTATAAACATTATTTAATCGTTTATGTTTATTATAGCCATTTTGTCGATATTTGGTACTTGAGACAAAAATGAACATCTTATAATTACAAGTTGTCCATGTGGTCAAAATTACATTATCTCAGAAATTGAATTCATGATTTAGAAATAGTATATATCCATTATAAATAGATATATGTATCTATAAAATTAAATAACATTTAGAGATAAGAAATGAAATTCACCGTTCAGGGAGACGGTAAGCGCTACGTAAGCCTGAATGCTAATTTCAATTATATTTCATATTTTAATGGAATTAAAACATAATTATAAATATGTATATTATAATTCTTATAATATATCTTATAAAATTTCATAAATTCCACCCTTTATACGTTCCAAGTGGGGGATGAACGAGTCATATCACATTAAGGTGGTGGTTGTCCGCACTTCCTCAAATGAAATTATCGTATTTACCTATTATGGAAACCATAAAGGTATATTGTAAATGAAAAATAAAGAAGTAAAGAGAAAATATATATAATATATATCACATATAGATACATTTACATCCTAATAGCCACTATAAAAGGTGGTAGGAGAAGATTGAACAATCATCGTTTCGTGAAGTAGTAGTTCATCGTACACATAAATAGTATATCTGTTACCCATTATACAGAGGTGTGTGTAAGTGTATTTAGAATACATATTATAAAAAAACCTAGTATATTTTGGATATATGTGTTGTTATGAAAAAAATTAACGAGAAGATAATAGGGAGTAGAGAAGTAAAATAAACGAAAATAACATGAAAGAAGACTTTTCCTTTAAATCGGGCAACTCCCTTTGGTTTGAACCAAAAGTATTTTCTTTATGTTCCTTCTCCATAATTTAAGGATTTTAGATATAATATTGGGATTTTTAGAGCTTATTTGGGTAGTGGTTTTATGAGCCAAGTGGATAGAGATGTGTGAGTATGGGTTTGAGGTGATAACTTTTTATAAGGAGGAGGAGGGGCTCTTTAGGATGGTTTGAAAGTATTATTTTATTATAAAATGAGTTTTGGTTTCAAAAAGTTGAAAACAAATAATATATAAATATATGATGATTATTGTTTTATATAAAATCATCAAATAATTATTGGACAAATTTTGGATATTTTTTTAAATTTTATAATCTCTTTTATTTAAATCATTCCTCAATAAGGTAATCATTGCATCATAACTTTGTCATAAATGATTCTCTTTATTTGAAGTATTAAATTTATAAATAAAATACCATGATGTAGGAAATAGATTTTGAATTCAAATTAATATTTATAGTTGATGAGATAAATTATAAAACCCCATTTAAAAATTAATTTACTAAAAGATATATGTTTATGTAATTTTTGTCTTTACATTAAATTAATTAATATAAAGTGTCATTCTCACTCACAAGTGGCTCCATGAGGTCCCAAAATCTTCCCATTGATTCCCTTAGTCAGAAATATCTCATCCAATTGGGTTATGACACGGGTAAATGTAATTTAGTATTATTATAATATTAATTTTTACCCTTATTTACCATATTTACCCTTTAACCATGGTAAATAAAATATTTACTCAAGTTACTATTCATAATGTTTAAAAATAAAAGTAACATATTTGAATAATTTTAAAATCCTGATAAAAAATATGGAATTGATTTTAGCATATTCAAAACACAGATTTTGTAGAAATTAATTTAAAATTTATTCCCATTGTCAAAACAAAAAGCGTGTTTTTAAGAAATAATAACTATTAAAAGATTGAAATTTTATTGTCCAATTTCAAAGAGAAATTACATAAAATTACTAAATTGTATTAAATTTTAAAATATGTATACTAATTACACTTTAAAAATAATAATAAAAAAATAATATAACCATATAGTTAAATTATATTAAAATAAAGTTTTGAATTAGAATACAATATTTTCACTATTCATTAAAAAATTAACTTCATCAAAAAAATAAAAAAATTACATCCAAAGTTATTTTTGATGTCATAATTTGAAATAATAATTTTATATAGTTAAATAGAACATACAAAAGTGCAAAAACTAGATTTAAAAATGGTTCTCCATCAAAAGGTCACAATTCGACCTTTTTAAGAATATTGTAGATTTTATTCTTAAAATTGGATTCATTCACATTTTAGGAATCTAACATTTATTGTATAAATGTAAAAACATTTAACAAAATTGTATAATCATAGTGTAGTTAGTACTATTCATTCTCGTCAATACAACGACTGGGCGTTAACTACAATTTAAAACAATAGTATATTATTATTTTTCATTATGACATAGACTTATGTGCAACATGAGATTTTTGGAGAAACCCATTGTTATATGCTGGGTACGCATCGAACATAGCATCCCCTTTAAAGAAAAATTGTTATTTAATTCACAAATATTAATAAATATAAAAATATAATATTCTTTAATTACGTGGGATGTTATATCCCCCCCTTTTGGGAATTGTGTCCCCGTAATTTTATTCACTTATCTAATAGATGGGGGTATTTATCTCTTGAAGATTTTTCATATTCCCATGTTTCATTTTCAAACATATGGTTTTTTTCTAGAAAAAATTTACTGGATTTATTACCTTATTCCACCACACTTTCTCTCTTTGGTCAATAATCTGGACTGGTTGTTCCTCAGAAGAGAGATTCTCTTCCGACTGAACTACCTCTAGACTGAAAAAATGAGATGGATCCAGAAAATACTTTCTCAGCATTGATACATGAAAAACATTGTGTACTTGGGATAAACATAGAGGTAATGTCACTTTGTAAGAAACTAATCCTACTTTCTCTTGGATTCTGTTGGGTCCATTGAACCCCAATCTCATCATTCCCTTCTTACCCAAACACATCAAAATTTCATATGGAGAATCTTTGAGAAGAACTTGATCACCTACCTCAAAATAAATATCATTCCTTCTATTGTCTATAAAACTTTTCTGACATCTCTATGTTGTTCTCATGTCCTTATAAATCAACTGAACCTTTTATGCCATCTCTTATACCAATTATGGTCCCATAAACTTCCTTTCACCAACTTCATCCTAAAAAGTTGGAGTTGGACATTGTTTCCCTTATAATTCCTCAAACGGAGCCAACGGTATACTAGAATAAAAACTGATATTTTTAGAAAATTCAACCAAAGAATGATGTTGGTCCTAACATCCCTGGTAATCCATTGAGAAATCACGTAACATATCATCTAATGTCTAAATTGTTTGTTCTGAATTCCCATAATATTGTGGATGAAAAGTCGTACTAAAACGTAATTCAGTACCCAACAACATCTGAAGGCCTTTCCAAAAGTTTTATGTAACCCTGAGATCATGATCATATATAATGGAGAAGGGTACTATATGCAACCAGACTATTTGTTTAACATACAACCGATAAAGTTGATTTAGAGACAAAGTATCTCGAATAGGACGGATATGAGAAGATGTAGTCAATAGATCAACAATAACACAAATTTCATTTTTTCCTCGACAAGTATTTGGTAATCCCATGATGAAATCAATGGACGCATTTTCCTATTTCCACTATGGAACCGATAAAGGTTGAACCATCCGTTTTGGTAACTACCATTCTTATTTAACCTATTGACAAGTCAAACACATCACAATAAATTAAAAAATTTATCTTTTCATTCCATATCACCAGTAAATACTCCCGAAGATCTATATACATCTTATTACTACTAGGATGAACTGAAAATCGGGGACTATGAGTTTCACATGTCAACTCTTTTTTAAACTGTGAATCACAATGCACACATAATCTCTTTCCAAACCTCAAAACAAAATTATTATCAATGTTAAAATCAAGATACTTACCCTTCAGAAAAAACTCTACCTTTTTCTCCAACACACTGTCATACTTTTGAGCTTGCTTAATTCTGTCTCATATAGATGATTTCATTGACAGCTGAATGAAAACAGAGGAATACCCTACACCAACAACTTCGATTACAATGTTTATTAAATCATTAATAAAATTATTGTGTTTTAAATAGACCATGGTTAATGTATCATTCCTTTTTTGACTCAATGAATCTGCCACTTTATTGACCATTCTCAGATTGTAATGGATAATGAAATCATAATCTTTGAATAGTTCCATCCTTATCCTTTATCTCATGTTCAATTCTTTTTTAGTGAATATATACTTCAAACATTATTGGTAAATACATATGCCACATTTTACTCCATACTAATGATGCCTCCAAATATTTAAAGAAAACACAACACTAGCTAATTCCAAATAATATGTAGGGTAATTTAACTCATGAGGTTTCAACTGATATGAAAAATGACCAATTACCTGATCATTCTACATTAGGAAACTACAAAGTCCTTTCAACGAAGAATCATTATAGATAATAATCTCACTATCTCTGGAAGGAATTGAGAAAAATAGAGCAGTCACGATTCTTTTTTTCAATTCATGAAAACAATCATCAGATTAATTTTTCCAGATCAACTTAACACATTTTCGAGTTATCTTAGTCAGTGGGCAAGATAACCCTAAAAAAATTCAATAAATGTCTGTTAATGAAGTTAAAAACTAAGAAAAATATGGATATCAGTTATATTGTGGGTCTTTTCCATTCTTTAACAACTTTTGTTTTAGTAGGAACAATAGTTATACCAATTTTTTAAATAATGTGACCAACAAATGATATTTATTATAATCTAAATTCATACTTGTGTAATTTCCAATACAATTAATTTTCATTTAATGTTTTCATGAAAACCCTTAAATTACATTCATTTTCTTCTTCACTTTTAGAAAAAACTAAAATATCATCATTGAACACCACAACAAACTTATCCAAGAACTCATGGAAAATTTGATTCAAAAGATCCATGAATACAGTCAGTGCATTAGTAAACCCAAAAGTCATAACCACAAATTCATAATGGCCATATCTAGTATGAAATGAGGTCCTCAAATTTTTTTCTTCCTTTACTTTCAACTAATGGTACCTGACCTCAAATCTCTCTTTGAAAATTACTCTGCTCCATGGAGATAATCAAACAAATCATCGATATGAGGAAAAGGATAATTGTTCTTAAAAGTGATATTATTCAGTGCTCTATAATAAATGCAATGTCTCTTTGAACAACAATTATTTTTAACAAAAAATATTGGATCATCCCATTTTGATGTTCTAGGTCTAATGAAATATTATCCTAATATCTTATACAATTTCTTATTCAATTCTAAAAGTTCAATTTTATCCATTAAATATGGGAGTGTTGGAATTTTATTAACATTATGAACAAAGTAAATAGTAAATTAAAATCCTAGATCAAGTATAATACAAGACAACTCATCAATAAAAACATCAAGGTACTCATTTACTACTTGAACATCATTAATATGAATAGTTCTTTGTTTTCAAAAATATTTTCAAGGTAAAATTCATTTCAATATTTTACTAGTTTCTCATCTTCCTGATATGTTATCCAAAGTAAAGGTTCATGCTTGAACAAATACTTAAATTATTTTTGAAAGGAAACATATTTAGCTCTATATTCAATCATATCATGATAAACGAAAAGACAATCCACACACATAATAACATCAAACTATACGAGAGGATAAACAATAAGGTTTTTAGGAATATTATTTCACCACATATGTATATAAAGGTTCTTATAATTTATTTTTATATCAATATTTAATCATAGTGTTTTTACCATAAGTTTGGGATTCATATATTGAGATGGAAATCCCAATTTACTAGAAAATTTCTCAGAAATGAATGAATGTGCAGACCCTATATCAAAAAGCACATTGTCATAATATGAGTAAACTAACAGTGTACTTGATACTACTTCATTTGATGGCCCAACATTTGCTGATTTAGTTTTAAAGGATTTCACCACCCCTTTCTGCATGTAGTCCAACTTCTTTCCCTCAGTTGAGTTCCACTTTGGACACTTATTTTCATAATGACCCATTTCATTGTTGTAAATAAATTTATTAACTATAAATTAGATTTTATCTGACTATTACCCCGATCTTTTTCAGTGAAATTTGGAGCCTTATGTGTCATTTTACCACATCGGTAACACTTACAATAATTCAAAAGACATTCCCCACCATGCATTTTACCACATTTTTCAGTAACTGTAAACAAATGTTTCCTACCATCACACGTTTTGGAAGCATTCTTCTCTTTTTCCCCCACCGTGACCTCTTATTCTCCTATTTGTCAAAGAACACATGATTATCGGCAAACTCCATTTCCACTTTATCCACACTTCTAACAAGTTTTTAATAACATATAAACACATGAAAAGCTAAATACCTTCAATACATTGGCATTAATCTTGACTAAAATTGATTTATTTTACAATCAATATCTCATATGAAATTTGCATTATACATTTCTAGTCGAGTGAATTGTTCTTCATAAGAAGCCATTGAATCATCCCCTTGCCTTAATTCCAAGAATAGTTTTCCCTCCTAAGATGAACCAAATTAAGATATTATTTCTCATGAAACATACCTTTGAATACATCCCAATCAAGATAATCAATCTCCTCACTAACTCTGATATTTTTCACCATCAACCACCATAGATCAACATCAATTTCAAAAGAGTAATCATCAAGATTAACCTTCTGATGTTTTGAACACCCCATGACAAAAATATTTCTCCAGGTATTTAATACACCCTTTAGATAGAAAAGGGTCAGATGATCCTCTAAATGATTAGGGATGTTGCCTCATTAAATGTTTCTCTATTGACATGTTCATATGTTGTTGATATGGATAATCTCATGCATGCATACCACCATCATTTATAGCCTGATTGAATTGTTCCATCACCACAACAAACTGTTCAGTTCTGATTCTGACCATCTCATTTTTCTGATTTGGATGGTTGTCTTCATCCTGATGTCCTCCCGTCATAGATTCCCTATTTCCTCTGTGGAAAACCATTATGAACATAGAAATATCTTAGTCAAAGAAACATGGTAATTTGTAAATGATATATCATTTCAATATAAATTAATTTAAGGATATTAATTAAACAATATCCTAAATCTTAAATTTTTTTAAACCGACCTATGATTCCAACTATAAGTCCTTATCCTTAAATATTACATAATCATGAATTATTTTAATAAGTCACATTGGGGATCATTTCATGTTTATATAATTAGAGAATTAGGTCCTAACATATACATAGAAACATGAATATTACATGTAGACACTTCTACATAGTATCCATTTTTTTAATAAAATAAGAACTCTTGAATAAATAGTCATGTCTAGTTCTATTTTTAGACTGCATGACTTTTCCATGGTCGTATCCTTGTCCCAATTCATCCTTAAATCTTATGAAAAACATTTAAAAAACATGGGATGAGCATAAAAAGCTCAGTAAGGGTTATAAAACAAGGAAAGAAAACATTAGTCCATCAATACAGACAGGTCAATGAAATCATACTTTTCAATATTTAATATACCACACATGATCAGAATATTTATGAATAACACATGTAAACCATAAATCCAATTGGTAGAATATGGCATACATGACATAATTACATTGTAGCCTTCAAAGATACATAGTGAGTTACGTTTGGAATACCCATCATAGTATATTATTTAAATATCATAGGAGAAACAAAAACATGTTTTTTCATCACATTAACCAATTCATTGGAGATCTATATATCAGGACCACCTACCCTATTTTTATCAAGGAACCAATCGTATATGTAAAAAATTCCCAAGAACCATAACATATTAACAATATATAAAACAAACAAAAAAGAAATATAAAATTTTCACATTGAAATCATAATATATCATTTATATATATTGACATAATCAATATATTATCAACACCATATTCAATAGAATAAATACGTAAAAATGGTATATGGTATTTATTTTCCTTTTAAAACACATTACGACTTTTTAGATATCATATATAGCCTATATATCCATTATATATATGTATTTATAACAGTACAAAACATTTGGATATAAGAAATGAAATGTGTCGTTCAGGGAGACGGTAAGTCGTACGTATGAATAAACGCTACATTCATTTATATTTCACATTAACATTGAATTAAAACATAATGATACCAATGTATATTATAAATATAGTATAATATCTTATATAATTTTATTAACTAATTTCTTTATATGTTCCTAGTATGGCATGAACGAGTCATATCACTTTGAGGGGGTGGTAGTCCGTCCTTTTTAGATGAAATTATTGTATTTAACTATTATAAAAACCATAAAATTGTGATTTAAATGATAAATACATAAGAATAAGGACAATATAAATATAATATATATCATATATAAATATATTTCCATCATAATGGCCACCATAAGATGTGGTGGGATAATATTGAACAATCATCATTTCATGAGGCAGTAGTTCACCCTCCACATAAATATTATGTTCTTTACCCCTTAGACGGAGGTGTGTGTATGTTTAGTTTGAATCCTTCTCATAACAATGACCTAGTATATTGGGGAAAATATTTTTATTATGTAAAAAAAAAATTAGAGCATAAGGATTAGGGATTTAAAATAAAAGAAGAGAAATTGAGGGAAGATGTTACCATTAAATTCGGTAACTCTCCTTGGTTTGAACCAAGAGGCCTTTTTAAAGTCCCTTATGCCTAAGTTAAGGCCTATAGGTGGAATGGAGGGATGTTTTGAGATTATTTAGGTCATGTTTGGATAAGACAAGGGAATTTAGAAGTGTCATTATGTGTAAGAGGTGATGGATTATTATAAGGGGGTGGAGGGTCACTTTAGAAAAGATTGAAAGAATTATTTTATTATAAAGTGAGTTTCAGTTTAAAAAGGTATAAGACTCATTAAATTAGAAGATAATATAGACATTTTTTAAAATAAAATCATCAAATAATAATTGGATAGGTTATGGATATTTTTTATAATTTTATAATCCCATTTATATAAATCATTCATTAATAAGGTAATCACTGCATCATCATTATGTCATAAATAATAAAATTTATATGATGTCTAAAAATTATAAATAAAATAACATGGTATAAGAAATATTAATATATTTCAAATTAAGATTTATAGTCGAAGAGATAACTTATATAACCCCATGTAATAATTTATTTATTAAAGATATATGTTTAAATCATTTTTGTCTATACTTGAAATTAATTAATATAAAGTGTCATTATCACTCCCAAGAGGCTCCATGGTGTCTGAAAATAAACCCAAGGATTCCCTTAGTTATAAATATCTCATCCAATAGGGAAAAAACAAGTGTAAGGGTAATTTAATATTGTTATAATATTATTTTTTACCCTTATTTATCTGATTTACACTTTAACCATGGTAAATAAAATATTTTCAAATGTAACTATTCATAATGCCTGAAAATAAAAGTTATCAATTTAAACAATTTGAACCTAATTATTACAAATATGGAATCAATTTTTGAAAATTCAAAACACTAATGATTCATAAATTATTTCTCGTTGTCAAAACAAATGGCGTTTTTTAGAAATAATTACTATAAAAAGATTGACACTTGTTTATTTCCAATTTCAATGTGAAATTACTTCCAATGACCGAAATTGTATTAAAGGGTACAAATATAATATAATTTCACTTTTAGACAATTAAAAAATATAATATAAACATATAAATAAATTATATTAAAAGGTAGTTTTGAATTAAAATACTGCATTTTCACTATTCATTAAAAAATGAATAGCATAAAAAAAATAACAAATCATCGTCCAAAGAAAATTTTGATGACCCAATTATAAAGAAAAAATTTATTATGTCATATATAAAATATATAATTGATAAAAATAGATTAGAAAATTTTTCTCCATCAAAAGGTGGTAAATCAACCTTTTAATGAATATTAGAGTATTTATGCTTAAATTGGATTCTTTAACATTTTAAGCCTATAACATTTATTGGATAAATGTAAAAACATTTAAAAAAAATTATAATGTTATTTTAGTTAGTTAAATTCAATACTGCTAATAAAATTTCTATTTATTAATTTCCATTAAAAATAATACTATATTATTATTTTATAGTCTGACTCATCCTTATGTGCAACATGAGATTTTTGGAGGAACCATTTTTTATGTATCGGGTATGTCATCGAACATAGAATCCCTTTTAAATTGAAATTGATATTACCTTCAAAAATATTAATAAATATGAAAATATTATATTCTTTATTTACATGGGATGTTACATAAAATTTATTAAATTGGTAGAGTTTAATATATTCATATTTTAAATGTCCACTTTGTTGGATAGCTTATACAACACACAAAACTGAGCATAATAAAACCATAAGATGTTGTTATTTAAATGTTGCAATCATAAACTAACCATTAAATTTGATGGTTTGAAATTGGTTAATAGATTTATAAAATATGTATAAATTTCCTAATCGATATAAATTTATTTTTTAAATCTGAAGAATTAAGAACTCAATTTTTAAAAAATGCAATTTTATGCTTCAAAATTTTTTTTTCTTCCAAAATGGTTTATATATATTTTTGAGGAATTATATAATTATGTTTGATAACGATAAAAATTTTATTATTTAAAAATGATATAATTTTCTCAATTATTTTAAAATTTTATCGTAGGTATTCATTTTGGGATTTTTGTGAAATGATTGATTTTTCAGTGATTAGTAAAAAACCAATTTTTTAATATTATCATTTAATTTAATTGAAAAATGAAATTTAATAATATAATTTTACCTCAAAATAAAACATTTCTCTGCTAATTATAAATTATCTAATTAATTTCATATTGGTCATTTTATAACTAATATCTGTATAAGTTCATTCTTTAGATTAAAATTGACTTTTTTAAAGCTGTTTTCATTGAATTTTATACATTTTAATTAAAATAAATATATATAAATTATAGGAATTAAATTTGAAGAAATTTTATTCTTTTTTTAATTCAAACATTAATAAAAAATCTAGTTTTAATTTTGATATATTTTGAAGAAATTAAAAAAATTTAAATATTAAAAAAATACAGTTGTTTTGAAATATGGTATCTTTTATGACATCTCAATCACCTAAATATGATATAAATATCAAATAAACATTAATAAAGAGACATGTATGATAAAAAAAATTACAAATATTTGTGAAAAAATTCAATAAATATAAATTAAATTTTATTTCACGAAAATATGTAATTCATATCCAGTGATGATGTAGGGTTAGTCCATCATTGGAAAAGTATAACCTTTAATATTAATGATAATAATAGATAATTAAAAGTTTTTTAATTACTTCAGACAATATGAATTATTATTGATTAATTTTAATTATATATTCTAATTTTGGAGTTATATAACATGTATTTTATCCATATGCACTTGCAGTGCTTGCATTGGGCTAGAAAAGTTGAAATAACATAATAAATATGTTTTAATGACAATTTTGTGAGAAAATATAAATATTTTATGAATATAAAAATATAATTTTACCTCAATTTATTTATTTTTTTAATGTAATTTGTTTTTAATTGTTTTGATTGCACAGACACTACAAATTCTTACATGGGTCAAACACAGTGCTTGTATAGTCAATAGAAAAAACAAGTAAATAATTTTAAAAACACTAATGTATTTATATATTTGTGATTTATAAAATCCAAAAATGTTTGAATAATTATTTTTTATATTACATATGTATTAATTTTGTTTCAAATTAAATTTTCTTCATTTTATATTCAATTGAAAATACATTAATAATGTCAAAACGATATTAATTATATTTTATGTTAAATATTATTTCATTATATTATATAAAAATCATAACGATAATTCAACAAGACAATTTAGTTGGTATATTCTTATAAATTTATTTAATCTTCCATTTATCTCATAATTTTCCCCATATATGTAAAATTATAATCCTTTAGTGTTGAAAAGGTCATCAATATGGGTAAGTAACCCATTACTTAACCAGGTGGTTAATCCAAATGATAAGGTTCAAAATTATATAATACTGTTATAAATTCTATTGGAGGATTAAATTAAGACTTTATCATACATATATAAAAGTGAAGGATATTTTTGATCCATTTTACATGATTTGGAAACATATTATATTATAATATTTATCTTATTTCAAAAAATGACATAAACGATATTTCTTAATAAATAATATTTAATTAAACGATTTAAAATTAAATAAAATCATATATTATTAATGTGTAATTATATTTGTTTTAAAATATCATACATGATCCATTTAAAAGTAAATTTTCATTTTTAGAATGTTTCCTAACCCGTGAAGAATAAAAACATTGGTATAATCATAATTGTCAAAACGATTAACAGTGGGTTAAAAATAATTGATTATAGTATAAACATAACAAAAACATGACAAAATATTATTATATGGTAATATTTAAATTTATTATATTTATTTATTTTAATAATATCAATTTTAACTAATTTTATTGGAAAATTACAATATATTAACATAATAATTTATGTAATTATTAGCATACCCCTCTCCACACATATAAAATCATACACTCACTTATTCTCTCCAACATTCTAGACCCATTCTATTCATCCAATAACTAAAAAAATACATTCTTAAAATTTCTTCACATGTTCTAGATGTCATTTTCTTTTAAAAATTATAAACTAGGAGTGCTTAATAAGAAAAGATAAGATGTTGTAAGAAGAAGAGGTGTAGTTTTTTACCTAATGTTTTAGTTTTATTTCCCCCTCTATCACCTTTATATATTATTCCAAAATGATGAAATAATATCATAATTATATTCTATATAAATAATTTTTATTATGTTAATTTAAAAATCTATGTCCATATCCACTTCCTTCGAATGGTAAATTATTCAATCCTTCGTGTTTATGGAGAACTACCGCAACACAAAATGATCTAATTCATTATCATTAAATTCCCCCCAACACTATTTTAAATGATGTTTTAATATATATATATATATTATATATCCAAGACCTAATTATCATTATTTAAAAATAAGATGTCATATATTTTCTAACCTTTCAATCCATTGTAAAACGATAATGTCATTCTTGTGTAAGTGTGGATTACGACAATCACATAGCGATGTAATTTTTTTCCAACATCAAATCACAATGATGGTATATATAAGTTTGTTTAAATAATTAATATGATATTTATGGTTAAATAACAATTTTAAAAAGAAAAAATAAAAATTAACTGCTTTAAATCATTTTATTTTTAAAATAAAAACATTACTAATGTGTATATATAGACTACCATCTATATGATTATGATAGTTCATTTTTCTTAGTCATAATTTTATGTTATTTTTAATTGCTTAATTTTTGAATAAAAATGATAACTTTTTCCTGATTATTATTTTTAAATATGATAAAATAATGTTCTCCTTGACCAAAACCAAAATACTAAATTCATTTTGGAGTTATGAGTAATGTTTCATCAAAACATTCTATGAGAAAATAATTGATTATGTAATTATATATAAAAATTGTAATAGAAATTATTAATAACATTTAAAAAGTTCATCGAAAATGTAAATAAATTTTTTATGTTTTCTATTCTTGAAGATAATTATTTTACATCCTGATTTTGACAACATGTGAAAAACACATTAAAGTAAAACCTAGTTTTAAATATTTTAATGATTTATTTTTGGAATATTTTTCTTCCAATTCCATATTCATAAAACTATTTTTTAGATTTGGTTATATGAACAAAAATTAATTATAAAGAAAATTTTATGACTCCATGGACACTCTTTCAAAAGATTTAAAAAGTAATCATTTTAGGAATAATCATTTTAGGAATAATCATTCCATTCTTTAAAAAAGGAAAAATGAATGATTTTTTTTAAATATATTTCATTAATATATTTTCTCCCATTGTAACCATTTGTTGAAATTTTAATTCATTATAATATTTAATTTTTTTAATTCAATTAAAACTCAAATTCACATTGTTCTATGTATTTAATCATTAAAAATTATTTTAAAAGAAAATGGTAATTCTATATGGCAATGTATTTTCCTATATGGGTTTAAAAGGGATTTTCATGGGTTTTATAATGAAATGGTTCCAGTTAAAATTTTTGATTCATGATATGGTACTTGATGATGGTAGTTCATGAGCTGGTGAGTTTGATATATCTTATACAAAAGGGTGGTCCTTATATAGCCAGTAAAAATTGGTGATATTGATACATATTATATGAATGGGTGAGCTTGATACTGCTCTCAAATGATATGGGTAATGTACCAGTTTATTAAAGTGAAGGAGTGAGTTATCTAAGGTAGTTTCTCATATATACATAACTAGGATAGAATTATTTCCTTCACGAGTGCACACATTTTTAAAATATGATTCTCAATGTTTACTAAAATGGTTTAAAATTTCCATCCATGAGTTTTAAATGATTCTTTAATAGAAATTTAATTTTTTCATGTGGATATTATTTTACTAATACACTTATATAATAATATGTAAAAACTTAAATTTTAAAAATCATCTTCTTTGCAAAAAAATGCATTTCTTACTTTTATGTCCCATACTAGTTTTTTTCTCTCATCCTATAGTTTAAAATTTTATTTTCCACATGGATTAAGGATGGTCATAAAATTATATAAATTTTATTTTTAATATTTGTAAGTTACCTTAAATGATGGAACATCATCATTATGAAGAAAATTTACATGGGAAATTGATATTTTATTGAAATATCCACTTGAAAGAGTTTGGGTTGATTATCTGAAATTATAAACATAAAATTGGAATGTGTATTTAAGTGACCCAATATTTATCTATGATTTTTCTCATTTTTGATGACTACTTTTTTTGTCACATTTTTCAATAATCAATGTAGAAATGTAAGAATTATGTTTTTATCACTGGACCAGGGTTTGATGGTTCAAGGATTTTATAGGCAGTGTGTCCCTTTAGGGTACATGGCTTGTAACAACACTCACATATGGAGTATTTGTACTATTTTCACCCAAATTTTGAGAACATAGACTACATATTTTTTCCACAAATGTAAAAGGTGTATTTTTATTACATTTATACAATGTGTATATAAGATTTACATATTGATCCACCTTTTCTATAACATATTTATTCTGACATGGAGATACGTGGATTGTTCTATTTAAATTATTTTTTTACTCTTAGAAACAATTATTCTGAGTCACTTGATGTGATATATATGGGTTAAATGTCATGTTGAACTTATGGAAACATCAAAAATTTAGTTAGAGTCAAATAACACATGTGATCGGAGACTGAACATTAAGTAGTTGGAAAATACTTAAAACTATAAAATCCTAACCTTATCATTATGATCATTTTATCAACCTTTTCTTCAGTTCATGCCTCTACTACTAACCACTTCTATTTCCTCAAATCTCATCATTGAACCACATATGGTTTACAATTATATATCCTTCATTGTAAATTCATTATCATCTATTTGATCACAAGTTTCTATGAAAATCCATTACTATAGAACCATGGATCCATGAATGAATTTGAGTAAGGTGTGTAAGTGTGTAATATTTTAATGAAGGTTGTGATCATTTGAAATTCAACCACCCAATAATGGGTTCTCTACAATGAATAAATAATCAATGATATTTTATTATATTTTTAACAAATATAGAAATATTTCTTTAGAGTTTTATAAATTGTAATACTTTATCTTATCAAATAAATATTTTATAATTGATAAAAATAAATTTTTAATTATACTAATAATCATTTCTACCAATTAAAAAAACACTTTTAGTAAGAAATACATGGAAATTTTTATAATTAAATCCTTGAAAGGTATAGAGGTTATTTACCTAAATTTATATCTTGCTAAATTATATTTTTTTTAAATCAAATAAAAATAATTATTTGATATTAAAAAATAATTTTTTCATTTAGGGAGTGAATTAATTCAAATATATATTTCATGAATATTAATTATTTTTAAATACCATATAAATTTTTATTTCATTGATAATCCATTAAATAAATTTCAATGTGTAAAAATAATGTTTGAAATAAGAAAATTAATTTCATTTTATGTGTTATGGAATATAAAAAATAAAATATTTTAATATTATTATTTATGATTGTCTTATTATTTTCCAATTTTATATTTCAATCTTGCTCATAGTTTTTTAGATATTTTATAAGTATAATATTTTAGTTTTTTAAGTAATGATGTGAATATCAAATAATAAATCCTAAATCTTTGTAAAATACCTAAATCTTAATGATAAAATCATGTAGTTATTTTTTCATTATTCACTCCACTACGAAGAACACTAATGACATGAGGAAGTTTTTTTTATTTTTGTAAGGATATAGTGAAAGATTGTGTTAAAATTTCTCTTTAAACATCCCAATGATGGGATATTTTATAAAATAGTTGGAATGAATTGTTTCTTCCTTAACTCCCATCATAATTCGACCAATAACTTTGTATACCCCTTGGTTTTAAGTAATAAACCCTTTAAATAAATATTTTGGGTATATTATGTATTTGGGAGAATTTAGGGAGTGAATGAAATTTTTTTTAGAGTTTTCTGGAGATTTTATATAGTTGAATGATATGTGCACATTTTTTGGAAGCCATTAAATACTTGTAGGTAACTGTGTATACTGAGGTAAAAGCTAATGGGAAGGAGCACGTGTATCAAATAGTTTTTCCAAACCATGGGGACACCTTGAACAAACTGTGATATTTAAAAATAGGGTTTGGACTTTTATAGGAATTGGATTCGGCATTTTTGGCATATGGTTTGGGGACCGTGTAAGCTAACAATGGAGGTTCCATCCTTAAGGAACCGGTAGGCGCATTGTTAGTGCATTGTTTCTTAACCATGCTACCAAATCGTTCACGGGTCAAAAGTTAGATCCTTAAATTGGGGATCTAACTCGATTTAAATGTAATTGACTTGTTTTCCCCCAAAATGTCCCTAACCTTTTATTTTTTCTCTTAATGTTAAGGTAAGGATCATCCATCGATCTGGATGAAATCTGAATGCTTCCCTTGTTGATTAGAAGTTGATTCCTCATGGTATGTGATGATTCTTAATTTCATGATTTTTTTCTTAGATCCACCACACCCCATCTCTCAAATTATTATACTTATGAATATTATGCATATATATAATGGTTTGGATGGAAAACATGTTTATTTTTCCCTTGTTGTTGATAGGGTAAGAGATCTAAGACTGGTTTCGGAGATTTAACCTGGATGTGTGAAAGTTCTTTGTGTAGTTCTTCATTTTTTCCAACACTATCAAATTAGGTGGCTTAACCCTAAACTCCTCTATATAGAATATGATGTCTTATTTTTAAATTGATTATTTTAATTGAAATTAGTTTTTATAATGATGTTAATTTCATGTTTGAAATCTATTTAGTGGTGTTTTAGAGAATTGTGCCGAATTGGGCATTTTGTGCAATGATAAATTGGTTTCTTGATTTTAAATTGTTGATTCTAAGTTGTATATTTTCTAGAATTATAGTAAATGGATTCATTGATATGATTTCAAAAAAAGGGCAGTTTATTGAAATAAATCTAAACTTTTTGAGACGATTAGTTCATAATTGTGATGGTTGATTTAGTTCTGTGTATTAATGAGCATTCAAGGAGGCCATGGTTGTGGAATCTCCCCCATACTTCTAATATGGATAAAAGTTAGGTATTTTTCCCCCACCATAATTAGTTTATTTAGTTTTTTGTTCTAATTTTCATTCATGGAAGACAAGGGTATGGAGCATCCCCCATAATTTTGGATGGATAAGGGTTATGGATTTCTCCCCCATCAGAATTGGATCATTTAATTTTGAGGGTTATTGTGTATTTGAGGTGGACAATGGTTTGGGTTCTCCCCCATCATTATGGGATGGATAAGGGTTAAATATTTCTCTCATCAAAATGTTTTATGGTAAGAATTATCCCCCGTCATTTCTTGGATGGATAAGGGTGAGGGATTTCCCTGACCAAAATGGAACTTTTTAAATAGTTTGTAAATTATTCTTTGGTCATATCCATTGTAAATTGTGGTTATATTGTGGAAAATGTTTTATTGTAACTTTTTTATATTTAGATATAATTTTTTCAAGATGTTTTTTTATATAAACTATTTTTTATAAATTTACTACCTTTTTTTATATTATTATCATGAGTTGGGAGTCATTGGGTAGAACCTATTGAGTACTAGTACTCACCCCTACTTTTGTAATTTGGTGCTTTTTCAAATATCATCTATTATGACATGGGAAATTTTTAATGTTTCACACTTATTTGGAACTACTTTGTGATAGTTGGGTTGTTTTGTGATGTTGGAGTATGGATCTAGTATATATTGGAGTCATGTTTTTATCGTGGAGTTCTATTAGAGGGTATTCCACTATTTACATTGTTATTGTAGTCTTCTTCAAGGTTACTTGATTCTATTATGATTTTGATAAATGAAATGTTGAGTTTTCATTAATATTTATCATGAATAATATAGTGGTTCATTTGGTAATATATTTATTGGTTACTTTTTATATTCCTAAAGGTAAAATCGTCCCGCACATGTATTGAGTCCTTTCAAAATTCAATTACAGCCTTTAGCATCTTAGTGATGTTGTGTAAGTCCATGTAACCTTCAACTACCTTCTCCAAACAATGAGAAGTAGTAGGATGTCTCAAATGGACTCAGATTTATTTGTTCTAAAAGTAAATATGAAACTTATCATATCATATTGGTGTTTCAAGTATGGAACAAGTTATATATGTATTGGTTGGTCTTTATCTTGGTATTGGTTTTTGGTCTTGTAGTTGAATTCATTGTGGTTGATTCCATGAATTGGGATCAGATAAAAGATCAGGATTGTCAAAACATAGAATGTAGAGTATAAAAGTACATAGCTAATCTTTTTATGATGAACATCATTTTATCAAGGAGTTTGGTACAAATGAATCTTTGAGACACTTATAGGATTTTAAATCCTACTGTCATGGTTTTTTCAATGAGACACACATGATATGCATTATTGGAATAAATTGCCACTAGGAATTTATATATAATTTTTAGTAATGATTTATGATTTTGTGAAATGTTATGAATTGTGAAAAAATAATAGTTTTTTTTCAAATGAAAGATTTAGAAAAAGTTTGTGGTTTTGATATTTTGAATATAGTAAAATGTTTAAAAGCATGTTGACATTATATTTTTCCAAAAATGATTAGATGTATAAAAAGTTTATTTTAGGAAAATATTGTTGTTATAGTATGTTGTGTTAGACATTGAAATTGTTATTTATTTAGTTATTAGTGGGTTTTAATTATGATTTTGTTTCATTTCTATAAAATGGAACCCAACATGCAGCATAGGAGCCAGTTAAAAGATGTAATTAAGTATGTGGTTTCACCTGATCCACAGGTGAACCAAAACATGGCCCAAATCATTGTGTAGCCTTTTCAAAAAATTCTATCTAGACTAGAACCTAACATACTTTTTACAATATAAATCACTATTGAAAACTCCATTTTGATGAATTAAGGTTACTTTTATGGTAAGAGGGTATAACTCCAACAATTAGAGATAGAGGAAGAAGAAAATCTATTCTCAAGGGGCTGGAACACATCAGAATCAAACCACATTACATAATAAACCTTCTTCCAAGACCCAAGATCATGTTTTGATGTTTTAATTGTGGTTCACTAAGTCACATCAACCTAGAGTGTATAGAACAACTGAGATCATGCCAAAATTTCAAAAAAAAATGGGAATCTCATGCGCAATTTTCACTTTACTCTGAGGTCAGGTGTTGGGGACACATCTCAGGTATTGCAGGTGACATATGCTTCAATATGTTTATGATACTAGAATACCTCTCATCATCATTTCATAGCTCACCATGGTGATTCAAAAAATACAAAGACTCCTCATAAAGGTAAATCCAAACAAGTAAATAGAGAATATACTAAAGAACAAAGAAGTTATATTATGATGAGAAGTGTATTATATATGATCATTCTGGACCATATATAGTGTAGGTAATGATTCATTTGAGTTTTACCTTTCTGATAGTTTTGTCTGATACTGGTGAATCACATTCCTTTATTATTTCCCATGTTTTTTATATTCTATTTATAAAACACTAGATGATTTCCTATGTGATAAATATCTAATATCCTCTTGGGGAAAGAGAATGTAATGCCTTTATATGTAGAGAATGTTCTATAACTATAGAGGGAGTTATGATGAAATGGGAATTATTTGTGCCAAAAATTGATTTCTGTGATGTAATCCAGGGTATGGATTGAATGAAAATGTTTAAGGCTCACATCAATTGTAATAGAATAATAATAGGTTTGAAGAATGAAAATAGAATTGAAAAATCTTTATAGGATAAGGGGTTGAAAATAAAGGTTCAATGGAATTGTCTGCACCAACATTCAAATAAATCACATACTAGTTGACAACTTTGTATTTGGATTCAATGGAAGAGGTTGGGAAGTGATGTTTTATTGGGTTGGTGCATCAGTTTCTTATTGTTTTTCACTAAAATTAATCTAAGTTACCACTGGTATGAGATGTGGAATCTCAATTTCTATCCACCCATGTACCAGTCCTATCTGACTTTCATTTTATCAAGATAGACCAACCTAATTAATTGATTTTAAAGTGTAGTGGGATGTGCTAGAAAAAAATAGTTTCATTCCACCTAGAATAAATTTTTGAGAAGAAATGTACTTTTTTGTGAAGAAATAATAATGAATACTAATGATGTGCATGGATTATAATTATCTTAACCATGAAAAGATAAATAATATGTATCCACTACTAATCGTTGATGATATATTCAATCAACTGATGGGATCATAGTGGCTCTCTAAGATATAATTGTGATTAGGATATCACCAATTGAATGTTCGGAAGATGGACATTCAACAAATGGCTTTTAAAAGTATATATCGCCATTATTAATATGTGGTAACTCATTGTGGACATTTCAATGAACCAACGACCATTATGGGATAGATGAGTCACATATTTTAGTGATGTCTAGTTTCATTTTTATCAATTTTTTGGATGACATATTTAGGTATTCAAAGGGCTGATCATGATAAACACTTGAATACAGTGTTGAGAATCTTGAGATACCATCGGTTATATAAAAAACTATCAATGTGTAATTTTTTATAAAATATTTATTATTTATTGGCCTTCTAGTTTCTGAAGGAGGTGTTTCTGTGGATACGAAAAATATATATATTTTTATCTATTGGGAACTGCTGATTAATATATTTGAGTTATTAATATTTCTCATTATAGGATGTTATTACTGACAATGTTTAGTGACTTCTCATGACTAGCTTCATATATGGTAGATTTTAAAAAAGAAGAATATTCCTATCCAATGGACTAAGGAATGTAATAATTTTTTTCATGATCTAAAACCTAATCATACATCTACACCAATAAAGAGTTTTACTTAATTAGTACGAGGGTACAAGGTATAAATTGATGCTTCATGATCTGTGATGAGTTTGGCTCCCCATAATTGAGACCATCTAGTTTCTTATGGCTCATGACTGCTGAGGGTGCATGAGAATAACTATCAAAAACATGATTTTGATTTAACTACAATAAACTATGATTCAAATATTTGGAGTCATTATCTATGTAAGAACACCTTTTTTTATTCAAAAGACTTTGGAATATTCTTGATATTATTCCAGAGCAGCACCTTCAGACGGCGTGCGATTCCGAGCCCCGGTGTGGTCGGAATTAAGTTTTCAGTGCGTTCACACTGGGAATGCCAAATAAATGGGGTAACTCATAAACCGAGTTTTAGATCAGAGATCTAAGTGTATAGATGGGTTCGGAATTGGGTTTTTATCCTAGGAACGACATAAAACATGTCATCACGGGGCGTTTGGACCCCTCCCTCACTTTCGGAACGTTAAACAGATAAATTAAATAATTAATTCATTCATTTAATGACTTAACTCCAGTATTTCTTAATCAGTGGTTCATTTTGGAAAATCGAGGGCACCGTTGAGTTTGGAATGTGACTTTTACCCTAGGAGGTTTATAAGTTTTTCAGGCGTGGGCCGTCTGTGAAAAATGGCCCCGGGGGCATTTTTGTAATTTGGCGGCCTTAGGCATTTAGGTTAAAAATAATCAAACAGATGCTTGAATCAAATTCCGAGACTTCCATTATGCTCGAGAGGTGGTTTTTACCCAATGGGAGGTTTAATTTTGACCTCGCCAAACTTTTTGGATGCGGGTAAAAATTAGGGGTTTATGTTAATTAAAATTTTATTTAATTTTCTTATTTATACCCTTAATCAATCCCTCGTCCTCCCTTTGCACCTCCTAGCTGAGGAAGGCTCAACCAAGGAGCTCCTCCAATCATCTCCATCATCCTCACCTCTCCGGTGAGGTGTGGAAACTCTGGCGGTCCGTCGGCGAAGCTCCGGGCTACGCCCAACGAAGTAGGATCTTGTTTATCATTTCGTTTTTAATTCCCGAACCTACATTGATTTCAATTTCATGTGCTTAATTGCATCTTAAACATCGAGTGAAGCCCATGAATGCATATTATATTTTCTTCTCTTTCCGACGCATGTTTCGGATTTGAAATCCGATTTCGGAGGAGGCCGCAGTAGTTTTACGAAGATCACGAGTTTTTGAAGTTTGTAGCTGGTTTTGGGTGTTCCGGCGGTCCGAGGAGCGACTGCGTAGGGCTGAGGCGGTGGAGGTCCCTCTTGGCGGTGGCGGCTCCTCTTCCATGTGGTGGGGAACTCAGCTTCGGCAACGGCACAGTGAGGTCCAGGCGGTGGTGTTGGCCGATCGGTGTGCGGCATAGGGGGCTGTGGGTGAGGGCGAGCCTGTGGAGGCGCTCAGTGAGGGGGCTTCAGTGCGCGCGAGCAGCCTGGCAACTGTGAGGTAAAGGCCGAGTGGGCCTCCCGGGAGAGCGTAGCGGAGACCGGGGGGAGCAAGTCCCGCCCCATGCGGGTCTCCCGGTCGACGCAGGTGCCCAACGGGATTCCACGCCAGCGAAGCGCGGCAGTCGACCAGGTTGGCCGGAGCGGGCCGGCCCCGGCGGTTGGGTCCGGCCACATTGGGCCAGACAGACCCGGTTGGGCCCCCTAGCATTCGGGGGGGGGAATTATTTCAAAACAGCGTGTCTGTTTGACATGCCGTTTGCGGCTACAGATCCACGTTAGTGAGACAGACTTTTTAAAATGGGTTCCGTTGTTTTGGGTCCTGCACCCGAAGTTGGATGCCCCGAGATGCGTTAATTCAATACTATTAAATTATTATTAAAGTTGTGACGGACGTGGCCTGCGAGCCGGACGTTCGTTTGACATGCCGTCAGAGGCCTGGTGGCCCCGGAGATGAGACGGTCCTTCCAAGGTTGGTTCAGAGCCCTTGTAGGTTGGTTTCGTTGCTCGGTAGCATGAAATGCTAAATGTGAAAAAACAATTAATTAATTAATTAATTAATTAGATGTCTAGTCAGACCTAACTCTTATTTCAGATGTTTGATTGATGATCCGTCAGCGATAGCATGACCCCAGTACATGTGCAAACTTTTTGAGATGATTTTCGAAGTGAGGATGTTAAAATTATCTTGTGGGCCCCACAGTGCCCAGCTCGCACGCTTTATGATGAAACATCATTTTCCACCCGACATCTATTTGGGGTATTTGAGCACTGCATCCAGTGTGTTCTTTTGAGAGGATTTCAATGGCACAATCTTCCCACCTAAATTTGGGCTTGAGGTGTGGGCCCCATGGGGCCCCATTTGCATATAACACAGGGGAGTTGCAGCTTCTGCATTCGGAGTCCGTTTTAGGTGCCGCCAGCGGCGTTGTGACCCAGTAGTGTACTACGACTTTTCTCACCGGGTGTCCATTTTGGGCATTTGAGTAGTCAATCCCGTGTATTTTTTCGAGGGGATCGCTGTGGTGACATCAGTTTGCTCAGTTTCTGGATCTTTGGGTGGGCCCACATGGGTTGGTTACAGTTAATAGTATCTTTTTCCACCGGTTGACCATTTTGGGCGGGTAAGTAGTCTATCGCGCGTGTTTTTCGGTGAGGATTACAACGTTGTAATCTGTTCAGGTGAGAGAAGCCTCATACACGATCTTATTAAATGTGGAAGCACGAAAGGTGTATCAGGGGAAGTTTTTTCTACAGTGTTTGAAGAGAACCCTTGGGGTGTGATCACCTTCACTCTTTGGAGAGTGATGTGAATTATTAATGAGATGATGTTGGTCATTCCTGAGCCATTGAGGTGGCATGTTGGGGATTTTACATTTACGCCCTTCGCGTTGACGTCGGGTTCCGTGTTCACGATAGCCTTTGACCTCGAGCGTGGTATACTCTGGGAGTATACGGGAATTCTTGGAGGTACATGTGGATGGTTGTACCTGGGAACGTTTGTGCGCTTTTTGGGGGTTGACTTGGGGCCACACATCGTGTGGGTCCCATGTATGTACCGTGTTCTCCTTTGCATACTTGTGACCTCTCACGACGTAGAGGGTCCCTCTGTTCTCGATGGTTTAGACAAGAAGGGTTGAGTGGTTTCCCATGGTTTTTTTCTAGAGTTGGGTGGTTGTGTGATACCCACGATGAGTTCTGTTGGAATGTGTTGCACCGTCTAGTGGAGATGGCCAGAGCAGTTACGGGTTTACCCTCTAGTAGAGACTGGGATGTGGGTTACTCATCGACTTCTTCGGGTTTACCCTCCAATAGAGACTGGGAAATGGGTTTCTCAATGACTTCTAGGGTTTACCCTCTAGTAGGGACTGGGTACTGGGTCACCCAACACTCTTAGGGTCTACCCTCCAACAAAGACTGGGCAGTGGGTCACCTGACGACCTCTTGGGGTCTACCCTCCAGCAGGGCTAGGCAGTGGGTCACCCATCGTCTAGTTGCAGATCTACCCTCCAGCATGGCTGGGCAGTGGGTCATCTGTCGACTAATTCCAGGTCTACCCTCTAGCGGGGCTGGGTAGTGGGTCACCCGTTGACATTTTAGACTCAGTCCTTTCTACTAGGCTAGTCTATGGCTTTCCTCTGTGACTACCGTAATGGGACCATTAGATTGTATGGGTCAGTTATGTGACAGCTTGGACTTTGAGGAGACCTCTCAACTACATGGCAGTGACGAGGTGTGGCCTGATGTTCCCCCAGAACTCTCAAGTACGAGGGGTGCTTTGCTCACCGAGACGCGTCCTTGCGACGTGACCTAAAACCATGCAGGCGAGTCAGTGCCGCCCAATGTAGATAGTGTCTAGGTGCGGTGATTTGAGCCCCTTGAATTGTAGTTCGGGGTAGACGTGCGGGCTGTTGGGCATTGATGGTGTTTTCTTCTAGGACTGTTGGTGACTCACTTTCTTGGGCTGAGATATGGGATGGAGATCCCCTTATGATCTTGTTCGGGCTTCTTGATTGAGCCTATGGATATGTATATACCTTGTTCCAGTAACCACTCAATGGGTTTTGGCTACTCTCCTTCCATGAGAGGTGAAGACGCGCGGGGTATGCCACATGCTTTCTGTGTCTAGCTTCTCGTGGTTGGACGAGTCTACTCTCCTGCTATTGGTAGCGAGGACTTGACGGGAAGTTCAACCTCTCACCGTTTCCAGCTCCTTGTGTCTAGACGACTCTACCTTCTTTCCTATTGTTGGGTTGAGCTGGACTCTCTGCTGTACTCTTTACTAGACTCCTTGTGCAACTCCTTTACCTTCCCCTATTGGATCTACTACTAACCCTTTGGTACGTCCTTTGTTTCTCCCTCAACCTTTGGGGTATCCTACAGAGTATTGTTTATACTCACCCCTACATGGGCTGTTCCCGCACATGGTGTGCCCTTGCAGATGACGGACAGGTTGGTCGTGACTTCAGCAAAGCATAGGAGTTGATGAGCTTGGACCGCGTGCAGTCGTCGGAGTCAGGTTCCAGGTGGGGGACCCTTCCAGCTCTTTTTCTTTTGTTTACCTATTGCTTGGTTTTGGAAGTTTTTTTGGTTGGGCGTGTGTTTTTCCCTTTTCTTTTTAGTGTAACTTCAACATTTACATTGTATGGTTTAGAGTTCGATGAACTTGTGGTTTATTTATAGTAGTTTCCCGTTTTTTTCTTGTCTTTTCTTTTAATCTACACTTTTGCATTGAGTCTGCTGCGTGTGTGTGTACAGGTACTACGGAAAAGGCCTCCCCGAGTTTTTTAGCCTTCAGCACATGTCGCCATCCCCTGGCCTATGGAGGTGGGCTTGGGGTAGTTGCGGCTAGAGCCCGGGTAGGGTCGTGTCGTGACAATCTAACCAGTGAAAAATTTACTATGTTCATAGATAATAAGATCTTGAATCATATTTTTTCATAAAGGTAATTCAATCTGAGAAAAGAAGATGGATTAATTCTCTTCAAATATTGGACTTTTCATTAATGTATACACAAGGTAATGCAAATTTTTTGGTCGATGGATTAAGTAGAAAGTTGTATGCTTTGATTACGAAAGAAGATTCAAATGAGTGGAAACTGATCTTAGTATTAGATGACATGAATGTGGAATGCAAATACCAAAGTGATGTTCTGGTTTTCATTCCATTTTCACTTGATCCTAATTTTCTAAATATGGTAGAGGCATAAACATATGATGCAAATTATATTGGCATGAGTTCAAAATTCACTGTTGGGGAGACCATTGAAGGATATATGATGTATGGAGGTTCAATATTGTGGTTTATAAATCTGACGGTTATACCTATGGATGGTTAGGAACATCAACATCATGTTTTCCACCATTCAAGATAAGATACAGATCCTTGAATATATAATATGTATAAGGCATTTAAATAAAACATTTTTTGGGTTAAAATAAAAATAATGGCGGTTGAGTTTGTTTCAAGATGATTAAATTGTCATCATGTTAAGGTAAAACTCCAATGTCCCATATGAATCTATTAATCATTACCAATTATAATGTGTAATGGGAGTAGATAAATATGTGTTCTGATACAAGTCTTTTAGGAATACTTAAGAAGCACGATTCAATATGGGTGATAGGGGATCATCTCACAATGTTGGATGGTTTCATCCCTATTAGTGAAACTCAAACGTTTGAAGATATATCAAAATTCTATATCCGAGTAGTGGTAAAAAGACATGGCATACTAGTTTCGTTAGTTTCAAATAGATATCTAAGGTTTACATCTTGTTTCTATAAATTCTCATAGAAAACCCTCGGAACTCAGTTGACTACAAGTACAATGTATCATCCATAGACAGATAGGTAATTCGAAAGGATGATACATTTGCAGGAATACTTTTTTTGGCGTCTATAATAGATTTTGGTTTCTCATTCAAATAGAACATACCCTTAGTGAAGTTTTCATTTATCAACAGTTATCAGGGATGATTAAATATAACTCCATTTTAAGTATTGAATGGGTATCCTTGAATTTCTCCACATTGTTAGTCTAAAACAAGTCATACATCACTATTTGGGCCAAGTTATTCCCAAGAAACTACAAAGAATAATTGGTTGACCAAAAAGAGGATCGAGATGCCTTAGTGTAACACCCCGAGATTTTATGAAAAATGTACTTTTTAATTTCATTGATGTCTTGTGCTGTACACTACACCAAAAGGAGCTTGCACTACACACATCCCTGACTTGGCATGCATTACATACAATCACAAACTTCCACGATAGTGTATGTTGTATGCAATACCGAGTTTCACTAAACAATGATATGTTATATGAACTAGCCGTTATGAATAGTAATACCCACTTTTTGGAATTTAATAAATTTTATCGTTCAAAATGGACTTCATTTTTGGATTTGAAATATTGAAATTATCCTAGGGTGAATTTTTGGTATTTTTCTGAAAACATTAAATTTTTGATGAATAGTGAAAACACTGGATTACTATTCAAAAACTGAATTTTTATTTAAATAATTATTTATTTTATTTAAATTTATCTAAGGTAAAAATTGATATATAATACCTATATAAGTTCATTTTAATTCATTGGAGTGATTTCATAAATAAATTTGATATATAAAAATTTTATTGAACTTTTCACCGTCTTTTACCTATCTCCTAGGAGCTTTTTGAAAACTCACATAAAACATAATTTTACCACTTCTGTAAGAGGAATTTCGAGAATCCGAGAGACACGGTAAATATCATGGAGTAATAATGTGGTTCAATAAGATAAAAATAATTTTTTGTGAGTAGTAAGTTTTTACTTTTATTTACCACGTTTAAAAGTAATTAGGGTAATTAAGGGTAAAAATGATATTATTATTTCCCTAACACTTGTAATAATTCCATTGGATAAGTGTATTTCGACCAAAAACAACCTTAGGAATATAATATTATCATTTAGGTCCACATGTATTAGATTAGTACATTTATTATTATTTTATTTAAAAAAGAGTTAAAATGGTTAAAATCAAAGTTTAATAACTAAAACATTTTTAATATAGGGTTATACATAATATAAATTCTTCTATAAATATTAATTAGAAATATAAATATATTTCCTACCTAATGGTATTTTATTTATAATTTTTAGACATTAAATAATTTATTTTATTTGTGACACAATGGTGATGCATTAATTACCTAAATAATGAAATATTAAAATTATTGATATTATAAATACCAAATAAATGTAATTTGAGTCTTTTTATGAATTAAACTTATTTTATAGGTTAATATGACATTTTATCATTGATTTAATTAACTTTTTTAGAACTAATCATGCTTTTATAATTTAAAAAAAAATCAAGTACCAAATAGTGTCAAAATTGACATAAAATAGTTTTAAAAAAATATTATTATATTAATTGTTATTTTATAACAAAAAATATAAGGCTCAGAAAAATGACATAGATAAGGATATATATATTAATAATGAACCACTTGGGGTTCTTTTGGCTTGTTATAGTATGTTTATTAACCATATAGTGTAAGAAAAAAAAGACACGGTAAAAGTTAAATTATTTAACTTAGAGTTAAATATAAATGACAAGGATAAAAAATAACCTAAATTTTTCTAAAACCTATTAGTTGAGATTATTTCAACCCATTACCACCTTAGATTCGAAAAAAATCAATTTGGAGCTTTTAAAAATCGAATATGACTTTATTATAAAATAATATTTTAAGTTCTCCAAAGGTTCCCCTCTCCTCCCTTATAAAAAGGGCACACCTTCCTTCTTCTCTTCACGCCATTTTTAGCCATGAAGCTTGGAAAACCCCATAAAATTACTCTTCTCAACCTCTCTAGTTATTTCATAGAGGATATGGTCTTCTCAAAATACCAACTCTACTTCCTTAATAGGAATCTTAAAAGAGGTGCGTCGAAGAAGAGGTAATCTCTTCTTCTGATTCTCTCAAGTTTCTATTATCTATTACTTATTATTATTTAATTGTATCATTATAAAGTAATAACATAATTTTTACTTATATACTGATATGTTATTATAAATTTTAAACAACCCTAATTCACCTTTTATACATCCTATGGAAAACGAAATCACGGCGCGTGCGTATGTATGGAACACCGTCTCCACGACGTGGTGTAATCTGTTTTCGACCACCACCTTACATGGATGGGTATAATGATGTAAATAAATAACTATATATTATTATTGTAAAGTGATATTGATTCTGTAATATTACACATACACATAAATAAAATTCCATTATCATGGGAATTATATCATCACTCGTGCGTACGTACAGACTACCATGTCCACGACCCGATGAGATTCATTCTCCATGTTAACCATTAATTAATGATTATAAAGTATATATAAGGAATAATAATTAAATATATGAAATAATAATGCTACTTGATATATATATATATATATGTATTTTATCTACTTAATTCCATTCAATTCAATAAGGAAACAAAAACAGCATTCATGCGTACGAACGGTCTACCGTCTCCAAAAACGGTGTATTTCATTTAATTTATCTCTCTATTATATATATATATATATACATAATATATATGATATATAAATCATGATTTAAATTATGGAAGTAATTGAATCATGATATAATTAATAATAATATCAAGAACAACAAGTCCAAACACGTATGATAAATAAAATGATTTTACCCAAAATGCCGCTTTTACATGGAATTTACAAAAGAGCGACTAATATAAAGTCATAAGTGAACCATATATGATATAATAACAATTAATATGATTATGTAATAAGTCAATGGAATTATTTAAATCATTATACAAGAGGTTCAGATACGTACGAAGCAAATAAGACCTATGGTAAGGGATAATTTTTCAATCTCATATTTATTCGAGATTACTTATTCGTAAGTATTTACTAGGGTTATATATTTCAACCATGTCCATAGAAATGTTTTTCATAAAGTGTTTAATATTCTCCCATGTATTTTTAAAGTAATTTTTAACCCTCTTTTACTTTTACTTTGTGTTATGGAAGGAATCTTTCTTTTTTTTACCATACATGGTACTTTTTGACTTTTCTGACAGAAGTATGATGAGAATGTTTTTTTAACTTATATGGCATCAACTGATTTTTACAGTTTCATAATTCCTTATTTTCATTAATCTTACTCTACAATATTTAATGACTATTTTCAACAAAATCCTTTTCTTTTAATATTCTATCGCATTTTGTGAAAAAAAATGATTTTGAAGAAGAAAGGATATTTTCCTCAAGAATTCATTTCAAGTGTTTTATCAAAACTATTTTCCATTTAAGATGACATTATTTACCATGTTTATGTTTCAAGTATAATGTCTCTATTATTTACATGGTGTGAGTTTTCTTATGATGTAATGATATCCATTTGTTTAATATGGATTATGTGATGATGGGATGATGTTTATGAAACCCATTTTAGTCTTTGGTTTATGATGAATGTTTTATGTTTATTATATGGCACAAGTAAGAATGATTTCATTATGAGATTGGTGGAACCTATATCTCCCTTCAATGCATTGGGTATATATTTATATCTCATCATATAGACATGGATATAATGGTAAGTAAATCTGGTTCAGTGTTAGTGGACTGGAACGAGGAGTGAACTCGATTCAGAAAGGGATTTTGTCCACTAAGATGGTTTCGGAAGCAATTCCTTAGATACAATGTAAATCATATCACGTGCTTAATGTTTTTACACAATTAAAAGTTTTATTTCCAATCTATTTTATCATGATTCAGGTTCCATTATGATCTATGCCTTACGTACTGCCATGTTTTATGTAATTCCTCAAGATTTCGATATTTAAACATTATGTTCATGTTTTTATGTTCTAATGTATCTGGTTCGTTTTATTTTCTCCATGATTACCCTTACTGAGCATTTGAGCTCACCCTTTATATGTTTTCATTTCCCCAGGATATAAAGAAAGGTTTTAGGTATGAAAACAAAAGGATGTGACCTTTATGGGAGATGTTGAAGATCATTCACCATGATTAGAAGATTATGTTCCTATTTTTCAAAGACACTAAACTATTACGGTCCTTTAGCGTTTGTTTTTGTTATGTATTAAGTATTCTGAAAAAGTAATGTAATGTCCATGTATGTCAAGATTGGGTCTCTACAGTTGGTATCGGAGGTTCGGTTTAGTCAACCTTTGGAAACTAGGATGCGAAAACATTAGTGAGATTCCTAGAGATATTTATAAGGTATGTCTAGGGATGTCCCTAATGTAATGTATAAGTATTGGTTATAGTCCTAGAATTACGGTAACGATATTATAATTAAACCTAAGACGTTATATATTGAAGTTACTCCCCCTTGATTATGATTTTGGCCTCTCACACTAATCTTTTTGGGTTTTAGAAAATGGATGGAAATAGGAAGATTCACAATAATGGAGGATATAATGGACAATGGAATGATATTCTTCATGAGAAACCAAATGAAATTGAATCTGAAAGTACACATATCGTTATTATTCCTAATCAAAAATCTCATAATATGATCAATACTCTCAACTTTAGTAAGTTTCCTGAATCAGATAATAATAGAATTATGGAGTTTAAAGATGATCATAGAGGAAAGAAAGTACAATTTCCATCATGTAAATCATGTGAGAAGAGGCAGTAGGGAGAATGCTTCAAAGGAACTGGAAGATTCTTTGGTTATGGAAAAGAAGGACACCAAGCTAGTAATTGTAATGGAAAAGTTTCATTTAACACCATGGACAAGGATAATGTTATTACTAAGACATCAACAACGGTTAAGTGTTTTAAATGTGGAATGTACGGGAATTATACAAACCAATTCCCTAAGGTAAAATCTCATAAAGAGAACCAGCATGGTCAAGTGGGTAGTATTTATGTGGATGATGATAAAGAGACTACAAATGATATATGAGATGGAAGAAATGATGAAGTTCAGTAAGTGGTTTAAGAAGGTAGTGTAATGATTGTATGTTTATTAAGAATAATGTAAGGTACACTACTGGAATTTGGTCTTTTCCCAATGGTAGTATACCAACAGTTTATTTAAACCATTGGCAAAGGGAATTTTGATGGACCCTTTCCCAACGGTTCACTGGAACCATTGGGAAATGGGTGCTAATCTCACACATTTTCCAATGGTTCCAGTGAACCGTTGGGAATGGTGTGCCTTTGCCAACGGTTTTTATAAACTATTGGCAAAGGTTTTCCCCAAATTGCAGATCGCGATCTCCACTCCCCATTCGGTCAGAGCCCTAATCTATTCGCTCTTCTTCTCTCGCGAACCCCATCCAAATCTCTTTCGCTCCACTTCTCTTGTGAACCCCCCATCTGAACACCATCACCCCACATCCCAACAGGTACACCCCCATCCGAATAGGTAAAATTTGATCTCAACCATATTGTTGTAGTTGTTTTAATGAATAGATTTTTTCCAGGTGTTGGTGGTTTACTTAATTATTAAAATTAATATCTTAATAGGATATTGTTTATGTTTATGGAGACTTATTTAATGTTTTTATATTCTATGTTTGGAAGGAGAGTGTTCAAAACATGTAAATCAGAGTTGGGGGAGGCTATCGTGAACGTTTACATGTTTTGGATAATGGATTGTGGGAATTATGGATTGTGTTCAAACCAATTTGATATGTTTTGGATAATGGATTGTGGGGGTAGGGGGTGTCCACGGGGGTGGATGGGTTGTCCACGAGGGTGGGTGGGGCTATCCACGGGGGTGGGAACGGCTGTCCACAGGGGTGGGCGGGGCTGTCTAGGGGGTGTGGGCAGTCTTGGGGGTCTGGGTGGGGTGTCCTGGTGGGGGAGGGGTGTGTGGGGTGTCTAGGGGGGTGGTATGTCTAGGTGGTGGTGGTGGTGTTGCAGGGGAGGTGGTGTGGGATGTTTGGGAGGGTGGGCGGGGCTATCCAAGGGGGGTATGGGGTGTCCAGGGGTTTACGGGGGTGGGTGGGCTGTCCACAAGGGTGGACGGGGTGTCCACAGCGGTGGTCAGGCTGTCAAGGAGGGGTGGGCGGGCTGTCCAAGGGGGTGGGTGGGCTGGCCACAGGGGGTAGGGGTGTCTAGGGGGGTGGTCGGGCTATCCAAGGGGGTGGGGGGAAATCCATAGGGAGAAGGGGTGTCGAGTGGGGTGGGTGGGCTGTCCACGGGGGTGGTTGGGCTGTCTAGGGGGTAGGGGGTGTCCACGGGGGTGGGCGGGGCTGTCCAGGGGGTGTGGGATGTCCTGGGGGTCTGGGTGGTGTGTCCTAGTGGGGGATGGGTGTGTGGGGTGTCCAGGTGCGGTGGTATGTCTAGGTGGTGGTGGTGGGGTTGCAGGAAAGGGGGTGTCGGCTGTTTGGGAGGGTGGGCGGGGCTATCCAGGGGGTACGGGGTGTCCAGGGGGGTACGAGGGTGGGCGGGTTGTCCACAAGGGTGGACGGGCAGTCCACGGGGGTGGCCGGGCTCTCAAGGAGGGGTGGGAGGGCTATCAAGGTGGGGTGGGTGGGCTGGACACAGGGGTTAGGGGTGTCCAGGGGGGTGGGCAAGCTATCCAAGGGGGTGGGGGCGTCCATAGGGAGAAGGGGTGTCGAGGGGGGTGGGTGGGATGTCCACGGGGGTGGCTGGGCTGTCTAGGGGGTAGGGGGTGTCCACTAGGGTGGGTGGGTTGTCCACGGGGGTGGGAGGGGCTGTCCACGGGGGTGGGAAAGGCTGTCCACGGGGGTGGATAGGGGTGTCCAGGGGGTGTGCGCTGTCCTGGGGGTCTGGGTGGGGTGTCCTGGTGGGGTGTCCTGTTGGGGGAGGGGTGTGTGGGGTGTCCAGGGGGGTTGGTATGTCTAGGTGGGGGGGGTACATGGTGTCCAGGGGTGTACGGGGGTGGGCGGGCTGTCCACAAGGGTGGACGGGCTGTCCACGGGGGTGGTCGGGCTGTCAAGGAGGGGTGGGCGGGCTGGCCAGTGGGGTGGGTGGGCTGGCCACGAGGGGGTAGGGGTGTCCAGGGGGTGGGCGGGCTATCCAAGGGGGTGGGGGCTGTCCATAGGGAGAAGGGGTGTCGAGGGGGTGGGCGGGCTATCCAAGGGGGTGGTGCTATAGTGGTTTTGGATTGTTTGATGTACTCTTAGTGTATTATAAACCCTCATTTCTTCCATATTCATTTAAATTGATTTAATATCATTTTTTTCACACACACAATTATATCCTCTCAAAATATATTTAGATTGTATATTCATTCTTATGGTGTTAAATATTTTAGTAAATGGTCATACTAGCTTCTTTTATGTGTTCTAGGGGTTTAGACTAATGACAGGGCTGCATGATTATTGTGGGGGTATTCTTTTCATATAAATATTCCTATAAACCCCGACCCCCTTGGACAACCTAACCACCCCCACAGACAGCCCGCCCACCTGGACACCCCGACCCCCCTAGACAGCCCCCCACCCCCTGGACACCTCCGACCCCCCGGACGGCCCCACCACCCCCTAGACACCCCGCACCCCCCTGGACACGCCACACCCCCCTTGGACAGTCTCGCCACTCCCATGATCCTCATCCTACTCCTAATCCTGATCTACTTGAAGAAGTTAAAGTATAAGACTCATATACTCCCAACAAGACCCTTAAGGATTATGTATTCCTTGATCCACTTCCAATATCTTACTGGTCAATCCGTGAATATAGGCATTAGAAATTTTGTATCTTATTTTCTTATATACACTGTATTTTGTTGTATTTTTTAATATGATTATCATATAGAGTAATGTGTCAGTTATGATTTTATATAGAGTAAACAATTTTCATTTACGTAAATATTTTTTTGATTAAACTTTAATATTATTGAATTGATTTGAAATTACTTATTGCGATTTTTTTACAGAATGGATAGAAGTTGGATGTACGAAACTAATTGGATTTCAACCTATTTTCAAAATAATTTGAACAGCTTTCTAGATTTTTCATTTGACAAGGCTTCAGATAGTGGTCGCATACACTGCCCATGTTTTAATTATGTTGGAAGACCTTGGTTGAGCTGTGAAGCTGTTAGCTATCATATAACCAAATATGGTTTCCAAACAAACTATTATGTGTGGTATCACAATGGAGAGAAAATGGAATCTCAAAATGTTGATGATCCAAATGATAAGACTGAATTGGAGAGTGTGATGTATGATCGGTTTCCATTTATTCGACATCATGAGAAGGAAAGGATGTCCAGCCAACAAGATTTCAATACAAGCACACATGATGCGTCCAATGAAAATGATGATGTTGATAGGGTGAAAAAATTGAATGATGCTACGACGACTCCAGCATATCGGCAATGTGATAAAATGAAAAAGTTGTAATGTTTAATCTGATTGTTTCATGGGAAAACTATGTAAGGGATTTCAAATACTACAATTGATTATATTCTTACCTTCTTGTAGTACTTACTTCTAGATGATGCAGATATTCCCTCAAACCACTATATGGAATGGAAGTTGGTTGATGAACTTGGATTCTCAAAAAACAATATTCATGCTTTCCCGAATGATTGCAGCTTATTTTGGGAGGAAACTGCTGAAAGAAATGATTGTATAAAATGCGGAACCTCCCGATGGATTCCAAAAGATGATGGAACACCATCTCGTGTGCCACAAAAAGTAATGTGGCACTTTCCATTGATCCACAGATTACAGAACCTTTTCATGTCTGATGAAATATCCGTAAAAATGTGATTGCATGACAGAGAGAGAAAAAAGAATAATGAAGAGTTGGTTCACCCTGCAGATGGATTTGCATGGCAGAGATTTGATGCTCGATATCCTGAATTTGCAGCCGACGTGCGTAATGTGAGACTGGGTCTTTCATGTGATGGTTTTAATCCATTTAGGCATATTCTTACTTCACAAAGCACATGGCCGGTTTTCATACACATTTATAACCTTCCCCCTTGGTTGTGTATGAAAAAGCCTTACAATTTCTTGATTATACTGATATCTGGCCCTTCTAATCCCGGAAATGATATAGATGTATACATGAATCCTTTAATAAAAGAGTTTAAACTTCTTTGGGATGTGGGTGTGCCCACATACGATGCATGTTCGAAAGACATATTTCAGATGCGTGCTGTACTTATGTGGACTATCAATGATTTTCCTGCTTATACAATGATGTCTAGATGGAGCACAAAAGGAAAATTGTCATGTCTTGTTTTTATGAAGAATACTCGATCGAGAAGACTGAAATATCGTCGTAGTTTTATTTTTATGGGACATCGACGATTCTTGCCAATGAACCATCCATATAGAAACAATCGTTGATGATTTGACAATACCATGGAGAATGACGATCCACCTCAGTGTATGTCTGGAACAGATGTGCTTAATGAATTGAAAGATTTTAGTTATTCATTTGGGAAGAGTGTAATGAAATCTAGAAAGAGGAAAAAAATTTCAAATGATACCTGTTACAATTGGAAGAAGAAGAGTATATTCATTGAGTTGTCATATTGGTCAACCAACTTGTTACGTCATTTCTTAGATGTAATGCACATTGAAAAGAATATATTTGAAATGTTGCTTTCGATTCTTCTAAATGTCAAGGGGAAGAAAAAAGATGATTTACGATCTCGGCGTGACTTGGTAAATTGGGGGATCAGACTAGAATTGCATCCTGTCTGTATCAGTGAAAATAAATGGAAAGTTCCATGTGCTTCTTATGTGATGACTCCTGCAGAAAGAAATCAATTTCTGGAAGTGCTAGAGACTATTAAAGTTCCTGATGGCTATTCAAGCAATATATCAAAACGGGTCAACAGAAAAGAGTTGATGTTTAAATCTTTGAAGACTCATGATTGTCACGTCCATTTGCATGAGTTGATTCCAATAGCAATCTGTCATCTCTTGTCCAATAATGTTAGAGTCTCGGTTATTCGGTTGTGCTATTTGTTTAGAGATCTTTGTGCTAAGAGGTTGTCCAAATCCCTCGTGCAAAAACTGTTGGCAGAGACACCATTAATTTTGTGTGAGTTAGAGAAAATATTCCCTCCATCATTTTTTACATGAATGTTGCATCTGAATGTCCATCTTCCGACCGAAATACTTCTTGGAGGACCCGTTGCTTTCCGTTGGATGTATCCAACTGAAAGAATCATGTGCACATGGAAATCATATGTTTGGAACAGGAACTATCCCGAAGGTTCTATTGTGAACGGTTACTTGGATCAAGAATGTATGGATTTCTGCTCAATGTATTTGTCTGATCATAATACGAGAATAAACAGACCAATGAGCAATGAAAAAGAACAGTATGGGAAAATTGAACCCAGTTTTCCATCACTTCCTCAGACAGGAGGAATTCCGGGATCATATACATTGACAACATTAAACCTTGAAGAGCGAGAGATGGCACATTGCATAGTGTTGTTCAATTGTGTTTTTTTCGATGAGTATATAAAGTAAGTTAATTTTACATGTATCTCTTATCTTATCTCTTGTAATTTTAAATATTTGTTAAACTATTATTATTTTAATCTACAGGGAACATAAAGAATTTATATATATAAATAATCGTTCTTTATCTTTGAGAATGAAGGAGACTTTGCATAGCAAAGGGTTTTTTACTTGCTTGAAATTGAAGGTAAAAATATTTCTGTAATAACTAAATAAAAATAATATTTAATTAAGTTTACTATTTTTTTATATTTCAGGTATCGAGTTTGCCTACAGACTATGTTTTTGAGGAAATAAGAGCTTTGGCTTTTGGTCCTAATACCATGGTTCGTGCTTGTAAATCACTTCTGATCAATGGATACAAATTTGTTATCACTGAATGAGCAAGAAACATGAGAACACAGCATAATGGTGTTATGCTAACTGCCACAACAGACTATTATGCCAGTTCAAAGGACACTAGACCTCATTCTGAAAATGTTGCTTATTATGGTGTCGTGGAGAAAATAATAATTTTGGATTATTACTCGCATGGTCGAGTCACGATGATGAAATGTCAATGGTTTGATTCAATTACGAGGCAAGGCACCTTTATTGATGATTGTGGATTTAGAGTTATTGACATGACTCGCACTCTTTCCACCGATGAACCATATGTATTGGCATCAATGGTGAAACATGTTTTTTATGTCAAAGATCATCGTCATCCTAAATTCGGTGTAATTGATGAAGTAAATCCCAGACATGTTTTTGATGATGGTGATGTTGAAGTTGACACTATACCTATTGCAATTGGAAGCAATCCGTTTATTACTTATGATGACCCCAACAGCTCAATTGTCAGAGTTGATTGTGAACCCGAAGTTGTGGTGGGAAATATATAGAATCATACAGTCGTGTTCTCACCTACATGTTTCACCTACATCATTCAGAGTGTGTATGCTAGTACTTACCTTCATAACACCATAAATATTCTGTTTCATTATGTTCTTTTTATAATAATTTTTTTTCTATATTTTGTTTTTTGGGTTACACATTAGTTATCTGTTTCTAATTACTTTCATATTTGTTTTCATTGCAGAAAATTACACCCATTAAAGAGAGGCGGCGGAAAAAGATGACAGATAATAATCGTCGCATGGTACAGATGGTTGTTCCTCCACTCATCCTTATTGTGAGTATTTTATTTCAAATATAAATATTTCAATAACTTATAATATCATGTGTTTACTTTTCTGTCAAACTTTTTTTCAGGATCCACCCCCTAGATGACAGATTTCTGATGGGGAGCCTGATATTTCTCCCAGTAGAGAGGTTGGTGGTACGAGGGCTCGTGGGGCGAGAGTTAGACGATCCACTACCACAGAAGTATCTGCTACTCCCTATTTTGATCCAGGCATGTCTTCAGGGACATATGAGATATTTAGACCTACGATGTTTACACTACCAGCAGGCCAGACGTCTATGCCATCATCTTTTCCTTCTGGTTCATTATCTCCAGGTTATTATATTCCACCTTCTTCGACTCCTACTACGACACAGTATGTGGCTGAGGAGCATACACTGAGGGACACTCCACCTGTACAGGATATTCCTTCAGGTTCTGGACCCATTGATCCGACTACCATAGGTATATTTATATAACTCTATCAAGTTTTTATACCAAAATTTATTTTTATTATAACTTGTATTGATATTATTTTTCTTTAAAAATAGATTCATCTACAGATACGAGGTGGGGGAGGGGGCGTACTCGGTTGTGTGCGGTATGGAACTGCCAGACACAGTTGATGGTAGAATACAATGTTGATGTACAAATGATTGAGAAATCTGGGCAGCAATGTCGGGGTTTTTTGGCGACGCTAGCCAAATACTCCGATATCATTCCGGTCAGCCCTCTCTCTTGGAGACATATGCCACCCGATGTCAAGGATAATGTGTGGGCACAAATATGGGTAAAAAAATCAATTGGATTTAATGTATTATATTTTTGTACTTAAATGAACTAATCAATTTGGTTTCAGCTTCGGTTTAACTTCCCTGATGGTGAAGGTGCACGACCAGCACGTTTAACAGAGCTAGGAGAGCTTTGGGGAGCGTATAAGCACGAGCTATATGTTGGCTGGTGTGATAGAGTGGGCACGGAGTTAGAGACATTACCAATCGTGGATGACTGCCTGATAGAGAAATATCGCCAAATGATTACCCATTGGGCGACTGCCAAATTTAAGGTATTAATCTCATTTGAGTTATTTAAATGAGAGTTTTCATATTTTGCATTAATATAATCTTATTAATTATTAATCATTATTTAGAAATCTTCGGAAAAAAACAGAAAAAACTTTGATTCAATGAAATACCTCCACACTTTGGGGCGCACAACAATGTCAGATCATGAGAGGTAGCAGGTACGATATAGTTGTTTATAATTTTTCTTTAGGACTTTCCCTTTTTATTGGATCCTACTTAAAATATGTGATTTATTAAATAATGAATAAATGATTATACTTTCACTTTATATTGTTTCAATTTCATTACAGAAGCACAAAATGAATATTGAAGGACGTATCCCTCGAGAAAAATTGTTTTTCTCGAGTAGAAGAAAAAAATATGGAACTGCGGTAAATGAATCGACCCAAGAGAAGATTGTAAGTTTTAATTTGTTTATTTCAAAGTTTAATATCCAATTTGAAATTTAATAATCTTTTAATATTTTTTACAGGATGCTTTAGAGGTTCTTTATGCCCAGGAGCCTGACAATTTTGGGTCACGCGATCATTTATATCAGGTTTTGGGAGATGAGCACTCTGGCCGAGTACACTGCTGACCTGGTAAGAATATAGTCCCGACGAGGTATTGGTCATCTCCAGGTATCCATTCTAGTACCACTGATTTGGAACAGGTCAAGGAGAATGCAAGACAGTCTGATAAAAGGGTCACAGAGTTGGAAGTATAAGTTCAAACAAGAGACAGAGAATTTATGAAACTGATGAGGGCTTTATCTTCATCACTTCCACCAGAGGCTAGTGCGGCTTTTCATACATTTATGTCGTCGATGGTTGCATAATCCAATGCACCAGGAGGGAGCTCTAGTGGCGATCGAGATGATAACTTTCCTGGTGATGACAAGGATGATGAAGAGGAAGAGGGAGAGGATGAGGATGTGGACGAGGGTGATGATGGGGCCGAGGGCGAGGATGGGGCCGAGGGTGAGGATAATGCCGAGGACGAGGACGAGGACAGAGATGGCGGCGAGGATGAGGCTGATGGTGATAGTAGTGATGTTGATGGTGATCAGAGGCAGATTGATCCATTACATTTTTGAATTCTGTTTAACTCTTTATTTTTTAACATGGTTTTCCACTTTGGGGTTTTCCTCTGCTTCATAGGGACGTTGCATTCAGATTTTGTTTTTTGCACTTGATTCTTATTGTATGATTAGTCTACTACATAGACATTTAGTATTCCTTGGTACTGTGATGCTCATTTTCCTATTTTTTTTACTTATCATTCTTAGATACCCATGTATTTCGTGTTTATGTATGTGGAAGATGATATGGAAAAGGTTCTTTGAAGTAGTGGCTGACACCACTCAAAGTGTCTAACATTTATTTGAAATGGACATGATTTTAAGTGAAAACAACAACTGGCATACGGAAAATAGACTAAACACATTCGGATTCTATTTAAACTATAGGAAAATGATCCATGGGTCATATCTGATGTGTACGAGTCAACCTCACCTCAATCCGAGGTCCAGTGTGTCCGGTACCACTCAAAGTGTCTTTATTTTGATTAAAATGAATGCGCTTTTAAGTAAAAAACCACATATGGAAAACGGACCAAACACATTTAGATACTGTTGATACTTTAGGACATGTATCCATGGATCATTTTTGGCGTGTAGGAGTCAACCCCACCTCAATCCGAGGAGCGTTGTGGCCGGCACCACTCAAAGTGTCTAACTTTTATTTGAAATGGACATGATTTTAAGTGAAAACAACAACTGGCATACGGAAAACTGACCAAAGACATTCGGATACTATTGATACGTTAGGAAATGTATCCATGGGTCATATGTGACATGTACGAGTCAACCCCACCTCAATCCGAGGGCCGGTGGGGCTGGGACCACTCAAAGTGTCATTCTTTTGTTTAAAATGGATGCGCTTTTAAGTAAAAAAAACCACATACGAAAAACTGACCAAACGCACTCAGATATTATTGATACTTTAGGAAATGTATCCATAGGTCATTTTTGACGTGTATGATTCAACCCTGCCTCAATCCGAGGCGCGGTGTAGTTGACACCACTCAAAGTGTCTAACTTTTCTTTAACATGGACAATTGTTTAAGTTAAAACATCAACTGACATACGGAAAACCGACCAGACACATTCGGATTCTGTTGAAACTGTTGGAAAACGATCCATGGGTCATTTTTGATGTGTACGAGTCAACCCCACCTCAATCCAAGGGCCAGTGTGGCCAGGACCACTCAAAGTTTTTCACTTTTCTTTGAAATGGACAACGGTTTAAGTTAAAACAACAACTGACATACGGAAAACCAACCAAACGCATTCGTATTCTTTTGAAACTTTAGGACAACGATCCATTGGTCATATGTCATGCGTACAAGTCAACCCCGCCTCAATACTAGGTCCTGTGTGGATGGGACCACTCAAAGTGTGTCACGTTTCTTTGAAATGGACAACTGTTTAAGTTAAAACAACAACTGACTTACGGAAAACGGACCAAAGGCATTCGGATACTGTTGATACTTTAGGACATGTATCCATGGGTCATTTGAGACGTGTAGGAGTCAACCCCGTCTCAATCCGAGGGTCGGTGTGGCCGGTACCACTCAAAGTGTCTTTCTTTTGTTTAAAATGGATGTGCTTTTATGTAAAAAAACCACATATGGAAAACTGACCAAATGCACTCGGATACTGTTGATACATTAGTACATGTATCCATGGGTCATTTGTGACGTGTATGAGTCAACCCCGCCTCAATCCGAGGGCTGGTGTGGCCGGTACCACTCAAAGTGTCTTTCTTTTGTTTAAAATGGATGCGCTTTTAAGTAAAAAAACCACAAATAGAAGACTGAACAAACGCACTAGGATATTGTTGATACTTTAGGACATGTATCCATGTGTAATTCGTGACGTGTACGAGTTAACACCGCCTCAATATGAGGGCCGGTGTGTTCGGTACCACTCAAAGTGTCTTTCTTTTTTTAAAAATGGATGCGCTTTTAAGTAAAAAAACGACATACGGAAAACTGACCAAACACTTTCGGATTCTATTGAAACTTTAATAAAGTGATTTATGGGTCATTTTTGACGTGTATGAGTCAACCCCACCTCAATCCAAGGTTTTGTGTGGCTAACACCACTCAAAGTGTCTAACTTTTATTTGAAATGGACAATATTTTAAGTGAAAACAACAACTTGCATACGGAAAACCGACCAAACGCATTCGGATTCTATTGAAATGTTAGGACAACAATCCATGGGTAATATGTGACGTGTAAAAGTCAACCCCTCCTCAATCCGAGGGCCGGTGTGGCCTGGACCACTCAAAGTTTGTCACTTTTCTTTGAAATGGACAATGATTTAAGTTAAATCAACAACTGTCATACCGAAAACCAACCAAACGCATTCGGATTCTGTTGATACTTTAGGAAAACGATCCATGGGTCATATGTGACGTGTACGAGTCAATCCAACCTCAATCCGAGGGTCGGTGTGGCTGGGACCACTCAAACTGTGTAACTTTTCTTTGAAATGGACAACAGTTTATGTTAAAACAACAACTGACATACGGAAAACAGACCAAAGGCATTCGGATACTGTTTATACTTTAGGATATGTATCCATGGGTCATATGTGACATGTACGAGTCAACCCCTCCTCAATCTGAGGGCCGGTGTGGCCGGGACCACTCAAAGTGTGTCACTTTTCTTTGAAATGGACAACTGTTTAAGTTAAAACAACAACTGACATACGGTAAACAGAAAAAAGGCATTCGGATACTATTTATACTTTAGTACATGTATCCATGGGTCATTTGTGACATGTAGGAGTCAACCCCTCTTAAATCCTAGGGCCGGTGTGGCCGGTACCACTCAAAGTTTCTTTCTTTTGTTTAAAATGGATGCGCTTTTAAGTAAAAAAAATCACATATGCAAAACTGACCAAATGCACTCGGATACTATTGATACTTTAGGACATTTATCCATGGGTCATTTTTGACGTGTACGAGTCAACCCTGCCACAATCCGAGGTGCGGTGTGGCCGACACCACTAAAAGTGTCTAACTTTTCTTTGAATTGGACAACAATTTAAGTTAAAATAACAACTGACATACAGAAAACTGACCAAACGCATTCGGATTCTGTTGAAACTTTAGGACAACGATACATGGGTCATATGTGACATGTACAAGTCAACCCCGCCTCAATCCAAGGTGCAGTTTGACCGGTACCACTCCAAGTGTCTAACTTTTCTTTGAAATGAACACCAATTTAAGTAAAAACAACAACTGACATACCGAAAACCAACCAAACGCATTCGGATTCTATTGACACTGTAGTAAAACGATCCATGGGTCAAATGTGACGTGTACGAGTCAACCCCGCCTCAATCTGAGGGCCGGTGTGGCCGGTACCACTCAAAGTGTCTTTCTTTTGTTTAAAATGGATGCGCTTTTAAGTAAAATAAATGACACTCAGAAAACCGATAAAACACTTTCGGATTCTATTGAAACTTTAAGAAAATGATTTATGGGTCACTTGTGACATGTACGAGTCAACCCCACCTCAATCCGAGGCGCGGTGTGACAGACACCACTCAAAGTGTCTAACTTTTATTTGAAATGGACAGGATTTTATGTGAAAATAACAACTTGCATACGGAAAACGGACCAAACGCATTCGGATTCTATTGAAACTTTAGGACAATGATCCATGGGTCATATGTGACGTGTATGAGTCAACCCCGCATCAATCTGAGGTCCGGTGTCGTCGGGACCACTCATAGTTCGTCACTTTTCTTTGAAATGAACAACCATTTAAGTTAAAACAACAAATGACATACAGAAAACAGAACAAAGGCATTCAGATACTATTGATACTTTAGGACATGTATCCATGGGTCATATGTGACGTGTATGAGTCAACCCCGCCTCAATCCGAGGGACAGTGTGGCCGGGACCACTCAAAGTGTCTTTCTTTTGTTTAAAATGGATGCGCTTTTAAGTAAAAAAAATCACATACAGAAAACTGACCAAACACATTCAGATACTATTGATACTTTAGGAAATGTATCCATTGGTCATTTGTGACGTGTACGGGTCAACCCGGCCTCAATCTGAGGCGTGGTGTGGACGAAACCACTCAAAGTGTCTTTCTTTTTTTAAAATGGATGCGCTTTTATGTAAAAAAACAACATACGGAAAACCGACCAAACACTTTAGGATTCTATTGAAACATTAGGACAATGATCCATGGGTCATTTGTGATGTGTATGAGTCAACCCCGCCTCAATCTGAGGCGCGGTGTGGTCGACACCACTCAAAGTGTTTCACTTTTCTTTGAAATGGAAAACAGTTTAAGTTAAAACAACAACTGACATATGGAAAATAAACCAAAGGCATTCGGATACTGTTGATACCTTAGGACATGTATCCATGGGTCATTTGTGATGTGTACGATTCAACTCCGCCTCAATCCGAGGTGCGGTGTGGATGAGACCGCTCAATTTCTCTCTTTTATTTCAAAAGGAAATCATTTTAGGTGAATACAACTGAAATTTACACTCATCAACGACTCTTTTTCATGAGTTTGGTAGATTCACTCATGGGGTCATAAGTGACGAGACTCCTGAGAAAATATCTTTTCACCATATATTATAAACAATACAAATTCAATGCAAAATTCATCACAAAGCATTAAATACCCAAACCTAGTATCAAAAAAAAATTGGGATTTGAGTCAATTTGAATGTCTTATTCAACTCTAATAGATATTTATCAAACTATTCTGCCTATTAGAATTTGATGAGTGAGGTGAATTACCACCGGATGATTGTTGTCATATGTGTTTTTTTGGGCTATTTTAGTTGTTTTGTATACTGTTTGAAGTCTGTATGTGGCTTTTGTGATATTTTTTATGTAGGTGTATAGTGGAGGGTATACTAGAGGGCTGGTGTGCACTGTTTTTTTTATGCAGGTGTAGCTTCTGGGGGGGCTTCTGGGCGCTGCTGTGCAGCAGTTTTGGGAAACTCTTTACCAATGGTTTTGAACCATTGGTATAAGTTTTTCCAGATTTCTAGAAAAAGCTTGACCAACGGTTGTAAACCGTTGGTAAATTGTTTTCCAAAATTCTCGAGCACCTATACCAACGGTTTAAATGAAACCGTTGGTAAAGGGCTTTCCCCACACCTTACTGGCCAACGGTTTTGGAAAACCGTTGGTATACCCTATACCAACGGTTTTCCAGCCTATAGCAATGGTTATAAACCGTTGGTATAGCCTACTTTTCTAGTAGTGGTACTATAGAATAAAAAAATCTAAGGATTGTTACACTGTTGCCTTTTCTAGAGTTTTGAAAGTATATGTTGAATGGTACCGGTAGCCATGAAAGTTTATTTAGATATTTTTGGAAAGTACCTAATATGCGCACAAAGAAGGGATAAGGATATAATGAAATGATTGATAGTATTAATGAGATCATGACTAATATAAGGACTACGTGATATCATGATTTGAGTATATAGAAAATTTGGGATTTTAGTATGTGAAAAGAGTTAACTTTTGATAGCATTAATGTTTTCACTAAGGTTCAATGGGTATTCATTTTTCAAGAGAATACATGATTAAGGTATTCACATGTTTGGAATGTAATAAACAAGATATATCGTATGATATATGGGGGATAAATGATGGTATTCACATTCTCGTTAGATGACATTTCTAGTAATTGTTATCATTATACTATGAGATTGGACAGAAGTATTTTAGATAAGCCTAAAGATTGGAATGGATTATGTTGGACGTAAGTTAGTATTGTTTGAGGATAGAACGTTTTTCGATATAATTGATGGGATATTATAATAATGTAGTATTTGAAAAAGGAAAACCTGCAGGACGGGCGACAACCCGTCGCGTCGGACAAGGTTGTGGGAATCTATCACACAACCAAAGTGTGACATGCCTTTATCACCTACCACTGGCCTACAAGATGTCCCTGTTTAGTAGAAACAAGTTTTATTATATTATGCAGTATGATATATGAAGTATAAGTCTATTTTAGGAACCATATATGATTAATCTCACTATAGATGGACTTATGTATTTTTGATAACTTTTTCTAACCTTTTGTATGAGACAGATGGAATGTCCCATCATTCTATCACATGATCTTCTTACACTTCATGAATGATAAATTCAACATCATTTCTTTAAGAGATGAAGTGAAAATAGTCCAAGAAATGAACAACGGTGAGATTGTACCAAAATCAAGAAAGTATTTCTTTTAATTCCAAATTCTTCAACTTTAGGGAAATGACCATGAAAACCAAAAATGTTTTCCTAGTTCCCTTATATCTGATGAATTAGATAGTACCTTAGGTCATCAGAAATTTATGGCTTTGTGATTGTTGGATTTTTCATATCCATGTTCTCTACCACTCTCCATTGGAACATGATGGTTAGATTTCTCTTCAATATCCATATTTTCACCTATGTTCTCCTATGTGGAAACCCATTGATTAGTTAATTTGGGTAACCATTGTGTTTCATACTTTAGTTTCAAAAGATAAATTTTGGTATTCCTTTTTACTATGTGGGATTTTATTAAAACTTTCGAGTAGTAAACAATTTATAACCATGACGAATTTCGAGGGAAAAAATCATTTTAAGGGTGGTAGAATGTAACACCCAAAGATTATATGAAAAAATGTTCTTTTTAATTTCATTGATGTATTGTGTCATACACTACACCAAAAGGATCATTCACTACACGCATCCCTGACTTGTCTTGCATTACAAGCAATCACGACCATCCATGATAGCATATGTTGTACGCAATACCGAGTTTCACTAAACAATGATATGTTATATGAACTAGCCGTTATGAATAATAATGCCCACTTTTTGAAATAATATAAATTTTATCTTTCAAAATGGACTTCATTTTCGGATTTGGAATATCAAAATTATCCTAGGGTGAATTTTTGGTATTTTTTTGAAAACATTAAATTTTTTATCAATAGTGACAACACTGGGTTACTATTTAAAAACTGACTTTTTATTTAAATAATTATTTATATTATTTAAATTTATTTTAGGTAGAAATTGATACATAATACCTATATATGTTCAATGTAATTCATTGGAGTCATTTTATAATAATTTTAGAAATATAAAAAATTTAATTTAACTTTTCACCGTCTTTTACCTACCTCCTAGGAGCTTTTTACAAACTTACATAAAACGTAATTTTACTGCTTCTATGTGTGGAATTTAAAAAATCCGAGACACACGGTTAATATCAAGGAGTCTAATGTTGTTCAATAAGATAAAAATAATTTTTGGAGAATAGTAACTTTTTACTTTTATTTACCACAGTTACAAGTAAATAGGGTAATTGAGGGTAAAAATGATATTATTATTTCCCTAACACATGTAATAATTCTATTGGATAAATGTAGTTCAACCAAAAACAACCTTAGGAATAAAATATTTTCATTTAGGTCCAGTTCGATTAGATTAGGACATTTATTATTATTTAATTTAAAAACGAGTTAAAATAGTTAAAAGCAAAGTTTAATAACAAAAACATTTTTAATATAGGGTTATACATAAGATAAATTCTAATATAAATATATATTAAGAGTATAAATATATTTCCTACCTGATGGTATTTTATTATTAATTTCTAGACATTATATAATTTAGTTTATTTATGACACAATGGTGATGTAGTAATTACCTAAATAATAAAATATAAACATAATTCATATTATAAATACCCAAATAAATGTAATTTGAGACTTTTTATGAATTACAATAATTTTATAGGTTAATATGACCTGTTAGGATTAATTTAATTATCTTTTTTTGAACTAATCATGCTGTTATGATTTTCACAAAAATCAAGTACCAAATAGTGTCAAAATTGACATAAAATAGTTTTTCAAACAAATATTATATTATTAATTGTTATTTTATTCCTAAAAATATAAGGATCGGAAAAATAACTTAGATAAGGATATATATATTAATAATGAACCACTTTAGGTTTGTTTGGGTTGTTATAGTACATTTATTAACCATATAGTGTAAGAAAAAAAACACAGTTAAAATTAAATTATTTAACATAGAGTTAAATCTAAATGATAAGGATAAAATAGTAACATAAAATTGTATAACATCTATTGGATGAACGAATTTCTACCCATCCCCACCTTAGCTTCGAAATAAATCAATTTTGAGCTATTAATAACAGAATATGGCTTTATTATAAAATAATATTTTATGTTTTCCTAAGGTGCCCCTCTCCTCCCTTATAAAAGGGAACCCCTTCACTCTTCTCTTCACCCTTTTTGAACCTTGAAGCTTGGAAAACCCTTGAAAATTCCTCCTCTAAACCTCTCTAGTTATATCATAGAGGTTCTGGTCTTCTTAAAATATTAACTCTACTATCTTAAAAGGTATCTTAAAGGAGGTGCGTCGAAGGAGAGGTAATTTCTTCTTCTGATTCTCTCAAGTTTCTTTCTTCTTCTACTTCTTCTAATTTAGTTGAATCATTATAAAGTAATAACATCAGTATTAATTATATAGTGATATGTTATTATAAATATAAAAGAACCCTAATTCACCTTTTATCCATCCTATGGAAAACAAAATCACCGCATGTGCGTACGTACGGAATACCGTCTCCATGCCGTGGGGTAATCTGTTTTCGACTACCACCTTACTTGGATGGGTATAATGGTGTAAATAAATAACTAAATATGATTATTGTAAATTTATATTGATTATGAAATATTATTCATACACATAAATACAATTCCATGATCATGGTAATGATATCATCGCTCGTGCGTACGTACGGACTATCGTCTCCACGACGCGAGGATATTCATTCTCCATGTTAACCATTCATGAAGGATTATAAAGAATATTTAGTGAATAATAATGAAATATATGACATAATAATTCTATTGTATTTATGTATATTTATATGTATGCATGTCATATACATAATTCCATTAAATTCAATAAGGAAATGAGAAACAGCGTTCATGTGTACGAACGGCCTACCGTCTCCATGAACGATGTATTTCATTTAATTTATTGATCTATTATATATATATACTGAATATATATGATATATAAATAATTATTTACATTATTTATGTAAGTAAATCATGATCTAATTAATAATAATACCAAGAACAACAAGTCCAAACACGTACGATAAATAAAAAGATTTTACCCAAAACACTAATTTAACATGGAATTTACAAAAGAACGACTAATATAAAGTCATAAGTGAACCATATATGATATCATAACAATGAATATGGTTGTTTAATAAGTCAATGACATTATTTAAATCATTATACAGGAGTTTCAGATACATACGATTCATATCATACAAAAGGTAATGGATAATATTTCAATCTCATTTTTATTCGAGATTGCTTTTACCTAAGTATTTACTGGGGTTATATTTTTCATCCATGTCCATAAAAATGTATTTCATAAAGTGTTTAATATTCTTACATGTCTGTTTAAATTCATTTTTATGCCACTTTGACTTTTATTTTTGTTATGGAAGGAATCTTTCTTTTGTTAACCATACGTGGTACTTTTTGACTTTTCTGACAAAAGTACGAGGAGAATGTTTTTTTGACTTATACGGAAGGAACAGATTTTTACGGCTTCAAAGTGCCTTATTTTTATGAAACATACTCTACAAGATTTAATGACTATTTTCAAAAAAATAATTTTTTTTTAAAATTTCATGCAATTTTTTGAAATGAAAATGATTTTGATGAACAAAGGATATTTTCCTAAAGAATTCATTTCAAGTGTTTTATCTAAACTATTTTCCATCTAAGATGAAAAATTTTATCATGTTTCTGTTTCATGTATAATGTCTCTATTATTTACATGGTGTGATTTTTCTTATAATTAAATAATATCAATTTTTTTAATATGGATTATGTGATGATGGGATGATGTTTATAAAACCCATTTTATTCTTTGGGTTATGATGAATGTATTATGTTTATTTTGTGGCACAAGTAAGAATGATTTCATTATAAAATGGGTGGGACCTATATCACCCTCCAATGAATTGGGTAAAGATTTATATCTCATGAGATAGACATGGCTGGAATGGTAAGTTAATCTGGTTCAGTGTTATAGGACTAGAACGAGGAGTGAACTTGATTCAGAAAGGGACTTTATCCACTAAGTTGGTCTCGGTAGCAATTCATTGGCTAAAATAGAAATTATATCATGTTCTTAATGTTTTTACACAATTAAATGTTTTATTTCCATGCTATTTTATCATGATTGATGTTCTATTATGATCTATGCCCTACATAGTGCAATGTTTTATGTAATTGCTCAAGATTTCGATGTTTAAGCATTATGTTCATGTTTTTATGTTCAAATGTATATGGTTTGTTTTATTTTATCCATTCTTACCCTTAATGAGAATTTGAGATCACCCTTTATATGTTTTCTTTTCACCAGTATATCAAGAAAGGTTTTAGGTAAGAAAAAAAAGGGAACATCTTTATGGGAGATGTTGAAGATCTTTCACCACAATTATAAGATTATGTTCTGAGTTTCCAAAGACAATAAACTATTACAGTCCTTTGGTGTTTGTTTTTGTTATGTATTAAGTATTCTGAAAAAGTAATTTAACATCCATTAATGTCTAGATTGGGTCTCTACACTTATAGTCAACTGAAATGGATCTTTTCAAATGGGGTTTAATGTATTTTTTACTTCCATTGTATTTTGTGTCCATCTTGAGAAAACTGTTTTATTGTCACGTATTTATATTTTAATATAACTCTTTTTGGAAATTTTTTTTATAAAAACTTATATATATAAATGTGATAAAATGTTCTATTCTACTTGAACGAGTATAGATGTCATTTCGTAAATCCTATAGAGTTTTAGTACTCATCCATTCTTTGGAACTTTGTTTCTTTGCAGATTTCATCTACCGGGACATGGGAAAATGTAATGAATATCACATCTTTGGCACTACATCATGATACATGGTTTTTTTGTGAAGTTGAGGTGAATAGATTATGAAGCTCAAAGATTTTTTAGTTGTCTTATAGTTTTATTTTTTCTTCTTATGATATTTACATTTATATTGTAGTCATTGAATCTGAGTAAGGCACGAAATTATCATGTTCTTTATTATAAACCTCACCATCTAAAGCCCCGTATATAAGGACTCATCAATCTTCAAATAGTAATCATGTGACCTATAATGGATCTTGTATATTGTCTCAAATAGTTCTAGTCCAATAGTTTATTAGTATATAATATTATATGAAAACACCACTCTATAGTTTATTACCTTATATCCTTCCAAAAATATATCATGTAAGATCAAAATATACCTTACAAAACCAAGAAGTTACTCACAAATTGATAGTTTATGTGGGGTTCAACTGCTACACTGAAATATATATAGGACTGAAAGAGCTCTTAAAGCTCATCCACATTTAGGACAAGAGTCATGAATCATGATCAGAGTAATGGGTAACAAAAGAAATTTCTCAATAACATCTATGTAAATGAATTATGAACTTTATGAATAACATTATTAAATGGAAAGAAACATATGAAACTTAACTAATAATCCAAAAATGACATAGAATGACTTATAACCCCTATCTAAACATGGAATTCAAGTCATGAAATCCATCATATAACATCCATGTTTTACACTAGACCCTATAGGGCTTATATCAACCCTATGAGAACCTCGTGTTTAGTCTTCAAATCCAAATTTGTGATGCATCATGAAAAAAATATACAATACTCTTCCTTTTCCCTATCCACTAAAAATAGAACTCATGATCTAGATATTTCATCATCACATTGGTTAATACTAGTAATTCAGTCTTAGGGGAATCCATTAATGCATCCCCACACATTTGACGTGGTAAAAACTAATTTCCTAACAGGTAGATAATGTTCTTCCCTTCTTTACGAAACTCATTGTATTGATCTCTAGAGATAATATGATGATTCCAATCCTCATAATTGACATATCCTAGTTGTGTTTCCTATACCTAATGAAGAAAACCCCCATAAAAAAGTTACTAACTATCTCATTCCTTAAAATAATCCAACTACAACAAATACTATATCTTAAAAATATCATACTTCTGTTGAGTACAAGATTTATTTCTATGGGAATCCACTAAACAATTATCATTACTAAATGTATTGAAAATCTAAAAACAAAACTCTTATAGGAACTAATTTCATTTCCATAAACTGAAATTAGGGGATAGCAATAAAATGATATATTTTATGATCTTTGCATCTGAGTAAGGCACAAAATTCTCATTGAGAGGTAAATGAACATAAATCTTCAATTAGAATGAAACTACATTAATATTAATTTAATGGGTTGTGTAGCCTCTTTGTCGGTGTAATAGTGGTGAATGAGAGGGGTACAACGACGCCGTTCTTTGGGAGGTTCAGGGTTCAAATCCTGGGAGTCCGCTTTCGGGGTGAACCTCTCCCCTGAGATCCACTCACCTTGTCGGGTCACCCGGTTTCTGACTGGGTGGGAAAAATGAGGCGCAACCCACCCGTGCTAACGAATTGCTTGAAGAACCATCACCACCCGAGTTATCACCCTCCGGGATGCTCTGCCATCTCGGCTGGCAATGACTCCTTCCCGGATAGGGCTCTCTCCAGAGTGACCTCTTCGTGGGGAGGGGGGTTTCCTTGTGTGGAGGGTTCGAAAAGGCCACACAAGGGAATTCCCATTTCTGAAAAGGATTTAATGGGTTGTGTAGTAATTTATCAGGTGCACATAGATACCTAGATCTAGAAGAAATATTTTATCCAATCCATTTTTGGGTTTTGTGATGTATATTAAATTTTCCTGGATAGGCTCTCCCAAAAATAAATTTTATATAATGACATTTTATATAATAATATTTTTTAATAGCTCTGTGGACCTTATAATTTTCTGAAGGATGATAGCTGAATTATATTGATCTTAGGTTTCATTGAATATATCAAAATGATAATTTTAGTGCTACTAGGAAAGCACACATGATAGATATTTTTTAGTGGTCAATAATAAGATGTATGAGATAATTGAAGGTTTATTTTTTCAACATAAAATCAATTGTAAGTCTATGTGGGTATTGGAACTGATATACTATTGTAGTACCCCTGTAAGTATTATTTATTAAATCTTTGGGGTGGGTTTAAATGTAAAACTAGATGTGTTGTATTTTGTTGATGTATGAAGTGTTTAAAGATTATAGTTTTGTAATCTGTTTTATATTTATTTATCCCTGAAATTGTAGTTTTCTCTTGTTTATGTATGATTGTTTTCTGAACCATGTAATTCTAGTATGTGATACATTACATCATTTTCCTTCTATAATTACCATTTACATGGATGATTATTTTTTGTGATTAAGTTGTTATTTTTCCCGGTTCTATAATAAAAAATTCCTGGAACTAATAATACATTCAAAAGTATTTTGTTTAATATGATTCCATTTCAAATTTTTAATAGGTCGGTTATTCTTATTTGGATCCAAAAAAATTCATCAAAGGTATGGGTCATTTTTATTAACATGGTAGTAGATTTAATGGTATTAGAGGAAGAAAATATCTTGATTAAAAGGATGGATATGGTATAATTTTGATTATAGAGAATGAAATTTTAAAATATTATTATATATATATTGAATTGATTTCTCTCTTGTCCAATGTCTGTCTAGAGAATATAAATTATTCAAAATGTGTGAGGTTAGGAAGAAATTCTCTTTCTCAGGTAAGAATGTCTTTTTCACATAATCTATATAATAATATTTAGGGGAAGAAAAACATCTTGGATGTATTTAATTATTTATATGAAATATATAAGTAGCCAATGACACTCAAATGTTTCTTTAGCATAAATGATAATTCATCTGGAGACTATTAAAAGAATGAATTTTATCAGATCATGTCAGGGATATCATCATGATCTGATCATAACTCTAACTAGTAAAGTTAATATTATGGATAACATATTGGTGTTACTTATATTAACATAATTTATAGAAATATAGGCCATTATATTGACAATAGTAATTAATTCTATTGTAATGACATATCTTGTTTTTTATGACATTCAAAATTTGATTCTTAATGGGGAGTTCTATTTTAAGGATGTCCATAAACCCTATAGATGTTCTCATGATTCTATCAGATGGGGATGGTCACCTAAATTGAAGGAGAATTGGAAGAAGATGATAGAATATAATTCACATGGATGAGGTTAAATTGTATCATACAGTAAAGGACCTACTTATTGTATATTTAGATAGAAAGAACATGTTATGAAGTAATGTAAAATATTAATGGATTTTACTATGAAGGATTCAAATTCAAAAAGAATAAATTATATCTATATGATTTAAGGTGGTAACAATTTGTTTTTACTTTTGAATATTCCAGAAGAGTCATTGGTTGTTGACTATGGTGCATATTTCATTCTAATTTTCAGCAAAGTGCCTAGTGTGCTATGTATATGTAATCCTATGTAGAGTACAGCTGTATGATTATGATTCTATATATATATTTTAAAAATTAAATTTTAACATTTAAATAAGTATTGGAGGTGTCTCAATGAAAAAAAATTAATTGACACATTTGTTATCTCTATAATAACCTCATATAAGATAGAGAACATGAAAAAACTAGTTTCAGAACTGAATTTCTAGATGGAAATTGGTTGATAATAAGAGGATCGTTACTTATTTCTCATGGGATAAATAATATAAATATATACATTACTAGAGTAAAAGATAAAGTATCACTGATCCGAACAAATTCATTAGAATATTGAGAAGTATGGCACAATAGAAATGGGAAATTCACTGAGAAAAATTTGATTGTTATAGAAATATATATGATAATCAAATATGATCATAGTGAGCTTGAATGATATTAAAATTTTATGGTGGGTAAATAGAATTAATTTTCATTCAATTTTTCTGGATGAAATCCAAGGAATTAAAAGTTACATCTCATTCATTCTAATTTTTGGGAACTTTCCCCAAAAAATTATAATGGAGGATCTATGTACACTATGAATTTTATTGATGATTCCACTAAAAAGGTGTTGCTATACATCCAAAATAATAAATATTATATTTCTATAAATTTATTTTAAGTGAAATATAACGATTAAAGGGAGTCTAATCAGAATTTGGAGTACTTATGAATATGAAATTGAATAGAGTAAACTAGAAAAATATTTTGAATGCTTTATCAGAGGAAGGGAGTTATGAATGTGAATATACTTCATGATAAGTCATTATATATTAGATTATCTAAAAGAATAAAAAATACACTACAACAAATATCATGAATTATGAGATTTAATTCTGGAATTCCATAGGATTTTTATGATTAATTTATAAATATGGTGTCATACATGATAATCATAAGTCTATCTTCAGTTAGGGAAAGTAATATCCCAAATAAATTTGTTCTCGTAAAAAAATAGATAAATGTATATTTGTGTTTTGAAGTGTGAAATAAATTCATATTGATTCTAGTAACAATGAATAGTTTGAGGTTAAATACAATATGTGTTTTATTATAAGATATAGTGATGAAAACAATGCATATAATTTTTCAAATTATGAGAATAGTGAAGTCCTACATTATGGGGATATTTTATTTAATTAAAAACATATATGGAAATATCAAAACGTTTAAGGAAATAATGTTTTATAAAATTAAACTCTGGTACTTCATGTTGATCATAATGCAATTACCAGAACGAACATAAATGATTGCTCAAAATGTTTTTATGGAGTTGAGACTTTCAATAAACTAATAGACATAATGGTTTTGGAATCAAGATCAGAACAATATTCTAAAAATAGAAAATATAGATAAAGATATTAACTATAGTTAAAAAGCATGTTTAATGTTTTGGTTATTATATGTAATTATTTATTTAAATATATTCTATGGAATAAGAATATTTGGATAAATTGGATACCTTTAGTGGGTAAAGGTGGTATTAGTTAGTCCTAAAGAAGGAAATAAATTTCATGAAGAACAAATAAGTATGTGAATTGGTTGAACATTCAAAACTAATTTGACATCTACAGAACTAATGGGGTTTCTATAAAATAACATATGCTAATATATGTACGTGTTATAATGGAATGTTTGTGATGAATGGTTTCTAAAAATGGATTAGTCTTTCCAAAATTTCCCTACTAGTCATCACAAACCCTACTTTTGAAAAAATATTTTTCATTATTTCCCAAAATAATTTTCATTTTGGTTATCTAGATGTCATGAAATCCTTTATTTATGGAAATTTTTTTAGGAGATCTATATTGTTAGTCCTATGTTTTATTAATATTTTTGGAAGTATAAACTTGTTTATAGGTTGAATAAATTTCACTATGTCTTAAAGAAAGTCCCATAATGGTTATATTGGATGTTGTATGCATTCACTCATTAAGAAAGATTCACCAAGTGAAACTATGATCATTATTTCCCAGAAAATCAATGTAATGATGGACCATATTTTATAATGATTTTTTAAATGAACAATATATTCCATGAGAGATAATAAATTCAATTGATTGAGTTGGTGAAGGGAAACATTTATGGATATTTTTAATTAAAGGATATTAAACTATATAATAATATCTTTCAGATTAAAATTCAGAGGGATATAAAAGAATGATCTTTTGTGTTATACTAGAAGGGGTGGATTCAGAAGTCAATTATAATATTTAGAATGAATTCATGTGAACCTATCTCAAATCCCATTACTGTACACATCATATATTCCAAATCACGTGCCCCATCATCTGGAGAAAAATTTAGTAACATGTAAAATGTTCTTTTTTTATTCATTAGAATTTTTTTGTATAAAATTATTCACACCCATCCTAAAATGTACATTATAGTGGAAGTTGTCAGTCACGCCATGTAAAAACCTGGAAGGATTCATTGGGAGGCTATGAAAAGGATAACCTAATATCTAGATTGTTTTTATTTTTTAACAATAAGTTGTAGATATGGTTATCCATTAACGGGTTTTGTAAATGAGTATTTTATTGTATACAGAGATTCAGGAAATCCCATGATATGTTTGGTACACATTTTTTGATGGATGATGGTTAATTGGATGTATCAATTTGAATCTTCAGTTAATATGTCAAAAAAATAATAATATATTTTTTTGGAAGTATTAATGGATGTTTTTCTAGTTGATACAGTTTTTAAGGGATATCATGAATGAATCAGGTTGAGAAATCTTATTCTATTATATTCATAGTTCCATTAACCTTCAAATGAATATTTTTTCGTGAATAGAAAAAACATATTGATGTTAAATTTTATTTTATCTACAATCAACATGAGGATAGAGTATTGGAACTTCATAATGTTGTTTAAAATAAAAAATCATTGGGATATTAACACATGTTCACTATTTTAAGAATGTTCCGTGAAATAATGTGCTTCAATTAAATAAAAATGAATGAAAGGATATATAGAACATTACATACATTAGATATAGGTGAAATTTGAAAAATGAGGAAGGTGTTCATAATACCAAAATAAATATAGAAGTGATATATTCATTAGTTTTTTAAAGTCTATTCAATTTTCTAGAAATTTTTTTCTAGAATTAGATTTTCTGGAATGATCATTTCATGAATGAAATTTTTGAATGTTTTATGGAGAATATTTATTATTATATGAGTCTCGATGAATCTTGTTGATCTGATGTTTCAATTATTTTATTACAAGTAATGATATTTCAATCCATAGGCAGTAATAATGTTCATTTGTATTAATCAATAAACATGAAGGTGAAACAGGGTATCAAAGGACTTTTCATTCAAAAAAAGATAATTTTTCAATATTAGTGGAAAGTGTAATGAATTTACGAGTAGAAAACTACTATAAATATTTTTTTTGGTTTTGGATACTAGGTGATACACATGAGTAAATATTAAATTAACTTCTTTGGTTGATGTTTTATGTATTTAAGGTTGATTGTTTTACAATCTCCATTAAATTCATTTTTTATAGTGATTCTTGTGTTATCTTATAGATGTATGAATTTTTGTCTAGACTATGTAATTTGTGTGTGTTCTTCCATTTATTACATTCCTTGTATGTAATTTGTTTTTATAGATGATTTTTCTATGTTGATTTGGTTTTATTTCTAAATATTTATGTAATGCATGATCAAAAATTTATAATGAATTTCAATAGGTTTACTTGGGTATCAACAGTCTTATAAATTTTTTTCTGATGGTTCATAACATTTTTCTCCCACAATCAATTAGTATAAAACCTATCCTAGAGCAAGAAGTATCACAATACAGTCCATACTCCACTCCATCCCTAAGTAATCAAAACACTATAAAATTATTCAATCACGCCTTTCTATCCTTGAAATATTATTAGCATCACCTCTAAGAAAAAATGGTTGGAATTTTTTGGAAAGGATTTTTATAGTAATAAAAATATGGTAGAAGACGACCCAAACTATTTTTTATTATTCTACTAGCACCAATGAGATTTAACACTATATATATTATCTTAGGTGACTCCCAGTAAGCTAATTCATCAACCATCATGGTATGAACTGTTATATAATCCTATAACTGATATACGTAAGGAAATTAACTTCATAAATCCAAAATATGCACATTAATTGATTTCCTTACATAATTTTATCAAAAATTAAAACATGGATAATCCTAAAATTCTTGGAATTATACTCCGCTATCAAATAATCAATGCGGCTTTCATCAATGAAAATCACCACTAACTGGTCCATGTAGTGCCAAAATATATGGTTTAAGATCCCCTTGAACATATTTTAGGTATTTATCATGGTAAGTGGAATCACTATGAACTCTATGATTCTGTAGTAACACCATAACATAGTCTTAGAAATTTTCTTCTTACATTTGTAAAGATGGTCATAAATATACTTGAGCCAAAAAATCAAGAACAGTATATCTCTTTTAAACTATTTAAGATAGATTTAATCCTAGGATGAGCATATTTATTCTTTAAAGACACCAGATTCATGTTATCATTTTCAATATAGAGCCTCATGATCTCATCCTCTTTTATAGTAAATAGAACAATAGATACTCAAGTGTAATCCCTAGGTCTAACAAAACCATTATCAAGAAATATAGTAAACTTTACATTCCAATCCAATAGCTCAGTCAGCTCCATTTGACAAGCATTTCAGTATACATTTGATGTTAAAAAGTGTAAATCAATTCCAAAATTGAAATATTATAATATACTAAATCGTTTAAATCCATTTAGTAAAACATTTATATACTCCTCAACTAGTGAAAAAATAAACTCCCCCAGATCATTGTTGAAAAAAAAAGTTTGATTCTCAATAAAATATCGATAATTAGATAAAATAAAATGATTTTTCCCCATCTTATCAAATTTTAGGGTCTTGTGTTTAAGTTAAATGAAACCAAGTCCCATATTCATAGTTTCATATAACTCAATATTGATATAAATATAGCATTTCATGAACAATAAATAATAATTTATTTCCTTGTATGATAGGATAATGTCTTATATCTATAATTGTGACGTACTGAGAGAATTTATCTCTACCAAGATTATTCTTGAACTGATGGTATATAAGAGAGAGAGTAAAATCACCAGAACATGAGTTTTGTATCTTTAGTGGTCATTCTATGAGTTCTATTTTGATCTATATTTTGATAAAAAAATATTCATTAAGAAATATAATTATTCCCACAAAAATTGATTAGAATTTGTTCTACGGTAGAAATCATGCATATCATTGAATGAAATTTGTCAAGTGACACATGATTATATCCCTCCATCACCTAAATCTAACATGATCCTTAACACAAAGTACACTAGAATAGAAATTATATATATATGAGTTGTGGTGAGAGAATTTCATCATTTTGTTACCCACCCCTAGCGATTCTTACGTTATGGCCTCCATGGAGAGGGTCACCCTATCTTCCTTAGAGAGGTCCATTGTTAGTGTATTGACTCTAGGAGGATGATCAATCAACTTTCCCCCAAGAAACCATCAGTTTCAAACTAATTAAGTCATACTCAATCAATATGTATTCTTTTACCACATTTAAAACAAGATATATTTCTTAGATAGTTATAATTCAAAAATGAACCATCAGTTTCCTAACATTGATGTTAGGATCATAGAAACAACCTCCTCTAATTACATGATCATCTCAGTATCAACTTACAAAATACTATTGATAACTCTAATAAAACTCCATTCTATAACTCTTCCTAGATAATCTCAATCAAAAAACATTGGTCATATTATTTTGATAGGTTTAAATTTACCAGGTTATCATCCCAACTCAAATATCTCGCCAAAGACCACAAAAAAAACTAATTTCCATGGAAAACATATCATGAATAATTTTTTTAATCCTCATGAGGACTAAGAATCATTCTACAAATTGAAATACTCTCATTATTTACTACTAAAGTTCAAGAATCTCTTATACTCGAATAACCTAAAATATTTTTTTGGTTTTGCTGGTCCATAAACATATGATAAAATTTCATCATGGGTGGGGAGGTCTCATCATTTATTTTCATAATCAATGACCACATGTGTCTTGTTTTTAAACTAATAATACTCATCACAAGAAATAAAATCATATTGGATAGTATCATGACGATATAAAAAATAGGAAATGGAATCTAGATAGTCATTCATTTCTTAAGGATTGGGATCACCAATAAAAAATGAGAGGACAATATATTTGAAACTTATGATGTGTTCCCAACCTTCATGTACACATATCTTAATCTATGTAATAAAGCCTTGTCACTAAATATTTTAATGATACAAGAAAAATAAATAGAATTTTCACAACATAACCTTGCCTTTATAGTTGAGTTGGCATTAAAAAAGGTTGCATCCTATATTTTATATGGTATACCCATGATTAATATTGAGTATCAAGATAATATGACTAAAATCGAATGAATGAGTATATATCTAAAAAGATACATGATGCTTGTACATTCCCACTAAATCACGAAATTGATGTCTTATAGTTTGGAGTCAACTCATATGTTATATGAGTCTATGTGTGTGGTTATATTGGTGGTATACACTAATCACTATGTTCCGTATTTGGTTATCCAAAATTATGAACCCTTAAATATTTACCTATGTACAAAAACCAATCCTCACAAGAATACTAACAAAAAAACAATATCCAATAACATTTAACAATATTGATTACATTGAAAAATTACCCATCCCACAATGTGTGGACTATACAATTCTTCCCTTAATAAGCTAGGGGCAGGAGAGGACCACAAAGAAGTCATATCTCACATATGATAGTTCATGTATGAAAAACATTAAATATCAATTCATCACCATGAAATTGAATATTACAATGAAAAATAGAAAATATATCAATGATTCATTTATAGAATGACATATAGGAAAAAATAAGTGATATACTAACAAGGATACATAAACCCAATCCATAAGAAAAGACAAATTAAAAAACGCATCATCTCATTACTAAGACTAGCCTTGAATAATGGAACAAATTAACTACACACCATTTCAATAAAAAAGTAAACACCACATGTAACAAACACAACTAAGCTCTCATGTGTATAATCACCACCATATCTTTTAGCTCTAGGTTCTCTAAAACCACCACCAACAATGCACTAACTTCAAAAAACAAATCACTTGGATTAAAAATACCACACATGATTGAGTATAAGTATAATAAATATAACTCCCAAAAAATATAAATATTTAAGACATAATGTCATCTCAATAGTATAATTCAAAAAATGCATTTATTTATCCATGTATCCAAGGTGAAGAAGTTCATTATTATCCATATAAAGTCTCCACTGTAGTATACAATGAAAATGAACCTACAAATACTAGATCATCAAAAAACCCAAAGTACTCTAACCAAATGAAAACGATTTTCCCCAACATCCCTTGATAGCATCAGTAATGGAGGATCAAAACCCCATATAATAGGAATTTGGTAGTGAGTATTTTTTACCCTAATGGAGTACTTTAGAACCTCAATGTGCAATAAGAATTAGTTGATTGGATTTCCTACTCCATTATTGGAGGAAGCACACCATTCCATAAGACACCTCAATCAAGAGGGTCACCAACTCCACTATATACATGGAGGACACAAGTTCTAGAAGAAGAATATCCAAGAGGGATACTGCCTTATGGATGCTCTTGTCATCTACCAATAACCATTATAATATCTCCAAATATATGAAATTTAAAACACTCTAAACCTCAAATATAAACCCTATATGATAATGTTATATACATTGTCATGTTCTACATAGATAATTTCTCCAAAGCGGATACTCAAATGATTGAAACAAACAATCAAAAAAATGATACGATGAGAATTTTATATTGTCAATTACAGAAAATTCCATTGTACGGTACACGACATTTAGGATTTCTAGATAATTCCAGTATTGTACTATCTTAATACAAGTTAAGTGAAGAGATAATATACAGTTTCCCCACAGAGGAACACACCATGTGAACCTTTCACAGCTACTGGGAATGTGTAGGATGTATAGTACATCTATATTTATAATGATACATGGTATTTTACGTGGATTCATATATTTTGGGACATTTAAAATGACATGAAATCCTACCACCATAGACATCAAGTAAAATACGGATATATAGGGGGACTTATATGGAATATATAAATTATTAAATTGTGTAAAATTAACTAAGTGATATACCAAGTACATGAGTGAATATTACTTGTTGTGTAGTTATAAAATACATAAAATTTCAATACATTCAACCCTTCACTAAAAATTTTACTAAAAAATCATCCTCAATTTAAATGTCTATTATCAGCTTCATGAAACACCCTCAAATCCTCATCGAACCATGCTAGGATGATTTTATGGAATCATTAATGGGTTTTTCAATATTTTCGATCAAAAATAGAGTTCCTATTACTGTATTGAAATCATGGACCATTGGTTTATTTATTGTAGGTGGAATGGGTGAAAAATCATTTATGGAAATTAATGGAATTTAGAAAACCAAACATCCATGAATTAGTATGCAAAGAAAAAAACAAAATCATTGGGGATATAGAAATTTTTTAAATAATGTATAATTTATATATGAGAATGATTAGTGTTGGAAAATATTAACTTATAAAACATTAATTTTATTAACAAAAAATAATTAAATTAAAAATTTATGTAATAATCATAGTCACTAATGTCAAAAATTTTGTAATCAAAAACCCAAAGATATTTTATTTAAAAACATTTATTTATGTATATTGAGTATTTATCCCCATACCAATCCCATACCAAATTGAGTAAAAAATTTCTTTATAATCAATGAAATATAATTATTTGATATTAAAAATTAAATTCTTCATGTGATGAGAGGTATAATCAATGTTCATATTTCATGTGAATATTAGTTTATTAAACCTTTTTCTCTTCAGATGTCATAGATAAAATATAAATTTAATATAGATAAAAAATAAGAATATTTTAAATAAGAAACTTATTTTCCATTCATCTTTAAAATTTGATAATGAATAATATATATAAATATTATACATTATCATTATTGTAATGTTATCCCTTTTCAAATTTATATCATGCACATCATTTTTGGATTTTTAAAAGAAAAGGTTTTTAGATTTCGTAAATAATATCATTGATATAGATATAAGTATTCATACCACATTAAAAATATTCCAAAATATGATTATCAAATCACATATGTTTAATTTAATTTTTTCCTCAACTATAAATAACTCAAATTAAATGATAAACATCATCTTCTTTATAAAAGTATAGGGAGATAGTGAGTTAGGCATAGGATTATCTTATAATATTCTAATAATGGATGATATTATATAATTTCAAGGATATTATTTCATTCCTTAAGTCTTACAATCAACTCACAAACAATTTCCCATCATAATTCCATGAATAAAATCCTTCTATTAAAGATAATCAACTTTATAAAATAGATATCCTTTATCTAGACATCTAACATTCTATATCATCTCAATGTGGCGTATCATTTCCTTGGCATGGTGGCATCTCTATTACTTATCATTATGCATGACATAATAAAAAATTAAATTTTTTTAAATAATGAAAATCCATTGTTTTGGTATTTAATACTTCCCATAAAAATTATACCTCTCCTAGGTAAAACCCCATGTTCTCTAAAGAGATATCATTTTGGAATTTCTATATAAGCACAATTATGATTTATTAAATTTTCTATAACAGTGGGTAATGTTTTTATATTAGATATAACATTTTTTCTAATAATTTATATGATTTTAAAACTAAATCAGCTAACCTTATTCCCTCCTTAAAAATATTATTAATATATTAAATTTTATTTTATCATGAAAATAGGTCCCCATAATCAATAGTGTGGTTATGTGAAGAGAATGTGGTCTGAGGGATTTTTATTATTTGGATGTGGTAGAGACAAGGTCATTGTTGGTGATATGAGGGGATATATGGTAGAAATGATGTTATAAGCTATTGTTTTTTTTCACATTATTTAGCGGGTACAAATGATGTTTATGGGGTTAGAAAAGCTTCAAAGGGATAGAATTTTTGGGAATTTGGACTATTTGGATGGATTATATGATAGGGGACACACACTAAGAGTATAGGTGAATTAGTTTGTCTATTATTTAAAACACCTCTTTTAATATTATAATTATTACATAATTGTTTCTCAAGATACCTACCACTTGTAAAATGAAATGTAAAAAAAATCTATTTATGAGGCTCTCCTCTATTTAGTACGATACATACTTGTTGTCCCATTGTCTTTATCACATGGAACCAACACCCTTCTTATTATAAAAATGAACTCAAGAAATGAAACAAAGTTGATATATTTACAATGGTGGTCCTCAAGCAGTTAAAATATCAAAAAAATATAATGTCACACGTTAAGGAAATATTTCCATTTATGCTTTGATCCTCCATATAGACTCCTTGGATGATGATATTCTTCAGCTTCTCTTCGTGGGAGTCATCAGTGGTATTTATCAATAATTATAAAATTGTTTCCTTCAGAACCATTATTCTCATAAACATTTCATTATTTTATATTCATATCACCTCATGAATATGAAAAAATAAATTCCTGTGATTTTTTATATTTTGTTTCCTCAAATCATGATAACAGAACACAGTCTTCAATGTATAGAATATTCTACCATTATGATTCCTTTTATCAACTTTAGGACATCAAACTCTCACAATAATTCCATTAGGTGATATTTAAATATTTTGATCTTATTCTTCCCAAAAAAATACACACCTTAAATTCTAATCATGCTCTTTTTAACCTATTAATGAGCTCATGTAGTGGTGTTGTTCCCCTCTTCTGAGGGAATGGAACTCATATCAACAACCAAGAAAATATTTTCATGGTTCTATTTTTATCTTTATCTTGAATCCTGATCCATGTGTGATCTTGATGTTTCAATACATGAAGAGTAGGTCATAATGATCCTCTCATTTTAATATATATTATTCATAATATAAATTATACAAATCATGAGTTTTGTTTTTTTTCACCTATATCAAGTGAAATATAATTTTTTGAACGTAACATATCATACGATCATCTTAAATGTCAAATATCCAAATAAATTTCATACACAGTTCTTAAAATTTTTAAGAATAAAATTCAAATAACTCAAATCTAAATCATGGAAAAATCTCTTATGACAGGCTCAAGTATCATATGCATTTAATTATATGTCATATAGGATTTGAATTCACTCAATCATAGCCTATAATAAAATGTAGAAATAAATGTTTTCTACATATAACTGAATTGTCCGATGTGGTACAAAAATATCATATTCTTGGGGAAACCTTCTTATGAATATGTTGATTTTCATCGCCAAATTTTATCCCTACTAATAGTCTTATAAACTGTCATTCATGGGACTAAATATCTTATTCACAATCTCAAATATCCTATATGGGGATATAATCAACTATAAATAGGATTATTTCACTTAATAATTTTCAACATATTATCTACATTTATTGAATTTACTCAACTCATAATATACACTATCAAAATAATATTAGTAACTTTTCAACACTTCCAAAAAATCATTGAAGATATATTAACACATATTACTCCCTCGAAAAACATTTATAAAATAACTTATTGATTTTCATGTGTATTTAGACATGAAGATCATATCAAAAAATCATCACACAAAACAATAACTTTGGAAAAATAAAACATAATCCCCAATGAGTCAACAATATTCCCCATTAATATTTTTAAAAATACTAATAATTTTACCCACCTTGTGGGAAATGAAATGAATGAGTGGAAGAAAAGGGGAAACATAAAATTCTTCAAGGGAAAGTGTCATGAATCAATCTAATCTAACTCTACAAAAGATAGTTCATTATGGAGAACAAGGGTGATTAAATAAATCATTAATAATGTCATTAAAAAATCCTCTCAATTAAATTATATCATCATGCATATATAATGAAATAATATGTACGTGAATTTTGTGATCATTTTCTCCACATCCCTACACAAAAATTTAAATAGATCCCAGACAAGGAGATAAAATTAATCCCCTATAGACATAATCTTAATAAGTGGTTATGATTTAAATAATTGAGAAGGGAACATAAATAACTATTCATTCCACAATGACTCAATTTTCTTTTAACTCTAATATGTTTCGTCATATTCTAGAATTAATCAATTATATGTGCATTTATATGAATAGTATCTAGATACTCTTTGGATGGAATAATCTGATGTCTCAAGATACCTTGATCTAACTTACCTTTTATAAAAATATACTTGATACCATGGCATTTAGTCCTGGATTTTTTTGAAGAAATTTTGGAATGATTGATGGAACATAGATTTTTCATATTCTAAAAAAATCAGATACTGAGGTTCGGATCATAAATTGGGTAATTTTGTAACCATAAAACTTATATGTGTATCTTTTTGTGATATAACTACATACCCAATATCAATTGAGCCTAATGATATATATTTTTTCTTATTTAAAAGCAATAAAAAATAGTTTCTTCTTACAAAAGAACACTGAAAAATGTGGACTTTCTATCATTGATATCCTTTGTCAAGTTAGAATCTGTAAATCCTCTTCGATTCAACTCACATTATTTATTGTACATCATCCAAAATTTGAAATTATTTGAGATATATCACAAGATACCCTTTTCATACAATATTTCTAATTCCATATGATTTGATTAGAATGTATAATGGAATTTTAAAATATATAAAATATCTTATTTGGTTGTTTTTATTTACATAATTCTTCCAATAAAGATTCTCTATTTCTTCTCATTTACTAGGTTCCCCCCATCTACCTTACCCCATTTTTCACCCACATATATTTACATGGTAGAACATATGTATTCATACATATCATAACTTATCAAGCTCTATCAATAATATCACTATAACGAAATACATATATATTCAGCTACATGGGTAACTTATAATCCAATAAAAATTTCATTTCACCAATAATTGAATTCTAAAATATTTCATTCATGTGAATTGATGATTACTCAAACTTTATTTCTTAAGTGATAGGAAAACATTACATCATAAATATATAAAATAATGAAGAGTGTTGTTTAATTGGTATTCTTTAAATTTTTTAGCAATCCCATTGTGGAAATTTATTCTCTCCAAATATTCATCTATATTTAATACCTTTCTCAAGGAGGATATATTAATTTATAACATTTCTTCTTAAAATTATACACTTTTTTTATTAGATTCAAGAATAAAACCTAATGTTGTTCCATATACACTTCCTCATTAATCTCGCCATTTATTAAAGATAATTTAACATTTATATGACTGACTTTTAAGATTCTATAAGCTACTATGGATATTTATATTAAAATTAAATCATGACTAATAGATAGATATTATTTTTTCCTTAAATCCACCCCCTTAAATTTTAGAGTACCCTTTATAAACTAGTCTGGTCATTTTTTTTCACAACACCATTTTCTACTCGTATATTATTTAAAACCCATTTTCCCAACTTAAATTTTTCTACATTAGTCTTGGAACAAGTTATCTTGTTTTTTCTATAAGAACCCAGACTCATCCATTTATTCTTTTTAATATTTTAAATTCTTTATTGTGGACCTATTATGTCCAAATAATGGGGTTGTAGATGTTAAGTGGGTGTCAAGGGTTTGTTCGGAGCATAGAACCACAACAGGTGTAAAAAACTCATTAGCTGCACTGTTAGTAGAAACTGTGCAATCTAGGACACACAATTACTATTAACTACAAGAGTCTAGATTATCTGGTGAAGTAGGGTACACGGTTTGAACTACCCATGTGTTTCAGGCATTATTATTATGTGAAATGTCTATAGTTTTTAGTAGATATGTTTACCATAGTTGGAACACAGTTTCCCTAACCATGCGGGCTAACTGTGTGGGTTCCCTCCTTATGTAGTTGAAGGTTCATTGTGGATGTAATGTTAGGAAAACCATGAAAACAAATCATGAAACCAATTAAAATTTGAAAAAATTAACAATTTTCCTTTAATGAAATGCATAACCCATATTTCGTCCACCTTTTTTCTTGTAGAAACCACCCTCTTCTCCCTATTTGACCTCCCAAAATATCATTTTAAAGTATTTTATTTCAATATCTTATTCAATCCTAGTTATTCATGTTATATTCAAATCATTAATTACTCAATTTATTTTTAGGCCTTTGTCATTATTCTTCCCCTCCATGACAATATTTAGATGTAGGCTCGTATGCCCTATTTTTAAGGTGTTAATCTTTTCTTCAGATCTAATACAATCCAACCCAAACTAATGGATACTACTTGTCTAATTATTTCATAAGAGCCTCATGTAGGTGTTCAATGACACATCTATCATCTTTTATCATTTTATAAATTTGTGTAGTTGTGTGTTTTCTAATTTCATTGGGCATGATCTGTTAAATTAATTTTCCATTATTATAGTCGATAGAATAATATTCTAAGAAGATCTTAATATATTTTATCTATTGTTGTATGTTACATATTCAATGTTTAACACCCCATGTAGGTTTTTCTCCATAATTATTATTTTTGTAGCTTCTTAATAATATTTGTGTCATAGTTCGAGTGCGCTTTGACTTAATCGTAATAAATGTAAGTATTTAATTAAATCTATTAATTGATAATAGATATTATATTATTTGAAATCACTTTATCCTTATATAGTATGTTTTCTATTTATCGAATGAATGTTTAAATGGTTAACTGAATTGTTTATTATATATAACACTTGTCTTAGTTTATTATAAATGAAATCCATGTGGCTGCACATTATTATCCCACCTTTTCATGATAATGACACGTAATGGAGGGAACTAAATAAAAAAACTATGACTAATGATCAAATTGGAAGTGTTCTGTATTAGCCATGTCACACTAATGAAATAAAACGGCTTGAAAAAAATGAAATATTAAAAGTAATGATTAATACCTTTCTTAACATACTAAATGAATTGAATATGTGGTTACTATAGCATATTGAACTATTCATTATTATATGAGTGGTAAGACTCGATCAGACAATATATTATTGAGGGGATTCCTTGAGCACTCATGGATGCTATTTTGTTTCAAGGATGTTGATTTACAAGGGTGATAACCTCCTTGGAACCAAATATTTATATACATATAGATTCTGAATATGACACTATAGGATCCCTCCATTATCATTATAGGATTCCTTCAATACAGTACGTGGATCTATGAAGACATCTATAGACATGTGGATCCTTGGAAACACCCTTGGGCCAAGTCATTTCTTATCCCATTTTACCATGGATGAATTTCATTGACTCAGTTGGAATTAGGTTATTGTGGAATGCCTTGGAAGATTACCCTTTAATTAAAATCTAGTCACTTTAATCAGGATATATATTATTACTATGTTTTCTTGACACCTATGTTCAAGGAATATTTGGTTATTAACATGGATCCTCTTTATTATTATAATCATGGATGAATTGGTACATCTTTGATAATTTTTTATAGTTATCCGAACATGATATTCGTGCTCCTTATACATCACATGACTTAATTATAGGAACTAGATTGTAATTAATAAATGAAATTTTTACATGTTCATAAAATAGTTGAGGCTGAAGAAGGTTCTTTGGAATTCACATTACTCATCTTCTTCTCTTTTATATATTCATGCTTGCACATAGTTTTAGTTTATTACACAACAACTGGTTGTAATAGATTTCATTGGTGGTGTCTTAATGTCTTTTTCTCACACCATATGTGAAAAAACATTAGTACATGAGAAGATTATATGTATACAGTTGTAGAAAAGGGGAAGAGTCATGGTTGGGAGACTTTATTGCTTTCTTTCATTAGGATTAAGTTAGGTAGATGATGACTGCGATAGAGATTGGGATGCATGGATCGTTTCTAGATTCCTTTTTCTTATTTTGCATATTAATATTGGATTATTGCAGCAGAAATGTTTTCTAGTTTTAAAAAAACATAAAATATATTATCATTATATTTGAGTATTATTATCTATTGTTGTTTCTTCTCATTATTTTTTCTTCTTCTATTGTGACATTTGTTTATACTACTTCTATTATTTACCTATTATTATGTTTATGTATCTGATAAACTTTGGGAATGAGGTAATTGTATCCCAATGGACACATCCAAGGCCTTGAATACTATTAGGAATCCTCTAGTGTTCGAGGATATGCTCTTGAGTCCATGTGGCACATCGGTCTCAAGGAACCAATGATTGATGCCCAGGTTCAAGACATCACAATGTGGTATTAGATCTATTCGTTTATTTTATTACTATTTAGAGAAAATAGAATGAATATTATGAATTGTTGGAATCTTGGTTAAAACATATTATAGAGAGTAGCTTACCAATGTTCGAGGTAAATGTAGTGTCTCTTGAATTATAGTTATTGTTTATTTTTTATTATTTCTATTGATATAATTTCACTATTGTGTTATGAAAAAGTTATTTGGTGGTTATTATTTTTTCTTTTTATTGATGATTTTTTTATCATTGTATAAATGAGATGAGTCTAGGGAGAGTTTTTATATGGATCATTGTAGGAACCAATAATTCACATGTTATGCACAATCATGCCATACAGTGAATTTCACTTCATTCATATTCCTTCTTTGTTTTTGATTATTGACTGATGTTTTACTAGTAATGTTATTCCTATTCTACTATTTATATTCCATTGAGTGATTTTTTATTTCAATTATTGAGGTGTATGGGACTTTATTGGATGGAATTGGTAGTATACCGAGTAAAAAAATTGTATATGACCAATTACATTTTTACGAACCTGAGTTTTTAGAAATAGATCAAATTCCGACCCTGTTTAATCTTTTTAACTGGTTTTTGAGAAGTCTAGAAAATCTGGGCAGTTTCTAGAAATTTCCAGAATACACGCCATGTACTTCATGTATACGTCGTGTATGGGTTAACCAAGTGACTGGTCGTGTGCTCGCCGAGCACATGCTGTGTGAAGACCGTGTAGAAGTTTCTTACTACAGGGTGTGTATTTATAGACACGTCGTGTATCCCATACCCGTGTAAGGCCAAGAACATGTCGTGTGGTTCCCAGGTGTAAATTTCCATCTACACGGCATGTGGTATTCCTTGACACGCCGTCTACCTTTGTCCCATGTAGCGGCCGAGACCCTGGCCGTGTGCTGACCGTGCACACGGTCCAAGCCGTGTGCTGGACTCCGCTTAAGTCGGAGTATAGAAACACATATAAACGACATGTACATTGGAAATATATGTCGTGTACTTTTTTTTATTTGATCGATCGGGCTGCCATCACGTCTCATTCCTAGAATCCTCTTCGTCTTCCCCTTTGGACGAACAGATCATCCGAAAAAACCCCAAAAACTCAAACCCTCCCTGAATCTATGTACGACCTCCATTCTTCGATTCATTGGTGGCAGTGGTACAACATCGGAAAGGCTAACCCCGCGAACCTTTCTTCATCTTTGATCCCTCACATATTCATCCATAGATTTCATCCGAATAGAATTGTCAGATTTGACGGAAACACAGATCTACCGCAATTCAATCCGAATAGAATTTCCGGATTGCGACCTTCGGGCGCAATGTGGGTATTGAGCAGAACCCTTATTTATTGATTTTTAATCGTTTATCTACATGGTGGGATGCCTCTGAGTATTCCCTGAGCCTTGTTGGTCTCGAGCAAGGCCGGGTGAGAGGTCATGGCTCGTATGGGGAAATTTAGTCGGGGGTGCTGGAATGCGTGTGTTTTGGACCAATATTAACTGGTGAGTTTTGACTGTTGTTGATGTTGTTGAATTAAAATACTGAGTTTGATTGTTAAAGAATGATGCCAACTTGTGTAAGGTGTTAAGACCTTAGGTATTGGTTTGGATTAGCACAAGTTAGTGCATTTTGACCATTTAGTAGTTTTATGTTAAAAGTTAGCTTTCAAGTATGTTTTTATATTGTGTGGATTTCTTGTGTTGGACTGATTGATTGTTGGGAATGGGCCGGATATATGTTGTCGAGTGACGAGAATCACAGGTTGGGGCCTTTTTCTCAAGTTACATTGGGTGGTTGCTACCACGGGATTGGGCATCATGGACATCGGTTGAGGCAGTCAAACTGTTAGGATGGGATTGGACCAGGTTACTTGGATGGTGAGGCCATTAGATTTGAGTGACAGATTTGTAGGGACATGAGGTGTTAGAGGTGTTTTGGATTGGGAACATGATGAGGTGATTATCGCTCACCGGGTACTTTTGAGTAGTGTGCACACAGACAGACTCTGAGATGAGGTGGTACGACCACACACTGGGTATAGGCCCCTGATAGTTGTGGTTAGGTATTTTGGTTTTGTGGTTCTTTCCATAAGAAGTCACATGGAAGGTGAGGATCCTTCGGGAGACAGCTTTGAGGCGGTCAGGTTCGTGGCATAGGCTCGCTGTGATTTGAGGGCAGACATCATTGTCACTCTGGTTACTATTTGAGGACAGGTATCGTTGTTCCTCCGGATGTGTGCCATGGGAAGGTTGAGCTTTTGAGCTGGGTTTTGATGGTTGGGCGTGCCTTTGGGCGTCGATAATTGAGACACATGCTGTCAGGTGGCACAAGATGCCGGGCTACAGACCAGAGATTCCATCATTGGTCGAAGCAGGTGACACTTCCTGGTGGCTGCCTAAACACTTATATTAGGTATGCACCTCTGGGTGGTATCCTACTGAGACTTGTCTCACACCCTGCATGGGCCCTTCGGGACGCGTGTAGACTTTATGAAATTCCGTGTAGGTAGAGGGTCGGCCTCATGAGATGGACTTTAGTGCTGTTGACATGGAGACTCGCATGGACCTTGAGGTCGTTCCATACTAGATACACTTGTTTAGTATTCTTTTTTTGCATCAGCATGTTTACTTTATATTGTAGCTACTGCTGGTTAGCCATTGGCTCCATTATATATTTATATATATATATATATATTGATTTTTCTGACTTGTTTGGATGTGCGCTTGGTTGTTTTAGCAGTTATGGAAGTTGATTGTTAGCATGTTGTTCTGTTTACTTTCTGCCGTTGTTGTTTCTTTGTTGCTTTCGTTGTTTATTGCTATTGAATGTGCTTCCGCTATGCGGGTCTGGTTCAAGTCTGCTGAGTCATTTATTTCCACTTCATCTTTCTGTTATACTTAGACCAGTACCCTTATTATAATTCTCCGAGAGGGTATAGCCTCCCCACTATAACTAACAGACCCTCACTGCTAGTTGGCAGCCTATGGCATTCAAGGGAGGTGCACCTAAGGTAGTGACACCCGACCCGTTTGGCACTGTTCGGTTGGTTGTTCGGGTCCGAGTCGTTACAAAGTGGTATCAAAGGAGTTCTTGAAAAGGATTTATTAGCATTTCTTTGCTTCGTACTAATGATTTTAAGATTTATCAATTTTTTCTGCTAGATTTACTATTGGGGATATTACAGACTGGAGATAGGTTGTTGTTGGAACATGATTTTTAAACTTGTGCTTGGGTTCCTGTATCCCCATGTATGAGGGATGGATTGAGTTTCTGGGGGTGGGAATTGTTGTTTGATTTTTTCTCAAATTATAGTTGATATGATTTCTACCTAGGTGGCTCACTTGTTGTGTGCTGTTATTGATTATGATATGTGAACCTTTGGCCAGTATGGAAAGGGTTTCTCGATTGGAATTTGATAGGCACATTTTAGGGTATTTCAATTTCAAAACTGCATGTTTTCTTTTTGAAGTGATAATACAATTTGAATAAAATCAATTTCCATGCTATGTATGCTTTGAAATGTGAGTTGGTAAAACTCCTGATAGAATTTCTTGTTTATTTCAATGTGTGTTCCATGCTTTGTATTCTGTAGAATTTCATGTGTAGGACATATAGGTCTGGATCTTATGAGAGCAGGCAGGTACTCTGGTTGAGGCAGTGTAACTGTCAGGATTGGGCGACTTGGTCATCAGGATTCAGGCAACATTGGTTGTCAGGACGAGAATGGCCTGAGGTACTTTTGGTGCTTGGATCCGTTGAGGGCGGGTAAGGAGGTCGTGAGGTCGGAATGCCGAGGGCATGGGGTGCAGTGAGGGGGAGTAAGGGTAGTTGTTATGCACTGCCTCTTATTGCTTTCCTTATCTATGTGGAATATATTATTATATATATGTGGGAGTTGTCTGACTATTTATGGTATTAAGATGGTTACTCATTCACGACACGATAGAGAATCAGACAGGAGAGGATACGATACCGCAAGATCATGTTCAGAATCCGGTGCAAGTAGAGCAGGAGCAGCAGGTACAGGCTTAGGGAAAGGATCAGGTTCAGGATCCTGTGCAGGTAGGGCAGCAGCCTGGTTTGGTAGGGTTCGAACCATTTCTTGACGAGCAGCTTCCAGCTAGCCTAGTATGCATCTTACAGGGGATTGACATAGGCACACAGGGTACAAAGCCTTCTATGGAATATCTAATGGGGGAGTTCCAGTCACAACACCCACTGCTTTTTCAGGGTGAGGGTGGTCCACAGGCGGTAGAGAACTGGATAGAGAGCCTGCAGATGATCTTCGAGCAGTTGGAGACACCTCTAGGGTGGAGGGTCATGTTTGTGATGTACATGCTGAGAGGACCGGTGAAGCATTGGTGGGACGTACAGGTACAGGATCGTAGGCATGAGAGACTCTCTTGGAAGGACTTCAAGGATAGGTTCTTCGAGCACTTTCACCTGGAGATGCTAAGGGCGAAGCGAGCTCGGGAGTTCCTGAGTCTTCAGTAGGGAGATATTTCTGTCATGGACTATGCATCTACCTTCACAGAGTTGTCCCGTTTTTCACCTGGTATGGTAAGCGATGATACAGCTAGGGGGAGCCGCTTTGAGGATGGCTTACGACACGCCATTTGGGTTCAAGTAAACATCTTCAGGTTGGGTTCCTACTCCGAGGCGGTGAACCAAGCGATAAAAGACGAGGTAAATGAGAGAGATAAATCTTGTTTCGGCATGGTGACAGCTTCAGGTGACGGTCCAGACAGCAGGAAGCGGGGAAGATATGAGTTCCAGCAGGGCGTGCAGGCCAAGGACTCTACTATACCACCCCGTGGCAGTTCAGCGGTGGATTGCTTTCAGTGTGGACAGCCGAGACGTGCTCGGGCTCAGTGAGATAGGCCCCCAAAGGAGTGCCATGTGTGTGGATAGGTCGGGCATCTGGAGAAGTTTTGCATGTAGCATTCTCAGATAGTCGGCAGGCAAGGACCATGACAGACAGTGGCATCATGAGTGGGTTCAAGTTCGGTACCAGGAGGGGGTATCCAAGGTTCAGCTGCATGCCGGGGACATGACAGGGATAGCAATACCCAGTTGAGAGGTCAGTGGCCGGTGACTGGAGTAGCATCACAGGGAGGTCAGGCACCAGGAAGTTGTTCCTCAGGCGAGGGGCACGGTGTGGAGCAGCCAGGGATCGAGCAGGCTGGAGAACCGATGATGGTGGCAGGTACACCGTGGGTGTGGCTGTGATTTTCATTACTTTCTTTTGGAAAGGCCTCTTGAGTCATCTCCGGTTGATTTCACGGGCTGCAAATAATACTTATGGAATTACAAGATTCTAGTAAGTGATATTGGCATCATATCGGATGCATTGTATATTTAATTTATATATTTGAGATGTGTGGCATCAGGAGCATCAATGGTGCGGGTTACTTGAGGTGCATGGCATCTGGTTTTATTTTATCACCTATTAGAGGAAGGCCCTCAAGGAGGCGGACACCGATGCGATGAGGGTTACGTTGGGTGTCGGAAGTGACACGTGGGTGCCAAGGAGGTTCAGGGGTGACGATGTTTCATGGGAGGACCATGGGTCAAAGAAATAGGTTGATGGGACTTACTTGTTTATTTGTTTTGTTTGAGCTTTGTTCGGGTTGAGACCGAGTATTAAATTCCTAAGGTGGAGATCCCTTTTAGGAATTTCTCCAGAACCTTGAGACCAGGGTAGTTTGGGTTCTTTAACTGGGATGGGCGTGTTCGGTGCCATCTCCTGGTTTTGGTTGGTAGCTCAGGGACAAGCCATGTTAAGGTGGGGAGTTTGTAAGAACCCGAGATTTTAGAAATGGGTAAAATTCCAACCCTATTTAAACTTTTTGACTTGTTTTTGGGAAGTCTAGAAAATCTGGGTAGTTTTTTGAAATTTCCAAACTACACACTATGTACTTTTAGTACACGCAATGTATGGGTTACCCAACTGACTGGCCATGTGCTCGCCGAGGACATGTCGTGTGATGACCATGTTGAAGTTTCTTACTAAACTGTGTGTATTTATAGACAAGTTGTGTATCCCTTACCCGTGTAAGGCCAAGAACATGTTGTGTGGTTCCCATGTAAAAATTTCAATCTACACGGCGAGTGGTCTTCCTTGACACGTCGTGTACCTTTGTCCCATGTAGCACCCGAGACCATGGTTGTGTGCTGACCGTGTACATAGTCATATCTATGTGCTGGACTCCACTTAATTCATAGTACGGAAACACATATACAAAGCCTGTACGTTTAAAATACACATTGTGTACTTTTATTTTCATTTGAACGATCGGGCCACCATCGCATCTCATTCCCAGAATCCTATTCTTTTTCCCCTTTGGACGAATAGATCATCCGAAAAACCCCGAAATCTCAAACCCTCCCAGAATCTCCGTACTACATTTGTTCTTCGATCCGTCGGTGGAAGCGTGACCACATCGCAAAGGCTAACCCCACACACCCTTCTCCATGTTTGATTCCTCACCTATTACTCTGGATATTTCATGCGAACAGAATTGCTATATTTTACGGAAACCCAGATCTACCACAATTCTGACCGAATCAGAGGCTGATATCAAAGGAGTGTCATCGTACGAGTACGAGGTAGGTGGTTCATACCTGCTTTTGTGTTTTCATAGAAAAATGTGGGTTACGACCTTCGAGCGCAATGTGGGTATTGAAAGAAACCTTATTTATTTATTTTTAATAGTTTATTTGCATGGTGGGATGCCTCTGGGTATTTCCTGACCCGTGTTGGGCTAGATCAAGGCCGGGTGAGAGGTCATGGCTCATTTGGGGCAATTCGGCCGGGGGTGCTAGAATGGGTGTGTTCTGGACCCATATTAACTGCTGATTTTTGTCTACTATTGATGTTGTTGAATTAAAATGATGAGTTTGATTGTAAAAGCATGATGTTAACTTGTGTAAGGTGTTAAGACCTTAGGTGTTGGTTTGTATTAGCACAAGTTAGTGCATTTTGAACTTTTAGTAGTTGTCTATTAAAAGTTATGCTTTCAAGTATGCTTTTATAATGTGTGTCTTGCTTGTGTTGGACTGCTCGATTGTTGGGCATGGTCGGGATATACGTTGTTGAGTGATGAGGATCATAGGTTGGGGCCTTTGGCTCGTGTTACTTTGGGTTGTTGCTACTACGGGATTGGGCGTCATGGACGTCGGCTGACGCAGTCAGACATTCACGATGGGCTTGTCCCGGTTTACTTGGATGGTGAGGCCATCAGATTTTCGTGACAGGTTTGTAGGGACACGAGGTGTTAGATGTGTTGTGGCTTGGGAACATGATGAGGTGATTACTTCTCACCGGGTAGTTTTGGGTAATGTGCACACAGATATACTCTGAGATGAGGTTGTATGGTCACTCGCTGGGTAAGGGCCCCCGATAGTTGTGGTTAGGTATTTTGGTTTGGGGTGCTTTCCATAGGAAGCCACGTGGATAGTGAGGAGCCTTCGGGAGACAGCTTTAAGGTGGTCAGGTTAGGGGCCGAGGCATGCCATGATTTGAGGGCAGACATCGTTGTCCCTTCGGTTACTATTTAAGGACATGTATCATTGTTCCTCCGGATGTGTACCATGGTACGGTTGAGCTTTTGAGATGGGTTACGACAGTTGGACGTGCCTTCGAGACGTCGATAGTTGAGACACATAGTGTCAGGTGGCACGAGGTGTCGGGCTACAGACCAAAGATTCCAGCATTGGCCGAAGCAGGTGACACTTCATTGTGGCTATTGAGCACTAGTAAAGTGTTTGATTACTTTTGGGCATTGCACTATTTACTGTTTTTCTTATATAAGCATTTCTTCCTAAACACTTATATTAGGTACGCACCTCTGGGTGGTATCCAACTGAGACTTGTCTCACACCCTGCATGGTCCCTTTAGGACGCGTGTAGACTTTATGAAATTTCGTGCAGGTAGAGGGTCATCCTCAGGAGCTGGACTTTTGTGCTGTTGACATGGAGACAGGCATGGACCTTGAGGTCGTTCTGTACTGGAGACACTTCTTTTATATTCTCTTTCATGCATTAGCATGTTTAATTTATATTATAGCTACTACTGGTTAGCCATTGGCATCATTATGTATATATATATTGATTTGTATGACTTTCTTGGATGCATGCTTGGTTGTTTTAGAAATTACTGCAGTTGATTGCTGGCATGTTGTTCTGTTTACATTCTTCTGTTGTTGTTTCTTTGTTGCTTCCATTGTTTATTTCTATTGAATTTGCATCCTCTATGCGGGTCTGGTTCGAGTCTGTTGATTCAATTATTTCCGCTGCACCATTACTGTTATAATTGGACAAGTACGATTATTATAATTCTCTGAGAGGGTATAGCCTCCCCAATATACGTAACAGACCCTCACGGCTAGTCAGCAGCCTTTGGCGTTCAGGGGAGGTGCACCTAAGGTAGTGACACCCGACCCGTTCGGCACTGTTTGGGTGGCTGGTCGGGTCTGGGTCATTACAACATTCCGAAACCAAATTTATAGCGGGATTAATTGAAATTAAAGGGTTTTCCATTTTTTTTGATATGGTGTATGGTCCCTAATTCAATCAGAATGAAAATGCATTATGATCAAATATCTAAATAATTTTATAATAATATGAAACTTATAAAGTTGAAACCTGAATTATAAAATAAATAAATTCCATTAAATTAATTGGAAATGTTTTATTGACTATTCATCTACCTCAACAGTGTAATTTAAATAATAACACTTACCAATAACTTTCCTCTTATGTTGGTAGTTGGGGTAGAATACGTTGGCTAGTGTTCCCTTATTTTTGACTTTATATTACACTAGAGAATCTGTCTATTAAAAAATATGGACCAGATAAATGCTCTTAGAATATTTAGGACCTTTCCCCCATGGTTTACATCTATAATGATTTAGGAGGGTGGAGAAAACCATGATTCGAACATTGTGGACCTAGAGAATCCAATCATACCACCATGAATGTCACCTGAGGCGATGCCTGCTATATCTAATCCAGGAACAGAATCTCATCTTCCTCATATTTTCCAATGTCTTATTCAGTGAAGGAAAATTTATCCATGACCTGCACCTATGTTGGATGAATTTACCCATGAGTTTTAGCATCATACTCATCCCACCATCTCGAGGGTTGGTGATCCATACACTCTTGATTCTTGGATGGAGCCCATCTTATCAATCATTGATAAACTGAAGATGACTCCATAGTGGATATTCAATCATTCTACCAACATAATCCATGATTTGGACATTCACTCATGAGATGTGATTAAGCAATATGTCCTCAGCCGGGGTAGGTTCTTTTACGATGTGTCTGGCAGGCAGTTGGTGCAGCACCTGTAGGACTGTTAGATGAAGAGGTTGGAGTCATGGTAGATAGACTCTAGATAATCATCTCCAATAAGGTGGTCACACTCATCATGTTCTAGATATCATTAGATCCATGTATCAGGATAGTAATATGCATTACAACTGATACCCGTGGATGAAAGTGTAGGACTATCTACAATATGAGGTATTTTTCTTGTAGAATACTTTATATAATTTTATTTATTTAATAGAAGTGATTAAAAATAATTTATATCTTTATATATCATGTAAATCCTCAAAATATAAATTATTTATTGTTATTTTCTAATAACCATGGATACACTATTGTGAGTATGGAAAAAAGGTATACGCCTAGGAAAGTACAGTCCCCTTGATGTAGGCAGTTTCCCTTTATTGTGGGATCTATTTTTTCTCATTTTGAAAAGATTAAATTTCTTTATCATGATGGACTTTTTGGTCTTATGTCATAATTTTGTAGACTATTATTGTTGTTGGGTAACATTTAAATCACCAGAGAGTTGTAGTTATCAACACGAGTGTGACTACAATTTAAAGGATATTAGATGTAGACAAAAGAATAATGGGATAGGTGAAGTGACCACCAAGATATCTACTCTCTTCATGGACTATCATGGAGTATACCTGGAATATTTTACACACTTAGTAGATTCTTTTAAGGATGTCATTTTCAAATATTTCTCAAGATTATCTATCGACATAGAGGTATTATTTTTGGTTGAGCTTGTTCTAGGATAATCTATAATTTCCATTCCCCTCTAGAGGATGCCACCATCTACGCTAGAAGAGGTAAAGACAAAGTTGGACTTTGTAAAGGAAAATAATTATATGGCTCATCACTTCCTCTTGGGGATCATTGGAAATTTTTCCACGGAGGCAGCTGGGACCCATTGGATTTGTGTGCATTACCACTATTTGAAGCAAATTACAATCATGTACCAGTATCCATGTAACATCCCAGGTAAATAATGAATAAAACATTTTCATATTTATTAATATTTACGAATTAAATATTAATTTTAATTAAAAGGGGTTTCTACGTTCGATAGCGTACTCGATACACAACGGTGAGTTTCATTGAAAACTTATGTTGTACACTAGTAATATAATAATATTATTTTAAATGTTAGTTAACATGTAGACGTTGTATTGGCATGAATGGATAGAAATAACTAAAATATGATTATATATGTTTTTTAAATGTTTTTACATTTATCCAATAAAAGATAAAGGCTTAAAATACGGAAAGAATTCAATTTTAGGCATTTATACCCTAATTTTCACTAAAGGTTCACTTATCACCTTTTGATGGAGAACCGTCATTAAATATAGTTTTAATCATTCTTATAAATTCTATTGGACCAAATATAATTCTTCTTTAGAATCGGGACATCAAAATTTACTTTGTGTAAATTTTTGGTATTTTTCCGATAAAGTTCATTTTTTAATGAATAGTCTAAAATGTTGTATTTTAATTCAAACCCTCTTTTTAATCTAATTTATTTATATGATTAGATTATATTTTGAATTGGTTTTGAAGTGAAATTAGAATATGTTTTTACCATTTAATCCAATGGTGGTCATTGGAATCAATTTCACTTTGATATTGGAATAAACTAGTGTCAATCTTTTGATACTTATTGTTTTATAAAAACACGCTATTTGTCATGACAGCGGGAATTAATTATTAAATTAATTAATGTGACTTATATGTTTTTTATTTTTTAAAATAGACTTCATTTTTGAATTCAGAATATCAAATATATCTTAGGGTGAATTTTTGGTATTTTTCTGAAAAACTTCATTTTTTTGATGAATAGTGAAACCACTAAGTGGTACTTTTAAAAACTGATTTTTCGTTTAAATAAAATATTACCACTTCTGTGTTTTGAATTTCAAAAAAATACAACATACATGGTTGTCATTAAGAAGTAAAATGTGGTTCAATGAGATTAAAATAATTTTTTGGTGAATAGTAACTCTTAAGTTCTTAATCGCGATTAGACGTAATTAGTGTAGTTTAAGGTATAATAATTCATTAATAAAATGAGATGAGCATGAAACATGTCCTACCCCAATTGGATGTGTCATGGCCGACCAGTAAAATCCATGGGTCAACTTGGGGACCCCATGGAGCCACTTTGGTTGGGAAATGACATAAATAACTTTTTATTTAATGTAAAAGTAAAAATGACACAAACATGAAATGTTTTAATAAAATAATTTTTACATGGTGTCATAAAGATCAGATTTTTGATTATAAATAGTCATTGGAAAGCTAAATAGATTTCCTACATCATATTATTTTTTTATATTTTTTAAACTTTAAATAAATTAAATTATTTATGACTTCATTATGATGCAGTGATTACCTCATTAAAAAAGGATTTAAATAAAATGGAATGATAAAGTAAAATCTAAGACCTACACATGGAAAAAACCTATTGTATGGGTGGATTTCGAACCCTTATCACCTTATACTAGAAACACATCAATGTGGGACCTCTTAAATCCGAATACCATTTTAAAATAAAGTGACTTTTCTTTACCTTCCAAGAGTGCCCCTCCTCTCCTCTTATAAAAGGCCCCCACCTCTACCTCCTTACCCACACTCCCAAAGACTTTGGCTCGGCCAAAACCTAATCATTTTGTCTCTCCACTTCCCTCTCTTACTCCTTGAAGCCTCACTTTGGGCATAAGTCTTCCCAAGGAAGCCATTGAGCTCAAACCAAAGGGAGTTACCCGATTTTAAGGTAATGTCTTCTTTTGAGTCCTTTTGTTTTATTTTTCTTCTCCAACCCCCTAAAATATATTTATTCATTTCTTTTGTAACAACTCCAGTATAATCAATATACTAGTATGTTTTTATAAGAAGGATTCGATCTACACTTACACACACCTACATCAAATTGTTAAAGAACATACTGTTTCCGTGGATGGTGAATTTATGCCTCTCAAAATGATGATTGTTCAACATTATTTTAACACCTTCAAAGGTGGCCATTAGGATGTCACTATATTTATATATGATATATAATATGTTTATTTTTTCCTTATGCTTATGTATTTTTCATTTTGGGCATACCTTTATGGTTTCCATTATTGGTAAATGCGATATCTTCATTTAAGGAAGTGCGGACTACCGCCCCCTCAAAATGATTTGATGAGTTTAATAACATATGTGGGACGTATAAAGGATGGAACTATGATATAATATATGATATTATACTGGAATTATAATATAACTTTATATTATTATGATTCCATTCTATAAAATACGAAATAGAAATGAAATTAGCGTTCATGCGTATGTACGGCTTACCGTCTCCATGAACAGTGCATTTCATTTCTTACCTCTAAATGATTATGTAATATTATAAATGCATCTATATACTGGATATATATTATATATACATAATGATTATAATTCTGGATATAATGTATACATGAACAACATGTAATTATAAAGGGTTTATTTTTGACTCAAGTACCAATGATCGTTAAAACGACCATTATTAACTTAAATAATTACATAGTGTTCATGACATGGCAATAAGTGAAATAAAAGGAATAATGAACATGAAAATGGTTCTTAAACAAGTAGAAATTAACTCAAGTTTATTATTCAGGAGATTAAAGAACGACCGAGTCAAGTCGGACCCGAGGTATGGGACTTCGTCTCAATCTCCTTTCATTGAGGCATATTTTTTTTTACACAACCTTCTTTTATACGGTGTATAAATAACATTGACTTTTACATTTATCCAAAAGAAATCTTTTTTATACGAAGCGTTTTACTAAATGACAGAAGGGAATGTTTTTGTCGTACGTATTCGGCAACAACGACTTCTCCGCCGCCGTGACCATTATTTGAGTTTTGGCTTCCTCTACAAGCCATACCTTTTTTTTAAAAGAAAAATAAATACCATGTTTTACTTTTCTTTTATTTTGGTATTGAAAATGGTTTTCATAATTTTTTTTATATCAATGTGTTTTATTGATATCTTGTGATTGAAAGGTGGAAATTTTATGTTTCCTTTATGCATGTTTTATGTGATACGATTATGTTGAGTTTCTTGGGAATTATTATGAAGATGGGTGGTTCCGTGATAATCTAAGGGTGGGTGAGCCCAATATAGCTCTCCAATGCAGTGGGTAATGCAAAGGAGTGTAACGTTAAGGTTTCTCTGAAGATATTTAGGGAATATACTGTGATGGGTATTCCAAATGTAACCAAGAGGGTTTCTCCCTATGTAAGAATGTTATGAATGCCTCAAGTTACCTTTATGTCTTATGATTTCTATTATTTATTCATGATTTCATGAGGTGTGTTAATGTGCCTATGGTTTATGGGTAAAGTATGATTTCATTCTTATATATATATGATCTAATGTTTCCTTTCCATATTTTTATAACCTATATTGAGCTCTTTATGCTCACCCTAAAATTTTTTGAAATGTTTTTCACGGGACCTAATATGGAATAGGGTCAAGGATGGGATGGAGGGAAAGTCATGCTATACAAAACATGGAAATAGACATGTTTCTTTTTAAGAGTTTTTATTTTATGGAATCTTAGTATAATTGTCTACTTTGTAATCTTTTGAGATGTAGTAGTTATGTTCTAATTCTCTAAAACTCTAAACCCGAAAAGATCCTCAATGTGTAATCTGGTAATAACTCAAGATTAAGTATGGTTTTAGGCTGGGGACTTATAGATGGTATCAGAGGTCGGTTTAGACAACTTTAGGAGTTAGAAAATTGTTAAATTATAAGTTAATCTATGGTATGACTGAAATGATATAGCATTTAAAGATTACCATGTTGCTTCGCCTAAGATATTTCTTTGTTAAGAATTGTTTTTCGTAGAGGAAACAAAACATCTTTTCTGGGAAGGCATACAGAGGGAAATGACCATTCAAATCAGTACACTGAGATGGTCAGAATCAGAATTGAGCAGTTTACTGTAGTGATGGCTCAATTGAATCAGGTGATAAATAGTGTTTGTGTTATTAATTATATTTTGGTGTTTTCTAAAAGTAAAGTAGAGCATGGAAGTCATTTAAGCGTTATCTTTAAAACCTTAAAAGAAAAGAAACTATATGGAAAATTCAGAAAGTGTTACTATTGGTTACAACAAATTTCTTTCCTGGGTCACATTGTTTCAAAAGATGGCATAACTGTTGATCCTGCTAAAACAAAAGTTGTTGAAGAATGGCTAAGACCCACAAATGTAACCGAGATCCGTAGTTTTTTTGGTTTGGCAGGTTATTACCGAAGGTTTTTTTGAAATTTTTCACAGTTATCTATTCCAATGACTAAGGTAACTCGGAAGTGTGTTAAGTTTACCTGGACAAAAGAATGTGATGATTGTTTTTAGGAATTGAAAAGAAGATTGGTGAATGCTCCAGTTTTGGCACTACCTTCTAGTAATAGTGAGTTTGTTATATATAGTGATGCTTCATTGAAAAGACTTGGTTGTGTCCTAATGTAGAATGATCAGGTAATTGTTTATGCTTCATGATAGTTGAAAACTCATGAGGTAAATTACCCTACACATGATTTGGAATTATCTACTGTTGTTTTTGCTTTAAAAATTTGGAGGCAACATTTGTATGGAGTAAAGTGTGAAATATATACTGATAACAAATGTTTAAAGTATATATTCACTTAGAAAGAATTGAACATGTGAGAGAGGATATGGCTAGAATTAATCAAGGATTATGATTGTACAATTCATTACCATCTGGGAAACGAAAATAATGTGGCTGATGCTTTGAGTCAAAAAAGTAATGCTTCATTAACCATGATACGTTTAGAAAGCGATCCTTTGGTTTTTTATTTGATGAACTTTTTTCATAGAAGTAGTTGGTGCAGGAAGTTCTTCTGTTTTGTTTCAGGTATCATTGAGATCATCCCTATCAGACAGAATTATGCAAGCAGAGAGGGAAGACGGTAAGTTGCAGAAAAAGGTAGAGCTGGTTTAGAAGGGTAAGTTGCCTAAATTCAACATTGATAATGATTGTGTTTTGAGGTTTGTGAAGAGATTGTGTGTGCCTTGTGATTCACAGTTGAAGAGAGAGTTGTTATGTGAAGCTCATAGTTCTCTGTTTTCAGTTCATCCAGGAAGTACTAAGATGTATAGAGATCTTCGGGAGTATTACTGGTGGGATGGAATGAAAAGAGATATTGCTGATTTTACTATGAAGTGTTTGACTTGTCACCGGGTTAAACCATAGCGATAGTTACCGAAAGGGATGCTTCAGCCTTTACCAGTGCCAGAGAGGAAATGGGAGAATATATCCATTGACTTTGTTGTGGGATTACTGAAGACATCTCGAGGTAATAATGCAATCTGGGTTATTGTTGATCGCTTGACCAAATCTGCTCATTTCCTTGCTAAACGAGATACTTTTTCCCTAGATCAACTTTCCCGTTTGTATCTTAAAGAGATAGTCATGTTACATGGAGTTCCCATCTCCATTGTATCTGATCATGATCCCAGGATCACTTCTAACTTTTGGAAAGGCCTTCAGAAGTCGTTGGTTACTGAATTAAATTTTAGTACAGCTTTTCATCCTCAATCAGATGGGCAGTTAGAACGAACAATTCAGACATTGGAGGATATGATACGTTCTTGATCTATGGATTATCAGGGAAGTTGGGACCAACATCTTTCTTTGGTTGAATTTTCATATAATAACAGTTTTCATTCTAGCATACAGATGGAACCATTTCAGGCATTATATGGGAAGCGGTGTCGAACATCATCTTTCTGGGATGAAGTGGGTGAAAGGAAGTTGATGGGACCAGAATTGGTAGAAGAGATGGCAGAAAAAGTTCAGCTGATTCAGAAGCACATGAGAACATCTTAGAGCAGGCAGAAGAGTTATGCGGATAACTGGAGGAAGGATCTATCTTTCGAGGTAGGTGATCATGTTTTTCTCAAGGTTTCTCCTTGGAAAAGTGTGATGAGATTTGGTAAGAAAGGAAAGCTGATTCCAAGGTTCATTGGTCCATATGAAGTTCTGGAGAGAGTTGGATCAGTTGCATACTAGGTGGCTTTACCTCTGAGTTTATCTCAGGTGCACAATGTTTTTCATGTTTCGATGTTGAGGAAGTATATGCCAGATACATCTCATGTTTTGAGTCCAGAGGTAGTTTAGCTAGAAGAAAACCTAACTTATGAAGAACAACCAGTCCAGATTCTTGACCGAAGAGAGCAAGTGTTGCGAAATAAGGTAATTCACCAGGTAAAGGTTTCGTGGAAAAACCATATGGTTGAAGAGGCAACGTGGGAATCTGAAAATGTTATGAGGGATAAATACCCCCACTTATTGTGATAAGTGAATAAAATTGCGAGGACGCAATTCTCAAAAGGGGGGAAGGATGTAACATCCTAGGTAAATAATGAATAAAACATTTTCATATTTATAAATATTTACGAATTAAATATTAATTTTAATTAAAAGGGGTTTTTACGTTCGATAGCATACTCGATATGCAACGATGAGTTTCTTTGAAAACTTACATTGTATACTAGTAATATAATAATATTATTTTAAATGGTAGTTAACATGTAGCTGTTGTATTGACGGGAATAGATAGAAAAAACTAAAATAATATTATATATGTTTTTTAAATTTTATACATTTATCTAATAAAAGATAAAGGCTTAAAATATGGAAAGAATTCAATTTTAGACATTTATACCCTAATTTTCATTAAAGGTTCACTTATCGCCTTTTGATGGAGAACGATCATTAAATATAGTTTTTATCACTCTTATACATTCTATTGGACGAAATATAACTCTTCTTTATAATCGGGACATCAAAATTTACTTTGTGTAAATTTTTGGTATTTTTCCGATAAAGTTCATTTTTTTAATGAATAGTCTAAAATGTTGTATTTAAATTCAAAACCTATTTTTAATCTAATTTATTTATATGATTAGATTATCTTTTGAATTGGTTTTGAAGTAAAATTAGAATATATTTTTACCATTTAATCCAATGGTGGTCATTGGAGTCAATTTCACTTTGAAATTGGACTTAAATTGGTGTCAATCTTTTGATACTTATTGTTTCATAAAAACATGCTATTTGTCATGACAGCGGGAATTAATTATTAAATTAATTAATGTGACTTATATGTTTTTAATTTTGTAGAATAGACATCATTTTTGAATTCGGAATATCAAATATAGCATAGGGTGAATTTTTGGTATTTTTCTGAAAAACATCAATTTTTTTATGAATAGTGAAACCACTAAGTGGTACTTATAAAAAATGATTTTTCGTTTAAATGAAATTTTACCACTTCTGTGTTTTGAATTTCAAAAAATCCGACATACATGGTTTTCATTAAGAATTAAAATGTGGTTCAATGAGATTAAAATATTTTTTTGGTGAATAGTAACTCTTAAGTTCTTAATCGCGACTAGAGGTAATTAGTGTAGTTTAAGGTAAAAATCATGCTTTAATAAAATGAGATGAGAATGACATATGTCCTACCCTTATTGGATGTGTCATGGCAGACAAAGAAAATCCACGGGTCAACTTGGGTACCCCAAGGAGCCACTTTGGTTGGGAAATGACATAAATAACTTTTAATTTAATGTAAAAGTAAAAATGACACAATCATGAGATGTTTTAATAAAAAAAATTTACATGGGGTTATAAAGATCATATTTTTGATTATAAATAGTAATTGGAAAGCTAAAAATATTTCCTACATCATTGTAGTTTTTTTATAATTTTTTGACTTTAAATAAATTAAATTATATATGACATCATGATGATGCAGCGATTACATCATTAAAAAGGGATTTAAATAAAATGGAATGATAATGTAAAATATAAGAACTACACATGGAAAAAACCTATTTTATGGGTGGATTTAGAACCCTTATCACCTTATCCTCGAAACACATCAATGTGGGACCTCTTAAATCCGAATACCATTTTAAAATAAAGTGACTTTTCTTTACCTTCCAAGAGTGCCCCTCCTCTCCTCTTATAAAAGGCCCCCACCTCTACCTCCTTACCCACACTCCCAAAGACTTTGGCTCGGCCAAAACCTAATCATTTTGTCTCTCCACTTCCCTCTCTTACTCCTTTAATCCTCACTTTGGGTATAAGTCTTCCCAAGGAAGCCATTGAGCTCAAACCAAAGGGAGTTACCCGATTTTAAGGTAATGTCTTCTTTTGAGTCCTTTTGTTTTATTTTTCTTTTCCAACCCCCTAAAATATATTTATTCATTTCTTTTGTAACAACTCCAGTATCATCAATATACTAGTATGTTTTTATAAGAAGGATTCGATCTACACTTACACACACCTACATCAAATTGTTAAAGAACATACTGTTTCCGTGGATGGTGAATTTATGCCTCTCAAAATGATGATTGTTCAACATTATTTTAACACCTTCAAAGGTGGCCATTAGGATGTCACTATATTTATATATGATATATAATATGTTTATTTTTTCCTTATGCTTATGTATTTTTCATTTTGGGCATACCTTTATGGTTTCCATTATTGGTAAATGCGATATCTTCATTTAAGGAAGTGCGGACTACCGCCCCCTCAAAATGATTTGATGAGTTTAATAACATATGTGGGACGTATAAAGGATGGAACTATGATATAATATATGATATTATACTGGAATTATAATATAACTTTATATTATTATGATTCCATTCTATAAAATACGAAATAGAAATGAAATTAGCGTTCATGCGTATGTACGGCTTACCGTCTCCATGAACGGTGCATTTCATTTCTTACCTCTAAATGATTATGTAATATTATAAATGCATCTATATACTGGATATATATTATATATACATAATGATTATAATTCTGGATATAATGTATACATGAACAACATGTAATTATAAAGGGTTTATTTTTGACTCAAGTACCAATGATCGTTAAAACGACCATTATTAACTTAAATAATTACATAGTGTTCATGACATGGCAATAAGTGAAATAAAAGGAATAATGAACATGAAAATGGTTCTTAAACAAGTAGAAATTAACTCAAGTTTATTATTCAGGAGATTAAAGAACGACCGAGTCAAGTCGGACCCGAGGTATGGGACTTCGTCTCAATCTCCTTTCATTGAGGCATATTTTTTTTACACAACCTTCTTTTATACGGTGTATAAATAACATTGACTTTTACATTTATCCAAAAGAAATCTTTTTTATACGAAGCGTTTTACTAAATGACAGAAGGGAATGTTTTTGTCGTACGTATTCGGCAACAACGACTTCTCCGCCGCCGTGACCATTATTTGAGTTTTGGCTTCCTCTACAAGCCATACCTTTTTTTAAAAGAAAAATAAATACCATGTTTTACTTTTCTTTTATTTTGGTATTGAAAATGGTTTGCATAATTTTTTTTATATCAATGTGTTTTATTGATATCTTGTGATTGAAAGGTGGAAATGTTATGTTTCCTTTATGCATGTTTTATGTGATACGATTATGTTGAGTTTCTTGGGAATTATTATGAAGATGGGTGGTTCCGTGATAATCTAAGGGTGGGTGAGCCCAATATAGCTCTCCAATGCAGTGGGTAATGCAAAGGAGTGTAACGTTAAGGTTTCTCTGAAGATATTTAGGGAATATACTATGATGCGTATTCCAAATGTAACCAAGAGGGTTTCTCCCTATGTAAGAATGTTATGAATGCCTCAAGTTACCTTTATGTCTTATGATTTCTATTATTTATTCATGATTTCATGAGGTATGTTAAAGTGCCTATGGTTTATGGGTAAAGTATGATTTCATTCTTATATATATATGATCTAATGTTTCCTTTCCATATTTTTATAACCTATATTGAGCTCTTTATGCTCACCCTAAAATTTTTTGAAATGTTTTTCACGGGACCTAATATGGAATAGGGTCAAGGATGGGATGAAGGGAAAGTCATGCTATACAAAACATGGAAATAGACCTGTTTCTTTTTAAGAGTTTTTATTTTATGGAATCTTAGTATAATTGTCTACTTTGTAATCTTTTGAGATGTAGTAGTTATGTTCTAATTCTCTAAAACTCTAAACCCGAAAAGATCCTCAATGTGTAATCTGGTAATAACTCAAGATTAAGTATGGTTTTAGGCTGGGGACTTATAGATGGTATCAGAGGTCGGTTTAGACAACTTTAGGAGTTAGAAAATTGTTAAATTATAAGTTAATCTATGGTATGACAGAAATGATATAGCATTTAAAGATTACCATGTTGCTTCGCCTAAGATATTTCTTTGTTAAGAATTGTTTTTCGTAGAGGAAACAAAACATCTTTTCTGGGAAGGCATACAGAGGGAAATGACCATTCAAATCAGTACACTGAGATGGTCAGAATCAGAATTGAGCAGTTTACTGCAGTGATGGATCAATTGAATCAGGTGATAAATAGTGTTTGTGTTATTAATTATATTTTGGTGTTTTCTAAAAGTAAAGTAGAGCATGGAAGTCATTTAAGCGTTATCTTTAAAACCTTAAAAGAAAAGAAACTATATGGAAAATTCAGAAAGTGTGACTATTGGTTACAACAAATTTCTTTCCTGGGTCACATTGTTTCAAAAGATGGCATAACTGTTGATCCTGCTAAAACAAAAGTTGTTGAAGAATGGCTAAGACCCACAAATGTAACCGAGATCCGTAGTTTTTTTGGTTTGGCAGGTTATTACCGAAGGTTTTTTTGAAATTTTTCACAGTTATCTAGTCCAATGACTAAGGTAACTCGGAAGTGTGTTAAGTTTACCTGGACAAAAGAATGTGATGATTGTTTTTAGGAATTGAAAAGAAGATTGGTGAATGCTCCAGTTTTGGCACTACCTTCTAGGAATGGTGAGTTTGTTATATAGAGTGATGCTTCATTGAAAAGACTTGGTTGTGTCCTAATGTAGAATGATCAGGTAATTGTTTATGCTTCATGATAGTTGAAAACTCATGAGGTAAATTACCCTACACATGATTTGGAATTATCTACTGTTGTTTTTGCTTTAAAAATTTGGAGGCAACATTTGTATGGAGTAAAGTGTGAAATATATACTGATAACAAATGTTTAAAGTATATATTCACTTAGAAAGAATTGAACATGTGAGAGAGGAGATGGCTAGAATTAATCAAGGATTATGATTGTACAATTCATTACCATCTGGGAAACGAAAATAATGTGGCTGATGCTTTGAGTCAAAAAAGTAATGCTTCATTAACCATGATACGTTTAGAATGCGATCCTTTGGTTTTTGATTTGATGAACTTTTTTCATAGAAGTAGTTGGTGCAAGAAGTTCTTCTGTTTTGTTTCAGGTATCATTGAGATCATCCCTATCAGACAGAATTATGTAAGCAGAGAGGGAAGACGGTAAGTTGCAGAAAAAGGTAGAGCTGGTTTAGAAGGGTAAGTTGCCTAAATTCAACATTGATAATGATTGTGTTTTGAGGTTTGTGAAGAGATTGTGTGTGCCTTGTGATTCACCGTTGAAGAGAGAGTTGTTATGTGAAGCTCATAGTTCTCTGTTTTCAGTTCATCCAGGAAGTACTAAGATGTATAGAGATCTTCGAGAGTATTACTGGTGGGATGGAATGAAAAGAGATATTGCTGATTTTACTGTGAAGTGTTTGACTTGTCACCGGGTTAAACCATAGCGATAGTTACCGAAAGGGATGCTTCAGCCTTTACCAGTGCCAGAGAGGAAATGGGAGAATATATCCATTGACTTTGTTGTGGGATTACCGAAGACATCTCGAGGTAATAATGCAATCTGGGTTATTGTTGATCGCTTGACCAAATCTGCTCATTTCCTTGCTAAACGAGATACTTTTTCCCTAGATCAACTTTCCCTTTTGTATCTTAAAGAGATAGTCATGTAACATGGAGTTCCCATCTCCATTGTATCTGATCATGATCCCAGGATCACTTCTAACTTTTGGAAAGGCCTTCAGAAGTCGTTGGTTACTGAATTAAATTTTAGTACAGCTTTTCATCCTCAATCAGATGGGCAGTTAGAACGAACAATTCAGACATTGGAGGATATGATACGTTCTTGATCTATGGATTATCAGGGAAGTTGGGACCAACATCTTTTTTTGGTTGAATTTTCATATAATAACAGTTTTCATTCCAGCATACAGATGGCACCATTTCAGGCATTATATGGGAAGCGGTGTCGAACATCATCTTTCTGGGATGAAGTGGGTGAAAGGAAGTTGATGGGACCAGAATTGGTAGAAGAGATGGCAGAAAAAGTTCAGCTGATTCAGAAGCACATGAGAACATCTTAGAGCAGGCAGAAGAGTTATGCGGATAACTGGAGGAAGGATCTATCTTTCGAGGTAGGTGATCATGTTTTTCTCAAGGTTTCTCCTTGGAAAAGTGTGATGAGATTTGGTAAGAAAGGAAAGCTGATTCCAAGGTTCATTGGTCCATATGAAGTTCTGGAGAGAGTTGGATCAGTTGCATACTAGGTGGCTTTACCTCTGAGTTTATCTCAGGTGCACAATGTTTTTCATGTTTCGATGTTGAGGAAGTATATGCCAGATCCATCTCATGTTTTGAGTCCAGAGGTAGTTCAGCTAGAAGAAAACCTATCTTATGAAGAACAACCAGTCCAGATTCTTGACCGAAGAGAGAAAGTGTTGCAAAATAAGGTAATTCACCAGGTAAAGGTTTTGTGGAAAAACCATATGGTTGAAGAGGCAACGTGGGAATCTGAAAATGCTATGAGGGATAAATACCTCCACTTATTGTGATAAGTGAATAAAATTGCGAGGACGCAATTCTCAAAAGGGGGGAAGGATGTAACATCCTAGGTAAATAATGAATAAAACATTTTCATATTTATTAATATTTACGAATTAAATATTAATTTTAATTAAAAGGGGTTTTTACGTTCGATAGCATACTCGATATGCAACGATGAGTTTCTTTGAAAACTTACATTGTATACTAGTAATATAATAATATTATTTTAAATGGTAGTTAACATGTAACTGTTGTATTGACGGGAATAGATAGAAAAAACTAAAATAATATTATATATGTTTTTAAAATTTTATACATTTATCTAATAAAAGATAAAGGCTTAAAATATGGAAAGAATTCAATTTTAGACATTTATACCCTAATTTTCATTAAAGGTTCACTTATCGCCTTTTGATGGAGAATGATCATTAAATATAGTTTTTATCACTCTTATACATTCTATTGGACGAAATATAACTCTTCTTTATAATCGGGACATCAAAATTTACTTTGTGTAAATTTTTGGTATTTTTCCGATAAAGTTCATTTTTTTAATGAATAGTCTAAAATGTTGTATTTAAATTCAAAACCTATTTTTAATCTAATTTATTTATATGATTAGATTATCTTTTGAATTGGTTTTGAAGTAAAATTAGAATATATTTTTACCATTTAATCCAATGGTGGTCATTGGAGTCAATTTCACTTTGAAATTGGACTTAAATTGGTGTCAATCTTTTGATACTTATTGTTTCATAAAAACATGCTATTTGTCATGACAGCGGGAATTAATTATTAAATTAATTAATGTGACTTATATGTTTTTAATTTTGTAGAATAGACATCATTTTTGAATTCGGAATATCAAATATAGCATAGGGTGAATTTTTGGTATTTTTCTGAAAAACATCAATTTTTTGATGAATAGTGAAACCACTAAGTGGTACTTATAAAAAATGATTTTTTGTTTAAATGAAATTTTACCACTTCTGTGTTTTGAATTTCAAAAAATCTGACATACATGGTTTTCATTAAGAATTAAAATGTGGTTCAATGAGATTAAAATATTTTTTTTGGTGAATAGTAACTCTTAAGTTCTTAATCGCGACTAGAGGTAATTAGTGTAGTTTAAGGTAAAAATCATTCTTTAATAAAATGAGATGAGAATGACATATGTCCTACCCTTATTGGATGTGTCATGGCAGACAAAGAAAATCCATGGGTCAACTTGGGTACCCCATGGAGCCACTTTGGTTGGGAAATGACATAAATAACTTTTAATTTAATGTAAAAGTAAAAATGACACAATCATGAGATGTTTTAATAAAAAAAATTTACATGGGGTTATAAAGATCATATTTTTGATTATAAATAGTAATTGGAAAGCTAAAAATATTTCCTACATCATTGTAGTTTTTTTATAATTTTTAGACTTTAAATAAATTAAATTATATATGACATCATGATGATGCAGCGATTACATCATTAAAAAGGGATTTAAATAAAATGGAATGATAATGTAAAATATAAGAACTACACATGGAAAAAACCTATTTTATGGGTGGATTTAGAACCCTTATCACCTTATCCTCGAAACACATCAATGTGGGACCTCTTAAATCCGAATACCATTTTAAAATAAAGTGACTTTTCTTTACCTTCCAAGAGTGCCCCTCCTCTCCTCTTATAAAAGGCCCCCACCTCTACCTCCTTACCCACACTCCCAAAGCCATTGGCTCGGAAAAACCCTGCTCATTTTGTCTCTCCACTTTCCTCTATTTCTCCTTGAAGCCTCACTTTGGGTAGAAGTCTTCCCAAGGAATCTTTTGAACTCAAACCAAAGGGAGTTACCCGATTTTAAGGTAATGTCTTCTTTTGAGTCCTTTTGTTTTATTTTGCTTCTACAACCCCCTAAACTCTTTTTATTCCTTTATTTTGTAACAACTACAGTATAATAAATATAATAGGATGTTTTTATAAGAAGTATTGGATCTAAACTTACACACACCATCATCTAATGGTTAAAGAACATACTGTTTCCATGGATGGTGAATTTATGCCTCCTGAAACGATGATTGTTCAACATTCTTTTAACACCTTAAAAGGAAGCCATTAGGATGTCACTATATTTATATATGATATATAATATGTTTATGTTTTCCTTAAGATTCTGTATTTTTCATTTTGGGCATACCTTTATGGTTTCCATTATGGGTAAATGTGATATCTTCATTTAAGGAAGTGCGGACTACCGCCCCCTCAAAGTGATTTGATTCGTTAAATACCATATGTGGGACGTATAAAGGATGGAACTATGATATTATATATGATATTATACTGTAATTATAAATACCTTTATATCATTATGATTCCATTCTATAAAATACGAAATAGAAATGAAAGTAGCGTTCATGCGTACGTACAGCTTACCGTCTCCATGAACGGTGCATTTCATTTCTTACCACTAAATGATTATGTAATATTATAAATGCATGTATATACTGGATATATAAGATATATAAATAATTATTATAATTCTGGATATAATGGATACATGAACAACATGTAATTATAAAGAGTTTATTTTTTACTCAAGTACCAATGATCGTTAAAACGACCGTTATTAACATAAATAATTACATAGTGTTCATGACATGGAAATAAGTCATATAAAAGGAATAATGAACTTGAAAAAAGTTCTTAAACAAGTATAAATTAACTCAAGTTTATTATTCAGGAGATTAAAGAACGACCGAGTCAAGTCGAACCTGAGGTATGGGACTTCATCTCAATCTCCTTTCATTGAGGCATATTTTGTTTTACACACAACCTTCTTTTATACGGTGTATAAACCCCTTTGACTTTTACATTTATCCAAAAGCAATCTTTTTTATACGAAGCGTTTTTCTAAATGACAAAAGGGAATGTTTTTGTCGTACGTATGCGGAGACAATGACTTCTCCGCCACCGTGACCATTATTTGAGTTTCGGCTTCCTCTACAAGCCATACCTTCTTTTTAAAAGAAAAATAAATACCGTGTTTTACTTTTATTTTATTTGGGTATTGAAAATGGTTTTCATAATGTTTTTATATCAATTTGTTGTATTGATATCTTATGATTGAAAGGTGGAAATGTTATGTTTCCTTTAGGCATGTTTCATATGATACGATTATGTTGAGGTTCTTGGGCATTATTATGAAGACGGGTGGTTCCGTGATAAACTAAGGGTGGGTGAGCCCGATATAGCTCTCAAATGCATTGGGTAACACGAAGGAGTGTAACGTTAAGGTTTATCCAAAGTGATTTAGGGATTATACTGTGATGGGTATTCCAAACGTAACCAAGAGGGTTACTCCCTACGTAAGAATGTTATGAATGCCTCAAGTTACCTTTATGCCTTATGATTTCTATGGTTTATTCATGATTTGATGAGGTATGTTAAAGTGCTTATGTTTATGGGTAAAGTATGATTTTATTCTTATGTATATATGATCTCATGATTCCTTTCCATATTTTTACAACCCATATTGAGCTCTTTATGCTCACCCTAAGTTTTTTTGAAATGTTTTTCACAAGACCAAATGTGGAATAGGGTCAAGGATGGGATCAAGGGAAAGTCATTCTATATAAAACATGGAACTTGACATGTTTATTTTTAAGAGTTTTTATTTTATGGAATCTTAGTAGAAGTGTCTACTTTGTAATCTTTTGAGATGTAGTAGTTATGTTCTAATTCTCTAAAACTCTACACTCGAAAAGATTCTCAATGTGTAATCTTGTAATAACTCCAGATTAATTAAGGTTTAAGGCTGGGGCCTTATAATCCACTACCTCTAATAGATGATATCTTTTAGTAGATATGAGAAGTTAGTGTTGTTTAAAAGATCTACCAATGATCAGGCTGTCATCAGGTGCGATTTAGACCTTAATACATACTCGGTACAAATTATTTTACTAGGTATGGTCTCTATCAGTGCCATTTTATGTATTTATATCATATAAATGGTACTACTGTTTTCATGGCTCTAAATAATAGTGACTTTCATTTATATCTTGATTATTATTTTTATGTCTTTATGGATGAAATATTATTGAATTATCACACTTATAGCGACCATGATAATTACCATTATGTCGTTTGGAGTACACTGAGATGGAATAAATTATATGCCATGTTATCTGATTTCCTCTTCTAGATTGAAAATTTTCACTTTTTGGGTCATATTATCTAAAAATCAGGTGCATCAGTTGATGGAGAGAATGTGAGAAATATATTTTCCTATGAGTAGTCCAATAACAAGTATGATAATGGGAGTTTCTAAGGGAGTGATAGATATTAAATCAATTTTATATAGGAATTATCACATCATGCACCAACTCTTACTAGTCTTAAGAATAATTGTGTTATGGTTATGTTGTCAAAAGAATGAGAGAAAGACCTTCAGGAGCTGAAAGGGATGCTTCCGTCGAATCCTATTCTTCCTCTGTTAGAGCCTATTAGAGGTTATACAGTGTTTTTTGGTGCATCAAGAATTATACTAGGAGTATTTCTGATATTGGAGGATAGATTCATTTCATAATGATCTCCAAATTTGAGGCCTCGTTAGAGAAAATACCAAATCCATGAACATTAGTTAGTGGATGTTTTCCATACCATGAATTTCTATAGACAATATCTATTGGTTAAGAACATTATGGGGTATAACGACCCCAAGAGCCTCAATGATATCATTAAATAACATGATTTGAACCTTATATAGCATATATTGGTTAAATAACATCATTTCTTCTATTTTGAGGTTTCCTATGTTCCTAGAAATGATAATGAAGTAGCAGATGTGCTGAGTTCAAAAAACCTAGCATAATCTAAACAATAAACCAGTGATGAAAGAAAATTGATGGCCCTTTTCTCAGAGATTCATCTTGTTTATCATGATAGTCATTGGAATTTTAATCTATCATCCTCGATAGTAACCTATTCCTTCAATAATAAGGTGATGTTAGGGAAATTTTTAGATCCTAATGGCTTGGTTCTTTTTGAATGTATTTCATGACATGGCCCACTTCTATATTAGTCTATGGATATAGACAACATCTTACGTATACATGGACATTTATGGGTTCTTAAAAATAATATATAGGAATTTATTCCTTAATTCTACACTTCTGAGGGGTTATTTCATCTAGGAATCTTCAATATTCATTGAGATGTGTGATGATAGTATTGGTGTCCTAGGATGAAATGTTAGATATCAGGTTCTGTTGCTAGGTGTTCAACCTCTCTATTGGTGATGGTTGAGCACCAATGACCTTTTGGAGTGTTACATCCAATTACAATATATAATGAAAATGGGAATACATTTTCATGGACGTTTTAGAAGGATTACCAAGTTTGCATCCTGGTAGTGATGAAATTTGGGTAATCATTGACCGAATGAAAAAAATATCTCAGTACATTACTATATTAGGTACATTAGAAATTGATGGGTTGGGATTAATGTTTTTATGTAAAAACATAAAGCTATTAGATCACCCTTGTACAATCATTTCAGATAGGGAGGCCCAATTTACTTCATTATTCTAGAATGGGTTTTAGAAATCTTTGGGTACACTAGTGATTCAAAGTGAAGCATTTCAGGTAGAAACCAAAGACTAGTTAGAACAAATGATATGGGTTTCGGATGAAATGTTTTGAGAATACGTCCCAATTTTGGAAATTCATGGGGGAGGAATATCCCACTTATCGATTTATCCTTCAATATTATATTTTTTGTTAAATTTTAGATTGATCCCTATGAGGCCTAGTTTGGTAGGTAGTGCTGTTCACCCAGGTGACAGATAGAGGCAAGACTGGTAGCACTACTAGGCCATCATCTCATGAAGGAGACATTATATTAGGTTCAGATTAATTGAAGGAATATTTCTACTACTCATTCAAGATATAAATATTATTCTAATTTCTATTGACAATATATAGAGTTTGAGGTCAGTGATCATGTTTTCCTACTCATGTCAACTCGGATGGGGTATAGATGGATACAGAGGAAAATGATGCTTTTTCAGGATTTAACATGCCATATGAAAATCTATAGGGATTCAAGCTGATGGAATATTATTTATTTATTTTCTGATAGGTATCATTCCATGCACAATATATTCCTTGTATCAATTATTCTTTGATACCATACGAACTCATCTATTACTTTTTATCTTGAAGTGGTTTATTTTGATGTTGAAGCTTCATTAAAGGATTATTCTATATGCATCGCCGATTGGAGAAAAAGGGAATCTGAGGATAGTTTATTTCTTTAGAATGGTTTATATGGAAGAAAAACCTTGTAAAGGATGAAACCTGGGAGTTTGAGGCTGGCGTACATGCCTAGTGGAAGAGTTTATCTCAGATGATGTTTTTTCACCATTGGAAAGTGAACTCAGGGAAGAGTGCATTTTAGCGGGAAGAATATAAGAACCCATATTTTTTATCATATATGGATCCCTTTAAAAAAATTAAAAATATTTATTTTAGACCAAATATGGATTCTCACTGAGGTTATAGTGGTTGTAGGTGTGAATGGGGACTGTTTAGAGATCAATAATCTAGAAGGTGTAAAAAATATACTTGCACAAAGGTTAGAAGAAGTCATGTGATTAAAACCACATGTTTACTACTAAACATGCAGTTTTGAATAGTGGGTGAACCATGGAACATGATTTTCCCAAACTATACACCAGATGTTGCACACCCCTGATAAATGTATGTTGTTTTTAGTAGAGCTGATTTACAAGGTTAGAAAATAATTTCCCTAACAGTGTGGTCTAACCATGTGGGTTCCCCCTATTGTATTTAGAGGTTCATGTTTGGAACATGGTTTACCCAATAGTGCAGACAAGTTGTGTGACAAAGGAAAATTGTGCACAATTACTATTTTTCACATACGGGAAGGTGTGTCCCTTTTTTCATCGCCTTTTGTTCATTATAGTGGTCATCACCTTTACACCTCTGCCTTTGAGCTCCCAAAAAACAATTTTAATGTTTTTGATCCCAAGAACTAATCCACACTCTGATTTGATCACCATTTTTCACTTTGGATATGCATTGGTAACAACTAGATTCATCTTTCACAGTTCGTTGTTCTTATTCCCCATGATGACATTATTTAGAAACAAGATCATATGCACTATTTTTAGTGCAGTAATTCAATTTCATATCTCTTACAATAAGTTACAAATTATAGGATGATACTCACTGAGGAAAGTCATAAGATCCTAAGGTATGTGGTCTAAAACTCATCACTCAATTTTCATTATTTTCTAAATTTTCAAAGTGGTGTACGCGTCAATTTCATCAAGTGTGGCATATTAAATTCATTTTTTGTGGTAATGTTCATTAGAATCATATTGAAATGCCATTTTTATATATGTTATCCATCATTGGATGTTACATCCTCGATATCAACCACCCAAAATAAGGTGTGTCCATTAATTATGCATTTGGTAGCTTATTAAGCATATCTATTCCATTGTTTGTTTGTGCTTAAAATTTATCTTTATAAAGGTAAGTGTTTAATTAAATCAATGAATTTTTAGTTGATGTTACATTTCTATACATTACGTGAAACTTATAAGGTAAGTGTTCTAATTAATTAATTATTGTTCAAATAGTTAATTGGAATGAATATTATGGATATCACTTGGCCTAGATTATATTATATTAATTCCATATCGTTTAACATCCATAGACATCCTTGTAATGCTAAATAAAGGTACATAAGTTGAACAAATAAATAAAATGTAGTTAATGAACTAAATGGTTGAATTCCCTATTACACTTGTCCCACTAATGAAAGGCAATGGATAAAACTGAATGACTTATTAAATCGAATATTTTTACATAACAAAAATTATTTAACGAAACAAATATATGGTGTCTATCTCATATGGACCTATTAATTATTATTTGAGTGGTCTTACTCGATCTATCCTTGGATGTCCAAGGTAATTACTTGAGCACCCATGGTGGACATTCTAATTCAAGGATATTGACTACAATGGGTGATACCCACCTTGTAAACTAGTCTATGTCTACATGTGGATGCTCATATGACATCAAAGGATCCCATGTTATCATTATAGGATTATTTGGATACACTCATTGGAACTATAATGATGTATATGAACATTTGAGGTAATGGATACACGCATTTTCCTAGTAATTGACTATCCCGTTTTACCTTGGACGAATTCCTTGCAATCTATTAGAATTGTGGTATTGTGTAATTCCTTGGTAGATTCCTCTTGGATAACACTCTTACCCCTTTATCAAGGATTCAAATTAGTACTGGTCTGGTTTGACTCTTAAGGACAAGGATGCCTTTGAAATTACCTTGGATCCTCTTCATTATTATCATCATGGATATCTTGTTACACGTTGGGTCCTTTATTATTACAATCATGGCATGATTCTGGGGCAATTTATATATCATCTGACTTACATATATAAACTACAACATAATTAATAACCAAAATAGTTGCATGTATATAGTGAAACTGAGGATAAAGAATGTACATGGGTATATACATTATTGTACTACATTACATTTAAATTTTCATTACTGTACACTGTTCTATTTTTTATTATATTGAATATATTTTATAAATGCCATTGGTGGTGGCCTAATTAGATTTTATTCAAAAAATATCACGGATTCCTTTGGTAATATGGAATGTTACATGTATGTTGGTGTTGAAAATAGGATGATTCTTGGTTGGGAAACATGATTTCATTCTTACATTAGGAGAGAGGTGGGTAGCAGATGACCATGATTGAGCTCGGGATGCTAAGATTTTTTTTGAATTAATTTTTTTTTCTTTTGTATGTTACTAGTTCCTGGTTCTTTGTATTCCTTTTTTCCAGTTTTCTAGAAACATGAAAACCCATACCATCATTTATGAAGTATTATTATATGTTTTTCACAATGCTTAATATTTATCTTCTTATGTTGTTCCATTTTTTATTATGCTTCCTCTAATTACATGTTATTATCTTTATCCATTGTTTTACACTTTTGGTAAAGAGTGAATATTCTCCCTACATATACACCCAAATCCCTCCCAATTACTCGGTATACTCTATTTTTCATGGAGATATGCTTGAGTCCACGAGGCAAACTAGAATTAGGCATACATTGAGTGAAACATAGGTTTCGGACGTCGCACTTTCATTTAAATATGATCCTATAATTCACTCATATCATTTAGTTGTTCCTTAATTTTAAATTATCCCTCAACTAGTTGAAGATAAACCCTTCAAATTAGTCTATTGTGACCAATTTTTTATGATAATTATTCTAGTTTATACACATTTATTATGAATCTTATTAAAATTTTCATCCTCTACATATGTTCAAGGAATTTTATTATATTTTTTGATATTTTTTTCTTTATCATAATCACCAAAGATTCCATAATCGTTATATTTAGTTTGAATATATCAAATTTCATCATTTTATTCATCATTATTAAAACTAAAAACATCATCCACATCCTATACAATTATTTGAATTTCAGTTTCCTTCATCATTTTAAAAAAACTATTATATCATCACATTCAATAAACCTTTCAGATTTCTTTTTATATCATATATCAAAATGTTGATTTCATGTATAACTAATTAAAATTTCATATTCAGCCATTTCATAATGATTTTACCCACTATTATATTTTTCTATTGGAAATTGAAAACCAAATTCCCTAAAGTATTTAACATTTTGACTTACTAAATCAAGTATAATAATGATTTATCATATAATTTTTTCACAAGTTACACCCATTTTTGATAATTATAAAAGTTGGGATGTTTTACAAATAGTAACAAGATGAGGTTTCATGCTCTACTACCACAGTTCTAGATATATCAACCGGACCCCAATTATTACATTTATTCCCTCAATTTTTATTAGGACTATATATAGCAATTAATTTTTATCTAATTAAATTTTTTGATAAGTTATTCAGTGAACTACTTATTTTAATATTCACTATCATGTTTAAATTTAAATCACATCAAGAACAACCATGTTGGATTTTATTCAGGTAATATTATGATTTTGAATATATCCATGGAACATAATCTATGGGGCATGAACATTCGGAATTTTATTCTCATAAATGCATAATTAAAAGTGATGATTTATATTTATCTATGTGACTATTTCACTAAAGTTGGTCCACACACATAACAGTAGATAATATCAAGATGGTATGTTACTTAAATCAACTTTTACCATTATATGGGTTGTAAACCATTTTCAGTTTTTTACAGTTTTTAAAAAAATTTATGTATGCTCTTTAAAAATTAGTGTATTACCTGTAGATTCTTATTTGACTAACTAATTTATATAACATTATCCATGGTGAATAATTATTTTGTGAAAAATGTTATTTTTTAATTTTAAAATTAAGAATCATCATATATATTCTTAGGATATTTGAAAAAAAAATACTACAATTCCCAAATACCAAATTATGAAAGCTCTATATATGATTATATTTACTATGCGTCCGTTTTTCAAATATATAACCGCAATTCAAATATCAAAAACAAATTAAACACTCAATAAAGAATGATTTAATCCATCTACAAATAAAACACTAACCTGGAAAATTTGATTATTTACAATGTTTTATGTTCTGTTAATATTTATTTTCAGACATATTTCTTTACCAAATTCCACAACCAATATATAATTCATCTCAACATTCAATATTTTTCATAGATAACATTTTCATGTGAGATAAGAAAAAAATTTATACAGTCCATGATTTTTTAGATTTACATTATTTTAAAAAAAACATCAACTACATTTATATATCTCCATGTCTAAAATTGATTTGGATCATTTAAAATCCTTTGAAAAAACTGAACTGGTCTAGAATAAAATCAAAAAACATATAGGAAGTGTTAATTTATTTATCACACTATGAACATTTTTCTTATAACAAATCATCTATATTTATCATTTCAAATATATTATCATGATATTGAGTATTTGGATAAGTTTTCATCTATGGTTGATGTATCCCCCTCTATTAATTCTCCAGTATCAGTCTATATAGATTTACATATTCCTAATAGATAAAAGCAATGTGGATAAACATTCAACTACACCATACAGACATCTGAAACCATATCTTATGATAAACATTCTATTGTAGGTTGTTTATTTTTTTTCCTATTTTCATCCCTTATGTGAATAGATTTTACTTATCTCTACTGTGAGAGTATTCTTGAAATTTTTTGAATGATTTTTAACCATTTAATAAATTATTTTAAATTCTAATTTCGGTATATTTTGATATTTTCTGCAGTCTCTCATCAAATTTAGTTTTTATCATGCCACTGGATTATTTCATGGTATATGATTACTTTTGAAATATAAATTCTGTAGACTATTCAGTTACATTACATGAATTTTGAAGAATAGATTTTAATTGTATAATGTTTTCAGTAATCACCTTATTATTTAACAAACATCTTCTAGTTAAAATTATTTCTCACATCCTACATTTCAATCATAAGGTTGTTTTTTCTTATATATTATATACTTTATCCCCAAGGATAATACTATAATCCATTTCATATATTATCCTTCCCTTTTCAAAAACATCATGATTAATTTTTTGAACTTCGTTGATAATACTATCTTTTTAATTTTTTAGATTACATGGATTATCTGAACATAATTTTAGTTGAGTATCGTTATCTCCCATCCTTGTTATTTGTTTCACAAAAAAATTTATTTCCATATTCATAACATTGATGGAATGACAAAAAATATTTTTTTCCTACTTTAATATTATTTTCATTTTAAGATCACTTATCATTTCATAGTTAATGATTAGAGATCGTGGAATCAAATTTATCAACCATGAATTCACCAAGACGTCTATAATTTAGAGTTGAGATATTAGCATAAATTTTATCAAGAAATATTGTTATTGAAATATTTACAATGGAGGAGTCTCTAATATTTTCTCCAAACACTATAATTTGGATGAAAACATATGTAAACTTGTTTGGAAAATTTCAACAATTTCATATTGTGAAATTTGAATCTCTTCATATTGTTTTCAAACACCTTTTAGCTTTACTTATTTTATATTTAGGGTTCCTTTAGATATTATATGAATCTTCTTAAAGATAGAATTAGAATTTATTTTTTCCATAACCTTTGACAAATCCTTTATTAAAATATATATATTATAGAATTAATTTACTTTTCCATCATTTACAATTTTACTTTATTTAGTTATAAACAACGATAAGCATTTATTATTCATAATGAGTTCATCAAGATATCTATTTTATAGTGAATATATTCTAGCATCAAATATATTTGGAAGTATTATCCTGAAATTTTTTATAATAGGGGAGTCTCTAAGAGTTTATATAAAAAACTACAGTTTTTCTAAAAAATATTTTTACCCTAGTAAACAAATTTTCAACAATATAATATTTTTTTCTTATAACGTCTTCAATCTATTTTCTAACAATATGTAGCTTTTCTTCATTTGTATTTTGGTTTACATAAAATAATTTATGAATATTCTAATAGATATAATAAGAAGTTATGTATCCCCTAAACTGTTTTGAAAAATTTTCTAAAAATGGACATAATAGATCATTCTTATCTATTATATCTTTTATATGATACTTTGTTAGTTAGGGACCATGATGAGGTTTTATTTGGTACAACGAATCTATATTCGATTGAGTCAAGAACATAGATCCCCATCAATGGATGTAAGGTTTCAACTTTTTTTACAAGAATGAAACGATTTTCCCTTGAATATACAGATTCATTTAATATATAAATTATGTATTTTATACGTATCCACCCACTAAAAGAAACACCATAGATTATGTTGATTCTCTAATACCAATTTTTGGATCAAAAGATGGTCAAAGCACATATGGATGGACATCAATCAGTGTGTATAGTTTTTATAACCTTCTTATTACTCTAAATATTAATCAACACCATTCTATCAAAATACTAAACAATGTTTAGAAGAAATGGACAGCACATATTTGTTATATGTTAACCACCTTTTAGGATGACTACATCCCCCATGTGTTTTGGTTATTATTCCACACAAACAAATCCCATCTTATTATGAAAATGATCTCAAGTAGTGGTATAACCTTAAACTCTATACAATGGATGTCCTAAACCACATACAATCATTAATTAAGAAATAATAATGTATCTCCTCATAAAAATAACAATACGAAATCATTGATACTTCACATAGAAATTATGGATGTTGATGGTGGTGTCTCCATACTATTCTCTTCATTTATCAATAGATATTATGAATACTAAAAAATATTTACCATTCACCATCATCTTTATCCTCCTCATTTTTTCGATTTGTATTAACATTTATTCATGAATGTGGAATCTCGAATTTTTTTCATCTTCAGAAGTAATGATTCTAAATTCATGGAAAATTAAACTCAATCATCATGGTTCAAAATCATCAGTTTTTTAGTTTCATTTTTTTCAATAGACTCATTCATTTAAAAATATCAACATATGATAATTGAATATTGCACACATATTCTTTTAAAATAAACCACACTTCCATTTATCATTAGATATCTTTCCCATTACCCCCCACGACCTCATGAATTGGTTATGTGGATCCTCTTATTGTGGTAGGGAACTCATCTCAATAACCATTATCCTCCTTGGATGGTCCTCATTTTATATTTGGGTATCGTAATCATTCATATGAGATCTCGATGTTGGAATCTATGAAGATAAGTTCATACAAATAAGTTTATTTGTTTTCCTTTTATTTGAAATATAAATTTTAAAAATCACATGTTTTTATAGTTTTTTTAATAAATATGTGGAAATAGAATTTACACAATATATAATATAATATGAGTATCTAAAATTTATTATGGACAATGTGATATTAAAATAGTTCATAAATTTCATATATGTTGAATTATAAAAATTCTAACCTCATATATGTCAAATTTTTTTATAAAAATCCCATGTCACAAATGAGAAAATGAAAAATTAACATGGGAAGAAATGTCTTATGAGTATATCAATATTTGAAACATATAAAACTAAAATCTCTTAAAATTCACTAAATTGTCTTACATAGGACCAAAATATCATATGATGACGGAGAATTTCCTATGAAAATGATGACTCCATTTTTTGATTTTCACCTCTTCTCTCATACACATAAAATGTTATACATTGCCCATAATCACCTATTTGTGGGAACAATTATCCTGTATTAGGATAAATTCTATTATGCATAGCCCAATTGGATTTTATAGATTTTAGAAACTGATATGCCCTTAAAAATATCACTCACTCAGAAAAATACCTTCTAAATATATCAATAAATTCCCAACACTTCCAATAAATAATAATATATATATTAACACCTCAAGGTCCCCAAAAATTTCTAACACCCTAATATTTGGGAATATTTTTTTTAATAAATTTTTACTATGTTATATATCTTACATCCCAAGTATCACCAAACTCATAAATCTATTCCATATTTATTATTTTGATGATTTAATAATAGTAAATATACATATAAATAGAAAACATCATAATCAATTAGAAAATTCATAAAAATATGATTAAAAATATTAATGTTTTCAAAAGGGAAATTTTCAATAAAATCAGTTTCCCTGTATACATATTATTTAAATTTAAATTATATAATTATAAACATTATAATTTTAATTTCATAAAATGAAATTCATTATTTAATTCATCAAGTCAGTGTTATAGTTGGGTGAATTTTTGAGATATTTCTAAAGTAATTTTATTTGGTGAATACTGAAAATTAATGATTTTTCTTATACGCTCACATTTATAACATTATCAAAACATAAGAATGAATTTAAAGTTTTTCAGAAAAGATGATATGAATTTATAAATTCAGAATTAATAATAAATAATTTCAAATACTATGATGTATTTATAAAACCCATATTTAACATTTCAGAAACATAAGTAATATTTATCAATAAAAATTATTTTTATTCACATTTATTAAAATTTAATTTTTATCACATGTAGAAATTAAATATAACATAATTGAATTCATATTTTATATAATTTTTTTATTAATTTTTTATTATAATTTCTTTTTTAGGCATAAACAAATGATTAATATAATTTATGTTAATTACCGTCACAATGGTAAAACATTTATTTTAAAATTTGATACCATTTTGTAATTTTTTTGAAATAATTAATATAATTTCAAAAATAAATAAAATAATTTATAAAAATATATAAAAATAAAATTCAACAAATTTATATTCAATACTAAATAGGATTAACAACACACCTTTTATATACAAAAATCTTTTTTTAAATATTAAATTTATTAATTCTAATGTGAATTTTAAAGAATTTAAATATTTTGTTGTATTATATGGATCCAAAATATAGTTTTATAACATAAAAATTATGTTATAATGGTTTTATTGTATTTTAATAAATTATAAACTACTAGGGTAAGAACTATTAAACAATGTTGAAATTGATAAAATGATAAAATAGTGATGTAAAATACATTAAACATGTTAAAAACATGTAAGTAAACGAATAGTGGATGACTTATATCCATCATAACACCCTAAATCCATTATTTCAACAATGAGGGTCCATTTACCTTTGAATAGTGTCATTATAATATAGAAAAATAATTGGTATTATTAAATTTCACTTTTATTCACTTATAAGAGGTGGACACATACACTCATTAATCCCACACTTATTACAGAAAAATTAATCCTAAAACTCTAAATTTTTTATTTTCCATTAAACCTATAATAATTTAATAATACAATGGCCTCAATTAGTTATACTATGATCATTATTTCCATGGAGACTCTCAGGATAATGGCCAGTGTCCCGTCATGGCTGTTACATAATCCATGACATTGTATTCATTGTTTTTCACTTCTAAAAATATCTTAGCTATAGTAATTTAAAGAAATATGTTTCATTATTATGCATTATTGTAATTATTTAAATGTGACAACAATTATTTATTCTTCCATATCCACTTATAAAAATTAATGAATGTTGATCATGTGTTTTGGAGGACTAAGGTCGCCTTGAAATGAAATCTTCAGTTTTTTCATCACAGTAAATATGGTATGACAGAAGGATGGATGTGATGAATTAATATTCTGAATATTACAAACATATAATTCATAAATTATGATTTATATAATACCACCATTCAATCCCATACATTGAGAAAAATAATTGTTAGATGTATGTATGACCAATTACGGCCTCCATGAATGACAAATTCCATTTTGCATCAAAACAATTTTGGATGGTTCTAATAATAAATATAATGAAAATATATGATATATAATAAATTGTTTTGATTCCATAAATTCCATATTTATATTATATACAAACATATCCTTGATTATAAAACCATTTTTCCATTCTCTAGTTCAACTCGGTTTTAGAGACTATGTAAATGATGTTATAAAATTTACCTCATTAATGATTAAAAAATGATATAAAATGGTAATACCATTTAATATTATTATATTTAATATTTTTTTAATTATTTTAAAAAAAATTATATTCAAAAAAAAATCGATATATATATCTATATAATTTTTATTTTTATACATTCTAAAACCATTTCTTTACAGTTTTATATTTAAAAAACCATAACATTATCTTTCACTAAATGAGAATAGTATATGATGGATCTTAAATAAGACTTATTATATTTTCATAGATAAATAAGTAATGATTAATTTTTTGAATAAACAATAATCAATAATTTCATTATAAAACAATTACAAAACTATATATCATATTATCAAGCATCTGATGATGAAATTAAAACATAACTAACTATAATTTTATAAAAATGGTAATAAATTAAATTTATAAGTGGATATATATATTAAAAGGCTATTTAGTAAGTCATTAAGATATTTTTTCATATTACATTGGTGTTCAGATTGTGTTCGATTGAGCGAGAAACAAGGTAGTAGTTTCTTTGACTCATTCTCAAATCTAGAAACATGTTTGATAACGTTCACCATCAATTACTTTTTATAGTGTGGTAACTACGTAAGGAATGAAATTTCCCATATTAATGAAATTATTTTTGATTTAATATAAATATATTTAACATTCATTAAATATCCAATTATTTAAAAGATACCAAAGTTGTATGTATTTATATTGACTAAACTCTCTACCTTGAGTTAGAATTCGTCTTCTTCAATTCATTTCTTCTAATATTTATTCCTACCCAACAATTATTTAGTTTAATATAACATTATTTTACCCTTTTAATATAATGGATTTAAATTAAATTATTTATCCATGATTAATAACACCCTCAAAATCATATTATTGTTAAGAATAATTATCATCCTCTTTAATGATTGTTTCTATTCAATATACATATTTCTCTTTCTCACAAATGATTTACATTAAATTTTGAAACATAATTTTTTCATATGAGACCATTATCTAACCTGTTGGATATTATAAAAATTAGTTTTCTACTTTCTATTTTCATGATTTCAATTTTGATAATATTTATTTCAAAATATTAAAAAATTATTTAACAATAAACAAACTATTATATTTATTCATATTTATATTTCAAACCATTATGTATTTTTCAATGATCTAAAATTGAATGTTCCTTGAATATTAATTTTTTCCCAATATATTTCACATCACATTTAAAAAAAATCATTCTAACTGGCTATTTAAATTAATGATAATTTATTTTTCTAAAAACAATTTTGTTACTTCACTACTATTTTCTTATTTATCTTGAATGAATATATTTTACATGAAATTTATTTTCAATTAATAATCTATTAATGTTCCTATGAATTATTATTTTAATTTAATTTCATGTATAAACCTTTCACATTCTTGAGGGCAGTTCCAGTGATTAGATATAAAATTTTAAAGGACCCATTTTATATTATATGGATTTTAAATATGTGATGAATAATTTTTCACAAATGACATACGTTTGTATTGTTGAATTATTGGATTGTCCATATATTTTCAATCAATAAATTTTTAATGATTATAAATCATGAGATCAAATGGTTGAATTTTGAGATTTATCCCCAATCAAAGGGTACACAAGATGATTTATCCTTATCCAAAGGGTACACATGATGATTTGTACCAGTCAAAAGTTTATATAATAGGATTTATCAAAATCCAAAGAGATCATGTGAAGATCTTCCCCAAAAAAACATATATAAGAGCATTTATTTAAATCAAAGGGGTTCACAAGGAGATTTATCCCATGTCAAAGGGTACACAATGGGACTTACCCCACAAAACATGGTTCACAAGAGGATTTATACCATGCTTAAGGGTTTACTGGAGGATTATACCATGCCCAAGATGGTACATAGGTGATTATCCCACGTCTATTATGTGATGAATATTTTAGTGGGTACCCATGAAATATGATTCATATAATTATGTTCATTACACACACTTATAGTATAATCATATTCCAATAATAATGATCATTGAATCAATTTTAATGTGTATTTATTCCACACATGTTTTCCTGGTATATGTATTTGGATTTAAGATAACATGTACCACTATCATGACTCATGGAAAGATCATGGTTGCGGTATTTTAATAAGATATTTATCTGATGATCATATTCCCTTATATGCTTATTATTTAACTCATAATGAAATTTTGATACGTTTTTTCTTATAGAGTGTTTGATCTCACCCCATTATTATTTTTTCTTCCTCCAGGTTGTGAAGATGAGTATAATTTATGAAAAAGTCATGAATGGAGTCTCATGTAGTTTTTTATAAGGAAATGTTGACATGAATCGTTTAGCATGTTTCTCATGTAGATGATCCTAAAAGATAATAAACATTAATTTCATAATATTTTTAGTTCATTTATGATTTAAAATGTATATCCTATGGTAATTTTTGAAAATAATGATAGTTTTGTCTCACTTTGCATTAAAACAAGTGTTTAAAGAAAATTTTTTAGCATCGAATATAGTAGTGCATGTATTGGGCACCATAGTTGGTATCTAAGTAATGATTATTTATTCATCATGAGTAATTTGGTTCTTTTGGGGCATTTGGATATGGTATTTTTATTAAAACCCCTTTAGATAAGTCTAATTATAGGATATCATTATGATTTTTTTGGTGAAGTAGATATTATATGGTTATCCTAGAAATTAAATAAATTTCATCATACTAGTATGCAGATGGGACTATGGAATAGATACACCTAGGGGTAGTCATTGAATAAATTAGTTTAGTATAAGAGTAGTCTTCAATACATTAAATAATGAGTGAGCCTATAAATACACTCCTATCAAGACATTTATGGGGGTATGAAATCTTTAATCACTTTCTCCTTATGAAATAGTGTGAAGGATTTATTAGATATTGTATTTATATGATTACATTGAGATTTATTAAAGAAAATAACATAATGAAATATAGGGTAACCCAATAGTGTTATCAGATAATTTATGTCATGAAATTTATCATAAATTTGAATGAGTTTTTCATTTTAGAATACGTATTAGGATTGATATTTCGTATTCATATTATCATTTACTCTTATTTGATTGGATATTATCATAAAATTTTATCTTTTATTATTTTGTTTGAAATTGGATCTTGAAAATGAATATGTGGATGGTATATATCTAGAGACTCTTATTACATTGCAGTTGATATTTGGAATAAATACTTCAGAATAATAATATATTCTTATTTTGACTAAAAAAGATATCTTATATAATCCTCCCTAATATAGAATGGTTTTTATCTCTCAAAATTTATGTATTGAGTAATGATTATCTTCAAATTCACATAAATATAATAATTGTTATGTGATAACTAAAATTGCGAGGATGGGTTTTATTTAATGGGGAGAATGTAACAGCATGATATTTTAGAACATTTTTTTTAAAATCATAAATACTATGTTCGATAAATTGCACCACACTCAACAATAAACATTATAAATTAACATAATAATTATTATTACTGAAATATAACAATAATAAAAACTTTTTCAAATGAAAAATTTCTAATAAATTAGAAAATTCCCAAAAATATCATGTTGATCACTAAATGTTATAGAAATGAATTTTCAAAAAAAAATAACTTTTTGTCATATATTTTATTTTCATTTAAATGATAAATTTATAAATTTATAATTTTATTTTATTTTTTTAATTCATCGTTTAAAAATTATATTAGGATGAATTTTTTTATTTTTCATAAATAACCTATTATTGGGTGAATAGTAAAAAATATAGATTTTGTTAACACCATCAATGTCATAAAGGTATCATAATATGTGAATGACTTAATTGTTTTTTAGAAATTTTTCGTTGAAATTTTATATTTAAATTTTAAAATAAGTCATTTAAATATACTATATTGATTTTATAAAACACATGTTTAACGTTTTGTAAACATAATGAATATTTTTGTCTGAAAATATTTTTATTCGAATATATCAAAAATTATTTTTCCTGAATTGTAGATGTAAAATATAATAAAATAGATTTCATATGCTATATAAATATTTTCATATTATTTATTAAATCCAATTTACTTTTTAGGCATATAAATAAGATTCCAAAGATGAAATCTAATTGCCATGATAATGGTAAATCTTTTGTTTTCAATGATTTCATTCACAAATATTGTGTAACTTTTATCAAATAAAAAAAATTATTAAAAATAAATATAATAATATATATATTTATATATATATATGTACATTATATACATTAAATTGGAAATAAATTCTAAATAAGATTAATAACTCTTAATGGTAAAATCATCATTTTTCTACGAAAAAGTTTTTATTATATTGTAGTTTAAATATTATAATAATTTTCAATTATATAGAAATTTAATTAGATAGTACATATAAAAAATAAGGTTTATAAAATCAATCAAATATAGAAGTATAATATTATATTTTTAATAAAATATATACTACTTTGGAAAAAACTTGTTACCAAGGTAAAACCCAAAATAGAGAAAAGTAAAAAAAAAGTAGTAAAAGCCTTTAAATATTATTAAAACATCTTAAACAATGCATTTTGGAGTATTTATAGACCATATATCACCCTAAACTCCATTACCTCAATATTTATGGTCATGTACCATAAATAGTTTCTTTCAATTATTGAAAAATAATGGATCTCCAAAAATGTTTTCGTTCTTTTTCATAAAAATGGGAAACAATTACACCCATTAATTCATCCCCTATTAATTAAAATTTAATCATGAAAATATTAAATTTTTATACAGATATAATCTTTCTCAATTTTTTAATCATTTGGTTTTAGTAAATCATCATAATCACTAAATTATCATGGATAATTTCTGGAGAAAGTTCAAGGTCACAACATAGCACTAAATTAATCCTTAACGTTTTCATCATAAATTTATACTTCCAAATCAATCATAAACATATTATTATAATTAAAATATTATTATTAGTATAATTAAAATATTATTATTAGTATAATAAAGTTTCCTTTTATTAAATTAATAACCATTAATTTTTCCAATACATAATATAACAAAAAAATAAAAGGGAAATCGAGCAATGTATGGACTACTACCTCCATGAAATGATGAATTTTGTTTTTTGTAATCACCATTAATGGTAGGAAAACCCAATCAATTTTATGATTGAATATAATTCATATTTAAAAACTATAATTTTTTAATGTTAATTTATCATATACAACCATTCTATATCATTCATTGAGAAATTAAATCTTTAATTATGTATACGGCATACTATCACCTCTTTGAATGATGAATTTACTATTTCAACACAACACATACAATATTTTTATTATAATTAATTTAATGAGATTATATGATATTCATTTCAAGTTTAATTTATTTTAAAATTCTATGTTAACATTCAATATAAATATATCCTCACTCATAAAATCAGTATAATATTTACCCTTTTGAGTCAGTTTACCAACTATGTGAATGTTGTTATAATATTAATATCATAAATGATTATATAATTTTTTTAATTTATTAATAATTTATTAACGAAATTTTAATTATTTTTGAATTTTCTTTTGGATATTTAATATATTAATTAATATATCTCTCTTTTCGGTCATTAAACACGACCAAACTTGTTTGTTTCAATTTCTACATTCATTATCAGTACCTTCATCTTTTATAGAATGAAACTATGATATAAATAGTCATTAAAACATCATGATTATAGTATATTATAAAATCTTCAAATGATGAGATTAAGGTTAACAAAAAATATTTGAAAATTTCATTACAAAAATAGAATAAAACAATACATTACAGTTTCTAGCATTTAATGATGAAATCAAACCATAACTGACTAAAATATATGAAATATATGTTTTTATATTATTTTTATAAATGTAAATATATATGAATAAAGATATAAAATAAGTTACTAAAAATATTATTCCTATTTTATAAATAGTTATACTATATTAGAGTAAGTGGAAAATTGGGATAGGGTTACTTTATCTCTTTTTCAAATCCTTGAGAAATGATTGATAATACACATAATTAATTATTTAATATGTTGGGATTACTTAATATTGAATTTCTTTTTAAATATTTATGAAATTTATGGGATTTTAAAGAGTCTTATCATGTTGTTCTGTTATGTTTCCTTCAATACAAAATATATAAAAGTTCTAAGGGTTTTTTTAACATAAATCACTTCACTGAGAAATAATGCGTCTTCATAAATTTATTTCTCCCAATATTGATTACTTCGACCATAATATTTTATATAATGGTAAATTCTATTCCTACATTTTGTAAATTAATTTTAATTCCATGATTTTACCAGGATGAATTTATTACTAAAAACTATATCATTATTAACAATAATTATCGTCCTCTATTATTGTAGTTTTCCCTCCTTGTTGATATTTTTCTTTTACATCCAATTCTATCATTTATATTTCGAGGATAAATAATATTTTATTCTAGGTTAAATTCATGTTACCCTTTAAATTTTTTTTATGGATGTTTTACTATCTATTTTTATGATGTTGTTTTTCAAAAAAAGTTATTACAAAATATTAAAAATGCTTTAATTTCTCTGAAAATAAAATGACAGATATTTTAGCTGAAATTTATTTTTAACACCATTATGTATTATTCAAGGCTCTGAAATTGAATTTTCCCTTTCAATTTTATCCATTTTAAAAGATTTTACTTTTCCTTTCAAAAAAAATCATTGTGACTATAGCTTCTTCATTTATTCGAAAGATGAAAATATTTTCTAAATATACTTTTTTTGATTTAAAAAATATTTTCTTCTTATATATAAAGGATTTATTCCCCATGTAATTTATTTATTTAGAATTTTTAGTGACTAAATTTCTTCCTTAGAATACATTGAAAGTTTTATTTATATAATTCTGAAGTTCAGTGTTGAAATAGCATGAGATTCTGATGCCCTCTGTGCCCAAAATTAAATTTATAAAAATATTAAATATATTTTATATTGTGTGCACAAAAATTCTTAAATAAAATGGTATAACTCTAAAACTATATATCAGATCAAAAAATTTAGACGATATTTTATTCTATAATGTGGTATCTCCCCTAGGCATGACATAAAATGAATCACTGAGGGATGTTCGGAACCCTGACTTGTTGTAGGTGCGTTAAGTGGATTTATTTAATTGTTCAACTTATAAAAAAATTTATTTAACCGAAAAATGGTTATAAATATATTGTTATGTAATTTTTCCAAGGGTCATCCTCACAATCCTATGATCACTAGTGAATATCTCTCTCCCGCCTCCACTGACAAATCATTTCGTGATAGAGGATTAATCCAAGGATCAATGTGAATCAAAGCACAATGAATGCAACAGATCTCCCTTCTATATTGGAGGATGAGTTCATCATCAATGAGAAATCCAATCTAATGTGGGACATGTTATATTTGGTTTTTCTCTTATAATTAAATTATTGTGTATAAATCTCTTTATTCGTTGATATGTACCCTATTTGGGCATTTTTATAATCCCATGAAATGGATTAAATTTTTTTATCAATTGTTCATATAACCCTATGCCCTAGTTCTTGATTATTGTCCAAGAAAACATTCCCAATGACCTATAAAATGTTTTTAGGTTACTTTCTCCAAAATATTCCATGAGTTCATCACTAGTAAGATTCTCACAGTCCCAGTTCAACATTTGAGTATGTATAGAGCTCGATTAGACCAGTGGAATCATAGTGGAATGAAAAAATGAGAACATATTTTCCATAAAAACATAGATCTAAAATTTTTGCAGTATATGGATGTTTGATTCAACTATTTAAGTTTGAATCCTCAATCATTGAAGCTTCGGGTGCATCTAAAACATATTATGAAGCCCTCGTCAATGATTAGAGTGAATTCGCATTGAGCAACAACGAATACATGACATCCAGAGATGGATCCGACATTCTCTAAATGATTCATAGTGGAATCAAAGGTGGTGTCGATATAGGGAATCCTCAGAGATCATTTATGTAAAAATTTTGAAATCCCAACTACACATCATTTGTGTGGATAAGTAGATGGAATGTATCCCCCTTAGTGGCAGTGTTGGGGTTTTGAAAATCTTCATAATGACATGGTGTGTGTTAGCCTTTACACATCACTTACCCCTACCCATTTGGATAGCCTGTGTGATGAGCCAGATTGACGGGAAGCCATGTGAAAGTACACAACCTAGAGAATTCTGTGTACTACAGGACATTTACATGGGTTCCAAGTACATGGATATGGATAGCAATATTTGGCCTAGACCCCAGATAGGCTATACACGCCATGTAGTCAACTTATGTGTCTTATACCCCTACATGAATGGGAGTAGTGTGCTGAGTAGGGACGCGGCCTGGATATGAAGTGGGGATACATGTCGTGTGGTCCCCCTAACACACTTTTTACACCTTGGTCACCTTTAAAGATTTTATGAATGTTCGTATCTTCTTTGTTTGAACTAATATTTTTTTTTGTGAGTAATATATCCGGAGTGTTTTCTAAATAAAACATGATGGTAACCTTGGTTTTGGATTTTCATATATAATGTAAAATTCTCTAGGTATTAATCCTTCTATGGTGACCCCGATGATGTCATTAATCAGGTAAGATCACTAGATGTAGACTATTTCGAACATTACCCTTCATCATGGCTGGGTAGTGGAGTTCTTAAATGGATTATTGCAGGTGTTACTCTCTAGTAGGCCTGGGAAGTGGAGTTCTCTTTATATCATATTTGAGGCATTAACCTAAATCATGGCTTAGAAGTGGAGTTCCACAGTGAGCATTCTGGGTTTTACCCTCCCGCATGGCTCAGTACCGAGGTTACCTAATGACCATTTTGTGAGTTTCCATCAAATATGGCTGGGTAGTGGAGTTTCAAAATGACATTCCAAAGTGTTACCCTTCATCCGGGCTAGGTAGTGGGGTTCCTTAGTGACTAGTAGAGTAGGAACCCCTTGTCGTACCAAGGCATGGGATCTTAACCTCATGTCTATGGCCCCTTGAATATGTTGAATATTGTTGAGGCCTCGTTTGATGTAGCTTTGGTATCCCAAGAAAGATGGAAACATTCACCATTAAGACCTTTTTTTGTGACACGATGAAAAATAGTGAAAATGATTTACTACTGCCCAATGAAGATACTATCAATGTGCGGTTAATGGGTCCCTTAGAATTGTGTATTTAGGGAAGATGTGTGGGATGCCAGGAATCATTATAAAACATTTAGAACATTTGGATGCTCTTCTTCTTGGTTTTTTTTGTGAGATAGGGATCCCCGTACACTTTCATTTGGTCTTCCTTGACTAAGAATATATGTGTATCCTTCTTTGATAACCATGCCATTGTTTTGGTTACTATCCTTCTAAGAGAGGTGAAGATGCATAAGGTTCCGCACATTCATTCATTTTCTATATTCTCATGTTGGGATGAGTCTAATCTCTAGCTATATGTATTGAAGGATCAATAGTTAGTTCACCTACTCACCATGTTTATCCCCTTTTTATTAGATGATCTTACTTACACTTTTGTTGGGTTGACTTGTACCCTTTCACTATATCTAGAAAATCTTCCATCTTTCTCTTTTTTGTATATCTTACAACCCCCCTTCTTGTTTCGGTGAATCCTACTAGTTATGTTTATACATACCCTATATAGGTTATTCCCATATGTGCCATGTCTTATGAAGATGATGGAACAGTTTACCATGACTACATAAGATCATAGGAATATCAGGTACTTTGAACACATACAGTGGGGGGATTCAAGATAAGGGCTCTCTCAAGTGTTTTAAATTTCCATTTTTCTATTTTGTAGGGACACATTCCTGGCTTGGTATTTATTTTGACCCTTTAATTTTCAGCATTCACTAGTGTACTTTTATAATATCTAGAGGTTAAAAATTCCTAGTTTTTTATAGAATAATTTCATCTTTTATATTAATCTATATAAATATTATAATTTAGTAAGTTGTGTTTTCGAATATTGGTAAAGCAGAAGATGTCTCCCCAACATAGTAATTCATTCAGTTCTTGTCACCACACCCTGGCCTATGAATGGAGTCTAGGGGTAGTAGTGGCTCGAGCACTTGAATGGGTGGGGTCTTGGATGATTTGTATTATAGATGGTTCGATCAATGGGTCATTGTTCAAACATTCCTTGAAAAGGATTTGTTATAATTTTAATGAAATAATGTCAAAGTGTCTTGAGTGCGACAATTAGGGAAGGGAATCCATTGATGGTCTGGCGGCTGGCATATCCATTCACTAGGACCTTGACATCCTTCTTACCAACAAGGAATTTTGAGACATTTTTTCATGCTCAATGGAACATGCAGTATATAGGATAGAGTCTATTATTGTAATAATTGAGTCAGATCCTCATATATATATATATGTATGTATATATTCTTATCTGACTGCGGTACTCCTTGATAAATTTTTGGATGTCTCCACAAAAACAACGGTTCGTGATATCATCTTTAGTTTATGACATCAGCCCAATGAGAGATGAGGCCTCTGTTCAGGTTCCATCTTGTGACACCATTTATCTAGGTGGATAGTTAAAATCACCTCGACCTATTAAAAAGTAGATCATCCCAGCACAACAATCTACGAACATGCTCATGCTTGGTGCACTCTGTGATTTCATACATCAACTACCATTGAGGTTTCACTATGTTCCAGATCCTCAAGTAGAGGAGGATTGGCTAGATTTGGTGGTCTATATCTTCAGGCCTATTTGGATCCAGATAGATCATGTGGTGGAATGAGTATCCATCCTTTTCCATAGAGTAGTTTGGTATTGGGGTAGCCTTCATATACAAATGCGCGATGACTCAACACTCTCCTAAGATGAATTCGAGAATTTATTCCATGAGGATAAATTACCATCCTACTTATGCTAGGTCTGGATCTAAGAGATTATAGGATATGAAAGGTATTAATGACAGTGTATGAGTATGCAGAAGGGTTTACAGACCTTATCTACTACTCTCTTTACCTGATCTAGTACCGATACTTATGATCATGGATATTAGAGGAGGGACTCTACAGAGTGATTCGAGCCAGCATTATTCCCTTTTTCATCCCTTTCGATGTCAGGATTCTAGAGCGGGCACTGGTAATAGACACCTCCCTATTTGATGAATTCCATATAGCTAGTGTTGGAATTAGGTGCAAACCGGTCAAGTCATCTACAACAGCTAGCAGTCATTAGGTGCTAGGATTTCAGAGTAGGAGGCACATCTGTGAGCTGGCTCATGCTCAAGGAAATATGGGACTGAGGAAGCACATAGTGGTAGGATAGCTAGGAGTGAGTTGTTATTTTACATTTGATTAGTGAGTTTACATGACATGGGAATGCTTGACCATACATGTTGAATAGTCCAAACAGATAGTTAATGTACATCCATGAAAGTGACAACACCATGATTGGGGATCTCTGAGGCATGGACATGGTGGTCCCTAGGGATGTGGGGATAGAAAAGTTGTAGTAGGATCTATGGATGGTTGAGTCTATAATGATATCTTTCCACCACTACCACTATGATGCTCACATCAGGCTCAGGGAGCTGATATACAGCGTCATGGCGTGCTGAATGCTTTCAATTTCTATGATCTGACTATGCATGAGATGATTTAAGGTATGATGTGTATATATTAAAATATTTTATCAGTGTTAGTATAAATAGGCTCAATTCAATCATTTATATATCAACCCCTCCAGAAAGATCTAGAGGTCCCAGTTGAGATGCTAGAACAATAGCATTGCTTCGAGGTTCCTACATGGAACACATCTTCTGTATATTTAATATACCAGTAGTGAGAGATATAAATTGGATTATATTGGTTCACATGGGTCTTTCTGGTCTCTGTGATGGAATCCTATGATGTAATACTGGGAATGGATTTTAGTAACATGTTCTGATCACAAATTGACTTTCAACTCAGACAAGTCAGATGCCTCTACACTGATGGGATGAGATTCTCTTTTTCTTGTGAAAGAGATCTCAAATAAGGCTTAAGTGATGCTATGATTAGAAGTTTTTAGCCAATAAAAAATAATTTATCAAGTGTATAACTTGGTGTTATAGGTTATTCAACCATCTAGTTTTCATTAATTGAGGAGGATTGTATAGATTTCTTTCCTAAAGAATTTTCGATACTACTTGTGAATCGAGTGATAGTGCTTTTTATTGACTTGCATCATAAGGGATACTCCTATTTTTTCATTGGAAAATTTTTTGTAACCTATTATTACCTAGGGTATATGGTTTCAATTGGAGGACCCTCATTAGAATGGTTTCATCAAACCAAATGTGTCCTCTTGGGCAGCCCTGAGCCTGTTCATGAAAAAGGTAGATGAGAGATTACAGATATTTGTAGATTATCATCACATGAACATGGCCATGATAGATAATAATTATGAATTTATTAGGATTGAAAACATTTTAGAATAGTTTTGAGTCATGAGGTGGTTCTCTAAAGTCAATCTCAGTTTCTGCTACATCCAATTATGGGTTCGCGAGGATGATATTCAAAAGTTGCCATTGTAAAGTCTCTATGAACCGTATGAGTCCCTAGTGATTCTATTTGGTGTAAATAATCCCCCAACATGATTATGGATTTAATTAATTTTGTACTCAATACATATATAGACTAGTTTTTTGATGACTTCATTGATTACAATCTTGTTTAATTTACATTATAGAAGGATCATGTAGAGCACATGAGAATGGTTGATGATTTTTTATGAGACCAAAAACTTTATGGAAATAAAAATAAGTGTTGATTCTAGATTTACAAGGTACAAATTTAATGTAATTTCATTTTTTATGAATATTTATCCATGGATGAAGAAAATATTGAATCATTTATTACATGGGAGTAACCCAAAAATATGTTAGAGATGTGGAGATTCCTTGGTGTGGCAAGGTACTATAGAAGATTTCGAGTGGAATTATGCTCAATCACGACCCCTTTAACCACCCTGACATGTAAAAGGATGTCATTCACAAGGTCTAAGTAGTATTATAAGAACATTTAAGAGTTTATTTAGATTATTATGAGTGCTCTAATGTTAAGACTACAAGGAAAGGGCATGGAGATCTTAGTGTCTTGTGATGCCTCCAGAGTAAGGCTCAATATCTTGTTGATGTAGTGGTAGGAAGTCATCACATACGGGTCGAGGAGGTTGGGACCCCATGAGAAGCATTTTGAAGCTCAAAAAATTTAGTTGGTATCATTAGTAATTTTTCTAATGATGATAAGACATGGTCTTTTGGGAGAGCACGTTGTTGTTTACTCAGAAAAAAAAGACTCGGGTACATCTTCACTCAGAGAGCCCTAAACTAGAGAAAGAAATGTTGGATGGAATTATTATAGGACTATGACTTTGAAATAGTCTATAATCTAGGTAATGAAAATATTATAATATATTCCGTAAGGAGAAAATACATGGCCCACTTAGCGTACAATGTAGTAAGATTCCATGTAGCAAACCACAGTGGACCAAGAGTGTATAACTTGTCTTCATTCGATTGTTTTCACTCATTCACTTCGCTATAATGTGAGAGAGCACCAACTATAGTATATCAACTATGATTTATTATGTGATAAAATATCATATAGAGACACACTAGAGGAATATTCTGGAGAAGGTAATCAAATCATCATGTTCCATGGGTGAGTAGTGATTCTAGACACATTGCAGAAGGGTGTGATGTGTGAGTTTCACACATATCCCCTATCTCTACATCCTGGTGTGGGAAATATGTATATATACCTTAAGTTATATTTTGGTGTTCTGGAATTAGATGAATCATAGCTGAGAATGTCTCCAAGTGCATTATTCTTTCATCATGATTGAACACCATGTTCATGTTAGATTGTCACAGCTTCTTGAGATCCTAGAGTGGAAGTGTATAGAAATATCCATGGACATTTTCAAAGAGATTCCACAAACATAAAAATTCCCAGACACCATCATGGTGACATTTCACTAACTAATGATGATGGAACCATTTTTTTCATCAAGGAGTATAGTTCAGTGGAGATTATGGGGAAATTATATATATTGGAGATCGTTCTTCTCCACAGGGTACCCTCAATGATTGATCCCAATGATGACGCATGGATATTCTTTTGATTTTGGAGGGTCCTATAGAATGTATTCGATACTCAATAGGGGGTGATAATAGACTACAACCCCTAGGGAAATGGGCATACTGAATTCACTAAATAGGTTGTAGAGGATATCCTAAGAGCATGCATGTTCGTATTTGTTTAGAACTTGGAGGATCAACATCCCTTGGTAGAGTTTGTGTATAATAATATATACCACTATTCCTTCAGCATGGAACCTTTTTAGGACCTATAAGATAGGCCATATAGTTCAACCTTATGTTGGAAAAAGAGTTTTGTGTCATCTCTTGTGGTCTTAGAGTTGCCGAAGGATGACAATAGAGAATGTTTAAGGCATACATGAGTAGATGTGACATCCCAGAGCAAACATCAATCCTACTAATATCTTCATTGTAGGCTCTTATAGTTTGATCAGTGGGACCATGTATTCTTGTGAGTATACCCATGATGGTAATTCAATAAGTTTTTTTGTGGAGGTAATATATCTTTAAGGTATATTAGGTCATTCAAGATTATGCAGATGGATGGAGAGGTTACCTACCACCTCACCCTACCCTCACAACTAGAGTGGGTTCATAATGTATTCCATGTGTTAAATTTGATGGGATTAATGAATTACCATATACACTTCACTGACTGAGGTGAGATGGAAATTGAGGATACAAACATCTTTATAGAAAATCTGATAAAAATTGAGAACCAATAAGATCAGACCTTGCATTGATAGACCATCCATTTAGTTATCATGCTATTGTAGTGTGGAAATACTCAAGAGAGTTCTGTGGAGCATGAGATCCATGTGCAGGCTCAATATCCTGATCATTTTTCCTAATTTGATTCAGGGATAAAAATCATGAAAAAGGGAAAGATGTAGATATCTATTTTTTTCCATGTAATAATTTTATTTTTCTCTATTTCCAAAGTTAGGAGCTGAGACAATATACGATTACGAGTCCTTGTGTTCCCAGAATTAACATTATAAAAATATTTTATATATTTTATATTGAGCACACACATATTATTATGGAAAATGAGATAACTCTTAAATGGTAAGTCAGATCCAAAATATGAGACCACAATTGTGTCTAGAATGTGGTTTTTTCCCTATTCCTAACATAAAATGAATAATCAGGGAAAGTTTGGAAAACTCTCTCATTAGCAGTGTGTTAAGTGGATATTTTTAATTATTTAATTCATTCATTCATTCATTTAACCTGAACTATAAAGGATATAAATATATCATTATGGAATTATTTTCATGGTTAGACTCACAATCCTATGATCTCCGATGAAGCTCCTCCCTCATCTATTAATGAATCATTTGGATAAAAAATTATGAATCCTTGGATCAATATGAATCAATGGATGAAGATTGAAATAAATGTCCCTTCTATGTTGGTGGATGTGTTATTCATCGTTGAGTGATCGAATCCATTGTAGGACTCATTATATTTGGTACCCCCACCCCCATATAGTTAAATTATTGAGCACATCACCCTTAATTAATTGATATTATACCTTTATGGGACATTACATGTGCCTGTGTACCGAATTTAAATTTTAATCAATTTTTCATCTAAACCCTGGCCCCAATTCTAGAGCTTCATCTAAGAACACTTCCCTGACGAAATATAAACTATTAGTTGATTCGTTTCTCATAAATATTCTCCACATTATATACTAGTTGGATCAATGTAGTCCTAGTTCCATAGTCATGGAGTTACTATGTTAGATCAGACCATAAGATTCATAGTTGAACGTTAAAACAGGAATTTATTGATAAGTGAAACATAAATCTAGTATCGTTTTGGTACATGGATGTTAAATTTGATCATTTGGGGCTAGATATTAAATCATTGAAGCTTTGGGTACATGTATAACGTGAGAAAAAACCACCATCGATGATCGAATCCAATTTATGGTGAGCAACGGACGAGATCTGAAATCCACAGTAAGATTTGGGAGTTTTGGACTATTTCAAGGTGGAATCATACACATCATGGACAGATTCAGGCTCTAGATATCAGATCTAGAGAGTAAGTGAAAACCCAACTTCCCATCATGTATGGGGAAGAAAACAGAGCATGTGTAATCTTCAATGGTGGTTCTAGGGTTTTTTAAATCTTATGGAGGATATGGTGTGTATTACACTTTACCTGCTGTGAACCCCTTCCCCATAAAGGAAACTTGTGTGATGAGCCACACTGATTTGTTGTCATGTGGATGTAAATGGATTTGAACACACCATGTAGTATAGTACATGAAAATGGATTCCAATTACATAGACACGACAATAAGTACCAAACCTACACTCTAGAGATATTGGACATGTCGTGTATTCCACCTACATGGCGAGTACCCATATAAGGTTGGGAGCCGTGTGGCTTCCAAGGACATAGCCAGGCTATGAAGTGGGGTCATGTGCGTTATGGGCTCTATAATAGTCCATCCACCCCTTGATCACCTTTTAAATGTTTTCTAATCATAATATATCCTTCTTTTGAACATAGATTTTGGCCTACGAGTAGAATATCATGAGTTTTTTTTTCAATTTGAACATGATGGTTCCCTTAGTTGGGTCTTTGTAGATACGATGTAAAATGTTCATGGAATAACACCCAATAAGGGAACACTGATGATGGAAATGATCATATAGGATCACTAGATTTAGATTCTTCTACGACATAACCACTAACAACGGTTGCAAGTGGAGTTCCATGACAACTTTATTCATTCATTACCCTACGGGAGTGTAACAACCTCGAGATTTTTTGAAATATCTTTTTTCAAATTAATTTAATATTTATATAATTTTCATTTCACCCAAAATTGAAGATGGTTTTTATATATGAAATCACTAATTAAAATTTTCCATTCCAATAGAACTACATTTATTTTCTTTAAATGAAACATTAACCTAGTGTATGTTACATAAAACACCGAGTTTCAATAAAGCATCATTTTATTGTTATAATCATTTAAATGAGATAAGTATAGAATAGTTTTTAAACATAGTAATATAAATATTAATAAATTATTTTCAAATATATATTAGAATTTTTTTATAATTAATGAATATTTAAAAATATATATATATAACTTTTTTTAACATCCTTATAGTTTGAAAATACAATTTTCTCAAAATATCTTATTTTAATGTCCTTATATTAAAAATAATAATGTTAATTTTAGATAAGTTTTTAAATTTAATTTTATAAGATAAACATCATTTTTGAATATTCAAAATTGAAATTATACTAGGTAAAATATTTGGGATGTTTTCTACAAACATCATTTTTGGTTGAATAGTGAAAAATACTGGATTTTAATTCAAAACTACATTTTCGTCTAATTTGTTTATAAGGATAAATTAAATTATAATTTTGTTTCGAAAATTAATTATGTCAAATATTCATTACATAATACTATATAGTTCATTGGAATCAATTTCATTTTCAAATTGTGTATAAAAACATAACAAACATTTGGTCATTTTGACTTTAAAACCCCGTAGTGCCGTCCCATCAACATGATTAATTTTACAATAATTTCTTCCACTTATATAGTTATAATATTAAAAAATTTATTCCATGTATATAATAATAATAATTCATAATTTAAAATAATATCGTATTAATTTTTTACAAAATAATATTTCTGAATGTGATTAAAGTTAATTACAACAGTTAATAGAAGAACATGGTTCATGAAGTGTTAAACATTACATATAAGACAAAAAACATCTTTGACACTTATAAAAGTCCAATTTTATGTACCTTATTCATCCATGAATCATAAATTATATATGTTTTTGGTTTTTTATGAATTTTTTTATGTAATAACAAGGGTACACTTAAGGATTTTTTTGAAAATGTCAAATGTGTCCTTTCCCTTCCCATAAACGGTCACCACCTATCACTACTCTTCACACCACTCAAAATAATTTGGATTTGAAAATATCTAACCAATAAAATTCCATAAAACCATCCCTTACTCCCTAAATCATTCCTTTGGGAATAAATCATTCCAAGGAACCCTTTTGGAAAAAACCAATAGGAATTACCCGATTAAGAGGCAACATCTTCTCTCAAACTCCTTTTGTGTTTTCATTCTACACCCACTAAAAAAAATTTATTCCATAACTGTATAAAAAAATAAGTATAATAAATATACCAATATTATTTATTCTAATTTTCTCAACTATACTTACACACACAACAATCCATGGGTAGTGAACATAACGTTTATGTGTATGGTGAACTACAGCCTCAAAAAACAATGGTTGTTCGTTTTACCTTTACCTCATCTCATGGAGAAAATTATGATGGAAATAATGTTTATATATGTAATATATTATATTTATTATTTTGTAAATATTATTATTAATTATACCAAAAATATTGTCTGACCTTCCATTCGGTGTAAATATGATACTTTTGTTTGAGGATGTGTTGACAATCGCCCCCTCAAAGCGATGTGATTCGTTCACACACTACATGGAACATATTATGGATGCGTTATGTTAAATTCTATTATATATATGATATAATAATTATAATTTAATAATTTTATATATACATAAATATACATATATTTCATTTATGTTCTTTCTTTCAATATAAAAATTAAACGGAAACAATGTTCACGGGTACATACAGTCAACCCTCTACTTGAACGGTGTAATCGATTTGATAATTATATATTATATATATTATTATAATAAAAATATACTAAATATAAATTATATTTATATAATGGTTTAAATTCTGGAAATCATAATATTAGTTTAAGGACAAAGATATAAAAAATTAAAACAAGTACGATTATTAAAGAGGATAATGCCTGATGTGAAACCATAACATAAAACTGTTATCAAGTGAGTAATATAAAGTCATAATAAAAACATATATTATTTTTGGAAAAATAATTTGGTTCTATAAAATATTTATAATAAACATATATTTGTTATATTGTATTTTTGAATGAGTACTATTAGATTAAAAAGAGACATGTTAAGTGAAATTCATCCCAACATTTATTATAGTGAGATACATTCCTTATTCAAAACACACTTTTATAGTGTGATATATAGACATACATTTGTAATGATAAATCATTAATTCTCTTTTTTTCATGATTTTATAAGATTAATTAAATTTCCTTTACTTACATCAGTATTATGATTCTAATTTACCAAGTGGTAAGAGTTTATTGAAACAATCTCATAGTTTGTTGATATTTTTTATGATTATAATTCAATTGATGACATCTCATGATCTATATCTCTAGAAAATCACTGAATTACCTTTTACTATATTTTTCCATGATATATTTATGTTTTAGTACAATTTTATTCCACTATTTTTTATTTATTATAACTAATAAAATGTTTCAATTCAAATCTGACATTAGTTTTCCTCTATATCAAGAACATGTGTTCTCTAAAACCCATGATTTATAAAAATGTTTTCAAAAAATGTCTTAATTTTATAAAAAGATTTTAGAAGTCAATTATACCTTGGTTTTACCTTTTATGTTTTTATAAGTAATTTCTTTTCATTTTCCAATCATGGACGTTATTGAAACATTTAAGGTAAAAATAGAATTTTTGTTATCTACAGACTGACCACTATTATGAGCATTATTTCTTTACTGAATACATTAAATATTTACATGTTTAATTTAATGGAAATGTTTTTTTAATTTTATGTAAATTTAGTATTTTTAATTTTTTCTAAAAGAAAGAGTTTTCAAAAATGTTTAATTGTTTTTTTAGAGATACCTTTAGAAGAATTCAAAGATATTTTAAAAAAAAATATTCTAAATGATGTTTTATATATAATAAATGGTATATAGGTTTTCAAGAATTATTTATAATTTTTCAATGATAATGGTTGCCAATATGTTTTCAAATCCTTCTTTTTTAATTATCAGGTTTTTTTAAATAATTGTTTTCAAAAGGTTTTATGTTTTGAAAATGAATTTTTCAGGAGAGAAATAATATTTTCCTCGTGAAGGGGTTTTAAACGGACTTTCCAAATTATTTCACATCAAAGATGACATACAGTTGAGTTACACATTCCTTTCAGGGACAATTATTCAATGATTCACTTCATAGTCTTTAGACGAATGGTTATATTTTTGATTGAATGATGTTTATGAAACTCATTTCTATTTCATCAGATATATGCATTTAAAAACCACTTATTTTCTAGGGTGGTGATTTTGAGACATAGTTATTTTCCATACGTAATTATATGATTAAATATCTATTATGACTATTTCATTTCATGGGTTATGATATAATTATTTTTTATAATCTTCTGGAACTCGTATGTATTATCTTGTTATGTCTTGGGTAAGATTTGTGTTTCCCTCCAATGATTTGGGTATCATTGGATGACTCATGAGTTTATCTGTTATGCATGAACATGATTTCATGTCCATAGTGTTATTTATGATCCTGATTATGTGTTCACATTATTATACATGGACCACATTTCATATCCCTATGTTTATGCGTGAACCTCATTACTTGTTCACAATATTATTTATGGACCTTATTACATATTCAAAATGTTATGCATAGGCCAGGATTCATGTCAATAATTTTATGTGTGATCCTCATTACATGTTCACAATGTAATACATGAATCATATTACATATTCACAATGTTATTCAGGGATTTGGTTTAATGTCTATAGGGTTATGCATGAACTTTATTCCATGTTCAAAATTTTATGCACTGATGAATTTAAATGTCAATAAGTTGATGTGGGGGTCAAATTTAATGTCTATAACTTAATTAGTGAAACCTTATACATGTTCACAATTTTATATACTAATATTATTTCAATAAATTTAATTTATTATTCATATGTTATGCTTTCAAGACTTATGCTCTTAATTATCTTATAATCAAAATCGTATGTCCTTCCAGTATTTATTTTGATCTCTAATATATATGGTATGATATTTAAATGTTATGCTCATGTTCCATACCCTTTTATTCATGTTATGGTTACAAATTTACTTTATTTATCATTAATGATAATATGATACCAGTGCTTTATTTTTTTTCATTTACCCATGTTATGAATAATGATTTTAGGTATAAGTACAAAATTTATAGATCTTTATTGAATATTTAAAGTGATTTCACTAGGATATATGATTTTGTATGCATGTTTACAATGGAAAAAAACTATTATGGTCCTCGGGAAAGTATTTTTGTAATGTACTGAATATTCATCTATTGTTTTGTATTATAAATGTATGTTAAACTTGGGTCACTATAGTTTTTATCAAGAGAAAGGCTTAGTCATGCTTTGAAAAAAAAAGGATTAGAAAACATTAGATATATCCCTATGTATATTTCTAAGAAATATTTGGGGATGTCTCCAAGGGTAAGTATAAAGATGATTCAACATATATTAAGTTGACTTGGAATTTTGGTAAAGGATAATGTGAGTGGGATTATGGAAAGACATTCATTTTTCGATAGTATAAGTGTATGTGGATCCATAATAGATGTACCTAGGGGTAACAATTATAACAAGATGTCACATGCATGAATCGGGGTAATTGTGTACACAATAATGGGCCTTAATGCACGCCTATTATGACACTCTGTGAAGATATGCTTTATGAATTCAAAAACTCTCCCCAAACCATCATGAAGGATTTAAGTATAAGTTGGAAATGAAAAACCTAGGATGAACCATATGTGGCATGGATTAATGAATGTTTAATTATTTTGATATCCTATAAGTAATTCTATTCATGACTATATGCTTTCCTAATATGAGATTTAATACTCACACTATGCTTCTGGTTTTAGTCAATGGAGGGAACCAAAAGTTACTGGATTAATGTTGAATGTGATTTGTGATATTCTAATGAGCAGTCAAGTAGGTTGATCAATGGAGTGAAATATATTATTATCATTACCAATCAGTTATCAGGGAACATTAATAACAATGTATACATTAACCAAATCTTGGAATCACCAATGAGGCTAAAGAAGGAGTTCCTAAAGAGTTCTGGTAATAGAGATAGTGGAGGAAAGATGATTATTTTTCCTTTATTTAATTAATTTGGAAAGAATCGCCTATGTGAATGTCTTAGAACAACAAGAAGAATTTTTAATTTTTGAAATGGACAAACAAAATGACTACAAGGGAAACAAGATGATTTTATTTAATGAAATGGATGAAAATATTGGAATCCCCAATACATCATCAAAATTTAAGTGTTTTACGTGTGGAATAGAACGTCATTATGTAACTTAATGACCTAAGAGGATCTCTCTAGAAGATAATCATTAATGTTGTGATAGTAATGGTATCATTGATGATGATGAAGAAACAAAAGATGAAATATGAAAGGAAAGAGTTATTATGTAATAGGATGAGCTAGAATTGTTAATGGATGGAGGGTTAAATAACCTATGTTTTTATGTATTCGAATTCATGAATTATGAAAGGTGAAATATATAAGGATGGTATGGTTTATGATTTTTCACTATTATTTACAAGAATACGTTGAATGTATCTAATGGAATATATGGGTGTTTTAATAGATAGGTTATTTCCATAGAAAGCTCATAATTAAGGGAATATTATCCTTAATATGTTCCATATGATTAGATATTGTTATTTGGAAAAAGATATGAGGGATAAGAATAAGTAAATGGGATAGAACCAATTACATTGGAACTAACTGAGGATCAGTTGAAAAGTAGTTCCTTCTATCGTGGATGAGGTATACAACTTCTTGTATTTAAGGAATATATACAGTAATCTATGGAATTAGGATCCATGAAGGATTTCCAAACGGATTTTGGATAATTCTAGTTGTCACTGTGTTCCAAAAAAACTTCTATGAGGGGATTCAAATGTTGGAAATGTGAAAACCAATAACTAATTTTTAATCTATTGGGGGTCAATATTGAGCTTATTTCATTTCTTTCTTTCTAATGTTTTGTGTTTTCATGTTTCTGAAGACTAATAAGGTTATCAATTCATTTAATGTTCAATTTAATCTTCAGAGGAATTATTTATATATTGATATTGTTTTGAAACCCTTTGTTAAATGTATATTTAGTGATTAATATTATTTCAAGGATGTACATTGTATTTTAAAAATTAAATTATTGTGATTTTGGACAAGGATATAATATATATTGGGTGAGAACCAATAATGCATAAAAATTTTGTGAGTATTTAACCCATGAATGAAGGATGGTATGGTTTTCACGCCCACCACTGGCCTATATGATATCCTGGTTAGTGAATAATGTTTATAATAAAAATTAATTATGATGAAATATTAGTGTTAATTTTTGTGTTTTCAGCTTAATATATTGACCATATTAGGTTTTTATGAGTAGTTGTAGATAAATAGTTATACTTTTCATTTTTTTGGGCCTTAATATCTGGTAAATGTGTGTTGTAGTGATTTGGTCATCAAAGTTAATTTCTGGACATCCATTTCAAGACGTAATGGATTACATATAAATCATTAAATTCATATCCAAAGAATGATATTTTATGTATAAAAATATATCAATTATGTATAATACCTTATATTTTTTGTCACTAAATTAATTACTCTATTTTTGTTGAACTGGTGTCCTTACATATCATCACTCCCTATAAAAAGTTAAAATTTACCTCCATATCTATTCTTCACTCCCAACCTATGTTCCCTTATGTGGAAACCTAGTTATGTGTTACATTGGGTAACCATTATTGTTAAAAATTTCCCTTTTTAAGGAAGTGTTAGAATTCATTGTTATGTTGTGAGTTCTATTAAATGATTTCTAAACTATTAAACCATTGATAACCTAGACTAATTTTGATAGAGAATTTAATTTTTATGGGGTTCAAATATAACACCATGATATTTTCTAAAATATATTTATTTTATATTATTTAATGTTTTTATATTTTTCATTTCATAAAACACTGAAAATATAATTTTTAAATAAAAAATCACTAGGTAAGAGATTCTTTTCATACGAAACTGAATTGATGTGTGCTACATGAATCACCGACATGGCATACAGTACATGCATCACTGAGTTTCTATAAACCGTCGTTTTTTTATAATAATTTTTTATATGAGATAATTATAACTTATGAATTAGACATAGTAATATAAATAGTAATAACAAATTTTAATATATTTTTTAAAAAGGTTTTACAGAAATAAATCTTATTGATAATGAAAGATATAATTTTTTGTAATGTCCTTATATGTTTAAAAATATTATTTTATCAATAAATGGATTTTAATGACCACTTACAAAAAAAATTAATTTTAGACACATTTATAAATTGAATTTTAAAAAGATAATTTTTTTTTTAATTTATAATTTCAAAATTACCTTAGGGCTAATTTTTGGAATTTTTCTCGAAAAATTCATTTTAGAATGGAACATGTAACATACCAGATTTTAATTAAAAACTATATCTGCATATAATATAATTATAAGTTGATTTATACGTTTTTTTGTTTAAAATTATAAATAGATCATATTTTTATCAAAAAATAAAATCAGGGCCATTTGAATCAATTTATCATTAAAATTGGGAATAAAAACATAGCAATATTTTGAATATTTTTACAATATAAGCTCACTATGTCATTCCATCAGTGTGATTAATTTTAAATTAATTTCTACCACTTTTGTGAATAGAATTTGGAAAAATAGATTCAATATATTTAATCATCAAAATATATAATTTATTATAAGTTCATCCCAGTTATTTCCAAAATAAATTATTGTGTGATAAAAATTAATTAAAACGGTTCATAGAATATTTTAGTTAATAATGTACTAAACCTTAAATTTATAACCCAAAATTAACTATACAGTTTTCCGAAACAAAATTTATAGAAATTATTCATCCATTCCCTCTTAATAATTGAGTTTTGTTGGTTTATTATAACTTCATTAGGTAAAAAAGGGGGTCCAACTAACTTTTTTTCAAAATTCCAAATGCATCATTTCCCTTCCAAATAATAGGCGACCACCTCTCCCTTTTCTTCACACATATCAAACTGCATGAGTTTGGACAATATCTTCCCAATGAAATTCCCAACATCCCACTCTTCATCCTTGAAGAAACCCTTTGGATAGAAATCAATCTAAATAATCCTTTTGGTATTATTGAAAAGGAGTTACACGATTAAGAGGTAATGTCTTCTCTCAAGCTCATTTCTTTTATTTATTTCCACATACCCTCCACAAACATTATTCCATGATTGCATAAAAACAAAAATATATTCAATATAATAGGCTGTTTTTTTGAAAAAAATTTACCCACACCTACAAACCTCTATCTAATGGGTAAAAAATATATTATTTATTTGTACGGAAAAATACTGCCTCACAAAACGATGATTGTTCATTTTTCCTTTATAGCCTATCATGGTGAAATTTATGATATAAACTCTATTTATATATGTCATATATTATATATAATATGAATTTCAACATCAATATTCCTTTTAAAACACATATCATTTTACTTTCCATTTCGAGTAAATATGATAATTTCATTTTAGGAAGTGTGGACTACTGCCACCTCAAAGCCATGTGATTCATTCACAGACTACATGGAAAGTATTAAGGATGTTCTTAATGAAATTATATGAAATAATTGATATAGTAATTCTACAAGAATAAATAAATAAATATATATTTACATATATTTAATTTAATTTCATTCTTTCAATACTATAATTAAATGGAATCAACGTTCGGGCGTACATACAGCCTACCATATCCATGAACATTGTATTCAATTTCATACTTATATATTATATTGATTATTATAATACACATACACTTAATATCAATCATATTTATATCATGTTTTAAATTATTTATGTCATGGTATAAGTATAAATTCCAATGAAATAACAAATTAAGACACATGTGAAAAACAAAGAGGATATTACGTGAATTGAAACCATAACATATAATTGTTAATAAATAGGTAATTTAAAGTCATTACGAAACCATATATGATATCAGATATAAGAATATAGTTATATAAAATATTTATAATAAAAATAAATTTATTTTATAGAAATTTTTAATGTTTCTGAAGAGAGAAAATCGAAAATTTAAGGGAATCTCATCTCACCCTTTATTACCGTGACTTACATGCCTTATTCACCAATCAATTTTATTACGTAGTATATAAACATCCCATAGAAATGTTATATCCTGAATATTATTATTTTCAGGATATTATAAGATTCATGAAATTTAATATTCATACTTGGGGGGTATAATTTTATGTTACCATGTTGTAAGAGTTTATTGAAACAATCTCATAAATTATTAAGACTATTTATGAATTTTCTTCAATTAATGACTTAACATGATTCATCTCTCAGAAACACTAATGAATTAACTTCACCTCAACTTTTCCATCATCTATTAATATATTAGTACTACTTTTTCACTCATTGGTACTTAGGATAACTAAGAATTGTTTTAAATGAAATTCTAACTTTACATCTCCTCTCAGTTAGAAATATTTGTTCTTTCTAAACCATGATTTATAAATATAAATTTTAAAAAATGTTTTACTTTTACCATATTATTTTAAAGGAATGTTTCAAAAAAATTTAACCTTATATATTCTTATAAGTAATCCTCTTACAATTTTCCAATAAATTCACTTTTTAAAAATTTAATGGTAAAAAATTTTTGTTTGGTACATACTACCATACCACCATTACGGCCATCATTTCCTTGAAGATTGCATTGTACGCTTAAATGTTTAATTTAAAAAGGAAATGTTTTATTGGTAGTATGTAATTTTTTTTAATTTATCCTTCAATGAAATGTTTTTAAAAAAATTTTATGGTTTTTTCAAGGCTTACACTAAAATATTTCAAAAGCTATTTTCAGTGAAAAAATATTTTTAGTAATGTTTTATGTTTAAGATAATTTTTTATTTTTTTCAATAATTTTTTATTTTTTTCAAAGAAAATGGTTTAAAAAATCTTATTATATACTCCATTAAATGTTTTTAATTTTGTTTTCTGGGAAATGGTTTTCCAAATTGATTGTTTTTATAAACTTAAATTTTCATATAAAAAAGTATATATTAATAAAAAAGTGTTTTTAAAAGTACATTACAAATTATTTAAAATATCATATGACATTTTTTGGTGTTGATAATGTATTTCTAATGAAATTATTCAACATATCCATTCAGATTTTTATATGAATGGTAAATTTTTTGATGGAAAATTTTTTATGAGATTTTTATCTCTTTAACAGGTTATATGGTTTTCAATATTGCTTCTTTTCATGGGTGGTTATTATGAGAAATACCCTTTTACCATAGTTAATTATATGATTAAATTTTCCTGATTCATATCCCATTTCATGGGTTATGATATAATCATTAATTGTAATCTTGTGGCACTTGTATGTATGATTTTTTAATGTTTTGGTATGGACATATATCTACCTCCATTTCATTGGGTAACAATGGATGACTCAAGAGTATATATGTTATGAGTGATCATTATTTCATGTTCATAAATTTATGTGTGATCCTTATTACATTTTCCCAATGTTATGTAGGGACTGGGTTGCATGTTTACAAGTTTATACATGATCCTAATTACAATTTCACAATGTTATAAGTGAACTTTATTATGTGTTCATATTTTTTTAATAGACCTAGTTTTCTGTCCATTATCTTATGCATGAACCTGATTACATGTTTATAATGTTATGTCGAAACATGTTACATGTTTTCAGTATTGTTCATTGACCTGGTTTCATTTACTTAAGGTTCTATGTGAACTAAATTACACATTCACAATGTTATACATGGACCTGGTTACATGTCAATAAGTTGATGTGGGGGCCTGATTTTGTGTTATTAACATAATGAGTGAACAAGTTTCTACTAATACATGTTAATAATGTCATAATCAAATTTTCATAACACATATTTCATATATTATTCATATGTTATTCTTTCATTACTTATTATCTTATATATATTATGATTCATGTCTTATGAAATTCCTATATTTATTATGATCTATAATATTTAGGGTATGATCTTCAGATGTTGTACTCTGGATTTATTCCCTCTGCTTCATATTATTCTTATGAATTTCCTTTATATACCCTTATTGAGAATCTAAGTTCACTTATTTCTTATTCTTCATTTCTTAGGTTATGAAGATAGGTATAATTTTGAAGAAAAAAAAAAGTTGATATCATTGTGAGAGATGATGAAGATCTTTTACTAGGATAAATTTTTTTATTTCCATGATTCCAAAGACATGATATTTTAATGGTCCTCAGACATGTATTTTTTAATTAACTATATATTAATCTAAAATGATATAATATCCATGTATGTTAAGCACGGGTTGCTATAGTTGTTGAAATAAGGGATATTTAATCAACCTTTAGAAACGTGGATGAGAAAATTTTAGTGATATCCCCATGTATATTTCTACGAATATTTCTAGGGATGTCTCTGTGGTTAGGTATAAGGATGAGTCAACATATTGGAATATTTATTGGAATATTGGTAATGGATTGAGTGATTGGGTTTCTTGAAATACATCTCTGTCTAGATATTACAAGTGGATGTGGCTTCGGCACAAACATACCTTGGGTAACATGTCCAATAAGATTTCCTACGCCAGATCCAGGGTAATATATAACAACAACGGGCCTTACTGCACATCTGGTTTGACACTCCATGGGGAAATTATTTTAAAATAAACAAACTCTTCAAAAACTATCACGAAGGATTTATTAGTGTTAATTTTTCTATTTAGATATTAATTTATAAACCATATTTATTTTTTTAGTATATTTAAAGAAAAATAGTTATACATTACATTTTTTAAAGGGCCTTAATTTCTGCTAAAAGTGTATTTTAGTGCTTTGGACAAGAATGTTATTTTTTGGACAACCATTTCTTTATGTAATGGATATATTAGAAATAGATAATATCACAATAGAAGAATGAAATGTTATGTATATAAATATATCAAGTCAGTATATTTCCTTATATATTTTTTGGTCTATAAAATAATTACTCAATTTATGATGAACTGATGCCCTTATAATCATGATAGATTTATTACTATGAGTTCGAAAATATTTATTTGATCATCGGATTGTTTTTTATTTGTGACCACAATCACTCCCAATAAAAATATATGTTTTCCTCTATATTCAGTCTTCACTCCCAACCAATATTATCCTATATGGAAATCTAGTCATATGTTACTTTGGCTAACAGTTATGGTTCAAAATTTCCATTTTTAAGGAATATTTAGTATTTTATTTTTACATTGTGGTTTTCTATGAAATGATATCTGTAATGCCCCGACCCCAGCTACCCAGAGTCGGTGCATTACTTCGTATCATTGGCATGATCACAAAAGATCAAGTCTCGAAAGACCGATTAGTTTAGTAGCCTTAGAAACACTAGATACATTCATAAGTCTTACATTACATCATAAAGTGAAAAACTAATAACAAAGTCTTCATAGTCCACACTCATATCCTCTTCTGACTATCCCTGCAGGTCATATATAAAATACTTCTTCACATCCTGTAAAATATTAAAACATTGAAAGAGGTGAGCTCGGATGCTCAGTAAGGTTATCAATATAGCGGAAGATTTCATAAATAAAAATTAACATTTAAGGCAATGTATAACTAACACAAAAGCCTTTTAAACTTGAACTTCAACATAATATGGAAAAAGTAAAATGAGATAATGCCATTCACTTCTTCACATGGATATTCTAATGGTCGAATAATCACATACAATATCAATAACCAGTTTCATAATGATGGAATGCATAATGTCAGACTATCATAACCACATATCCAAGGCCTCGTGCCAAGACCACAAATAAGATTTTGTCAAGGCCTCGTGCCAAGACACTAGTTTGTCTCATGAGACCTGCCGATGCATCAAGGAGCTATAGCGGGCTCCACCCGTCACTTATTAAGACCAATTCATTCCTCATATGAATAGGTTTAAACATATCATAAACCATAACATAATTGTATCACATAAAACATGCATAAAGGAAACATAACATTTCCACATTTCAATCACAAGATATCAATACAACACATTGATATAATAAAAACACTTTCAAAACCATTTTCAAAACCAAAATAAAAGAAAGTTAAAACTTTGTATTTATTTTTCATTAAAAAAAGTGATGGCTTATAGAGGAAGCCGAAACTCAAATAATGGTCACGGCGGCGGAGAAGTCGTTGTCGCCGCATAAGTACGGAAATAAAAACATTCCCTTTTTTTCGTTTAGTAAAACGCTTCGTATAAAAAAGATTCCTTTTGAATAAACGTAAAAGTCAAAGGGCTTTATACACTGTATAAAAGAAATATGTGTATAAAACAAAATCTGCCTCAATGAATGGAGATTGAGACGAATTTACTTAAAAAGATAATTTTTAAATAAAATATATCTATTATGTGTATTCACTATATGTACACATAAAGAAAGTATAAATACAATATACAACATAATAATATCATTACATAATTTGAAAGTAGGAGATTAACCCAAAGAATGGAAGTTGGGTTATGAAATTCCCTTACCAAGATAATTTTTTAAATAAAATAGATCTATTCTGTGTATTTACTATAAGTACACATAAATAAAGTACAAATACAAGACATCACAGAATAATATCATGACATAATTTGAAAATAGGAGATTAACCCAAAGAATGGAAATTGGGTTAAGAAATTCCCTTACCTTGCGTCTTGTCCTGACTCGACCGTTCTTTAGCCTCCTGAATAATAAACTAGAGTTAATTTCTATTTAATTAAGAACCTTTTTCGTGTTCATTATTCCTTTTATATCCCTTATTACCATGTTATGAACATTATTTAATTATTTAAGTTAATAATGGTCGTTTTGTCGATCATTGGTACTTGAGTCAAAAATAAACTTCTTATAATTACAAGTTGTTCATGTGGTGAAATATCCATTATATCCATAATTATATTCATGATTTAGATATCATATATATCATATATACAGTATATACATTCATTCATAATTTCATGTAACATTTAGAGGTATGAAATGAAATGCACCGTTCAAGGAGACGGTAAGCCGTATGTACGCATGAACGCTACTTTCATTTCTATTTCGTATTTAATGGAATGAAATCATAATTATATAAATTTATAATATAATTACAGTATAATATAGTGTATAATACCATTTAATCCATCCTTTATACATCCCACATATGGCATTAACGATTCAAATCACTTTGAGGGGGCGGTAGTCCGCACTTCCTAAAATGAAATTATCGCGTTTTACCCATAATGGAAATCATAAAGTATGGCATAAATGAGAAATACAGAAGCATAATTAAAACATAAACATATTTTATATCATATATAAATATAGTGACATCTTAATGTCCACCTTTGAAGGTGTTATATGAGTGTTGAACAATCATCGTTTTGTGAGGCAGAAATTCACCATCCACAGAAACCGTATGTTCTTTAACCATTAGATGTAGGTGTGTGTAATTGTAGTTCGAATCCTTATTATAAAAACATCCTAGTATATTGAGGATACTGGTGTTGTTACAAAAGTATTGAATAAAAAGAGTTTATGGGGTTGGAGAAGAAAAATAAAACAAAACAACATTAGAGAAGACATTACCTCAAAATTGGGTAACTCTTTTTGATTTGAGCCAAAGGCTTCATTGAGAAGAGTTCTGCCCAAATTGAGGATTCTAGGAGTAAGGGAGGGATGTTGGGAGAGTATTTAGGCAGATGTTGGCCGATCCAAATGTCTTGAAGGTGTGAATAAGGTGGGAGAGGTGGGGGCCTTTTATAAGTGGAGAGGAGGGGCTCTTTTGGAAAGATTGAAATGTTACATTATTATACAATTCTTTTCGGATTCTAAGGTCCCACACTTATATAATTCGTGGCTAAAGTGATAAGGGTTTGAAATATCCTCATCCAATAGGCTTTGGGCAAGTGTAAGCCTTGGATTTTGCATTATCTTCTCATTTTATTTAAATCGTTAAATAATGAGGTCATCACTGCATCATAATGATGTCATAATTAATTTAATTTATTTAATGTATAAAATTTATAAAACAAATACTATGATGTAGGAAATCTTTTTAGCTTTATAATGAATATTTATAATCAAAATTTGGACTTGTGTAACCCCACTTAAAAACTGTTTTAGTAAAACAACTCATGTTTGTGTCAATTTAATTTTAACATTAAATAAATATATATTAATGTCATTTTCCAACTAAAGTGGCTCCATGGGGTCCCCAAGTTGACCCCTGGGTTGTCTTGGGTGGCCATGACTCATCCCATAGGAGTAGGACAAGTTTCAAGCTCATCTCATATTATTAAAACATTATTTTTACCTTAAACTACACTAATTACCTCTAATTGCGATTAAGAACTTAAAAGTTACTATTCACCAAAAAATTATTTTAATATCATTGAACCACATTTTACTTCTTAATGAAAACCATGTATGTCGGATTTTTGAAAATCAAATCACAGAAGTGGTAATATTTCATTTAAACGAAAAATCAGTTATTTAACTACCACTTAGTGGTTTCACTATTCATCAAAAATTGAAGTTTTTCAGAACAATGCCAAAATTTCACCCTAAGCTATAATTGATATTCCGAATTCAAAAATGATTTCTATTTTACAAAAATTCCAAACATATAAGTTGCATTAATTAATTTTATAATTAATTCCCGCTGTTACAACAAATAGCGTGTTTTTAAGAAACAATTTATATCAAAAGATTGGCAATTGTTTATGTCCAATTTCAATGTTAAATTAATTCTAATGACCACCATTGGATAAAATGGTAAAAATATATTCTAATTATACTTTAAAACCACTAAATAGTATAATTTATCACTATAAATTATTTTGATTAAAAAAGTTGATTTTAAGTATTTTTCACTATTCATAAAAAATTAGAAGTTCTCAGAAAAATACCAAAAATTCAAAATAGGCTAATTTCGATATTCTGAATCCAAAAATGAAGTCCATTTTGAAATATAAAATTTCTATAAATTTAAAAAGTGGTTATTACTATTCATAACGGCTACATTGATTAGTCGCGGTGTTTTAAAACTCGAAGTTGCGTACAATGCAAGCTATTGCATTATTGAATGAGAAGCGTATCATGGAAGCTTGGGGTGTTACATTCTCCCCTCCTTCAATAAATTGCGTCCTCGCAATTTTAAATTTTTCTTTGAAAATAAAAGGTTGAAAAGAGAAAATACCTTTGAGGAAAACCCACATCGGAAATAAGGTTAATAAATATATAACATTAAAAGAAAGCAAGATAAGTATAAAGGTCACCCAATATAGCCCATTCTAGGATTCTATGAAAATATGGATATGGAGGAGAAACAAACCATCAAGGTCTGATGGAGAGTTATATAAAACCGGATTAGGAGAAATTTTAACCACAAGAAAATTACAAACTTGTGATTGGTTAAACGGTCATTGAATCCCCAGTTGGAAAAGTTAACCGACAACATTTTTGTTTTAAGTTACCTTTTATAATGTTGAGGAATTTATTTAGGAGATTTACAAAGAACGTAAGGGAATATACATACTTCTTATGTATACTTTCATTCGTTAATAAATTTTTACCACAAACCCAACTTTTACTCCAAATGGTAACGGAACTCAAAAATATTCTATTTATCCTAATTGTATAAGGTTACAAATGTTAACACATACCATTTAGATTAGTAAAACTATTTTGTAATAACCAGGGACTTTTGTAGGCTAGTGGTAGGAAATTAAGGCTTGTCGCACTATGGTTGTGGGTTCGATTCCTGCAGCTTTGTCCGACTCGACGGGTTATGCCCCACCCTGCAGGTTGTCCTTTTCCTAAAACTATAGTATCATAATATTACAAAAATAATCTTCATAAATTTTTTAACCTTAAACAATACTATCCAAAGATTAACTTAATCCACTCCAACCATTGTAGTTATCCAAAATACCTATGTCCAGACATTCTCTAAAAGGTCTCATAATTCCAAAATCAATTTATCAGATTCCCCAAACAAAGTAAAGTTTCTATTATTGTCACATACTAAAAATATAATTACCTTCATCATATTAAAACTTTACTGAAATCAACAATTACTGCAGTACATTCCTTATATATATATATATCACATTATTCTAATAACCAAAATATAATCCATGAGTCCAAAAGCACCAATACATTAGTTATTCTGCTTCAACTGTAGTAACAGCATAAGATTGTCCTTGATCCCTTGGCCTTTTCTTAGGTAAGTTTCCCTGACGCTTAGGACATTAATTTGCATAATGACCCATTTCTCTACAATTATAGCATTCAACTTTGATAGCCTCTTTCTTTCCCTTGCAATCACGAGCCTGGTGACCCTTTTCTCCACATTTATAACAAACTCCCATTCCTTTTAGACAAGTACCTGGGTGATTTTTCCCACAATTATCACATAATGGAAAATCCTTCTTTCCCTTTTTCCCTTTATCTGTCTCTTGTTCCACAGTTCTCTTCTTCTCTTGCTTTACTTTGTTGTCATAAGACTTTGAGAATTCCTTTTCTGTCTTGATAGCGCATGAGACAATATCTTCGTATGACAAGAAGGATTGTGAGACTAATGCTCGACGGAGAAATGGATTCAACCCATCAAAGAAACGATCAATCATACTCCTTGGGTTACGTATATAATCTGCAGTAGGGCTCGCTAACCTTGTAAAGTTGGCCTCATACATTGCGACATTCTCATCCTCCTTTTTTCTTAGACTCAAAAATTGTCTTTCCATATCTGCTCGATGGTCACGAGGATAGTATTTTTCTAGGAAAAGATATTTGAACTCCCTCCATTCAATATTCGATACGTCATCATCTTCCTTTGTGTTTTGAATCAACGACCACCACTGATCGGAATCTCCAGTGAGGCGGTAAACTGCCATGACAACCTTCTCTCTTTCACTACTCCCCAAGGCATGGAATATTTTCTCTAAGGAATTTATCCATTGCTCAGCTACTATAGGATTTGTACTCCCATTGAAGGTTGGTGGTTTTTGCCTCATGAAATGGTCTAGCATTGATCCTCCACGTTGCGGATCAGGGTGCTCCATACGAGTAAGGTTATTATTCATAACCTGCGTGAGTTGTCCCAGTACGGTGAGAAGCTGATCAGCACCAGTTGTATCACTAGCTGCACCATAATTATCTTGAGCAGGAGGGAAATCCCTACACGGAGTGCGTGCATTGATATGGTTTCCATTTCTTCCACTAGGCGCCATTTCTAAACAATGGCATAAACTAGATCAGTTTATGAATCAAAATACATAATCCCATACTTATAAAACACTTAACATAAATTGAACTATTTATGGATATAATCTATAATCATAAAAATGTTTTCTTTGAGGAAGTATATACTCATAAACCCTTCATAATGATTTGTAATGAAAATGAGAGTTATCCAAAGCAGATCCCCTGGGAGTGTCGTAACCAAGAGTGCAGAAAGGCCCATTGTCGTGCACCAGTTCCCGTTCGAGTCTAGCTCAAAGCCGTGTTTTCAGGTTTTACCCCTAGGAACATCTGTGCCAGAGCCGCCTCTACCAGCTCGTATCCAGACAGGGATGTATTGCTCGGAAAACTCACAAAATCTCTACAATACCAAAATTCTAGGAAGTTCTTCTATACTAATCCTCAAAGTTCATCTTAGGTCTATGTGCTCTAATCAGAGTTTATCTAAATCTAGCTTCCATGGTTTGTACTAAACTTCCTCTGATACCAACTGTAACGCCCCGACCCCAGCTACCCAAAGTCGATGCATTACTTCGTAACATTGGCATGATCACAAAAGATCAAGTCTCGAAAGACCGATTAGTTTAGTAGCCTTGGAAACACTAGATAAATTCATAAGTCTTACATTACATCATAAAGTGAAAAACAAATAACAAAGTCTTCATAGTCCACACTCATATCCTCTTCTGACTATCCCTGCAGGTCATTCATAAAATACTTCTTCACATCTTGGAAAATATTAAAACATTGAAAGGGGTGAGCTCGGATGCTCAGTAAGGTTAACAATATAGTGGAAGCTTTCATAAATAAACATTAACATTTAAGGAAATGTATAACTAAAACAAAAGCCTTTTAAACTTGAACTTCAACATAATATGGCAAAGGTAAAATGAGATAATGCCATTCACTTCTTCACATGAATATTCCAATGGTCGAATAATCACATGCAATATCAATAACCACTTTCATAATGATGGAATGCGTAATGCCAGACTATCATAACCACATAGCCAAGGCCTCGTGCCAAGACCACAAATAAGATTTTGTCAAGGCCTCATGCCAAGACACTAGTTTGTCTAATGAGACCTGCCGATGCATCGAGGAGCTATAGCGGGCTCCACCCGTCACTTATTAAGTCCAATGCATTCCTCATATGAATAGGTTTAAACATATCATAAACCATAACATAATCGTATCACATAAAACATGCATAAAGGAAACATAACATTTCCACATTTCAATCTCAAGATATCAATACAACACATTGATATAATAAAAACGCTTTCAAAACCATTTTGAAAACCAAAATAACAGAAAGTTAAAACATTGTATTTATTTTTCATTAAAAAAAGTGATGGCTCATAGAGGAAGCCGAAACTCAAATAATGGTCACGGCGGCGGAGAAGTCATTGTCTCCGCATAAGTACGGAAATAAAAACATTCCCTTTTTGTCGTTTAGTAAAATTCTTCGTATAAAAAAGATTCCTTTTGAATAAACGTAAAAGTCAAAGGGGTTTATACACTGTATAAAAGAAATTTGTGTATAAAACAAAATATGCCTCAATGAATGGAGATTGAAACAAAGTCCCTTAAAAAGATAATTTTTAAATAAAATATATCTATTATGTGTATTCACTATATGTACACATAAAGAACGTATAAACACAATATACAACATAATAATATCATGACATAATTTGAAAGTAGGAGATTAACCCAAAGAATGGAAGTTGGGTTATGAAATTCCCTTACCAAGATAATTTTTTAAATAAAATAGATCTATTATGTGTATTTACTATAAGTAAACATAAATAAAGTACAAATAAAAGACATCACAGAATAATATCATGACATAATTTGAAAATAGGAGATTAACCCAAAGAATGGAAATTGGGTTAAGAAATTCCATTACCTTGCGTCTTGTCCTGACTCGACCGTTCTTTAACCTCCTGAATAATAAACTAGAGTTAATTTATATTTACTTAAGAACCTTTTTCATGTTCATTATTCCTTTTATATCCCTTATTACCATGTTATGAACATTATTTAATTATTCAAGTTAATAACGGTCGTTTTGTCGATCTTTGGTACTTGAGTAAAAAATAAACTTCTTATAATTACAAGTTGTTCATGTGGTGAAATATCCATTATATCCAGAATTATATTCAAGATGTAGATATCATATATATCATATATACAGTATATACATTCATTCATAAAGTCACGTAACATTTAGAGGTAAGAAATGAAATGCACCGTTCATGGAGACGGTAAGCCGTACGTACGCATGAACGCTACTTTCATTTCTATTTCGTATTTAATGGAATGAAATCATAATGATATAAATTTATAATATAATTAAAGTATAATATATTGTATAATACCATTTAATCCATCCTTTATACATCCCACATATGGCATTAACGATTCAAATCACTTTGAGGGGGCGGTATTCCGCACTTCCTAAAATGAAATTATCGCGTTTTACCCATAATGAAAATCATAAAGTATGCCATAAATGAGAAATACAGAAGCATAAGTAAAACATAAACATATTTTATATCATATATAAATATAGTGACATCTTAATGGCCACCTTTTAAGGTGTTATATGAGTGTTGAACAATCATCGTTTCGTGAGGCAGAAATTCGCCATCCACGGAAACCGTATGTTCTTTAACCATTAGATGTAGGTGTGTGTAAGTGTAGCTAGAATACGTCTTATAACAACATCCTAGTATATTGAGTATACTGTTGTTGTTACAAAAGTAATGAATAAAAAGAGTTTACGGGGTTGGAGAAGAAAAATAAAACAAAACAACATTAGAGAAGACATTACATCAAAATCAGGTAACTCTTTTTGATTTGAGCCAAAGGCTTCCTTGAGAAGAGTTCTGCCCAAAGTGAGGCTTCTAGGAGTAAGGGAGGGATGTTGGGAGAGTATTTAGGCAGAGGTTGGCCGAGCCAAATGGCTTGATAGTGTGAATAAGGTGGGAGTGGTGGGGGCCTTTTATAAGTGGAGAGGAGGGGCTCTTTTGGAAAGATTGAAATGTTACATTATTATACAATGCCTTTCGGATTATAAAAGTCGCACACTTATATAATTTGTGTCTAAGGTGATAAGGGTTATAAATCTCCTCATCCAATAGGCTTTGGACAAGTTTAAGCCTTGGATTTTTCATTATCTTCTCATTTTATTTAAATTGTTAAATAATGAGGTCATCGCTGCATCATAATGATGTCATAAATAATTTAATTTATTTAATGTCTAAATATTATAAAAAAAATACTATGATGTAGTAAATCTTTTTAGGTTTCTAATGAATATTTATAATCAATATTTGGACTTGTGTAACCCCACTTAAAAATTGTTTTAGTAAAAAAACTCATGTTTGTGTCAATTTAATTTTAACATTAAATAAATATATATTAATGTCATTTTCCAACTAAAGTGGCTCCATGGGGTCCCCAAGTTGACTCATGGGTTGTCTTGGTCGTCCATGACTCATCCAATAGGATTAGGACAAGTGTCAAGCTCATCTCATATTATTAAAACATTATTTTTACCTTAAACTACACTAATTACCTCTAATCGCGATTAAGAACTAAAAAGTTACTATTCACCAAAAAATTATTTTAATCACATTGAACCACATTTTACTTCTTAATGAAAACCATGTATGTCGGATTTTTGAAAATCAAATCACAGAATTGGTAATATTTCATTTAAACGAAAAATCAGTTATTTAACTACCACTTAGTGGTTTCACTATTCATCAAAAACTGATGTTTTTCAGAACAATGCCAAAATTTCACCCTAAGCTATAATTGATATTCCGAATTCAAAAATGATGTCTATTTTACAAAATTACAAACATATAAGTTGCATTAGTTAATTTTATCATTAATTCCCGCTGTTACAACAAATAGCGTGTTTTTAAGAAACAATTTATATCAAATGATTGGCAATTGTTTATGTCCAATTTCAATGTTAAATAAATTCTAATGACCACAATTGGATAAAATGGTAAAAATATATTCTAATTATACTTTAAAACCACAAAATAGTATAATTTATCACTATAAATTATTTTGATTAAAAAAGTTGTTTTTAAGTATTTTTCACTATTCATAAAAAATTAGAAGTTCTCAAAAAAATACCAAAAATTCAACATAGGCTAATTTCGATATTCCGAATCCAAAAAATAAGTCCATTTTTAAATATAAAATTTCTATAATTTTAAAAAGTGGTTATTACTATTCATAACGGCTACTTTGATTAGTCACGGTGTTTTAGAACTTGAAGTTGCGTACAATGCAAGCTATTGCATTATTAAATCAGAAGCGTATCGTGGAAGCTCGGGGTGTTACAAGATCTAATGTATTCATCCATTTATAACCCATACTAATTTTGAGGTAGAAATTCATTTTCATGGGGGTAGAATGTAACAACCTGAATTTTCTTGAATTATGTTTTATTAATTTAATTTAATCTTTTGATATTTTTAATTTCATGAAACTCTGAAAATAAAAATTTTATCTAATAAATCACTAGTTAAGCCACCCCATTCATACGAAACTGGCTTGTCTTGCACTACATGAAACACCATCATGGCATACGGTACACGCAACACCGAGTTTCTACATAGCATAGTTTTATTGTTATAATTATTTCCATGAGATAAGTGTAATCAAACAATTAAAAATAGTAATATTAATAGTAATAACTACTTTTAAAATATTTTGGATAAGTTTTTATAGAAATAAATCATATTTTAAAACAAAACATTGAGTTTTTCGTAAGGTCCTTATATGTTTAAATATTTTATTTGCTCAATAAACTTCTTTTAATGACTTCTTCTGAAAAGAAAAATTTATTTTTGTCATATTTATAAATTTAATTTGATAATATAAAAATTTTGGACAATTTATAATGTCAAAATTACCTTAAGGATATTTTTTGGTATTTTCATGAGAAACACCATTTTTATGGATAGTGAAAAACATCATATTTGAATTCAAAACTGTATTTTAATATAATTTATTTATAAGAATAAATTATATATATTAGTTTGGTTAAAAATTGTATTTAGATCATATATTTTACCCAAAAATTAAATTCTAGGCCATTGGAATCAACATCATTATGAAATTATGTAAAACAACTTAGACAACTTTTTGAGGTTTTGTCTTTAAAAACATGCTTTGTTGTCCAATCAACGGGATTAATTTTAAATTAGTTATGGCACATTTTTATTATAATTTATAAAAATTAATTAAATTTGTTTAATAATACTAATTTATAATTTCTAGTAGTGTATACATAGTTCTTAATGAAAATTTAGTGAATGTGATAGAATTAATTAAAACAGTTAAGAGAAAATTAGGGTTAATAAAGTGGTAAACCTTAAATTTATGAACCAAAACGACATATAAACATGTCAAAAACCAAATTTATAGAAATTATTCTTCTATTAACTTTTAAATTATTGATTTTGGTTGTTTTTTTGTTTCTTTTTTTAAGTAAAAAGGTTGGTATAACTAACTTGTTATCAAAAATAAGAAATGTGTCATTTCCCTTCCCTATAAAAGGCCACCAACTATAAATTTTGTTCACAACTCTCAAAATAAATATGTTTGGAAAATATCTACCCAAAAAAATTCTAAAAATCCACCCTATATCCTTAAAGAAACAATTTGAGTAGAAATTGGTCCATGGAAGCCTTTTGGCATAAACCAAAATGAGTTAGCCGATTAAGACGCAACGTCTTCTCTCAAGCACGTTTCATTTTATTTTTCCACACCCCTCCACTCTATTTATTCCATGATTGTATAAAAACATAAATATCCTCAATATTTCATGATTTTTTATTCCATTTTTCTACCTACACTTACACACACCTCCATCTAATGGGTAAAAACATACTATTTATGTGTATAATGAACTATCATCTCACAAAATGATGATTGTTAGTTTATCCATTACAAAATATCATGGTGGAAATTATGATATAACATATATTTATATGTATCATATATTATGTTTATTATGTATTTAAGTATCTGTGTTCTTTTTAAAATACATTTCATTTTACTTTCCATTTGGTGAAATATGATAATTTCGTTTCAGTAAGTGTAGAATACCACCCCCTCAAAGCGAAGTCATTCGTTTACAGACTACCTGAAATGTATTAAGGATACGTTTAGTAAAATAATATTTTATAAATGATATAATAATTATAAAATAATTATTATTTATATATATACAAATATGTCAATTTTTTTATTTCATTCAATACAATAATTAAATGGAAACAATGTTCACACGTATGTATAGCCTACCATTTCCATGAACGGTGTATTCCATTAAATAAATATATATTTTATATATAATTATAATAAACATATATTGAATATATATTATATTTATATGTTTTTTTAAATTCTGGAAATCATGATATAAGTATAAATACCAACTAAATAACAAATTAAGACACATGTAAAGAAAAGAGAGGATATTACCTGAAGTAAAACCCTAACATAGAATTGTTAACAAGTGGGTAATATAAATTCATAATAAAATAATAATTGATATTAGATATTAAAATATTGTTCTATAAAATATTTATAATAAACATACATTTATTTTACAGGAATTTTCAATGTGTATGCTGAGAGTCAACAGATTATGCAAAGAAATCTCATCACACCATTTATTAGCGTTGCAAGCATTCCTTATTCAACGCTAACTTTTATTTTGTGTTATATATAATTCCTATTGAAATTTTATATCCTGAATATTATTATTTTAATAATATTATAAGATTCGTGAAATTTTATTTTCTTACATGGGGGTATGATTCTATGTTACTAAGTGGTAATAATTTGTAGAAACAATCTCAAAATTTATTGAGATTGTTTGTGATTATGCTTCAATTAATGACATATCCTCATACGTCTCAGAAGAAAATCAGTTAATTATCATCTTCTAAAGTATACTAGAATATATTCATATATTAGTATTATTTTTTCACTCTTTGGTAGTTCTAATAACTCAAAAAATGTTTTAATGAAAATATGACATTATTTATCCTCTTGGTAAAAAATATTTTCTCTTTCTAAACCATGATTCATAAAAAGGATTTCAATTTTTTTTACTTTTACCACCTAATGTTAATGTAATTTTTTTCCCATTTTAAACCTTCTATGTTCATAAAAGGATCTTCTTACTATTTTACAATCAAGAAACTTTTTAAAACTTTTAATGTAAAAAATGAGTGTTTGGTAAATACAGGCATACCATCATTGTGAGCATAATTTCCTTGAAGCCTCAATTTTTTAATTACAACATTAATTTAAATGAAAAAAATTACATAGTATTCTAGAAAATTATTATTTTTAACATATCATTCAATGAAATGTTTTTCAAAAAAGTGTTATAGTTTTTTTCAAGGCTTACTTTAAATGATTTTGAATATATTTTCAATGAAAAATATTTTCATGAATGTGTTATGTTTAATAATGTTTTTTAAAAATAATGAAGATTTATTTATAATTTTTCTATGAAAAAGGTTTCGAAAATATTTTCAATGATTTCCTAAAAAGATTTTATGTTTATTTTCATGGAAATTGTTTTCAAAAGTTTTTTTGATTCAAACATTATTTTTTAAAGAAGGAAGGATATTTTCCTCAAAAAGTGTGTTCAAAATATCTTTCCAACTTATTTCCCATATATGATGACATATGTTGGTGTTACTCATGCCTTTGTTGGGAAACTATTCAGTGAATCCATTCAGATTAATTCTTTAAATGGTTAATGTTTTGATAAAATATTTTTTATATGAAACCCATTTCCCTTTAATAGGTTATATGGTTTCGAAACCCACTACATTTAACAAGTGGTTAGTATGAGACCTACCAGTTTTCAATAGGTAAATATATGACTAAATATTCATGATTCCTATTTCATTTCATGGGTTATGATATAACTATTGTTTATAATCATGTGGAAATCATATGTATGATTTCTTTATCTCTTGGGTTGGATCTATATCCCCCTAAAATTCATTGGGTAAAAATGGATGACTCAAGTGTATATATGTTATAAGATATCCTATTTTCATATTTACAGTGTTTTGTGTGATCCTTATTACATGTTCACAATGTTATCCATATACCGGGTTGCATGTCCATAAGTTTATACATGATCATAATTACATGTTCGTAATGTTATGAGTGAACCTTGTTACGTCTTCATAATGTATTCCTGGACCTACTTTCATTTTCAGGATTTTATGTGTGAACATGTTTACATGTTCAAATTTTTTTGTGGGAAACTAGTTACACAGGTACAGTGTTATTCATTGACCTGATATCATATCCATAAGGTTCTATGTGAACATTATTACATATTCACAATGTTATACATGGACTTGGTTATAAGACAACAATTCATTGTGGGGGGATTATTTCATGTCCTTAACTTAATGAGTAAACAACTTTTTAAATAAACAGGTTCACAATGTTTATAAACTAATGTGATTTCCACATGTTACATGTATTATTCATATGTTCTAGTTTCATGACTTATTATATTATATATATTATTATCCATGTTATATGAAGTTCCAACCTTTATTATCTTCTATAATATGCATGGTATGATCTTTAGATGTTATGCTCAACTTCTGTTCCCGCTTGTTCATATTATGCTTATGAATTCCCTTTATTTACCCTTACTATGAATCTGAGTTCTCTTGTTTCTTATGATTCCTTTCGTAGTTTTTGAACAAATGTTTTTCATCAAAGTAAAAAATGTGGATATCTATGTTTGAGATGATGAATATCATTCACTCGGATAAAATATTTTTATTCCTCGTTTCCAAAAACATGAATATATTATGGTCCTCGAACATGTATTTTTATAGTTGACATAATATTCACTTAAATTACGTAATATCAATGTTTGTTAAGCGTTGGTTGCTGTAGTTGGTATCAACGAGATAGTTTATATAACCATTAAAAACTAGGATGATGAACTTTTTTTGATATCCCCATGTATATTTCTATAGATGTCTCTAGATATTTCTATAAGGACAAGTATAAGGATGAGTCAACATATGAAAAAATGTCCTAGAATTTTCGGTAATGGACAGAGTGAGTGGGTCTCTAGAAATAAATCTTTGTATAGATACGGCAAGTGGATGTGGAACTAGCACAAACGTACCTTGGGTAACAAGTCTGAAAATATGTCTTGGGCCTGAATCGAGGTATTCGATACATAACAATGGGCTCTTCTTCACATCTAGTTTGAAACTCCCTGGGGATATGTTTTTGGAATTCACTAAATCATCATGATCTTTCATGAAGTATTTAAATATAATATGGCTATAAAAAACATAGGATGAACCTTGGATGTCATATTTTAAGGATGATTTCTTGGTGTAGACAAATTATCGGTAATTCTATTCATGAATATGTGGTTTTATCCTATGATAATAAATTCTCACAATATGCTTCAAGTTTTAGTCAATGGTAGGAACTGGAAGGATTTGGATTAATGTTGAATGTGATGGACGATTCTCTAATGTGCAGTTATGTGGAATGATAACGAGAGAGAAATATTTTATGACCATGCCTAATCAGTTTTCACAGAACATGATTAACAACATATACCTTAACCAACACTAGGATACACCATTGATGATAAGTAAAGAGTTCACTATGAGTTTCGGTAAAGGATTCCATAGAGGAAAAAAATATTGGGTTTCATTTTTATTAATAATGTATAAAAAAACAAGCTAAATGAATGTGTTATAAAAATAAGATGATGTTTTTAATATTGATAATATGGAAACAAAAAAGTAAATCCAAGGGAAAAATTATTATTTTGGTTAATGAAATGGATGAGAATATTTTCATCCCTAATACATCATCTATGTTTAACTATTTTATGTGGGGAATAAATGGTAATTATGAAGCTCAATATACCAACAAGAAATATCCTTATGTAAATCAGTATGGTGATGCTAGAATGGTTACATAACGAATGACAAAGACACTATATATGAAATGTTAAAGTAAGGATGTATTATGTAATAAAATGAGGTATAATTATTAATTTCTTAAGGATTATGTAATCAATGTTTTCATGTATTTGGATTCATGAATTATAAAAAATGAAATATATATGGATTGTCACAATTATGTTTTTTCTATATTGATTTACAAGAATACATTAAATCTCTAATGGAATATAAATGTTACTTAATGGAAATTTGATGTCCATAGAAAACACATAATTAAGGGTAAGATAAGTCTTCATATATTCTTTTTATTAAGTAATATTGTTTGGATAAATATATATAGGATATTAATTAGTAAATTAAACAACAGTGATTACCTTGGAACTAATTATTTATTTTTTGTCAATTAGTTCACGATATCATGGAAGAAGTTTCTAACTTCCTCAATTTATGGAATATATCTTCTAATATTTATAATAAGTAAGAATCCATTTTTTTTAAATGTTGTATGGTAATTTTGGTTGTTACCATTCTTTAATAGAATTTACCATGAGGGTATTCACATGTTCTCAATGTGAAAAAAATTGCTACATTCAGAAATATGGGGGACCAATTTTCAGATGATTTCATGATATTCTTTAAAAAAAATTGATTTTCAGCTTTATAGGGGTTATTAGGTCAACCATTCAAGAAACGTTTTGGTTAAACATTGAAATATGTATTTTTGTATTGATATTATATTGAAAACCATGGTTAGATGTATATTTAGTGGCTAATCTTATTTAAAGATAGAATATTATATTTTCAAACTTATATTAGTGTGAATTTAGAAATGGACATCATGTATGTCATGTCACAAACAGTCATGTTAAAAAAGGCCATAGCTTATTAAACCATGAAGAGAGGATGATATGGTTTTCATGCCTTCCACTGGCCTATGTGATGTATTGGTTAATTTATACTTTTTATTTGATGAATAATATTTTATGATGAAATATTATCTTTAATTTTTATATTTAGATACTAATTTCATAACCATACTTATTTTTTAAGAATAGTTATAAATAAATTATTTTACATTTCATTCTTTTATAGTCTTTAATAACTGCTAAACGTTTATTTTATTTATGCAGTCATTAATGTTCATTACTGGACATCCATTTCCTCACATAATTAATTAATTAGAAATATTTAAATGTATAACTAAAGAATGAAATTTTGTGTATTTAAATATATCATGTAATTATATTTATTTATTTTTTTAATAAAACATTTACATGAAGATGGGGTAATGATAAATAAATTTAGTCTTGAAATTTTTTTTTGTTGAACCGATGGCCTTAAAAATCATCATAGAATTATGAAATTTAGGCTTTAAACATTTCATTTATTATTCAAATTTTTTTATTTATGACCTCAATCACCCATTGTTAAAATTTATTCTTTCCTCCAAATCCCATCTTAAAACCCATCCTACGTTCCCCTATTTTAAAACCTAGTTAAATGTTACTTGGGGAAACAATCATTGTTCCAAATGTCCATTTTTAAAAGAATCTTTAGTATTCATTTTTATGATGTGGTGTTCTATAAAATTAACATCCAAGTATTAAAATTTTTATAACCCAGATTAATTTTGAATGAAAAATTCATTTGAAGGGGTTAGAATGTAACACCCTGAGATTTTGTGATATATATTTTCAAAATTAATTTAATATTATCATATTTTTAATTTTTCACAACACTGAAAATATATTTTTTGGATATAAAATCATTAGGTCAAACATTCCATTCACATGAAACTGACATGTCTTCTACTACATGCAACACTAACTTGGCGTACATTACACAAAACACCTTATTTTTTAGAAAATCATTGAATTATTATAATTATGTAAATGAGACAATAATAACATAGATATTATACATAAAAAAAATAATAATAATAACTAATTTTAGAATATTTTTTATAATTATTTTAAAGAAATAATACATATTCATAATTAAAGATATAATTTTAGGTAGAGTCCTTATATGATTAAAACATTTTTTATTTTAAATGCACTAATTTTGATGTCCTTATGTGAAAAATAAAAAATATATTTCTAGATAAATTTATAAATTAATTTGAGAAAATAAAATTCATTTCTTGAATTTAAAATTTCGAAATTATCATAGGGTGAATTCTTTGGATTTTTTTTGAGAAACATAATTTTTGGATGAATAATAAAAAATATTATATTTCAATTCAAAAAATTCTTTTAATGTTATTTTTTTATAATGATAAATTACATATAAATTTGGTTTCAATGTTTAATTTTATCATATTTTTATCAAATAATCCTATTTATGTCAAATGAATCAGTTTCACATTGAAATTGGGTATAAGAATGTATTGAACATTTGGACGTTTTTACTTTAAAAACATTCATTGTCATCCCACCAACAAGATTAATTTTAAATTAATTTCTACCACTTATATGGTATGAATATGGAAAAATGGATCAAATATTTTTAATAATCAAAATTTTTTATTTAAAATAATATAAACTTGGTTTTTGAAAAAAAAATATTACTGGAATTCATTAAAATTAATTAAAATTGTTAAGAGAAAAATTAGGTTAATAAAGTACTAAACCATAAATTAAATACAAAAAACAACCTATAGGCATGTACAAAACCCATTTTTGTCTATTTTCATCCATTATCATTCATTCGTTGAGTTTTTCTGTTTTTTTTTTACATTTTTAGGTAAAAATGTGGGTACACCTAACTTGTTTTTTAAAATTCCAAACGTGTCATTTCCCTTTCCTAAAAAGGTCCACCACTAATCCCTTTTCTGAACACATCTAAAACAAATTTGGTTTTCAAAATATCATCTGAATACACTTTAAAACATAAATCCCCTCTTTTTGAATCATACCATTGGGATGAATGCAATCCAAGGAAGCCTTTTGGCACAAGCCAAAAGCAGTTGCCTGATTAAGAGGTAACATATTCTCTCAAGATTCTTTATTTTATTTAATTTATTCACCACAAACACTCTCTTTATTCAATGATTTTATATCAAAAAAGTATCATAAATATACAAGTATGTTTCTATACCAATGGTTCAACCTACACTTGCACAAACCTCCATCTAATTGGTAACACACATACTATTTATGTATACGGTGAACTATCTCCTCACAAAACTATGATTTTTCATTTTTCAATTACAACCACTCATGGTGGATATTATTTTGGAATTTCTTTTGATATATCTCATATATTATATTTATTATTTATTTTATCTACTTTATTATTTTTATAACACATACCTTTTTTATTTTCATTTGATGTAAATATTATAATTTCATTTGAGGAAGTGTGGACAACTACCCACAAAGTGATGTGATTTGTTCGCACGCTACATGGAATGTATTATGGATGAGTTTAGTGAACCTATGTGATATATATGATATAATAATTTTAATTTAATAATTATATATATATACATTTATTTCATTTAGGTTCTTTTTTCAACATGGTAATTAAATTGAAGCAACGTTCATGCTCACGTATGGCCTACCGTCTCTATGAACGGTGTATTCAATTTCATAATTATATATTATATAGATTGTTATAAAACATATATAATGAATATACAAGATATTTATATAATGGTTTATATTCTTTCAATCATGATATATGTATATGTAACAAATATATGACATATTAAGACATATATAAATACAAAGTGTATATTGCTTGAAGTGAAAGAACAACATAGAATTGTTATCAAGTGGGTAATATAAATTCATAATCAAAATGTATATGATATTAAATATATGAATTTAATTATTTAAAATATGTATAATAAACTTAAATTTATTTTAGCAGATATTTTAATTAGTATTATGAGAGTCAAGTCCCAAGGTAAGGGAATTTCATCTCTCTTTTTATTACCGTGAGATACATCCCTTATTCACTTGTCACTTTTATTCTTTGGTATATAAATTACGGCTATAAAAGTTATATCAGGAATATTATTGTTTTCATTATGTTATTATCTCCTTGAAATATCATTTTCATACATGGGGACTGTGATTTTTAGTTACCATTTGGTAAGATTCTATTGGTTCATTCACATCGTTTATCAATATTTTTTAAGATTATGCTTCAATTGATCACATATCATGATCAATATCTCAAGAAAACCAATGACATATCTTTTTATACAGTTTGGAATGATTTATTCATGTCTTCATATGATATTTACACTCATTGGTACTTAGGATAACAAAGAAAATGGTTTAATGAAAATATGAATTTATTTATCCTATCAGATAGAAATATGTGTTATTTTAAAACCATGATTAGTAAAAATGTTTCCAATTTTTTTTTACATTTTTCATATGATTTTAAATTAAGTATATTACCATGTTCCACCTTCTATGTTCTTATAAGGAATATTTGTTACATTTACATATCAAGGAACATTTTATAAATTTTAATCTAAAAAGGAATATTGGGCACAAACAGACTTACCATCATTGAAAATTTCATTTCCTTGAAGCTTCCATTGCATATTTTCAAGATTAATTATAAGGATAATTGTTTTATTAATAATTCAGACATTGTTTTTGAATTTTTTTCAAAGTAATTTTTTTTCAAAAATAAATTATGGTTCTTTTCAATGATTTATTTAATTTATTTCAAATATATTTTCAAAAAAAGTTTTCAAGAATCATTTTTAAGAAATAATTTAATCATTTTAACAAATTATTTTTAAGTTTTCTATGAAAAAAAATTTCCCACGTGTTTTCAAATCATTATTAATTTTTTTCATGTTTATTTTCAAGGAAATGGTTTTCAAAATGATTAATGTATTAAAATGAAATTTCTAAAAGAAGAAAAGACATTTTCCTCAAGAGGTTTTTTTAAAAGATATTTCCAAATTATTTCCCATATATATTGAAATTAGTTAGTGTTAATCCTGACTTTCTTGTAAATTTTTTTTAATTATTATATTGATATTATTTTCATATATGGTTAATTTTTTTATGGAATGATGCTTATTGAACTGGTTTCTCATTAACAAGATATATGATTTCTAAAACTAGTTCTTTTCATGCGTAGTGATTGTGAAACCTACTACTTTTCCATAATTAGTGATATGAATAGATGTTCAAGATTTGTATCTCATTTCATGGGTTATGATATGATTATTTTTTGAAATCATTTGTAACTTGTATGTATGATTTTTTTTCTTCAGATGGATATATCTATCACTCTAATGAATTGGGTAAAAGTGGATGTCTCATAAGTATATATGTTATGTGTGAACATGATTTCATTCTCATAATGGTATGCATGAACAAAATTACATGTTCACAATGTTATTAATTGACCTAGTTTCATGTCATTAAGTTTATGTGTGATCCTTATTATATGTTCACAATGTTATTAGTGAACTATATTATATTTTTCCAGAGTTATTCATAGACCTGGTTGCATGTCCATAAGTTTATGTGTTAACCTGGTTACATGTACAAAATTTTATTTTTGAACCTCATTGCATGTTCACAGTTTTATTCACAAACCTATTATCATGTCCATTCTATTATGTCTGAACCTGATTAAAAATTCAAAATATTATCCATGGACCTAGATACATGCCAATAAGTTGATACAAGGGCCTGATTTTATTTCCATAACATAATGAGGGAAACAGTTTCTAAATATACATGTTTACAACATTATATATCGATGTCAATTCCTAAAATTCCATGTCTTATCCCTATGTTATGCTTTCAAGACTTATTCTCTTAATTATATTGTAATCGATGTCTTATGATGTTCTCATCCATATTATGATTTCTAATGTGTAGGGTATTATATTCAAATGTTTTGATCAAGTTTCATGCCCTTTTGATCATGTTGTTATTATGTATTTCATTAATTTATCTTTACTTGGAATCTAAGCTCACCCCATTCTTATTTTTTATTTTCCTTCTGTTATGATGAATGGTTATGGTTTGATGAAAAAAAATTAGAGATCTATATTGGAGATGTTAAAGATCATTCACCGTGATAAAATATTTAGTTTCCAAGAATCCAAATACAAAAACTATTATGGTCCTTGGGTATGTATTTTTGAAATGTGCAGGATATTTATCTTAAGTGATGTAATATCTATTTATGTTAATCCTAGGTCACTATAACAAGCATTGGAAATAGAGTTCCCTAACGAATTCTTCTGGGTGTTACCCTCCCTTGGGACTGGGAAGTGGAGTTCTCCAATGAACATTAAGGGAATTACACTCTAATAGGGTTGGGTAGTGGAGTTCCCAGTATATATTTTTTGGGACTACCCTCTATATTGGATGGACAGTGGAGTTTTCTGATGAAATTACATAGTGTTACCTTTCTTTGGCATTGGGAAGAGGAGTTCCTCTGTGACTAGAATAGTAGGACCTTACAATTGTACTAGGGTATGTGATCCTGGCTTGAAGATTGAATCCATTCTAATGTGTATAATAGTGATAATATTTGGTTTGAAATAGATTTAAACTCATGAGGAATAGGGATGCTTTCCCCCCACTGGGACAAGTTTTTGGGACATAGCAAAAAACCACGTGGGCGAGTTAATGCTGCCCAAATCGAATAGTATCAATGTGCGGTAAATGAGTTCTTTTAACTTGTGTATTCAGGGTAGATGCGTAGTATTCCATAAATCATTGTTGAACTTTTAGAATTGCTGGATACTCCTCTTCTTGGGTATATATATGTTATAGATATCCCCTTACTCTCTAGATTTGGATTCATTGACTCAGAATATACATATATATATATATATTTATTTATTTATATATATCATTCTTTGGTACCCACTCCATGGGTTTGGTTACTCTCCCTATGGGAGAGGAAAAGACGTGTGGGGTATTCCATGTGATTTACATGTCCAGATTCTCATGGTGGGATATGTTTTCTCTCTATATATTTCTAGTGAAGGCTTAATGGGTATTTCACCTACTCACTGTGTTGAGCCCCTTTTGTTGAATGAGCTTACTCTCACTTTCATTGGGTTGAGTTGTACTATTTCATTGAACCTTGTGAATCTACTATAGTTCTTTTTTTTATGACTTACATATCCCCTTAATCTTTAGGGGGAGTTCTACAGGGTAGGTTTGTACTCACCCATTCATGGGATATTCTCACACGCATCATGTCTTGTGAAGATGAAGGATAGTTTGACCATGACTATAAAAGAGCTTAGGAATACAAGGTGCTTGGACCATGTATGGTGGTCATAGATTAGAATTCATGATTAGTGGTCTCCAAGATATTAAAATTTTATAGTTTTTTATCATGTTGGGACACATTTCTAGTTGGTAGTGTATATTTTCCATTTACATTTCTGTTTACAGTACCGTAAATTTTTACTGTCAATAGGTTCATTCATTCTTGGTTTATTTTTATAGTATTATTGAATTTTTTATTTCATTACCTCTACATTTTTTTATTATGTTGTATTTTTTTCTTTGTATAGGTACTTATAGATATTTCTCCATAACATCATAATGCCTTGTTCGCTTGTCCCCACTCCTTGACTATGGAGGAAAGCTTTGGGTAGTTGCGGCCCAAGCCCCACATTAGTTCAGATTTTGAAAGTATCTCCCTCTAATGATATTATCAAATAATCTTTTGAGGTTATTGGATATTGGAAATAAACAATTTATCATTATTGGGATTAGATTTAGTTATTCCATCTAGGAATGTAATGTAACTCATCTTTTCTCCTTGATTTCTTAATGTTGTGATCAATGATGGTTAAAAAATAACACACATGTGTATGGATTAATTATGGCTGGGGTTCTATATCTTCTTTAAATTTATTGGTATGGTTTATATATCATGATCTTGATATGGTATAGAGTAGTACTTATCCCATGAAAGAAAGGAACTTGGGAGAATTTATCTACAATCTAAAGGGAACAACAGATCATATATCCAAAGAAAAATGATAAACAGGAGGATTTATCCCAAGTCAAAGGGTGCATGGGAGGATTTATCTGAAAAAATATGTGCATGGTAGGGTTTATCCAATGCTCAAGGTTACATGAGCGGATTATCTCAATCCTAAAAAAGTAAAAGGGTGATTAGACCAAGCCAATAATGTAATGAATGTCTTGGTGGTTAGCCATGATAAATGATTTCAATTATTATGTTTATTTCATAGCCTTACATTACAATAATTAACCTATTATTATGCTCATTGAATCTTTTATGATGTCTCATAATTATATTTAATTTTCCCACTATATATGTTTATCCATTTGGGATTAAAGGTCCTTCAATAATGAATTTTGGAAAACAATTATATTTCATTCACCTTAAAAAAGATATTTCCCCCATGCTCATGTTTCATCACCTTCTTATGATATGAGAATTAATGAAATGTTAATACGAATTACCTTACCAAAAATTTGAGATCCCCAATTTAATATATTTTCTTTCTCTAGGTTTTGAAAATGAGTTTAACTTATGATAAGTCCAGAGGGAAGTATATAGTGTTTTTGATAATGGATAAATGTTTATATGAATCATAAATAATGTTCCTTATTTACTTGATCCTTAAAGGAACTAAACCATTCAATTTTTGTATTTTACCATGATTGATGTGTTTCAGTGTCTATATTATGGTTATTTTATAAAATAATGATAGGTTCATCTAACTTTTATCAAATAAAGAGTTTTCCGCACCACACTGTGCATTATGGGTCTGGGGAGCCTCAATATACAATGTATAATGTTAATGCTCTATCAGCACATCCAATTTTCTAAATGATCATCATAAACACTTGTCACACTAAAAAAATATTTATGAAAAATACAACATCATCACTAATGGTCTAACATTTTTTAGATGCTTTTAGTATTATGGATGAGAGTAGTTTGCATTGTCCATTGGAAGGGTTCTATAAAGTGTAAGGTGGTCTAGTTGGTATGGGGGCCTATAGTTTCATTGATGGGTGAGATAATGGTTGTATTGGTTCATTTTGGTAAATATATAATTTGACATTAAAACAATTATTTTCATTGTCAATTCCATATAACTAACATAAATTTTACTTTTTATTGAAGAAATAATAATAAATATCTTAGCATATAGTGAATGTGCTTTTGAATAACATTTTCGTGATAACTACCTTAGATTATTCATCACATTAATGTGTTTTATATGTTCCATGGTATACTGAGAACGAATATATATTGGGATAATTTAAATAAATAAATCACAATATCAAGATAAAATCCATCTAATTGAACATAGATTTTGTTTTACTATCATGTTTTGGGAGTTCATAACACGTCGAGCCTTATTATGTTCACACATTCTAAATTTATAGAACCAGATTATTTACATCCTTAAATAAATATTGTGTTCAATAAATTACCTTAAATGATACACACAACATAAAAAATTACAATATATTATAAAAACATTGTTATGAAAGTTATAATAAATTGTAGAATAGTGAACCATTAAAAGATATTACATTTAAAAGATCAATAATTTATATGAGTTAATATGAAAAAAGTTTATTTTAAATAAAATCCATTTTATTTAAAATTTACATTCTTTCAAAAAATTAGTTTACTAATTTGAGAATTTAATTTTCATAAAAAACAGAATTCATTTTTGAATTACACGAATTAAAATTGACTAATTATCATTTTTTATTTTTTTGAAAAAATATTTATTTTTAGACAAAAAAACATTGTTTTTGAGATATTTATAATTTTTCAGATTTCATAAATTTATAATTATAAAAATATTAATTTATGGAATAAAATTAGTGATTTCTGTATATTCAATGAGATTAAAAATTCTATGATCAACAATTTTAGAACTAAATTAAAATGTCAGTTTAATAAAAATTGTTCTCAGACTTTTCATTGGTAGAAATAAATTCATGGTGAACTCATTTGTGTATTTACATGAAATACTCATAAATATAATTATATTTATACTAAATCATTTTATGTAAATAATATCAGGTAAATGATAACTATATCTTATATATAAAGTTATTGTTAAAAGCTACATTTTAAAAAATTTATTTTTATACAATTAATAGTTTTTTTAAATTATCTTCTCATAAATTTAGGAATTTAATTTCATAAATTTATTTTAAAATTCTAAATAAGAAGTTTGAAATTATTAAATAAGGTCAATTTTAATTTTTTCCATAAAAATAATTACTAAGGTTAAAAATAGTTACACTAGTAAAAAGTAAAAATGGAATGAATGTTTTATTAATGGGAAAGGACCTAAAAAGTTTATACATGTTAAAAAATGAGTGGTCATGATGATATTATACCCATTCCCCTGAAACCCACCATGAATTAAAATTTTTTGATTCTTTGACCCAATGATAGTGTCATGACTTTATTGAAAAAATGATGACTATTTCCAATTACCCTTTTCTTCTCTAAAAAAAGGATACCAAATACACCCTTAAAAGATACACTTCACAATCAAATTTCTCCAAAATATATTTCATTATATTAATCCCATTAAAACCCACTCCTACTTCCTAAATCCGTTAGTCACACTAATCTAGACTAATCCCTTTAATTCCAATGAGTAATCCAAGAAAAGATTATGTTATAAATGTGAGTATTATCTACTTCTTAAGTATTTATTCTAAATAATTCTCTTCAAAATATCTCAAACCCAAAATATTATTATCAATTAAATATCATTAGTAGACTGAGATGTTTTTATATCAATATTAAAACCTTATTAATTCATTTTCATCTATATAAAAAAACAAAGCAGTGTTAATCATGTGTGTTTGTTAGCTACCATCTCTATGAAAAATCAATTTTTTTCTAGTTTTTAATTATTTATCCAAAATTCCTAAAATATGGTTCACCATAATAAAAAAATAAAAAACTATCATTATTATTCTGTTATATTAATACTATTTTAAATGAAAATCCTCTTTAATCATACTCACTCATTGAGATAACGAGTGTTTTATATTGGGTCATTATCCACCTACATGATTGTTCAATAAAACTATATAATAGATGAATATGGAAGAAAAATTAATAATATTAGATTAATATAATATTAAAATTTCGACATTTATATGTTTCTATATATATTCTAAGAATTATTTGACTTATTATTAAAGTGACATATTTTTTTAATAAAATCACTAAAATAAGACAACATTGATTCCATTTTCATGGAACTTAACAATAAAACATATGAAATGATATAATATATTTATAATTAATTGTAGGTTATAAACTATATAATACTAAATAATAAAACATGTAATTAAATAATTGGTAATAGCATCAACAGTATGAAGCATTTTCAAATGGTTAATGATATTAAAACCCAATGTTGAAAAGAGATTACAGCATTATAATATATTAAGAGAATTATTATTGATGAAAAAAATAAGTGGAACTACATATGAATAAGGTTCTGAAATATGTAATTAATATATCTATATTGATTATATATGAGGTTAGTAAACTCCCATCGAAATCAAGGGTAAAGTTAAGGGACTTCGTAACTCTAAAATAATTCTTTTATTTATTCATTCTTTTAGTTGAACTTCATTTTCAAAAGACTTTTTATTTAAAATGATGTGATATTTTTATTTTGGGAAAAATTATTTTCAAACCAATTTGCATTTTCATGAATTTTTTTCTTTTCAATTTTCATAAAAACAAAAAATAATATTTTAAAATATACTCATATACATTTTAGTTGAAATTATGAACATAAAATGTTTTTGAAAAAATATTTTCATGTGTTGGTATTATTTATAAAAAAAATATATAATGGTAATGGAGATTTCTTTGATTTTTCACCCTATTTTATTATTTTATTAAATAATTATTTTTCGTTATCATGATTTCAGTATAAAATGAATTATTTAATGGTGTTATTTTATACCAATATGATGATTTTTTAATCTTATTTTTTTCTACAGTTTCATTATGAAAATTAAAAGATTTCCATTTTCTTATGTTATGGAACACACTTTATTTCAGTGGGTTATTTATGATGTGAAATGTAAATGATTTTTAACGGTTTCTCTTATGTATAGATGAGTGATGGTTTCTTCCATTACAAACCAATATGGTCGGTTTGATTACAAACTGTGTAATGGTCTGTATAATAGTAATCTAAAAAAAACTGGTCCATTGTAACCCTCTAACACATTGATTAAAATTGTATATCTCATGAATTTAATTATTCAGGAATACCTTTCAGCTTCTTTTAAACATGAGAATTAGTGGATTCTCTTTTGAAATTAATTTTCCATTTATTAATTTTCCAGCTATATTTGAATGATGTTATTCATTCTTATTTTATGCTCCGATGATGTGGCTAATTGAAGTAATATTTTACTAGGCATGGGCCAAGGTTAGAGAATTTTTTTAATTTTGGTATTATTTTATAATTATTCAATGATTTTGTTAAATTTTTTTGAGCTATGTTAATACTATCATTTCCATTTTTGTCATTTTTGGTTTTTTTATACACCATGAACATTTAATCTTACTAATTTTATATAGTTATCAATCATGATGTTACGATATTTTAATAATGACTGTGTTTTAACATTTTCTTAGGAATTAATCCATTATAAAATGTACATTCACCACTTATTGAGTGATTGATATCATCCCTTTCTTATTTTTTCATTCCCTAGGTTATGAGGATGAGTTTTACTAATGAAATTTCTAATATATGGTCGAGTGTGGTGCAACTTATATGAGGTGATCATAATTATTCTAAAATTAGATGATAATGTAGCAAGTATTAATTTATTATAAACATATCAATCCTTGAAATGATATTATTTATGAAATTTAAATTTTATATCATATAATAGATATAATGTTTGATCATGTATAACATGGTTCAATATAGTTTCTCCCAAAAGAAATGTTTTGTTAATATTGGAGATTATAGAAATTATTTTGAGAATTACGGATATAAATCATTATATAAAGACCTATATATAATTCTATGTATATAATGATATGCGATAATATTATTAATATTTTTAGTATACAGTTCTCCAAGAAAATACATCCATATCTAGATAATAAAAGGTGGAATCCAAATCTAGCATAGTTGTATTTTGGGGTAACAATCCCACAGTTGGTGTGTTTATTATTAACTAAACCATTACCTGGTGCGCTATAAAGAGGAAAACTGAAAACATGTCTAGAAGCTCTTGGGGGATATGATTTGGTTGATTTTATGATCTTAAATTTACAAACTATTTAAAAGGATTTATTTCGAGGTAGCATTTTGGGATTAGGTTAAATTTTTTCAAAAACTGTAAAAATTCACTAAAAATGATTTTTTAAAATGAAATAATTATAGAATACCATAATAGGGTCAATGTATAAGACATTTTAAAGTCTAATTCCTTTTATTTTTTTCTCCTCTTATGAATATAATTTTTTCATCAATAATGGTAACTCATTTTTTGTTTTAATAATGGCTAGAACTAAAAGTAAAATGGATAACAATTAGGGATTGGGAAAATATATTGGTTTCAAAAATAAAGAACCCAATGTAATGAAATATAGAATAAAATTAATCATATAAGTAATCACTCAAACAGCCCAATCTAGGGATTATAATTTGAATTATGTTTTACAATTAATTCACAGTGGAGAGAGTTTCTTCTTATTTTTTTCAAATAGTAATCTCTACCCATTTATAGTGTCTTTTAAAACCCATTTATCATCATGAAATGGATTAATGTAATGTATAATAAATTTTACATTTTCTATTATTAAAACATGCTAATTTGTATTTTATTTAACATTTGGAAGCAAATGATGGCCAATAGTAGATGGTTATTAATAATATAGATAATTAATTACGTGTATAATTAATGGAATGTGAGTAATTTAAGAAGGTGTTCTTTACATAGTATTTTTCTATGTTTGTTTAATTGAATATGAGGAGGTAATTCATGGAGATAGACTAGAAAGGATGATAAAAAATAGGATATACAAGTGAATCTTTAAGAGGCTTCTGAGATATCCCTCTGGCCTTATCACTAATCAAAAAACTAAAATCGATTGTATATTCTCTAAATTAAATATAAGTCTTCAATATACTTTCTCTATATGTGAATTGGGAAACTATTTAGATATTTCATGATGTGTAATAAATTTTGAGCTGAAATATAGATTTTCATTACAAATATATAGAGGAATAATTGAAGGTACAATACCAATGGATGTCTTGTGGTATGTCACATAGGTAGAAGAAATTTCACCCCCTTAATTTTCATTTTTTTAGGATATATAACTTGAGAAATTACTATAAATGATCAAGGAAGTGTTCTATCTATGGTAAATTATGCCACCAAGTATAAAATTTATGAAGAAAGAGAAATAGTATGATTAACACAATAGATGAGTGAATGTTCCAAACTAGTGATTTACACACACTATAATGCTTCAAATTCAAGAATTGTGTAAACTATATGAATTAGTCAACCAACCCCCAATACAATGATGAAAATATTCAGTATAATCCTCCCAAACATAGGGAATAATGAAACTAATTTGTGATAACTACAAAAAAGTTATTTCATGATAATTAAGTGATTTGAGGTACACTTACACTTTATTTTTAATTTGTAAGTGCATTATTTAATTTGGGTTCATAAAATTCACATATATCACATAGGTTTTCTAATAACTTGGAATCTCCACAAAAAGTTATGGATGTTGAACTAGCTTTGAAAACCCCTAGGAAATTAATGATTGAATCTATGATATTTAAATATTTCCTAATTGAGTTCTGTGGGAGGATACATCTTGAACATATAATTCATGTACACTTGATTGAATTTTATTTTATTTTGGATATAAATCAGTTATCCTTCCACAGGGATCATGTCAATTATTGAGTGGATAAAATATCATTCCATATTTCATATCAACATATACTTCTTTATCAATATAAAGATGATCACCCCTTGATTGAAAAATCTAAAATATGGGTACTGATATCTTACAACAAGGGACTCTTGAATCAAATGATTGTGGAGGATGTAAACATTGAATAAATTCTTATTGTGTGTAAATGTATAGATGGATTTCTGGATAAACAATCTAGTCCATCCACAGATAATGACATTTACTTCATGATTGAAAGTATACTTAGATCTATTCCTATATAAAATAATATATACAGAATGGATCCTATTGAATTAGGGGAATTAAAGAAGAAGATAATGGTTATTTTGGACAATGGTTTCATTCACCCTAGTGCTTCCCCATGGGGAACACTATTAATCATGGTTATGATGAAGGAAGAATCAAAGAGGCGTTTCATTGAGTATCATGAGAATAACAAATCACAATGAATATTAATGATCATTTACCCTATATCGATGAACAATTCAGTCAACTCACGATAGAGTAGTACTACATGAAGATCCATATTCAATATATTTACCACTAAATTAGTGTTAAAAGGGAGGGAAATTCAAAGACAGATCTCAAAACTAGATATGGATGTAATGTGTTAATACATATTCTATTCTGAATATCAAATTACCCATTCATATTCATGGATATAATGAATAAATTATTTATATACTGAAAGAATAATTTTACATTTTACATTATAGATTTCATTTTTATATACTTAAAGGGTTATAAAGAGAATAAATATATTTTGAAAATTTTATTAATTAAAATAATAAAAAATAAGTTATATTCTAAATGTAGAACATGATAATTATGGAAAAAAATTTATTCTTTTGTCATGTAATTACTCGTAAAGAAATGTCCATAGATCCTCTGAAATTTATTATTTAAAATGGACTAAACCGGGTATTCTAATGGAGATGTTTAGTCTTCTTGGGTTAGTAAGATATTGTCGACGCTTTCTAAGAAAATTATTATGAGTATCAAATCCAATAAGCATGTAAACACATAATTAAGAAATTTTAATTTGGATAGATGTATAATAGTAATTTTTCAAGGAACTAAAGATGATTCTAGTCACGTATAGCTTAATTATAATAGACTTATATAGGGAAGGATTTGTAATATATAATGATGCTTTGAAGAATTGTGTGGGATTTGTACAGAAGAAAAATTAAAAGAAAATTTCTAATGACGCATGAAGAAATAATAAAATCATGAGACAAATTGGATGGTGCAAGATATAAAGATGGATGTACTAATCATTGGATTGAATATTTTTCAACACTAACGATACAGATAAAATTGTGAAATATATACTGATCAAAATAGATTCAAATATATACTCACAAAGAATGCATTAAAAACATGCACAATGAGACTATTTGAATTATTAAAAACATTTTACAACTCAATCCATTACCGCCTAGGGATAGAAAATAAGGTGGTTGGTGCTCTGTGTGTAAATGAACATGCTACTCTCTCCATGATGAAGATTAAAAAATACACAATAATCATATATTTTTATATGATAATTCTTTAATTCATAATTAGAGGAGATAAGTCCAATTTTTTACAAGTAAAAATTCAATCATTCATTCATGTGATGACCAAACTATCCTAGAAGGGTACTTTACAGATGTAGAAAATATCCATGAATATTCTAGAGTATATCTTTTTTAATGATAAATTTATAATGTTTGAAACCTAGATATGTGTCCCATCACAGCAAGAATAAGAGAAGTAATATTTGGATTATAATCAAATATAATTATTTTATAATCATCAAGTAGGAATAAATATTGTGATAACCTATTTAATGATAGATTCATTAATATTTATATATTTATATCATCCATGAATTAGATATTTATATTCATTATAAAGATACTATGTAATTTTTTAAATCAAAAGGACATAGTCTTATTAGACACATTACATATAAGATATTATTTGAATGGATAATTTTATATTTTTTAAATTTGAATATGAAAAAAAATTATTTTTTAATTTATCATGTCAAATTATCATAAGATTAATGCTTAATAATTTCATAAAAAGGTCTATTTTTAGTTAATAGTGACCAATATTGATTTGGTTAAAAAACATGTATTATTTTTAAAGAATTTAAAAAATAAAGTTCAATTTTAGATGACTTTTAAAATTTAATTAATTAATTTGGATTTTAAATAAACCAATTATGTGATTTGAATATTGAAAAATGGATTCTATATTTTAATTTAGTAGTTTATAATTTATTAAATATGCCCATTTTCTTATCAATATGAATTGTAACCATAGTAATTTTTGTTACCAATGTGAAGTGTAAATATGGTAATTAAATTTAAAAATAAAATGATAAGGAATAGATAATGACCCTAAAACATGCCTAATTTTTTATATGTGTATATTTCTTCCATAGAAATCCAAATTTTTTATTAAATTCCCTTTTTTAAATTGGTATATGCTCAAAGTATTTCAAATTTTCTATTTAAATAAATATAAACACTTATTTTTATAAAAATATAATATTTTTAACATGGGGATAACCAGTGGATATGTTTGGTTATTTACATTCATATAAAAAAAATATTTATATTCATAATGAATTTTTTTTATTTTTTAGTGGAGAAGTAATTATAGTAAATTTTTACATAATACTAACGCTATAATTATTCAATTAAAAACATTAAAAAAAATTTATTAAAATTATTAAAAGAAATATAATTTAAAAAAATTAATATTATTCATTAATATTATATAAAAATATAATATTTTAGTGATTCATTAAAATATTTATTTTTCAATTTTTTTGATGCTATTAATGTCAAAGTAAATGAAAAGTTTTAAAAATATTATTATTGATATTTTATGAAAATAATATTTTATTAAAATGATATAAAATTCATCAAAACCAATATTCATCCAAGGGATTAATATATAGTTGATAATATCAACCATGGTCCACTTTTATTGCATTTTTTCAATTTATAGTACAAATTTTGACCATCAAAGCTTAAAAAAAATTTATTGTTGGGGTAAGAGTAAGTATGGTTAACGAAGGATTAGAACAGAACTACAAAAATTAAAATATGATCCATAAACATCCAAAAAAATTTGAGATTTTTTTGAAACATAATTATATTATCTTTTAATATTATCAATTTTCTTACATTTTGAAACAAAATTTACTTAATAATAATTTAATATTTATTGAAATTTCTAGAGTACCCCTACCATCTTTTATAAATGTATCCACATATTCTCATTTAATCATATTTAATAAAACCTTTCTTTTATAAAAAATTATAATGATATAAATTCATTACACCCCTCCTCACATAATAGAGGATTATTTTGAACATAAAACCAACTGAGAAATGATTTTGTTGTAAAATATCTGAGATTTTCCGACGAAGTGGTATAGTTCTTAATTGAGTGTTTTTGTTTTATTTATTCCTAAACTTATTAAAATATTATTAATTTTTAATGAATTTATAAATTTAGAGTATTCAAAATAATTTGGTATTTTTATGTTAATTAAATAGCTTATATCTTTATTATCTTCTATAAAATGAGAAATGAAACCATCGTTCATGTGTATGGTGAACGGAAACTTCACGAACCAATGTAATTATTTTTCCATTATCGTCTATCACGGGATGTTATAATGATGTAATTAAATTATATACATGTTTTTTATGAAATATGTTTCATTTTAAGTGATAATATTTCATTTAATTTCTTACATTTCCACTCATAATAAAATGATAATGTCATTCACGTGTATTTGTCGATTACCACCTCCACAAAGTGATGAGATTCATTTTTCATCACAACATAACACAAATAATATAGATAAGTATTTGTAATGAAATAATATGTTATTTATAATATAATTATAATTATATAAAGATAATATAATACTTACCTTCTTTATATAATGTTTGTCGAAAATATGAAATGTAATTAATGTGTATGTACAACCGACCATCTCCAGGATTGAAATGTACATCATTTTTTGTAACCATATTTAATGGTTCGATTTTAAAATAATAAATTTTTTTATAAAAATAAAAATTATGTCGTTTTTATTATGCTTTATATTATGGAATAATTCCCACTTTGACTATTTTCATCCTACAAAAGTCATATTTGACTTATGAACCAATTATCATTAAAACGTCTAATATAAATATAAATGATTATGTAATTGTATATTACATGGTAATAAGAAAAATAAAGTGAATAAATAACATGAAAATGGTTATTTGTGAAAAAATCATTAATTTTAGTTTATTATTCAAGAAGACAATGAATAAATGTGGTGATTCGGACTTGATTTAAGGGAAACATTAACATAAAACCTCATTTTGAATGTTCAAATGATGCATTTTGAAAATGTTTATCTTCAAAAAAAAAATTTTCCAAAATAATTATATGAATGTATTTATATGGATATAAAATAACTATAAAGGAAATTTTGTGAGACTTCCATTAAATACCTTTGTAAAAGGAATATTTTTATGGAATGTTTGTCTTTTTTTAATAAAGATAAAATAATTTTTTTTTTAACTTATAAAGTGAAAATGACTTCTCTCACCATCGAAATAATTATTTTAAGTATGATTTACATTATAATATTTCATGTTTTCATAAAATACAATCCATCCTTCCATTTTTTTGGTGTTTCATTTTTAAAAATGATATTTTATGTTAAATGTTTTTTTGATATCCAAAATTGGTTTTCACATGGGTTTTAAAGTGCTTTTCAAGGGTTGTCTTTATGGTATGGTACGTGAACATTTATTAAGAAGGTTGTCTCCCTACTACAACCCACATGTGATCTACAAATATCTTATATGAAGGGAATATCCCCATTATATCTCATGTGTGATATGGGTATAGTTTATACAATGGGAGTACCAAGATAGCAGTCAACTGCATTGGTTAGTGATTATGTTCTCTGTAAAATTATATGGGATGTTGGAAATATGATTATTCAAATTGTATAGGTTTTATAGGAGTTATAATATTATTATATCTAAAGGAACCGACATGAATTTTCTATGATATATAATAATTTTTCATTTAAATAATTTTATTTTATGGTGAACATATGGATTTTTTAAGGAAACCTCATGCTCTTTTATTTAGGAATGCATGTTTTTAATAAAAATATTTCCATCATTTTTCTGGTATTTCACTCGACTAACATGTTTCTTATTTTTAGGTACCTTTCTAGGATTATTGTTATTATCTTTATTTTCTTTAAAATATGTAATTAAGGATCATTTAGGATAAGGATTTTGTTAAGATCATATTTTTTTAAGATATGTTATAAAAAGAAGACATGTTTCTTTTTAAATTTTTTTAGTGGGAAAAATATATATTGAGTAAAATATTCAATAATATAATATATGGGATGTTAAGTAAGGTGATTTAACCTAACTCGTTGAAAAACTACCCCTAAAATATCCTCCTAAATGAAATTATGTGAATTATAATTTAATGTCACAAAAATATAATTTTTTTATGGCCAGGTCCTTACGGTTGGTATAAAGGAATGGTTTACATAACATTAATGGTTAAGATATTGATAATAAAATATAATCAAAAAAATTACCTTGTTTTTAAGTTTAAATTATGTTTCATTTGAATATTACTATATTTTTTTAACTATATTTTTTCATAATTATTTCCCAAAGTAGAAAAATGAAGGTTGTAGTAGGAAGACACTAAGAGTGTCATATCCTTTAAAATCAAAAACCTGGAATGTCACAATTGGAAACGATTATATTTATACTATGATGTATCATTTTTATGTATATAAATATATATAAATTGTGTAGGAATACAACATATATAATATCTTAATCTACTAAAGAATAACAAGATTATAGTCGAGCACTTCAAAAAAACATCAGTCTCTGTATTTCAGTCGAAATTCTTATCCAGTGGTGGATGAAGGATGGATCAATTCCCAAGATAAGATATTTGATGTCATAGAGTTTTTATAATGTCAAAAGTTAACCCTTTATATTTATAATTTTTAGGGTTATTATGATTGATAGTGGTCTTTGGTGAAGAATACCAACGAGAGACATTTGATTGATTCTATGGAATGGGACACATTTATGAATCTCCTCATTGTAAAATATTTCTCTATGGTTATGAGACATGGCATAGAGAAACTATTTTTGTAATTAAGTAAAAATGATTATTATTATGTACAATATATTTTCCATTATATTGATAGGTAAATTAATCAATTTTACTCTTGATTGAGACCAATATATCATATAAAATTATCATACTATGAATTTAAAACTTATGAGATATGTGTTTTTAGTTATAAGAATGTAGAAATAGAGTTATTTTATGATCGTTTATTCCATGAAAATAATAAAAAGAAGACCTACAAGGAAGGGAATGGGGAATTATTTATTACATAAATATGGTGTTTAGAAAATAATTTTATAATCTTGTGATTAGTGTGGTAAAAATAATCCTAGGAATATCTGTCCAATTCTATTATGTGTTACCATTGGGGTAATCATTATCACGCGTCTCATGGTCCTAAAGAAAATATTCCCGGATAATCAAATAATGGTGTATTTTATATCAATCCATTAGTCAGTCATCTTAGTTTCAATTATTTTGGTCATTATGCAAAGATATTTCTGAAGATATTGACGTATTATTAAAATAATCAATAATACAAGTAGAAATGTGTATAAAAATCAATTTTTTTACTACTATGGTTCATAAATGGTCATCAAATGAAGTAATGATAGGTATTAAAGTTATTCATTCAAATTATAAAAATAATTTATTTGAAACTGGATCTTTATATTCATTTATTTATGTTAATTATGAAATAATACTATGAATATCATACCATTAATGTATGATAGATATTTTGGTGAAACATATGGGTGGATGTATTAAATAAATAAATTTATAGAAATATTTATATAGTTATCAGTAAAATTGTGTTCCCTATGAATCTTGTTGAACATCACACGGTATAGTTTAATATTATTTTTTGTATGTATTGGTTTTGAATTTATAATTATAACATTGCTTATAGATCCAATAAAAAATTATTCAATGATTTTGGACCTTTATTAATCTACCAAGAAGAATAGAGTTTGATTAGATCTAGATGTGAAGGATGCATGAAGCAAGTTATGAAAAATGATTGAAAAATTTAATCTTGTGATTTCCCATTAGTGAATCAATATATGGATGTTTTTCCTGAGGATTTGCATAGTGTTATTACAGATCAAGACCATCATTTTACTATTGTATTATTTCTTGATTCGAATCCAATTCCAGAAACCCATTATCAAATAGGTGTATTATTTCATTAATGTTTTCCAGTAATTCTCTTTTGTTTATATAATAAAACATCTGTATGTATGGATCATATAAATCGATTTCTCACTGAGTTATTGGAATTTTTTTTATTAATGTCATATTATTATATTCTAGGATTCAGGAGGATCAAGAAATATATCTAAGGATAATTAATAAATCCTTAAATGAAATGAAGTAGTATGGATAAACTAGTATGTATGTTTTTTGCTAACAAAAATTTTCATTCCTAATTCATATTTCTTCCAAATATTGAATAAATTTTTACCCTTATAAAAATAATGTTTTTCATGAGTTTTTCATGACCAAAAAATGTAAAAAATATTTTTAGTTTCTTGGTTTACTAGATTACTAAATGAGATTCATAAAAAACATTACTTTATTGTCTAGACAACTGACTTCACTACCAAGAAAAGCAGTAAAATTTATCTGGATAAAAGTGTGATGAATATATTTAAGAAAAAAATTAGATTAGTAAATTCTCTAGTACTATAAATTCCCTATATAAATATTTACTTTTTCATCCATATTAATTCTTCATTAATGGGACATGATTGCGTCCTCATGAAGAATGATTTGATAATTGTTTAGGATTCATGTTAACTAAAACCTCCTTGGTTAAATTATCTCACACATGATCTCGATATAGCTTCTATAATTTTATCTTCAAAAATATAGAAGAATTATTTATATAGATCAAAGAGTGATATATATATACTTTTTTCACCCATTCTATAGGTGATCAAAATTTATATTGATTTTTAATATAATCCTCCTTCGTAATGGGTTGCCGGATAACCCTTACATGACCCAAAGGCCAAGAGGCACAATGATTTGTACATAACCTAAAGGACCAAATACCTGAAAAATGTAGATCTTCCCTACCCCAGAATATACATTATGGATGGTACCTAGATACGCAATTCATATAGAATACTGGATAGCATTTCCACATGTAGTTTTGAATGGTTCCTCATACCAAATAGTTTGAAATATATGGTGATCATGAAATTTTGAGATATATATTCACCCATTAATAGTTGAACATGAGATAGATAAGGTGGTTGAAACTATATTTGTTACAGATAAATGTGAAAATATGGAAGAGGTGATATATAAAAAATTTAATATGATTCAATATTACATGAGTAAAACTCAAAGTATGTCGAAAAGTTAAGTGGATAACAGGGTGAATGATCTTTTTGTTGAGGTTGGTGATCATGTTTTTTAAGGTGTAACCTTAGAAACATTTAACATGTTATGGTAAAAAGGATATTTTATATCCATTATTAATTGGAGAATATGAAATCCAATAGATTTTTGGATCAATTTCATAAAAAGTAGCATTTCCTATGAGTTTATCCTAGGCACACAACCGTTTTTATGTTCTGATGCATAGAATATATGTGTTGAATTCATCAAATGCTTTGATCCCAAGAGTGTTTCAGTTAGATGATAACCTTTATTATGATTAATATCTTTTTTATATTCTTTACCATAGGGAGAAAGTGTTACCTAATAATGTGATTCACAATGTTATGGTTTTGTGGAAAAACCATATGGTTGAAGAAGCAGCATGGGAGTCTGAAAATACAACGAGGTAAAGTTGTACTTACTTATGTAATAAGTGAATACTATTTTGAGGATTAAATTTATAAAATGTTGGTAGAATTTCACAACCTAGGTAATGGTACAATACATTATTTTTAAATATTAATAAAAATTCTGAATTATATGTTTATATTTATTTCATAAATATGAACTACTTTTTAATATCAAAATGAAAATAATTTTAATATAATATATATATTGATTTATTTGAAAGATTAATTTTTAAAATAATGATATTTAAATAGAAAAAATTATTTTTGACTTTTAAATAATCATATCTATCTCATACTGAAATTGATATTTAATAATTCTCTAAAAAATATTATTAATTTAATAGTGAAAAGTACATATTTTGTTTTTGAAAAATTTATTTAAATTAATGTATTTTCAATGAAAAATACTATTTTAATGATTTTAAAACATAATTACTTAATTTTTATTTCAATTAATCTAATTATTTTATTTATAATGAATTTTAAACAAAAATTTATTATAAAAATACTTTTCATAAAAACGTATTTTTTTAGAAAAACTCTCTACCATCGTGTTATACTAGTTTAATTTTAAATTAAAAAGAACTACATTTATGAGTTTAATATTCAAAAAATAATTACATATTTGAAATAAATATATCTAAATTTATTAAATAGATCTAGTTTATTTTTTATCAATTTGAATAATAGCCCTAGTAATTTTTGTTATAATGGTGAAGGGTAAATCAGGTAATTAAAGTTATGAATAGAAAGTTAATGACCATATAATGACTCTAACACCTGCATAAATTTTATTTCATGATTATATTTCATCCATAGAGATCTATATTTATAATATATGAAATTGTTTACATTTTTCTATGATTATATATTTTATAATATTTTATGTAAATAATAGAATAAAAATGTAACACTCTTATTTTTAATAACTACAATATTTATAACAAGTGGATAAACATATATTATTTTTTTATATAAATTATATTGAAATAAAAAATGATTATCTTAATCATGGTAATTGATCTTAAATTTTTATTATATAAATAATTACCCTAAATTATTACACAACCCTGATGTAGTAATTATTCAATTAATTAAAAAATAAAATAAAATATATTAACATTAATAAAAAAATGTAATTTAAAATAGTTACTATGATACAAGAAATTTGAAGTTGAATATAATAGGTCAGGGTTATAATGAAATATTTCATTCTAATTACATTTTTTCTCTAGATGTAAATACAGTCAAAATAAATTAATGGTTATAAAATTAAAATTATGGATATTTTATCAAATTAATATTTTTTTAAAATAATATAATTATAATAAAAATTCTATATTTAAATTTCATTAGGATATGTTTTAAAATATAAAATATGGTCTATTTAGGTAATGTTTCCCATTTATAATTAGTATTTTGAATGTAAAATTGAAATAAAAAAATTATATTTTTATGGTAGTGTAAAAAGGGTTAACAAAGGGTTAAAAATTATAAGGAAAAAAATGGTATCCAAATATGACAAAAATTTATTTTATAAGAGTTTTTTTGGCCCATACTCACATTATATGTGAATATTAAAAATATATATCTATTTTTTCATCAAAATATATTTATATTAATTTTATATTTTATTAAATTCAATGATGTCTCGCCCTCTCTTATAAAATTGATCCACTTCTTCTCATTTAATCACAAAAAAACAACTTGGTTTAGAAAATATCTAAAAAACAACTTCCTTAAAGAAATATTCACATCCTAGAGGATTCTTTAATGAAATAACCTATCAATAATTATGGGGTTAACCATAAGATATTGTCTGAAAAAATAGGTATTATTCTTAACAGAGTATGTTTACCCCTTCCACCTCCATAAAATAGTATGTAACAATACTAATATAATAAAACATGTATCTTCTATATAATTATTTGTTTAAATGTTAATGGTGAATCTTATATCTTACTCATCCTCTAAAAAATGGAAAATGTATCAATTATTCATGGGTACAGCAGACTACCGTCTTACAAACTATTGTAATTATTTTGGAATCACTATATCTCAAAGAAGGTTATAATGACGGAATTAAAGTATGTATATTAAATTATTTTCATAATTATAATTATTAAAATTTAATATATCCATTACTTTCTTAACTTCACATTCACTTCAATATTATAATGTCATTCATAAATATGTGTGGACTATCACCTCCACGAAACGATGTAATACATTATTCATCACCACGTCCCATGGAATGATTATATAGGTGTGACAAAGTAAATAATATTTTATTTATGTTATAATTATCAATATATAAATATAAAATAATACTTGGATTACTTCCATAATGATCTTTAAAAAATACAGATGTTACTCATTCAAACATATGGCATACCATCTCTTTGATTTTAACATAATTCAATTTCCATAACCATATTTTAAAGATGGATTTAAATGAATTGTGTTTTATAAAAATTTTAATTACTTCATGATTATTACTGTGGATATGAAAGAATAATGACCTCTTTTACCATAGTCAACCTACTGACATAATTTTTGACTTACGAACCGAATATCATCAAAATATTTCATATACTCTTAAATGATTACGTAATTTTATATGAAATGGTAACCATTAAAATAAATGGAATAATGAAAATGAAATAGTTTTTAAAGAAAGTAAATAATTAATTTGAGTTTAATATTTTGTAAATTAAATAACATATGTGATGATCCAAACTCAAATTAAGGGATACATTAACCTAAATCCACATTTTAAATGTAATAATGATTTATATTAAAAATAATTTTCTTACATATCGTTTTATTTGTACTTATTTTATGCATATTTTTTATATAGATAAAATCTATAATTTTAATTTTATGCCGCTTTCTTTCAAATGTTTTCTAAAATTAAAATTTTTATGGAATGTTTGACTTTCTTCACTAAAGAGAATATGAATGCTCTATTTGAACATATAATGGGAAAATAAAATTTCCTCCCAACCTAATAGTTATTCAATTTTTTATTTCTTTGTAACATTTATTTTTTTCAAATTAAATACTACATTTTTATTTTTTTAGTTTTTTAGATAATGAAAATGATTTTTAAAGAGAAAATGTTATCTTATAATTTGAAATTGTTTTTCTCATGGGTTTAAAAAACTTCTTAAAACAACCTAGAAAATATAAACTTATATTTATTGTAAAAATAATATATCAAATGTATTTATTTTTAATTTAAAACATTCTTAAGATGGTTTTCATTAAAATAATAATAAATAATAATTTTTTTATTAAATGTACTGTTTTAAAATTTTGTCTAAAATTTAATATTATTTTACTTACTTTAATAAATATTTCCGAATAACAACTTTTTTAAAATAGAATTTACATTTATCAAAAAAATATTTAATATATTATTTTAAATAGTAATTATATATGAATATAGTTATTTTGTTTTTTATTTTCAAATATATTATATATATATACATATGTATACTAGTTTTGAATCATATAAAATTTGGAATATAATATATAACAAATACTATTAAAAAAATTATAATTTTTTAACTAGATATTAATATTATACATGGAAAATAAAATTATTATATTATATGTTTTATTGATGTCAATATTTTAAGTATCATTATTTTGTAAAAATTGCCCTGCTAATATTCACATTATGATTTACGAAAATAAATTCTTAATATAACATATATATGATTATAATGAAATTATTTTGGTTTTCTATATTTTAGTTTTTCAAAAATATGATATATATATTATGTAATAATTAATAATTTTAATTTATAATTTTTTTCTTAAATTTATTGTTAAAAAATATTAAATTTATGATTTTATTTAAAAACAAATGTTAATTATATGGTATAACTATATTAATATAAATTTTAAACACAATTATATGTATTATATTATTTAAATAAGTGTTGAAAAAGATATAATAATAATAGTAATAATAAAAATAAAATAAAATATATATTGAAAATTATTATTATTTTGGAAAAAATTATAAAAGGGTGTTAAGGGGTTTCAGCTTCATTTTAGGAATCACGTTCATGCAGTATGGGCCTTGAGAATAGAGTTCTTCAGGTTGTAGTTGTGGTCGTGGCGTCGATTTGAGCAGTGTTAGAAGAGTTCGACCATCTAGCAATGCCAAGGGAGAAGGGACTAGGCTAGGGATTCATCTGCATCTGGTGGAAGTCAAGTAGAAGTCAGAGCAGATTAGGGTTCTGTTTCTGGTATTCCAAATTTGAGTTGATGTGTGATTCTTCCTCCTATGTATTTTCTATTCAATCGAAATTAGATTTATAGATTCATTTCTGGATTTCATTATCTATGTTTTTTTAATTTATATTTAGTGTTCATTATTTACTTTTTGGTCCATTTATTTCCTTTTTTTTATCCTTGGATTAGTTATTCTACGAATCATTTTTCAAAATGATTTCTAATTCTTGCTGATTAATGACTTTTTTGTTTCAATTTTTTGTAAATTTTGTTACTACATTCATACTTGAAACTATTTTATTTAAAAATTGATCTTCTTGTACAACATATTATTTTTAAATGCACATGTTAAAATATTTTATTCATCTGAAATATTTTATAAAAATGATTATATCATCTATGTATACTTGGTGGTCCCAAAAATGTAGGTCTCATCCTGGACTACCATCATCTTGCGACACTACTATGAAAGATTTGATGGATTCTTTTGTTTGAAGGTAAGGGTTATAGTATTTATAAGTTTTCAGCTTATATTCTATAATTTATTATCTTTTTAAGGGATACCAATCATATATTCATATAAATGAAATTTTTGGATTAGTTTTGAATATTAATATTCTATTGGTAAGGGACTGTTGATTTTATTATTTTCAATTATTTCCATTCCTTGAAAATTTAATGGAAATTATTTTTCTATAGAGTCTTGAAACATTTCTCTGATTGTTTATTTCAAAAACATGCATGATTTAGTATCAAATTTCATAATTAAAAGTTTTTTCTCATTTATTTATATGTATTTATATTAATTTCAAAACAATAATCATATACATATAAATTTCATACGTTCAATCTACTATCATTTTTTAGTGTTTTAATTATGAAAGAAAACATTTTATATCTAAGGAATTTGTGTATAATTACATTTTTATATATATAAATAGAATAGGATTTATTTTCACCCCTTTATTAATTTTATATATCTTTTTATAGTATGTCTATACAAGGACAGAAAGTCACATTTAATTACTTTTTTTATTTTCTGATTAATATAATTTTTTCATTCAACTTTATATGTTAAGGGTACAATATTTATTTTATATTTATATAATTTATTCTTAAATTAATTTTTTTGCCTCATATTTTTCCATCTCCTAATCCATTATATGGGATTAAAAAACCGAGTGTGGTGCATTGGCTCGATTATCCTTTAACCGGGTATTATGCGCTTCCATGATTAGAATTTAAACATCCACCTCAATGATTTTAAAGAAACATGTGCTAAAATATGAATAAAAATAAATTGGTTAAATAGGTTTCTATGGCACCCATAAAGTATTTTTGATATTTTCCATGCAACAGGAACTCTTATTAGGATGGACACTACCACTAAGATTGTCATTTTTTGGAACTTTTCAAGGATTTTGATTGAAGTTGATCTAAGCTCCACCAGGATTGAAAAATTAGATCTATACATGCCTCAGGAAGAAATCAATCTCAAAATTGAATATGAGAAGAAGACCCCCCCCCTTTTGTGACTCTTTCCATATAATTGGTCACTCAAAGGATATATGCAGAAGTGGATTTTTTTTTCAAACATTCAAGAAAATGGTCATGACTCTCATAATTATATAAGGAAGATAGTAATATTAAAACTCATCGTACTTAACCTATTGTACCAGATATGGTTTCTGATTCAAGATATCTTAATCCTAAAATTTTTTAGATTAATGCACAAGTTGGCTAAATAAATGATCAAGATGGTAGTACACCTGTTTCGGATCCCCCCCCCCCCCCCCCGCAAATTAGTGGTTGTAAAGATGGTATGATCTTGGATACTTATTTTCATTGAAATAGAAATATATTGGTTTCACCTATTATTTATGTTGATAAACCTAATTTTTAATGGGATAATATATCTGAGGATGGTGTTCTCACTCGTTTCACCTTCAAAGATTCCTTAACTAAAGATATCAGGGGGTAATGAAGATGGTGATAAATCAAATGATATTCTGGAATACAGGGATGTTTCTTAACAAATGTATGTGGAATTTTTTTTGTGGAAAGAGCAGAAATTTTTCTCTTCAAATCATAAGGGGAAGACCAAATTTGAAGTTGCCTCATCCAAAAAGGTACAATCTGATTTTCCTAGTGAAAAAAATTAGTCTTATCACATGAATCCTTCAAGAATTATGGGTTCAAATGAATCAATGGATTCCTCCTATACACCTACTATAATTTGACAGGAAAGGGTTCATATAGAGGATTGTAAAACAACATTAAAAATATAAGATAAAGGGAAGACACCTATGAAATCTAAAGGATGTGGTGATTGTAATTAATGAATTCGGGATGGTTTTTTAAAATCTACTATCAAGGGAACACACGAATTGAGGTTGAATGATGCTCATGAACATGGATATGATATGATTAGGAATGACTTTCTTGTTTCTCAGTGTGTTGCATCTTCTTACCAAAGAAAATTCCTAAAAAAGGTTTTTCCTTTTGATATTTTGAAAGAGGAAATGACAGATGATCTTGCAGTTCTGGATATCAATGCCAAAGAGACTGAATGCACTAAAAATGTTGTCATAGGGACATCAAGATTTAATAATACAGAGAATGGAAATTGTAATGCGCCGAACCTATATTCGCAGAGTCGGTGAATTATTTTAATACATTGGCATGATTACAAATAATCAAGTCCTGAAAGACTGATCAATTTAGCAGTCTTGGAAAATAGATTACATACATGAACGTTACATTACACTTTCCAACATACAACAGAAAAAAATCCATTGACAATTACATTGTTCTCTTAGCTTAACCCTAAATCTTAAACATAAAACACATCTTGGGATCCTGGGAAAATGAGACATAAGAAATGGGTGAGCTCAAATGCTTAGTAAGGGTAAGAAATACAGCGGAAGATCACATAAATATTAAGCATGTTGAATAATTGAAAACACATGCCTTTACCAGTAATAAACATGAACAATTTTATGGAAAAAATATGAGCTTAGTAAATAATTCCATAATAAAACATAATCATGGGTATTCTAATAGTCGAATGACCACATGAACCATCAATATTATTTTCATAATGAGAGAATGTATAATGTCAGACATTATGAAACATTTATTAAATGACTCTACCTAGATGTCTAAAAATGATTAATGCCTCAGCCAAAACCATATATCAAATTGGGAAAGGCCTCATCCAATTGAATTCCTAGTTGTCTCATGAGACTGACTGATTCATCGAGAGATATAGCGGGTTCCACCCATCACTTACTAAGTCCAATACATTCCTTATATGAAAAGTTTTAAATATAAGACAAATGTTCATATTAAAACTAGCATACGAAATGTCAATACTTTAACCATAAACCATGAGTTGTATAAAAATAACACATCCATAGTAAAAAATATCACAAAACCTTCAATACAATATGGAGTATTTGAATCATAATAAATCAACTTTAAACTAGTGTAAAATTTTTAAAGGATGTTGACATAGATAAAATCAAAACTATTTGAGAGAAATATCTCCTTCTATTTTGAAATCATTCAAAACTCACATAATTATAGATAAAATATTTGTTTTGAAAATATCATTATATGCTTGTGATGAACACTTCGACAATGTTATAATAGGAGAGAATAACCGCACCCGCTGTATAAATTAAAAAAACATTCTTACCATAATTTTGTCAAAAAGGTCATAAAGTACCCTGTTTAGAAAACGACTAAAAGATTCCTCTCAAAACATACAAGTTCAAATAAGGGTATAAATGACATTAACTAATTTTATAGTAAATAGTAAAAATATTTTGATGTATATTTTTATGAAACATGGATGTGGATGATAAAGAGTTCCTAGTAGATACTTACATAAAAACAACCTCGGATAATAAAGAGATTGTAGAATTAACACTTACCATGTACTCTTCCTTGGTCGAGGGTTGGTTAACCTCATGTATAATGGTTAAATAATAGTTATTAAATTATTCAAGAACTGTATACATTAATATGTTATCATATAAGATCTTCTAATATTTCCTTGTTAATAATACTTTAGTATTATAGTCGTTTCGGGTGTTAACTAATTTGTTTTCCTTTATAAGATTTCTTAAATAAGTAATGATTGTTATGGATTGGATGTATATTATTAATATTTATAATGATATTAATTATCTAAAAATTATTTTCAATCATCATTTAAAAATTAGTCTTGAATGGATATGATGGGGAATAAATCTCATCATGTTCGTGGAGACGGTAATCCGTACATACGCACGAGCGAAAATTTCATTCTTTTGATTTTAAAATAATATATAATTGGATGGTATATCATATATAAAAATTAATTATCATATAATATTTATTATTTAAATCAATTATAAATCATTATATGTTGATTCTCATTTTCATCACATTGTCTAAAAGAATGGAAAGGGAAATGACTTATCATAGATTGATTCATCCTTTGAAGAAATCATAAAAAATCAACAAAGGAATGAACAAAGATTCAAAAGCACAAGGGTCGTGAAATTTCCCTCACTGTCGTGCAAGTATACTTGTGCGCCACATAATGTTTGTGAAAGTGACTTGCGCTCCCTAAAGGATAACCGCCCGGGGTCTTCCCCAGCCTATAAATACCCCCGGTGGGCCCCCTATTTCGGGGAGAATTTTTTCCAAAAGTCACAGACTGAGCTATGAACGCCCAAGTCTCTTCTTCAGGTCTTCCGAACTCTTCTATGGTAATTCTTTACCTAGAATGGAAGGTCTAAACAATATGAGTAAGGTCTAAGTGTTATAATTCACTAACACTTGCATGCCCAAGTGTTTTACCTTTATGGGAAATGAACACACTTGCGCGCCTCCCTACTTATACATCAGAACTTGCACACCATCTTCTGGAAAGCCTCTAGGGATAATACAAAGGGTTTGAGCCAAGTCTCACCGAATTATTAATCACGGACTGAAAATCACACAAGTACCCATGTGCTGCGCAGGTATACCTGCACGTCAAAGACTTGCGCGCCCACGCAGTACCTGCGCGCCTGCCAGGACATGCACACCACCACATTTTCTGGTTCCTTTCCTACCCACTTCACCCTCTTATGCCATTCCACATACCATATTCAAGATTCGGTATTCATGACACGCTTCAAATCCATTTATGGCATGATTTCTTGATTTGGATTCCTTGTCGGAATGGAACTCCTTGGAACATCTCTCAAAAATCTAGTGATTTATAGATATTTATGTCACTAAAGATTGAGATTTCATTCATTCAACCCCATACTTTATGATGAGAGAATCCTTAACCTGGGCCTATTTTTCTAGAGTAATCCCCAGTCTAAAATTTGGGCATCCTCCTTAGGTGTAAGCCCCAACCATCATTCCCTTAACCAGGGCCTCCTTTTCATGAGTAAGCACCGGTTAGAAATATGGGCCTCTTCCTTAGGAGTACGCTCCAAGTCCCTTTAATTTTCAAATCCCTTTAACATGAGCCTCTTTTTCAAGAGTAAGCCCCAGTCTTAATTTCCTTTTTGATCTGGGCCTCCTTATTTGGAATAAAACCCATTCATAAGTCCCCTCCTAACTTGTGAATCTTCCTTAGGAGTAAGTCCCAAGATTAGAGTATCCAAATATCCATAAAGTACATATACCATTATGGACCCTGATCCTGGATTTATTCCCTAAAGTAAAACTTAATCCTCATTTATTTTGTGCAGTCATACATACATAAGCCCCACTTCATTTCTTATGATTGTATCTTTCATGGAACAATTGTCTGGTTTTACCAATACCTCTTGTTTCTCAAACAGAGTATGAATCACGTGATCTTAGAGTGTAAAAAGTAATTATGACATCTTTCATTGAGCCATCAATCATAAACATCATACTCCCTTATTCAAACTACATGGGTTCTGATTCCTTTTCCAAAACAAAGGATGCGTAGGTAGCCCATCAACAGGTATGATCTCAATTATGAAATAAACCATATCCTCCTGAATGACATTAAACTTCAAGTTCCTCACTGAGAGTATTTAAAACCATTATGGTCATCATAACGACCAAGAGACTTTTATGTATTTTAAGGATACCGTCAACTAAGAATCTTTAACAAATACAGAAGATTCTTCATCGATGAAGAACCTCAAATACTTATAAAAGATTCTCTGAATTTCTTACATATCAATCATTGATTGTTAGACTAAATGAAAGCTCATATAATACTTGGTAATGTAATAAGGATTCATGAGCATAACATAAATCTATAAAGAGAGTATCAGAGTAGACAATAATTCCCCTCAAAAAGGTGTGATGAGTCCGACCTCCCATCCTCTCGACCAATGAAAATTCCTAAGCCTTATCAGTCCACAACTAATGAGTGCCCACCATTGGAAAGTAGGTCCAAATGGATATGGAATCATTGGATGTTTTCGGTTGTACGAACAAACCCGTTAGAAACTGATTGAAATGTTTGAACCTTCAATCGACGAGGTCATCCTCGATTCCAGAGGGAAAAAATGGTGAACCCGACGTTAATCCTTAACCAAGTTAAAATAATGTTTTGTTTATTTCATATGCCCATAATTAAAACTAAATGAGAGGTCCAACAAAACAATAATTGACATATGTACTCATCCAAAAGATGTAGTGGTTGAATTTATCAGGATTACGTCTGCTACATCAAACATGCACTCTTTTTCAAGATTTTCGTCATTTTAAGAAATGGATCCTCTCAAGTTCACACCTATGAATACCACTGCTGTGAATACCACTACTACAAATGCCACTACTACAAATCCTATTGGATCATCATCCACTATGAGGATGGCATCACCTACTCAGCATCATCAACGCTAAGTATAAAATGTGTTGGTTAAGGAGTACCGTCAACATGGAGCCATTCCAACTCTGGAGGCTTCTCGACAAGCCCTCCAAGTGAACAATTCAACCTGGTCATCTAGACAACGACGACCAGCGACCAACACACAGGCGGTGCTAACTACCGTCTCCAACCGTTTCAGGTTGTTATCCCTGGAATGCCATCACCATTCACTCCCATATTCTAGGGAGGTGAATGAGAAGGTCCCTCAGGGCCTTATTTCAAAGAAGGATTCCTTCCTAAGGGATCCTATCAACAATCTATGCTAGACTCGTGCGGCAGTACACCCTCAACCTGATGAGGGTATCGACTCCAGGTATTCGTCTCAGTTTCCTCAAACCCGAGCAGGCAAGACGAACTGCCAGAGGTGGAATCCGGTCAACAGTGAGCAGGTTTACATCTCTTCCATCTCTAGAGAATTCCACCAAACTAACTTGGTGACAAGCAATGGGCGGGCACATACACCTCTCCATTTTAATTCTTCTACCCAGCAGACTCATCTGGCAGCATCACATCAATCCCACCAGGAAATTCTGGAGGAGTACTATAGGCAGGAACATACACCTGTTTATACATCATTACCTAGTCAGTAGGTTCGTCTGACTACATATGATGCATCTCGTCAACCATGTTCAGCGAAGTGCAATCAGCTGTCACATACACCTGCTAGTATTAATCAAGCCTACCAACAGTCTCACATGGTAGCACATGGAGAAGTCAGTCAGAAAGCTCTGGTGACAAACAAGAGGCAGACTCAACTCTCTGCCCCCATACTTGAGTGCTGTCAGGATTCACTGACAGGAAAAGGAGGATAGAAGCAAGAACATACACCTACTCCAAGCACGGAATGGATGTATATCCCTGTTACGACAGCTGTAGTCCCCAAGAATATTTGGTCAATGGTTAAAGAGCAGAAGCAAATCCTTGCTCATATTTTGGATGCTTTCCAGGATATTTTAACAGCTTCAGCAGCATCTCAGGGAAAGACATTAAAATCTATCCCTACCAGTGGAGTGACACATCAAAAGTTCTCTCTGGAACAGACACACACATCTGTTCTAGTACAAGAGGGTTGTGGGGAATACTCCCCCATATGATATGGACAACCAAGTCAGGCACATACACCTAATTTGAGTGGAGATTGTCAGCCTAACCTTGCCATCTCTCCTGATCAGGCACATAAACCTGCTCAGATCATCCACTTCCATCAACATGTGGTTTCCAAGGTGAGGAAGAAGGCGTCTAAGAAGAAGACCCACCCAGAACAGTCAGGAGATCAAAATCCAATCTGTAACAATGCCCTGCTCGATGCTGGAGTTCATGAAGCCCTCAAACATTTATCTGTTGGAATTCAAGATTCTACTCCCTCATTTCGCAATAGTGGGAAATTTAATTCTGAAGGTCTTCAATAGACACTTCCTTGTGAAGGCTTGCTTCATGACAATTCGGTCGATCTCAAAGCTTCTTCTTCAGATGAGAGGCACAGGAACTCTCTGTGTGGTCAGAAGACCAAGGAGTAAGAGATCGCATCTTTTGTTGTAACCCACCATGCTGGTCCGCCCCATGATAATGAATTTTGCTGTGAATGTCTACTCCGCAGTAGTGATGCACATTGCCCGAAAAATGCTACAGTGGACAATGTAGTTTCGAGAAAGCCCTATTATCTTGAGGCACCTAAAAATGTGAAACCAGTCATGTCAGATGCTTCATCGCTTGAAATTGAAATACTTTATCAATAGAATGATATCCCATGGTGTAGGTCATTCTCCGAACCACCCCTAAGTCTTGCATCTTCTAGTTTGATCATTGATTTCTCAACCAATATTGTTGAATCTGATGAAGCAACAAGGAAGCACCAACTTTGGTCGACTCAGGTAGAAAAATCTTCATTGAATGATAAAGAGGAAATAATGAACGTGAGAAAACAACTGGCGAAATATGATGTGCCAGTTAAGTTTTGGAATTTGGATGACTCTCAGTATGACATTCTAGAGATGTTAACGGAAGATGGGATTCATGATATTCATCTCAACATATGAAAAACTCTTTGTCGGTTGAAAAAGAAAGTATTATCTTATGATGAATATGAAAATCATCTTAAGATATAGAAGGGTTATAACATCAAATTGATTTGTCATCTCTATCAGTTTCTCGATATCCGAAGGCTGAAAAGCAGCAGAGAGCCCTTCAACGTTCATGCCTTGGCGCACTATGAATATTGTGCCAGTTAATTGTCAATGTCCCATCTGGTATTCATGTCGGAGGATGGGGTGTTCATGGAGCACTACATTTCATGGTGCTCTTTAGTCAGCAAAGCCCGCCGAAAATGGTCTCATGCAATGTTATTGCCCATGTCCGGCCACAGTCAATGGGATTTGTTTGTAATCAAAAACTTTCCCAAGAATAGGCCTCAACTTGTTCCTCTCAAAATAAAGAATACAGAGAAACATTTGTTGAATTACTCCTACATCAAGAAAAAAAGAATATTTAATAGGCCTCTCGTATAGGGAAAGCACATCATCATGTGACATAAGTGTCATAAATCATCCAACGGTATTTCGAACCAGGTGATAAAAGTGGATACAGGTTGGTGCATCCAGCTAATTTCTGTACTAAGGTCCACAATATCAGGAGAGCTTTTAAGAATGTCTCAGACATAGCATCTCAAGAGCCACCACAGCTATCCAGGCTGGGGACTCTTTTAAAAAAACCCTCAGAATCAACAAATAAGATTCGAGGAGTTGAGCAAAGGCAGCAGGAACATCCCCAGTCCACCGGACTGGGGACTTTTTCAAATCATCAATCTCCTCCTCCGAGAAAGTCGGTCTTTTCTAGATTGGGGAAGAAGCCTCAAAAGGAACGAAGATCCAAATTATCCGGAGATTCTCTCCAAATTATGGTTCATCAAGAAGTTCCTGAGGGATTGAGACAACAAAAGGCAATGTCTCATCAATGACATGGATGAATACAATATCACAGAAAGGATGATATAAGGGATGCGATGCGTTATGAATCAATCAATGTAATCAATGTCATTGTTGTGGATCCACCATATGAGGCTCACTCAGGGGACTTAGATGAAGAGGTTCCTGCTCAGGAAGTTGTACTCACAGACACAAATGAAGAAGGTGTGCGTACAAGAAATCAAAAGTTTACCCAGAATCTAGGTGTTCCTTCAAATAACCCACTTCCCCCTCTCTGAATGGGATCATACAAGGGGAAGGGAATTAATCAGGTTATATATCCTTCCTCTGAAGAAGGAAAATCGCACTCACTCGAGAAATTATTTTCACAACAGGAGGAAGAAATGAAATAATTGATGTGTTTGAACGCAGAACTATTTCAAGGTATTCTTCCTCCTAAGCGTGTTGGAGTCAGTCAGCCAAGGGAGTTTGTTGAAGTTACTAAGATGGATCAAGAATATCCTCCTTTTTCATTACACCCTCACAGGTCTAATCATATAGGTCAAGTGAAACAACAATTTGCAGTGCTGCCATCAGTTGCAGTACCAGCTGCCATACCTATCCAGACTCCAGTCATTGCACTTCTCAAGTCCAAGTTCAACCAGATGTTTCTCAAAAGTTAATAACTACCATTGAGTCATTAACAACTCGGTTAAAGACTATGGAAGGGAAGCATGCGCAGGTTAAACCGGAAAAGAAATATTCCCCTGAATGGGTAGATTCAATCTCTCCCCCGTCAGATTTTGGGAATCCTGTATTCCCTATTATCAATGGATCAGGTGACCCTGAATAGCATTTAACGCAATACGTGTCTTGATGTGATCCTATGATGGGAACTCCAGAGCAGCAATAAGTAATGAAACTCAGATGATTCGTGCGAGCCTTGCAAGGACCAGCCTTTTTCTGGTACACAAGCTTGAAGTCCCGGTCAATTACTGCATGGGAATGTCTTTATCAATGATTTCTTCTTCAATTCAGCTCAACTTTTCCAAAGACAAAATTTTTCGATCTTACAAACTGTATGCACAGGGAGAATGAAAGAGTCTCTGATTTCTTTTCTCGCTGGAAGGGATTAACCTATTCCCTAAGCTTAACACTCCCTCAAGAGGAACTGTTTCCAATCTGTGTGGCAAATTTGCGTGACGAATTACGCACACCGTTGATCCCTGTGAAATACACAGGAGGGTTTTGAGACCTCACTTCAATCGCTCAACAAATTAAAGATTCTCTTATACAGACTAACGCTAAATCTCGTGTAATTCCAATAGCTCCAAGAAGGAGAATGGGAAAAGCAGAAACTGCTACAGTTATGCTTAAACAAGCACCTGTAACTGCTTCTACCTCAAAACCATCATCTTTTCGAAGGTCACCACCTCCTGAGCGACAACAAAAAAGGATGTTTTTTCAAGACGATCAAAAAGATCATAGACAAAAAAAAATTTGAGGATCTGAAGAGAAAAACATACTCTTTCCGAAATGAGCATGTTCCTGGTTACTTCATTTCGGACTTAGAAAATAATTTGGTTCAGCTGCCAAAGCCCAATAGGCCATACAAGGAAGGAGTTGAAAACCATCCCAATTATTTACCCTTTCATCAAATGTTGGGGCATCCCATCTAGGAGTGTTTTGTCTTCAAATACCTCTTGAAAAAGATGGTCGACTCGGGACAAGTCAAACTGAATGGCTCTTCAGCCCAGGTAGCATGTGTCACTGCTACAATTCCAGAGGAGGAAGGTGAGTGGCAAGAAGTCAAAAGAAAAAATGCACGAAAATATGATGATTGGATGATCAGAAAGACGATCAACCGAACTTAGGATATTTTTCAAACACAATTGAAGAAACAAATTGTACCTTCTGCCATGAATGTTGCTTCAAAAACCTCTTCATCAGAGGGAAAATCATCAAAGAAATGGCATGATTTAAAGAAAGAAAAAGAATCAGAAGAAGATGAGTATGTGTTAATGCCTAAGTTGTCTTTGACTTTGGCAGACTTCATGCCATCTACTTCAAACCAATGGGCACTACTCCACTAAACGGCACAGCCTAAATTGGCAAGTCAGGATGAATCCTCATCGGATGAAGAGTTGATTTTCAGTTCTGTTAATATGATTCAATTAATAGATCCATATGCCAGTCGCAGTTTTGATTTCGATGAGCCTGAATTCCCTGTATCAAACAGAGGAATCAGAGGAAGTTCCAGAGGCTCAAGATACAGGGGAAGACGTGGATCTTTCAGAAGCCACTATTCCAATTCTACCCCTGCTAGAACTGTGTATGCAGCAGAAACTCGTGGTAGATCCCTTCAATGCGCTTAGCCAGAACAAGAAAGTTCTTCCACCAATTGCAAAATCAGTACTGGAACAGTTATTTTGGAATACCGGTTGAAGGTTACATCTTCTTCCTCTCAAAAAGTAAATAGACCTAATTGGTCTAATCTTCCAAAGCCAAGAGTATTACCAACTCCTATCCCAGTACCAGATGCATCAAATTCCAAAGAATCAACTTCCATGGAACCTGTTAAACAACTTGTTCTTGTTGGGAAACACAAACCTCTAGATCAAAATTATTATGTATTGAAACACTTATCCCAAGTACCAGCCATGTTATCAATTAAGGATGCTTTGAATCTGTCAAAAGATCCTCAGGAGGCACTCATCGAGGCTTTTTCAAGTCCTCAAGAGTTTGAAACTAAAATTGATGCAGCTAAAGTCTATCACATAGAGAATAATCCTGCATAATTCCATGCAATAATATCTTTTACTGATGAAGATGAAGATGATGTTGTGCATGGGAATATCATACCGTTGTACTTATCTATCAAGGTCAATGGCGTAGACGTCTGAAGAGCATTCATTGACAATGGTTCAGGAGTCAACCTCATTCCCATTCGTACACTTAATCGATTGGGCCTCACGGAATCTGATTTATCTCCTTCTACCATGATGTTATAGGGATATGATAAAAATGAACAAGAACCACTAGGTGACGTTACACTCAGAACTCAGTTTGGAGATCTTGTATCCAATTTAGATTTCATGGTTTTTGATTAAGACTCAGCCTTCAACATCTTACTTGGAAGACCCTGGCTACATCAACATGTAGTTATCCCTTCATCATACCATCAATGTCTCCAATTTTTATTTGATGGTCAAGTTGGTACATTGTATGGTGATAAGGCCCCATTCAAGACATGTGAGTCTCAATACATTGAGGCGGAATTCTATCACATGAAGGGAAGGGAGAAATCCCCAACAAAGGAGATTATCAAAATTAATGCTCCATATGGTTTGGAAAAGATTCCAGTAAATCCATTTGCGCATCTGAGTACAGATTATGTGTTTCATATCAGTCAAATTGACAGGATAGACCCATATAAAAATACTCTTATGGAAAGATCCATAATGTCAATTACAGAAATCAAGCTAGACAACCTGGGAGAAATTGGTGATTCTCCCAGCAGTGATGAAATTCCCAAATGGTGACGTCTTCATTTCATCTTCTGAAATCCAAAAAGTCTATACTTTGCCAATTAGGCCAGAAGAAGTTATAGCAACATCAGAGGTGATAAATGATGTCGATTATCAATCCATAATCTCCTCTTTATTACCCAAATAAGACCCTTCATCATCTATCATGTCGGAAATGGAAGCTTCTTCTTCAAGATGTGAAAATTTTGACATCTCTTCTAATCATGAAAATTATGCTTTATCATCTAATATGGAAATAGAAATGGAAGAAATAACACATGATGAAGAAGAAAAGGAAGATCTCAGAGATGCTCCTCCAGCATTTGAAGAGGGTACCTCTACCACCATGGATGAACTCAAAGAAATAAATCTGGGTAGAAAATAAGATCCACGCCCCACATTAATCAGTGAGGCCATGAATCTTGAAGAGCAAGAGGTGTATATTTCATTTATAAAGAAAAATACAGATATATTTTCTTGGAACTATACATAAATTCATGGGCCTCATCCTGATGTTTCTACTCATCATTTGGGTTTACCAGAAGAACATCGAGGATTTAATCAAGCCGTGAGAAAAACACACCCAACTTATGCTTCCCTAATTAAAGTTGATGTGGATAAGCTTATCAAAGATAACTTCATTAGATAAGTTCAATATCCAATGTGGTTGGATAATACTGTCCCTGTAAATAATAAGAATAGACAAATTAGAGTTTGCATCGATTTCAGAGATCTTAATCGGAATTGTCCTAAGGATGATTTCCCAGTTCCGATTACATAACATTTAATTGATGCAATAGCTGGCTATGAATAAATTTCCTTCATGGATGGATATTCTAGATATATTCAAATCCGAATGGCCCTAGAAGAAGAGGAATCCATATCCTTCAGAGGCCCTTAGGGTGTGTTTTTCTACAGGGTAATTCCCTTTGGCTTAAAGAATGCGGGTGCTACATATCAGTGTGCCATGCATCGTATCTTCAATCCCTTTCTAGGGAAGATTGTTGAATGCTATGTAGAGGATTTGGTGGTTAAATCCAAACAACGTTCTAATCACTCGGTTGATTTGGAAGTCATATTTTGCAAGCTTTGACAACATAATTTGAAGATGAACCCCTTAAAATGTGATTTTGGGGTAACCTCAGGAAAATTTCTCGACTTTTTTGTATGCCATCGTGGTATTGAAGTTGATCCTAAGAAGTAAAATTCAATCCTTAGTATGTCACCTCCTTGAAATTTGAAACAATTAAGGGGACTTCAAGGACACTTAGCCTATATTCAGAATTTCATCTCCAATTTGGAAGGAAAAAGATTACCCTTCACCAAATTGATGAAGAAGGGAGTCACTTATCAGTGGACTGAAAAATGTCAAGAAGCATTCGATATTCTCAGGAAATACCTCTTGAGTCCACCGGTACTCATGCCACCTATTTAAGGAAGACCACTTATCCTCTACGTGACAGCTCTAGAGTGATCATTGGGTGCCTTTCTTGCTCAGAAGAATGATGCTGGGAATGAAAAAAGCCTCTATTACCTCAGTCAGACTATGAATGAAGCAGAAACCTAGTTTTCAAGTATTGAGATGTGCTACCTGGCATTAATCTTTGCATTTCAGAAGTTGAGACACTACCTACAACATCACGAGGTCCAATTGGTATCTCGAAATAACCCGCTCAAATTCATCCTTAGTCGTCCAATGCTTACAAGACGCATGGAAAGGTGGGAAGTTATTTTGTAGCAATTTGACATTCAGTATGTGTCTCAAAAGAGAATAAAGGTCCATGTTCTGGCTGATTTCCTGGCTGAATACCCTTCAGTGGAAGACACATCTTTAGATATTTAACTCCCTAATGAAGAAGTTTTCTCTACTCAAGAAAGTCCTCACGCATGGGAAATGTATTTTGATGGTGCTTCCAGAAGTTCAACAGGGATGAAAATGGAAAATCCTAAATTCAACAATGTTGTCTTAGGAGTTGTTCTCATTTCTCCAAAAAAAGGCAGTGTTACCTTATTCCTTATTATTGTGGGAAGGTGGTACCAATAATGAATCAGAATACCAAGCATTCATCACAGGCTTAGAATTGGCGCTTCATGCACAAGTGAATCACTTTAAGGTGAAAGGTTATTCAGACCTGGTAATCAAACAATTCAATGGGGATTATGACTTCAGAAAAGAAGAACTAATCCCTTTGTATGATTACATCAGAGAGTTAATGGTGGAATTCCCTTCGGAACCGAAATTTTCTTATGTTCCGTGATCAAAAAATTCTCAAGCTGATGCACTGGCTAATATTGCCACAGCTCTGGAAGATCCAAATCGGGACGAGACAACCATCAGTATTGCCCACTGTTGTGAAATTTATCCTTATGTTCAAAGCAGAATAGAGGAAATTAATGAAATTAGTCCCATTCCTGAATCGTATGGTCATACTACAGGATGGATATCACCTATCAGGTAATACCTTCAAAATGGAACACTTCCACCTGATAGAGTCGGGTAAGAACAAATCCAGCAATGTGTGGTGAATTTTACTCTTTATGATAGCGCAGATAACCTTGAGAAAATTCTCTACAAACGTAGTTTTTGTGGAGTTCTCTTCAGATTCATTGATGGTGAAGAGAGAATGGCTTTCATGAAAGAAGTGCATGTAGGAATCTGTGGTGCCCACCAGTCTGGACATAGACTATCTAATCAGATTCGAAGGCTTGGATACTTTTGGCCTTCAATGATACAAGATTGTGTTGATTTCACAAAGAAGTTTCCTTCATTCCAAGTACATGCAAACTTCATTCATCAACCTCCAGAGTAGCTTCATACAGCTAAATACTCGTGGCTATTTGCCACATGGGGAAGGGATGTGGTGGGACCTTACCCTTCAGATACGTCCAAGCAGTTTAAGTATATTCTTACAGCTACTAATTTCTTTTCAAAATGGGCAGAGGAAATACCTCTCAAGGAAGTCAGTTCTAAATGCATTGTTAACTTCATCAAGTCTAACATCATTACCCGATTTGGTGTCCCTAATACCATATTGACGGACAATGGCACCAACTTCTGTTCAACCGAGGTGAAGAAATTGTATCAAGAATACAACATCAAATCCAACCCTTCATCTCGGAATCATGAGGCGACAAATGTCCAGATAGATGCTTTCAACAAGACTCTATCAAATATACTGCAAAAAATGGTGGATTAAGATAAGAAATCATGTCCTAATAAAGTATTTCATGCTTTATGGGCATATCGGACTACAACCCGCACTGAAACTCGGTCAACTCCATATTCATTGGTATATGGAATGGAAGAAGTCTTTCAAATTGATGTTCAACTACCCTCACTCATAGATTCCATTTGTGATCAGTCATCTACAAATGAACAATCTCAAAAGCGATTGAATGAATTGAAATGATTAGATGAGAAAAGATTTTGCACTTTGCACCACATGGAAGTCTATTAGAATCAAATAGCAGGAGATTTTAACAAAAAAGTTCGTCTTCATTCATTCACTCAGGTAGAATTGGTATTAGTTCTCAGAACACCAATGATACCAGGAAAGAAACCTCCCAGTCTTGAGCCAAAATGGGAATGACCTTACTCAATACATAGGGTCTACTCCAATGTAGCTTATTCATTAATCTCGATAGATGGAGAACTCATCACTACTCCAAAAAATGCTAGATTTTTTAAGAAGTATTTTTTATAATCACAAAATATATCATATGTGGTCCGGTATGACCATAAACTGCACCACCGTCTAGCAAGACGTTAAACTACATCATCAACGTTCCATGCATATGACCCTCAACTATTTATACATACATCCAACATGGCGCTAAACTATGTCCCTTTCATCTTACTTGCTATATGAAGTTAAACTATATAGAAACGGTCCATACATATGACCTTAAACTATTTATATTCCTTTCATCTCACAAGACATTAAACTGTAACGTCCTATCTACATGACGCTAAACTGTACATAAGTCCCTTACATCCATCATGATATTAAATTGCACCATCCTTGGTCCATGCATATGACCTTAAACTATTCACACTTTCGTCCAACACGATGCTAAATTGTATCATCCCTTTTTTGTCCAACATGTTATTAAACTGTGAAAACATCCCTTAAGTCCATCATGATGTTAAACGACATCATCAATGGTCCATACATATGACCTTAAACTATTTGTACTTTCGTCCAACATGACGCTAAACTGTGATGTCCTAATTACATGATGCTAAACTGTATAAAAGTCCTTTTCGTGTAGAAAGATGTTAAACTACATAACCAACAGTCCATGCATACGACCATAAACTATTTGCACGTCCCTTACGTCCAGAATGATGTTAAAGAACATCATCCACGGTCCATACATATGAAATTAAACTATTTCTGTTACTTTCGTCCCACACGACGTTAAACTATGAAAAAGTTCCCTAATTCGTCCAACATGACGTTAAACTGTGTCCCCCTTCATCGTCCTTTCTATATGAAGTTAAACTATATAGAAGTCTTTTTCGTCCAACAAGATGTTAAACTACATAACCCACGGTCCATGCATATGACCTTAAACTATTGGCACATACATCCAACATGACCCTAAACTGTATCGTCCCTTTTTCATCCAACATGACGTTAAAATATGAAAAAGTCTCTAATACGTTCAACATGACGTTAAATGGTGTACTCTTTTGTCCTTACTACATGACTTTAAACTACACAGTCCACTTTTTTGTCCAACATGACATTAAACTATGTTGTCCCCAAAGTCCTAACTACATGACGCTGAACTATACAGAATGTCCTTCGATACGTCCTACATGACATTAATCTGTACTTTGTCCCTGCTACATGACACTAAACTGTGCATCACTAATAGTCCTAACTGCAAAACTTTAAACTGCATAGTCCCTTTATATGTCCTACATGACATTAAACTGTGCATTTTTAAGGTTGTTGTTACCTCTTGTTTCTCACACCGAGTATGACTCACGTGATCTTAGAGAAAACTTCAACCATAACACCCTCTCTGGGCCGCTAACCACGCATAAGTCCCAACATCATTTTTTTAGTTCATTGTCCCGAATAACAACTTGATCATTAATTCATTCTTTAATTGAACTACACGGACCTTGATCCTTGGCTTCCAGGTTGGGTACGTAGGCAACCTCTTAAGGTTAATTCCCAAAACCAATCTCTTCACATAGGTTCACCTCCATCTCATACGATGTTGATTCGTGAAACCACCCCTAGAATCAATATATTTACATTGGTACACTTTCATCCTTGTTATATGACGTTAAACTATACAACACTGTTTTTTCCAGTATGAAAATAAACTACAAATATTATTTGATACCCTCAACTAAGAGTGATCCATTATTTACATTGAATTTTCAATCATGTTTCATTTCAAAGACTATGTGCATACATGGAAATGACAAAACCTTTTATCATGGGTTAAACCATCATTTCACTAATGTCCCTTTTCACCCTTCACATGTACGGACAAAATTTGTACAGAGGGTATTTCTAGAACTATGTGGGCTTGATTCCCATCCTTATGGGATATGTATGAATGTTCGAGTGTCCCTCAAATCCAACCCCAAGTCTTTTGGGCCTAACCCCAAATTCCACTTTCAGTCCATTGGCTGAAAAGTCCCCATGAAAACACACACTGTGTATTTCTTATAACGGTTCATGTTTTATGACCCTAAACTAAGATCTCAAATCCTTTTGTCCCACACAATGTTAAACTGTAGTTTAAGAACTATATATGGATTTATTCCCATCCTTATGAGATACATAGTGAAGTACAACATTTCAATTCAGGACCGAGCCATGACATGATTATGGTTAGCATTGATCTGTGTATCTCTGTATATATTGGAAAATACCCCTCTTTATGTGTCATAATCCTAACCCTAAATATTTTCAGATCTTCATAACCCTTTTCTTGACTTTTAATCACAATGTTGTCAAATTTCTGAGAGTTCTTTTACCTAACTATGCAGTACGTGCCCTGAGGTGGCCATGCATAAAAAGTCTCCATAACATATTTTTCAGCCAAAAAATACTATTATCTGACTATGAATCCAATGCCCTTAGATGTCCCTGCATAATTCAACCCCCTAATGAGTTTTTCGGATAATGGTTACTTCATTCTTAGGAAGAAAGCCTATTTTATCCTTATTGGTCTTAAATGACAGTATGTAGGGATCTGCAAAAAAATAGCCATCCTTAACATATTTGTCCCATATCTTTTTTCAGGATCTGAAAGTATTCATGTCTATAGTTTATATTCTCCTTCCCTACATTTGGGTCAGACCTTTGTAGGAGTGATATCCATCCAATTCTTTGATAATCTTGTTTGTAAATATCTTCTCCATATTCAAGTACCTCTTTCTGTATAGCAAACTCTATACTTTGGAAAATTTTATTCTCCATAAACTTTCACTGGCTTTTTAGCACTAGGAATGTAATATTCCAAGAGTTCTTTTTCCTGACTATGCAGCACGTGCCCTTAGGTGGCCTTGCATAAAAAGTCTACATAACAGACTTGTTATCCAATAGATGTTATTTGTTTAACTATGCAGCCAATTCCCTTAGGTGGCCTTGCATAATTCAACCCCCTAACGGGTTTGTTAAATAATATTAACCTCATTCTTGGAAACTATTATTTTGATGCATTTTAGCTCTTTTTCATATCATTACTCATATTCAAATATTCCTAAGCTATAGTTTACATATTTTTTCCCTCATACTTGAGTATGGAAATATGTTTTTAGATAAATTGTCAAAGAATTGAGTCAATTCTAATTCATTCGGTCAAAGCTATTTCGACCTTAAACATTATCCTTTTTACATCCGACTTGCATGGATTTAAACTGTCCACAAAAGACAAAGGAACTCTGAATAAAAGTCATGTTCCAGCTCACTAAACATACATTTTATATTATAAATGTAATATTGAGGAATTAAAAGATGCAATTTTTGTAGGGTTATTTATAATAATTCTAGTAAAAATCAAACTATGCTTACTAGGCCCATTGGCTTAGTTAAAATTTAAAGCTTGTAGAAAAAGAATGCAGGTACAAATAATTGAAGATTAAAGTGTTTTTCATTGATACACAGGAGATAGAAGGACATCCACAGACTGGAGTCTCTTCTCTTTTTCAAGAATTACAAAAGGCATTCAACATAACTCTTCATTTGATTTATGGCATCCTGAGCTTTATCAGCAACCACTTGGTATTCATTCATTCAACTGGATACAATAAGAGATGCAATGATACCAGCTCTTCTTGGAACAATTGTAAAAGGATATTCTCGAGTATGGTTTGAGAAAATTATCTACAGATCAAATAGTGACTCTGTTTCTGACCAAGATACTTGGAAGATGGATACATGGATTTGAGAATGGAGCATTGGAAGTAAATATCCTTTTGGAGAGAGTACTCTTTTCAAATATTTCTCTAATTCCATGTTTTTATTCTCTCCACCAACCGGCAAAGGAAAACATTTTATCCCATGGGTTTTCCATTTTCATATCTATACGGAAATAACATGGAGGAAAAATTTGAAATTTCACACAAATTTTGTTGCTCTTAATGTATAGCATAGCCGAAATAGAGGAGTAGAAGTGCGGATGCATCTCATGCGTAGACTTCTTTGCATCTGGAACATTGAATCCTTACAGATGAACATGAACATACAGAGACATGTAGATTCTCTGTGGGAAATTATGATGATATTTATTCATGTACTTAGCCAAATATGGGAGAGTGTTGTCATAGATATCATTGTAATCATGGCCAAAAATTTTCATCATGTCATCAATCCACTTGCTAGCCAGATCATCAGCCGTTCCGATTCTCTTGAGAGCCATTGAATCTGCAAAAAAGTTGAATAATGTAACTCTTAAATAGGTTTATTTTTCATAAAATTTGTGAAGGAATTTAGAAAAATGGAAAAGGCATTAAGGCACACAAGTCTAAACTTAGCGTACAAGTGTTAGTGTGCCACGCTAGTTTTTGATGCGCAAGTATAAACCACGCAAGTCTTAAAACCTCTACAGCAGCGCGACAGCAAATAAACAGTGGAAAACAGAGCAACCTGTGTGGCGAAGGCCACTTGCATGGCGAGAGCTCGAAAGTTTGACATCCGGATTCCTTGTATGGAAATGGGGCCACATATTTATAGGCCACAGCCGTACCCTGCGCGCCGAAGTCTATCCAGCAAGAATTTGTGCACCATACCTTGCACTCCACAGCCTGCGCGCCATACACTTGCGCGCCACCTTTCCTTTAGTTTTCTTCTATTCCTCAGAGTCACATTCTCATTTCTTTCAGATCCAACTCTCAGAGGGGGACTTTTTGTTGACTCTCTTTTTCGTCACATTGTCTAAAAGAATGGAAAGGGAAATGACTTAGAACAAATTGATTCATCCTTTGAAGAAATCATCAAAAATCGACAAAGGCATGAAAAAATCTTCAAAAGCACAAAGGTCACGCATGTTCCCTCATTGTCGCGCAGGTATACCTGCGCGCCACCTACTGGTCGCGCATGTGACTTGCGCGCCACCTACTGGTCGTGCATGTGACAGAGCTCTGAATGCCCAAGTCTCTTCTTCAGGTCTTCTGAACTCTTGTATGGTAATTATTTACCTAGAAGGGAAGGTCTAAACAATAGGAGTAAGGTCTAAGTTTTTGAATTCACTAACACTTGCATGCCTAAGTGTTTTACCCTTAATGGAAATGAACAGACTTTCGTGTCGCCCTACTTCTTTATCAGAACGTGCGCGCCATCTTCTGGAAAGCCTCTAGGGATAATACCAAGGTTTTGAGCCATGTCTCGCCCAAGTATTACTCAAGGATTGAAAATCGCACAAGTGTCCATGTGTCGTGCAGGTATACCTGCGTGCCCTGGAATTGTGTGCCCACGCAGTACATACACGCATGCCAGGACTTGTGCACCCCTACCTTTTTGGGTTCCTTTTCTGCCCACTTCTCCCCTCTTATGCCATTCCATATCTCCTATTCAAGATTCAGTTTTCAAGACACTCTTCAAATCCATTTATGGAATGATTTCTTGATTTGGAATCCTTATCTGAAAGGAATTCTATGGAACATCTCTCAAAAATCTAGTGATTTATAGATCTTTATGTCACTAAAGATTGAGATTTCATTCCTTCATCCTCATCCTTTAAGATGAGAGAATCCTTAACATGGGCCTCCTTTTCAGGATTAAGCCCCAGTCTCAAATATTGGAATCCTCCTCAAGAGTAAGCCCCAACCAAAATTCCCTTAACCTGGGCCTCCTTTTCAAGAGTAAGCACCAGTCTCAAATATGGGCCTCCTCATTATGAGTAAGACCCAAGTCCCTTTAATTTTCAAATCCCTTTAACCTGGGCCTCCTTTTTAGTAGTAAGCCCCAGTCATTATTTCCTTTTTGATCTGGGCTTCCTTCTCAGGAATGAAACCCAATAATAAGTCCCCTCCTAACTTGGGAATCTTCCTTATGAGTAAGTCCCAAGATTAGAGTATCCAAATCTCCATAAAGTACATATTCCTTTATGGAACCTGATCCTGTATTTCTTCCGTGAAGTAAATCTTAATCCTCATCTATTTTGGGTAGTCATATATACATAAGCCCCACATCATTTATTATGATTGCATCTTTAATGGCACAATTGTCTGGTTTTACCAATACCTCTTGTTTCTCACACTGAGTGTGACTCACGTGAGCTTAGAGTTTAAAAGTAATTATGACATATTTCTTTGAGCCATCAATAATAAACATCATATTCCCTTATCTGAACTATGTGGGTTCTGATTCCTTTTCCAAAACAAAGGATATGTAGGTAGCCCATCAATGGATACGATCCCAATTCTGAAATAATCCATGTCCTCCTGAATGACAATAAACTTCAAGTGCCCCACTAAGTTGCTTTAAAACTAATATGGACATCATAATGACCAAGATACTTTTATGTATTTTAAGAATACCATCAACTAAGATTCTCTTACAAATACAGATGATTCTTCATCGATTGAGAACCTCGAATACATATAAAAGATTCTACGAATTTCTTACATATCAATAATTGATTGTCAGACTAAAGGAAAGCTCATTTTATACATGGTAATGTAATAAGGATTCACGAACATAACTTAAATCTATAAAGAGAGTCCCGGAGTAGACAATAATTCCCCTCAAAATGGTGTGATGAGTCTGACCTCCCATCCCCTCGAACAATGCAAATTCCTAAGCCTTATCAATCCACAACTAATAAGCGCCTACCTATTGGAAAGTTGGTCCAAATGGATATGGAATCATTGGATGTTTCCAGTTATATGAACAAACCCGTTAGAAACCGATTGGAATGTTTGAACCTTCAATCAACGTGGTCATCCCCGTTTCCATAGGGAAACATTATTATACCCATCCAAATAATAATGTTTTGAATAACAACTACACCATGACGTGGAGACGGTAAGCCGTAAGTACGCATGTATGGTGACATGTAATTCAAAGGATTAATAAAATAATAAATATTCTTGTATCATATTTATAATAACATCACAGTATATAGAATATACTAGAGCTTTTATTTTATAATGGAATCAACAAAGAAAGAGGAAGTGGAAGAAGAAAAAAACATGAAAGAGATGATGAAATATTTACCTCTTCTTCCGGTTCTTCATTTTGATTTGATCAAAATGAATCCATAGGTTGGATTTCTGACTGGAGGAAGGCCTCTTGAATGAAGGTAGAGTATTTGGTATTATATTTGGGAAGCGGTTGGCCTAGAAGAATGGCTTAGACAGAGTGAATTTGAGGGAAGGGGGAGTGCCCTTTTATAAGAGGGGTGAAGGGAACCTTAAAAAAAGATAAAAATATTATTTCATAATAAACTCATTTTTGGTTTCTAATGGCTCAAAAATAAATTATTTGAAGGATAAGGATGGGATGGGTCTAAAACCACACAACCAATAGGTTTTAGACAGTTTTGGGACACTATATTAACTTTATTTTCATGATTTAACTCTTAGTTAAATAGTTTGACATTTACCATGTCTCTTTTCATTTTTATATTATATGGTTAATAAACATACTATAAACATCTAAGAAAAACTCAAGTGGTTCATTAATTACATATATGATATTATTTAATAAATTTGGACAATCCATATATTTTTAGGAAATGAATATCAATTAATAATATAATATATTTTTTTTAAAAAAACTCCTTTATGTCAATTTTGACAATATTTTCTATTTTGTTTTTTATTCATAACAACACTATCCGTTCGAAAAAAATTCTTTTAATCATCCCAAAAATGTCATATTAACCATGAAAATTATTTTTATTCATAAAAATTCTCAAATTACATTTATTTGGATATTTATAATATCAATTATTTTAATATTTCAATAACAAGGTAATTACTATATCATCATTGTGTCATAAATAAATTAAATTATTTATTGTCTAAAAAATATAAATAAAATTCCATTATGTAGGAAATATTTTTAGCTTTCCAATTAATATTCATAGTCGAAATGATGACTTATATAATCAGATGAAAAAATTTCTTTAATAAAAAGTATTTGTTTTTTTCATTTTTCACATTACTTTAAGGTAATTAAAGTAAAGTGTTGTAATCATTCATAAGTGGCTCCATGGTGTCCCAAAATTGACTCAAGTATTCCCATGGAATTCCATGATGAGTTAAATAAGTTTAGGAAAAGTTTTAAGGAAATTATGTATTATTATAATATTCTGTTTACATTGAACTAACCTATTTACCTTTAATCGCGGTAAATAAAAGACCAAAGTTACTATTCAGAAAAAATTATTTACATCTTATTGAACCACATTAATTTACTGATATCAACTGTGTTTTTTTTATTTTTGAAATTCAATTCACAAAAGTGGTAAAATTATGTTTTATGCAAATTTGCAAATGTTCCTAGGATGTGGGTAAAATACGTTAAAAAGTTCGATTAATTTTTATATATAAAAAATTATTATAAATTGACTCCAATAAATTAAATTGAAATAATTTAGGTATTATGTATCTATATTGACCTAGAATAAATTTAAATAAAATAAATAATTATTTAAATAAAATGTCTTTTTTAAACAATAACTCAGTGTTTTTCACAATTCATCAAAAATTGAATGTTTTTAGAAAAATACCAAAAATTTACCATAAGATAATATTTGTATTAAGAATTAAAAAATTAATTCTATTTTACCAATTTCAAAACATAGAAGTTTCATTAATTAATTTAAAATTAATTCCCATTGTAAAAACCAAAAGGCATATTTTTAAAAAATAATAACTATCAAAAGATTACCAGTTCTTTATGTCCAATTTCAAAGTAAAATTACTTACAATTACCATAATTGGATAAAATGGTAAAAATATAATCTAATTAAACTTCCAAATCATTAAAATTTATAATTCAACACTATAAATTATTTTGATTAAAAAAGTTGTTTTCAGATAAAATATATTATTTTTCACTATTCACCAAAATATGAAAGTAATCAGAAAAACACCAAAAAATTTTTGGAACTAAATTAATATGTCCTAATTATAAAAAAGAAGTTTATTTTTTCAAATTTAATATATTAAAGTTTCAAATATTTGATTTAAAATGGGATCTCCATTAAAATGCAGTAAAATTGCATTTTTTAAAAAATACTTCTTTTGTCTAAAAAAATGAATTTTTTCTTTAATTATTAGTAAAAAACTAATAATATGGATTTTATAATTATAAGGATAATATATAGTTCAAATTTCAGTTAATACTACTCATAACAACTTTTTAACAGCTAGTTTGGCAAGTCATGGTGCGCTTGATCTCAGTGTTTCGGGTAGTGAAAGTTGTTGAATTAGTTTGAAGAAATAACATACTATGAAATCATGGGGTGTTAAAATTTTCCCTCCTTCAATAAATTGCGTTCTCACAATTTGAAATAGTTATTTGAAAATAAAAGGTAGAAAATAGAAAATATTGTTGTGGGAATCCCCACTTCGGAAATTGGGTCAATAAAATTTAGTCTTAATAATAGGAAAAATGGTATGAAAAGATCCCCATCCAATTATGATCTCGATGAAGAGAAAATTGGTGGAAATTAGAGACACAAAATTTGAGGGAAAATGTAAATATTTATAGTTGAGTGATTGAGTTTATCAGTCATAAAAAATTTTACAATTGAGGGCCTTAATTCCATTAATCCATGATGATTTAAAATATCATCGGTTCAACAAAACATAAGGAATTAGGATAACACATTTTTAGTTTGTAAGATCACTTACATAATGTTTAAGAATTAATTTCTTCATAGAATAAAAGAAGAAAAAAATATATACTTGACAAGTAGATTTCCATCTTTTACCTCATTTCTACCAAAAACTCATCGTTCACTCTAAAGGAAAATAGAACTTAAAAAATATTCTTTTTATCATATTTATATAGGGTTCCAAAAAATGAATTTACAATTCACCTATAAAACCCTTTAAAAAAAGAAACAATATTATATAGTCCGAGGACTTCAAGTAGTCCAGTGGTAGGCGACAAATCTCAATCACTTTATGGTTGTGGGTTCGATTCCAAAATCTTTGTCCGACGTAAAGGGTTGTCACGCGGTCTTCATGTTGTCCTTTTTATAAAAATCCAAAAAATAACCTTAAAAATAGTATACTATTTCAAACAGTATCCATTCCAACCTTTATAGTTATCCAGAATACTTATATCCAAACTCACACTCCAATATTTATAAGGAAATTAAACATAATGAAGATCCATTTTTTCATGTAATAACATGTGAACACATTCATCATGTTTTATTTTAAATCATGGTAACAGCATGAATTACCATAAAACCTTATTTATTACATTCGTTCTCCCTTATCCTTTATATAATACCGTATATATTCCTTATATCCAATAATATTGAATATTTCAACAACGATGAAATAAACAAACTATTAATCCGTTCCAAGAAAGTCAAGAATATCCAATATAATTTATCCAAATCAACCATATCTTATTCCAAAATCACTACCTCATTATCAAGAACATATTAAGGATTAAATTTCCTTAAAAAATGTATTTTCTTAAAATTTAACCTGCTATTGAGTCACTTTTCCTGGTTCCACACAATCTCAAGTCCTTAATGAAATAGTACTAGAGTACAATCCATGTATACTCTATAATTCTTATAACATGTACATCATTAATACAATACTCAAATGACACAATACTTTAATAAAAATTGAAGAAATCTAATCATTCCTCTATATCTTCGGTAGTATCATAACTTTATTATTATCTAATAACATCATTTGGGGTATACTCTGATGATAGGGACATTGATTCGCATAGTGTCCCAACTCCTTGCAGAAAATGCATTGTACAATTGAAACTTTCTTCTTACCATTGTAATCATGTACTTGGTGTCCTTTTTTCCACAGTTAAAACATAATCACATTCCCTTCAAGAACTTACATGGGTGTTTCTTTCTATAGTTATCACATATGGGAAAAACCCTTCTTTTCCCTCTTCCCTTTATCTAAATTTCTCTCTTCCATCCTTTTCTACACTTTCTTCTCTTCAAATCCATAGGACTCATAGAATTATTTACTTATCTTATTAACACATGATACTATTTCATCATATGTTGAGAATACATGGGAGACTATTAACCTTCTAAATGTTGAAAAAATACCGTGAATGAGATGATCCTTCTTACTCTTTCGATCATACTAATTGTTGGAGCTCACATTCCTTATATTGGGTGCCATTTCTATACAATGGCATACACTAGGTCAGTTTATGAATTATAATGAATAGTTACAAACTTGTAAAATACCTAATGTAAATTGAACAGTTTAGGGATATAATCCATAATCATAAAAATATTTTCTTTGAGGAGGTATATACTCATAAATCCTTCAAAATGATTTGAAGATAAAATGATAATTATCCTAAGAATATCCCCTAGGAATGTCGTAACCAAGAGTGCAGCAAGGCCCATTGTCGTGCACTAGTTCTCATTCTAGTCCATCTCAAAGTGGTGTTTTTGGGTTTTACCCATACGTACATCTGTTCCAGAGCTGCCTCTACCTTCTCGCATCCAGAAAAAAATGTATTTTCATAGAAAACTCACAAAATATCTACAATACCAAAATTCTAGGATGTTCTTCTACACCAATCCTCAAACTCTATATTAGGGCTATGTGATCTAATAAAAGTTTATCTAAATCTAGTTTCCAGGGTTTGTACTAATCTTCCTTTGATACAAACTGTAACACCCCAACCCTAGATTCCCATAGTCGGTGAATTATTTTAATACATTGGCATGATTACAAGGAATCAATTTCCGAAAGACCGGTCATTTTAGTAGTTTTTTAAAATAGATTACATACATGAACATTACATTACACATTCCATATATACAACACAAAAAAAATAATTTGAGAATTCCATTCTTCTCTTATAAAAACCCTATATCTTAAACATAAAACACTTCTTAGGATCCTGGGAAAATGAAACATAAGAAAGGAGTGATCTTAAAAACGCATTAAGGGTAAGAAATACAGCAGAAGATAACGAAAATATAACCATGGTGAATAATTGAAAACACAAGCCTTCACCAGTAATAAACAAGAAAACTTTTATGGTAGAAATATGACCTTAGTAAATAATTCCATAATAAGACACAATAATGTGTATTCTACTAGTCTAATGACCATATGTACCATCAATATTATTTTCATAATAAGGGAATGTATAATGTTGATCATTCTGAAACATTTTGTCAAGGCCTCAGCTAAGACATCTAAAAATTATTAAAGCCTCGGCCAATACCATATATAAAATTGGGAAAGGACTCAACCAATTCCTTTCTAGTTGTATCGTTAGACCTACCTATGCATCAAGGATCTATAGCGGGCTCCTCCCATCACTTCCTAAGTACAATACATTCCTTATACGAAAAGTTTGAAATATAACATAACATTCGTATTAAAACTAGCATAATAAATGTCAATACATATACCATAAACCATTAATGATATAAAAATAAAACATCCACATTCAAACATATCACAAATCCTTGAATACAATATGGATGATTTGTATCATAATAAATCAACTTTAAATAAATGTAAAAGTTATCAAAGGATGTTGACATAGATGAAATCAAAACTATTTGAGAGAAATATCTCTTTCTATTTTAAAATATTTTAAACGTAACATAATTATAATGAAATCATTTATTTTGAAAATATTCTTATAATATTTTAAGGGAATCTTTGACGATGTTATAATGGCAGTGAATAACCACACCCACCGTATATGTTAAAAAACCGTTCTTAACTTAATTTTGTCGAGAAGGTCGTAAAGTACCTAGTTAGAAAATGACTGAAAGATTGCTTTCAAAAAATATATATTCAATTAAGGGTATAAACGACTTTAACCCGTTTTGTAGTTAATTGTAAAAAAAAATAGATGTTCATTTTTAAGAAAATGGATGTGGATGATAAAGAGGTCCCAATAGATACTTACGTAAAAACTACCTTGGATAATAAAGAGATTGTAGAATTAACCCATACCTTGTAATTTTACTTGGTCAAGTATAGGTTAACCTCCTATATAATGGTGAAATAATTTTTATAAAACTATTCAAGAATGATATACATTAATGTGGTATCATATATGATCTTCTAATATTGCGTTGTTAATAATATTTTGGTATTATCGTCGTTTTGGGTGTTAACTGATTCATTTTCCTTTATATTCTTTATTAAGTAAGTAATGTTTGTTATGTATTGGATGTATATTATTCATATTAATAAATATATTATGTCTTTAAAAATTATTTTTAATAGTTAAATGAAAATTATTCTTGAATTGGTACGATGGGGAAGGAATCTCATCGTGTTCATGGAGGCGGTAATCCGTACGTACGCACGATAGAAAATTTCATTCCTTTGATATTAAAATAATATATAATTGGATGTTATATCATATATAAATAACCATTATAATGTTATATTTATTGTTTACATCAATTACATATCATTAATATAACCATCCAAATAATAATGTATTGAATAACAATTACACCACGACGTGGAGACGGAAAGCCGTACGTACGCATGTATGGTGACATGTCATTTAAAGGCTGGATAGAATAATGAATATGTTTGTACCATATTTATAATAACATAACAGAATATAAAAGATACTAGAGTTATAAATTTATAATAGAAAAAAATGAAAGAGGAAGTGGAAGAAAAAAGGAACATGAAATAGGGGATGAAATATTTACTTCTTCTTCGGGTTATTCTTTTTGATTTGATCAAAAGGGCCCCTTAGGTTGGCTTTATGATGGAAGGAATTCCTCTAAGATGAAGGGAGGAGAGTGGGAAGGATATTTTGGTAGGGTTTGGCCGAGCCTAATGGCTTTGAATGTGTCAATTTTAGAGAAGGGGGAGTGCCATTTTATAAGTTGGGTGAAGGGCCCCTTAGGAAAAGAATGAAATATTATTTTATAATAAAATCATTTTCGGTTTCAAATGGCACAAAAATGAATTATTTAAAAGATATGGTTGGTAGGGGTAAAAAAACACTCTACCAATAGGTTTTATACAGGTCTGGATCACTATATTAATCTTATCTTCTAGATTAAACTCTTAGGGAAATAGTTTGACAATTACCATGTCTCTTTGTATTTTTATATTATATGGTTATTAAACTTACTATAAACTTCCAAGAGAACCTCAAATGGTTCATTAATGAAATATATAAAAATATTTAAGAACTTTTTCAAAGCCTTATATTTTTATCAATAAAATATCAATTAATAATATAATATTTACCTTCAAAAACTCTTTTATGTCAATTTTAAAAATATTTACAATTTTGTTTTTGTTAATTTCATAACAACATTATTACATTAGACAAAATTCTTTTTATCAATCCTAAAATTTAATATTAACATAGAAACTTAGTTGAATTCATAAAAAGTTTCAAATTAAATTTATTTGGATATTTGTATGATCTATTATTTTTGTATTTTATTAATAATGTAATTGCTACATCATCATAGCGTCACAAATAAATTATATTATAATATTTCTAATAAAAATAAATAAAATAACATTATGTAAAAAGTTTTTTATCTTTCCAATTAATATTTATGGTCGAAACAATGACTTATATAACCCCATGTAAAAATTTCTTGACTAAATGATATTTGTTTGTCATTTTTTCCTTTACTTTATGTTAATTAAAATAAAGTGTCATAATCATTCATAAGTGGCTCCATGGGGTCCCAAAATCAATCCAAGGATTTCCATGGTCTGTTATGACTCATCCAATAAGGTTAGGACAAATGTTATGTTAATTTTGTATTACTATAATATTTTTTTTACCTTAAATTAACATATTTACCTTTAACTACGGTAAATAAAAGTCAAAAGTTACTAATCACAAAAATTATTTTCATCTTATTGTACCACATTTTACTTAGTAATATCAATCGTGTCTCTCGGATTCTTGAAATTCAATTCATAGAGGCAGTAAAATTTTGTTGTATGCAAATTTTTAAATGTTCCTAGGAGGTGGGTAATAGAAGGTAAAAAGTTTGATAAAATTTTTATATATCTATTGTTTTTATAAAATGAATGAAATTGAAATTATATAGTTATATGTATCTATTTTGACCAAAAATAAATTTGAATAAACTAAATAATGATTTCAATAAAAAGTCGGTATTAAACAATAACTCAGTGTTTTTCACTATTCATCAAAAATTGATAGTTTTCCGAAAAATACCAAAAATCCTCCCTATGATAATATTGATATTGTGAATTAAAAAAACTGAATTATATTTTATCAATTTGAAAACATATAATTTTCATTAATTTATTTAAAACTAATTCCCGTTGTCAAAACCAAAATGCATATTTTTTAGAAATAATAACTATCAAAATATTGACACTTGTTTATATCCTATTTCAAAGTGAAATTACTTACAATGATCGTAATTGGATAAAATGGTAAAAATATAATCTAATTATACTTAAAAATAATTAAAATGTATAATTCAACACTATAAATTATTTTGATTAAAAAAGTGGTTTTAAGTTAAAATATTATTTTTATCACTATTCACCCAAATATAAAAGTTATCAGAAAAACCCCAATAAGTTATTGAAACAAGATTATTATGTCCCGATTCAAAAGAAGAAGTTTATTTCTGTAAAATTTAATATATAAAAGTTTCAAATATTGTATTTAAAAAGGGCTCTCCATAAAAAGGCGGTAAAATTGTATTTTTTGAAAAATTCTTCTTTTATCAGAAAAAATTAATTTGTTCTTACATTATGTCTAAGAAACTCATAATATTGATTATGAAATTATAAGTATTATAAAAAGTTCAAAAAATAATTAATACTATTCATAACCACTTTTGAACGGCTAGTTTGGTAAGTCATGGTGCACTTCAACTCGGTGTTGCATGTATTGCAAGTTATTGAATTACTTTGAAAAAATAAATTACTATGAAATCTTGGGGTGTTAAAAAAATATTCGGAATTTGAAGGAAAAACCTATTGTAAGGGTATGTACTAATAATTATTTTGAGTTGCTTGCGTCAGGTAGTATCGAGGAAGATGTGCCAAGCGATATCTTTGTATGTGGGGATTCTGAGATGGAAGATGTTGATGATGTTGGACTTCTTAATGATGGAGGTGGCCCATGGATACGGGCCAAAGCATGGAGTAGAGCGCGGCATCCTCATGGTAGGGGTGGCCGCTCCCATCATCACAACATGTGCACTCGATCAAGAGTGGCCTAATTGATTTTTCTTTTTCTTTCATTTCTGTTTTTAGTTCCTCCAATATATTTTTGTACCTTTTATGTTTCAATAAAGAGGTCTATATTCCTAACGATTTAAAAAAGAAGTAACGATTTCATAAATAGTTGTTTATATCTATTATAAGTGAATATATCTATCTATATTCCTCTGTGTTCACACATGAATAATAATGTTGGTTTTGAAAATGACATGATGATGATATAATTGTGATACAAAATTGACTCATTGTTGTGTTTATTTTAAAATTATTTATTCAATATTTTAAGGGAATACCAATTTTCAATATCTATATGAAGTATTTAAACATGATGACATTTATTTAGGCATAAAATCAATTATATGAGACTTTGGAAATTTTTTAGTTTTAAAATAATAAAATTTATTACATTATTTAAAAATTCATTTCATGAAATAATGAATAAAACACTTTGTTTATGGGTGTTTGCACAATGTCCTACTGAAATGATTTTTTTTATTGAAACTCAAAAGTGTCTTACAATGAAAATTCATATATATATATATATATATAAATATGTGATTTAGAATGTGTAAGTTAATGTAGTGTTATGTTCTCAATGTTAAAAAGCACCGGTGAAAATATATACTTCAATAAAGAAAGATTAAGATGTTTTAGGAAAACCCGATGCTTGATCATTGTAAATATGGAAGGGAATTGGGGATTGAACCCATACCTCAGTAAGTTGGTAGGCCCAAACAGCCTTTAATGATTCACATGGAAAAGAATTGTTTTTTTTTGAATCTGGCCTACTATTTTCATAAAAACACTAAAAATAATTAAAGTATTTTTGAGCATAATTAATTTTCAAATAATTTCATTATTGTTTTAAGGAATAATAAATTAAAAAGTATGTTTCTAAATAATATATATATATATAATTGTATTTTCTAGAACGAATTTTCAAAATAATTTTTTAAAAGGGATTTATCAAAGGTTTTAAAACCTCTTACTGGTCATATTTAATGATCACCTCTTGTTTTAATTATTATTAATATGTCACATTGAAGTAAAAAAGTTTAAATCTATAATTTTTATCAATGTGGAATACCGTTTTGGCTTTAGTTTTTTAATTTTATCACAACTGCGATAAAATTGTAATGTTTTTATCTAACACTACAAAACCTATACCAGAGTAAGGTCCTCTATTGTGTAATGTTTAAGGATGGGTCCTTTTACTTTTTCATGGGTTTTATTTATGATATGCTCAATGTAAAATGTTTATGAAGGTTTGAGATCTATTATAGATCATGGGTTAGCATGATATAGCTTATATAAAATGTTGAGAGCTATTATATATAATGAGTGAAACTGATATATCTTATATGGTGGGTGTGCTAAGATAGTTCTCTAATTTAATGGGTAATGAATTTTTTCTCTAGAGAATTACATTGGATGTTATCCATATGGTTATTCTAATGGTAAGGTTTTTGTAACAGTTCAATGGGGATGATATCCCAAGGCACCAACATGACTTTTTTTTCATTCTAGTGAGTATTCTTGAAAGCAATTTCACTTCAAAAAGTACAATAAAACCCATTTAAAAGAAAAAATTACACACCTTATTCATTAAAATTTATGTTTTTATGAAAATAGTTTTCATGGGATTTCATGTTTCTCACTAGAATAACAGTTTCCTTATTTTGTTTCCCATACTGATATTTTTTCTCATCACATATTTTAAAAAAAATCATAGGATTTTAATGTGGATTAGGGATATGGATGACTTTAAGATTAAATTTTTGAATATATTTCATGAAAATTAAAAAATTCTTTTAAAAAATATTTTTTTAGGAAAAATGGATACTGAGTAGAATTGTACACTTTTAAATATATTGAACTATCGTATAAGAGTTGTGATCTAACTCACTGATACTATAAATCTAAAATATTCCAAGAATTTATGGAAAGTGAATTCTGATTTAAAGTCCATAAATTAAGTAAATTGTATATAGTCGTTCCCTTATAAATATATATAGTGATATAAATAACAACTTCTGGTGGGATTATATGAAGAGACAATTTGAAGAATACAAATCTTGATTTTTTGAATGCTAGCATGTTAAGGATGAACAAAAAATAAAATGGTATATTGAAACCATTACCCATACTAATATATAAATGAGATAACACCATCATGAAATTCATCAAAGGATTCCCAATAATATCTAATGTTAATTATGTTGGTGGGGGTTTATTAGATCTTATTATAAAGTCAACACATTGTATTACCATCAAGGAATATTTATCTATTTCCCACCTTGAAAAGATAAACATCATTTATGTTATAATTATACTTATAGAAACACCATCCATTATATCTGATGAGTATCTAAGGCTTACCTAAGTGATTTGGAGAAGTCTTAATAAAAAATTAGGGACGTAGATGCGCATTATCACTGTTATCAACATTAAATATATATTTGGTATTACTGGATGATAAAAACTATGGAAGATACGTAGAGATTTAAAACATCATATATGTTAAAGTGATATTTAAATTTGAAACAAAATAGTTAAAATTAGGTAAAAGGTTCAATTTTAATTTTTTCATCAAAATTAATTAATAATGTTAAAAAATAGTTACCCAAGTTAAAAAGTAAAAATGGAAAATATATTTTTATAAAAGTGAAAGGGATTAGATATGTGAAAACTTATTTAAAAATGAATATTTGAGGTTATTTTTTACCCAAACTGAATATTTCTCCAATTTGATTCCATTTCTAACCTATTTACCATTGAATTGTGTTCTATAATTATAGAAAAATGTTGTCTGTTTCTTAATGTTTACATTTTTATCTTGTAAAAGGATACTTATTAAACCCTTAAAAGATACACTTAACATTATAATTCCTTCTTAAAACTTATTTATTCTTCTCCCACTATAACAAAATATTACATTATATATCCCCTGGTTACACTAACATTGCCTACGATCTTCAATTATAAGGATTATTCCAAGGGAAGATCATGTCTCCAACATAAGTACTAAATACCTATGGTTTTTTTCTTTATTACAGTCTTTCATATATCCTGTAAACATAATAATATGATTAATTTAGTATCATTATTATACTTATATTCCATTATAGTAGTTATATAATCCATATACATTAATTTCCATCCACTTAAAAAAGTAATGGAACATCACATACTAATGTGCACAAACTACCACCTCTATTAATAATTGTTTAACATTTATATCTTATTTTTCATTCATTATCCAAAAATAACTAATTATTTTCCAAATAAATAAAAACATCAAAATAATAATAGTGTTCTACTATTATAATGTTATTGTTTCAAATGATACACCTCTTTAACCAATCTCACTCATCAAGGTAGAAGATGTTCTTATTTTGGGTCTTTTTAACCACCTAGACGACTTATTGCATAATGATATAACATGAATAATAATGGTAAGTTAAATACATAAATTATAAAATTAATATTACGAAATTAATCATTGGTAAATGGTTCTATAAAAATTAAATTATGTGTTTAAATTTGTACTATATTTCCATCCTCATTCACTAATATCACTGAAATAAGAAAGCACTATTTCTATTTTCACGTAATGTAACATAAAAAGTTATTGTATAATATAAGAGATTATAAATATGTTTAGGTTATATATTATATTATCTTAAATTATATAACACTTCATAAAATAATGTGTAGTGATATCAATATTATAAAGTGTGTGAAAATGGTTACAGTTTCTGACATCAGATGACGAAAATAGATTACAACAATCTTATACGTGAAGAGAATTGATATAAATGAAGAGAATAATTGGAAATTTAAATGAATAAATTTACCAAATATTTAATTAATATAAATTCCATTATTATATAGTTTCTAAATCCCTTTTAATGGAATCATGGGTATCATTTAGGTACTTGGTGAAAAAATTCCTTTCTTTGAGTTATAAATTTTCTTATTTGAGCATAATTTTTTAGGAAATATCATTTTAAATTTTTTTTTCATTTTTATTCTTTGTAAAAAGTCTATTTCAAAGAATTAAATTTTTATGGAATTATTTATTTTCATTTTTTTAAAATAATGGATAATTTATTAAAATAAACTCATAATTATTAATTTTACGATATGGAAGACAAAATGTTCCCAAAAATTTATTTTCATGATTTGGTTCTCATTACTAAAAATAATATATACTTATAATGAGATTATGTTTCATGTTTAACCATGTATTATTATTTATTTATGTTATTATTTGTGGTGATCAATTATTTTGTATCAAATGATTAAATTGAAGTCTTAATTTTGTACTATTTGGATGATTAATAATTCCTTTGTCATTTCCATGGTATTCTTATGAAAATTGAATGATTTCAAATTGGTTTTTTCATAATTACCATTTCATTTAGATGTGTAATTTAATATGTGATAATTCAATTATTTTTATGTTCAAAGTGTATATTTGTATGATTGAGAGGTCGTTTCATTATAAACCATGGATGGTTTGTTCTATAATAAATTGATTATGGGTGGCTATGTTATAAAACTGATACTGGTTGGACTATTATATTTGTCCAATTAATTGTTTAAATTTTTATATCTGATGAGATAATGTAATTGTGAATTTTTTTTATAAGCATGGGAAGTAATGGTGTGTCATAAGAATGTAAAGTTCCATGTGCTAATGTATATTCCATCTTTGAAAGATAATGATCATTCTTATCTTATATTCCCATGATGTGGCTTCTGAAATTATTGTTTCCCTATGATAATTTTAGTTCTATTGTAAAATGATGTCATTAGTTTTGATTTTATTCTCACATTATTTGTGGATTATATAAAATTCTTATAATCTAAGTCATAGTTATTATATATCTATTTTTATATTATTGGATTTTATTTCTTGTGTGATTTACTTTGAATCTCACTAATTTTTAATGGCATTACTCGTGATGTTATGATATTTCAATTCTTCTCATGTTTTTACTTATTCTTATAAACTCATAATTTGATAAATTTTTATTCACCCCTTACTTAGAGATTTAGATCACATATTTATTATATTATCATTCTTTGTATTATAAGGAAGATCCTTGTTGATGAAATTTCTATAATATTATCTAGTATTGTACCTTTATGGAGAAGTGATCTCAAGTATTGTGAAATTATATGATTATATATAAAGTATGGTATAAATTGGAATTACATATGTAATATGTGTCATATGTTATTCTTATTTATTATCTGGATGAAACTTTGATGGATATATTTTCAAGGAGAGGTTCAATACATTTGTGTATCATAAGTGATGTGAAATTAGTTTAATATTTCGTGAAACTATTTTCCCCATACATATTAAGAGAAGAATATATACAAATGAATTTAATAGAAATGAAAATTTCAAAAAAAGTCATGGGTATTTTAGTTTACAAACATGTTCCTATCAGAATATCAATGAAATATAAATCAAGGATGTAGGGTGGTCAAATAAGAATAAACTATGTTTGATGATACATCTATTGATAAATGGATGTATTACATAATAGAATTAATAATAATTTTTCTGTTATTATTTCAACAACATATTTCTATATGGGTGACTTATTGTGTTTCTAGACAATAATCATGGACAATAGATAAGAAAACTTATTCCAAATATGAATTTTTCATAGAGGGTGAGAAACATAGTGTATCTATAATCTCATAAAATTACATTGAATTTAATATTAAGAATAAATTTTATCTTAGGATTATTAAATAATTATTAGTCATGTATTTTTTATCATAGAAATATAATCATGATATATTTGGGTCTGAAATTTTTTTTTTAATTTTATCAGTTGTTTAATATTTTAAATTTTAATCAATAAACATTTTTTTATTAACCAATTTAGTTAATTAATTAATTACTATTACACTTATACATAGTGATAAATTTAGGGGTTTGGAACATGGGATTAATATCCCTCATAGTGACTGGTAGTAGTGTGGTAAGGCCTAATTTATGGGGTCGCATCGCAACATGTGTTGGTATCGTAAGTCTAATGAATGTTGTTCCATAAAACCCCATATATTGATCTATCCATGGGTAATGTGGGATTTTTATACAAGTATTATATGTCATAAGAAAACTCCCCCAATCAAATGTCCCTTTTCTAGTGTTTTCAGGAAGCTCTGGGAGAAAAAAACTACAAGGGAAGTTCTCCCAAAGCAGAAAATATTATGGAGTAGGGGTAAGGAACATACACAATATCTAGTATCAAATCCAAGGTTAGGTTAATATATGTAGTTAATGTTTTTAGAGTGATTTTTTGATGAAATAAAATAATTTTCCCTCCTTAATGGTTTTGGAAATTGTAATTACGTCCCACCTGCTAGAAAGAAGAAAGTGGTTACAGTATAATTTATGTAGTCATGTCATTGTGTGGGGGGTGTCGAATGTCATGTGATTGTTACACTATAACCATCATCATCCCAAGTCCACCCATGTTATATCTTACCACAATAAAAATTTCCCCGATTATATAATATGCCATAGATATATATATATATATAGGTTACTTTTCTATCATCTTTTTCCATCAAATCCTATTGTGAACATAACTATATGAACAACACCCTCTTTACATGAGAAGTCAAAGAATATACTTCTACTTAAACATTTAAAATGTTATTCAAGAAGTATTAATATATATTATTTTCTTTCTAAACCCCTTATATAATTCCTCTCTTTTGGATATTCAATTATAGAGTATGCACTATATTGATCTTCATTGAATTTATCTGATCTTCCCAAACCACTCATTCCATGTCAAAAAGATCCTCCATAGAGTATATATATTCTATTCAGTATGAATACAGTATTTCCCTTTCTAAATGGTATATTCACTCTTGAAACTCTATCATATGTATATACCAATGTAGCATGCACTATAGTGAGGTGTCACCTCATTCTTAATTTTTTTTACAGCATTACCTTTTTGAATCCTAGGTCATTCACCCTTAGGAACGATACCTAAAACAAAAAATTATCTTTTTTAAGGTTCTAGATACCATAACATTACCTCAACAATAGTGTGGATCAATCTTCTATAGAGTGGTCTTCTCTTATAACTATACACAAGTTAAGGTACCTTTCTGTGAAACATTCATAGATACTTTCCAAGGATAACCATTATTCATCCTTAATAAAATAACACTAAAATTTTTCCCACTACACTATGATATAGTGACCATTTCTCTTCCCTTACATAGTTTCAATATTTAGGAAGATACATTTATGAACCTTCATTTATAATGTTTGTATGGGTTCTATGGAATAGTATACCCAATCCACATTTACCCAAGGCATCCCAACTATTCTATACCATGTAACCTTGTGAAGTCGCCTTTAAATTAATTGGGTTCTACACCTACATGATGTACCTCACAAAAGTACTCTCCACATTGAAGAATGGGAAATTTAAACATATTTTGATCTTTTCTTCCCAAACTCATGGGATACCATGTGGTGTCTCTATTTTATCTTTACTCACATCCTTGTGTACGTTTACATGGACTCCCTTAGGCTGTAATAAAAAATTGTAATGGTGTTGATCTTTCTATCAATCAAACATCGTGGTGTATCCTGTGTTATTATGGCATAGATTCTCTTCATCATATTTCACCATTTTCAATGATACATGAATTCATCAATAAATATATTAAATATATATTTTAAATAAATAATCTAATTTCACCATCTTATTATATGCCACTAATATTGTCAATAACAAAAATGAAAACACATATTGTCAAAAAATCGAGTCCAAAACTCTTCTCAGTTTAACAATAATATAAATATTTTCTGTAACATGTCTATTAAAATAAATATTTATTTTCAATTTTATTGATATAATTTTTGTACTTATTTAATGGTTAAAATAATTTAATTAAATGTTTTATTATTGAAAATTTAATAAATTCAATATAATATTGATGGCCCGAGTTAATACCCAAATGATAAGATATATTCTATTTCAATTCAATTAAAATAATATTTATTTATTTATTTAATAAATACTTTTTAAATAATTTTTTTATTATAATTAGTTTTAAAATTAATATTTATATTTTAAAGGGAGATTAATTAGGATAAACAAATCGATAAATGGTCTTTGATAAATTATCATTTGTTTAAACTGAACTATAAAATCAATGTTATATCATATTGGGGGTGGGAGACTTTTGATTCAAAATAAAGGCCTTTTATAATTCCCTCAATCCCTAGAGAGACTCATCCATTAAACTCGCACATAAAAGTGTAGTGATAATAAAATAATTATGTTTTGAAATAAGAAATTAATGGAGGGATGCACTTGTCTTAATGATGCTAAAACCCGAATGTTCAATAACATCATACAAAGATTCTTAAGGAACATGTGTGTAAACATAAAGGTTCCCTCACTAAGATTCACCATCATAATGCTAAAACAACTACGATGGAAATAGAAATATCTCAAGAGTATTATCATATTCAAGATAATTTCATTCATAAATTTCATAAAAATGAAATGTGAAAAATCCTCCCTTTGAGATTTTAGGGTTTTTTTGCCATTATCTTTGAAATTTACCAATTTAAACAACTAAAAAATAAAAGAACAATTTATCGATAATTTTTCTACAAATGAGAACCATTAATATTTATCTGAGATGTATGATTATAACTAATGTTTATGTATAATTCATTTTATCAATTTCATGAATTGGTTTCTTATTTTTCATTTTAAATTTTTTTTCCATAATCTATATATCGAGATAACATGTTCATCAAAAATTAGATGGGAAGGAACATGTAAAAAATGAAAAAAATAATGGTTGAAGATCCCATTATAATTTTCCATGGTAACATACAACATGATATAGATACACATCTTGTACTTGTAGCTTACACCACATGTACCCATAGTCAACTCACACAAGGATCGTTTTTTTAAACTTTAACACATCATGTGACTTGATACATTGAATCAGAACATGTCCCAAATTTAGGACGATAAATAATATGGTTTGATAATAATTTCATGGCGTGTGTCTCATATACTCATAATAAAACCCAATGATATTTTAATCCCATATAATTCATGGGGATCCTTGTGGTTAATATGATATGATATTACATGCTTTTTATTTACTTCCAGTAGTGTTATATAGTTAGAAATAGACTACGTGTTATATAGTTGGTTTCTATAAACAACGCAATACATGTCAACCCTTAATAGGGGAATTACAAGTTATATGTATTATCTTGTGTGGGTAAACATTTTTAATAATTAATGAAAGATGAAAACTACATGATTTGTGGTTTAAATTATATTTTTTTTGATAGAATTAATTCCATATAAAAAAATACAGGTTTTATTTTGTCTTATCATGTGGGTATACATGTATAATAATTGTTGGTAATGTAAATTATGTTCCTACATGACATTTAAGGACCATCATGCATATTTCATACTTTATTAAAAGTTATAATGGTACACACCGAGTATATTTAAGACATGTTATGTGGTAATACGTAGTAAAAATACTTCAGGGATTGACCATATATATCTATTTCATGTATATCATAACATGCCATGTTTCATACATGTTCATCATGAACATGGAACACAATAAATTCCATACACAACATGTTTCACAATATATGTTGAGTGATAGTATAAGACATATAAAAATTAAATTAATTAAATGGATTTACTTAAATAAATAATTTTTACTCCATGTGGCCTCCTTAGTACACACCATATACTTAAATATTTTAAAACTGAATTTATGTCATTTATTTTTCTTCTTTTATTTGCAATAAAAAAATATATGCTTATTATGTATCAATGAATATTTATAAGCAATATTGATATAATGGATTAAATAATTAATTATTTGATTAATTTATTAATTAAATGAAATTTATATTAAATATAATTAATTGAAATTGACCATCGAATATTTAAATGTGTAGTGGTACCATGTTGTGATTAATCATCATACTATGTATGACATTGGTTTTTTTTAATTTTATATATTTTTATTAAACTATTTTATTTTATATTTATATTAAATTATTTATGACGTTATTCACATCATCAATTCCCTCATTATTAGGTAAAATATTACTTGTTGAAAGTTTATTTTCTGTAACAAGAACCCCTAGGTTCCCTTCACCAGCATGTGATTAAACATTTGTAACATATGGAGATTCTAGTTAGAGGAGGATATTCCAGATCAAAGATAAGAAAAATAAAATCATGGAAATACATAATAAAATAAAGAAATTTTCTAACTAAATCCATGGATAGGCACAATGATTTATTTCTCCTAAGATAAATAATTGTTTATCATGGCTTGATATGCCATCTAATAGATAAAATATCATTATCATAACACACCATTATTATAATTTTTCAATGCTTGGATATTCACTTATTTATGTGATGAAATATTTATTTAATACTTAAATAAATGTTCTCATATAAATTAAATATATTTACAATCATGATAATTTGAAATAAAATAAATTTATTATGCATGAATTATTTTATCATACACTGTTATTGAATTATTTAAAATCTATATAATATTAAAAAGTATGTGAATAATTAAATAAATTATATTTACACATAAGTTAAATAGAATCCTTCAAAAAAAATATTTTTCAATACTATAGATTTCATTTTAATTGTCAAGATACAACCATAAATAAAGGGTATGTTTGGATATAGTCAATAGAAAATTCAATTATAAGGGAGTCATTGTAAACATAGTGGTCTAACATAACCAAATTACTATTAAGGGTAATGAATACAGTCTAATTAATACAATTTTGAGTATTATGTTAAGGATGTACAAGTATAGGATTTTAGGATTGGGAAGTCCACTCAACAGATCAAGAAGTTGTGGGTTAATGTAGTTTGGATATATATCACAGCTTAAAAAATAGAGTAATATACATCAACAGGTCTAGTTTTTGAGAAGGAAAATATAGATCATTCCAATAAGAATTTTAATGAATAATAATACTTAAAATACAATAAGGGGGGATATTGGGATTTAATAAAATATTAGGAGGTTTTTAAAATTATATTAATTGGGTTAGAATATGTCAATAATATAAAGTACTAAAAAATCTTTTATTTTTTATAAAAAATGGTTTAAAATTCAATAACTTCAATATCCATGAGATCCAGTAAAAGAAAGATAATATCTTGGATATTGAAAACTTCTAAGAATTGTACAGACACGTTAATATTATAATTCTCTATGAGATGATGTTTTATACAAAGGATTTCATAGTTTCTATTGATCCCGATGAGGAAGCAAGTTGGTATAATATAAATGTATTCTAGAAACACAGAGATGGTTCATTATATTTCTAATCCTTCTTTATATCATCGATTACTAGAGATCATGTGAGGAATATTGAATAAATGGGTTCAAAATATATATCCTCTCATATCCATGGTAATTAATAGAATAATCCAAGATAAGAGAGGTATGAAATCTTTATATCACTCTCTGTGTGAAATCTAGTTGTGTTGGTTCCAATTGTGCCACATGTAGTAATGTTGATTGGCTACATTAAGGGATTGAAAATTCTTGGATTCAAGATACGCATGTAATTTTTCACAACCCTTATTATATCTTCAATTCCATTGGTATTATAATGTTTTATTGGGAAATGAAACATAATAAATAAAGAAATTATGTGTGTAAAGCTCCACAGTCGAGTGGCTCACATCTTAATGTGACTTTAATGGTGTAGAAATAGCTTCGGATTCATCCTCGTGAACCCCTAATTTTTTGTTTTTTCCATATGGAGGATCCATTTCTTAGGAATATATATATATATATATATATAATCATGAACTAGGAATCATGAAGATTTTGTGGTAGTCAAATTTTTGTGTTGATTCATGGGGTATGTATAGTCTCCCATACTCTAGTGAATCTACTAACATTGGATATAATGGTGCCTTGACAAGTACTCAGGTTCAGATGATATCACATGTAGAAAAACATGTCTAGTAATTAAGCATATTCCCTCACAAATGAATGGGTCATGGGATATATAATGGTGGTTTTTGGCATCTAGAATTGTGGAATGTGTTTTGTGGAGGGCCTCATCACATTTTCAAAGTATCGTCTTGGAAAAATGATGTCATTTTTTAATGGTTTCCCCACTCAACCATGGTTTAAAACTAGATAAATTAAATTAATATATAATTGAAATGTAATATATATAAAAAACTCATAGTTATATTGAATTTAATTTTTCATTATTATAAATATATTTAGTGGGATAACCGTTATTTCATTATGATGAATAGAGGGAAATGAAAGTAAAAAATATCTAAGGAATGTTTCATACATAAATAACATTTATTATTACCTTATAAGAATATAATGATCCAAATAGATACTGAAGAGTATCAATATATATTTTTTTCTTTTGGTAAGAAGTGGTACCAGAAGAAGAATTTTTCTTATGAAAATAATCATAGGTAATCTCAAACTATGTCTTGATCATGTGTTGCTTCAAACTTTTTTCGTACTAAGGAAAATGTTTTAGGTGTTTTTAATGAGAATATTTATTGTGTAATTTTCTTATTCTATAGAAATTTTTTGTTAAAGTTCATTTCTATATTTATCGTGATGTGTTTATAAAAATTATAGAATCATTTTTTATAACCTATGTTTAAAGTGGAATGTTTGTTTTCTAAAAACTTCTTTTAGTAAGGAGTCATGTTTTTGTACCCTAAATTTTGAGTAAATGTATCAATCTTGTACCCAAAGCTGTGTTGAATGTACATACCAGGGACTACACTTTTTGAGTCATCCCAATGTTTGAGAAACTGAAATATGCTTCAACATATAAAATTTTTATGTTAATGGTACTTTTTAAATATACCCTAAATTTGATCTAATCAACTCCATAGTTTAAATTAAATATATTTTATATTATTTCTACAATTTTCATTCCCAGATTAATTTAACACCTTACATTATTATAAATATTTTTTAGACTAAATTAAATTTTTATTATGTACTATATTGAACTCTACACAACGTTAATAATTCTGTATACTCTATACTATGATCAACATGTTCTACATGCAACATCATCTTAGATTGTGTTTCATGAAAGTCTCTGTTACTATGAAACAACACTTTATTATTATAACCATTTAGAAAAGATAGTTATAACCAATCCATTAAAATTTTTGATATAAATAGTAATAAATAATTTTAAAATATTATTTACAATGATTTCACAGAAATAAAACATATTGATAATGAAATATATACTTTTAGACAAGGCCTATATATTTTGAAAAATTTATTTCTTTCACAAAAGATTATCTTTTTGTGTTCTTTTGTGAATAATGATAAAATTAATTTTAGACATTTTTTTTATAAATTTAATTTTATAAAATAACTTCATTACATAATTCTTACTATCTATAATATTTTAGGTTGAATTTATGGGATTTTTTAGAAATATTTTATTTTTTTCATAAATAGTGAAAAATAATAAATTTTAATTCAAAACTGATTTTTGTATAATTTATTAATATAGTTATATTATAATTAAATTTATTTTTAATGTATATTTTGTTAAATTATACATAAAATAATCTTATTTAGTTCATTAAAATTAATTTCACACATAAATTTGAAATAAAAACATTTGAATACATTTTCTATTTAAAACCTCAATTTCACGACACGTGTAGAGGATTAATTTTAAATTAATTTATCCACCTTAATTGATTATATGTTGAAAACAATGATTAATTTTTTTAATAATCATAAATTATAGTTTCTAATAATATCAATTTAATTTTTTAGAAAACATCTTAGCGAATGTCATTAAAATTAATTACATCATTGTAGGTAGAAACTAGTTTACTTAGTGATTAAAATTTAATTTAAGTTCCCAAATAACCTATAAACATGTCCAAGATAAATTTTATGGGAATATTTAGAACGACTTCCACATTTTCTCAAAAATGGAAGATTATTGGAGGCACACAATGTAAGGGTTACCTATCAATAATATTTACCTTTTATATTTAAAATAATACCTCTCCTTCTCCACTATAAATAGAGAACTCAACGTCTCACTTCTTCACACCTCCAGAGTCCTTTGGATGTGAAAAAAACAAATCCAATATCCTCAAAAATTCCAACCCTTAACCCCATAATAATCTATTTTGGAATAAATCTAACCAAGTAATCCCATTGGGGAAAACCAAAAGGATTTTCCCAATTGAGCGGTAACATCCTTTAACAATAACATTTGTTTTAGTTATTTCTCCACCCAATAAATTATATTTATTACCGGTTTACATAATAAAATTAGGATAAAAAATATACTATGTTGTTTTTATCTTATTTTTTTGAACTTCACTCATGCACACTTCCATCAAATGAGATATGTAATCATCGTTTCTGAGAATGGCAGACTACTGCCTCATGAACTAAAATCATTCTTTCTTTCTTTTTCACCTTTAAAGGTTGGTAATAATAATATAAATTATTTTTTTATATGATAAATTTTATATTTATGATTTATTTATACTTATATAATTATTATATATCACATCCCTTCTCCATTACATTTTTTGAAAAAATGATAACTTTGTTTGTGGACGTGTGGACTACCGCCTCCTCAAAGTGATGTGATTCTATCATGATTTATGTATAATTTATAATGGTTGGTTTAAATAAAAATATATGTTATATATGAAATAATCATTCTAATATAATTATAATATATATATATATATATTACTTTTATTATTTTTTTAAATAAGTACGTAAATGGAAACAACATTCATGCGTATGTATATCCTATTTTATCCATAAAAAATGTATTTTATTTACATTTTCTCTATATTAAATATTATTATAAATACATATTTGACGAATACATATATTATTTATTTTATTGTAATCATTATGGATATTATTAAATAAGGATATAATTAATAGGACCCAATATATAAAAAATCAAAACACATGCGAAAAAAAATTCATTATTACTCAAAATGTAACATTGACAAGGAAGTGTTAATAAAAAGTTAATAAATGGTCATAAAAATAATATATGTTGTGATAAAATTTTATATGGTTGTTTAATATATTTATAATAAACATATATTTATCATACATGAGTTTATAATGAGTACTATGAGATTCAAGACATAAGGTAATGGGATTTATAGTCTGACATTAATTTCTATGAGACTTATGGATTGTTAAATACTAATTTTTTTGTGGTGTATATACTACACATTAATGAATTTTTTTTATCCTTATCCTTAAATATATTCATATTTAAATATCCATTTTATAATCTATATTTCATGGGGTTTTATGTATTAAATGATACCAAATCAATAGAGTAATTTTGTCTGAAATGGACTTCTATGAGGCACATGTTTTATTTTGCACCAATGTTCATTAATGATATATATAAACTACCATTTGACATGTTATATCATTAATTTCATTATTTTCATGATATATCATGATTTATGTAATATTATTATTTGATGGGTATTTTGATTCAATTTCACAAAAGTGGTAAGAGTTTAGCACTACAATGAAAATAGATTTCAATGATTTTCAATGAAAATAAGTTTCAATAAATTTAAAATCTTCCTTTAGAAGAACCAAAATATATATTCCTTTAATTTTTTTAAAAAATATTAATGTATTAAAAAATAATTTCAATAGTGAAATTGCAATCTTCCTCAATAATTGTCTAAAATTATCATCCAAAATAATTTTACATCTAAGATGAAATACTTTGGAGTTATTCATGCCTTTCTAGGGATATGATTCATGGGTGCCATTAATATTCATTAAATAAATGGTTTAATTTTTTTATGGAATGATGTTTTGAAAACTCTTTTATCTTCCATTGGTTATATTATTATGAAACCCACTTTTGTGATGGGTTATGCTTTCATGATATGATTACGAATATTTTCTATTTTCCAATGGTTATAATAAGATGACATGTTAATGATACCCATTAAATTCCATGGGTTTTATATGATGAGTTTTTATTATGTTGTTCCTCACATATGTATGATTTCATTATTATTTTGTTCGACCTATATCTCCTCCTAATGCATTGGGTAATGATTTATATCTCATGTGATAGACATGGTTGGAATGGGCTGTGAACTAGGCTTAATAAAGGACCTTTTCCACTTAAATGGATGTGGGAGTGATCCTTGAATACTAATATGGTCATAGGAGTGAACCATGACTACCAATATGGTCTGGAGAGTGAACCCATTACACTAATATGGTATTGTAATTAATCCTTCACTATTATAGGAGTAATTTTATAATCAAATGTGTATTCCATAATTCTAGGTCTTATTCCTATGTTATGATTTCACATTTGATTCTCTTGATTCCCTTATGATTCATGCCTTAAGAACTGTTAATATTTATTCCATGATCCATTTTTAGGATCATTGATATATAGGGTGTGATATACTAATGTTATAATCACATTCTCATACTCTTATTCTCATGGTTGTTCTTACATATCTCGCTTTCTTACCCTTACTAAGAGTTTGAGCTCACCCATTTTCATATTTCCTTTCACCATATTATTAATATGTTTATTATTTATGATGTTTCTAAGAATTTTATTATAAATTAAGAACCTTTTTGGAAATAATGCAGATCAATTATACGCCAGTTTTCATGCTTCCATGTTTCTAATGAAACTAAATAAATACACTCATTTGGTGTCTATTTTTGTAATGTGTTAACCATTCCACAAAAATGATATATTTTATATATATAACAAGAGTAGCTTACTAGAGATGGTATTAAATAATATGTCTATTTAACTATTGGATACTAGGATGATTAAAACCATAGTGATATCCCTAATGACATTTCTCTATGTGTAAGACTAAGGATGAATCAAAGTATAGGAAAATGTATTGGATTTTTTGGTAAAGTATACAGTGAGTGTATTAATAGAAATTAATCCTTTTGTGAATACTAAAAGTGGTTCTGGTTCTGGTACAGTTTTTTAAATGGGTAACAATCCTTAAGAATTTGTATTTGTATATACTTTATTGGGATCAATTTTATAAAAATGAGCCATAATGCACACCTAGTTTGGCACTCCTGGAGGATGTACTTGAGAAAATCACAAACTCTTAATGAACCATTATGATGGATTTAAATGATTTTTTTCAAAGAATAACCTTTGACTAACCTATATTTTCATATTTTAATGAATTTTTCAAAATATAAACATCCTATAAGTGGTTTTTAATTATTATGTGGTTCCCCACTATGATAAATATTTCTTAATCTAATATTTTTTGTTCTAGTGAATGGATGGAACCAGAAGGAACGATATCAATTATAATTGTTATAGAAAATGAAATTATTTTTATTTTTAGCATCCAAATTCTATGGGAGATATAATAATAAATTTCTTTACTTTTCTCACCCAACATTATCAAGCTACAAATCATGTTGGACTTCCAAATGAACAAAAGAGGGAACAAAATATTGTTGAGTCCATCATGAGGAAATGTCCGCCTTATTTTAATAGGTCTTATGATCCCATAGTTTCTGAAAAATGGATAGTACCAATGAAAATATATTTTCCATTCTCTAATGTTTCGAACATTAGAAATGCATTCTGTAAATTTAACAGTTATATGGTCAAGCAGACAATTGGGGTACTTTAATCAAGAATACAAGGGAACAAAATGAAACATTTTACATGGATTATAAGGAGTTCAAGGACATCGTTTTCATTATTTAATTTCCTCGTATTATTCAAAAAAAATATAGAAATATGTCCTAGATTTAATGTAAAGGGATATTGAATTCATTGGTACCTATATGGATAATTTGACAAGACATGCGAGGTACTCCTTTGGAATTATCATCCAAGATAAAATTAAAGATGATAGGTTCGTCAATGTCTTAAAGAAAACACTCAAAACTGTGTTATCCACAATATACATCAATAGATATGAATATATTTTGAATTATATAATCCTATAGGAAATGGATGTTGGATTTACATATCAATCTCAGGAATTTGACAATAAAAGGAAGATGGAGTTCAAATAAAAATCTAAAAACCATAGAGAACGAAAGATGATCTTTCTTTTATGCTCTAAGTGTAGGAAGAAGAATGTTGGAAATTATATTAATTTTTTAAAAAACATTTATCTGTATAAAAGTGAAGTTCATCTTGAATATTATTACTAAATTGATGGGATGAAGCTAGATAAAAATTCGAATTGATAGAAGGTTGAAAAGAATTCACCTCCATTGCTTTAGTGCTACAAGTGGAAATTGTAACACCCATATGTTGTTATAAAATTATTTCTTTAAATAATATTTAATTCTTTAGTATCATTAATTACATGAAATCATGAGTTTAATCGAAACACAACATTCCATTCGTATAAAATTACCATTATAGCCTAACTATTTGGTTATCAGGAATATGTGTAGCTAACTTATTGAAAATGCATTGTGAATTAATTAGCTACCAGTTATTTATGAGAAATATAAATCAATTACATATATTAATTTTTAAGTGAATTATTATTGGTATTGAAATAAATTAGATATATATGTTATATAGATAAATAAAATAATTTTTATATCCATCCACTGGATATTTTAGTCGTAGGGTACGAATAAACCGTATTAAATGCATAAAAACCAACATTTTTTAAAGGGTAATTTTATGCCTTTGAATGAAAACCCCTTTTTAAAGGAAGATTGTGAATATTAATAATATTTATATGATAAAACAAAAAATTTCTTTTTAGGGCGTTTATAAAAATTTACATTGAATAAATTTCAGATATTTTCCTAATAACTTTCAAGTTTTGATGAATAATAAAAATAAACAATTTTTTTGTGAAAACAATTTTTTTGATAGAAATAATTTATATGGTTAAATTAAAATATTTAGTGATTTTTATGTATAAATAGAAAAAAAAATTCGTTCAATATAATGTATATCATTATCATTAATTTTAAATTGAATGAAAATTTAAAAACATTTCAATCTTTTACAATGTTTTGGATTTTAAAATCGGTTCTCTCTTTCCAACAGTGGGATTAATCTTATATTAATTATTGAAACTTCTATGTTTTGAATTTTAAAAAATTAAAATTATATTTGGAATCATCATGTACAAATTTTTTAAATAGATATATTTTATTATTGGGAATTATGAATAGTAACTTCGATAATTTTTAGTAATACGGTAAAAGGGTAAACAAGATAATTAAGTGTAAGAATACTTTTATAAAATTACCATAACATATGAATTAATATCATTAAATGAGTCTTTTTTCCCTAAATCATACTTGGGTTGAAATGGCCTCCATTTGAATCCACATGTATGAGATTTGGAAATTTATTTTATTTTATTTAATGTAATGTTTAACATGTCTCACTCTAATTTTAATAACTAAATCATTTTTAATATAAAGTTGTGAAGAAGATAATTTCGATTATAAATAATCATTTTAAATCTAATATTTTTTGATTTTTCATTGTAATTTATTTGTAATTTTGAGGAAATAATTAATGAACTTTATATCTTATAAATTAATAATTAAAACCTTATTTAATTGATGAAAAATCAAAAATATAGTTTTCATTAAAAGAATAATACAAAATAAAAGATCCAAACACTTCACCAAATCTTATTGGTCAAGTATATCTCAACCACAATCATCCATTTGTCATTTTAAGGACCATTTAGATCCATATATAAGATATTATGAAACTTATATTATTTTATTTAATGCGATTTAAAGATGTCACCTACATATTTTAATAAGTATAACCATTTAAATATTGTATTTTTCATAAGACAAATTATACTGCAAGTTTCCTTCTAAAATCCAGTATATTAGTCCTCATCATAGTATTTAATTTTTTTTATTCAAAAATTGAGCATATTAAATAATTACACAAATCTGTTGTAGTTATTATTTTATTTAGAAAAATATAAAATAAAAGATATAAAAATATTAAAGTAAATATAATTTGGGCTAATTGACATGTCTAACTAAATTTCTAGACTAACTTCACCTCCTATTAATATGATAATCTTTTCTAAAATTGACCTTGTTATATTAATATTTTTAATAGTTAATGAATTTAAAACTGTAAAAATAGATACTATTGATTGTTTATCAAAATAATGTTTTATTAAATTATTTTAAAAACATTAAAAAAAATTAAAAATTTATAATAATTATAAAATGGTATAAATTTATCTTATTTATTTATTTATAGTCTATTTTACATCTAATAATTTAATATTTCAGCCTTTTGATTTTTGAGTTATTTGCGACCCTAGTTAGAAATGAAATAGAATAACTAAGTGTTAATTAAAAATATAAGGATAAAATGGATATAAATACTGGTCAAAAAATTATTTTTTGATGCAATTACAACCCTATAACTTCTAAAATTCATAATTAGGTCATTTTTGTGGTTTCTTTGTAGAGTTTTATATTGTTATTAATTATTTATTATGGAGTTTCCAAAATATCCCCTCACGTAAATTATAAAATGGAATATCCTCCATCACCTCTTCACTTTACTTTGTGATTTAAAGATCTACCATTCCCTAACTTTTTTTCCCTTATAAACATCCCTATTTACATTATTTTGGTTCTGGTCATCTTCAAAGACCAAATCTAGTGCACTATGAAAAGATTTTGAGGAAGCACATAGATGAAGAGATAATCTCTTCTACAGATTCTTAAAAACTTATTTCTTCTTCTCATAATATTCATTAGTTTTTTAATTATAATTTAATAGTATAAGTATCAATCATATACTAATATGTTATTATAATTATAAAAATAATATATTCCACCTTCTATCCATCCTATGAAAAAAATCACCGCGAGTACGTACGTACGACTTACCGTCTCCACACCGTGGTGTAATCTGTTTTTTACCACCACCATTCATGGATGGGTATAATGATAAAAATAATAAAAATATATAATTATTATAGCATAATACTGATTATAAAATATTATAAACCATCAACTTCAGTACCATTCAAAAATTATGGGAATTATATCATCCCTCATGCATACTTATGGCATACCGTCTCCACGATGTGTTGTGATTAATTCTACATGGTCTTCATTAAACCATGATTATTTAAATTAATTTAATTAATAAATAAGATATTTATTATAAAAATATCATTATTTAAATGATATTACTATAACCTAGAAATTTAACATGAAATTATCTGACAAAACAAACATGAGAACACAAAGAAATTAATATCTGAATACTGAGTGACAATGAAATGTTACTAACAAAACATTGATAATAATATCATATAAGATATCATAAAAATAACTAGGATTCTATAATAAGTCAAGAACATTATTTATATCATTATACATGAGTTTTGGATACATATATAGGATGTTGGACCTATGGTAAGGAACCAATTTTCAATCACATTATTATCTGAGATTACTTATTCGTAAGTGTTTATTAGGTAACAATTATAATCCATGTCCATATTTCCTATGTATATAATACTATTTATATTCTTATAAAAAGTTTTAAAGATAATTTTACCCTTTTCTGAATTTTTATTGAATAGTTTGATGGTAATATTTTTTTTGTTATTTGATACGAGGTACTTTTTGTCTTTTCCAGAAAAGTACGTGGAGAATTTTTTTAACTTATACAGCATAATCAAACTATTAATCTTAATAACACCTTATTTAAAAAAATATTCTATTACATTATTTCATTTTTCTTTTCTCAAAAATTATTTTCTTTTAAAATTGTGTGTCATTTTGAGAAAAGAAAATGTTTTTGATGAAGAAATTATATTTTCCTCCAGAAATAATTTCAATTGTTTTATAAAAATTATTTTCCATATATGATGGTGCTCTTTTAAAAGGGGTATCTTAATATCCCAATTATTACTATTATTTTATAATGTTAATGAAGGGATGAAATTTTATATGTATTATTTTATGATGTAATGTTATTTAAGAAACCCATTTTTCTTCTTGGGTTTTTCTATGATAAATTATTTATGTTTTTGTGGCACACAAAATAATGATTTCATTATGATATGGGAGAGAGAAATATCTCCCTCCAATGCGTTGGGTAATGATTTATATCTCAGGATATAGACATTATTGGAACATCAAGTAAATAAGGTTCAGTAATATTGGGCTAGAACGGACAGTAAACCCTTTTTAGCAATGGACATTGACTGCTATGATGGTCTTGGAAATGAGACATGACAAATATGAAATGATTTTCTATGCCTATATATATACCAAAAAACATCATGTTTTTTGTGATGAATTTTGGGATTATGTCCATTAATTAATCTTTTTTTATCCCATGACATGATATCATGATATTTCATATGCGGGTTAAAACTTCCAAATGTTATGTTACTATGCCTTATGATTTTGAAATGATTGATATTTCCCTTATTTAACTTTATTGGATAATTTGATATCACCCTTTCATATGTTTCCTTAACCAAGGTCATGAAGAAAGTTATGAAGTAAGATATTTCAAAATGGATTCTAGTTATGAATATATAATAGGGGGGAAATGTAGATGTCTTTTGAACCATTTTTTTATGTTTCCTTGTTTCTAAAGACACTACAACTATAAAGTCTTTTCAGGGTTTAATTTCATGGTGTATGGAATATAATTGACTATTCAATTACAATCAATTTATGTAATGTAAGGGAAATTATAGTTGTTGTCATAGGAAAGGTATAGTTGACCTTTGGAAACTAGGATGAGAAATACTTAGTATGAACCCTAAGACTTTGTCTAAGTATAGGATACAATCCTAGTGTTTTAGAAATAACCATGAATAAAATATGATAAAACCTAATGTTTCCTAAATTGAAATTTTATTCTTGATTATGTGGTTTTACCATAATGATTAGTGTTTCTAACACTATAATTCTTTGTTTCAATAAATGTCTAGAACTCAACGGAACCATTTTAATAATGAATGTTATGGGTAATGCAACGATTGTCCTCCTAATAAGACTTGTGTTATAGGAGATTGAATTACACATCTCATGGTTATTCTCAAAAAAATTTCTCAAGGTATGAGCCATTCCAGACTTCCAAACAACCAAAGTAAGGAGAAACATTTTGTTGAATCTTTAATGAGTAAATTTTATCCTTCTTTCAGTGGGCTATCTCATCCATTAGTGGATGAACAATGGATCAATACACTAAAAAGATATTTTTAGTTCTACAATGTTCTGAACATGATAAAGGCATCTTAGTAATTTATTGTTAGGTAGTTGAATCTGATTAAAGGTGGGATCTTATCCACAAAATGAGGCAAAGTGATGAAATTGAGTCCAGGGAATGGTGTGAGTTCCATAATATATTTTTCAATAAGTACATTCCTCATATTACTCAAATGAAGTATGGATAAAGAGTTCCATGAACATAAGAAAAAGGATGATGAATCTGTAGGTACAAATGAATCAAATTTTATAATACCTACAAGGTATGATTCTAGAATTATTATCCAACCAAAGAGTACAATTGATCGATTATTTTGTGTCATAAAACGAAGTCTCTAAAAGGAATTATACATATGGGACATTAATTAATATAAAGATATTTTTTGATGTGCTCTCAAGGTTGATATGAATATTTAAGTAACTCATTTGTCCTATGGAATTGAAAAGAAGAGAAAAATGGAATTCAGAAGAAAATATAAAGACCCCACTGAAAAAAAGATAATCTCTCCCTTCTTCTCCAAGTGTGGAAAGAAAAATGGAGTAAATTGACTTAAAGGTAATAATAAATGTTTTAAGTGTTGAAAAGAAGTTCATTGGGAAGTTTAATGCTGAAGTGGTGGGAAAACATTGTTTATTGATTTCAATAGAGAACATTCTATAGAGAATGAAAGTTACAAACATCAATTCTATAAGTTCATGTAAATGGGGAATTATGAAAACCAATTCCCTAATCCATGGGGGTTTTATGATGATCGATGTTAGCAAACTCCAAAGGCCAAAGAAAAAGGAAATTCACATTGAATCACTATCGACGATGTAGAGTATGATAATGAAGTGGTGAAAGGTACACATAACATCCAATATAAAGTAGAGATTTTTTATTTTATTCAGGATCCACCAAAACATTTATTTTTGAATAATGTTATAAGGGTATCACCGTATTACCTAAACAATTAGATGTTGAGTTAGCTGTGAAAACTTCTAATTCCATAATCATCATATCAAATGTTTATAATTATTCTATGTTTAATGTTTTTGTAAAAGAAATTCATGCAAATATTTTTATCCTTCTAATAGTATAATTTAACGTGATTTGTGGCTTGGATTATATTTCTCTCTTTGGATCTCATATCAATTTCCAAGGATGGGAAGTCACATTCCTTATTCAAGATCAATCTATTATCCCAATAGTATTTTATTCCCCACATTGATGACTTTTTATACCAACTAAATGGAACTAAATACTTTTCTAATATTGATCTCCATTCAGGATATCATTAATGAAGGTCCAGAAAGACAATATACCCAACAATGCTTTTTATATAGGGAATGAACGCTCTGAATTTACATAGAGGACTTTTAGTTTTTATAATTTCTCTCTTATATTCATTTATCTAATGAATAATGTGTTTATATATAATCATGATAAATTTTTGGTAGTCTTTATAGATGTTATTCTTGTCTATTTGAAGAGAATGGAAGAACATAAAGACAACTGTAGAATATTAATGGGGACCCTAATAAATGAAAACCTTTATTAAAAATTTATCGTGTGTATATTTTGGCTTTATAAAGTTTTTTTTGGGTCACACAATCGCAATAGATGGGATATATATGGATCCATAAAAAATAGAAGTTTTTCAAAGTTGGACGAGACCAAAAATGGTAATTGAGATCTGTCGTTTTCTTAGTTTGTCTGGATATTATCTATGTATTGTGAAAAAAAATTAGGATTATCTAATCCCCTCACCAAGTTGACTCTGAAAGGATTTATGTTCGTATAGATGGAGGAATGTGAATACAATTTCTATGGGATAAAAGGAAGGTTATACAGTGCACCTATGCTAACAGTACCTTATTGTAGAGAAAGGTTTATAATCTACAATGATACATCCAAGAAGGGTCCAGGATGTATTCTCGTGAAAAATAATATGGTGATAGCTTATGCGTCATGGTATTTGAAAATCCAGGGGAAAAATTACCCAACTCATGATTTCGAGTTAGATGCAGTAATCATTGCATTAAATATATGGAATAATTATATTTATGGTGAAATGTGTGATATTTATAATGATCATAAATGTTTTAAGTATATCTTCACACAAAAGGAGTAGAATATACTTCAAAGAAGATGGTTGGAGTTGATTAAGGATTATGAATACTCAATACATTTCCACTCTGGGAAAGTGATCAAGGTAGTATATCCTTTTAGTTGACAAGACCATGTTAGCCTATCCATGATGAGGATCAAAAATGATCCAGCATTTATGGATTTAAAAAGATGTATCTTAATGTTTTAAAGAAAGGGGAGAAATCTTATTTTATCAAATGAATTTTTAACCATCTATACATGTGAAGATTAAGGTGGCATAAAAGGAAGACATAGATCTACAATAGAAGGTGGGAAATTTTACTGAATTCAACCATGATTCGGATGGAATAATAAGGTTCAAATAGAGGGTTTATATTCCTCCCATATTAGAATTAAAAAGGAATATATTTCATGAGTCTCATAGTTCAACATTCTCTATTCACCCTGGAAGAAAAAAGATATACATGGATCTAGAAGAGTATTTCTGGTGAGATGAAATGAATAGAGATGTTTCGAATTATGTTTCTTGATGCATGGTTTTTTAGCAGGTTAAGGTAATGAGACAGAATCCTAAGGGGTTGTTACAACCATTACCCATAACCAAATGGAAATGAAAAAACATCACTATAATTTATGTCATTTTCATTAATTTTATATTTAATTCAGATGTAAAAACATTTCAATCTTTTGTAATGGTTTAGATTTTCAAACTCGTTCTCCCTTTCCAATGATGGGATTAATTTTAAATTATTTACTAAAACATTTCTATTTTTAATTTAAAATAATAAACTCCATATTTGAAATCAATCGGTCTAAATTATTTAAATATAATTATTCTGTTTTTTGAAAATTAGGATAATTAACTTTGGTAATTATTAGTAATATGGTAAGAGTGTAAACCAGGTAATTAAGGAAAATAATATTATTATAAAATTACCCATACATTTGAATTAATATCATTAGATGATTTTATTATACCTAAATCATACTTGGATCAAAATGGTATCCATTTGAATCCACTTGGATGAGATTAGAATATTTAATTTATTTTATTTATTGAAATTTTATATATATCTCACTCTAATTTAAATTACTAAATCATTTTTAATATAAGGTTATACTATATATAATTTTTATTATAAAAACTAATTTTAAATATAAAATTTTTACATTTATCATGGAAATTTATTTGTAATTTTTAGGAAACAAAAAATTACCTTAATTGCTTAATCATTAATGACGTAGAAATTATTTAATTGATAAAAAACCAAAATATTATTTTTATTAAAATAATAATACCCATTAAAAGATCAAAAAACGTTGGCTAAATCATATTTTTCAAGTATATATCGACCACAGTCATTGAATCATAGAGTTATTGACTATTTAGAGCATTATAGAAGGGATTATGGTAGTTATATTAGTTTATTTAAAGTGATGTATTATCACCTTCATAATATAATAAGTATAACATTTTAATTATTAGATTTTATAGAAGATCAATTTTACTACAAGTATCCTTATGAAATATAGTAGATTGATCATCAAAATATTTTTTTTCTTTTAATTTTTATTCAAAAAAATAATAATATTCAATAATTACACAATACTGTTGTAGTAATTATTTGATTAAGAGAAATATCAAATAAATGTTATTAAAAATGTTAAAGTAAATATAATTTTGGATAATTAACATGTCTAATTAACTTTATAGATGACCTTTACCACCTAATAATATAATAATATTGTTTTTTGGAATTTATTTTGTTATATAAATATTTTTAAAAATAAATAAATTTAATAGTGTCAAAATTGATACTAATTATTGTTTATCAAAATAACGTTTTATTAGATTATATATAAAAATTAAAAATTCAAGAAAAAATATATAATAATTATTATATGGTATATAATGATCTAATGTATTTATTTATGGTCTATTTTACCTCAAATAATTAAATATCTCACCATTTTAATATTTAGTTATTTGTTACCCTAGTTAAAAATTAAATTGAATAAATAACTGTTAATTTAAAATTGAAAGTTTAAATTGACAGAAATACATGTCAAAATTTTATTGAATGATGATATGACAACCCTATCTCATATCATATTAGAAATTGGTACATTTTAGAGGTTTTTGGGTAAGGTTTTATTTTATTATAACTTATTATTAATGGAGTTTCCAAAATTTCCCCTCTCCTCAATTATAAAAGGGCACCTCCTCCCTCGTATATTCACTTCAGCATGAGCCTTCAAGCTTGGAAATACCCTGAAATATTTACTTATAAAATTCCCTATTTATATTTTATAGGTTCTAGACACCTTTAAACACTAAATCATGTTCTATAAGAAGTGATTTAGAATTATCACGTTGACAGAGAAGTAATCTCTCATGCTGATTCATTCAAACTTATTTCTTCTTATACATACTCTTCATTGGTTGTTTATTTATAAAGTAATAAGGTTTCTATCAATAATTTACTAATATGTTATTATAATTATGAAACAACTATATTCCACCTTCTATCCATCCTATAAAAAAAAGAAATCATCATGCGTCCGTATATACGGCTTACTATCTCTACACCATGGTGTAATCTATTTTTCACCAACGTAGTATATGGATGTGTATTTTGTTGTAAATAATAAATATATGTGATTATTATTACATGATATTGATTTTGAACTATTATAAACCATCCTCTTTAATACCATTAAACAATTGTGGGAATGATATCACTGCTCGCACGTACGAACAGTCTACAGCCTCCACGATGTGATGCGATTCATTATATAGGATCTTTCTTAAACCATGATTATATAAAATAATGGAATTAATAAATATGACATATATTATACTAATATCATTCTGTAAAAGAGATAACTATACCCTATGAAATGGAACGTGATCTTATCTGACAAAACTTGACTAAGATCACAAAGTAGTTATATCAGAGTAACGAGTGATAATGAAAAGTTAATAAGATAAAGGTAATAATATAATCATATATTTAATCATAAAATATAAATATGAATCTAGAATAAGTAAATAACATTATTTAAATAATTATATCGGAGTTTCTAAAATATATGATTGATATTAGAACTGTGTTAAGGGATAATTTTGAAATCTTGTTATTATCCGAGATTTTTGACACTTAAGTATTTATTGGGTTATATTTATCATTAAAGTCCATGTTTTCTCTGTATGTAATATTATTTATATTCTTATACAACGTTTTAATGTTATTTTTACCCTTTGGAGAGTTTTTATTAAATATTATGAATGGAATATTTTTTTGTTACTTGATATGAGGTGCTTTTTTACATTTTCGGCAAAAGTACGAGTAGAATATCTTTTTAAAACATATACGGAATGATCACATTTTTATGTCTTCATAAAGCCTTATTTACATGAAGATTACTCTAAACTAGTTCATGTTTACCTTCCAATAAATTATTTTCTTTAAAAATTGTATGTCATTTTGAAAAAATAAATCGTTTTTTATAATGAAAGTATATTTTTATCAAGAATTAATTTTATGTGTTTTATCAAAATTATTTTCCATATATGATGACTCTTTTTAAATTGGGTTATGTTAATATCCATATTATTACTGTGATTTGATTTTATTAATGATGGAATGATATTTTATATGGTGAATGTTGTGATGGAATGATGTTTAAGAAACCTATTTTATTTCATGGGTTACGCTATGATAAATGATTTATGTTTTTGTGGCACGCATAAGAATGATTTCATTATGAGATTGGTGGGACCTATATATCCCTCAAATTCATTGTTTAAATATTTATATCTTATGAGATAAACATTAATGTAATTGAAAGTGAATCTGGTATAGTAATATAGGGCAGAAATGTCATATAATTACAGTTCAATAATGGACATTGTCAGCAATGATGGTCTTTGCAATTTTCCTTGACTAATATGAAATGATTATTTAGGATTATGTTTCTTCCACAAAATTCAATGTCTTTTGTTTTGACTTTTGAGATTATGTACATTAATTATTATGAAATTTTATCCCATGAAATGATATAATGATATTTCATGTGTAGGATAAAACATCCAAATTTTAGGTTTTCATGTGTCATGATTTTGATATGAGTGATATTTACTTTATATAACATTACTGAGAATTTGATATCACGATTTCATTTGATAATTTTCCCCAGGTTATGAGGATGGTTAATAAGTAAGATATTTCAACAATAAATCTAGATATGAATATATAAGACAGATACAACAAAGATGTTTTATGAACAAGTTGTCTATGTTTCCCAATTTCTAAATACATTGCACATATATTCTCCTACCATGACATTATTTTATGTTGTAATGAATATACATCAGTATTTAAGTACAATAAATTTATGTAATGTATGAGTAGTTATATAAAGATACTGATAATTAGGTTGACCAGTTCCTAAATTAGAAGGTTAATGATGATGATCGATGTTAGCAACCTCTTATGTTGAGCGGAAATGGAAAATATCACTCTATCAAAATTTTTGACAATTGGGGAGATAACAACTTGGTGAAAGGTACAATTACCATCCACTCTATAAAAACTAATGTCTTATTTTATTCTATATCTACCTACTCTTTGATATCTATAGAATTTTATATGGGTGTTATGGTTCAACTAAGACAATTAGATGTGGAATTAGTAGTGAAAATCCTTAATTGTATGTTTTTTAGATATAAAGTATATTATTCCTCTTTAGTTTACATTTTTGACTATTTGTTTCTTTAAAATATTTTCATTCTTCATGTGGTTTAATTTGATGTCATCATAGGCATGGATTGTCTGTCTTTGCACAAATCCCTCATCAATTATTGAGTAAGGTATGTTATTATTGATATTACAAACCAACCAATGATCATATATCAATTTGATGATAATTATGAACTTGCTATGGAGATTAAATCTTGAGTATGTATCTTATTTCTTATTCAAATATTGTTTTTATCTCAAATGGTTGTGGAAAAAATGGAAATCAAAAATATTCCAAATGTTTTAGAATTTTTTTATGTCTTTCTGGAAGAGTTTCAGAGCCTTCCACCAAAAAATTATGTTTAGTTCTCAATAGAACTCATACATGGATCCACACCAATTTCAAAGTCTTCCTATAGAATGGTATTTATTTAGTTTTAAGAATTAACAAAACAAACCCAAGTAAAGGATGAAACGAGATTAATTCAGCCAAGAGTGTCACCTCGAGGTGATCCAATTCGATTTGTGTAAAATAAATATGAATCAATAAGAATATTCATTGATTATTATAACTTAAAAACTATCACAACTAATAACAACTATAATCATCCCCATACTACTAACGTGTTTGATTAATTGTGTGGATCTCAATACTTTTCCAAGATTAACCTTCATTCTTGAAATTATCTATTGAGGGCCAAGAAGGAGGATATACCCAAGGGGGATTTTGTGAAATATAGTTGCAACAAATATATATTTATCAATAATGGTCTTACTGAGGCCCATGTTATATTCAGGGAATATATAAAGAGTGAATTTAGATATTACCTAGATCATTTTGTATTATTATTTATAGATGACATTATTATATATTCAATGTGAAAGGAAGAGTATAAAGACCACTTGATAATTGTACTAAATACCCTACGGATGGAAGAACTATATGAAAATTTTGAAAAGTGTGAGTTTTGGGCCATATATTATCATAATAGGGTATATTTGTAGATCCATCAAAGATGGAGGATATTGAATGTTGGCCTTAACCAACCAGGATGATAGAGATCTATAGTTTTCTTGGTATTTTTGGACATTATCAACTATTTTTGGATAATTCCTCTCAAATATATAATCCTCTAACCATGTCAAATCATAAGGGTGACAAGTTTCTATAGACTAATTAATGTTAGTAAATGTTCAAGGATCTTAAGAGAAGTGTAATTAGCGCACCTGTACATACATTATCCAAAAGAAGATAAGGGTTTTTAATCAAAATTAATGAATCTAAGAAGGTATTGGGATGTGTTATAATATAGAATAACATGGTTATATCCTATGCCTTGTGACAATTGAATATTCCTGAGAAAAATTACCCAACAAATGATTTTTTGTTATTTGAGATAATTTTCTCATTAAATATATGGTGTCATTATCTCTATAGAGAGACTATTTTATATGTATATCGATAATAAATTTTTAAAGTATATATTATCACGGAATTATTTGAACATGCACTAGAGAATATGGTTAGTTCTGATAATTGATTTTGTTTGTTCAGTTTTTTACTAGTCTGGGAAAGAGGAGAAGGTGAGGGTTGCTTTTATTTGAAATAATCATGTTATCTTATCCATGATGAGCATCGCAAAAGATACACTATTTTTGTTTTTCAAAATGATGTATCTATAAATAAAAAAGGAAGGGTAAAACCTTATATTTATCATTAGAATTATCACCCTTCTATCCAATTAATGATTAATGAGGTGTAGAAGGAATATGTAGCACTAAAAAATATGGTTAAAAATGCTCCTGATTTTAACCTTGAACATGATGGAATGATAAGTTTTATGAACCATTTATTCATTCCTTCCATACTATATTTGAAGGAGTTTTTCAAGGTATCTCATATCTCTTCATTTTCTATACATCATGGAAGTAAAAATATGTATGTATATACAAAACAATACTTCTTGTGGGAAGAAATGAAGAGAGGTAAAAAAGTATTTATATGTCGGTCCATTGTATAATAGAAATTTTCGGTTGAAATAAAAAAATCTAATAGGATATTTCATCCATTACACATACCAAACAAGAAATGAAAGAAAATCACTATTGGTTTTTTGTGTAGAATCCCTAATACTTCTAAAAGGAATAATTCTATAAGGCTGATATTTTATAGCCTTATTAAGTCCACACACATTATCTCTATTCAAGAATACTTCTCATTGGATTATTATTCCTGGATATATATAATGAAAATGGAATGGTTTCATGGAGTACCACATTCCATGATATCTGATCAGGATTTGAGGTTTGCCTAAAATTTTTTGCGATGTCTTCAACAAGACCATTATAAAAGATTGATTTTAAACACTACTTATCAACCTCAGATATATGGTCATTCTGAAATAAATATTCAAAACATATAGGTTATATTGTGATCTTGTCCTCTATATTTCAAATTTGATTCGAATCAACAACTTCCACTAGTATATTTTTCTTACAAAAATAGATTTTACTCAAGAAATTATACAGATATTTATGAATCCCTCTATGGATGGAAATATCGCTCTTCAAATTTATATAAAGAAGTTAGAGAAATATATCTATTTGGACCTGAGATAGCTGAAGAAAATGGTCAATATGTTTAGAACCATTCAGTACCATATCAAGGAATTTCAAAGTTAGTGAAAAAGATTATGCTGATAATTACTACTGTGATCTAGAATTATAATTTAGTAAGAACATGTTTATATGACTCTATCTCTGCAAGTAGGTTAAGAGATTCGAGAAAAATGGGAAACTGTGACCTAAGTACATTGGTCACTTCAATAGTCTTGATCATATTTGGATGGTAGCCTATCTCTTGGAACTTCTTAAAAATCTATCTCAAGTTTGTGATGTGTTCCAAGTATATATCTTGAGAAAGTATATATATGACAAGTCACATGTTTTGAACTCATAATTTATATCACTGGAGGAGGATATTTTTTGGGAACAAATATTGGAAATTATGAATCATATAGAGAGATTTATGATATAAAAAAGACAACTCATCTGGTTAATGTTTTATAGATAGATCACTAGTTAGATAAAGATACATGGGAACATGAGGATATAAAGAGGGATAAGTATCCACATTTTTTTGTAACAAGATAGCGAATTTTGATAGAAAAAATTCATTTTAAGGGGGGCATAATGTCACATCCTTTGTTATTATGATCCCTTTTACATTGAAATTAATTTTATTTGATGTATTTTATTAAATGATTCACCGTGTCAATATTTAGATATATGATACACCATGCTATGATTTTTCTACACTTAAAATCACCTTAGCTTATGTTACACACAACACTGAGTTTCTTCAAAACAACACTTTTTATTATATTTATTTAAATTGGATAGTTACACAATATCAATTAAATACTGTAATATGAATAGTACAGAATAATTTTTAAATTTGATTTATAGTTTTTTCTAATAAAGAAAACATATTGATAATGAAATATATAATTTTTAGTAAATTCTATATGTTTTTTAAAACAATTATCTATCAAAAGAACTTCTTTTTAGGTCTTTCTATGAACAATAATAAAATTAATTTTTTAAAATTTTTTGATATTTTATTTTTTAATATAAAAATAATTTTTTAATTCACATTTTTAAATTTATCTTGGGTAAATTTTTTGGATTTTCCTGGAATATTTTATTTTTGGATAAATATTAAAAATTACTGAATTTTAATTGAATTTTCATTTTGTTTAATTTTTTAATATAGTTAACTAATATATTATTATTTTTTAAATGTATAACTATTTCAATTTTACATCAATTAATAAAATTTAGGTCAGTTGAACCAGTTTCACATTCAAATTTCATATAAAAACATTTCAAACATTTAAACATTTTCATATTCAAAACGTGATTTAATGACACATCTGTGGGATTATTTTTTAATTATTTTAAGAAAATTATATGATAATTATTTTTAAAATTAGATTCCATATTTGTAATAAAAATAACTTTTAATTTATAATTTGGTAAAAATAACTTTTTACCAATTTTATTAGTGTAACTAAATAAAATTAATTATGGTGGTTATGGTAAAAACAAATTTACTTAGTTGTTAAACATTAATTTAATGTTCCAAATAACATAGACACTAGTTCAATATCAATTTTATGGAAACATTTAGAACATTTCCTTTATTATATCATAAATATAAGATTATCGTAGGAATATTATGTAAGGGATACCTCAACCCATAAATTCTTCTTATTCGATGATTATATAATAAAATATATATCATCAACATATTTATATATCTTATTGTTATGTTTAATACCTACACCAACACACATTTCCATCATATGGGATATGCAATCATCAATCTTTTGTAAAATGGACTACTTCCCCATAAAGCAATGTTGTTTGTTCTTCCACTGCCACCTTTCATGGTCGTAAATAATGATGAAATTTCATTTTTTATATTATATATATGATATTTATGATGTATATATTATTTTTTAATTATTATATATCACAATCATTTGTGCTTTTCATATTGTGGAAATACGATAATTTAATTTGTGAACGTGTGGACTACTGCCTCTTCAACGCAATGTGGTTTGTTCAAGCGTTACACAAGAATTTAATGAGGATGGGTTTAATAAACATATGTGTTATATATCAAATAATAATTCTAATAGAATGAATATATATTTATATGTACCATTTTATTATCTTATTTCTTTCAATACAACAAGGAAATAGAAATAGTGTTCATGCATACAGACAACATACCATCTCCATGAACGATGCATTTCATTTTAATTTAATATTTTTTAAATATTATTATAATTACTTATATACTGAATATATAAGATATTTATTTCATTAATATATATATTAACATTATTAAATCATGATATATTTAAGGGGTCAAAAAGTATAAAAAAATCAAAAGACATGCGGAAAACAAAGAGGTTATTACGTGAAATGAAACATTTACATGGATTTGTTAATAAATGGATAATAAAATCTCATAAGAATATAATATATGGTATGTTATTGATTAATATGTTTAGTTATTAGATTTAAAAATAACATGTATATATATATATAATGAGGATTTAATGAGTATGATGAGAGTCGAGACATAACATAAGTGGATTTCTAATCTCACATTTATTCATGCGATACTTTTTCCTTATTCACAGCTCGTCTATATTGTGTGGTTTATATAATAAAAATTAATTAATTATATTTTCATTATCCATAAAATTTTGTATATTTAAATATCCATGTTATGATATCTATTTCAATGGTTTTTACGTTTCAAAAGTAACCAAATCGGTATGGTTGTTTTTTCATGAAATTCTTTCTTTGAGAAACACATTTTCTTATACACCTATATTATTTTATAAAATTCATATATTATATTTGAAATGTTATATAATGAATATTATTATTTTAATGATATTTTATGATTCATGTAATGTTATTATTTAATAGTAATTTTGATATAAATTCACCAAAGTGGATATATTTTATTGACAAAATATTATCGTTTATCCTTATTGTTTATGATTATTCTTACATTGATGAAATATTATAATCCATTTGTCAATAATTCTCAGGGATTTTATTCTCATGTGGTTATTTATTATATAATAATTCAATTTTACCATTTTTCCCTTTTTTTAAATTACTATTATTAATAAAATATATATATGAAAATCCAACTTCATTAATCTCTTTAGTCATGAAATCAAATTTCTTCCAAAACCATGTTTTATAAATATATTTTTATAAATGTTTATAAATGAATTTTTATTATTATTTTCAATAAAGTGGATTTAAATTATTTTGAAATCATCTTTTATATGTTTTCAAATCTATATTCAATGAAAAATATTTTCAAAATGTTTTATGTATTAAAAAAAATTTCAAATTGAATGGGATATATTCCTTAAGAAAATTTTTTAAATGATATTTCAAAATTATTTTCCATCTAGTATGGAATTTTATGGTGTTAATCATTCCTTTATTTTGATATAACCCAATGTTAAAATTCATATTCATTATTTGAATAATTTTTTTTTGATGTCATGATATTTATGGAACATGTTTCTATTCCATAGGTTATATGCTTATCAAACCCACTTCCTTTAAAGAGTAATTCTTTGATGAAATGATTGTGAAACCAATATTCTTTCCAACGTTTATGATATCATGAAATGTTTTTTAGAAACAATCTATTCCATGGATTATAATATGATGAATTTTTATGATCTTGTGCAACACATATGAATTATTTCATTATGATATGGGTTGTATGTATATATTAGTCCACTGAATTGAGGAATGATTTATATTTAATGAGAAATAAATGGCCAGAACAGAGAGTGAACTCAGTTGAATAAAGGAAATCATCTTCTAATATGGTCTTGGGAGTGAACCTTGGTTGATAAGATGATCATGGGAGTAAACCATAACATCCATGATGGTTTGGGGAGTGAACCCATTCAACTAAGATAGCCCTGTAATTAATACCTAGCCTCTATGGAAATCATTTTATATTCATATGTGTCTACCAAAATCCTCTATCTTATTCCTTGTTATACATTCATGGATTATACTCTTGATTTATTTATAAATCATGTTTTATGAACAACCAATATTGATTCCATGATTCATTTTTATGAGAATTGATATGCAGGGTATGATATTATAATGTTGTGATCACATTCCCGCACTTATGCTCATGATTATGCTTACATATCTCCCTTGTTTACCCTTACTAAGCATATGAGATCACCAATTTTCATGTTTCCTTTCCCCAGGTTATGAAGATATGGATTATGTAAGATGTTTCTAATAAGTTATCTAGTCATTAAAGACATATTGGGAGATAATGTATCTCACATACATATCAATTTTTATGTCTCAATGTTCCCAAATGCCCTAAATTATACAGTCCTTTTGGTTCTGTTTTTGTTAGTAAATATGTATTCAGAAAAAAATGAATTAATGAATATTAATGAGGATAGAGGGTCTCTATAATTAAATTACACATTAAATTTGTTAAGTACTGATTAAAACTTCCTTATTCAATTGATAAAATCTGTCTTGTTTTTTGAGAGAAGGTGAAGTAGTCCCTGGTAATTTGAAATTCAAAAAATTCCTATTTATTAAGGGATCTTTTGGGATTTTTTAACGACAATAAAATATTGTTGTACTGTTAAATGCAAAAAATTTAATCATTAAAAATAAGATTAATTTTTTTATGTGTGATGATGTCTCTGTTATTCTTGAAGAGGTACGCTTTGGAGACATACATGTTTTGATCTTATTCCATTTTATTAGCATAATTTTGATTCTAATTTAATCATTTTGATTTTTTATATGTTGAAAATAATCTACAACCAATATCCATTGACGTTATTCATTCTTGAATAATTTCAAATATCATGAATAAAATCTATAATGTTTTATTTTCTACTAGAACTGTGAGCAGATTTGTTTTTTCCACAAATCAATAAATCTTGTTTTATAAGAGTATTCATTGTCACATTCAGTCATGGTGTTGTTCCAGCTTCTCAAACTAAGCTGTGTATTGAAAGGATACCTAAAACATAACATGACATATCATATGGTTCTAACTTCAAATACCCAATTGTGATGGTCTTATGATAAGAGAATCTATTTAGTGAAAATCACCAAGATTACAAGGAGAGTTTTGGGGGATTGGAATAGTGGATCATTATACATTGAACCTCTATAAAAAATACTATTAGATTATTTTTTATTTTCATAATTCATAATTTAATAATTAATATAACACTACATATCATTATCATATTTTAATGGGGATAAAAAAATGATTCCATCAAGATTATGAAAATGAAAAAATTCACTCCCCCCTACAACCCTTATGACTCATTGTATTATTCCGACCTAAAATTCTGTATCAAATGGATGATTTTTATGAGTTGTGATAAGATCTATAATACCTATGAAAAATTATGGTTGTCCAAAATAAAGGATGATTATCTATTTAAATAAACATGTTTTCGAAGTCTATATGAATATTTTCAAACCTTATGAAGTACCTAGGGAACTATAATAGAGTTATGATTCAATGGAAGTCATGTGTGATTTAAATTTTGGATCCAACAATTCTGTTATATTTAGAAATGTTCCAGATGAATTTATTCATGTATATTAATGTCATATAGCCAATGAGATGTATAAAATTTTCAAGGTTTCATATAAAAGAATTTAAAATTTTGGGAAATTGATTTATAAAACTATAAATTTAATATTGGATATATTTATAATCCATGATTGTTAAATTTTCATATAGATGAATGGAATATTAACAAAAATATTCATTGGTTTTTCTATATTGGGAGAGTCAATCACTCAACCTGATCAATCATTAAATGTAATAAGATTATTACCCTATGAATCGAATAGAATATTTACTAAAATTATACAGTCCACTTTTTTCAGAAATATGAAAAATAAATATTTTATTGGAATCATAATGATGTTTGAAGAACGAATTCAAATTGATGCACAAGATCATATGATGATAAAAATATAAAATACCACCCTTAATGTTATTGTCAAAAAAATATGAAAATAATTAAAAAGAGGAAGACGTATCCTTAAGTGATTCAAAATTATAAGATTATGGAATATACTTCGATCGTCTAGCTAAAAGATCAAGAATATTTTAAAAGGAGAATAAAGTCATCAAAAACTCTTAAAACAATATCGTGAAAAATGGTCAAGATATTAAAGATCTGAGATTTTATGAATGTTAGAAAATGCTATATATCATCCCTAATTTACCATATCTAAATGAAGATAAAATAATAATGGAAAATAAATAAAGGATGTAGGAAAAATTTGGTGGCTACTTAGGGAGTTTATAGGGACTACATCAATACATCTAAATACAATTTATAAAAGGGGCCGACCAATCTGAAAGAAAATATATGCTTTATGGTTATAGATTAAAAAATATTTTAATTATTATTATTATTATTTGGATTATAAAAAAAATATTATAGTTAATTAGTTTCATACTGATCAATTATTGAAGAAAAGTAAAAATATTTTTTAAAAAAATTACTGAATAATGTCCCCAATGTTGTATTAAATGAGAAATATTCCATTATAAAATAACACATATAATTAAAATAAAAATTTATTAAATATAATTTAGACTGTATTGTTCATGAAAACATAATAAAAGAGTGTAAGGATGAATTTAATTCATTCAGAAGTGCTTCTAGTATATTATCTAAGGTAAATAATCTCTGAACTAGATTATTGGTATCAAATTTGGGAAAACGAGAAATATGGAATATGACAAAATTATGAAAAGTATAAATTATTGAAAAAATATTTTGTACCCAGATCAAATAATAAAATTAATTATAGTTTCACCTTCTGTAGAGACCTGAAAGATTGACATAAATGGACATTACATTACTTTTGTGCAATACTTAACACATAACAAAAACAGACACACAAGGACCATAATAGTTTAGTGTCTTTGGAAACTCTGAATATAATCTTCTAATCACGGTGAATGATCTTCACCATATCCCATAAAGATCTTCCCCTTTTGTTTTCTAACCTAAAACTGTTCTTTAAATCTTAGGGAAAAGAAATCATATAAAGGGTGAGCTTAAATGCTCAGTAAGGGTAAGCATGGATAAAATAAAACAAGTCATGTACATTTGAACTTAAAAACACGAACATAATGTTTAAATATCAAAATTGTGAGCAATGACATAAAACATGGAAGTAGATAAGGCATAGATCATAAAGAAACATTTATCATGATAAAATAGCATGGGAATAAAACATGTAATTGTGTAAAAACATTAATGACATGATATGATTTCCATAGTATCCAAGGCATTGCTGCCAAGACCATCTTAGTGGACAAAGTCCCTTACTGAACTGGGTTTACTTGTCATTCCAGCCCAGTATTACTGAACCATATTTACAAAACATTCCATCCATGTCTATCTCATGAGATATAAATATTTACCTGATGCATTGGAGGGACATATAGGTCCCACCCATCTCATAATGAAATCATTATTACTTGTGCCACAACATAAACATAAATCATTCATCCTAACCTAAAGAATAAAATGGGTTTCATAAACATTGTCCCATCATAAAATAATCCATATAAAAAATATGATATCATTTCATCATAATAATATTTAATCCATGTAAATCATATATACATTATACTTGAAACATAAACATATGAAATAATATCATCTTAGATGGAAAATGGTTTTGATAAAACATTTGAAATGAATTCTTGGGGAAAATATCCTTTCTTCTTCAAAATCAATTTCTTTTCACAAAGCGCCATGCAATTTTAAAAGAAATATATTTTATTTAATTAGTCAAGAAATATTTTGGAGGAAGCTTCATGAAAATAAGGCTTTATAAAACCGTAAAAATCCTTTCATGCCGTATAAGTTAAAGAACATTCTCCTCGTACTTTTTTCGGAAAAATCAAAAAGTACCTAGTAATGTAAACAAAAGAAAGATTCCATATATACCATGTATCAAAAGAAAAAATGGGTAAAAATTACATTAAACATATATAAAAATACTTTTAGAAAACATTGACTTGGATCATAACAATAACCCCAGCAAATACTTATGAAAAAACAATCTTGGATAAGAACGAGATTGGAAAGGTTATCCCTTACCTTAGGTCTGATATGCTTCGTACGTATCTGAACCTTGTGTATAATGATTTAAATAATGTCATTGACTTATTATAGAATCAAATTAATTTTTATGATATCATATATGGTTCACTTATAACTTTATATTACACGTTCTTTTGTAAATCCCATGTTAAAGCAACGTTTTGGGTAAAATCATATTATTTATCGTACGTGTTTGGACTTGTTGTTCTTGATGTTATTATTACTTATATCATGATTTAATTACTTCCAGAATGTAAATCATGATTTATATATCATATATATTAATTATATATCCATCATATACATGTATTTATAATAGTACATAACATATGGAGGTAAGAAATGAAATGGACCGTTCATAGAGACGGTAAACCGTACGTATGCATGAACGCTACTTTCATTTCTATTTATTATTTTAATGGAATAGTTATATTATAATTATAGTATAATATCATATATAATACAATTAACTGCATCCTTTATACCTTCCACATAAGGCATTAACGAATCACATCACTTTTAGAGGGCGGTTGTCCGCACTTCCTCAAATGAGATCATCATATTTACCCACTATGGAAACCATAAAGGCTTGATATAATTGGGAATTAAAGAAGAAAAATGAAATAATAAACATAATATATATCATATATAAATATAGTTCCATCATAATGGCCACCATGAGAGGCGGTAAGAGAAAATAGAACAATCATCGTTTCGTGAGGCGTCAGTTTGCCATCACAGAAACATTATGTTCCTCATCCATTAAATGGAGGTGTGGGTAAGTGTAGTTATAATCCTTCTCATAACAACATCCTAGTATTTTGAGGATACTTTTGTTGTTACAAAAGAATGTATTAAAAAGATTTTAGGGGTTGGAGAAGTAGAATAAAAGAAACCAGCTTAAGAGAAACTATTGCCTTTAATTTGGGTAACTTCCTTTAGTTTGAACCAAAAGGACTTCTTGAAGTGCCTTATGCCTAATTTAACTTATCTAGGGGGAGGATAGGGATGTAGGGAGTTTAGTTGGGTAGATTTCGGATGAGCCAAAATGTAACACCCTGATATTTTATGAAAAAAATATTCTTATAATTTCATTAATGTCTTTTGTTGTATGCTACACCAAGATTACCTTGCGCTATACGCAACGCCGTATTAGCTTGCAGTGTACACAACAATATTCTTGGATCGTGTTACACACAATTTTGATAATAGTTATTCTATGCAACATTGAGTATATATATATATATATATATATTCAATGTATAAATGAAATATGGTTGGACTATGTTATACGAAACAACGAAGGATTCTTGCACAGCACGTAACCCTGACTGGGCTTGCATTACACGCAATCGCGACCTTCCTCGATAGCGTGTGTTGTACGCAATACCGGATTTTACTAAACAACGATATATTATTATAATATTATTATGAGCTAGCCGTTATGAATAGTATTAACTAAATTATGAATATTATAACATTATTATTCATCTTACATGTTTTCTAAAACATGGTATAAGAACAAAATAAATTTTTCGGGTAAAATAAGTATTTTTCAAAAAATGCAGTTTTACCGCCTTTTGATGGAGCACCCACATTAAATCTAGTTTTTGTCATGTTTATAAGTTAAATTTTACAAAATAAAATTCTTATTTGGAATCATTAAATAAAAATTTACTTTGGATAAATTTTCATATCATTCTGGTAACTTTCATATTTTGATGAATAGTAAAAACGCGCTATATTTTAATTAAAAACAACTTTTTTCATTGCAATAATTTATATGGTTATATTATAATATTGAATGGTTTTAAAGAATAAATAGAATATATTTTTACCATTTAATATAATGTATTTCATTATCATTGATTCTACCTTGAATTCGTAGGACAAATCAACTCAATCTTTTGCATTGTTTTAAAGAAAACCTCATTTTCTTTCGACAACGGGATTAATTTTAATTTAATTTCTGCAATATTTGTGTATTGAATTTGGAAAAAAATGGATTTCATATTTGGAATCAGTGGATCCAAATTATGTTAATAAGATACTTTTTATTTTTGGGAATTATGAATAGTGACTACGGTAAATTTTATTTACCATAGTTAAAGGTAAATCGGGTAACTAAGGGTAAATATAATATTATAAAATTACCCTAACACATGTCAAAATCCTATTGGATGACTACAAGTAGACCTATATCACCTAAGGGTCGGATTAGATTCATTTAATGGACTTTTGTCTAGGAAAATAATTTAATTATTATTAAAACCAAAGAATGTGACAACATGTCACTTTCTTAAATATTATAAATATAATAATTTTAATTCAGTAATACACTTCATGAACCTTCGAAAATGAATAGTCTCTAGAAAGAAAATACAATTATCTACATCATAGGAATTTATTTAGAATTTTTAGGGACTAAATAATTGTAATTTATTATGACACAAAGATGGTGTATTAATGGTCTTATTAATGAAATATTGACATAATTGATGTTATAAATACCCAAATAAATGTAATTTAAGACTTTTTATGAATTAAAATAAATTAATAGTTTAATATGACATGTTAGTTTTGATTTAATTAACTTTTTTCGAACTAATCATTCTGTTATGATTTTCACAAAAATCAATTACTAAATACTGTCAAAATTGACATAAAATAGTTTTTAAAACAAATATTATATTAGTAATTGTTATTTTATTCATAAAAATATACGGTTCAGAAAAATGACTTAGATAAGGTTATATATATTAATAATAAACAACTTGGGGTTATTTTTTCTTCTTATAGTAAGTTTATTAACTTTATAGTATAAGAACACAAGAAGACACGGTAAAAGTAAAATTATTTAACTTAATGTTAAATCTAAATGATAATGTTAAAATAGGAACATAACTTGTCTAAATTCTATTGGATGAGATAATTTCAACCCATCCCCACCATAGCTTCTAAATAAATCAATTTTGAGCTATTTAAAACCGAATTTGACTTTATAATAAAATAATAGTTTTAGTTATTCCAAAGGTACTCCTTTCCTCCCTTATAAAAGCGCACCTCCTCCTACCTCTTCCTCACACCACTTTGAGCCTTAATTCTCGGCCAAAACCTGCCAATTTCTCCTCTCCACTTCCCTAGAAACATCCTAGAGGTTCTTGTCATCTTCAAAGACCTATTTTAGTACCCTAAAAGGAGGTCTGAAAGAAGCACTTCAAAGAAGAGGTAATGTCCGTTACCGATTCATTCAACTTTATTTCTTCTTCCACTTCTTCTTCTTAGGTTGTTTCATTATGAAGTAATAAAATCAGTATCACTCATATACTGATATGTTATTATAAGTATGAAACAACCCAATCTATCCATCCTACGGAAAACAAAATCACCGCGCGTGCGTACGTACGGAATACCGTCTCCACACCGTGGTGAAATCTATTTTCCACCGCCACCTTAATTGGATGGGTATAATGGTGTAAATAATAACTATATATAATTATTTTAAATTGATATTGATTCTGAAATAGTATACATACACTCCAATAAAGTCCAATGATCATGAGAACGATATCATCGCTCGTGCGTATGTACGGACTACCGTCTCCACGACTCGATGAGATTCATTCCCCACTTTAACCATTCATGAATGATTATAAAGTATATATAATAAGTAATCATGAAATATATGACATAATAATTATACTGGATTTATGTGTATACATATGTATTTCATATACTTAATTCCATTCAACTCAATAAGGAAACGAAAACAGCGTTCATGCGTACGTACGACCTACCGTCTCCATGAACGGTGTATTTCTTTCCATTTACTGATTTATTATATATATGTATATTCTGAATATATATTATATAAAATTTTTTTATATTCTATAATTAAGTAATCATGATCTATGTATTCATATGAATAATTACAAGTCAAAACACAGACAACAAATGAAACAATTTTACCCAAAACGCTCTTTAACATGGAATTTATAAAAGAACGGGTAATATAAAGTCATAAGTGAACCATATATGATATCATAACAATTAATATGATTATTTAATAATTCAATGACATTATTTAAATCATTATACAGGAGTTTCGGACACTTACGAAGCAAATCGGACCTATGGTAAGGGAAATATCACAATCTCATTTTTATCCGAGATTGTTTATACTTTTGTAGTTACTGGGGTGTATTTTATCATCCACATCCATGTTTCCTCAATATGTAATATTATTTACATTCACATAAAATTTTTTAAATCCTATTTTACCCTTCGGTGAGTTTTTAGTAAATGATATGAAAGGAATCTTTTTTTATTTTTCGTACAAGGTACTTTTTGACTTTTCCGACAAAAGTACGAGAAATTTTTTTTTTTAACTTGTACGGCATGAATGGATTTTTAAAACATTATTTCCAAGAAGCTTACTTTACAAGTTTTCAAGTTTATTTTTAATCAACTTCTTTTAGTTTAAAATTGTATGACATGTTAAGAAAGGAAAATGTTTTTGAAGTAGAAAGGATATTTTCCTCAAGAATGGAGTTCAAGTTTTTTATCAAAATTATTTTCCATCTAAGATAATATAGTGTTCTATTTCTATCCCTATTATTACATTTACTTGATTATGTTGTGATGGAAATATTTTTACGAATTCCTTTATCTTATATGAATTGTTTTATGATGTCATGATGTTTAGGATTCCCATTTTTATTACATGGGTTATGCAATGATGTATGATTTATGATTTTGTGGAACACATAAAAATGGTATCATTATGAGATGGGTGGGACCTATATCTCCCTCCAATGCATTGGGTAAAGATTTTATATCTCATGAGATAGACATGGCTGGAATGGTAGGTTATACCGGTTCAGAGAAACAGGACTGAAATGAGGAGTGAACTCGGTTCAGAAACGGACTTTGTCCACTAAGATAGTCTTGGAAATGAATCTTGACTAATAAGAAATGATTCTCAATGATTATGTGTGTATGCCACAAAGTTTCATGTTTTAAGTTATGATTATTGGGATTACATTTTACTACTATGATTTATCCCGTGTTATGAAATTATGATCTCTTTTGCAGGTTAAGATTTCTAAAAGATATTTCTTATGAATATGACGTGATTGATATTTCTTTTTTTTACCCTTACTGAGCATTTGAGCTCACCCTTTTATGTTTTCTTTTCCCCAGGACATATACAAAGGATTTAGGTTTAAAAAAAAGAATAGAAGATCTTTATGGGAGATGTTGAAGATCTTTCACCACGACTAGAAGATTATATTCCGAGCTTCCAAAGACACTAAACTATTACGGTCCTTGTGTGTGTGTTTTTGTTATGTACTAAGTATTCTGCAAAAGTAATGTAATGTCTATGTAAGTTAACCTTCAGGTCTCTACAGTTGGTATCAGAGGAAAAGTTAGTCAACCTTTGGAAACTAGGATGCGAAAACGTTAGTAAGACCCCTAGAGATATTTCTAAGGTATGTCTAGGGATTTCCCTAAGGATAAGTATACGTATATGATATTGTCCTAGAACTATGGTAACGATATTAGATTAATCCAATGATGTTAGATATTGACGTTACTCCCCCTTTATTATGATTTTTTTCTCTCACACTATTCTTTTTGGGATTTAGAAAATGGCTGGAAACAAGATGATTCAAGATAATGGAGGATATGAAGGACAATGGAATGATATTCTTCTTGAGTAACCAAATGAAATGGGATTTGGATGTCCAAACATCATTATTATGCTGAATAAGCAATCTCATAATATGATCAATAAAGTAAAATTTGTTATGTTTCCTGTGTCGGCTAATAAGAGAAAGATGGAGTTTCATGATGATCATAGAGGAAAGAAATTTCAATTTCCCATATGTAAATCATGTGGGAAGAGGAATCAAGGAGAATGTTTCAAAGGAACTGGAAGATGCTTTGGGTGTGGAAAATAAGGACACAAAGCCAGTAAGTGCAAAGGAAAAGTATCAGTTAACACCAGGGATGTGGATAATGGTATTGCTACGACATCAACAATGGTTAAATGTTTTAAATGTGGAATGTACAGGCATTATGCAAACCAATTCCCTTAGGGAAAGTATCATGAAAAGAATCAGTATAGTCATATGGGTAGTATTTATATTGATGATGATGATGAGACTACAACTGATATGTGAGATGAAAGAATTGTTGAAGCTCGGTCAATGGTTTAAGAATGTAGTGGAATGATTACATTTTTATCATGTGTAATGTTGTATAAGTAATCTCATGGTACTATGGAATAAAGAGACATCTAAGGATTGTTACACTGTTGTCTTTCCTTGAGTTTTGAAAGTGTATGATTAATGGTACCAGTATCCATGAAAGATTATTCAGATATTTTTGGAATGTAGATGATATGATCATAATGAAGGGATAAGGAGAAAATTAAATGTTTGATAGTATTAATGAGCTCGTGAGTGATATAAGGAGAATGTTATATCATGGTTTGAGTATATAGAATTTTTGGATTTTGGTATGTGGAAAGAGTTAACTTTTGAATGCATTCATGTTTTCACTAAGGTTCAATGGGTATTCATTCTTCAAGAGAATACATGATTAAGGTATTCACATGTTTTTAATTTGACCAACAAGATATATCTTATGATATATAGGGGATAAATGATGGCATTCATGTGATCATTTTCTTTAAACAATGATCTTGGACCGAAGTATTTTAGATAAGCCAAAATATTTGAATGGATTATGTTGGACATAAGTTATTATTGTTTAAGGATAAAACTTTTTTGATATTGTTGATGGGATGTTATAGTAATATAGCTTTAGAAAAAGGACAACTTGGAGGACGGGCGACATCCCATCGCGTCGGACAAGGCTGTGGGAATTGAACTCACAACCAAAGTGCGACTGGCCTTTATCTCCTACCACTGGCCTACAGGAAGTCCCTGGTTAGTAGAAACTAGTTTTATTTTATTAAGTGGTATGATATATGAAGTATAAGTTCATTTTTGGAAATATTTACGGTTAATATAACCATAAGATGGACTTATAACTTTCGCTAACCTTTTGTTTGAAAGAGATGGAATGACCCATCATTCTATCACATGATCTGCTAACACGCCACGAATAACAAATTCAACTTCATTTCTTTAAGGGATGAAATGGAAATTGTTCAATTCACGAACAACAGTGAGATTGTACCAAAATCATGCAAGTATTTCTTTTACTTCATCAACTTTAGGGAAATGATCTTGAAAACCAAAAATGTTGTCCTAGTTCCCTTATATTCGATTAATCAGATGGTGCCTTAGATCATCACACATCAATAGCTTTGTGATTGTTGTCTTTTTCATAGCCATGTTTTCTACCACTCTCCATCAGAACATGGTGGATAAATTTCTCTTCCATATCCATATTTTCACCTATGTGGAAACCCAGTGTTTAGAATATTAGGGTAACCGTTACGTTTCATACTTTTGTTTTTAAATATTGGTTTTGGTATTCCTTTTTACGACGTGGGTTTCTATTAATGAAACTTTTGAATAGTAAACCATTTATAACCCCGACGAATTTTGAGGGCGAAATTCATTTTAAGGGGGGTAGAATGTAACACCCTGAGATTTTATGAAAAAATATTCTTTTAATTTCATTAATTCCTTTTGTTGTATGCTACACCAAGATTACCTTGTGTTATACGCAACACTGTATTAGCTTTCAGTATACGCAACACTATTCTTGGATCGTGTTACACACAATTTTGATAATAGTTATTCTATGCAACATTGAGTATATATATATATATATATTCAATGTATAAATGAAATATGGTTGGATTATGTTATACGAAACAATGAAGGATTCTTGCATAGCACGCAACCCTGACTTGGCTTGCATTACACGCAATCGCGACATTCCTCGATAGCGTGTGTTGTACGCAATACCGGGTTTTACTAAACAACGATATATAATTATAATATTATTATGAACTAGTTTTTATGAATAGTATTAAATAAATTATGAATCTTGTAACACTATTATTAATCTTACACATTTTCTAAAACATGGTATAAGAACAAAATAAATTTTTCGGGTAAAATAAGTATTTTTCAAAAAATGCAGTTTTGCCGCCTTTTGATGGCGCACCCACTTTAAATCTAGTTTTTGTCATGTTTATAAGTTCAATTTGACAAAATAATATTTTTCTTTGGAATCATGAAATAAAAATTTACATGGGATAAATTTTCATATCATTCTGGTAACATTCATATTTTGATGAATAGTAAAAACACGCTATATTTTAATTAAAAACAACATTTTTCATCGCAATAATTTATATGGTTAAATTATAATATTTAATGGTTTTAAAGTATAAATAGAATATATTTTTAACATTTAATATAATGTATGTCATTAGCATTGATTTTACCTTGAATTCGTAGGATAAATCAATTCAAACTTTTGCAATGTTTTAAAGAAAAAACCCGTTTTCTTTCGGCAACAGGATTAATTTTATTTTAATTTCTGCAACTTTTGTGTATTGAATTTGGAAAAAATGGATTCCATATTTGGAATCAGTGGATCCAAATTATGTTAATAAGATACATTTATTTTTGGGAATTATGAATAGTAACTACGGTAAATTTTATTTACCATAGTTAAAGGTAAATCGGGTAATTAAGGGTAAATATAATATTATAAAAATACCCTAACACATGTAAGAATCCTATTGGATGACTAAAAGTCGACTCATATCACCTGAGGGTCGGATTAGATTCATTTAATGGACATTTTTCGATGAAAATAATTTAATTATTATTAAAACCTAAGAATGTGACAACATGTCACTTTCTTAAATCTTATACGTATAATAATTTTAATTTAGTGAGACGCTTCATGAAACTTCAAAAATGAATAATATCGTGAAAGATAATACAATTATCTACATCATAGGAATTTATTTTGTATTTTTAGGGATTAAATAATTATCATTTATCATGACACAAAGATGATGCAGTAATTGTCTTACTAATGAAATACTGACATAATTGATGTTATAAATAACCAAATAAATTTAATTTAAGACTTTTTATGAATTAAAATAATTATATAGGTTAATATGACATGTTAGTATTGATTTAATTAACTTTTTTCTAACTAGTCATTCTGTTATGATTTTCACAAAAATCAATTACTAAATAGTGTCAAAATTGACATAAAATAGTGTTTAAAACAAATATTATATTATTAATTATTATTTTATTCTTAAAAATCTAAGGATCATACAAATGACTTAGATAAGATTATATATATTAATAATAAACAACTTTCTGTTATTTTTTCTTCTTATAGAAAGTTTATTAACCTTATAGTATAAGAACACAAGAAGACACGGTAAAAGTAAAATTATTTAACTTAATGTTAAATCTAAATGATAAGTTTAAAATAGGAACCTAAACTTATATAGATTCTATTGGATGAGATAATTTCGACCCATACCCACCTTAGCTTCAAAATAAATCAATTTGGAGCTTTTTAAAACCGAATTTGACTTTATAATAAAATAACAGTTTTTGTTATTCCAAAGGTACCCCTCTCCTCCCTTATAAAAGGGCACCTCCTACTCCCTCTTCCTCACACCACATTGAGCCTTCAAGCTCGGCAAACCCCTGCCAATTTATCCTCTCCACTTCCCTAGAAACATCCTAGAGGTTTTGGTCTTCTTCAAAGACCTATTTTAGTATCCTAAAAGGAGGTCACAAAGAAGCACTTCAAAGAAGAGGTAATGTCCGTTACTGATTCTTTCAACTTTATTTCTTCTTCCACTTCTTCTTCATAGGTTGTTTAATTATGAAGTAATAACATCTGTATAACTCATATACAGATATGTTATTATAAGTATGAAACAACCCTATCTATCCATCCTTCGGAAAACGAAATCACCGCGCGTGCGTACGTACGCAATACCGTCTCCACACCGTGGTGAAATCTATTTTCCACCACCACCTTACTTGGATGGGGTATAATGGTGTAAATAATAACTATATATGATTATTTTAAAGTTATAATGATTCTGAAATAGTATACATACACTCCAATACAGTCCCATGATCATGAGAACGATATCATCGCTCGTGCGTACGTACGGACTACGGTCTCCACGACGCGATGAGATTCATTCTACAATTTAACCATTCATGAATGATTATAAAGTATATATAATAAGTAATAATGAAATATATGACATAATAATGATACTGGATTTATGTGTATAGATATTTATGTCATCTACTTAATTCCATTCAACTCAATAAGGAAACGAAAACAGCGTTCATGCGTATGTACGGCCTACCGTCTCCATGAATGGTGTATTTATTTCCATTTACTGATTTATTATATATATGTATATTCGGAATATATATTATATAAACCATGTTTTATATTCTGGAATTATGTAATCATGATCTAAGTAATAATATGAATAATTACAAGTCAAAACACGGACGACAAATGAAACATTTTTACCCAAAACGCTCTTTATCATGGAATTTACAAAAGAATGGGTAATATAAAGTCATAAGTGAACCATCATGATAACATAACAATTAATATGATTCTGTAATAAGTCAATGACATTATTTAAATCATTATACAGGAGGTTCGGACACTTACGAAGCAAATTGGACCTAAGGTAAGGGAAATATCACAATCTCATTTTTATCTGAGATTGTTTATACTTTTGTATTTACTGGGGTGTATTTTATCATCCACATCCATGTTTCCTCAATATGTAATATTATTTCCATTCACCTAAAATTGTTTAAATTCTATTTTACCCTTCAGTGAGTTTTTAGTAAAAGATATGAAAGGAATGTTTTTTTGTTTTTCGTACGAGGTACTTTTTGACTTTTCCGACAAAAGTATGAGAAAAATGTTTTTTTTAACATATACGGCATGGATGGATTTTTAAAACATTATTTCCAAGAATCTTCCTTTACAAGTTTTCATGTTTTTTTTAATCAACTTCTTTTAGTTTAAAATTGTATGACATGTTAAGAAAGGAAAATTTTTTTGAAGTAGAATGGATATTTTTCTCAAGAATGGAGTTCAACTGTATTATCAAAATTATTTTCCATCTAAGATAATATAGGGTTTTGTTTCTATCTCTATTATTACATTTACATGATTATGTTGTGATGGAAATATTTTTATGAATTTATTTATCTTATATGAATTGTTTTATGATGACATGATGTTTAAGATTCCCGTTTTTATTACATGGGTTATGCAATGATGTATGATTTATGATTTTGTGTCACACATTAGAATGGTATCATTATGAGATGGGTGGGACCTCTATCTCCCTCCAATTCATCGGGTAAAGATTTTATATCTCATGAGATAGACATGGCTGGAATGTTAGGTTATACCGGTTCGGAGAAACAGGACTGAAAGGTGGAGTGAACTCGGTTCAGAAAGGGACTTTGTCCACTAAGATAGTCTTGGAAATGAGTCTTGACTAATAAGAAATGATTCTATATGATTATGTGTGTATGCCACAAAGTTTCATGTTTTATGTTATGATTATTGGGATTTCATTTCACTACTATGATTTACCCCATGTTATGAAATTATGATCTCTTTTGCAGGTTAAGATTTCCAAATGATATGTTCTTATGAATATGACGTGATTGATATTTCTTTTGTTTACCCTTACTGAGCATTTTAGCTCACCCATTTATGTTTTCTTTTCCTGAGGAAATAAAGAAAGGATTTAGGTTTAAAAAATAGAAAAGAAGATCTTTATGGGAGATGTTGAAGATCTTTCACCACGATTAGAAGATTATATTCCGAGTTTCCAAAGACACTAAACTATTATGGTCCTTGTGTGTGTGTTTTTGTTATGTACTAAGTATTCCGCAAAAGTAATGTAATGTCTATGTACGTTACCCTTCGGGTCAATACAGAAAAGGCTTGAGAGGTTTGAGGAATTTCATAGTAGTGGTCTTCTTTTATTAGGGTGAGGAGGGGATCTTTAGAAATGTGTGAAAACATTATTTTATTTTAAACTAATATTCGGTTTCAAGAGGTCTAAAACACATTAATGTCGAAGATAAGATGACTCATATTTGAAATAAAATCATCCAATAGGAATTGGAAAGGTTTTGGATGATATTTTAATCATTATAATCTTATTTATTTAAATAATTTATTAATAAGGTAAATACTGCATCATTATTGTGTCATAAATAATTTAAATTATTTTATGTATAAAATTAAAAAAAATATCAACATGTAGGAAATATTTTTATCTTTCAGATTAATATTTATAGTCTAAATTAAAATTTATATATCCCCTTATAAAAATTAATTACTAAAGGATTTTTGTTAATGCCAATTTTGTCATTACATTAAATTAATTAATCTAATGTGTCATTTTCTTTTATAAGTGGCTCCATGGGGTCCCAAAATCGACACAAGGATTCCCCTAGTCAGCCATTACTCATACAATAAGGCTTGGACAAGTGTTAAGGTAATTTTGAATTATTATAATATTCTTTTAACCTTGAAATACCCTATTTACCTTTAACCGTGGTAAATAAAAGTTAAAAGTTACTATTCACCAAAAATTATTTTTATCTAATTGAACCACATTTTACTCCTTCATATTAACTATGTCTCTTGGATTTTCGAAATTCAACTCACAGAAATGGTAAAATTAAGTTTTATGAACAATTGCAAAAGCTCCTAGGAGGTGGGTAAAGGACGGTGAAAAGTTTAATACAATTTTTATAAATCTAAAATTATTATAAAATGATTCCAATTAATTTCATTGATCTTATATAATTATTATGTATCTATTTTTAACTAAAAAAATATTTTAAATCAAATAAATGATTATTTAAATGAAAAGTCATTTTTGACCAAAAACTCAGTGTTTCACTATTCATCAAAAAATTGATGTTTTTCAGAAAAATACCTAAAAACAAGCATAATATATATTTGATATTCCTAATTCAAAAATGATATCTATTTTTTCAAATTCCAAAGATATAAGTGGCATTAATTAATTTTAAAAGTAATTCCCGTTATCAAAACAAATAGTGTGTTTTTAAGAAACAATAACTATCAAAAGATCATCACTTGTTTATGTCAAATTTCAAAGTGATATTAATTACAATGACCAACATTAGATTAAATGGTAAAAATATATTCTAATTACACTTTAAAACCAATTAAAAAGATAATCTATCCATATAAATTACTGCGATGAAAAAAGTTGATTTTAATTAAAATATAGCATGTTTTTAATATTCATAAAAATATGAAAGTTATCAGAATAATATGAAAAATTTATCCAAAGTAAATTTTTATTTCCTAATTCCAAAGAAGAATTTTATTTTGTAAAAATTTAATTATAGACATGTAAAAAATAAAGATTTAATGTGGATGCGCCATCAAAAGGCGGCAAAACTACATTTTTTGAAAAATACTTATTTTACTCGAAAACATGATTTTGTTCTCATACCATGTTCTAGAAAATATGTACGATGAATAATAATGTTATAAAATTAAAAATTTAGTTAATAATATTCATAACAGATAGTTCATAATAATATTATAATCATATATCGTTGTTTAGTGAAACATGGTATTGCGTACTACACACGCTATCGAGGAAGGTCGTGATTGCGTGTAATGTAAGCCCAGTGAAGGATGTGTGTGATGCAAGACTCCTTCGTTGTTTTGTATAACAAAATCCAACCATATTTCATTTATACATTGAATATAAATATTTATATACACACTCAATGTTGCATAGAATAACTACTATCAAAAATCTGTGTAACATGATCCAAGAATAGTGTTCTGTATACTTCAACCTAATACGATGTTGCGTATAGTGAAAGGTAATCTTGGTGTAGCGCAAAAAACAAGAAATTAATGAAATTGAAAGAATATTTTTCATTAAATCTTTTGGTGTTACATTCTACCCCCCTTAAAATGAATTTCACCCTCGAAATTCGTTGGGGTTATAAATCGTTTACTATTCATAGAAACCCACATCATAAAAAGGAATATTAAAACATGATTTTAAATACTAAACTATGAAACATAATAATTACCCAAAGTAACTAATCATTGGGTTTCCATATAGGAGAACATAGGTGAAAATATGGATATGGATTAAAAATATAACCATCAAGTTCTGATGGAGAGTGGTAGAGAACATGGATATGAAAAAAGCCAACAATCAAAAAGCCATAAATTTGTGATGATCTAAGGTACCATCTGATTCATTGGATATGAGGGCACTAGGACAACATTTTTTTGGTTTTCAATATCATTTCCCTAAAGTTGATTAATTAAAATAAATACTTACATGATTTTGGTACCATCTCACTGTTGTTTGTGCCTTGAACAACTTCCACTTCATCTCTTAAAGAAATAAAGTTGAATTTTTTATTCATGAAGTGTTAGCAGATCATGTGATAGAATTATGGGTCATTCCATTTATTTCAAAACAAAGGTTAGCAAAAGTTATCAAATATTCATAAGTTCATCTATGGTGAGGTTAATTATATATGATTCAAAAAATGGACTTATACTTGAACTATCATACTTCTTAATAAAATAAAACTAATTTCTACTAACTAGGGACTTCCTGTAGGCCATTGGTAGGCGATAAGGGCCTATCACACTTCAGTTGTGGGTTCGATTCCCATAGCCTTGTCCGACATGATGGGTTGTCGCCCGTTCTGCAGGTTGTTCCTTTTCTTAAACTACACTATTATAACATTCTATCAATAATATAAAAAAAAATTCTAGCCATTAACAATACTAAATTATGATCAATATAATCTATTCCAATCATTAGGCTTATCCAAAATACTTCTTTCCAAACTCATAGTCAAAAGAGAACGATTAATAAAAAGGTCATATAACAAGCACGTGAATACCATCATTTTTCCCTCATATATCTTTTTGGTCACATTCCAATAATGTGAATATATTAATCATGAATTCTATTGAAAAATTAATACCCATTGAACCTTAGTGAAAACATGAATACTATCAAAAGTTAACTCTTTCCACATACCAAAATCCCAAAATTTCAATATACTCAAACCATGATATCACTTTTTCCTTATATCAGTCATGAGCTCATGAATACTATCAAACATTTAATTTTCTCTTTATCCCTTCATTATGCTCATATCACCTACTTTACAAAAATATTTCAATCACTTTTCATGGTTACCTATGCCAAATTTTATGGAAAACCATAACAGACCAATACAAAGATATTCCAATATACCATAAAAGTACCTCGATAACATTATTCTTGAATACCAATACATAAACACTTCAATCCATCATCTTCAATTATTGTCATGGAATATGTACTTCCTTGATTTAGAAGTAACCTCTTAGGTTTGGGCATTGAGTAGGGTAATGCCCATGTTCTCCACAGATAAGACATTGAACTCAATAACAGTCTGTCACTCTATGACCCTTCTCTCCACACAGATAGCATCTTCCCCTCCATTTGAGGTATTCCTCAAGGTTCTTCTTCCCTCATTTAGAAATATAAATCTTCCTTTCATTATGCTCCTCAACATGCGAACATGCATAAAAGTATATCTTCCTCTTATTTGATGAATTAGGAATACCACTAAATTTCACATTGTTAATCATATATCGCGATGACTAATTCTCCTTAATCACAATATCATTCTCTCTAGGCATTATGAAATTTCGCTACTCATAGTAACCAATTTTTCCATTAGTTTAAATGTTAACTGAATTCTTTATAGTTCCCTCCATTGACTAAAACACAAAAAGAATTTTGTGAGAGGAAAAAATCATGATAGGTAAAACAACATAATAAAGGGGGAGTAACTTCAATATATAACATCATAGGTTTAATTCTAATATCGTTACCATAATTCTAGGACTATAACCTATACTTATACTTGACCTTAGGCAAATCCCTAGACATACCGTAGAAATATCTCTAAGGATATCACTAAAGTTATCGCATCCTAGTTTCCAAAGGTTGACTAAACCTTTCCTCTGACACCAACTGTAGAGACATGAAATCTAGATGTACATGGACATTACATTGCTTTTGCGGAATACTTAATACAAAAACAAAAATAGACACACAAGGACCACAATAGTTTAGTGTCTTTGAAAACTCAGAATATAATCATCTAATCATGGTGAAAGATCTTCAACATCTGTCATAAAGATCTTCCCCTTTTGTTTTCTTAGCTAAAACTTTTCTTTAAATCTTAGGGAAAAGAAAACATATAAACGGTGATCTCAAATGATCAGTACAGGTATGAATGGATAAAATAAAATTAATCAAATACATTTGAACTTAAAAACATGAACATAATTTTTAAACCTCAAAATCTTGAGCAATGAGATAAAACATGGAAGTACATAAGGCATAGATCATAAAGAAACATTAATCATGATAAAATAGAATTGAATAAAACATGTAATTGTGGAAAAACATTAAGCAAATGATATGATTTCTATAGTACCCAAGGCATTGCTTCCAAGACCATCTTAGTGGACAAAGTCCCTTACTAATCCAAGTTTACTTGTCGTTCCATCCCTGTATTACTGAACTGGATTTACTTATCATTCCATCCATGTCTATCTCATGATATATAAATCTTTACCCAATTCATTGGAGGGAGATATAGGTCCCACCAATCTCATAATTAAATCATTATTACTTGTGCGACAATATAAACATAAATCATTCATCATAACCCAAATAATAAAATGGGTTTCATAAACAACATCTCATCATAACATAATCCATATAAAACAAATGGATATCATTTCTTCATAAGAAAATTGAAACCATGTAAATCATAGATACATTATACTTGAAACAAAAACATATGAAATAATGTCATCATATATTGAAAATGGATTTGATAAAACATCTGAAATGAATTCTTGAGGAAAATATCCTTTCTTCTTGAAAATCAATTTCTTTTCACAAAACATCATGAAATTTTAAAATAAAGTGATTTTTTTAAAATATTGAAGAAATATTTTGGAGGAAGCTTCATGAAAATAATGCATTATAAAACCGTAAAAATCCTTTCATGTCGTATACGTTAAAAAAACATTCTCCTCGTACTTTTGTTGGAAAAGTTAAAAAGTACCTCAAAACTTAAAAAAAAAAGGATTCCTTACATACCATGTAGTAAAAGACAAAATGGGTAAAAAGTAAATTAAACATACATAAAAAAACCTTTATAAAACACGGACTTGGATGATAACAATAACCCCAATAAATTCTTACGAATAAACAATCTCAGATAAGAACGAGATTGGAAAGGTTATCCCTTACCATAGGTCCGATATGATTCGTACGTATCCGAACCTCCTGTATAATGAATTAAATAAAGTCATTGACTTATTAGATAATCATATACGTTGTTATGATATCATATATGGTTCACTTATAAATTTATATTTCCCGTTATTTTGTAAATCCCATGTTAAAGCAACGTTTTGGGTAAAATCATCTTATTTATCGTATGTGTTTGGACTTGTTGTTATTGATGTTATTATTAATTATTTCATGATTTACTTACTTCCATAATGTAATGAATGATTTATATATCATATATATTCATTATATATCCAGTATATACATGAATTTATAATAATACATAACATATGGAGGTAAGAAATGAAATGCACCGTTCATGGAGACGGTAAACCATGCGTACGCATGAACGCTACATTAATTTCTATTTTTTATTTCAATGGATTAGGTATATTATAATTCCAGTATAATATCATATATAATATCATTAACTTGATCATTTATACATTCCACATAAGGCATTAACAAATCACATCACTTTGAGAGGGCGGTAGTCCGCACTTCCTCAAATGAGATCATCGTATTTACCCACTATGGAAAACACAAAGGTTTGATATAATTGGGAAGTAAAGATGCATAAGGAAATCATAAACATAATTTAAATCATATATAAATATATTTCCATCATAATGGCCACCATGAGAGGTGGTAGGAGAAAATCGAACAATCATCATTTCGTGAGGTGTTAGTTTTCCATCACCAAAACATTATGTTCTTTATCCATTAGATGGAGGTGTGTGTAAGTGAAGTTATAATCCTTCTCATAACAGAATCCTAGTATTTTTAGGATATTGTTGTTGTTATAAAATAAAGTATTAAAAATAGTTTAGGGGTTGGAGAAGTAGAATAAATGAAAACAACTTAAGAGAAACTATTACCTTTAATTTGGGTAACTTCCTTTGGATTGAACCAAAAGGACTTCTTGAAGTGCCTTATGCCTAATTAAAGGCTTCTAGGTGGAGGAGAGGGATGTAGGGAGATTATTTGGGAAGATTTTGGACTAGCCAAAATGCTTGAGAGGTGTGTGGAATTGCATATAAGTGGTCTCTTTTTATAAGGGAGAAGAGGGGCTCTTTAGGAAAGTGTGAAAACATTATTTTATTATAAAATAATCTTCGTTTTCAAGAGGTCAAAAACACATTAATTTCTAAGATAAGAGGACTAATATTAGAAATAAAATCATCCAATAAGAAATGGATAGATTTTGGATGATATTTTAATCATTATAATCTTGTTTATTTAAATAATTTATTAATGAGGTAAATACTACATCACTATTGTGTCACAAATAATTTAATTTATTTGATGTCTAAAAATTAAAAATAAATACCAACATTTATGAAATATTTTTTGATTTCCGATTAATATTTATAGTCGAAAAGATCATTTATTTATCCCCTTATAAAAATTAATTACTAAAGTATTTTTGTTAATACCAATTTTGTCTTTACATTAAATTAATTAATCTAATGTGTCATTGTCTTTAATATGTGGCTCCATGGGGTCCCAAAATCGTCCCAAGGATTCCCATGGTCGGCCATTACTCATAAAATAAGGTTTGGACAAGTGTTAAGGTAATTTTGAATTATTATAATATTCTTTTAACCTTGAATTACCCTATTTACCTTTAACCGTGGTAAATAAATGTAAAAACTCACTATTCAACAAAAATTATTTTTATCTAATTGAACCACATTTTACTCCTTCATATTAACCATGTCTCTCGGATTTTTGAAATTCAACTCACAGAAATGGTAAAATTAAGTTTTATGAATAATTGCAAAAGCTCCTAAGAGGTGGGTTAAAGACGGTGAAAAGTTCAAAACATTTTTTATAAATCTAAAATTATTATAAAAGGATTCCAATGAATTTAATTGAACTTATATAAGTATTATGTATCTATTTTGACCTAATAAAATTAATTCAAATAAATGATTATTTAATTAAAAAGTCGGTTTTAACCAAAAAATCAGTGTTTTCACAATTCATCAAAAATTGAAGTTTTTCAGAAAAATACCAAAAATACACCCAAAGCTATATTTGATAATCCGATTTAAAAAATTATGTATATTTTTCAAAATTAAAAACATATTAGTGGAATTAATTAATTTTAAAAGTAATTCCAGTTATTAAAAAAATAGCGTGTTTTTAAGAAACTATAACTATCAAAAGATCATCACTTGTTTATGTCCAATTTCAATGTGAAATTAATTCCAATGACCAAAATTGGATTAAATGGTAAAAATATATTATAATTAAACTTTAAAACCAATTAAAATTATAATCTATCCATATAAATTATTGCGATTAGAATTGTTGTTTTTTATTAAAATATAGTGTGTTTTTACTATTCATCGAAATATGACAGTTATCATAATAATATGAAAATTTTATCCAAAGTAAATTTTTATATATTCATTCCAAATATGAATTTTATTTTCTCAAATTGAACTTATAGACATTTCAAAAACAATATTTAATGTAGGTGTGCCATCAAAAGGTGGCAAACTACATTTTTTGAAAAATACTTATTTTACTCGAATAATTGATTTTGTTCTCATACCATGTTCTAGAAAATATGTAAGATGAATAATAATGTCATAAAATTCAAAATTTAGTTAATAATATTCATAACTTCTATTTCATAATAATATTATAACAATATATCATTGTTTAGTGTAACTCGGTATTACGTAATACACACGCTATCGAGGAAGGTCGTGATTGCGTGTAATGCAAGCCAAGTCAGGGTTGCATGTGATGCAAGACTCCTTCATTGTTTCGTATAACAGAATCCAACCATATTTCATTTATACATTAAATATATATATATATATATATGTATGTGTATATACATACTCAATGTTGCGTAGAATAACTACTATCAAAATTGTGTGTAACATGATCCAAAAATAGTGTTCCGTATACTGCAAGCTAATATGGTGTTGCGTATAGCGCAAGGTAATCTTGGTGTAGCGTACAACACAAGACATCAATGAAATTGAAAGAATATTTTTCATAAAATCTCTGGGTGTTACACCTTCTATTATTGTTGAATTAAATACCATTATTCTAATCAATACTGTATGAAAATCTCAAAATCATTAGTATAAAAAAATTATTTTGTTTATAGAAATATACCTTAAGTTAGTTTTCTAAATATTTTAAAACAACATAATAAAATTTGGTAACCCAAATCATTAATTTCTAACATTCTTGGATCTAAGATCATTTAGGTGACAAAAGAATCTTTTATTTAACTTGTGTGTAGGTAAAAGGTCACAAAACGAAAAATGAAGTATTTTATAAGTATAGTGGTTCTTAAGGAACATGAGTGGAGAATCTTATAATTTTCATAAATTGTATAAACTAGATGTATGATTGGATTCCTTAAATGAAGATGAAAAAGAAAAAATAATTTGACTTGGATCTTTTAGAGATCCAAATTGGAATCTCATGAACAAAGACACATATATTCAAGGGTTGAAACACAATATGATAAGTATCTCTCAACTCATTGATGATGGTATTCATATAAATTTTTCTAATAATGTATACAATGTTTTCAAATATGAACTCTTTAATTTTATAAACCCTAGAACATAAAATGTTTATATAATGGATATTAATTAATTGTGTGAATAAATCGTGAATTTTTTAACACTTGTGTTAAATTAATCATGGATTTCGAATAGAAGACATGGAAACTGTAATTTATTTATTTTTTATAAAAATTGTATCAAAAAAAACATTTTTTATTATTTTCCCAATTTTGAATTTATGATTATTCATTTTTTAATACATTTTAAATAGAGAAGTATTATAATTCATCATTCAAATTTATTAATTGAGAGGCTACATTTAAACTGCTAGAAATTATCAACATGAAAATTTCTGGACAACCAGTGTTTCAACCCTAGAAAGAATATATTCTTATTTTTTATTATTTTCCCAAATTAACATCGGCTTGTTTCATAAAATTTAAAAATAAACCTAATGAATAAAATAGAGGAGTGTTGTGAATTGTAAATAACTATGTTAAATTAATATTTTCATTTTATCCACTTTTGGGTATAAGGTATCAACACAACATACCATATCATTAATAGAGAATTAATAAGTCACTTTCTTAAAAATAAACCTACTGAATTTTGGAATAATAGAAAACATAATGCTAGCTACTTTATTGTTTTTGGATTCACAGTGTATATATTTAATACTAAGGAAAACCTTGGTAAATTTTATCCAATGTATTATAAAGAAATATTTCTAGGATATTATGCTACTACTAAATCTTATGTTGTGTATAATAAAAATTTATAAATGGATAAATAATCAATTTATATGAAGGTTTATGAAAGTAATCATTTTTATCATTGATAAAGTCAAACAGATGATGTTATTAATTATTTAGTCAACTTGAGGCTTGAATCTCTTAAAAATGAATTTAAAAATAAGTTATAATGTATTCAAATTTATTCAATTTTAAAAAAACATGAAAATGGTGAACATGAATGTTTCCTACCTATATAAATTATAAATATAAAGGACCATAATTTAAAAATTATTATAATTATCAAGATATAAGTGTTATGAATTTGAAGTGTGTATAAATCTTAGATGAATTCCCTACCTTTATATCTCAATTATAGCTAAAAACCATAAAAGACTAATTTGAAGATAAATTATGGATAATATCTATATAGGAAGAACTTAACCTATTTAGAATAAAAAAATCAATTATTTTATAGGTCATCAAATCATCTAGTAATTGAAACCAAATGGGTTTTTATAAATTAGAATGATGATCAAGAAATAATCATAGGAAATAAATATAGATTAATATCTAAAGGATATAACGAGGACGAAGAGATAAATTATGACAAAACCTTTCCATATGTTTTAGTATTAGAATCCAGTATAATCATTTTATCATAATCATTGAATATGAATTATAATTATATCATATGAATGTAAAATAATCTTTGATAAATGTATATTACATGGAGTATGTATATGTTGAACAAAATCATGGTTTTTAAATTCCTCATCTAACAAATTCTATTTTCATACTCTTAAAGCTCTTTATGGCCATAACTAATCTCCATGATCTTAGCATGATATATAATGTTCTGATTTGTGGAAAAATGGATTTTTTGTTCCGTTGGAATATCCAATTATCTTTTTGAAAATTCTTGTTTTTATATTTTTTATTATGAATTTATATATATGATGTTCTCTTCGGTTAAACTAATAAAAATACTTTTAATGATTTTATAAAGCAAAATAAAAAAATTGAAATGAGAATAATGGGAAAATTATATTTCTTTCAGGGTTTTCAAATCTAAAAAAATGATTATGGGAATGTTTTAAATCAAATTAAATATATAACTATTTTATTAAAAATGGAAAAGGAGAATAATAATACTTATATGACTCCCATGTTTACTAATATAAAATTATTAATTAGAAGAAGCTAGGAAACCATTTAATAGTAACTTTTATGGAGATATGATTTGATGTTTACAATATCTTGCTGCTAGTGGACTAAACATTATATATTCTATCTATCTTTATGGTGTATTTAAATAAAAGAAAAATAATAACAACTTAATATTGTAAAAATAATTTTTTTATATTAAAACAGATATATTTTTTAATCTTTAAATTATCCAAAAACATATCATTTTAATTTAATTTCATATTCAGATTCTAATTTCAAAGGTTGTAGGTCCTATAAAAAAGAGTACCATATGAACCTATGACCATATATTGAAGTCCCCATTTTCAAGATCATGTAAGAGAGAACATTTAGTTTCTATATAAACAACTAATCTAGAATATATATCTACTAAAAAAATTGGATGAAACATACACTTTGGGACTTTTGACTAAATATTAATAATATTCCAATTTTAACTAAAAAAAGTGTAATTATATTTCAAAAAATACAATGTGTCACTCAAGGACTAATAATATTGATAATAAATATCATTTTCAAAGTTATAGTTTCGTAAAATGGTATATATCTTTGGAATTTATCCACAGTGAATACAAAATTGATGAAATTTTTACTAAACCACATTTCCACTTCAATTTTTTAATTTATTAATGGGAATTATGTATATTTAATTTCAAATAAATATTTAGTGTTCCTTAAATAATTACTTTCCATATATATATTAAATTTTAAAAAAAATAGTTTTATTTATTATATAGATTTTTTTAATTCATGTTACACCATTGAATATTAATTAGATATTTAATACATAATGGTTTTACTACTCTTTTTGAAAAATCATGTTTTAACATTTAAATTGCATAATTATTACTCAAAATATTTTCTCTCAAGAAGCTAAACTAACATAAAAACTATAAAAAATTTACCCTCTTTCTCTTACCCTAAATCATGTACCACTTTGACATTTAGTGCTCTTGATATCCCTTCATACCCTATTATCAGAACCTCGAACATTCATAATTTCTACAACAGCTAAGAAAAATAGAGTATAAGTATGAAAAATAGGAAAATTTAAAGGCTAGAAATAATTCAAGAGTAAATGATGAGTAATTAATAGAAAGGTCATTGATTTGGAGTGGTTTATTCAAACAAATATACAATTATTGAAATATGAGTATTTTGAGGTTTTATAATTTATTTTCAATGGTCTCATTAATAATTATTTTTTTGATAGTGAAGTGGATGAATTTTATGAACATTCCTAGTATATCATTGGTTACAAAGATAACATAAACTCTTTGATGGTAAATGATGATGAGTTTTTTGTCTCCTCAATAGAAGTATATCAGATCTCTCAATGGACCCATTAAGGGTTTCTTTATTTTAATGTTCAATCTATTGGAGTTGAAGAACATAAATATGAGGATATTATGTCTTTTCTGTTCCACTGTACCTAGGTAAAGAATATTCTTTTAAAAGGTCTTTATGCTAACTATAAGGTTCTTGTCATGTTTATTAAATTAATAATAGTTCCTAGTATTTTTGAGCTGGGGAAAATACTTTTTCTACATATTCATATAATGTTAATGAAGTTATGTGATATTAAGAGTATTTTATGAAAATATATGTTGAGGTATACGCATCACTATTTTAAAAAAAGATGCTAGAATTCCATTTTATCCGTATATAAATCATGTTTCACTACTTATATATAAAAATAATTTGATCTGTGATGTTTAGAATGATGTTAGATGTCATCATAGAATTATTCTTTCAATTTGAACCTAATGAAAATTTTATTTCTTTTGGGGAACATTTGAAGGAATGTTGTTTCTTGTATGTGATGGTGATCAATAAATATTTGGTTCTCATGCTCATGGGGATCAAGGAAACCTGAATCCACCTTGATTATTATGGTTTTGTGCTCAATAAATTTTTTAATCAATAATACATAGTGTTGTTAACGCATTTGGAAGAAGACACAATGTTGATGTATGTGATCCAACTAAAATAAGAGGTATCCACAAATCTCATGAACATCCCACAAGAGAATCTAGTAGTGATTCCCTTTTATATGACCTAGAACAATAGAGGGTATAGGGTTTCAGAAGCATAGGTTGGGGTTTCAAAATTTGGACAACTAGTTTTTATTTCTTTTTTAGTTACTTATGTGGAAAGAGAAATTATTAATACAAATTTGAAAAGGGGTTGTGGAGAAGAACATGTCTAAATGAATGCTCAAGATAGTGATCATGTTCACACATCATGGGAAAAAATATAAATCCAATCGAAATTCAAATAGTTTCTATTAGTGAATAATCCTTGTAGAATTCTATTATTTAAGTTGGTGAGTCCTCATAATTCCATGGAAATTTTTCAATGTCATCCAGTGAAAATAGATCAGGATGGTATCTTTTCATCGATGATGTTTTACAAACTAACAATGTCATGACCCGTCCTAGGGGCATGTGTCGTGACTACCCCAAGCCCGCCTTCCACAGGCCAGGGGCTGGCGACTAGCACCAAGGCATAAATTGTCGATAAAAATAAAAGGCATTGCCTTTGGAAATTAAACAAAAACCACAGAGCAAGCAAACAGTAGAAGTAAACACTAAGTAAAAGATGGTACAACAGTAAGTGCAGAAATGTAAGTGGACCAGTATACAATCCCAAACTGAAAGTAAAGTACAACTGGAAAGGGAAAACAGCAACTAAAAAGTAGAGCTGCAGTGTCGATCCGTCCACTATAAGTCCTACCTGAAGGGTGGGTAGAGTTAGCTTCCACTGCTCCTCGGGTCCATCCAACCGCTCCGAGTACGTCTCGCCCAGTGGTCCACCTCCAGGTACCGTCCTTCTCCACAATCCTCAACCACGATCAGCGTTGTCCATCATCTGAAACCAACACAACGTAGTGCGGGCATAGCCCGTGCAGGGGTGAGTATAAGCTACTAAGTAGGGACCCTGAGACCCCAGAAGGTCTCCCAGAATCCACAAAGGACAATCTACAAAGGAAAGACACAATCACGAAGTAACATTCGACGCTGCTTATGTATAATCTCATACATATACCTAAGTCTTCAATTCTCGTTCGGCTCCATAATCTGAAGCCAAGTACAACCCAGTCCACACAGGAAAGGAAAACGTAAATCCACACAAGATAGCACAACACAATCCACATAGGAAAGTAAACCAGGATTCAGCTCACACAGAAATACTTTTTCGTATGACGATAGAGATGATCAGATATATCCACTGATTCATCTAAGTTGTCAGACCCACAAAGGATCGATAGGTACTGACCCCCGTAATGACCCAAGAAGGGTTTGTCCCACATAGGATCGATAGGTAACTAACCCCCGCAATAACCCACACAGGATCGGACCCACACAGGATCTATAAGCGCTGGCTCACACATAACGGCTGAGCGCTGACCCACATAGAATCGGACCCACACATGGTCGGTAGCGCTGATCCACATAGGATCGCTGATTGCTGTAGTCATCGTCGTCGAATCCACTAAGGATCTTTGTACAGTCGACGTCGTCACAGTAGCAAACACAGCCAACACTAGGGTTCCCGCACACAACAAGCTCGTTCGGGAGGGTCCCCTCCACGAGCCGAGAGTCTGATACATCAACTCACACATAGTCCAGATTTGAGGTATCCAAAACATCTATATCGTCAACAGGAACTCAACGTCACAGACGACGCGTCAATCAGACGCCCAGTCTGAGAGTTATTGGCTTTTTCGTCCCAGGGGTCCGGTTGGTTTTTAAGGAAAAACCAACCCTACCATACTCCACCTGCGTCCAAACCCCTGGCGTAGTATGCCAAAAGATCAGTCTCACTTAGATGAATCCAACAAAGTCGACGATACGTCAATCGGACATTCGGAGTTCAAGTTATAAGTGTTTCCGCTCCGAGGGCCCGGTTGGTTTTGTGTACGAACCAACCCGTCCAGACACAAAGTATTCCGAAACTTTGAGTGAGATATACCAAAATGACCGTCTCGATCCAAGGATTTCATCGCCTCTGACGGCGCGTAGATCATAGGTCCGTATCCTGAGATATGGGAAAAAGAACCCAAAGAGTCCGAAAATGGGGGTTTCGGGCCCGGACCGACCCGGCCCGAGAACCCCTGGGTTGGCCCGATTCGGCGGCCCGGCGCACTGGCGCGCGGCACCGGCTGGCTCGGCCAAACGGCTGTGCCATTCGGTTATGAGGGGGGGGGGCACACTGCCCCCTGCCGTTCGGAAACCGCAGCCCCAATTAAGGGGCCACTCAGCTGGCTAGCCGGGGTTTTAACCCCCGGCTCTTCCCCTGTTAGGCCGGCCCGCCCTGGCCGGCCGGTTCCTGCTCCATGGGACCGGCGATGACTAGTCCCCTCCCTGCTATGAAACCAGTGGCCCGTCTCCGGCCGCCGGTCACCCTCCTTCGCAGCGGCCCGGAACCGGCCGCGGCCTTGGTCGTCCGGTGCGGCGCGACGGCGCCGTGCTCTTCCACTGCGGCCCTACTCCGGCCGCGGTGTCTTTAGGTTTCTTTGACGAGGCACGGAGGCATCGTGTCCTTGTTCGTTTCCACGGCACAGCGTGACCACGCCGCACATTCCTTGTCGCACGATCACACACAGTGCGATGACACCGCGCCATTCTCTTTTCAAACCACAAAGAAACAAACACACGGATAAGGGAGGAGGGTCGGCCGTGTTTGTGCGGTCCATCCCCCTCTCATTAATCGATAAGAATTTGGTCGTATTTTCATGAAGAACGACAAGGTGGTAAACACAAACCAAATAATTAAATAACCCCTACCTTGAGAATAGCTAGAACGGGGGTTCGCCACAGAAAATGACGTCATGAGGTGAAGCTCCGTATGTTGACGGAGAATGTCCGACGAGGAAGTGGCGTCTCCTTTTCCTTGACATGGGAAGAAGATCCAAAGAGGGTGTGTCGTCGATCATCGGAAAAAGGGGTCACACACCAGATGTGGAGAAGAGAAGAGATGGCACGTCGATCTCTTTTTATAGTGACGGTGTTCTTCGTCGAAGTCTTGGTGTTCTTCGTGATGAAGATGAAAACACCCAAGAGCTCTCTCTTCAATTGACCACACACAACAACCAACCAAAATAAAATAAGGCTCATCCTTATTTTATTAACTCATGCCACAATTCAAAAATCAAAACATAATTTAATTAATTGAATTGGTGTGTTGGCATACTTAATTAGAGGAGAGGAAAAGACACCCAAATAAAGGGATGTTTAAAAATTAAAAGTGTTACACAACTTATGTGGGGGGTTAAGAGGAGTTAGGGAGTTAAGGGAATTGAAAATGTTGGGGCTCATGTGGGCCCCACCTCACCATTAATCCATTCATGAGAAACTAACATTCAGTGGGTCCCAACCTAACTCCTACACCTAGGTTCTAACACATGGTAAAGAGAAATAAAATTCTTAACAAAATTTTATTTCACTCACACTTAATCCACAAATTTATACAACTCATATCGAGCAAACACAACTCTAGAAAAGGCATTCCTAAGCAATTACCGGCACTGCGGTTACATCGGTGCCCTCAGAATTTGATTCCGAGCACCAGTTCAAAATATAGGAATTCTCGCTCGTTCGTTCACTGAACGTACCCGAGCTAAACTTCGGATAAAAATTTCGGGCACACCGGGCCTCGGAATCAAGTGCCGCCAGAAACTGCGTTCTTGTAAAATCCCAAAGAAAATTATGAAAAAATTTCCCTTGAATTTTACGAGTCATTACATTACTCCCACCTCAGGGCTTTACGTCCCCATAATGATACATCGAAAACTAGGGAAACAAATGTGGGTACTGAGCACGCATCTGAGCCTCCCGCTCCCAAGTGTTCTCCTATAGATTCCTGTGCTTTCATCTGATGCACACTAGAGGAATCGACTGTCCAAGCAGGACACGCTCATGTCGATCCTCAATCTCCACTGGGACCTCCGTAAATGTCGCACCATCATCAACGTCTCACTCCCCATGGTCAATGATATGCGTCAGGTCATGCACATATATCCTCAGCTGAGAAACGTGGAAGACGTCGTGCACCCGGTGCAACTGAGGTGGTAGAGCTAGGCGATAAGCCACCTCGCCAATCCTGCTGAGGACCTGGAACAGTCTGATGAAGCGTGGAGACAACTTTCCACCTCTTCCAAATCTTCATAATCCACGTCGAGGTGAGACATGCAAAAATACGTGGTCACCATCCTCGAACTCTAGTGGCCTCCGCGTCGTGTCAGCATAAGACTTCTTCCGGCTCTGAGCTGTCCTTATCCACTCCTGGATGACCTGGACCTTCTTTGTCATGGCCAGAACCATCTCTGGTCACACAAGTGCTGACTCCCCAGGGTCTGTCCTGCACAAAGAAGATCTGCATGGTCGTTCGTACAACGCCTCATATGGTGCCATCCCGATGGTGGAGTGGTAGCTGTTGTTGTACGCGAACTCCACCAATGGTAGGTGGTCCTCCCAGCTATGACCAAAGTCGAGGACACATGCGCGGAGCATGTCCTCGATAGTCTGAATGGTCCTCTCAATCTGACCATCCGTCTAAGGGTGAAAGGCTATGCTCAGACGTAGCTGTGTCCCGAACACCTCCTGCAACCCCTTCCAAAGTCGGGAAGTAAAGTGAGCATCTCTATCAGAGACAATAGATGATGTCACACCATGAAGCTGCACAATCTCTTGAACGTAAAGACATCCCAAGATCTCCACTGAGCCCTGCTCTCTGATGGGTATGAAGTGTGCCGACTTGGTGAGTCGGTCGACAATCACCCAAATGGAGTCGTGACCTCTGGAAGTGCATGGAAGTCCAGTCACGAAGTCCATAGATATCTCATCCCACTTCCACTTCGGGACATCTAAGGACTGTACCAAGCCAGCTGGTACCTGGTGCTCTGCCTTCACCTGCTGGCAGGTGAGGCATCGAGAAATGAACTCTGCCACAACCTTCTTCATGCCCGGCCACCAGTGCTGTCGTCTGAGGTCCTGGTACATCTTCACCACTCCGGGATGTACCGCCAAGGGAGAAGTGTGAAACTCTCTTAGCACCTCCTCTCGTAAAGCGACCGGTACGAAGGTACATCCTCTGAAAAGGATGTCCTGCTCTGCTCCAAAGGAGAAACCATCAGGTGTCTGTCCTGAGGATATCTGTGAACGCCGCGTCTCACAGTCAGCGTCCCCACGCTGTGCCTCTCTGACCTGCTGCAGTAGAGGAGGAGTGACTGTGAGAGACTGGAGGAAGGCTTCTCCATCTCTATCCACGAAGGATATCTACAAAGAGGCCAGCTACTCTGTCACCTCCTCAAGTAGCTGAATGCCCGTCCTCCTGCTAAGAGCATCATCTACTAAGTTTCCCTTCAAAGGAGTATAGACTATCTGAAAGTCATATTCCTGGAGGAACTCGGGTCATCGACGATGTCTCAGATTTAGGTCCTTCTGAGAGAAGATGTATCTGAGACTCTGATGGTCAGAAAAGACTGTAAAGCGCTCGCCCATCAGGTAGTGTCTCCATGTCTTCAGAGAAAAGACCACTGCCGCTAACGTCAGGTCATGGGTAGCTTAGTTCTGCTCATGCAGCATCAACTGACGTGATACATAGGCGATCACGGCCCGCTCCTGCATCAGGACACATCAGAGTCCGGTCCCTGATGCATCTCAGTAGACTACGTACCCTACTCCATCCTCATGCAACCTCAAGATAGGTGTGCTGGTCAATCTCTATCTCCACTCCTGGAAGCTCTGCTGGCAACTGTCTGACCACACAAAGGGTTTCCCCTTCTTCGTCAAATCTTAGAGTGCTGCCACAACTCTGGAGAAGTCTGGCACAAATCTCCGGTCGTATCCAGCTACTCCTAAGAAACCCCGCACCAACATCACGCTCCTGGGTGGATCCCAAGCTAGCACTGCCTCGATCTTCATAGGATCCACTGCTACTCTCGCCTCAGAGATGACGTGTCCCAAGAAATGGACCTCGCGTATCCAGAACTGACACTTCGAGAGCTTACCATAAAGCTGGTGCTCTCGGCGTGTGTCTAGTACAACCCACGAGTGATAGGCGTGCTCCTCCTCAATCGTCGAGTAAATCAAAATGTCGTCGATGAAGACCATGAAAAATCGATCGAGGTATGGCTGAAAGATCCTGTTCATGAGATCCATGAACACTACTGAAGCATTTGTCACGCCGAAGGGAAAAACCTAGAACTCATAGTGGCCATACCGACACCTGAAAGCCGTCTTCTGCATGTCCTTGTCTCAAACTCTGAGCTGATGATAGCCTGATCTGAGGTCTATCTTCGAGAACCACCTTTCTCCCTTGAGCTAATCAAAGAGGTCATCAATCCTCGATAGCGGATACTTGTTCCTCATTGTCACCTGGTTCAGGCGACGATAGTTGACACAAAGTCGCAATCTCCCATTCGCCTTCTTGGCGAACAAAATCTTTGAAGCCCAGGGTAAAACACTAGGTCGGATGAACCCCTTTCCCTACAAGTCCTCCAACTGTACCTGTAGCTCTCGAAGCTCAGTGGGGGACATCCGATACGCTGGAGTCGATATCGAGGTTGTCCCGGGGTATAGGTCGATATAAAAGTCTACCTCTCTACGATGAGGTAGCCCTGGACCGTCGTCGGGAAAGACATCCACATACTGATCCTCCACTGCAAGAAAACTAGGACTCCATACGTCAACAGCTCCTAGGATGAGGCTAGCCAACTGATGAGTGATGGGATGTCCTCTCCTCTGCGAGAGTCCATCCTGTGCTGCAAAGGCTCCCTTCTCACCGGTGAAGGTGAACCTGCTCCCGTTGGTGCATACACATCGCTCCTTGCGCCTAATACAGTCAATCTGTGAATGGAATGTAGAAAACCAATCCATGCCCAAGATGACGTCGCAAGGCCTCGACGCCGCTACAAGAAGATCTCAGCCGAATCACACGCCTCTTAGAGTAAGCTCACACTGCCAGCACCAGTGCGTAATCGCCGAGTCTGCTATTGTAGGAGTCTCTAGACGTAAGGATCGAGCCAACGGCTCTGTCGGAATCTCCGAGCTTCGAACAAGGGAAGCGGTTATGAAATGATGACTTGCTCCTGTGTCTATAATTACTGCAGTAAGGGTGGAATAGAAACAGATAGTACCTCGAATCATCTCGGGCATGCCGTGGTCATCGGCCTCTGCTGCCTGGAGCTGTGCTTGTCTCAGCCCGCCATCTCCCTGTTGTCGGGGTGGACCTCATTGTGGTGGTGGTGGTGAAGCCTCAAAGTGTCTCACACCACCTGCTGCTCGGCTATCTCATCTTCCTCGTCCGCCTGCTCTCTGTGGACCGCCACGGTCGACCCTCTGCCTCAACCTCGGTGGTCCCTCAACCGTCTGCTGCTCCTCGGCACGGCGGGTCGGGGAATCACGAGCCATGTGGCCCTCTCCGCCGCATGAGTAGCATTGCCTGCCTCTCGAAAGACTGGCTCCACGCTGTGTGCCCCGCACTGCTGAGCCAGTGTCCTGAGGTCGTCTGCCTGAGGGTCTGGTCTGCCTGGACCCATGAGTCATCCATCGATTGCCTACTGCAGAAGACTCTTCTATGTGACGCCCTGTGGTGGGTCTCGGCGCTGGTGTAGACTCAGCAAGAAAACTCTCGATTCAAAGGGCTCGCTCCAGTTCTCCTGTCTGAGTCAGAATGCTGAGGGAGATCAGCAATGCCCTGATCTCGTGTCTCAATCCCTGCTCAAAGATCCAGACCCGGAAGAATGGGTATCGTACCATGTCTGTAGAGTAGCGCAAGAGATTGGTAAATCTCGCCGAGTACTGGGCGACTGTCAAGCTGCCATGCCGCAGCTGAAGAAGCTCCTGTATGCGCACAGCATGGAGGGTGGCTGGGATGATCTCTGAGAGAAAGAGGCTCTCAAAGTCTGTCCAGAGTAGAGATGCCTCATCATGCACCTGCAGCATCAAGCTCCACCATCGGCCAGCTGCCGCGTGCAGTAGGCTCGCCGCGAGGATCACCATGAGGTCTGCTGGTGTCCTCACTAACCGGAAAACTCGTACTACTGCCTCCAGCCAGTCCTCGGCTGCCTGGGGGTCCGTCTCCCCATGGATCCTGGGAGGTCACTGGTGCTGGAACTCATGCAGTTCACTAAGGTGACGTGCATCATCAGCGGCTGGGGCTGGAAGCATCGGTGGCTCGGCGGGTAAAGGTACCACCTGTGCCTCAGCTGTCAAAGGGCCCTACATCGAGGCCTCGTCGCTCGGTGGGCTGTCGTCATGCTCAACTCTCGGAACCCTTGCTGGCTTCCGTTGTGGGGCCATCCTGAAAAGGAAATAGGTGTGCCACGGTCAGAACAGTATACCTGGTGAGATGACACAAAGTAATCACAACAAAAACTTGAAACACACATGCAATCAATGTTTTCGTGCATTATGTCGGAAATCAGAAGTTAGGGTCCTGGTGTACGGATACATCAGCCGCAGCACCAACACTGGACTCCCTGGACTGATAACCACACCCAATATGCTAAACACTATTTCTTCACATAGAAATGATCAGAGTCCCATGTTCTACTGTAGAACCGAACTCCTCTGATACCAATTGTCATGACCCATCCTAGGGGCCCGTGTCGTGACTACCCCAAGTCCTCCTTCCATAGGCCAGTGGCTGGTGACTAGCACCAAGGCGTAAATTCTCGATAAAAAGGGAATGCATTGACTTTGGAAAGTAAACAAACACCACAGAGCAAGCAAACAGTAGAAGTAAACACTAAGTAAAAGCTTGTACAACAGTAAGTGCGCAAAAGTAAGTGGGCCAGTATACAAACCCAAACTAAAAGTAAAGTACAACTCGAAAAGGAAAATAGAAACTGAAAAGTAGAGCTTCAGCATCGAGCTGTCCACTGGAAGTCCCACTTGAAGGATGGGTACAGTTTGCCTCCACTTCTCCTCGGGTCCAGCCAACCGCTCCGAGTACGTCCTGCCCAGTGGTCCACCTCCAGGTACCGTCCTGCTCCGCAAGCCTCAACCACGATCAGCGCTGTCCGTCATCTCCGACCAACACAACGTAGTGTGGGCATAGCCCGTGCAGGGGTGAGTATAAGTTACTCAATAGGGACCCCGAGACCCCCGAAGGTCTCCCATAATCCACAAAGTATAATCCACAAAGGAAAGATACAATCATGAAGTAACATCCGACACTGCTTAGGTATATGCCCATATATATACCTAAGTCATCAATTATCATTCGGCTCCATCATCCGAACCCAGGTACAACCCAGTCCACACAGGAAAGAAAAACGTAAATCCACACAGGATAGCACAACACAATCCACATAGAAATTTAAAACAGGATTCAGCTCACACAGGAATACTTCTTCGTATGACGATAGAGATGATCAGATATATCCACTGATTCATCTAAGTCGTCGGACCCACAAAGGATCGATAGGTACTAAACCCCGCAATGACCTAGGAAGGGTCTGACCCACACAGGATCGATAAGTAACTAACCCCCGCAATGACGGACACAGGATCATACCCACACAGGATCTGTAGGCGCTGGCTCACACAGAACCGCCGAGCGCTGACCCACACAGGATCGGACCCACACAGGATAAGACCCAAACAGGATCGTTAGCACTAATCCACATAGGATCGCTAAGTGGTGTAGTCATCGCCATCGAATCCACTAAGGATCTCTGTATAGTCGTCGTCGTCATGGTAGCAAACGCAGCCAGCACTAGGGTTCCCACACACAGTATGCTCGTTCGGGAGGTTCCGCTCCACAAGTCGAGAGGCTGATACATCAACTGACACATTGTCCATAGTTGATGTATCGAAAAGGTCCGTATAGTCAACAGGAACTCAACGTCACAGACGGTGCATCAATCGGATGCCCGTTCTGAGAGTTATTTGATTTTTCGTCCCAGGGGCCCGGTTGGTTTTTAAGGAAAAACCAACCCGATCGTACTCCACCTGCATCCAAACCTCGGGCGGAGTATTCCAAAAGATCCGTCTCACTTAGAGGAATCCAAAAAAGTTGACAGTACGTCAATCGGACGTCCGGAGTTCAAGTTATAAGTGTTTCCGCTCTGAGGGCCCGGTTGGTTTCGTGTACGAACCAACCCGGCCGAACCCAAAGTATTCTGAAACCTTGAGTGCGATATCCCAAAACGACCACCTCGATCCAAGTATCACATCGCCGTTGACGGAGCTCCGATCGGAGGTACGTAGCCCATGATATGGGAAAAAGAAGAAAAATGGTCCGAAAACTGGGGTTTCGGGCCCGGACCGACCGCGGATAAGGGAGGAGGGTTGGCCGTGTTTGTGCGGTTCGGCCCCTCTCATTAATCGATAGAATTTGGTCGTATTTTCACAAAGAACGACAAGGTGGTAAACACGAACAAAAATAATTAAATAACCCCTACCTTGAGCGTAGGTAGAACGGGGGTTCGCCGCGGAAAACGACGTCGCGAGGTGAAGCTCCGTATGTTGACGGAGAACATCCGAGGAGGAAGTGGTGTCTCCTTTTCTTTGACACGGGAAGAAGATCGAAAGAGGTTGCATCGTCAATATTAGGAAAAAGGGGTCACACACCGGCTACGGAGAGGAGAAGAGACGAAACGTCGATCTCTTATTACGGTGACGGCGTTCTTCGTCGAAGTCTTGGTGTTCTTCATGATGAAGATGAAAACACCAAAGAGCTCTCTCCTCTATTGAACACACACAACAACCAACCAAAATAAAATAAGTCTCATCCTTATTTTATGAACACATGCCACAATTCAATAATCAAAACATAATTTAATTAATTGAATTTGTGTGTTGGCATACTTAATGAGGGGAGAGGAAAAGTCACCCAAACAAAGGGAAGTTTAAAAGTTAAAAGTGTTACACAACTTAAGTGGGGGGTTAAGAGGAGTTAGGGAGTTAAGGGAATTGAAAAGGTGGGGGATCGTGTGGGCCCCACCTCACCTTTAATCCACTCAAGAGAAACTAACAATCAGTGGGTCCCACCCTAACTCATACACCTAGGTTCTAACACATGTAAAAGAGAAATAATATTCTTAACGAAATTTTATTTCACTCACACTTAATCCACAAATTTAAACAACTCATATCAAGCAAACGCAACTCCAGAAAAGGCATTCTTAAGCAATTACCAGTGCTGTGGTTCCATCAGTGCCCTCAGAATTCGATTCTGAGCACCGGTTCAAAAGATAGGAATTCCCGTTCGTTCGTTCACTGAACGTACCTGAGCTAAACATCGGATAAAAATTCCGGGCACACCGGGCCTCAGAATCAAGTGCCGTCAGAAATTGCGTTCTTGTAAAATCCCAAATAAATTTAAGAAAAAATTTTCTTTGAATTTTACGGGTCTCTACAACCAAAACCCTGGAAGAGGAATACACATACTCTATTAGTTATAAAATTTAATATTTAGATAGAAAATATAATTACATGAAACAATTCAATAAAAAATTTAAAAGGGAGATAGAATTTTCAATAAAATATTTGGAATATTTGAAATTTTCAACTATTTCAAGAGAGAAGATGGAATCAGTCCATGGTTAGCTATAAATTCTATGAAAAATTTCTATTTCATGATGATTTTTTGATTATTCTAATGCAGAAATGGTATAACAACATGGTAAACTCGGAGTAGAGTTTGTTTCTATTTCCAATTTTAGGGAATTAAGGAAGTTCATGGGTCAATTTTACTTACTAATAAGCAGTTCAAGTCGAGAAAGGTCTTCTACTTATAGTCATCTAAAATATGCAGATATGATAGGGATATTTGAATCTGTTAGATAAATCTACAAAAAAAATATCAGACTCATAACCTACAGTCTGAGAGCATCAAATTCACACTCTGTTAGACAATAAAATGGATCTTATTAAGAGTTTGAAGTATGATGAACTAGCTATTATAAGCCTAATCAATTGGTTAAATGATATGATTCAAAGCTTTGTATAGCCAGAAGATAATATACAGGATTTTATTAAAGATAATTAATTTTAATAACTAAAAATGAGATAATAGACCATTATTTTTATGAAATAGTTTGTAATGATTTTTAATTATAATTTTGAGTCAATAATGGAAGATATAAAGTATTTATATCTGGTTATTGGGGATTTATCTAAAATTTACACCTCATATAAACTACTACCTCCTCCCTCATATAATAGTTCCTATTATCATTTTTCAGGGAAATATTTTTAGTAATTGTAAAAATAAAATTTAATAGAATTATTTTATTTTTTATATTATATTTATTTATTTTTGTTTATCAGTTGAAAGATGTTGACATAACAAAGTTCATTTTGCCTTTATCTTACAAAACATTCACTTCCACTATTGATAACATTAATTGTGTCACATTCCATTATTTATACCTTTTTTTGACATAAAAAATGGAGGACAAATTAGTGTAAACATAATATTATTATGACTATTATATATTAAAATAAGATAAAGGGATAAATAAAAATATTTAAATATTTGAAAACTTTTAATAAATAAATCACTTTATTTTGGGAAACATTACTCTTCTATAATATTATTTGTTTATATATAGTTGATAAAACATAAAATTAGGATTATAATTGTATTTATATCTCTTTAAAACTCTATTTTATTTGGGTTCACATTTCCGATGTTTTCAATATTTTTTTTAAAATGGGTTTTCTGAAAATAAAATCGGGGGTTCTTTTTTATATGTGTTCTTCCAAAAATATTATTTATATTCTCATTTATTATTATTCTCACAAATAACACTTTATATTTCACATATGAAAAGTATTTAAATATTTTTCATGATTATTTTTAATTATAATTTTACCTAATTCTATTGTTATTTCAGGTAATTGTTTTATCTACATTTTTCTAGACATAATCATAGGAATTTTAGAAACACTATTTATACCCTACATATTATGTCGAACGTACGGTTTTTAAACCCTCTATGATTTATGGATTCATACATTTGTATCCAAAATTCAGAGTAAACAGATGAATCAGGTACCCTATATTGTGATGAATGTATTGATAAGAAACTAAACATTTGTAATCAACCCTACATTTGTGGAGATAAAATATGCATCAAAAATTGAATGTTATGAAGTCAGTAATTCATTAAAAATTAACCCTGTGTTCGAACATATCAACTCCTATTTTAAATAAAATATTTTTCCCTAATTCTAAAAATGATCTCACAAGGAAAACATATGTATTTAATACTTGTTAAATACTGATTGAAACGCCATTATTAAATGGAATAAATTTTTTCAATTTCTGTGGAAGGTTTTGATTTTTTCTGGGAATTCAAAATTCAAATAATATTGATTTATATGAAAATATTTTTGGAGATGTTTAGTTGGATAAAAATGTATTTTTATTTTAAACAACCAAGAGTATTATCATTTGAAAGACTAGGCAATTATTTTTATTTTTGATGTTTTCTCCCCTATTCCGAAGAGCTAAAAATTGAATATATATATATATATACATGTTTGTATATTGTGTTGTTTTACTTTCATAAATATTATATTGTTGTAATCTTTCTATTGATATATTTCTTGAAAATCATCTACAACTATTATATCTTCGAATATATTCTTTCTTGATGAATTTTATCAGTGAAAAAGACAATCTATTATCTTTGATTTTTTTCTGAAATTAAAATATTAATTTTATTTATCAAAAAATCAATAAATATTGATATATAAGATTATTGGAAACCATTACTCATTTTTAGCTTCGTGTCAAAATCATACAGTAAACTGTGAATTGATAGTTTCCCTGTAAAACAAACTATTCTTTTGTATACTGATATCTACAAACACTCAGTTTTGAAGGTCTCCAAGTAGGAGGAAATATTTGGTGGAAATCTCAAAAATACTTAAGAGAGAGTTGGTAGAGTGGAATACGATATATTTTTCCCTTTAACCATTACAAAAAAAATTTTGTTCTTCTTCTCTATTTTTTCACTGTATAATTTTCCTAAAGAATAGAATGTTTTATATATTTACAATTTATGATCAAGGATAAAACATTGATTCTATGAATATTATTAAAAGGATACGATTCTACCCCCCCCCCCCCTTCTTGTGTATATTTATATTATACTAACCAAAAACAGTGTACTTTATCATGTGAAATATTTAGGATTATATAAATTTAGTTCTATATGTAGATTGAGGTTATCATATTTATATTCATATATTGGAATAAATTATATCCCAAAATATTGGAAAAGTATGGGTGGATAAAAAAGATACAAATAGTGTGATACTAGATTCACTAAATATTATGGAACACCTTCTCACATTGTAAAGATTATTACTTTCAATTTTGATGTACTATTATTATATTTTCCGTGTTACAAAGAACAACATCTTTATTCTTAGTTAATGCATTGATTGTTTTTTTATTAATAATGAATGCTAAATTTATAATTATTGAATAGTTTATGGAATATAAAATCTGAATAATGGTCATTATATAATATAATTTGAGAATAATTTCTTGTTAATAGATAATGAATCAATTTTTCAAGACTCATATCATATCTAGTTATAAAATCACTTAATTGGCCATATTAATGAGAATGGTTTTCAAAAATCATATCAGAAAATGGTATTTATATTCTTTTTAAATGAAATCATTGGATATATTTCAGTCGTAATTGTTATTTAAAATGACAAACACTAAATTTAGTTGAAAAGGTGTGATAGAATTATAGCATCTATAATTAGTTTATACATATGTTAAAGGCCATATCCAAAAGAATCTAGGTGTAGATAATCATTCTTTATATCTTTTACTAATGATTTATATAGATATAGATATATCAACTTGATGAGGTATTGGTATTATTCCTTTTAAAAATTTATAGAATATATGAATAATTTTCAGAATTATCATGGAATGAATATCATGAAACATCACTAAAACTATGTCGTGGAATAACTAAACCCATAGTTCATTGATCATCTAAAAGAGTTTGGTACATTATACCAACATACCCCTCCTTATAAACCATTGTGTAAAGATTTTATGAATCATTTTATACTATAAATAGAGAGATCGATGATTATTCATAGAATTCATCAATTATACTTATAGGGATAGATATTCTACACTAAAACATATGCACCAAATTAAGCTACTACTACATAGATAATTGGGATTATATAAGAGTTGTGGAATGGAAATAGGAATTGTTTTTCACGTATTCCTAGATAGAGAAAAGGAATTCAGCTCACCGCAGAAGAATCAGATTCTCTTCAGCTCTGTAGTGTGATTCATGGTATAGGCTTGTCCTCCTGGCAGGTGGAATACATTATCATAAAATGAAAAATTATTATGATAGGGGGAATAGATGTTTTTCATACCTAGAATGAGAGTAATTTAGTTTCTAGCTTCCTTACTTCGAAGTCAATTCAAGGTACCCAAATTTGTTTTTATACTGATTTGGGGACCTTTCCTATTACTGGGATGAATTCTTTTTGTGATGATGCTTTGGGTCTTCACTTCATTAGACCCATTTGATGTATTTTTGCTATAATTCAATCCTTCATTTAAAAAAAATATTATTGGTTGTCAAAAAGGTCAACGTTGATATATGTTGCAACTTTCTTGGAAGGGAACACATCTCAAGAGCACAAATGTTTAATTCAATGATCATTAATATTAGGATGTGAAATATTTTGAATAAGTACAAATTCCACAATACAAAATGGAAGAATTTTTTCTTGATACATAGGTACTCTGTAGGAGCCCCATAGAGTTTAAAAAGATATAGAGATATGGTAATCTAGTTAATGAGAAAGGTGACACACTTATTAGTCCTAATTAATGATGCTAGATAATATAAGGAAATAAAAAACATCTCAAAATTTAAAAAGTTTAAATAATAACTGAATTATGAAATGAATTCTTTCTACCAAAACTATATATGGTTTTAAATGATCCTCCAGTTTATATAAAATATTTTGGGTATGAATTTGTATTCAAGATTAAAATGGACATAGATGATTTATTTAGTGACTGTAAAGCATGAAAATTTTCAATAGGGACAAACTAAGGATAAGGTATATAATATGATTAAACCTTTTCATGAACTAGTTTACTATAAATCCTTAGATCTCAACCTTACATAACGCATTACACAAATTTTTTGATTTGGAAAATGGATTTCAATGACACATTCCTAGTCAGAATCCCTTTGGGATATTTCTACATGAAACATACATAAGGTCTCCTCATATTAAAGGATTTCAACAAGATTTAAAAGTTTTAATGATCCTTTTATCAGTTAAAGTAAGATCAATATGATAAAAGTATCATTTTTCCGAAATCATAAGAGAATATAGTTTCAAAAAAAATTATTGTGGGACCTATGTCTACAATGGGGTTTATGGGAGTATTATAGGTTTATTAGTAGTATATGTTGATTATATATTACTTATGGGAAACTAGATTCCATTGTAATTGTCATTTATGACATGGTTGACCAAATTCATCTCCACAAAAAGATTATTTGAAGTTTTATACATTTTAGATATGAGGATCCATAGAGATATATCTAAGAGGCTTCTTATAATAGGTCATGTTATATACATTTGAATGGTGTTTAAGAGATTCAATATGTTACAAATCAAGAGGGGACTTATTATTATATTTCACGTTTTACAACTCTCTAAGAAAATAAATGCTTGGATATAAGAAGGGTGATAATGAATGGGAATAATCCCTTATGAATTATGGAATGGATCTATCATGTATGTAATATTATATACTCAAATTTAGGTTTCTTAGACATTGATCATTGTATGAAAATATCAAGAATACCATGGAGAGCTATATTGGGTAAATATAAATTCTCTAAAAAATTACCTTAAGTGTACCATGGATATGTTATTTATCTACTGTGAAGATGAGGATATTGTTATGAGGGGACAAAAATATTATAGTCTCATAAAAGATCATAATGATCTAAAATCATATTCATGATATATTTTTTTCATTAACGGAGGAGTGGTGATCTTGAATAGTTATAAGTATCCAATGGTAATAATTTTTATTAAAGAGTTTAGGTATGTTGAAACTTATAGTGCAAGTAATGATTGAGTGTCGATACACAACATCATCCAGGAGATTAGATTTGTACCGAGATATAATGTTCTAATCACTTGATATTTTGAGAATTTTCACAATAAGGTGTCTTTTCATTCAGTACGTACAAGTGAGTCTCTAAGAAGAGATATAGTGAGGATAAACCCACACATGGAAATTTCTGATGGTATATCTGTCATTGGATATTCCTATATATGAAAATATTTTTTATTCCTCACACTCTATATTGTTATTAATGTCTATAATAAATTTCCCAACCACAATTTATGGATAAAAAATATGATTGAATATGATCATAGTGAGGTATTATTTGTTAGGTGTGTCATAAGTGGTATGACATTAATTGAATAAGTCGTTAAATGATTTTTACCATATATATAAATGAAATAAGTATCTCTGCACCTTTAATAAAATGGATCTACCTAGTTAAATATATGGATAGGGTATCCTATGGAAAAGTTCATTTCATGCATTTAATGAAAGATAAATCAAACATGTAGGGCGACAAGAAAAGTATGCACTCTACTTGATAAGATATCAATAAAAAAATGGATTATGTTACATAATAATATTTATATAAAGGTTGTTTTTCTTATGATATTACGTTCATTCATTAGGGGTGCCTTGACATATTGTTAGACATTGATCGTGGACTTTAGTTAAGTTTACCTATTTAAAATAAGTGTCCTAGAGGTTCACACACTATGTTTGTCCAAAATATCATTAAACTGTTTTGAATTTAATAATATGAATTAATATTATTCTAGTCTTAAGGAATAATTATTCATGAATTTTTTTTCATTGTAATTTAGACCAAAGATATTCTGGTCTAGATTATGGGATTGGAATTATTTGTCTTTTATAATTATTATCTAGGAAATAAAAAATATATTTATTTATTCCCTTATTTATTAATTACATAAATAAGAATAACAATTTAGTTTCATGGATACAAAAATAAATATTGATCAATGAGTTTAATGAATATAAAATTTATTTATTTATCAAATGGATAATATTATTAGATAAAATGTTTTACTATTGATGGTTCCGTAATTCAATGACGGATTGAAGGGGATAATTTAATGGCCTGATGAAATGATATATTTTATTAAGTATTATTTAAATAAAAATTAATTAATTAATATAATAAATGGTTTTTAATTAAACTCATTTCATGGATTTATTATTATTATTAATTGACATATAGATTATTTTGAATAAAAAATTGTATAACGGGACTTTCATAAATTGTAAAAAGTTTAATGCTAAGTATTAAATAAGTGGTAGATATTTTATAGGTGTGATACTTATTGTGAATAGTAAAATACTGACTATAATTATCTCTATCCCTAGGGACATTCACCCCCACCCCCCAATAACGATCTTATACAGAACTGTAGAATAAATTTATATGATTAAAAATAAATGGAAATAAGAACTTGTCTATTCCACTCTAGTATCATTCAATTCAAAAAATTAATCCAGAGATTCATGGAACATGTGTGGATAAACCAAGAGGATTTGTCACATTAATTATCAACCCCAATTGATAACATCACTAAAGAATAAATGAAAAATTATCAATAGTATTATTATGTTTATTGAAATATTTATTTTAAATTAATTATGAATTAAATGATTAAGATCCTATCTTATATTTTCTAGAGTTATTTTTGATATGTTTTTAGGATTTTATCCATTGAATCAAATAAAAAAATTGAATTTGTCTCATCACTATTTTTGTTCCATAGAACCCTAAATTGGATTGAATGGATGATATGGAGGGATCCCTTTGTGCTAGTGAAATATATAACGTTATGTCCTTTATAGGGCTCGAGTAACAGCTTGATCCTATCTAGCAAGTCATTTCATAATTGAGAAAGGGATATGTGTGGTATCTGAATATGCATAAATACCATTCCAGATGGAGCTGTGGAGGTCCCTCTACCTAAACCATCCCACTGATAAAACATGTAATTATTTCTCAATATTATCTAAATATTGAGAAACATATTCCCCCCCAATATCTATTTCAGATAAATATATAGTAATTTTTATACATTTATTAATATATATCATAATATTGAGGGTTTAGAGATGATGGATGCTTGTTTAAAGAGTTTTTTATAATTTAAAAAAATTAAACCTAAATTTATTGTGAATCAACACAAAATAAATTTTAGGGTTCAGTATTTTTATTTTTTTTTTCACTTTCATAATAATATTGTAATAGTTCATTCAATTGAATCATTTTGAGCTTCCCATACTAAAAAAATTAAATGAATAATTTTGATATGGATTTAAATGCATAAAATATGACAATATATGTAAAAATGAAGAGGTATCAGAAACACCCAGTAGAACCAAGGAACATGGGAAATAATATTATTAAACTATTTTAATTAAAATTTAATATGATGAAGGCGTTTTGATGAAATTTTATGTTATGCTAGATGATGAAAATTCATCAATTTTATTTGCAGTTATTATCCTTCAAAAAATATTACAAACTATGAAATATGTTTTTTTGAGATATATATACTGATTATGCTTGGTGGTTGTAGTCATAATATGTGTATAGTTCTCATATTAAATACATGGCCTTCTTTTTAACATGGAATGTAATTGATGGTATAAATAATGAGAAACAATTATAATAAAATTTGAAATTATGACATGATGTTTCTTGATGTAAAGTCTAACCTTGAGATTTGTTCAATGATTAGACATCACAAGTTATGATAGTAGAATCTTTATTGATATATATAGTGGTAGGGTAGTGTATATATATTGTGATTCTAAAATAGTTGGAGGAAAATCACATTGTTCAATATATAATTATGGTAGGATAATTTACATATAAATGACAAAAGTCTATCAAATCATTCATGAATTTATTTTTTGTAGACTTTTTTTAATTTAATTATACAAATAAATATTGAGTAACAATGCAAACCACATAGATGGGATTAGTTTTAAAGGAGTTCTGTATTGAATAAAACATCATAATCATTAAATTTGATGGCGAATCTATTTCTCTATAGAACATGTATAAGAAGATAAAATATTCCTTGTAAAATAATTTATAATCAAAATTCTTAATTAAATATGATTAAATTGATATTTAGGGGAATTGAAATCAAATGAAACAACTAATAACTATGTTTATGTCATAATTCACAGAAAATTTAATTTTTAGAATAAATTTATTTTTTATAGAAAAGTGGGAATCCTTTCATGTTCTATATAGGAAATCAACATACACCATAAGAAATATCGGAATCATTGAAGCCAAGTTTACATCTATTAAAAACCATATTCATAAATAAAATCCATTGTAGAGTACTGAAATTCATGTATAGATCATCCTTTGTGAGGTATTCAAAAATATAATATATCTTGTTCCATGATTTGATATACTCTTCCATTGTAATAATCCATTCACTGATGCTCCATGTCAGAATATGATCTTGCATATTGAACCATACAAATTTTTCCTTATTATTTTCCAATCAAATCACCATATTGATAGTCATATTATCCACCACTTGTGTAGAATTGATCTGAAAATCCTCCACAAAAATTATTTCATTAGAATGAATAATAAGTCTTATTCTTCCATGTTTTCCCCAGATCTATTATCTTATTCCCAAGCCCAATAGATGGTTACAACCTTCTACATAATTGGAGCTTCCATCAACAACCACCCGGGTCAATTTCCATATTATTACCACACATTTACATTTAATTTTCTCTATGAAGGATAAAACTATTCATGCCTTCCAATTATGATACATGAGTTCACTATCAAACGCCTTATTCCTTCTGAGGGACATTATTTCGACAATATTGGGCGACTGAAATTTGTCCTTACATCCATTAAAATTTTTTCCCTTTATAAAAATTCATCTCCCTAAATACCTTTTTCTTTATGTCCCTTTTTCCGGGTTTCATTGTGTAGGACTCTTTCGGTCACTCCATTAAAACTTTTCACCTAAACATGACTAGATATATCATCCTCTAAATATATCTTTTAAACTCATTGGATATTAGAGAAGTTTTTCACTTGTTTTGGGGTTTGGATAACTATTCCATCTTGTATTACATCCCATTATTTATGAACTGACCCTTATCCTCCGGATCTTCAAAGGGATTACTAATATTATCAGTTTAGATTTTACTTCTCAGCCTCATCCAATTTGTTTCAATCACCCATATCCCACTACCTCAGCTGGTTGTGCATACTGTAACATGTTCCTCACCCACTACTTGTAACACTTCCTTAGGTTTAGTTTATTCTATTTTTTTCAAAGGATCCTCATTGGATTCTACCTTAGCTATATTTATTTTAATTTTTACAAGACCAATTTCACAAAAACTCTCTAAATCACATCTCAACATTCCATATCTATCAACTACCTTCATATAAAAATATAACAGTTGTTCCCTCTTTTTTATGGTGTAAATATTCATTGTTTCCTTAATACCTAATTATCTAGCTATGAGACTAGCAGGAAGTTTTATCACAGTCAGACCCTATCCCTCAAGTGAAATCATGATTACCTTAAGTGTGAAAACATAGAATATTCGGAAAGAAGGAACTTCTACACTATGTTACTTTATCAAAACCTATATTATAGTATCATATCCAAATCTCACACCATTTTATTTACTAATTCAGTCAATAGAAACACCAATTCGAACATGTTCCTCCAACTCGTAACCAAAATAGTCATTAATATATAACCACTACTTCTCAGTCCCACATCAATATTATTGTATTGTTTTATTATCCCACGCCTACACACTAACATAAAGGAACCCACTTTTTTAAACACAAAGCATAAATCAATCCACAACTCAAAAAAATAGGTTTCATATAGTATAACTCTTTACCAAACCAAATATAGACATTATATTCTTTCATTATTGAAACATCATGTTAAATGAAAATTAATAGATTAGTAGGATGTCAAGCAGATCTAATTATACTATTCAAACATAAAGATCAACCAACTAAATATTCTGACGTTGGAATAATCAAGGGATTATGAAAAGGAATACTATGTTCTGAAACACTATACAAAATCACCATGATCAAGGTATCTCATTTCATTAGGAAATCATAATACCACCAAAATAATAAGGGGGCATTAGACCAATCCTAGACCAAATCATTCATCGAAGTGAACTAAATCATGATGTATCTATTGCTAAGGAGACCCATGGTTGATCATTCCTATCATCCCAAATATCTAAAAACAAATCTATTAAATGGATTTTCTAATTATAAATGTTGTTTTTAAACAATCTATTATTTTTAGATTTAAACATGATTAGACATATGTAAACTATGAGCATGATCTTGAATGATGTAGGAATCCATCGTACAAGTCTATAACATTAGGGATAAGTGTGATATGAGGGAAAGAGGAAAGGTAATTGGGGTTAGAAAAGGACGTGCATGATGTACACTCCCCCTCGAATGATGAAGGAGGTATATCTCTCCCTGTAGGGTGAAGGATAGGCTTAGTGGCGATCACCTCTTATTTTGGGAAAGGATGGATGCTTCCATCACCTCATTTTTGTTGTTATCCAACAAATGAAATTCAGAAACCATATTGATTCACCATATATTCTCTCTAACATCACAAAATATAATCCCATTGATATTTTGGTTGCAATAATATTTTTTATCTCTTTTACATTGTAGTATGAATCTGAACTAATTAATGGTATTGTGAGTGATTTAACTACCTCAATAGTTTAGAAACAGTTTGTCTTGGTATCCAAAAAATACGTGTGTGATATTTTAGGCCACATATTCATTACCAAATATACTATGAATAATTTTATTATACCTAATGTATATTTTAACCTCAATTACATCATTCTCACACTTATATATTCCCAATTATGGGAATCTAGATGATCATTAATAACTAGTATAGGATCACTCAACATAAGCTGTTTCAAAAAATTGAATAATATTTTAAAAAAACTCATTCCTATATTTAAATAACTTAAATAACCCATGACAAATAGTTCTCGAATAAAAAATTTAAAAAAATTAGAAATAAATCACAATAGTTATCGCACTAGGTATACTAGTTTCTCCTCCAAGTCACTAGGAAAATCCCTAGTATTACCTCTCCTTATAAAGGGTCCTATGGGTTTTATAATGATTCTATCTAATAGAAAATATCCTTCTACCTAATTTTCTTCCCATATTAAAAAAAATCTAACCCTTACTCTTTCATCATGGTGTTGTATAGATAATTGCCACATTTTTTGAAGTATTCATGTTATTAATTCCTTGAGAAAGTTACCTATTAGTTACAATATCAATAAAAATTTTAGAACCATGTTTTTCTATGATTCTGTATTCATTCTTTGTTTTGGGTCATCTTACATGTGTCCAAATTATTACCCCTTAACCTAATTGGTAAGTTAGTTATATATGAATGTTTATCTGCCTCTAATGTTGCTTGAATGTGTACAGCGTGTTATACTATTCAATAATGGTTCTGGGATCTTCTATTTTTCTCAACTCAAATTCATATTCATTAGAAATATTCTCAATTTCATGAATCTTTATGAATAAATCCGGATTATTGACTTTCTTGTTCATTAAAGTAAAATAATTTCTGGGATGTGGGTAGTGTTACACTATTTTTGTGGCATGAATTGGGAATAAATATGGTTAAATGAGTTCTTATTAACAATATTGAAATCATAGTCAGTGTGTGGTACTACCAAATTTGATGATTGGAGATTGGATTTTCAGGTTTTTAATTCGAGGATAAGTTCCATGGAAGTAAAATAATGATAATGTTTCCTGTGTTGGACACTATTATTAACATAAACACAGTTGTAATTGTAAATGGAATACCATTCACGTTGGACAAAGACATTTTTTAATACTTCATTCTTTTATGGGATACAATATTTCTAGAGAAACTTCGTTATTACTCAATTAGATTACGATTTAGATGAAATTTAATTCTATATATTGTATGTGTTCTATTGGATCACTCACTATATAACTATTTGAATTAATATGTTACTAAATTATGAATAAATACTAAAATTGAAAATGGATTAAAAATAATAGTTAAATAATATTATACAATAAAAAAATTTAACTTATTATTTTCTAAAATTTGGTACTCAAAAATAATGACAAACTTATATATAAAAATGTGTACAATTTTATATTAAATTATATATTTATAAAAATCAATATTTGAGATCATAAAATGATCTAACATCATAAAAAAATTATATATTAAATCACTCAATACACATCCAAAATATTTAAGAAACATTAGGGAAATCACTAATTAAAGACCAACAATTAAACCTTTATTTTCCTAAAGAATCATCCTGAAACATTTCACAAAGTTATTCACACTATGAAATTGTTAATTATAATATTAATTGGAAATATTAACTCATGGTTTTGCATTAATTATTATGATTTAAAACATTATAATTCCATCAAGTTCTCAAATGAACTTGTTAAGGGTTAGTACATGTTACTCTACCCTAAAATTTCACATTAATTGATTAGATGCTAATAGGTTCCTAATTATTCATATGTGATATTCACATTAATATCCGTATTTATCTCCTATGATATTTTAAACACAACATACTTTATTTTATTTTTATTTTAATCTATTTTATAATCCAAAAAAATCAAAATAAATTATTTTAGAATTATTTCAGCAAGTATGGTACTAATCCATTCCAATATTCACGAACCCCCCAATACTATTTTTAACTAACAAGAGATGGAAGAAAAATTGGAAATTATTATTTTATATATATTTCTAACTCATTTTAAAGGTTTTATACACATTACTAAATATAAAATTTTCTACATTCACTTTTTTATAAATATTTGGGAATTTCAAAATAACTCTTTTACACTACTCATATTTATCTCCAAAATTTCCATATTGATATATATATTTAAATTCAATTCATAATATTTATTCTTTATAAGAACCCATCAACCTAATCTATTTTTAATATTTTAACTTTAATACATTATGAAAACTAATAAGTTCATAGATTCTAATTTCATATAAAGATTAGAATTTACTATGATATCAAAACCAATCATTAATGATAATCCAATGTAACAAACCTCATAAGCCAGTAAAATAATATAATTTATGTTTTCCACATTCTTCTAATTCCCAAAACATATAGCCTAAAATAAATTTCTGAATAATATAATGTCGTTAGGTGTCAAAAATAAAAAAATTAAATCAACATACATTCAAGGAAAGAGTAAATATAATAATGTTAAAGAATTAGACACCAAAAAAATTGAATTGTAAATCCTCCTATGGTGAAGTATTAGGATTTGTACTCTTTCTTAATGATTATATGATATCCTATAACGTAAAATTGAATGGAAAAAATATTGTATTCCTCTTTAAAATAAAACAATATTTGATTTTTCATCAAAAATAAATAATTAAAATAAAACCGAATCTATTTGAATATTGGGTTTCCTCATATTAAAATATTTATTTTAAGACTTTATCTAGGTTCCACACCATTTTTATATTCTTATGTTGTAGGTGGGTGATTCTTCCCCAAAGGGAACCACTATTTGTGAATTTCTCCTCTACACTTCAAGATGAAATCTCCTATTTCAATTAAACTATTATCCATAATAACAAAACAAAGATAAAAAATTATAATATATACTTATATCATGCATTCGATATTTAAGTGAAAAATAAAATCCACCTTCTATTTTGTTAGTAATATTTTTTTTGTTCTAATATGTGAGGTAAAAAACATGGGGGTATTCATTGGGGTCTTCATGAACATTATGGCCACTAGCCATTACATTTTTAGCCTCTATTTATTATTATTTTTATATTTCACCTATTGTTTTACACATACAATTATGTCTTGAACAGATTATATTTATGCTCTTATTTCCTCATTTGATATAAAATATAAAAAAATTTACATTTTTTCCTAGATGATTTTGAAATTTTCTTCTAAAGAAGAATTCAATCTATCCATTTTGTCCAGTGTATATTGATAAATCTATATAAAAAAGGCCCCCCGAATTTCAAGTAATTCTAAAAAAATCATGTATATCTATGAATAATTCTTTCTCAATGGTATAAGATTCGTATTGCCTCTATTCAAAAATTTAGATTTTCACTAGATTAAATTAATATCTATTTCAAATTGATGTACAATTTAAATAAAAATGGTAATGTATCCCTACTAATAATTTCATCTTTGTTTTTATTATTTTTAATTAGAAAATTGATGTAGTAAAATAAATACATAATAAAAATAATAACAAAAAAAGTGAGGAATATAAGGAGTTAAATAGATAAAGAAAGCTTTGTAATGGAGTTCCTATGAGTATTTCTTGTTTTTTGATTGTTTCTTTATTTGTTTATATATTTTTATAATATTTTACTAAATGATCTAATAAACAAAAGAGGTTATCCCTAGAAGAAATATTAACTATCCAATATAAAATACCACTTAAAAGGGTCCTAATTGGATACTTAAAATTGATAAACTCTTAATAATGTACCATAATTGTAGACTTCGACATCGTATCTCAAGGAATCTATAAATAGCATAGTGATCCACTTATCACTTTTTAATAATTTTATTTTTTAAAATAAAGAATGTAAAATATGGTTTTCTTCCTCAAATAAAAATGAATGAACATTCATGTATATGAAAATATTATAATGATATAATTAATATATTACATTTTATATAGGATTTCACGAGTTCATCTAATCATAGTTATGGAAGATTTATCAAAACTCTCTCCCTCCACAATGTAAAAATTAATAAAATATATATAAAAACTATTCTTTTAGGAGAATCAGTGTATTCATTTCATTAACACACTGCCTTCAACTTATTTTTTGGATTCAATTGAACACTCATAAATTCTCTAGTGGTGTTATTACCTTAATCACTAAAATCTACCCTTTTCAATGTATGTATCTACCAACAAATGAATTCTAGGTAGTTCACCCTTGCACCCCTAACCACTATCATGGACTACTCTCTCTATAACCACTGATTTCCCCAACAATTTACTAGATATATAAGTAATTGAATGATTTGATGAATTTTTTAGTGAAATATTCACAATGATTTAAATGAATAGGAAACCTCCACCAACCCCATTATAAATCGTACTGAATTCTTGTAATAAAAATATATAAGAAGGAATAATGGGAATATATATATATATATATATTCACACTAAATAACTAATATAACTTTATCCATAATTATTACCACATCTAGTTAGAACGCCATAATAATGAACTACTAAATAGTTGAATAGAACACCAGAATTACAGATTAAAATTTAAAATTAATGGAAAAAATAAATATTATTAAAAAATCTAGGAAAGAGATAGAAATACAATCCTATAAGGGATCATATTTATTTTTAAATCACCTCTAATCTCCCTTTGGATATATGATTCCTAAAACTAGAATTCTTGGCTTATTTGATCACTCTGTATGGGTAGTGGAAGCTTCATAGATGTATAAAATTTATTTTTATGTTCCACTATACTTATTTTGTTTCCACTATCAAGAACCACAAGGAAAATTTGTTTCTCCTTTACATGATTTAGTTAAAAAATGGTTACATGGAATCATATTACCCACTCAACATTTTTAATGGAGAACATATGGAATATAATATTCATTATCATCCTAGATATATTCTTATTTTTGAGTTTGACCTCTATAGTGAAGTGGGTAGTGAGATAGAATTAATATTTTGTTCATTGTCTACACATTTAATGAAATGGGTGTTTCAATATCTATATTTTATTCATTAGTGATGATACTGGTTTCAATTCATATAATTATATCATATTTGGAGAGATGGGTAAAACCGATACGACATTAACTATGTTGGCTGAAAAATAGTTTTTCATTGATAGAATATGTGTTGTTATTTGTATTCATAAAATTAAAACACCACCACACTTATTTTTTTCCACTTCCACACTATATTTGGAATTATAATATATATTTTATATATATTTTCAAAAACCTATCACATGTCACTCATAGTGATATTCTAATTTTTTAAATATAGAGGAAATGAATCATATTCCAAATAATATTTACCATATTTTTTCAATAATTTGAAACTCCTATTGAGTGTGAATGAATATTGATATCTATCTAATTCCCTGTATTTATATTTAATAGGCCTTGATCTGGTATTGTATTCATCAACATCAATCAAATCTCTTTGTTCCTCCTTAATTTTTCACTACCTTTATTTCTCATATTCGAATCATCATTCTTATTCATCATCAAAAACATCCAATAAATTTTTTAAAATATAACTTAGTGAAAAAAATAAACATTTAAATTATAAAAAAATATAAATAATGATTATTTCTTCAACTAAATCCAAAATAATTAAAAATTATGAAAGTCAAGTATATTATATAAAATTGTGTAGATTATAGGGACATTACCATTGTATTTATGCAGAACAAAATAACATTTTTCAATCAATAACATCTATTGAACTTAACTACTCCACATGGGGGAAAATAATTATTAATTAATATAAAAAATATAAAACCATGTAAAGTTTAATTTCATTAAATAATGTTTAATGAATAATTTCAATATAAGTATCCCCAACATTTCTTATTTATTCTTTGAACATGATTCCATAATATTCATTCTATATCCTTGAATATTATTCCATCCTCATATTTCTACCTATAAAATCTTGTACCATCCTTTATGGATAAATTTTCTTCAGTTCTCATTATATTACATAGAATGGTTAATCTCTCTCTTCTGACAAGGAATGTATCACGGTATTCTTGAAACCATTTTTTCAAAAAAAGAAATAAAAACTATATATCAATATTATGTCCATTACAGGTTTTTTAGTGGGTAATAGTAAGGGGGTTTGTTGTAAAATATAAAGGTAAAAATATTTCTAAGACATTTTAAGAATGATGCATTATTTATATAAGGAAAACTAAATTTTTGTTCCCATACTAATTTCCTTTATATTTTATTCATTTATAAGAATAATCCCATTCTTATGTGAAGGTTTATATTGGAATAATAATAGTGAATGATACAACCCCTTTTTATTAGTATTTTTTATATTTATAAAAATTTTACTTTTTTCATTGAGCAAATAGTCACATGTTTGAATTAAAACGATTACTTTGAACTCAACTACCCATGAAATAATGTGGAAAAATCACATATTTATAGTATGTGAATGGTCCTCCCTTCAATATCATGAATCATGTCACAACCCAACCCTACCAGTCTCGAGCCACAACTACCCGAAGACCGCATCTATTAACCAGGGGCTAGAGACAAGTGTCGAAGGTGTAAAATTATTGGGGAGGCCTTCGCCTAAGTACCTGTACACACACACATCCCATTCAATGTAAAAGTGTAGAGTAAAAAAGGAAACCAAAAGAAAATTATCTATAACCCAACCAGAATCATGTATCAACCACTAAATTTAAAAAAGTAAAGTGTTGAAAACTACTGACAGATACTGAACAGAAAAATGGGAAAAACACACTCCCAACTCGAAAGGTGAAACAACCCGGCAATAGGTAAACATAAGTAAACATATGCTGGGCCTCACACCTGAATGTCCTACTACATCCATTGAATGCATCCCCATATCATGTGTCCTCTATGCTCCTCTGTTGTATCGATCGACATGTCTGTCGTCCGCAAAGGCACACCAAGTGCAGGAAAATCTCAGGAAAGGGTGAGTATAAATATACTCAGTAGGATGCCCTGAGAGCTCGAGGGAGAAACAAAGGATATACTAAATGGTAAATGATATATAGAACAAAGTAAGAGTACAATAGAGAGAGTGCAGCTCAAACCAACAAAAGAAATGGAGTAGACTCATCCCAACCAACAGGAGATAGACCCAGAAAGCATGTGGCATACCCCATGGGTTTTTTCCACTCCTAGAAGGAGAGTAGCTGGACCCAAGGATTAGAAACAAAAGTAGGGTGTATATATATGTGCTCAACCAGAAACCAGAATGAGTGCATAAGGGGATCTTCATCTTCAATATCAGCCTAGGATAAGTCACCAACAGTTCTATAGGAAGCCATCACTGATGCCCAAAATTCACGCACCTCAAAGCCTCCTCGTCGCTAAACCGTACAATCAAAAGTCCTACTCTGGTAATTGTGAGAAAAATACACTAACTATCATCGTCGAAAGAGGAGGAGATTGAAAAAAAAAATTGGGTAACCCACTACCCATCCCTGCTGAAGGTTAAACCCTAAAAATGTTGTAGGGTGACCTACTACCCAGCCCTGCTGGAGGATAAACCCTAAAGGTCATCGGTTGACCGGCTGTCCAGCCCTGCTAGATGGTAAACCCTAAAAAGGGCGTCGGGTGACCCACTACCCTCCCCTGCAAGAGATTAAACCCTTAAGTCAATGGGTAACCCACTGCCCAGCTTCGCTGGAAGGTAAACCTTGATACGTTGATGGGTAACCCACTACATAGCCCTGCTAGAGGGTAAACCCTAATGTCAATGGGTAACCCAATGCCCAGCCTCACTGGAGGGTGAACCCTGACATGCCGGTGGGTAACCCACTTCTCATCCCCTCTTGAGGGTAATCCCAAAACTGGTCATATAACTCTGCGCTACATGCGCCATCACTGGGTGTCACTGAAATCGCGACCGTGCATTGTATTGGAGTGCGTCAAAGGACCCTCCAAGAAATGCCATTTCAGGTTTCCACATTTAACGAGATCTCTAAACGGGATCTGCACACCCAAACAGATTACTCCATTTTAAACCTCGCAGAAAACCATGCGAGATAGACTACATAATCGCTAGAAACGGACTCCCGACAAAAAAGTTATTCAACACCACTTTATGCCCATACGGTGTCTTGTGGGGCCCATGCCACTATCTCGAAAGAGGTCGGGAAAACTATGCCATCACGATGCCCTCATAAAAACACGCCAAAATGACTACTCATTCGACCCGAACAGATGCCTAATGAAAGAAGTTTCAAAATGCTACTCACAGCTTAAAAGACAATACATGGGGCCCACGCCTCAACTCTGAATTCAACGCCTAAAACCACCCTAGACCACTTCTTCTCGACTCCAGGGTCACAACGCCACTGTCAGCGTCTTAAACAGACTCTCGATGTGTTCGCTCCATCTGAAGGAATAATCTCGACGTAGTACTTAACGTGCGTGAAGCCACTGAGTCCCCTTCTCAAGATTTACAATTTCCTGAGACCATATCAAAAGAATTGTCTCAATCCGAGGATTTCACTGCCATAGATAGCACACAAAATGGACAATCATAGTGGATGTTACGGGTGTCCGAAGTCAGGGGATGAACCCCCTTGGGCTGGACTACCCAGGCCGGCCTGGGACTCTGCCACGCCAATCGGCCCTCGTGGTTGGTCGCTGGTCTGTGCAGATACTCGCCGAAGGCATGTCTCAGTTCCCTCACATTTTCGCACACCGTGACCCCCAGTTCGCCCGGCCGACGACCTCCCCCCACCGCCGCAGGCAGCTCGCCAAGCCGCACGACGCCGCCGCTGCTTGGAGCCCGCCACCGCGCCAAGGAGCCCGCTACTACACCGCCATCCCAAAAGCTGCTGCAGCCGCTGGAAGCCTTCCAGGCCACTACACCGACCACCTGACCACCCTAAGAACTGCCGTAAAAAGGAGAAAATGGCTGGAAAACATCCTAGGGTAACCCTAGACACCCTAAGACTCAACAATTCGATCTGAAAAGGGTGTTGGGGAACTTGAATCGAGCCCTACACATCTGTGGTATTCGATCAATGATATGAAATCCTTTAGAAGCAAGTACTTTCATTTGAATGTGGTTGTGGGAATTAAAATTTAAAATGAACGAGCCTACTTCGTTGGGCATTTCCCATAGCTTCGTCGACGATCCACCAGAGTCGCCGCACCTTTCTGGAGAGGTGGAGGAGAGGAGAGGAGCTTGTTGATAGTAATCATCTTAGGAGAGGAGAAATGGGGAAGAAGATGGAGGGGTGGATGTGTTTAAATAGAAAAACACTTAATCCCCCTCCAGTCGGCCCTGTACCCGAACTCTTGATGGGGTCGAGGTTAAGCCGCCCCTAGGGTAAAAACCATGTTCTGAGCGCAATGGTGGTATAAAAATTTTAATCTAAGCCTCTGTTAATAAGTTATAAGGTTCTTGCATGAGGCCTCTAAATTATGAAAATGACCCATGTGGTGTTTTTCCCACATAGGTCGTGCCCACAAAAGTTACACCCCTCCTAGGGTAAATTACACATTCCAAACTCAATGGGGCCCTCGGTTTTCCCATCCAATCAAACATTTAAGAGTTATTCTGTTTATTTGGTGTGTCTAGTGTGAATGTATTAAAAATTCAATTCCGGCCACATGGGGGCTCAGAATCACACGTCGTATGAATACCCTACTCTGGAATAACATCAAGAAAATATCAAAGTCGTACAGGCTCAAAACCTGGGTTCTTACATAATTCCCTCCTTCAATTTTTCCGTCCCCAAAAAACAAAAATACAAAACCAACTCGGCATACTGACCATGCATCTACCTCTCCTTTTCCCAGGTGCTCTCTTGAACTCTCTCGTGCTGCCACAACACAGGAACCAAAGGAATGGTCTGTCCACATAGTGTCTGCTCATGCCGGTCCTCAATATCCATCAGGTGCTCTATAAAGGTGGCTCCTTCCATGATGTCCATCTCTCCCCAGTCGATAACGTGCATGGTGTCATGCACATATTTCCTTAGCTACGACACGTGGAAGATGTAATGAACCCTCTCTATCTGTGGGGGTAGAGAAAGATGTTTATCAACCTCACAGAACCTTCGCACAATCTCAAAGGGCCCAATAAACCTTGGGGATAACTTGCAACCTCGGCCGAATCTCTGTGTACCATGCCACAGAGAGAATCTAAAAATGGCATGGTCCCCCTACTCAAATATTAAAACCATTAGATGATGATCTGCGTAGGACTTATGTCTGCTCTGATCCGTCCTCATCTGCTCATGGATGACCTTCACCTTCTCTTTCATGGCCTACACCAACTCTGGGCCCACGAGGGAGGTATCCCCAACCTCCTTCCAGCAAAACGGTGACCTACATGGTCTCTCGTAGAAGGCATTAAATGGTGCCATGCTGATAGTAGAGTGGTAACTGTTGTTGTATGCGAATTCCACCAAGGGTAGGCGATCCTCCAACCTCAGGCCAAAGTCTAATATGCACGCCCTAAGCATATCCTCCAACACCTAGATAGTGTGATATGTCTTCCCATCCTTCTAGGGGTGAAAAGTTGTACTCATCCACAGTTGGGTCATGAATGCCCCATGCAGGCCTCACCACAATCATGACGTAAACCACATGTCACATTCAAGGACGATCATCGAGGATACTCCATGAAGGCTGACAATCTCCTGAACGTACAGCCGCCCCAGACTCTCCACTGAGCACTTCTCTATCATGGAAAGGAAGTGCGCTGACATCATGAGTCGATCCAAAATCACCTTAATGGATTCATGTCCCTTCACTCTGCGTGTAAGACCTGTGATGAAGTCCATAGATATTCCATCCCACTCCCACTCTGGGATATCAAGGAGCTACAAAAACCATGCATGAACCGGATGCTCTAGCTTCACCTGATGAAAGGTAACACACCGAGAAACAAACTCAGCTGATTTCCGCTTCATTCCAGACCACCAAAACAACCACTGACGGTCTCTGTACATTGTCCCCACACCGGGATGTACAGCCATGGGAGAAGTGTGGAACTCACACATCACCTCCTCCTGCATCTCCACTGGTACTAATGCTCATCCCTGGAACAGAATCTTGTTATTCCCTCCTTCATAATACCCATTTGCTGCGTTGTCCATGGATATCTGATCACGCAGTACCTTGCTATCGACATCCCCTAGCTGCGACTCTCTCACACGCTCAAGGAGCGTAGGATTCAACACCATCAACTCCAAAAATGTTATACCCTCCTTCTCCACCATGGTCAGTCGTAGGGAATCCAACTTCTCTGAAGCTTCCCATACTGACCGAGCATGGGACTTCCTGCTAAGATCATCTGCTAATATGTTTCCCTTCCCTGGAGTGTAGACTATCTCGAAATCATAGTCCTGCAGAAACTTCTTCCAGTGCCTCTACCTCAGATTCAAATCCCTATGAGTGAATATATACTTGATGCTCTGGTGGTCTGAGTATACCAAAAAATGCTCACCCAAAAGGTAGTGTCTCCATAACCTCAAGGCTATGACCACCACTGCCAGCTCTAAATCGTGAGTCACATAATTCTGCTCATGGGGCCTCAACTACCTCGACCCATATGCAATCACTACCCACTACTTCATCAGCACACACCTGAGCTCAGATCCTGAAACGTCACAGTATACTACGAACTCAACGCCCTCCTCTGGAAGCCTCAAAATTGGAGAACTAGTTAGCCTCTATCTCAACTCCTCGAAGTCCTTATTGCACTAATCAGTCCATGTGAACGGTCATCCCTTCCGCATCAACACAGTCAAAGGGGTAGCATTCATGGAGAAATCTTCCACAATCCTAATGTTGTACCCTGACAAACCAAGGTATATCTACACCTCTGACACATTCTTTGGTGACTCCCATGAAATAACTGCATCTACCTTTGTGGGATCTACGTCCAATCCATACATTGTCATAACATGCCTCGGAAATTGAACCTCAAGAATCCAGAACTGACACTTAGAGTGTTTCCCATATAGTTTGTGCTCCCGAAGTAAGTGTAATACCATCCTCAAATGCTCTACGTGCTCCTCCTCTGTCGCAAAGTAGATGAGTATGTCGTCAATAGAGACAACCAAAAAATGGCCCAAGTACGACAAGAAGATTTGGTTCATCAAAGCCTAGGAAATGGCAGGGGAATTCATCACGCCAAAGGTAATCACAAGAAACTATTAATGCCCATATCGACAATGGAATGCATGCTTTAGGATTTCAGCCTCACGAACCCGCAACTGGTGGTAGTCGGATGGAAGATAAATCTTGGAGAACCACTTTTCACCTCTCAACTGGTCGAAGAGGTCATCTATCCTCGTCAAAGGGTACTTGTTCTATATCGTAGCCTGATTCAGGCGATGATAGTCAACACAAAGCTGCAGAATCCCATCTTCCTTTTTCACAAACAAATTTGGAGCTACACAGGGGGACACACGGGGCCTAATGAATCCATTCTCATGAAATTTGTCCAGCTGAAGTCGCAGATCTCGATGCTTTATGGGTTCCATCTGATAAGACACACATGATATCGGTGCAATCCCTGTCTTCATGTCAATGTCGAACTCCATATCTCACCTCGGAGGTAGTTCGGGACATCCTCAAGAAATATGTCCTTGTAGTCCTTCACAACAGTAGGGTCCAGGTGCCTATAACGTCTACTGCTCTGAGAGACATGCTCTCCAACTAGTGTGAAAAAGGTCGTGGTATTCTTCTCAGAGTACCCATATTCTCTACCACAATGTCTCGTTCACCAAGGATGGTGAACTTCGTCCCATTGGAAAACACACCTCTAACTCATCTGTGACGACTGTCGATCTTGGAGTGAACCATAGAATGCCAATCCATGCCTAGGACGACATCGTAAGGTTACATCGTGATGACGACCAGGTCCCAAATGAAACGCCCTCCTCTAAATGACAGTTCGCACTATCTGCAGATAGAGGTCACTAACAAGGAACTTCTCGTAGGAATCTCGAGGCTAAGTGAAGGTGTCAGCGCCTCTACTAGAAGCTCCAACTCTCGTACCAATATCAGCGATATAAAGGATTGGATGGCACCTGTGTCTACCAGTACCGAATCAAGCGTAGTGTAAACACAAAGCGTACCTTGAACTATATCTTGTTTTGGGGGGTCACGAACACCCATAGCCTGAAGCCACCCGCGGCCCTTACCACCAGATCGTTAAGCCTGGGGTGGGCCACCCAGTGGTGGCATTGGAAGGACCTCGAAATGCCGTCCATGACCTCTAAGTCATGTCACTCTGCCTACGCTGCCTCCTTGAGTACCACCCTATCCTCGCCTGGGGGATCCCTTGTCACGGGGTTGCCTATGCCGCTACAGTGCACCCACTTCCTGCCACGGCTGCTCGGTACGCCTGGTCATGCAGTCTCGTACTAGGTGACCTCGTCCGGCATAGGCATAGAACCAGATCTCTTCTGAATTCCCTGGTGCTCCATGGTGCCATTTGTGGTGTACAATACTGCCCCTATGTCTGCTCACTAAAGGGACTCCTCGACCGAGGCTCTCCTCTCTGTCGCCTGCCTATCACTAAAGACGCTGCTCTGAAGCGGCCACTGCTAGGCCCTTCCAGTTGGCGTACCTTGTCCATGAAGCTCCCTATCACGAGTGTCCACTCTAGCACCCTGAAATAAGTAGGGATGCACAAGGGCACTACACTATCACAGATCTCCCTACGAAGACCCATCTCAATCTTCTGCACCTGAATGTAATTGTCGCAGATCATATTTTGTGAGTAGCGTATCAGAAAGGAAAACCGGGTTGATTACTGCGCCATAGTCATCCCCCTGCTTCATCTCCAAAATCTCCTGAATCCTAATAGAGAATAAACAATAGGGGGATTAGTCCTCCCGGAAGACCTGTTAGAAGCTATCTCGAGTGAGAGACGACTCGTCGTGGGTCTGCGTAACCAACCCCCACCAATTCCCATACATCCTGAGGAAATGGTTGGGAGTTAGGGATTCCATCTGGTCCATTGGTGTTCGTACCAGCCTGAAAAGTTGATCCACGGACTCCAGCCAGTCTTCCACTGCCTGGGGGTCCAGGTCTCCACGGAACATCTGCGGTCGCTGACGCTGAATGTCTCAGAGCGAACTCAGCCTACGCTCACCCTTGGCCTGTGCGGCCGGTACTAACTGCTGCTCTCTTAGTAGAGGGGCCACTGTTGAAGCACTGGGCGGAAGGAGATCACGTGAGGGTCCCTAAACCGACGCATCATCGCTCCCCTGGTCATCATCATGAACTGGAGTGGGTGACCTGGCTGGTTGCTGTCGTGGGGGAATCCGGAAAATTATCAAGGATTACCGCGATCAGATGAGAATATATATATATATATATATATATATATATATATATATCAGTGACAACAAAGGGGTGCTTACTCAATAAGGACAGTCAAAGACTCAGTCCTACTGGATGAATGTTCCAAAGTTACCTGCAATGAGTGTCTCAGCGTGTCGAGTCGAAAAGAGGGTTTTCAAGGTCCTAGTGAATGGATACGTCGGCCGCCCGTACTATCACTGGACTCCCTGGGCTGAGATCCACTCTCGAGACACATCAACACTATTGCCCTAAATCCCAACCAATTACTTTTTAAGGACGTCCAAACAATTCCCCAAATAATGAACTAAATATGATATAACTTTGTCTTGACCCGACCCTACCAGTGTCGAGCTACAACTATCCCAAGCCCACCTCCATAGGCCAGGGGCTATCGACAAGAACCGAATGCATAAAAAACTCAGGGAGGCCTTCCCCTAAGTACATGTACACACACAGCCCACTCAATGTAGAAGTGTAGAGTAAAAAATAAACCAAAGGTAAAAAAGCTATAACCCAACCACAGTCATGAATCAACCACTAAATAGGAAAAAGTAAGGTACTGAAAAGTACTGAAAGATACTGACTAGAAAAAGGGGCGAAACACGTACCCAACCCGAAATGTGGAAAAACCCAGCAATAGGTAAACAAAAGTAAACCACTGGTGGGCCTCACTGCTAAAATTCCTACTACGTCCACTGAACACAGCAAAAGCTCCTATGTTCTCTATGCTCCTATATATTCTTGATCGACCTGTCCATCATCTGCAAGGTCACACCAAGTGCGGGAAAAGCCCAGGCCGGGGTGAGTATAAGGATACTCAGTAGGATGCTCCAAAAGCTCTAGGGAGCAACAAAGGGGGTACTAAATGGTAAACTATAGACAGAACAATGTAAGAGTACAATAGAGAGAGTGCAGCTCAACCCAAAAAAAGAAATGAAGTAGACTCGTCCCAAACAAGAGGAGATAGACACAAAAAGTGTGTGGCATAACATGCGTGTCTTCGTCCCTCCTAGAATGAGAGTAGTTGGACCCCAAGAGTGGGAACAAAAGTAGGGTGTATATATATATATGCTCAACATGAGACCCAGACGAGTGTTTAAGGGGATCTCCATCTCCAAGATCAGCCCAAGATAAGTCGCCAACAGTTCTAAGGGAAGACATCACTGATGCCCAATAGTCCAGCACGTCAAAGCTGCCTCATCGCTAAACCGTACCACCAAAAGTCCTGCTTCAGTAATCTTGAGGAAAAGCCACTGACTAGCCTCGTAGAAAGGGACAGATTCTGAAAAAATGTCGGTGGGTAACCCACTACCCAACCCTGCTAGAAGGTAAACCCTAAAAAGGTCATCGGGTGACCCACTGCCCAGGCCTGCTGGAGGGTAAACCCTAAAAGACGTAGGGTGACCCGCTGCCCAACCCTGCTAGAGGGTAAACCCTATATAATTTTTCATGTAACCTACTACCCATCCCTGCTAGAGGGTAAACCCTAAAGCCAATGGGTGACCCACTACCCAACCTCGCTGGAAGGTGAAACCTAATACGCCGGTGGGTAACCCACTAACCTACCCAACTGAAGGGTAAATCCTAAAGTCAACGGGTAACCAACTACTCAGCCTCACGGGAGGGTGAACCCTGATACGCTGGTGGGTAACCCACTGCGCAACCTCATTTGAGGGTAAACCCTAAATAGGTCTGATAACTCCGCACTGCCTGTGCCATCACTAGGTGTCGCTAACATCGCGACCGTGCATTGGTTCATAGAGCGTCAAAGGAACCTCTGACCAACACCCTTTCATGTTTCCACATTTAATGAGATCTCGAAAGGGGTCCTGCATGCCCAAACATATTAACCCGTCATAAACCTCGTGGAAAAACATGTGAGATACACTACTTATTCACTGGAAACAGACTCCTGACCAAAAAGTAATTCAATACTGCTTTATGCCCATACGGCGTCTCGTGGGGCCCACACCTCGGTACTAAAAGAGGTTGGGAAAACTGTGTTATCGTGATGCCCTCAGAAAAACACACCAAAATGACTACTCATTCGCCCCGAATAGACGTCTGATGAAAAAAGTCACAAAACGCTGCTCACAACATAAAATACGACACGTGGGTCCCACACCTCAACTCTGACTGCAATGCATGAAACCACCTTGGACCACTTCGTTTTGACTCCAGGGTCACAACGCAGTTGATAGTGCCTTAACCGAACTATGGATGTGTTCACGCTATCAGAAGGAAGAATCCTAGTATAGTACATAACGAGCGTGATGCGCCACCGATCCCCCGTCTCGGGAATTAAATTTTATTGAGACCATCTCAAAAGCTTCGAATCGAGCCGAGGAATGCACTTCCGTAGACGGAAAACAAAATGGACACCCGTAGTAGATGTTACGGGTGTTTGCAGTTAGGGGACGAACCCCCTTCAGCTAGACCGGCCCGGTTCGGCCGGCCCGGCCCGCACCTCTACCTCATGGCCCAGCAGTGGCCCCGCGGTCCAACGCGTCGACCGGATTTTGTGGCTGGTAGTTGGTCCCTGCAAATACCCGCCGAAGGCGGGTCTCGTTTCCCTCATGAGGTCGTGCACTGTGACCACCGATCTGCCCAACAGATGCCCTCCGCCCGTCACCGCCTAGAGCCCGTCGTGTTTCATGAGGCCACCGCCACCTAGACCCTGCTGCTGTGTTGAGGAGCATGCCGGACCACCGCGCCGACAACCAGACCACCCCTGGAACTGCCGGGAAAGGAAGAAAATAGCCGAAAAACATCCAGGGGTCACCCCAGACACCCAGGGACTCGAAAATTTGATACAAAAAGTGAGTTTGGGAGCTATAATCAATCCCTACACATAAATGGTCTTTGATCGATGATCGAATAGCCTTTTAATGCATGGAATAGCATTTGGAGGGGGTTGCAGGAATTAAAATTGAAAACGCACGAGCCTACCTCGTTGGGCGTAGCCCGTAGCTTCAGCGACGATCCACCGGAGTCACTACACCTTGCTGGAGAGTTGTAGGAGAGGAGAGAATCTTGTTGAGAGAAATCTGCCAGGGAGAGGTGAAATGGGGAAGAAGGTGGAGGGGTGGATCTGTTTAAATATAAAAACACTTAAACCCCTGCCAGTCGGCCCCATACACAAACTCTCGATGGGGTCGAGGTTAAGCCGCCCCTAGGATAAAAACCATGTTTTGAGTGCAATGGTGGTCATGAAATATTAGTTCGAGCTTCCGTTCAGAAGTTATAAATTCAATGCATGAGGCTGCTAAATTCTGAAAATTCCCCTAGTGGTGTTTTCACTAGAAGGGTCGTGCCCGCGAAAGTTACACCCCTCCTAGGGTAAATGACACGTTACATACTCAATAGAGCCCATGATTTTCACATCCAAGCAACCATTTAGAAGTTATTCTATTTATTTGGTGTGTCTAGTGTGAACACACTTAAATTTTAATTCCAGCCACACTGGGCCAAGGAATCACACGCCGTCTCAGTGCCCTGCTTTGGAGTAACATCAAGAAAATTTAAGTCTTTCTGGATGAAATTTTTTTCATTGAAAAAATAGTCCGATATTTGAATTAAAACAATTATTTTGAACTCAACTACCCATGAAATTATGTAGAAAAAACCACATATTTATATTATTTGAATGGTCCATCCTTCAATCTCATGAAATAATAACCCCTTCAACACGTGATTTTAATCATAACAAAAAAATATACATCATATCATGGAAATTGGGGATATAATACTTGTAATATTGGTACAAATCTGGGTCTAAATGTCTTTTGGGGTATTAATATGAAATTTGAATGAAAGATTTTTTTCAATAATGTTACATCAAATCAATTTTCAAAGTGGTTTCTCAGTCAATTTAGCACATTATCACAAATTATTATAATTTTTTTAAATATGGAAACCACAAGTTTTAATTATTAGAGAATTCATCAATTTCTATTATGAAATGAGAAATTTTAAAAATATGTGAAATGTTTTATAACCCACTCAATATTCTTAAATACATTATTTATTAGGGTTTGTGAAATTTGTTTTGATATTCAAAGAAATTCACCAAAATGATTAAATATCAAATCAAAAATTAATATCATGAGAGAAATATACTATTTATTCTATGTTTTTGTAAAATCATGTCATATCAAAATACCGATAGAATTAAAAAAATTTGGCATTCAATAATGCACAATATTTTTATTTATTTACAATTTTTAAAACACTCCGATAATTTTGAAATAAAAGAAATCCCATAATTTCTTAAGAAGACTTGGGACCCCTCTATAATTAATTATCTTATAATATCTCCCAATAATAGTATATATATACACGTAATATGTGGAATGTAATTAAAAAATTATAAAGGATGGGTGCATCCTAATTATTCTCAAATGAATTCTTGAGTAAAGACCGTATCTATTTATGATTCTAAAATTATTATAATGTAAATAATTATGTATGAAATTTCTTAAATATTAATATAAGAAAATGAATGAAAAATAAAAATCTAGTGATTCCCCCACCCCCAAATGTGATATAATTTCAATATTTATAGGTGTGTAGTGGTAGTGATCATCAAAAATATATTATGGGGCATAGTTCATGTGTGTTTAACCACCAAATACTTGTTCTTAAAGTCTGCTTAAAAATTAATTAGGTATTATGGAATCCTTCTATAATGTTAGGCTTATTCATCCCCTATCAAATGAAATACAAGATTCTTCTTAGGGGTTCAAGAAGTAGTAGGTCATCTTTGGGAACTATTTGAGACGAAATATTTCCTTTGATTGATTATTCTCATTTAAATGGTGTATATCTTGTTCTTTGTAGTGAGAAACTAAATTATCACGTACATTCATATCAAATAAAAATTACAACTTTAGTATTAGTGGGTAACCAAATGGGTTCCTTTATAGTGTTTTCATAGAAAAACACCCATTTAGTACCCTCCACCTCAATATCCTCTGTGGAAATCATCAATTTTGTTAAATCTAAAACTTTATAAAAATGGAAATCACTATAAAATGGTGTTTCAATTAATTTATAAGAAAATTAACTCAAAGAAAAAATATCCAACTTAATTAGTTCTGTATAAATATTTTCCTCCTAATGAAAATCCACAAATAATTCAATACATTGAGAATTAATATGTAACAATTATTCCTCAACACATGTCCTAATATTATCAGTTTTATCATAAATGTAGTGATGTGCAATGTTCATATATATGGAAATCTCTCATGTGTCTAGGTTGGTTAAGTGAACTCAATCATGCCTCCCCATATGAATAAGGATACCAACAATATGTAGGGGTATAATTAATATAGTGGTGAGACTATACAATTTAGTAGAAAGATATAATACATTAGAAATAACTGATAAAGGTAAATATCATAGTGACATAATATAGTAGAAATAGTAAAACATTCCACCTGAAGGTAAAGTGAAAACTAGGTATATCAAAAAATAAAAAATTTCATTTTCAGATATAATTTATCTAAATGTAAAACTAAAATTAATAAAAAACACCATGTTGAAAAAAATAAACCCAAAGGTCCCCCGATCCGAAACCCCAACATAGTCCTATATCTAAGATCAAACCATTCTAAAAAGAAAGAATAAAATTCAAGGTCCCTTTCCCTTTTTCAAAACTACTTCAATTTAATCATCTCGTGTATAGAATAGTGGCTTGGATAGGGTTTTAGAAAAAAAATTAAGTCAACACAACTTTTTATACACAAACTGATCTCAAAATAAATTATTTTTATAAGACGATAAATTGGTGTATTAATTAGGTAATTAATATAATAAAATAATCTACCTTGGTCGACGCCATCATAGAATATCTCTGAGAGTGTAGTATAATCATGAACACCATAACCACAAGTCTATGGAATAGTAACATAACTGGGTGAAGCACTGTGTAAAATAATTTCAATAGATCGTGTTGAGCTCTCTATATATTCGTTTCCACATACCAGATCAAGTCCTCTGTATAAGAATGTCATCATCCCCTGGAATATCCCCCTTTGTAATCATTTCATCATCACCAGGCATAACCACCTATATAAACATTTCAATATACTAGGAAAAGGATTCTATATAATCATTTCATCATAAATCAAAACACATGATATGTAAGAAATTATAAATCATATAACATCACAATATACATGGTAAAATTCATCCCATTTCCCTTTTTCATTCAAATTAATTTCATTTACCATGTTATTCCTTTAATCATTAACAACTCAATTTAAAAAACCATACCATATCTGGTATCACTATTAATTTCAAAAAAAAGTAATTCATTTTACACGGTTTATCTATATCATGAAATCACCTGAGTTCTCATATCATGTTAAACACATTGTAATACATAATCGAAACCATTATTATTTAAAAGTATTTTAACCCTACAGGTTGATGCTAGATAACACTCAATTCCATTAGATACAAAGGGATCCAAGGTACAGTCAAAATAAATGATTATCAACACCCATTATTCTATTTTTTAATGTACATGTTATGTTGGGGAAATCAAACAATATTTCACATAGTTGGACTATTTAGAAATATAATTAGGGGATTTTTATAGACCAACGTCCTATAACATGAGGTCAAAGAGACACTTTCTAATAGGCAACACCACTGGGAACATGGTTTACAAGGATCACATGGAACCTAGATCACACAATCATCATTCTAAAAAAACTCAATTCCATATAGGTCAATATATTACATCATAATAATGGAAAACAAATAGAAAAAGTGAAAAATCCAAAGCTGAACAGATAATCAGGGATAAAATGCTTGGTCTATATTTCTAGAAGAGAATTAATCACTCCAAAATTGCATGGAGTTCCAATTGGTTTTATGATAAAAGGGATACATGTGGATGAGAATAGAATAACTTGCATAGTTTGGCCTTAAATCTATTGATCTCAATAAATACATGGCATGTAATCATTTCACATGCGGTATTTCTGATTTTTTGAGTTATTCCAAAGATTGCATCGCCTTGTGATAAAATAACCCCAATCGAGCAATAATTAATGTGAAAAATTCTCATAGTGTGTAACCATTTCTCATCATGAACTAGTTAATGACATCTACCTTCTCATATTTTAACCTCCTATAATAGGGTATTGGTGTGTAAATTCATAGTAGATTTTCCTCAATCCATCTTCTATAAAAGGTCCCAAACTACGTCCAAAACCTTCAATACTCAAGGAGAATAATTTTATTTCCCTCGTTAACACATTTATACCTAGAATCCATTAATTAAAAAAAATAATCATTAATATTTTTGTGATTTTACTAGGTAATTTAGTTCCATTCACTAAAAGAGACTTAACCACCATTGTATATAGAAGAAGGAAACCCAAAATTAAATGAGGTTTAACCAAAACCCAAATTATGACGTACCTAGAAAAATATGGGATCTTAAAACCTCCCCTCTATGTAACATCTCAACCCTAAACTAATTCGAGTATGTAATATGGTCTTGGAAACAATTCTCGAAACAATTCTTGTGCATCAAATTCCATCTCCTAGGTCTCCTATAGTACACACCCATGATGCCACTACACTTGAAAAAGAGGAATATTCCTTCACATGAACACTTATCACTAAAATCCAAAATCTATATAATATTATCATCAAATAATTCATATACGATAATCTATAAATCATTTATGTATTACAAATGACAAGTGTCTGAATGATATGTCAAAAGAAGCAGCATATAAAACATGTCGTTCATGGAACTGTAGTACCATTGAAGGGATAATCGGTAAACCATAAGACTGAACCCTTCCACTATCTCAAAAGGACCACCAAACCTGGGTAATGAATTTCAATGTTTACTAATATTGATTTTTTCAATCCTAGGAAACACTCGAAGGAAAACACACTGACTAACCTCAAACTCTATAGGTCATCTTCTCTAATCAGCGATAGATTTTGGTATACACTATGTGGTCACCAACAACCTTATGATCAACTAAACCTTCTCATATGCCTCCTACATGATACTTGTTCTGATATGAACTAACTCAGCTACCTCCAACCAAAAAAGAATCGAATTGTACATCCTTCCATAAAAATCCTCAAAATTTTCATTTGTATCGATTCTTGGAAGCTATTAATATAAGAGACCTCCAAGAGTGTTAAATTCATATCTCATGAACCGAAAAAAATATAAAACTTAGGGTCATACAATATCCCCATGAATACAAATCACTTATTCAGATTTACATTCTATCGAAGGAAGATAAGTTGTTCAGAAAAAAAACTTGTAATCCCATAACCATTCTAGACACAAGTAGAACTACGACATGAAATGAGGATCTCTGTCAGAGAATATACTCCTTGGAACATCATTAAAAATGAACTATCTAATCCACCTAATGACAACCATGACCATCAACACTGAAGGTCTCCCTAATAGGAAATATGTAGGATACCTTAAAAATTGATATATGATCACAAATGTTTTATCATTATTTGGAGGTTTATTGGGTAATCCAATAACAAAATCTATACTAGAATCATCTCATATACACTTTATAATGGATAGAGGATAAAATAGTCATGTAAATCATTAATGATCAACATAAACTACCTGATAGGTGAAACATCTTTCCATGAAGCATAAAACATTTCCATTATTCATAACCACCAGTAAAGTTTGTAGATATAACAATACATTATTAACTGAATTTGATGTACCACCCATGTAGAATCACGAAACTCTATCATCGGATCATCATGCAAGCTTGTAAGAACTCATACTCATATATAGAAAATAACAGAATTTCTATTTCCGTGATACCAACCTATAATGATGGTTTAGGAATCAATGAGAAAATATATACCTTAGACTCTTGTGGTCCATTTAAACCACAAACCTCTAGCCCATAGGATAATGTGTCAAATATCTCATGGGATGTACTATCTAAAATTTCTTGAGATCACGAGTAGCGTAATTATTCTGATGTACTCCCAACTATTGGGATACATATATTTCCCAACATTCCTCCAACATCAGAACATATATAAGTACTACATTGTATATGTTACAGCACAAGGTATATGACTAAGATAGAATAGGTAAACTCATGATTGGCGTTGAGGTCATTATACTCTGTAACTCTTGGAAAGATCCCCCCTCAAAAATCCAACCAAACAAACATCATTACTTTCTTGGTTTTCATGAACATCTATGCTTCTAGATTATAAATGTATTTAATGAAGTTCCAATAATAAAATAATAAGACTAGAAATCTCAAAACCAAAAATATATTCTTGGGTCCCTTCTATGTTACCATGGGTACAACCTTTTCAATGTTGATTGACACTCTAGCCTCTGATATGAAACATCCCCAGTAGTATGATGTATCAATGCAAAGACATCACTTGGTTTACTTGGTGTAAATATTATTCTCACTAAATGTACTCAACATGATGTCAATATGTTGTGAATTTTCATCTTCTTACATGGAGTACACTAAAATGTAGTCGAAAAGACAACTACAAATTGATCTAAGAAAGTTTTAATGATATGACTAAAAAATGTCATAAACACTTTTGGTGTAATCATCAAACTGAATGAAATCACTACAAACTCCTAAAGTCCATGCCTACTCCTAAAATTAATATGAGTTAAGTTTGATGATCTCACTCTAAATTGATGAAACCTTGATCACAAGTGAATCATACAAACAATTTGGGAAACTAGTTTCTAATCTAAGAGATCATCAATACATGAAAGGTGATAAAAATTCTTAACATTCATATAGTTAAATATTTGATAATACATACCCATGTGAATATTCCCATCACCCATCTTTTAGAAAATAACTAGAGAACCCCAAGGTTATGTACTAGGTTTTATATAACCTTTGTCTTTCAGATCATCCAACTAAAATTTAAAATCACTAAGATCTTCTAGTTTCATCACGTATAGAGTGATATAAACTATCTCTACTCCCAAAAATAAATCAATCATGAATTATATCTCCCACTCAAGAGGTAATCTATATAACTCATAATAAAAAACAACTTGAAAAGGGTTTCCCCTTTTTGGAAAATTGTCCTACTATATTCTCGAACCGCACACCCAATGGAGTATTGATGGCCAATATAAAATCCATGAATTCCAAAACTAAACCCAAAATATCTGAAAAAATATTATATATAAATTAATGAGATTTTAATATATCAAATAAAATGCATGAATATGTACATGATACAAGACTAATGCATTTGATCGTAAATGGTCCAACATCCATGCTAGATGAAGTAGAATGAATAGTATGTGGCTTATTTTCCCTCTTCCATGTGATCAAGTGTCACTCCCTATGGGTATTATGTCTTCTTTGTATTATTGGTCCTATACTGGGTTCCACTCTCTATGTCCTTCCCAGACTCTAATACCTATTTTGATCACATTCCAATGCTCTTTTTCTTCATGCCTGTACAAACCCTTTGCAGTTGACCCAGCATATCATAAGATTGACACTCTAAAAAGGGTGAATACACTAAGCCTGCTTTTTGGTAAACATTCCACACTGATAGAACTACAATGGAAAACTTTCGTGAGATGGATTTCCACTTCATTAGCTCCAATGTTTGTTGTTTCCTTGGTGAAAACTATCATTACGGATGGGTTTTCTACAAAAACAAGAGATAAATGTCTTCCCTACTGAGACATTGTGGATGAAACTATAGTCTTCTATCAGATTACCTTCTATGATGACTTCTTGATTAATCACATCTAAATGTCAAAATCAACTAAAAAATGTTCACCTGTAACCTGATTTCATAGAAAATTATACCCTAAAAACTTATTTCCCTACAACATTTAGCATAGTCCATCACTAAAATTTAATATTATGTTAGGCTTAAGAAATTCTGAGACCAATTGTCCCTAAATGTGTCTGTATATAAGTGGATTGGAAAAATTTACTCAAATTCTATCTAGGATAACTCATATTACAGCCCGGTTTACTCTAGAATATCCTGATAATGCTTGGTAAGTCCATAAATTTGTTATGCAGTAGGATTCACCATCCTATATTTGGGTCTCTCATGGTTATTAAAGGTTATATACGCTGACTCAGTCTAGAACTCATCTACATGGGGACCTTCCTCACTAGTGAACATAAGTGGATACTACAGCTAAAATTCTCTAGTTAACTCAAATATTGAAGGAACTGTGTGAATATTCTCACCTTCCATGGATCATATAACCCCCAAGATGATTCCTCGATGATTATTATCTACCTTATACTTAATAGATACAAGAATATCTGATTTAAACATTCAAGGAACATGCTTATTATCACTATCCTAGAACATAATTTGAATAAGATGGTTGGAATTTTCCCTGTTAGACAAACACACTCCTTAAAACATTGGTTAACAACAAGTTTAACCTCAAAAAGTGAAAATAAAAAAGTAACAATAGATCATAGTCCCTCTAAATATGTATTATCATGTGAAGTATCATGATATAATAGTAACTTCCTTTCTATTATCAAAAATAAATGTTATCACATCTCACATTTTATACACGAATATATATATCATGGAATAAAAATGTCTTTAACATGAGAAATGAATATCATGATATATCCCTATATATATATATACCATGATTCTTTGATATTTATCTCATGCCATACTAGTCCATTAGTGGTAATATTAAAAAATAATAACATCACACAACATGTGAATCACCTGCTGTGAAATTAAATCAATCATAACGAGCGAGAATTATGAACAATAATCCTCTCCGTGGGAACTATAATTTTCCCAATTACAAGGGTCAGTCACTCCCAATCCAAATCACATTACAAAGTAATGAAACATCCTAGTCTTCTTTCTAACTTTACCAAATAGTAAATCAATAAAAAATAAAATCATAACCTACCTTTGATACCACATTGTAACATCCCCAGATCCAAGACTCTGTCACATGGCCAAATCAAGTTGGTCACTAAACTGCAAGCATGCCTACTCATAATCTGGAGGCTTCATACTAGTATAGAGAATGTGATAAATATAGTGGGGAGATGATACATCCCAATAAAAAGTTATGATACATCAGAAATAGCCAATAATGATAAATATCATAGTAATAGAAAATAGAAGAAATAGTCTAACATTAAATAAAAAGGTAATGGGAAAACCAAGTAAATCAAATAATAAATAATGTAATGTTTTTGTAAAATTCATAAAAATGTAAAACTAAAATTATATAGATAAAATACCTTGTAGAAAAAAATAAACTCAAAATACACACATTTGAAAACCCCAAGCTGGTCCCATCTATAAGCTCCAACCCATCTAGTAAATAATAAAAATCTACAAGCTCTCTATCCCTTGTCAAAACCTGATTTCATGTTGTCTAATAGGGTACCATATGATGGCCAGAAACATGTGTGATTAAAATTCAGTAGTTCAACACCACATTTCCTTAACACACTATTGTAATAATAATTTCATTCAATAAGGTGATAAATAGGTTTATTAATTAAAAAATTAATAAATTTCAATAATCCAACTTCTTCAGAACCATGCTAGAATATGTATGATCATGTAGATAAACCATTATAACCACAACTCCAAGTATATAGATTAATCATATAATAGGGTAAATATCTCTCTATAAAAAATTCATCATAACAGGTCAGACCCTCTTTAAAATAATTTCAACTTACAAGACCAAGACCTATATATAATAATTTAATCATCACTTGACATGACCCTTTGTAAAATTATTTTAACATAAAAATTAATAGAACATTAAATAATCATTTAATAATATTTGTTATACCCTTATATATAACCATTTAATCATGAATCATAATAGAAGATATACCAGCAAAGATAACATATATATCGTCACAATCAAGAAGGTAATATTCAGTCAATTACCCAATATATTTTTTTTCATTTACCATGTTATGTCTTTAACCATTAATATTAAAGTTCATAAACTATATCATATCAGGATTCTCCATTAATATCAATAAAAAAATAATCTATTTTCATAGGAGAATCTATTTCAAGAAATCCTATGAGGTCTCCTGACATGCTAATCACACTATAATCCATTGTCAAAATTTTTATTGTTCAGGGGTAGGATCACCATATAGGAAGACTATAGCTAGGTATAAATTCAATTAAAAACAAAGGGATCCAATGTGTCATCCCGAAACATGATTATAAACACCCAATTGTTGTTTTTTATTATGAACATTATGGCAGTGTAATATCCCAATGTTTTACATATTGAGATAATTTAGAAATACACGTCATGATTTTTTATAAACCATCTACCTTTAATAAGTGATCAAATAAATGCATTCCAATAGGTAATCCAATCTATAACATATGTGATGGTGATCACAATGTATCTATATCACACAAACATCTATATTCAACACATAATTCCTTAGATTTCAAGTGATTATGCCGTGATAATAGAGAACAAGATGAAGAGAGGGAAAACCCATTGTGAGACAACTAACTGGGGAACGATGGCTTGATCTGGATACCCATGGATGAAAAAATAATAACATGCTCATCGTGGCCTTAAAACTACTAATCCTATTAAATAGATGATGTTTAATCCTTTCACATCACATATTTATCAATTTTTTAGTTATGCCAAAAAATTTATTTTCATGGGTTAAAATAACACTGATTGTGAGTTACTGGGTGTGATCCGATTTCACAAAATGTATCCATTTAATGTCCTTAACTAGTTCACAATGTATGCCAAGACACATTTGACATCATATAACAGGTTCATGGTCTGTAAATTCTTAACATAGAGAGCTCATTCCAGGTTTTTCTAAGTATCCTAAACTACCACAGAAACCATCAAAACACAATGAGAAAAATCATAATTTCATATAAAAAAAATTATAACAAGACTCCATTAATTAAAAAAACATGCATCCCATAACATTAGGTTATTTTCCCCTAAAAATTTTCTCCATTTTGAAAAAGGTAATCAACAACCAAGGCATAGAGAATAATGAAAACCCAAAGATAAAATAGGTTCTACTAAAATCCAAATAGAGAAATACATTGAATAATATGTGAACTTACATCATGTATATATTTGAAAAGTTTAATTTTAGGAACAATGGGTATTTAGGTTTCTATTCAATAACTATATCATATTTAGTATTAATTGTATATTCACCTTACTCAATAGATTTTAAATTATTCAAAATCATATAAAATTCATTATTGTCCCAAAAGACCTCCTTTTCATCATATTAAGGTGTACACACTACCTTACAGTATCTAAGATCCCATGGGTGGTGTCCAAATATTTACAATTATATATGAAATAACTGATAAATTGTCCCATAATAAAGATTTTACCTTAAAACCTTTACTGTTTTATTAAATAAAAATAGTAAAAAAAAAGAAAAGAAAAACTAAATGAGATACAATGAGACAAAAAATGTGAAAGTTCACTAAATTGGATTTAATAGTAAGTTGCAGTGAATCAGTGGTTTGATTTTTGTGGTTTATTTATCTATATTCAACATTTTGGATTTTTTATGGTCGCATACCACTCAAAAGATTATCAAAGCCTCACCACATGTGAATTAGTTAGAAGATAAAGCTCAATACATATAATTTACATGGTTTATCTTTAAATTCATACATTATTTCCTAATTTTTAAGTACCCACACTCCAAATCATGGGTTTTTTCAATATATACCCGATAGGTTATAAATAAGGGTTTTACAAGTCGTATTAACACAAGGAGATGATAGTTTTTATCTTACAAGAGTATGACTTGAAGAAAAAATTCATCACATCATATAATGATCAGTTTATTCAACTATAATTCTATGTGGGCTATCTAGGGGTAGAGAATATGATTAATTTCAGAAAGTCATTCATTATAGTCCATAAACACAATTTCATGTGATACTAACTCAATATCCCATATTTTTTTATTCCTAAATATATTTATCAAAGAAACTTATTAACCTACACACATCTCAACCAAAACAATTTAATGATAAAGTGAAAATAATACATCTAACATATTTTCTAAACTCTATTATCAACGATTATGACCCATTTATAAATATATTTTTTATATTTATAAGATAGAATGTAAAAAAATATGTCTTTCAGATCCTTGTAATCCTTTTCTTTTATAAATTTAGTGTTTTGGTCTTTGACCAAAACACCACTTAAAAAATAGGGAATTCATGTTTGTTTATCATAACTTTGTCTACAAATTTTCAACACTGCACAAAAAAATATCAATTAATTGATTCATGTTATTTTCTATATTTCCATTATTTTTACTCCACATAAAATAAATAAATAACAATATTTATTTAATAGTGATTGAAACACTCCATGAAGAACAATTTTCTTAGTTGTAAAATACTGATAGCTTCTATAATTTCATTTAATTCCAAAAAATTTTGCTCAAATAATCAAAAAATTTATGGAATAAGGGGAACCTATTATTTAATTCGTGCTAGTAACATGTATTAGAGTTTTCTCTCATCTAGTTCCAATATTGCATTCCAAACTCAGCATGAGAAGAATTTATAATTTCTCCATTCAAGTTATATGCCTTCTATAGTTTGGGATCATATATTTTACTTAAGATGTTACTTTTTATACATTAGACTTATGTAATTCAATTTTGAAGGAAAAATAATTATCTAGAATTTATATACTCTTGTTCGTAAGTTATTCTATAGCTACTAAAATTATCATACGATTCTCTATTCCATACCCATTCTATTAGTAGTTTTTTATTATTTTTTATTGATTATTTCTAACACAACCTATCGAAAAAAAATTCATTCCATTTTATCTTTTTATACATAACCAATTTCTTCCAAAAACAAAAACCTTCATCTCTACTGTCTCTATTTTATTTGATCTCTATTTGATCTGGCCAGAGTATAAATAATTCTCTTTTCTCTTTCTTATCTTTCTTATGTTTTTCATAGCATGTATTATTTTCCTTTTCCTTCTGAAATTTATTCTATTTACCATTGTTGTAATATATTCATGGTTGGATAGTCATATATTTCTCATCTTTGTGACCTTCGTACTCTAATATGACACATATAATCTCCAATCACCCAAATCTATTTTATGTGGACTGGTTTGATGAAACTATAGTAACATCATTTATTTTTGGGAATCAGTCGTCATTAAAATATCAAATTTCCCCATTGGTTCTTACCTTTTCCATGAAAACAAAACATTGTACCAAAATGTGTAGGATTTGTTTCCATACCATCCAGAACATCAAAAATACTTCAAAAACAAGATATACCATATTTGAGAAAAAATTATTCCTAAATATGTCATCTTGAATTTTGATTAGATTTTACTGAAATTTTTTTACTTTACTTCCTCCTTGGAGTATAATATTTTTTTTCTTTTCTATTATTCCTCAAATTTAAATTATTTTTCCTCATGATCTATTTTTGTCTAATAGTTTCTAGATATGTAATCATAAATTTGATAGTTGTCGAAATAATAATTAATATAGTGATATTTATCAGTTAAATATTGACCTCATTTCTTATTGACTTAATCTTATTTTCATTAGATATTTGAAATTTTAATTCAATATATTTTTTGAAGTTATTTATAATCCTCTTCATCTCATTATAATCTTAATTGAACTTTTATTACAACTCACCAAGTTTAATTTCTTTCACACCCAACTTCTCCTCCTGATCATTCAACATATTTTCTTGATCATCCTTCATCAATTTATATTCCTTGGTAAAATCAAACTATATAAATTACATTATTTTTTATTAATATTTCTTAATAAACACCTTTTTATGATATTTCTATAATTTTCATTTATATTTCTTAATTTTTTTATTTTGATCAGGATAAGTATCTATGGTAACTTTTAACATATATTCTGAATATATATTTCTCTTAAACATCCTCAATATATATTATTTAAAAATATTATTAATCATGAGCCATAATATTAACTTCATAGTCAAATTAAATACTATATGATGAATAATTTTTCATCTTATTATTCATCATTTTCATTTTCCTTATTAAATTATTTTTCTCACTCTTACCTTATTCGTTTTGGGGTATATCATCATCATAATAGGAATATGGGTTAAAAACTTTTTTAATGGGAAATTAATAAAAAAGTGACCAATAACATTGAATTTTTATCACCTTAGTGTTTGATTTGTCTATATTTTATTATTTCTAGACATGATTTTTTTATAGAATCCAAACAGACATATTAATGGATTCAACATATATTCTCTTTGAATCACTTGATTTTGTAAATTGAACACCTTCTCCATTACCCATTCTAATTGATTCAAAACTAATACATTATTTTTATTTATTCTTAAAATAGATAATGTTTCCTATTTCATAAGATATTATTAGATTATGTACTTCATCTGGTGATGGGTATTCTCTATACAATAATGTTGAAATTTTGATTGTCAAACCTATCTAGATAATTCCACATATGATTTTTGTAAATATTAAAATCATCATGATTCTCACCAAACACTCAGATATTCCTCAAAGTCTCTTTAAATCATATAAATTATTGATTAAATTTCTCATCATCAACTATATTTATATATATATTCAATACTAATCCACATAAATTTTAATTTATCTTTCTTCACTTTTAAATATACTTCATAAATAATCTTCAATCTTTCTTAAACCTATTTCATAGTTTAATGTCCCAAAACATTTATATATACCTTTTCTGAGAGAGAGAAAAAATGAAATTATTTCTTTTACCATCAACTTTAAAATTTACATTTATATAATGTTTCTTAGGAAAGACTTAAATAATGGGTGGAAGACCAATAGAGGATGAATCTCCAACCACCAGACCATGTTTTAAGAGTAAGGTGGTCATCTAATTCATCTAAATATTTTAGTTCTTTACACAAAATTTTGGAATACCATTATTGTTCAAAAATTTAATATTCCTTATACTCATGTTCCTCATGGATCTTTAAAGGGACCTAGAATTTCAGTAATAATAGTTATTGTTCCCAATGAAATATTAAATACATAGAGGGGAAAATTAGAGGTTTAAATTTTATACATTCTCATTTTTTTCAACCAATTATACTTATAAATTATTCGATCCACTCAATATATTCGTGTATCATCATTATGTGTGCATATATCATAATAGAAAGAATGAAAAATAATATTTACAAGGTTAATTCATTAGGAAATTTTCCATTCAATGATTATTCAGTCCCCCCGATCATATATTCTTCCACTATATGCTCATATAGTTATAAACAACGAGTTTAATTGTGTGCTATCATTCAGTGTCTCACTAAAATAAATAAAAAAAAACCTATAAAAATAATGATCCAAATATATAAATAAATAATTGTTTTCTAGTATATTTTTATGGCACCTGATGAAGATCATTCTCCATGAAAAATTGGATCAATATGATTTACTCTTGCAATGAACCTCTAAGAAATTAAGCAACTTACAATTCTTATCAACACTACTAGTCTTTAAAATAACTCTATATTCTTTATAATCTGATTCATCTCATTATCTCAAATACTCATCTACATTCATGTATTCCACCTCGAATAATTCATGGGTTCAAAATTCTATTTACACACAATAGTTATATAAAATTTTCTTTAGAATCTTCAAAATCTAAATAATAGTTCCAAATAAATGTTTGATCATTTTAGGATGTTTGGATTCAATCTATATTTCCTTATTCCTTTTCAAGATTCTTTATGTTTTTCGGATTAGTCACACATGACTCTATTCTTCACACACTTCACTAAATCTATATTTATTCCAAATAATTTAGTAACGAAAGTGTTTCAGATTTAAAATTAATTCCTAAAATAAATATATAGAACATCATCCTCAACTCTTCTTTCAACTAAGTCACACTTTTCCAAAAAATTTATAGGATAATGATCGCGAACCATGAACTCATACTTCTCAAACCTTTAATTAAATAATTTTCTCCATTAATATTCATCTTCTGACATTCTTTTCATTTTTATATCTGGAAAAACAATTCAAATTATTCTTTCGATTTGATAACTGTAGAAGAATAATTCACAAATAAATCAATTTTTTAATTTTTTATAGAACTCACCTTCTTCTTCTCCTTCATCCTAAAATAAAAGATGTAGCCATCACCATCATCAACCATATTGTAGAATAAGGATATTCTTATAGAAAAAATGGTTGAAAAATCAATATCATAAATTCCTAATATAAAAAACTCAATACTATTTGCAATATAATTAGACGATCAAGATAATTTAAACAGTAGACCAAATTAGAATCATCAATTAAATCTCCAGTTTGATTTTATGGAAAATATCTTAAAATTGGCCATTCTTCAGTTCGCTTCTTTCCTAGACATATATTAACATATATATAGCTAATTCTACATTTAATTGTGTTATAAATAAATCCATTCATCTTGAATCATATTCTGGATGTGATGTTTTATGTATTGAGGATCAAGTTAAGCATCGTTGTAATTAACATATTCAGGAAAATTGAATGGTCGAACCCTGGAATACTTTTTAAGGATAAAATGATCCACACATAGTCGTTCATCTGAGTTCATGATTAATAGATCATGATTTTGAGAATAACCCTTATAATTCACATGTATATAGAAAACATCTCCTTGTCATGACCCGTCACCTAAGGCCCGTGTCGTGACTACCCCAAGCCAGCCTTCCATTGGACAAGGGATGGCGACTAGTAACAAAGGCGTAAATCCCTAAGCTGGTATGGCATTGACTTCATAAATTGTAAACACACACAATCAGAGTACAAAATAGAAGCAAAAACTAAGTAAAAACATTATATAAATGGAGTGATTAAAAGTAAAGGGGCCGAAAATACAAGCCCATATGTAAAGTACAATGAAATAGAATAAAAGTACAACTGAAGAAATGTAAATAGATGTTGAACCATCCACCAGGAAGTCCTACCTAAAGGGTAGGTATAGAAGGCCACCAAAACACTCCATGTTCATCTGTCTCCTCCGTGTACCATTACTTCGTGTAGTACAGCTCTAGGTATAGTCCAGTCCTACCCACTCAACCTCGGTCATCATTTTCCATCATCTGCAACCAACACAATGAGGTGCGGGCAATGTCCAGGTAGGGGTGAGTATAATGATACTCAGTAAGTACCCTGAGACCCTCAAGTTCTCACATAATCCAACAAGGATAAAACACAAAGTATGAAATCAACAGATCACCCCACTTAGGTATATGAACATACATATACCAAAGTTATATAGTAATCCATATCAATCATGAGAAAAAAACAATGTTATTGACTCATCTTACATTTGTATACAACTTTTTAAGAGAGATAGAGATGATCAGATGTAGCCACTGAATCATTTATTCTGTCGAACCCACCTGATCCAGCAACAGAAATCAGAATTGTCCAACCCACACAGGATCCTGGAAAAGTTATTCTGCTGAACACACACAGGAGCCAGGAACAGAAGTCAGAACTGTCCAACCCACACAGGATCCAGGAACAGTTATTCTGTCGAACCCACACAGTTTCCAAGAACAGAAGATAGAACTGTCGAACCCACACAGGATCCAGGAATAGTATTCAGAGCTGTTGAACCCGTATGGGATCCAAAACAGTCATTAGTGTTGTCAAACCCACATAGGATCCAGGAATAGTAGTTAGAGATTTCAAACCCACAAAGGATCCAGGAACATTCGTCAGTGCACAACCATCCATAGGGTTCCGCATGAAGCATGATTGATTCCAGGAGGTTCTTCTCCTCAAGATGACTGTCGATACATCAACTGCCATGAATCTGCAAGAAGAAGTATCTCAATGATCCACCTTGTCATAGGAGTCTCAACGCTACAGACGGTGCGTCAATCGGATGCCCGGTCTGTGAGTTATTAGCCTTTTAGTCCTGAGGGCCCAGTTAGATTCGTGTACGATCCAACATGAATGTATCTCAACTATACTCTGAACTCCAGTGGGGTATACTCAATGTGATGGCTACGCTCCATGATTTCAAATGCCACTGACGGATCGTTAAACGGACATTCAGTGCCAAAGATATGGCCAAAGAAAGTAAAGGGTCGGTAGAGGGCCTTGGTCTGGTCTGACCAGGTCGGACCGACTTGGCCCAACCCTGTCTGGGCTGACCCAGTTTGATTCAACTTGTGCTGACCCGATGGGTCCATCCTGGCCCGTTGGGTGGTCTGGCCTGTTTGGTTTGGCCCGGCCCACTGGGCCTCGCCCATCCCGCCATGAGGGCGTTCTGGCTTGGGCATGGGGCTGGTTCGGCCCGAAGTGTCATGAGGTCGCATCCCGACGTGGCTCGGCCAGGAGATCACGGTCGGGACCAGTTCAGACTGGGTACCTTGAAGGGGGCCACGGGACACTGGCTCAGCCAAATGGCCGCGAGGGGAGTTGGGATGCCGGCTCGGCCGGGAGGAGGCGAGGTAGCCGGGTCTCCGACTCGGATAGGAGGCTGCAAGGGGGCCAGCTTGGGGTGGCACGTGGGGTGTGCATGGAGGCTAGAAAGTGACCATTTCAGGAACGTTGCGGCCATCATTGGACAGTGCGGCCGGTTCGGGGTGGCGCACACGTAGGCCGGCAGGGAGGCCAGGGAGCGGCTCGACCAGTCATGGCTCAGCCAGGGAGTGGCTCGGCCAGGAAGGTCGCAGCCAGGAGGGGTTCCGCTAGGCGGGGCTTATCCAGGTGAGGCACGACCACGTGGGGCGCGGCTAGGTAGGGAGTTTGGGAGGCATGATTTTCAGCCAGGGAAGTTGGTGGGAGTGCGGGTTGGGGTTGCTCGGTCGTTTCACCGACAGACGACGCTACTAGGGCGGCTCTGTCGGAGGTCAGTTGTTCGGCCCGGAGCACCAGATGTCATGGGGGCAGCACAGTTCACAGAGCCCTTGGGTAGCGCGACCTTTTCCATCATCACCTTCGTCATTTTTTCTCCTCCTCGCCTTGCCAAAGAATCATCACAAAGAGATCAGTAGAGGGAGTTGGGCCATGTTAGTTTGGTATGCACCCTCTATGTTTAGGGGTGAAAGAAATTGTTTCATCAAAGGAGTACGATGAACTACAATTATTTACAATACTTTTCATCGATTATTTTCAAAAAAAGGTCTGAAAAATAAAAGGAATATTACTCAATGTAAACCACCTTCCTTTAATCATCACTCGTCGATGGTGAAGTCACGGGAAGAAAATGGAGTTGTCATTCGTCATTTCCACCGCACTCTTTCACTCCTAAATTCGCACGACGGTTGTGGAAGTGGTTCCACATTGGTAGGTGTCCAGGGAAGAAGATCGAAGGGGACCATTGGCGTTCTTAATTCTTCGTCGGTGAGATTTCTCCATTGGGGCCTTCTCCCAATAATCCTTTTCTCAAAACACAAAAGGATTACACCTTTATTAACAATGCCAACCCAAAAATAATAATAGATCTATTATTTTAGGTGTCGGATCAAAATTCAAAAATTGGGAATTAATTATATGGATCCCCTTAATTAATCCACAAGTGTTGGCACCAAGAATTAATTAGGGGAGGTGAGGAGGATTTCCCTCATTAATGAGGGAGAGTTGAAAGGTTTTAATCTCATTCTTCAATAGGGTGGTTAAGCCCTGTGTGGTTCCCACATGGTAACCTCTCCGAGGAGGTGGTGTTCGGGTGGGCCCCACCACCATAACCTCTCATTGGAGTTTAAGGTGTGGTTGTCCAACCATTAACTCCCATGAGGAGGTTTTAACCACCAAACACACACATGGAGGCACTAATAGAATAAAGTAAAAACTCACTTTATTTTATTACCTTCCACAAAAACCAAAATTCTATCTTCTACTCTTGACCAACTACCGTCGAGATGAAAGTCTCCTTAAGTTAATACTGTTGTTGTGAGTCCAATGGTGCCCTGATATTTCAATTCCACGCACTGGTTGAAAAGTTATAAAATCCCACTCATACGTTTAAAAAACGTACCTGAACAAAACTTCAGAAATTGATTCCTCACACACTGGGCATCGGAGACATGTGCCGTAAATTTTCACGGACTCATAAAATTCCCAAGTATTTATGAAAAAAATTTCCATGGAAATTCTGGGACTTTACACTCTCCCCACCTCAGGGATTTACGTCCTCATAAGCTGAAACTCGAACTAAGAGAATAAATGGGGGTACTGAGCATGCATCTGATTCTCCCACTCCCATGTTCTCTCATGGAGGTTCTCGTGCTGCCAATGAACGTGCACCAAAGCTATCAACCGTCCACGAAGGACCAGCTGTTTTCGATCCTCAATCTTCATTGGAACCTCCATAAAAGTCACCACATCATCGACATTAAGCTCTCCATAGTCAATGATGTGAGAAGGATCGTGCACATATCTCATCAATTGGGATATGTGGAAGAATTAATGCACCCGGTGTAACTGAGGTGGAAGAGATAAGTTGTATGCCACCTCACCAACTCTACTGAGGACATAAAAGGGTCTGATGAAACTTAGATATAACTTGTTGCCTCATCTAAATCTACGTAAACATCCTCAGGGTGAGACCTGTAGAAAGACGTGGTCACCATCCTCGAACTCCATAGGTCCCCCTCTCTTGTAATAATACAACTTCTACCTACTCTGTGTAGTCCTCACCCACTCCTGGATGATCTGCACCTTCTATGTGGTAGCTCGTACCATCACTAGTCCCACTAGTGCTAACTCCCCTGGGTCTATCCAACACAATGGTTATCAGCAAGTTCGCTCATATAATGTCAAGAAATGTGTCATCCAAATGGTGGAGTGATAGCTATTGTTGTAGAAAAACTCCTCCAAAGGTAAGTGATCCTCCCAGCTACGACCGAAGTCGAGGAAACAACCACGCATCGTGTTCTTGAGGGTCTGAATGGTTCGCTCAGTCTGAACATCTGTCTAAGGATGGAAGGCGGTTCTCAGATGAAGTTGTATCCCGAAAGCCTCCTACAACCCCTTCGATAGCCGAGAATTAAACAGTGTGTCATGATCGGAGATGATATAAGAAGGTACTCCAAGTAGCCGCACAATCCATTGCACATAAGGGCTTCCCATGCTCTCTATTGAACCCTTCTCTCTACTCGGTAGGAAGTGGGACGACTTGGTGAGTCATTCAATGATCACCCAAATCAAGTCATGACCCCTAGATGTATGTGGAAGACCTTTTATGAATTCCATGGATATCGCATCCCACTTCCACTCTGGGACCTCTAATGGATAAACCCAGCCGGCTGGTACCTGGTGCTCTACCTTCAATTGGTGACAAGTGAGGCATCAAGAGACAAACTCCACTACATCATTCTTCATACCTGGTCACCATTGCTGTCGTCAAATGTCCCAGTACATCTTTCCAACTCCAAGATGTACCGCTAGATGGGATGTGTGGAAATACTTCAAAACATCCTCCTGAAGTGACATTGGTACCATAGTATGTCCTCTGATGAGAAGGATGTGCTCCCCACCTTCTGAAAATCCATGAGGTTCCTGTCCTTTAGATATCTGAGCACGTCATGTCTCGCAGTCAGTGTCTCCACGTTGCGCATCCATAACTAGATGATGAAGCGAGGGAGTGATGATGAGAGACTATATAATTGCTTCTCCTTCTCTATCCACAAAGGATATCTGTAAGGATTCCAGCTACGATGTCGCCTCCCCTAGAAGTTGTATACCAGATCTCCTACTGAGTGCATCTTCTACAATGTTCACCTTCCCATGAGTATAGACTATCTCAAAGTCATAGTCCTGGAGGAACTCAATCCATCACCACTATCTTAGGTTCAGGTCCTTCTGAGAGAAGATATACATGAGACTTTGGTGGTCAGAGTAGACTATGAAATGCTCGCCCATCAGATAGTGTTGCCACATCACTAAGGAGAATACCACTACTGCTAACTCCAGGTCATGGGTACCATAGTTCTGTTCATGATGTCTCAGCTACCGAGAACCATATGTGATCACTGCTCGCTCTTTCATCAGGACACACCCGAATTCAATCCCTAATGTGTCGTAGTAGACTATGTACCATACACCTTCCTCTAGAAGCCTCATGATGGGGGGCACTAGTTGTCCTTTTCCTCAGCTTTTGAAAGCTCTTCAGGCATCTCTCCGACCACACGAAGGGTTGCCCCTTCTTCATCAAGGATGATAGTGGTGCTGCAACTCTGGAAAAGTCTGGTACGAACCTCCGATAATAACCAACCAAAACCATGAAATTCCCTACCTTCATCACACTCCTGAGTGGCTCCCAAGGAAGTACTAACTCAATATTCACTGGATCCACTACAACTCTAGCCTCCAAGATAACATGACCTAGAAATTGAACCTCTAAGATCCAAAACTGGCACTTCACCAGCTTACCATAAAGTTGGTGCCCTCAGAGTGTGTCCAGTACTACCTGAAAATGGTAGGCATGGTCCTCCTCAGTAGTCATGTAGATCAGACTGTTGTCGATGAGGAATATGACAATGTGATTGAGGTAAGGATGGAAGATCATGTTCAAGAGTCCCATGAACATATTTCGACAATTGGATATGCCGAAGGGCATAACGAAGAACTCATAGTGGTCATACCGACACCTTAAGGTCGTATTTTGCACAACCTCATCACAAAATCTTAACTGCTGAAAGCCTGATCTGATGTCTATCTTCAAGAACCGTCATACACTATTCAGATGGTCAAAGAGGTCTTCTATCCTCAAAAGTGTGTACTTGTTCTTCACGGTCCCCTGGTTTAGGCAATGGTAGTCTACAAAAAGCCTCAAGCTCGCATCCGCCTTCTTGTTGAATAGAATTGGGCCTGCCCAGGGACAAACACTGGGCCAGATGAATCTCTCCTCTTGCAAGTCCTTTAGCTGTACCAATAGCTTTCGATGCAATGTGGGAGTCATCCGATACGTTGGTGTAGATATCGGTGTCATCCCGGGGTACATGTCAATGTAGAAGTCCACCTCCCTGTGAGGAGGTAGACCTGGGATATCGTCAGGGAAAACATCTGCATACTGGTCCACCACTACAGGATCACTCGGACTCTCCACATCTACTGCTCTAAGGGTAAGGGAATCCAACTGATGATTGATCAGTTGCACCCTCCTCTGAGAAAGTCCATCATGTATTGCAAGGGATCCCTTCTCGCCGGTGAAGGTAAACCTGGGCCGATCCATGCGGACACACTGTACATTGTGCCTAATACAGTCGATCTAAGCATCATTTATTAATAAACAGTACATACTAAAAATGACATCATAAGGCCTCGATTCCACTACAAGAAGATCCCATCCAAAGATCTCTCCTACTAGAGTAAGCTCACACTACTAGCACCGATTCATAATCATCGAGTCTACTCCCATAGGACTCTCTAGCCGTAAGGATCGAGCCAACTGCTCTGTTAGAATCTCTGAGCTCCAAATGAGGGTGGTGGCAATGAATTAGTGAATGTAACATTTGTCTATAAGAACTGCATCTAAGGTGGAGTTGACATAGATCATACATCAAATCATATTTGGAGCACCGTGATCATAAGCATCTACTGCCTTGACCTGATCTCTCCCCTGTCCACCTAATCCCTACAGTTGGGGCGGACCTCCTAGTGGTGGTGGTGGTAACACCTCATAACACCATCCACCGCCAGCTGGATGACTAGCTCCCCTACCATGTCCACCTGAGCCATGAAGATCGCCTCAATCGAATCTTTTCCTCTACCTGGTAGGTCCATCACCTGTCTGCTTATCATCCATACATAGGGTTGGACATTCACGAGCCATGTGACCCTGCCTGCCGCATGTGAAACACCGCATGTTAGTCAAATGACTAGCTCTATCTTGTGTGCCTTGAAAAACTGAACACGCATCCTGAGGTCATCCACCTGATGGTATAGTCTGCTTGGACCTCTGCGACATCTGTATACTACCTGCTATAGAAGATTCCGCTACGTGATTCCCGGTGCCGGGTCTCACAGTTAGTGACTGGTCAGTAAGGAAAATCTCTAGTAAGAGGGCTCGTTCCAAAACCCATGCCTATGTCGGGATTTTATGGGAGATCATTGAAGCCATGATCTCTCGCCTGAGCCCATGCTTGATGGTCTGGGCCCTGAAGAATGGGTGTTGTAAAATATATGTGGTGTAGAGGTAGAGGTTGGTGGACCTCACTGAGTACTATTCCACCTTCATGCTACCCTACTGTAGAGGAATTATCTCCTGAATTTGCACCGCACCTAGGGTGGCTGGGACAAACTCTCCCCGAAACAGGCCCTTGAAGTCTTCCTAGAGTAGTGTCACCGCTTCATGAACCTGGAGCATTAGGCTCCACCATATGACTTCTACTCACTGAAGGAGACTCGTGGAAAGGATCACCATAATGTCTTATGGTGTCCCTACCTGTCTGAAGACTCTGACCACATCCTCCAGCCATTCTTCAGCTACCTGTGGGGTCCGTCTCACCCATGTAACTAGACGGCCTCTGGCATAGGAACTCGTGCAATGTGCCCATGAGAAATGCACTCTCTACTGCTGGGGTTGGTGGTATCGGTGGCCCAAAGGGTAGTGGTACCTCTGGAGCCTCAACTGTAACAGGGCCCAGCACTGAGGCCTCATCGCTCGGTGGGCTGCCATCTCATACAACTCTCAAGACCCTGGCTGGATATTGGCATGGAGGCATCTTGAAATGAAACAGGTGTTCCATGGTCAATAAGTTTTACCTGGTGAGATGACTCAAAATATATCACAAAGAAGACTCTTCCAAACACACAAGCAATCAGTGTATTCATGCTCTCAGTCAGAAATCAGAAGTCAGGGTCCTGGTGTTTGGATACATCAGCCACCACACCAACATAGAACTCCCTGAACTAAAAACAAAACTTAGAACCCTTAACACTATAGCTTCACAAAAAATATCAGAGTCCTAAGTTTTGTGGTATAACTGACTCCTCTGATACAAATTTGTCATGACCTGTCCCCCGAGGCCCGTGTCATGACTACCCCAAGCCCGCCTTCTATAGGCCAGGGGCTTGCGACTGTCACCATTGGCGTAAAACCCTAAGCATATAAGGAATTTCCTTTAGAAATTGTAAACACACACAATCAGAGTACAAACTAGAAGAAAACCCTAAGTAAAAACTATATATGAAATGGAGTGATGAAAAGTAAAGGGGTTGAAAATACAAGACCAACTGTAAAGTACAAGGAAACTTAAAAACAAGTACAATTGAAGAAAGGAAAACAACTGCTGGATCATCCACTGAAAAGTTCTACATGAATGGTTGGTACAGAAACCATCCACAACACTCCACGTCCGTCCGCCTCCTCTGTGTATTGTTACTCCGTGTGGTCCACCCCCAGGTAGAGTCCAGTCCTACCCACACAGCCTCAGTCAACATTGTCTGTCATCTTCAACCAACACAACAAGGTGTGGGAAAATCCTGTGCAGGGGTGAGTATAACAATACTCAGTAGGGACCCCAAGACCCTCAAGGTCTCACAAAATCGAACAAGGATAAACCAAAAATTATGAAATCAACAAATAACGCCACATAGGTATATGCCCATACATTTACCTAAGTTATCTAGTAATCCTTCTCAATCATGAGGAAAACACAAAGTTGCTGACTCAGCTCACAAATGTATACAACTTTTGAAGAGAGATAGAGATGATCAGATGTAACCACTGAATCATCTATTCTATCGAACCCACACAGGATCCAGGAAGAGAAATCAGAACTGTCGACCCCACACAGGATCCAGAAATTGTTATTCTGTCAAACCCACACAGGATCCAGGAATAGATGTCAGAACTGTCGAACCCACATAGGATCGAGGAACAATTATTCCATCATACCCACATAGGATCCAGGAACAGATGTCAGAACTATCGAACCCACATAAGATCTAAGAACAGTAGTCAGAGTTATCGAACCCGTATGGGATCAAGAAACAATCGTAAGTGCTGTCGAAGCCACACATGATCCAGGAATAGTAGTTAGAGCTGTCAAACCCACATAGGTTCTAGGAACAGTCGTCAGTGCACATCCAACCATAGGGTTCCACACAAAGCACTCTTGATTCTGGGAGGGTCCGCTACTCAAGCTGAGTTTGGATACATTAACTCATACAAAGTCCCAAGAAGATGTATCACAAATGTTTGCCTCGTCATAGGGGTCTCAACGCAATAGATGGAACATTAATCGGACGCCCGGTCTGTGAGTTATTAACCTTTTAGTCTCGGGGGGCCGGTTGGATTTGTGTACGATCCAAAATAACTATATATCAACTATACCCCGAACTCTAGTGGGGTATACTCAAAGGGATGGCTACGCTCCATGATTTTTAGTGTCGCTAACAGATCGTCAAACAGACTTCTGGTGCCAATGATATAGCCAAAAAAATTAAAGGTTCGGTACTGGGCCTGGGTCCGGTCCGACCTGGTCGGACCGACACAACCCCACCCAATCTGGGATTACCCGGTTTGGGTTGACTCTTGCTGACCCGATGGCTTCGTCTTGGCCTGATGGGTGGTCAGGCCGGTTGGGTTTTTCACAGCCCTCTGGGCCCAGCCCAGCCGGCCGCGTGGGAGGTTCTGCCCGGGCTCTAGGCCGGTTCATCCTGTAGTGTCGCCGGGGCGTGGACCAGTGCGGCTTGTCTCGGAGGGCATGGTCGGGTTTGGTTCACCTAGGGTGCCGTGAAGGGTGATGCGGGATTTAGTCTCAGCTTGGAGCTCGTGAGGGGGGGCGGGAGGCAGCGATGGGGACGGGTTACCAGCTCGGCCGGAAGGCCTCAAGGGTGTTGGCTCGGGGTGGTGTGTGGGGTGCACACGGAGGCTTGCAGGAGGCTAGTTTGGGAAGGGTGCGGCCAGCACAGGGAGGCACAGATAGTTCGGGGTGGCACGCGTGGAGGCCAGCAGGCGGCCAGTTTGGGTAGGGTGCGTCCAGCACAGGGTGGCATAGCTAGTTCGGGGTGGTGCGTGTGGAGGCTGGTAGGGTGTCCAGGCAGCGGATCGGCCAGGCGGGGCGCATCCATGCTTGGCGTGGCCAGGCGGGGTGTGGCCACTCGGGGTGCAGCCAGGTGGGGTGCGACCAATCGGGGCGCGGCCAGGTGGGGTGCATCCAGGTGGGGCGCGCGGGAGGCGTGGGGTTCGGCCGGGGAAACCAGGGGCGGTGCGGTCTGAGGTAGCTCGTTCGGTTCGCCGGCGGACGACATGACCAGTGGAGCTCGGTCATAGGGCCATGGTTCAGCCCGGAGCACCGGAGCAGCGCAGGGGCGGCGCGGTTCGCAGAGGCTGTGGGTAGCACGACCTTTGTCATCACCGCCTTTGTCGTTCTGTCGCCTCATTTCCTTGTCGAAGAAACATCCCAAAAACGATAGGCGGATAGAGTTGGGCCATGTTAGTTTGGCCTGAACCCTCCGCGTTTAGGGGTGAAAGAAATTGGTTCATCAAAGGAGTACGGTGAACCACAATTATTTACAATAATTCACATTGATTCCTTTCATGAAAAGGTGAGATAATGAAAAGGAATATTACTCAATGTAAACCCCCGACCTTTAATCTTCGGTCGTCGATGGTGAAGTCGTAGGAAGAAGACGGGTTTGTCGTTCGTCGCGTTCGCCGCACTCTTCCACTCCCAAATTTGCACGACAGTTGTGGAAGTGGTTCCATGTCGGTAGGTATCCAGGGAAGAAGATCGATGGGGACCGTTGGCATTCTTCGTTCTTTGTTGGCAAGAGTTCTTCATTGGGGGACTTCTCTAAATAATCATTTCCTCAAAACACCCAAGGTTTCCACCATAATGAACAATTCCAACCCAAAAATAATAATAGATCTATTATTTTAGGTGTAGGCACAAAATTCAAAAATGGTTAATTAATTACATGGCTCCCCTTAATTAATCCATGAGAGTTGGCATAAATAATTAATTAGGGGAGGTGAAGAGGCTCTCCCTCATTAATGAGGGAGAGTTGAGAGGTTTTACTCTCCTCCATCAATAGGGGTGTTATTCCTCGTGTGGTCCCCATGCGGTAACATCTCATGGGAGGTTATGTTCCGGTGGGCCCCACCACCATAACCTCTCACGAGAGGTTAAGGTGTGGTGGTCCAACCTCCAACTCCCATGAGGAGGTTTTAACCACCAAACAGCCACATGGAGGCTCAAATAAAATAAAGTGAAAACTCTCTTTCTTTTATTACTTTCCACAAAAACCCAAAATCTATCTTCTACTCTCGACCAAATGTCGTCGAGGTGAAAGACATCTTAAGCGAATATCGGCGCTACAAGTTCAACGGTTCCCTCAGATTTTAATTCCAAGCACCTGTTCAAAAGTTATAAAATCCTACTCGTACGTTTACTGAACGTACCTGAACAAAACTTCAGAAATTGATTCCAGGTACACAGGGCCTTAGAATCTTACGCCGTAAATTTTCACAGACTCATAAAATTTATATGTATTTAAGAAACAAGATCCATGTAAATTCGAGGTCATTACACTCCTCGTGATTGTGACACTTATAACACTTCAACATTATGGGCTCAGTATAATTCAATGATACGGATGATTGATTCTTATGGGACACTACTTTGGGTATTAATCATTACAGAGGACTATTGTTTACATTTTTACCTATCCTTATAGCTCAGTCATCCTTAAAAGAAATGACTTATCTAAAGTCAGTCCTCCACAAATATACTAAATTCAATGAAAATTACAACTAAATAATTTGAAAACTCAACAATAATAATTTATAGTTTCTCAAATAAATATATATCATCTCCCAAAGATAGTTACTCTAGAACAACACTGTGAACCACCTACTTAGGTTAATTAACAATCATCTCATCCAATTTGACAATATGAGGTCTCCATACAGGACTAGCACTTCAATATTCTTGATGCATGTTTTAGTCAATTTTTCTTCACAATTCAGTACATGTATTAGAATAGAATATCACAAAAAACCTTAAAAAATAATTTTTTTATTTATATTGAATCATTTCATGGAAACTGTCATGTTACAGCCTCAAAAATCATTTTATCTATAACATGTGAGCACCTTGATCAACTACTCGTAAAATATTACCATATATATAAACCTTATTAATTTAATAAGGAATCCCTCCATATTTACAACAAATAAAATTATATTCAAAGGAAATAATACAATGTTGTTTCATTAAAAATTTTAGGAGCTGTTCCAAAATTTTAAAATGAAAGACCATCTCAATGTGTTCACAAAATAAATTTTTAATTTATAAACTCTAATGAATATTATACAGTGGTAGACCATAGTTTTATTACTTAAAGAATAAAAAACAAATAATTTTTATCACTTTGTCACATAATTTTTATTTATGTATGAAGAAATGAAATTATGGTCATTTTTTGTTGAAAATAAATGATAAATAATTTATGTCATTTAAAAAATAATGATGTTAGGAATAATGAGTGTCCTAGTATTCAGGGGTATATCAATTAATTCTACCAAATTTATGTAATATTTTGAAGAAAAAAACTCTCTCTTATCAAAGGAATTTTTTTATTGCTTTTATCACTATAATTATATTATGTAGATCATTGTAATTATTTTACTAGAACACTGAGAACATATTCTTCTGTTTAATTTTTAAGACCCTTGTAAATTATATAGTGCTACCCAGTATATAATTTCTCAAAATATCCCATGTTGAGGTATGTACCCATCAAGTTACTATTTCAATGTAATGAACCTCTTCACATATAGCCACAATCATGGGATAATTCATCCCTAACCGTCCATCTTCCCAAATATATATTGGATATATAAGGAAGGTGATTCTTAAATAAAAATTAATATAGAGAAGTATTCAAAATAAAGTTTACTAGTGGGAAACTGTCACCAGCCTATATCAAAAATCATACTGAAAACATAGACTAGATAAATATAATAGAAAATATTGATAATATATGTGTGTGTGTCTGTGTGGGTGGGTGGGAGGGTGGGTGTGTGTGTGTGTATTAGAACTACATAACTATAATAGATTTTTCACTTATATTATTCTCAACTAGCTAGACCTCCATGAAAATTGACTGCAAAATAGAGGGAGAGAACAACATAATTACATACTGAAAATGAATAATATTGGTAATTGAAAACTCTTAAACAGAAAATTCTATGGTCTTTGGACCAAAGCCTCTTCCCTTGAAGGATCTTCTTCATTTTAAATCAATACTCATCTCCATAATACTACGTGATTTCTCTATATGATAATTATTCCACATTTAATCAATCCACATGGAATGTGGAGGCTTTGAAAGAATATGGAATTATGTACCAATAATTACTATCATCATCCCCCTTTGTTTCCTATTTCCAGCCTCTACATGGAAAATATTATTATTCTTTAGTTAAATTAGTTGATCATTGTGTATGATGAATATATTTTTCCCCTATATTTTTTAAATGTTCTCCTTGTAGCATATTTCCTTCATCAGTTTCTATAGGATATTTTTATTCCTTTGGTTGGCCACATCAGTACACCACTATGCTATGTTAACATAGAATTATCCACATTATCATTAAATGTAATGAAATTAGAGTTTTACCATCTACATTGACATAACAAAAGTGATATTGATGTCATTTTTACACCGATATCATTGGTGTAGATAAGGGTGTAACAATGCTTGTTTTATGTATAAAACCATCCAAATGGTTGGACATAGATAATGGTAGAATTATTTTTAATCTAATAAATAATTAGGGTATCACAATAGTTATTATTTTCACCATCAATTCTCTATTTTGAATCCAATCATATTTCATTATGGGTTATGATATCATAATGTGTGTCACTAGTTTTGACATGAAAGTTTTTCTATATATTATAATGACAAATGCACTATTATTTCAATTTCACAACTTATGTTGGAGTCAAAAACAACATTTCCATGTGTTCCAACTCTTCGAGTGTGTCACAGGTAATGATATACAGTGAAGACCCTATTTATTCATGATGTAGGTAGCGATAGAGTATTTATCTATTCATGAATCAATATCATTAATCACAACACCATGATTTATCACCCCCAATTTGGTTTAAATTTTTTAGTTCAAAATATATCAACATTAAAATTCACCTAAAAAATTTTTACCATATAAATTATTGAATAATATAATCATTAAACTAATAAAAATAAAAATCAAATCATAGTTAAACAATAATTCACATTAATTCAAAATTTAAAAAAACTTATTCAAAAATAAATTTTGTTTATTTTTGGGGGATTAACATTGAATTTCATCATGAAAATATAATATGTTTTTTATAAATCGTATTAACCAAGAGATTTAAATTAAATTGTACATTAATGTTGAAAAAAATTGGTATTTTAAAAAAATTAAATGATGATGTTGATGGTATGAAGATGATTTTTTGTTCATGGTCAAATTCTGTTGAAGGGATCATGTTATTTATTATCTATTAAATTTTTTTATTCTTTCATTAATGGGGATATCACATTATGTGAATAAACCAATTATGGGAAACATTCTTGGGATATACCTAACATTAAAACCATGAGTTGGATCACTAGATGGCTAGCTTAGTATTCCCTCTATCACTCCAACAGTTGGTATGATCATGGTATGTGAAATATTTATTCAAAGTATTTATATGTATGTGATATGGTTATTGTGAATGCAGTTTTATTATTAAAATGTTTTTTTCAAAGAAATTAGTTCTTAAGGATGTTGGTACTAGAAGTTTGGAGTGGTTTCTGTGGTCCATTTCTATATTTATTAGCATTTTTATATTACATATATTCCTTTAATTTGAAGGTGATCTTTATAGAGAGATTTGGAATTGATTAATTTGATGTTTTGGATATATATACATTGAATTATGGACTTATATAATAAAATATGAAATACTTTATGAGTCTTGGGGGATGATATAGTTTCCTAGTTATTAGTTAATATAGATTTCTATATAGTGGTGTGGACCACTGTGGTCATGACTCTATATTGTTACCCTCACATATGAAATTATTATGTATGCATGATATTAAATAGTTTATTCATCATTTTAATATAATCTGAAATGTTTATAGATATAATAACCCCTACCTTTACATATAGTGTTATTGGATTGAATTCATATAGAAGTTGTGTAGTGTTAACTCAATCTCAAAGGTTGTTCATCGAATCATAGAATGGAAACTATTTCTATATAATATTGAAGTATACATGGATTATTGAATTTTAAGGCATCCTGTGGATTGTGATTTTTTTCATGGTTTTATAATATTGTATTTTTTTTATTTCACATTCACTAATTAATCTGATAGTTAAATTTTGGGTTGATGTCATTCCTGAGAGGAATGATTTTTGAAATATTAAACACTGATAGGGGTTAAATCAATTTTGGTGGATTTAAAAAAAAATATTTTCTATTTCTAATAACTTCTAAAATTATTACGGTTAATATATATTCTCTTATCTCCTCTCACATTCATCTTTTCTTTCACGCATCTAAACAAAATTGCATAATAGGAACAAAATATTTTTACAGGGGTCCCCTCTCAAAATAATAACCTCAAACATAACAAATATCACAAAAACCACTAGTATTAACATGTGAGAAAAAATATGTAAATAATATCCTTTTAATCATGTTACAAATATCCCAAAAAAGTGTAATTCATCTTTCAATTTATTGCATCTGACTGGGTCTTTATATTACCATCTTATATTTCTATAATAAGTGTATTGTGTCGACTAGAAATTCCTTCACCAATATATAATTTTTCAAGCTGTTAAAAGGATTCCTTATTTATATGACTACTTCTTCTCATCGATTCACAAGAGTATGAAAGGAAAACACATTATTCTTCTTTTCCTTACATTGGTTAAAGAATCACCTCTTTTTTATACGCATTAAATCCTAAAAAACTTCCATCACATTCAATATTTTTTAGTATATAATTATTCAAACATATACTAGAAGGGACACCTCCAATTCTTCAACCATCAGTGCATTTGAAATAATATTTGACTTCTTCTTTTTCTTCAGTGAAACAAAAACTACACTGATTATTTTAGGCATCGACACACAGAACATATATATAATGGATAGGATAAGTTCTTTATTCTTCCTCCATATCTTTGTATATATCACTAGACCACATGAATATATCAATATAAATTACCATAATTCTCATTAATTAAAAAATAATATGATAATAGTATATTAAATATCTAATTTATCTTCTTCAAAATAGTCTTTAACTAGAAAAAAATTCAGAAAATAAATCCTTGAAAATTTAACTATGTGATGATATGTCAAACTTTTTTGGTTATCATCCTTTAAACCATCATCTTTTTTTATCACAACGAAAAAAAATTTATATATATATCTTTTAAGATCATCTTGTATAGATTCTTCCTATATGATATGGCTCATTTTTGAATCCCCCATACATGAATCACATGTAAATAGTAAAATTGTATATATCAACTCTAACATCAATCCCTACCTTTAGTTCGATCTATGTACACCATCCACTACACATACAAATTCTATTTCACCCTTGTGAACTGTACCATTCTAATTCGGATATAGATGTCGAAATTTATGAATCACACAATCTACATTTCCAAAACTTATTGATAAATATTATAATTTCACTCTTTCGAAGATAATTTTCAGATCATCTGGGTTATTATTCAAAAATATTCATCTACCCTTATGAACATTACTTTATCATTTTCTATAATATACTTATATAGAGCTTCATTATTTTATTCCTACAAACTATAAACCACAATATTTTTCTTCTACTATTCTGATATAATTCATGTCCTATTTATGACCCCTAATTTTCTTCTACTACTAAATAGTGAACATAACATTTTCTTTTTCTTTTTCCTGAACTCAGTAACACCCTTACAAACCACGATCTAACTGATGAATTCATGCATTATCCTTCTAATGGTATTATCTAATATTCTAGTAAACTCCTGGTCATCCTCCTATCATTTTTTCACAATATAAGTATATATAAAAATTTTAATCATAATGTGAATATTTCTATTTACAAACTATGGTACATGGTATAAGAAAACCAATGTCTTGTTCTATCAACTCGGTTCCACTCATATATTAAAATAAAGGAAAATATACTTGTTTAATGAATCCCGCATCAAGGTTTCTCAATGGAGGATACATCCTTTTACCTAAAACACTATTAAACCATTCTCTCAAATCTATTTAGGTTGTTACACCCATCAGTTTCATTATTCCACCCCACAAGGTTGTTCGAAACTTCACACAGTGTCAATATGCACTTAGAGCACTCTATTAAGGCCAGTACGGACCCACAAAAACCATCAAATATATCATCCTCACTAGAAACGATTTATTCATTTTTTATTTTATCTAATGGCATGGATCCTTGGGTAGTGATTTTTTAAGGGATAACCATATTTTTTCCCTTCCCTTACTTATAAATTCCATTTTCAAATATTCAAATAGACTCTAATATTAATACTTATATAAATTTCTAGGATTTTTTTCTCTCTTATTATTTTGTATTAACTTCAAATATCATAAAATTAATTTCTCATTAAATATATTACTTGAAACATGAAACCAATAATATGGAAATACCTAAACACATTCATTACAAAGATATACAACTGATCATTATATGTAGTCCTTGGAACTCAAGTGTGTCACCATCTTTTTCCCTCATGTAAATGAATCACCCCAAAAAATCTGAAGGAAATTAATCTTCCATTTTAATATTATTAATGAAATAAAACACCAAAATACAACCATTAAAAAACCATATATATTATTAATAATATAAAATTTATATCAAATTGAATGATTTTTATTCATTAGATATGGATGTTGATGAATCAATGACTTGATCTCTATAGACTTGTGTATCTATTATTATTCTGGAACTAATGGATTTTTCCAATAAATGAATTCCCTATAACCGAACCTATTATAACACATGTAAATCCCTAAAAATCTTGTTTTATATTTATAGATCACTATAATTATTGACTATATATATTTGAAATCATGATATTTTTGGGTATTCTTCTCCATGGGTTTGGATTCTCTTAGTGAACAAGCTTTCATGTAAACTCATTTTTCCACCATTTATATGGTTATAAAATTTTCATCACTTCTCCCCAACAAATTTTGAATATATTTTATTTTAAATCCTACACTATCTTAAAAAGAGATCTAGTGAATATGTATAAATTGAAATGGATGGTACCGTTTTCTTTAAGGATGTTATTTAATTATCATAAGAGGATGTTTTCATTTTATTTGAATAAAATATATGTCATTAATCCCAAGAATCCTACATAAGGAAATATATGGTTGTATATTCTTTTTATGTATACTATGAATAAACAATACGATTCATTTCAAGGCTAGCCAATGTGAACTCAAATTCAAGACACTTATAATTGAGTTTGTTCTTTTGATCATCAATACATATCACAATTTAAAGATAATCTTTCCTCATCTTTTGAATATTATCCTGAAGCATTATAAATTTCTGTTGAATCAAATTTTGAAGTTTTTTTATATTCTTACATATAAACACCAATTATGCATTCTTTACATCAATATTGTTCTTCCTAATTTTCCCTCAATGCATAAATATTCTCTTCAAGTGTATTCTTGAATTCCTCCTTCTCTTCAACTTATTTAATACAATAATTCTCAAAAATATATCATCTCTATTATATATTTAAGTTAACTTTACATTAATATATTTATTGCTTTAAGATCTTAATAAAATCAAGAAACACAAATTTTAAGATTACACCTTAATTTTAGACTTTTATTCAAACATAGTTACCTATTCAAAAATTAACTCAAAATCCTATAAATAAGAGTGACTAATACCTTTGGAAAAGTAAGTTCCATTTCAATTAATGTATCAACTAATAAATCTTTTGAAATTTGATCACCTTGACATGTAATTGGTTCTTCTTGATGGAAATTAATAAAAAATATTTTACTTACCACTCTATCATATTAATTCCACAGATATTTAAAGGAAGAAGGACTATCCAACACAATGGTGGTAGTTTGAACCACCACCTCTTATCTATTCATGCCATATCTATATTTATAATCATCATTTAAAAAAGACACATAATCATATTCCATTTTCTATAACATTGATTTTTTTTAATATATTCTTCCCTTTATTTTCCCTGCTCATCATAATCTTAGTAGAGTTGGAATTTTTAACTAAAAAGTTATTTCTTCACAAAAAAATAATGTCGTTATAATTTTTTAAAGATACTCAAAATATTAAAAATATCACATATCCAAAAATAGAGAATCTAATAAATGGTTATGATGTTATAATACCAATTGAGATGATCGCTCAGATATTTTTTCAACACTTAGAATAGTTGAATCTATGTTGGTGACTTCAAAAAAATTATCACCTTGGTTTTATATCTAAAATTGTTAAGTTAATTGGTTATCTAGTTATCTATTATCAATTTTGTATTTTCATGAAACACATCCAAACTCACATAAAAAAGAAGCTACAAAATATTTTTATATGTTTCACTTATCAAAAAAGAAGGTTCGTATATGGTGTAAACTAGAACTTCACCGAGATCAAATCATCCATCAATAACAGGTTATGAGTCTAAATATTCATGGAAGATCTTTATACTCATGTTAAACATATCCAAATAGTGTATTATTCATCCCATATTTTACCATATTTTTTGGGTCTTTATAATTCCTTTTGAAAGTTGTGCAAAAATCGTCCCGTAACAACAAGAATTTCCTTCACCAATATAGAATTTATGAAGTTATTTTTGTGTTTATTTCTTCATTAATATTTTTATTAAAATAATTTTACATGAACACAAAAATTCAAGTAGAACTCTTTATTATTCCATTGCTTTAGTAGGGTAAATTATGTCCACTTAATTTATATACAGGAAAGTATACAACACTTCCCTTTCATTAATCATTTTCATGTACAAAGTCCTTCGAACTTATTGTAGGAAAGAGCCTTCATGTTTTACAAACATTATGGCACATGCGAAAATACTTTATATAGTATCATTTGATCATTTATTCTTATACTTTAGTAAAATACAATGTTAACATGTTCTATTACGATTCAAAATACAAACATTTACTGCTAATTTAAATTATTGAACCTCTTCTTTCATTTGATGCCTTAGGATTATCAGATATATGTAACCTCAGAAATCCTTATCTGTTAAGATCATAATTAACCGAATCATGATATATATTGGTCTTTTAATATCATCTTGTATAGAATCATAATATTTGGGACCACTTATACATGAATCATTCATGTGTGAGTTAATCTTATGTGATTCAATCATATATAAATGCACTTACATCGAGATTCATTTTTATGTCAATTCCTGCTTGTCATATCCTACTACAAAAAATTCAATGTCACTCCTACGAACTCCGTATTTACTCCATTTTGTTATATATGTGCTTTTACAATGTATAAAACCTACTCTTCCAAACACAATAGGTATCTCTTCTGAAGTGACTTTTCTAAAGTTAATTTTCTGAACATCCGAGTTACTCTTCCAATGCATTCATAAACTATTACTGATTTCACATTGTGACATTTATGTAATATAATTTCATTGATGTTTGGAAGTTTATTCATATTAATTATATATCTCAATTTTATTCTTCTAGTATTACTATTTTATATATGAATTTATGATAACATCAGTCTTCGTCATCTAGTAATATGTCACTAGAGCATTTCATTTTTCTTCTCGTGAGGTTAAGAAGGCCTTCCAAAATCACAATTTATAAGGTGATCTTAATATAACATATATTACTATTGAATCATTATAGATTAATATTTAATATATTTCAAAATAGTACATTCATAATAAATAAAATTGTTTAGTGTATTTAGATACAAAATAAAAAATTAATTTATTTTATTTAAAAACTACAATATCTTCCACAAATTTCTTCTCTCAAAATACCCATGTTCAATATTTATTTCCTAAAACTTTTCTTCATAACCATGGGAAAATGAAAACATAAGAAATGGGAGATCAGATGCTCCTTCAGATTAAACATGGGAGATTTTAATTATTGATCATTAAAAAGCATATGAAATGTACAAGGTCATGATATTTGGATTATAACAAAAAAATTTCCCTACCAATTATCCATATATAAAAAATCAAGAGTCATGGAATAAATATATAACATTTATAAATAAATTAGTCATAGGAGTGATTAATCATTATTAACAAATCATGATCCAAGAGAATATATCATATGAATAATAACAACTCATAGGAATTATGAAACAATCATAATCATTGAAAATAATTTTATTAGTCATAGTTAACATTAAATACTATCATTGTGAAAAAAATTACCAAAGTGTATTGGGTGCACTACCCATTCCATCATTTCCTCACTAAAGGTTCATTCACATGACTATCATAGAGGACAGAGTCTCATGAAGAACAAGGTTTACTCCCAATTCTATTCTATATAATCTCATTAGGTAACAATAATTACCAATGGTATTGGAGGGGTTAAAGGAACAAACCATAACATAATTAAATCCATACATATATGTTTCAAAAGATCATAAAAACATGCATAAATTAATTATAGAATAACTCACAGAAAAACATGTGTCTTAAAAAACATCATTTTTTCATAATCATACACCATTTAGGAAAATAAAATAGATGGTATCATAATATAATATCCCCAATTATTTATAAAAAACATTAATGAATATTTAAAAATATGAAAAATACATTTAAATTATTATTTGAAAATTTCATTGAAAATAACCAAAAATTATCATTCTACATTGGTATATATAAATTTGAAAATTTCCTTAATTTTGAGAAACAACTTTTATTGAAAAAAATATGGTCACTATTAAAGAAATAATAAAATAAATTAATTTCCATAATGGTCGTAAAATTCATTTTTTCAATAAATTTTAAAACAAATATACCATTCTTAATTTTGGAAAAACTATAAGAGGCATTTTTTGAAAATGACAATATTCCTTTTAATTTTTTTTAAAAAATGTAAACTATGGTGGTAATTGAATTTATATAATAATTTTATCACATAAAATAATATTCTTGATTAATTTTTAAATAAACTCAATAAGGGGAAAAAAATTCATCGACTAAGGAGGAAATAAGTTAGACTTTGATTTTAAAAAAATATCTTTCATTTTATATACTAAAGAGAGAAGACAGAAATAAAAATATAGAAACCCTAGAAATATATAGTGTATAAGAATATAAATTGAATTTAAAGGATAAGGATGATATAATTTCTGTTAAATGAATTTTACCATAGACATTCCCAAAAATGAGATTGTAATAAATACCTTTACCCTAAATCCCACATAGCTTGGTATGAAATCAAAACTCTAATAAAATAAATATATATTTATTATATATATATTATAGAACCATATTCATATATCACAGAACATTTATCTTTGCATTATAATTTATAATTGTCCTTTTATTGGAAATTATTCATTAAAATGAATACTCTAGTGAAAACTTGTCTATTTTCTATGAATGTTTCGGTACTGTCCTAACCCATCCCCTAGGGCTCGTGCCATGACTACCCCAATCCCACAAATTATAGGCTAGGGGATAGATACTAGCATGGAGTAGGAATATCTCAAAAATGGGAGGCATTTACCTATGGACCTATACACAAAAACATAACTCCAAGCCAAAGATGCCAGAAAATAAAAACACTATGTAACGAAAATTCCATGCATACCAATAAAAACCAAAAATAGAGTACGATAGAATGAAAATTGTTAAATTAAAATTAGTCCCGAATACAATCCAACCAAAAAATAATGAGTATGTAACAAATGTATTGAAACCCATCTGCATAAAATCCCACCTGATCCAACTGTAATGTAAGGCACTAGACATATATCTGTAATCCATCAGAATACACCTTAGTTTGTCTGATCATACTAGTCCCCACCAAGTCATGGTATTCCCAGACCACTGTCAAAGAGTCAACTATTTTCAAAAGACACGACACATGTGGGAAAATATCGTGCATGGTTGAGTAAAATAATACTCATTAGGGAACCTTGAAAAGAAAATTAAAAGACCACAAAGGAAACACCACTATGAATAAACAGTCATCTCAACAATGGTATATGTATAAACACAATATGACAAGAACATCCAAGTATAACTTTTAAGGATTCTAAGACTCGAGGTCTTGTCCACTCTTATCCATATGGTTATGCTCATAGCATGCTTGATTCTGGGAGATCTCATTCATTGAGCTATCTGATAGTAAGCACATAGAACATTTATACCAAAAGTAACTAAGAGAACATATTTTCTTGATACGTCACAATGTTCCCTGAGACATCTGTTCTCATTAATATAAAAAGTCTTGATATCACATCCAATCCTTGGTCACATGATTTTTCTCAAGGAATTCTCGTTCTTAGATAAGTCACTCATCGAGTTATGAATTCATCGGGGACTCTTAAAACAGGTCCCAATAATTTGGGCCCCACCTGAAGTAAAAGATTTTGGTCAATATTATATTATACAGATATGAGATTCTATCATAAAATACTACTAATCTAATATGTATAACCCCAAAACATATGGGATTCTCAAGGAATACCAAAAACCCGATTGATGCATCTCGTAACATAGGTGATTTTGAAGAATATTGTGAACCCTACTGATATGTGTCAATAGAAAGAGGATTTGTGACCATTTCTCGGAGTTCACAATAATACCCAATGAACTCCACCAAGGTTGATAGAGTGTCACTCTAGTTCAAATAAAGATTCCATAACTCTCTCCAAGACACTTTCTTTTGAGGGGATTTCTATATAATGTCACACTGAACCCTTAGTGGAAGAACCCAGTGGGAAAGCTCCACACCTACACTAGACCTCACTAAGGCCTCATAAATACATCTAAAAAAGACTTCCTCATTAGAAGGGTCCCAACAATGTAGACATATCTTCAGAAGGACTTTCGATTTTATTGTTACTGGGGTTTATAAAAAAGGGGCCAGTTGGGTCCGGGTCCGGTCCTACCTGCTAGGCCTGCTGGACCCGCCCGCTAGGCCACTGTGGTAGCCTAGATGTTCATGACCAGCCCTCATGTGTTGGGATAGATTGCTATTCCATTCTTGGCCTGACCTGGATGCGATACAAGTCTCCCCCACACGTGGCATAGCAGCATGCACTACCTCCAGTCAATGTGATTCATCCACATGACCATAGGATGTAACAACTATGTCACAGATCTTTTCTCAAACCGATGTGGAACTAGTGTGTTGAATGTCCCTAAAATTATGTTTTTCTTATTCTGTCACTATCCTCAAGGCCATGCCCCCCATTTTTCTCCCCAATAGGTCATGCTGAAGGAACCTCTTTAGCCAGCTTCCGTGTCGTTGGCTACCTGGCACAACCGACACCCATGGCCTCCTGTCAATGATCATCCCATTGTTTTCCATCGAGCAGGTGGCTCTACCTTCCTCTGCCCCTGGACTCCTTTCAGGGCCCTATCTACCACCATGGTCCCACCTGAACCATGGTTCTTCATTGATGTGCCATTCCATCATCGTCACACCACCCCAATGTCATCACGGGGTCAGATCTTTGGTCTCGAGTTGTTGCTCCATTGATCAAAGTTGCAGTGATATCTCATTAATAAGACACAAACAAACAAAGAAATAGTAGGGGATAATAATTGATAAGTAACTCACAATAGAAGGATCATGTCCATTGTTTGTGTTAGCGTGGATTTTTCCTTATTAGAATGTTTAATGAGGAGAAAATAAATCACACTGATCAACTCCCATTAAAACCCAACATGTTTAACACATCCAGCAGGGATGAACAAATAGAAGAAAAACAAATTCTTGGGTTGGTTTATGTTCCTCATCAAATTTAAAAGTGGGGAAGGAATCCTAAAGAAAACATTGCCCTATATTAAGGATTGGATTGGTCATTGAGGAAGAACAGAGTTGTATCACCGTCATTTGTTAATCCCCAATCCTCAGTTCTGGATCCATGATTCATGATCTATAATCTATAATTGTTCATCACCGAATGTCTTTCACTTCCAAGAGGCTTCTCCAATGCCTTTTATATTACAAAACATCCAGGAAAAGTTTTCTAGGATTCTCAATCTGATCCCATATCCCTATTAAGATGTTAAATAAAGAAACGTGTTTCAGCATCGCCATTTCTCTGTGTTGCGGCATTGCTATGCTATTTCATTTATGAAAGGAAATAGCTGCTTTTTGGTGGATTTGTAATTTTTTTGCATCACTAAAAAATGTTAAAATAAATTAAATAAAATTTTCCCAAAGTTTTTTTTATTATATTTTATTATGTCCAAAAATTAAGTTTTTCACTCGACTCATGCCAGTCAAGGTTAGGCATCGCCTACAAAAATCACACACTGATGAGTTCATCTATACTCACAGATTTCCAATATGAGTTACCATTTATGAGTTATAGGATTTTAAAATAAATTATTTTTTTTTTAATTATTTTATTTATGTCTATGTCCCAAATGCTTACATCCACAGTTGAATCGTGCCAACCAATGTTAGGATCCGCCTAAGGAAAACACCTCATTACGAACTCAACGGGTGCTCTCATATTTTTGATCCGAGTGAGAAATCATGAGTTATATGGATTTGTAAAATAAAATAATTTTATTTAATGATTTTATTTACAATTATTCCATTTCCAGATTTTCTCACTAGTGACCCACACCGAAGAAGCTGTTATGTCTCACCTTGGGTAAACCCGCCATCTTGAACGTAACGGTGCCCTCAAATTTTTTATCTAGGACCATGTTTAAGAGTAATTCCACATTTTAGAAAAACCACTCACATGAACTATAAAAAACATAACATTTTTTATTGAACTATTCTAAGAAAACTGGGCCTCTGAATCACACTATCTCTCAGTACCTAGTCTCAAAATTTTCATAAAAAGTTTCGTTAAAAAAACTAGTAAAACCATGTCATTACATTCTCCCCACCATAAGGCTTCACATATCAGGAAGTCAAACCAAGGGATAACCAAACATATGAGGGTATAAGTATGAACCTGATCCTCTCAATCCCATGAGCTCCTTGAACGATTCTTATGCTGCCATCGGGCACACACTAAAGGAATCGACTACCTGCGGAGGGTCATATCCTTCTAATCCTTGATCTCCATGACCAAGATGAAAAGTGAGCATCTGAAATAGAAACTATAATTTATGTGATTCCATGGAGTCTATCGATCTTATACACATATAGGATTCTCAAGTTCACTATTGAACTCTACTCCCAAAGAGGTAAGAAGTGGCCGACATGGTGAGTCGGTCATCAATCACCTAGATGGTATTGTGCCCACTGGAAATACATGGAAAAAAATTCATTAAGTCCAATTATATATTTTATCACTACCTTTATATAACCCCATGGAAGAAAAGATAAATCCCTTCTATTAATAAGGGATCGACATGCTAAGTTGACAAACCATGATACTAATTCAAATAGACACACAACTTTTTTATCAACAGCAAACAACAACTTCAAAATGTTCCTTCAGCCCCAGTGTCTGTCTTGATACTCCTAGGAATATCCTAATACATCTCACCACTCTTGGCATCCACTACTACTACTGTACATCCTCTGAACGGAACAACATGATCGCCACCTTTAGAATATCCATCAGGGGAATTCCCTATGGACAACTGAGTACGTAAAGTCTCACCATCGGTATCATAGATCCATGCCTTCCTGAATCACTATAAGAGTGGAGGGTTAAAAACCAGTGATTGGCGGTAAGTTGCATCATCTCTAACCATAAAGGATAACTATAACAAGGCCAACTTTTATGTTTCCTCGTTCGGGAACAATGAACTAGATCCCATGCTTAGATCATCTGCTACCATGTTTCCCTTAACAAAATTATAGACTCTCCCCAATTCATAGTTTTTGAGGAACTATATCCAAGGTTTATTCCTCATGTTCAAAACCTTCTAGGATAATATATTCGTGAATCTATTGTTGTCCAAGTAGACCATAAATCGCTTTCCCATTAGGTACAGTTGCTACATATTCAATGAAAATAAAACCATTTTCAATTCAAGGTCATGTGTCATGTAGTTATTCTCATGTGGTCTCAACTAATGTAAACTATATGCAATCACTACTTTCCTCTGCATCAGAACACAACCATTTTTGGTCCCTGAATCATCGTAGAACACCACTTACTCAACTCACTCCCCTAGAATACTCAAGATCGGGGTGCTCGTCAAACTCGATAATAACTATTGAAAAGCCTATGGGCACCTTTCTATCCACACGAAAGGCTACCCATATCAACTGATCTAAGTGTTCATAATATTTTTGGCATTGGATACTCATTCTCCATAGTCACTTTATTAATGTTCAAATAATCCAAACATAACCTAAATAATTGGGTCTTGCTAAACCCTTTCTCTATAAGACCTCCACTTGCACCCCCATCTAGTGAAGCTCAGCGAGATCAATATGATATACTGATACTGATATTGGTTCCATCTCGAGGTGTAGAATAATGCAGAAGTATATCTTTCAGTATGGCGGTAAACCTGGAAACATATCCAGGATTGACTTCCACATATTATACCACTACAATTGGGAACTGAAAACACATAACATCTACTACCTTGAGGGTAAGGATATCCAACTAAAGAGTGATTGGATGCACCCTCCATTGTATGAGTCTATACCATGCTTCATGGGATTCCTTTTTTTCTGACTAAGGATAACCTCATTCCATATCTACATACTTTCCGCACCATTTTTCCAAAAATAGTTAATCTGAGTATGGACTGTTGATAACCAATCCATTCCAAGAATGACATCATACGGCCTCAGCGCTGCCACTAAGGGGTTCCAACAAAAACTATCACCTCACGGGTTAGATCACAATATCAGTAGAATTATGATTATCGAGTCTCCTCCCAAAGGTATCTCGAGACATAAGGGTCATGTCAATTTTTTATCATGAAACTCTAGGACTTGAACAAGATTATTGATAAGGAATAATGATCAGAACTTGTGTATATTAATATGGAAGCTAATATTAGACACAGATTGTACCTCAAATCAATCCTAGAACCCTTGGGTAACATGCCTTGATCGTATACAGTTATCAATTCCCTTGTCCTGTATCTCCCTAATCCTGGTGTGGATTGTTTGGGGGTGGTTGTGGTAACATGTTGAAATATATACCACCCTTGCTGATCTCCAACTCCTCTTCCTCATTTTTCGGCTTACAGATTCATCTTTTCAAATCATTGTCTCTCACTTAGTGGCCCATCCCCCATTTCTCTGTCAGCACCATGATGGGCTGGACAATATCTAGTGAGATTTCACATTCCATATCATGAAAATAATTGAATATCTCTAGGAATATTGGACTTTTCATATGGTAAATTATCCATATATCCTCTATCCTAGGGCCTCCTCATGAAGTGTACCATACGTCCAAGTCTCTGAGACCGACGTCGACCTTCTTCACCTGAGGTCTCTGCTCCTGCTTGCCATTACTAACTACCACTGTCTGTATTCACTCAGCCAGTGGACATTCAACCATAAAGGCTCTCTCTAGCACCCTAGAATATGTATTACTCCCTAGAAGAATAACACTTTCTCAAATGTACCTAAGTACACCTTTCTTAATGGTTAGATCCCTGAAGGACTGGTCATATATCATATCCATAGATTACCTAGGAAGGATGATATGCCTCAATGAATACTAAGATATCCACATGTCATCCGTCTAGAACTGATGAATCTCTTAGTCATGAATATCCATCATCTTTTGTATTGAGAGACCCATCTCTGTGAATGGTTCTCAATCTATATACATTGAATAGTAACCTCATCATATATTCGGGTAATCTAAATCCCTCTATCTATATTTGGGCCACGTAGAAGCCCCACCGCTAGGACCACCTTTTGATCTAATGGTTTCCTAACTCGATGGAAAACTAGGTCCCCACCTCAAACATGTCTTCATCCACTGAAAATATGGTCTCACCTCAGAACCCAAGGGGTCTTTGTCGCTAAAACTCGTGAAGTGCACTCAGAATTTGTTTCTCATCTGCTAGCACTATGAGTATCATGTGATACTCTACTTGTTGTGGCATGGTTGGTACACCACCCGAAGGTTGTAACGGCACGGTTCCGGAAGCCACCCAGAGGTGCCCCGTACCTGGTTGGTCACATGGCCTCAAGCGTATTTTCCCGAATTCCAGAGGATTCTGACTAGAAGTGAGGGCTTTGGGTGTGATAGTGGGGAAACTATTCCCACATTGGTAGAGTAACACAATATAAGAGAAACAAATACACAATAGTGGAATCCGTAAATATACCAACAACAGTAATAACAGAAAACTACAATAACAAATAACTGAAGCACATATATAAATGATGCATGATACATATATCTAGGAAATCAGCCAAACACATTACAATGGTGGAATAAAATAGTACTAAACCAATGTACAAAATAAAATATATAAAAGGCTCCTCAGCATCAAAAGTCATAGCTTGGTCGCATGCCCTCCAGATCCATAGCAAATCAAATACCCGAAGTAGAAGGGTTCATTTCCTTATCTATACCTGCAACAATATAACATGTTTGCACCCAAAAAATGGCCCAAACATGGTGTGAGACTAATCCCAGTAGGCAACCACCATGAGATCTGTGCCTAACAGTTAGTGAATATATGGCAGGTAAAAGTACAGAAAGCAGTAAACAGGAATGTACTCAACAGTAAACAATCCACGGTTTCAAAATCAAGCCATAGCTAACACAAAGGTATCCATCTGGGAATTACTCACAACCCATCTCCTCTAGTAGTACCTAACAATTAAAAGAAACCCTCTAAGAAGTACACATATTCTAAACCCTCTCGTTCAGCATAAGCATAGAATCTCTGAGGAAGCACTCGCTGTCAATTCCCCCTATAGTCTTGTATTGTATCTAAAGGAACTCTAGGGAATCACTTATGTTACATTCCCTCCGTGGCCTGTGTCGAGGAACTACATAAACTTTGTGGAAGAACTCAATATCAATTCCCCCTTTGGTCTCACATTGTAAATTATAGTGACACTCTGTTGAAGCCCTTACGTGCATTCTCTCTATGGTCTACAACACCAGGTTATCATGGCCATGTGTAAGTCAAAATATATAGAAACACATATCGGCTAAAGTAAACCTCAAGAACTACTTGGATAGAAGTCTACAACATATCAGCATATCAGATAAAATAATCATAGCATCCTACAATACTAGTCATGGGATATAAACATGGTAGTCTAGCAGACTAAGCAGGACCAAACAGTGAAAATAGGAAAACATGCATGGGAAAACACTTTCAAAGCATAGTAATTAACCCTATTCACATTCAATAACCTGTAGTCAAGCATACAAAAAAAGTAGGCAACTAATAGGGATAAAACAGTAAATAACCAACACCCTATCATGGGTGTTGGGTAAATTTTCACATAAAACTCAATGAAATTCAATGGAAAGCCATAAACCACCTACCTATTAGGGTTTGGAGAAATCGACCATTCACCCAAACGCACTCTAAACCGGGTGAAATCCTCCTCAAAACCGCCTAAAACCCTTCCCTAACATAGAAAATATCAAACTTTACTACACAAATGAAACTCAACCCTAGATCTACATGCAACCCTTATAGATATAGGAAATTATGAGAGGGAGAGGGATAACCCTAACCGAAACCTCAACAAACTAAAACAGGGTCTTACCCGAGGAGATCCGCCTTCGATCCACCAAGAAACCCCTTCGATTTTCCTCCAAAACAATCTAAGGAGCTCTCACAACCTTTATAAACTAGAACACCCATGTGAACCATGAGTGGGAGGAATAATGAAGGAAAAAATGGGAAATCCGGAGTTGCCAAGGACTTAAAAACCCAAACATTATGTGGTCTCAAGGTTACCCTGCAAGGTTTGGAAAAATGTGCACTAACTGCATGGTTTCCGCTGTCTCACCCAAGGAATTTGCATGGCTTTACCACATAGTCTGACCAACTGTGCACCGCCCATGCAGAGCCCACTGTCAAGGGTACACGGTTTCTTGGGCTGGCGGCATGGTTTGTTCAGACCATTCACAAACTGTGTGCCCATGCACGACCTCCACAACATTAAAATTATTTCCTAGAATTGTCCAAACATCTACCAAAAACTTCAAAAATCACAAACTAACGGAAACAAGGGTCACATACCTCAATAGAGGATCCAGGTCCTTACAAACATCCCCTCTTAAAGAAATTTTTTTGAGAATTTCCCTACCAAAGCGGCATAAAAGAAGAAACCCCGAAAAACTCCGACCACTATGTTCTTTCATCAGCTTCCCTTTCCCAAGTCTCATCCTATACTCGCTCATGCTTCTATAGCACTCATACCAGAGGAACAGACTAGCCATGGAAAACCATTTCACTTCAATTGACAATTTGGATAGGATGTCCCTTGAAAGATGCATCCACTTCAAACTCAACCTCCACGGGTTGGAAAACATTAGATGGGTCTGAAAAGTAACGTAAAAGTTGTGAAATGCTGAAGACGTCGTGAATAGCCCAGTACCTCTATTGTAACCTCAATCGATATGCAATTGGCCCCACTCTCTCCAACACCTCAAATAGTCCAATGTACATCGTAGAAATATTACCCTATCTCATGATCCTTCTATGACCCAACCTAGGTGTGACACGTAGAAAAACCTAATCCCCAACCTCAAAATCTAGAGGTCATCTCTGCTGATCAGCATAAGACTTCTGACAAGACTGTACAGTATCCATCCTCTTCTGAATCAACTATATCTGCTCTGTGGTCTCTTGGACAAGACAAGGTCCCAGCAAAGCTTCTTATGCTACCTCCAGCCCACATAAGGGTGATCAAAATGGCCTACCGTTCAAAGCCTCTTAAAGTTCCATCAGAATAGTTTCATGAAAACTATTATTATAGTAAAACTCCACAAGAGGTATATGCTTCAACCAAGAACCTCCAAAATCCATAATACATGCTCGGAGCATGTCCTCAAGCACCTGAATCATACCCTCGAACTGGCCATCTATCTGGGGATGGTAAGTTGTACTCAAAAGTACATGTGTACCAAAAGCCTTCTGAATCCCCTACCAGACTCGAGTTGCAAAACGTGAATCCCTATCTGAAACAATGGAGTGTGGAACTCCATGCAGATGTACAATCTCTTACGTGTACAACCTTCCTAGCTCATCAACACTGATGGTCTCCTTGATCAGAAAAAAGTGAGAAACCTTCGCGATTCTATCAATAAAACCCCAAATAACATCATGCCCTTGAGGTGACCTTGGAAAACCAGTCACGAAATCTATAACGACATCATTCCACTTCCACTTAAAAATGGATAACTACTACAAAAGCCCTGCTATCTGTTGACGCTCTGCCTTCACCTGCTGACAGGTAGAACATCTCATTATGAAACTAGACACATCCCTCTTCATACCTAGCCACCAATACTGACAATTTAGATCACAATACATCTTGGTGGTGCCAGGATGAACTGCCCAAATAGAGGAATGAAAATCATGCATCATCTCCTATCGTATGTCTCTTGGCACCCATTAACACCCCTGGAAACACAAGATCTCATCCTCGCCTATGGTTCATCCAGAAATAGGGTCTCCCCCAGACACATTCTCCCACTGGACTAGGCCTTCTAAATATTCTATCTTCATCATTCGCACTCGATCAAGAAGAGTATTGGTAACAACTACATAAGATATAAAAGTCTTCCCCTTTCTTCCTTACACCTCCAAATGCATCTCAGAGAATATATTAATAAGCTTCCACTCACTGCTAGCCTCCTGAACTGCCTGTATCTGAGTCCTCCTACTCAATGCATTATCCAGTGAATTTCCTTTCTCAGGCATGTAGGAAAGCTCAATGTCAAAGGAATATAAGTACTCATCCCACCTTCACTGTCTCAAATTTAGATCATACTGAGTGAAGATGTACTTGAGAATTTTGTGGTCGGTGAAAACTACAAAATGATCTCCCAGAAGATAATGTCTCCAAAAGCGTAATGCGTGAACAACTACTGCTAACTCCTGATCGTGCATTAGGAAATTCCTCTCATGTGGCCTTAACTACCAAGACTCATACGCAACAAATCCATATCCCTACATAAGGACAGATCTTAGCCTGATACTTGAAGCATCGCAGTAAATGGTATATATCATTCTAGGATCTGGCAATACTAGTATTAGTGCTGAAGTCAACCTTCCATTCTGCTCTTGAAAGGCTGACTCGCAAGAATCTGAACACTAGAACATTGCACCATTCATAGTCAGATTCGTTAGCAGTGCTGCTAAGCCTGAAAAGTCATGTATGAAGTGTTTTTAGTATCCAGCCTTCCCTTGAAAACTCTGCATCTCAAAGATGTTCTTCAACAGCTCCTAGGAAATAATTGATCTAACTTTATCTGGGTCTACTGAAACTCTTATCTCTGAGATAAAATGACCCACTAAGTGAATCTGATCCATCCAAAAGTGTCACTTTCTGAGTTTAGAATATAAATGATGCTCTCTCAGTCTACTCAAAATGATCTCAAGGTGTGTGGAATGGTCGTTTCAAGTCTGATAGTACACCAAGATATCATCCATGAAAACAACCACGAAGGAATCCAACTATGGATGGAACACTCTGTTCATCAGTGCCATAAAAACTACAGGTGCGTTCGTGAGACTGAACGTCATAACCATATACTCGTATAGGCCATACCAACTCCAGAAGGCAGTAAGAGGTATATCTGATGGTCTAACACACAACTAATGATAACAGAACCTCAAGTAAATTTTTGAAAACACTTGGGCTCTTCGAATCCACTGAAAGAGATCATTAATCATCGGCAAGGGATATCTTTTCTTGACCTTCAATAGGTTCAACATCCAATAATCCACACAAAGCCTAAGATCACCATCCACCTTCTTCCCAAATAGGATAGGCGAACCCCAAGGAGAATTACTGGGTCTGATGAAACTCTTTTCCTCTAACTCCTCTAACTATTTCTTGTGCTTCTGCAACTCAGGTGTAGACATCCTATAAGGAGGGATGGACATTGATGCTGCTCTTGGCACAAACTTAATTGAAAATGCTACCTCACGCTCTGGAGGAAAATATGAAAATTCCTCAGGAAAGACATCTCTAAAATGATCCACCACTAGAGGAAAGTTCATCTGTGAAGTCACTGGGTTATCCAGATGTAGACTAGAAATCTGGGATGTAACCCCTCCTAACCCATGATTCTCTGGACCCGCTCTACTCGCCTGGACATCCCATTCACCCTTATGAATAAATTATCCACCCTATGCTGATATGAAACTCAACCTACGAAGATAGAATTCGACAACAGCCTAAAATGGAACTAGACAGTCTATTCCGAGAATGACATCATAGCCAGTCATCTATAAGACATTGATGTCACCTAAGAAGTGACACCAACCAACCTCTAGAGGTCACTCCTTTCACTTATGTACACTCGCTATTCTAGTCCCCAATGGAGTGTCTAGTGTCAAGATATCAACAGAAGAAAAGACATAGATCCCAAGGCTCTCGACAACAGCAACAGATATAAAGAAATGGGAATCCCCTATATCGAAAATATCTGAAGATTAAACTAAGGAAACAAGGATTGTACCTCTAACAGTAGAGGGGTGGGGATCCTTATCCTGTTTGGTCTTCTCTACTGTAAATTTTTGGCCCGTACTACGGCCCTGTGTCCCTGATAGACCACTTGGAGCCGAACCACCCTGCTATCGTTGGTAGCCTCGTGACTGTCCACCACGACCACGACCTCCACCTCAGCTTGAGCAGATAGAAGAACTCTAGTTCCAAGACTGGTGAGAAACTGTTGGAGCTACTCCAGTGCGATGACTCATAGATGAACACATTTCCCCAGCTGCTGGTAAAAAGATCTGACAGAAATGCTAAAGGTGACCCATCTTGCCTCATGATCGGCACACCATAAGGTATTTTGGTCAATGTGGCATCGTATTCCCACTCTTCTCACACTGATAGCATACTACCTGGCTTCCTGAAGGTGTGTCTCACCTCCTTGGATCACCGCGTGAAGACTCCCTCCATCGCTTCCTATTATAAGTAGAAGGAACGCTAACTCCAGATGTCAAGCCGCCCTGTCTCACACCTTCGGAATCCCTCATAGTGCGCTTTGTGATCAGTGCATTGTTGATTATAGAAGTTATGGAAGTCAACCTGAATATGTTCAACTATGATTGGTTGTCATGCCTCATTCCATAATCGAACATCCTTACCACGAATAACTAATCACCTCCTAGAATAGGCATGAAGCGTTGCAGCTTAGTAAAGCGAGAGGAATTCTCCATGACAGAAAGGATTCCCTGCTCCTAACTCATAAACTCTCAGGCTCGATCAGACCTCAACTTATTTGGATAGAAGTAGTCATAGAAGATGTGTTCGAACCCATCCTACGCCATATCCTGCTGGCATCGTGCCTGTGAGATCGCATCCCATCTCCTCCTAGTAGAGTCCTGAAACATATAGGTAGCGAGCTAGACCCTCCAATATGGAGGTGTATCCAGATGCTCGAAGATCATCATCATGGCTTCTAACAATGACTCCGCAGCCTGGGGTCCCACATCCCTCGACAAAGTGGGAGGGTGTTGCTGCTAAAAGAACCGCATCAATTCTGCCATCGACGGGGTAGGAGGAGGTTCTTCCTGAAAGGTCTGGATCATCCACATAAATCCTTCCCTAAACTATGCATCAGCACCTGGGTCTGGTATAATTGATGGTGCCAAGACTATCACAATAGGAGGGTCTGCATGAAGTCCCTGATCAGCCATATCTGGTGTTTGATCACTGCCTTTTGGCTGGCATACAACCGGAGGACGTCTCGGTGACATAACTCTATATGGTCAAACACACACCTCATATCAATATTAATAGGGACTGAAAATAGGAGTGTAAGGAGGGAACGACAGAAATAAAGCATTCATATTTTACAAAACATGACTTCATGGCGGGTATAAACCCTACACGGCGTGTTCCCTCAAGAAAATCACTATCTTGTGTCTCTTCCCACACGGACTATGACATGGTTAGAGACTACACTGTGTGCACAAAAAGTACACAACATGTTCTAAAGAAAAACAATTTCTTCCCAAATAGAAGAACACATGGTGTGTCGTCAAAACTACACAGTGTGTATTCTGGGATTTTCTAGACAGTAAGCCTCAATAACTAATTCAGAACCCAGAAAAACACCGAAACAAACATTAAAAGTTCCAAATTCCGATCTGTGTGGGACCATACTCCCTGCGAATCAATGCTTGGCATCTTATAAATGTTATAACAAGGTAAACAAGTCGATAGTCCACCAAATTCCGATCCATGAGGGCCCATAACACCTCAAGAACCAAAGTTTGACGTTCATTAAATAAAATCCTTACACAAACAATACCCTATCAAAACAAAATGTATTTCATCAAGGAATCAATCACAATATCATGCGTATTATACACAACCTCTATCAAAACAACACGAAATTGCTAATGCACCCTAAATGGCATGGAAAGAATGCATGACATGTCATTTCAAGAAAGTACCTTTATGATGCATGTGATGGCATACCCTCATCTCCTCGGGATGCAACATAAATAGAAACTCAATAGCATCAATAGTAATAGCACAAAAAATGTGAATCACCCAATGGTGGAATCAAATCAACTATAAGATTGAAAACCCATAAAATGGAATTAAACGAGGTGGATTGGATTTTCCCCATACATGGGTTAGCTACTCCCTGTCACAGCTTATTACCAAGTACCTAATCCATCCTACCCCTAGCTATAGGCTCCAAATAGTAATTCAAGAAGAATATATTATCTTTGCTACCACATTTTAATGTCCCGGTTTCAGATGCTTCCTAGAGACGCCCCGTACCCAGTCGATCACTTGGCCTCAAGTGCATTTCCCCGAATTCCAAAGGCTACCGACTAGCAGTGAGGGCCTTGGGTGCGATAGTGGGGAAACTATTCCATCATTAGAGGAGTAACACGATGAAATAGAAACAAATACACAGTAGTGGAAGCAGTAAATACACAAACAATAGTAACAGAGGAAAACTAGAATAACCAACAACTGGAGTACATATATAAATGATGCACGATACATATCTCTAGAAAAGCATCCAAAAAAATCACAATGCTTGAATGAAACAGTACTAAACCAAGGTAAAAAAGAAAATCGATACACATCTCCTTAGCATCACATCCGTAGTGTGGTCCAATGATCTCCATATTTATAGCAAATCAAGTACCTGAAGTAGAAGGGTGTTTTACCTTGTATATACCTACAACAATATAATCTGTTTGGTCCCAAAATCATTCACCAAAAATGGTGTGAAACTAAATCCCAGAAGGAAAACACCATGAGATTTATGCCTAATAGTCAGTGAATATGGGGCAGGTAAATGTACAGAAAGTAGTAAATAGGAAAGCACTCAGTTGTAAATAATCCACATTTTCAAAATCAATCCACAACAATCACAAAGGTAACCCTTTTAGAAGTACTCAAAGCCCATCCCCTCTGGTCCTACCTAAAAAGTACAAGAAACCCTCTGGGCAGTACACACAGTCTAACCCTTCTTGTTCAGCTAAATAATAGGCACTCTGAGGAAGCACTCATTGTCAAATCCCCCTATAGTCTCGTATCATATCTAAATGCACTCTAGGGAAGCACTTACGTCACATTACCTATGTAGATCGTGTCAAGGAACTATAGAAACTTTTGGGAAGTACTCAACGCTAGTTCCCCCTATGTTCACACCTCATAAATTATAAAGACACTCTGGATAAGCCCTTACATCTGACGCACTCCTGTCGTAGGGCGTGGAAAAACAATTTTTTCCTAAGGTAAAATGTAGTAATGTGGTTGACCTAGGATGTCTCTCGAAGAGGAGTGCACACAAAATGGGTTGTCACTTTAAAACGGGGGTAAAAATGTTGTGAACGGAAATTTGAAATTCAAATGATTGAAAAACAATGAAATTAATAGGGTGATTAGGTCGGGGTCGGCTTCTTAATTATAATGCTATCCTCGTTCAATTTAATTCAAACATCTTCTTCTTAGTTGATTAAAGTGAGTTTCCACAATCATTTCCTCTCACTTCCTTGGTGAAATTGTTATTGTGAGAGAAAACCTTACCAAGATCTCGGTTTGGTCAACTCTCCTTCCATGTGTAAAATAGTTGTATTGAATATCCTTAATTGAAATGGGCAATACCCGATCGGGTTTTGTTTGTCCCATAAAAATCAAGAACATTCACTACACCTTTTACACATACTGACGATCGTCGAGTACTTCACCACTAATTCCTGGTTTATTCCATCGTATATAAACCAGAAATTAGTGGAGGGAGATATTGATTATTTTACCAAGGAAAAAATAAATAATGGAATTAATATTCAAGAACGACCGCACTTGATTATAAAATCCGCTATAAGAAATTGAAAACAACTTTGAAGAAGAAAGAAATTTATTCAATTACGTCCAAGAACTCAAGCATTACAATATAGAAAACCAACCCTTCCCCAATCACTCCAAAAGTTTACCCCACCATGGTAAGGGTAATCGAGTTGAATGGGGAAGAAGAAGGCATTAATAAACTATGAAAAAGAAAATAAATAAAAGAGAAAGCTGAAATGTTCTCCTTCTTGGTGTCTCGGAAGGAATGGGGTGGAGAATTGGATGCCTTGAGAGGGTGGAGCTCTCCTCCTTTTATAGCCATAATTCTTCCCCCGAATGTCGACGCGTTTTATCCCCATTAAATGACATCTTCACGCATTGAGCCCTTAAAGAATGTTGTTCATAATTCCCTTTTCCGTGTCCCCTCAAAATTCCAGCGGAATGAGACATGTATTCCGAGAATTATGGCCGTTTTACTATGAGAATTTATTCTGTCCAGTCAGACTCTCCAAAACGAACTCCTCCGGATTAGGGTGCTTTAATGGCCCCATAAACGGCCAATTCACTCGGTACTTCCTTCATAAAAGATGCTCCAAACCTCCTTGCGCGTCCACCCACCGAATTTCACAATCTTTGGCCCCACAGTGGATGAGTTATGGATCTCATATCAAAACTAGGCAGAACTGAAAACAGTTTTCTTGAGCCAAATTGTGAGCTTTTGTTGAGCTTCCATATAGCCGATTCAGATTTTGGTCCAAATATATTAAATGAATCCCTGGATGTGTAGAATCTGAAAAAAAAAGAATTTTGCAATTTCGATCAGTTTAGATAATGTTATGGCCAATCTACCGAAATACTTTAAAACTGTTAAAAATCCAAAATGGCCAATTTTTACTATTCAGTTCAAAATAACACCATTATCATAAAAATGAAACAATTCATCTTAGAGGAACAATTTTGTGGGTCTAAAACAATGATATTCAATATAAATTAATTGAAAAAATTTTCTCTATCAATTCCCCCACACATAGCACTTGGACTCCTGGACGAGTAAAAATCAAATCAAATCAAAATCAAAACACATATCAATGAGATCAATCAAATCAATTTCAAGAAACAAAAAGATATCATGCCTCAACAAAAACTGTTATTTAAAGTTCTCCATTTAATATTTTAATATATTTCCACTTCATTTCTAATCCCATGCACACAAAACACCTACCTCACATGAATTTTCACTCATCTCACAAATGTAAAGGCTGAACAAGGTTTTTCTCATCCAAACTCACACAAGAGTCACCATAGGTTTGATAAATTCCTACTTCTCCACCCGATGTGAGTCAAGAACATGTGTTTCTCATGAGGACTTTTCAGGGTTGTTCTGTGGCTTCTGGTTGGTAGGATTTAGATGTTAAAAGTTCCGAGGCCGAAAAAGGAAGGCTTGGCTCTTATTGAAGCAAAATTGCAAGATTCTAGTTTTCACTCAAATATGGTCTCCTTCACTTCCCCTTTGTTGAAAATAGGCTCCATCATCATTCAATCATCTCAGAATCAAACATTTCAATCTTTTCAAACATGATTTTTTTAAAGCTCCAGATAGGCACAGCTTTCTTTTTACATTGGAAGCTCCAGAAAGGCACAGCTTCTCTTGTCATAAATGCTCCAGAAAAGACACAGCTTTCAACAGAATAATTTTTCAGCATCACACACATCTCTTTCACAATTTATTTTCCACCCAAAGTATAACTAAATGAGGTAGTACACCACTAGACATCTTCCCCCACACTTAAGTTCAACAAGATCATGCAATTTTACTTCAAGAGCAGGTATGATAGAGAAAATTGGATTGTAATGTGGCTAACCTAACAGGCAATTCATGGATACTAGAGGCTACAATGAAATATAAATGTAAAGGTGGGCCATAATGAAAAGGATTATTTTGAAAAGGGGGCTTCAAAAAAAATAAATGCCTCAATCATTTAAAACACACGTACCCCAACCCTCAAGTTTTGAAAGGAATAAATCAAATTCTGGTTAAAGCAAGCATGGTCTGGTTCTCTCAAGAAATGAGGTGAATGAAAATAATATGACAAAAATGGTTCAGAAGCCTCACAGGAAAGTTATTTCAAAGATATAGACAGTGAAATATGGCATGAGATTCAAAAATCAGTGTACTTTTCCTGAATTACCAAAAGATTTGAACTTGAAACAATGTTATTTCAGCATTCATTTAAGATCAGTTTCATGAAATAGACTGGTTGACTCATTTACATGGGTTTCAAAAATGGTATTGATAATCATTTCAGCTCAAAAGTTTCAGAAACACACCAAAAATTGAAAAATAAACACACGAAAATTTGAAAACACGCAATTTTTTATTTTTTTATTTTTGAAAAGAAACATCAAATAAAAATCCTATACTACAAAGGTTCCCTCCCCCACACTTAAATGATGCAGTGTCCTTGATACATTCAAGTGGATTTAACATGTAATCCAATTTTCAAATTAATCACAACATCAAGAAAGTGTGAAAGAGAGGTACAACCTGATTTATTCGTAGTGCAACATTGAGTTAAGCTTCTAAGTGTTAAACTCTGAAAACCTACAAATAAAAGAACAAAAGAAAACATAAGATATTTATTGAAAGAGATAAAAATAGAAATAGGATGAGAATATAAGGATAAAACTTGGTTTAATCCCCCAAGTGGGCCCTGGGTTTGGACTACCTCCAGAGGGCAGTACCAGCTTTTATCCATAATCTGTTGGTGGATGAGTCTTCTTTGATTTAAACCACCACATGTGGCTCTTTCCAGCTTGATGTTCTTTGTTCTTATTGAGGAGGACTCCATAGACAGAGTATACCAGATCCACCCCCTTCACAATTTGGTACATCTTGCATGGAAGGGGTAGGATGAAGTATGGAACCTCCACCTCTTTTGTTTCTACTTGTGCAACCATCTTGTCTTCCAGTGCTAGCTTAATGGGGGCTTCGACCTCCTGTATTATTTCCTCAGCCTTAGCAACTTGGATCTCTTTATGATTGGGCTCCTCCAGTAGATATTCCATGACTTCCGGGAGCTCCAGGTGTTCCTCAGCAGGTGCATCTTCTTTTGTCTCTTCATCCTCTAGGGCATAATAGGAGTCATCTGATTCTGAAAATTCAAAACAATTGGGAGTTATACTCAAATTAGTTTCAATAAATTTAAAAGGATTTGAGTTCAAAAATGTATCATCTCCCTGAGTTGGTTCAGCTTGAATCTCTTCTTGATTTGAAAGTGCCTCTTGCAGTTGATTATCGCTGGATGGAGGTAGGTAGTCATTCTCATCCACCTCGAGTTTGGATTCAACTTCATGGATGTCTCCAGTGAAATCTGGGAAGACCAGTGGCTCTTCCTTTTTGGCCTTGAATCTTTTTAAGTCAACTTGGAGTTCATTGACCATGGCCATCAAATCTTCCGGTGAGATCCATGTTGTTATGCCTCTTTCCACCTGCTTGAACATTATCATCAGTGCATCAGCTCTTCATTGGAGGGCCTCCTCTGTGTAGACTTCTTCTTGCACCCGTGAGTAATTTTCATTCCATGTATAATAATAATCATTTGAATTCATTATGGAAAGATTTTATTTGTGTTTTATTTAAGAAAAAAAAATTCAAAAATTTACAAAAATATTGCGGCACTACCTCCCCGGCAACGGCGCCAAGTTTGACGCACGCCTGTCGTAGGGCATGGCAAAACAATTTTTTCCTAAGGTAAAATGTAGTAATGTGGTTGACCTAGGATGTCTCCTGAAGAGGAGTGCACACAAAATGGGTTGTCACTTTAAAACGGGGGTAAAAATGTTGTGAACGGAAATTTGAAATTCAAATGATTGAAAAACAATGAAATTAAAAGGGTGATTAGGTCGGGGTCGGTTTTCTAATTATAATGCTATCCTTGTTCAATTTAATTCAAACCTATTCTTCTTAGTTGATTAAAGTGAGTTTCACAATCGTTTCCTCTCACTTCCTTGGTGAAATTGTTATTGTGAGAGAAAACCTTACCAAGATCTCGGTTTGGTCAACTCTCCTTCCATGTGTAAAATAGTTGTATTGAATATACTTAATTGAAATGGGCAATACCCGATCGGGTTTTGTTTGTCCCAAAAAAATCAAGAACATTCACTACACCTTTTACACGTACTGACGATCGTCGAGTACTTCACCACTAATTCCTGGTTTATTCCATCGTATATAAACCAGAAATTAGTGGAGGGAGATATTGATTATTTTACCAAGGCAAAAATAAATAATGGAATTAATATTCAAAAACGATCGCACTTGATTATAAAATCCGCTATAAGAAATTGAAAACAACTTTGAAGAAGAAAGAAATTTATTCAATTACGTCCAAGAACTCAAGCATTACAATATAGAAAACCAACCCTTCCCCAATCACTCCAAAAGTTTACCCCACCATGGTAAGGGTAATCGAGTTGAATGGGGAATAAGAAGGAATTAACAAACTATGAAAAAGAAAATAAATAAAAGAGAAAGCTGAAATGTTCTCCTTCTTGGTGTCCCGGAAGGAATGGGGTGGAGAATTGGATGCCTTGAGAGGGTGGAGCTCTCCTCCTTTTATAGCCAGAATTCTTCCCCTGAATGTCGACGCGTTGTAGCCCCATTAATTGACATCTTCACGCGTTGATCCCTTCATGAATGTTGTTCATAATTCCCTTGGCCGTGTCCCCTCAAAAGTCCAGCGGATTTGGACATGTATACCGAGGGTTATGTCCGTTTTACTATGAGAATTTATTCTGTCCAGTCAGACTCTCCAAAACGAACTCCTCCTGATTAGGGTGCCTTAATGGCCCCATAAACGGCCAATTCACTCGGTTCTTCCTTCATAAAAGATGCTACAAACCTCCTTGCGCGTCCACCCACCTAATTTCACAAGCTTTGGCCCCACAGTGGATGAGTTATGAATCCCACATCAAAACTAGGATGAACTGAAAATAGTTTTCTTGAGCCAACTTGTGACCTTTTGTTGAGCTTCCATATGGCCGATTCAGATTTTGGTCCAAATATATTAAATGAATCCATGGATGTGTAGAATCTGAAAAAGAAATAATTTTGCAATTTGGATCAGTGTAGATAATGTTATGGCCAATCTACCGAAATAATTTAAAACTGTTAAAAATCCAAAATGGCCAATTTTTACTATTCAGTTCAAAATAACACCATTATCATAAAAATGAAACAATTCATCTTAGAGGAACAATTTTGTGGGATTAAAACAATGATATTCAATATAAATTAATTGAAAATATTTTCTCTATCAATTCCCCCACACTTAGAACTTGGACTCCTGGACAAGTAAAAATCAAATCAAATCAAAATCAAAACACATATCAATGAGATCAATCAAATCAATTTCAAGAAACAAAAAGATATCATGCCTCAACAAAAACTGTTATTTCAAGTTCTCCATTTAAGATTTTAATATATTTCCACTTCATTTCTTATCCCATGCACACAAAACACCTACCTCACATGAATTTTCTCTCATCTCACAAATGTAAAGGCTGAACAAGGTTTTTCTCATCCAAACTCACACAAGAGTCACCATAGGTTTGATAAATTCCTACTTCTCCACCCGATGTGAGTCAAGAACATGTGTTTCTCATGAGGACATTTCAGGGTTGTTCTGTGGCTTCCGGTTGGTAGGATTTAGATGTTAAAAGTTCTGAGGCCGAAAAAGGAAGGCTTGGCTCTTATTGAAGCAAAATTGCAAGATTCTAGTTTTCACTCAAATATGGTCTCCTTCACTTCCCCTTTGTTGAAAATAGGCTCCATCATCATTCAATCATCTCAGAATCAAACATTTCAATCTTTTAAAACATGATTTTTTTAAAGCTCCAGATAGGCACATCTTTCTTTTTACATTGGAATCTCCAGAAAGGCACAGATTCTCTTGTCATAAATGCTCCAGAAAAGACACAGCTTTCAACAGAATAATTTTTCAGCATCACACGCATCTCTTCCACAATTTATTTTCCACCCAAAGTATAACCAAATGAGGTAGTACACCACTAGACATCTTCCCCCACACTTAAGTTCAACAAGATCATGCAATTTTACTTCAAGGGCAGGTATGATAGAGAAAATTGGCTTGTAATGTGGCTAACCTAACAGGCAATTCATGGATACTATGGGCTACAATGAAGGATAAATGTAAAGGTGGGCCATAATGAAAAGGATTATTTTGAAAAGGGGGCTTCAAACAAAATAAATGCCTCAATCATTTAAAACACACGTACCCCAACCCTCAAGTTTTGAAAGGAATAAATCAAATTCTGGTTAAAGCAAGCATGGTCTGTTTCTCTCAAGAAATGAGGTGAATGAATAGAATATGACAAAAATGGTTCAGAATCCTCACAGGAAAGTTATTTCAAAGATATAGACAGTGAAATATGGCATGAGATTCAAAAATCAGTGTACTTTTCCTAAATTTCCAAAAGATTTGAACTTGAAACAATGTTATTTTAGCATTCATTTAAGATCAGTTTCATGAAGTAGACTGGTTGACTCATTTACATGGGTTTCAAAAATGGTATTGATAATCATTTCAGCTCAAAAGTTTCAGAAACACAGCAAAAATTGAAAAATAAACACACAAAAATTTGAAAACACACAATTTCTTATTTTTTTATTTTTGAAAAGAAACATCAAATAAAAATCCTATACTACAAAGGTTCCCTCCCCCACACTTAAATGATGCAGTGTCCTTGATACATTCAAGTGGATTTAACATGTAAGCCAATTTTCAAATTAATCACAACATCAAGAAAGTGTGAAAGAGAGGTACAACCTGATTTATTCGTAGTGCAACATTGAGTTAAGCTTCTAAGTGTTAAACTCTGAAAACCTACAAATAAAAGAACAAAATAAAACATAAGATATTTATTGAAAGAAACAAAAATAGAAATAGGATGAGAATATAAGGATAAAACTTGGTTTAATCCCCCAAGTGGGCCCTGGGTTTTGACTGCCTCCAGAGGGCAGTACCAGCTTTTATCCATAATCTGTTGGTGGATGAGTCTTCTTTGATTTAAACCACCACATGTGGCTCTTTCCAGCTTGATGTTCTTTATTCTTATTGAGGAGGACTCCATAGACAGAGTATACCAGATCCACCCCCTTCACAATTTGGTACATCTTGCATGGAAGGGGTAGGATGAAGTATGGAACCTCCACCTCTTTTGTTTCTACTTGTGCAACCATCTTGTCTTCCAGTGCTAGCTTAATGGGGGCTTCGACCTCCTGTATTATTTCCTCAGCCTTAGAAACTTGGATCTCTTTATGATTGGGCTCCTCCAGTAGATATTCCATGACTTCCGGGAGCTCCAGGTGTTCCTCAACTGGTGCATCTTCTTTTGTCTCTTCATCCTCTAGGGAATAATAGGAGTCATCTGATTCTGAAAATTCAAAACAATTGGGAGTTATTCTCAAATTAGTTTCAATAAATTTAAAAGAATTTGAGTTCAAAAATGTATCATCTCCCTGAGTTGGTTCAGCTTGAATCTCTTCTTGATTTGAAAGTGCCTCTTGGAGTTGATTATCGCTGGATGGAGGTAGGTAGTCATTCTCATCCACCTCGAGTTTGGATTCAACTTCATTGATGTCTTCAGTGAAATCTGGGAAGACCAGTGGCTCTTCCTTTTTGGCCTTGAATCTTTTTAAGTCAACTTGGAGTTCATTGACCATGGCCATCAAATCTTCCGGTGAGATCCATGTTGTTATGCCTCTTTCCACCTGCTTGAACATTATCATCAGTGCATCAGCTCTTCATTGGAGGGCCTCCTCTGTGTAGACTTATTCTTGCACCTGTGAGTAATTTTCATTCCATGTATAATAATAATCATTTGAATTCATTATGGAACGATTTTATTTGTGTTTTATTTAAGAAAAAAAAATGTCAAAAATTTACAAAAATATTGCGGCACTACCTCCCCGGCAACGGCGCCAAGTTTGACGCACGCCTGTCGTAGGGCATGGCAAAACAATTTGTTCCTAAGGTAAAATGTAGTAATGTGGTTGACCTAGGATGTCTCCCGAAGAGGAGTGCACACAAAATGGGTTGTCACATTAAAACGGGGGTAAAAATGTTGTGAACGGAAATTTGAAATTCAAATGATTGAAAAACAATGATATTAAAAGGGTGATTAGGTCGGGCTCGGTTTCCTAATTATAATGCTATCCTTGTTCAATTTAATTCAAACATATTCTTCTTAGTTGATTAAAGTGAGTTTCCACAATCGTTTCCTCTCACTTCCTTGGTGAAATTGTTATTGTGAGAGAAAACCTTACCAAGATCTCGGTTTGGTCAACTCTCCTTCCATGTGTAAAATAGTTGTATTGAATATCCTTAATTGAAATGGGCAATACCCGACCGGGTTTTGTTTGTCCCAAAAAAATCAAGACCATTCACTACACCTTTTACACGTACTGACGATCGTCGAGTACTTCACCACTAATTCCTGGTTTATTCCATCGTATATAAACCAGAAATTAGTGGAGGGAGATATTGATTATTTTACCAAGGAAAAAATAAATAACGGAATTAATCTTAAAGAACGATCGCACTTGATTATAAAATCCGCTATAAGAAATTGAAAACAACTTTGAAGAAGAAAGAAATTTATTCAATTACGTCCAAGAACTCAATCATTACAATATAGAAAACCAACCCTTCCCCAATCACTCAAAAAGTTTACCCCACCATGATAAGGGTAATCGAGTTGAATGGGGAAGAAGAAGGCATTAAAAAACTATGAAAAAGAAAATAAATAAAAGAGAAAGCTGAAATGTTCTCCTTCTTGGTGTCCCGGAAGGAATGGGGTGGAGAATTGGATGCCTTGAGAGGGTGGAGCTCTCCTCCTTTTATAGCTAGAATTATTCCCCCGAATGTCGACGCGTTGTATCCCCATTAAATGACATTTTCACGCGTTTAGCCCTTCATGAATGTTTTTCATAATTACCTTGGCCATGTCCCCTCAAAAGACCAGCGGATATGGACATGTATTCCGAGAGTTATGGCCGTTTTACTATGAGAATTTATTCTGTCCAGTCAGACTCTCCAAAACGAACTCCTCCGGATTAGGGTGCTTTAATGGCTCCATAAACGGCCAATTCACTCGGTTATTCCTTCATAAAAGATGCTCCAAACCTCCTTGCGCGTCCACCCACCGAATTTCACAAGCTTTGGCCCCACAGTGGATGAGTTATGGATCCCAAATCAAAACTAGGCAGAACTGAAATCAGTTTTCTTGAGCCAACTTGTGAGCTTTTGTTGAGCTTCCATATGGCCGATTCAGATTTTAGTCCAAATATATTAAATTAATCCCTGGATGTGTAGAATCTTAAAAAGAAAGAATTTTGCAATTTGGATCAGTGTAGATAATGTTATGGCCAATCTACCGAAATAATTTAAAACTGTTAAAAATCCAAAATGACCAATTTTTACTATTCAGTTCAAAATAACATCATTATCATAAAAATGAAACAATTCATCTTAGAGGAACAATTTTGTGGGTTTAAAACAATGATATTCAATATAAATTAATTGAAATTGTTTTCTCTATCAATTCCCCCACACTTAGCACTTGGACTCCGGGACAAGTAAAAATCAAATCAAATCAAAATCAAAACACATATCAATGAGATCAATCAAATCAATTTCAAGAAACAAAAAGATATCATGCCTCAACAAAAACTGTTATTTCAAGTTCTCCATTTAAGATTTTAATATATTTCCACTTCATTTCTTATCCCATGCACACAAAACACCTACCTCGCATGAATTTTCTCTCATCTCACAAATGTAAAGGCTGAACAAGGTTTTTCTCATCCAAACTCACACAAGAGTCACCATAGGTTTGATAAATTCCTACTTCTCCACCCGATGTGAGTCAAGAACATTTGTTTCTCATGAGGACTTTTCAGGGTTGTTCTGTGGCTTCCGGTTGGTAGGATTTAGATGTTAAAAGTTCTGAGGCCGAAAAAGGAAGGCTTGGCTCTTATTGAAGCAAAATTGCAAGATTCTAGTTTTCACTCAAATATGGTCTCCTTCACTTCCCCTTTGTTGAAAATAGGCTCCATCATTATTCAATCATCTCAGAATTAAACATTTCAATCTTTTCAAACATGATTTTTTTAAAGCTCCATATAGGCACATCTTTCTTTTTACATTGGAAGCTCCAGAAAGGCACAGATTCTCTTGTCATAAATGCTCCAGAAAAGACACAGCTTTCAATAGAATAATTTTTCAGCATCACACACATCTCTTCCACAATTTATTTTCCACCCAAAGTATAACCAAATGAGGTAGTACACCACTAGACATCTTCCCCCACACTTAAGTTCAACAAGATCATGCAATTTTACTTCAAGAGCAGGTATGATAGAGAAAATTGGCTTGTAATGTGGCTAACCTAACAGGCAATTCATGGATACTAGGGGCTACAATGAAGGATAAATGTAAAGGTGGGCCATAATGAAAAGTATTATTTTGAAAAGGGGGCTTCAAACAAAATAAATGTCTCAATCATTTAAAACACACGTACCCGAACCCTCAAGTTTTGAAAGGAATAAATCAAATTCTGGTTAAAGCAAGCATGGTCTGGTTCTCTCAAGAAATGAGGTGAATGAAAAGAATATGACAAAAATGGTTCAGAAGCCTCACAGGAAAGTTATTTCAAAGATATAGACAGTGAAATATGGCATGAGATTCAAAAATCAGTGTACTTTTCCTGAATTTCCAAAAGATTTGAACTTGAAACAATGTTATTTTAGCATTCATTTAAGATCAGTTTCATGAAATAGACTGGTTGACTCATTTACATGGGTTTCAAAAATGGTATTGATAATCATTTCAGCTCAAAAGTTTCAGAAACACACCAAAAATTGAAAAATAAACACACAAAAATTTGAAAACACACAATTTCTTATTTTTTTATTTTTGAAAAGAAACATCAAATAAAAATCCTATACTACAAAGGTTCCCTCCCCCACACTTAAATGATGCAGTGTCCTTGATACATTCAAGTGGATTTAACATGTAAGCCAATTTTCAAATTAATCACAACATCAAGAAAGTGTGAAAGAGAGGTACAACCTGATTTATTCGTAGTGCAACATTGAGTTAAGCTTCTAAGTGTTAAACTCTGAAAACCTACAAATAAAAGAACAAAAGAAAACATAAGATATTTATTGAAAGAAATAAAAATAGAAATAGGATGAGAATATAAGGATAAAACTTGGTTTAATCCCCCAAGTGGGCCCTGGGTTTTGACTGCCTCCAGAGGGCAGTACCAGCTTTTATCCATAATCTGTTGGTGGATGAGTCTTCTTTGATTTAAACCACCACATGTGGCTCTTTCCATCTTGATGTTCTTTGTTCTTATTGAGGAGGACTCCATAGACAGAGTATACCAGATCCACCCCCTTCACAATTTGGTACATCTTGCATGGAAGGGGTAGGATGAAGTATGGAACCTCCACCTCTTTTGTTTCTACTTGTGCAACCATCTTGTCTTCCAGTGCTAGCTTAATGGGGGCTTCGACCTCCTGTATTATTTCCTCAGCCTTAGAAACTTGGATCTCTTTATGATTGGGCTCCTCCAGTAGATATTCCATGACTTCCGGGAGCTCCAGGTGTTCCTCAACAGGTGCATCTTCTTTTGTCTCTTCATCCTCTAGGGAATAATAGGAGTCATCTGATTCTGAAAATTCAAAACAATTGGGAGTTATTCTCAAATTAGTTTCAATAAATTTAAAAGAATTTGAGTTCAAAAATGTATCATCTCCCTGAGTTGGTTCAGCTTGAATCTCTTCTTGATTTGAAAGTGCCTCTTGGAGTTGATTATCGCTGGATGGAGGTAGGTAGTCATTCTCATCCACCTCGAGTTTGGATTCAACTTCATTGATGTCTTCAGTGAAATCTGGGAAGACCAGTGGCTCTTCCTTTTTGGCCTTGAATCTTTTTAAGTCAACTTGGAGTTCATTGACCATGGCCATCAAATCTTCCGGTGAGATCCATGTTGTTATGCCTCTTTCCACCTGCTTGAACATTATCATCAGTGCATCAGCTCTTCATTGGAGGGCCTCCTCTGTGTAGACTTCTTCTTGCACCTGTGAGTAATTTTCATTCCATGTATAATAATAATCATTTGAATTCATTATGGAACGATTTTATTTGTGTTTTATTTAAGAAAAAAAAATGTCAAAAATTTACAAAAATATTGCGGCACTACCTCCCCGGCAACGGCGCCAAGTTTGACGCACGCCTATCGTAGGGCATGGAAAAACAATGTGTTCCTAAGGTAAAATGTAGTAATGTGGTTGACCTAGGATGTCTCCCGAAGAGGAGTGCACACAAAATGGGTTGTCACTTTAAAACGGGGGTAAAAATGTTGTGAACGGAAATTTGAAATTCAAATGATTGAAAAACAATGATATTAAAAGGGTGATTAGGTCGGGCTCGGTTTCCTAATTATAATGCTATCCTTGTTCAATTTAATTCAAACATCTTCTTCTTAGTTGATTAAAGTGAGTTTCCACAATCGTTTCCTCTCACTTCCTTGGTGAAATTGTTATTGTGAGAGAAAACCTTACCAAGATCTCGGTTTGGTCAACTCTCCTTCCATGTGTAAAATAGTTGTATTGAATATCCTTAATTGAAATGGGCAATACCCGACCGGGTTTTGTTTGTCCCAAAAAAATCAAGAACATTCACTACACCTTTTACACGTACTGACGATCGTCGAGTACTTCACCACTAATTCCTGGTTTATTCCATCGTATATAAACCAGAAATTAGTGGAGGGAGATATTGATTATTTTACCAAGGAAAAAATAAATAACGGAATTAATCTTAAAGAACGATCGCACTTGATTATAAAATCCGCTATAAGAAATTGAAAACAACTTTGAAGAAGAAAGAAATTTATTCAATTACGTCCAAGAACTCAATCATTACAATATAGAAAACCAACCCTTCCCCAATCACTCAAAAAGTTTACCCCACCATGATAAGGGTAATCGAGTTGAATGGGGAAGAAGAAGGCATTAAAAAACTATGAAAAAGAAAATAAATAAAAGAGAAAGCTGAAATGTTCTCCTTCTTGGTGTCCCGGAAGGAATGGGGTGGAGAATTGGATGCCTTGAGAGGGTGGAGCTCTCCTCCTTTTATAGCTAGAATTCTTCCCCCGAATGTCGACGCGTTGTATCCCCATTAAATGACATCTTCACGCGTTTAGCCCTTCATGAATGTTTTTCATAATTACCTTGGCCATGTCCCCTCAAAAGACCAGCGGATATGGACATGTATTCCGAGAGTTATGGCCGTTTTACTATGAGAATTTATTCTGTCCAGTCAGACTCTCCAAAACGAACTCCTCCGGATTAGGGTGCTTTAATGGCTCCATAAACGGCCAATTCACTCGGTTACTCCTTCATAAAAGATGCTCCAAACCTCCTTGCGCGTCCACCCACCGAATTTCACAAGCTTTGGCCCCACAGTGGAAGAGTTATGGATCCCAAATCAAAACTAGGCAGAACTGAAATCAGTTTTCTTGAGCCAAATTGTGAGCTTTTGTTGAGCTTCCATATGGCTGATTCAGATTTTAGTCCAAATATATTAAATTAATCCCTGGATGTGTAGAATCTGAAAAAGAAAGAATTTTTCAATTTGGATCAGTGTAGATAATGTTATGGCCAATCTACCGAAATAATTTAAAACTGTTAAAAATCCAAAATGGCCAATTTTTACTATTCAGTTCAAAATAACATCATTATCATAAAAATGAAACAATTCATCTTAGAAGAACAATTTTGTGGATTTAAAACAATGATATTCAATATAAATTAATTGAAATTATTTTCTCTATCAATTCCCCCACACTTAGCACTTGGACTCCGGGACAAGTAAAAATCAAATCAAATCAAAATCAAAACACATATCAATGAGATCAATCAAATCAATTTCAAGAAACAAAAAGATATCATGCCTCAACAAAAACTGTTATTTCAAGTTCTCCATTTAAGATTTTAATATATTTCCACTTCATTTCTTATCCCATACACACAAAACACCTACCTCACATGAATTTTCTCTCATCTCACAAATGTAAAGGCTGAACAAGGTTTTTCTCATCCAAACTCACACAAGAGTCACCATAGGTTTGATAAATTCCTACTTCTCCACCCGATGTGAGTCAAGAACATTTTTTTCTCATGAGGACTTTTCAGGGTTGTTCTGTGGCTTCCGGTTGGTAGGATTTAGATGTTAAAAGTTCTGAGGCCGAAAAAGGAAGGCTTGGCTCTTATTGAAGCAAAATTGCAAGATTCTAGTTTTCACTCAAATATGGTCTCCTTCACTTCCCCTTTGTTGAAAATAGGCTCCATAATCATTCAATCATCTCAGAATCAAACATTTCAATCTTTTCAAACATGATTTTTTTAAAGCTCCAGATAGGCACATCTTTCTTTTTACATTGGAAGCTCCAGAAAGGCACAGATTCTCTTGTCATAAATGCTCCAGAAAAGACACAGCTTTCAACAGAATAATTTTTCAGCATCACACACATCTCTTCCACAATTTATTTTCCACCCAAAGTATAACCAAATGAGTTAGTACACCACTAGACATCTTCCCCCACACTTAAGTTCAACAAGATCATGCAATTTTACTTCAAGAGCAGGTATGATAGAGAAAATTGGCTTGTAATGTGGCTAACCTAACAGGCAATTCATGGATACTAGGGGCTACAATGAAGGATAAATGTAAAGGTGGGCCATAATGAAAAGGATTATTTTGAAAAGGAGGCTTCAAACAAAATAAATGCCTCAATCATTTAAAACACACGTACCCGAACCCTCAAGTTTTGAAAGGAATAAATCAAATTCTGGTTAAAGCAAGCATGGTCTGGTTCTCTCAAGAAATGAGGTGAATGAAAAGATTATGACAAAAATGGTTCAGAAGCCTCACAGGAAAGTTATTTCAAAGATATAGACAGTGAAATATGGCATGAGATTCAAAAATCAGTGTACTTTTCCTGAATTTCCAAAAGATTTGAACTTGAAACAATGTTATTTCAGCATTCAATTAAGATCAGTTTCATGAAATAGACTGGTTGACTCATTTACATGGGTTTCAAAAATGGTATTGATAATCATTTCAGCTCAAAAGTTTCAGAAACACACCAAAAATTGAAAAATAAACACACAAAAATCTGAAAACACACAATTTTTTATTTTTTTATTTTTGAAAAGAAACATCAAATAAAAATCCTATACTACAAAGGTTCCCTCCCCCACACTTAAATGATGCAGTGTCCTTGATACAATCAAGTGGATTTAACATGTAAGCCAATTTTCAAATTAATCACAACATCAAGAAAGTGTGAAAGAGAGGTACAACCTGATTTATTCGTAGTGCAACATTGAGTTAAGCTTCTAAGTGTTAAACTCTGAAAACCTACAAATAAAAGAACAAAAGAAAACATAAGATATTTATTGAAAGAAAAAAAATAGAAATAGGATGAGAATAGAAGGATAAAACTTGGTTTAATCCCCCAAGTGGGCCCTGGGTTTTGACTGCCTCCAGAGGGCAGTACCAGCTTTTATCCATAATCTGTTGGTGGATGAGTCTTCTTTGATTTAAACCACCACATGTGTCTCTTTCCAGCTTGATGTTCTTTGTTCTTATTGAGGAGGACTCCATAGATAGAGTATACCAGATCCACCCCCTTCACAATTTGGTACATCTTGCATGGAAGGGGTAGGATGAAGTATGGAACCTCCACCTCTTTTGTTTCTACTTGTGCAACCATCTTGTCTTCCAGTGCTAGCTTAATGGGGGCTTCGACCTCCTGTATTATTTCCTCAGCCTTAGAAACTTGGATCTCTTTATGATTGGGCTCCTCCAGTAGATATTCCATGACTTCCGGGAGCTCCAGGTGTTCCTCAACAGGTGCATCTTCTTTTGTCTCTTCATCCTCTAGGGAATAATAGGAGTCATCTGATTCTGAAAATTCAAAACAATTGGGAGTTATTCTCAAATTAGTTTCAATAAATTTAAAAGAATTTGAGTTCAAAAATGTATCATCTCCCTGAGTTGGTTCAGCTTGAATCTCTTCTTGATTTGAAAGTGCCTCTTGGAGTTGATTATCACTGGATGGAGGTAGGTAGTCATTCTCATCCACCTCGAGTTTGGATTCAACTTCATGGATGTCTTCAGTGAAATCTAGGAAGACCAGTGGCACTTCCTTTTTGGCCTTTAATCTTTTTAAGTCAACTTGGAGTTCATTGACCATGCCCATCAAATCTTCCGGTGAGATCCATGTTGTTATGCCTCTTTCCACCTGCTTGAACATTATCATCAGTTCATCAGCTCTTCGTTGGAGGGCCTCCTCTGTGTAGACTTCTTCTTTCACCTGTGAGTAATTTTCATTCCATGTATAATAATAATCATTTTAATTCATTTTGGAAAGATTTTATTTGTGTTTTATTTAAGAAAAAAAATGTCAAAAATTTACAAAAATATTGCGGCACTACCTCCCCGGCAACGGCGCCAAGTTTGACGCACGCCTGTCGTAGGGCGTGGCAAACAATTTTTTCCTAAGGTAAAATGTAGTAATGTGGTTGACCTAGGATCTCTCCCGAAGAGGAGTGCACACAAAATGGGTTGTCACTTTAAAACGGGGGTAAAAATGTTGTGAACGGAAATTTGAAATTCAAATGATTGAAAAACAATGAAATTAAAAGGGTGATTAGGTCGGGGTCGGTTTTCTAATTATAATGCTATCCTTGTTCAATTTAATTCAAACCTCTTCTTCTTAGTTGATTAAAGTGAGTTTCCACAATCGTTTCCTCTCACTTCCTTGGTGAAATTGTTATTGTGAGAGAAAACCTTACCAAGATCTCGGTTTGGTCAACTCTCCTTCCATGTGTAAAATAGTTGTATTTAATATCCTTAATTGAAATGTGCAATACCCGGTCGGTTTTTGTTTGTCCCAAAAAAATCAAGAACATTCACTACACCTTTTACACGTACTGACGATCGTCGAGTACTTCACCACTAATTCCTGGTTTATTCCATCGTATATAAACCAGAAATTAGTGGAGGGAGATATTGATTATTTTACCAAGGAAAAAATAAATAACGGAATTAATATTCAAGAACGATCGCACTTGATTATAAAATCCGCTATAAGAAATTGAAAACAACTTTGAAGAAGAAAGAAATTTATTCAATTACGTCCAAGAACTCAAGCATTACAATATAGAAAACCAACACTTCCCCAATCACTCCAAAAGTTTACCCCACCATGGTAAGGGTAATCGAGTTGAATGGGGAAGAAGAAGGCATTAACAAACTATGAAAAAGAAAATAAATAAAAGAGAAAGCTGAAATGTTCTCCTTCTTGGTGTCCCGGAAGGAATGCGGTGGAGAATTGGATGCCTTGAGAGGGTGGAGCTCTCCTCCTTTTATAGCCAGAATTCTTCCCCCTAATTCCTACGCGTTTTATCCCCATTAAAGGACATCTTCACGCGTTTCGCCCTTCATGAATGTTGTTCATAATTCCCTTGGCCGTGTCCCCTCAAAATTCCAGCGGATTTGGACATGTATTCCGAGAGTTATGGCCGTTTTACTATGAGAATTTATTCTGTCCATTCAGACTCTCCAAAACGAACTCCTCCTGATTAGGGTGCTTTAATGGCCCCATAAACGGCCAATTCACTCGGTTCGTCCTTCATAAAAGATGCTCCAAACCTCCTTGCGCGTCCACACACCTAATTTCACAATCTTTGGCCCCACAGTGGATGAGTTATGGATCCCACATCAAAACTAGGCAGAACTGAAAACAGTTTTCTTGAGCCAACTTGTGACCTTTTGTTGAGCTTCCATATGGCCGATTCAGATTTTGGTCCAAATATATTAAATGAATCCCTGGATGTGTAGAATCTGAAAAAGAAATAATTTTGCAATTTGGATCAGTGTAGATAATGTTATGGACAATCTACCGAAATAATTTAAAACTGTTAAAAATCCAAAATGGCCAATTTTTACTATTCAGTTCAAAATAACACCATTATCATAAAAATGAAACAATTCATCTTAGAGGAACAATTTTGTGGGTTTAAAACAATGATATTCAATATAAATTAATTGAAAATATTTTCTCTATCAATTCCCCCACACTTAGCACTTGGACTCCTGGACAAGTAAAAATCAAATCAAATCAAAATCAAAACACATATCAATGAGATCAATCAAATCAATTTCAAGAAACAAAAAGATATCATGCCTCAACATAAACTGTTATTTCAAGTTCTCCATTTAAGATTTTAATATATTTCCACTTCATTTCTTATCCCATGCACACAAAACACCTACCTCACATGAATTTTCTCTCATCTCACAAATGTAAAGGCTGAACAAGGTTTTTCTCACCCAAACTCACACAAGAGTCACCATAGGTTTGATAAATTCCTACTTCTCCACCCGATGTGATTCAAGAACATGTGTTTCTCATGAGGACTTTTCAGGGTTGTTCTGTGGCTTCCGGTTGGTAGGATTTAGATATTAAAAGTTCTGAGGCCGAAAAAGGAAGGCTTGGCTCTTATTGAAGCAAAATTGCAAGATTCTAGTTTTCACTCAAATATGGTCTCCTTCACTTCCCCTTTCTTGAAAATAGGATCCATCATCATTCAATCATCTCAGAATCAAACATTTCAATCTTTTCAAACATGATTTTTTTAAATCTCCAGATAGGAACATCTTTCTTTTTTACATTGGAAGCTCCAGAAAGGCACAGATTCTCTTGTCATAAATGCTCCAGAAAAGACACAGCTTTCAACAGAATAATTTTTCAGCATCACACACATCTCTTCCACAATTTATTTTCCACCCAAAGTATAACCAAATGAGGTAGTACACCACTAGACATCTTCCCCCACACTTAAGTTCAACAAGATCATGCAATTTTACTTCAAGAGCAGGTATGATAGAGAAAATTGGCTTGTAATGTGGCTAACCTAACAGGCAATTCATGGATACTAGGGGCTACAATGAAGGATAAATGTAAAGGTGGGCCATAATGAAAAGGATTATTTTGAAAAGGGGGCTTCAAACAAAATAAATGCCTCAATCATTTAAAACACACGTACCCCAACCCTTAAGTTTTGAAAGGAATAAATCAAATTCTGGTTAAAGCAAGCATGGTCTGGTTCTCTCAAGAAATGAGGTGAATGAAAAGAATATGACAAAAATGGTTCAGAAGCCTCACAGGAAAGTTATTTCAAAGATATAGACAGTGAAATATGGCATGAGATTCAAAAATCAGTGTACTTTTCCTAAATTTCCAAAAGATTTGAACTTGAAACAATGTTATTTCAGCATTCATTTAAGATCAGTTTCATGAAATAGACTGGTTGACTCATTTACATGGGTTTCAAAATTGGTATTGATAATCATTTCAGCTCAAAAGTTTCATAAACACACCAAAAATTGAAAAATAAACACACAAAAATTTGAAAACACACAATTTTTTATTTTTTTATTTTTGAAAAGAAACATCAAATAAAAATCCTATACTACAAAGGTTCCCTCCCCCACACTTAAATGATGTAGTGTCCTTGATACATTCAAGTGGATTTAACATGTAAGCCAATTTTCAAATTAATCACAACATCAAGAAAGTGTGAAAGAGAGGTACAACCTGATTTATTCGTAGTGCAACATTGAGTTAATCTTCTAAGTGTTAAACTCTGAAAACCTACAAATAAAAGAACAAAAGAAAACATAAGATATTTATTGAAAGAAATAAAAATAGAAATAGGATGAGAATAGAAGGATAAAACTTGGTTTAATACCCCAAGTGGGCCCTGGGTTTTGACTGCCTCCAGAGGGCAGTACCAGCTTTTATCCATAATCTGTTGGAGGATGAGTCTTCTTTGATTTAAACCACCACATGTGGCTCTTTCCAGCTTGATGTTCTTTGTTCTTATTGAGGAGGACTCCATAGACAGAGTATACTAGATCCACCCCCTTCACAATTTGGTACATCTTGCATGGAAGGGGTAGGATGAAGTATGGAACCTCCACCTATTTTGTTTCTACTTGTGCAACCATCTTGTCTTCCAGTGCTAGCTTAATGGGGGCTTCGACCTCCTGTATTATTTCCTCAGCCTTAGAAACTTGGATCTCTTTATGATTGGGCTCCTCCAGTTGATATTCCATGACTTCCGGGAGCTCCAGGTGTTCCTCAACAGGTGCGTCTTCTTTTGTCTCTTCATCCTCTAGGGCATAATAGGAGTCATCTGATTCTGAAAATTCAAAAAAATTGGGAGTTATAATCAAATTAGTTTCAATAAATTTAAAATAATTTTAGTTCAAAAATGTATCATCTCCCTGAGTTGGTTCAGCTTGAATCTCTTCTTGATTTGAAAGTGTCTCTTAGAGTTGATTATAGCTGGATGGAGGTAGGTAGTCATTCTCATCCACCTCGAGTTTGGATTCAACTTCATGGATGTCTTCAGTGAAATCTGGGAAGACCAGGGGCACTTCCTTTTTGGCCTTGAATCTTTTTAAGTCAACTTGGAGTTCATTGACCATGGCCATCAAATCTTCCTGTGAGATCCATGTTGTTATGCCTCTTTCCACCTGCTTGAACATTATCATCAGTGCATCAGCTCTTCGTTGGAGGGCCTCCTCTGTGTAGACTTCTTCTTGCACCTGTGAGTAATTTTCATTCCATGTATAATAATAATCATTTGAATTCATTATGGAAAGATTTTATTTGTGTTTTATTTAAGAAAAAAAATGTCAAAAATTTACAAAAATATTGTGGCACTACCTCCCCGGCAACGGCGCCAAGTTTGACGCACGCCTGTCGTAGGGCGTGGCAAAACAATTTTTTCCTAAGGTAAAATGTAGTAATGTGGTTGACCTAAGATGTCTCCCGAAGAGGAGTGCACCCAAAATGGGTTGTAACTTTAAAACGGGGGTAAAAATGTTGTGAACGGAAATTTGAAATTCAAATGATTGAAAAATAATAAAATTAAAAGGGTGATTAGGTCGGGGTTGGTTTCCTAATTATAATGCTATCCTTGTTCAATTTAATTCAAACATCTTCTTCTTAGTTGAATAAAGTGAGTTTCCACAATCGTTTCCTCTCACTTCCTTGGTGAAATTGTTATTGTGAGAGAAAACGTTACCAAGATCTCGGTTTGGTCAACTCTCCTTCCATGTGTAAAATAGTTGTATTGAATATCCTTAATTGAAATGGGCAATACCCAATCGGGTTTTGTTTGTCCCAAAAAAATCAAGAACATTCACTACACCTTTTACACGTACTGACGATCGTCGAGTACTTCACCGCTAATTCCTGGTTTATTCCATCGTATATAAACCAGAAATTAGTGGAGGGAGATATTGATTATTTTACCAAGGCAAAAATAAATAACGGAATTAATATTCAAGAACGATCGCACTTGATTATAAAATCCACTATAAGAAATTGAAAACAACTTTGAAGAAGAAAGAAATTTATTCAATTACGTCCAAGAACTCAAGCATTACAATATAGAAAACCAACCCTTCCCCAATCACTCCAAAAGTTTACCCCACCATGGTAAGGGTAATCGAGTTGAATGGGGAAGAAGAAGGCATTAACAAACTATGAAAAAGAAAATAAATAAAAGAGAAAGCTGAAATGTTCTCCTTCTTGGTGTCCCGGAAGGAATGGGGTGGAGAATTGGATGCCTTGAGAGGGTGGAGCTCTCCTCCTTTTATAGCCAGAATTCTTCCTCAGAATGTCGACGCGTTTTATCCCCATTAAATGACATCTTCACGCGTTGAGCCCTTCATGAATGTTGTTCATAATTACCTTGGCCGTGTCCCCTCAAAATTCCAGCGGATTTGGACATGTATTCCGATAGTTATGGCCGTTTTACTATGAGACTTTATTCTGTCCAGTCAGACTCTCCAAAACGAACTTCTTCCGGATTAGGGTGCTTTAATGGCCCCATAAACGGCCAATTAACTCGGTTCTTCCTTCATAAAAGATTCTCCAAACCTCCTTGCGCGTCCACCCACCGAAGTTCACAAGCTTTGGCAACACAGTGGATGAGTTATGGATCCCACATCAAAACTATGAAGAACTGAAAACAGTTTTCTTGAGCCAACTTGTGAGCTTTTTTTGAGCTTCCATATGGCCTATTCAGATTTTGGTCCAAATATATTAAATGAATCCCTGGATGTGTAGAATCCGAAAAAAGAAAGAATTTTGCAATTTGGATCAGTGTAGATAATGTTATGGCCAATCTACCGAAATAATTTAAAATTGTTAAAAATCCAAAATGGCCAATTTTTACTATTCAGTTCAAAATAACACCATTATCATAAAAATGAAACAATTCCTCTTAGAGGAACAATTTTGTGGGTTTAAAACAATGATATTCAATATAAATTAATTAAAAATATTTTCTCTATCAACATCCATTCTCCCTATGGTCTACTACACCAGGTTCTCACAGCCCTGTGTAAGTCAAACAAGTATAGAAACACATAGTGTCCAGAGTAAAAAACAAGAACTACTTGGATAGAAGTCTATAGCATATCATCATGTCGGATAAAATAATCACACCATCCTATAATACAAGGCATGGGATACAAAAAACGTGGCATTATAGGCTAAGCAGGACCAAATGGTCAAAACAGGCAAACATTCATGGGAAAACACTTGCAAATCATAGAAATTGACCCTCTTCACATTCAATAACCTCTACTAAAGAATATAAGCAGAGAAAAAAACCAATAGGGCTAAAATAGTAAACACGCAATACCCCGGCCATGGGTATTGGGGAAATTTTTACACAAAACTCAAAGACTTTCAATGGAAAGACACAAACCACCTACCTATTAGGGTTTGCTGAAATCAACCCTTCCCACAAACACACTCCAAACCACATGAACTCCTCCTTGAATCCACATCGAAAATCCTTTCCTAATATTAACAAGCTCAACATTGAACACACAAAGGCAACACAACCCTAGATCTACATGAAACCCTTTTAGACTTTGGAAACTTAGAGAGGGAGAGGGATAACCCGAACCAAATCCCCAAAGAACCAAAATAGGGACTTACCCGAGGAGAACTAAATTTTATCCACCAAGAAACCCCTTTGTTTTACCTCCATAACAAGCTAAAGAGCTCCCCCAACCTCTGAAAAATATAAATCCCACATGAGCCATGGGTGGGGGAATAATGAAAGAAAAAAATGTAAATCCCGAGTGGCCCAGGACTTAAAACCCCAAATATTAAGTGACTGCACCGTTACCCCCTACAATTTGGAGAACCGCACGCCAAACATGCATTAATCTATGTCTCACCCAGGGACTTCACATGGCTTGACCACACGGTCTGACAAACCGTGTGTTGCTCATACAGATCCCTCTGTCATGGGGGCACAATTTCCTCGGCTGGCCACATGGATTGTTTAGACCATGCGGCCCTACACGACCTCCATAAATTTAAAATTCTTTACTAGAATTTTCCAAACACCAACCAATCTCTTCAAAAATCCAAAACAAACTAAAACATAGGTCACATACCTCAAAAGAAGATTCAGGTTCTTATAAAGGTGTTGTCTCTGGTACAAATTCTCGTACCCATATCTCATCACCACATGGATCATCCATATGGTCACATGGTAGAATCTTAGATGGTTTTATATGTGGAAGAATCTTTCAATAAAACAAGACGTACAATGATCAATAGTGTATACCTAGTGAGATGAATCAATAAATACATAGAAATCACAACCCATTCATATATGATTCATGTACCATCATTTTTTCCCTATAATAAGATTCTTCACGTACTGATTTGAAAATCAGAATTCAGTGTCCTAGTGTATGGATACGTCGCCTGCTGCACGAAGACAGGATTCCTTGGCCCGAAAGTTGAAATCGAAACACTTAACACTATTCACACACATCAAACTCATAAACTCTAAGTTCTTGCGGTAGAACTGACCTCCTCTGATACCACTCTGTCATGACCCTTCCCACGGGACCCATGTTGTGACTACCCCATGCCCAGCTCTAATAGGCAAAGGACTAGAAACTAGTGTTGAATCGGTATATCATGCAAATGGGAGGAATTTTCAAAATAACTTGTACACATGCACACAACTCCAGGTCAATGATGCTAGAAAGTAAAAACACATAGTAATGAAAAATAAATGCATATAAATACAACCCAACAATATAGTATGACAGAAAGCAAATATGTAAAGTACAATCGGGCTAGAATACAAGCCCACTAAAAAGAACGAGTCTGTAAAACAAGTACCGATGCTCGTCTGTAGAGAACGCCAACCAATCCAGTTGTATGGTACGGAACTAGACTATTGTCAGTAAGACACCAGAATACACCTCTGTATGTCTGATCATACTATGTCCCACCTGGTTCTGGACTTCCTATAAGAATTTCAACGAGTCAACCCTCTACAAAAGACATGACACATGTTGGAAAATCCCATGCAAGGCTGAGTAAATCAATATTCAGTGGGGAACCCTGAATCACTATGTAAAACACCACAATGAAAATACCACTAATAAAAAACAGTCATCTCAATAGCTGTATAATTCAACAACAAATATGAAAATAAAATTTAGGTATACACCTAATGTATTCTAAGACTCAAGGTCTCATCCACTACTATGTATATGGTTCTGCTCATCACATTTTTGATTCTGAGAGATCTCACTCCCTGAGATATCTGATAGTAAGCACGTAAAGAAAGTCTACCAAAACTATCCGAGAGAACATCTGGTCATGATACATCATGAAGTTCACTAAGACATTTGGTCTCACTAAGACAAGAAATATAAATATAATGAAAAATCATTTGTCACAAGTCTCTACTCAAGTAACACTCATTTTGGTAGAACTCACGCCTCGAGCTATAAAGTCATCGGGGACTCTTACAAGAGGTCCCGGTAATTTGGGCCCTGCCCAATGAAAAAATTTGGTTCATGTTTATTTTATATAGATAAGGGATTCTCTTATAGAATACCATGAACCCAATCGGTATTACCCTTTAATGGAAGGGATTCTCATATAATACTGCAAACCTTAACAATGTGGCTCATAATGTAAGGGGTTTATTAGAATACTGTGAACCCAATTGATATGTGCCACTACATGGAGGATTAATTCAGTTCACTCAGATATCACATTAATACCCAGCGAACTCCATCAGGGGTGATAGAGTATCACTCTAGCCCCACTGTGGTTTCCATAACATAATTTTGGACTCTGTCTCTTAAAGGGATTGTTAGTTAATGTTGTATTGAACCCTTGAGGGAAAAACCAATGGGGAAATCTCTTTACATACACCAGACTTCACTAAGTTCTCACAAATCAATCCTAGAGGGAACACATCATTGTAAGGGTCCTAATGATGTAGATGGCTCATCTAATAGACATAAAGTTTTAATGTTATGGGGATTTTCTTAAAAAGGTTTCAGTTTATTATAGGTCTGGAATGACCCTATCGGACCGACCCGCTAGACTTCCAGGGCATCCGAGCTATTCCGGTCTGGCCCGTATTTGGCGGGCAAGCATTCTCCACCAGTCGCGGCCTAACCTATAAGTGGCCACCATCTCCCTGGCATGTAGCTATACTATATGCATTGCCTCGGGTCTTTGTGACCAGCGGATCCTGTGGCTCTACTGCGGGTCTGTTCTTTGACCAACGCAGCTCTGACATGTCGTGTCTCCCTAATGCTGCAGCCTCCTTCTTAGGATTTATGCCACCATTGTCGCCCACTTGGCTAACCCCCCATGAGATGCCTAAGATTGCACTATCGTGAACCCCTCAGCCACCACCGACCTCCTGGTGTCGCCACCACCCATGGTCACCCCTAGACCATGGGTCTCTGTTGATGTGTTACTCCTTCATCATCATACCACCCCAGTTTAATCACGAGGTCATATCTTCAGTCTTTGGTCGTTACGCCATTGGGAAAAGGATCAACAATATCTCATTTATAATTAATGAAGATGCGAAGAAATAGTATGGGATAAGAACACACAAGGAACACATGAAGGGAAGATCATAGTCATTTTTCACGTTAGAATGGACTCATCTTTGTAAGAAGGTTTAACAAGAAACAAAAAATCACATAGATCAACTCCCATTAAATCCACACAAGTGTAACCGAACCTGGATGGATGGATATACCATGGATCAACCAGTTTGTGGGTTTTTCCGCATTTGTCATCAAATTTAAGAACATGGAAAGAATCATAATGAAAATAAGAACCTACATCGAGCATTGAATCGATCATTGGTGAAGGTTATATTTTCACCCCCATCATTCGTTGATCCATGATTCGTAATGCATGATACATCAGAGTTCGTCACCACTTGTTGTTCTCCCCCGATAAGCTTCACCAATGTCATTTCATTTCTAGAGATTCTAGGAAATTTCAACATGATTCCCAATTTGATCACATGCCCATTTCAAGATTTTAAATGAATAATTATATTCCAGTGTTTCCATTTTGTTGTGTTGAGGTTTCGCCTCATTCTTTCTTTTATGAAAGGAAATAATAACTTTTTCATGGCATCGCAGTGTCGCCGCATCGCTGCGAAACATTAATAGAAATAAAATAAAAAATTTCAATGTCTATTTTATTATCTTTTAAAATGTCCAAAAATTAACCTTTACCTTCAGCCCATGTCGGTCGAGGTTTGGACCTTCCTAAGGTATGAACAGCCTCACGAGATTAATAGTACTCTCATATTTCCAATTTGAGTAATCGTTTATGAGTTATAGGTTTTGAAAAAATAATAATATTTTTATAATTATTTTATTTACTACTATGTCCGAAAACAACTTTCCAATGATGATTATCAGCGTCCAATTTAGGTTTCGCTAAAGAAAAACACCCCATTTTGAAATCAATGGTGGTATCAGATTTTCTATCAGAGTAACCATTGAATAGTTAGAAGTATTTTATACCCACACTAACTAAATTTTAGTTGCGCCTAGGGTAAACCCACCATCCTAAATGCAACGGTGCCCTCATATTTTTGATCTAGGGACCCATTTAAGAGTTAATAACCATTTTTCGTAAAACAACTCACATGAACTATTAAAAACATAACATTTTTCTTCTAACCATTCCATGAACACTAGGCCTTGGAATCATATATTACCTCAACACCTGGACTAATAATTTCTTATATTGTTTCTAAAAATAAAAGCAGGAAAATTAGAGTCATTATAGGTATAATGGTTCTAGACCTTCCCCCTTGGTTATGATTTTATTATCTAAAAAAATATATTCTTTTTATAATTATCATATTAAATGATTATATACACCTTTATAATCATTCTTATAAATTCGGGAGGGAAAATAAATTACATAACTTTGTAAAGATAAAATTTTGTATATAAGCATGACTGATGTTTCTAATTTTTTTTATTTATAAAACGAAACAAATGTAAAAAATAATTAACATTAAAAATAATAATTTTATCACAAATATAATATATATTAATTAAATATATCCTTATTACCTTCTATATAAAAATAAAATTGAAGATGAATCACATCACTACATTGTGGTGGTGGGCTACACATACAAATGAGTGATGTAATCATTTTCCAACAGAATGGAATGGGATTAAAGGTGGATATATATTTGAAATGAAAACATATCAGTATATTAAATATAATTATTCAACCATGTAAAGATTTTTAAGTAAGTTTTCTATGTTGGTTTAAAAGGATATAATCTTAAAAACAATTAGTAAGAACATATATATCTTTTTGGGGTGTCTTCCATTAAGAAGAACATTAAGGTTTCTTGAATGATTTTTTGGGGAAGAACAGAACCTCAAGTTAATGGATAATGAGTTTAGTAGAGTATATTAGAAGATATTGGTGGAGTGAAAAGTATAAATTTTGGGGTATAATAGATAAATGTATGTTCAATTTTTTAAGTGGGGTGAGTGGAACACTTGAAATTAATAAAAATATTAAATTATAAAAAAAGAAATATCATTGAAAATTGGATCCATATTTGATAATTTTAATAGATAAGATGACATGAAACTTAAATCCATTCATTAAATAGAATTTTTACAACATTTCATATCATTTTATCCCTTATATTTTAATTTATCACCTCAATAACCATTTTAACATTTATCATAGTAACAAATTTTTACATCAGTTGCTATTCAGAAGGGCCAAAAATGAAAGTGGGATAATTAAAAAATTATGAAATACTAATTAAAAATATGGAAAGCATTATTTAAAATTCATTTTATTTAATTGAAATAAATTTATATAAAATTAGTACAAAAAATTTAAGAAAACGATCATTTAAAAAAAATGAATTTTTAAGCATAAAACTGAATTTATTCTCATTCCTTCCCAAATAATAACCATTAAATGAAAGTTATTTTTTTCTAATATATTATATTATTATTTCATTAAAATCATTAATAAATATTAATTTATTTTATTTATTAAGATAAAAACTTATAGAAAACAAAGAAATATTTCGTATTAAAACAACTATTTTTTATTTTAAAATTATTTTATTTTATTTTCTCGAAAACTAGTAGCCAATTAATTCATTTTCTACATGTGTAAAAAATATTTGTTTCATAATTTAATTATTCTTATTCATAACCACCAATATAGTAGCTAAGATATACATATCACATTTAATAAAAATATTTCAATAGTATATTTTTGTTCTTTACACTCAATGATTCGTATAAAGAATGTTGTCAAATATATTTGAAGATAAATATATCTTAAAATATATGGGTGTTATACTATATTTTATTAATTTTCACAATCTTCTTCAAATGGTCCTTCATGATTATTTGGTAAACTCATTATCACCCGTATATTATCTCATCACTCTATAATTCAATCTAGAAATTGAAAAAATACTGTGAAGATTCATCCATGAAAACGTTGGTACATGATTGTACACAACCAATGTTGTGTCACTTTAGCCCGTTTATAAATGTATATTAAAATCATGAAAATTAATCACATTTAGAGAATATTTCATAAATGTTTTTAAATGTAGGTTTATTTATTTATTACACACATCACTAATAAGATGTCCATTAAAATACCATAGGGTCTCTTTTCCCATTGGGTTTGTTGTGCTACCTAGTACAACAGTTTTGAACTTGTTGAAGTTCCAAAATGCACTGGGTGTGCTTGCATTAGGGTAGTGTATACCCACACATGCTTCCATAAATTGATTACTCATTGAAATATATTTAATATTGGTAATATATCTATAATTGTGTATCTCCATTCTTAGTTCTATCATGGTTTATGAACATATTTTTTTCTTTCTATTCATTCCAAATTTCTTCATAAAATATGCTAGCAGTCTATATGGCCAAAACTAAAAAAATATATACTCTATATCTTCATTACTTAGTTCATTTTATCTTCAAAATTCATCCAATTAATTTATCCTTAAATATTTTTGTCTAAAATTGAATATATAAGGATATAAATCCTTAAACTTGTAAACCCCTGAAATTCTATAAGTAAGAACATTATATTTGATAGCGTGCATGACACGCCACAAAAAATGTGTAAGGGGTTATAATACACTAAAACTTTTCAAAATATTTTATATATTAAATAGATTCAATATATTCTATAATTAAAAATTCAAGGAACATAGGGTTAACTTGGTTTACACAAAAGAGGTACTTTCTTCAAAATCATTCATTACATGCAACACCTAGTGTTAAACGAACAAAAATATTTTATTGAAATATTATTATTTAATATCGTAAGAATTAACCTAGACATTAAATTATTGGTCATTAATAGAAATAAATATGTTATAGAAATATATGGTTTACACAAATATAAAATGAATTCATTTTTTATAAATTAGTTAAAAATTAACATAAGAACTGATCGAATATAATGGAGAATATTATTATATTTATTCTCACAAAGCTATTTTACAATAATAAATTGAAATAAATAAATTCTTTAATGATATTGAATATATATATATAATATATATTCATTATAATATTTTTTATATTCATCCAACATATATGATAGGCATAAGATAAAAACAAAGTCAATTTTATGCATAAAATACTATATTTTTATTAAGGCATTTTGGCCGCCTTTTAAAAGAGATCCAATTTTAAATCCAATTTTTGAAAATTTTATAAATTTAATATATTAAAATACAGTTAATTTTTAGAATAGACAAATAAAAACTATCTGAGTTTGAATTTTTGGTATTTTTCTGTGGAGATTCATTTTTAATGAATACTAAAAAATATTAAATTTTAGTTAAAATCTAATTTTTCATGAAATTTATTTATAAGTATAAATTATATTTTTTATTTTTATTAACATTTAATTACATAATTTTATTATCAATTAATCTAATTTAGGACATTAGGATAAATTACACTTTTAAATTGAATGTAAAAATTTATCAAACTTTTTGATGTTTTTACATTAAAAAACTGCATTGTCGTCCCACCTGCGTGATGAATTTCAAATTATTTTTTACGACTTCTATAATTGGAATTCTGAAAATTATATTCCATATTTGGAATCAGAAAATTTTAATAATTATAATAATTACAACTTTTTTGAAAAAAAATATTAGTGGAAGCGATTATAATTAATTTCAACGATTGAGGTAAAATTAAACTTAATAAAGGACAAGACCTTAAACTTAAGGCCTAAAAAACATGCAAACATGTAAAAAATCCATTTTGTTGCCATATTTAGATCATATCCTCACTTTTATTGAATTGGGTATTTTATTCAATCCTCTTTAAATATTTACAACATGGGAATAATCCCTTTGTCAAAATATTATAAGAGTTCCACTCCTTGATCATAATAAAAGGGCCTTCTCGCCTCCCACTCCCTCAAACCTCTCAAGACACATTGGATCAAAAAATATCTACCCAAATTTTTACTAACATAACTACCCTCATAAAATAATTCTCTCCTTGGGATGAATCAAATACAGAGAATCTTTTGGTTCAAACCAAATGGAATTACCCAATTAAGAGGTAACATATTTATTTAAGATTTTTAGTTATATTTCAATTCTCAACCCCCCTAACTCTTCTTATTCCATTAATGTATAAAAACTAATATAATAAATATATCAAGTAGTTTTTATTCTAATGTTTCTAACTAAACTAAAAAATGATTCCATCTAACGGGTAACAAATATACTATTTCTGTGTACGGTGAACTACCACCACATGAAATGATACATTTCATATATGTTATATATGATAATAATTATTTATTTATACTTATTTTATTTTTTATAAAACAAAAATGTAATATTTTCCATTTTTTAATATGATAACATCGTTTGAGGAAGTGTGGACTATCACCACTTCAATGCTATGTGATTCATTCACACAAAACGTGGAACATATTAAGGATAATTTTAATTAAATATATTAAATATATTAAATAAATATTTTAATTTTATTAAAATATTCATTATTATACTTATCATTTACCTTTCATTCTTTTGAAATACGAAAATGAAATCAAAGTAGTGTCCATGCCAACATATGACCTACTTTCTCCCTGAATGATGCATTCCATTTCGTATCTCCAATTATTATAGATTATTCTAAATACATATACACATAATATAAATAAGTCATGGTTTAAATTATATATATTATTAAAATGATCTAATTATTGAGAATAAGAAGTAACATGTTGAAATATGATTGGAAAAAAAGGTAATTAACACCTGAAGTAGTGAAAATAAAGAAATATTTTTATCGAACGGAAATTAAGATATTATAACACGATGATATATTAAATTATAAACATGTGTATGGTTATGGAATAAATTTTTAGCCAATTTTAGACCAAAATTATTGAATATAGACACCACACAACAAAAAGAAGGTTAAGGTTAGGGATTTCATCTCGATTTTCATTCCATTAACACTTATTTGTTGTTATGAATCAATTCACCATTATATGATGTTTATACTATAATTTGAAATTTTATATCATGGATATTATTAATATAATGATACTATATGTATTAATATATTCCATCATGGGAATTATTATTTAAATGTTTCAAATAGGTATTGGATAATTTGGAATGTTTAATGATTATTTTTCTCAATAATGTTTCTAATGATTATCTCTAAATTTAACATTAGTGATTGTAAACGTTCTCCTGAAACAATAAAATTATACTAATAAATTTTCAATAAAAAATTCCATAATATACATATTTTTATATGATGGATATTATTATTGCTTAACCCATATATTATTTTATATACAGTGTTTACATTGATAGTTATTTGATTAATTGGGGTATAATTGATATATCTAAATCATTCATTCAATATGGATATTTGATAAGCCATATTTTTCATTATTTAAATTGATTATAATATATGAGTAATGACTTGGATAGGTATGACACTTGTGGATCCGGGTTTTAGATAGCCCATCGATGTATCGGTAGTCTCATGAGGGAACATAGTTGGCCAAATTGTGTGGATTTTTACCCAATAGTAAACAATCTTGTGAAAGTCATTGATGGTACCGGTTCCATATACCATGGAAACTTGGTATCCAATAATTAATAATTTACCTTAGTAATAATCAATTATTATTCATCCATCATATTTTTCATCAATATATTTGTGGATACATTAAATTCTATGTTCATTGATTTAGATGGCATGAGTATTAGTTTATTACCACTCCATATTGATATTTCTTTAGCTAGTTCTTTGAATGAAATTTTTTATGAGTTATTTTAGTTTCTATGTTAATTTTTTCTCATTGATTCATTATTTAATACACTTTAATTATTGTTATTTATAATTTTATCTAAGACTTATTATGTTTCCATTGTCAATCTATGAAGAGGAAATGTTGGAATAAACATTCATAGATACAGATTATTTCAGTTTATATCATGTTTTTATTATTTATTTTCTAATTTATTATTTGTATCATGTATATAATATTGATTTCAATGACTTATGATATAATCATTCATTCAATATTTTATTCCTTTTAATGATTCCAATGTAATGAAATAATGCATTGGCTCTGGGATTCTTGGGTTTGGGTGTTATAGCTGGTGTGAGAGGATGTTTAGTAGAAACCATAGAAACTACATTTTAAAAACTTACATTAGGGATAAAAATCCTAAAATATACATTGAGGATAAGTATAGAACAACATCCATGAATTTTATTCTGATATATATTATGTGGGTATTATTAAAAATACATCCATTTCTAGATACTATGTGTGTATGTTGTTATGGAAAATTTGTACCTAGGACTATCAACTCTAACAAGGTGTGTAAGGCCTCACTCAGTGTAACCTAGTACATAACAACTATCCTTACTGTGAACCTATTTTGAAACTCCTAGGGGATGTGCTTAGGATAGTTTACAATTTTATTACCTACCATTATAATGCACTTAAAAGTAATGATATCCCCAATGAATCCATGTTTATTATTATGAGATTAGATATGTATAAATTTCTTAATATATGTTATAATATATTTATATTTTTACAAAATTTAAAATTTTATGAGCTAATATAGTATATTACATTTTTTAGAAGTACCACCTATAATTAAGAATTGTATCAATACTCTTATAAGATGTTGAGATCACCCTACTGAGGAAACCAATACAGTTGGTTTTGGTACTGATAAGGCTGGGAAAATATTAGTGAAGATTAATTCAACTCTGATATGTAACCTTCCATTGATGTAGAAAACTGTTCCACAATGAGATTATCTAATTTTGGATAACTTTATGTGATAAAATACCCATTCATTTAGTGGGACTAGAGATCCAATTGAATAATAATGGATTCAGTCTTTGGACAAGATATTAATTGACTAATGATATGGTGAAAAGGAGAAGTATAAACTTGTAGTGTATTATCTCTACTGTTATGTTGATCAATGGTGGTCATTAAAGTATATTAATAGGTATTAAGAATAAATAGAACTCATTGAATAGAGAACTTTTAAGGATAAATTCTTTGATAAATAATTCCCCCATGAACAAAAAATCAAGATGAGTGGGTAGTTCCATAGCTTAAAATGGGAGAATAAATTATGTTATATTATGAATCTAAAAATAAAAGGTCATCCACATATGATATAGATTTTATATGAAAAACATATTGAATGATCAACCACTACTTTGAAGGTGTTAATCCAAGTCACTGAACAGAACCGTTTTCTAAGAATTTTTCATCATATGAAGAAATATTTTTATATTCCATCAAGGTAGAGATGGACTTCTAAAAATAATATGCATTTAGATTAAACCAATAGATGATTACATATTATAAGCACCAAGAAAATGGAATTCATAAAATAAGAAGATGTTTTTTAAATTATCATTATATGAAAATTGTGGAAATTCTCTCCCTGGAAAATGCTGGAATATAATGGGAGACTGTTATAAGTGCAGAGAAAGGGAAAACCAGGAAGAGACTGCAAAGGGAAGAATGAAAAGGATACTATTTTGTGTTACAAAGGCATAGAGATGGGTCATTACGCAAAAAAATTCCCCAAATTTCAAGTGAATATACCTATAAAGAAACTATGGGATCAAGGCCAAGCATATTTCATTAACACAAAACAATTTCTATGATTAATGTAATTCTATATTTGGATCAAATAAATTTGTAATTTTTTTTGATTTTTTCATTATATGATTTATGAAATATCCAAGGATTTCAATGTAGTAATGTTTTTATGGATTTGATATCAAATAATGAATGATACCAAGAAAATTAAATCATTAAAAAGTTAAACTTTTCATAAAACACATGAGTGAGGTAAAAACCCGTAATATGTTTCTGATGTAGAAGTAATGTTAATGGAATGATTTATTTAGAAAACTGATGGCCACCTTGGAACTGATTAATTACATGTCAATAAGTGGTCTATGCTATCATTGATGGAGTTTATGACACTTTTTATTCGTGGAATATATCCAATAACATGGTTATTACTAAATAAATAATGAAGAATTGGTGTTTCTAAAATGGTTTTATGGTATTTTGAGTTATTACCATATTTTAAGAGGATATATAATAAAGTTATTTAAATGTTTCGAATGCCAAAATTTTATGCTTCTTATAGTTAACTAAAGGCTAATTATAAGTTAAATTTTTAAATTTTGTGACATTTTTTTGAAAGTATTGGATCATATTATATTAGATAATTTTACCATTTATGAAATAGATTAATATGATATTTGGACAAGGTTTTATAAATTTTTTATTAATTATCTATATAAGAGGAATATTAGAAATAGTTTAAGGAACAACCAAAGGATAATATTTTATTTATAGAAACATATATTAACTTATAATCTTATAGATTGATATAATTTTTCAAGTATATAAAAATAGTGTCTGGAGACAAAAAAAATTATCTTATTGCCATCATTTTTTATGATATCGATTCATAACTATGATTTATGGTTTTCTATTCGAAAACATTATTCAGAAAATTTTCTCTATCAATATCTATTATAACATGATTCTTGGATTTTTTTTCTTCTATATACATGTTTCCATTTACCACCTATGTTATCTTACTAGGGAACCTAGTTATGTGGTTTTTGTGCTTTCACTTCTCTCTTATTAAGAATATGAGATATTATCAATTCTTATGATGATTGGATTTTAATAATATTTCATTTTTAATCCATATATCATTATGATCATGTTCAAATTTCAAGGATGAAATTTATTTATAGTCGGGAGAGTGTAACACCCCAAAATTATAAACTAAGAACCTTATATTTGATAGTGCGCATGGAACAGGATACGAAGTGTGTAAGGGGATACAAGGTCTTGATAATTTTAAATATACTTACTATTATAAATAGATTCGATATATTCTGTAATTTTCAATTCATGAAAGACAAAGTTAGCTCGCCTTACAAAAAATAGATACTATCTTCAAAAGAAAACATTACACGCAAGGCCATGTTTTAACTGAAGAATATTATATTATTAAAATACTATTATTTTATATAACAAGACTTAACCAGACCATTAAATTAGTGGTTATGAATTGAATTTACTATATTATTAAAATATATGGTTTATAAAAATAAAAAATTAGTTAATTTTTTATTAATTAATTAGAAATTAATACAAAAACCTATTGAATATAAAGGAATATATTATTATTTTTATACTCACAAATCTGTTTTAGCCTAATAAATTTATTTAAATAAAAAAATTTAGTGATATTAATTTTATATTTGTGTTATATATCCTATAAAATATTTTTATATTAATAAAATATATTTTATTGGTTTAGGATATAAACAAACCATGTATTATGCATAAAATGTTATGCTTTTTAAGCCATTTTTACATCCTTTTAATGGTGAACACATTTGAAATCCAATTTTTGTAATGTATATAAATTTAATATGTCAAAATATACTTATTATTTGGAAATAAAACATCAAAATTATCATATGTTGTGTTTTTGGTATTTTTATATGAAGATTCATTTTTTTAATGAATCTAAATAATATTTAATATTAGTTAAAAACTGCTTTTTCATCTAATTTAATTATAAATATAAATTATGTTTTACATGGTTTTTAAATTTTAATAACATAAAATTATTATCAATTAATACAATTTAGTTTCTTGGGTTCAACTCCAATTTTAAATTTAATTTAAAAACTTATCAAACTTTTTGTTGTTTTTACTTTAAAAACTCACATTGTCTTCCAGTCTATAGGATGAATTTTAAATTAATTTTGACCACTTCTATGATTTTAATTTGAAAAAATATATTCCATATTTGTTATGAGAATAAATTATAATTTCAAATTAGACCAAATTTTTTTACCAAAAATATTAGTGAAATTAATAAAAATTAATTAGAAAGATTAATGATAAATAGAGCTTAAAAGGGTAAAAACCAACAACTTAAGTCCTAAAACAACCTATAGACTTGTAAAAAAGAAATTTAATGGAAATATTTTGAACATATACCCCATTTTTTTAAATTGGTATCATTATTATATCCACATTAAACATGGAAAATTTCGGATGAATTCCTTTGTCAAAAAATTACAAGAGTGTCACTCCTCCTCCACTATAAAAGGGCCTCACCTCCTCCCACTCCCTCACAGTTCTCAAGACACTTTTTCCTGACCAAGATCAGAAAAATATTTTCCTAAACATCCCTACCCTAATTCTATAATAATCACATTGGTCTAAAAGTAATCTAAGTAATCCTTTGTTTTAAACCAAATGGAGTTACCTGATTAAGAGGTAACATCTTTCATTAGGTTTTTTAGTTTTATATCAATTCTCCATCCCTCAATTCTTCTTATTCCATCTTTTATAAAAACACCAGTATCCTAAATATACTATTATGTTATTATGATAATGTTTATACCTATACTAACACACACTTTCACCAAATGGGTAATGAACATATTGTTTCTGTGTACGGAGAACTACTGCCTCACAAAACGATTATTGTTTATTTTTTCTTTTCCAACTTTCATGGATGGACATTATGATGGAAGTTTTGTTTATATATTTTGGATATAAAATTTATTATGTATTTATACATATTTTTTCTTTTTATACCAATTAAATTTAGTATTTTGTATTTTTTTAATATGATAACATTGTTTGAGGATGTTTGGACTTCTCCCCCCTCAAAGTGATATGATTTGTTCACAATAAATTCAGAATGTATTAAGATTAATTTTAATTAAAATATATGATATTTATTACATAAATAGGGTACTATAATTATAATATACATTATTATACATATAATTTATTTTTCATTCTTTTAAAATACAACAATTAAATAAAAGTACACTACATGAGTGTGTACTGCCTACTGTCTCCAAGAACAGTGCATTCCATTTCATATCTCCAATTTTTATAGAGTATTATAAATTAATATACACTTATTGTATTGGTTAAATTATTCATGGATTAAGTTATATGTATGACGAAAATGATCTAATAATTGATAACAACAACTAATAAGATGAACCATGCTTGAAAAAATAAGACAATTAATACCCAAAATAGTGACAATAATTAATGATTATTATCGAACAAGTAATAATATATTATAAGAAGATGATATATGGAATTATAAACATTTTTATTGTTATGGTATAAATTAGTAACATATTTCAATCCATTGTTTAAGATGATAAATAAAATACAACAAAAGGAAGGTTAAGGTAATGGATTTCGACTCAATTTACATTCCACTGACACTGATTTGTTGTTACGCATAAATTCACTTTTATATAGTGTTTATACTACCATTAGATATGTTATATCATGAATATAATTAATCAAATGATACTATATCTTTTATTTTATTCCATCCGAGGGATTATTATTTAAATGTTTCAATGTTGTATTTAAAAATTAGGAATTTTTAATGATTTTTTTCCTCAAGAATATTCCTAAATATTATCTTTGCAATCTAAATTTTTTTTGTGATTGTAAACATTATCTTGAAACAATCACGTTATGGTAATCCTATTTCCATAACAATTTAATTAATATCCTTATTTTAATACGATAAATATTATTATTTCCGAAAAGGTATGTGATTTTACATATGGTGTTTACTTTGATAGTTATTTTATTATCTAGGGAATAAATGATAAATTTGTATCATTCATTCAATATTGAAATTTGATAAGGAACATTGTTTATTATGTAAATCGATTATCATATATGAGGAATGATTTGGATGGGTATGAAACTATTGGGTCCTAGTTATAGATGGCCCCTAGATGTATCGATAGTCTCATGAGAAGAAATAGTTTTCCAAATTGTGTGGGTTTTACCCGATATCTAAACCCTCTTGTGAAAGGACGCGATGGTACTGGTTACTTGTAAACAGGAAACATGTCATCCCATAATTAATCATTTCCATCAACTATAATTATTTTTATTCATCGATGATATTTTTATTGACATATCTATGGATACATTTCATTTCAAATTTTTTTATTTAGCTATCATTTGTTTCAGTTTATTACCATGCCATATTGATATTTCCTTATCTAGTTATTTGAATGTCATGTGTTATTAGTTATTTTAATTTTCATGTAAATTTATTCACATGGATTCATTATTGCTTCTGAATTACTTATCCTTTCTAATCATTTCAGTCACCCTTATTGTGTTTCATTTTCCCAAGTTATGAAGAGGAAATAATTGAATATGTATTCAAGGATGAAGTTTATTTATTTTTATTATGTATCATGTTTTTATTCTCTATTACCCAATATATTATGGGCCTCATGTATCTAATATATCATTCCAAGAATAATAAATTTATCTCTCTTTTTGGATTTTATTTCTTGTAATAATTCCAACGTAATCAAATAATCCACTCGCTCTAGGCTTCTAGGGTCAAGGTGTTACAAAACATATTCACCATGAAGATATAAAATTGATCATTTTCTATGATCCTTGGAAAAAAATTCATAAAATATATTTTTCCAGAATTTAAATTATTTACCCCAAAAACCCTAATTGTATGGACTCTTCCTATGTTATATGAAAAATGTCAAGAAACATTAAAATAAAAATTCTAAATTTATTTTTTAATCTTTATATAATGTTAAATTTTTATTACAAACAATTTTTATTGAAAAATATTTGGGGTATATTTATAAATTAAAAGATAATATTCATCAATATACTAACATAAAACTCCACTAGTACATAAATATCAATGATAATATATACAACACACACAATTTGGTCTCAATTGGTCTATTTTCTATGGTTTATAGTGGTCCTTTTTTGTTTATTTGTAGTCTGTATTGGGTAATGTCTTCAATTAAATTATTTAAAACTCATTGATGATAATCTCTAACCCATATCCTATATAAGGTAGTATAATAGTGTCAATTTCATATTAATCGATGACATAGGGAGGTGTCTAGGAAGGGACATGTCATGCCAAAAATTCATTTATAATTAAATTTCCTAATGATAATTAAAAATTAGTAACACAAAAAAGAACCCTTGGAATCTCCATGAATATATAAAAAATGTCACGTGTAATGAGAAATAAATCCTAACAAAATAAATATGTAGTTGAAGTCCCTATAACCCCATGATGATTTAAAAGTGAATCTAAAAAAATAAATAAAATAAACAGAAATAAATTGCATTAACCCAAATATCTATTATACATTAACCAACATTTCATCCAAGTCATACATGAACATGAACCTACTTTTCAATAAAATATTCATATTCATCATGGTACACATATATTGTGTATCTAAAGAAACAATTCTTTTATAAAAACTATTCACTCCAATAGCCATCACATTATAAAATCTATTTTCTTTCATCATTGTGGTATAATACAAACTAGAGAGTTTCATTCACTAAAATGGTGACAACCAGTGTAACAAAATATATAAAAATATATGGATCCATAAAAATATTTACATATGGAGGATCATGTCATGAAAATAATAATAGGAATAAAATATATATCGAAATTATAAGGAAAACAATAAGTAATGGGATATACATGATATAGAAGCTAAACGAATGATATTAAAGTATATAATGATGTGTATTTTTTTTGGATAAAATGATCAATTGAAGGGTGTATGAATATATGAATAGTAACAAATTAATATAATTATTGAATAGTAAGGTGGTGTTTATACACAAAACTATACAAAAAATACATGTCTTTTTATAATAGTATAAAAAATAAATAATTTATATTTTTCGATTAAAAAGAGATTCATTTCATACATATATATTATAAAACAATAAAATCTATTAAAATTATGTTTTTATGATTTTAGTATCGAATGAAAATTTGTAAAATAAACTAATTGTGTACATAAATAATAATATTTTTTATATAAATACAATTATTTATCATTCAAGAACATTAAATTTAGATTCAAAAAATAGAAATATGATAATATCAATTAATATATAATTTTTTGATCCAGTTGAATTTTTTGACCAATAATAAATAAGGTATAAAAATGAGGTAAATATTATGACATAATTATGATTCAAAAAAGATGTAATAATAATATAGACGTTTTATTATATAAAAATTTGTTTTTTAATAAAAATATTTTTTTAAAATATATTAACCAATGTTCCAAAACATATTATAAATACCAACACAACCTCCCATTTTTATAAATACCAAAACAACCTCCCATTTTTATTCATTTTAAAAACATTGTGCTAGTTATCCTCTCTATTTCCTACTCCAGTGCCCGAAAAGAATTAATTGATATAAAAACATTTTATTTCTAAATTTTAATGAAAAAAATGATCTACATGGTATTTAATATCCTATTTTCATTCCCATCTTGAAATACATTTAAATTTAAAACATTTTAACATTTAATATTGTTATTGTATCAACTCGGTATTCACGGGCTATGAACCTTGTCATCTAACCACATGGGTTTCCATTAATACCTTGCTTCCCTTCCTTTAACATCGTTTTCTCTTACCCATATTGGTCACTTATCAGACTAATGACTATGACCATTGGCCAACACATGTTCTTCCAGTGTGGTTTTTCCTTTCTCACACACACAGTTGGAAACTTCATAGCAGGTCTTCCATCTTGATCACTACTGCATTTCTAGATGTGTATTGACTCTGATAACATTTTATAATGACCCAGCCTTCAACATTCCATGAACTATATCAACGAACCCAATGGGTCTCCTATAATACCTTAGATTCCTTACTAGGACACCATAGGAAATTACCCAAATGGGTCACTTATCTAACTAGTGAATTCCCCCACATGACAACACATGTTCTTCTAGTTTTATTTCTCCTCACTTAAACAAACACTATGAAAATTCATTGGGGTTAATCCATCCTAATCACTGTCCCATGAGAGGCACAGTTAACTATGGATTTCTAATCAAGCAGGATCCGAAAAATAAATGTCCGCCTTATGAGAATGGGTAGTAAAATTTTTACATTTTATATATCAAATTTTTAGGGGTGTCAGTTTGTTTCGTTCTAATATCATGGATAAAATTTTATGCTCTTTTTGATTTTTAATGTAGTTGTTTTATCGACTTGCATGCGAGTTCTCTTTTGGGAGTTCCTACAGATCTAGCAGCGTAGAATGATTTATAGACACGTATTTTTTGTATGTTATAGATTGTTAATGTCTTCCACTGGGAACCATCTGTAAGATGGATTATAGAATAAGAATCTTATAAGTTATAAAATAATTTCGGGTTCATAAATTTATTTCCAGATGTATGATCCTCTTTTAAATAGTAAAATCATCGATAATATTAGATTAAACTCTTTGTAACTTTCTTTTCATCATATATGAGATATGGGATATTCACACAATAAAAAAGTTGTTTAAACCGTAAAAACATTGGACAATTAGGTTTTAACATGCTACACACCTAACACTTATTTCATTTGGTTTGTTCTTTCTAACATAGAACTCTTGAAAGTATGAGGTGATATTTTTTGTCTTCACTATTTCTAGGTTCCTCCAATAATAATTTTATCTCTTTCATGGTTTTTTTGATTCTCACTAGTAATAGGTGTTTCATCTTATCCATTTTCATTGGTAAAGAAATACCATTGTCTTATGTTTTTTATTCTTCCACATGGTGGCGAAGCTTTATTTGGTTCTTCTAGATAAGTTGTGTGATCTTCATTATGGGTTTGGTCAGCTATTTGTTATGGTGTTGCGGGTGCGTGTTCTCGGAGGTATTTTTTGATATTCCTTATTTTTTAATGTTTTTATTGTGTGTAGTTATTCTATGTTATGGGAATAAATATTAGGTCCTTCTTTCTTTTATATTAATTATTTCTTCTATTACTGGATCCCATTGTGAGTGTGTGTAAACTAAGATTAGGTTGGTGGTTATATCTATATATAATATTGCATGAACTATATTTATCTTATTTTAAAATTGAAATATAAATAAATTGGCATGATTGAGTTTCATACATAAATTGATTTTGACAAAAGATATTTTCCCTTAGTTTTGGGAATAGGGATATTGTGTTTTCAATATATGTTTTAGTGGAATAAAGGGTTGTGAAACTTTATGTGTAATTTGAAACCATTGGAAATTATTTATGAAAAACACCACATGAGAATACTTGGTTACTTAGGTGGGATGTGTACCTTGGGCCCATCATCCACTATGACACGACCCATCCTCGGGGCCCATGTCATGACTACCCGAAGCCCGCCTTCCATAGGCTAGGGGCCGGAGACTAGAACCAAAGGCATAAATCCCGATAAAAGGGAAGGAATTGTCTTTATATAAGTAAAGAAACACAACACAGTACGCAAGATGAAGTAAACAATAAGTAAAATGAGTACACATGTAAGTGCTGGAATGTAAATGGGCCAGAATAATAACCCAACTGAAAGTAAATTACAACTGAAAAGAAAGTACAGCAGCAGAAAAGTAAAGCAGCAACTTCGAGCCATCCTCTGGAAATCCCACCAGAAGGGTGGGTACAGATAGTCTCCTTAGCTCCTCGGGTCCAGCCTTCCACTCTGTGTACGTCCCATCCAGTGATCCACCTCCAGGTAATTTTTAGCTCCACGAGAATCCACCTCAATCAGAATTTTCCATAATCTACATCCAACACAACATAGTGCAGGCAGAGCTCGTGCAGGGGTGAGTATACGACACTTAGTAGGGACCCCGACACCCCCGAAGGACTCCCAGAATCCACGAAGGATAAACAAAAAAGGAATGATACAATCATGAAGTATAAACTAACTCTACATAGGTATATGCCCATACATATACCTAAGTAATCAATTCCAGTACTGCTCCAACTCACGAGGCCATGTTCAGCCCAGTTCACACAAGAAAGTACAACCCAATCCACATAGGAAAGCACAACCCAATCCACACAGGATAGCAAGTCAATCATATCAAAGATAATTATTGAAAGTAAAAACTCATCTCATATAGGTATACTACTCATGAAGATGGGTGGAGATGATAGATGTAGCCTCTGAATTATCTCCCCTGCCGAACGCACATAGTATCCAAGTACAGAAGTTGTCGCTACCAAACCCACATAGGATCCTAGAACAGTAACCATCACTACCGAACCCACGTAGGATCCAAGTAAAGTCGTCATCGATGCCAAAACCACAGAGGATCCTAGTATAGTGGTCCTCGATGTCGTACCCACACAGGATCCAAGTACAGTCATCATCGTCGTCGAACCCATGGAGGATCCCTGCACGGTATTCGTCACAGTCACAGCCAGATCTAGGGTTCCCGCACACAGAATACTTGATTCTGGGAAGTTCCGCTCCTCGAGTCATGGGGGTGGACACATAAACTGTCATGAAGACCAGAGATTATGTATCCCAATGTTCTGTCCCACGTCATAGGGGAAAACCAAGAAAAACGTGCCGGAGTCACGGAGAACAAGATGACCAAGCCATTTTACAAAAGTACACGGTGTGTAGGTAATCAATACACGTCTTGTCATCAGTCATCGGGTACTGGCCGTGTGAAACGGCCCGTGTCATAGGGCTAGTCATGTAAAAAGTAAGTACACTGAGTGTGGTATGGTTAAACGCGGTGTCTTCAGTCCACGGGTACTGTCTGTGTACCACTTCCTGTGTCAAAGGGTTGATCATGTAAAAAGTAAGTACACGGCGTGTGGTTTGGTTACGCGCCGTGTCCAAACTTTTGGGGTCGGCTCCGTGTATGCTGACCATGCATGGCCGTGTGGTGGAGTACATGCCCGTGTACTCCACCCTGTGTCCATGTATTCACATAATACACGCCAAGTCATCACGAAGCCACTTCTGCCTTTCAATGAAGATAATACATGCCTTGCCTTGTGGCCATGTATTTCTGTCTATGTCTGTGTATTTCCCTTGAATACCCACCAAGTCCATCGAAGTCTCCTCTGTCAAACTGTGTGGACAGTACACGCCGTGGGACTGGTGTCACACGTCGTGTGTCACTTCTTCTGAGGTCTGTTACTTCTGCTGCTGAACTCTTGTACTACACGGCGTCTGCTTTGGAAGTACACATCGTGTATTCGAAAATTTTCCAAAAATGATGCCTCTGGCCAGAACGCCTCCCGAGGCATTCATTCTTTTTTCTGAAGATCCATTTTCTACAAAAACTCCCCTTCTTAGGTCGTCCCGATGTTCCGAGACTGTTTCCAATGTTTTTAGGCCACCGATCGGCTCCGAAAACTTTACTTGATTCACATCTCAATAACTGTTAGAGAACACCATTCATCAAGAATGGCGGAAGAATCAGACCGGGTTAGTTTGGTCCAGTTCCATCCACATTAGTTTGATAGAAAAATGTTTAGAGAGAAACATCAACCTGGAAGGAAAACCAATATTTCTCAATTCAAAACACACCCCTACCTCAATTCAGGAAGGTTGATTGTGTGAAAATGGATGGAGATGCTTTCGTTGTTCCATTTCAGTTTCCGTGGAATGACGGCATCGCTTCGTCAACATCGAGAATAAAGAAGCCGAGGTTGGCACCGGTGTTCTTTGCATTCTTCGATGAGAGAAAGAAGTGTAAACATTCTTCATGGGAAGAATGAAGTTCTTTCTCATCCAATCCCCATCACAACGATCCAACCCCAAATAAAATAAGTCTACCATAATTTTATTATAGTGTGGCATGTATTTCAAAATAAAAAATTCAAAAACAACTCAAATAATTAATTAAACATAATTTGTCAATTTAATTAGGTGTTTATTTGGAAATAATTAATGCGGGTGAGAGGGAGGAGTTACTCACATAAAGAGGGGGTTAGAGAGTTAAAGGAATGTGAAGGGGTGGGGCTCGTGTGGGCCCCATCTCACAAATATCCTAACATGGGTAGTTAGGGGCTTGTGGGTCCCACCCCAACTACCACATGTAGGATATAACCATAGTTAATGTAAATAAAATTGTACCAAAATTTTATTTACTTCACATTTTAATCATCAATTTTTAACAACTCCTCCTGAGAAAACACACCTTCAAAAAAGGTCCTCTTAAGAAAATACCGCCGCTGTAGTTTCATCGATGCCCTAGGATTTCGATTCCAAGCACCGGTTCAAAATATAGAAAAAACCCGCTCATTCGTTCAGTGAACTTACCTGATCTAATCTTCGGAAAATGATTCCGGGCACACCGGGCTTCGGAATCAGGTTCCGTCAGAAACTGCGTACTCGTAAAATCCCAAAAAAATTATGGAAAAAATTCCGTGATATTTACGGGTCATTACATTACTCCCACCACAAGGATTTGCGTCCCTGTAAAGATACATCCCAATCTAGGGAAACAAATGAGGTTACTAAGCACACATCTGAGCCTGCCGCTCCCATATGCTCTACTGGAGGTTCCCGTGCTGCCACCAGTTTTGCACTAGAAGAATCAACCGTCCATATAGGACCCGCTCCTATCGATCCTCGATCTCCCCCGGAACCTCCGTAAATGTCACCCTGTCATCGATATCCAGCTCCCTATGATCAATGATATTCATCGGGTCGTGAACGTATCTCCTCAGCTGAGATACGTGGAAGATGTCCTACAGCTGGTGCAACTGAGGTGGAAGAGCCAGGCGATAAGCCACCTCACCTATCCTGCTGAGAACCTGGAATGGTCCGATGAAGCGTAGAGATAACTTGTCACCCCGGCCAAATCTCTATAATCCACATTGAGGTGAGACCTATAAGAAAACGTGGTCGCCATCCTCGAACTCCAGTGGTCTCAGCCTCCTATCAGCATAGGACTTCTCTTGGCTCTGGGCAGTCCTCATCCACTCCTGGATGATCTACACCTTCTCCGTCATGGCCATGACCATCTCTGGTCCTACAAGTGCTGACTCCCCAGGGTCTGTCCAGCACAGAGGTGATCTGTAAGGTTGGCCGTACAATGCCTCATAAAGTGTCATCCCAATGGTGGAGTGGAAGCTGTTGTTGTATAAAAACTCCACCAATGGTAGGTGATCCTCCCGGCTGTGACCAAAGTCCAAGACACATGCACGGAGCATGTCCTCGAGAGTCTTAGTGGTCCTCTCCATATGACCATCCGTCTGTGGGTGAAAGGAGGTGCTCAGGCATAGCTGCGTCGCAAATGCCTCCTGAAACCCCTTCCAAATCCAGGATGTAATGCGAGCATCTCGATCAGAGACGATGGACGATGGCACACCATCAAGCCGTACGATCTCTTGAATGTAGAGGTGTCCCAAGCTCTCTACTGAGCCCTACTTTCTAATGGGTAAGAAGTGGGACGACTTGGTGAGTCAGTCAAAAATCACCTAGATGGAGTCGTGTCCTCTAGATGTAGGTGGATATCTTGTCACGAAATCCATAGATATCCCATCCCACATCCACTCTGGGACCTCTAAGGGTTATACCAAGACTGCTGGTACATCTTCGCTACTCCAGGATGTACCGCTAGAGTGGACGTGTAAAACTATCTCAGAACCTCCTCCTATAAATGCAACTGGTACCATGGTATGTCCTCTGAAAAGGATGATGTGCCCTCCTCCTAAAGAAAATCCATCAGGTTCATGTCCTGTGGATATCTACTCACGTCGCATCTCATAGTCAACGTCCCTTCGTTGTGCCTCACTGACCCGCTGTAGTAGTGGAGGAGTGACTGTGAGCGACTATAGAAATTTTTCCCCATCTCTATCCATGAAGGATATCCACAATGTGACTACCTGATTCGTCACCTTTACAAGTAGCTGGATACCCGACCTCCTTCTGAGAGAATCAGCTACTATGTTCCCCGTACCAGGAGTATAGACTATCTCAATGTCATAGTCCTCACGGAACTCGAGTCATCGCTGCTATCTCAGGATCAGGTCCTTCTACGAGAAGATGTAATTGAGACTCTGGTGGTCAGAGTAGACTGTAAATCACTCTCCCATCAGATAGTGCCACCACATCTTCAAGGTGAAGACCACTGCTGCTAACTCCAGGTCATGTGTAGTGTAATTCTGCTCATGCTGCCTCAACTATCGTGATCCATAGGCGATCAATGCCCACTCCAGCATCAGGACACACCCGAGTCTGGTCCCGGATGCGTCATAGTAAACTACATACCCTACGCCCCCCTCTGGTAACCTCAAGATGGGTGCACTGGTCAATATCTACCTCAACTCCTAGAAGCTCTGTTGGCATCTATCTGACCATACGAAGGTTTTCCCCTTCTTCGTCAATGCCAAAATTGGTGCTGCAACTCTGGAGAAGACTGGCACAAATCTCCGATTGTACCCAGCCAGACCAAGGAAACTCAGCACCTCTGTCACACTCCTGGGTGGCTCCAAAGCTAGCACTGCCTCGATCTTCACATGATCCACCACAACTCCATCCTCAGAGATGACATGCCCCATGAAGTGGATCTCTCGAATCCATAACTCACACTTAGAGAGATTACCATAAGGATAGTGCTCTCAGAGTGTATCCAGTACAACCCTCAAGTGGTAGGTGTGCTCCTCCGCAGAAGTTGAGTATATCAATATGTCGTCGATGAAGACTAAGACAGATCGATCGAGGAAAGGCTGTAAGACCCTGTTCATGAGACTCATGAACACTGCCGAAGCATTGGTTAGGCTGAAATGAATAACCAAGAACTCATAGTGTCCATACCAACACCTAAAGGTTGTCTCCTGCACATCCTCATCTCGAACTCTGAGCTGATGATAGCCTGACCTGAGGTCTATCTTCGAGAACCAGCGTGCTCCCTTGAGCTGATTGAAGAGGTCATCTATCCTCAAAAGTGGATACTTGTTCTTCACAGTCACTTGGTTCAGGAGGTGGTAGTCGACACACAGTCGCAAGCTCCTGTCCGCCTTCTTGGCGAACAAAATCGGGGATGCCCATGGTGAAACATTGGGTCGGATAAATCCCTTTCCATGAAAGTCCTCCAGCAGTACCCGTAGCTCAGGAAGCTCAGTGGGAGCCATCCGATATTCTAGGGTAGATATCAGGGATGTCCCGGGGTACAGGTCAATATAAAAGTATACCTCTCTACGAGGCTGTAGTCATGGAACGTCATCAGGAAAAATGTCTGCATACTGATCCACCACAACAGGAAAACTCGGACTCCGCACATCAACTGCTCCTAGGATGAGACTAGCCAACTAATGAGTAATTGGCTATACTCTCCTCTATGTGAGTCCATCCTGCACTGCAAAGGCTCCCTTCCCACAGGTGAAGTTGAACCAGCTCCCATCGGATCGAACACAACACAAATTGCGCCTAATACAGTCGATCTGAGCATGGACCATAGAAAACTAATCCATTCCCAAGATGACGTCGAAATGCATCGACGCTAATACAAGAAGATCCCAGCCGAAGCTCTTGCCTCCTAGAGTAAGATCACACTACCAGAACCAGTGCTTAATCGTCGAGTCTGCTTCCATAGGAGTCTCTAGCCGTAAAGATCGAGCCAACAGCTCCGTTGGAATATCCGAACTCCGAACAAGGGCAGCAGAAATGAAATAATGACTCGCTCCTGTGTCTATAAGAACTTCAGCAATTGTGGAGTAGACATAGATAGTACCTCGAATCATCTCAGGTGCACTGTGGTCGTAGGCCTCCACTTCCGGAAGCTGAACCTGTCTCTGCCTGCCAACTCCTTGTGGTCAGGGTGGACCTGCTGGTGGTGGTGGTGGTAGAGCCTCAAAGCGTCCCCCACCACCCAGTGCTCGACCAACTCCTCTGTCTCGTCTTCATGCTCCCTGCGGACCGCCATGGTCAAACCTCTCCCTCTTCTTGGGTGGTCCCTCAACCGTCTGCTGCTCCTCTGCATGGCGGGTCATACAGTCCCGAGTAATGTGGCCTTGTCCACCGCATTTATAGAATTGTCTGCTTCTCGTATGACTGGATATACTATTTGTGCCCCTCACATCTGAACCAGTTTCCTGAGGTCGTCCAACTGATGGTCTGGTCCTCTTGGACCTCTGCTACATATGTCTACTGCCAGCTGAAAAAGACTCTACTATGTGTCGCCCTATAGTAATTATCACTGCTGGTGAAGGCTCAGCAAGAAAGCTTTTCACATGAAGGGATTTCTCTAGTACTCCTTCCTACGTTGGAATGCTAGGGAGATCATTGATTCCCTGATCTCATGCTTTAGTCCATGCTCGATGGTCCGGGATTGGAAGAATGGGACTCGTACCATGTCCGTGGAGTAGAGCGAGAGATCAGTAAATCTCGCCGAGTACTGGGCTACTGTCATGTTGCCCGACCGCAGCTGTAGTAACTCTTGAATGCGCACTGCACGATGGGTGGCTAGAACGAACTATGAGTGGAAGAGGCTCTCGAAGTCCGACCAAAGGAGAGATGCCTTGTTGTGCACCTAGAGCCTCAAGCTCCACCATCTACCTGCTGCCGTGTGCATGAGACTCACTGCAAGGATTACCATGAGGTCTGCTGGTGTCCCTACCAATCTGAAGACTCAAACTATAGCCTCCAGCCATTCCTTGGCTACCTGGGGGTCTGTCTCCCCATGGAACCTAGGCAGTCTCTGACACTGAAACCCGTGTTATGCACTCAAGCGACGAGCACTCTCATCTGCTGGGGCTGGTGGCATCGGTGGCTCGGCGGGTAGAGGTATCGTCGGTGCCTCCATGGAAATGGGGCCCTACATAGAGGCCTCGTCACTCGGTGGGATGTCATCTAACACAAAACTTGGAACCCTAGCTAGATGCCAACGTGGGGAAATCCTAAAAGGAAAAAGGTGTGCCACGGTTAATACATTATACCTGGTGAGCTGACACAAAGTAATCACCAAGAAGTCTTTTGAAACACACATGCAATCAATGTTTTTGTGCATTGAGTCGGAAATTAGAAGTCAGTGTCCTGGTGTATGGATACATCGGCCGCCACACCAACACTGGACTCCCTGGACTGATAATAACACTGAATACCCTAAACAGTATTTCTTCACACAGATGAAATTATCAGAGTCCTATGTTATGCATTAGAACCGACTCCTCTCATCCCAATTTGTCACGACCCTTCCTCGGGGCTCGTGCCGTGACTACCCCAAGCCCTCCTTCCATAGGCCAGGGGCTGATGACCAGCACCAAAGGCATAAATCCTGGTAAAAGGAAAGTCATTGCCTTTATATAAGTAAAGAAACAAGACAGATTACGCAATATGAAGTAAACATTAAGTAAACTGACTACACAAGTAAGTGCTAGAAAGTAAATGGGCCAGAATACAAACCCAACTGAAAGTAATGTACAACTGAAAAGAATGTACAGTAGCAGAAAAGAAAATCAGCAACTCCGAGCCATCCTCTGAAAATCCCACCTGAAGGGTGGCTATGGATAGTCACCTCAGCTCCTCGGTTCTAGCCGTCCGCTCTGTGTACATCCCGTCCAGTGATCCACCTCTAGGTACAGTCCAGCTCCACGAGACTCCAACTCGATTAGCATTGTCCATCATCTGCATCCAACACAATGTAGTGTGGGCACAGCCCGTGAAGGGGTGAGTATATGATACTCAATAAGGATCCCAAGACCCCAGAAGGTTTCCCAGAATCCACGAAGGATAAAACACAAATGAAAGATACAATCACGAAGTATCATCCAACTCTACTTAGGTATATGCCCATATATATACCTAAGTCATCAATTACAGTACTGCTCCAACTCATGAGACCAAGTTCAACATAGTCCACACAAGAAAGTACATCCCAATCCACATAGGAAAGCACAACCCAATCCACATAGGATAGCAAGTCAATCATATCGAATATAATGATTGAAAGTCAAAACGCAGCTCAAGAAGGTATAATACTCACGAAGAGGGGTGGAGATGATAGATATAGCCTCTAAATCATCTCCCATGCTGAACCCATGTAGGATCCAGTTATAGAAGTCATCGTTGCCGAACCCACGTAGGATCCAAATACAGTAACCATCACCGTCGAACCCACGTAGGATCCAAGTACATTTGCCATCGCTGCCGAACCCATAGAGGATCCTAGTAAATTCGTCCTCACTGTCGAACCCACATAGGATCCAAGTACAGTCCCCATCATCATCAAACCCACGAAGGATCCCATCACGGTAGTCATTTCAGTTACAGCCAGCTCTAGGGTTCCCGCACACAACATACTTGATTCTAGGAGGGTCTGCTCTTCGAGTCAAGGGGGTGGACACATCAACCATCACAAATACTATAGATGATATATCCCAATGTTCTATCCCATGTCATAGGGTAAAACCATGAAAAATATGCCCGAGTCATGGAGAACAATATGACCAAGCCATTTTCCAAAAGTACATGGCGTGTAGGTAATCAATACACGCTGTGTCATCAGTCACTGGGTACTGCCCGTGTGAAACGGCCCATGTCATCGGGCTAGTCAATTAAAATGTAAGTACACGGTGTGTGGTATGGTTACACGCCATTTCTTCAGTCCATGGGTATTGTCTGTGTACCATAGTCCATGTCAAAGGGTTGTTTGTGTAAATAGTAAGTACACGGCGTGTTTTTTGGTTACACTCCATGTCCAAACTTTTGGGGTCGGCTCCGTGTATGATGGCCATGCCTGGTTCTATGGCGGAGTACCTGCCCGTGTACTCCACCCTGTGTTCGTGTATTCCTGAAATACATGTCGAGCCATCACGAAGCCACTTCTTCCTTTCAATGAAGAAAATACACATCGTGCCTTGTGGTTGTGTATTTCTATCCATGTCCGTTTATTTCCCTTGAATACACACCATGTCCATCGAAGTCTCCTCGGTCAAACTGTGTGGATAGTACAGGTCGTGTGACCGGTGTCATAGGTCATCTGTCACTTCTTCTGATGTCTATTACTTCTATCGCTGAACACTTGCACTACACGGTGTGTGCTTTGGAAGGACCGGCCATGTGTTCTGGAATTTTCCCGAAATGATGCCTCTAGCCAGCACACCTCCCGAGGCATTCGTCCTTTGTTATGATGATCCGTTTTCTAAAAAAACTCCCGTTCTTATGTCATCCCCATGTTCTGAGGTCGTTTCTGATGTTTTCGGGCCTCCAATCGGCTCCGAAAAATTGCCTTGATTCACCTCTCAAGAACGGTTGGAGAACACCATACATCAAGAATGACGGAGGAATCAGACCTTGTTAGTTTGGTCCAGTTCCTTCCACATTAGTTTGATATCAAAAGGTTTATAGAAAAAAATCAACATGGAAGGAAAACCAATATTTCTCAATTCAATAAACACCCCTACCTCAATTCAAGAAGGTTGATCTCTTTACGAAAGATGGAGATGCTTTTGTTGTTCAGTTGATGTTGTCGCGGAATGACGGCATTGCTTCGTCAATGTTGAGAAGAAAGAAGTTGAGGTTGGTATCAGCATTCTTGGTGTTCTTTGATGAGAGAAAGAAGTGGAAATGTTCTTCGCGAGAAGAATTATGTTCTTCCTCTTCCAATCACCAACACAATGAGCCAACCCCAAATAAAATAAGTCTACCATTATTTTATTAAAGAATGGCACGTATTTCAAAATACAAAATTCAAAAACACCTCACATAATTAATTAAACATAAGTTGTCTAATTAATTAGGTGTTTAGTTGGCAAGAATTAATGAGGGTGAGAGGGAGGAGTTACTCACATAAAAGAGGAGTTAGAGAGTTAAAGGAATGTGAAGGGGTGGGGCTCGTGTGGGCCCCACCTCAAAAATATCATAACATGGGTAGTTATGGGATTGTGGGTCCCACGCCAACTACCCCATGTAGGATATAACCATAGTTAAAGTAAATAAAATTGTGCCACAATTTTATTTACTTCACATTTTAATCATCAAGTTTTAACAACTCCTCCCTAGTAAATGCACCTTCGGAAAAGGTCCTATTAAGAAAATACTGCCGCTCTAGTTTTATCGGTGCCCTTGAATTTCGATTCTGAGAACCAGTTCAAAAGATAGAAAAAACCGCTCGTTCGTTCACTAAACATACCCGAGCTAAACTTCATAAAATGATCCCAGGAACACCGGGCCCCAGAATCTGGTGCTGTTAGAAACTGTGTACTCATAAAATCCCAATGAAATTAAGAGAAAAAAATTCCTTGAAATTTACGGGTCTTTACACACTATATTTTTGGGGGATTCAGTCATGTGGTCTCCCAGTACTCCCAAATCATGTTGTTCTAGGGACATGGTTTGAAATGTTTGGGGGTTCACTCATGGGGTGTTCTTCTACATCATATTGTTGTGTTCTAAGGAATTAGGTGCACACTAGTTTATGACTGTGGAATGAGTAGTATGATCCTCTAACATTTTGTGATCCTTATCTTTTTTAGTATTATTCTTGTGTTTGAACTATTTGGGATTGATTATGGACACTTTTATTTGGAACTATTTTTTTTGAACATGTTTTGTAACAATGGAAAAAGAGATATAGTGACCATTATTTTAATATAATTATATTTTATTATTTATCATGTCATTTTCTCTTATAAATTATTATACTTGGATAATTAGTTCAGTGGCCTGATATGGAACACTATCATGAGATCCTATGGAGCGTGTATAGCTCACACAATCCACACCCCTTCAACGATGTGTAAACCAGGTTATGTATTTTGTTTTAGGGAATGGAAAGGCACAAAAGTGAGTTAGTGAGGATTCTATTGGATTATTATCAGTGGCCGGTGGTGAAGTGGTGGGATTTTTCTAACATATCACATGTAGTATCTAGTTTCTGTTTTTGGTTTCCTCTATTTTCTGACATGCACCTTGGAGTATGGATTGTTATCTTTGAGTCATATAGCTTATTTTGTCTTCTTTCAGCTATGGAATTAATTTATTCTTATTTTTGTTTGGATTTTTTTATCTACTATGTAAATATATTCCATGTAATCTTATTCAGGATAGGTGAATTCATTCCTTTGGTTTTTGTTGATGCATGTGGGTTAGCCACCAACCTGTAGGGATCTAGGAAACCCTTACGTTTATAAAAGCTCAGGTCGTGTCCTTGATTATAAGGATATCCAAGATTGTTTCATTATTATTTTTTACCATAACATGGTTATGCTTAGTCTTGGGATGTTTTTAGATGGGAGATAGAATTTTTGGAAATTGAGAAGTTGGGTTGGATGAGTTCATGGGCATATCTTATTTTAATGAGACACAAGTTACCAAGGGAATTTAAGATTTGTGTCTCTTTTACTGATTTCATGACCTTAATATCATTATTTCTCATGGTTTTCTAGTTATAATGAGATTATTTAGGTTTTATAATGATTAATTCTATTTAAAATGTGCAGTGATATGCCTCTAAGAAGTCTATCATGGGTGCAATGGGAGGGTGAAATAGATGATCCTTATAGGAATCAACCTCTGGATAGAATTTTCATAGATGTTATCATGTGATCAGTTCATTCTAGAACCAAAATAACTTATAGTAAAAAATGTATTTATTGAGGTATATATAGTAGTTTTAAGAGAAAAATAATGATTTTGAGAGTTCATACATGAGAATACACCATCCATTAAGGGTATGATTGAGCCCAAGAGGCAGAGGGCTATCGTGAAAATGTCAATATGGTCTTCGAATTCCTGGTTATATTTACAATGTTAAAGTAAATTTTGATGTGTTTATGCATGAGGGTCCCATAATGAAAAGGTGTGATTCTATAGTGTAGGTTAAAATACATGATAGATTATATTGGAATGGTTTAAAAACACATTTCTTCTAGTAGATCTGCCAAGATTATTTGAAGATATAAAATGTTTTGGAGTCTCTCTCCTTTCAGTAGGTAGAGAACATGGTGTTTGATTAAACCAATTGTTTTGAAAAGTATGTTCATTTTTATCCAAAGGTTGTATAAAATGATTATTTGAAATGTAAAATGTACCTATATCAGTTGTGACTGGATAGAAGATTATAGGTTTTTCTTATTATAATCTATACATATGATGAGTGATAGATAGTTCAACAATTCCATTGAAGGATATGGTAGGAATTATTGGCTGTTATTCTTCTTATCTTCTACCTTGTAGAAACATTAGTTGTTTTCTAGGAAAGAAGAGAGAGTGGAATTAACATCATAGGTGTGGTGGAATTGGATCCTAGTAGTGATCCTCCTATGAACCCCCAATTATATATAGTAGTGTACAAAAAATTTTCCATCAATGTAGAAAGGTTGGGAACACCTGATGTTCTTGTGACAGCCTAAAAAATATGTTCATGGTCTTGGCTGCTACAGCAATCAGCAAAACTTATTTCAAGCTATGTGTACCCCTCAATGTGGTCAAGGATAATTAGATCTAAGGGATACTATGCTGTAGTGTGAGTTATCATAGTCGATAGTGCTCTAGCCACAGTCCTCAAGAGTGAATCACGTTCACACAGTGGATCAGTTTTCAGTGGAGGTTGTCATTTTTCGAGTGACAATGATAGTTACCACTTTTATTGTAACTTCTATAAGAACTTCTTTTTTATTATAACAGTTCATCTAACTCAATAATATATAAGCATTTTGATGATGTGTTAAAATTTCTAATATAGATCATGACTATTTTTCAAGGGTCAAAAACACATCTCTGAAAGAAGAAAGAGTTGGGGTTTTAATTTTCACCTTTTTCACTTTTAATAGCTAATGTATAGTTATTATGGGATTTCATTATTATCGATCAGAAAATATCTGATGGAATCATTGAGATGGGTCATATTAGCACATATTATGATGTGTTTGATTATTATCATCATCTTTTCACGTTCCTTGATTTGGATGGGAGATGTTAGTTTTTTCTAGAAGGGTTAGATCAAAGGTCCAGTCGTACAATACATTATCATCCAGAGATCATTAGTACATTGTATTCTATTATGATTGACACTGATGTTGTTTATTCTCATTTTAATCTACCCATGGTTGTTCAGTACATTTCTATGATTTTCATAGATGAATTATTCAGTATTCCACTAAAAAAGGAGGTATATTTTATGATTGATCTATTGTTGATTGGGAATATATCTTGATACCCTCTAATTTTATGGATTTTGGGCCAGCTATCTGAATCATGATTTTCCTACCGCCAATAAAATTATTTCTCCTAGTTGTGGGTGAGGGGGGATAAAAACCCTCAACACTATGGTTTTTAGTCACATGATCTAATACTATGAGCTACAAGCCTCATCTCCACTTGGTTTGTTCCTATTAGTATGCTCACTCAACTCACCACTTTCCTCTCCCCGTCCATTTCAATTTTAGGTTCAAAAGATGTCAATGATCACTATAGAATATAGAGAACAAAATGGTGTATTGATGAAGTGTTATAGAGGGTTGTAATGGGGTTTTTTTAATAAGATGAGCTTATTATCATTTTTTATTATATTTATTAAGAATGTGAGGTGTTGATCTTTTTAACATCCTAGAATTGATATATTATTCTATAAGACCACCCCTATAGTTTCATCATTTTAATAGAGTTTAAACACCATGTTTAGTTTGATTGGTGCGGTTCCTCCACACCTATGACACCAAAATATTGAAACACTAACGAATCAATAAAATATTAGGTCATTTGTGAGTACCCTTATCTTATTTTTAACTAGAGAGCAGAAACGGCTACCCTACCCCATCCCTCTCTATCCAAGGTAGGCTAAGAAGGGATTTTGGATTTTTCATGTTTTCAAATAATTGAAAGATAAAAAATAGTTGATGGAAAGTTCTTGATCAAATGATTATTTCATGAACAAGGTTCAACTCTACCGATCTGTTAAGATTTCCAAACTGCATGCATCAATACACTTCCAAATTACACCTATCATATTGTAAAACATCTAATATCATCTTGACCTTATCATGAATTCTAACAAGTTCTATCTCTCCATCCATACTAGGGATGAGAATTCACTTTTGTATTGGCTTTGATACCAGAGGGTCTAGGAATGGAAATATTCCTACTATTACAGGATGAATCCAATTTTTATTTCATCCTTCGAAAGAAATATTTTTCTCAACGATGTCTTCGTAATATGATCCAATATCATTCCATTATATAGGAACAGATAGAGCATAAATTTCTCAATATCTATTTGGATGATATGATAGAAGAAATTATTTTGTCCTCACCATTCCCCATGGGAATATCTTGTGATCTTTTCCAAGAAGGTTGATAGTTAACATCAATTATGCATGGAATACTAGATTTTTACCTAAGTAACTTTTAAGAATAAGAATCATTTTTTCTATATGGATAATTTTATTTACCTTTTAAACATTAAAATATAAAATAACCTATGGAAAATAAAAAAAATTTATAATCATTTCACAATTTCATCATAGAATAACCCTTGGTAAAAGAGGTGGGTTTTAAAAACATTTTATAATGGTATAAACTATGGAAGATAAATGGATTTCAAAAACATGATTTTTTTAGAATCATTTTCTTTGAAAATAAAATTACAAACTTATATAAGTAACTTTAAAAATCATTTAAAATATTTCATTAGGAAAATACATTTTCACTTTGAAATGAATTGTAAAAAATATAAAATTTATCCAAATATGAAGAAAAAAATTTATTTAAAAAAGAACCTTGAAACTTGTAATGGAATCATGAAATATTTTTTCATTCACAAAAATTGGAAATATTTTTTATTTTATGTAAATTAAAACAAATATACATTTCACATTTTTTGAAAATTAAAAATATAAATAATTTTATTATAATGACATGAATATTTATTTTGAAACATTTTAGAAAAATGAAACAAGGGTATATTTTACCTTAAAAACCATATAGAAACATTAAAACAATTTTTAAAACATTTTTAGAAAATACAGATATAGATGAAAAAGGGTTTTTGAGCGGGGAAAGGAAAACATTAGTTTCATATAAAAACATTATTTTGGAATATTGAGTGTATTAAAAGATAAAAATTAAGAGAAAATATTTATTCTCAATAAATAATCATCAGAGAATAATTTTCACGAGTTTCCTAATAGATATATTATAATACTTTATCATCGGAATCATAAACCTAAACAACCCCAAAATACCAATGCACATTTTTTAGTTTGAAAACCCAAACCAAATGAAAGATAGATACGAAAATGGATATGTAAATCACCATAATCATAAATATATTAATCATAAAATAAATTCATGATCATTATATATACCACATAAAAGAAACATGTGGTGAATATGGAATTTATCTCATAGAATATAATGTGATATGGAAATCCCTTACCATAAGTCTCAAATTCGTTATTAAATATTAGAAACCAATATATAATAAATATAAGTACATTATTCATCTATTAAAGAACCATAATTATAAATTAATCATAACATATATGATTTACTAAGGACCATTAATAACTTTTTTATTAACAATTCCATGTTAAAATAATGTTTTGGGTAATAACTACATTGTTTTTCGTGTATGTTTTTATTTGGTATTTTTTATCCTTACACTTTGATCTTGGTTAAATAAAATCCATAATGTTATCCATTATATAATTTTAATATATTTTTTTTATATATGTATTTACAATCAATAAAATATTGAAAATGAAATACAACGTCCATAGTGACTAATGGTCGTATGTACACATGAATGTTATTTCCATTTATCATTAGAATGAATAAAATAAGGTTAAATAATATATAAAAATTATAGAATAATTTTTATGTATTATATATTACATATTTTCATTTAATCCTTTCATTATTACATTCAATGAATTGTGTATGTGAAAAACTAATCACATCATTTCATGAGGTGTTAGTCAATCGTACACACAAATAACATTACCATATACACCATAGAATTGAAATAGATGAAGGTATGTGTGAAATAATAATTAAAAGGTATAATTACATTGAATATTTTATACTTATTCACACAATATACCTATATTTACATCCATTTATTCCAAAAATGAAAAACACATTAACTTGGTTCGTGAGGCGATAGTCCACCGCACACACGGGAAATGTTATTCGCTTCTAATATGGTAAAAGGTAAAAAGATTTATGTGGTATTATGGTTAAATATGTATAATAATATCATAAATATTTTATATAAACATTAAATCCATCATTATATCCTTCCATGAGAAGTGGTGGGGAAAAGTGAATAGCATCACTTTGTATGGTTGTAGTCTATCATACACACGAATGGTGATTTCGTACCTAATTTGATTCAAGAGGAGAAGGATTTAGGTTATCCCATTAACATAATAACATCTAGGTATGTTTAATATATTATTTTTATTATATCATCATGGTTTAACAATAATTTATGTTTTTTGAGGAACAAATAAGATAAAGTTCTTTATTTGGGACTTTACCTATTCTTCTAACAACTTCTTTTGGATTGCACCAAAAGGATTATTAATTTATATTTATGAAGAAAATAAATCTTCTAGGATATGATTATGGAATTAATTAAGTTATTTGGGTATTTAATTATTTAGAAAATGAGTTTTTTAAGTTTTAAGAGGAGATGGAATTGTATGGCCTTTTATAAGTGAGGTGAGTGGCACACTTGTAATTTTTAAAAAGATCAAGGTATTCCCACGTTTTTCACATGGAAAAAGTACCTAAAATGGGACATTATTGAACATTATAGGTGATATTTTCTAAATATATTTACAAAAAAAATTAAAATGATTCTAGTTAATTTTTCCCTTTACAATTTTTAGTTTTACCCACCCCCATTAAACTTATTTTAACCTTAGCTGGAGTAATTAATTTTAACATTTTATTATCCCATATTGTAAAAAATTAAGTTAACCTTATTATATAATATAAATAATTAATCTTCCAATTATGGAATTAATTTTACAAAATCCATAAAAAGAATTTTAAAATTTTAATTTAAAATTAATCCTACAAATGTGACAAAAAATTGGTTTTCCAAAATGAAAAGTTTGAAAAGTTCAAAAAGTTTTTATAGAAAATTGAACACGAAATTGTTTTAAATAACCTATATTTTATATATAGTTATATATTTGAACTAATTTTTATTTTAATACAAATATAAATTAATTTATGTTTTTTTAAATTATTTAAATTAAATAAAAATTCTTAATAAGTATCAGTATTCGTCACTATTCATCAAAAAATTATCTTTTTAGAAAATTATCAAAAAATTCACTCAAAGAAAATTTTGAAATAATAGTTTAAAAAAATAATTTTGGTTGTTAAATTAAATTTTCAAAAAGATTCAAGTCTAATTTATAGAAAAGTGTGCAAAATTATGAAAAAATATTTTCTTGAAAAATACAATTTTATGGGTAAAATTGGATTTTTTATTATCTCTTGTCTATATTGAAATAAAATTTATTTTTTATAATTATATTGAATATATATTATATAAATTACAATAAACTCATTGAAAAAACATATTTTTTTAATTCATTGGTGTAAAATTCATTTTTCACACACAAAATGTTTTAAAAATAACGATTTACTCTGTTTTCTAAGGGTATTTATTTTCATTTCAAATTAATTGGATAGTGAATAATTCATTATATATATTGGTGTGAACCATGTATTTTCATATTTTAGATAATACTATTCAAAACCTCTGTTATAATGGCTAGGTGATAAGAATCATATTAAATAATAATATTTTAATATTATGTCATGTTCTGTTTCAATATGGTGTTTCACGTAATGCATGCTACACAAATTATTTCATGTAACACAAGAAAAACTCAATGTTTCATGTAACACAAGTTAAAATTAGTGTTTTGTGTAATGAAAAAATTTTAAGATATTAAATTTATTTCAATTTTTTTTTTCTAAAAATAGAATGGTGTTGCATTATACCCCCTTAAAAAATTTAAACCACTTAGTTCGAATGTGTTATCGGAAAAAATTGTTTTAACATATTAAAATACCTTTGTATAAAAAAAATTCACAATAAAGGGTTAATAAAAATTCCCAATTAAAATAGATAAAGGGATGTTCTAAGTTCATCCAAAATAACACATACTATGGTTCCAAATATAAAAACATAGTTGGTATTTGAATATTTGGACATTAATGAAAATCATAATGTCTAAATAAATATAGAGAGCGATAGAGAACACTAATCACATTAAAGTGATTTGTCTTTTGAAGATAAAAAACAAAAAAACCCATAAAAATAGGTATTAAAAAGACCAATAATATCATTATAAATCATCATAATGTGATAATATTTTCTTTCATGATTATTTTCCTAAAGTTAGATAATTTCCATGAGAATATATACTTACTTGATTCACTCCATTTTATAAGAACAATCTAATATATTTGTTATTCTTTAATTAATTTTCACATCATTCCTTTTGTTAGGAAATTAGTATGTATTTTTTATACATTAAGCACTAGTGGATCATAAAGTCCCTAAATGGATTATAATTAATTCCTTCTTACACTAATAATTATCAAAAATAGAATTTTATCATAGTTTATCAAATAATAACAAAATATAAACTTAAACTAGTTTAATAATAGTTAACCTTAAGTAGAATCCATGTATAACCAATATTGAATTCTAAAAATTATAAACAAGATCACTAAATTTCTAAAATAAACTTATCATTAATACCCCAAACAATATTAAGTATCTATTAATTTAAAATAAAAAATATTTGAATACATTTATCATATATTTTCTTACAACAAGGTAATAACCATTAATTACCATAAAACCGTAATGAAAACATACATACTTACTCATTCCATGAATAATACCATATATTATCGAATATATTAAATAAATCAAATAATATTTTAAACTCTATGAAATTTAACATAATCCGCTATGTCTATAAATAATTAACAATTCAAAGGTCATCAATACTATCAAATTTAATTTACTCATATCATTATCTCTATATCCAGACATCATTATCTCAATATCAATAACATATTTAGGGTTATACTCCCTTAATCATGTCTTTTCCATAAAATATTACCTTTCCATTAAATGAATTTTCTATGTCATCATCACCATTTTAAAAAAAATACCTATATCCTTAACAAAAAAATTATACTGAATAATACTTATATATTTCATAATTCCTGAATTCCAATACATAAACACTCCAATCATTCTACAATATTCTTAACGCATTAACTATGTTTCATTATATTATTCCTTAATAATTCTTTCTTTCATATTTCATTTATTGTCACTTTATCATTAATAATAAAACCATTACTTGTATGCATTTTTTTATTAAATACTAGATATTGTCCCCTATGATATTGTTTTTTAAAAATTCTCATACTTTTTACATTATTTATGATGTCTAAGGGAAAAATTATTCTCATCCACTACGTCAACTGAAGTTTTCATTTTTCATCTGAAATCTCTTAATCTATGTCCTACTGTCCACACATAAAAAATATTCTCTATCATTTGAGACATTACCTTGAGTAATTATTCCCATATTATCAACTTATAGGAAACTAAATCTTATTTTCCCCATGGTCTCCACCACCCAACCTCTCAACGAACTCTATCATATTCATTAATTATTAAGACTAATAGTTGAATAAGGTTCAAGTTGTTAATCATATATCATGATAAATGATTATGAATAATCCCAATATTATCCACTCCAATAATCATCAAATTTGGTTGTTCATAAACTCATTATTGATTACATTCAACATTAACCCAGTTCGTTTTGTTTTCCTCAATTTACTAAAACCAAAAAAAGTGCGTGAAACAATATTGATATTGAAAACCCACATAATAAATAAAAATCACTTTTAGGATGTCTATATCATAAATAATTAATTTCAATCTATGACACCTTAGGAATAATCTAGTTCATTTATTTTCATTACTTAAATCTTTTATGATGGTTTGTAAAGTGTTTTTAAATATTCAAATCTTATCCCTCAAGAGTGACAAACCAATTGTGTATCAAGTACCATTATCATGCGCTAGGTGATGATCGAGTCCATATCAATGTTACCTTTTCAGGTTCACTACTATTAGGTATCTTTATGCTAGATCTAGATCCACATGCAGTTTCCAGGAATGGATTTAATTTCTTGTAAACCATTCTCTCTATCCATTACCAAAATTAAAGGATATTTTTCACTACATATAATCATACTTAGACTTCTCCATAGTGATATAACAACTCATATTTTTAAACATATACCTGGTGATCTCACTAATGTTTTCTCATCCTAGCTACCAAATTATAACTAAATCTACCCTATGATACCAATTGTAGGGACCCTGGATTTACATTCATAATTATTACATTTTTTGTAAAAAAATAATTAAATTACACAAACACATGCCTAAGGATCATAATTTTATTATACATTCAGAATATAGGACACAACTAAAAATGGTCCACCATTGATTTACAAAATCACTCACAGTGTTCATCAAAACTATCACCCTTATTTGACATAACATACATAGTACCTTTCATCATAAATTGAAGAATGGAAACACACAAAAGAGTTAGATCATTTTCTCAATAAGGGTGAACGAGGGATATATCTATATATAATAATTATAAAGGTATGAGAGCATGAGAATAATATTTTAAAACCATACATTGAATATAATATATCATAAATATGAGTTAGGGAATAAGTCTTGGTAGTTCAAAAGACATGAATCATAATGGAGTCAAAGAACATAAACCACGAGAACATAACATTGACATAAGACATATATTTTTGGTATAAATATAATATTACAAAATAATTTAAATGTATTAAAGAATCATTCAAAAAACTATCATAGTGTAATTTTTTCACTCCAAAAACCATCATAGTAGTCAAGGCGCACTCTCAAGACAAAAATAATGGAAAAGGTACCTTACTGAACTAGGTTCACTCCCCATTCTAGTCCTATTTATCTAATGTGTTGCAAATATTTACCTAATGAATTGCATGGATATATATTCCCACCACTGATAAAATGAAAATCATACAAACATGTTCCACTATATCATAAAACAATCTTCTTATCATAACCCAATAAAATAAATTGGTTTCAGAAACATTTCATTATAGCAAAACCTATGGAAAATACACAAGATTAATTATTATTTAAATATTTCATCATTGTAATGACAAAAACTTTTATAAATGGAATTCATCCCATCATATAGTAATATCATATAGCGTTAATCACCAAAAAATCACTTAGATACTATAAAAATAACATTTTTACTGAATAATTAATGAAATAAGAAGTATTTCTAGAAGGAAAAGATTATATACCAATGTAACAGTAACTTGACCTTAGGAATAGAAATATGCACCTTATGAATGGTAAACTAGTCAAATGAATGGTAACCTCACCCATGTTAGTATAAATATAATTGATTCATCTTATAAATGAATTTATGATATAATTATATCATATAATATATAAATAAATGTTTTAAAAAATATTAATTAAGTGTTTTTATTTATATAAGTCATAAATATTTAATTACTATATTATATGTAACATAATAATTTAATATAAAAATCAATTTTACTAAAATATATTGATAAATTAATATTTTTATGTCTTATAGGTTTAAAACAATTTAATGATAATGTAAAAAAAATTCAAATTGTTATAAAATCAGTTGTAATTTTAAAATCTGTATTTCACAATTAAATAATGCTTTTAATTAAAAATTAAATTATACATATGTAGAAAATTATTTTCAAAAATGGAGTTAATTTTCAATACTACACATCAAAAAATGGATATGGTGAATTTTTGGGATTTTTGTGAAATATCTAATTTTTTTTTGGGAATAATAAAAAAAGTTAATTTAATGTATATATACATTATAAGTTCAATACAATATTACTTGATTCATAACTGAATTTATCACCATAATATAAAAATATCATTATTTAATATAATATATTTCTTGATAATTCTCATAATATTCATATTCTTGATCGAAAATAATAAACTAATGAAAATATTAATGAGAAAACACCCCTCTCCTCCTCTATAAATACCACCTCTCTCCTCCACTATAAATACCACCCCTCACCACCTCTCTTCCTCATACATCTCAAGCCTTGATACTTTTCAAAATTCTGCCCAAATATTTCCCAAAGACCCACTCCCATGCCCAGGATCTTTTGGTCTCATCACAATACCAAAACATTTTCCCTAAGGAGGTTCTAAAGGATGATAATTCCATGACTTAAAATCCTCTTCCTTTTTCTTTTAATTTCATTTTAACATCATCTATTTTCTTCTCTTCTCCTCACTTTCCCTTATTCAATGTTATTATAACTCTTTCATGATTGATATACAGGTATTATATCATGTTAATTTAAGAACCCTCATTAATATCTTCCCCCCTCTCCCTTTTATTTTAAAATTGATATCATCTCCCGTGATGTGTCAATTTACTGACATCATGGATGATTTGTTTTCATTTTCCATTAATGCCATGAAGTTTGTAAATATAACCATTAAATCTTTTAAAAAATATTTTAACTTTTATTTTATAACCTTTTTATATTGTAGAATTATAATTTATATATAATACTAAATGATAAAACAAAACAAGATCGTTGTGATTGAAAACCTGCATAAATTTACATAAAACGATCATTATTAACTTTTATCTAATTATTATTCTTTATAACAAATAAAAAAATATTTATAATATCATTTAATCTTATGTAATTTCATTAAAAAACAAATAATAAAAATATCATATTTATCTTCATTTTATGTGAAATCCCATTCATGTATACAAGTGAACATATCTTGAAAACTAAGAAAATGAACACTCAGGAACGATGAAATTAAACACTACAACTCATCAAAAAGCCCATAAATGAACTTAATAAAATCGTAATGAATAAAACTCAGGTATAAATGGTTCTTTAATTATTAATTAATTAATTAAATATGATTATATGGGATATTAAAGGGTATAAACCATTCTAACATAACGTAAAGGGATTTCTCAAACCCAACTCTCTTTCTTTTGTTTTTCCCTATTTCACCCCATTTCCAGTATGTATATTCCATTATTGTTCTTTATATATAATTTCTACATCATTATATTATATTTTCTAGTATATATATATATATATTTATTTATTTTATGACAAACAAAATGTTTCCCAAAAAACTCTTCTTGCAAAAAATAAACCTTTTACTTCTCTTGGGATTGTTTCTTCTTCATTCAATATTGATAATTTCTATACCAAGAATGTTATTCACAATTTATGGTCATGAATTTATGATTTATGAAATTAAACTCATTACTTTATATTTGTTTTTTTATGTTCAATATTGATATAAGTTTTGTGCGGCATTCATGATAAAGTAAATGTTATGAGGGGATGGGCGCGCCCAGAATTATAAATCTTATGAAAATTTTATGAAGTGAAAGGTGCACCTAGAATAATATTATTATTTAATGAATTGGGTAATGTGTTTTAACTCATCATAAAATTTTAATTATTCATGGACATGAATCTATATTTTTTCACATCTATGTGTAGTATTTTACCACTAAGACATGATGTTTCGATTTATACATTGCCAAATTCCATTACTTTATTTAATGCTTCCTCTCTTGATTATGATGATGATGATATTATTTATTTGTTATGATGATGATTATTATTCTCACCCATATTGTATTCATTCTTGTTCTTATCTATCCCCTTACAGGGATTTATCTCACCCATTTCTTGATGTATATCATTTGGTTATTATTTGTACTTAGGAGAACATAGGGGCCAACAATAAGAAAGAGAAAAAAAATTAAATAAATGTTTATGCCTTATTATTTAAATGTTATTTATGGTCCTAATTTTCCCAATACATTAAACCTTTGGATCCCGATTCTATTATGCTTTTATGTTTTTATTCAATACAATGTAACATGTTTTATAAAAAAATCATGGTGGTTGTAGATGGTATGAGAGACAAGTTTAGTTATTTTTGGAATTAGGATTATAGAACCTTATTGAAAACATTTTGTATGAGATTTAGAATAATGTAATCACCCCATAATATTTTCCAAACATAGGGATCCCACAAGATATGTCATTAGAGTTAATTTCATGAATGGTTAAATTATTCTGCATTTGTTGACCTATGTTTTTTTCTAACCTTTTCAGTTTCTAAAAATGGACGGAACCCAGAGAAACCATTCCAACAACCTATGTGAAGGAAAATTCAATGATTACTCGAATGAAATACCCAATGATTTCAGAGGTTGAGTTAAAAATTTCATGGTGATGCTTACCCAATTATCTTAGGATAAGAACCATAACCTGAATAATGTGTAACCTCTACCTTCACCTAAGAGGGGGAACTGGCCATCAATTCCTTTATGTTTCAACAGCAACCAGCATTTAGTGTATCTTATGGTCCACTAGTTGTGGAATAGTGTATCAACTAAATGGAGATGAAATTTGGTCACTTCACTGTTCTGAGACATAGAATGTGAATCTTTGTGTTTATCATATATATGGAGAGGCCGACCAAAGGAGGGCATTGATTAAGAACACCAAGACATAGAAAAAATTGAAGATATGGAGGGGGAATACATAAAGATAATTTTCCATAAAAATTATTTCCCTCAAACACTTCATAAAAACTTGTAGAGAGAATTCATAGAGCTAAAGAAAAAAACGGATTATCTATCATGACCAATGAAGAAAATTTTACAGGTCTTGAAAGGTATGCTATGAGTTTTGTTATCAACAATTATATAAAAATTGATAGATTCTTTAGTGGTTGAAAATTACACCTTCAAAAAGCTCTAGAAATTCAAGAAATTAGGTGTTCTGAGGACTTTTTTCGATGTCCTCTCATAGTGGATATGATTTTTTTAGAATGGTCACATTCCTAAGGGATACGAAATGAAATAAGCAGATTGAAATATGTGTATCTAATAAGAATGGTCTAAAGAAAACCCAACCACCCACATGTCAAAAAAGTGGGAATAAGAATCATGGGAACTTCCTAAAAGGGATGGGTAAATGATTCAAGTGTTGGAGAGAAGTAAAACAAGGTTTTGAATGTAGAAGAGGCTTGAGGAAGTAATAAAATGTGGTGGAGGAATTGAGATAACCACCCATGGTACAATTCTACAACAATAGGTAGTCGGGGAACTATGAAATATAATGAACTAAACCTTGATTCCTTGAGGTTAATCAGTGTCAGAATCCACCAAATCCAAACTAGAAAGGAAAGTCTTATTCTATCACTACTACTAAAGTGGATAATGAAAAATAATTCAAACGAGGTAAACTTCTTATTCACTCAAGAAAGGAAAAAGTGCATCTTTATTATGGTTTTATTCATTCCTTTACAAGTTGGAATTTTTCTAAAAATACTAAATAAAATCCCCAAAACATTGAAGAAGATATATACGTAATAACAAAAATTGGTTTAATCATTTCAACCCAAGTGTTGGACTCTTCTTCTGTTGGAATATGTGGTAACATCATACAAGCGAATCTCATAACACTTCCCTTGGTGGAATTTGATGTTATAATGTCGATGGATTGGATCCTATTATATAGATCACAAATCAACTATTAGTAGAATAAAATATCTATTCATATTATGAACCATCTCGTACTCCTCTACAAATTCATGGAATATCATGAATCTCCTTTGAAAAATCCTTTAACAGTGTTGGTGTTGATTCCGCGTAAAGAAGCCTACCTCTCTCAAATGGTTGAGTTAAGAAAAGTATCAACCTAGGGGAAATTCCCATTGTAGCAGAATACATGAATGTATTTCCTGAATTGTTACCCAGATTTCCCCTTGATTGTGACATAGATTTCTCAATGAAACTCATACCCTGAGCTAATCCTATATCAAAGTGTCCCTATAGGATGGATCGTACCAAACTGGAGGAGTTGAAGAGATAGCTACAATAGAATTTGTACAAAGGGTTTATATTCCCTAGTGAATCTCCTTGGGGTGCAATCAGAAGATTTTTCATGAAAAGGGTGGATAAATGTGGTTTTGAATCATTTATTGAGAACTCAATAAGATCACCATAAAGAAAAAGTATCCTCTTCCAAGGTTTGATGATTGGTTCGTTCAGGTGTGGGGAGTTCAGTACTTCTCTAAGGTGGATCTTCACAACGGATATCATCATGTAAAGTTGAATAAGGAATATATTTAAAAGACTAACTTCCATAAAAAATATGGTATCTATGAGTTTCTGGTGATTGCTTTAGAAATTACTAACTAAACTATAATACTCATGGATTTTACGAATAGGGTCATTATAAATTACCTTCAAAACTTTTTAGTAGTATTTATCGATGATATCCTAATCTACTACAAGGGAAATGAGGAACATGATGAACATATAAGGATTGTTTTTGTGACATTAAGAAAGGATAATTTTTATTCCTTGTTTAGAAAGTGTGACTTTATTATGTATAAAGTCACATTCTTGGGACACATGATCAAATGTGAGGGAATTTATATGGACCCTTAAAAAGGAAATTGAGGAATGGCTTAAACCCTCTAATTTCATAGAAATTCATTGTTTCTGGAATTATAGGTATATTTTCGACATTTTTTGAGAAATATATCATGATTTCCTAGATTTGAATCTATGTTAGTAAGGAAATAGGTGAATTATATATGAATGGGTGAATGGAATGAATGCTTCAAGGATCTAAAGAAGCGGTTGATCGCTCCACCTAAAATCACATTACAAAAAATGGGGGAATTATTTTTGATTTATAGTGATGATTCAATGAAATTATTGGGTTTTGTACTAATAAAAATGATAGTGTGCTATCCTACACCTCACTACAGTTGAAGAAGTATGAGCACAGCTACTAGACACAAGATATAGATCAAGAAGATGGGATTTTCAGCTTTAAAATCTTGAAACAATACCTCAATGGTGAGATTTATGAAATATATACCAATCATAAGATCATAAATTATATTTTCACACAAAAGGAGATCAACATGCGAGAAAGGATATGGTTAGATATAATCATGGACTATGATTTTTCTATTCACTATAATCCTACAAAGGTAAACAAGGTAGTTGATTCTCTTAGCAGAAAAGAACTAGCTACTCTAAACATGATTTAGATTGATAAATACCCTATCCTCTTGGATGTTTAGAGGATGGATTTAGAAATCATAATGGAAGGGAATAAATTATACCTTTCCTAAATGATTTTCTGACCATATATCCAATAAAAGATTAAGAAGTAACAGAGGGATGATCTAGAGTTTCAAAAGAAGGTGAATGCAGCCAAGGAATGGAAGATGTCAAAGCTTTATAAAGATGATGATGGTGTGATTTGGTTTAGAATGAGTATTTTTCTGCCTTAATCACCTAGGATAATGGAGTTATTGGATACTACACATGGATCAACATTCTCTTTCCACTCTGGGAATACCAAGATGTATCGTGATCTCATAGAAAACTTCTAGTGGGATAACATAGAGGTGAATATTGAATAGTATATCCTAAGGTTCATGATATGTCAGAAAGTTAAAGTATAGTGACACAAGTCCAATGGAATGATGCTAAAATTTTATATACCCATGTAGAAATGGGAGAATGTCACCCTGGACTTTTTCACGGGTTTCCTGAATACATCTACATGAAATAATGTGAAATGGGTTGTGGTGGACTAACTCACCAAGATTACCCACTTTATCACTATCCAAGAAGATATATCACATGAAAAAATATAAATTTACATGTTAATAAAATAGTGAGACTAGATGGGGTTGCACTATCAATTTTCTATGATCAAGATCCTTGGCTCACTTCTAAATTCTTGAGGAGTCTTCATCATGCTTTGAGTAATAAATTAAATTTCAGCCTGGCCTATCTCCCCCAAACTTATGGCCAATATAAAAGAACTATTTAGGTGCTCAAAGATATTCTAAGAGCCTTCTCGTTGGAATTTAATGTTTGATGGGATCATTATCTCCCATTGGTAGAGTTATTATAAATTAATATCTTCTAGTAAGGTATTCAAATGACTCCATATGAATCTCTGTATGTAAAGTGATATATAACTCCAACCTATTGGACTTGATCTTGTTCCAGAGATGATAGAGAAGGTTCAATCGATCCAAAACATGTCAAATATTCTTCGATTCAGGAAAATTTCTATGCTTTCAACCATCGATGCGACTTGGTGTTCAATGTTGTAGATAAATTTTTCCTTCGAATATCACCATGGAAGTGGATCATGTAGTTTGGAAACAAAGAGAAGTTAAGCCCAAGATACATTGGCCCCATTGAGATCCTTTATCACATAAGATTCATGTTCTATTGTCTTTCACATCCACCGAATATGGAATAAGTTCATGATGTGTTCGACATATTACTCTTAAGGATGTACATATTCAATCTCTCACATGTACTGAACACAAAGGTGGTACAGCTAGATGATGATCTCCCTTATAAGGAACAGATTGAAAATATTCTAGATTATAGAAATAAGGATCTACATAACAGGACAACCCAACTTGTCAATGTGTTGTGGAGGAACCATAAGAATGAAGAAGCAACTTGGGAACTGTAGGAGGCGATGAAAGAGAAGTACCCTCACCTGTTTATGTTAAAAACAAATTTTGGGGGTGAAATTTAAATATTGGGGAAGAATGTAATGACCAATCCATTTATCAATGAAATTTATCCCTTCTTATAGCAATTTAATATAATATAAATCACGAAAAATCACCTAAATACAATAATAAAAAGTTTATAAATGAAGAATTAATGAAGTACGAAGTATATCTAGATCCAAATGAACCTGTACCGATTAAATTGTAACTTGGCCTTAGAAATAGTAATATGAACCTTATGAATAGTAAACCATCCGAATGAATAGTAAAATCACCAATGAAATTAAAAATAAAATTAATGAATCTTATAAATTAATGTATTATATAATTATATCCTAGTCTATGTAAATTATTGTTTAAAAAATATCAATTTCGGGTTGGCATTTTTATAATTCATAAATATTTAATTACAATTGTATGATAAATTTAAAATTTTAAAAGAATATTTTTTAATAAAATTTATTCCTAAATTATTATTTTTATGTCTTATGGTTTTAATATAATTTTATGAGACCTTAAGTAAATTTCCAACGTGTAATAAAATCTGTTATAATTTTTAAATCTGTATTTTCCACGTAAATGGTGATTTTAATTAAAAAATAACTAAAAAATATTTAAAAAAATATTTTCAATAACTAAATTTCATATTTAAAGTATACACATAAAAACATTGTTAAGGTTTATTTTTAGATTTTTTCTAAAATACATGAATTTTGGGTGAATTGTAAAATATGGTAATTTACAATATATATATATATACATTATAAGTTAAATAAATTATTCCATGAATCATTGATAATTTAATAACCATAATATATAACTATAATTCATTATTTTAATATTTTTAGTGATAATTCTAAAACAATTCAAATTCTTGAGATAAAATAATAAAAAAATGAATATAATAATGAGAAAACACACCGCCCCACAACTCTAAATACCACCCATCACCACCACTTTTATTCACACCTATCAAAATTTGATTCTTGACCAAATTATACCCAAAAGACTCCCCAATCCCCTATCCTGTTTTCAGGAGTTCTTGTTCTCATCAAAAGACTAAACCCATTTCCCTAAGTGAGTTCTCAAGGATGATAATTAAAAGAGGTAAAATCCTCTTTCTTTTTTCTTTTAATTTCTTTTCAATTTCATTTATTTTCTTGTATTATACTCACCTTATCTAATACAAATGAAATTATAAATCCATTATGATTGATATATTTTTATTATATCATGTTAATTTAATAACCATCATTAAACTCCCCCTATCTCTCTCATTTATTTTAAAAATGAAATCATCGCTCATGATGTGTCAATTTACCGAGATCGTGGACAATTCTCTTTCATTAACAACTTAAAATATGTTTGTAAACCCATTAAATGGTTGAAATAATATTTTAAATTTTATTTTATAATCATTATTATTTTATTCATGTAACATTTACACATAATACTATATGATAAAATTAGACGAGTTTGTTGTGATAGAAAACCCAGAAAATTTACCTAAGTCTATCATCATTAACTTTTATATAATGATTCATCATAACAACATATAAAAAATATATTATAAGAGAATAAAAACATATTTAATATCATTAATAACATATAATAACTATTATGGATATTTATCCTCATTTTTCATGAACTTCGATTCATGTATACAAGTAAACTGATCGTGGATACTAAGAAAAAAAACACTCCCAAACGATCAAATTATACTTTATAACTCATAAAAAATCCAATTATTTAACAAAATATAACATTAATGAATAAAATTAGTGTATAAATGGTTTTTTATTTGTTAAGTAATGAATCCAATGTGATTTTATAGGATATTAAAGTGAATAATTCATTCAGACATAATATAAGTGGATTTCTCGAACCCGACTCTCTTTCTATGGGTTTTCCCTATATTGCCCCATTTTCATTGAGGAAGTTAAATTAATGTTCCTTATATATAATTTCATTATCATTAAATTATATTTTATAGGATAGAATTTTTTTTATTTTAGTTTATGACAAATACAATTTTTTCCCAAAGAACTCTTCATTAAACAAAATTGCATTTTACTTCCATTGAGATTGTTCCCTATTCATTGAAGATCAATGATTCATAAATAAATAGTGTTATTCCCAATGTTATTTCATGAATGTATGATTTATGAAATGAAACCCATTCTTTGCTAGGGGTTATTTTATATTCAATATTGATATACATTTTATGGGTCATGCATGATAATTTAAATGTTATGATTTGATGGGTGTGCGTAGAATTATATAAAGCTCCATTGTGTTGGGTAATGTGACGTATCTCATAATAAAAAGTGAATTATTCATAAATATTATTCAAGATTTGTTAAAAACTATGTGTGCTAGTTGACCACTAAGATATGATGTTTTATTTGTATTCATTTCCACATTCCATTCCTTTATCTAATTCTTACTCTATTGATTATGATGATGATCCTATGATTATGTTTTTATTATGATGATTATGATCACCCATGATATATTTATTAATGTTCTCATATATATTCTTACTGGGTTTTTATCTCGCCCATTTACTGATGTATATACTCAGGTAATTACATATACTAAGGAGAACATGAGATCCAATAAGAATAAAGAGAAGAATGTATTGAATAAATTTATATGTCTTGTTTTTTAAATGTTATGTATGGTCTTAATTTTCTTAAGTCACCAATCCTTTGGATCTTGGGTGTGAAATTATTTTATTTCGTTTTTCATAAAAATGATGTAATTATTTTTTGTATGAAACGTACCAACTCTATAATCATAACATAAGATATGGATAATAATTTGGTTTCAAATAATTTTATCATGGAATAATTTATGGAGGAGAAATGGGTTTCAAAAACATATTATTATCATAAACATAAAACACTCAGAGAAAAAATAAAAATGGTATCCTCGGATTATATATCCAATAAATAATAAGTAACATCAATGAATATAATCATAGATAGAAAACTCTTTTTAAAGAACACTTGGAACATTCTGAAAGAAAAAATCCTTTACACATAAAAAACAATTTTCAAAACAAGATACATCTTCAAAATTCTTTTCATTCAAAATGACCTTAGAAAAATGTAAGGGAATCTTTAAAAACCATTTAAAACTACTCATGAGGACAATATCTTTTAACGTTGTAATAATTCATTTAAAATTTAAAAGTTCCAAAATAATTTCGAAAAAAATATTTGAAAAGAATGAATAAATGTATAAGGGAATATTTAACTCATTGATCAATCATGATAACAAGAATTATTATTCATGTCCTTTATGGTAAAACAAATATTCATTTAATATTTTCAGAAAAAAGTCCAAATGGAGATTGTTTTTTTGAAATTGACATAAATTGTCCTTTTAAATCATTTTAAATAAATAAAAAAATGTGTAAGATTAACTTTACACAATCCTAGAGTTATATTAAAACATTTTTTAAAAACATATTTAGATAAAATGAATCTAGAAGAAATTGGGGTTTTGATTAAAGAAAGAAAAAAATTTGGTTTTCATTTAATAAATTATTTAGGAATCTTAAACCTATAAGGAGAGTAAAATGAAGTTAAAATATTTATTTTTAATAAATAACTATTGAAGAATAAAATTCATGAGTCCTATGAGAAATATATCACAATATTTCATCATCAGAAACATAAAAAACAATCCCATTAAATGATAAGATTGTATCATAGGACCCATACATCATTAGAACATTGAATTATAATCCCCATGAAGGAATAACATTAAATGAAACCTAAAATATCTTTACAATATATGAATTCATGATATTACATGTCATTTTGGTTGTATATATAGCTCCTAAGAGAAGATATGTACATAACATAATCTCTACGACAAAGAATACAAATTGTGACAATAATTCCTTAACACATTTGAAAGTTCGAAGCCATAGACTACATTAAAGATAGATTATAAAATGGATTTTAAAATTCCTAGAATTTTCTAGATAAGAATCAAAAAATATATTAATGAGAAGTACATAACCTGCCTAAAATTAAAACCTTGTGTATATGGAAATTTTCACATAGAAAATAAAATAAATACGGAAATACCTTACCAAAAGTATAAACTTCACTTTGACATGTTTGATACTCCTATATAATAAACTAGTACTCGCTCGTGCAATAGCATGGCTTTTTCGATTCATGGTTGTTCTTTTAATAATAATTAATATTTATAATTGTTGAGAAGAAATAATAATTTTGACTAAAAATTGAAGGGCTTCATTAATGGTTTTACTTTTAAAAAGAATTTATATTTATAAAAGTTGAGAAGAAATAAAAATTTTGACTAAAGACTGAAAGTAAAATACAACATAAGACAGTGATTGTAAAAATAAAACTGACAAATGTAAAAATGACTGAAATAAATATGGTAAGATGAGAAAACCTCCATGACATAAACTAATGAAAATCAGTCCAGCAAAATGAAAATAATAAAAAATGAGCAGAATGAAAACATGGATTTCCCAGCAAGCATTTGGAAGATCAGTTCAACTATAGAGGTGTTGTCATCCTATTTAGAAAACATAGATTTTCTCCAAAGCATGATTTTAAGATAGCCACCTGAAAATGGAAATAAAATTATGAAATGTATTAAAAAAAATTAATACAAATAATGATGTGAGTGGGTTACTCATGATGGAAGAAACTGGAGTTAAGACTAAAGATAACGAAAATAGAAGATGCTGGAATGGGGGAGGCAAAGTTCAGAAGGTGTGAAATTTACAAATTTGTTGGAATAAATTGAACTATAAATTTACTACTTACTATAAATATGACAACCTCTCATAGCCATGCCCCTCCCCTTCCCCACTGCCCAGCCCCCCTCCCCTTTCCTAGCCCCCTCCCCCTCCCCCTGCCCAGCCCCATGCCCCTGCCCAGCTCCCCCGCCTCCCCCTACCCTGCTCCATCCCTCCCCCTTTCCCCTGCCCAGCCCCTCCCCCTGCCCACCCCCACCAAAATGTACCCATAGAAAAGCAGTGGAAAGCTGTTTAAATTTTAAAAAAACGAACCACAGGAAGAGATATCCAAATCAGTTACAATGAATTCTTAGGATGGTTATTGATGAATCATTAAATAGTGAAGACAAATGCAAGAGCAGGAGTAAATATTTTGTATACCTAAATAATCATCCAGGGCCAAAAACTAAGAAGCACCTCCACAACCGAGCTGCCAACCCAGATCAAACAGAAAGATATGTGAGAAAGACAATATAGTGGTAGGTAATATTTAAACAGAAAGAGAATCTTCTAAGAAATCATAATAACAGTATGAAACATATATGTCAAAATGAAAAGGAATAAAATATAACCGCTCCCATTCCCCCTCCCCTCTTCCCAGCACCCCTCCCCCAGCCCAGCCCCCCTTCCCATGCCCATCCCCCTCCTCGTCCCCCTGCCATGCCCCTCCCCCTACCCAGCTCCCTCCCTCCCCTTGCCCCTGCCCAACCCCCCTCCCCCTGCCCAGCTCCCCCACCCTCCCCCTGGCCCTCCCAACTCTCCCCTTCCCTCTGCCCAGCTCCCCCACCTCCCCCAGCCCCTGCCCAGCTCCCCCCCTCCCCCGCCCCTGCCCCGGCCCAGCTCCTGCCCTCCCCCTGCCCAACTCCACCCCTCCCCCATCCCCTGCCCAGCTCCCCCCCCCCCTCCACCAGACTAGCTCCCCCCCTCCCCCTGCCCCTGCCAAGCCCACCTCCCCCACCCCCACAAGACCCCTCCCCCACCAGCCCATGCCCAGCCCCGCCCCCTTCCCACCCCCACTTCAGTATTGCACATTGGGAGAACCATAATTCTCATGGAATGAGTAAAAACTATCTAAAATAGATTCATGAATTGGGCATATCCCTCCTAGGTGAAAATAAGTCAAGAATAGTACTGAAATTGACTACATTAATATAAACTTTAAATATATAACTCGTTATTCTCTAAAAAATTAGTCACCTTCAACTACATGAACATCTTTATGTCACCGTACAACAAATCAATTAATGTTTCGCTACCACTAAATCAATTCCAATTCATTACATACAATAAATAATAATGATGGTATGAAAGGATAAGTACTTTCCAAACCTGTTTATAGACCGGATTATACAAAAAAAAGGTGTGTAATGTAATGTATACATTCGTATACAGCAGTGTAATGTATACAATACCGTATACTGTTGAAGTGTATGGAACATTATATATTTATAACATCCGTATATAGTAGTGTATTGTAGATTTAAACATTTTATGACACCAAACAATGTGTATGTATTTTTAAACAATGTGAAATACTGAAGTGTACATATACAGAAGTGTAATCTCGCCACTTTTTCTATCAAAGGTTTTTGTTTCGTTCTACATAAAAGTCCGCATTTTCCTTGGAAGCAACATCCTTATTGATTTTTATCTAACCTAGATAGGGAGGTTGCAAAGAATAAAATATGAAGCCATTATAATTCATGAACTAACCTTGAATACCCGATATGACTTAACCAGTGAGATCCTAGATAGAGTTCCCAAGCAAGTCTATCTTAAAAATGTACCCACATAGAGAGCAGCAAAAATGTTATTCATGGAACCTGATGATTGGAGACAACCAAAAGTCATTAGATAATATTGTATTTAATGTACATATTATGCTGATATTTACCTACCCAAAAGCAAGAATGTATGTACCTTCCTGAGATCTCGTAGGAATGACTACTCAAGGATCATTCTGAATCTTCATCTTTGGCCACACCAGAAGTCACCTGACTTGAAATATCAACTGGAGAAAGAATGTATGTACCTTCCTATGATCTCGTAGGAATGACTACTCAAGGATCATTCTGAATCTTCACCTTTGGCCGCACCAGAAGTCACATGACCTGAAATATCAACTGGAGGGGTAATATTTAAATAGAAAGAGAAACTTCTAAGAAATAATAATAACACTCGGAAACATATATGACTAAATAAAAAGGAATAAAATATAACCCCTACCCTTACCCCTCCCCAATGCCCAGCCCCCCTCCCCCTGCCCAACCCCCTTCCCATGCCCAGCCCCCTCCCTGTCCCCCGTCCCCCTGCCCATCCCACTCCCCCTGCCCAGCTCCCTCCCTCCCCTTGCCCCTGCCCAGCCCCATCCCCCTGCCCAGATCCCCCATCTTCTTGCCCCTGTCCAGCTACCCCCTCCCCCTGGCCCTGCCAAGCTCTCCCCCTCCCTCTGCCCAGCTCCCCCACCTCCCCCAGCCCCTGCATAGCTCCCCCCCTCCCCATGTCACTGCCCGACTCCCCCTCCCACTTCCTAGCTCCCCCCCCTCCCCCAGCCCCGGCCCAGCTCCCCCCTCCACCTGCCCAGCTCCCCCCCTCCCCCTGCCCCTACCCAGCCCCCCTCCCCACCCCCACCAGACCCCTCCCCCACCAGCCCCTGCCCAGCCCCACCCACTGCCCACCCCCACTTTATTATTCCACATTGGGAGAACTATCCTTCTCATGGAATGAGTAACAACTATATAAAATAGATTCAAGAATTGGGCATATCCCTCCTAGGTGAAAATAAGTCAATAATAGTACTGAAATTGACTACATTAATATACACTTTAAATAGATAACTCGTTATGCTCTAAAAAAATTAGTCACCTGAAACAACATGAACATCTTTTTGTGACCGTACAACAAATGAATTAATGTGTCACTGCTATTAAATCAATTCCCATTCATTACATACAAAAATAGTAATGATGGTATGAAAGGAGAAGTATTTTCTAAACTTGTTTACAGATCGGATTATAAAAAGGAGTGTAATGTAATGTATGCATTTGTATACAACAGTGTAATGTATAAAATACCGTATATTGTTGAAGTGTATGGAACATTCTATATTTATAACATTTGTATATAGTAGTGTAATGTATATTTAAACATTTTATGACACCAAACAATGTGCATGTATTTTTAAACAATGTGCAATACTAAAGTGTACATATACAGAAGTGTAATCTCGCCACTTTTTGTATCAAATTTTTTTGTTTCATTCTACATAAAAGTCTGCATTTTCCTTGGAAGCAACATCCTTGTTGATTTTTATCTAACCTAGATAGGGAGGTTGCAAAGAATAAAAGATGAATCCATTATAATTCATGAACTAACCTTTAATACTTTATCTGTCTTAACCAGTGAGATCCTAGATAGAGTTCCCAACCAAGTCTGTCTTCAAAATGTACCCACATAGAGAGCAGAAAAAACGTTATTCAAGGAACCTGATGATTGGAGTCAACCAAAAGTCATTAGATAAGATTGTATTTATGGTACATATTATGCTTATATTTACCTACCTAGAATCAAGAATGTATGTACCTTCCTGAGATCTCGTAGGAATGACTACTCAAGGATTATTCTGAATCTTCACCTTTGGCCACACCAGATGTCACATGACCTGAAATATCAACTGGAGGGGATGAAATTCCCATCATCATATCATCACCCAATCATTAACGGGATATAGAAGATCCCATGAATTTATGTCATCCTCAAGCTCATCTATGAATTTTGTTCCATTAGTGTGGGGATCGTAGAAGGAAACCATTGAATATCCCATCATGGTGAGATATATCCCATTTGTAATAAGACATTTCCACACCATTTTAGTGGCGGTGAGCTACTCATGAATTTTATAGGTCTCCTTGGGTTTGGGTAAGATGGAATTATTATGGAACAAATGATTATATACTATTGTTTGAAATAGTCAAATATTAAATGTTCCTTACCATTTTATTTGTTTCTGTTCACTCACATGAATATCCCTTTGATAACACTAAAACTCATCCAATCTAGATGTTTGATTATCATAATTCATAAGCAAAGGATTTAGGTTTTTGAATATGGAATTAATCTCCTACCTGATGTGTGAATAGGAGATATAGGATGTGATCAAAGAGGATATGATCACATACCTAAAATTAATCATAGTTGAAGTTTGTTATTTTCAAACATAACATGAAAAATCAGAAAACTAAATTTAAACCTGAAGTAATATGTGAAATGGTATGAGAAATGAAAAATAAAGAGTTAGGTTTTGGAATAGGTAATTAATCCCATACTTGAACTATGAAGCTGATGTGGGAGGGAATAGGAGATGCAACGCTTAGTCGGACGAAGAAAGATAAGAAGAAATAATCACAAACCTGAACATCCTCATAATCGTGTACCAACATCATCAAGATTGACACTTAACGATGAAAAAAACTTGTTTTTTGATGTGAAAACACCTCCTAAAATTAATTGAATCAATAGAGAGAAAACCATACAAAGAGAAAAACAAATATAAGTTTACATGAGATAAAAAATATGTTTACGTGCATTCACATGAATAATCCTTTTAGACCAATCAAAATCCTCCCATCCATATGTATGATTTTCATAATGAAACGAAACTATTGTAATGTTTTATGAGAAATACATGAAAATTGTCTTAAAGCATACATACAATATGTGTAGAAAAAAAATTAAAAATGACATTGGTAATAGGACTGATTTTTTTAACTATTGCATCAACATTATAATCATAAGGAGAAACTCGATTTTCTACATCAAAATCTTTAACTCCTAAGTATTCATCCAAATTTTTATATAATTATATGGAGCAACGATATCACGATGTAGAAACATATTGGAATAACACCTAATAGGGTTCATAAAAATAATATAAATAACCCAAAATATCGAACAAATGATTATATATTATTGTTTGGAATAGTAAAATTTTAAATTTTTATTACCATTTTTATTTGTTTTTTGCAGTCACATGAATATCCCTTTAAGGACACTCAAACTCATACAATTTAGATGTTCATTTATCATAATATAGAAGCAATGGATTTAGGTTTTGGAATAGGTAATTAATCTTGTACCTGATGTGTGAATAGGAGATGTAGGAAGCAAGCTGAGAAGATATGATCACAAAACTAAAATTAAGCATAGTAGAAGTTTGTTATTTTCAGACATAACATGAAAAATCAGAAAACTAAATTTGAACCCAATGTAATATGTGAAATGATATGATAAATGAAAAATCATGAGTTAGGTTTTGGAATAGGTAATTAATCTCATACGTAAACTACAAAGCTGATGCAGGAGATAATAGGAGATGCAACGCATAATCAGAGTAAGCAAGCTGAGAATAAATAATCACAAAACTAAACTGAAAAGATGTCAGATAGAATAGGGGTTACAATACATAGTCGGAGGAAGTGAGCATCTAATAAATGATGGCATACCTAATTTTCAAAGTAGATGTGGAATGAAAGAGGGGTTGTGATGAATGGAGAAAGCCAGAAATATCTATTTATGACTAATAAGGAAACAATTACAAATAAAGAAAAAGTAAAAACCATGAAAATAACAAAAGAAAAAATAGTGTTAAAATAATGTTAAGTTTCTTATGTTGAACAACAAAAGACAAAACTCCAACCATCCTTCATCCTTTATTCTCAGAATGCATGTGTATATAATGGGAAAACTAGAAAAGAAGAATATTGATTCATGGATGATTTATACGGACCACATTTAAAATTATTAAATTCACTAAGATCACATGACACGTGTTCATTTAGGATGCCTTCCCCATTAGAATTGGGTTTTTATAGATGAAACACTTATGGGAATGCCACAGAAACATGAGAAACCACAATATGCTATGATGTTTGTGAGCTGAAGGCCTATTTGTGTAAACAAATATTGCCTGCATAAAAGATTAAATCCACACAGAAGATGCATAAAGAGAATTTCTTAATTAAAACTGAAAAAATGATAAAATTCAACAATAATGTGATGGTATTTGCCATTGGTGAAGTGATTATGTGCTGAGCCGATCGTGTATGGTTGTAGCAGTAAAAAATTCAAGTGGGATTGATGCACTGGTGTAGAATACCTGAGTAATTTCACAGAGCCTATTCACATAAGTATACAACAACCGGAAGAAGATTTAAATCCACTGAAATCAGTGGTCGTTTTTATAGAATCGAAGGAGGTGGAGGATCCAAATGTCGAGTAGATGGAGGAGGAGGCAGAGAAGCCGGAGGCACTGAGGGTTGTTGCAGAGGAAGAGGGGGCATACGGTAGAGGTGCGAAACCTAGGTTTAGAGTATGGAACTATGAGTAGTGGTAGATGGAGGAGAAGACATGTTCAAATATGAAGCAAAAAATAGAGGTGAGGGGAGGAAATGATTTCTAGTGGTAAATCTGGAATGGATGAATCATGGTTGGAGAGGAGAATCAGTAACGGGAGGAGATGGTGACTGCCGGAGATGGGGAGCAGGCAGAGAAGAAGATGAGGATTGGGGAGGGTGAAGCATGGGTAGCCAAAGGGAGGTGACGGGGTGATTGGGTTCTGAAGGCAGTACCGGAGAACAATGATTGGGGAAGCCGGAGAGTCGGAGAACTGAAACTGTAAATGGAAGAAATTAAATGTCGAGGGAAGGAAGCACGCGAGAAGATAGGTGGTGGAGGAAATTTTCACGGAGAGGAATTTTTGAGAGACGTGGAAGGATGTGGAGGTTAAAGGTCAGCTTAGAGGAAGACAAGTTTAGTATAGATAATAGATATAATTTTATTATAAATATATTACATATCCATAATTATATATAAAATAACATATATTATTATATTATGACATTTTATTACTCTTTTATAATCAAATCCTTGTTAAACTCACATTTTGTATAATACATCATGATTTTTCATGTTTGTTTTAGTATTGTATTTTTTATTCTTTTACATTGATTGTGGTTGTCTCATCTCTATAAATTTAATAATGATATAAGTATAACATATATTAAGTATATATGTATTTATCATAATCTATAAAATAATGAAATTGTAATACACCATGCATAAAGAAGGTAATTCATACATACACATGAATTTGTTTCCATTATTTCAATGGAATAAAAAATAGGGGTAAAAATTATATTACCATTCCAAAATTTTTTTTATTTCATATATAGAACATTTTTTAATGAAAATTATTCTCATTGCCTTCCACAAGAATTGTTCATGAAAAAAATCACATCACTATGTGTGGTGTTAGTCCACTATAGACATGAAAGACATTATCATATTATATGTATTCATTTAATATAACGTTAATACCATCCATGTATAAAAAAAATGAAAAATGAATTGCATTAGTTTGTGAGGTGGTATTTTTTCGTACACACGGGTGATTTTATTATATTCCAACTGGTTGGGAGGTATTAATGTAGACAAGATATTATAATTATATAAGTATAATAATGTTATAAATTTTTTATATAAACATTAAATACATAATTTTATCCATACATGATAGGTGGGGATAGAAAACTAATAACATCAGGTGGCGAGGTGGTAGTCTACCGTACACACAAATGAAGTTTCAGTATCCCATTTGATTGAAGTGGATAAGTTTTTAGGTTATTCCATTGACCTCATAACATATCAGTTTATTTAATAAGATAATATTATTATATTATCAGGGTTTAATAAGAACAGAAGAAGTTCTATGAAGAAATAAAATAAAACACTTGTTTAGAGACATTACCTCTTCTTCGGAAAATAACTTTTGGTTTTCCCAACAAGGCTTTTTAGTTTGGGTTTTAGAATATAAATAAGGAATATTTTATGGGATTATGTAAGTTATAATATTATTTCTCTAGGTATTTTACAGACTAATGAGTTTTAAAAGTTTGAAGGGGAATGGAGGGGTGGTGGCCTTTTATAAGTCATGTGAGTGGAACACTTGTAATGTTTTAATATAAAAATTTATACCATGATTTCAAATAATAAAAGGATATAATGATGAAATTATCCAACCTTATAGGTGATTAGTTCTAAATATAAACATAAAATGGGTTTCTAACAAGTTTATTATACATTTTAACCATTATAATTTTAGTTTATCCCCACGGTAAACCTCTTTTAGCTATAAGTGTGGTAATTAATTTTTTACCATTTCCTGTAACTTTTTAATAAAAGTTAATTTGGCCTTATTAAATATTATAAATAATCATAATTCAAAATATGTAATCTATTTTTAAATGTTATCATTATTTAAGTGGAAAATTCTAATATAAATTTAATCTCATAGATGGGATGAAAACCTCGTATTGCAAATTAAAAAGATTCAAACGTTTTCAAAAAATTATATGAAATTAATTACATTGAGATATATTGGATAAAAAAATATATATCTATATAATTGAATTAATTTTACATTTAAATATTTTTTAAATAATTTATTATCTAATTCAATTATTTAAAATAAATTATAATTCTCAATAAAATTTTCTATTTTTCAATATTCATCCAAAAAAGTGTCTTTTCAAACAATTCTCAAAAATTAACTCCAAGGTTATTATGAAATTATTATTTAAAAATTTATGTTTATTTTTTCAAATAAATTTTCTATTTATAGAAAAAAAAAATATATAATAATTCTACAAAAAGATGAAAAAATAATTTCTAGAAAAATATAGTTTTTACATATAAAATTAGATTTATTATTATTTCTTGTCTGGAAAAAATTAAAGATGAATGTTAAAAATTTTATTGAATATATAATATTCAAAATTCATTAAAATAGTTCACAAAATTTGGTTTTATTAATTTATTTATGTAAAACATGTTTGTACACCTAAAAATATGTCTTTCATAAAGATATTCTCTTTGTTTAAAAATTAGTTTTTATTAAAATTAATGATATATTAATAATCTTATTTATCATTAATTTTTCTTGTTATTATAGATGTATTATTTCATATATGTTAAATATCCTATGAAAGGATGATGGAAATATACCAGGGGAAGCCATTATGGATTCTGACCGAGATTAAACTTGATTTTGGCATAATTTTAAATATTTAATTAAAGCATAGCAAACTAAAGATTCATTATGAAGAAACATTATATCATAGATTATATTAAAATATATGTGTTACATACTCCAAAAATTTAGAGGGGATTTTTATATAATTTATTCAGTCTCTTACTATTTAAACTATTAGAAGTATTTATTAGTCATTTTTTATATCCTCATTCAATTAATGTGTCCTTCCTTTTTATGTAATTATCATTCCATTGATTAGGATTTATTCTATTTCACTTTGAATATCATATAGTTTCAAATTTGGTAGATTGAAATTCACCAACATAGATATATTATTCTATTTAATTTTGAAATGTTAATGATAAGTATGTCAATTATTTCTAAATATATTAATTTTTATTACATAGTCGTGTCTATATAAGTGGTTCCTTATAGAACATTTTGTTACATATTGTTATCCATTTATTTCATATGATAGATTCATTGGAACTTTTATGTGATGAGCGGGATAAAAATTATATAGCCCATTGATTAAAAAAAGTATCCCTTGGGACATACTAGATTGGGTATTTGGTGTATACCTACCCTTTTATGTATGATTACTTACCATGAGACCTTGAAGGTTTGTTTATGACATTTGGTATGATGCATTCCATCATTACAATCAAATTTTTCATGACCCATGTGATTATTAACATCGATTTTAATTCCATATATGGATATATCATACTCTTGATAGGAGTTATATGGAATCAATTGATTATTTATTTCAGTTATATTATGGATGCCTTGTATATTATTTGTAAATTTTTACTATACGCTACCCCTTAAAGAGCATCTAAGCTAACTCTTAATATTTTATACCAATTTACATAGGAAAATAGGAATAACACTAAATGTAAACAAAGTATAATTACATAAAAATAAATAAATATATATATATATATATATATATTACATAAAATTTACAATTTAATGTTATGAATGTTTCTGTATCAACACTTTTAATACTACAAAACAGTAGGATCATATTTTCTGAACCCTCCCCAAAAGGTGTACCCCTCTTGGGCCGGCAATGTGAGAAGGGAGATAGTGACCATTGAGTCCCGCCTCCAGTACGCCCTGGTTTAGAGACTAGCACCGAGGGTATAGTAAACACACAAATTGGAGGCATTATCCTCTAAGAGAACACATGAAAAAGAGAGAGATATGATAGAGACAAACCAAATCCAACTCAGACTGTAATATAAAAGAAAACCCAAGTACACATATTTAATTTCATGAAAAACTACTACAACCAAAAGGAACAACTGCAAGTACCAAAGGTAAGTACAAAAAAGCAGCGACCACGAAGCCTGAACTACTCTTGAAACCCCAATATAGTAGTAACCATCCTAATCTCCAACCTTCTTCAAGTGACCTGAAAAAAAAAATTAATATATACATAGGGTGAGTATAACATCATGCTTAGTAGGATCCTCCCCAAATCCTCTCACAAAAAAGTAAAGAAAGCATGTTAAAGCACTATGAACAACAAGTGAAACTAACTCGTCACCTAAAAAGGTGTACTATGTTCATAGCCTCACCATGTCTACTATCCACAAGTATCACATACAAGATTATATAATATAATAAAGAATATCAATGGTACCCCGCTACCACTTCCCTACTGGTTTTCAAATTTTACCCAACATCGCGCTTCCTAAGCATCTCTCTCCAAAAAGGCTTTCCTACAGACACCTTGGAAAAGCCCCACAACATGCACCTCCTACAACAAAACCACCACGTCCACATAAGAAAAGTAACCAGGTAGTTTCTGGGAGACACCGCAGCACACATAACATGATTCATATGTCAGGTATTAAACCTTAATCCATTATAGCCCATACACTAAGTAAGGATCCTCAATACATCATAGCCTATACATGTTACACCTATAGTAGTCCATAGGAAACTATATTAAGAATATTTTGGGTGAATAACCACAATCCATCAGAGCCCTCTGGACACATATATGTTGAAAACTAACATTTGTGCCTACAATAACAAGTAACTACCAAGAGAAGAGATTTGGGCCAAAGGGGGTAGTCATTCATCCATCCTCCCACTAGAATGTTGGGGGAAACACCCCCCCCAGCACTCAGAATCCCTAGGGTGAGTAGCATATAAAAACACAAAAAATTACATAATATACTATAGCTTAGAACCACATTATGGGAAAGGTATAGTCTTAGACTCAAATATAGCTAATGTATCTCGGACTCCCAACTAACACTTCTAAGAATATGTATCCTATAAGTAGAAAAGCATTTAAATATGTTTATTACATTACTTCATTACCTTTTATAAGATTCACTTTATGTTAATTAATTATTTAATCATTAATTAACCGTTAGCAATTTCCACATTATATTTCATTAGGCTCACACCCAAAGTCCATTATTTGTTTAAATTGTAACCTCGTCATTTTGCCCCATCAAGCTCCAACCCCATGGGTTTACATCATTTATTAAATCATTTATAAACAACATTATTACTTTCCCACATTCCCAGGCATTCTTGGAAAACATTCTATGCTACTAAACACAAGGTGGATCGACACAGTGAATAGATGAACAACCCAACAAGTCTTTGACACCTATATCAAGAGCATAGACCCATCCTACCTCGAGAAGATAAAAATGAAAATAAAGTGGAATACCCTGAATGCCTTCACCCCTTTTGGAAAGAGGGTAAGAAAACCAGATTCCTTGAGAAGTGGGGAAAGTAAAGAAGATGAAGAACTAACAAAAATCAGCAATCATCCAAATATTCACATCCAAAACAATTCATCATTTGTGGTGTCCTCCCTGACACCCACAATCATAAACCGATGCATCTCAACACTCTAGGTATCAACTGGGGACACAACCAATGAGTCTCCCTGTACGTACATATCACAACATCCATCTAGGCTCACATCACAACATAAGAAGTATTAAAACAAACATCATATAAATTTGTATCTTACCCTTTAAGATGAAATCCAACCATCAAGCACAATGAGCTCTCATATCTCCAAGCATAAGGATATCGGATTTTATAACTAGGAGGGTTACTAAGGACCCTACGAGGCATAATATTTTTATCAAACAACCATTTCTTTAATCCATTTGGAATAAACAGATTTATAATTTCAAGGTTCCAACTATGGGTAACCTAAACAACAGAATATTAGAACGATCACAACTTGATTAAAAATGCTTACTACATCAATTTGACTATTAAACAAATTACAACAACTACAAATAAATTCATTTACATGCCACAATATCATTATCCAAATAATTATTAATTAATTCTATCTTTTCTTTGTTTACAAATTTCCATCAAGAAAAAAAATCTAAACAAAGAATGCATAGATATCACACTATCTAGAAAAATAAGAGGCAATAACATAAAATCGATATCAATTTATTTATCCAGTTAAAATATTTATTATGTAAATTACATTATGATCCAATGGGATAAAACATTATAACTATACAGTTACACATAAAATAATAGAGAAAAAACTAATCTCTTACCTCAAAAGTTTTCTGATGCTCTTTGAACATACTAACAAAACAGATCACGATCACCTCTCGTAGAGGACTGCATCCACCCAAGGATGAAAAGACACCAGCACACCAGCCAAAACCCAAGAAAAGTCCATTTAGAACATGTAGATAGCGTTATATAATAGTGAAAAAAGAAGAATAAGGAGATGACCCAAAATAATGATGATTGATTATACCTTATTTCGAATATTGATTGATACTATTTAGTTGCACAAAAAAGGTGGTGAACTTCCATCAAGAAGAACATCAAGGGTAACTGATCCAAGGATTAAGGGTTTATGACACAACCCATATGGGAATGAGGGAAGGTTTTATCTACACTCACCAGAGAAAAAATAAGAATAATAGGGGAAGAAGATATCTCGTTCCTTTAGAAGATTTAATGGAGCAGTGGTTTAAGATAGGCTGGATTTCCCATTAAAATAGGAATGCATTAAACCATGAAGCATGATCATGTTAAGGCATCCTAAACCTTAGGAAAAATAATATATGCATTACAGTCTTTGAATCGTCCTTAAATCTCTTAAAACAAGGAATTTAATGCGTTTAATGTCAAAGAATCAGTTAAATCATTCAAGCTGGAAAAATCTGGAAATTTGGAAAACCAAATATGAAACCATTCTGGAATCATTGTAGAATCGCTGGTCTGGAAACACTGTAGACTCATCATTTTGGAAACATTGTCGACTCACTATTTCTATGACACCGTGACACTATACACTCACCATTTCTTTGACACTGTGACACTTTAGACTCACCATTTCTGTGACATCATGACACTGTAGGCACACTATTTATATGGCACCATGACACTATAGACTCACCATTTTCAGGACATCATGACACTTTAAACTCACCGTTTTTATGACACTGTGACTTTGTAGAATCACCCTTTCTATGATACCATCACACTGTAGAATCACCATTTCTGTGACACGATAGTAATGTCCATAAATTAGGAAACACTGTTCACAGAACTTCAAATTTGGAAAAGTGTTGGTGATGAGTCACCTTGACATCCCAAAACACCACGACCAATAGATTTCTGCAAGGGAATGGAAAAGATAGGTTTGGGCCATTACATCAAATACCTCTCAAATCATTCTCATCCTCAAGAATCCAAAAAAACCCCAAAAGTAAAATAGAAAAGGGGTCTAAAATACCACCAATTGAGATACCTCTCAAATGAGAGAAGTCCACAAGAAGCAACCAAATAAAGCCATCTCATAAACATGAAAGTTCTATAAACACAAAGAGAACATCGTTATAGGAAAAGAGTTTAATATCAAAAAACTTTGGGTTGTAAACATGTATTTGGGACTCACATTCTTAGGTTCTCTCCTCCATGCCACCATGTCTCTATAAGACAAAAAAAGGATAGAATAGCCATGAAACACCTTCTCTTTGTGGCCATGAATTTCCACATGCCACTCCTCGAAGGTCACATCTTCATCAACATCGATCACTCCCCAATTTATGATGTGAGAGTCTTGAGGAAGATAAAGATGGAGCTGTGAGACAGGAAAAACATCATGTATCTAGCTCATTTGTGGGGGTAGTACTACTCGATTTTATACGGCTCTGAAATGAGCGGACACCTCGAAAGGCCCAACAAACCCAGGATAAAGCACAGTCCCACGACCAAACCTTAACATCCCAATATAGGGAGTCCCCATTAGAAACATGTGATCCCCAATATCAAACTCCAAAGGTCTCCTCCTATGATCAACATATGATTTTTGATGATCCTCTGCTACCTTCATCCCTTCATGAATCACCTAAATAATCTCTATCGTATTCTAAACTAGTTCTAGTTCTATAATTACGGACTCTTCAACCCCAATCCAACATAATGGAAAATGGAAAGGTTGACCATAAAAGGCTTAAAATGGAACCATACCAATGGTGGAGTGAAAACTATTGTTGTAAGTGAACTCCATCAAGGTTATGTTCCCTATCCACAAACCTCCAAAATCTACGACACAGAAGCACAACATGTCTTAAAGAGTCTGGATGGTCCACTATGTATGATCGTTCATCTACAGATGAAAAGTAGTTATAAGGAATAACTGAGAACTGAAAGAATGTTGTAGACCTCTAATCAACCAGGAGGTAAATCAAAGATCTCGATTAGAAATGATCGTCCTTGGGACTCCATGAAGTCACACCACCTCCTCCAAATACTTCCTCGACAAAACATCCACTAAGATTGACTCCTTGATCATTATAAAGTGGGATTATTTTGTTAAATTATCCACTACCACCAAAATAGAATCATTTCCCCCTAATATTTAGGTAAACCAAGTAACAAAATCCATTGAGATGTCCTCCCACTTCAAATGAGAAATATTTAATGTCTGGAGAAAACCACCAGGGACACGATGCTCAGCCTTCACATTATAGTAGACCAAACATCGAGACACAAACTCTACAACATCATGCTTTAGCTCATGCCACCAAAACTGACTCCTCAAGCCTCAGTGCATCTTTTTCATGCCAGGATGCACCGCTAATGGAAAACTATGGAACTCTCTAATAACTGGTTCAGGCATCTCCAAAGGAACAAAAAGCCTTCTGTGACTTGACACTGAGTGTTGTTCATCCTCAAACCAATCAAGTGGGGCTTCACAACAAACAACTGGGTCTCCCCAAACCTCCACCTCTAGATCCCCCAACTGGGACTCTTCGACCAACTACACCAGAGATGACTGCACCGTCATCTGAAAAAGACAAACTATAACCAAAACTTCTCCCATGTCAATATGTAATGCTGAAATTTCTTCCATTTCTCTATAGGAATCACAAAATTCATGAACTTCATCACTATGTGGCTTCCGTCTTAGACCATGTAACTCTCAGATTTTCAATTCCAAGCATTGATTAAAATATTCTTTTGGTTCTTAGCTTTCTTCGAGTTCTTGGGTGTTCTGGGTCTAAAATTGTGGTTCCTATTGTGTTACTGATCTATGAAATTGGTCATGGGGGTCTTTTTTGGTAATTGTAATTATCTTTTTACAAAGGTATGGTGTGAGGTTTTGGTGTTTTGGAGTTGTATTAGTGACACTCCTAGTGGTAGACCTTATGTGGTAAGTTGTCGACGTGGTTTGTACCTTTGATTTGGATGAGTATTAGGGTGAAAATGTGGTTTTCTATTGGTTATTTCTCTCCATTATCCTTGGACTATATTTCCCCCTTGGTTTCCCCCTTGGACCTCCTGAAATTGGAGGCAATACATTCACTTTTGGATGGCCAGAATAGGACGCACTGTTTGGCTGCACGATTCCAAATTGTGCTGACAAACCGTGGAGCCTTATCCAGCTCATTAAAATCATTTTCAATTTCCGATTTTTCCTCTCTAAAATAGATCTAATCCTCCCCATTTCTGCTCCATTCTACCCTAATAGCCATGGGAGGTCTCCAAGCTCCCATAAGCTTCCATGGAACCCATATTTGATGGGATTTTTAATGCGAAAACTAAAAGACTTCTTCAATTATGTTTTTCTATCGTTGATTTCTTCCATTTCCTTAGGAATTTCTTTCCACTTTCTTGATGTTACTCATGTAGAAATGTTTTGATTCAAACCTAGGGTTTTATTGGGTGTCATTTTGGTGTAATAATGAGGTTTTATGTTGATTTTATCTCCCTTGTGGTGCGGAGGAGGAGTGGTTGAGGTTTCACACCAACATTTAAGGGTTTTGACACAAAAGGTAGGTGATTACATGTGTAACTATTTCTTGATGATTTTTTGTTCTTGTTTTACTGATTTTTCATGTTCCTAAAATGTTTTTTATGGTGAGAAAACCTTTTTTGATGTATTTGGTGAAGAATTTAATTTTATAGAATTTTTTTTGAAGTTGTGTACTTTTCAAATGTAACACATGTGATTTATTTTGTGGTTGTTTTATAAAATATTAAATTTATTTATTAGTTGTTGAAAGGGGCTGACAAATCTTTTATTTAATGCCTTAAATTCATTTGTTCCTTATAAGGGGATTCTTTAATGGGTTTTATTTTTATTACTTTGTTATACTTCTAGGGAAATTTTTAGAAAATATGTGTTTTCATGTGTATCTTTCGTGATATTATTCAAGGGGATTTTATAACACTTTAGTGTGGTTTTATAAATTTTTATAAGGCTGAAAATTCTATTTTGTGTTAGTATTGGTCTGACATGGCATTGAAAGAGGGATTTCAAATGGGTTGTATGCAAAACAAGGTTTTACCCCTTGGGATGGTTTTATGAAAATTGTAAATGATTTAATGAGTTACACAAAGTTTGAAAAGGATTTTATGTACTATTTCGATGGGTGTATATTCTTAAAATGTGTTTTTGAAAGATAATGTGTTCATTTATGATGTCAAACGTTTTAATAATTTTTTCTAATTTTTCATGGTGATTTATGAATTTGTGGTGTGGGTGTGAAACATGTTTGTGGGCTGTTTCTGTGAGTGTGATGTGAAAGGTGTATTTTTTTATGAAAATGGTATTATGTAACATGTGAGTGAGATGTTATGTGATGTTTTACATCTAGGAAAAGATTTTATAAAATAGGTAAAAGACTTGTTGAATTGTGAATGATGTGTGAAATGTGTTGTGGGCTATTTTTGTGAGTGTGATTTCAAAATTAATTTGAATGGAAAAGTGGATTTTCGGGATTTGTGTGATGTAAATGTTAGATTTTTGGTGAATTTGTGATGTTTATGTGATAATTTCATGTTCAAATCATATTTCATGTCTTTTTGAACTTGTTTGAGCACAAGAGGGAAACTCGGGTATCTAGGTGGGTGGACATGTATTAGTATGCTAGTGATCTCGTGGGGTTTGGACTGAGTTTTAAGTAGCATAATTGATTCCTACAACAATAAATATTCTATGATGATGATGATGATTATTGGGTACTACTAGGTTATGGGTTTTTTCCTTATTGATGGATCGTTCATGAGAATGGATATTTGTGATGGTTTCTTTCACCGAGATACAAGGTATATGAGACCCACAATGAGCTAGTGCCTAGGTGTTATATCTTATTGCTTGATCTCATTAGATACTTTGTGCTTAATTTCAGAATATGGTATAATTTTTTGGAAAATTTACTAGCTTTTTATTTAATTTTAAATGTCTAGATTATTTAATTTATCCCACTGGATACTATTTTGATTTAAATTTTCATCTTTTAGAAATTGTAAATAGATTTTCAGGTTTTGAATACTTGAATGATTTTTGTCTCTAAATGTGTATCACATGGAATTTCTTAGTGTTATAATCCTACCAGGATTTGGATCACACCCTACTTACACATTTGTGTGTAAGTAGACTTGTGTTTTTTTTTCTGTCATAGGTTTGGGAACAGTTTTTAGTGCCAGTGGTTCAGGATTCTAGCAGGTCCTTCGTCGTGTTGTCTTATGAAGAATGCTTGAGGGAGGTGCCTCTTTCAATGAGGATGGTTCTTGGGATGTCCATTGTGTTGGAACCACTTTGTGTATAAGGTTGTATTTGTTTTCAATAGTTGTCAATGAAGATCAAAATGAAGGAGGTAAAGAAGTACTCCAATGAAATGGAGGAATGGGAGATCAAAATGAAGAAGATCATGAAGTACTTCGATGAAGTGGAGGAATGGAAATTCAGATGATTTTTGTACTGAACATAAGTTCCAAGAACATGTGTCGAAGGTGATAAATTGTTTACAGTAATGAAGAATGTGAGGAGTAATCCATCTGAGGATGATTAAAGAAGAATGGGGTTTTGGATGAAGACCATCCAATTCTTCCTTATTGTATAAGAACCATGGGTTTTTGATGAATACCATGCAATTACTCATGATTGCATGAGAACCATTCAAGAGACTTCTTGATGAATTGAATCATATGGTTTGCATGAAGTAGATCATGAAGGTTGATGAAGAAGAAAATGTGAAAATGATTCGAATTCTAAGATGGTCTTGCGGGGATTGGAATTCTGAGATAGCCATGCACAACACATTGTCATAGAATATGATGATGCTAAAGCTATTCCTTCAAAGAATACATATCACAATAGTGGAGTTTTTGATTAAAAGAAGAATAGTTGTTGAAGGATACAGATCACCAACAAGAAGTGTTTTTGAGGTGATTGTGCTTGTTGAAAAAGTAAACAAATGACATGAAAATTTGTTGACAAAGGATATTCCATGGTGGCATGTCTAGATTCAAGAAACTTTGACCAAAGAATGGATGATCTGAAGGCGGACAAAAAGAGAAGATACAAGAAAAGTTATTTCGGCAAAAGGAATTCCGCGCCATGAACTTAAAGGAGAGGAAACTTGTGTGCTATATGTTTTTCAAGATCAGAACATGGAAAAATGGAAAAGGAAAGATGGTCGTGCAAGTGTTGGTTTTGTCACGCAAGGGACATGCGCGCCGTGAAGGGACTTGCGCACCGATTCCTAGAAGGATTGGGAACTTGGGCGCCTGTTATTTTTCAAGATTAGAAACTCAAAATATGGAAAAGGAAGGAGGGTCGCGCATGTTTGGAAGTTGGTCGTGCAAGTGACATGCAGGGGAAGAGACCTGCGAGCCGTGACTTGTGCGCCGAGGGGAGACTAGCGTGCCGTCATGCAGGGGGTTCCAAATGCCTATAAATACTAGACAACCCCTCCTCATTTCTTACGGAGTTCAACACTTAGAAAAATCAGAGCTCCCGTCATGCATGTGTGGAAGTCACGCAAGTAGTGTGTGGTCACGCAGGTGGACTTGCGTTCCAGTGTTTGAAGTTGCACGCCGGTTGTTGGCTACGCGCCCAAGGTTGCTTGGGAGAGAAAGGAAGTGGGTCACGCAAGTTTGTGGTTGGTGAAGGAAGAGTCGCGCAGGTGCTTTGGTGAAACTTGCGCGCCAGTTTGGACTTGCATGCCGAAGACTTGCACGTCGTATTGGGACTTCCGCGCCAGGATTGGAGAAGAGCACTAGGTGTTGTTGGAGCTTGCCCATCTTTGTGGAGCTGCACAAAAGCCGTAATATTGACCGATACCTTTGGTGCAACAAATGATGTTTTCATTTACAAAGATGGAAGAACAATGAACAATTTGGTTTTATGAAGAGAAGTTGTACCGCACACACATGACTGATGTTTAACATCCTCATTGTGCTTTGCGAAGAGAAGAAGAATGGTTCATGCAACTAAACTCAGATCTGCACAGAAAGAGGGGAATATATCAATACACTCAGGTGTTAGTATTGAGAATCAAAGTAATATAAGAAGAAGATATAGTGCGTCAAGTTATTGCACTAAAGTATAAGGTTGAATACAAAAAAGAATCAACTCAAGACTCTGATACAAGCAAAGTCTCATGCTGTAGAGAAGACAAATACTTCAATGCAAATCTATTGAAGAGACCTTCACGTCTATAAATTGAGCGAGACTTCACCAACACCAGTGAGCTAGGGGGAGTCAATGGGAGAGACCCGAGGGACGTATTGAGCTATCCCTAAACCTTTTCTAAAGGCAGTGATCCTGGGACAGAGTGACTGTTCCCGAACTATTGTAATCCACAACAAGTGAGGATTAGTGTAATTTGGTACGACCGACAACATGTTGGCATATCCTCCTTGGATGTAGCCCTTAGTGGTGAACCAAGTAAAATTGTTGTGTTATCTATTTTCATATGAATGTTTCATTGCTGATCATATCCATCATACAGGTTTAAGTAGTTCTTACCAACCTGGGAACAAGATCCACAACTTTGAAAAGAAAAATTTGACACCCTGATTCACCCCTCCCCTCTCAGGGTGTCTCGGGGTCCTACACATTATGAGTTTCAAAAGTTTTTCTAGCCTTTTATAATTGTTTTAAAATGTGTAATTCAATTCTGGTTTTTTGTAAAATATGTTGTTTTTCGAAAAATCCAAATTTTTCATATTGAATTTGTTTGTTGATTAATGTTTATAAAATCAGGAAAATCGATCATAATTTTCCGTTTATGATACCCAGAATCTTGTTACATCCCATGGGGAATGGGAACACCCTTCAGGAATTATCTTGGGATGGGTTGGGTGCCAGTTTTTTTGACAACCATATCTGGTTCTTGAAAAAATGGTATCAGAGGAGTTCCATGGTAACTGTTTTGTTCATGTTATTTGGGGAACAGTCGGGATAGTCAAGAGTTACGATTTTCGGGACTTGGTATTCTAGTTAGGGGTATTTTTGCTAATCATCACACCTCATTAAAATAACAAATTCTCCAAGGGATGTGGGGACTTATCCAAGTCCTTTGGTTTTCATTGTTTGATGATGTTTAGGGTAAACGAAAAGAGAGTTTGTTTAATGGTCTCAGTGAGGTCGTAGGGCCTAGAAATCCATTTAGAGCTGGGTATATTCCCTAAAACACTCTCCATGATGGTGAATTGATTGGAATATGGCTGCCAACCATATGTTCAAGTCACCCACCGAAACTATTTTCCTCTCACATTGTCTTTTGTTCTTTATTTTTGAAATCTTGGAAGTTCGGTTTTAAAGAAAAAATGACATGGTTTTAAGAAGATTATGTTCTTTGTGAAATTTTTTTCTCTAAAAGAGGGAATGGAATGATTTTCAAAATGGTGGAAATAAATTTTCTGAATTTTTTGGAAATGAAAAATGGTGTGTTTACACCACTTTTGGAAGTAGGAAATTAGGTTAAAGTTGGATTTGAAAAAGTGTTCCCAATAGAGTTTTGTAAACTATTAAAAGTTGTTTTAATGGGTTAAGTTGTTTTGAAATTAATGAGAACAACATGAAAGTTAATTCTTATATAAATGTTTGTTCCTTTCTAAAAATATTTCTAAGCTATAAACGAGGATTTTGATCTCGTGGTTAGCAGTCTTGAGAAAAAGGATGTCTAGGTTGACTGTTTTGGTTTTGAAAAGTGGAAAGTATTTTTGTTTTAACCTTTGGTATCTCTATGAGAGGCCACATTCATGGGGTTATATGTTATTATGGATGGTTAATGGAACTATTTTATGAGTTTTAGGATTTATATAAAGAGGGTGCCTGATGTGGTAGAGAAACATCCATGTGTGAGACCCATGGGGTATCATTGTTCAATATGCTAATTGCTGACTAGTTTATTTTAAAAGAGGTTATTTAAAAGGAAAACTTGATTTCTTGATGACTAGTTTTTTATGGGGTGTATTATGGGTTTTCAAAAATTTGATGTTGTGGGATGTCTTGAGTTGATGATCCCATCCCGTTTGAACCATGTTTTGGGTTTGTGTTTGGTCGGTAAGCTGGGTTGAATGGCCAATTAGTTGTCTCTTATGAGAAATGTTTCAGGATGCCTTTATGGTGGTTTGTGGTATGTCTTGACCAATGGACCATCTTGGTTGGGACATTCGGTTCTCTCATTGGATAAGGTATGCCCCCAATAAGGTTTAGTGCACAACTGGCATGCAACACAGATTATTTCGCCATTAGAAATTAATCCAGCGTATCAATGTAAAGAGTCTCTTCTTGAGATTCGTATAATGATTCTAAACCCTTTCTTTTTGGGTTTTCATGATCCTATTTTATCGAGAGAGGACTCATTGAAGGTTGAAAGATTCCTTAATTTCTTATGTTACCTGATTCATCGAAGGTGGAAGTGGTCGGGGGTTGTTAGTGTGGATGGTGTCAAAGAGGACCTTTGGATCCTTCATAGTCTTTTTAATGAAAGGGTTTTTGTTAAACCACCAGTGTGGGAAATCTGGTCATGAGAGGCTGTTATGGACACTTTCTAGAATTCTATGATTCATGGGGAAGTTCTATAAGGTCCCCCTCCATGTATTTTCTCTATCAGTTGCGATGGTCATGTTTGGTGATGCCTTGTGATATCTTGTGCTCCTTTAACCATAAAGGTGATGGTAGGAGAATCCTATGAGATTTTATGTGATGTTGGGAGTATGTATCCCTTGTGAAAAGCATCAAAATCCTCCGTTCTAGAGGAAAGTGTTTATATTTTTCCTTTAGATCTATTTTTTCTCGCCTGAAGAAACAAGGTGTGAGGTGTGTGCATATTCTAAGACCTTGGTTCAGTGAAATGTAGGGTTAGGGTAATGTGAGTTTTGTAATGTGTTAGGTCTTGGTACACCCATTTGGGATTGCGTTGTAGTTTTTTGTATCATTGGAAGAGGACTTTTTATTCTGGGGTTTCAAAATCCGAATAGTGAGGATGAAGATGCTTCAATCATTTGAGCTCAAGCCATATGTCCTGTAGAGAATATGGCACATAGTTAGGGGAAATCCCAAGGTCGTTTAAACCCTTTAATAAATCCCCATCCTCAGTATGAAAGATAGGGAATAGTTTAAACCTCTATTGTTTCCATCTAGATTTTTTTATTCCCGTTCAATGGAATGAGTTGGGAGGACCTCATGTTTATTTTATCACCAAATGTCATTCCCTCCCACATGGGTCTCACATGAGTTTTCTCAGAAAGGTTTGAAACATGTCATGATAGGTTGAGTGCAGGTTTTGTGCATAGTTAGTAGTAATCATTCCCTAGAAAAACATTCAAGTTGAAGGATTTGTACTGTTAGTGCAAGGTTTTTCAAACTATGTGGACAAAATGTGAATCCATTCCAATCCTTTAAATTTTGGGGTATTAATACTATGGAATGTGCTAGTAGGTTAAGATGGATGATTCGTATTGTGGGAGACCCACTAGGAATTTTATGTATGTTATATTCGAAAGGCCAAGTGGGGGTTTACCCCTTGTAGCGAGGAGTCTGTTTGGGCCTCCCCCTATTAGTGCCCCAATACCATATCTGGAAAATTTAAGTTTTCAATTATTGTTGGGAGCCCAATTTTTACCCCTCATACTAGTAACTAATAATGGTCCTTGGTTCGGGCATGGCAGTAAGTAGCTTTGTTCGGAGCTATCTAACTACCTACATCTCCCTTGGGTAATCGTTGGGATTTGGGAATGCCCAATGGTTTGGTTAAACCATGGTACGTCTAACCTTGTTAATTTTTTTGTTAATTTGGGTATGTTTTTTGAGTATTTTTTGGGTAGAGTTTGAGGGGTTTTCTATTAGGATAAAACCTGAATGTGCTTGATCATATCAGGAAAGTGATGTATGTTTGTGATTGTGAGAATATTCCTTCTTTAATTGATCACTGGAGGTGTTTGGGCCTTTCAGAGGCAAACTGGAGATTGGAAACTGAGAAAATCATGGTTTCTCAGTTCGGTTTGGTTTCTCAATGGCCTCTATGTGGATTTCTGGGGGAAGAAAGATTTATGTTTGGGAAATTGTCACATCCTGATTTTCAATTCCACGCTTTGATTCAAATCTTCTTTCAGTTCATAGTTTTCTCTTGGTTCATGGGTGTTTTGGGTTTGAAATATTGGTTCCTTCTATGTTAATGATATATGAAAATGTTCTTGGGGGTCTTGTGTTGTAATTGGACTTATTTATTGTCAAATTGATGGAGTTAGGTTGTGTTGTTTTGGAGTTGGATTAGTAACACTCCTAGTGGCACCACATGTGTGGTAAGTTGTCGACATGGTTATTACCCTTGAGTTGGATGAGTTTTGGGATGAAAAATATTTTTATATTGTGTATTTTTCTCCCCTATCATTGGATTATCATTACCCCTTGGTTTCCCCCATGGACCCCCCCCCTAAAATTCTAGGCAAGAAATTAACTTTTGGGTGGCCAGAATAGAGTGCATGGTTTGGGCGCACAGTTCCAAATCGTGCAGACAAACCGGGTAGCCATGTCCATATCATTAAAAACTTTTTGAATTTCCAGTTTTTCCCTCCTAGAAATAAATATAATCTACCCCATTTCTCAACCATTCGACCCCATCATCCGTGGAAGGTCTCCACACTCCCCCGAGTTTACATGGAACCCATCCTTTATGGGATTTTTTGTGGGGAATCTCCAAGACATCTTCAAGTTAGTGTTTCTTTCCATGATTTATTCCATTTCCTTAGGGTTTTAATTTCTATTTCTTTAATATACTCATGTTAATAAGTTAGGGTTTGAACCTAGGGTTTTATTGGGTGTTTTTTATATAATCATGATAATTTTGGTTACTCTTATCACCCTTCTGGTGTGGCGGAGGTGCAGTTGAGGTTTCACACCAAGATTTATGGGTTTTGAATCAAACAGTAAGTGATTTTATGTGTAACCATTTCTTCATGATTTAGTTTTCTTTTTTGACTGAGTTTTCATGTTCCTCATATGTTATGTGTGGTTTGAAATTTTTTTTGATGGATATTTGTTATGTATTTAATTTTATAGTTTCATTTTTGTTTGAAGTTGTTTACTTTTCAAATGTAAAACATGTGATGTCTTTTCTGGTGGTTTTATAAAATATAAAATTGATTTATTAGTTGTTGAAAGGGGCTGATTTTTTTTAAATTTCTTAGTTTCATGTGGGCCTTGGAAGGGGGTTTTTGAATGTGTTTGATTTGTAATACTTTGTTATACTTCCTGGGAGCATTTTATGAAAACAACATTATTGCAAACTCAAGATTATTGGTGGCATAATTACATTCATGGTGACACAACTAATGAGACCCATTAAAATGACCAATCTCGACTACATCAAAACACATCTTAACCCCATATGCAATGCATCATAGAAAACATCAAACTGAACTCCCTCTTATGGAAGACAAGAAACTAGAGCACTTACCAACTTCTCCTTCAGAAACACAAATGCATTCGAACATGGTTCAGTCCACACCAACACCTGATCCTTCCTATTCAATGTTGTTAGTGGAGTCCCAACCCAATAGAAATTGGCTACAAACCTCTGGAAACATCCTGTACTACTAAGGAAACTTCACAACTTTTCCAAGTCTTGGGGGCATCCCAAGACTCAACTGATTCTATCTTTTATAGATCCACAGTTACTCCCAACAAAGACAAAACATTCCCCAAGAAACGGACATCATGTACCAAAAACACACACTTAGAAAACGTTCCAAATAGATTTTGTTGATGAATAACTCCCAAAATGGAATGGAGATGCTCTGCATGATCCTCCTAAAATGTAGAGAGCACAAGGATATTGTCGATGAAAACCTTCACAATCATATCCATGAACTCACAAAACATGGATTTCATCAATCACATTAACACATCTGGAGCATTTGTCATAGTGAAAAGAATTACAACGAACTCATAATGACCATGACAGCAATGAAAACCAGTCTTCGGGATATCCTCATATTTCACACGCATTTGATGATATCCTGACCCCAATTCGATCTTTGAGAACGAACTTTTAGCATTCAGTTGATCGAATAAATCATCAATATATGGAAGAGGATAGAAAGTATTCACTATCACTTTGTTTATGAGACAATAACTAATACACAATCGTAGACTCTTGTCATCTTTCTTCACAAAAAAATCTGATGCACCCCACAGTGACACACTTGGATGAATAAAACATAACTATAGTAGACCAATAAGATATATATGTTGGTATATTAACTCGGAAGGAGCCATCCTATATGGATACATAAATATACGAGATGCTTTTTAGAGTAGCTTGATCCCAAACATGATCTCTCATTTTGAGGGAAATTCTATAACCTCTCCTGAAAAAACATCATGGTACACTTCTACGACCCTGGAAAATTCAAACTACTGAACATGTTAAGAACTCTTTATCATCTTAGTCATCAAGGATTATAAGAACAAATCACACCTATAACCCATATGAGGGTCTTGCATGCCAAAAAACACCGCTAGCTCTTTATCTATATCAATGAAAATCACCTGCCTCCTAAAGCAATACATGATAACCTGCACCGAATACAACCATTCCATATTTAGGATGACAACATATAGATGTATCCATAAACATATGAAATATCATGAAGAGCGGTGATGCCATACCACTATATCATAGTGTCTATATTATTTAAACAAGTCATCTCAACTTTTAATAGACGTAGTCAAAGCCAACAACACTGGAAGCCTCTCACGAATCTGAAAACACTATAGACTCACCACTCTGTGAACACTGTGGTCTCACCATTTCTGTGACACCCTGACACTATAGAATCACCATTTCTTTGACACCGTGACACTATACACTCACATTTTCTATGACATCGTGACACTATAGACTCAGAGTTTCTATGAAACCCTAACAGTATAGACTCACTATTTCTGTGACATAGTGACACTATAGAATCACTGTTTCTATGACACTGGGACACTGTAGACTCTCCATTTTAGTGACACCATAAATTTATTCAAAAAACTAGAAACATTGTTCACTAAACTGGATATTTGGAAAAGTGTTGAGGATGAGTAACCTTGACCTCCCAGAACACCTCAACCATCATCTTTTATCAAGGGAATAGACTAAAGATGTCTGATCCATTACATCCTATGTAATGTGATCTTATATATTTTTGTTTCATTATAATAAATAACAAAAATTGTTGGGTAACAGGATTTTTGGATGTTTCAATATTTATTAGATAACTTTAAGTATAAACCAAAGGAAATATATTTACACAAAAAATAGTTATCCAACAAAAAAATATAAAAACCCATAAGGAGATTATACAAAATTTTCAAAAATGAATAAAATATATGATATGAATTTTAAATAAAAAAATTATAATTATTCATAATTCATATTATTACTCATGAACAATTTATATATATGTTATTAATTATAAAAGGAACCTAATGTAATGAATGGGAATAATTCACCACTAATAATAAATTTTAGGCTTTGCCTTTAAATATAAACTAATGAAGCAAGGGTTGGAGTTGAGAAAATTTTAAATATACTATAGTTTTTTACTCATGTTATGATGAATGAAATTTCTTTTCTCGATCAAAATATTTCCTATCAATGATGTTTTCAAATGTCGGATCATTTTTTGAGGCAAACCCATTAACATTCAACGGAACAATTAATCCATTAGTAGGAGGGAAATGGATTCAATACTCGGAGAAAATTATTATTACATAAGGATGTATTGAATGGGAAAAGTTTGTCATGATTGCATATAATATATGGGGAGATACAAATAAATGGTGGTCACTAATTCAAGTCCCTAATAAGGAATAAGATATAGAATGCACCAGATATGATGATTTTTAAGTAATATTCTTTATGAATAATTTTCTTCAAGATCAATGGGTTGATATGGAAAGGTAATTTATGATTTTATGATAGATGGAAGAGGTAATTTCTCCTAATAGATAAATAAAATTTCAATCAATATTGTTAAAGATTTCATAATGATAATTACTTTACATTAAAAATCGGATAACAAGAAGATTTTTCAACACTATGTAGATGGAACATTAGAAAATGATGAGAAATGAAGTGTTAAATATCAATCATGGAAAAGTTGTGGTGAGAAACACCATAGGTATTTCTTGAATGGATTGGTATTTTCTTAAAACTATAAATGTAAATTAATTCATGACTATGATTGAAAATAAAAGAGAGAATATAATAATTTCTAATAAATAAATTCAATTTATGTATGACACTATTTTAATAAATTACCCATATGTTATGGGAATAAATATCAAAATTGGACAATCAAGAAAATCTAGTCTTATACCGCCACTACATTAGATATTGAAGTCCCAAATGATGTAATAGTGGGAAATTTGGACATAAACTCAATTTTATCAGATACTGTATTTGATTCCATATCAACACACTCTTCTATATACATCAAGTTTAGTATAGAAATTGAATCACCCTATAATTCACTATGGAATGTTCTCTTAGTTAAAATACCTAGCATATGTAATATTCAAAAGAAAATATATTAGTCTATTTCAATTAATTTTTATAGAAGATTTCTAGTTACAAACATGATTCTCATACCAATGGTTAAATTTGATAAAATTAATTTTATGTATTGACATTAAAAGTAAAATGTGAGAATATATAATTAATGGAAAGAGATACTAATTTTTATGGAAGGCATAGAATCCCTAAAAAATTTTGAAGGTACTTTTTACCTGATGCATTTTTGTAAACATCATAAATATCACATCATAGTGACATTATAAAAAATAACAAGACAAAATACAGTATTTAAAAGATAATAACATCCTAATAATGGAAGATTTATCTTTTGATAACGATTATAGTGAAATATTTTTTAAATAACTACTTAGATACCCACCTGATCATGTTGTTGAATTAATCATTAACATTATCTTGTAATCACATCACATATTTAAAATCCCTTATATAATGGCCTTGGTGAAATTGGTAAAATTAAAGAAAGAACTACAAAATTTGTGTGGTATGGGCTTCAAAATCCCTAGTTCTATCTATGAGGATCACATATTTTATTATTAATGGAAAAAAGTATTATTCTATGAAGTTTTTCATCGATTATAGGGATATAATTTCAATTAATATAATGAAATTAAATATGTTACCATGAATTAATAACAGAATTTATCAATTTCAAGGTGATAAGTACTTCACACTGGTTCAACATCACTATGTTTATCATCAATTAAATATTAAGAGATATGTTATAATAAAGATGGGTTTTCATAAAAGGTATAAGATTTATGTGTTTTCCATAATGCTTTTTTGATTAATATATACAACCTCAACGTTTTGAAACTAATAAATATAGTATTCAAGCATTATCTAGGTAATTTATTTTGGTTTTTTTAGTAATGATATCCTGACATACTCTAAAATATATAAATTGAATGAGAACCAATGATGGATTTTTCTTGATACCCTAGGAGAAAAGAAGTAATATGCAAAAGTTAACAAATATGATCTTGGAAAAACAATTCTCTTTTCTTTACTAAATATTCTCTACTAATGGGGTATCTATTGACCCTTCAACTTCCAAGATGGTGAAAGAATAGCCAACATCAATAAATAAAACTAAAGTATATAGTTTTTCGGGAATAAAAATTTATTATCAGTGATTTTATTAAAATAAATTTTGCTTACATAACACATTTATATTGTTGGAAAGTTAAAGAATAAAATTCATAAAGTCAAAGTAATATGAATAAAATTTTGAGTAACTGGAGAAGAGAATAATAAATGTAGTGATATAAACTTTATGATGTGTAAGGGAGGATTTATAGTTTATATTAATTAATCCATGAATGTATTGGGTTTTATCCTTATGAAAAAAAAAAATATTTTTTCTTGTGAATCATTAAAATTAAAAGAATGTGAATAAAATTATCTAACATGTGATTAGTACTTCAAAGAATTAATCATTTCCATGAATTTATGAAGAAAATATTTTTATGGTGAAATATGTAACCTCTATATATATAACATAACAGTTTTAGGTTTATATTCACATTGATAGTGCTTAATATGAGACAAATGATATGGTTATAACAACTCGTAGGAATTATTATGTGATTCACCACCACTCTGTGAAGAAAAATAGGGTGGAAGATGCATTAAGTAAGAAAGATCATTGAAATATATCTGTAATGAAAATATAAATTGAATAGATATTCATCGATCTAACAAATATCTATGTGGAAATTGTTAAGGAAGTTGGAAAAATGTTCCATTCAAAATTTATTTCCCATACATTTTTACTAGGGAAGATAAACAGGCTGGAATATTATTAAAATGGTCTATAAAAGAATATTAGATTTAGGGAAGTTGTATATTTTGGGATTTATATTATAGGAAAAGAATTCTATTGTTTGGAAAGAAATTATATATATGATCTGTGTCTATGAATAATGGTAAACTTAATGATGAAAATAATATATTAAATTTCTCTATACGCCTTTGAAGTATCCATATATATTAGGATATTCAATAGCACTACTAGTGGGACTACATGAATTAAGAAATTGCAGAATATATAAAAAAATTCATGGTATTCTATTAAGTAAAGTTTGGGTGAAAACCTATAAAAGGTATCATCCCGCCTATCCCTAAATAAATCCGAAAATGGGACAATGTTATAATGGATAATATTACTATACATCCTAACACTTATAAGAGGAATGGTGAAATATGGGTTATCATGTATGATCATACAAATTGTTTTCATTTGTTAGAAATAAGATATGATATACCCCTTGTGTGACTTTTTTTGCTCTATATTAATGAATTGTTATGGAATAATAGAGTTACCCTAAAAAATATATCAATTTATAGACCTCAATTGATATCATGAAATTGAGGGATTCATCATAATTATTTTATCAATGAGATATATTTCAACGCCACCTATTATCCTCAATCTAATGGGATCTCTATCCAAACATTATAGGACATATTGAGGTTATTCCCTCTCAACATACATTGAAATTATGGAATGGAGGAAATTTAGTCTAGAAATTGTTAATGAGTGAACTAATAAACTGTTAGCTTTCCAAAAACAAATCAAGCCAACTCAAAATGGAAGAAAATTTTTTCCTATAATTTGATGAATTTCATGTTTATTCTAGAAGGGTTCCATCTATTATTTAATTTTTCTCCATGTATGGGATTTATAAGGATTAATAAAAAATGTAATCATAGTAAATGGTACATTGGTACTTTTGATATTTTGGAGAGAATTTATTTAATGGATTATAATTTGTTTATGCCACAAAACCTCTGAAAAGATAATGGCATCTTACTTCTCTCAATATTAGGGAAGTACATTCTAGACCTGACACGTGTACTAATCACTAATGAAATAGTTATATCGATTGAATATTCCTACAATGAAGAGCATGTAAAAAAATAATACTGGAGGAAAAGTGTTTCAGAATCATGTAACATGACTAATAAATTTACTTTGGTGGAAACACATGATGGAGGATGACATCTGGGATCTTGATAAAGATATTTACATGAATTACAAACATTTTATATAGATTTATTATAGTCCAATTTTAAAGTACGAAGTTATTTAATGGTAGGAATGTTTTATAAGCTATTCTATTGTAAATATGATTTTCATTACAATAGTCATCAAATAATACAATCCCTTTTAATTCCTAACAATCATACTATACAAAATTGAGGGTTTCATTCACTAAAATGGCTATAAATAGTACTATAAAACATATATAAATAAGGGGAAGTACCACAATCGTCAGCATTGTAGGAGAATATTCTAAAATTAACTACAAAAATAAATGATGCATCATAAATTCGGAGAAAACTAAAAGAAATAAAATTGAAATCATAGAGAAACATACTTAATTGAATGACTGGTATTAAAGAATAAAATAAATTCTATTTATAATTGGAAATATGCCCATTATAGGGGTATGATATCATTATAATAGTATCATAGTAATGTAACTATTTAAATAGTAATCTGATAATTATACATACATGTATCTAATAAAATTAGATAACATCATCTTGTAATACTTTAACTGATAAATATAAATATTGTATCTTCATCAATAAATAAAATATTAATTACATATATATATATATATGTATTAGAATTATATAAAATTTTCTAGAGATAAATTTTAAATATTTAGTAAAAAATTATTGGTTTTAAAATATAGTAATATTTATAGTGAATAATTAAATTTTACCTCTATATAAAATTATTTAAAAGTAACATTAAATTTAAAAAGTGTACATAAAAATTATTAAAAGGATAATTATTTGTAATTTTTTGAGGTATTTAATTTTTGGTAATGATAAAAATATATGCTAAGAATTTAAAACAAATAATATGACTTCATTAGGTTCTAAAAATGATCTAATAAACAATATATATAATTTTTCATACAAATAATTTTATATTAACTAAAATATTGTATTTTAAAATATTTAAATTAATTTTTCACTATAATATACAAGCTTACAAACTCTAAAATGTATTATAATATTTTTTTAAAAACATATATATAAATAATATTAATTACCTGATGAAAATAGTATAAACAATTGAGTTTGATTATCGATGTAATAACTTTAAAAAAATCATATTTTAAAATTCCATGAAATAAAAACCTTGTGAAATCCAATCGATTTGAATTTTCCAATACTAATATTGGAAAATCCTAAAGCAAAAAACAAATGATGAATTATCCCATATTTTTCTATTAATACTAATCCATTCTCTCCCTTACACATTACTCAATAATCATTTAGTATGGTTCTCCTCTATCTTTCCAACTCAAGAGGTATCCCATGAAGCACTTAAGTAGTTAATGAATTCTTTCTCAAGTTTTGGAAAGGAACAGAGCATTGTAAGGGTTTATAATAACCTTTTTTCATTTACCTATTTCATTCCATTTGATTTGCTCAAATTTTCATATCAAATTTCGTTATATTATTTGATTATACATCCCTTGTTTTAATATTAGTGATATTTTACCATATACTCACATTATACCACATTCCATTTTAAATTATAATGCTAAAATATCCCCATATCCATAAACTCTGATATATAAATGCATACATATACTATTAATTTGGTGTGTTATGGAAGATTTATTCCAAATATGAGGAATTTTTCTAAGCATTATGTTGATGTACCAAGGGAAACCTCTATTTGGTCCACGGTTGATTAAACTCAATTTATAAACAAGTACACATTTGGAATCAATTTATAATTCCATGGATGTATATCCTTATAGAAATTTGATATCCATATATGGATAAAAAATACTTGTTACATATAGAAATTATTTAAATGGGGTTATTATATCACATATTCATTATCATTCCTTTTTAAGCTATTATAATAACTGATTATTCATTATTTATATTATTATACAATAAAAGTAAATTGCATTATTACTTTATCCTTATTCATTTATTTATGATAATTTTAATTCCATTATAAATATCTTATAGTATTTAATTTGATTGATTTATATTCACCTATATAACTATATTATTCCATTGACTTAGGAAATTATTATGATATATATATCCATTAATTTTATAAAGATAACTAATTATTTCGTATCCATGTTTATGTAAGTGGTTCCTAATTTAATATTATGATATGTATTTTTATCCATTAAATTTCATAATATATGTACATTGGACTTACTATGTTAAGGTGGGGATTAGAATTATATAACCCCTTGATGTATCAGTAGGTCTTTTGAGACCAAAAAAACATGGGTGTTTGGTATATTCAGTTCCTTATATATTTAATGTATTAGAAAAAGGCCTTGATTTATTGGTTATGATATCAATAATTATGTATTATATCAATGTGATATCAGTTACTATTATTGATGATATTATTTATTCATTTTGTTTTCACATCTGTTGATATATTATACTAATTTTATAAAGGATGGGTCTCTTTTAAAACTGGATGTAATAATTGAATTTCAAGACTTCTAAAAACCTCAAATTATTATTTTTAGATAACTATTTTGGATGGGAGATCCTTTGGGTGATCGGGTAAGCCTCAAGATGTTTAGGCATGAAGTTCATTGTTTTTCGAGTTATATACTTCGATGTATGGTGATTGGTAACTATGAAAACAAAACATGTGGAATGGTTTTAATAGATTCAAGCACTCTATAAACTATAAAAGGGGATCATAAAACAATTTACTTTTCGTCAGATGTGTAGGGGGGTTATACAACATTGTGACATGTTTCTGTAAATTGTTCATTATAACGATGTAAGGTGGATCACCTTTAAACAATAAGTCTTCATGGTTGTCACATGATAAGTTAAACCATGTCTCAAAAATATGTTCCTCATTAAATAACAAAAAATAATGATTTCACCCTCGACCCTTGAATGAGTTTCAACCCATTTTTCCTCACATTTGTTCTAGAAGCATCCCCAAGTACACCCTCTCCCTTCTTCATTCATGCATGAGATATATTATCCATTTCATAACCAGATAGTACATCATGGTCTATAACCAATATCCCTTGGTATTTTTATCCCACTAATATATACATTTTATATTTTCTTTCTATCATGCTTTCCTATTCCATTTATGTCAGCTATACTCTACTTCTATGGAATTTTTCTTGTTTCTTATTTCCTCTGGTTTTAGGCTGAACGGGTCTCTGATACTAGATGACTGAATCTCCAAAATCATAAGGTGGGTGGTCCATATTATTTCATGTTATATTCTTTCCATTTAAAAAATGTATCATTGTGCTACATTCTTTTGATTATGAGTATTTCTTTAAAATTGATGAATCATTTAATTTTTTTCATAAATCCTGGAGTAGATAAATTTCAGTCCTCCCATAAACCATTGGACGTTGAAAACATTTACTCTAACCACACCCTAGGGTAATTTCATCTTGACTCCCATGAAAAAATTACTTTTTATCATACCAAAACACCTCGCATTTTCTATTCGGAACTTCAGGGGTCTTTGTCACTAAAACACATGATGTACGCTCATCCTGTGCATCTCATCTGCTGGTACTATGAGTATCATGTGCTACACTACATGTGGTGATATAGTTGTAACACCACCCAAATGTGTTGTCTCTGATACAAATTATTGAACCCATATCTCGTCACCCTGTGGACCATCCTCATGATCACGTGGTGGAATCCAAGATAGTGGTATATGTTGAAGCATCTTTGAAAAAAAAAGATGTACCACAATCAATAGAGTATACCTGGTGAGATGACTCAAGAGGGACACATAAAACACAACCCATTCCAATATTATTCATGTACCATCATTTTTTCCTACAACTAATTTTTTCATGTACTGATTTGAAATCAGAATTTTTTTTCTTAGTGTATAGGACATCTGCTGCCACACTAACACTGTATTCCCTGGCTCGAATGGCGAACACAAATCACTTAACACTATTGCCAAAAAACATACTCATAAACTCTGGGTTTATACGGTAGAACATACCTTCTCTAATACCACTCTGTCAATACCCGTCCCCTGGGACCCGTGTTGTGACTACCCCAAGCATTCCTCTGATAGTACATGGGTCAGATACTAGTGGTGAATAGGTATATCCCACAAATGGGATGCATTTTTCTAAGAACATGAACACACACACACACAAAAATCCAATTCAATGATTCTAGAAAGTAAAAACCCTAAGTAAATAAAAATACATGCATAGAAATAAAACCCAACAATATGGAACAACATAAATCATACGATTAAAGTAAAAACATTCTAGAATACAATCCCACAAAAAAGAAATAGTATATAAAACAAGTATTAATGCTCGTATATAGATTACCCCACCCAATAGAACTATATGTTACGGTGCTGGACTATTGTCTGTAAGCCACTAGAATACACCTCAGTATGTCTGATCACACTATGTCCCACCTGGTCTTGGTCTTACTTGAATACTATAAATGAGTTGATCGTCTGCACAAGATACAACACGTTTTGGAAAAGCCCGTGTATGGGTGAGTAAATCACTACTCATTAGGGAACCTAGAAACACAAATTAAAACACAACATAGAAAATACCACTTAGAAGAAACAGTCATCTGAACACTTGTATAATTCCACCACACATATGAAAATAAAATTCAGGTATACTCCTAATGGATACTAAGACTCAAGGTCTCATCTACTACTAGCTATATGGTTCCTCTCATCACATTATTGATTTTGAGAGATCTCACCCTCTGAGATATCTGATACTAAGCACATAGAACAAGTCTACAAAAACAATCCAAGAGAACATCTGGTCTTGATACAACACGAATTTCCCTAAGACATTTGGTCTCAATAAGACACGGAGTATCGGTATCATAGACAATCTTTGGTCATGGGACTCTCCTCAAGGTATACTCATTTTAGGAGAACTAACTCATGCAGCTATAAAGTCGTCAAGGACTCTTATAAGAGGTACCTCTAATTTAGGCCCCACCTAAATAGAAAATTCGAGTCAAGTTTATGTTATAGAGATAAGGGATTCTTTAATAGAATACCATCATCCCAATCTGTATTACCCTCCAATGGAGGGTATTCTCATAGAATTCCATGAACCCTAACAATGTGTCTCAAAATGTAGTGGGTTCATAAGAATACAAAGAATAAAACTGATATGTACCACTATATAGAGTATTAACACCCTTCACTTTGATATAACACCAATACCCAACAAACTCTATCAGTGGTGATAGAGTATCACTCTAGTCCCATGGTGGTTTCCAAAACTTAATTTGGGGCTCTGTCTCTGGAGGGGATTGTTAGGAAATGTCATATTGAACCATCAAGTGAAGAACCATGGGAGAAAGCTCTTCACCTACATTGGTCCTCACTAAGTTCTAACAAATAAATCTCAAATGGACCACATCATTGTAAGGGTACCAATGAAGTAAATGGCTTGTCAGATGGACTTACAGTTTGAATATTATGGGTCTTTTTATAAAAAGGGTTTGATTGGTTCTGGGTCTGGTTAGACCCTGTCGGACTGACCTTCTAGGCTACTGGGGCATCCAAGATATTTTTTTGGCCAATATTTGTCGATCCAGCTTGCTCCACCAGTCATGGCCTAACATGGTGGTGGCCCCTGTCTCCCCCGCACACAGCTCAACTATGTGCGCTTCCTCTGGTCTATGTGACCAATGGATCCTACGGCTCTGTCGTGGGTCCATTCTCTGACCAGCGCAGCTCCAGCGTGCCACATCTCCCTAATGTTGCAGCCTCCTAGTAAGGATTTGTGCCACAACTGTGGTCCACCAAGCTGGGGCCCGATACACCGCATGTGGCCACACTGTTGGGATCCCCTTAGCCACTAACGGCCTCCTTGTGCTGCCACCATCCAAGGCCACCCCTAGACGATGAGTCTCAGCCGATGTGTCTCTCCATCATCGCACCACCCCAGTATCTTCTCGAGGTCTTATCTTCCGTTATGGGTTGTTTTTTCAAGGGTCAAAGGAGAAATGATCCCTCATTCATAAGGCAGGAAGAGGTGAAGAAATGGTAGGGGCGAAGAAGGCACAAGGGACTCACGAAGGATGGATCATAGTCATTTTTTGGGTTGGATTCGATTTGTCCTTGTTAGAAGGTTTAATAAGAAACAACAAATCACATAGATCAACTTCCATTAAAACCCCACAAAATTAACCGATTCGGGTTGAATGAACGAACCGTAGATCAACCTGTTCATGGGTTTCTCCGCATTCATCATCAAATTTAAGAATAGGTAAGGAATAATAAATAAAATAATAACATACCTAGAGGATTGGATAGATCATTGGTAAATGATATAGTTACACCCCCACCATTCCTTGATCCATGATCCTCAGTCCTTGATCGATGATTCATGATCCATGATCTGTAAGCATTCGTCACCACTTCTCCTTCGCCACCGAGAAGCTTCACCAATGCCTTTTCTTTTCCAGATCTTCTAGTTAATTTCTCTATGATTCTCAATATAATCATATACCCCTTTTAATCACTTAAATTAAGAAACACATTCCAAAATTTCCATTTTTTGTTGCGTTGTCGCCACCCTGTTTAATTTATATAAGGAAACAACAAACTTTTTCATGGCATCTCGGTTTCGCTGCATCACTGCGAATCATTAAAATAAATAAAATAATACTTTTCCAATCTTTATTTTATTATCTTTTAAAACATACAAAATTAGCATTTACCCTCGGCCCATGCTGACCGAGGTTTGGCCCCACCTCAGGAAAGAACACCCTCCTGAGCTTAACAATACTCTCATATTTCCAATCCGAGTAACTGTTTATGAGTTATAGGATTTTAAAAATTATGAATTTCTATTTTATTATTTTATTTACATCTACATAGAAAAAAATACTCTCAAAAGATGATTATCAACAGCCATTGTTAGGCTACGCCTAAGAAAAACACCCCATTATGAACTCAATGGTTGTCTGAGAGTCATTACAGGTATAATGTTTTCACACCATAACCCATGGTCATGGTTTCATTACCTAAAAAGGTTAATCATTTCATAAGTATAATATTAATTTATTATATACACCTTTAAACCCATTAATATTAATTCAGGAGGAATAATTAATTTATTTATTTATAGAGATAATATTCAGTATATAATCATGACTGATGTTTCTACTTTTTTATTTATGAAACGTAATAAATGTGAAAAATAATTTACCTTAAAAATAATAATTATATCATAAATATCTAATATATTCATTAAATTTATCCTTATGACCTAACATTTAAAAATAAAACTGAATTTGAATCACATTACTTCCTGGTGGTGGTGGTTTACACATACACATGAGCGATGTAATCATTTTTGAACGAATTGGAATGAGATAGAAAGTGGATATATAATTGAAATAGAAACATATCAGTCTATTAAATACAATTATTATATAATTTAATGATTTTTAAATAAATTTTCTTATTAGTTTAATCGGATATAATCTGGAAAACAATTAGTAAGAACATATACATATTCTTGGGGTGTCTTCCTTTGAGAAGAACATTAAGGTTTCATGAATAGGTTTTTGGGAATAATACAACCTCAAGTTAATGGGTAATGATATTATAAGTGTACATTAGAATATATTGGTGTAGCTAAAGTAATAAATTGGGGTGTATAATAGATAAAATTATGTTCCATTTTTTTAAGTGAGGGGAGGGGAAACTTGTAATTAATAAGAATATTAAAATATAAAAAAAGTAATATCATTGAAAATTGGATACAAATGTGATTATTTTAAAATATAAGTTGATATCGGATTTAAATTCATTCATAAATTCGTATTTATAAAAAAAATAAGTCCTTTTAGCCCTTACATTTTAATTTATTCCCTCATTAACCCTTTGAACCTTTATCGCTGTAACACATTTTTACCCCAGTTACAATTCAGAATGGTCAAAAATGAAAGTGGATTTTTTTAAAAAAATTTGTAATACTAAATATTAATATGGAAACTATTTTTAAAATTCAGTTCAATTAATTTAAATAAATTTATAGAAAATTAGTGCAAGAAAATAGAATGAAAATGAATTTTTAGAAAAATGAATTTTTAGAAAAATGAATTTTTAAGTATAAAAATGAATTTATTCTCATTCCATCCCTAGTAATATGCATTAAATGAAAGTACATTTTTTATAATATATTATATTAATATTTCATCAAAATAATTAAAAAATATTTATTTATTTAATTTATTAAGATAAACATTTATTGAACAAAAAAACTATTTCTTAGAAAAACAACTCTTTTAATTTCAAATGATTTTATTTAATTTACTAGAAATTTAATATACAATGAATTCATTTTCTAAATGTGTAGAAAATATTTTTTTATTATTATTTAATTACTAATTTTCATAACCACCAATCCAATAGCTCGAATATACGAATCACATTTAATAAAAATATTTCAATAGTATATTTTGGTTCATTAAACTCAAGGATTTGTATAAATAATTACCTAAAATATATTTTAAGACAAATATATCTTAAAATATATGGGTTTAGTACTATTTTTGAATAATATTCACATTCTTATTCAAGTGGTATTTCTTGATTTTTGGGTAAACTCATGATCATTCATATATGATATCATAACTCTACTAGTCAATCGAGAAATCATAAAAATAGTGTGAAGATTCATCCCTGAAAACATTGATACATGATTGAATATAACCAATGGAGTGTCACATTATCATGATTCTAAATATATATTAAAATGATTAAAATTCATCATGATAAACAAAAATATTAAATTAAAGTTTCTAAATAGATGTTTCTTCCTTATTACCCACATCACTCATAAGATGGTCATTCAAATCCCATGGGGTCTCTTTTCCCATTGGTTCTGTTGTGCTACCCACTATAGGGGTTTTGAACATGCTGAAGTGCCAAACTGCACTGGGTGTGCGGACATTAGGGTAGTGTATACCCACACTTTCTTCCATAAATGTATTACACATTGACATATATTTAATATTGGATATATATCTCTCATTTATTATCTTAATTCCTATTTCTAGCTTGGAGGATGGTCGTATTCTTTTTTTTCTTCTTTCCAATTTTCTTCATTAAATATTCTAGAAGTATATATGGCCAAAACTAAAAAATATACGCTATATCTTCATTACATTGTTTATTTTATCTTCAAAATTCATCCAATTAATTGATCCTTGAATATTTTAGTCTAAACATGATTCAATAAGGATATAAATACTTAAACATGTAAACCCATGAAACTCTAAAGTATGAACATTAAATTTGATAGTGTGCATGACATGCCACACCAAATGCGTAAGGGGTTATAAGACACTGATACTTTAAAATATATTTACTATTTTAAATATATTTTATATATTATATAATTTAAAATTCATGGAACAATGGGTTATCTAGGGTTACACACAAGAGGGAATTTCTTCAAAATCTTATATGACATGAAATACCTAGTATTAACTGAACAAATATATATTATTAAAATATTATTATTTAATATACTAAGGCTTAACCTAGCCATAAAATTAATGGCTATGATTAGAAGTAACTATATTATGAAAATATATGGTTTACCAAATATAAAATTAATTCATCGGTTATAAATTATTTAAAAATTAATAAAAAACTGATTTAATATAATGGAAAATATTTTTATTTTATGCTCACAAACCTATTTTACCCTAATAAATTAAATTAATTAAAATTATGCAGTGATATTAATTTGATATATATATTATATATCAATTAAATTTTATTATATTCCACTAATATATATGATAAGCATAAATTAAAAACAAACTCAATTTTATGCATATAATAATATATTTTTATTAAGCCATTTTTTCCTCCATTTAATAGAGATCAAATTTTAAATCACATTTTTTAAAAATTAAAAATTTTAATATGTAAATAAAAATTTTTGTTTAGATGAAAACATAACAATTATATAGGGTTGAATTTTTGGTATTTTTCTATGGAGATTAGATTTTTAATGAATAGTGTAAATAATTAATTTTTTTACCACCGCAAAATTCTACGATATGCTTCTCTTTGATTAATACAGTCACATTTTTGTACGCAACTTCGAGTTCTAACACACACCACAGCCAGTCAAACTAGACGTTATGAATAGAAATACCCACTCTTTAAGATTTTATACATTTTATCTTTCAAAATGGACTTCATTTATAGGTTTGGAATATCGAAATTATCTTAGGTCGAATTTTTGGTACATTTCTGATAACTTTCATATTTTGATGAATTGTGAAAATTACCAAATTTTAATTAAAAACAACTTTTTTAATCAAAATAATTAATATTGATAATTTATGAATTTGAATAGTTTTTAAGTATAAATAGATTATATTTTTATTATTTAATAAAATTTAGGTCATTATATATAATTTCACATTTGAATTCGACATAAACAAGTGTCAATCTTTTGGTAGTTATTATTTCATAAAAACAGACTTTTTGTTTTGACAACGAGAACAAATTTTAAATTAATTTCTTCCAGTTATAAGTTCTTAATTTAGAAAAATTGATTCCATATTTAGAATTAGGAGTTCCAAATTTTGTAAAATGTTAACTTTTATTTTTATATATTTTGAATAATTACTTCGGTAAATATTTTATTTACCATGGTAAAAGGGAGAATTTGGTAAATAATGGTAAATAAATAATATTATAGTAATATTAAATTACCTTAAAATGTGTCCTAACCATATTGGCTGATACATGTCCCACAATGTTCATCACTAGGTAGAATTTTGAACCCCATGGAGCCACTTGTAAGTGAAAATGACACTTTATAATAATTAAGATAAAGTAAATACAAAAATGATATAAGAATATATCTTTTAGTAAAAAAAATTTACATAGGGTTATATATGTTATCTATTCAATAATAAATATTATTTATAAAGATAATAAGTTTTGATACATAATGGTATTTTATTTATAATTTTTATACATTGAATAATTAATTTTATTTATGACACAATGATGATGCAGTATTTTCATTATTAATGAAAGAATAAAATAAATGGTATTATAAATTTTAAAATAAATATAATTTGAAAGTTTTTATTACATACACTAATTTTATAGGTTAATATGACATGTTATGATTGATAAAATGAGTTTATTTTCAATTAATAATGTTTTTAGGACTTTAACAAAAATCAATTACCAAATAGTGTCAAAATTGACAAACAAGAGTTTTTAAAAAAAATATTATATTATTAATTGATATTATATTCCTAAAACTCTAAGGTTCGTCCAAGATACATGTTTAATGATAGGTGTATCATTAATGAACCACTTGGGGTTGTCTTGGAAGTTTATAGTAAGTTTATGAACCATATAATATAAAAAATACAAGGAGACATGGTAAATGTCAAACTAATTAACTAAGAGCTAAAACTAAAAATAAGGTTAATATATTGACTGAAACCTATCTAAAACATATTTCCTAAGTGGATTTAGACCAATCCCCACCTTATCCTCGAAATAAGACACTTTAGAGCCATTAGAAACCGAATATTAATTTAATATAAAATAATATTTCTAGATTTTCCTAAGGTTCCCCTCACACCTCTTATAAAAGGGAACTACCCCTTACCTCATATTCACACCTTCAAAGCCTTTTGTCTCGGCCAAAATCTACCCAAATACCGTATTATTTTTCCTACCTTCATCTCAGAGGCCTTACATTAGTCATAAATCCAACCTTAGGAGCCCTTTTGATGAAATCAAAAGGAAGAAGCTGAAGAAGAGGTAATAATTTCACCACCCCCATTCAAGTTCCTTTCTTCTTCCATTCCGTTTTCTTTCTTCATCGAGCATTGGTCTTACTATCCTTATCATCATACGAAGACATTGTATCTTGTACTATAAAGACAGAAAAATAATTCCCTATGTATTTCGACTTTAAATCAAATAAAGATAAGAAGAGATCTCCTGAAAACACTAGAAATGGAAATAAGGGGAAGAAGGGAAAAGTTGAATATCCATCCTACAGTAAATGTGGGATGAAACACCCTTGTACTTTCTTGAATGGAATGGGAGTCAGTTACAAGTGTGGTGAAAACGGCCATCAAGCTCTTGATTTCAAGGGGAAGAAGGAAGCTACCAATGTTCAATGCAATAATTGCAGGGAGATGGAAAATTATGAAAATTAATGCCCTAAGCCTCAGAGATACTTAACTCAGAAAAGTCCAAGGGATCAAGTCCAGGCTTATGCGATCACTAATGCTAAGGTTTAAGCTCTAAAATATTTAGTGGTAGGTAATTAAATTGTTTCCTAAAGTTTGTCCAATACTTTATTTGATTCTGGATCATCGCATTGTTTCATATCTTCCTAGTTTACTAAGAAAATTAGATATTTCAAATTTGATTTGACAAGGGATTTGTCAGTAAAAAATCCTAAGGGAAGTATCGTTGCTACAATTTTTTTTGAATTAGTACCCATTAGAGCATATAAATGTTTTTTATTTGTTGATCTAATCGTCATACCCATGATTGAATTTTATATAATCCTCGGTATGGATTGGATTTCGGACCATGATGCAAAAATTTATTGTAAGAAGAAGGAGGTTACTGTTTTTGAGGAAGATGATAATGAACAGATTATCTTTAGAGTAGAATTGTAACCACCTAATTCGTATCTAGATCAACCCCAATAGATCAACTAAATTTAATTATTGGAGAGGAAAAGAATTAAATGTCTATGGGTGAGGAAAGGAATGTTCAAATAGATTATATACCTATTGTGGGAGAATATGTTGATGGGTTTCCAAAATATTTACCTGGACATCCTCTAGAATGAGAAATTGACTTTTCCATTGATTATATTCTTGGATCAAGGCCCATATCGAAGACCCCTTATAGAATGTCCACTGTGGAAATAGTGGAACTTAAGAAACAACTAGAGTAATTGAGTAATGAGGGATTTATTCTCCCTAGTGTTTCTCCAATGGGAGCCCTTGTTCTTTTTGTTAAGAACAAAGTTGGATATATGAGGTTGTGCATTGACTATAGGGAGATCAATGCTATTACAGTAAAGAATAATTATCCCCAACCTCACATTGGTGATTTATTTGACCAACTTCATGGATCTTAATACTTTTCAAATATTGACCTTCAATTTGGATACCATCAGTTGTGTTTGAAGAAGGAATACATTCCGAAGAAAAAATTTCAAACTAGGTATGTGCATTACGAGTTTATAGTAATGCCTTTTGGATTGACTAACGCACCCTCTGTATTCATGGATCTAATGAACAGAGTTTTCAAAGAATATCTCAATGATTTTGTAGTGGTATTTATTGATGATATATTGGTATACTCCAAAAGCTACAAAGATCGTGAAAATCACATGCTCATTATCCAGAAGACTGTCTGGAGACATGAATTATATGGGAAGTTTAGAAAGTGTGAATTCTGGATTCAGGAGATTTCTTTTCTTGGAAATATTATATCTAAGGATGGAGTCTTTGTTGATCCTTCTAATACAAGAGCAATCCAAGAATGGCTAGCACTATTGAATATAACGAAGGTATGCAGTTTTATTGGTTTAGCAGGTTATTATCGATGTTTCATCTAGAATTTTTCCCGGTTCGCTAACCCATTAACAATGATCACACGAAAAGGGGTTAAATTTTTTTGGACAAAAGAGTTTGAAGAATGTTTTGAATAAATGATGAGAAGATTATTAAATTCTCCTATATTGACTCTATCATCAGGGAATGATGGGTTTATTATTTATTGTGATGCTTCAATGAAAGTACTTGGTTGTGTCCTTATACAGAATGATAGTTTTATTGCCTATGCATCACGGCAGCTAAAAATTAATGATAAAAACTATCCTACTCATGATATTGAGTTAGATAATATAATAAATTCTTTGAAGATATAGAGACATTCTCTCTATAGTGAAAAATGTGAGATATATACTGATCACAAGAGTATGAAGTATATTTTATCAAAAAAATAACACATCATAATTCAAAGTTGATGGCTTGAACTACTCATGGATTATGATTTCATGATACACTACCACCCGTGGAAGGCAAATAAGGAGGCATATGCTTTGAGCAGAAAAGATCATGGAGTTTTGAACATGATGAGGGATGAAAAGGATCCTATATATATAGATCAAGTAAATATGGATATTTAAATAACCATGGAAGGTGGAACATAAATACATTTTCAAATGGTTTCCAAACCATCTTTATTAAAAAGGATACAAAGATTTCAAGCTGATGATGAGGAGTTTCAAAAGAAGATTAAAACGGTGAATGAAGGTAGATTGAGTGACATCGTATATGAAGATGGAATTTTGAAATTTGGGAAGAGACTTCTTGTTCCCAATATACATAATCTAAAAAGAGAATTGTTGAATGAATCTCATAGTTCCAATTTCTCTATACACCATGGGAGAAGCAAAATGTTTAGAGATTTAAAGGAACATTTTTGGTGGGACAACATGAAGAGGGAGATTTCTGATTTTGTGTCATGATGTATGGTTTTTCAAAAAGTGAAATCTAGAAGGAAACAGCCTGGTAGATTTATGCAACCTCTTCCCATACCTGAGTGGAAATGGGATAATATTACGATGGACTTTGTCATGTGACTACCAAATACTCCTAGAATGAACGATGCAGTATGGGTCATTGTTGATCGCCTTACCAAGTCTGCACATTTTCTTGCTATAAGAGAATATTTACTACTTGAATGACTACAAAGACTATATATTAATGAAGTTTTAAGACTCCATGGTTTACCCCTATCGATTGTTTCTGATCGTGATCCTCGTTTTACATCAAGATTTTGGAAAAGTCTTCAGAAGTACTTGGATACTAAACATTGTTTGAGTACTTCCTACCATCCTCAAATAGATGGACAATCAGAATGAACTATTCAAACATTAAAAGACATGTTGAGTTCTTGATCACTTGAATTTCAGGGTATTTGGGATCAATACTTACCTATGGTAGAATTTTCCTATAATAACAGCTTCCATTCAAGTATTCATATGGCACTATATGAAGTGTTATTTGGAAAGAGATGTCTCACACCAACCTTTTGGGATGATGTGGGTGAAAGAAAACCTGTAGTCCCAGAACATGTGGATGAAACGATGGAGAAGGTGAAGGTAATCCAAAACCACATCAAAGTATCTCAAAGTAGGCAGAAGAGCAATGCCGATAACTGAAGGAATGATTTGGAATTTTAGGTATGAGATCATGTTTTCTTGAAGGTATCCCCATGGAAGGAAGTTATATGTTTCGATAAGAAAGTTATATTGAGTCCTAGGTATATCAGACCTTTCAAAATTCTAGAACAAATTGGGGCTGTAGCTTACGAGTTGGCAATTCCGCCAGGTCTCTCCAAAGTTCACGATGTATTCCACGTATCACTGTTGAGAAAATACATGCCAAACCCAACACATGTACTCAACTATAATGAATTAGAACTGGAACACAATTAATATTATTTTGAAGAGCCTGTCAAGATTCTTGATACAAGTGAATGAGTTCTGAGAAACCAGAAGACTCGTCTAGTAAAAGATCTTTGGAGAAACCATAGGATGGAAGAGGTAATGTGGGAAACTGAGGAACTTATGATGGAGAACCACCCAATTTTTTTTATGCAGTAATATTCTAGAAACACTGAGGATAAAATTAGTTGAATGTGGGTATAGCGTAACACCCCAAGCTACCATGGTACTCTTCTCCTTGAATAATACAGTAGTGTGTGTTGTACCCAACATCGAGTTCTAACACACACCACAACCAATAAAACTAGCCATTATGAATAGTAATACCCACTTTTTGAAATTTTATACATTTTATATTTTAAAGTGGACTTCATTTTTGGATTCATAATATCCAAAATTAGCTCAGGGTAAATTTTTGGTACTTTTTAGATAACTTTCATATTTTTATGAATAGTGAAAATTACTAAATTTTAATTAAAATCAATTTTTTTAAGACAAATATTTATTAGTGATAAATTATGAATTTTAATGGTTTTGAAGTATAATTAGATTATATTTATATCATTAAATACAATTTAGGTGATTATAATTAATTTCACATTTAAATTTTACATAAACATGTGTCAATCTTTTGGTAGTTATTATTTCATAAAAACCCGCTTTTTGCTTTCACAACGGGAATTAATTTTAAATAAATTTCTTCCACTTATTTGTTTTTAATTTAGAAAAATGGATTCCATATTTAGAATCAAGAGGTCCATATTGTGTAAATAGGTATCTTTTATTTTTACCCATTTTGAATAATTACTTCGGTAAATATTTTATTTACCATGTTTAAAGGGTAAATCTAGTTAATAAGGGTAAACAAAATAGTATTATAATAATATTAAATTACCCTAACACGTGTCTTAACCCTATTGGATGATAAATATATGAATATGGTCATCCTTGGGTCGAATTTGGGACCCCATGGAGCTACTTGTAAGTGAAAATGACACTTTATATTAATTATGTTAAAGTAAATACAAAAATGACATAAGTATATATCTTTTTGTAAAACAATTTTTACATATGATTATATATGTTATATATTAAACTATAATTATTTATTATAATGATAAAACTATTTCCTACATAATGGTGTTTTATTTATAATATTTTGACATTGAATAATTACAGTTATTTATGACACAATGATGATGGAGTATTTTCATTATTAATGAAGGAATAAAATAAATGGTATTATAAATGTTAAAATAAATATAATTTGAAAGATTTGATGACATAAACTAATTTTCTAGGTTAATATGACATTTTAGGATTGATAAAATGATTTTATTTTGAACTAATGAAGTTGGTAGGACTTTAAAAAAATCAATTACCAAATAGTGTCAAAATTGACATAAAAGAGTTGTCAAAAAAAATATTATATTATTAATTTATATTCTATTCCTAAAAATCAATGGTTCGTCCAAGAGACTTATATTATGATAGTTGTATAATTAATGAACCACATGGGGTTCTCTTTGATATTTATAGTATGTCTATTAACCATATAATTTAAAAATACATTGAGTCATGGTAAATGTAAAACTAAATAACTAAGAGCTAAAACAAAAATATAAGGTTAATATAATGACCCAAACCTACCTAAAACCTATTGTTTGAGTGTATTTGGACCCATCCCCTCCTTAGAATCAAAATAAGTAACTTTGGAGCAATTATAAACCAATATTAAGTTATTATAAAATAATATTTTTAACTTTTCCTAAGGTGCCCCTCACCACTCTTATAAAAGGGCACTCCCCCTTCCCTCAAATTCACTCACTCAAAGACTTTTAACTCATCCAAAATCTTCCCAAATATACACTAAACTATCCTCCCTTCAACCTAGAGGCTTTCCTATAGTAATAAATCCAACTTAAAGAGCCATTTTGATCAAATAAATAGGAAGAACCCGAAGAAGAGGGAATAATTTCACCACCCTCTTTCATGTTTATTTCTCCTTCCACTTCCTTTTTCTTTGTTATTTATATTATAAAATAATAACTCCAATATCATCTATATCCTGTGATGTTATTATAAATATGGTACAACCATATTCATTGTTCTATCCATCCTTGTAATGAAATGTCACCATACGTGCGTACGTACGATTTACCATCTCCACGTCACGGTGTAATTGTTATTCAATACATTATTATTTGGATGGGTATAATAATTATTTGTAAATGATGTTAATAATTAATATAACATTATAATGATGATGTATATAAGATATATCATCCAATTATATATTATTTTAATATCAAAAGAATGATATTGTTGCTGGTGCGTACGTACAGAATAATGTCTCCATGAACGCGATGAGATTCATTCCCCACTGTATCCATTCAAGACTAATTTTTATTTGATGGTTAAAAATAATTTTTAAAACTTACTATAATTATATATTAGAATAATATACAACCTATCCATAATAAACACGTCTTACATAACAAATCATATAAAGTAAAACGAATCAGTTAACACCCGAAACAACGATAATACTAAGATATTATTAACAAAGTAATGTTAAAAGACCATATATGATATCATATTAATGTATATTATTCTTTTATAATTTAATAACAATTATTTCACCATTATACATGAGGATAACCTACCCTCGACCAAGGAAAAGTGAACGGTAAGGGTTAATTCTACAATCTCTTCATTATCTGAGGTTGTTAATACGTAATTATCTACTGAGCCCTATTTATCATCCAAATCCATGTTTCTTAAAATTTATTTCAAAACAATCTTAAAATTTTATAGACTATGGGTTAAATTCATTTATACCATTTTTTGAATTTTATAAGATTTTTATAAAGGAATATTTCCATCGTTTTCCAAATAAGGTCCTTTTTAACCTTTTCAACAAAATTAAGGTAAGAATGTATTTTTTTAACATATACAACAGGTGGAGATATTTTCCACTATTATAAAATCATTGAAGATACCCTTACAAGATTATAAGTGTATTTTCAGTGTAAATTTTTTCTTTCATAATTATGTTACTTTTAAATGATCTCAAAAAAAAGAGATATTTCTCTCAAATAGTTTTGATTTCATCTATGTCAACATCATTTCATGGATTTTAATCTTATTTGAAGTTGATTTATTATGAAACAAAAATTCCATATTGTATTGAAGGTTTTGTGATATGTTTGACTGTAAATGTATTATTTTTATACCATTCATGGTTTATGGATAATGTATTGACATTTGGTATTCTTGTTTTAATAAGAATGTTTATGTTATGTTTAAACCTGTTCACATGAGAAATGAATTGGACTTATTAAGTGATGGGTGGAGCCCGCTATATCTCATCGATGTATCGGTAGGTCTCCTAAGACGAACAAATGTCTTGGCATAAGCACTTGACAAAATCTTATTTGTAGTCTTGGCATAAGGCCTTGACTATGTGGTTATGATAGTCTTGCATTATCCATTTCATCATAATGAAAGTGTTTGTTGATATTTCATGTGATTATTCAACTAGTAGAATATCCATGTGAGTAAGTAAATGGTATTATTTGATTTTATCTTTCCCATATATTTCTGAAGATCAAGTTTATAAGGCTTTTGTTCTATTTATACATTTCCTTATTTTTTATGCTAATTTTTGAATGTTCCCGCTATATTGTTATCCTTACAGAGCACCTAATATCACCCCTTTATATGTTTTATTTTTCCTAGGATGTGAAGAAGTATCTTATGACTGACCTGCAGGGATAGTCTGAGGAGATATGTCTGTGGTCTAAGGAGACTATTTTGTTGTAATTTTTCACTTTATGATGTAATGTAAGACTTATGAATGTATCTAGTGTTTCCAAGGATAAAAAACTATTAGGTCATTGGATAATTGATCTTTTATGATCATGCCACTGTTATGTAATAATAGACCGACTCTGGGTAACTAGGGTCGGGGCGTTATAATTTTAGTTATAATCTGTTTTTTCATCAAATTTATTTATATGGATAAATTATGTTTTCGATTTATTTTAAAGTTTAATTGCATAATAATATTATAAATTAATCCAATTAAGGACATTAAGAGAAATTATACTTTTAAATTGAATAAAAAAATTTATCATAATTTTGGATGTTTTTACATTAAAAAGTTGCATTGTCATCCCACCTATGTGAGGAATTTCAAATTAATTTATGACACTTCTGTAATTGGAATTTGAAAAAATATATTCCATATTTGGAGTCAAAAAAAAATTAATATTTATATTAATTACTAATTTTTGAACAAAAATATTAGTGTAAGTGATTATAATTAATTAAAATGATTAAGGATAAATTCATCATAATAATGGACAATACCTTAAACATAATTCCTAAAAACCTATACACTTGTAACAAGGACATTATATTACCATATTTAGACCATATCCTCACTTTTATCAAATTGGTTCCATTATTGGATCCACCTTCATTATGAAAAACATGGGAATAATTCCTTTGTCAAAATATTGTAATATTACCACTCATCCTCAATAATAAATGGGCCTTATCTCCTCCCACGTCCTCACACATATCAATCCACTTTGGATTGAAAAATATCTACCCAAATATTTTTCCAATATACTTACCCTTATCATAGAATTATCTCCCTGGGATGAAACGAATCCCGCAATCCTTTGGTTCAACCCAAATAGAATTTCCCAATTAAGAGGTAACATTATTCCTTAAGATTTTTTGTTTTATTTCAAATCTCCACCCCCCCTAAACTCTTCTTATTCCATGATTGTATAAAAACACCAATATAATAAATATAGTAGGTTTTCCCTAATGGTTTTATCTATAATAAAAACACTTACATCTAATGTGTAACAAACATACTATTTTTGTGTAAGGTGAACTACCACCTCATGAAACGATGATAGTTCATTTTTCATTTACCAACATTCATGGTTGTAGATTATGACGGAAAGTTTTTTAAATATATGTTATATATGATAATAATTATATATTTATACTTATTAAATCATTTTATAACACATATATTTAATATTTTCCATTATTTATTAATGTGATAACATCCATTGAGGAAGTGTAGACTGCCACCCCCTCATAGATATTTGATTTATTCACACCAAACATGGAACATATTATATATAATTTCAGTAAAAATATATATAATATATTAAAAAAGTATTTTAATTTAATTATATTATTCATCATTATACATATCATTTAACTTTCACTCTTTTAAAATACAAGAATGAAATTAAAGTAGTGTTCATGCATACATATGACATATAATCTCCATGAACGATGCATTCCATTTCTTATCTACAATTATTATAGATTATCCTAAATACGTATACAATTATCATATATATTAAATAAGTCATGGTTTAAATTTTGGATATCATTAAAATGATCTAATGAGTGAGAACAAGAAGTAATAAATAAAAAAGATGCTTGGGAAAATAAGGCAATTAACACCCAAAATATTAAAAATAACGAAGGATTATTATTGAATGAGTAATAAGATATTATAAGAAGGCGGTATATGACATTATAAAAATGTTTATTGTTATGGTACAAATTGGTAGCATATTTTAAACCACTATTTTGGAGGATAAACACCACCCAAAAAGTAAGTTTAAGGTTAGGTATTTAATCTAAATTTTCATTCCATAGACACTTATTTGTTATTATGCATCAATTCACTTTTATATAGTGTATATGCGGAAATTAGATATTTTATATCATGGGTATCCCTAATATAATGATATTATATGTATTATTTCATTCCATCATGGGGATCATTATTTAAATGTTTCAAAGTGGTATTGGATAATTTGGAATGTTCAATGATTATTTTCCTCAAGATTGTTTCTAATGATTATCTTTAAAATCATACTTACTTCTATGATTGTAAATGTTCTCTTTAAATAATAACATTATAGTAATATTTTTTCCATAAAAAATTCCTTAAAATAAATACTTTCATTTGATGTATATTATTATTTCTCAAACCATATATCATTTTATATACAATGTTTACATTGATATTTATTTGATTAATTGGGGAATAATTGATAAATTTGTGTCATTCAATAAAAATGGATGTTTAATGAAGAATATTTTTTATTGTTTAAATTGATTATAAGATATGAGGAATTCTGTGGTTAAGTATGAAACTGGTGGGTTCCTGTTATAGATAGCCTCTCGATGTATTGGTAGTCTCATGTGATGAAATAGTTCCCCAAATTGTATGGGTTTTTACACAATAGTAAACCATCTTGTGAAATGACTTGATTGTACTGGTTCTATATACATAGGAAATATGGTATCTGATAATTATAAATTTCACACATTTAGATTCAGTTATTATTCTTCCACGATATTTTTCATCAATATATCTATGGAAACATTTCAATCTCAATTTATTTATTTAGATGGCATGAGTTTTAGATTCTTAACTTTCCATATTGATATTTCTTTATATAGTTCATTGAATAACATGTGTTATCAGTTATTTATCCTTCCATGTTAATTTTTTCTTATTTATTCCTTGTTTCTTCCGCATTACATACCCTTACTGAGAATTTTATCCCAGCTTTATTATGTTTCCTTTCCAAGGTTATGAAGGGGAAATATTTGAATAAACATTCAGGGATATAGATTATTTTAGCTTAGAATGAATCATTTTTATGTTATTTATTTTCTAATTTATTATAGGTATCATTTCTGTAATATAGATTTGAATGACTTTTAATCTGATTGGCCATTTAATATTAGTTGCTTTTTAATGATTCCAATGTAATGAAATAACACATTGTCTCTTGGATTACTATGTTAGGGTGTTATATTTAGTTTGAGAGGATGTTCACTATAAACCATAGAAACTTCATTTAGAAAACTTATATTAGGGGGAAAATCCTAAGATAGACATTGAGGATAAGTATATAACAGCATCCCATAATTTTATTAAGATATATATTATGTGGGTATTCCTAGAAATACATCCATTTATAAATACAAAAAGTGGATGTGGTTCTGGAACATATGTACCTAGGAGTAACAAATCCAACAAGGTGTGTAGGGCCTCACTCGGTGTAACCTAGTACATGAAAACATGCCTTACAGCGCGCCTATTTTCACACTCCTGGGGGGATAGTCCACAATATCATTACCTTACATTATAAAAGATTTAGATGTTTATATATCCCTAAATAATCCATGTTTATAATTTTGTGATTAGTTATGCACAAATATCTTAATTTAAGTAACATTGTATTTATATTTTTACAACATTTAAAATTTTATGAGCTAACCCTTTATATTCTATTTCTTAAAAATACGACCTGGAATGAAAAATGGTATCAGTACTCTTAGAATATGTAGAGATCACCCTATTGTGGAAACAAATATAGTTTATTTTGGTACTGATAATGTTGGGAAAATATTTGGGAATATTAATTTGGTAATGACACGTAACCTTGTGTGAATAAAGAAAACAATTCCACAATAAGATTTTCTAATTTTGGATCATGTTTTGTGAAAGAATCCCCATTGAGTTAGTGGGAAAACTGATCCAATTGAATCTAACAATGGATACAGTCTTAGGAAAACATATTCATGGAATTATGATATTGTTAAAAGGAAAAGGTTAAACTTGCAGTGTATTACCTCCAATGTGATGTCTATCGATGGTGCTTTTTAATCTATATTAATAACGGGAAAGAATAAATAGATCTCACTAAATGGAGATTCTTTAATGATAAATTATTCGATAAATAATTCTCTCATGATAAAAAATAATCAAGATGAGTAGGTAGTTCCTTAGCTTAAAGAAAAAGGAAGAAGAAATTGTGGCGGATTGTAAATCTAACTTTACAAGGTTATCCATGTATGTTATAGATTATATTTTAAAAATGGAGTGAATGATAGACCACTTATTTGATGGTGTTAATCCAAGTCACTGAAGGGAACTCGTTTTCTAGAATTTTTCATCATTAAAATAAATAGTTTTATATGCCATCAAGGTAGATAATGAATTATAAAAATATTATGCCTTTAGAGGAATCCAAGAGAAGAATAGGTCTTCTAACCACCAAGAAAAATGGAATGCATAAAATAAGAAGATGTTTGAGAAATTTCCATTTTTTAAGAATTGTAGAATATCTCGCACTTGGAAATTCTTAAAAGTAGTGGGAGACTATTATAAGTGCAGAGAAAAGGGTCACCATGAAAATAATGCAAAGGGAGGAATTAAAAGTCTATTACTCAATGTTACAAAGGAAAAGAGATGGGTCACTATTCAAAAGAATTCCCAAAATGTCAAGTGAATATACATTTAACGAAACTAAGCGATCAAGTCTAAGCATATGTCATTAACACAATCAAAGTAGAATGATTAATGTACTTTTATATTTGGATCTAAGAAATATATGGAAAAATTATTTTATTTTTTGAATTTCTCGTCATATGATTTATGAAATATCTAAGGTTTTTAATTTATTACTTCTTTGTTATGGATTTGAGATCAAATGTTGAATGGTACCAAGAAAATTAAATCCTTAAAAATATACATTTTTCATAAAACACGTGATTAAGGTAAAACCCCTTAATGTATTCTTGATGATGAAATAATGATAAAGAAATGATTAATATAGAAAAGTGATGACCACCTTGGAAATGATTAATGACATGTCAATAAGTGGTATATACTACCATTTATGGAGTTTATGATACTTTTTCATTCATGGAATATATCCAATATCATGTTTTGTACTTAATAAATAGTGAAGAATGCATGTTTCCAAAATGGTTTTTTGGTAATTTGAGTTATTACCATATTTGAAGAGGATATGTAATGAAGTTATTCACATGTTTTGAATGTAAAAATATTAAGATTCATCCTGTTAACGAATTCTTAATGATAATATAAATTTTTGATTTTTGTGACATTCTTTCTAAATTATTGGATCGTATTATTTTATAAAATTTAACCATTTATGAAATGGTTTAAGTTAATCGTTGGAAAAGATTTTATAGATTTTTTTATTAATTCACCATATAATAATAATAGTAAAAATAGTTTAAGGAATATCCAATGGATAATATGTAATTCATAGAAACAAATATTAACTTATATTCTTATAAATTGATATAATTATGAAAGTATATAAAAATAGTGTCTTGAGAAAACATTTATATCATATTATCATCATTTTTTGATGATACTGATTCATTACAATGATTTATAGTTTTCTGTTCAAAAACATTCTTCTAAATATGTTCTCTAGCAATCTCTATTAGAACATGATTGTTTTATTTTTTCTTCTATATCCATATTTCGATTTACCACCTGTGTTCTCTTACTAAAAAACCTAGTTATGGGGCTATTGTGCTTTCCTTTTTATCTTATTAAGAATATGAGATATTAACAATATTTATGATGATGGTAGTTCAAAAAAGTTTATTTTTAATACCTATATCACCAGGATCATGTTTAAATTTCAAGGATAAAATTTATTTACTGTTGGGAGAGTGTAACACCCCAAAATTATAAACTATGAACCTTGTATTCGATGGTTCCCATGGAACAAAAAACCAAGCCCATAAGGGTATATAATATCCTGATAATTTGAAATTTATTTACTATTAAAAATAGATTTGATATATTCTGTATTTTTCAATTCATGAAACAGCATGTTAGCTTGTGTTACACACAATAGATAATTTCTTCAAAATCATAGATTACATCCAAGGCCAAGTTTTAACTGAAGAATAATGTATTAATAAAATATTACTATTTAATATAATAAGAAATAACCAAGCCATTAAATTAGTGGTTATGAATATAATTTACTATCTTATTAAAATATTTGGATTACAAAAATATAAAATGAATTCTTTTGTTATAAATTAATTAGAAATGAATATAAAAACCTATTGAATATAAAAGATTATATTATTATTTTTTATTCACAAATCTGTTTTACCATAATAAGTAAAATTAGATAACATTTTTCAATGATATTATTTTATATCTTTATTATGTCTTCAATAAATTATTTTTTATTTTAATACAATATATTTGATAGGATAATGATATAAAAAACCGAATTTTATGCAAAAAATACTATATTTTTATTAGGGAAATTTTACAACCATTTAAAGGTGAACCCATTTGAAATCCAATGTTTGTAACTTATATACATTTAATATGTCAAAATAAACATCTTATTTTAAATGTAAACATAAAAATTATTCTAGGGTGAGTTTTTTGTATTTTTCTATGAAGATCCATTTTTTAATGAATGTAAATAATACTGAATTTTTGTTAAAATCTTATTTTTCATCATATTTAATTACATATATAAATTATGTTTTATATTGGTTTTATGATTTAATTACATAATACTATTAACAATTAATACAATTTAGTTCATTGGATTCAATTTCAAATTGAAATTTAATTTAAAATCTTATCAAACTTTTGTATGTTTTTACTTTAAAAACTGCATTGTCGTCCCGCCTGTGAGATGAATTTTAAATTAATTTATGCCAAATTTATCATTGAAATTTGAAAAAATGGATTCCATATTTGTAAAAATAATAATTTCTAATTTCTAATAAGGCCAACTTTTTTTACCCAAAATATTAGGGGAAGTGATTAAAATTAATTACAATTATTAATGATAAATTAAGCTTAATAAGAGACAAAACCTAAAACATTAGGCCTAAAACAACTTTTAAACTTGTATAAAAGACATTTTACGGAAATATTTCGACCATATACTCAATTTATCAAATTGAGTACATTTTTGGATCCAAATGAAACATTAAAAATGTTGGATGAATTCCCTTATGAAAAAATTACAAGAGTGTCCCTCTTCCTCCACTATAAAAGGACCTCCTCTCAACCCACTTCCTCGTAGTTCTCAAGCCACATTGGCCTGACCAATCTGAGGCAAAAAAACTCATAAACATCCCTAGCCAGTTCTATAATCATTACATTGGGCATAAATGAATCCATGGAAGCCTTTAGTTCAACCTAATTGGAGTTACCTGATTAAGAGTTAATATCTTTCCTTAATTTTTTAGTTTTATTTCAACTCTCCAACCCTCAATTATTCTTATTCCATCTGGTATAACAACACCAGTATCCTAAATATAATATTATTTTATTATTATAATGGTTATACCTACACTAACACACGCTTCCACCAAATGGGTAATGCACATATTGTATCTGTGTACGGCGAACTACCGCCTCACAAAACGATTATTGTTCATTTTTACATTTCCAACATTAATGGTTGGAAATTATGATGGAAACTACGTTTATATATGTTATATATGATATTTATTATGTATTTAAACTTATTTTTTCCTTTTATACCTATTAAATTCAATATTTTTCATTTTATGCTAATATGATTACATTGTTTAAGGATGTGTGGACTCTCTCCACGTCAAAGCGATATTATTCGTTCCCACTAAATGTGGAAAGTATTAAGATTAATTTTAGTAAAAATATATGAAATTTATTTTATAAATATGTTATTATAATTATAATATACATTATTATACATATCATTTATTTTTCATTATTTTAAAATATGATAATGAAATGAAAGTATATTTCATGTGTACGTACAACCTACCGTATCCAAGAACGGTGCATTCCATTTCATATCTCCAATTATTATAATCTATTATAAATTCATATATAATTATTATATTTGTTAAATAAGTCATGTTTTATAATCTATAGATGATGAAAAATATTTAATAAATGATAAAAAAAATTAAAAAGATAAAACATGCTTGGAAGAATAATGCAATTAACACCAAAAAATAGTGAAAATAACGAAATATTATTATTGAACGGGTAAAAAGATATTATAATAAGTATGATATATGGAATTATAAACATGTGTATGGTTTTTGTATAAATTAGTAACATATTTTACTATGCTATTGAGGAGGATAAATATAATATAACAAAAGGAGGGTTAAGGTGATGGATTTCCTCTCAACTTACATTCCATTGATACTTATTTGTTGCTATGCATCAATTCACTTTTATATGGTGTTTATACTGCGATTAAACATGTTATATCATGAACATAGATAATATAATGATACTATAAATATTATTTTATTCCATCATGTGCATTTTTATTTAAATGTTTCAAAGTGGTATAGAAAACATCGGAATGTTTAAATATTATGTTCCTCAAGAATGTTCCAAATGATTATCTTTACCATCTCACATGATTTTGTGATTGTAAACATTATCATGAAACAACAAATTTATGGTAATACATTTTCAATAGAAATTTGTTTAATATCCATATTTTCATACAATGTATATTTTTATTTCCTAAAACATATATCATTTTTGATATGGTTTTTACTTTGATTGTTACATTCTTAACTTAGGAATAATTGATAAATTTGTATCTTTTATTCAATATAGAAAATTTATAGGGAATATTATTTATTATTTAAATTTAGTATAAGATATGAAAAATTCTTTTGACTGGTATGAAACTGGTGGTTCCTAGTTATAGAGTTCCCCTTGATGTATCAGTAGTCTCATTAGATTAATAGTTGGCCAAATTGTACGGGTTTTTATCCAACAGCTAAAACCTCTTGTGAAAGTACATGATTATACTGGTTCCATATAACTAGGAAACAATGCATCAAATAATTAAGAATTTCCCTTGTTTAGATTATATTTTTATTTATCCATGATATCTTTCATTGACATATCTATGGATACATTTCATTCTCAATTTATTGATTTAGCTGTCATCTCTTTATGTTTCTTACCTTTCCAAATTGACATTGCCTTATCTCGTTATTTGAATTTCATGTGTTATTAGTTATTTAAATTTTCATGTTAATTTTTTCAGATTGATTCATTATTTCTTCCCCATTAGCTATCCTTGCTGATCATTTGAGTCACCCTTACTGTGTTTTCGTTCCCCATGTTATGAAGAGGAAATATTTGAATAAGCATTCAACGATGGAGTTTATTTCTTTTTATTATGTATCATGTTTTTATTCCCTATTACCCAATATATTATGGGTATCATGTATCAAATATATAATTCCACGAATAATAAATTGGTATATATTTTTGGATTTTATTTCTTGTAATAATTCCAATATAATTAAATGATACACCAACTCTAGGATTCTAGGGTTAGGGCGTTACGATACACATTCATCCTGAAGATATAAAATTGATCATTATAAATGATCCAAGGATATTAAACTCATAAAATATATTTTTCCATAATGTAACTGAATTACCACCAAAACCTTAATCATGTTGACTCTTCCAATTTTATATGAATAAGGTCAATAAACATTAAAATAATATTCTAAATTTATCTTTTACTCTTTATATAAATTTAAAATTTTATTACTAACAATTCTTCTCGCAAAATGTTTTGAGTATAATTCTAAATTCCAAGATAATATTCATCAATATAATAATATCAAACTCCACTGATACTTAAATATAAATGATAATATATACAACACACACAATGTGGTCTCAATTGGTCTATTTTCAATGGTTCATAGTTATCCTTTTTATGTTTTTTGTCATCTCTATTGGGTAATGTCTTCTATTAGATTATTTAAAAATAATTGATGATAATTTCTAACCCATATCCTATATAAGGAAGTCATAGAGATTCAATATCATTTAAATCAATGATATAGGGAGGTGACTATGAAGGGAAATGTCAGGCCAATAATTCGTTGATAATTAAATTATTTAATAATAAAATATCAGTAACACTACAAAGAAACCATGGTATATCCAAAAATATATGATAAATTTCATGTGCAATGAGAAATAAATCTTAACAAAATTAATATGTAGTTGAAGTCCATACAACCCCCTGATGATTTAAAAGTGAATCTAAAATAAATAAATAATATAAACCGAAATCAATTCCATTACCCCAGATACCTATTATACATTAACAAACATTTCATTCAAGTCATACATGACATTGAACCTAATTGTTGATAAAATATTCATATTAATCATGGTATTTATGTATTTTTTCTCCAAGAAAAAAGATTCTTCTATAAAAAAAACTATTCATTGCAATAGCCATTGCATTATAAAATCCATTTTTATTCATCAAAGTGGTACAGTAAAAACTAGAGAGTTGAATTCTCTAAAATGGAAACAACTAGTGTAACAAAATATATAAAAACATACAGATCCCTAAAAATATTTATATCTAGAGGATCATATCATCCAAATAATAATAGGAAAAAAAACATAAATCTAAATGATAAAGAAAACAATAAGAAATGGAATATACATGATATAAAAGCTAAATGAATGATATTAGAGTATATAATGATGAGTATCTATATTGAATAAAGTTATCAGTGGAAGGGTGTATGAATATATGAATAGTAACATAGTAATATAATTGTTGAATAGTAAGGTGGTGTTTATACACAAAACTATCCAAAAAATACACGTCATTTTATAATAGTATAAAAACAAATAATTTATATTTATTGATCAAAAAGAGATTCATTTCAGAAATATATGTTAGAAAAAAATTAAACCTATTAAAATTGAGTTTTTATGATTTTATTGTCAAATGGACAATTATAAAATAAACTATGTGTGTACATAAATAATTAAATTTTTTATATGAAGACAATTATTTTTCATCCAAGAACACTAAACTTAGATTCAACACATAAAAATACGATAATTTTCATTAATAGATAATTTTATGAGACAACTGAAATTTTTGGTCAATAATAAAATAAGGTATACATTTAAGGTATATATTATGACATAATTATGATGTAAAAAATTTAATAATAATGTAGACGTCCTATTTTCTGAATATGTGTTTTTTAATAAAAATATTATTTTAAAATAGTTATATTAACATTCCAAAATATATAAATATGTTACCAAAATCAAATGTATATTTTTAGATATCTAAACTAATTTCTTGTGAATACATATATTTTCCCGGAAAAAAAATATATAAAATGGATTTTTTTAATTGTGTAATAAACTTCATAAAAATAATTAAAATATAGAAAACTATAAATTTAAAAATATTAAATACCAATGGTATTGAAATTTCCAAAAATAATATTTTTAAATCCCAAACCCTAAAATTTATAAACAATTATCCATAATTTATTATAAATACCAAGGAAACCTCCCATTTATTTTAATTTTAAAAACAATGTGCTAGTTCTCTTCTATATTTCCTTTTCAAAAGTCCAAAAATAAGTATGTGTGATAAAAATAAGTTCTTTATAAATTTTAATAAAGAAACATTGATCGATATGTGATATAATTTCCTATTTTCATTCCTATCTTTAAATTCATTTAAATTTCATACATTTTCACATTAAATATTGTTTTTATATCAACATGGTATTCCTTGGACCATGAACTCGGTCATATAACCCCATGGGTTTTCTATAATACATTGGTTCCCTTCCTTAAAAATCACAGGATATTACCCATATGAGTCACTTATCAATCTAATAACTATGATCATAGGCCAACACATTTCCATACAATGTGATTTTTCCACTCTCACACACACTATTGGAAAATTCATAAGAGGTCACCCATCTTGATAACTATAACATTTTTGGACATGTGTTGACTTTGATAACATTTTATAATGACCCAGCCTTCCCCATTCCATGAACTTGGTCAATGAACCCCATAGTTCTCTTATAATACCTTAGATTCCTTACTAGAACGCCGTAGGAAATCTCCCATATGGGTCAATTATCTACCTAATTAATTCCCCCATAGGCCAACACGTGTTTATACAGTTTGATTTATCCTCACTCAAATAAACTCAATTAAAATTCACTAGGGTTCACCCATCCTAATCATTTCGCAGGGATAAGCATACCTAACTATGGATTTCTACTCATGTAGGATACCGAAAATTAATGTTAACCTTATTGGAATGGGTAGTCACATTTTTAAATTCTATGTTTTTTTTCTGGGGGTGTTAGGTGGTTCCATTGTAATATCATGGATAAAAGTTTAGGCTCTTTTTCATTTTTAATGTAGTTTTTCCTGGTTTGAAGGGAATCCGAGTTCTTTTTTCGGAGTTCTTACAGATCCAATAGTGTATAATGCTTTCTAGACACTTTTTTTGTATGTTATAGATAGAAAAAGTCCTCCACTGGGAACTATCTGTAATATGGACTATATAATAAAAATATATTAAGTGATAAAATAATTTTTGCTTCATAAATTCCTTTCCTGGTCAATGATTCACTTTTAGATAGTAAATTCATCAACCATGGTAAATTAAACTTGATGTAACCTTATTTTCAACATATATGACTTATGGGATATTCACAACATTAAAAAACTTTACATTGTAGGAACATTTTCCAATTAGATTTTACCATGCTACCCAGCTAACACTTATTTCATTTTATTTGATCCTTCCAACCTATAACTCTTTGATGTATGAGGAGGGATTTTCTTATCATAACTTCTTCTATGTTCTACCATAAAATATATTATCTCTATCGTGGTTTTGTTGATTCTCACTAGTAATAAGTCTTTCTTATTATCCATTTTTATTGGTTGAATAAATCACATTGTGCTATGTTTTGGATTCTTCCACACTATGGTGAATATTTATTTTTTTTATCTGGATCTGTTGTGTGATCCTCATTATGGGTTCGGTCCACTATTGGTTATGGTGTGGTGGGTGTGAGTTCTAGAAAATTTTCTTTGATCTTTCCACTTTTATTATTGTTTCTATTTTGGGGAGTAATTATAAGTTGTGGGAATAAATCTTAGGGCCTTATTTTTTGTCTATTAATTCCTTCTTATTTCAGTGGATCCCATTGTGAGTGTTTGTAACCTACGATAAGTAAGGTGGTTCTAAATATATATCATATTGGATAAACTGTATTTATATTATTTTAATAATTGAAATATAAATTAATTTGTGTGATTGAGTTTCATACATAATTGGATTTAGATAAAAGATAGTTTTCCATTGGTTTTGGGAAAAAGGATATTGTGTTTTAAAAATATGTTTTAGTGGAATAAAGGGTTGTGAAACATTATGTGTAATTTGCAACCTTTGTAAATGATTTATGAAATACAACACATGAGAATCTTTGGGTACTTAGGTGGGAGGAGTGCCTTGGGGTCATCATCCAGTATATTGATTATATAAACTTTTCTTTGGAACTATTTTTTTTTTGAACATGTTTTGTAACTATTGAAAAAGAGATATAGTGACCGTTATTTTAATATAAATATATTTTATTTATTATCATGTAATTTTTTCCCCTAAAAGATTTTATTTTGATTATTATTGTAGTATCCCGATATGGAACACCTAGATGAGATCCTACAGAGATTGTATAGCTCACACACTCCACACCCCTTCCACGATCTATACACCAGATTATATATTATGATGTAGGTAATGGAAAGGAACCACAGTGAGTCAGTGAGGATTCTATTATATTATTATTGGTGGATGGGGGTCATATGGTGGGATGTTTCTCACATATCACATGTAGTAGCTAGTCTTCTTTTTTGGTTTCCCACTATTTTCTGACATGTACCTCAGAGTATGGATTGTCTTCATCAAGTCATATCTCTTATATTGTCTTCTTTCAGTTATGGAATTCATTTATTCTTATTTTTCTTCTGATTTTTTCTTTTACTATTTATATATACTCTATTTCATAATATTCAGGTTAGGTGAAGTAATTCATATGGTTTTTGTTCAGGCCTATGGGTTAGTCACCAGCTTGTAGGGATCGAGAACAACCTTCAAGTTTATAAATGATCAGGTTGTGTCTTAGATTGTAAGGATATACCAGATTGGTTAATTACAATTTGGTATCTTAACATGGTTATTCTTAGTGTTGGGAAGTTTTTCATTGGGAGATAGCATTTTTTAGAACATGAGAGGTATTTTTCGATGAGTTCATTTCCATATCTTGTTTTTATAAGACCAAATTTACCAAGGGAAGGTATGATTTGTGTCTCTTGTGTTGATTTCTTGACCTTAATATCATTATTTTTCATTTTATTCTTGTTTTAAGTGTGACTATTTAGGTTTTATAATCATTTCTTCTATTTTCAGTGTTCGGTGATACGCCTCTCAGACATTTGTCATGGGTTCCACAAGAGGGTACAACAAATAATCCTCAAGGGAATCTACCTCTGGAACATAATTTCATAGATGTTATCATGTGATCAGTTCATACAAGGACAAAATCTACTACAAGTCCAGAATGTGTTTATCGAGGAGCATATAGTAGATGTAGGAGAAGAATAATGATTTTGGAAGTTACTATATGTGAATTCACTATATTTTAAGGGTTTGATTGAGCCCAAGAGGCAGAGGAATATCTTGAAAATGTCAATAGGGTCTTTGAGTTCCTAGTTACAAATTAGAATGTTAATGTAAATTTTGATGTGTTTATGCATGAGGTCCCCAGAAAGAAAATTTGGGATTCTATATTATTGGTTAATAGACATGATCGTTTTTATTGGAATGGTTTCAAAACACTTTTCTTCTAGTAGTTCTGTAAAGACTCTATGATGATATAAAATCCTATGGATTTTCTCTCCTTTCAATAGGGATAGAAAATAGTGTTTGATTAAATCAATTGTTTTACATAGTATGTTCATTTGTCTCGAGAGGTGGTATAAAATGACTATTTGAAATTTCAAAAGTACCCATAGGGTTTGTGACTGGATAAAATAATGTAGGTTTTTATTATTAGACTCTATACCTATTTTGAGTGACAGATATGTCTATAATTTCATTGAAGGATGTGGTAGGAAAGATTGGCTATTATTATCCTTATCTTCCACCTTGTAGAAACTTCAGTCGGGTTCTGGGAAAGAAGAGAAACTGGAATGAGCATCGTAAGAGTGGTAGAATTGGTTCCTAGTAGTGATCCTCCATTACACAACTAATTACAGATAGTATTATACAATATACTTTCCATCAATGTAGAATGTTTGGGCACACCTGATGTTCTTGTGCCACCCTAACAAATATGATCATGGTTTTGGCTGTTATAGCCAATAGAAAAAACTTATTTCAAGCTATGTCTACACCTCATTATGGTCATGAATTATTAGATCCAAGGGATAATATAGAATATTGTGCGGTATAATATTGGAATGGGCACTAGACACCATCCTCAGGAGTGAATCCCCTTCACATAGTGTATATGTTTCAAGCTGGGGTTGTCTTGGTTCGATTGACAATGATAGTAACCTTTTTATTCGTAAATTCTACAGAAAATTCTTTTTTATTATACAAGTTCTTCTATGTAGACTATATATATATGAAAGTTAAAGATTTGTTATAATTTCTAATGGAGATTATCACCAGTATCTGGGAGTCAAAAACACATCTTTTAAATAGGAATCAGTAGGGGTTTTAATGTCTATCTTATTCACTTTTGATAGTTAATATAGAGTTAGAATGTGATTTCATTATTATCAATCAGAACCTATTTGATGGAATCATTAAGATTGATTGTATTAGAAAACATTATGATGTGTTTTATTATTATCATCATCATGTCACGTTCCCTGATTTTTATGGGAGGTATTAGTTTTTTCTAGGAGGGTTGGATCAGAGGTTCAGTCATGTAATACGTTACCATCTAGAGTTCTGTAGTACACTATATTCTATTATGATTGAAACTGATGTTGTTTATGTTATTTTTTTATCCATTTTAATTCAGTACATTCCTGACAGTTTCCCATATGACTTATTTAGTATTCCAATAAAAATGAGGTAGATTTTATGATTGATCTCTTATAGAATATGCAGCTATCTTGATAACCTTTTTATTGTATGGATTTTGGGTCCTCTCTCTTGGTCATGACTTTAATAACTGTGATAAGCTTCTTTTTCATGGTTATAGGCATTGGGGAATTCGAACCCTCAACACTTTGGTTCATAGTCATGTGATCTAATCCTATGAGCTATATCCCTCATCTCCACTGAGTATGTTCCCTATAGTACCCAGAATCAACCCACCCCTTTCCTCTCCCCATCCATTTCCATTTCAATTTAAGATGATGTGAAAGTTTTCTATAGACTATAGAGAACAAATAGTGTGTTAATGAAGTGTTATAGATTATTTGAATTTGTTTTTTGAATAATACGACCTTATTATCATTTTATGATTATATTTATTAGGAATGAGAGGTGGTGAGCTTTTTATTATCCTAGAATTGAGATATATTTAAATAGTACCTTCCCTACAGTATCATCACAATAATATATTTTAACCACCAAGTTTGGTATGGATTGGTGTGCTTCCTCCACACCTAGGACACCAAAATATTGAAACATGAATGAATTAATAAAATATTTGGTCATTTATGAAGATACATATATTATTCTTAACTGTGGATGGGACACTGCTTCCCTGCCCCATCCCTCTCTATCCAAGGTAGGATAAGAAAGCATTTTGGTCTTTTCGTTTTGTCAAAAGATTAAAAGATAAAAAAAATTGATGATGGCAAGTTCCTAGTCAAATGATCGGGTCATGAACAAGGTTCATTTGTGTCGGTCTGTTAACATGCCTCCGATGTATGAATCACTGCACTTCCACGTGACACCTATCATTATGAAAAACAACTCATCTCATCATGGCATTATCATGAATTCTAAAAACTTCTACCACTTCATCACTGCAGGGGAAGAGAAGTCGTTTTTGTATTGACTGTGATACCGAAGGGTCTCGGAATGTAAATATTTCTACTATTACGTGATGAATCCAATTTTAATTTTATCCAAGGAAAGATATATTTTTCTCAACAATGACTCTGTAACTTGATCCAATAGTATTCCATTAGATAAGATCAGATCGAGCATAATTATCACAATATCAATTTTGATGATATGATAGAGAACGTTTTTTAGCCCTAGTGTTCCAAATGGTCTTGTGATCTTTTCAAAGAAGGTTGATAGTTAACATCAGTTGTGAAAAGACTACTAGAACTTACCTATGTAATAGTTAAGAATAAGAATCCTTTTCACCACGTGGATGATTTGATTTACTTGTTAAATATTTCAATATAAAATAACCTATGAAAAAAACAATTTTTTTAATCATTTCATAATTTCATCAAAGCATAATCCTGGGAAAAAAATGTCGGTTTCAAAAACATTTTATAATGGCATAACTTATGGAAGAGAAATGGATTTAAAAAATATTTTTTTTATTAAAAATCCTTTTCTTTTAAAATAACATTAGAAACATATATAAGTAACATTAAAAATAATTTAAAATATTTCATTAGGAAAATACATTTTCACTTTGAAATCAATTGTAAAAAATATAAAATTTATCCAAATATGAGGAGAAATTTGTGTTTAAAAATGAATATTAAAACTAATTATAGAAGCATGAACTCATTTTTCGTCCATGAAAATAGGAAATATTTTTCATTTCATGTACATTAAAATAAATATTCCATCAAAAAAATTCAAAAAGAAAAATTAAAATTATTTTCATAAAATTACATGAATAATTTTTTTATACATTTTATAAAAATGAAACAAGGGTAAAATTTTCATTAAAACCCATATATAAACATTAAAAAAAATTAATGAATTTTTATAAAACATGATTATGGAATAAAAATGGTTTTTGACCGAAGAGAGGAAAATAACCAATTTTAAATAAAATCACTATTTTGGAATATTGAGTGTATTAAAAGAGTAAAATTAAGGGAAAATATTTATTCTCCATAAATAATAATCAAAGAATTATTTTCATGAGTTTCTTAATAAATATATCATAATACATTGTCATCTAAAGAAAAAACATAAACAATCCCAATAAATAATGAGATTTTATCATAAAACCATTATCACTTTTTTAACTTTTAATCATAAAAACCATAGATGAATATAATTAAATTAAACATAAAGTATCATGTGAGAAAAAAAAATCTTGATATTACATGTTAAATGGGTTGAATATACCCCTCTTAAAAGAATATAGGTGCACAAAATAACATATTTCCCAAAATAGAAAAATTGACACCAAAATACCATAGCAAATTTGTAACTTTTAAAACATAAACGCAATGAAAGAGAGAATATAAAATATATAATTAAATCTCAATAATCAATAATATAGTCATAATAATGTAAATTAATTATCATTATATATACCACATAATAAATGCATGGTGAGTATGGAATTTATATCATAGAAAATAAGTGTGAGAAGGAAATCCATTACCTTAAGTCTCAAATTACTTCATAACTATTAGAACCGAATATATAATAAATATAGGTATATTATATATCTATTAAAAAAACATAATTATATATTTATTATAATATATATGATTTACTAATGACCTTCAATAACTTAATTATTCACAATTATATGTTAAAATAATGTTTTGGGTAATAACTACTTTGCTTTTCTTGTATGTTTTTATTTGGTATTTTTTATCCTTCCACTTTAATCTTGGTTAAATAATTTCCATAATTTTATCCATGAAATAATTTTCATATATATTTTTTTATATGTATTTATAATCCATAAAATATAGAAAATGAAATACAACATTCATGAAGACTGTAGGTCGTATCTACGCATGAACATTCATTCAATTTTTCATTGGAATGAATGAAAAAGGGTTAAATAATATATTAAAATTATAAAATAATTTTTCTCTATATTATATTACATATATTCATTTAAACCATTCATTATTACCTTCCATGAAATGTGTACGTGAAAAACTAATCACAAAATCTCATGAGGTGTTAGTCAATCATACACACATATAACGTTATAATATAACCCATAGAATGGAAAGTAGGAAGGTATATGTGATATAATAATTAAAATGTATAATTACATTGAAAATATTATATTTATTCATATAATATACCCTTATTTACATCCATGTATACCGAAAATGAAAAACAAATCACGTCTGTTCGTAAGGCGATAGTCTGCCGCTCACACAAGTGATGTTATTCTTTTCCAATATGTTAAATGGTAAGAAGTTATATGTGGTATTATGGATAAATTTTTATAATAATATCATAAATATTATATATAAACATTAAAGACATCATTAAATCCTTCCATGAGAAGTTTTGGGGAAAAGTGAATAACATCATTTCGCAAGGTGGCAGTCCATCATTCACACGAAAGGTGATTTCGTTTTCAATTTGATTTAACAGAACAAGGATTTAGGTTATCCCGTTAACATAATAACATATTAGTATGTTTAATATATTGTTTTTAATATATCAACATGTTTTAATAATAATATAAGTTGTTTGAGAAACAAATAAAATAAAATGCCATATTTGAGACTTTACCTATTCTTTAACAACTCCTTTTGGATTACACCAAAAGGATTACCCGTTTGCATTTATGAATAAAATATGTCTTATAAGATTAGATGAGGGAATTAATTAAGTTATTTGGGTAATTAATTATTGAGGAAATATGTTATTTAAATGTGAATATAAGAGGGCAATGGGTGGCCTTTTATAAGTTAGGTGAGGGGCACACTGGTAATTTTTAAAAAGAAAAAGGTATTCCCGTGTTTTTTACCGGGTAAAAGGCTCCAGAATGGTACATTATTGAACATTATAGGTTATAATTATTAAAAATATGGAACCAACTTTTTTAGAATGATTTTCTAGATCATTTTACCCCTTACCATTTTAGTTTTACCCCCCCCCCCCATTAATCATCTTTTATACTTAACAGGAGTAATTAATTTTAGCATTTTATTTTCCCATACGGTAAAAAATTAAGTTAACATTATTATATAATATAAATAATTAATATTCCAATTATGGAATTAATTTAATAAAATAAATACAAATATGTTTGAAATTTTAATTTAAAATTAATCCCGCGTATGCGATAAAAAATTGGATTTCCGAAAAGGAAAGTTTCAAAAGATCGAAAATGTTTTATACAAAATTGAACAATAAATTGATTAAAATAACATATATTTTATAAATACAGGTATATTTGAACTAATTTTTTATTTAATACTAACATAAATTAATTTATGTGTTTTTAAATTATTTAAATTAAATGAAAATTTTTAATAGGTACTAATATTCTTTACAATTCATCAAAAAAAATATTTTTAGAAAATTATCCCATATTCAGTCCAAGATAATTTTGAAATCATATTTTAAAACATAAATTTATGGTTTTAATGTAAAATTTCTGAAACATTCAAAATTAAATTTTAAGATAAGTTTGCAAAAAGGTGACAAAACACTTTTTTAGAACAACTCAGTTTTAAGGGTAAAGTTGGATTTTTACTTATATCTTATCTAGAATACAAATAAAATTAATTTATTTAATTTTATTAAATATATAATATATAAATTACAATAAACTCAATCAAAAAAAATAATTTCTTTAATTCATTGATGTAAAATTAATATTTTTACATAAAAAATTGTTATAAAAAGAAATATTTACTCAATTTTAAAAGTTTTTTATTTTTATTTAAAATTTATTGGATAGTGAATAATTCATTATATATACATATGGAAACCATATATTTTCATATTTTAGTTAAGCCTATTCAGACCCTCCATTATATTGGTTAGGTGATAACTATCTTGTTAAATAATTATATTTTAATACTATGTCAAATTCTATTTCAACACGGTGTTTCACATAATGGAAGCTACACTCAGTATTTCATGTAACAAAATATAAACTCAATGTCTCATATAGCACAAGTTATAATTGGTGTTGTGTGTAATGAAAAATATTGAATATATTTAACTTATTGGAAAAAATGTATTTCTAAAAATATCATGGTGTTGCATTATACCCTCTTAAAAAAATTCATCATCATACATTGAATCTATTATCGATAAAAAATGGTTTAACATAAGAAAATACCATTTTTTAAAACCCACATCATAAAAAAAGTGTTAATAAAAATTCCCAATTAAAATAGATAATGGGATGTACAAATTTTATTCGAAATAACACATAATATGTATGCAAATATGAAAACATAGGTGGTATATGAATATTTTTACATTGATGAAAATCATAATGTATAAATACTTATAGAGAGTGACAGGGAACACAAATCACAAGAAATTGAATTTTATTTTGAATATAAAAAAACCAAAAACCCTTAAAATGATAGGTATGAAAAAGGTCAAAAATATCATCATAATTCATGGTAAGGGGATAATATTTTCATTCAAGATCCATTTCCAAAAGTTAGATAATTTTCATGAGAATATATTCATAATTTATTTCACTCTATTTTATAAGAACAATCTCATCCATTGGTTAATCTTCAGTTAATTTTCACATCATCCCATACATTGGGAAATGAATATTAAATTTTTTATACATGAAGCACTAGTAGATCATAAGATCGAAAAAAATAATGATAATTCATTCCTTATTTCATTAATTATTATCCAAAATATAATTTTATCACAGGTTATCAAATAACATCCAAATTTAAACATAATCTCATTCAGGAATAGATAACCTTAAAGAGCCTCCATGTATATCCAATATTGAATTCTAAAAATTATAAATAAGGTCACTAAATTTCCAAAATAAACTTATCATTAATAAACCAAACAATATGAAGTATACATTAATTTAAAATAACAAATATTTGAATACATTGATCATATACTTTCTTAAAACATGGTAATAACCATTAATTACCAAAAATCCTTAATGAAAATATACATAATTCCTCATTCCTTGAATAATACCTTATATTATTGAATATATTTCATATATCCAATAATATTTTAAAGTCAATGAAATAAAACATCAACCACTTTGTACATAAATAATTAACAATTTCAAAAACTATCCAATTTAGTTTATTCATATCCTCATCTATTTATCCAGACATCATTATCTCAATATCAAGAACATATTGAGGGTTATAGTCCCGTAATCATTTGTTTTCCATAAAATATTTCCTTTCCATTAAATCAATTTTTTAGGTCATCATCACCATTCAAAAAAATTTACCATATCTTTAAATACGAAATTATACTGAATAATCCTTATTTATTTCATAATTATAGAATTCCAATACATAAACACTCCAATCATTCTACATCATTCTTAACCTTTTAACTATGTTCTATTATTGAGTTCCTAAACACTTCATTCCTTTTGTATTTTATTTATAGTCACTTTACCATCAATTAGAAAACCTTTACTTGTACAATTTTGTCGATCCAATACATGATATTGTCCCCTATGATATTGATTATTAAAAATTCTTATACTTTTTACATTATTTATGATGTCTTATAGAAAAATTATTCTCATCCACCGCGTCAACTAAAATTTTCATTTTTCATTAGCAGTTTCTTAATCTATGTCATATTATCTACACATAAAACATATTTTTTATAATTTGAGACATTCCCTCGAGAAATTATTTTCAACTTATAGGAAACTAGATCATATTTCCCCCTTGGTCTCCACCACCTTAACTCTCAATAAACTCTATCCTCTTCTTTTTTTGTGACACTGAGAGTTGAATAATGTAAAAGTTGTTAATAATATATCATAATAAATGATTATGAAAAACAAAAATATCCTCCACTTCAAAAATCATCAAATTTGGTTGTTCATAAACTTATTATATATCACATTCAACATTACCCCAGTTCCTTCTGGTTCCCTCCATTTACTAAAACCAAAAAAAAAGTGTGTGAAATTGTATTGATAGTGACAACCCACATTGTCATGGAAAATAACTTTTAGGATGTCTATATCATAAATAATTACTTTCAATCAATGGAACCTTAGGATATCTAGTTCATTAATTTTTATTACTTAAATTCTTCATGATTGTTTCTAAAGAGTTTTTAAATTTCTAAATCACGTCCCTCAAGAATGCCAACCCAATTGTGTATCAAGTCCCATTATCATGCACCAGGTGATTATTGAGTCCATATCAATGTTCCATTTTCAGGTTTATTACCCTTAGGTATACCTATTCTAGATCAACATCCACATGTAGTTTCCTTGTAGGGATGTAATTTCTTGTAAACCACTCCCTCTCATTTATCAAAATTGGAGGATATTTTTCAATACATATATTTATCGTTACACTTCTCCATAGAGATATCGTAACACATATCCCTAAACATATACCTTGGAATCACACTAATGTTTTATCATCCTAGTTAACAAACGTTAACTAAATCTACACTAGGATGCCAATTTTAAGGACGCATGATTTACATACATAAATATTACATTATTAATGTGAATATTAAATCTATTACACAAACACGCACCTAAGGATTGTATTTTTTGTACCTTCAGAAACTAGGACACAACCAAAAAGGGTACACCAGTGATCCACAGAATCTCTCATTAGTTCATCAAACTATCACCCTTACATTACATACCAAACACAGTCCCTTTCATCATAAACTATGGGAGGGAAACATACAAAACACTGAGATCATATCATCGATAAGGGTAAACTTGGGAGATATCAACATATTATAATTATAAAGGTATGAGAGCCTGAAAATAATATTTGAAAACCATACCATGAATATAATATATCATAAACAAGATTCTGGAAATAAGTCTTGGTAGTTCATAAGACATGAATCATAATGGATTCAAAGAACAGAAACCATGATAATATAACATTTTCATAAGACATATATTTTTAGAATAAATATAAGTTTAGAAAATCAATTCTAGGTATTAATGTATCATTGAAAAAACTATCATACTGTAATGTGTTCACTCCCTAAACCATCATAGTAGTCAAGGTTCACACTCAAGACTAAAATAATGGAAAAAAGTACCTTACTGAACTAGGTTCACACTCCATTCTAGTACAATTTATCTCATGTGCTATCAATCTTTACTTAATGAATTGCATGGTGATTTATTTCCCACACATGACATAATAAAAATTATAAAAACATGTTCCACTATATCATAAAACAATCATCATATGATAACCCAGGAAAATAACTTGGTTTTAGAAACATTTCATTATAACATAACCTATGGAAAAGAAACAAGATTCATTATTATTTCAACATTTCATCATTTTAATGACCCAAAATTTTATCAATAGAATTCATCCCTTCATATAGTAATTTCATATAGTATTGATCATAAAAAAATCAGTTATATACCATAAAAAGATCTTTATAAATGATTAATTAATGAAATAGGATGTATTTCTAGATGGTAAGGATCATATACTAATGTAACAGTAACTTGACCTTAAGAATAGTAATATGACCCTTATGAATAGTATACCAATAAAATTAATAGTAAACTCACCCATGTAAGTATAAATACTATTTAGACATCTTATAAATTAATATATGATACAATTATATCATATTATATAAAAATAAATGTTTTAAAAATTATTAATTAAGTGTTTTCATTTATATAAGTCATAAATATTTAATTACTTTGTTATAAGTAACATAATAATTTAAAATAAAATTTATTTTCATTAAATGTATCCATAAATTAATATTTTGATGCTTTATTATTTTAAGATAGATATATGATAACTTAAATAATTTTTCAAAGTGTTAAAAAATCAGTTATAATTTTAAAATCTATATTTAACATGTAAATGATTTTTTATTAATTAAAAATAAAATTACACATATTTATAAAATTATTTTCATAAAATGGAGTTAATTTTTGAATAATACACATCAAAAAATTGTTATGGTTAATTTTCGGTATATTTTATGAAATACCTGATTTTTATGAATAATAAAATATGTTAATTTACTGTATATATTCATTATATGTTCAATAAATTATTACTTGATTCATCTCTAACATGATCACTATAATATCAAAATATCATTATATAATATAACATATTTAGTGATAATTATCAAACTATTCATATTCTTGACCCAAAATAATAAACTAATGACTATAATAATGAGAAAACAACCATCTCCTCCACTATAAATACCACCCCTCGACACCTCTCTTCCTCAAATATCTCAAGCCTTGATACTTGTCAAAATTATGCCCAAATATCTCCCCAAGACCCTCTCCCATGTCTAAGAGGTTTTGGTCTCATAAAAATACCAAAACCTTTTCTCTAAGAAGGTTTTCATGGATGATAATTCCAAGAGGTAAAATCCACTTACTTTTTCTTTTAATTCTATTTCAGTTTCATTTATTTTTTTCTCTTATACTCACCTCCTCTTATAAAAATGTAACTATAAATCTCGTATAATTGATATACTAGTATTATATCATGTTAATTTAAGAACCCTCTTTAATCGCTTCCCTCTCTCACTCTCTTTCATTTTAAAAATGATATCATCTCCCATGATGTGTCAATTTACCGACATTGTGGAAGATACATTTTAATTTTCCTTAATGCCATAAGGTCTGTAAATAAAACTATTAAATGTTTTAAAAAATATTTTAAATTTTATTTTATAACTCTTTCTATGCTATAAAAATAACATATATACATAATACTAAATGATAAAAAACAAGTTTGTTGTGATTGAAAATCCTCCTAAATTAATATAAAATGATCATTTTTTAATTTTATAGAATGATTAAACCTCATAACCTATAAAAAAATATTTATAATATCATTTAATCTTATACAATGTCATTAATAACATATAATAAAAAAATTCATATTTATACTCATTTTACATGAACTCCCATTCATGTATATAAGTGAATTGATCTTAAAAATTAAGAAAACAAACACTCCTAAATAGTGAAATTAAACTCTATAACTCATCAAAAGACCATAAATGAACATAAGAAAATAATAATGAATAAAATTAAGTCATATATGGTTATTTAATTATTAATTAATTAATAAAATATGATTACGTGGGATATTAAAGTGAATAAATCATTCCTGCATAAGGTAAAAAGATTTCTCAAACCCAACTCTCCTCCTTTGGGTTTTCCCTATTTCACCCCATTTTCATTATGGATATTCCATTTTTGGTCCTTATATTTCATTTCTCTATAATTATATAGTATTTTCTATTATATATATGTCTTTACATTATTTTATGATAAACATAATGTTTTCCAAAATAACTCTTCCTCCAAAAAAATACACCTTTTACTTCTCTTGAGATTGTTTCATTTTTATTCAATATTGATGATTTCTATACCAAGAATGTAATTCCTAATGTTTTTCATGAATGTATGATTTATGAAATTAAAATAATTACTTTACATGTGTAGTTTTATGTTCAATATTGATATAAGGTCTATGTGGCATGCATGATTGTTTAAATGTTATCATGGGTTTGATGCGCCATGAATTATATAGCACCTGAAAATTTTAGGACATGAAAGGAGCGCCTGGAATAATAATTTTCTTTAATTAATTGGGTAATGTGGTTTTTCTAACCATTAAATGTGATTTATATATGAATATGATGCTAGATTTGTTCTCATATATGTGTTGTATTTGACCACTAAGACATGATGTTTCTTTTTTATGCATTTCCAAATTCCATGCCTTTATTTAGTGCTTCCTCTCTTGATTATGACGATGAACCTATGCATTTATTTTTATGATGATTATTATTCTCACCCATGTTATATTGATTCATGTTCTGATCTGTCCACTTACTGAGATTCGAACCCACCCCTTTCTTGGTGTATATACTTATTTTATTACTTCTAATAAGGAGAACGTGGGGGAAAATAAAAATAAAGAGAAGAAATAATTAAATAAATGTTTATGTCTTAATTTTTAAATGTTATGTATTGTGAAAATTTTCCCAAGACAATAAACCTATGGATCCCGATTGTGTTATGATTTTATTTATTTTTATTCAAAATAATGTAATACGTTTTATATGAAAATTAGTGTTGTTATCGATTGTATTAGAGCCAGGTATAGTTAATTTTGGAATTAATATTACAAAACCTTATTAAAAACCCTTTGTATGAAACTGAGAATAATGTAATCACCCCAAAATCTTTTTCAAAGAAAGGGATCCCACAGAATATTTCCATTGAGTTAACTTCCTGAGGGGCTAAATTATTCATAACTTCTTGACCTATGTGTTTTTCTAACCTTTTCCATTATTGAAAATTGTGGGAACTAGAAGAAACCATGCCAACAACCCATGTGAGGGAGAATTAAATGATTACCCAAATGACATACCCAATTATTAGGGAGGTGAATTTCAAAATTTCATGGTGATTCTTACCCATCTATCTTAGGATAATAATAATAACCTCACTAATTTGGAACCTCTACTTTCACCTAAGATGGAGAAACTGGACATTCAGTCCTTTATGTGTCAATAGAAACCAACTTTTAGTGTATCTTATGATCCACTTGTCATGGAATTGTGGGTAAACTAAATAGAGAAGATATTTGGGTACTTAACTGTTCTGAGACATAGAATTTTACTCTTTGTGTTTATCATTTAGATGGAGAGGACGGACAATAGTGGGAATTGATTAAGAACACCAAGCCATAGAAAGAAATTGAAGTTATGGAGTGGGAATACATTAAGTTATTTTTTTCAAAACAACTATTTCCCTCAAAAGATTTATAAAAATATTGAGAGAGAATCCATAGAGCTAATAAAAATTAAAGAGTATATATAATGACCTATGAAAAATAATTTACAAGGCTTGCAAGGTATTGCTATGAGTTTTGTTATTAAGAATGATATAAAAAATGATAGATTATTTAGTGGTTTAAAATTAAACCTTCAAAAATATGTAGAAATTCAAGACATTGGGAGTTATGATGATGTTTTTGTATGTCATCTCAAAGTGGAGATGGATTTTGTAGAGTGGTAACATGCCTATAGTGATACGAATAAAAACGAGTTTAAATATTTGTATCAAATGAGAATGGTGGGAAAAATAACCAACCAGCCATGTGTCAAAAAAGTTGGCTGAAGCATCCTTAGAACTGCCTCAAAGGGATGGGTAAATGGTTCAAGTGTTAGAGAGATGGACACCAAGATTTTAAATTGAAAAGGCATGAAGAAGTAAGAAAAATATGTTTGAGGAATGGAGATAACCACCCATGGTAAAATTATACAACAATAGGTAGTAGGGGAACTATGAAAGATAATGCACTAAACCTCAAGTCATTGAGGGTAATCAGTGTCAGCATCAACCAAATCCAAAGCAAAAAAAGGCAAGGCGTATTCCATCACTACTGCTGAAGTGGAGAAACAAACTTAATTCAAACAAGGTTTACTTACTATTCACTCTATAAAATAAAATGTCCTACTTTATCCAGTTTTTATTCATTCCATTACTTGTTAGAATTTTTCTTGGATAATTGAATAAAATCCCCCAAACCATGAAGAATATATATATGTAATAACACAAAGTGGTGTTATCAATTCAACCCAAGTGTTGGACTCTTCTTCAGCTGGTATATGTGGTAACATTCTTCCATCGAATCTCGTAACACTTCGCTTTGTCGAATTTGATATTATATTGTGGATGGATTAAATCCTATTTTATAGATCACATATCAACTCTAGGTAAAGTATAATATCTATCCATATTCCTAACCACCCCCTCATCCCCTAAATATTCATGGAATATCATGAATCTTCTTCGGAAAATTCTTTAACGTTGTCAGTGTTGGTTCTCTGTGAAGAAGAATTCCTTTCCCAAATGTTTGAGTTAAGGAAGGTATCAACCAAGAAGAAATTTCCATTTTAGGAGAATACAATGATTAATTCTCTAAATATTTTCCCTGAATTCCACGGGATTTTGATGTAGATTTCTTAATGGAACTCATACCTTCAGCTAATCCTATCTCAATGTGTCCCTATAGGATGGATCATATCATATTGGAGGTGTTGAAGAAAAAGTTATAATAGAATTTGAAAAAAAAGGTTTATATTTCCTAGTGAATCATCTTGGGGTGATTTCATGATATTTTTCAAGAATAAGTATGGATAAATGTGGTTGTGAATCATTTATAGTTAACTCACCAAGATCACCATAATGAAAAAGTATCCTCTTCCAAGGATTTATGATTAGTTCGATTAGGTTTGGGAAGTTCAGTACTTCACAAAGGGGGATACTCACTCTAGATATCATCATGTAAAGGTGAATAAGGATTACATTTAGAAAACTAACTTCCTTACAATGTATGGTATCTATGATTTTCTGGTGATTCCATTAAAAATTTCTAACTCAACTGAAATATTCATGGTTTTTATGAATAGAGTTATTAGAAATTACATTCAAAAAATTTTAGTAGTATTTATATACAATATTCTCATCTTCTCAAAGAGAAATGAGGAACATGAAGAACATATAAGGATTTTTTTGGTGAAATTAAGATATGATAAGTTTTATTCAATGTTTAGAAAGTGTGACTTTTGGATGTATAAAGTCACATTCTTGGGACACATGATCAAAAGTGAGGGAATATATATGGACCCTTCAAAAAAAAGGAAAGTTAGAAATGGCATAAACCCTCTAATGTCATAGAAATCCATATTTTTGATGGCTTATAAGTATACTATCAACATTTTTTAGGAAATATATCATGATTTCCTAGCCTGTTATCTAAGTTAATAAGTAAAGAGGTAAAGTAAGTATGGATGGAAGAATGTGAGGAATCCTTTAATGAGCTAAAGAGAATGTTGATCAGTACACCAGAAATTTCATTACCAAAAATTTGAGAATTACTTGTGATATATAGTGATGACTCAAAGAAATTATTGGTTTGTGTACTCAGGAAAATGATAATCTATTATCATACACTTCATGACAGTTGAAGATCCATGAGCACAACTACCAGACACATTATCTGGAGATAGGAGCTATAATTTTTTCCTTAAAAATCATGGAACACTACCTCAATAGTTAGAATTGTAAAATATATACCGATCATAAGATCATAAAGTATATTTTCACACAAAAGGATATCAACATGAGACAAAGGTGATGGTTCGATCTAATCATGGACTATGATTTCTATTTTAACTATAATCCTGGAAATGCAAACAAGGAAGTTGATTCTCTTAGCAGAAAAGATCATGCTACAATTAATATGATTCAGATTGAGAAAGACCCTATCCTCATGGATATTTAGTGTATGAATATCGAAATCATAATAGTAGGGAATAAATCCTACCTTTCCCAAATGATTTTCCAACCATATATCCAATATAATATTAATTATGGACACAGGTCTGATCCAGAGTTGCAAAAGAATGTGAATGCAGAAAAGTAATAGAAGATGTTGGAGTTCCATATAGATGATGATGGTGTGATTTGGTTTATAACATGGATTTGGGTGCCTTAATCACATGGGATAAAGAAGGAGTTATTTGATAATGAACATGGATCAACTTTTTTATCCACCCTAGGAGAACCAAGGTGTACCATGATGTCATATAACACTTCTAGTGGGATAACATGTAGATGGAGATTGCAGATTATATCCTAAGGTGCTTGATATGTTAGAAACTTAAAGCTAAGTGACAGAAGTCCAATGTAATGATTCTAAAATTTCATATACCCTTGTGGAAATGGTATAATTTCACAATGGACTTTTTCATTAGTCTCCTGGAGAAATCTAAATGAAATAACGTAATATGGGTTGTGGTGGACTAACTCACCAAGACTACCCACTTTATCACAATCTAAGAAGATTTATCACTTGAAAAGATTTAAAGATATATGTTAATTAATTGGTGAGACTACAAGGGGTTTCACTTTTGATTGTCTTTGATCATGATCCCAGGTTCACATCTAAATTCTTGAGGAGTCTTCATCATGCTTTGAGTGCTAAATTAATTTTTAGCATGGCCTATCTCCCCCAAAATGATGGCCAATATGAAGGAACTATTTATGTTTTCAAATATATTCCAAGATCCTTCTCATTATAATTCAATGGTGGATGGGATTAGCATCCACCATTGGTTGAGTTCGTATACGACAATAGCTTCAAGTGAGGTATTCAAAAGGATCCAAATGAATCTCTGTATGTAAAGTGATATAGAACTCCAACCAATTGGACTTGATCATGTGTCAAAGATTATATATATAGTTCAATCCATCCAAAAACATGTCAAATATTTTCTCAGTCAGAAATATAGTTATGCTAACAACCATCGATGTGACTTTGTGTTCAATGTTATAGATAAAATATTCTTTCAAATATCACCATGGAAGTGGGTCATGTAGGTTGGAAACAAAGGGAATTTAATCCCAAGATAAATTTTCCCCTTTCAGATCCTTGATCACATATGAGTCATGGCCTGTTGTCTTTCACTTCCACCAAAAATTGGAATACGTTCATGGTAAGTTCCACCAATCACTCCTAAATAAGTACATACTATATCAATCACATGTACTGAACTCATTGGTCATACAGTTGGATGAGCACCCTTATAAGGAGCATCTAGTAAATATTATAGATTGGAGAGATAAGGTTTTACACAACAAGACAATCCAACTTATAAAAGTGTTGTGGAGGAACCATAAGAATGAAGAAGCTACATGGGAACTGCAGGAGGCGACGAAGGAGAATTACCCTCACCTATTTATGTAAAAACAAAATTTTGAGTGTGAAATTTCAATATGGGGGAAGAATGTAAAGACCCAAAATTTTATTAATATAATTCATCCCTTATTACAGTAATGTAATATAATATAAATCACATAAAATCACCTATATACTATAATAAAAACTAAATAAATGAATAATTTATGAAATAAGAAGTATCTCTTGATCTTAATGAACCTATACCGATGAAATAGTAACATGGCCTTAAGAATGGTAATATGACCCTTATGAATATTAAACAATCCAAATAAATATTAATATCACCCATGAAAGTATAAACAAAATTTACGATTATTCTAAATGAAATTATGATATAATTATATCATAGTCTATATAAATAAATGTTTTAAAAAAATTTAATTTAGGGTTAGCGTTTTTATAATTCATAAATATTTAATTTCAATTGTATGATTAATTTAATAATTTAAAAGAAAATTTATTTTAATAAAATGTATCCCTAAATTAATATTTTATGTCTTTTAGTTTTAAGATAATTCTATAAGACCTTCTGTAATTTTCAAAAGTGTAATAAAATCTGTTATAATTTTAAAATCTATATTTTCCACGTAAATAATAATTTTATTTAAAAATTAAATTAATCAAATTTAAAAAAAAAATTCAAAAAATTAATTTCATATTTTAATTGTACGCATCAAAAAGGGTTAAGGTTGATTTTTATAATTATTCTAAAATAATGAATTTTGGGTGAATAGTAAACTACGGTAATTTACGATATATATATATATATATTCACATTATAATTTAAATACACTATTCCTTGTGTCATTCTAATGTAATAACCATACTATTTAACTATATTTCATTATTTTAATATATTTTGTGATAATTCCAAAACTATCTGTATTCTTGAACCAAAATAATATACTAATGAATATAATAATGGGAAAACACCCCACTCTTCCACTGTAAATACACCCCTCGCAACCTCTTTTATTCACACATTTAAATATTTTATCCTTGACAAAATTCTACCCAATGGCCTCCCCAATACCCTATCCCATTTTCCAAATCTCTTGGTCTCATTAAAAGACTAACCCATTTCCCTAAGTGGGTTCTCAAGGATGGTAATTCCATGCGGTAAAATCCTCTTCTTTTTTCTTTTAATTTATTATCAATTTCATTTATTTTCTTTTCAAATAATCACTTTCTCTAATAAAAATATCATTATAACTACATTATGATTGATATATAGTTATTATATCATGTTTATGTAGTAGTAGTCATTAAACTCACCCCCATCCCTCTCATTTATTTTAAAAATGAAATCAGCGCTCGTGATGTGTAAATTTACTGAAATTATGGATGATTATCTTTCATTAACACCTTAAAATATGTTAATAAAACCATTAAATGTTTGGAAAAATAATTTAAATTTTATTATAAAATATTATTAATATATGTAAGTAAAATTTACACAAAATACTAAATGAAAAAATAAAATGAGTTTGTTGTGATAGAAAAACCCCCAAAATTTAAATAAAACTATCATCATTAACTTTTATCTAATGATTCATCCTAATAAAATATAAAAAATTAATTATAATAGAATTTAAACTTATTTAATATCATTAATAACATAGAATTACTATTATGTATATTTATCTTCATTTTTCACGAATTTCTATTCATATATAAAAGTTTACCGATCATGGATACTAAGAAAACGAACAATTCCAAACGACCAAATTAAACTCTATAACTCATAAAAATTCCCAGATAATAACTTAGTAAAACCATAATGAATAAAATTAATGTATAATTGGTATTTCACTTTTTAATTAATGAATATAATGTGATTATATAGGATATTAATGTGAATAATTCATTCATACATAATATGAAGGGATTTCTCGAACCCAACTCTCTTCCTTTCAGTTTTCCCTCTTTTTCCCCATTTTCATTTTGGATGTTCCATTAATTTTTATTATATATCATTTCATTATCATGATATTATATTTTATGGGATAATTTTTTTTATTTTAGTTTATGATAAAAATAATTTTTCCAAACAAATCTTTATTAAAAAACACACCTTTTACTTCTCTTGAGATTATTCCCTCCTCACTCAAGATCGATGATTCCTATTAGAATAATGTTATTCCCAAATTTCATTCATGAATGTGTGATTTATGAAATGAAACCCATTATTTTCTATGGTTTATTTTATATTCAAGATTTATATACATTCTATGGGGTATACCTGATAATCTAAATGTAATGATGCGAAGGGTGAGCCTAGAATTATATAAATCTTCATTTTGTTGGGTAATGTGATTTATCTCATGAGAAAAGCTGATTTATTCTTAAACATGATGCTATATTTTTTCAAAGCTATGTGTGCTACATTTCCACTAAGATGTGATGTTTCATTTGATTTCATTTCCACATTCCATTCCATTATCTAATTTGTACTCCCTTGAATATGATGATGATCATATTCTTATATTGTGATAATGATGCTTATGCTCACCCCTGATATATTTATTCACGTTCTAATCTATATTGTTAATGGGCTTTTATCTCACCCCTTTCTTGATGTATATACTCAGTTAATTCCTTGTACTAAGGAGAACACTAGGGCCTATATGAATAAAGACAAGAAGGTATTAATAAATTTTTATGTCTTGTTTTGTAAATATTATGTATGGTCCTAATTTTACCGAGACACCAAACCTTTAGATCCTGGTTTTGAAAATATTTTATGTTGTTTCTCTTAAAAATTATGTAATAATTTATTTAAGAAACGTACGACCTCTATAATCATAACATGGGCTATGGAAAATAATCATGTTTCAAATAATTTTATCATGGTATAATTTATCGAAGATAAATGGGCTTCATAAACATATTATTTTAAAAAATATAAAATATTATGAAAAAAATAAATATGGTATCCTAGAATTATATCTCTAATAAATTATATGTAACATTAAAGGATATAATCACGTAAATAATACTCTTTTGAAATATCACTTGGAACATTCTGAAGAATAATATCCTTTCCACTTTATAAAACACTTTTCCAAAAATGATACATCTTCAAAATCCTTTTCTTTGAAAATAACCTTGGATATATATAAGGTAATATTTAAAAATCATTTATAACATTTCATGAGGAAAATATCTTTATCCTTTGTAATCATTCATTTAAAATCTTAATATTTCCCAAATATTAGGGAAATAAAATTTGACAAGAATGATGAAATGTGTAAGGGAAATTTAACTTTTTGATCAGTCCGGATAACAAGAAATATTATTCATATCCTTTATGCTAAAAAAAATATTCCATTAATATTTTCAAAAAAATACAAATGGGGCTTGTTTTTTGAAAATGACATAAATATTACTTTTAAACCATTTTAAATAAATCTGAAAATGTGTAAGATTTACTTTTCGAAATCATTAATTTATATTAAAACATCTTTGAAAACATTTTTAGAAAACATGGGTATGGAATAAAAAGGGTTTTTGATCAACGAAAGAAAAAACAATTTTTTTCATTATGGAAATTATTTAGGAATATTGAACCTATAAAGAGAGTAAAATGAAAGTAAAATATTTATTTTCAATAAATAACTATTTAAGAATAAATTTAATTGGTTCCATGAGATATATATCATAATATATCATCATCAGAAACATAAACATAAACAATCCCATTAAATTATAAGACTGTATCATAAATCCCAAACATCTTTAGAACATTGAATTATAATCCCCCTGAAATAATAACATTAAATGAAACCTAAAATATCTTGATAATAGGCAATTCATGATATTATAAGTAATTTTGGTTGTATATACACCCGAAAAAAGGATATATGTTCATAACATAACCTACGCACACAGAAGAAAAATTGTGACCATAATTCCTTACCACATTAGAAAATTTAAAACCATATACCACACTAAAGATAGATTCAAAAATGGATTTTAAAATCCAAAAAATTCTCTAGATAATAATCAAAAAATATATTAATGATAAGTATATACCCCTCATAAAATTAACACTTTGTGAATATGGAAATTTTCACATAGAAAATAAAATTAATATGGAAATACCTTACCATATGTCTAAAATCCATTTGTACATATTCTAACCTCTTATATAATAAATCCAAGTTTATTATAAATCTTCTACATGAACATAATTATATATATAATAAAATATATTATTTAATTATGACATTTTATTACTCTTTTATAAACAAATCCTTGTTAATCACACATTTTGGGTAATACATCATTATTTTTCTTGTTTGTTTTGGTATTGTATTTTTGATTATTTTCCTTTGATCATGATTTTTTCATCTCTATAAATTTAACCATGATATAACCATCACATATATTTAGTATATATGTATTTATCTAAATCTATAAAAAATGAAAAATGTAATACAAGATGCATAATGATGGTAACTCATACATACGTATGAATTTGTTCCTATTTTTCAATGGAATAAGAGAAATAGGGGTAAAAATTATATTGTCATTCCAAAATTATTGTTATTTCTTATATATCACAGTTTTTTAATGAAAATTATCTGCATTACCTTCCACAAGAATTGTTCATGATGAAAAATCACATCACTTGGTGTAGTGGTAGTCCACGGTAAACACAAAGGACATTATCATATGATATGTATTCATTTAATATAACCTTAATACCATCCAGGTATTAAAAAATGAAAAATGCATCTCATCGGTTTGTGAGGCGACAGTTTTTCATACACACGGGCGATTTTATTATTTTCCAAATGGTTTGGGGTATGAAGTTAGACATGGTATTAGAATATTACAGGTATAATAATGTAATAAAGTTCATATATAAATATTAAGTCCATAATTTTATCCATCAATGAGAGGTGGTGATAGAAAACTAATAAGATTAGATCTTGAGGTGGAAGTCCGTCGTACACAAAAATGACTTTTATATATCCCATTTTATTGATGTGGTCAATTATTTGGGTTATTCTATTAACATAATTACATCTCATTATATTTAAGATGATAATATTTTTATATTATAAAGTTTTAATTAGAATATAAGGAATTATGTACAGAAAAAAATCCTTATTTAGAGATGTTACCTCTTCTTCGAACAACATATTTTGATTTCCCCAATAAGGATTCTTAGGTTGGGTTTTTCAATGAAAAAAATAAATATTTTTTGGGATGAAGGATGTAAGAAAGTTATCTTTTAGGTGTTTTACATACTAATGTTTTTTGGAAGTCTGAAGGGGATATGAGGGGTGGTGGCATTTTGTAAGTCATGTGAGTGGAACACTTGTAATGTTTTAATAAAAAACTTTCTACCATGTTTTTCACATTATAAAAGGATTTAAAAGAGTAATTATGTGACCTTATAGGTGATAAGTTCTAAATATGTCCATAAAATGGGTGTTTGAAAAGTTTATATTACATTTACCCCATATAATTTTAGTTTATCCCCACGGTAATCATTTTTTAACTATAAATGTCGTAAATAATTTTTTTCTATTTTCTAAGTACTTTTGATAACAAGTTAATTTGGCCTTATCAGATAATATAAATAATCAAAATTCAAAATATGGAATATATTTTTAAAAATTACCTTTATACAAATAGAATTTGTTAATATAAAATTAATCTCAGAGAGAGAATAAAAAACTAGTTTTGCAAATAGAAAAGATTCAAAAGTTTTCAAAAAATTATAAAATAAAATAAAATTAATTACAAAGAATATATTGGATATATATATATATAATTGAATTAATTTTACTTTTCAAACCTTTTTAAATAATTTATTATTTTATTCAATTATATAAAATAAATGACAATTTTCAATAATAATTTGAATTCTTCAATATTCGTCCAAAATATTATCTTTTCAAACACTTCTAAAAAATTAACGCCACGGTAAATTTAAAATTATTATTTCAAAAATTAATTTTATTTTTTCAAATAAATTTTCTAATTGTGGAAAAAAATTAATTCATAATAATTCTAAAAAAAGGTGAAAAAAAGATCGTTTTAGAAGAATGTAGTTTTTATGTACAAATTTGGATTTATTCTTATATCTTGTCGAAAAAAATAAAAGATGAATGTTAAAAACTTTATTGAATATATAATATATTAGTTTCATTAAAATAGTTCAAAATAGTTGGTTTTATTAATTTATTTATGTAAAACATGTTTGTACACATAAAAATATCTTTTTTATAGAGATATTTCTTTAGTTTTAAAATGGGTATTTATTAAAATAATTTTTTCTGCCAAATATTTCATTATATACACATGTGTAAACCATATATTTTTATATTTTATTTAAACTTATTCATACATTCCATCCCAATATCTTATTTATAACTATCATATTAAATAATATAATTTTAATAGTATGTCAAGTTATAATTAAACGTTGTGTTATATAGAACAAAAACTACACTTAGTGTTGTGTCTAATTCAAAATAAACTCATTGTTTCCTATAAACCAGATAAAGTCTTCATTGTGTATAATAGAAAATATTAAAAAGATTATATTGCTTGGAAAAATATTATTTCACAAAATCTTACGGTGTTACCCCATAGGCTTGTTGTTTTAGTGAATTTGATTGAAATTGTTTAGGGGTTTTCTCAGGGGGTGTTCCTCTACTCATTATGTGTATGTTATAAGGAATTATTTGAACACAATTAAATGATTTTGGTATGATTAGTTCATTATTCTAACCATTTCTAATCCTTTCCCTATATACCATTATGGTTGGATTTGTACGTTTTCTCTTGTATTAAGAAAACTTTGCTTTGGGAGTATTTTTACCAATCATTTTTTTGGAACTATAGAAGAAGGGAAATACTTTCCATGATTTTGATATAGTATTGTTTTATTTTGTACCATTCCATGTTACCTTTTAAATGATCACCCCAATATTATTTGTATGTATACTTGATTTTGAATGCCTATATGCGATCCTACGAAGCCAATTTATCTCACACCATGAATTCTTATTTATAGGTGTGTACACCACATTATGTATTTTGATATATGACATGGAAAGTAACCATGGTGAGGTGGAATAGTTCATGTCATATGGGTATAATAAGTTGATGGTGAGATGGTGGGACATTTGCTACATATCACATGGAGTGTCCTATCTTTCATATTGGTTTTTCTTTATTTTCGAACATGTACCTTGGAGTTTGTCTTAGCTGCTTTGAATTGTGTGGCTTCATCATTTTTTAAATTAGTTATGGAATGTATTTATTCTATTTTTTCTCTCCCTATTTCCTTCAAAAATGTATTTATATTCCATGTTATCTTTTATAGGTTTTTATAAATCATTACCTCTGGTTTTTGTTGATTCTCAGGTGCTAGTCATCAACCCATGGGGACGAAGAACTCCCTAAGGTTATGTGGAAAGTTGGGTCGAGTCCCATTTTTTGAGGATGTCCCAGGTTGGTTAGTTATATTTGTTTTCCATTATTACACATCCCTTGTTTTATTATTAGTGATATATTAATATTCCCTTGAAAATATAACATCATATTCTTCAATTATAATTATAAAATATATTTGTATGCCTAAAAACACAATCTAAATCCTTATGTATGAGGCATATTTTTGTTATTATGGATGTATTATTTAATATAAGTTAAATACCCTATAAAAGGATGATTGAAATATTCCATGTGAAGAGTTTATGGATTCCGACCCAGATTAAACTTGATTCTGGCGTAATTTAAATTTTTAATTAAAGCATGGAAAACTAAATATTCATTATGAAGAAACATTATATCCTTAATTTGATTAAAATATATGTGTTACATAATCCAAACATTTAGAGATTATTTTTATATAATTTATTCAGTCACTTACTATTTCAAACTATTATAACCATTTATTAGTTATTATTGATATCCTCATATAATGAATATTTCCAACCTTTTTACTTAATTATCATTCCATTCATAAGGATTTATTCTATTTCATTATAAATATCCTACAGTTTCAAATTTGGTAGATTGATATTCACTAACAAATATATATTATTCAATTGAATTATAAAATGTTAATGATACATATTTCCATTATTTCTAAATAGAATAATTTTCATTACATAGCCATGTCTATATAAGTTGTTCATTAGAGAACATTTTGTTACTTATTGTTATCCATTAATTTCATATGATGGATTCATTGGATGTTTTATGTGATGAGTGAGGTCTAAAATTATATAGCCCCTTGATTAGTCAAAAGTTCTCTTGGGACATACTAGATTTGGTAATTGGTGTATACCTACCCTTTTATATATGATTCCTTACCATGAGGCCTTGAAGGTTTAGTAATTCAATCTAGAATTATACATTCCTTCATTAGAATAGAATTTTTCATTAACCATGTGATTACATACATCAATTTTAATTAAATCTATGGATATATCATGCTCATCCATGATTTATATGAAATCATTTTATTATTTATTTCAGTTATTTTATATATTCCTTGTACAACCATTGTAAATTTCCACTATACGCTACCCCTAACAGAGAATATAAGCTTACTCTTAACATTTTCTACCAATTTACATAGGAAAATATTAAGAACACTACATGTAAACAAATTATAATTATGTAAAAATAAAAAATTATATATATTAATTACATAAAATCTACAATGTAATGTAATGAATGTGTATGTATCTAGTCTCTTAATACAATAAAATAGTAGGATCCTATGTCATAATCCCCTCCCCACAGTGTGTTCCCCTCCTGGGATGGCAATGTGAGAAGGGAGATAGTGACCACCGAGTCCCACCTCTAGTAAGACCTGGGTAAGAGAATAGCACTGAGGGTATAGTAAACACACAAATTGAAGGAATTTCCCTCTAAGAGAACACATGAGAAAGACAAAGATAATACAAACACCAACCAAATCCAACTCAGAGTGCAATATAAAATAAAACCCATGTACACATATGTAATGTTATGCAAAACTACTACAACCGAAAGAAAAAACAACAAGTATCAAAGGGAAGTAAAAATAGCAGCGACCATGAAGTCTGAACAGATCATGAAACCCCAAGCTAGTAGTGACTGGCCTGATCTCCAACCGTCTCCATGTGACCTAAAAAATAGTTTAAATATACATTGGGTGACTATAACCATATACTCAGTAAGATCCTTCCTGAATTTTCTCATAAAAATGTAAAGAAAGCTTGCTAAAGCACTGTGAACAACAAGTGAAACTAACTCGTCACCTAAACATGTATTCTATATTATTACCCTCACCATGGATACTATCACCATGTATCGCATACATGATTATATAATATAATAAAAATTATCAAGGGTACCCCACTACCACTTCCCCACTAGTTTCACACTTTTACCCAACGTCGCAGGTCCTAAGCATCACTCTCCAAAAAGGCTTGCCTCCAAACACTTGACTGAAGCACCACAACATGATCCTCCATCAAACAAAACTAACACATCAATATAAGAAAAGTATCCTGGTAGTTTCTGGGAGCCACCACAGCTCTCATAACATGTATCATATATCGGGTATTAAACCTCAATCCATTATATCCCATACACTGAGTAAGGATCCCCAATCCACTATAGCCTATGCATATTACACCTATAGTAGTCCATAGGAAACTATATTAAGAATATATGTGTGTGAAAAAACCACAATAAATAACAACCCTGTACACACACATATGGGGAAAAAACTATTGTGCCTACCAGCACAAGAAGCTACCATGAGAAGAAAGATTGGCCAAAGTGTGTAGTTATCCATCCATCCTCCCACCAGAATATTGGTGGAAGCACCCCACCCCCCCACCCACCCACCGGCTTAGAATCCCTAGGGTGTCAGTTTTCCTAACTAAATCGGTAGAGTAGTGTATAGAAACACAAAAAATAAATAATATAATATAGCTCAGAACCACATTTTGGGCATAATCTTATCTTATAATCAACTCCAGCTAATGTCTCTCAGACTCTCGGCTACCACATCTATGACTATGTATCCAATAAGAACACAACCATTTAAATATATTAATTCCATTACATCATTACTTTTTTATTATTTTCATTCCACATTAATTAATTGTTTAAATATTAATAAACCAATAACAATTTCCACATTATATTTCATTATCATCACACCCAAAGTAAACTATTCCTTTAAATTGTAACCTCATCGTTGTGTCTCATCAAGCTCCAGCCCCATGGATTTACATCATTTATTCAATAATTATTTAAAAACATCATTACTTCCCTACATTATCATGAATTATAGGAAAAAAATATAAGCTATTAAAAACTATGGGGATCAACTTGGTGAGTAGATGAACAACCCCTCAAGTATTTGACAACTATAGAAAGGGAATAGACCCATCCTCCCTCAAGAAGATAAAAACAGAAATCATGTGGCATACCCCGTGTGTCTTTACCCATTTTGGATGGTCGGTAAGAAAACCAACTACCTTGAGTGGTCTGGAATGTAAAGAAGATGAAGAACCAACAAGATTAATCAATCATCCAAACATTCACATCCAACCCATTTTATCATATCCAGTGTCCTCCCTGACACCCAGAGGCATAAACTGATGCATCTTGCTACCCTAGGTGTCAACTGCAGCCACAACCAATGGGCCTCCCTACCTTTACATACCACAACATCCATCTAGGCTCACCTCGCAACAAAAGAAGCTGGAAAACAAACATCATATCAATTGGGATCTTTTCCCTTAAACAAGGCATCCACCCTACAATCATTATGAGCACTGACAACTCTAAGCATAACGCTCTTGGCCTTTACAAGAAAAAGTGTAACTTCTAACCCTACAAGGCATTATGTTTTTATCAAACAGTTGGTTCTTTAATCCATCTAGAATTAACTAATTTATTATTTGTATGTTCCAACTATAGGTAACCTAAACTGAAAGCTATCCTAACTATAACAACTTTATTGAACATGCTTATTGCATTGATTTTATTAAAATAAAATTACAACAACAAAAACTGGATTCATTTACATGAATCTTTATCTTTTGTCAAATAATTATGAATTAATTACTAATTTACATTCTTTACCGATTTCCATCAAGAAAAAAAATCTAAACAAATAAATCATAGATATAAAACTATCTAGAAAAACAAGTGGCAATAAAATATGATTGATATCAAATTATTTATCCAGTAAAAATATTTATTATATAAATTACATTGTGATAGAGCGGGATAAAACATTCTAACTCTATAGTTACACATAAAATAATAGAGAATCAATGAATCCCCTGCCTCAAAAGGATTCTGATTCTCTTGGAATTAACTAATAAAACAGATCCCAATCACCTCTCTTGGAGGACTGAATCCACATGAGGTTGTAAAGACACCACCACATTGGCCAACACATAATAAAAGTCCATTAAGGACATGCATATAGTGTTCCATAATAGCTAATGGACAAACATATGGACATGAACCCAAAATAATGAGGATAGATCATACCTTATATAGAAGATTGATTTATACTACATGGTTGCACCAAAAAAGTGGTGCACTTGCAGCAAGAATAACATCAGGGGGAACTGATCCAAGGATTAAGGTTTGATCACACTACTCATATGGGAAGGAGGAAAGGTTCTAGTGTCTCTCACTAAAGAACAAGGAGGAAGAACAAGGAAAGAAGGTATCTCCTCCCTTTTCAAGATTTAATGGAGCAGCAGTTTAAGATACCCTGGATTTCTAATTAAAATAGGATCGCATTAAACCACACTGCATTATAATTTAAAGGCATCTAGAACCTTAGGAAAAATAATATAGGAGTTATGGGATTTGAATAATCCTTAAATCCCTTAAAACAAGGAATTTAATGTGTTTAATGTCAAAGAATACGTTAAATAAGTGAAACTAGAATAATTTAGAAATTTGGAAAATGAAATATAAAACCGTTCTGGAAACACTATAGAATCAGCAGTAAGGAAACACTATAGACTAACTGTTCTGGATACACTGTCAACTCACCATTTTTTTGACATTGTGAAACTATACACTCCCCATTTCTGTGACACCGTGACACATTATACTCACCGTTTCTATGACACCATGACATTGTTGACTCACCATTTTTGTGACACCGTGATATTATAGGATCAACATTTCAGTGACACTATGACACTATAGAATCGCCATTTCTGTGACACTGTGACATTTTATGATCATCGTTTCTCTAAAACGGTGACACTATAGACTCATCATTTATGTGACACTATGATACTTTACATAAAACTGGAAATACGGTTCACAGGATTGGAAATTTGGAATAGTGTTGGTGATGAGTAACCTTGACCTCTCAGAACACCACAACCACTAGATTCCAACATCGGAATGGACAAGAGAGGTCTGGGTAATTACATTAGATACCTCTCAAAACATTATCCTCCTTGATAATCCAAAACTGACCCAAAAGGAAAACAAAAATGGGGTATAAACAACCACCAATCGAGATACCTATCAAAAGAGAGAAAACCACAAGAAGCAACCAAAGAAATCCATCGCATAAACATGAAAGTTCTATTACCAAAAAGTTAACATAGTTACATGAAAAGATTTATACCTCAAAAAAATATAGGTACTGAACATGTATTTGTTATTCACATTCCTAGGTACTATCCTCCATGCCACCGTGTCACCATAATACACGAACCATGGGGATAAAACACCTTACAAAATACCTTCTCTTTATGGTCTTGGATTTCCATAGGCCACTCCTTGAAGTTCGTATCTTCATCAAAATTGATCTATCCTTAATAGATGAGATTAGAGTCTTCATTAAGAAAATAATGAAGATGTGACACAGGAAAAACATCATGTATCCAACTCATCTTCTAGGGAAGTGTTACTCGATATGTCACGGCTCCAACATGAGTAAACACCTAGAAAGCCCCAAAAAACCAGGGACAAAGATTACTCCCAAGACCAAACTGTCACTTCCAATGATGAGGATTCCCCTTCAGAAATAATTAATCCACAATATAAAACTCCAAAGGTCTCCACCTTTTATCAGTATATGATTTCTGATGATCCTCTACTGCCTTCATCCTCTCAGGAATCACCAGAACAATCTCTATCATATTCTACATTAGTTCTAGTCTGAGAATTACTGACTCTTTGAACCCAGCTAATCATAACAGATAATGGAAAGGTTGACCGTAAAAGGCTTCAAATAGATCCATACCAATGGTGGAGTGAAAATTATTATTGTAAGTGAACTCCACAAAAGTTAAGTTCTCCATCCAAAAACCACCAAAATCTAGGACACAAGAGAACAACCTGTATTCATGAGTCTGGATGGTCCACTCTATCTGACCGTTCATGTACAGATGAAAAGAAGTGTTATGGAATAGCTTTGAACTGAAAGAATTCTAGAGACCTCTACACACCCTGGAGGTAAAATGAGGATCTCCATCATAAATGATCATCATTGTGACTCCATGTAGTCTCACCACCACCTCGAAATACTTCATCAAAAAAAACCATGAGCTTGACTCCTTGATCATTATAATTTGGGATTATTTTGTTAAACGATCCACTACCACCCAAATAGCATCTTTTCCTCAATGATCCTTAGGTGAACCAGTAACAAAGTCCATTGAGATGTACTCCCACTTCAAATTCGGAATATGTAATGGCTGGAGCAAACCACCAGGGACACGGTGCTCAGGCTTCACCTTATAGTCAACCAAACATTGAGACACAAACTCCGTAACTACAAGCTTCAGCTCAGTCCACCAAAACTGAGTCCTCAATCCTCAGTACATATTTGTCACGCTAGGATTCACCACTAAAGGAAAAATATGGAACTCTCTATGAACCATCTCATGCATCTCAAAAGAAAAAAAAATCTTTCCTTGATACAACATCTCCCATATCAAGATGAGTGCACCATTATCTGAAAACGAAAAAATATGCCTCCAAAATCTCCCATATAAAGATGTAATGCTGAAATTTATTACATAACTCTCTAAAAATCACCAAATTCTTTCACTCCATCACTACGTGAGTTCCATCTCAGTGCATGTCACAATCTGATTTTCAATTACATGATTTGATTCAAATCCTCTTTTGGTTCATAGCTTTCTCTTGGTTCTTGGGTGTTCTGGGTTTGAAATTTTGGTTCACATTATGTTATTGATCTATGACCACAGTATTTGGAGTATTTTTTGGTAATTGGACTTCTCTTTTTTAAAAGAGATTGTGTGAGATTATGGTGTTCTGGAGTTGGATTAATGACACTCCTAGTGGCACCACATGTGTGGTAAGTTGTCGACGTGGTTTGTACGCTCGAGTTGGATGTGTATTGGGGTAAAAAGATGTTTTAAAAAAAAAATTCTCCCCTTTTCATGACCTATCATTCCCCCATAGTTTCCCCCTTCAACCCCCATCAAATTTTAGAATAGAAATTTACATTTGGATGGCCAGAATAGGCTGCACGGTTTGGCCGCACAGTTCCAAACCGTGCCTACAAACCCTGCGGCCCTGTCCATCTCATTAAAATATTTTCTAATTTCTAATTTTTCCCTTCCAGAAATAAATATAATTCACCCCATTTCTCCCCCATTAAACCTCATCATCCATGGGTGGTATCTAAGCTCCCACAATCTTCTATAGAACCCATTTTTATGGGATTTTTGGTGAGGAAACTCTAAGACATCTTCAAGTAAGTGTTTCATTATTTGATTTCATCTTTTTTCCTTAAGTTTTTTCCTCTTTATTGAAGATAATAATGTCTAGAAGATGTTTTTAGAACCTAGGGTTTGATTGGGTGTATTTTTTGTGTAATATTTAAGTAATATGTTGCTTTTATCTCCCTTGTGGTGCAGTGGAGGTGCGGTTGAGTTTTCACACCAAGATTTAAGTGTTTTGACTCAAAAAGTTGGCAATTCCATGTGTAACCATTTCTTGGTGAGTTAGTTTACTAGTTTTACTGATTTTTCATGTTCCCATGTATCTTGTGTGTGGTTTGAGAACCATTTGTTATGGATTTGGTTAAGAATTTAATTTTATAATTTCATTTTTGTTTGAAGTTAAGTACTTTTCAAATGTAATACAAGTGATGTATTTTGTGGTTGCTTTATAAAATTTGAAATTAGTTTATTAGTTGTTGAAAAGGGATTAAAATTATATTTTGTTAATTCCATAGTTTCATGTGGGCCTTGTCAGGGGGTTTTTGAATGGGTTTGATTTGTAATACTATGTTATACATCTTAAGAGCATTTTTTGAAAATGTGTGTTTTCATGTGTATCTTACATAATATTATTCAAGGTAATTTTATTACACTTTAGAGTCGTTTTATAAATGTTTTTAGTTCTTCCAATTCTATTTGGATTGGGGTTGGTGTGATTTGGCATTTAAACAGGGATTAGGAAGGGGTTGTATGCAAAACATGGTTTTACCTCTTGGGTTGGTTTTATGAAAATTATAAATGATTTAATGAGTTACACAAAGTGTGAAAAGGATGTTTATGTATTTTTTTGGTTGGTCTATATTATTAAAAATTCTTTTTTGAAGATAATGTGGTTACTTTTGATGTCAAATTTTCTGGGAATGTTTTGTAAATTTTCAGGATGATTTATGAAATTGTGATGTGGGTGCCAATCATGTTTGTGGGATGTTTGTGTGGGTGTGATGTGAAAAGTGGATTTTGTTTATGAAAAGGGTATTATGTAACATGTGAGTGGGTTATTATGTGATTTTTAGCATCTTGGAAAAAATTTATAAAATTGTTAATGGACTTTTTGAATTGTGAAAAATGTACGAAATGTGTTCTGAGATATTTTGGTGTGAGTATAATTTCAAATTGAATTTGAATGAAAAATTGGATTTTTGTGACTTGTGTGATGTACGTGGGGGATGTTTGATAAATTTTTGATGTGTAAGTTATATTTTCATGTTAAAATCATATTTATTGTCTTGTTTAACTTTCTTGAGAACAAGAGGCAAACTCGGAAATCTAGGTGGGTGGACGTGTACTATTATGCTAGTGATCCCGTGAGGTTTTTCTTTAGTTTCACATAGAAATATTGACACTTAAAATAATAACTAAACAATGATTATGATGATTGGAGACCACTAGGTTATGGTTATGTTCCCTACTAGTGGCTTGTGCATGAGAACGGATATTTGTGATGGTTACTTTCAATGAGATATATGGTACCTGGGACCCACAATGAGCTAGTGCCTAGGGGTTATTTCCAATTGCTTGTTCCCATTAAATAAGTTTTTCTTACAGTCAAGAAATGGTAATATTGGCTGGAAAATTTAGTATCTTTGGATTTTTTTATTAAAATTTTTTATTCTTTAAATTATCCCCCTTAAAAACTATTTTTATTTAAAGTTGCATCTTTTATAAATTGTAACTAGTTTTTCATGTTTTGAAAACATGCATGACTTTCATCACTAAATTATTATCACATGGAATCTCTTAGTGTTGGTATCCTATTGGTCCTAGGGTCACACCATACATACACATTTGAGTGTAAGTAGACTTTGTTTTTTCTGTCACTAGTTTGGGAACAGTTTTTTGTTCCATTCGTTCGGGATTCTGGCAAGTACTTCGTGGTGCTGTCATGGGCAGATGGCTTGAGGGTGGTGCCTCTTTCCATGAGGATGGTTCTTGATCTTCCATTTTGGGTTTTACAGTTTTTTATTATTTTATAATTGTTTTAAACTATGTAATTCAATTAGAGTTTGTAAAATATGGTTTGATTCAAAAAAACCAGATTTTTTATATTGAATTTGATTGTTTTTTTAATGTTTATAAACTTGGGTAAATCCTTCCCAATTTTCGGTTTATGATACCCAAGAAATTTTTCTAGCCCATGGGGATCAGGAGGCCCTTTTAGCCCTTCCCACAGGCTAGGTCGAGTGCCAATTTTGTTGGAAACCAAATCTTTTTCTTGACAAAATGCTATCATAAGATGTTCAGGTTAACTGTTTGGTTCATATTATTTGGGGAAGAGTTGGGATAGTCTTAGTTTAGGATTTTTGGGACTTGGAATTCAAGTTATGTGTTGTGTTCCTGATCACCACACCTCATGATTAGATTCAATTCATCGTGGGATGTCAGGACTTATCTGAGTCCTTTGGTTTTCTTGTTTTGAAGATGATTAAAGAAAATGAAAAGAGAGTCTGGTTAATGGTCTTAGTGAGCTCACATGTCCTTAAAAGACATGTGGATTTGGGGATATTCCATAGAACACTCTATGTGATGGTGAAGTGATTGGAATATTTCCGCGAACCATATTTCCATGTCACCCACCGAAATTAGTTTCCTCTCGCATTGTCTTGTGTTCTTTAGTACTGAAATCTTGGAAGTTTGGTTTCAAATAAAAACTAACATGGTTGTAAGAAGCATACGGTTTTTGTGAAAAAATTTTCTGAAAAATATGGAATGGTATGATTTTATAAATGGTGGCACTAAATTTTAAGAATTGTTTTGAAATGGGAAATGGTGTGTTTAAACATATTTTGGAAGCATTAAATTATATTTACGTTGGTTTTGAAAAAGTGCTCCCAATACACTTTTCTAAACTATTTAAAGATGTTTAAATGGAATGAGTTGTTTTGAAAATAATGAGAATAACTTCAAAGTGAACTCTTATATGAATGTTTATGCCTTTATGAAAAGTTTTTTAAGTTGTAAATAGGGTATTTGATCTCGTGGTTAGCGTTCATGAAAAAAATGATGTGTTGGTTGACTTTTTTGGTTTTCAAAAGTGGAAAGGATCTTTGTTTTAACCTTTTGTATCTCCATGAGAGACCACATGCATAGGGTTATATGGGATGATAGATTGTTAATGGAACTACTGGTTGAGTGCTGGGATAAATATGAGGGGGTTCCAGTGTGGTATAGAAACAAGCATGCATGAGGCCCATGGGGTACTATTGGGGGATACGCTAATAACTGAACCGTTTATTTTAAAAGAAATGATTTTAATGGAAAAAATGATGTCTTAATAACTGGTTTGGGATGGTGTGAATTACGTGTTTTTAAAAATGTTGATTTTGTGAGATGTTTTGAGTCCAAGAACTCCTCCCATTTGAACCATGTTTTGGGTTTGTGTTTGGTCGGTAAACTAGGTTTAAGGGATGATTAGTGGTCTCTTATGAGATATTTTTTGGGATGCCTTTCCAGCAGTTCCCTTCAGGTGTTTGTATCTGGTTTGTGGTATGTATTGACCAATGGACCATCTTGTTTGGGTCCTTGGGTTCTCTCGTTTAATAAGGTACACCCCCATAACGGGTTAGTGCACAACTTTTGTGAAACCCGGATTGCTTCTCCATTTGAAAATCCTTCAGTTTATCAATGTAAGGAGTCTATTATCGAGATTCGTTGAATGATTCTTCACCCTATCCATTTTGGTTTTTTTTATCCACTCGTAGTCAGAGAGTTCTCATGGAAGGTTGAAAGAGACCTTTGTTTTTTATTTTACCCGATTCATCGAAGGTGTAAGTGATCTGGGGTTTTCAGTATGGATGGTGTTTAAGAGGGCATTTGGATCCTTCATAGTTTCTTTAAAGAATGGGTTTATGATAAACCACCAGTGTGGTAAATCTGGTCCTGAGAGGCTATTAGGGCCAATTTATGGAATTCTATGATGCTTGGGGACGTTGAATAAGGTCCCCTTCCATGAATTCTCCCTATCATTCGCAATGGTCATGTTTGGTGATGCCTTGTGAAGTCGTGTGCTCGTTTGAACATAATGTTGAAGTTCATGGAATCATCTGAGAGTCTTTGTGATGTTTTTATTATGTATCCCTCAGAAAAAACATCAAAATCCTCTGTTCAAGAGGACGGTGTTTATATGTTTCCTTTCTTTCTATTGTTTCTCACCCGAAGAAACAAGGTGTGATGTGTGTGAATCTTATATGACCTTGGTTCAGGGAAATGTTGGATTAGGGTAAAGTGAGTTTTGAAATGTGTTAGGTCTTGGTACACCCAAATGGGGTTGTAGTGTATTTATTTGTAGCATTGTATGAAGAAGTTCTATTTGGGGGTTTCGAAATCCTAACTATGAGGCCGAAGATGATTCGATCATTTGAGCTCCAGCCATATGTCCCGAAGAGAATTTGGCGCGTAGTTAGGGGAAATCCCAGAGTTTTTTAAACCCTTTCACAAATCCATATCCTCATTAAAAAAATATGGGGAATAGTTTAAACCACTTTTGAATTCATCTTGATTTTTTTGTTCCCGTTCGATGGAAAGGGGTGGTAGAACCTCATGTCTATATTATCGTACAATGTCATTCCCTCCCCCTGTGGCCTCCATTATGTTTTTAGAGAAAGGATTGAAACTTGTCAAGATAGGTTGAGTTCACAGTTTCCACATGGTTAGTAGTAACCATGCCCCAAAAAACCATGCAAGTAGAAGGATCTGCACTATTTTTTCATGGTTTCCCAAACTGTGCAGACTAACCATGCAACAGTGCCAATCCTTTAAATTTTGAGGTCTTCTTGTTCTGTACCATGATGGTCGGTTAAGATGGTTGGTTCATATGTTGGGTAGACCTAATAATAATTTTATGTAAGTTCTTTTGGAAAGATCCTGTGGGGTTTACCTCTTGTATCGGGGAGTCCGTATAGGCCTCCCCTATTAGTGATCTAATCCCGTCTCAGGAACATTTATGTTGTCTCTTATGGTTGAGAGCCCATTTGTGTCTCCTCATACTAGTAACTCAGATAGTTCCCTGGTTTTGGATTGACAGTAGGTAGCCTTGTTCAGATCTATCTAACTAACTATAAATTCCTTTGGTAAATGTTGGGATGAGAGAATGCCCAATAGTTTGGTTAAAGCAAGGTAAGTGTAACCTTGTTCATTGTTGTTGTTCATTTGGGTAAGTTTCTTGAGTATTTTTAAGACAGTGTTTCAGGAGTTTTCATTAGGTACTAATCGTGAATATGCTTGATCATTTTATGAACATGATGTATGTTTTGTATTGTGATAATATTCCTTCCTTAATTGATCATTGTAAGTGTTTGGGCCTTTTGGGGGGAGACTGAAGCGTGGAAAAGGAGTACATCATGGTATCACAATCTGGTTTGGTATTACATTTTCATTTATGTGTATTTATTGGGGTGTAAATCTTTATGGTGGAGTGAATTTTCACACCTATATTTTCAATTCCATGGTTTGATTCAAATCCTCTTTTGGTTCTTAGCTTTCTCTTGGTTCCTCGGTGTTCCGGGTTTGAAATTTTGGTTCCTATTGTGTTACTGATCTATGACCATGGTCTTGGGGGTTCTTGTTTGGTAATTTTTCTTCCCATTTTTCAAAATTATGGTGTGAGTTTGTGGTGTTTTGGAGTTGGATTAGTGACACTCCCAGTGGTATCACTTCTGTGGTAAGTTTTCGACGTGGTTTGTACCCTTGAGTTGGATGAGTCTTGGAGTGAAAGGTGGTTTTATATTTTTTTTTATTTTTATCCCCTATCGATTTAATATCTTTACCGATTTGTTTCCCACATGGAACCCTCTGAAATTGGAGGCAAGACATTAGATTTTGTGTGGTCAGAATCGGCCACACGGTTGGGCCGCATGGTTCCAAACAATGCTGACATACCGTGCAGCCATGACAAGATCATTAAAATCTCTTTGAATTTCTAATTTTCCCTCTCAAAAAAAAATTTAATCCACTCAATTTCTCCCCCATTCATCCCTACTAGCCATGGGAGGTCTCCATGATCTCCCAAGATTCCATGGAACCCATCTTTGATGGGATTTTTGGTGGGGAAACTCCAAGACTTCTTCAAATAAGTGTTTCTTTCCTTGATTTCGTCCCTTTAATTAGGGTTCCATTTGCTATTAATTAAAGATAATAATTTTTAGAAGTGAGGGTTAGATCCCATGGGTTGATTGGGTGTCTTTTTTGTGTAATATTGTGGTTTTATTTTTCTTTTATCTCCCTTGTGGTGAGGCGGAGGTGTGGTTGAGGTATCACACAAAAATTTAAGGGTTTTGACTCAAAGGTAGTTGATTCCATGTGTAACCATTTCCTGATGAGTTAGTTTTCTTGTTTTACTTTTTTTTATGTTCTTCATATGTTATGTGTGGTTCAAAAACTGTTTTTTTATGGATTCAGTTAAGAATTTAATTTTACACTTGCATTTTTTGTTTCAATTTGTGTACTTTTCAAATGTAACACATGTGATATTGTTTGCAGTAGTTTTATAAAATATGAAAATGATTTATTAGTTTTTAAAAGGGTAATAAAATTATGTTTTATTAATGCCTTAGTTTCATGTTATCCTAGGAAGGGGTTTTTTGAAGGGGTTTGATTTGTAGTACTTTTTTATACTTCTTTTGAGAATTTTATGAATATGTGTGTTTTCATGTGAATCTTTTGTTGTATTATTCTATGTGATTTTATAACACTTGAGAGTGGTTTTATAAATGTTCATAGGGATTCCAATTCTGTTTTGGCTTGGTATTGGTGTAATTTGGCATTGAAAGAGGGTTTTTGGAATGGGTTGTATTCAAATCATGGTTTTACCCCATGGGTTGGTTTTATGAAAATTGTAAATGATTTAATGACTTACACAAATTTTGAAAAGGATTTTTATGTACTGTTTCAGTGGGTTTATATTATTAAAATGTGTTTTTGAAAGATAATGTGGTCTTTTGTGACATCAAACGTTTTGATAATGTTTTTTAATTTTTTGGGGTGATTTATAAAATTTCGATGTTGTCACAAAACATTTTTGTGGGCTGTTTGTGTGAGTGTGATGTGAAAAGTGGATTTTGTTTATGAAAAGGGTATTATATAACCTACGAGTGGCCTGTTATGTGATGTTTAACATCTGGGTAAATATTTTATAAAATTTTTAATGGAATTTTTTAATTGTGAAGGATGTGTCAAATGTGTTGTGGGCTATTTTTGGGTGAGTGTGATTTCAAAATAAATTTGAATGAAAAAGTGGATTTTTGATACTTTTGTGGTGTAAATGTGGTAGTTTGGTGAATTTTTTATGTGTAAGTGATATTTAAATGTGAAAATCATATTTCTTTCCTTGTTGAAGTTTTTTGAGCACTAAAGGAAAACATTATTATCTAAGTGGGTGGACGTGTACAAGTATGCTACTGATCCCATGGGGTTTGGACTTAGTTTCACATAGAAAGATTGAAGCTTAGAACACTAACTAAACTATTATGACGATAGTTATTGGGGACTACAAGGTTATGTATATGTTCCCTACTAGTGGTTCGTGCAAGAGAATGGATATTTGTGATGGTTACTTTAACCATGATACGAGGTACCTGGGACCCACAATGAGTTAGTACCTAGGGGTTATTTCCTATTGCTTGTGATCATTAGATACTTTTTTCTTATCTTTGGCATACAGTATGATTGGCTTAAAAATTCATTAGTTTTGGTTTTTATTTTGAAAGTGTTAATTCTTTAAATTATCCCATTTGAAAACTATTTTGATTTAAAGTTTAATATTTCATAAATTGTAACTAGTATTTCATGATTTGAAAAAATGCATGATTTTCATCTCAAAATTTTTATCACATGGAATATCTTAGTGATGGAATCCTACTAGGATTTGTCTCAAACCCTACTTAAAACTTTTGGTGTAATTAGAATTTGTTTTTTTCTATCACATGTTTGGGTATAGTTTTCGGTGCCAGTGGTTCAGGATTCTAGAAGGTCCTTCATGGTGCTGTCTTGTTAAGATGGCTTGAGGGTGGTGTATCATTCCATGAGGATTGTTCTTGGGCTGTCCATTTTGGGTTTCTATAGTTGTCTTAGTATTTTATAATTATTTTAAACATTGTATTTCAAATCTAGTTTTTTGTAAAAGATGGTTTGTTTTGAAAAACACATATTTGTAATATTGAATTTTATTGTTTTTTAATGTTTATAAACATAGTTAAAGAGTTCCAAAATTTCATTTTATGATATCCGTGCACTTGTACTAGCATGTGGGAATCTAGAATTCCCTTTCGGGCCTTGCCACGGGCCGGTTTGGGTGCCAGTTTTGATAGAAACCAGATCTGGTTTGTGACAGTGCATCAGTTACACCACTCCCCTTCCCATGTATATATGAGAATTAGAAGTAGTATTTATTTAAGAACAGCATCCACTAACATTGTCTCAAGTTTAATTCACATTGGGAGAAAACATACTTCAGGATCTTATGGTTTTTGAAAACCACAAAGCACTCGCCAATGAGGTAATGTCTCCTTAACATCCGAGAAAACACAACTGCTTCAAAATCAAGATAATGGGTGGAATAGTTACATTCATGGTGATGCAACTACTGATACCCATAAAAACGACTGATCTATGTTGCATCAAAACACAACCTAACCCCAGATGTGAAGCATCTTATAAAACATCAAACTGAACTCCCACTGAAGGAGGACAAAGAACTAGAGCACTTACCAACTTCTCCTTTAGATACTCGACAGTTTCCTGACACTTATCAGTCCACACGAACACCTAATAATTCATGGTCAATGCTATTAGATGAGTCCTAACCCAAGAGAAATTGGCTACACACCTTCTGTAGTATCCTGAAAGACCAAGGAAAATTCACACCAATGCCACTATCTTGGGGGTTGTCTAAGATGAAACATCTTATATCATTGATGGATCCACAATCACTCTAAGACGGGATACAACATTCCCCCATAATTGGACTTCGCGAACCCAAAACTCACACTTCGACAACTTCCCAAACAACTATTTTTTTACAAATAAATCCCAAAATGGTGTGCAGATTCTCTGCATGATCCTCCTCGGATGTGGAGTACACAAGGATGTTTTCAATTAAAACCACCAAAAATTTATCTTGGAACTCACGGAAGATATAATTCATCAATCCCATGAACACAACTAGATAATTCTTCACACCGAATAGCATTACAATGAACTCATAATTCCCATGATGATAAAAAAATAGTATTTGGGCTACCCTCAAACTTCACATGCATCTGATGATATCCTGACTGTAAGTCAACCTTTGGAAACCAAATTTATGTCTTCAGTTGATCGAATAAATCATCAATCTGTGGAAGAGGATAGCAATTCTTCACTGTCATGTTGTTTATGTTACATAACTGATACATAACCACAAACTCATGTCATCCTTCTTCATGAAAAAAATCAGTACACCCCACAATGACACACTCATCTAAAAAAATACCCACTATAACAGACCATTAAGTTGTATACATATCTCTCATAACTCAAAAGGGGTTATTCTATATGGAGAAATAGAGACAGGAGATACTCTTTATTGTATCTAGATCCCAAACATGATCTCTCATTGATGGGGTAATGGTACAACCTTTTATGGAAAAACATCAGGGTACTCTTCTACGACCCTGGGAAATGCAAACTACTAAACCTATCATGAAATCTGAACCATCTCACCCATCAACGATGATAAGAATGGAACATGCCTCTGACCCATCTGAGGTTCTCGCACGCCAACAAACACAACTACCTCTCCGTCAGCATCAAAGAAGATCACCTACCTATTAAATCAATCCACGATATCCTATATCCAAAATAACCAATCCATGTCGACGATGACATCATATGGTTGTATCCGTAAACATAGTAAATCTCCCCTAGATTGGTGTTTCCCAAACACTAGATCATAGTCTTTGCATACTTTAAACAAGTCAACTTGACCTAGAACTGGTGTAGTCAATGCCAAGGGTACTGGAAGCCTCTCTACCACAAGTCCCAAATCATGGAAAAGGGAATAAGATATGAAGGAGTGTGTTTATTTTGAATCTAAAAAGTTACACACCCAAGTAGATTACAAGAAAAGGGTACATTGAATGATGTTTGTCTTTCCTGGCGTAGGCAACACTAAAGCGTGATGCTGACCATGACCTCCTCCATGGCCTCTCTTACCCTGATGATGAGCACCACCACAGTCCCACTCTACTCTATGAGGATGGGGAGCATCACAGGGTTCTCTTTTGCCTACCCCATATGCTCTCTACTGATCAAAAGGTGGTGCAACCTTCTATTGCTACATTGGCCGGAACTGCCTCAACGGTGGAACTTGGAGTGAAACACCTGGTGCACAATGGCTTCTCTGAATGATTGGGAACTCTCGCTACTTATGACCTTCCCCTCCACATTAAAAACAAGCACTTGATACCTTGGAATAGTCTTGATATCGACTTCCCCTAGAGAAATGATATGCTCAGGGCTAGGACCTACCCACAGCTGAATGGAAACTCTTCTAACTTGAAAACCATAAACCTAGGACCACAACTATAATTTTTGAGGAATCATGAAGACTTCCATCTTATTACAATATGGTTCTTTCCAATATCCTCTCTATAACCTATTCCCTCTCCAACACCTCAAGATATGTATTTAGCATGAATGGGGTGACCTGGTGTTGGGTATGTAGACACAAAGTCTCCTCGAAATGCCTTTTCCTTACCTCTTCATCTGAAAAAAGGTCTGAACCATATCGTAAAAGTTTCCAAAATGGATTCTAGACTCTAGATCACTAGATATCCCCTTTCAAAGGGTTAGAAGCTCTTGGTGACTAGATGCCTTCACATTCAAAGAAAGAAACTCAACTCTGAACTTGTCTCAGAACTCCTCCCATGAGATTGTCAACTCCTCATGATAACTGAGGATTATTAACAACCACTACATCGATACTCCAAGTAGCATCATCACAACCAAAGACACATGGTGCTCCTTATGACCACGGATCAAACCGAATCCTACCTCGACATCCTCTATCTAGTCTTCCATGACTGTATCAGAAATGGAGCCCTCGTACTTCTTCAGACTCTAGAACTGTAACTCTGAGAGTGTCCTCCTCCATGTTTTGTCATCATAAACCGATACCCTCTGGTGATCTTCCAGCACAGCCTGCTGGACATCATCAGTGAAAACCTAATGAGGACATCAACCTAGATCCATACTTGTAAAATATAAAATATTTAGACATCCAAAACATGGAATATGGATGACTCAACATCAATTAATTAATTATTTTCTTTTATTCATTTTATGTAAACCTATCCCAAGGTCTACCCCTTCAAACACATGCACAAAGAATAATGATGCATGATCTTTTCCTAGGTCTCTACCCTACAACTAGTACCCCTTATTTAGTGTCTATTGTAAACTTAATGGTCTATGAATTAGATCACAGGGGGCCTTAAATTCCTATATCTCAGCTGGCATCTATTGTTTACATAACTTGCAAAACATAACTAACATTGTTTCCCTACCAACCCATGATTCCTCACCCATTCGTAAAATTGAACTCCATCATATCCCTCAACCAAACCTTTGATAAAAATATATCATGACACCCTCACCACCAGGTGTACCCCTCCCGGTTCGGCAATGTGAGATGGGAGATAGTGACCCCTAAGTCCCGCTGGTAGAAGGCCTTAGGTTGGTGACTAGCACTGAGGGTCTTTTAAAAAACACAAATGGGAGGCATTAACCTCTAAGAGAACACATGCAAAAGAGAGAGATAAGACAGATACCCACCAAACCAAATATAGACTGAAATATAAATTAAAACCCAAGTACATATATATAATGTCACGTAAAACTACTACAACCGAAAGGAAAAACTGCGAGTACCCAAGGGATGTAAAAACAGCAGCGACCACAAAGCCCAAATAGATCATAAAACCCTAAGCTAGTAGTAACAATCCTAATCTTCAACCTTCTCCAAGTGAACTGAAAAAAAACAGTTTATATACACATAGGGTGAGTATAACAACACACTCAGTAGGATCATCCCTAGAGCCTCTTGTGAAAAAGTAAAGAAAGCATGATAAAGAGTAGTTAACAGCAAGTGAAACCAACTCATCACCTAAACTGGTATACAATTTTCACATCCTCACCATGGATACTCTCACCAAGTATCGCATTCAATAGTATATATTATAATATGTAATATCAAGGGTACACAACTATAACTTTCCCACTGTTTTTTCATTTTTCCCCAACATCGCATGTCCTAAAAATCTTTCTCCGATAAGGCTTTCCTGCAGACACCTGGTTGAAGCACCACAACATGCACCTCATGCTACAAAACCACCACTTACACATAAGAAAAGTAAAAAAGTAGTTTCTGGGAACCACCATAGCTTGCATAACATGTATCATACATCTGGTATTAAACCTCAACCCATTATAGCCCATACACAGAGTAAAGATCCTCAATCTATCATATCCTATACACATTACACCTATAGTAGTCCATATTAAACTATATTCATAATATATTTGTGTGAATAAGCACAATCCACTACATCCCTCTACACACATATCTGGGGAAAACTAACTGTTGTTCCTACCAACACAAATAACAACCAAGAGAAGAGAGATGGGCCAAAGGGGGTAGTCAGCTATCCATCCTCCCACTAGAATGTTGGGGAAAACACCCCCAGGGCTTAAAATTCTTGGGGTGTCAGTTTCCCAAACTATAGGGGTGGATTTGAGTATAAAAACACAAAAAAATTACAGAATATACTATAGCTCCCAACCAAACTATGGGCATAACCTAGTCTTAGACTGAACTGTAGTTAATGTCTTTCAGACTCTTGGATACAACTTCTAAAACTAGGAATCCTATAATCCAACAACCATTTAAAGAGATTTATTACTTTAATTTATTCCCTTTTTATCGGTTGCTCTTTACATTAATTAATTCTTTAAACCTTAATTAACAAATAATTATTTCCACATTATATTTCATTAGGATCACACCCAAATATTGTTGTTCCTTTAAATTTTAACCTCGGCATTGCATCCTAGTAAGCTCCAACCCCATGCTTTAACATCATTTATTCAATAATTTATTGACAGCATTATTACTTTACCACATTCCCATGCATTATAGAAAAATATTTTATTCTACTAAACACAAGGGGGATCAACTCTATGACTAGATGAACTACTATTCAAGTCTTTTCCACCTATAGAAAGATAATAGACCCATCCTATCTCGAGAATCTAATCACAGAAAGCACATAAAATACCTCACATATATTCTCCCCTTTTGAAAGGATGGTAAGAAAACCAGCTTCCTTGATCAGTGGAGAAAGTAAAAAAGATGAACAACCAACAAGAATCTGAAAGCATCCAAACATTCACATCCAATCTGTTTCGTCATCCCTGGTGTCCTCCCCGACACCCACATAAATAAACCGATGCATCTCCCCACTTTAGTTGTCAAATTATACTACAACCAATGGAACTCCCTTCCCCCACATATCATAACATTCATTCAGGCTCACATCACAACACACAAAGTAGAAAAAAACATCATATAAATTGGGCTCTTGTCCCTAAATCAAGGAATCAAACCTTCAAACACAATGATCTCTCACATCTTCAAGACTAAGGCTCTTGGACTTTACAAGAAAAAGGGTACCTCATAACCCTATGAGTAATTATCTTTTTTTCAAACAGCTAAATAATTAATCCATCAGAACATAACTAATTTATTTTTTGTAGGTTTCAACTATGGGTAACCTAAACAGAAAGATATCTTATCTATCACAAATTTATTAAACATGTTTACTACATCAATTTGATTAAAATAACCTTTCAACAATAACAACCAGATTCATTTACAAGACTCTTTATCATTATCCAAATAATTGTAAATTAATTTTGTATTTAAGTTATTTACCAATATTTATCAAGAACAAAAATCTAAACAAAACAATCATAGATATCATACTATCTAGAAAAACAAAAGGCAATAACATGTGGTCGATAATAATTTATTTATCTGATTCAAATCTTTATTCTGGAAATTCCATTGTGAACTAGTGGTCTAAACAAGCTAACTCTATAGTTGTATGTAAAATAATAGAGAAGAAACGAACACCCTACCTCAAAATGTTTCTAAGGACCTTTGAACAAAATAAAAACACATTTCACGATCAACTCTGTTTGAGGACTTCATCCACCCGAGGATACAGAGACACCGCCACACTGGCCAACACCCAAGAAAAGTCCATTAAGAAAATGGAGGTTGCATTCCATAACAGGAAAAGGATAAATATAAGAATATGAACCTAAAATAATGATGATAGATCATTACATATATTTAAGATTGGTTAATACTTATTGGTTGCACCAAAATAGGGGGTTCACTTACAGAAAAAAGGAATTCAAGGGGAACTGATCCCAGGATTAAGGGTTGATCACTTAACTATTATGGGAAGGAGGAAATATTTGAGCATCTCTCACCAAAGAACAAAGAGGAAGAACAAGGTAATAAGATATCTCGTTCCTTTAGAATATTTAACAGAGCATCAGTTTAAGATATGCTAGAATTCCTATTAGAAGATGACCACATTAAACCACATGGTTTGACCAAGTAAAGGAATCCTGAACCATAGGAAAATCAATACCGTAGTAATGGGATTTTAATAGTCCTTAAATCCCTTAAAAAAGGCCTTGAATGCAGTTAATGTGAATGAAAATATTAAATCAGTGAAACTAGAAAAATATAGAAATTTTTAAAAGGAATCCTTTTGGAAATATTGTACACTCACTGATCTAGAAACAGTGTAGACTCACCATTCTCGAAACACTGTAGAATCACCATTTCTATGACACTTTGAAAATATAGACCCACCTTTTCTTAAAACGCTATAACATTGTAGAATCATTGTTTCTCTGACACCCTGACACTATAGACTCACCATCTCTATGAAAATGTGACACAATAGACTCACCATTTTTGTTACATTGTGACACTGTAGACTCGTTGTTTATGTGACAACATAAAATTGTTCATAAAACTATAAACATTGTTCACAGAACTAGAAATTTGGGAAATTTGTGTGTATTAGTCACCTTGACCACCATAAGACATCAAACACCATATTTTCGGAAAGGAATAAAACAAGGAGGTATGGGCAATTACATCCTATATAAAGTGATCTTATATATTTTTGTGCCATTATAATAAATAACCAAAATCATTAGGTTATTGGATTTATGGATGTTTTAATCCTTATTAGATAACTTTTAGTATTAACCTAAGGAAATAGATTTATACAAAAAATATTAAGAAAACAAAACAATATAAAAACCAATTAATAGAGCATATAAAATTTTCTAAAATAAATAAAATATATTATATGAATTTTAAATAAAGACATTAGAATTGTTAATAATTCGTATTATTACCCATAAAAAATTATATATATGTTATTAATTATAAATGTAACCAAATTTAATGAATGGGAATCATGTCAACACTAGTAATCATTTTCAGGCTTGGCCTCTTAAAAAACTAATGAAGTAGGGGTTGGAGTCAAGAAAACTTTAAATATACTATATCTTTTTACCCAAGTTATGATGAATGAAATTTTATATCTGGATCAAATTTTTCCTATTAAATTTTTTTTAAAATTTTGGGTCATTTTATGAGGCAAAACCATCAATATTCAATGAAATAATTAATGCAGTAGTAAGAGGTCAATGGATTCAATACTTAGAGAAAATATTTATCACATAAGGATGTATTGAATGGGGAAAGTTTTACATGATTTTATATAATATATTGGGAGATACCAAGAAATGGTGGTCACAAATTCAAAAAACTAAGAAGTAATAAGATATATAATGCACCAGATATGATGATTTTAAAGTAATATTCCTTAATTAGATTTTTTATCAAGATCATTGGGTTGATATGGAAAGGTAATTTCTTATTTTATGAAAAAATTATGAGGAAATGACTCATAATAGATAGTTAAAATTTCTATAAATATTGTTAATTATTTCTTGATAATAATCACTTTAAATTTAAAATAATATAACAAGAGGATTGTTCAACACCATATAGAAGGGACATCGGAAAAAGATGAGAAACGTGATAAATATCCATCATGGAAAATTTTTTGTGAGAAACACCATATAGATCTCTTGAATGGATTGGGATTTTGTTAAAACTATTGATATAAATTAATTCATGGCCATGATTGAAAATAAAATAGATAATATACTAATTTCCAATACATAAATTGCATTTAACTATGACACTATTTTTATCAATTACCCATATATTAAGGGAATAAATATAAAAATAGTAAACCCAAGAAAATCTAGTCTTATACCACCACTACATTGGATATTGAAGTCCCAAATGATGTAATAGTGGTTAATTTAGACATAAACTCAATTTTTTCAAATATTTTATTTGATTCCCTTTCAACAGTCACTTATATATCCATCATGTTTACTATAAAAATTTATTCATCCACTGGTTCATCATGGAATGTTCTATTAGTTAAAATACCTAGCCAATGTAACATTCAAAAGAAAATATATTATTCTATTTCAATTAATTTTTATAGAGGATTTCAAGTTACAAACATGATTCTCATACCAATGATTGGATTTGATTAAATTAATTTTATGTATTGACATTAAAAGTAATATGTGAGAATTTATAGTTAATGGAAAGAGATACTAATTTTAAAGGAAGGCATAGAATCACTAGAAAATATTATAGGTACTTTTTACCTGATACATTTTTGTAATCATCATAAATATCTTATCATAGTGATATTATAAGAAATAATAAGACCAAATAAAATATTTAAAATATAATAACATCATAAGAATGAATGATGTATCTTTTGATAATGATTATACTAATGTATTTTTTAAATAACTACCTAGATAACCATCTGGTCATGTTGTTGAATGCATCATTAAAATTATCCCTGATTCAAATTCTATATTTAATACCCCTTGTATAATAGCCCTAGTGGAATTGGTATAATTAAAGAAACAACTACACGACTTGTATGGTAGGGGATAAGAAATCCCATGTTCTATCTTTGAGGATCAACTATTTCATTATTAATTAAAAATTATTGTTTAATAAGGTTTTTCATCTATTATAGGGAAATAATTTACATTAATATAAAAAAAATTGAATATTTCACCATTCATTAATAACATAATTTATATTTTTCAAGGTGATAAGTACCTCTTAATGGTTCAACATCACTATGGTTATCATAATTTAAATTTTAAGTGATGTGATATACTAAATAAGGGTTTTCGTACAAGGTATAGGATTTATGTGTTTTCCATAATGCGGTTTCGATTAATATATCCATCCTTGGTGTTTTAAATCTAATAAATATATTATTCAATAATTATCTAGGTAAATATTTTTGTGTATTTATTGATGATATCGTGATATACTCTATAATATATGAATTTAATGAAAACCAATGATGTATTTTCTTGATACCCTATGAGAAAAGAAGTTATATATAAAATTTAATAAACCTGAACTTGGAAAAAACAATTATCTTTTCTTTACTAAATAATCTCTAGGGATGAGGTATATATTGACCCTTCAACTTCCAAGATGGTAAAATAATAGCCAAATTCAATGAATAAAACTAAATTATGTAGTTTTTTAGGACTAGAAAGTTGTTATTTGTGATTTTATTAAAATAATTCCTGATTACCTAACACATTTAGAAAATTGCCAAGTTAAAGGCTAAAATTCACAAGGTTAAAGTAATATGAATAAAATTTTGAGTAATTGGAGAAGAGAATAATCAATATAGTAATATTAACATTATTATGTGAAAGGTAGGATTTATGATCTATAGTGATTAATCTATGAATATATTGGTGTGTATCCTTATGAAAAAAATATAGTTGTTTCTTTTGAATCCTTAAAATTAAAGGAATGTGAATAAAATTATCAAACATGTAGTCATTACTTAAAACAATTAATAATTTCCCTAAAGTTATGGAGAATATATTTGTATGTTGAAATATTTAACCTTTTTATATATAACATGAGAGTTTTAAGTTTGTATTCACATTGACATAGCTTAATATGAGACAAATAAGATGGTTATAACTACTCATAGGCTATTATTATGTGATGCACCACCACTCTATGAAGAAAAATAGGGTGGAAGATTCATTATGTAATAAATATCATTGAGATATATCTATAATGAAAATATAAAAGGATTACATATTCATGGATATAGTAAATATTTATGTGGAAATTATTAGGGAAGTGGAAAAAATGTTCCATTCCAAATTAATTTACAATCCATTTCTACTAGAGAAGATAAATAGATCTTAATATGATTAAAATGGTCTATAGAAGAATATTAAATGTTGGGAATTTAGATATTTAGGGACATAAATTATAATTAAAGAGTTATAATTTTCAGAAATAAATTAGATATATGATTTGTGTCTATAAATAATTGGAAACTTAATGATGAAACTAATGGATAAAATGTTTCTATACACCTTTGATGTATCAATATATAATAGAATTTTCAATAGAACTACTAGTGGGACTTCATAAAGTAAGAAATTGTTGAATATGTATGAAATTTCATGGTATTATAATTAGTAAAGGTTGAGTGAGAACTTCTGAAATATGTCATTAATCCTCTCCCTAAATCAATCATAAAATGGGACAATGTTATAATTTAGATTGTTACTATTCATCCTAACACTACTAAGATGAATGTTGCAGTATGAGTTATCCTGTAAGATCATAATTTTTTTCATTTATTAGAAATAAATGATGATAAATCCCTTTAGTGACTTGTGGGGATATATATTAACGAATTTGTATTTCTTTATAGTGTTACCCTGAAAAATTTATCAATTTATGGACCTCTTTTCATATCAAGAAATTGAAGGATTAATCATAATTATTTTATAAATGATATACATTTTAATGACCCCTATTATCCTCTAACTAATGGGATATCTATCCAAAAATTAGAGGACATGGTGAGGCTATTCTCTCTAAACATCCAACGAAATTACGGAATGGAGGAAAGTTGGTCCCGAAATTATTAATAAGGGAACTGAGAAAATGTTATCTTTCCCAAAACAAATAAATCCATATAAAATCTAGAAGAAAATTTATGCATATAATTGGAGGAATTACATGTAGATTCTAGAAGGGTATCATCTATTATAGAATGTGTCCCCATGTGTGGTAGTTATAAGGTTTAGTAAAAATGTAAATCTTAGTACATGGTACATTGGTACTTTTCGTATTTTGGAGAGAATTTATGTTTTGGGTTATAATTTTTTTATGCAACACATCCTCTCAAACATGAATGAAATATTACTTCTCTCAATATTGGGGAATTACATTCTAGACCAGATACATGTACTAACCACTAATGAAATAGTTTTATCAATTGAATCATACTACAATGAAGAGAATGTAATAAAATAATACTAGAGGAAAAGTGTTTCATAATCAAGAACAATGGTTAATAAAGCTACTTTGGTGGAAACAAATGATGGAGGATGACATCTGGGATCATGATAAAGAAATAAAGATTAATTACCAACCATTTTTTATGGATTTATTATACCCTAAATTTAAAGTATGAAATTATTTAATGGTTGGAATATTTTATAAGCTATTCTACTATAAATAAGATTTTCATTACAATAGTCATCAAACAATAAAACCCCTTTTAATTCATCACAGTAGTACTATACAAACTTTAGGGTTTCATTCACTAAAAGGGATACAAATAGTGCTATAAATCGTATAAAAATCTAGGTAAGTACCACAATCATGAACTTTGTAGGATAATATTCTAAAATAAATTATAACAATAAAATATGCATCATAAATACAAATACAACAAAAAGAAATATCATGGAAATGATAGAGAAACTAACTAAATTGAATGAATAATATTAAAGAATATAATGAATTATATTTATAATTGAAAATATCCTCATTATAAGGGTATGATACTGTTATAATAGAGTCATATTAATGTAATATTTCATTGGTAATCTGACTTTTATAGATAAATGTATCCAATAAATTTACATAACATCATCTATTAATATTTTAACTCATAAATATAAATATTGTACATTGATATATAAATAAAAAACTAATTACATATATATAAATATATGTTTTAGAATAATATAAAATTTATTACATAGAATTTTTGAATACATTGGTACAAAATTCATGGTATCAAAATGCAATAATATTTTTAGTAAATAATTAAATTTGACATGTATAGAAAATAATTTAAAGATAAATTTAATGATAAAAATTGTACAAAAAAATTATTAAATGGTTAATTATTTAGAATTTTTTTAGGTAGTTAATTTTTTTGATGAATAGAAAGATACAGTAAGAATATACAAAAGATAATATGACTTCATTATGTTTTAAAATGATCTAATAAACAATATATATACATTCTCAAACAAAAAATTTTATATTAATTAAAATATTGTATTTTAAAATATTTAAAAGAATTTTTTACTATAATATATATGTTTCCAAACTATAAAATGTATTATAAGATTTTTAAAACACATCACTATAAATAAAATTCCTTTCATAAAGAAAATAATATAAAAAATTGAGTTTGATTATCAATGTAATAACTTTCAAAACAATTATAATTTAAAATACCATGAATTAAAAACCATGTGATATCCAATGGATTTGAATTTTCCACTAAAAATAATTCCAAATCCTAAACCGCCAAATAAATAAAGAATTATCCAACATTTTCTATAAATACCTATCAATTCTCTCCCATACACATTACTAAAAAATCATTTAGCATGGTTCTCTTATATCTTTCCAACTCAAGTGGTCTCCCAAAAATGACTTAAGTATTTAATAGTTATTTCTCAAGTTTTGTAAAGGAACCTAGCATCATAAGGTTTCCTAATAACCTCTTTTCATTTAAATCATTCGATCCATTTTATTTACTCAAATTTTTATATCAAATTTTGTTATATTATTTGATTATACATCCATTGTTTTAATATTAGTGATATTTTATTATATAATCACATTATACCACTTTCCAATGGCATTATAATGCTAAAATATCTCTATATCCATAAAATATGATACTTAAATGCATACATATGCATTTTATTTGGGGTGTTATGGAAGATTTATTCCAAAGAGGAGGAATTCTTTAAGGAAGATGGTGATGTGCTAAGGGAAACCTATATTTGGTACATGGTTGATTAAACTCAATTTATAAACAAGTACACATTTAGAATCAATTTGGAATTCCTAGGATATTTATCCTTATAGAAGTTTTATATCCATATATGAATAGAAAATACTTGTTACATATTGAAACTTTATAAATGGGTTTTTTATATCATGGATTCATTATCATTCCATTTCAAACTCTTATAATAACTAATTAATCATTATCTATATTATTATACAATAAAATTACATTACATTATTACTTTATTATCATTCATTTCATTATGATAATTTCTATTCCATTATAAATATATTATAGTTTTTAATTTTTTTGATTTATATCAACCTATATAGCTATATTAATCTATTGACTTTGGAAATTATTATGATATATATATATCCATTAATTTTTTAAAGATAACTATTTATTTATTATCCATGTTTATGTAAGTGGTTCTAAATTAAATATTATGATATGTATTTTTATCATTTAAATTTCATAATATATGTACTTTGGACAAACTATGTTAGGGTGGGGACTAGAATTATATAGCCCCTTGATGAATCAGTAGGTCTTCTGAGACAAAAAAATCATGGTTATTTGGTATATTCAATTCCTTATATATTTAATTTATTATAACAAGGTCTTGATTTATTGGTTATGATATCAATAATTATGTATTCTATCAAGATGATACCAGTTACTATTATTGATGAGGTTATTTATTCATTTTGTTTTGACATATTTTGATATATTATACTCATTTTATTAATTATGTTTCTTCATTTGAATATTAATTTTTACTATATTATATTAATCTTCATTTGACAATGTTTTTTTTATTTTATTATAACCCATTTTAATCATCTAAGTTCACCCCATAAATTTATTCTTCATTTCCCCACGAAAATGGGAGAAATGTGGAAGATCATACGTCTATACTTAATGATAATTCAAATGTAATTGTGAATTTTCCATATAGAATATGTTTCTCTATTAAAAATGGAAGTAATAATTAATTTCAAGACTTATAAAAACCTAATATTATTGTTTTTTTATATTTTTTAAGATGGGAGATTTTTTCGGTGATCGAGTAAGCCTCGGGGTCTTTAGGAATTAAGTTCATGATTTTTAGAGTTATAGAAATCGATGTATGGTTATTGCTAACTATGAGACCCAAAAATGTGAAATGTTTTTAATGGATGAAATCATTCTAAAAATTATAAAATGGGATCAGAAAACAATTCATTTTTTTGCAGAAGTGTAGAGGGTTCTGCAATGTTGTTACACGTTCCTTTAAATTGTGCTTTGTAACAATGTGAGGTGGGTAACCTTTGAACAACAAGTCTTCATTGGTGGAACATGATATGTTAAACCATGTCTCAAAAATATGTTCCTCATTATATAATAAAAAATAATGATTTTTTCATCGACCCTTGAATGGGTTTCAACACATTTTTCCTCACATGTTTTCCAGAACCAACCCATGTACACCCTCTCCATTCTCCCTTCACGCATGGGAGATGTTATCCATTTCATATCCAAATAGTAAATCATTGTTTATGGCCAAGATATTTTATTATGTATATCTCACTAATATATTCTTTTTATATTTTTTCTATCATGTTTTCCTGTTTCATTTATGTTAGTTACACTCTACCTCTATGGAATTTTTCTGGTTTCTTATTTCCTCTCGTTTTAGGCTGAATAGGTCTCCAATACTAGATGAGTGAATCATCCAAAGCATAAGGTGGGTGGTCTATATTCTTTTGAATTATATTAATTCCATTGAAAAAATTTATCATTTTTCTATATTCTTTTGATTCTATGTATTTATTTAAAATTGATAATTTCTTTAATTTTTTTTAAATCCTGACATTTATATACTACAGTCCTCCCCTAAACAATTAGACATTGAAAAAAACAACTCATAACAAACCCTAGGGTAATTTCAGATTAACTCCCATGAAAAATTACTTTTTATCATACCAAAACACCTCATAATTTTTGTTTGGATTGAAACTTATTAAAACCCCAATTAATGTTACCCTAGAGTAATGAAATTAACCGTTACAGTGTGTTTGTATTTTAATTCCATAAATATCAAACCTAAGGTGTGGATAAAAGACCCACATAAGGTGTGTTGGGATTTGAAATTGAGAAGAAAAAATCCAAATTATATTTTGATCCAAAAAAACCTTAGGGTGTGATTAGTATGTCACTTAAATAATGAAACTCTTAGATGAACCATGGGATTGTCTTAGGTTTGGAAATTATGGTGTTGTGAATAAATTCTATAGACCATGTTCATTTCTTGTAATGTACTTATAAAAATAAATAGTATAATTTAATTATCAAATGATATATGTACCTTATGAGAATCCTTGGTAGACACCTATATGGTTGTAGATTAATTTTAAAAAAAAACCTTTATTTGATAATATGTCTTATGACTATCACTTATACCATGAATGCAATGGATTCTATTCTATAATTCCTTGGGACTTATGACTTGTTTATATGGGAACCTTGGAGTACATAAATTAATACAATGGTATTGGTATGTTGCAATACCCTTTATCAAATAAGATAACTTGATAATTGTATAATGAAATTAACTAGTTTTATAATTATTTAATGTATTTCGGTATGTTTTAACCAAATGGACAAGATCCATAATGTGTGATTTCTTTGGTCACATTTCCTTTTTTTATTTTTCACGGTATAATTGTGAGACCTATCATTATACTGATACTAACTATGGTTTAAAAGGGAGACATTCACTAGGAAAATATTAGATTCTAGTTTGGAATGATAAGAATTACCCCAATGGATGTCACATGATTCATTGATGTGAATTACAAGGGAAAATCCTACCTTAGAACTAGTCAATATCTTATATTGGTGATTTTATTATCCTATCACCAATGTTTCAACTGGAAATTATTAAAACACTAGAATGCTTTGTATTTTCTCCTTATATTCCAAACCAGCCACTCTGGATATTACCTTATACTTTACCCTCAAAATTTATTTGATCCCATTATAGAAGTGGAATTCAAAGGCTGAATCCCTTATATTCTAATATTGAGCTAAAAACCATGGAATTATCACCATAGTATGGCTCCACAATTCTAAACATATAATTCATTGGAGTATTAGTTTTATTTTCTAGGTTATGATATTTGTAAATTATTAAACCCATTCCATAGGTTCACATTTGATGATTGTTTTTGGATCTCTAGTTTTATAGTCATAGTGTTTATAGAAATTGATCACATATATACTCTTTTTTACATATGGTTAGAGATATTCAGCCAAATATGAAGTAGTTGGTATTCCCAATTTCACCTCTATCTTACTACATTCATTATTTATGTACTAGACACTATCATGTTTGGTTTTCATAGACAATAAATGAATGAGATAGCAATGAGGGATTCCAACTAAGTTTCACTCAAACTCTAATTCTGACACCACTTAGTACCCAAGAAAATATCATGGCTATAGGTTAGGACCTATATGGTACATTTGACTATTACATATCTTGGGATAGGACTTGGAAAGGGATTTATTGACCAAAAATGTACTCGGACTACCTAAAAAAGTAGGGTTATTCTATTTTTTATTTATTTTAATCCAGCCATAAACTTGTGTTATCTATTATATGTATATTTTTTAGATTTTTTTGCATCATAATGGGTTGTCTTGATACATATTATTTAGTTTTTTTCAATCATCAATTGATTATTATCCATCTGTAGTTTATTCGTTTTATTTATACCTCAGTAATATTTATCACTGCTATAGAGGGTATAGTCTCCCAACAAAAAAATCATTAAATTGTTACAATTAGTTGGAAGTCTCTAGTATATGTGGTGGTGTTATTGATGTTGTGTGGCCCTCCAGATTGATTAAATATTTGTGAACTAGGTCATGGATATCACAAAGTGATATGAGAGGTTATGGTTTCCTTGGTTTTCTTATTTTTGGGTGGTAAAATATGGACTATAAATTTTACATAGATTGGTAAATAACTTTTTTAGGGTAATAAAAACCCATTTTCTAGGGAAATACAATGTTTTTTGTGATTGTATTTTTTTCATATTATTCATTATTACAATTTATTATTATTCCACCTTGAGTTATTATTCATTTTACACAAGTTACTAAATTATGGAAATTCTATTCATGGTTTGGTATGTCTTGAGGGAATTTTCAATTCATAATTTTAGTAATATAGGATTCACATTCAATTATCACGGATTTTTTTTCTTATACTGCATAATTTCATAACTTCATGTTTTTTTATATCTATGGTATAGGATGGGGAAAATAATGTGTTTTTAACAACCTAAATGGTGTTTTATATGGATATTTTTGATGGTATGGTATATAACCAACATAAAGTTAATTAAATATATAATTTTTATTTAAATTAATTAATTAATTTACTAAAAATATAATCCCATAAAGGTTAATATAATTTTTTATCATTCAAAGAACCTACTGATTAGTTATTGATGTCAATTAAATTGTATACCAATTGAAAATTATACGACTTGTACCATTATAACTGTTCGGTGGTAACCCATGTAACTAAATCTATATATGCATTACTTGACATATGTTGGTCGGTCTTTGCATTACATTCCTATTAAATAAACATAGTATGGGTGTCTATTAAAAATCATTAATTATCTAATTATTAATGTGTTTCACTTAAATGAGATTATAATTGATATTTATTTTTTGTTTCCTCCAAATATTGGGAATAGATACCCATATAACTAAACACGTGTTAATATTACTTGACCCTTGAATGCTGACATCATCATCAAATTCTTTGGTACATAACCCCTTGGGGTGTGTTTATGTTAAATGTAATGGTTATTTAATGATTCTACAGAAACCTATACAACATTCTATACAATTTTATGGTGTCATAATACTTAACTAATTCTTTTAAGATAATAAAAAGAATTTTTTGTGTTTTGGGACTTATTAATATGGGGCATCATTTAATAAAAATTCTAGTTACAAAACAAAGAGTGTTTCCCTCTATAGCTTGTGATTGAAATTTACTTTAACAGGGCCTAATTGTGATAAATTATTTATATGTAATGGTTAAAAGAAAATTATAAGATAATTTTCCAAAAGTGTTGGAATTGTTATATATGTAATGATCCATGTAAAATTTATAAAACATTTTACCTCCCAAAATATTACTTCAATTTTAATTTATCTAAGCCCCCATAATGGATATGAAAAAATTAAATTTTTGAAATGGAATAAAATATTGCATTTATACTAATAGAGACGACCTAGTGTGGTTATTGGTTTTATAATTCCTATAGAAATGACTTGGAAAAGAATGATGACATTTAAAATGGGTCTTGGTTGAAAATTTAATTTTTTGCGGAGTAGAAGATAACCTTCTAACCTTTTACAAATAGCCATAGTTTTAGATTGTATGCCTTCTATAAAGAGAGGGGTTAGCCCAATAGTGGGGAAACTCTCAAAGATATGAAGAATTAGTGGATGATTGCACTAATTTCGAGCCATGGGAAAAAATTTTGGGTTTTTTTACTTCTGTTAGACTCAAAATATAAGGAATTATTCCTTGCATTGAAATGATTACATTTAGTAATTTTATCCTTATTATAGACCTAAGCATCATGGAAGCGTCTGTTTAACAGAACTGAAATGCTAAGGACATGGGCAACTACATAGTCAGTCATATGACCAATATTATCTAATGATGTATCAATAAAAAATTAATTAATCATATGTTAGTAATGTAAAAAACTATGTCCATTGGATTCAATGTTTTGTAATATTAAGTGATTCTCTAATGCATCATGTTGTTGAACCTATGAATCACATGAAATGGGTGAACCCCTTGTGAAAATATGAAACTGAGGAAGTCTAATTTTCCATACATGGTGTTCATTGAAGTAAGGTATGGTGGTAAGAGTCATGTTCAGTTTAGTGGTAATAATTCCAGTCTTGATATTTTGGGTGATGTGATCATAGTAAAACCTTCAGCTTTTTTAGTCTGTAAATTATTGGAAAGAGGTAGTTAGTTCTTAAAGGCTGTGCTCAAGAGTCACTCTCAGAGTAGAGTGAATAGGTTTTTATAAGTTTTGTCATAATAATCATATCATATATATGTTAATAGAAAATGCTGAGTTATTCCAGGGTGGGGGATGACTATGAAAGGAATCACGAGTTATAACACAACCAAATTAAAGTATTGTTTTGGATTTAGTGTCATCTTTGTATGAAGTGCATGAGAGTGGCTTGAGTAGAGAGTCATCCATGTGTCTCTGAATAGACCTATGATAGTTACTATTTCATGTTCCTAAGTTAAATCCTTATAGTGGTAAGTCAACCACAACCTATTCAAGGAAGGAATCATCATTGTAAGTGAGTTTCCAGTATCTGAAAAAGTAAAAAAAATGAAAAAATATCACTTACAACATTAATTGGGATTCACCGCAGTTTTTAATCCCATTCAAACATGCAGTAACAATTTTTCTCCATCTCCATTTTCTATTCCTCCATTATAGATCGTCTTTATTTATTTCTAAATAATACATATTCTCTTGTGATCATGATCCATCGGTATGTCTATCCCCCTACAAGATTTCTTTATTAGTTTCTCCTCATTCCATGATTCCTCAAACTATTTATGTGTGCCATTCCCTATTTTAGGTAATTTATTAATTTTATCATTTACTCTCATTTTGGGTTTTACTGGAAGTTGATATCCGATTATTGAATCATCATATGATTAAGGTAGGTGGTATATATAATTTTCCTTACATATATTTTCATTTATAAAGTGTGTTGGTGGGGCACACTATAATAATTATGATCATTTACCTAAAACATTAAACTTCTTTAATTCATCACTTGAAGCATGATCTATATATAGTAAAGTCCTCATTTACAAAATTGGAGGTTGGAAACCACAACTCATACCACCCCTTAGAGTGAGTTAATCTTAGACTCCACAATAACATTACTTTTTATGAAACATAAATACCTTATATGGTGTGTCTAGCTTGAAAATCATAATATCACCAATTTTTCATATTTAATTAATGAAACCACACCTTAGGGTGTGTTTTCATTTGAATTCTCTAAATTCCAATTCTATGGTAAAACCAAAAAAACCCCTATGATGTGTTTGTTTTATTAATTAGAAACCCCCCCCCCCCTCAAATATAATATGATCCGAACACACATTATGATGTTTTTGCAATGTCACTTAAATAATTAAACTCGTAGATGAACCATGGGAATGTCATCAGTTAATTAATCATTTTTAAGCACTTAGGGTGTTGTGAATAAATTATAGATCCCAAGTTAATTTATTATTATGTACATCAGAAAATAAATAGACTATTTTAAGTATAAAATGATATTAGTTCCCTATGGAAGTCTTCAGGAGACACCTCCAATGTTGTGGTTTAATTTTTATTAAATTTTGGATATGACTACTTTACTTTCATATATGACTTATATCATGAATTTCATGGATTAATGTTAATGAATTCCTTGTCACATATGAATTATTGTTATTAAACCTTGGATTATATAAATTAAGGAAATTGGGTTAGTTATTGTGATACCATTATTTAAATAGGATAAATTTTGAATGGGTTTATATAATTAAATTATTTTAAAATTAAATAATTTATTTGGGTATTTTTTAATAAATGTTATCGATCCATAATGCATGGTTTCATTGGTTACTTTTCTCTTTATTTCCTAATGAACTGATAATTGTACTATCTATCATTATACTAATATTTTTTATGTTTTAGAATTTATACATGAAATGGAAAACTCTTGTATTCCAATTTTAAATTCCAATTATAAAAATGATAAATCTCACATGACTCATTGATGCTAATTCCATAGGAAAATTACACCATATATTTTTTTTCATTTCTTGATATTCAGGAATGCCTCCGTATAATACCCACTATTCATTAAGAAACTCTAGAAACAATAGAATGGTTTGGATCATCTCCAATAATTGGATTATTTTTCTCAAAAAAAATTATGAGTATGTCCTTTGATTTCAATCCTCCCTCCCCCAATATAACCATGTACTTCATCCTTAGAATATATTAGATCCATTTTGGAATTTGGAATGATAGAGGATCATCCCTAAAATTAAACTCCATTGTTAAACACTGTGTCTTGATCACCATGGGATGTCTCACCAGTTCCATATATAAAATTCCTTAGAGTATTACTAAAATTTGCCTTGTTCAGATTTTTGGTGATGTCTGAATACATTTCAAGGATTTACATATGATTCTTGTTTCTTGGAATCTGGTCCTATATTCATATGTCTTATTAATAATTTATTATTTATTTTATCATAAACATATATCCTACGCCAAATCATGCAGTATTCCCATATGAAAATATATATTGTAAATAAACATATTTAATTATTTTTATATAACGGTACACATTATAAAATACCAAAAGACCATGAAGAAAACTGCCTTTTATAAATTTGGTACATATAAGCATAACTTGCAACATGGGCATGACAATATCTTTTACAACTTCATAACATACTCTTAAAATTCCATCACTCTTTTAAAACTACATGTGATAACCTTGAGACGTACATAAGAAAGGGGTGAGGCGTAAACACCAGTAAGGGAATAATAAATGTATAACATAAGGTAATGTAATAAATGTGATTCAAGAGGCATTTCAAGGTAACATGATAGGGCTGATAATCAAAAAAATGAACATTTAATCATGATTTAAGATGATAAAATAATGGAAATATAGGAATGGGTAAATAAAATAAAACATGAAATCCTCAATGTATGGTATGGATAATTGCCAATACAACATAACATAATTTTCATAGGATAACATACCATTAATCATACAAGATTTTTCTTGATATAAAAATATTACCAAATTCATTAGAGGGATTTATAATTATAATCCCACATATCACATTTATATCTTGTACTTGAAATTGTGTTCCATTGATATTATACAATATAAGAATTTATTTCTTCAATTTAAGTCCCATAATTAATGAGTAGGTTAGAAAAAATAAATCCCCTAATAAAAAAAGTATATTTCTATCTAGTTGAATACCCTTGAGTTGAAATGGGGATGGGTGTTCACAATAAAAAAAAATTATATTGGAAATCATGGATTCTATTTGGTTGAATAATGGAAGTACATCATGGTTTTTTGAATGGGATTAATGTTGTTAAAGGTGTTATATCAGTACATTGGAATAAAAAGTACAGTAAAAGGGAAGTGTAAATAAACATTACTACATGAACAATTGAAATTCAAAAGACCTATTACACAGATAGTAAATCAATTAAAAACATCACATTTGGAACATTTCAATGTTATGATTTAAAAGATAATATTAATTTAATAAAACTATTTCTCAAAATATGAATATTTACACTTTTAGATAAAAAATTATAGTTTTTGAAAAAAATATGGGTTTTCACAGTGATAACAGTTTATGAACCTTTTAAAAATTACATTTGGATTCATATAATTATATAATCATATATATTTAAAAATATATTGTAAAATAAGAATAATTTATTAAAATAAAATTTATTTCAAAAATTATAGAATTCATCAAAAATATTTTCTTAATTAAAACTATATATTTCACAAAAATACTTCTTGTGATTCATCATATCAAAAAATAATATCATCACACTCATTATATTGTCACTTCTATAAGAGTAATAAAAAGTATAAATATAATATTTATTCTATTAAAAAATAAAATTTTAAATTTTAAGGTCTAGATACATATCCCCTTAAGAAATAAACACATTATCTAAGGGTGAGGTGTGTGATTTGACACTTTGTTTGGGTGGCTTGGAAAACATAGTTTGAGTCATGATCATGATAATCTTGAAATTATATGATAAGTGGTTTCACTCGTTCTTAATTTGTTGAATAATGATATGGGATTAGTCAATGGAAAATACCCATGATTCCATCTACCTTATAATATATAATAAATTGGCTTCATTGGGGATGATCCTTCTTATCTAGGACATCACATATTTTATCGTTGTTAATTGGACTTTATCAAAGTATGAATATAAACTAATCCTAACAGTAATTATATAATGGATCTATTATCAAATTTATAATGGTAAAATTTAATTAAAATGATATAGGATATAACATATAATGACATAAAATAACCAATGTAGTGCATGTGTTTTATATAACAAAATTTCTTAATAAAGATTTTATTTATTTGAAAATATAATTTCATCTTCAAGTTTCTACATTCATGCCCCTTAAAAAATTCCTTATAATTTTTTTTTCATAAACTAAAATTGATTAAGGATGTTTTGTTTCATCATATCTTATGGTTCTCATGTCTCTTCTTCAAAATTTTGGTTTCGCCAAAGTACGTTTACTAGGTGAGTTTTCTTATTTCAGAGAACTTTGACTCTATGATCTAAAATCATCCCCAGATGCTCCGCATATGAAGGTTCATTCTCCAATGGTACCAAATCTATATATAGTACATGTGAGGTTTATGGTATTTACTTATTCAAGAGTCATTCATGGAATACATCATGTACATGATCTTGGTTTTGTGGGAGATCAAGTAAAAAGGGCATAACTTCGATGTGATCAAGCATTTCAAAGGGGGAGATATATATTGGACTAAGAAATCCTTTATTAATAAGCCTCATGAATTTAATACATCTCAATATAAAAAATAACACATTATATCAAACTTCAAACTCTCTTCCTCTTCGAAAATTGTCTACATAGCTTTTGTGTCATCTTTTTTTATATTTGATATGACAGTGAATTGTTTGAACCATCAATGTCATCTCTCGAATAAGATCTGGTCCCACTAACGTCCACTATCCAACTTTATTTGATAATGTTAGAGACCAATACCACTTCCCATAGAGAGCCTCATAGGGTTCTCTTTGAATACTATAATAGAATCTTTTGTTTTATGAGAACACCATTAGGATAAGGTATTAATCCCAAAATCCATAGAAAACCATTGAACAACATCTCACAATATCCTCTATATTTTGAATGGTTCTCTTATAGTGTCCATCTATATAAGGGTGATAAGAATTACTAAAACTCATCTAAATATCCAAATATTTATGAGGGATTCCTTAGAAACTCAAAATCAGTCATGGATCTCGATCAGATAAAATGGAGAGTGGAACTCCATGGCATCTTACAACTTATAATATTCATATATGGGTGAGTTTTCCTAGATAAAAATACTCCATGATTTAAATGAAATGGTCTAACTTTTTAATTGATTGAATACTACCGAGATAAAAATATCTCCATTATATTTCTAGGGGATTCCAATGATAAAATCTATGGTCATGTTTTCCCACTTCCATACTACTATGGGAAATGGTTACGTCACATACTTTGACGTCATTCATTCATACTTGACTTGTTTGTAGATCAAACATCAAGATACAAATTATGAAATATCATTCTTCATGTTATTATATGAAAAGTTTTTATTCAAATATTTATACATCTTAGTGCTTCTTGGATTAATAGATAAGGATGAGATCTTTGTATCATTTAGAATTTCCATTTCTAATAATAGTTTTTTGGGGAAACATATCCCAGTCCAAAACATTATTAATCCATTTTAAGAAAATTTAATCTCTATAATATTCATTACCTTTTTCAGTAGTAACTCATCATCATTATAGGCCTCCTTGATCCTCTTAAGAATGTATAGCTGAACAGTTTTTGTGAAAGTTGAGATGAGGATCCTTCTCTTATTCCCATTTCCATTATTTTTATGTCCAAAAAAGATTAAATCCCTTTCAATCCAAATCATGGATAGGTCTTCAAGATCCTTTCTACTTGGAGAATACCCTAATTTTTTCTCCATATGATGAAGTTAATGAATTGAAAAATTATAATACTTGATTTTATCTGAACAACTTCATTAGAACATATTGGGTTCCTTTTGTGTGAATATATACTTGAGAATTTTATAATATATATATATTTAAAACTTTACCCCAATAAAGATATTGTCACCAACTCTTCAATAAGAATATCATAGTAGTAAATTCTAGATCACGTTTTTTGTAGTTATATTCTTGAATATTTAATTGGGAAGATGATTACAATATCACTTTATCGTCATTCACAATACAAACCCCAATTGCTTTTTAGATGCATCATTATAGATCATAAATCAATCCCCATTGGCAGCTAATGTGAGTATAAGAGTAGTTATTTGCCACTTATTTTACTCTTTATATGTTTCCCCACTTTCATCAGTCTAGAAAAAATTAACTCCCATATGATTTAGCTTAGATAGTGAGCTGGAAAAGCTTGAGAATTTACACACAAATCGATTATAGTACCCTACTAGTATATACGGACAATGGACTTTTATCACATATATTTGTCTGGTTCATCCTACTAATGACACTATTTTTTAAGGATCCATAGGTATGGATTCTCTGCTGATAAAATACCTAAGTATTTTTACCTTATGTATCCAAAACTCACATTTACTATACATCACATAATATTTTTAGTTTTATGGGGTCTTTAGTATATAATTAAAACGTCCATAGAGTTCCTCTTTTATCTTGTAGTAGATAAGAATATCATCTCTAATGACTACAACAGATTTCTCAAAGTAATCACTAAATACACTATTCATCTTTTCCACAAAATTTCTAGAGAATTAATGAGTCCAAATGGAAACACTATGAACTCATAGTTCACATAACTTTTAAAAAATAAGTGTTGGGGATATCCACCTTCTTCACATTTAATTATTTTCATCATAAAGAATGATCCATCATGATGAGTTTTCGGGGTCCATGTAGTTGATAGAATAATTTATCAATATATGGAAGAGAAAACATTTTCTTTTTCATAATCTTTTCAAGATCATGATAATAAATGTAGAGTCACGTTAACCCATCCTTCTTCTTAATGAAAACAATCGGTGCACCCCATGATGATTAACATGTGAGTATAAACCCCGTATCAAGATTTTCCAGTATTTTATTATTTTAATCATGAAATTCAACAGTCTTCATTATATATAGATTCTTGGATATCAGAAAATATCTTAGTATAAGTTTGATTTCGAAATAAACCTCTCAAATAGGAGGAAGAAGATGCAATTATTCAAAAAACACATTGGTGAATTCCTTTAAAATGGGAATGTAATCAAGGATAACATATTCATTCATCTAAATCACTAGATAAAGACACATATCCTCAAAAGGTAATAATATCTATGATTCATAAAATCATACTAATGGAGATTCATCATCCTCCGGGAACTTCTATATTATTGTAAGATGATTTTCAATACATAGGGTGATGTCCTTCTATCGGGAATTTATGTTGTCACTCTTAAAGGAAATAAATTCCATATCCTTAATATCATTAAATTATGCTAATGGGATCATCATAAGTATTTTTGAGAAATTACCACAAAAATGTTTATAGGGTGTGAGTTATATTTTTCGGATGAAAAGAATGGCCCATTTTTCATCTCCAATGATAACTCTACAATAATTTTTTGAGGAAGTGTTTGAATAGTTCTATTAAAATTGTGTGATTTGAAAGATTGTTCATAAATAGAAACAAATATTATGTTCACTATCTATGAAATAATTTCTATTTTACATGTCAACACTTCATTTTATGAATCCACATTGGCAGTTGTGATGGTATAAGTTATTCCTTGATCTCTAATCCATGGAGGTTACTGTCATCAGATTTTAATTCAAACCCTCATCTTAGTTCATTTATTCACATAGTTTTCATGTTCCTTATATTTAAAACATTTTAAAATAAGTTGAAGGTTTCTTAGAGAATTAATTTATTCATTCACATGGGTTAGTTTCACCCATCAAAATTTATTAGATAAGTTCTATTCCTTACCACAACTAAAACAATTCATTTTCCCCTTCTGGAAATTTCTAGGATGCTTCATCTCATAATTTTTATTGGTGGGATGTTGGACATTTTTTCCCCTTGTATATTTATTTACCATACAAGAAGAATTAAAATCCATCCTTCACATCCTATATCCAGACCCATGAGGCCCTTTAGATTAGCTAACTTTAATTTAAAATTTGAGGGCACATCAGACAATTCCCTCATTTTGTTCAAATTCTAGAATCACCAAGGATTTTTTGATACTCAGATCTAGCCCACCAGATAAGCGGTTAACATTAATTTTGTGATATAAGATAATGTTAGAAGCATGTAATGAATGTATTATGAATTTTTCATTATACTCCCAGATGGATCCATCATCATTTCTCTTTAGACCAATAAATTATATCTCAGTTTTCAATCAAAGGCTGCAATGAACATATTTATCAAAAAACATTTTATAAAATTATTCTCACTCAATCACAATGATCTCATCCTTGGGCTACATATTTTAGATCAAAATGAACAATTAGTCAAATTAAACCTTTATATGATAAACAGTAATAATTACCTTATCTTTTTTAGAGTATAGAATAATCGAGAAGATACTTTCAATAATTAAATCCATTTTTTTAATGATTAAATTTTCAAAAGATCCAATAAAATTGAGAGGCCCTTTTCCTATTAAGGTCTTAATTTTAAATTTCTATTTATTTGGTTTTTGTGTGTTTTCCCCGTGATTTATGTTTATTTTAGGAACTTGATCGAATTGTGAAATTATTGTCCTACAGTTCCTAAATCCTGGTCCCATCTGGTTCGGTATCTTATTTGGGAAGTCATCACATTTACACTCACATTGGTTTTGGACATGGTTAATCTTATTTCCATCTGTTGACTAAAATAAAGGTTGAATTGGGGAAGATGATTTTAAAACTACTAAACACAAAAAAGGGAAACTACTAATATTGAAGGGATAACTTGTAAATGAAATATATTCCTTATGCTATGAATTTAAATGTTTCAATATAAGTTATCCAGGATCTATTTCCTAAAATTAAATTTTATAGTAAATTTTCTTTACCTGTATAATTGTTTGTAGGGAGTTTGTGATTTTACTAAATCATATCCACTGAGAGTATCAAACTAGGTGTATATCAAATCATCTTTTTTGTGCACCATTTTATAATCAAGTCAATCCTAATGTTCACTTTTCAAGGTTTTTATCCCTAATTGTAACATTTCTATATCCACATCAAATTGTATTATCTAGATAGATATTTATTTTCTTTGAAACCAATTACTTTATACATCATCAAAATTTATCAATTTTTTCCTATGTTAAGTCTTATACCTAAGGATTTCACTAATTTTTTCAAATCTAAATCCCCAAAATAAGTATATTTTCTTCTCATACCAACTATTACAACCCATATTCTTATAAACATTAATTTGTGATTTTTTATATAAAGATACACATAATGTATTCCCAAAATATCATGAAGCCAATAGTATTTGTAAAATTATGTATATATAAAATAACATGAAACGTGGCTATAAAAACATTATTTAGAACTCTTTAACAAAATCTTAAAATTACAACACTGTTCTAAAACTATACGAGATAACCTGTGGATGTACATAAAAAATGGGTGAGTTATAAATCCTAGTAAGGTAATAATGAAAGAACATCATAAGGTAAATTATTACATGTGAATCAAGAGTTATTTCGTGTTTATATAAGATGGGAGAGAATAATAATCCAGAAAATCATAGAATAATATAACATGATAATATAATAGAAAAATGGGAATGTGGAAAGAAAATAAAACATTATATCACAAAAATAATTCAAGGCTAACAACTGAGAAAACACAACATATTGTACTTAGTATAACCTCATGTCCATAATACATGGTATCTCAGGAGTTAAAACATTACTCAATGCATGATAGGGTTGTTAAATTATGATCCCACTTATCACATTTACATCATGTACATGCATTTGTGTTCCAAAAATATAGAAAAATGAGAAAATATTTCATCACTTTCAAATATATTATTAAGAAGTGTATGTTATATACATGGAAGTCCCCAACCATTAAAGGATGGGTCTATAAAAACTTGTTACCTTTTTTTAAATAATTCTTAAATCCGGTTTTCATTTACTTTTTCTTTGGTTGTGTTTCAAGTCTTTTGAGGATGGAGGTCATTTTTTGGGATGTATTTTTGTTTGAATTAATCAAGTCTCGGTAAAAATAAATTTATTGCTTTAAGGGGGTGTTTCCTTGGGTTCAAAGGTCATTAGATATTTTTTGTAATTTTCTACAGGAACTTCTTTGCATAGTCTATAAAACATATTAACATTGTGCATTTAATTCTTGACGTGAATTTTTCACTTGGTAGAATCCAAGAAATAGTTTCAATACATGAAGTATATACAATTTTTGAATATTTTTTAGGAAATGATATAGTCGACATTGGTATTTTTTACAATGGTGTTTTCTTTTCTAGTGTATACACCAATCAGTATATTCCTGTCATGAATAAAGGATTTAACTCATAAATTCTTTAGTCCCAAATGGTTTATGGGTACTGCATCCTAATGTTATTTCATTATTTATGCATCTTATTCCCTTGAAAACCTAGATAAACACAATATATTTTTCGAGGATTTTTCTGTTTCCAAATATCTTGGTCTAGAATTTAATCACCAATTAATTTCCCACTATAGTTTTCACAAATTCCCTACCCATCTTTGGTGGTACTATGATCCCGGTTTTTCCAAATAAATCAATGATTGATCGTGATGATTTGTAATCAAGTTTTTCATTATTGATCTAATTCACCTTCATTCACCATTGGTATTTCTAGTTATGGGTGTTGATTTTATCATGTGAATAAATTTATGTGGTTCCATATGATTTTTCCCTAAAATAGAATCCTTAAATTTCATAATTTATATGAAATAAGTTATAAATGATTTCAAATCCAAGATTTGAAATGATTGATGTATTATTTTAAAAAGGGAATGGAAATTGTGAAAAGAAACTAATTTCAATGGAATTGATATTATGTGGTGGATTTTAGAAAATTGATTCCTTTATTTGGAAACTGATTTGATGAAATGATTTTATGTTTATTCTTGAAGAAAATGTACTAATTTGAATTTTTTTTAAAAGTTTTGAATTTATGAAAAACTATAATTTTATTTTCATATCAAAAATGAAAGTTGAAAACTAAAATTAGAAAAATTTATTTTGAAATGATTTAAAATGAATGATTTCCTGATGACTGGTTGATTGATTAACTAAAGAACATATTATCTTGGGTAGTTAGTGAATAATTTGTATAGGAAAACTAGGAATTGACCACCTAGAACTAGACTTAAAACAAAAACACTAATATAAACTTATTGTGGGATGATTTTTCCAGATGGTACATGATTATTGATGGCATGTGTCATGATATATATTCACACATTGATCTAAGATCTCTTATTGAGTAATGAGAGGATCCTATTTTAAGAAACCAGTGTACCACATGGATTATTACATGGTGATATGATATTTCTGATTTCATTATTACATGGCATTGATTATTGAACTTTTTTATTCATGGAAACAACATTATATAAATGTTTTATATAAAATGTTCATGTAGGACTATTTTGATATATATTGTATATTTTAATTATGAAATCATGTTTTATAAAAAATATATAAAATCTATGTCATTCCTTGTTTTATTTAAATTGAAAGAAAAATTGGTTTATATTTAATTTAATTGATTATGGAACACTTTGTGAGAAACTAAAATTATTTATAGCTCATATCTTACCTTAGACTTTAATAGTTTGTAGATTATCTTATTCCTAGTATAATAAAATGGAATTTTCCACTTAGAGGTGGTGGGTGTCCTTGATCCTTGGGACCCTGAGGGATGGGGGTGATCCGTGGAGATTTGATACACCTGTTACATAAGAAATTTCTATGTCCATACCGTGGAATATTTTCTGTCTTTTGATAATGCACGATTTTGGTGTTGTATTACCTATTTGATTCTATTACATTCTCTTTTTATGGTGCTGAGAATACAGACATGTATCTTTTGTCTTAAACTATTTTCTGTCAAAAATTATTCACTCATTATTCCTGCATGATTTTAGGTGTAAGACACCAACATGTGGGGATTTGGAACACCCTTCCACAATTGCCAAAGTCGACATGGGTATCAGGGTAATAGGTTATATGAAATGGTTTTTTAGAAATTGTTATCAATGTCTAAGTTTTTTCACCTTCAATTTATGTTAGTATGTAGTTGGGTTTTATTAGTAGATAATAGGTGGGATTATTGAATCTTAGGATATTGTTTTGAGAATGTTTCTAGACACTTATCATCATAACAATCCTTAAGTAACCATGGGTGTTTCAAAAAAGTATCCTCAAGGGATAATTTGATATATTTTCTAGTATTTTACCTATTTTTGATCTGAGTATATTAAAATACCAATATTGAGTTATGGTTACTGTATTTTTTTCTCATGGGAATTTTGTTGTAGTTTATGATTTTCATATCCTTGTTAATGTTTTAGTTTTATCAGTTGATATTGTGTAGCATCATGCCTAAAAGAAGATATTTTAATAGTTATTAGTAGGTGTCTGCTGGTGAAACACAACTAGAGAATACTATGATTCACTATAATCTTATTGATATAGTGGTACATTTTGTCCAAGCTCTATAACCTATAACTTCATTTATTAATTTTCCTGCTCCAAAAGTGGAACTTCAAAATAATGACTCTAAACACCATCCTGAAGAGTTTTTTAGTTAGAAGCCACAAACATTTCAAGGTATAATGATCTTCATAGGAAAAGGATGGGTTGAATAATATATATCATGTTTTTATTTCTTGTAAATACCTAAATTAATTAAAGTGAACTATACAACCTTCAAACCTGAGAGGCCTTGTAAGAGATGGTGTGATTCACTTGTGACAATGAAGAATCAATAGTATTGAGACTGTAAGGACTTTAGAGATATTTTCACTGATTATTTATATCTAGGGAATATGTTCTTGGTGAGTTCTATGATGTTTCTTAACCTCCAATTGAGTGATAATACCTTTACATAGAATGTGAACAATTTTTACGAGAATGTTCATTTTTTCTAACATTTTATTAGATTAGAATATGAGGGATAAATAGTTTGATATGGACCTCAAACTTGATATTTGATTATAGGTTTTCTTGTTGAAGCTCACTTTTTAGGATGATGTATTGGATAGAGCATTTATGGTTGAACATGACCTTTCTAAAAAGTTAGGTTTGATGGGAGTTTATTTCATTACCAGTGGTAGTTCTATAATGATGAGTCTAATTGTGTTTCTAGAAAGAATGTGTCATATAGACCTCTTATAGTTCCTATAATAGTCCCTTTGACATTATTTTAGTGTGCTAAATATGGTCATCAAAAGTGGGTATTCACTAAGGCACCAAAAATATATAGTTATTTCAGTCACTCATGACACCTACAGAATATCAAAAATTTATATTACACTATACATAGTAGTATAGTATCATTATCACCAAAAATGATTATGGTAGAATTATATTCTTCAATAACTAAGGGGTTCTAGGAAATGGCATCTAGAATAAAGCGTCTTCATGAAATGTATGTCTCCATAGGAAATTTATGTGGGTCCAATAGTTGTGAGAGGTACAATCACTAGAGATTCAACTATAAGGATATATTTACTTGATATTGGTTCATCTGATTTTTTTATTTCAACTCATTTTTTGAATTTCCTTAATCTTTCAATGAAGATTGAAATTATGTGATCGATATTACTACACCCAATAGAATAAAGAAAGAGAAGGGTCATTGATTTCCAACTTATGTTTTCTCTCTATCAGATTTTGAGCAAACATGGAATTTTATAATTTCTAGAATTAAAACTCTTAATGAAAACTAGTATATAGACTGGTTGATTTATCATAATACATGGATTTAGAATTACCTTTTTTGTGTCTCCTTTGTTGCACCCTATGGAGTGCGCTGTTTTATTATCGATAATAGAACCCATGGTCAATGAGAATTGGACCTTATTATCAAAATTTTGGTAGGGTAATATCAATATTTTATTTTAACATGGAACGATAATCATTGGGTGATGATCTCCCTCTAGTTATCATTTATTTTCATGATGTTTTCAATTTTTTATTTCATTATTTTAATAATTGTAATAGTGGTGTAGTTTTTTGTTGATTTAGTATCTGGTACTCATCCAATTTTTGTTATTTTTACCATAAGACTCTAGAAGTGTTCAAAGAATTGAATACAGGGTTATAAACTCTTCTTGTTACTGATTTCTTCACCATTGTAGGAGCTTGTTATCTTTTCAATAAAATCCAATAAAATATGTTTCCAATGTGTTTATTACAAGAAACAAAATAGAGTTATAGTGAAGAACAAGTATATATAAACATGGATTGATGATCTATATGAATTGGTAAAAGGGGTGGAGTGGTTTTCAAAGATTGATCTTCAATCTGGTTATCACCAATTAAATAATAATAATTTTACATTCATAAGATATCCCTCGGGGGTAGGTATGGCCATTATTAGTTTCTTACTGTGACATTTGGTGTAACCAATTATCCAAAAGTCCATATTGTTTTGATAAAAAGGATATTTCAAGAGTACCTTTACTTGTTTTTCATGGTATTTGTTGTTTAAATTATGGTTTACTCCTAGTATGTTTAGAACCATGATCATTATCATATATCAATTTTGGAGAAGTAGATAAATCACCAACTCTATTTCATATTATCAAAATGTGATTTATTTATTCGAGAAGTAAAGTTGTTAGGAAATATAATTTCATAAAAAGGAGTTTTAATTGATCCTTGTAAGAATAAATCTTCAATAATATGGGATAAATAAAATATTTTTTTGTAAGTTGAATCTTAATTGGTTTGGTAGGATATCACTAAGAATTTGTTCGATATTTCTTGATGTCAAACTCCCTAATGACCACACTCACTCAAAATAGAGTGAGTTTCATTTAGGATAATAAATATCAATGTTTTTTTGATGATATAAAACCTATTCTAAAATATATTCTAGTTTTGAATCTTCCAAATCCAAGTCAAGACTATGTGGTCTTTTGTGATTCAATGGGCATTGGTTTTGGTTTTTTCCTTATGAAGGTTAATCATGTGGTTTCCTTTAGTTCCAAATAGATTACACCACACCATAAGAACTATCCATCCCATGATCTCAAAATTAAATCTATTATTCATACTATCTAGATTTTCCTACATTACCTTATTTGATAAATATATACCAAATTGTTCTTCCACAAATTCTTGAGTAATATATTCTCTCAAAAATATTTCATTCGTTGACATAGGCATTATGTGGAGTACCTACAGTACTTTTATTTTGACATTACATATACCTCTGGTAATAAAAAATTTCCTTATTTATGCTTATATGAATCTCTATACCCAATACATGAAAGGTTCGTCATAAGAGTGGAACCTAAGAGATCTATGTGCTCAGTTGTATTTGGGAGTCTTGAAGAATGAGTCTAAGGTTGTTTTGTAAAGTCTTATGTTGACCACCTCTATTCATGAGATGATTCAATTAGTGAATAATCTTAATGATTAATTTTCTGGATTTAGGTACTTTATTTTTGGTGGGGAAACCATTCGTAAGGGGTCATTCTCTTTTGAAGGTATCTGATGTTTTTAGAACCAATTTTTTGTACCTTAGCCTATGAGAAGACTAGGATGTGGGATTTTAATAATTCCTAGTAGGATTTTCACCCTAGAACCACAATTATGTTTTATGATATGTGGAGGAAAATATATTGGAATGTGTGAGATGATATATCACTGAATTTTTCCCCATGGTTATACATTCCAATATGTCATTTCTGAGCACGAGATACCTTTAGGTGTTCTTCAGCCGCTCCGAATTCTAACTTGGAAGTAGGATGATATTTCTATGGACTTTGTGGTTTGGTTGAAACATACCCCTCGATGGAATATTACAACATAGGTTTTCATTTATATGCTAACATAATCATATCAAATTATACCTTTTCGAGATACAATCAAATTTTATTACTTGGTATGTCTTTATTTGTAGTGGGTTGTCAGATTTCATGGAGTCCCACCTGTTATAGTTTCTAATGGGTATATTTATTTTAATTATGACTCCTTGGGAGGCCTATATGAGGTAATAACACACTAGGTACATTTGATCATGACATATAATCAACATTTAGATAGATAGAAAGAGTGATCCAAATAGATTCTTTTAAATGATAAACATCATTTAATTATTGACATTGGTGGATCTTGGGATAACTATTTAGAACATGTTTTTTTCATAAAAAATAGATACCATTTCACTATCATAATGGATCCTTTTTGAGTCATTTTATGTCCATCCTTTTCGATCCTTATTATGATGGTTATAGATAGTGAATGTTCCCTATTTTGATAGAGTTTAGTCCAAGAGAACCTGATGAAGATTTAGTGGACTCGTCTCAGAATATTGATAGCACATATTCAGTATAAATACTATTTTGATAATCAAGGGTGATAGTATGAATTTTATATTGGTGGAAAAAAACTGGTAGTTTCACCTTTTTTGGTCACCAACATCTTGGGAAATATAAAAATCTTACGTCTAGGATTGTGGTTTCTTTTGGGATTGTTTAGAATGTGGGTAAAGTGGCCTAATTATTGTAACCTCCACCATAATTGACATTGAACCACAAATTTTCTCATGTATCATAGATTTGAATATATATTTCATAACCTTATCAGGTTGCAAATTGAGAGGGTCTTGATATTGATCATGATTTATCCATGATTGACAATCCATTCAGGAATGTTGATTTTGAGACATAGTTTCTTTTGGGAAAGGTGATAACATTGCATTATGTGTTACATTATCATGGTTCTAATTCACATGAAACTTGGGATGATGAGGCCTTGGTGAGAGATCAGTGGCCACATATCTTTGATATGAAATCTTCTTGATAGAATTTTTTGAGAGAGAAAGTGTCTTTGGTGGGGAGTTTATAACATCATGTCACCTTCTTTCTGGTACATATTTACTCTTAGTTCAATGCCATTTTGTGGTAATTCAGACATTTCAGGGATAGTGATCATTTTTTGAGTAAAATTTACTTTTGTATCGGAATGTATTTTTATTGGAATTAATGGAGTTTGTATATAAATTTATATAAAAAATTAAAGGGTGTGTTTCATTAGTTTTAGATTTCATCGGATACTTTTTCAAATTTTCTACATGAACCATTAGTATACTTTCTATAGGATAGATTGACAACATTTATGTAATTCACAATGTGAAACTGTTTCTTGGAATAACACATGAAACAATTTTATGATGTGAAATATATACAATCCATGAATTGTTTTCAAGATTTAAAATTGTTTATATTTGGATTTGTTTATCCCATGGAGATACATTTTTCGGTGTATACGCCACTCACAATATTCATTATGTGAATTGAGTTGTCACATTTTGAATTATATGGGACTATATTTTTTACGTGTTACCACCTGAAATCATTTCATTACATATGTAGTGATGTACGACTATCATTGGGCATATAAAAAAATTATTATTTTCTAGATATTCTCTAGTATTTAGCCATTATGTTATCTCCAAAGGGGGGAGAACAAAAAACATGGTTGTCAATTTTTATTGGATTTCTGAAAAAATGGTTTTAGTTAATTTCTAGAAAGTGAGAGAAATAAACATTTCGAATTAATTTATTTTAAAAAAAATGAAAAAGATGATGATCAGAGTGGTATTTGGATAGGCCTAGTGTCATACTATCATGGTTTCCAAATTTTACCATTTCTTGTTCTGTTATTTGGTAAGAAAATGATTCATCTACAGAGTTATCTAACCCAAATGGAATAATGGTTATGATGAGATTATTCATATATAGAAACTCAGGTTTGTCTATCCTATTTACTTTGAGAATGGAATTGCAGTAGGTTCTCTTGTTTAATTGGGGACATATCTTACAAGTAATTGTTATAACCTAATAGACTAAAATTCCCCAATTATAATTTTACATACATGATAAATAATGTCAAGAAGTCACCACCCAACCCTAATATGTTTAATTTTATACGAATAAAATTATATCGGGGGATAAATTTATCATTGAGAATGGGAAGTAAAATTAACATACCCAAAAACTAATGCAACTACATTTGAAATTTAAATATGAAAATAATAATTGAAAATACATATAAAATAAGGAAAGATTTTATTTAATTGAATCACAAAAAAATCAATAAAAATACATTGGTACAACCTCCCCCATTCCCGATCACCCAAGAATACCACCCCTCCAAGAATGGGAAACTTGAGCTGATTAAAAATATGGTAGACATCATAAGAAATAAATAAAAAACCAAAATCAAAATATAGAAAAAAATATACAAAATTTTATTATCCAAAACATCTCTTTCCAATAGATTATCTATAAAACCCCTCAATCCTCTTATTTATAAGAATGTAAGATCTTTTAAGATACTATAAATGCATCAATAAAATCGGTATGGGTTAATATCAGGGTCTCAAAAGTGATAGTTAATAGGTTTCCATCATAAATCCATGTCAATGTTTTTATTTTTACATAAATACCGAGACATTCACATCATGTCAATGTTGTGCGATGTGTAACATTCATAGTTGTGGGTACATTTTACGTTGTGTATTATTAAAGGTTCATGTCATGTATATGAATTACATGATGTGTAAATTTTGGGGATGGAAGTCAAATTTATAAAATATTTCACATCATGAACAGTGGATTTATGACATGTAATATTGATTTACATCTGGTTTCACTCTGAATATATAGAGTTATTCGTTGCTAGGTTTGGGTGTTGGTGTCTGATTTTTTCTTGACATTTTTTTATCCTTAAACTGGTTTCAAAAACTGATATGTTTGTTTTCATTAATTTTTTATCAAACTTTGTATCCTTCCAAAAAACATAAAAAAAAAATAAAAATTTAAATTTTTTAATAAATTTGTATATACAAACAATCCATTTTGGTTCAAAAATACCATCATAAAATGGTTCTATCAATTCACCCATAGTTATAACATTCTATTGATAAAGATTATGATCTCATCATAAATAAATAAGGAACAAAATGTTTTTATAATGAAGGAGTTCCACCATCATTATTTTTTTATTTTTTATATATTTTTAAAATTATTCTTAGAAAAAATCTCACATGCAACACAAAACCACATGATATTGATAGATCATCATTATGGTAATAGTGATTTTTCATTTTTTTCCAAACATAAATCATATTTTTTTTAAAGGTCTAATAATAAGTAAAATGTATCAAGAATGATATATTCCAAATAACCAAAATACAACCCCCACAGTTTCTTATACAATGTAATTCATCCATTCTGCCAAGACATCCCATATCCCTCACACTTAAATGTTAAAATATAATGAAATATAATTTAGGAATGGTTGGAATGGATAAATACAGCTTATAATGTGCCTCATTCTTAGTGGGTTCATTTATATAATCTACAAGATAAACATGGATTAATATTATTGTTGGTCCAAGGATTATGGTCTTAACAAAAAAATTACTCAATCATTTTAAATATGCTTTTTCATAGTCATAGATTTGATAAGCCCAAAAGAATGTTCTAGCTATTGGTATGACCTATGTTCAATCATTAAATATTCTCATGATATAAATAGGAAGTAATAGGGTAGAAATATTCTTGGTAATGGAACATGTTATTTGGGAAAATCACTCATGGTATGAAATAATAATAAAAAATCCAAATAAATTACAGAAATTCAATGTGTGAAATGGTAGTGAAATATCATTTACCTGAATCAACTAATTCCTTCAAATCACAAGTCACTAATTCAATATATATGATTATTTATAATTATTCAATTCCCAATTTTACTTATTTCTTATTGTTAACATAAATATATAAAACATGTGATATTATTAAGAAATTAATGTATCTTAGATCAGTCAAGTAAAGAAAGAAATGTAACAGTGGTTATTCAATTTTGTTTTAAATTGAGAAAATAAATCTTTAAAAAATATAAGGAATTTAAAATATACAGAGTTTAAAAGTTAACTTTTTTAGTAATGATGATTCAATTGAGGTGTGTGTGTAATCTTCTTTAAGTTTTGTTCTGCATCACATTCAAGGAATGTATTATATTTATGTTATTCATTACTATATAGACATCATTTATGTACCTAAATAATAATAATAAAAAAATGATAGTGTATGCATGTTCAACAATGATAGAATATTACTGAGGGAAATAGTATATTAAGGAAAATAATGTGGGATGTCACCCATAAGCGCTTTTGTTTAATGTCATTGGCTGACTCTAAAAATAAAAAAATAAAAAAACCTTAAACTAAAAGATTACCACCCCCAAACATAATTGATGTAGTGTCCTCAATGCGTTTAAATTTATTTTTTTAATGTAACTAGATTGAGAATGGAATTAATGTATTTAATCATGTTTAAAGGAAAAAATGCAACCTAGAAGGTCTTTCTTCGTAATTAGGATGTTGAAGTTTGATCATATCCACTGGTTCTCGAGGTATGGTCTCATGGAACATCTTAATCCTATTCCCATTTATATTGAATGTGTTTTCTCCTCTTTCCATTGCAATCCACATAGCACTAAAGTGGTATACATGAATAATAGTTAAGGCATTTTCTCATATATAATGATGTTTACCAGACCTCTGTTTATGTCTAGATTTGTATAACACATTTTCAATAGGGTTTAAGGATCTTGATTGAATTATCTTATTATGGTACATACTTGATCTATATTTTTAGATCTTTTAATTTTAAAAATCTTCCATATTAATTTTTTCTATCTCCTACAGCTATAATCTAATCTCTATATACACTTTTTTCAAAGTCTCAATTTATCTCTATTACTTCCCAGTAGGCATTGTGTTCAAGTTCCACATGAAGCTGATATATCTTTCTATAAATTAATTTATATGGGCTCATCCCTATGGGTGTATTTTAGTATTTCCTATAAGTCCATAAGATTTCATCCAACCTTTAGCTCTAGTCTTTCCTATTGGGTTTAATAGACTTTTCTAGAATTCCATTGATTTGTCTTTTAGAGACATATAATTGGCTATTTGTTTTTGGATGTTATGATTTATAATTTTTTTGATGAACTAAATTATTTTTAATTAATTCCTCTATATTTTTGTTGAAGAAATAAATTAATTGGTTGTTGATGATTTATTTTTGTACTCCAAACCTAAAAATATGTTATCCCTAAAAAATAAAAAAATTACATTTGTATCACGGGTGCTGGTGGATTTTTCTTCAAATCATTTTGAAACATAGACTACATCTACCAGAATATAATAATTACTGAATGAAATTGGGAAAGTTCCCATGAAGACTACAACCCATACTTCCAATATTTCAGAAAAAGTAAATTTTTTTGAGTAATTTAATGCCATTTGGATGCATTTCTAGAAAACTAGAATTTTCACATCTCTTGCAAAAATCATAATAATATTTGAATAATGTGATCCAAAAAAATACAGATTGTAAAACATTTCTACCTATCTTATGAGGCCCAATGTGGCCTCCAAAATATAATATAAAATAGTATTTAAAAACATATTCAATATTTCTTCGGAGAAAGAATATTTTTATGATTTTAATGTTATAATTTTTCAACATGAATGGGTATTACCAAATAAAAATCTCAATTTAGATTTAATCGTGTGCTACGGATAAGACTGTAGATGATATGGCACCTTATATGTGACCAAATGGTTTATAATATCAGTGTAACAAGGTATTTATCCTTCCATTATGTAAATGTATTCACGTTGTAGTTGATCCTTGTGTGGGATTTGATTTGGAATTTATTCTTTGGCAGTCTGTGTTAGTCGACTCAGATGATTATCCACTTGATTTTCAGCTCCCTTTTTATCTAAGATCTTCAGGTGTATCTCTGGTAATAGAATCATCCATATCAACATAAATGGATTAGAATCATCCTTCTTCATTATATACTTGAGAGATTCATGATTAGAGAAAACAAAAACTTCAGTTCCATGTAGACAATATCTAAATTTATATATAGGAAATATGAATGCAAGGATGTCCTTTTTTATTTTCATGTAGTAGATACGGATGGAAATAAATTTCATTGAATTTTAGTAAATAAATTGAGGCTTTATATTAATTATTTTTTAGAGTGTTTCTCCCACATCTTTATTTGATGTATCATAGAGTACCTCGATATGATGGTCCTGATTAGGTGGTTTCATTATTTGTGGGGCAATAAACTATTTCTTTAATTTATCAAATGGCATCTCACACAAAATATTAATATTAAATTCAGAATCATTTAATAGAAACCTTGATATTGGTAGGGAAATATTTATATATCCATTGATAAATCTTTGGTAGAAACTGTTATGGCCAAAAAATTATCAAACATTCTTAAGATAAGTAGGACAAGGCAAAAATTTGAATACATAAAATTTTGACTTATCTATTTAAATTTATTTCTCTAAAATTATATGGCCTAAAACTATTCCTTTTTTACCATGAAATGAGATTTTTTTGAATTTTAAAACATTATTTTTATCAATGAAATTTTTCAAAACATTTTTCCAATTTCTTAAGAAGTGATCGGATGAATTTCAAAAATCATTGAAATCATCAAGAAATATATCAAATATTTCCTTAATATGATCAGAGAAAATACTCACTATACACTATTGAAATGTTCCAGGGGAGTATCCTAACCAAAAAATTAAAATATGGTAGTAAAATTTTCCAAACTAATTGGTTATATTTGACTTCTCATGGACTTCTCATGCAAATAGTACTTGAAAGTATCCAAAAAACCCATCGAGAAAAAAATAATTATTTTTCCATCTAATATTTCTTGAATTAGGTCAATGAATGGAATTTTAAAGTTATCTTTCTAGGTAACATGATTCATATTTATATAATATATAATCACCCTCACTCTATTTTTCCCTCTCATGTAGATAAATTAATTTTTCTCATTATTAGCAGTGGTCAGGTCAGTTTTCTTTAGGACTAGATTAAAGGGGGAAACCCACTAAAACTAGATATTACAAAAATTATGTCTACTACTATCTATTTACCTTTCATTATTAACAACATCCTCAGTATTGGGATATTTTGTTTCCTTTTTTAGTTGTCTAACTATTTTGGATTCACCTTCTAAAAGGATTCTATAAGAGCATAATCTGGGGTCGACTCTGGTGATATCACCCAAACTCCATTATATGGCTTGGAAATTTTTTCTGATAAGGTAAATCAATGTTTTTTCCTTGGAATGGGATATCGTATTGGAAATGAGTATTGTTAATTTCTCTACTTTAATAAGGAAAGAATATTTTAAATCATATGGAAATGGTTTTAACTCCAGACTTCAGGATGTTTTAGGGATGAGATTGAGTTGAGGTTCCCAATTTCTAAATATCGGTTATATTTAATCTTGTCAGTTTATTTTAGTAAATCACTGAAAAATAAATAATTAACCACTTATTTTATCATGAAATAGGCATTCATAGTTTTTTCGATGTTGGTATTTTCAGATGAAAAATTCTCTCCTATTGCTAAGAATTAACAAATCATACCTAAATCATCAATCGGTTTTTAACATTATTCATGGGACCTCACATAAAGTAAATGAATACTAGAAGTATGTATCATTTATTCAAGAATTTTTAGGTGTATTTTATTATATCCATGTTCAATAGTGAGTGTTCCTTCGTAAACATTGATAATGGTCTTTATTGTCTTTAGGAAGGGCCTATATGGGGTGATGGGAGAGTGGACTAGAGCTCTACCCTCTTCAATGGTTAGTAAATTAAATTTTTCTATAAATACAAGTTGTATTACTCCTTGGGTTACATCTCGAACAATTCCATATGAGAAAATGTGAACTTATTTGATAAATATACCGCCACTTGAGTATGATGCAATTATCTGATCCAGAAGTATAAAAATACTAATTATGACATAACATATATCGAAGGACTCAGATCACAAAATGAATATATAAAATTTAAATATCCAATTGTTTAAGAAATAGATAATTTCCTTGGATCTGAATTTTTTTGGTATTGGTTTTGTGATCAGTGGTGAGATGATTATTTCAAGGCTGATTCATTCATTTCCCCCCAGTCAACTTCTCTTTGTGTGTAGTTCCTTCAGAAATTATGCATAATTTGAGATTTTTCAAATTACCTATAGCAGTAGGATGTTGATATAAATTTTCTAGAAGGTTTCATAAATTTATTATTGAAGACTCTCCTCTTCACCCTTCTTCAACTCAACTAATGATGAAGGTAATGGTCCTTGGATTTTATTCTTTTCCCATTTCTACTTCTGTAAGTTTGTTTATAGCCTTTATCTTCTAAACCTAGTATTTAAAAAAAATTATTATGTATTATCTTCTCTTATATGGATGGGTGTAACTTTATCAATCTTATCATATTAATTATCCATTTATCGTTTTGGTGGATGCATCCCTTTTTTCAATATATTTTAATAACACTTATTACTTACTTGGGATTCAAAACTTAATGTGTTAAGATATTTCCTTGATTATTGGTTAGAAAATCCAAAAAGTTATTAATTATATGGGTAAATAATTAATTTCATCTTTAAACCCGCAACATTGGACTTTAGTTGTTAGTTAATAGTTTATGGTACATTGGTTGATGTGTGCTAAAAAGTCTTTTGTTACAATTTTGTTTCTTGGAAGGGTTGTTGAAAGGTTGGTGGTTTCTAATATTTATACTGTTGGAAATGAGGCTATGTTGTGTATTGATTTTGATATTTCGGATACATTTATTTCTTGAAATATACTAGTTGATTCTAGGGTTGATGAGGCATGTTTGGCAGGAATTACCTCGTCTGATAGGTCGAAACCCAACATTATGTCCCTTGAACATCTAGAACCCAATCAATGTAATGATACGTAGATGATTATAAAACACATACCTGATTCAGGCCTTCTTTTATACCTGTGGTTCAAAACCATTGGTTTGAATAACATGGTGAGTTATCTATTTTCTTTTCTAATTAAATATATTTAATTAGATGTTATCATCTCATGGATTACCCTTATGAATGTACAAAGAATTATGAATTTATGTGAGTTTTGTGCAATATTTTCAATCATACCTCTAGAATATTATGATTACTTATTAACAAAGGATCCCCTAGATGAGACATTGACTATAAATTCTATCATTATCGAAAAATCCATGATATAATAAAATAAGGAAGTTTTTATCCATGGGAGTCTGATATGGGTGCAAAACATCATGAATCACTTCTAGTATTCATAAATTGTCTCACCAATTGATTGGTGAATGGAGTGGATAACTGTTCGCCTAATAATTAGTGTTTCTAGAAGTGGTAAAAAATATATATATAAAGAAAATTTGGAGATATTCTTAGTCATGGACCTCTATTTGTTGTAGACTATACCACTAATCCTTTTATGCACCCTCAACTGAAAAGTGGAATTCCCTCCACTTAACATTTTCTTTTATGACTCCTCGAGGACTGAAACTTGAGCACACTTTAGTTACCTATTAAATATGTATGTTTCGGTCTTCTCCTATAATAATATGAAATTTATTCAGAATTTTTGTCTTGTTAATACACAATCCAAAATAATTTTCTAAGGTAAAGATATATATTTGATTTTGTTGGTTAGAAAATCCAAATGTATAAAGATCACATAGAGTTTTGTTATGATTTCCAAAAAAATTGTAGGTTTGGATTGATCAGTAAAGGTTAAACATGATTATGCATGGTTTATTTCCACAAAATTTATTTTTCAAATTTTTTTTCTTAATTGGTTTATTTTTCACTTATGATTAAACTAAATTAATTGGTTTGTTGAACTACCAGTCATTTAAATAAAAAAATTGGTGTTCTAATACACGACCTACCAAGAAACGGTGCCAAGTTTTACACACACCTATCCTAGAGGGATTAAAAATAACTTTTATTATTTAAAAAGAATATTTTAGTGGTTAGATCATAGGTTATCTCTGATGGAATAGATAACACAAAACAAGGTTTTCATTTTTTATTGGTTTTTGGGAAAATTTATTTTTATTAATTTTGAGAATGTGGGAGAATAAAATAGTTCAATTTAATTGATTTTAAAAATAATAATGATGGTGACTAGAGAAGTTTTGGATTCAAAAATATTTGTGCTATCATGGTTTCTAAATTTTACCACTTTTTTCTGCTAGTTGGTAAGATACAGATTCATCTACCAATGCATCTCTCCCCCTTTGAAAGATAGTTATAATGAAATTATTCCTATCTAAAACTCATATAGGTATACACTCTAACCTATATTCATGGTGTTATAGTGGGTTCTCTAGATTAATTATGGAAATCCTAGACCAGGAATACGTGTTCCCTAGTGGAGCAAAACTCCTCACATAAAATTTTACTTAAGTGCTGGTGAATGTCGAGAAGTTGCCACTTAATCCAAATCTATTCCACTTTATTGATATAATAATTATTTGGAGGGATATATATATCATTGAAAAAATATATTAACCTTAATAAAATCAAAACCATAAAAAACCGTAATAAAATTTTAAATAAAAAATTGAAACCAAATACAGAAAGAAGAAAGAATTTTAATTAATTTATTCACAAAATAAAAAGATAATAATATATTTCTAGTCTCCCTATTTCTTTATCACTCACAAAAAATATGCCTCAATGGATGGGGATGTTGAGTTTATTTGGAATAGTGGATAAATCACAATAAATACAGAAAATAAAAATAAAGTAGTGAGATAAATCTATAGTAGTCTGTCATCTAGAGATTCTCTCATTGATTTATTCTCTATCAATATCACATGGACTCTTATTTATAGGAATAGAAGATCAATTATGGTTCCATAAATACAGAATTAAAATCAAGGCTGGTCAATCCTGATGTTATTTTATTCATAACTAAAAGGCTTTCATCATAAATCTATGTAAAAGCATCCATTTTTTGTGTCACTACCGAAACATTCACATTGTGTAAATGTTGCACGACAATAAAATTCTGAGGTCATGAGTATTTATCTTTCGGTGTTTTTTTAAACGTTCATTACATGTCAACTAATATCATGATTTGTAATGTTAGGGGTAGATCCTCAAATTTATGATTTATTTGATATCATTAATAGCTGATTTAGAACCCGTAAAATTTATTTAAAGCTATGTTTTCTCGGAATCTGTTTAGTCCTTAATTTCTGATGTTGGGAGTTTTTCATTGATTTGATGATGAAATTTTTGTATCATTAAAATGGATTGAAAATTCCATTTTCATTCATGATTCAAATAGGTGTTCCAGGAGGTTTTTTCTTTTTACTTTATTCATTTCATTTCAGTAATTTTTTAACAAATTCCTCATCCTACCACAAAACATAAAAACAATCAAATCATAGAAATTTTAATAAATTTGTTTTTGAAAATAACCAATTTTATATCCATAAATAAATACAAAAAGTGGTTCTAGAAATCATCTTATCACTAGTGCAAAAAACGTTATTTTCGTCACCATTTTTGACGTTGGTTATATATAACCGACGTGATAATCTGTGAAACATGTTTTTTTATGTTGGTTATTTCATAACTGACGTAACAAATGCGGTGAGTATATTTTTAATGTCAGTTATTCTAAAAACCAACGTTACAAATCGCTCGTGTTTGGTTTTTACGTCGGTTATAAATTAACCGATGTTATAACTCAAAGCGCGGGGTTTTTTACGTCAGTTATTTTATAACCGACGTAAAAAACCAAAGCGCTGGGGGTTTTTTACGTCAGTTATTTTATAATCGACGTAAAAAACGGAATGATATCTCATTTTTTACATCGGTTATCTAATAACCAACGTAAAAAAAACCCCGCGCTTTGGTTTTTTACATTGGTTATTTGATAACCGACGTAAAAATGAGATATCTACACGTTTTTACGTCGGTTATAAAAAAACCGACGTAAAAAACCCCCATCGCTTTGGTTTTTTACATCGGTTATAAAATAACCGACGTAAAAAACCCGTAGATAACTCGTTTTTTACGTCGGTTATAAAATAACTGACGTAAAAAACCAAAGAGCGGGGGTTTTTTTACGTTGGTTTTAAAATAACCTATGTTATAAATTTAAAAAATATTTTATAACGTCGGTTATATAATAACTGATGTTATAAAACGTTTAAAAAATTAAATCCCCATGGACTGTCATTTACGATTTTTCGATTGACAGTCCGCCTGCTCGTCTCTCTCGCGTGGTAAACCCTAATCAGCTTATCGATCGACCTGCGTTAAACTCATTTTGTCTTCATCGTTTATCTTCTTTACTCCTCTCAGATCTATCATCTCAACTCGCAACACTCATGTAACCCTTCCACGAATTTATTTCGTTCGTTTTTTTTTCACGGATAGTCTATAATTATGTTTTGCGATTTTTTTTGTTTAAACTAGGTTAGATTCTTCCATTTCGAACCCTATTACATCTTTTTGAATATCGTTGGCTTTCTATTTCCTAACCATCCACTATGAATACCATGTTTTCTATTCCTTTTAATGAAGGGTGTTCAACAAGATATCATAGATAAAATGATTGAGAAAATTATTGACTGAACTATATACTCATTATTTATATGGTTTCAATACCATATAATCATTGAATGGTACCAACCAAGAAATTTATTTATTATCATTTGGAACCCATTTATATTACATGGTATTATCATGTTTATTGATTGAATTATAAATTTTTCTATTTATATGATTCCATTTGAAATGGATATTAAACCCATTTTTTCCATGTATTCTTTCTGATATAATGATTATTGATTTTATATCTCACACATACGTATGGATGTTGATGGGTGGGGTTATATATCATCATCCACTTCATTGATTTTTTTTATATCTCATAAGATAGTAAGGTGTAGATATAATGAGTTTGTTCAAAATGGCATGGGAATAATATTTTTTCACACATGTTAATGTGTGGACATAATGTCTGGACATAATGAGTTTATTTGATGTAGGTTTTTCTTTTTGATGGATTACTTCATAAAGTGGTATCGGTTCATTTGATTTTGTGTTTACTTTGACACCATCCCCCCTTAATGACTATGATCTCTCATTTCCATGTTTTTCTCTAATTGTTCTCTCATACACCTTTTGGATTTGATGGCTGATTACAAACATATTTATTCAAATATTTAAGCTTGATTATACGCATTTTTTAGGATTAGATTGTTGTTTTATGCCACTTTATTTACTATTCTATCCAATACTAAGACCCTTTCTAGTAAGAAAAATTTCATAAAAAATACGATTGTACAGTTCATCATATTTCATGAAACGTTTTTAAAAAAAATATGTTATATCAAAGATGTGGAAACGGGTGGTGTCCGGGGGGTGTCCAAGGGGGTGGGTGGGTGTGAGTGGCTGTCCACATGGGTGGGGGAATGTCCATAGGGTTTTGGGGGTTGTCCGGTGGGGTGGGGGATATCCAGAGGGTTGGGGTGTCCAGGGGGTGTTCAAGGGGTAGGGGTGGGGGGTGGTATCCAGGAGGGGTGGGGGTGCTATTTAGAGGGGTGGGGGGATTTCTGGAGGGTTGGGGGTGTCCAGGGGTGGTCCAAGGGGGTGGGTGGGTGTGGGGGGCAGTCCAAGGGGGTGGGGGCCTGTCCAGAGGGTTTTCGGAGTTGTCCGGGGGTTGGGGGTGATTCTCAGGTTTACTCCATTTTCTCCAATTTTCTGTCAACTATGTAGGCGTCATGGTTTTCTTTGATTCAATGAAATTTAAAACTATTATAACTAACTATATTTTGTTTTAAAAATAATATTCAAGCATATTTTTTTAAATACCCATAGATTTGTTTTATTTTTTAAATTGCTTAACATTCAAATTATGATTTTTTCCTATAAACATATATTTGTCTTATCTTAAAAATATATTTTTTTTGTTGATATTTGTTATAGGTAATATTGAGTCAAAGTTGGATTACGGCACATCTAATGAGAAATGAATTTGAGGAAGGTGTTGATGCCTTTTTTGAATTTGCAAAACGAAATGTTCCATGTAGTGACATTTTTTTCTGTCCATGCCTGAAATGTTTGAATATGAAGAAGTTGAAAAGTAGAGAGATAGAAGATCATATGATTTGTCATGTTTTTAATCCAACTTACAGCCCTTGGATTTGGCATGGTGAAACTGGACGCAATGTCACTGATGATGATGATTCGCAAGTTGGTAACTCTGATGGAATTGAAGAAATGATTCGCGATATTGTAGCAGAACAAATTGAGATAGAACTGACAGTTGCGCATCTATATGGTGATGCTGAAAAACCATTATATCCTGGTTGTACATATTTTACGGTTTTGTCGGCGGTGTTAAGATTGATTAACCTGAAGGCAAAACATGGATGGAGTGATAGAAGTTTTACAGAGCTGCTACATTTGATGAAAGACATTCTTCCAGAAGATAACGATCTTCCAGATTCACATTACAAAGACAAGAAAATATTATGCCCGATGGGATTGGGATACAAGAAAATACATGCCCATCCGAATGACTGCATTATATATAGGAAGGAATATGAATTTCTGTCAGAGTGTCCTAAATGTGGGACATCACGGTATAAGGTGAAAGAAAAATCACAGGCCGGTGTAGAGATTACAAAGCTCCCTTCAAAGGTATTTTGGTATCTTCCTATAATTAATCATTTGAAATGTTTATTTTCTAATTCACATGATTCAAAAAGGTTAAGATGGCATGCTGAAGAGAGGGTATGTGATGGAAAAATACGCCATCCAGCTGATTTTCCATAATGGAAGAAAATTGATGCGCACTATTCTACATTTGGAAATGAAATTAGAAATCATAGACTAGGGTTGTGCACAGATGGAATGAATCCATACTGAACACTCAGTAGCACACATAGTTCATGACCTGTTTTATTGGTAATTTACAACCTCTCTCCTGAAGTTTGTATGAAGCACAAATATGTCATGTTTTGTACAATGATCTCTGGTACAAAGCAAGCCAGTAATGATATTGATGTTTACTTGTCACCGTTGATTGATGATTTGAAACTGTTATGGACTGATGGTATTAGGGTGTATGATTCTTATAAAATGTAATATTTTAAACTACATACAATGCTTCTGTTCACTATAAATGACTTCCCAGTGTATGGAAATTTGTCTGCATATAGTGTTAATGGGCATAAAGCATGTCCAATTTGCGAACAACAGACGTCATATTGTCAATTGCATCATGGGAGGAAAATATTGTACATGGGTCATCGAAAGTTTTTGCCTATGGAACACCCTTATAGAAGACTAAAAAGGCATTCAATGGCTCACAAGAATTTGATACTGCTCCAAAACCTTTATCCCTTGATCTGTATTTTGAGAGGGTGAAAAACCTTGACGTGACATTGGGAAAGACACAGAAATCTGTTAATGATATACATATTTGGAAGAAAACTTCAATTTTTTTGAGTTACCATATTGGAGGTATCATGAAGTTAAACATAATATTGATGTCATGCATGTGGAGAAGAATATATGTGATTCTCTGATTGGAAAATTGTTAGATATTAAAGGAAATACTAAAGATGGGTTTAATGCAAGTTTAGACTTACTATTAAGGGGAATACGTTTGGAGTTAGCTCCCACTCCTAAAGGAACATGAATATTTCTTCCCCCGGCATGTCATACATTATCGAAGAAGGAGAAAATTAGCTTCTGTAAGATTATTCATGATACCAAAGTTCCTCAAGGTTATTTTTTCTAATGTAAAAAATTTTGTCTCATTGAAGGACATGAAGTTGATAGGTATGAAATCATATGATTGTCACGTCATGATGCAAAAAATTATACCAGTTGCATTGCGTGGAATATTGCCCATTCGTGTCAGAAAGGCTATAATGAAGTTGTGTTATTTTTTCAATTCAATTTGTAACAAGGAAATTGATGTGAATGCTTTGAACATTTTTTAAAAGGATGCAATTTTTATACTTTGTCAATTGGAAATCTATTTTACTCCAAATTTTTTTGATATAATGGTGCATTTAATGATTCATCTGGTTCGAGAAATAAAGTTTTATAGACCTGTATATCTTCATTGGATGTATCCTTTTGAAAGGTATATGAAAATATTAAAGGGGTATGTTAAAATTCTATATCGACCTAAAGCCTCTATTATTGAAAAGTATATTTCTGAGGAGGTAGCAGAGTTTTCTATGAGCTACTTGGTTGTGGCGCAACACATAGGTTACCCTCCATCTCGCCATGAACGAGTTAATAATGAGGGAAAGGGGATTCACGGCTTGAAAGTCAAATCATTTTCAGCTGAATAGATGAAGAAGTTATAATCATACATCTTGAATAACATAGGTGATGCTCAACCGTATATCACATTGCATATTAATGAGTTGAAACAATGTCATCCAAAGAAGAAACAAATGTGGATTCTGAATGAGCACAACAAAACTTTTTTTCATGGATTAAAAAGACTTTTCTTGGTAGATCAGATGTATCATAGACATTAAAATGGATAGTGGTTGGTCCATGTTTAAATGTGATAACATGGTCCGGTTATGACATTAATGGTTATACATTTCATACGAAAGATCAGGACAACAGAAGTGCAGTTCAGAATAGTGGTGTATCAATGTTTGCAGAAGCAATGCATTTTTTGAGTGCTAAGGACAAAAACACAATTTCTACATCAAGTGCATATTATTGAGTGATTGAAGACAAATGGGAGGTTGGTTACTTTAAAATTAAAGTTCCCGTTTTTAACTGTAAATGGTTTAACGGTAATAATAGTGTCAGACACGATGAATTTGGAATGACACTTGTTAATCTGAATAGATTGGAAGACACAACTGATTCCTTTATAATGGCAACACATTCAAAACAAATTTTCTATGTAATAGATCAATCAGATATGCAGTGGGCTATTGTTTTACTAGGGAAAAACAATATGTTGGTGAGGATGAACTTGATGAATATGCTGATTTATGTGAGATCTCTAATTCCATGGAAAGATTAAAAAAACATAATGATGATCATGTTGAAGACATAGTTTGTGCCATAAGGAACGATCACGACGAAGGAATTTGGAAAAAAAATACATTTGTACATTCCTAAAATTACAGGTAACATATGTTTATTTCTTGTTTACATTTATTTTTTCCATAAATGTTAGATATTATATGTTTTTTATTTATTAAAACATGTTTTAAAACAAAATAAGTATATGTTTTTGTTTGTTTTAGGTTTGTTTAGTTTAATTTATCATGTTTATAACCATTACATGAATTATATATCTATTTTTTGTTCACTGACAATTACATTACCATGTTTACCATGTTTACCAGGTTTACCATTTTTACCATTTTTACCATCTTTACAATCTTTACCATCTTTACCATCTTTAACATTGTTTAACATGCTTACCATATTACCAATGTTTACTATTATGTAACTTAGTACACTTTTCTATTTTTTGATTGTAGTAGTATTAAAATATTTGAATTTGTATATTTGTGAACTGACATTTGTTTTTTTGATTTGAAGGATAATGATAGATCCTTCAGATGATCAACCACATGATTCTGGAGAGGAGCATATTACTGGTCATACCTCTCGGGATGAACATTCACATGCTCCTATTATGAAAAAGAGTTCAAAGGTTGGTAAACGTGGGTGCACACATTTACCAAAATTATCACTTGCCCGTACGCAGGATCAGAGGATAGTCGTTGAGTTTGATGATGATGATATTCCTAGAGGTCCGAACGCAAAATATTTTAAGATTTTTGTAGCAACTCGGGCTAAGGGAAAAGTAAGCATTCTGTATGATGATTGTATAAGTGTGGATAAATCGATTATCTCTCAGTTGTGGGAGACGATTTTGGTAAGATCTTTTATCATTGTTTGACCATTATTTTAATGTTTCTAGTATATATAATATGTTTAACCACTTCTTTATCATATGACATTTGATATTCCTAACACTGGAGGAGTCAGGAAGAAATTATTATCATTGGCTGCCAGGAGATGGAGGGATTTCAAATAAACCCTCTCATCTGATTTCATTTATGGTCATAGGAGTCATGACAATCCATGTCGTATATATCCTTTTATAGATGAAGACACATGGAGATAGTTTTTTGAAAGTAGAAGAAAAGAGTCATTTCTGGTAAGGGCAATGTAAACTTTTATAAACTTTCTTATATAAATGATTTTATTAATGTTTAATTAATGATTTCTTATTCTTAAATTACAGCAAACAAGGAAAGCTCATCAGGAGATCCAATATAAAAATTTATACCCTCATAGTTTATCTTGGGGAGGGTATTCATTATTGGAAGAACAAATGATGGCGGAAAAATTTCAACAACTAAGAGATGAGTCTTCAAGCTCTGGAGAGGTGGCCCCTCCATCCCCTCCATCTAGACATGAAAAATGGAAGAGAGCTCAGAAGGGAAAAAAAAGGCAATATCTTTTGGAAGAAGCGAGAATCATAGCTGAGAGGATTGAAAGATATCTATTTAATTTATTTAAGTTAACTATTTTCTTCATATAATTTCAATCATTACAGAAATGTTCAATTAATTAATATAGGACTCTCTTGAGGATCAGAGTTCAGAGGGGACATTTACAGCTACTGGGAGGGAAGATATTTTATTTGCAGCATTGGGAAGGCTCGAACATCCTAGTCGTGTAAGAGGATATCTGGCAGGTGTATCGGTAAGAAAATTGTTTCCACATTCTTCAACTTCTAACATTGAGGGGGTTTATAAAAAAAATATAATACTTGGAGGCTGAAGTTCATAATATTAATGCGATGATGGAGGACAAGAATTGAGAGTCGGTGTAGTCTATGTTTGCAGAAATGCAAAGACAATTTCATACTACAGCTCCCACTCCTCCACCTCCCCCTGCAGACCCCATTATTTATCCTCCACCTCCGCCAGTAGCTCCCACTCCCCCACCTCAGCCTGCGGACCCCATTTTTTATCCTACGCCTCCGCCGCAGCTTCCTACATATTGTGAGTTGTATGTAGATGATTCTCAATATAATATAGTAGTATATGGGTTGGTATATTGTATAAGAGATACAGTTTATCATCAACAATTAGAGGTAGAGAATCAGAGGGTCACTGTACATGATATTATAGATAGATCAGCTATGGTACCAATACCTACAGATGAGGTGGCAACAGTTGGACAGAGTATCGGCCATTTTTTATTTTGGCCATCCATACTTCTTCAACTCATTACCATAGAGGTATGAATATTGAATCTTTTATTTTATTTTTTTATTAAAGTTGTTTTATCATTTGAAAACTAATATATTTTTCAATTTTTTTTACAGTAATACTTCAAAGGTAAATAAATACTGTATAGATAACAACAATGACAAATGGCTATGACATCAGATACAGAATCAAATGGTCCTGACAAATTGTCAAGATATTCGCAATTGTTTTTGGGTTATTATTAGTTTCCAATGGAAGCTCATGTTTGTGGACGTGAAATAACTGTGGGGATTATAAAAAGTGATATCAGGGAGCTTGTTGCTGGAGATAAGTTGGGCATCAACGTGGTGCAAATTTTTTCCATTTAAGTCTTAACACCTTTTCCCTGCATTATATTTATTAAAAATGTATACTTATGTATGTTTTGTATTAGGTATCTTTATAAAATTTGTGAGTGGAATGGGCTGACAGAAGTATATGGATTCATGGACCCGCAATTGATTTCTCCTGAAGCATGTGCATTGAATGAGGAACAAATAATGTTTTATATTGCTGAAAGATTTGAAAAGAATATAATCACACAATGTTGGATGAATCCTTTTTGTGAGAGGTATGAAACACATTTCTCTCAAAGAGTTAATTATCTTTTAACATAAAAAACCACTATCGTTAAATTTCCTTTTATCAGTGATCATTGGATGTTAGGGGTTTTTTGCCCAAAGGAGAAAGCTCTTTATTGTATATTCTCTGTCCATGGTGATGTACAAGAAAGTTTTAAGAATATATTGGAAAGGTAAGTTTCAATTTCTCAATAGTTTTATATATTATAATGAATTTTAAATTTACCCCATTCGTATTATTTTCTAACAGTGCATGGGCCTACATTTGAAAAAACACAAATAAAAGAAATTCAAAGATCAAATATGTAAATGTGAAGGTAAATTTCCATTTATAATTTGTACTTTTTGATTTATTAGATAAAAATAATATATTGAATTTACACTCATTCAAACAGAATTTTCATAAACAACAAGGCCTCATCGAATACGGATATTATATGTTAAGATTTATGTATGAAGTAATAACAACTGGGACAGTTGTGAATTTTGACCTGGTACGATTTCCTATTAAACTTTTCCATAATAATTCAATTTGATTTATTCATTATACACGTTAACTACCTTCTTTTTCATTTGTAGATTTTTGATGACCCTAAACCCTATACTGCTGAAGGCATCAAACACTTACAAGTGGAGTGCTAAAATTATTTTATTGGTTTGATTGAATTTTAGTTGTTTGTAATGTAAAATGTAATTTTGAATATTTCCGTTGTAATTGTGTATTTGGTAGCTGTATAGGTTGGATTTAGTTTTTTATAAGTTGAAAGTGTAAGTTTTGAATGTTATATAAGTGAATGTTTAATTTTGCTCTAATTCTTGTTTTGGTTTACTTTTGATGGTTTTTCTGGTATGGATTTGGGTCTGTGGGGGAGGGGTTCCAAGGGTGTGGGGGTGTGTTCAGTGGGGTTGGGGGTGTCCAGCGGTCTGGGAGGGTTGTCTGGTGGGGTGGGGGGACAGTCCTGGGGGGTGGCAGGGTTGTCCAGGGGTGTGGGAAGGTGGTCCAGGGGTGTGGGAGTGTTGTCCAAGGGTGGGGGGTATACATGAGGGTGGGGTGTTGTCCAGGGGTGTTTGGGGCTGTCCAGGGGTGTGGTGGGGGGCTGTCAAGTGGGGTGAGGGGGTGCTATTCAGGCAGTTGGGGGTTTTCTAGGGGTGTTTGGGGCTGTCCGGGGGTCGGGGGGCAGTCCAGGAGTGTGGTGGGGGCTCCAAAGGGGTGGGGGAGGTTTGTCCAATGGGGTATACATGAGGGTGGGAGCTCCAATGGGGTGGGGGAGGGCTGTCTAGGGGGTATACATGAGGGTGGGGGATCCAACGGGGTGGGGGAGGGCTGTCCATGGGGTATACATGAGGGTGGGGGCTATCTAGGCGGTAAGTTTTATATGTTATCAATGTACAGACTTAATTTTGATCTACTTCTATTTTTGTGGTATGATTTCTTGATTTGTTTTCTGTTTGATTCTGGTGGAGAGAGGATGATTGCATTCAATTTTAAAAAAAATTGGGTTTATCACGTCGGTTATTTAATAACCGACGTGATAAACACCCCTAACCCCGGTTTATCACATCGGTTATATAATAACTGACGAGATAAACACCCCTCACCCCGGTTTATCACGTCGGTTATATAATAACCGCCGTGATAAACACCCCCACCCCGGTTTATCACGTCGGTTATATAATAACCGACGTGATGACCACCCTCCCCCGGTTTATCATGTCGGTTATTAAAAAATCGACGTGATAAACCCCCCTCCCCCCGGTTTATCACGTCGGTTTTTTAATAACCGACGTGATAGACCATTTCCACGTCCTTTTATCACGTCGGTTTTTTAATAACTGACGTGATAAACCATTTTCCAGGCCTTTTATCACGTCGGTTGTTAAATAACCGACGTGATAAAACCTTCCCATTTTCTTTATCACGTCGGTTCTAAAATAATCGATGTCATAAACATCTCGATTTTATGTTTTTGACATCAATTTTTAAATAACCGATGTCAAAAACGTTATTTATAATGTCGCTCGTATTAACGTCGCCTAGAAACTGACGTAAAAATGAAAAATAACTGACGTAAAAAACATTTTCTGCACTAGTGTATTCCCTTGAACCCATAGTCCTACACTCTATGATTTTTTTATGATTTCTCGCCTTTGAGAAGTCTTGGTTTGGTGTTTGATCATAGGTGGGTTTCCCCACTATGGTTTTCTCATTATCTCTAATACTCATCTTTTGAAGTGATGTGGTCACATTTTTTATTGAATTAGATTTTGATATTATTGAATTGGGATATAGTATTTCCTTGTTGGTCTCCTCAACCTTCGTTCTTCATTGGTGTTTCTTGTTACATGTGTTTATTTGAACATGTCATTAAATTTAGCTGGTTCAATGTGATTATGACCTAAAATTGAAACATAAAATTTAATGATTGATTTTAAATGAGTTTTCAAATGATTTAAAAACCTATATTTTACATTACTAATGTATGAATTTTAAAAGGGTATAGAAAGTGTTAAAATCCCAATTTCAATGAACTTGAAATTGTTGGGTGGATTTGAGAAAATTTATGGCTTGATTTGGGAATTGATTTGAAGAAATTTTTTAATGTTAAACCATAAGATATATTAATTCAATTTAAATTATTTAAAATGGCATGAATTGATGAGAACCATTGATTTGTCTTTCAAATGATAAAGGAATGTTCAAAACTAAAAATTGGGAAATTATATTTTGAACTAGTTTCATATGATTGATTTTCTAATGATTGATGGATTGATTGACTTGGGAACATCTTATATTGGGTTGTTAGTGGTTAATTCGGACACTAATTATAGTATTGGACTCCCTAGCACTATATTGATGACTACAACACTAACATAAACCTACTGTGGCATGATTTTCCATGATGAGGAATTGATTCTTAATGGCATGTGTCAGGGGACTTGTGCACAAATTATGTCAAGATCATTGATTGAGCTGTGTGAGAATCCTATTTCTAGAAACTAATGTAAATCATGACTTATTACATTGTTATATGATATTTTTGATTTGATGATTACATGATACTGATTATTTAAATTTTTTATTCATGTAATAATATTTATATAAATGTTTTATAAAAAATATTCATTAATCCTATTTTGAAATATATTCCATATTTTTATTATTAAGGAATTTTTTCTTGAAAATATGTAAATTCCATGCCATTTTTTGTTCATTTAAATTTAAATAATACTTCGTTTAAGTTTTATTGAATTGATTATTAAACACTTGGTGTGATCATAATGACATTCATAGCTCACATATGTCATTTTGTGATTATCATATGCCAGGTGAAAGAAAAGGGAAATCATTGATAGGATTTGATGGATGTTCTTGATCTTTAGGACCTGAAGTAATGGAGGTTACTAGTGGAGATGTGACCCAACTATTACAAGGGATATGTTTGAGTTATTACCTTGTAGGATGTTGTGTCTTGTTATTATGTAATCTTTAAGAGTTCTTATAAGTGTTTGATTATGTTACCCTTTCATTTTTGAGTTTTGAGTATACTAACATGTACATTTTGTCTTCTACTATTTTATAGAAAATAGCATTCCCTCTTTATTCTTGTATAATATTCAGTGATAGTCTCCAACTCAGGGGGATCATGATTTTTCTTCGGTCTTTTTCAGATCCATTTTTACTATCAGAGTACTAGGGTATCTTGACTAGTTTATGACACATTCCATCTAGGTAAATAACCATGAGTGGAAATTCGGATGGGTATTTCCAAGAAAATGGTTTTCATGGAAAATGTGGAATAATTTTGGAAGCATAACAGGTGTATATAAAGGTTCATAAATGAAATATATGATAGTGACAGTTGTTATATCATTTAATGGGAATCATAAGTGTAGTAATAGGGATGTTTAAAATCACATTACAACACAATCAATTGGAAATAAAAAGGTTTTGTACAAATAATGTACATGAAGTAGAACAGAAGATTAGAGGATCCCTTACCTAGACAAGAAACATCTAAAATCATGGGATGAGTATTTTAAGTTCATGGGGGCACTATTGGAGGGCAATAAATAATGAAAGATGGAGTAACATCATTAAAAATAATGTTGTTAGTGAAGAAGAATGAGAGATTTTGGTTTGGATTTTATAAAAAAAAGGGGAATTAGTTATTAATTTCTAAACATATGTTTTGGGCTCTATATAAAAAATTAATCAAAACAAAAAACCTTCCCATGGAATTTTCACATGGTTAATTCCAAATCAGATTATATTTTATAATTTATAAAATTGAAAAATGAACTCATTAAAATAATAACCTTAGTGATGTATAATTTATTAATGTTTATAAATAACTAATTTTTAAAAAAAAATACAATAAAATATACGTTTCGAAGGATTCACTAAGGGGTTATAAAATTAATCAAATAAAATAGAAATTAAATTATGTTAAATGGGAAATTTTTTTATCTTAGATAATCTTTATGGTATTTATTACATCACTCTTTGGATTTTATGATGTAAAAATACATACCATATATTTTTATCATATTTAATTATGAACCTAAAATTCAACTATATAATAAATTATGAAAAAATCACCATTTTCTAATTTTGGAATACTAATTTCAAAAATAATATTTATTTTATCAAAATAATTCTCTCAATATGACAATTTATACTTTTTAATTAAATATCCCAATTTATTAAAAAAATATGGGTTTCTACAATGATATTAGTCTATGAACCTTATAAAAATTGCATTTAAAATCAACAAAAATAATTGTATTTTATATTATAAAATATTTTATTAGATAAGAATATTTTATAAAATAAAATTTATTTAAAAATTCATGAATTCATCAAAAGTTTTGTCTTGATTGAAATAATATATTTTCCAAAAATACAATTTGTTTTTCATTGTATCCAAATCAAATTTTACCAAAATAATTATTTTTAAATGGACAGGATTTTTATATATAAATATTATATGTTTTTAATACAATATACAATAAATTCCATAAAACATGTCGCATGGTCAAAAATGTTTAGTGTATTTGGAGACCAGATACAAAATATTCATATTTCATTAAAAATATCTATCGTATATAATAAAGATATTTCTATTTAGTACTCTTTATAGATATACCCAACTTATTCTTTTATTCATAACCTACAGAACAAAAACATAAGTAGGGGTGATATCATATTCTTAGTAAGGGTAAATATGGGAGATATAAATTAATGATCATATGAAATCATAAGATGTGCATATGGGTATGAGATCCTGACCATAAATTTCAATGTCCATAACCAATCTGTCAAAGATAATAAACATGAGTCATGGAATAAAACATTACCATTTCAAAATACAATAATCAAAAGATTGATAAGTCCAAATTAATCAATCATCAACCATAAGTTCCTATCATAAAAGTGTGGCACCATCGTAGTTATAGAAACCATTTCATATTTTACGGTTAACTACCAAGTCCATAGTATAATAAAATATCAGGAATCAATGCCTATTTCCCTTAGTGGATTAACCACATTGACCTGTTTTACGTAATGGAACAAGCACATAGGCTTGTTTTTAATAATGGATCAAGCATATAGACTTATTTCTCATAATAGATCAATCATATCAATTTGTTCACCATAATTATATTATGAGATATAATACATTACCCAATGCATTAGAGGGATATATAATTTAGGACATACCCATCACATAATTAAAACCGTACATATGTGTTCCCCAAGATAATAAAACATATATAATATCATCATTTCATTATCTCATAACCCATGCAAAGAAAAATTGTTTCAAAAAAATTAAAATCTTATCATAGCATAACCCATGGGAAATAAATTGGCATCAATAGTATCTCATTATCATAATTATAAAGTGTATAGATAAATAATAAAGATGGTGTCATTCAATCTTATGCCTAATAAAAACAAACATCTATGGATGTTTTCATTGATGAATAAAAATACCATTAAAACATTCTAAAGAAAAATATCTATTCTATTTAAAAAATCATAAATATCTAAAAATTTCCAAAATATTATGGAAAATTATATCTCTGAAAAGAACAATTTAAACATATAATGGAAGCTTCAACTCACAAAATGACCAAATGGTGTGAAATTCTTTTTATGTAACAAAACATAAAATAAGACATTACATTCAAACTTTTGTACAAAAATGATAATTTTACTTCATTCAAAAAATAATAATAATATTCCTTTTAAAAAAATTTGTAAAAATTCAACCGTTTTTAAAAATGACTATAAATAACCTTAGAATAATCTTAAAAACATTCTTGAAAACATTATTATCAAATATGGATATGGAAGAAAATGGGTTATAATTTTTCATATAAGTGGATAATTCACTCATAAATTACTAAGGGGTTACATTTTAAATCATATTTTATATTCCTTTTCCACTTCCATGATTTTTATTATTTTTAAATGATTTAAAAAATTATTATTTTCATAAAATTTCAACAAGTTAAATTTTGACACAATTCATTTAATTTGAATTAAAATAAATTAATGAAATGTTTGGAATTCAAAAATGATCATTTTAAATAACACTAATATATTCTATTAATTGATAAAATTAGTTTATTACTATAACTGATTCATATTATATTACTTTTTTATATTTTTAAAATCATATATTTTATTTTTCTATTAATTCAATAAATATTTTGTCATCATTGTATAAGAATTAAAGGTAATTATATAATTACAGAAAATAGAAATAAATTTCCATCATGAAATTAATTTAATTATTCTCAAAATTTACATTTATATTCATTCATAACTTCATTTTTCCATATGTTAACACATGAAAGATAAATAAAACTAATAGATTGAATTTTTTATTTTTCATGAATTCAAATATTATTTAAGTCATTTTCTTAGAAAAGTTTTCTTTTATATATTTACATCTATAGCCTAAGTTTATAAGGGTAAAATTACCTTTATCTAATAAGAAATAGGATAAAGATATATGGCCTTATCACTTAGTTTTAAAATTCATTAACCTAATTTACCATTTACCGAGGTGATATTTTTTACTCAGATTTCTATTCATATTCACCAAAAATAAAAGGGACGTATTTTCCAAATTTTAACCTCCTACTTCTGATTATGGAATAAATTTTATTAAATTTAATTTCTATAAGTGGAAGAAATTTATTTTTAAGTAAGTGTGAATACCATGATGAAACCTATTTTATAGAAAAATACATTTTAAAAATATAACTCAATTTATTCTCATCCCATTTCTAATAAACATTAGATAAATTATAAAATAATTTATTTAATATATAATATTTACATTTAAATAAAATAATTCACCAATAATTATTAAGTTAATTTATAAATATAATAATATATTGATTGTGAAAAATATATTTTCATAAAAAAACATTTATTTTTTTTTAATTAATTGATAACCAGTAAAATCATTTTATTCAGGAATAGAATATAATTTTTTAATAATTTATTTATCCTTATTCATACTTTCCAATCCAATGTATTGAAATAACCATCACATTAAATATTAATAATTTTATAGTATGTCGCAATTCGTTTAAAGGTGATGTTGCATTTAATGTAATCTATCAAAGAAATGAAATTTATTTATAAAGAATTTTTTTTAATATTAGGGTTTTTACATTATACACCCCACAAATATAATTTAACCCTAAAAATTTGTTACTCAAAAATAAATAAATCAGGATATCATTGTTTCATTACATTTTCAGGTTCCCATGTAACTTCTTCAAATTTCTGATTTCTCCAAATAACTTTGGCCAACTAATTATCTTATTTGGTATAACATTATCTTTGTGATACAATATTTACTCTAGTTGTTACTTATAATAAATATCATTCCCTAGTGGTATGATCTATAAATTCAGTAAATATGATAGATCATGTATGTACTTCCTCCTGAGAGATACAAATAACACGTTATGAAATTTAGAGAGGATCTCTGGAAGTTCCATGATTTAAGTTATCGTCCCTACTTGATCAAAAATTTTGATATGGTAAATATACCTAGGGATCAACTTTCCCTTCCTTTTAAGTCTCATAAACTTCTTCCTTTGAAAAATTTCTATAAAAACCTTCTCACTAACAATAAATTTAAGATCACACCAATGATTGTCAACATAAATTTTCTGTCAACTATGAGATTACTTATTTTGTTATTTAATTGACATGAAATTATCTAACATTACCTTTTCTAGATCAGGTCCAAATATCTTTAATTATCAAACTTTATCACAATACATTGAAATTTTACAATTGTTTCCATTCATGGATTCATAATGATCCTAATGAATTCTAATGTGAAATATATAGTCATAAGAAAACTCAACAACAGTATGTTGTTAATCCAAACAACCTATGGAATCCATAGAGAAATATCTGGAAATTTCTACAAGTTTTTAAATGGTTTCTTAGGTTAACCATCTATCTAAAAATGATAACTACTATTAAAACATAACTCTATATTAGGATCCTGATAAATACTTCCCCATAACATCAATGTAAATCTTGTATCTTCATTAGTTACAATGGAATGTGTAACTCCATGAAACCTTACTAATTACTTAATGGGTATCTTGGAACTTTAATATAGAATTAAATCTTCTCTAATTGAAATTAATTTTTCTAAATTTTTAATTTGATAAAATATAACACAAATAAAATTGTGTTCCTTAGATGTTTTGGGGAGTTTGATGATAAAATCCATGGAGAGGATTCCCATTTCAATTATTGTATTGTTAGTGGTTTTTACATCCCCTTAGACTTCTGTCACACAACCTTAACAAACATAAAAACTAAAAATTACAATAAAAACTCAAAAATATCCAAATCAATTCAATACAACCAAAATAATATTTCAGATCTCTATACGTCATCATATTTCTTTCATGAACAATGAATAAAGAAATGTGAGACTCATTCAATATATATTTTCAAATATAGTATATATAGAACATAGACATGATTCCAGAATATTTTCTTTCTATCAATATCAAGGTTGAATTTTGGAACACTTATCACCTTCTTCTACAGCTTCACATCTTCCTTATTTTCTTATTTAATCCTCACTTGGATAGAAGGTTGAACATTTGGTTGAGAAAGATACGATGCCTCCCCTTCCATCATGATTTTTAGATCCATCCTTCGAAAATTCATAAATATTGGATCTTTTTTGATCCTCGTCATAGATAAGCTTCAAGGGTCCATTCTCCCTGGAGCATCTAACACCATGTTCACTTTTTGAGGGCAGTAATGTATTAATCATTCATAATCTTTAAGTAAAAATACATTCCCTTCACTCATTTTTACAAAAAAGTCAAAAAATACCTTGGTTAGAAAACAAAAAGAAGAGGTTTTGTAGAATAGTTATTATAAATTGAATATTGTTTTAAAAGGTATTTAAATTATATTATGATAATATTAAAAATATTATTTAAAACATTTTTAGAAAATAAGTACATTGAAAAAAATTGATTTTAGACCGAAGCGATAAATAAAATCAATTTTCACTACAAATGATCTTTTGATCTCATAAATACATAAAGAGAAGAAAATAAAATCAATAAAATATATTCTCATTAAACAAAAATATGATAATAAAATAAAATTAATTCATAATATAAGGATAAAATAATTTTTTCAATTAAAATTCAAGCATGTACAATCCTAATTATAATAGGATTGAAACCTTGATGCCTTACCTCAAGTCATGCCCTTCCTTATTCACATTCAAACCTCATATAAAATAAATATAGATTTATTATAACTGTTTTAAAAAAATTATACCTATCATTCCATTTAATATTTACATAAACTCGTTATCACTATTTTATTAGAAACTTGTTTTTAAAATCACTTTTCTATGAGATAACTACTTAATTTTTTTGCATGTTTCGGTTTGGCAGTCTTGGTATTTGTATTTTGATCATGGACACATAATTTAAATAATTTTAATCGTGATATAAATATCATATATATTAATTATATCTATATATATCTATATTAATTCATAACATTTATAGATATAAAATGAATTACACCATTCATGGAGACGGTAGGATATACATACACATGAACATTGTATTCGCTTTTTAAAAGATGGAACAAAAGAAAGTTAAATAATGATTAACCATTAAAAATAATTATTTTATCATATACATAATATATATTCATAAAATATATCCTTATTACCATCCATGTAAAGAATCAACGAAAATGAATCACATCTCTTTATAGTCGTGATAGTCCACACGTATGGACGAGCAATGTTATAATTTTCCAATAGTTTGGAAGGTAAGAATACAAACATAGTATTATAATTAATAAAGAGTTATTATTTCATAAATATTATATATAAATTTTAGTTCCATCAGAATACTCATCCATATAATATGGTTGTGAAAAATTAATTGTATCACTCTGTGGAGATGTTAAGTAATACGTACGTGTGAGTGATAGTTTTACTTTCTATTTTTGGGGAAAAAGGGGGGATAATATCGGTTTTATAATAATAATTACATTTAGAAATATATAGTACACTGAAGTTATTATTTAATTAATAAAATAACATATTTACATAAATAAAATGAATAGTTAATAATAAACCGATATGTTACCTCTTATTTGAAACAACTCAGTTAAATGTACTCGTTGGGACCCTGGGGTTGATATTTTTAGGAGACCATAACCTCTAGAATTTTTATAACAGATTGTAGAAGATAATTTGGTATGTTTAATTAAATATATAATTCTTAAAATGGTGTGAATAAAAGAAGAGAGTTATTCCCTTTTATTTGATAGGGGAGGGGAACTCCAAAAAATTCTTAAAATATTTAAATATAAAAAAGTCATTCTTTATACTAAATTCCTTCAAAAGACTAGGTTTTCAAAGATAATAATGTATAGAGTTTTCATCACATCTTAAAATAAATTTTTAATAATTTTAAGTGTTTTTTTAATCTTATCATTCGATTTAACTATTAAAAGTAAACCTATTTTAACATTAACAATTGTAAGGAGTTTTTCACTATTAACGGGTTATAATTTTTCTTATATGTTATAAATTGGATGATAATTTTTTATTTGGTTAAATTTTAGACCATATATTATGAAATTTATCCTAATTAATAAAATTATATTTAAAATAATTTAATAAATTATTATTTTGAAAAGATATTATTAATTTCAATTTTGACATGATTAATTTAATTTGACTTGAAATACATAAATACAAAGTTATAATTGGAATCTGATACATTTAAATAGATCTAATATATCGTATTCATCTATTAAATTTATTTAAGACCAAAACTCATTCAAATTATATTAATTTTAATACTTTTATAATCATTTATATTATTTTTCTACTAATCGAAATATTTGTATGTCGATGTTGCAAAAGAATTTAAGGTAGAAATGTAATTACAAAAAAAATTAAAATAAATTACCCTCATGAAAATAATTTTTTTATGCTCAAAATATAAATTTTTATTCATTCATAACTTTCTTTTTTCTCTATGTTAATACATAATAAATATCAAAAAATAAGGAAGTGACATTTTGTATTTTTATTTTCTTTAAATATTATATAGGTCCTTTTCAAGGACAAGTGTCCCTTAAACTATTAAATTTTTAGAATAAGGTGATATATTTCTAGCTTCATTCATCCAATAAGAATTAGGATGGATAATTTTCTCCATATCACTTATTTTTAACATAGATTAACCTCATTGACCCTTTATCGAGGTGATAAATTTTACAAATGTTTCTATTGATATTAACATAAAATAGAAGGGATATATTTATAAAATTTGAAACCAATGATCAAAAATGTAGAATCCATTTTATAACATTCAATTTTTGTATTTGGAATAAATAAATATTAAAATATTCATTCAAAATGTGAAAAAACACTTTTTATAAAAATTTAATTTTTTAGCAAAAAAATGGATTTATTCTAATCCTTAGTGTAAAAAATATTAAATAAATCATAAAAACATTCATTGAATATATAGTACAAAAATTTCAATAGAATAATTCACTAATAGATTTTAATTTATTTTATTAATAAAAATTAAATTTTGCGCATAAAAACAATTTGAAAAAAAATATTCTATTTTAAAATGATTAGTTTTTATTTATAATTAATTGATACCAATGATTTCTTATTATTCACATTTAAACAAAAAATCAATGTTTACTTATAACTATTCATACCTTCAGATCTAATTTCTATGAAATAAATGACACATTAAATAATAATATTTTACTTGTGTATTACAGTTTGTTTAAACTTGGTGTCACATGTAATTAAAATAATCAAATAAATCCAATATTTTTATAGAGAACTATTTCATAAAATCTTAAGGTGTCTCATTATTTAATCACTTATTAAGTAATATAAAAAATGATAAATATAATCATCATTCCATTAAAAATAAAAAACTATAAATTCATATTATTCGGATCTTGATACTTTACCCCTTATTTCAATATTATATTCCTTAGGGGTAGTGTGTGTGACGGTGAAACATTCTTGTGCTAGTATGGAAAACATGGTTTAGTTCATGATCTTAATAAGCATTTACTTCTCCCTTGAATGGGTTTTCTTGTTCTTTTGTTGCTGAATGTCATCTTTTGTGGGTTTAAGAGAAAATATGAGTGATGTCTTCTCCCTCAGAAGATTTAATAAATGGGATTCATATAGTATGATCCCACTGGTCAAGGTCATCATTTCTTCCATATGTATCAATTACACATTATCATAAAACTTAATATATGTACTAATAGTAATAGTCATAGTACAGTGACTATATTGCCAATGGTTATAATGCTTAATAGTCTTTTAAATTAGGAAAGATATAAATTATAATGGTAAAAATAACCAATGTAGTGTATGTGTTATCTATAATATAATTACATAAAAATTAATTTATTCATTGGAAAACATGATTTCATATTCAATTCATTACATCCTACTTTATCCACCACCTTAAATCTTTCCTTATTTATATACTTTATACTTCCATGTTTTATACACTGATAGGAAATGCATTAGACCCAATTTGAGGTAGCATGCCAAGTTTTACTCACACCCTATTCATGCCATTGCTTGGTAACCATGTATATCTCATGTTTCTCAGTTTGGACTTCGCTAGTTATTTTTTTTCACTTTTCAATGGATAGGACTTCTCATGAAATTTTTTGACCAAACATGTACTTGTACTACAATTAATAGTTTTATCCATCTATTAATTTTATTTATTTCTTTGACTTATTTTGTACTGGTCCAGAGAGTATAGTCTCCCCACTAGATCTTTATTAGACCCTTAATGCTATCTGGATGCCTCTAGTATATGTGGAGGTATTATTTAGGTCTTATAGAACTCTATATCTATTACTTATGAGGTTTTTCCCTCAAAATCAACAATATAACATGGAAAGTATATTTCTCAATTTATTAAAAAGGGAAGATAATATTGTTTCTTCGAAGATACTGAAATCTTTTTTCAAAATATAGACAGGTTTCCCTAATTCATTTATTTTCAATGGGAAATATAAGAATAATATATTATTTAAGAACCATTTAGAAAAAAAATAAATAAGAATAAATTAACGGTTTAATATTTCAATATATAATAATTATGATATGAAATACACCATGAATTTATTAAAGGGCTTTGGAGTTCATTAAAAGTGTTGAAATAAGTTCATTCAAGACCAAGAGAAAGCATGAAATAAAGAAGATAATAATTTATAATTTTTCAATTGGTAGAAAATTATACACTATTATAATAAATTTCCATAGAAATTAGGTAACCTAAATTAGAAGAGGGAATGGGAGAAAGTCTAAACTGTTACCATTACTACAGTTGATGTTGAATTCCCAAGTAATTTGACAGTAGGTACATGGATTATTAAATAAATGTTTTTTAATACTTTGTTTTATTTTATATTTATCGAAACTTTTATATATTCTATATTTATTAAGTAAATTTAATCAATCCATGATTCATTAAATATAGTTATTTCAATTAAAAAACATGGTGTAAATATTAGGGAAATAAAAACTATTTTTTGGATATTTCTATAAAAATACTAGGATTTTTTCAATTTGAAAACCTATTTATTATAACAATGGTTGAATCTAACATAATCCATTGGATGTATTATCTCATAAATTATAATTTATAAATGTTCTCCCAATTGAAATAGATTACAAATTATAATGTTTCCATATAATCCACTGTTTATAGAGGGGGTATATCAGTTTCTGAGACTTGTTTAGAACCACCTCTAATGGATTACACAGATGAAATTATCATAGAATAAGAACAGAAAATTAAATAAATAAAAGATAATGGTATCCTAATAATAAAATATGTATCAATTGTAAAATATTATAACAGTTTATTTTCTAGGGAATTACCAAGATATCCATCACATAGTGTATTTTAATTCTCTCTTAACCTTATCTCAAAAGAAATTCATGTATGTAAATCACCTTATAGAATAACCCTAGTAGAATTGTTTGAATTTATCAAAAAACACTAATATTTTTTTCTAAGGGATTCATTGACCCTAGTGCCTCACCATAGAGAGAATCAATCCTGTTTATAAATAATATAGATGAATCTTTGAGGATTAGATAAATTATTTTGAAATAAATTCTATTACTATTACTAAAAATAGTCCTTTACCATTCATTGACGACCACTTTGACCGAATTCAAGGTTTTAAATAATTCTAAAATAATAATCATATTTATTCTTATCCTCAATTAAAATTATTGACTGATCATATACTAAATATTTATTTTCATACGAGAAATGAGAATTATGAGTTCACAGTAATTTTTTCTGAATTAAAAAATCTACCCAAAATGTTTAGGAACCTTGTGAATAGAGTACTTTTGATCATCAACATAAATATTTATGGTATTTATTTATGATATATTAATCTATTCTAATAGTTTTAAAGAGAATGAGAACCATTTCGAGATTATTCTTGAGAACCTTAGAGACAATAAGTAATATTTGAAATTTAATAAGTGTAAATTTTAGATTAAATGGGTTTATTGTTTTCTATATGATCTATAAGGATGGTATATATTTTTATCCTTCAAATTCTTTCTTTTTATCCCAAATGTGTGAATATAGAAAAATAACAGTGGGTGAATTTTAGTTAAAAACATGGATAAAATTTTTTATCCCACCCAAATTTTAATATAATTGGATGATTTATCTTCTAATCAAATTTGAGTAAACATAGTTAAATTTTTTGGAATATAAATCTATCAGTAATTAAGGAATCTTTTGAAAAAAATATCATAAATTAAAAAAATAATTAATTTTAAAGAATATAATCGATAAAAATGTATGTAGTATTGAGTAAGAACTAAAATACCTCAAAATAGTATAAATTAGTAAAACACTTCTAATCCATAGAAATACTTCAATTTTATCCTTTTATATAGTAGGATCTCTAAACTGATCCTAGTTAACCCTATCCTAAGGCTAAATTTTTCTCAACTATAAACTCATTAGTGAGTATTATCATATTATCCATCAACACAAACTCTTTTTATCCCTGGATTCCCTATACCAACCAGATTAGACAAAAAAATCATATAAACCCCAAAATCCCTTGATCTTAATTTTTGTAAAACCCAACTTAAATACCCATAATCACCATGATCTCAAAAATAAAATATTATAAACATTATAAAAAAATATATTGGATCTTGTACAATGAAAACAACATACAAAGATTCTATAAGAAAATATATATGAATGAAAAAAAGTTGTAACTGATCTAGGAAACAAGTTACAATAAATTAAAAAATGATTAAACAATATTCAGCTTTATCAAGGTAAAATTATCTATTGTATAACCATTTTTTATCCTCCATGTCTCAGACTATATTTATTGACATCCTTGTAATAATTTATAATGTTTGGATTCCATGTTCTTATGGTTCAGTTTCAAATCATAGAATGTAGCTCAACATTATGTAATGGGTGTAACTTCACTTACGATCATCCTATGTTTTCAAATATATGTGCCAATACAAATCACACATCATATTATGAAAGAAATAAACCCATATAAACAATATGTCAAGTCTTATAAGATCTAATGTTAATGGACGAGAAAATAAATCTACTCAACAATAAACTCAAACAATCAACAACAAATTAATTTTGTTTAAACGTGAGTGTATTTTGATTTTTAAAACTGAAATATGAAACTGTTCCTTGTCCCAACACTATGGTGGTCAAATAATATAAACACCAACTAATATAAAGGAAATATGTATATATCTTGGATTATCTCGTTTTTATGAGTTATTCATTGAAAATATTTCCTAATTAGTTAACCCATTATTTTTTTGACATCTAAAGGACAGAAATTTACATGGTTTATGGAATATAAAGATGGTAATGAGGAATTGAGGGAGGGATTAATTAAGGAAACAATATTAAATATATTTATGTGTAACGGAAGGATTTTATATATATATATATTGATTTGTTGAAGAAAGGATTGGGGTTAATAAATATGAAAAAATACAAGTGTTATTGCTTATAAATCAAGAAAATTAAAAACTGATGAATAAATTTATCCAAAACATGATCTGTAGTTGGTAACGTTAATATTTTCCTTGAATTTATATACAAAAATATCTTTATATTGAAATATTTTACATCGATATTGATCATAAGAGTTTAAATTATATATTCTTTTACATATAGGTCAACATGAGATTGAGGTGATGGATTGAACTATATATGGACTATAACTGTGTGATACACTACCATCCTAGAATGGAAAAAATAGTAGAATATGCATTAATCATGAAGGATCAGGGAGTTCTTTCCATGATAAGGATGTATAATGGTCTAATACTCATTGATATAGTAAAATTTAACATGTAAATTATTAAAAAAAGGGAAACATCAATCCTTTGTCAATTAATTGCTAAATTATCTTTACTAGATAAGAAAAATATTTTCTAAAAACATGAAAAGGGTATAAAATATAAGAATATATCCATAAATAATTAAAAATCCAGAGGCTTCACCTATAATTATGGAGTTATTATGTTTAGATTGATACAATGTGTACCATTAGTATTTGTTCTAAAAGGGTAAAAAAAATTGAATAATCTAGCTCAAATCTCTATATACACCCCAATATTACCATGAAAAATTGGTATTTTTTAGAAAACTTTTGTTGATACTAAGTGTATAATAAATTTATCAAAAATCTTTCATGAATCATGGTATTCTAACATGTAAAACCTTATAAATACTCCTAATGGATTTCATGAAACCCCTCCTTATTCTAATATAGAGATGGTATAATTTCACAACATACTTTTTCATTGGAAGTCTTAAGACATCCAATAATAATGATATAATTTTTGTTACTATATATAACTTTTTGGATACTACTCATTTTATAGAAATAAGAGAGGTTATATCCACAATAAGAGTTGCAGGAGCGATGATTCGTGAGGCCTTTCCCCTTTAGAGATGGTGGCGACTCGTGTGCCAGTCCCTCCTCCCCTAATGGGGGAGGGAACTATGTCGTCCTTTATAAGAAGGGCTCCATCATTCTTCCCCTTACCAAACCCTGATTCCCCCCCCCCTCCCTTAAATTTATCTATTCCATAATTTCTTAGAGCAGATAAATGGATTTCCAAACATTTCTATTTCAACCTTGCAGTTCAATGAGGCTTTGGGTCATGTGAATCTCTCCCTGATTGCATGCCTCAAGCATCGGCGTCCCTCGATGGATGCATTTTATAGGTACATATTTGGGTCATGGTATTTACAGGATAGGGAAACTATGGGTCTACTCCATTATAGGCAAATTTGGATTGATTCACAACAGAGGTGGATCTATTTAAAGCTTGGTCCAGTTACCCATGAAACTACGATGGTCTTCAGTTCTACCTCTTCTCTTGGTCATATTATCTCGACATTCATCATGACTCCCCTACATCTATGGTTTAGGTTAGTTTTCCAAAACTTCCTTTACTATTTCAAACCCCATCAAATTTGACAATGTTATAAAACCATGTTGGTAGATTTTTGTGTGCCTATTCTAGAACTAGGGAACTCTATCATCCAGTTTTTTCACATATATGTGTGGAACTTGATGTCTTGATAATTCCTCTAGAGTTTGTGTAGATTATTGTTGGGGGAGAGTTTTTCAACAAACAACCTATAGTCTATGAAACTTTGTTCTACTTCTATAATTCATGTAATAAACTGGTCCATCTGAGGGTAACTTTTTGATGTGGGAGGAAGTAATTGTATAATCTACAGGTTTCGGATCTATGTGTCGATGGAAAGGGGTTATTTATGGGTGAAGTTAGCAGTAATACTATGGAAATATAACTATTGTGCACCAACAATGGTATTGAATATGGAAATAAAAAGGAGAAGGAGGCGTCGGGATTGTCTTGTTCTTGCAGTACACGATTCTTTGGATAAAATATCAGTCCCCCCTCCAAACTCAAATGTATTTAACATTTTTGACAGATTGAATAGATATCTGGGGAGTTTTAAGCCCAGGGGAAATGATGAGGAAAGAAATAACATAGGATATGGGTGCTAAAAATGAGGTACACCAAGATATTGTAGTTTTTGGTTTCAATGAAGTGGTAGGGAAAAACCTGCACATCCTTCTGGATGGTGTCTCAAATGGAGGTAGTAGTGACCAAGTGAAGAAGGTCCACCTGCAGAATATAGCAATTCATATGGTTTAAAAAAACCCATCAAAAGTAACTGAGGTGATTGAGGGATTTTGTGAAGACCAAGACACTGGTGCGGATTCCTTCTGTCTGGCTCTAGAGGACACATTAATGCAATTTCAATTTATGGTATGAGGGTTTCAATAGGTAGGAGTCTTCGACATGCCAATGTTGGCCATTCAGGTGACCCATTCTTATGATAAGAAGGTTATATCTAGGGGATCAAATATGAATTTTCAAAATCAGTATGCAGTTTTGGGAAATGACGACTACCAATCTAGTGTGGAACTAAAAGGGATCAAGGTTATACATGGAGAGGGCCACTCAGTAGAAGTGGGAGATACTCAAGAGCAGATGGAAGATTCTTTGGACTCCCCTACCGAGTCCAAGTATGTGGTCATTTCTGTGTAATATCTCAGATCCTTCTAGCAGAAGGTCAAGTACACTACTATTGATTCAGATGGATTTATTAAGAAAACTGGAGGGGCGATGTAAGAAAGAGTTTTCTTACCTATCTAGTCCCTAAATAATTAGATATAAAATTAAGGTAAAGCTGAACCCAGAGGATGCTATTACTACAAGCTACTCATATGAAGTGGCTAACAACTATAGTGACCCGGTGCCTGTAGGAGGTGAGTCTGTTGTCCCTTCCACTACCCCGAGTGGAATGAAGATGAGGGATCCTGGATGGAAATATGATTAAAGCTCCATAAGAGACCCTTACTGATAGATATCCTCAATGATGGAACACATGGATCTACTATTTCAATCATATGAATAAATGGTAGAAGAAACTATGGATATGAAAGCATTGAAGAGGATGTGAATAATTCTTAGTGTGATCTCCACTATGGAGTAAGGCGAGTGGATTGATAAGTAGGCACATATTTTACTCAGAGGATTCAATAAGTGGAATATTAACATGGAGTAATTAACAAAATCCTGGAACAATATGGCACATCAGTATGAAGGCATCTAAAAGGACTACCCAAAATTCTAGGTAAACTTTATTCCCTACATATTGTGCTGGGAAATTTATTCCAATCGTCCCAAACTATTCTTCAAAAAATATGTAGTTTTTATTGGTTTCTAATGGTGTGAGGGTTCTCACTTTCCCCTTAAAAGGGTTTGAAAATAAAAAATTAATGTTGAAGGAGAGATGTTATATCCCTTTAAGGATTTTTAAGGATCTATATAAATGATGTTGTGAGACTTTATGGTGTTCCCCTAAAAAATTATCTAATCGTTACCCTTACTTCTCATCAAAATTTTAGAGAAGTCACCAAGATTATTTGAATGTTGATAACTATTTTTTCACTGCATACCATCCTAAAACTAATGAGAAGTCTTAAAAGACTATCAATATGTTATAGGATATATTGAGGTATTTCTCACTCAATACCCAAAGACCCTTAGGAAAGGAGGATAGTTGGTCAAAAACCAATTAAGTAGATGACTGAGAAAGTGTGATCTATATAGTAATAAATATTTCTATCTCCAAGATGGAAGAAATTAAATTTTAATAATCATAGTAATGATATATAATTTTAAGTAGGGGACCACATATTGTTGAGGTTAATTCCATGGAAGGGAGTTGTAAGGTTTAGTTATAAAGGTAATCTATTTACAAGTTATATTTAGCCTTGAAAGATTTTATAGAAAAATAGATTTCTAACTTATCACTTTTCTATAAAATCCATCCATTAAAAGTGCATGGTGTCATCCATGTATCATAATTGCATAAGTATATACAAGACCCAACACATATAATCGCCATTGAATTAATATATCAAGATCCAGAATTTCCCTATAATTATGCACATTTCCAAATCCTTAATACTATATAATAAGTGATTCAAAATCAAAAAACTCAACTAATAAAGGTACTTTAGAAGAATCAAATGTTATAGGAATTGACGTGGGAGACTGAGGGAGAAATGATAAATAATTACCAATATGTTTTTAAAGATTAATGTATATCTAATATTTCATGGATGAAATAACTTAATATGGGTTAATGTTTGACCATATATCCAATTATTAACAAACATTTCATTATAATTGTCACCACATAATATTGGCTCTATTATTCCATCATAGTAGTAGAACACAAACAAGAGAGTTATATTTAATAATACAACAAGTAGTTCTGTAATATATATATATACTATTGGAAAAATATCATATACCAATGGTGTAAACCCATTGGTGTAGGTCACCAAACCATTGTTATATCCTATTCTGATAGTATTTAGGGTTGTCGGCTGATTTTCATTTGGTATAGACCTATAACTATGGTTTTGGAAAAACTAATGATATTGGTCTATACCGACGGTTTGGGTAACTATAGGTATTGGTCTATTCCAATAGTTTTTAGACTGTCGGTATAGGTAACGTAAAATAAAATATTCAAATGATATTTGAACCCATGACCTCCCACTTATATATCAAATACCCAACCACTATGATGCGACTAACTTTGGGAATATAAATGGACATATATATATATATATATTTTTCTAAATAATTAATATGTTGATTTATTTTATGATATTTGAAAATATATTTCACAAACAAATATGGGCACCTATACCAACGGATCTCAAAATCATTGGTATGGACATATACAAATGGTTTTGAGAAGCATTAGTATAGGTACATGGATTTTTGGAACTTATACCAGTGTTTTTGAAAATCTGTTGGTATAGGTTTTTTCTAAAGAAGGTATACCAATGGTTTTTCAAAACAATTTGAATAGAGAAATGCCTATACCAATGGTATTGGACAACCTATTGGTATAAAGATATTAATTGGATGTTATACCAACATTTTTGAAAAAACTATTGGTATATCTATCACCTATACAAATGGTTTAAAGAAACTATTGGTATAAGTTCATTTTATCGAACCTATACCAAATTTTTTAGACCGTTGGTATAGGACCATTTGTAAAGGTCCAATTTCTAGTATTGATAGGGAATCACCATATTATTAAAATATAGAATAACTTGTTCTACAAAGAATAAAAAGAATAAAATATACATTTTAATTATAAATAAACCAATAGGAAATTAATGTACCCAAGAGAGAAACATGGAGAATTTAATGAAGGGTATCAATGGGTATAATAAATTTTATTAATAGTAGCCAATATAATCATTGGAATGGTACGTAGATTCTGTAATAGATGTCGAGTGACAAGACTTTTTTTACTAGTATTTTGACCCTTCTACATACAGGTATCCTATAAAAATACCTAACATCATCTTTTAATAGTACAACTAATAAATAGGAATAAAATATACTAAATTACCTCTATATAGTCCTCTTAGGAAGCACTTAACGTGAAAATGAGTTCTTTATCGGTCTTTAAGAAGCTACACATAAATGAAAGGGATCTTAATATTCCCTCTATATTTAACTATGGAAATCCATTTGAATTCATTATATTTCATATCATGTAATTTTATATTCTATTATTATACATCCCATATTGTAAAATTAATAAAAAATTATTGTTCCATCTCGTTATTACACCTTGATATGTCATTATACTAAAAAAAATATCTCTATATTCATAAGCTCCACTATCCAAATCCCTTCATGCATAATTTACTTCTGTTGTTTTGGAAGTATTATTTCAATGATGGGGACATTGTCTAATAAAAAATAATGGTAGTGTACTAGGGGAAGATCTATTGGATCCATAGAGAATTTAACCTTATTTTATCACTAGTGAACCTTTGTCATCAAAACTTACTACTAAGGGAATTAAACATTAATGAAATTGTATTCCCCTAATATAAATAAAATATGTTTGTTAGATAATCAAGAATTTTATAGGGGATTTTTTTATCAGTAATTTTATCTCCTGCAATTATAATATGTTATAATCATTTATTAATCCCAATTTATATCCTTCTAAAATGAAATTACCATGGATTGATACTCTATTATCATTAGTTTAATAAGGATAATTTCCATTTAATTTAAAATATTCTATAGCTTTAAATTTTATTGATGGATATTGACCTACATATCCATATTATTCCACCCACTGAAGAAATATATATAATCTTTATATCTATTATTTTTATATGGACAACTATTGATTAATTATCCGTATTGATTTAAATAATCCATTAGTGAATATTAGGATCTATATTATTAGACATTAATTTAATAAGATGACTGCATTGGACTTATTATGTTATTGGTGGGTCCCAAAAGTACATATCCCCATAATCCATAGGTATGTCTATTAGGAAAACTATACTGGTTATTTAGTGTATTCCTTCCCTTTTATGTATGATTCCTTACCCTAAGGCCTTGATTTTATCATTATGTTGACCGAAATTATGCATTCCATTGTTATGAGATTAGTTAGTATTATCCCTATCATTATTTATTTCAATTATTACAATATATGTGGATAAATTGAAATCATGTTTTCAACCATAGGGAATCATTTTTTTTATTTACATTCCTCGTATTATGTTTTTATTATTTATTCCTTATTTTCATCTATTTTACCCTACCCCTTACTAAGCATATGATCTCACAGCTTATAGTGTATCCCAATTTCACTAGGAAACCATGAACAACAACATGTGTGAAAATTAAAAAATAATAAAATTATACTTATTCAAATTTTTACTTCATTTTTTAAATGTAAAGTAATAATAATGTATGTATTCAGGATCTTTAGACTATTAAATTATTGGATATTTTTTAATTTAATCTTATATATTATATACCATTAAAAATTAACCATTGGATTTTGGTTACTAGAGACAATGTTTTTATAATGTGAATGTGAATGTCTTAGTACGATATCATTTCATGTATGCGAACACCTACCATTTTGTAATCTAATATGTATGGGCATGTGTCCTAATGTAATATACATGTTTATCCATAATTCACATCAAAATATAAGGTTAAAAATCCAACTCATGTTAATTGATAGTATGAATTGAAAAACTAAAAAATTATAAATTTTATTTTTAGATTACTTGGAAACAAAATAGCTCAACTAACTGATATCAAGTTACCCTTTGGATATATGATTGGATCAAAATAGAGTCTATAGGGTAACCTCCTCACACAACCAATCTGTCATCGAATGTATTCCCTTATCATATCGAATACCATCCATATAACCTCTTCCCTCCTACAAGAAAATTTATATCTTATAACAATGTAAATTTCTCCCTCTACAGGTAAATATATGAATCATATATATGGGTAAGATCATCATTCATATAGGAAAATATACACATCACATATCAAGATATCCTCATCCATTAAAAGGGTACATATTCATCTCATCACATAGTAACCACCAAACTCAGGAGGCTGAATGTATCTCATATATTATTATTTTACTTCACTTCTAAGGTAACATCCAACTAGAGTAGAGAAAATAGGTTTCTTATATCATCACTTTCTAGAACCATCACCATGGGCATTATCACCACATTAACACTTACAATCAATAATTGTGATTGATATTATCCACAGTGGAAGTGTGTGACAGTGGTTTTTTAATTTATTTTGAATGAATCCCTGATTTTATATTGTAAAAGTCCTAATAACAGCTATATTTTCAAAAGTAAATCATAAAAAAATTATAACAACAGTGAAGAATAATAAAAAATAACATGATCAATTCATCATGATCCTTAAATAGTTTATCCATCAATGGTTGTACATAACTAAAATTATCCAATTGATATTCTCTTTAGATGTTTACAAACATTCTCCAAAATATAATATTCATTTATCTCATATCTCAGTTTTCCTGAACTAGATATTGGAGTTCTTTATAAATCCAATAAAATAATTTTAGCATCATGAACACAATCCAATATAGAGGAATTGATTTTTTGTTGGTCTTATCTCTTCTTTCAGTCCCAAAGCATATAGAAAATAGAGTTAGGGGATGAAAATTCATGAATTGGAGTTTATATATGATTTATAGGTGAAAAACACATTTTTATACATAGGATAAATTTTTCTTAATTTTACATTAGTCATCATAAAAATATAGCCTCAAAAACATATGTTAAACACAGAAAAAGGATTACTTAACTTATTTAAAGTTTCACAAACATTCCATCACCCACCTATAATAACACAAAAGTTTATAATATTGAATATGTACTATTAATATTTATCATTTCCACTAATATTTTTTTATTAATCCTTAAACACATAATGTTTTTTCAATAACATATTTCACATATTGAATCAATTTAAAATAAATTAATAGCTAAAAAATTGAGAAATAAATTCAATTCAAATTATTATAAAATTTAATAATTTATAATTGAAATTATAAATTTATCTTACTGTGGATCATTCATAATAAGAAAAATGTTGGTACAGAATCATGTGATGCACTTCATCATAAAATCATATATATCTTAATCTATGGAATTTTGGGTATACATTGTGAGGCCCTCTATTAAACTGTCTCAAAATAAGTGAGTACAAATCATATAATAATAGAGGTATATAGAAATAAAACATATTATCAATAAATAAGGATAAAACAAAGAAACAAAAATATTACTATGAACAAACACTATATAACACAATATAACTAATAGCTCATCAAAAAGGATATGTAATTTTGGTCATCACCATTTTATTTCTCATAACACTCTCCTTGTTTATCTTGGATAGACTTTCCCATAACCAACATATCCATTTATTTTATGAATACACGCCATATTACATAAATTGAAGGAGATAATTCCTTCTAATACCTAGAAGTGAAAAATCTTGTTATGATCATTCAACTAATGTGAGGCCATTTATGCCCACATGATGCTATATTTTCCAATAATATAAATTTTCATGGTTTTCATTCTGAAAAAAATAATTAAATTCATGGAACATATTTGGAATTATTTCAATTCATGATACCAATAATCATGTTCATAAATATAAATGTCTAAGGACGTCTAATTCATGTGTTTTTTATATTGGTGGGTCATTATTCATGGTTTCTTATCCTTGATATCACAACGTGTGAAATTTTTAAGAAGAAGTATTAATTCATAAAGGCCCCCTAGACCTAATATATATGCCCCATATGTGTCTCATAAAAGTTATGTATGTATATTATAGTATATATGATTATTATTGCTTTCATAGTATCACTATGTTCTCATTATGATAGGGGAAAGTCTATATCCTTTTGATATGATAAGTAACCCGTGAAAATTAATATATAAGGAATAAAAAGGTAATGAAAATATCATTCTATTAATATATCATTTGAGTGTATATATAAGTAAATAAAACAAATAAATGTAAAGTTGATAAAATTTACAACCCCAAGTTTGTTTTAGGCCACCCACTCAAACAAAAAAAATCCAACTGTATATAATTCAAAATAAAGTCATATAAAAAAATACACATTCAATAATGAAATTTTAATTAACATAACATTATAATCATTATATTATAATAATTTCATTCAATATACACTCAACCAATCATAATGAAATATAATAACATATACCACATCCCAACATCACTTTTAAATAACTCATTTCTCATATCAAATGATCCATTAAATTCATTCACAATTTCTGTTATTCATTTAAAAAATAAATCATTTTCTATATCCATAAACCTAATTGTCTATATATAAATAACTAAAATCATATATATCCAAAATAACTTCCCTTTAACACGTTTATATACAAGAATAAAAAATAATTTAAATGACATTCATTCAATTACCCTTATTTATAAAATATTTTTGGTTAAGCTATAAAGAAACATACAATAATTGGACTCACATCCACGGTAATTACAAGAAAATAATTAAGTATTTAAATTTTAAAAAAATATTTCCAATTTCAATGGAAAATACCCCCAAAATAATTATTTTTCCTTTTCCTTAAAGTGAATCAAGTGTTGATAAACCTTGGGGATACCATAAAAAAAATTCCTCATAAAAATTTTTATGAAATTTGTATGGGCATAATCATACACTTTTAGGTAATCTAAAACATCGTGGATTCCCTATTGGGATAGTTCTTTTTAATCCCCACACTATTCAAACATGTTTTTACATAAAATATGGTCAAAAAAGGAAGATGATAGAATCCACCACCACATATCAATTCCCAAAATCCTTCAAGAAAATATATCACTTGCCCACTTAAATTTAAAAAAAATTAAACCTTTATAGAAAAACCCAATTCTTAGACCAGACTAATATATTTCCCAATAAATTAAAAATAAACATATAATTGCATTTCATTCACAATTGGGATCTTCAAAAATATAAAAAGTCATTGAGAAATGACAGAAATTTTTTGGGGTGAGGGTATAAAATGAGAGAACAAAGGGGAAGAGAGACCTTCTTAATGAATCATGTAGTGGAGAAGTAGCTACGAATTTTTATAAATTTATTAGACTAATGTGACTATAATTCCATTCTTAAAAAAATATTAGTTATAAAATTATAATGACCCTCTTATAAACCCCAAGTGGACTACATATACTTGATGTAATTCCATTAAATTATTTGTTAGAATATGAAGTGGTTTTATTACTACCCTTATCAGCACAACAAGAATCTTAATTGGCGTCAATACCACCTTTTTGTTCCAAACACTCACTCCTATTAATTATTTACCACATACAACATCATAAACCCAACAAGTTCCAAGACTTCTCATCCAATAATTATCATACTCAAAACATAAAATTAAATTACATTATAAAACCTGAAGATAGTTACAAATGGATGTATTTATGTTAAAATAATTATATATTTTATGAAATATTAAATTAATTTCTATATGTGACAATAGAAAATAATTAATTTAATGTGTAAAAAGGGTATTATATATTTTCAATGTTTGGTGATATTTTATTAATACATTACAATAAAATAAAAAATTATTTTAATGGTTAAGTAACATATTTTTAGCTGATATATTATAATAGTTCATATTTACTATTATTGTTTTACAGTTAATTTCCTCATACTCATATATATATTTTAATAAAACAAATTATAAAATTTTAATCCTTAAACTAGTACTAGGTATTCTTATTTTATTTTAATTTTTCTAATTGGTTATAATTTCTAGATGAATTTTATAGTATGATATCAATATATAGTATAATATATTATAACAGTTTGATATAAAAATATATTAATAATTAAAATATAATTTTAAAGGTGTTAAAATATTTTTTATAATTTAGAAAATTTATTTAAAAATATTAAAATAATTTTTGAAAACATATTATGTTATTTTTAATGTCTTGAAAAATATTTACAATTTTCAAAATTACCCTTTTTATTTTTATATGATTCTTTACATTATCTAAATCACATAAAATTTGGTATTTTGATGTTTTCATCCTTAAAACTCTAAAAATGATGTGCTAAATATCACAAAACATGAGTGATATGTTTCTATATTTCTTGTATTCATTTCATAAGAATAAATTTTTAATTTATTTTCTTATTTATCTATCTTTCTATATAAATAATTGTAATATTAAATATATTTCAAATTAATCAATGTTTTATCTTACCACTAATAAAACTAATTTAATGAATTCGTCGAATTATTGAATATTTAATCATTAATTCTAGTTAAACACTTTCATATTATCACTATCGAAATACAAATATATGTCATGGATATATTTTATTTTTCATATACAATTTCTAAGAGGTTGAGTTTATACATAAAAAAAGATAGTCTATATACATATCATTATACCATTTTTGGTACCATTGAGGTTTATCCTTATATTTATATAATATATTAAGATAATCACTTTAAGAGTTCATCCTTGTAGAGGTTTTTTACTTATATTAAAAATTAGAGATATTGGTTGCATACTCTTAATTTTATATGTATATATAATGTATATCATTGGAATACTTAAATTTTAAACCCATGTGAGCATCTATTTGTAGTGTTATATTCAATTTATAAATTGAATTATTATTTATACATTACTTTATATGTTAACCAATTCATGGTGTGTATTAATATCAAATATCATACACCGTGAATACCTTATTATCCAATAGATTGAATGGAATCCATATTGATATAAAAATTATTATTTTATTTGGTATTTCATTCTACGACACCCATATCCCTCACTTATGGGTTATCCATGATGATTGATCTTATGATAAAAATTATTCAATTTATATACTCATATAAATATATATTTCAATCATTTCATTGAGGTTCTAGATAATTTATGAGATTACTGGTTATATAACTTTTTATCCATTTATTAACTGTAATGATCCCTAATAATAATTATGTTCTATTATACTAGGGGAGAATCAATGTTTAATATTCTGTTAAATTATTTTTCCCTTGCTATTAGTTAGAATTTTAGTATCTTTATCACTATATCTCATAGGATAATAACCTAAAAACCATAGATTAATGCCTAGCAAATGATTAACCACTGTATGTTAGTATATAATCCTCAGTGTGTCATTGGTGAGATCCCACATTATATAGACATCCTATTATTATAAATTTTGAACCATTGAGCACAATGAGATATCCATGATCCCTTATACCAAACTCACTCCAGATAGTTTAAAAAATTGGGCACTTTTCCTAAAAATAAAAGAATGTAAATATGACATAAAGTAATAAAAAAGATGATTTGGGTTCTGTAGATTCTCATAGGAAAAAAATATATCCTCTTCCCAAATACGTATAGTTCCATATTAATTTTATTATTAAATATTGTTTCACTCAATCAGTGAAACTTTTTGTTTTAGTCCCTTATTATGAGTTCAATTAAAACAAAAATACTCTCATATAAATTCTACCTTTATACCGATCAATAGATTCCTCTTATCTTCATTACATATCACTTTTTCATACAAAGGGATATATCATCTTACTCTTCTTATTTTTCATCACATAAAAAATTAATTTTAGGTTATAAATCTTATTTCCCTTTAAATGAGATATGAAATTTATCAATAATGGTTGATAATTTATCTTACTTTGAATCTCCATGAACACAATCAATAATTTGTATGATTAATTATAAAATAAATTATTCATCATAAATGATATAAATTTAAATTTAATAATACAAATAATTTCAATTCTAAACAAGGAGGAATAAAATTCCTAAATTTTTATTGAAATTAAATTAAATGAAACATTTAAAAAATCCATTAAATCTTACACCACCTATTTCATCTGAGTTGGTTCCCACGAAAAAATTATATGTATTTTATAATTAACCATATTCATAGTATTGAATATTAATATACTTTTTATCACATCACCATTATTCTTTTGTGTTATATATTATGTGATAATGGCCGAAGAGTAGTTTCCGTAAGAAAAGGTAATATCAATTCACCTCTATGATAGAAACCTAGAAGATCCATGATAGTATTCCTAAATATATGTTCTATATCATGATTTATCCATTTGAGGTAAACTAATGATACAGTATATTTTTGGTGGAGAGTCATTTGAATTTGAGGAACATTAGCATGGTGTACGCCCATGGTAATTTCTAGTGTAGGAGAATATGGGAATAAGACCCACAAGTTTGAAATCCATATTTATATTTGTAGTTGTATATTTTATTTTTGTACATGTTTTTTGGTCCTTATACTTTAGGATTATTATTAATTGATGTTATGAGTCATGTACATTGTTTCATTAATGTAAAACCATGATGAAATATGTTCTCGGAGAAGTAGGATATGTTGGGTGTGTTATGAGCAATATTTCATTAATGAATAATGTGAGAAACGATTTTTTCTATTCATTAATGGAAGTTGAAATCTTAGGAAATTTTATGGAAATGGTATAGCCTAAATAAATACATGGATATGGTATTCTGTAGGCAAGTTAAATTTATATAAATCCAACGAAAGAGTCATTGAGAACATTGGTTGATGGCAATAGCACGCAACTTGTTCGATTGGAGATACTATAATAAATATATTATATTACACAGGATGTGTTCATATGTGGTTTTATTTCGTTGAGACATTAACTTATTTTCCTATAGGTTCTATGGGTTGTTTATATATTCTAACCTTGGACTTTGGGCTTCTTCACCTAATTCCATAGAGAAAAATTACAAGTGGTTCACACACTAACTCTATCCTAAAAATCAGTTAAATAGTATTATTGTTTATTATTTAATTTTTTTTGTAAATATTATTCATGTATTTGGGTTTAATGATATTTTAGGTTAGTTTGAACTCATATAATCTATCACTGGTTATTTAAGAGAATGTTTTGTGATCTGGATATTAAATAAATATTTATATTCTATTTAGTGAATATAAAATTTATTTATTTATTAGAAAATATTGCAATGAGATTTATTTATTTAGTAAATAGTCATTTTTCAAGGTCTGATAAATATTTTGGAGGAATAGTAGACTGAGTATATTAGTCCAATAAGAAATAATATATATTTTATATTATTTTAATAAATAATATTTAAAATTTTAGTTAGTTTAGAGCAGGTTCAGAAATATTATTATTATTATTATTGAATTGGGGTTATATAGTGATTAAAAATATCATATCGGTGGATGTTAAATTATTATTCTCTAACCCTATTATTATATAAACTCAATTATGTTATTTTTTAATGGAAGTCCATTTGTTTTGTTATGAACAACAACATATAAAGAATCCTCTCAAATACCTAGGTATCTCCCTTATCCAAGAATTATTTCAATAACCGTGATTCATCCTCCACCACATTCTACTCTCAAGTCTATATAGATTAAAGATAATCCTTATTTAAGTGATTATTAGTGTGACAAAATGTGTATAGTGCAAGAATTGTCAGTAGACGCACTAACACTCGAAGATTCCTATAATAAGATTCACAGGATCGTGGAGCGCATGCGGATCACTAAAGGGGGGAATATACAACTGAATCCTAAAATAAAATTATGGTATAGTGTAGACACATTTTCATATTCATAAAAAATAATTCATCATAATGTAATTCTTTAATTGTGTAAATTAATTATAAATAGTATATGATGATCCTAAATTTTGGTACCATTGTTAAATAATCAGTTAATCATTGATTCAATTTCATTGGTCCTATAATTTATCCCCAATTTATATAATATCCATCCACCCTCATTATCTGGAGAAGTTATTATGGTTATACTAGGACTTAAGTGACATCCCTAAGACATCAAATCCTGGAAATAGATGCCAATGGATTCATGGAACATCTGTGGATGATTTTTCTTTTTGAAATGAAACAACCAACCTACAAAAAAAATAAAAATTCCATTATATCATCCATCAACAAACATACAACCATATTCATTACCAACAATAAACCAAAATATCATATTTATAACATTTATGGGAAAAAATAATTTAGAAAATCACAAGACTTGTGACATCAACACAACCAAGTCCTAAATAACTATAATATCCAAATCAAAATATCATTCCCTTGATATCAAGAAGACTCACAAAATAAATTATAAATTATTCCTTCCACTATGTCCAAATAGATTACATATACAAATGAACTTAAGTTACAGAGAATATTTTAGAAAAAAATAAGTAGAATTTCCCCACACAGACCTCACAAATCACACCACTATGAAACATAATGGTTAGTATAATTTATAAAATAGTTTCAAAATCATCTTAAATTGTTTATATCAAAACCATAAAAAAATTTCAAAGGAGTGCATTTATCAATCTATAAAATCAAATTATGTTAGTTGGAATACCCGTAACCATATCTCCACACACACTCATGCATTCCCCAGTGACATTTTCATACCCCTTAATGGTCTATCTTCGATCCAAAAAGAAATCATATGGTGACCAATACCATGTTCTCCAATAGAACATGCCCCTTCTAGAGAGATACACCTACAAACTCACTCACACTAACCATGTATGCCAAAATCCATTCCAGAACCATTTCACATAATTCCAACTCTTTCTTAATAGCATTTCATAAACAACATGTGTGCATAAAAAGAATTCATTGATTTTAAAACTATCATTATAAAATTATTGTAAAAGGGAGTTTTTAAAAAATTCATCCAATCCCCAATTTCCAAAGTCACAACTAAAGAATTGATTTCTATTATTAATCAATAATAAATTCAAAAAAACAAAAAAAAATAGTCAAAACTATTCATTCAAATTCTAATCAAGTAGAGATGAAAGAGAATCCACCTACCAATCATTGGGTGGGAAAAATAAGGAATTAGTCATTAAACATCTTGATAAAATCACAAACCCTATTACCTTTACTAAATATGATATGATATTATCAATATTACCATAAAAAATATAGATATATCCATAACTAACTTGATCTATAGTTCTAAGAGAGTGAGAGACAAGAAAAATGGATCTTAGAAGAACATAGAATAACTAGTACTTACCGACGAATCTAGTTCTCCATCTTCTGTTGATTCACATAAGAATCACTTTCAGAAAAAAGGTGGTCATATCTCAAGCCTAGGGAGAAAATGAAATTTGATATATTAGAGTAATATGTTATTTAATGAGTTTTTGGGAATAAATTCATGTTAGGTCCAAAAAATTTAAAAGGGATAACTGTAAATACCTATATTTTCAATGTATTTTTTTAATTATATGGAATTATTACGAGTGTAAAAATTGAAGGTGTGTGATTTCGAGGCTCGGAGGGCCAGAAATAATTTTTTGAACATTTTTTTGCGTACGTTTAGAAACACATGAGTGGCATTTTCTAACTTTTTAACCATTGCTCAGATTAAAAATCTAATGGCACTGTTGAATCTGCATTGCTAGGATTCTCTTAAGGGAGGCTTTACTTTGACTGTAGTAGGTCTAGTGAAAAAGTTGTGTTTTGCGATTTTTTAAAAGAAATGAAATAAAATAATTTTATTATTTTATTTCATATCCTCTAATGGAAAAGCACAGGTGTGGGGGCCATGATGTCTCAATCTAACAAATGGATTGACCTGTCAACCCTAAGTAACGATGTTGTTGGGGAATTAGGAAGATTCCTAATTAATGATCCCCATTAATTTCCAAATTTGTTACTTAGCCTCTCCTCTCCTATATATATGGATCTTAGGGAGGGGTATCGGCACATCTTTTCCAAGCAACGAAGTGTTGAAGGAGTGCCATGAAGCCAGACCCTTGAAGGAAGGAGATTATCCTTGTGGGAGGTGATGGGTGACACCGAACCATGAAACAGAGGACGACGTATGAGTGGCGTCGTTGGGAACTGGTTGCGTGAATGAAGAGCATGATCCACTTTCAAAAATAAACTCCCTATAATGGGTTTTCGTGGTAGTGGGTTTATACGTTTATGCATTTTAAATTATTCCTTATTCCCCATCCTTGAATTATACGTAGAATGCGGGTCAACTAACTAAAGGGTTGATCTTCGATTCATTCATATTTGCAGGAGATTGTTGTGGGGTATCTTTGTGTGGTTTATCTTGTTGTTTAATTCAATTGATTATTAAACCCTCAATGCCCCTCATGTTTATGACCTAACAAAGACAGTGCAGGCCTAGTGAACCTGGACCAAGCCCTCCACTATCTTGAAATTTTTTTGTGCCTCCATGGAACACCGACAGCAAGGGGATACCAACCGGCTACGTTGGGGATAGTGTGTCAACGCACTCCTAGAAGGAGGTACGACGCACCATTGCACACCTTAGATGAACAATGGAGGGTGCAACTCATCAGCCGCGGTGACGGTTGGAAGGCGGTTGGCACACTGGACGACCGCAGGTGATGATACAGTGCGCCGTCATGTGCCACTAGGGAGGTCGGATAGCACACCGACCAGCCACGACGGAACCAGCAGGGGTGGCATGCACCCCTGGTGGCGCGCCCACGTGGCAGTAGGGTTGCGTCTTCTGTTGATCGTGGCAGGATCAGCAGCCTCCAGATCGACCAGCGGCTGGTGGACAGGGCACACGCCAGCGGCACACTAGGTAGCAAAGGCACAGCCCGTCTACCGCGGCACGGAGGAACCACGGCGCCACGTGGGGTTGTGTTGGGTCAAACCTCGTGGTTTGACCCACTGAAGTGGTTATATGCCACATCACCCCTACCCTGATGTGCCGCATCTGGGTATCCTGGGAGGCCCACGGCTCTAGGCGGGTGGCCCCACCGGGTCGGCCCAATAGACTGACCCTCCAATCCGCAGGTCGAGCCTCGGCCCAGCGGCCGGACCCGTGGCCCATCCGGCTCAGGCCGAGCCTAGTGGGCCAGGCTGACTCAGGTCAGGTCAGACTAGAGTCTTTTCAGGTTGACCCTCGTCGATACGGTTTGTCCCATGCCAAATTGGGTCGGGGCAGTCTGACCGGGGCGGACGAGATCCATACCCAGTATAGATCGATTACGCAAAACGGGCCCTAACTTCTAAACTGGATGTCTGTTTGATGAACCATCTGTGGAATCAGGATCCTTGGACCTATATGGCCCTTTTGACTTACCCCATGTAATTTTTAGAGAAAATTGGAGTACGGCTGGGTTGCATCGCACCTGAATCCAACCGGGGCCTCAACAATGAAATTCTAATAACGCACAGATCGAGCGTCCGATTGACACGCCATCAGTTGCGTTGGAACCCTTACGGAATGACTGATCATCATGTTACATCTTTGTGAAAATTCATGTAGATTTAAATATGGCTGATGGTTTGATGAGTGGTTCTCCCAAGTGCGCTATGTATCGAACACTATGACTAGCTGAGACTGGAAAACTACTGACTTTTAGACTCAAAGTGACTCGACAGCCCAGTGGAGAGCTTCCCAATGTGACGTGGTAGACCCAGGGTGGGGAGCGCCTCTATGTGAAGTGGTAGACCCATGGTGCTTGATTGGGGGAGTACCTCAGCAGGCCACAAGGGGTAGTGCCTCTGTGTGATGCGGCATACCCATGGTGGAGAGCGCCTCTCTGTGACGCAGCAGACCCACGGTACTCGACAGGAGGAGTACCTCAGTAGTCCAAGTTTAGTGGGAAGTGACTCTATGTGATGTGGTAGGAACACTGTACTCGTTAGAGGAGTATTTCTCTATCATCCGAGGTGTTCTATGTAACGACCCAAACGTTCATTAATGGAAATTACACATTATATAATTAAATGTCTTATTATGTGAAATGTTTATATAAAATGTGAACTTCATTGGTTGTATGTTTTTGGATACTGTTAAGAATTTTGAATGTTGCTAATATAGTCTTTGAATAGTGATCACGTTATTGGTATAAATATAGTCCTTTAACGATTCCAATTTCCCATGAATACTCTCTCAAGCCTCTCCAAAGCCGTTGGAATCACACATCCAAGTAAGGGTTTTCCTCATTTCACATTTTTGTCCATTTATCTTTAAGTTGTCATGCCATATTAATTTCAATTATAAATTTTGTGGTATAGTTTATAACCTCCCCCATACTTCCCTATTTATGTTTGAATTATGGGAGATCACTTCCTCTCTCATAAATTGCTTCCCATGTACACCCGTTACTATGCCAAAATTTCGAAAGGAATTTCTCTTTCCTCATTTACATTAAAGAAATTCTTTTGTATCATGAATCTATATTCCCTTAAAATTGTTGGGACATGTATCTATATTACCCCCTTAATTTCCATTTCATGTAAATATTATAATACACTCCTTTCCCTCTCATTAACCATTTTTATGAATTCTTAGGTCACGCCGTTATGCTGCCGAAATGGAACCACGTTTTTCCAAGCCAAAGTCATTGTGTAGTGAATACCATACCCATTTCCCTATCAAGGGTATTCACATTTATGCACTTTTCCATATTTATTTTAAAGTTTCATGTGTTAATTATAAATTCTTATATTTTGGAATAAATGATTATTTTTAATGAAATAATGTTTTATGATCCATGTGGCACACTTCTGCATGAAATGAAATGGTTAAGAAAGGTGTTCCCTGATAGCGCTCCAAAGCATTGGATAAAGTATAGTATCATGATACGTCATGAGCAATGAGTTTTGAATCATTCTTGTTCAAGTGCCACAAGGGTTTACTCATTATTCATGTGCAATGAGGATTTACTCATGCTCCATGTGTAATGAGCCTAGGCTCATGCTAATTCCATGTTATGTGTTGTTTCCACATCTCCATGTTATGATTATCATGATTTATAATTCCCTTATGTTAATGAGTTTCCTGTGTTCCACTTATATACCTATTGTCTAACATGTATATTATTCCTCATGTTAGTCCTTGTTTATTCCCTTACATTTCCTTATAGATCAACCTTTTCTTATACATGTCCTCAGGTTATCCAATGAAATGCTAAGTATGAGGAATGTAGTGCTCATGTAAAGGATGTTTTCAATAAGACATTGTGTTTTATGTTTTAAGTTGTTATGTAATGATCCTAAGCCCCAAAGACACTATACCTTTTTATCTTCTATGTTGTATCAAGTGAAGTTTATGTAATAAATCATGTTTAAGTGTGAAATAAAAGTAGGATTGTCATAGTTTTTATCAGAGGATAGGTTTAGTTGTTTTGGGTATTAGGATTAGAAAACCCCAGTAAAGACTTAGAGACAATACTAACTATAATAAAAACATCACTAATTTTTAGTGTGTATTGAGGACGTGGTTTATCAATCAAATACATCCCTTTTTGGATATGATCAGGTAGAGGCGGCTCTAGCAGAGATGTATCCTAGTGGTAAAACCCGAAAACACTTCTTTGAGCTAGACTCAAACAGGAACTGGTGCAATACAATGGGCCTTGATGCACTCTAGGTTACAACACTCCTAGGATATATGCTTAGGTAAATTCAAAATCTTAGTATAAACCATTATTAAGGGACTAAAAAAATAATTACCTGAGAATATATGTTAGAATGTAGATCATGGATAACATAGAATAAAGCCAACAAATTCATAAGTTAAGGAAATAAAATGTATTTATAAGTCATTGGTTTTTTGTCTTTGGATTACCCTTATATGTGTTACCCATAACATTCATTTTATTCTAGCCAGTGGCTGGTAATAGGAGGCTCGGGCTAACAACCGATGTGAAGATCAATGCGATGACTATTCTAATGAGACTCACAATCTGATGGGAGATGGAATTGTGAACTTTGTCATGCTTCTCTCTCAGTTAACTCAATCATTGAATAGAAACATGGGTCAAGAGGAATTTTCAACCGACCCTAAGAAAGAACAAGCCACTATCAAGAGCTTCATGAGAAAAAGGCCTCCTACTTTTATTGGATCATTGGATCCCTAAATCGTCTAACAATGGATCAACTCCATTGAAAAGATATTCTCTATCCTTCAATGTTCTGAACAAGAGAATGTTCTCATGGATTATTATTGTATATAGGTTGAAGCTTATAAATAGTGGAATTTGATAAAAAATAACAATCCTGAGGAGAAGATCGAGGTATTGGAATGGAATGATTTCCTAAAAATGTTTTTTAATAAATATTTTTCATGTCCCCTTCAGCTTAAGATGGAAAGGGACTTCCTTGCCCTCAAGAAAAAAGATGACGAATCGGTTGGAGCGTACGAGGAAAACTTAACAAGGCTTGTACGATGTGCATCTGGCCTTGTCCTTACCCTTGAATGAAAGTTTCACCACTTATTTGGTGGGATTAAACCTAGCCTTCATAAATAACTGGTGATCTGTGACCTCGACAGCTATGAGAAAATTGTCTGATGTGCCCTCAAGGTCGAAATGAAGATCGGAGAATCTCAAGGGTATCATGGGGATAATATGAGTAAGGTGGATTTCAAGGCTGGGAGTCTAATGGATAAATCCAACTGTGCTAAGAAGATCCAGTACACCACATTCCAAAGGTGTGGAAAGAAGCACCCAGAAATTGCCTGAAGGGTATGAGGAAATGATTTATGTGTAAAAGAGAAGGTTACCTGGCTATTAACTGTCGGCAAGAAAAACCAGCGGCTACAATAGAGGAGGGGAACGCTCTGTTCGAACCTCAAATCATTGTTCATTGCTACAACATCAAATAACGAGGTCTCCTGAAAAATCAGTTCCCTAAGACAAGGGTTTTCTTAGGTAACCAACAACCTCCAAGGCATTATGGGCGAGCTTTTTTCATCACTACTGCCAAAGTGAACCCCGACAACAAAGTGGTGACAGGTACACTAGTTATTCATTAAATAATAGCGAACATAATTCTTTATTTTGGTTCTACTTATTCTTTTATATCCCAAATGTTTAGTATAACAATCCCAACACCACCAAAAATCATGGAAGTAAAGATTTCAATGAGTCATAAAATGGGGAAATCATTGCATCCCATGAATATAAATCCACCCCTGTCATAATCTATTGATTGAAGTTCTCATTGAACCTCATCATACTCTCTCTTGTGGAATTTTATGAAATTAGTGGCATGGATTTTATTTCCTTATATTAAGCCAACATAAATTGTTGAGAGAGGAAAATCACTCTCTATGTGGAGAATCGACCCCTGATTCCTTACAAGTGTAAGGAGGAGGATGAATCTTTTTTAGCTCCATCATCTCAAGCGTGGATATTACTACCCAATGTCAACTCATATCTGGCTTAGATGATTGAGTCCAAGGAAGCAACAATCATTGAATACATTCCTATTGTGAGGGAATTTTCTGAAGTGTTTCCCGAGGAATTGCCTAGTCTTACTCCTAGAAAAGATTTTGAATTTTCAATTGATCTTATACTTGGAGAATTTCCAATATCCAAGAATCTATATATAATGGTTGTTTTAGAGCTTGAGGGTCTAAAGAAACAACTATATGAGAATCTGGATAAAGGGTTTACATTCCCATGTGCTTCATCATGGGCTGCACAAGTCCTCTTCATCAAGAAAAATGATGGGTCAATGCTCCTTTGCAACGATTATTGTGAACTTAACAAAATCATGATAAATAACATGTATCCTCTCCCATGAACTGATGACTTATTCAATCTGTTGTGTGAGGAAAAAACTTCTCCAATGTGGATTTTTGGTTGGGATATTATCAAGTAAGGGTGAAAAAGGAAGATATCCCAAATTATGTTATTCGTACAAGATACGGGCACAATGAATTCATAGTAATGGCTTTCAAACTCAGAAATGCTCCAGAAATTTTCATGGACATGATGATTAGAGTTGTTAGAGATTACCTTGACCAATTTGTTGTAGTCTTTATATATGATATTTTAATACAATCCGAAACTAAGGTGGATCATGAGGAGCTTCTAAGAACTGTACTAGAGACCTTGCGAGAGGATAAGCTCTATGAAAAGTAGAGAAAGTGTGAGTTCTGGTTGAAGGATGTCTCATTCTTGGGCCATATCATCACAAGCAATGAGATATTTGTGGATCCCTCTAAAACAACTGCAATTGAGATATGGTCGAGGCCAACATTGGTAATGGATATCTATAGATTCTTGGGGTTAACTGGATATTATCGATGATTTGTGAGAAATTTCTCATGATTGTCCAACCCACTTACCAAGATAAATTATAAGGGAGTAAAGTTTTCTTGGAGTGATGAATGAAAAAAAAGATTCATGGAGTAAAAAATGATGCTTATCATTGCACCCATGCTCACTTTACCCACAAGTGGATAAATTTTTGTGGTATTTAGTGATGCTTAGACGAAGGTCATATGATGTGTGTCTATGAAAAATGACAAATTCATTGCCTATGCTTCAAGGCAATTGAATGTTCATGAAAAGAACTATCCAACACATAACCTCCAGTTGGTTGTAGTGATCTTCGCTTTAAAAATTTGGCAGCATTATCTCTTTAGGGAGAAGTGTGAAATATATATGGACCACAAAAGCCTAAATTATATATTCACAGAGAAGGATTTAATCATGCACTAACAAATATGGTTAGATTTGATCAAAGACTATGACTTCTCAATCCATTACCACCCTGGAAAAGCAAACATGGTGGTGGATTCTTTAAGTAGAAAGGACCCAGTGATTCTATCATTGATGAGAATTGAGAAGGATCCAATCTTCTTAGATTTGATGAATATGGACATGGGAATCATAAATAAGGGAACATCATCAAAACATTAACAAATGATTAATCAACCATATCTTTTGGAAATAATAAAAGGATTATCAAAAGGTTGATGTGGGAATTCAGAAAAAAGTGGAAGCTATCAGAAAAGGGAAATACTCGGAGTTCAATGTTAATGAATAAAGAACTATGAGATTTGGGAAAATACTATGTGTTCCATCAAGTCCAGAGCTGAGGAAGGAATTTTTGGATGATGCACATAGTTAAAATTTCTCTATTCACCTAGGAAACACAAAGACGTATCGAGATCTCCAAGAGAGTTATTGGTGGGATAATATAAAGAAGGAGATCGTTGAACAAACATCAAAGTGCGTAGTGTGTCATTAAGTGAAGGAAAGGAGGCAGAAGTCTTAGGGGATGATGAAACCATTGCCCATACTAGAATGGAAATGGGAGAACATCACCATGGAATTTATCACCGAACTTATGAAGACATCAAAAGGCAAAAATGCAATCTGGGTTTTGATGGATCGTCTTACAAAGGCTGAACAATTCATTGCTATTTGGGAGGATTTCTCATTGAATCAACTAGCATGGATATATATCAGGGAAGTGGTAAGGCTGCATGGAGTACCAATATATATTGTATATGATCGATATTAAAGATTCACCTCTATGTTTTGGAAGAGTCTTCAACATGATATGGATACTGAGTTGAACTTTAGTACGGCTTATCATCCTCAAACTGATGGCCAATTCGAGCATACAATCCAAACACTTGAAGACATGTTGATAGAATGCTCAATGGACATCAAAGGAAGATGGGATCAACATCTTCCTCTGGTTGAGTTCTCTTATAACAATAGTTTCCACTCGAGCATCAAAATGGCACCTTATCAAGCCCTATATGGGAAGAGGTGCAGAACATCGGCATGTTAGGATGAAGTCAGTGATCGTAAGCTGCTAAGAGTAGAAATGGTCGAAGAAATGGTAGAGAAGGTGAAAACCATTCAGTTGCATTTCAAGGAATCCCAGAGTCTATATAATAGTTATGCGGATAACTTTCGACAAGACCTTGAGTTTAATGTTGGAGACATGGTATTTCTACACATATCCCCGTGGAATAGGGTCATGATGATTGGAAAGAAAGGTAAGTTAATCCAAAGGTACATCAGCCCCTTCGTGATTCTTGATTGTGTCGGGGTTGTGGCCTATCGACTAGAACATCCACCATCTATATCCAAAGTACATAATGTCATTCATATATACCTCTTAAATAAGTACATAAAAGGCCCTTCACATGTACTCTCTTTAGAAGTAGTACGACTAGAGGATGATCTTTCTTGTGAATAGAAACTAGTGAGGATATTAGATTGTAGAAAAAATGTTCTACAAAATAAAACAATTCCCCTTGTCAAGGTGTTTTTAAAAAACAACAAGTTTGAAGAAGTGATGTGGGAATCAGAAGAAGTGATGAAGCATAGTTACCCACATCTGTTTTAGTGTGGGAAAAGAAAATTTTGAGGGTGAAATTTCTTAAGGGGGGAATATTGTAACGACCTAAACTTTCATTAATGAAAATTAATCTTGATATAAATAAATGTATTATTATGTAAAATGTTTATATAAAATGTGAACTTCATTGGTTATATGTTTTTGGATACTATTATAAATTTTTATCATTGCTAATATAGTTGTTGAATAGTGACCACGTGATTAATATAAATATAGGCCTTTAATGAATCCAATTTCCTCAGACAAAGGAACCAATGGCCTCATCCAGTAGACTTGCCTCGAATGAAGCCCATTTTTCAGAGATCAAAAAGATGGTGGTGTCTTTGGGCTTCGCTCTTAACCAATTCCAAGTGAGCTTGAATATGTCAAGATCGAGCAGAACCTTTTACAAGTGAAGTGGAATTGATAGAGATTACCACCCGAGCAATGTTATCCGAGCCACCCCAAGAGTATGTCACCATCGTGCACCTTACCCTAAGGTATTATGCGGTTTTTATAAGGGGTTATGTAACAAGACCTTTCCACTATGATTATGTACATTATTTTGTATATAATAATTAATATACATTCATTTTATTATCGTTACTTTGTAAATAGTTTTTAAAGAAAAATAGTATTTTTAGGTAATATTCAACCGAGAAATCTATTTTAATGAATTAATAGATTTTTGAATTAAATAATATTTTATTAGAATATTATTATTATTATTAAATTAATTTTTATTTAATATAATTTATCGTATAATTTTAGGAATGTAATTGTAATTTTTATTAAGGTTTTAAAGCTCTTTTTGTCAAAACCCATGAATTTTTTATAAATGTCAGTTTTTATTATAAAAGTAAAAATTCAAATATATAAAAAAAATTAGATGTAATGAATATTGTTTTTTGAATCAGTGTGACAAAATTATCCAACGGTAAAGTTTTCATAATTTTCTGAGACAGTCGAATTTTTGGGAAAAAATTAAATACTCTTTAAATATATAATGTGTTTTATGACATCACAATGACCCAATAGTGATGTAATAAAATACTATAAACATTTTTTCTTCCTATATATGTTTTTCCATTAAAATAATATGATTTTGGGTTTGTTTCATTTATTTTACAAAGCTTTAGTGGACCCTCCGAGAGTTATAAAACATTTTCACTTTTTAAATGATTTTCCTTGAGAGTGTGACTCACCTCCACATATGAAAACCTATTATTTTAATATTTTAGTCCATTTACCTTATAAAATATTTTTTTCCACTCCCCTTCGAAAAAAACATGGGAAAACCCATGGGTCGGTTTGTGGTTTTGATTAGTTTAATGTGAGCTGTCCCAAACCTAAATAATAAAGAATTCATTCCCCTTTCCTATATAAACCAACCCAAGATCCCACATCCTCTTCACTAAAATCCTTTTTAGTTCATCCAAACACTTCCCTATTATATCTATAATCCTCCCAAGGTGCCCCAATCTCCCAAGAATCCTCTCTCAATCATCTCCCATGCCTTTGTAAACACACTTCCAAGTAAGGGTTTTCCTCCTTTCTCATTTTTGTATGATTTTATTTATGTTTTCAAGCCATTTTACCTTCAATTATAAAGGTTAGAGTATGATTTCACACCTCCCCCACACTTCCATATTTATGTTTGAATGATGGGATACCCCTTCCTCTCTCATAAAATGCCTCCCATGTACACCTGTTACTATGCTGAAATTCCGAAAGGAATTTCAGTCTCCTCATTTACATTCAAGAAATTCTTTTGTATCGTGAATTTAACATTCATTAAAAATGTTAAGAAAATTATTTATATGAACCCCTTATTGTCCATTTCATGTACATATGATAAGACATCCACTTCTCTCTCATCAACAATTTTTATGAATTCTTATGTCACGCTGATATAGTGCTGAAATTGCACTACGTTTTTCCAAGCCAAAGTCATTGTGTAGTTAATACCATGCCCATTTCTCTATCAAGGGTATTCACCATTATGAAAATTTACATATTTATTTTAGACTTTCATCTATTAATTCCACATTCCTTTATATTGTAATAAATTATGGTGCTTAATGAATCCATGTTTTATGACCCATGTGGTAGACATTTGTTGGAAATAAAATGTTTAAGAAGGGTGTGCCATGATAGCACTCCAATGCATTGGGTAAAGTATAGTATCATGATAATTCAAGTGAAATGAGTGTTGAATCATGGTAATTCAAGTTCAACGAGGTTTTACTTGTGCTTCATGTTCAATAAGGGCTTACTCATGCTCCAAGTCCAATGAGCCTTGGCTCATGCTAATTCCATGTTAAGTGATGTTGTCACATCTCTATGTTATGATTATCATGATTTATCATGCCATTATGTTAATGTTTCTGTTGTTGTCCACTTATATTTCTATTGTCTAACACATATTTTATTCCTCATGTTATTCCTTGTTTATTCCCTTACTGGGATTTATAGCTCACCATTTTCAAATGCATGTCCTCAGGTTATCCAATTCAATGCTATGTATGGGGGAATGTAGTGGTCATGTAAAGGAAGTTTTCAATAAGATGTTGTGTATTATGTTTTTAGTTGTTATGTAATGATCTTAAGCCCCAATCACACTAGACCTCTCTATCTTCTTTCTTTTATCAAGTGAATTTTCTGTAATAAATCATGTTTAAGTGTGAAATAAAAGTAGGGTTTTCATATTCGACGTTGTGATTGGGAATGTTAGTTGTTCCTAGGCCTAGATGATCTATGTCTGGCTATCAGCATTCACAGAGATCCTATGTGGGTCGGCATCATAATCTTGTTTCTATGAGTTTTATACCTGGTTTGATCTATGTCTATTTTTTTGTGCTTTGTGATTGAGATCATGCTTTGTGGTTTTATTTTGTGGAGTTATGAGAGACCTTCTGTGGTCTCAGGGTCCCTACTAGGTATTGCTATACTCACCCCTACATGGGATACACCCGCACCTTTTTGTGTCTTGTGTATAAGAAGAGCAGCTATGATGATTTTTGAGGGAGCTAGGACTAGGTGTTACGTGGAGGAGATGGGCAGACGTGGAGTGCTGAGGAGGTGATACGTACCTACCCTTCAGGTAGGATCCTTGGTGAAAAACATAGTATCTATTTTTCCCTTTTTTAGTTGAATTTTTCCTTTCAGTTATACTTTTACTTTTACAATTCATCTTGTATTTTGACACCCTTTACATTCATCACTCTTTTTACTACATCATTTTACATATCATTTTCTTCTTATTCTGTTCTTGGAACATGTTTTTTTACAAGTTTAAAGGATATTCCTTCCTGTTTTATGGAAAATGTCTTTTAGTGCTAGTCACCAGCCCCTGGCCTACAGAAGGTGGTCATGGAGTAGTCATCGCACAGTCCCCAAGGGATGGGTTTTGAAACTAACAATGCACTACAAAGTTAGGTTAAAAGGTATAGAAAACTATACTCTAACTATATAGTGTTACTACCTTAATCCCTCTCTCACATGGTTTGGTCTTATGGTTGGAAAAAATGAACCAACTGAGCTTTTACCTACAATTAAAGATACATGGTCTCCCCTAGGTGATCGTACTATTTTGCAAAATAGCATACCAATTTTGTGCCTACCCAGTCTCCATTGTCCCACACAGCATGATTTCTTGGAGATGGTTCATGGTTTTTACTAACCGTACACTCACTATACAAATCCATAAATGAATTCAAAATATATCATAATTCCTAAAACCTACTAAAATATAACTTGAATAGTATATAGACTCGAAATACCTAAAAATTTTCATTTACGTGAAACTAAAGGTGATTCATTCTCCACACCGTTAGTATTTCCTTCTATATAATGTAAAAAATTGGTTGTGTATTGAAATATTTTTGAGCCACTACTCTAACATTTCCTTTTCATGCTCCCACATTTCATACTGAATCTAAGCATGATAACATAAAAACCTTACTAGACCATTGCTTTTCCCATGAAATATATTCTATTCCCTTTCAACAATAAGTAACTATACATGAATAAACATAGAATCTAGATCTATTTTAACATAATCCCATTTAATTACATTCTTAAAATATGCTTGATAATTTTCCAACTGAGATACATGAAACAAATTGTGCACTGAACTGAACGATTTTATCAAATAAAAACAACATTCCACCTCACTAACACATTGAAGAACCTTGAAAGGGCCTATATATTGAGTATAAAACAATACCTATTCACCAAAACAGTGATGTTAATGTCTCAGAGATATTTTCAATAAGATATGTTCACTCTCCGAAATTGAAAATGGTTGCCAAAGATGATCCTCATATGATTTTTGATGACTGTGAGACATCTCCGTCCTCTTTCTGATCAGTTGAATTTTCTTTATTATCTCTTGAACAAGTCTTGTTCCAATAAGTGAAGTGTCAACTATTTCCACCCAACAAGTGGATAATGATAAGGATTGATGTACAATGCCTCAAAAGGTACCATATGTATCACGGTCTGAAAACAGTTGTTGTATAATAACTTCACTAAAGGTATATGATGCTTCTATGAGCCAACAAAACCCAATAAACAATCCATAATATTTTCCTCCAAAATTTTCATCATCCTTTCATATTTTCCATCAATTTTACGATGATAATCAATTCTAATCGACAATTGAGTTCCGAGGGATTTCTTTAAGGACTTACCAAAGTAATAATTGAAAATAGGGTCTCAGAAAGATACAATTGATATAGAAACATTATGCATATTTTCATATTCCCAAATGTAAACTTTGGAAAAGAGTTAAAACATATTAGCTTAATGAATAGGGATGAAGTGATCCAAATTTTGGAGTTGATATATTATAAACCATATGGAATTGTGTTTCTTAAACTTTATTGGTAGTCTTATTACAAAATCCACAACTATCCACTCCAATTTCCACACAGAAATTAATAAAGTATGTAACATTCTAGCTGGTTGTTAATTCTTTACATTGAACTATATATAAGTTTAGAATCTCAAGAAAAACATTTCTATATCTTTTTTTATACCAACCCACCATAGTTGTAATTTTAATGCATTATATATTTTTTAAATTCCAAGATGGATAGTCCATCATTAATGTTGGTGGGAAGAGAGAATATCTTCTAATAAGCTAAACGTAAAACCATACAATCAATAATCAACAACATTGAAATCACATACATCTTTCATCCCTCAATGGTAATCCTACCATTGATTTTTGACTATATAGAAACACATTCAAGGTTAGATGTTTAAAACTTCCTAAAGTTCTCAACCAAATCAAGAATCATAGAAATCCAAAGGAAACAAATTTTTTCACCAAAGTCTGAGAAACCTAGGTTAATATCCTCTATAATTCATATTAGTTTTCACTGGTATGAATCCTCTTTATTTGACTAACTATATGTCTTACTTATTAATGAATCCACTACAGATTTCCCTTTACCTGGTGTATACATCAAGTATAAGTTAAACGTATGTAGATACTCCATCCACCTTCACTATCTTAAATTAAAATCCATGGGTGATAAATTCTATTTCAAACTATTATGATCAATTAACACAGTTAATTTCTCACCAAATAGGTAATGATATCAGGTTTTGAAATAATAGTCCATAGAATTTAAATCTAAATTATGTGTTGGGTAATTCTTCTGATGCATGAATAACTGTCTTGATCCACATGAATAAACATGATATCCCTACATGATAACACATTCCAACCCATATTGATGTATCACAATATAATACATATCTCTATCCATAATCTAGAAACATGAGGATAGGTTCTGATATAATTATCAACATAATTTAGTTAATGTATTTCTATCTTCCATAATTAACTCAAAAGAAAAACCAGTCCTCGTGAAAAAATCCATTGGTGATGCCAAACATTAAAAATTACAAACAAGGAGTTTTAATTATCCTTCTAATCCAAGGAATGAAATTATGTCAAATACATCATTTGGTAATTTCTAAGATATGAAAGCTTATATCATTCAAGGATCCATAAAAATGTATTTTTCAGAAATTACACTGCCAAGGAAATTAACCTCTTGTATCCATAAATCAAACTTTCATAACTTATCATAAAGGTTTTTCTCCCAAAAAATAACCAAAAATATAGCCAAGTGATTCTCATGATTGAGTTTTTTCCTAGAATATAGTATAATATCATCAACAAACACCACTACAATAGAATATTTATATTTTTGATATATTTCATTCATCAATTCCATAAATATGGTTGGTAAATTTTTATGTTTAAAATGCATAAAAACATTTTTTTGATGGTCATGTATGCTTTTTCATGTTGTCATAAGAATATATTACTTCTCAAAACTTTCTTTTGGTGATATCCCAAATGTAAATAAATTTTATATAATCAATGGGTTACCATAAATTGACAAAATAGATCTTAGATTTTAAAAAGAGGATATCGATTCTTTATCAAAACTTTGTTAGGAATATGATAATCCACAAAAATTATAAGGGTTTCATCCTATTTTTTCACAAAAAAAGACTGTCCCTACCCACGGAGATGTCCTCGGTAAAATGAAACCTTTAATTTTTAACTCTTCCGTCTTCACTTTCAGTTCCCTCAATTAAACTGGTTCAATCCTATAATATGGTTGTGAATTTGTTCTAGTCCCTGATAAGAGATCGATGGAAAACTATAGTTCTCTTTTGGGGCGTAACCTTGAGAAATTGTTAAGATAAATTTTAGGAAATTGGTTAACAAAGTTTGAAAAAAAATTCATGATATCTTGCATATATACCAAGGTTAGTGATACCAACATACATGGTATAGTTCCAACCATCAGTGTCAAATGTCTAAATCTATCTTTATTTCCATACAAATATCCATCCAAGATATTCTCAATGCCATCAAGAGTTCAGAAACTATCCTTTTGGGAATAAAAATCAATGTGAGAATTTAATGAGGTCAACTAACCCAAACCGAGAATCAATTCATAGGCATCCATATTAATCACATACGAATACCAAAACAACTAAACACCATTGATAATTATAGAATAATATTTACACATAATTTCTTGACACTGACTTTATCAAAGATGAGTTTCAAGCTTCACTACAGATTGCATCATCTTAATTTTCAAATCCATATAATCAACAACATGAGAAGAAATAAATTAGTGGGATTCACTTTTATCAAAAAATATATTTCATAAGTGTATATTTTAAAATAATCATATGACTCACTCTCTAAGAACATGATTGATCATCCCAAATCACTTTCTTAGATTTATACAATTTCTAACCTATTTATATTCAGTCTTCATTACCCCATTGAAATTTCATAGGTTGAGGTTCCATGGTTTTCCAAGAAAAAAATGTCTCACTCTATTATGATGATGGAAATTATTCTTCAACACTCATCACATCAAAGAAAACAATGTATGGGAAACATTTGATATTCCACTAACAACAAACCATGAAGAAATACTACAATAATGATGAATATGTACCATCTAATTGAAATTATGATAAGTTTTATGTGGGTCTATTCAATCTCTATGTATATGATAAAACTAACCACACTGAAAACATCTTGGCCTACTCTTTTTTCAAGTAGGAAGATCTAATTATTTCATGGTCTGATTCTGAGGTGTCTAACCACTCTAGAAGTAGGTTTCCATATTTTTCTTCTACCTATAATTAGATTTCCCACCTATTAATATATGAATAAACATTATCCCACCAATAATATTTTTTGAGATATCAATTTCTTCCACTATCACTCTATTTAACATTTATGTGTAGTTCATAATACAAAGACCATAAATCTGTTAGTGAATATCATGTCCTAACCCCGACTCAAAAACATGTTCCTTCAAGGATTCATTTATATAAACTATCGTTTAAAAGTGTAAAATAATCATAAATAGAGCCACATACTCTTTTACTGAGATATTATCCTATTTCAGGCTAAATAAATCTATTTTTCTCGCAATATGAATGGTGTGAAGATAGATTTACTTGTTAAAAAATTCATGATAATCCTAACATTTCTTCCCTTGGTCAAATTTTTACCAAGAACCCAAATATCATCATTGGCCTGCTAGATCCTCCACTATATAAACTTTCAATTTTACCTTCAAATTTTCTAGTGTCTTAAGGAAACTGATTATTTGATTTATCCTATTAAACTGAACATATTCCCTTTCTATATTAGGACCCCAAAGAAATATGGGTGGTTTTTTATTATAGAATTGAACTAAATGATCCACTTTCTGAGGTTCATTATTCTAATTACCCCTATCCATGGTTTGAAAATACTGGAAAATTATTTGGACCAACTGTTAGTTAACATATGGATTGGGTGCAAAAACATATTTAGTAGCCTCTTATGATAGATTCCAATGATATCTACCTGGTTCCATTTTCTCTAAAAAGATTCATTTAGTATCACTCATTAGAAACTAAAGGCTTAGAATCTCTAATTCACCACATCAACATATATAATAACCATCTATATCAAAATCCTACCATTATCAACATTTTAATCATTTTTTAAAATACTTCAACCATGCTTATGAAAATTAAACCAAGTCAAGTAGTTTTAAAATTCAAAACTTTTTCTCCATTTCATAATCCATTTATCTCAAAATTAACAACATTTTCCTATTATTAATTCTTACTATCAATGTATGGAAATCAATTCTCAATTTCTAAATCCACGAATATAAGATGAAAAATCACCATTACTATAAAAAAGGGCAAGGGAAGCGCTACCCCTTACTTAGCGCTAAAAAGGTGATGATAAAGGGGAACTTTTAACAGTGCTTAAAAAAGAACTATTAAAGGTGAACCTTTATCAGTGCTTTTTTTATTTCTGATAAAGTCCCCCCTTTATCAGCGCTCTTTTTAGTAGCGCAGATAAAGGGAGGATTTATCAGCCCTTTTTCCTTCCATTGATAAATTTTATGTTTTAAAATAAATTATGAAAAATTAAATATTGTTATATAAGTATATTTATATTGATATAAATATAAGATATAATTTTTAAATATGTTTTAGATAAGTATAAATAGAATATTACATTTAATATATAAAACATTTAGTGAAAATGGCTTTAAAATAGTTTAGGAAATATTATTAATTAATAATTTTCTAATAATTATTGATTAAAAGTCATTTAATAACAATTTGAAGACAAAAAAATCAAAAATATTAATAAAAGATCTAAAATAAGTTGAAAATGAAACTAAAACTTCAAACAGCCATAACTTTTTCTCCGAGTGTCTGTTTGAGCTCTAAAGGATATCAAATCAAAGCCTTCGATGATCTCTATACACCTATAACCCAAGGAGATTTTTTTTCACATTTTTTTGTGGCCCAAAAAAGCCAAAAAGGCCACCAAAATTGAGTTTTTAGTCAGGTTAACCCAATAGGTTAACATTCAAACACATATAACATCGGATCTTGATGTCCATTAGGCTTGTACCACATCTCATATCAAAGATTGTTTCATTTTCTTGGATTTTACTGGTTGTGGAGTTGAAACGGGCTTATTTATTATAAGTTATTGTCGTTTTAACATTCTATGGCTTTTTAAATACACCTATATATGTATTTATTCGTAAATATATATGTGTATGTGTGTCTGTCTATGTGTGTGTGTGTCTGTATCTATTGTATGTATGTATGTGTGTATTTATTTATTTATTTATAAACACACATAAAAAACATATTTCATAAATGTATTTAAAACTAATCTTATAAATATATTTTAATATAGAAATAAATATTCGGCTAAAAAATATTAACTAAAAATATATATATAAATAAATATAAATATATATTAATATAGGAATGAATATATATATATATATATACTAATATATGAATAAATATATTTGTATTAATATGAATCTATATTAATGTACGAATAAATATAATTATATATATATATATATAATTAAATAGAGAAAAAACAAAATGGTGTAGTGGTAAAGGTGCAGTTGTGAAAGGAGGGAGGTCGTGGGTTCGAGTTCAGGAGGAAGTAAAGGGGTGCGCGCGTGTGGGGATGCACGAGAATGGAATCGCGTGGGAGATTGTGAGGGGGGTCCTCCTAGCGCTTTTAAAATCTCCCCCGAATTATATAATTCTTTTTCTTATTTATTTTTTAATTTTTTTTGCTTTAATCAGTTCTTTATAAAAGTACTGATAAAATAATCCTATATCAGTACTAAAAAAATGCTGATAAAGGGGTCTTTTTTCAGCACTTTTTTAGCGCTGATAAAAGGGGCCTTTATCATCACTTTTCAGAGTGCTGATAAAAGGGACCCCCCTTTATCCACGCCTCGATTAACAGTGCTTTTTTAGCACTTTTAATAAAATTCTCTAAAGCTGATGAAGGTCATATTCATAGTATTGCACCTAGAAGCTTCTTAAAACACTTATGTATCCAAACACCCCCAATAACATTAAGCATAGAATGAGAATGTTGGAAACATATTTTTATGTTTTACATTTCAATTTCCAATGATCGTATCTTCTTGATATAAGCTCAATTCAAGGACTAAAAAGAATGATACCATTTTATCTAAAATATAGACAAACCTATCAAGATCAATGTCATTTTTAACTGGTCGACTGAACAAGTTGATAGCATTTTTAACATATCTTCCACCATCATAGGTTTGAGAAGATGCAGTGGTGATACTAGGCCTTTGGTGACATCCCTAAGACACTAATGGTTGGTAATAATTACAAATGGATTCTAAGAGTATTGGGCGATGGTTTTCCATTTTGAACTAAAATAACCAACCAACACAAAAAATAAATACCCAATCCTCTATATGAATCATGAAAAAAAATAAAACCAAATTTATATTTTAATTGCAATGGGAATGGGAAGTAATAATCCAAAAAACCCAAATACTCAAGATATTAGGATAACTAACTCTTAAATAGTTTAATGTTCTAACTCCACATGCCATAAACATTGTATCAATAACCATCACTAAAGTAATGATATAACATTCCTTTACATGTGTCCCATTAGATGACCTCTAAAATTGTACTGAATATTCCATGTAGGGGGGTGATTATAAACTCTGTAGGATTTCAGCATTGACTTCCCAACTCAATCCAATTAGAAAAAAAATGTTATAAAAATATGTAAAATGTTTTAAAAATCATTTTTAAATAGTTAATATCAATGGATTAAACTAGTTTCAAATGATAAAAATTATCATCTTCTAAAATTATTTCATGTTATTTAGAATACTCATAAACATGTCTCAAAACACACCCATGATGGCCTAGGTGATAGTTCCATTGTCATGAGTGGTATCTCATGGATCCACCAAGTCATCAAAAGGTGACCAATACTGGGTTCCTCAGTGGAACATTCCCCTTCCATAGGGTCATGTATGTGAATGAACTCAGATAAACCATGTATTCCAAAACCCATATATACCATGTATTCCAAATCCCATACCAAAACTATTGCACATAAATGCAATTATTCCTTGAAAAAATTTCATCAATAAATTGTGTGCATCTAAACAATTCAATAATTTCAAAACTGTAAATTTAAAATTATTACCAATGAGGGTTTCTCTGAAGTCCATCCCATTCCAAATTTCCTAGGAAAAAACAAAAAAAGGATTTTTATTATGAATCACACAAACTTATCACAACCAGTTCAAGAAAAAAATCAATAACAACTAATCCATATAGATTTAATCAAGTATAGATGAGAGAAAATCTACCTACCACTCAAAGGGAGTTGAAAACAATGAACAGTGCATAAAACACATAGATCTAGTCCCATTACACATTCACTTTACTAGATCCAATATAAACTTATCAATATTGAAATCAAATAAGATAGATCAATAAATAATAGACAAGATATATGGTAATGATAAATAGAAGAAAATATATATTTAGAGAACAAAGAAGATCATGTACTTTTTGATGAATATGAATCTCTACCGCACATTGATTTTCCTAATAATCACTTCTGGATCTAAGGGTTCATCTCTTAAACAATGGGAGAAAAAGATTTTAAGATATTGGAGTAATAGTTGATTAAAATATATTTCATTATTAAATTCATATTATATCCGAAAATTATATAGGGTCGATAGTAAAAATCATGGTTATCTTTCATCGTTTATAAAACCATATGCCAACTATGTGGTGTTACTTCCTTAAGCCACCCATCACACGGTTCTAATTACCTTGTACCAATTATTATATTCCATCTGATTCAAGTTACATAGTTTCCCTTCGGAACGTTCATGTTTTGGCAAAACCATGTTCCTACCTAATGTCCAGTGTCACATATTGTATAATTTCTTGGAGATATTTCATGGTTTCTACTAACTGTTCACTAACCTTTCACTTCTAAAATTGACTTCAAAACATGTCAAAATCTCATATAACATCCTCAAACTAAACCTGAATAACATATAGTATAAAAATACATGATTGAAGGGTCATATACCTGAAACCATGGGTTATAAATTCTCACCAACATTAGTATTTCCCTCCTTGTAATGTAGAAAACTTGTACATTCTTAAAAAAGTACGATTCACTACTCAAACATTCATTTTTAAACTCCCACATTTCATACTGAATCTTGCTCGGATAACATAAAACTTATAATAACCCATTACATTTCCCATGAAATACTTTCCCTTGCATATTCACAATATATATAGGGATTTGAATCAACATATCACATAAAATTACATTTCTTAATGTTATCACATAAAATTACATGTCCATGATCTTGTTTTTTACTTTTTTATCTCATATTGTGCACTAAACTGAACATTGGCAGAAAATAAAAATGATATTCCACCTCACCTAATCATTCAAGTACCTTGAAAGGGATTGTATAACAAGTGGAAAAAATACCTATTTACCAAAACAATAATTCCCATCTCTTGGATAGACACTCGAGAATATATTATTTCTCAACTTAAATGATAATGGTCATTTAAGAGATTCCAGATATAATTTCCTAAGACTGTGAGCCTTATCCATCCTCTTTCGAATCAACTAAATTTTCTATGTTGTCTCTTACACAAGGTTGGATCCCATCAGGGATGTATCACCTATTTCCACCCAAAAAAGTGTATAATGATAAGGATTACCATACAATGCTTTAAAAAGATCCATCTATACAATCAATTGATAAATCTTATTGTATGGTAGCTCCAGTAAAGTTATATTCTCATCCCCTGATCCACCATGATCCACAACACAATCCCTAAGAATATCCTATTATCTTTACATTGTCCTTTTATATTTTCCATCAATTAGAGGATCATAATCCATGCTCATAGTAAATTAACTTCCCTGATCTTGCTGTAGGGACTTCTAAAAATGAAATGTGAACCTAGGTTCTTAGTTAGATACAATTGAGACAGAAACATTATGCATCATTATAATTTACCAAGTATGGATTTTGAACAAGTCTTCCACCAAATTTGTTTCATGGATATAGATGAAGGGGTAATTTTTGAGTCCATCCACTATCACCCATATGGAATCATGTTTCCCAAGCATCATTGGTAGAACTGATACAAACTCTAGGGATATTTACTCTAATTTCACCACAGGAATAGATAATGACTAAAAAATACTAGTTGGATGATGATGTTATTCCTTCACCTGTTGATAGGTTAGGCGTATTTTGAAAAACTCTACTACATATCTTTTCATTTCAACCAACCAAAGTTGTTCTTTTAATTCATTAGACGTCGTTTTTAATTCCATGATGGACTATTCAACTTGAATAGTGGTAGAAATAATGAAATTGTATCTAATAATATAATGGTACAACCAATCTATATATAAAACACAACATTGAATTACCATCTGGAATTCATCCCTCAATGGTCTAACCAAAATTGAGTTTTCACTTCATAGTAACACATTCATGTTCATGTTTCTAAGCCTTTATAATGTGATCAACCAAATCAGAAACCATAGAAATCAAAAATAAAATATTTATGTCACCTTGGTCGGAGAAACCTAGATAAGTATTCACTATGACCGACATTGGTTACCATTGGTCTAAAGTCTCTTTGGAAAACTGGCCATATGACTTCCTTATTAATAAATCCATTACACACATCCCTTTACCCTATTTATACATCATGTTGATGCCAAATATACCCAAATTCTCCATCCATCTATGTTGTCAAAAATTCAAAATCCTTGGTGGGAAAATGTATTTCAAACTCTTATTATCTTTAAAAACAATGAATTTATCACAAATGGGGTAATGAAACAAGATTTTCAAATAATGTACCATATAGTCAAATTATAAATAGTTTTCTGGGTAGTTCATCTCATTCAAAAAAAAATTTCATGATCCATATACAATAATATGATCTCCCTACATGAGAATACATCCTAACCTATAACCTGATTCATCAAAATTGGCTATATATCCATCTCCAGACTTTAGAAACTCGAGAATTGGTGTTGATTTTAGTATCACCTTAATAACATGAATGGATTTTTTACATTATTCATTCTTTTTAAAGGAACACTTTTCATCATCAAAGATGTCATCAGTGAGGACAAATCTGAGAAAAACATGAACAAACTGTTTGTAGTATATTACTAATTCAAGGAGACATAGTATCTTAAATACATTATTCAGTAGACTTTATGATATAATAGCTTCTATATTTTTTGGATCCACAACAATACCTTTCTCATAAATGACATGGCCAAGGAAATTCACCTCTTATATCCAAAAATCACACTTTGATAACTTATAATAAATATGATGTTACTTTAATATTCTGAAAACAACATCCATGTTTTGATCATGATCAACATATTTCTTAGAGTACACCATAATTTCATCAACTAACACCACCACAAAAGAATCTAGATACCTTTGAAATATTAAATTCATCAATTCCATAATGGGGGTATGTTCATTCATAATACTAAAAGGCATAACGACATATTTGTAATGGTCATATCTTCTAATGAAAACTATCATTGTAATATCTTCATTCTAAACTCATAGTTAGGGATATACTAAATTCAAATAAATTTTAGAGAATCATTGGGCTACCATAAATTGATAAAAATTATCATATATTTTAGGAAGATGATACTAATTCATTGTCATAACTTTGTTAAGAATATGATAATCCACGTAAATTTTAAGAGTGTTATCTTCTTTTTAATAAAAATCACTAGTGTTCTCATAGAGACATGCTCGATCAAATAAACCCTTTAATTTCTAAATCTCCCAAATAAATATTCAATTACCAAAATTCTATTGGATCCATTTAACAGTATGAAAGTGATATTTTATTAGTCCCCAATATGAGATCATTTAAAAATTATGATTCTCTTTTGGGACCCAACCCTATAAATATTTTGAAAATTTCACAATGATGTTTGTAAAATAAATTTTATTAATATCATATATAGATTCTAGAGTCAGTTTTTCTAACTGATATTAGTTAATTCTAACTAGTGATGCCAAAAGCCCATCTATTTCTACCTTTACGTCCAAATACCATTTAAAGTGGTGCTCAATGGAATCAAGAGTTGTGAACCTAAACTTTCAGGCATAACAGTCGATGTGAGAACCGGACAATGTCATCCATTCAAAACCCAGAATCAAGTATAAAACATCTATCTCAATCACAGAGAAATCCAGAAGTAACTTAGTCACATTGAACCTTATAGAATAATCATTACACACAATATCTTGAAACTATGTTTGGATAATAGGAGTTTCATGTTTCAAAATATAAGGAATCAACTCAACTTAAAAATCCATATGATCAACAACACGAAAAGAAATAAATGAGTGGTACACACATTTATCAAAAAAATCATTCATACGGTTATATTTAAAAAATATAATATCTCTCACTATATAAGTAACTGGTTATCATCCATGAACACTTCATTATATCAATAAAAGTTCTTACTCATTGTCTTTTTCTCTTTAATACCCTATTGAGATTGAATATGTTGAGGTGTCCTGGTGTACCTAGAATCATCTTGGATAACTCTATTTGGATGATGAGAGTTCTTTAGTTTCACTCATTATATCAAATCATATGATCTATATGAAACATGTGATATGTCTCTCACACCTAAACTTGAAGAACTATAATAATAGTGCTTAAGATGTCCCATTTGATTACAATTGTGACAAGATCTAGTGGTTTCATACAATATCGCTTCATATGATTGAAAGAACCACACTTAAAAAATATTTGCATACTCTTAGGTCAAGGAGGATGATTTACTAATCCAAATGTATGATTTTGAGGTGTCCCACCACAAAAGAAGTAGGTCTCCCTCTTTCGATTTTTCCTAATGTTAGAGTTCCCATTTATTCATATATGAATAAACATGATACCTCCAACCATATTTATTAAGATATCAATCTCTTTCCTCACTGCTCTATTTATCATTTTGTATAGTATGTAATACAAAAATACCAATCTTTGAGAAAATATCTGAATTTAACCCTGACTCATGATTTTTTTCTTCAAGGATGTACTTGTAGTAGCTTTCAGGGTAAGTGGACTAAATTCATAATTTTTTCCACATACTCTATTAGTGAGACATTATCCTATTTTAGTATAAATAAATCTTTTTCTTTATAATATGAAAGTTGTGTGGATAGAATTACTTGTAAAAAAATTTCTAAAAATCCCCCCATCTCATTCTTAGGTGAACTTTATACTGAGAAACCAAATAAAACCATTAGTGTGTTAGATCCTCTACCATATAAATTTCTAATTTCCCCTAAATATATTCTATTGTCCCAAAGAAATAAAATATTCAATTCATCCTATTCAACTAGACTTATTTCTTTTCTAGCTCACAATCCCCACAAAAGGATGGTAAATTATACTTTTGTAATTTAACGAAATGGGCCACTTATTAGGGTTCATTATTCTGATTACCACTATTCATGTTTTGAAAAGCCTAGAAAATTATCAGATCAATTGGTGGCTCACCTACAGATCAGGTAAACCCACATTTTCAACAGGCTCTTTTGATTGATTCCTATGTCATCTTCCAAGTTCCATTCTCTATAACCAAAACAATATCCATTTTATCTCACAAACTTGAAACTAAAATTATTAATACCTATAATTTACCAAATAATCACATATCATAATCATTTATTTCAAAATATAACCATTTCCAATATTTTAATAATTTTTTAAAATACTTTATCCATTCTTTTAAAAATTAATCCATGTAAAATATTTTCAAAATTCATTATTTTTTCAAAATTTTATAAACCATTAAAAATCGAATGAACAATGTTTTCCAAGTCAGATGTCATACTGTCAATGAATGTAATTAAATGATCATCATCTAAAAAATGACTATGAGATAAAAATCCACCTATAAGTTTCTTAAAACACTTATGTACCCAAACACCCTGGTAACATGATGTTTAGTATAATAAGGTTAGGTACATCTTTTTATAATATAAATTTTAAGTTCTAAAAATCCTATATCCTTGATACCAACATAATTTAAGGATTTTATATGAATGATACCATTTACCCCAAAAATATAGATGAACTGAACAAGACTAATACAATTTACAACTGAATGACTGAATAAGATGAAACCATTTGTAACATCCCACCCACCCTCATTAGATAAAAAAGGTGTATTGGTGCTACGAGGCCTGAGGTGACATACCTAAGGCACCAAATGCGAAAAATAAATGCCAAAGGATTCTGGGAATATTGGGGGAAGACTTTCCCTTTAGAAATAAAACAACCAACCAATAGAAAAAACAAACCACAAATCCTATATATGATCCATGGAGAAAAATATAACCAAATGAATATCCAATAATAATCTAAAATATTAGATGTACAAGGGAAATAGTAAACAATAAACTAGAAAATGAAAAGAATAAATACATCAAGACAACAAACTCCAAAATAGTTACAATCTCTAACTCCAAATGTCAAGAGGAAAATACCAATAAGCATCACTTAATTAATGAGATACCTTTCTTTTACATGTGTCCTGATAGATGAAAACTAAAAATGAACTAAAGTTTCTAAGAATGTTTCTGGCTATAAATTTAGTATTATTCCCCTAAATATTTTTCAACTCATTACACTAGGACAAAAATTCTTAGAACAATTTATAAAACAGTCACAAAATCACTTTAAATACTTTATATCAAATGAGTAAACTATTTTTAAAGGTGAAAAACTATCATTATCTTAAATAATTTCAATTTTTTGGAATAGCCATATCCATGTCTTCACACGCACCAATTCATGACCATGGGATAGTTCCATACTCATGATAATTCTCTCATTGATCCACCATGTCATCACAATGTCACAAATACCATGTTCCCTAATGGCACATATCCCTTACATAGGGTCATGAATATGAATTACCTCACACCAACCATGTATATCAAAAACCCATTCCAAGACCATTTCAATTAAATACAACTCATCCTGGTAAAAATTTCATCATATAATTGTCTAAAAATAAACAATTCAATGTTTTTAAAACTCAAATTTTAAAAATTTTCCAAACTGGGTTTTTCTAAAATTTATCCACAACCAAAAACAAGATTTTCAACATGAATAATACATTTTTTCATAAAAATTTCAATAAAAAATTTAATAAAAACTAATAAATAATGTTCTAATTATTTATAGATTTTAGGGAAACCACATTCCTCTCAACTGTTGATGAAAATAAAGAACTAACCTTAAAACATCTAGATATAATTATACAACATCTTCCCTTAACTAGATCAAATAATAAATTATCAAGATTGAAATCACACAACATAAATCTATCCATAACGAACAATATTATTTGTCCCAAGGGATATAATTTTAATGGATCTAAGAAAAATAAGGAATAATAGTTACTTACCGATGAATCTGGATCTCCATCTCACTTTGATTTTCCTAAGAATCACTTTTGAATCGAAGGGGGTTGTTTCTCAAGACTATAAAGTAAATGGATTTCAAGATATTAGATTCACAGGAAATTAAAGGAGGGTTTGGGATTAAATTTATATTTGATCTATAAAAATTGGATGGAAGACTATACATCGCACTATTTTAGCCATAAAATTTGGAAACAGTTTGGAAATTTTGTGATGTTACTACATCAATCGACCCAACACATTGTTTAAAAAATATTGGGACAACCATTATTTTCCCTCTCATTCAAGTTTCATAGTTTACCCTATATACTCATAGTGTTTTTATAAACCTTTCATCAACCCTTTTCCTGCCCAGTGAGCACTATTACACCATACACGGTTTCCTAGATATGATCAATGGTTTCTACCAACCATTTATAAACAATTCACCCCTATAAATGTCACAAAAAATATACTAAATCTCCTAAGAACCTCTCACAACATAACTCATAGAATATATATACTAAAAAAATATATGACTAAACGGTCATTTACCAAAAATGGGGGTGCTACAATTTAAACTTCTAATTAATCATCAATTATGAAAAAAATACAATTTTGAAAAAATCCATCTTGTGCTTCTTCATCACCTAGAACATACAAAAGGTATCTAAGTGGTCAGATAATTATTTAAATATAATTTATTTATTTTAGTATTTTTCATTATTTTTCAATTACATTTTAGTCATTATTTAATATGAATCATGATATCTACTCTTATTATTCATTATTATCAAAAATTAAAACAAATATATTAATTTTGTAAACGTATAACATTTTATGATTTCATTCGTAGGTTCCAAGTATTATGATGGGATAGCACAATAGTACACATCATGTACCCATGTTTAATTCATCACAAATTGATATGTAATAAATTCAAGTCATGAATAATTGAAATATGTGATGTGTATTTAAACACACCATGTGCTAACTAGTAAAGTATGGTGCATGGTTTTCTAAGCTACATAGCGTGTAACATTCATACATGAAATGTAGTCTATTAGTCAGAGATGGGTTTTTTATTCTCCTAGAAGGCTTACATGTCTGGTGACCATGTAACATAGATACCATTCAGAGTGTATCCCACATACACATTATGTACTCCATTATTTTCTATGGAAGGATTACAAGTTAGGTCCCCAAGCATATTCCATTTATAGATGGTGATAAATTTATACATTGTCTCACTATATAGTAAATAAAAAGTATATTAACAAATTATTTTGAATTAATAATTAATTTATTATACTACTAAACGTTATCAACCTTTGTTAATTGTGTAATTTATTTGACTATTTACATTCCATGTAATTCTTTATATATATATTTAAAATGTCTAATAATTTTCTGCATAATGTTTAGAACAACATATCTTGTATAAGTCTTAATTTAATTATTACTCTATATTCATTATAAATTTACATTCCATGTAAATACCATTTATTCCAGGAGTCATTTATTTGACTATGTACATGCCATGAAAGTATGTGATACTTCTTTTAGGCAACATTCCATATGAATAAAATTATATGAATCTAATACACATTGAGTGGTTCGGACGGGTACTCACTGTGTTTCCTCCAAGTTACTAGTTTTTTAAATAGTTACTTTTAAATAAATTTATTTAATTTTTTTTAAATTATGATGGATAAAAATATCAAGGAATTTGGGTGAGAATTAAGATAAATGAATAGATTAATGATAGGAGATAATTAATTGATTTGAGCATGATTTATCTTAAATAAGAACAATTATAACTGAATGCCAATTTTATTAAATGCGTAATTCATTAGATATATTATAATGATCATTATAATATGGTAGAATAGTGTACGTTATTTGTTTCCCTTTATATTTTTATTAAATTGAATTGATGGAATGTGTGTAACATATCTGATAATTATGTAAGGGCATGTAATCCCATTATTTCTATTATGTAAACCCTTTAACTAATCATTTAGTTTCCCTCACATGTGTGTGAATAATGTATTATATAATGGATGGAGATCAAAAGTGAGTGGAGGTTGTTCAAATTTAGAGTTTAGGCAACACCAATCCATAAAGTGCATTAGTGGAAACGTCGAAAGCTATAACACGAATCATTTCCTGGATCACGGTGTTTATCCCCTAGGTCTAACGTCAGTTTATCATCTACTAGATAAACTAACAATTAGTAAAATTTTATGATCATAACACATTATTATTTTATTTCTATCTTGTTTCATGGTTAATTTAATTATTTATTCTTCCATGATCATGTGAATTAATTAATTAACAAGCATGCAACGTAGAACTAAAATAAATTTGATTATGTGTAAACATTATCTAAGATATGGATAATCACTTAAGTAAATACACTAAATTTTAACAGGCATGTAATAAAGTTAAAAATGGTAAATTTATGAATAAGTATTAAAATACCACAGTATTATATATTAATTTGGATTTTCCTTCCAAAATATAAGGTAAAATGAAACCATAGTTACAAGTTCATGATAAGCACAAGTAAGATTAATTTCAATTTTTAGCGAATTCTAACATAACTTTTTGGCTTTACTTAACTTATTTCACATCAATGGTTGACTTTTTAAGGACATTCAGTAACTAAGAGAAAAAAATTTAGGAAATCCAATTTAAGGATTTAATTATTGGGGAGTCTACTCAACATTTTATGGAACAATATGTCATTATATTCAGAAGGACTTCTTGAATCCAATGGTAAATGATATTGGGTTTCAAAAAAATAGTGAGAGATTAATAAATATAAATTAATATTTATTATCTAATCTAATCAGATAATGAACAAGAATTTTACTCTACCTATTTTTAGAAACATTAATAAAAATGACTTCAAACATATAACTATGATCCATAATTAAGAAGGGTAACCTTCTCACAGACAATAATTTCCAAGAATGGAAATGGTGCTTCCTTATTATCATAAAAGTACTTATTATGAGAAAAATAAAGGTGAAATAACTATATAGATATTGTTGTCTAGTCACCGAAGATGGTGACTCATTATTGGTTGAAAATGATGAACCTCTTTCCCGCGTAGAGTTATTAGAGAGCTCATAATATGGAAAATGGAAAGATATAATTGATTCTAAAATGGATTCCATGTATTATAACCATGTTTTAGTTCTAGTAGATCTTCTAGTTGATGTAAATCTCATTGGTTGAAAATAGGTATTCAAGAGAAATTCAGACATGTAAGTCAAATTAAGTATGTAATAACCCAAAATTCTATTAATTTATTTTTAAATTAAATGGGATTATTTCGAGACCAGGTGCTGAGATGGCGTCTGATTCCGAGTCCTCAAGATACCAAAATGATCCGTCGAAAAAAATGTTAAGTTTTAAATAACGTGCATGAGCGGTTTTCCTAAAAAAGTAGAATAACTCTTAAACGGGTGCTTGAATTGAAAATATGAGGGCACCATTGCATTCAGTATGCTGGGTTTACCCTAGGGAAGACTTAATTTTAGTCAGCGGAAGCTTCGAGTGAGAAAACCCCCAAATGGTCAACTCTAAATAAAATAATTAGATAAAATTATATATATTTTTTAATTATTATAACTCATGAACTATGACATGGATTGAAAATATGATACCACCATCAAGCTCGTTATGGTATGATTTCTTTAAGAAGATCTCAACATTGTTTGGCGCAGGTTAATAGTGAAAAGTAGTTTTTTTCCATAAATAAAATAATTGAATAATATTTTTTTATTTTCAAATCCTTAAATCTCATAATCGGTAAATCAGATTGGAAATCCAAAATTACCATTGAGTTCATGAGGGTATTATTTTCTTAGGTGGAGCCTAACATCGGCCAACAAGGGTCAGCTATAAAAGTTGGTCTTTGGGACGTGACCATAAATAAAATAATTTTAAAAAAAAAGTTATTTTATTTTTAAATCCTCATAAATCCCAAATGGTAAATCAGATTAAAAATTTGAGACCACCATTTGACTTGGAGGTACATCTGGAGGACTTGGAGGAGAAGGGATACATTAGGACAAGTGTTTCACCATGAACAACCCTAGTGCTGTTTTCCATGAAGGCGGACAAAAACTTGAGGATATGCATGGACTACCAGTGCATAAACCATGAGACTATAAAGAAAAAATATCCACTTCTGAGAATTGATGACCACTTCGACCAGCTGAAGGGATCGATGTGATTCTCAAAGATAGACCTCAGATTAGGATATCACCATCTTCGGGTACGGGATGAGGATTTACCGAAGATATCAATTAGGTGATGGTATAGACACTATGATTTCTTGGTGATGCCCTTCAGTGTGACCAATGCCTCCGCAATGTTCACGAGATTCATGAATAGGATCTTCCAGTCTTACCTCTGTCATTTCGTAGTGTCCTTCTTTGATGACATATTTTTGTACTCGGTGTCGTAAAAGGTGAATGCTACACACCTGCGGATAGTCCTTCATACACTCTAAGAGCACCAGCTTCTTGGGAAGCTCTCAAAGTGTCAGTTATGGATTCAGGAGGTCCACATTCTGGGACATGTCATCTCTTAGGCTGGAGTTGTGGTGGATTCGGTGAAGATAATGTCAGTGCTTTCTTGGGATCCACCTAAGAGCATGACTAAGGTGAGGAGTTTTTGGTGGTTTTCTAGATACTGCCAGAGGTTCATACCCAACGTTTCCAGAGTAGAATAACCCTTATTGGCTTTGACATAGAAGGGACAACCCTTTGTATAGATGGAGAAGTGCCAGTAGAGATTCCAGGAGCTGAGGCGGAGACTGATGAGTGCTTCCAACTTAAGACTACCAGATAAGGGCATTGGGTATTTATATTTTTGTGAAGCATCAGGGACCGGAATGGGTTGTGTCCTAATGTAGGAAGAAGCAGGAATCACCTATGATTCACATCAGTTATGGCAGCAATAGAAAAACTATGGGACCCAAGACCTAGATTTAGAATTAGTGGTCTTTTCATTGAATATGTGGCAGCACTACTTGATGGGTGAACGGTTTATCATCTACTCTGACTACAAGAGTCTCAGATAAATATTCTCTAATAAAGACCTAAACTTGAGGAAATGGTGAGATGGAGATAGATGGTGGGGCAATGTTTGCGGAGTTATCATTAGAGATAGAGTATTAATAGGAGTGGTTCCTTTCTGGATGGTCAATTCATATGGTGTTTGCTCATTCGCAGCATGAGAATCTACAAGAGATCACATGAGAGCGAGAGGCGCATATTCGAGCTCAATTCCCCTTTTTTTTATTATCCCTTGTTTTGTCTTATGAGGATGTAAAGCCCTAAAATAAGGGAGTAATGTAATATCCCAAAATTTGATGAATTTTTTTTAAAAAAAAATAAATGGGATTATTTCAAGAATAGTCGTTGATACAACATGTCATTCCGAGGACCTAAGTGCTTGGAATGATCCATCGATAAAAATTTATGTTTTAAATAACATTCATGGGTTGTTATCCTAAAAACATTGAATAACACTTAAATGGGTGCCCAGATCAGAAATATGAGGGCACTATTGCGTTCAGGATGGCGTTTTTACCCAATGCGCTACTTAATTTTGGTCGGCACAGGCCTCCAGTGAGAAAACCCTAAAATGTAATAACCATAAATAAAATTATTTTATTTTTCAAATTCTTATAACTCACGAATAGTGACTCATATTGAAAATATGATACCACCTTTGATCTCGTGAGAGTATGATTTCATTTGTCAGAGCCTAACATTGTCGGGTGCGGGTCAATAGTGGAATGTAGTTTTTCATTGTAAATAAAATATTTGAATAATGTTATTTTATATTTTAATTCTTATAACTCATAAATTTTAACTCGAATTGAAAATATGATAGTACCGTTGAGTTTTTGAGGGTATTCTTACCTTAGGCGAAGTTGAACATTGGCTGGTGCTAGCAGGATGTGAATGTTGGTTTTTGGGACGTGACCATAAATAAAATAATTTAAATTTATTTTATTTTATTTTCGAATCCCCATAACCCATAGATGGTGACTCAGATTAAAAATCTGAGACAAGCATTAATTTTTTAATCAATTTTTCTCCATAAGTAGGACTTAACAATGAACGGTGTGGGTCTAGGGTAAAATATTTTTTTTTGATATTTTTTAATTTAATTAATATGGAAAGCATCCGTGGTTTTGGAAACTTCTAAATAGGCACCTGGTATGAAAATTTAAGGGAATGGTTGCATCCATAATGGTGACATTCTCTAAGAATGGACTCACACTTGACCAACATGGGTCGAGGGAAAAAGTTAACTTTTATTCATTTAAATAAAAATAAAATAAACATAAAAAGTTTATTTTTTTCAAAAAATAATTTCATTGCAACGCAGCGATGATCCGTCTCCTTCAATCTATAAATGAAACTGTATGAAGAATCATTAACTCAATCATAAAAGATACGTTGTTTCATAAATGAAATAGCTTAACAATGTGATGACTAAGTATAACATAAATGTTGTGATGCATTTCACTTTTAATGATATGGCAGGGTTGGAGAAATATATTTAGATCTATAATTATTATTAGGAACAACAAAATAATTATCTCTAACAACAAACACCAGATAATCAGGAAAAGAGGCAACGACACCTTGGAGAATAGATCAAGGTCTGAGGACCATTGAATGCCAACGGTTTCGAATAGATCGTGAACCCCACAGACAGATCGCTATCAAGGACGATCCTTCCCTCCGATAAAAGCTTCTCTAGGTAGGGGTTTACTTTTTGATATTTAAATTCCCCATTCTACTTTCTAAAATAAGGAATGTGGATCAAACCATGAACAGGTTGATCTGTGGATTGCTTGTACTTATGAGATTTCTCTTATACTCGGGTATGAATCTATGTTACCGTGTTGTTATAATCTTGAACCCCCCCCATGTTTTAAACAATAATGCAGAGGGCGCGGGTTGACATGAACAAGGACGGATACTCTCTGCCTTGTATGTTTTTTGTGGCCAATCCTTCATGTTTACGGTGAAGTGGGTTGAGGCCATAGAAAAGAATGCGAGATTCCATGGATGTCGGAGGCATAGACAACATGAGGAATGGACCACCAGAGTGGAGCCACTGGTTTTCAGAATGCACCCCCAGGGGTGGCCCATGGAAGTAGCTCCGGGTGGCTGACGTCGCACCATGATGGCACACCAAAGAATGTGTCGTAGTTGGATCAGGTTGAGGGGTTGTCGCAGGAGCCACTGATTGTGAACAAATGGCTGGCGAACAGAGACGCAGCCACCCAGCGATGTCGGTGGTGGCTACCCGTGTCGATTGAGCCGCGGAGACCTGTTCGAACATGGTCCAGTGACTGCGTGTGGGTCCACAAGTGCGGTAAGCTTAGTCGGACGCAACACATAAGAACTGGATGCAACATGGAATTCGAGCCAAAGGGGACTAGTGGGCTTGGCTGGCAGGGCAGGAATCGGGCCCCTAAACAGCCCAGGCTGGATTAATTGGGCATGCTGTTGCGAATTGGGCCGGTGAAATAACACCAGCCTGCTGGGAGGCCCGGGCTGGGAATAAACTGGCCCTCTAGTTGTGGGAAAGGCCGGATGGAACTGGGTCTCTGGGAGACCCGGTGGGATGGATCCTCAGCCGAATAAGGTCAGGTCATTTTAACCAAACTGGCGCATGTGGGACCCTCGCCCGGGTTTGTCAGGTCAGTCTAACTGAGTCAGACCAGACTCATACGCAATCGGCCCCTTCTACTAAATCACCAATATGTCACAAACCGTGCGTCCGTTTGACAAGTCGTTTATAGAATTGGAACCCTAGTGGAAAGGCGGATCGTTTGGAATACTCTAAGAAGGATTTCATAGAAGTTGGAATATGATGAATGGCTTGAGGAGGGGTTTTATTGGAATCAAGTGCACTGCATACAGAACCATGTGGCTGACTAAGACCCGCAGACTACTAAAAAGTAACCTTGTGTGGAATAGTTATGATGGCCCAGTGAGAAGAATCTCTATGTGACATGGAAGCCCCATGGTGGGGGGAAGTTCTTTATGACCCAGAGGAACCACAGTACTCGTCAAGGATGAGTACCTTAGTATACTGGCCAAAGTGGGAAGTGGCTCTATGTGACCCAGAAGGCCCACAGTGGGGAGAGACTCTGTGTGACTTAGAAAACACATGGTAATAATCAGAGATGAGTACCACAGTAGTCCAATGCTATTGGAAAGATCCATTGTGTGACCTTGTAATCCCAAAGTGGGGAGTGGCTCTGTGTGACCTAGCATACCCGTGGTACTCATCAGGGAGGAGTACCACAGCATCCCAAGGTGTTTAGTGATCCCATACACTATATTATACTTGGTGTGAGCTATCTTGTTTTATGATCATACTTCATGGTTTTCTTGGTGAATTGGTTTGTGGTCCTTCCTTTTGGTTAGGGTCCCTACTGAGTATTGTTTTACTCACCAATACATGGGCTTGGCCCACACGAGTCATGACCCATGTAGGTGATCAAAGCTTAGATGAAGACCATGGTGGTCTGAGACTAGGTGGTGCTTAGTGAGATGGTATGGACAGATGCCTCAACGGATACCATGGTGGTATGGGACCAGGTGGTGCTCAGTGAGACCGGATGGACGGGTGTACTTCTACGGCTATAGGCAACTAATATAAACCTACCCTTAATGTGGGGTCTCAAGTAGAAAGACCATGGATGTTTTACACTCCTTCTAGTTTTGGGCATGTATTCTGACCCCTTTGTACTTTCAGTTTGTATTATACTCTCAGTATTTTTCTTAATGATGGTTGGGGTTTAATTTGTGTTTACTTTCCATAGTTTGAGATTTGTGCGTATGTATATGTTTCTAGAAAAATTCCTCCCACTCATCGGATAATGCCTTCGGTGCTAGTCTTCAGCCCCTGGCCTTTGGGAGGCAGGCCGGTGGTAGTCACCGCATGGGCATTAGGGGACGGGTCGTGAAAAAGTACCTATAAATCATGTATTTTGACTATAGAATTCAAATATTGTAAAGGAATGGGTTTTGAAGAACCATTTTCTCTAATTTCTAGGATTAAATATATCAGAATTATACGTGATATAGTATCACAACATGAATATGAAATTTTGTAGATGGGTGTTAAAATAGATTTCCCTAATAGGAACCTTTAGAAAGTTTTCTATATGAATCAACTAAAAAGGCATGTAACTCTAGGTGGTTATAAAAAATATTAAATTTGTAGTGATCCATTTATGGATTGAGGAATTTATCATGGTCATGGAACACTTGATTTGATGAAACTTTAAAATAATTTGGTTTCATTAGGAATTAATGTGACCCATGTGTTTAAAAGTGGTTTACTTGGATTTTAGTCATTATCCTTATAGTATATTTTGATGACAAAATGCTTAATAAAAATGATTTAAAGGTCTTGAAATCTATTAATGAATTGTTAAAAAAAACTGTTTGTCCTTAACATAATTAGGTTAACTAAACTATATTTAAGAGATCAACGCCATTATTGATAGATCCAATAGGTTAATTAGACTAAATCAAAGTTAATGCATTTACCAGATACTAAATTTATTTAGTATGGAAGAATACAAAAGGGGATTGGTCCTAGTGTCACATGGTAAACATCTTTCAAATAAAATATATCCTTAGACATAACAGGAGAAAGAGAGATTGTGTAAGATCCCATTTGCATCAGTGATAGGATCAATCATGCATGTAATGTTATATACTAGACATGATATTACATATTTATTGAGTGTGGTAGGAATATATCAACCTAATCTAGGTGAATATTATTGTTCTGTTGTTAAGGTAATCTTTAAGTATCTTTGATGAACTAAGGATATATTCACAGTGTGTGGAGAAGATGAGGAGCTAGTCATATGTGGTAATACTGATTTTCTTTCAAATAGATCATAATGATATAAATTCATGATTAGGATATGTTCTCTATCTCAACATATTTAGGATCTAGAAGAGTTCCAATCATCCAGTTTTAACCGATTTTACAGAAGATTTTGAGTATATAGTGGCTTATGATGCATCCAAATAATCCATTTGGATATGAATTTTTTTTCTAGCATATAGATTTGTTACCTAGAATTAAAGACCCTATCACAATATATGGTGATAATAATAAAGTGTTAACTCTTGAAAAATATCCAAGGTAACACCAATCAACAAAGCACAGACTTTGGAAGTATCATCTCTTGAGGGATTTTTCTAATTAGGGTGTAGTTATAGAAATAAAATTTTCCACATAATAAAACATGGTAAACCACTTAACTAAATAATTAACTGAATAGAAGCATGAGTATCATGTGGGAGCTAGTGGAATAAATGTTTTTAGCAGTTGGATCAAGTAAAAGTGGAATTCTATTAGATTTTGTGCCCCATAAAAAATTTCTATGTACTTTATGATTACCTATATTCATATTTTTTAAATATTAATAATCTTATTATCATGTCATGAATGTTATTTTTGATGAAATATTATGTGATAATGCACTAAGAGTAGTTATATTACTAAAAGATAATAGTACTTCCCTACTATGATAAGAACCCAAAAGTATAATGATAGTGTTATTATATATAAGTTCTACAACATGATGAAAACATCTAAGGGAAAAAATTATATTCTCTATCATTGGTGGATAATCATCTGACTTTGAGACATATTCTCATGGTGCACATCCTTGTTAATTTACAGTGTAATAGATTGTGATAATGACACCAGCTAGTAGAAAATCCACATTTATATGTTTCAGTGTCTGTTCCTATCTATGGACAAGTGTATTGTACCTAGACATTGATTTTTTATTAATGGATTTTATGATTTATGTACATTGATATATAGAAAAAAATATGATTACATATATTTCTGGAAAAGTAAGATTTGTTACTTGACTCATGAGTAATATTTCATTAATGAGTAATATGAGAAAGGTTATGTCCCTTATTTAATGGATGTTTATGTCTTAGACCCTTTTAGGGAAATGATATTCCCTTAATAAATCTCAAGCCAAGGTATTCTATAGGAAATTTCACTTTCCGAAAAACTAAATAAAGATACATCAATCAATTTGGTTGATGGAACCAGCATGAAACATTCTTTATTAGAGATATTATGAAAACAAAATTACATTACACAATAAGAATCAGTATGTGGTTTTATGTCTTTATTACCTGAACATATTTCATATGGGTTACTTGGTGTGTTTCTAGAATCTAAAAATAAACTTTGGGTTTCTTCTCCTTATTCCACAGAGAAATATAACTAGAGTTCCACACAATAAGTATATCCATAACCTCAGTTAAATAATATTATTATTTATAATTTAACATGTTGAGTACATATGATTTTCACACATCTTTTAAATAACTATTCATCTTTTCTTGAACTCATATATTCTCTTACTGTTTATTCAATAAAATATTTTATAATCAGGATATTTAATGCATATTTATTTTTTTAGTGAATATAATATTAATTTATTTTTTATATAATAATATAGTGATAATTATTCATTTATTAAATAGTCATTAATTAAGGTCCGATAAATATTTTGGATGAATGGAGAATTGAGTTTATTGGTATGATTAGAGAAAAATATATATTAAATATTATTTGAATAAATAATATATAATTTCTTCATCAGTTTAGTTCTTGTCGACAAGTATTAATATTATTATAGACAAGGGGTTTCCAAGGGATTAATTAAAATAATAAGTGCACATGTGAAATTATTATTTTCTACACCTAGTCTATATAAAATCAATTATATTATTTATTAATGGGTGGCTATTTTTTCCACAATAATATTCTTAGAATTCTCACAAATATCAAGAGAAACCCCTTATTTAATAAATCTCTCAAGAATGGAGAGTGGTACTCCTCCACATTCCACTCTCGAGTCTAGAGTGATCCAATAAAATCCATCTTGAAGAGATTATTTGGGAGATCAATGGAGAAGGGAACAAGCATTCAGATTCATGGAACAAACACCTAGAGATTCTTATTGTGATGTTTAGAGGTTCATAGTCCACATGTGGATCACTTTTGAAAAAAAAAATGTTCTTGATTATTGCAGTGTAATGATGGTATGACGTAGACATATTGTGAGATTCACCAGTATAGAAATGATTCATCACAAGGTAATTATTTAATTATTTAAATAAATTATAAGTAATTTTATATTATACTCTATTTTTGTTCTGAAATTTAATCATTAATCAATCTATGATTCAATTCCACTGGTCATGGAGTTTATCACTGATGATGATCTTTTATTAATCATCGGTTACGATAAAAATATGAATAGGGTGTAACCCATACGGTATTTTTTCTACATATAGAACCTACATATTGATAAAACTTATATGAACTTTGATATGTCCAAATAAAATTCACATATCTTGTTGAATTCCAAATTCAATATTATGTACCAATATTACACCTCATTTATTATCATCAAACCATCTAAAATTATAATCCAATTTCATATAGTCAGAACTCATTATTATATAGATATTTTAATTTATCCTCTATTCATATAAAAAATCAAAACACTATTACAAATACTTTAAAACTTATTATTTAGCTTGACACAAATAAATTTTAATGTTATAAAACTTGTAATGTTTTAAATATAATATACAACTTCTTAAAACTACTGTTAAGTCTTAACCATCAACTCTTTTTAAACAAAATTGCTTCTAAATTAACATATTAAACATTCATTAATATATTATGTTTGAACATAAAAATAAATTATACCTATCCAATATATTCTTCAACATCCAAATTAATTTTTTACTTAAATAATATAATTTCCAAGTTTAATATATTTTTGAATTATAGATAATATATTTGGTGAAAATTCACTAATCAATGTTCTCAAAAACCTCCCAAAACATATGAGGATATATGAGATTATTATTATTCTCTAAAGGGTCCTATAATTATACCCATTTGGAAGTTTTTCTCAACAAAATGAATCTATCTTGATAAATTAATGTAGATTCATTTTGACCATGATGAAAAAAAATTCACTATTAAATAGAAGAAACTAGTGAATTACCACACATCACATTACTAAAATTAATTCTAATTAGAAATTCGGAAACAATTAATAAAATATAATATATTTAAGTTCACTCACTATAGAAAATGAGGGTGATGTATTAATACCTCAATACTATCTATAAATTGAATTTTAATTCTATCATTCATATTTTTTCTCATCATTGCTGCAAATACTATTTAAAAAAAGTAAAAAAAAACTCACTTTGCATCCAATTTAAAAAATACATTAAAAATATCAATCCAATTTTTTGTATCTCATGATATTTATCTTTTATTATCCAATTAAATGTTTTCTCCATATTTGTGTAATAAATAATAAATAATTTTCATTCTCTCTTTTTGGAAAAACAATTTCACCATTTGATTTCATTTTTTCATTATAAAATTTTATTTATTATATTAAATTTACATTATTAACCCCATATAAAAACATGGATATAAAAAAATTATTGGATATGATCAAAAATAAATCAAAATTTGATGGAAAAAGGTTTGAGAAAACATAAATAACCTTAATTTCATAAATTCATCTTTTAAGAGTAGTTTTGTAAATACATCGACCACGTAATTTTTTATTAGAATAAATTTCAACATCAATAATAATTTTCAACCTTAACCTTTATAAAGGGACATTTAATTTTGATGTTATATAACCTTGAGGGTTGTAACATATATTTGGATAGCTAAATGTTATATTTATTTTCACATATGATCTGCAATAGAAATTTCACTTCAAACTTTATATCATCATATTGATACTTCATGAACACAGATAAGTGGTATTTTATGACATAGTCGTATACTTAACCCAAAATGTGATAAATGTTATAAAATATTATTTCATAAAATTCCATGAAATATATCTTCCTCCAATAAATAATGATCCTCTATAAGAGGTTTTATGGTCACCAATAATATAGGAACAATTTAAATTACTATATCCAAACAACTATCATTGTCTATATTTTTTATATAAAATAAAAAACATGCTCTTTCCTTTTATATATATCAGAATTATGTTGGATTTAACAAAATAAAATTCATCTATATTTATATATAATATTCCAGAAAATTTCACTACATTAAAAAATTAGTATTATGATGTTTTCATTTACAATTTCATGTCAATAAACCTTATAAAATCACTTTTATCACTAATTTAACATCTTCATTTTTTATAATGCAGTTCTAATTGAAATATTTATTGATACCTACTTTGAATTTTATATGCTAAATCTTTTTAAAAACTCAATATATTATTCTTGATAGATGTTGATAATTTATTTACCTTTATCAACCTATAAAGCCAAAAAAACATCTCACATAGTATTAAAATCTCAAAAAAATGATTAAAAACATCAAAAGATACAAGTTTCATCTTTGGAAAAATAAAAATTTAAAAAATAACCATAATCTTGCTGAGTGATTTCTTTTAACATGTAAAATGTGTTGGATAGTTCTTCTCTAAAGTTGAGAGAAATATTAGAAGGTGACTCCCCACCTTTAATAATTCCCTTCATTGTCAAACACTCTGGATCCACTAGCTGGATATCCTTGACCTGGATCAAAAGTGAAAACTCAATTGTTATTGATGTGAGGGTCATTTTAATATTTACATCCTACACTTTTAGGTTCAAATCAGGAAATAATTCCATCATTTTCCACTTGGATTTGGACTCCTTAACCACTTGATTTTGAGTCTTATGGACCAGATCATCTGCAACACTATTCCCTTTTCTAAATGTGCATACCATCTCATAATAGAAGGATTGTGGGTACTTGAGCCATCTTCAATACTGAATATTTAAATCATAGTGAGAGAAAATGTACTTAAGGATTTTATGGTTTGTAAAAACTGTAAACCATTCTCCCAAAATTTAATGCCTCCAACACTTTAAGGAAGAAACCATGGTGTCTAGATCAAGTTCATGAGTATGTTAATTTCTTTCATGAGGCCTCAACTATCTTGACATAGAATCTACAATCTGATCATTCAAAATCAACATTACCCAATTTAAAACACCATACATGTCACACAATAAGGTGTACCTCATGAATGTCATAGGTAAGATCAGAATTAGTGTGTTAGTCAACCTCTTCTTTAACTCTAGAAAATATTTCTCGCATGACCCTAAACACTCAAAAATTACTACATTTTTGGTTAAACCTAAGAGTGGAACTTCCAAATGGGAGAAAAAAACTAATGAAAATTTGGAAATTAATAACCAGGTTCAGGAATATTTGAAACATCTGAAACATTTTAGGGCTCCTCCCAAGACACCACAACATGTACTTTTGCTGGATCCACTAACACACCTAACTCGGAACTGATGTGACAGGAGAAATTCAACTTATCAATCAAAAACTAACATTTTGATAGATATTCCCTCTTAGTTTACTCAAGATGATTTCATGATGTTTGGCATGGTCATCATGAGTTCTTGAATACACCAAGATTACATCATTGAAGTGTATATTAAATGATCCAGATATGGGTGAAATATCTAGTTCATCAAGGCCATGAACATAGCCAGGGAATTGGTCAAACCGAACGACATTACCAACAAATCATACAACCCGTAGCAGCTCCAGAAATCTATCAACAATATGTTAGAAGGTCTCACCAAAAATTTATGGTATACTAAACTTAATTCAATCTTATAGAACACTGAGGCATCCCTCAGTTGATCAAACTGGTCATCGATTCAAGGATGTGGGTAATAGTTCTTAACTATCATCTGATTCAACTTTTTATAGTCAACACATAAACTTAACGATCTGTCATCCTTCTTGGGATATAATCTCAGAGATCCCCAAGGTAACGTACTAGGGTAGATAAACCCTTTACACTCCAACTCTTATAGTTGAACATTATGTTCCTAGAGTTCTTTTGGTACCATTTTATATAGAGGAATGGAAAGTGTCCTTGCCCCAGATAATAATTCTATTGCACACTCAACATATCTCTTGTGTGGTAACCATTAGAATCCCTTTGAAAACACATCACGAAATTGATTCAGAATGGGAGGAAAGACTAGTTGTTTTATTCATATTTATCTATCACAAAGAAAGAAACTTGGGCTATACGTTCTCCCAACTATTAGAAAATTTGCCATGCGTGGCCTACTTGAATGTCTTAATCACCATGAAGGATATAAGTTTATCCATAGAGATATATGAACATCACCCAACACTAGTAATATTCGGTATGGGCTTGATACAACACCATCCAATCCATAACCAAATTTAGGTTAAAACCTATTATGTCTGGGACAAATAAGTTCCATAGAAAATGATATCGACAAACCTCTAAAGAAAACCCCTTACACTAACTGATATCATCTACTAGTACTAATAATGGAGTATCAATTGACATAAATCTACACACACTTTCCTTGGTTAATCCCAACACAACTATAAACTGGGAAGAAATAAAAGAATGCATAAAACCAATATCAAATAAAGAACTAGAGAGCTTAGAAGCTACAAGAATCCTACCTCAAATGAAAAATAGTCCTACCTTTATTTATTTTGGTGTAGATGGAAGTACATGATGTTGAACTTCCCCTCTACCCTGTGCTTCAACCAAAGTACCCTTCACTACACTACCTTGCTGATGTGGATGTTCTCCTCTTGGAGTTCCACGTTTACCACCCCTACCGATATGACCTGTGGAGCTCTAAATAAATGATTGATATGTGGTAACCAACCCCATTCCCACACTTAGCATATTTCTCATACCTTCATCATTTTCGGAATGATATGGGCTCATACAAAACCTATGTACATGTCCTAGACTGTTGCACCATTGACAGTTGACTAGTGTTCAGGGATACTATCCACTTATGAGCCTCATCCTTCCACACTAATAATAGAACACCTGACCACTTTGATAAGTTGGCTCCCTCTTTTGATTACTCTATAAACTTTAACCCTAATAGAGATTACCAAAACGGCGCTCCCTTCTCTCGGAAGCTGCTCCACTTGTCTACATGCATGGCACCATAAGCTCACAACCTGAATCTCCCTTTTGGTTAACTTCTTAGATTAGGTCTTCATCCACTATATCAGAAAAAAAATTGAAATGAAAGATTTTCAACGGGTACAAGATTATGTGTCTCATCCCATTATATAAATGCTTCACCGAAACTGCCTCGTCTCCTTACAACACTATACTAAAGTGTCAAAAACTAGTAAAATGGCTAGAATAATCTATTACCAGCATTTTCACTTGGAAAAAATCATAAAATATGCATAATTCTCTTACCTCAAGGTTTCTGGATAGAAGGGTTTGAGAGAAAATATCCTATAAATCTGTCCACATCATTCCTTCAGCCTACTCTATAGAACTATGATGTCCCACCAACGCTTTTCCCAGCCTCTCAATATGTAGGCTGCTAACTTAACTCACTTATCACAGGAGTATTTACATGATTTAGAATAGACTGGATATACTCTATCTAGATCTCTGCTAGCCCTAGCTCACCCTTTTTCTAGAATTCATAGGGTGATGCTACAAAAACTCCATGGTTAGCTCAAACATGCTCAGTGCAACAAACCTGGGGTTTCATTCCATCATCTGTATATATCTATAAATGTTTTCATTGAACTGGTATTCTCTTTTTTCCTAACTTTCCATGCTCTCTTGACCCACTATAAGAGGAGTTTTCTCAAAAACATCTGCATGTCGCCTAACAGTCACATGCCTTCATGGTGGCATTTCTCTACAATGCCAAACATGAGCTATAGAACACAAACCATAATGATTTCACAATATATAAGAAAATGTTCATCACTGACTATATCAAAAAATTTCTTATACACAACCCATATGGGTCTGATCATTACAAAAACACTAACCTTGACCACCCTTACTGAAGTTCATGGATTACACGAGGTAACTAAATCACATGGTTACAAGTCATACCTTCTACAACATTTCAAAACAATTTCCATTTTAGATCTTAATCTAAAAATTAATTAATTCACTTAATTTTTCCCATCAAAAAAATTTATTTAATTGTTATTTAACATTTTACTACCCTTTTTACCCATTTTAATCATCTCATTATACACCATTTTCATTAAATTCAAGAAAACCAAATGCATCCAACCCTTTATGTCACACACATCTATCACGTGGGTGCCTACCTTGATGCACGTCTCCTATATACCTAGTTTCCTATAATGATGCATGAATGAAAAACCATATTCAATTATGGCCATAAACAACACATTAATAAAAAGACATATCACACTACATGTGCATCACCCTATGGTTAAATATCGTCAATTGTAACAATTCATAACAAGAGAAACAACTCCCACCCTGTGTGACTGGTGTTTCCCCTCATACATGGCTCAGCTACAACAATTCATGACATCATTAACATTTACCAACGCATTCCTAAACTCTTATATACCATTACCAAATAGTAATTCATAGAAAATAGCTCCTCGGATACCACATTGCAACATCCCTGAACTAGGTTCCACTAAACTGATGCCCTGAGTCGAGTTGTTATATGACCTCAAGCACGCCTCCCCATGCGGTAGTGGTTTTCGACTAGATAAGAGTGTCTAAGATTCATGTAGGGAGACTATACCATCTTTTCTAGAGTATTCCACAGTAGAAAACATATAAAATAATGAAAAAAACATAAACAATCCAATAAAAATTCATAAATAGCCATCACTCAAACTGGGTAGAAACCACAACCAATAGTAAATATGGCATGTCGTGTTATAGTACCAACTGAATAAAACACAAAATAAAGTCAACATAGTAATCCCTAAAATGGTCCTGACTCCATGTTCAGAACCTCATCAATGCACATCTTCATGCCTGCTCAATTCCTAAGAACTAGGCCTTTTTCCTTTACCTGAACTGCAACCATGAAATCTACTGGGGTACCCAACGGTGGCTTGAGCTGGGTGTGAGTGTAACTCAGTAGACCACCACCAATGGTGTCTAAAAAATATGTAGTCTAAAAATATAGTTCATGAATGTTCTAAATAATAACAAATAAATACAATTCAATTCAATTCAATTATCCATTTTTAAAAATGTTTCCCCTAAGTTATTCCATCATCAAAACCAGATTTGATACATATAACATCTAAGTGATTAATTCACATTTTTATGTGTTTAATGGATCAGAAAATTTCAACAATCGCAAGGTATATACAAATAATCCAAGGGGCTCATGGTTTACCGAAACAGTTTGAAAAACTACATGGTTTGACAAACCATGTGTAGATTATCCACTAGACACTATCCAAGGGAAGCTGGGTCACACGGTTACCTGGGTTGGCCACACAGTTTGATAGACCATGTGTCGAATATGCGTTAAGCCTCTATCCAAGCCTGCATGGTTACCTGGGGATTCCATAATACTTTCTTAATCATGCACCAACTGTGCGCCTTGTTTAGATTGGCCTAGTTTTTCCCTTTCCCATGTCTTAATCCCTTGGAACACCCTTGAGACTCATCATACATCCAAGAATAAATTCATTAAATGAAAAAAAGATATTGAAACTAGAATTTTAAATAGGTAGATTCCTCCATGAGGTCCAGGTTCATACAGTAAACCAAATTAAGAACATAATAACATGGGTATAAGTAATTGTACTTTAAAAAAATTCACCATCCAAATGTGGATTACTAACATGAATACATAATAAACCCTTAGAATTCATGAAAATTCCTGTTATAATCAGGATGCATCCACCTTCTGATTTTCTTAGTGTGAATCATTATAAACTTATCAAGAAATTGTAGATAGTATGATACACCATGAAACTGAAAAATGTGTCTGATGACTTCATGAAGAACATAGATTTATATTTATCCTTTAACGGTGTAGGTAATAATTGGTTATACTATATACCTAACACAATTGATTGACTAAATGACATTAAATAGATTTATCAAAATATTTTCTTCCCGGAAACCTAAACCACATTTATTATAAAATAACTATGTCATTCTAGACATGCACAAAGAGATAACCTTCATGAATAAATGTTTCTATTTAAAAGTCCTTGGTATAGATTTCATCACCAAAAAATTATAAATAAACTTCTAATTATATACTTCTATTGGGGACTTTTTCGCTTGGATCATGGAATGATATATTTTGTAAAAAAAGTTTCTTTAATGGATAAAACACATCAAGCTTCTTATGACTCAATACCACATATGGAACAAAATGCCTAACATTTTTGGATATAAAAAATAACACCCACTCAAGTATTATGTGAGGAAAACCTTCTTTACTAGAAAAAAAAGTGGATAATAAACATGATCAAATATGTACACTTGATTAAAAATTACCTCAAGATGTAGGTAATTCACAATCACCACTTATTCCTGTACTTTATAGAATCTTTTTAGATAGAACCCAATTCTTATATAATTACCAAAAACATAAATATTCTTATAAACATTGTATAGTCACATTGATTAATCATCCATTTTAGCAAGCACCCATTTAAAGAAAAAATTCAGACCAAATCTAAACCTTGGGTGGAAAGTACATATATAACACCAACAAGGAGGGAAATCATGATATGATATAAATATTTCATATAAATAGGGTTCTGGTACACACCCTTATCATCCTTAACCTTCTAAGTGTGACCCTCCTCTTCTTCTAAAATTCAAACTATGCTTCATGGAAATGGTGAAGAAAATGGAATCCCAAAACATTAAGTTCCAATAAATAGCTGAATCCATATATCCAAACCATCTGACTCAAGTAGGAAAACATAAAAACATCATTTATGAGATAAATATATTTAATTAAGAATAAATACCATCCTATTATGTTTTTAACACTAAATATTCTGATATTTTACCTTACCTTACACATCATAGTAGTAAATTAATTTATCATTCCAATGACTGCAAAAAAATTATTCCCCCTTGTAAATTAAAACACTCAAACCTTCAAATTTTAAATTTATGTTTAATATTATAAAATGGTGAATTATTTGTCATTAGGGATTTCCTTGATATATATATTCCCCATACTTTTCCATATCAAATTTATAATTCCGTGAAATCATTTTATAATGAAATTGATAATGAGATCATGGATACTTTTAAAAAAAATTAAAGTTAACATATCTTTATTTCATTTAGTTAAACAAATTTATTATTATACAAAAAATATTATTGATATTTGTACCCAAATGTGGTGAAAAAAGTTAAAAGATAGAGTTAACATTAGGATTATAATCATTGCCTTGATACAACTAGAGATTCTAACCTAATTTGAGGATCCAAAAAATTTTATGATTCCTTTCCCAATAAGGAAGAAGTTATTTTCATATGAAATGGTTAATTTACTACATTTATTATTGTGATTCTTCACTATATTTATACATAATTATACATCAATGTGCTCCAACCAACTATAATCACAAATAATCTTGATAACTAAATCACAGGACCCCAAATTAAAGTGACAAAGGAAATCCTCTTTTGAGTGAAGAATATCATTTTCTTGATATAAATCAATATTATTGATATAGAATATACCTAAATATAGTGAAATTACTCTATCATACATAGAAATAATTTTATTAAAATTGAGAATACATTCATCAATGTTCACTATAGAGAACTTTTTATATATTTTGGGGGAGAAAAGGTACGTTTTGATGTAGTGAAACACCCAATTAAGTGTAATACCCACATCTTATGGAAGATAATACTCCTCTATGGGATTGAACAAGATGTTCATGACAATAGGGGAGTATAAAATTTTGTATCTAGCCGAATTAGTAGAATTAACCCACCATTGGACAGCCATATTGACTCATCCCACCATAATAGAGTGTTTTTATTTGATAAGAACCTTTGTGATGTAGTGGATCATACCCCTTGATAGGTAAATATTGTGAATTATTTTACTGCATATAGAGTTCCCACTAATTTTTTCACTACACAACTCTAAATGATTGTCCATGAGTCATAATAGTTCATTTGGTATGGCCCATAATTATGTAGGGTTTTTAGTGAGAAAGTTATTAATTATTATATTCCTGATCAAGAGTTCACATATATATGAGCTCCAAACACACTCATCTATGCATGGGACATTTTGGTTTTCAACATACATCTAGAAAGTTCCTTGAAAAGTAATTTATTTTCCACTATGTTATAGAGATGCACATCAATTTTATAATTCATGTACACAATCTCAATTCATAGGTAATATCTCTCATAGGAATGAAACTACCCTAAAACCCATGTTACTCTATGACATATTTGTTACATGGGGAATGTAATTTGTGTATCCCTTCCAAAATTAATTTTCAATTGTTTAAATATTATTTTATTTTTATTATGTATCTAATTACATGGAAATAAAAAAACTAACACTGATAACTATTAAGTTGTTGTTGAATATGTTATATCTTTGATTATTAGTATGTTTAGTTTTCTATTATTTGCAATTTTCTACTTTGGTACTTAATTAATTAATTTTAATATAATAACTTTGATCTTTAAGTTTATGGCTATTCATAAATTCTAGAGTATATATATATAGTATAATAATGGAAAAATGAAATTTAAAATCAAGTGGTTAAGTATATCTTGGATGAAATTGTACAACTCAATAGGAAATATTAGATTTTTCACTTGGATAATGAACTATGGGTGTACCATATGGCTTTTAAAAACCCAATTGAAATGTAAATTAAAATGATTTTTATTATAAAGTATTTTCACCTCTTTATAGAGATATATTACTATACATATTCTATTTTTAGATAATTTAATATGAATCTCTCAAATATAAGTGAGCATATGAAATTAAAAATTCATGAGTGAGAAGAAACTTGGTGTGATGAACATAAGAGTTCATAAATCTATACAAGGAAGATAAAGGTTATCCATGATGATATTATTCATCACTGGAAGTTATATATTTGTGAGAAGTTCTTTATATTCAATTTGATTTTAATTATCCTCTATGTTAAGCTTCGTTCTCAATGGCTCAGTCCATACATTGTTAATAAAGTGTATCCTTTCGGTGAAACATGGGATTTTCATAAGTATAGTGGATGAATGTTTACCATTAATTGGATTATATAAAACACTTCTACAAGTATTTTCAAATTAATTTGATAGAGGATATCCAAAGGATGGATTCCATCTATGAAACAACTTAACAGTTCACCCCTTATCAATACTATAATTTTTGTATTTGTTTATCTAAATTACTTACATTGTCAAAAAAGTAATTTTTTGGAGTGGGGTAGGGAGACCCATTCAAATTATTATTTTAATTTTTCATCAAGAAACAATATAAAAAAATTCTAGACAAAAATAAAAAACAATGACGATGATTCAATTTTTTTCCTTTTCTTTGTTTTATGTTTTTAGATAAGAATTGATCTTTAATAAAATATCCAAAAACAATTTACACACCTAAATAACTTTTGATGGAATTTTTTTTTTAAATGATTTCAAATGAATTTTGATATGGATTTTTATTATAAAAATTATAAATTCAAAACATTATTTGAATTTTATTGGTTTTTTTGAAACCCATGCCACATTTGTACAGACCAATGCTACTTCTCACCAATGTTATAGGTTCCCTAAACATATTTTTTAATAATATTTCAAGTAAAATATATTATTTTGTGAGCTCAAATTCGGATTTACATCTGGATATTAGTTTTATCCTTTATCAAAAAATTTGATAATGGTGCATGTTTGATTGAGGTGTTTCTTTGATATTGAGGCCTTTTTTTCCACTTTTGAGACATAACTTTACATATTCCATTGTAATCAACTAATGTTTATAAAATACATTAAAGTTATCTATACTAAAAGATTATTTCTGTTACTCACCTTTACTATTATACAACATTTATGGTCATAGTTCACTGTGATTGTAGAATTATTGTGGTAATTTATATCTATTTAAGTGGATGAGATACAATGTATTAGAATTTTAGTCTTAGTAACCATTTTTGGGGAGATATATAATTTATGTTTCAAATTATATATTCATCTGATTCAACTTCAAAAAAATCCATGGAAAATAAAAACAAATAGATAATGGGGATTGGATTTTTGATAACTATAATTTTTTTAACTCATAGACCGCATTAAAAAGATAATGAAATGAATAATTATTAATTCAATATATTCAATTTTCATCCAATTATCTAAAAAGGAAAAATTAAAAAATGTGTATATAAAAAAGATTGAGAGGAATAATTTTTCATTTTACATTAATTTCTAAGATTGGAATCATAGATTAAAAAAGATAACTAAGTTGAGTGACACCTAAGTTAGTAATTTTATTAGATAGACTCCATTACATTTTTAAGGATTTATCATGCATTTTATAATAAGAGAGAACCCTCCTCTTTGTAACCTTAATTTTGAAATATGAACTCACTAACCCAAAGACTCAATAGAAATACATGAAAATCCTTGTGAATGGTAAAAAATTCTTTGTCTATTATGTGTAGTGTTAGTATATAACAAATCCTGTAGTATTACATGTATGATTTTGATATGAGTATATAAATCAATAAATATCCCGTTAGAGATACACGTGTTTTAAAATTCCTTATGAGGTAGGTTGTGGCGTGTTATATGGGTGAATGAATTAAGTTGAATAAATTTCAATATTAGAGTAGGATAAAGAAAGGAAATTTTATTTCAAAAATTAGACTTTATGGATTTCAATTTGAAAATATTCCTATAAATTCTATATGATTTAATTTAGGTTTGCAATTAAATTTTGATATATGAATTTACCCATGAGTACAATGGTTTAGGTGTGGGGTGACGACATTATGGTTTATGATACATTTTTAAACTTATACATGTATTTTATATTTTTTATGGGGTTTATAATCCCATCATTAATACCATTTAAATTCCATATTTATTTCACACATGTTTTATTAAAACATAATAAAAATAAATATAATGATTAATAAAACAAATGGATACCCTTTGAGCAAATTTATTATAATATAATCTAAACTAATATAGTATATAAAATTCCTTTTTTATATGAATCATGGGTTAATTTTATTCAAATCATGAAACTGATTCAAATAGTACATCTAGCCACAAGAGACCGATTGGATGCTAATAATGGGAATCAATTTTAGGTGAGAGAGAATAGAACTACCTTTATTAATCATGACATAACATTTAATAGATAATTACAATTGGCATAATTAAATATGAATTGGAAATAAAACTCCAATAAACACTAGTACAGAAAATCAAAGGCCAAAATTTTATGGATAAATCCATCATACTAGAAGTATAATTAGATGGAAACATATTTTTTGGAAAAATAATATATACCCATAGGCAATTGAATTTATTTTATATAACTATCCTAAGTAAAATGTATTTTAAAATTCTCTTATCCCTCATTATCAATGTACATTAGACCAAATAGTAGGACAGGTGTCTTTGGGACGTCTCATATTGTCTTACTCCCCTTCTATTGAGTGTTAAACTTCTTAGGATCACCTAAGAAGGAACATTGATAAAATATTGAACTTATTATTGTAATTTTTTCTATTTCATATGAATTGCATGTTTGTATCTTTAATTTTTCAATTTTTATTTTTATTTTAGAGTTATATAATGGTATGGCACATCCAAAATCAAAGGATCATGTTTCAGGGTACCCATTCATCTGATTATTCATGTCATTGATATTAATTCATTTTCCTTTATCAAGAATAGTGTTGGTATATATCGTATCGGTTGATCAATTCCATATAAAAACCCCCTTAGACTTATAAAACTATGTTATGGGAAGTTTCATAGAAAAATAAAAAAAATTCAAACATGTCAATTTTTTAATTTAATTACTTTATTATTTTGGTTTATGACATTATATGAAAATAAATTGATCATATGTGGTGGTAAATAATCACATTGTGTTATAGATTTAAACCGTGGAGGTATCCTAATAATAACACACATAACAGTATGTTTTAAAAAGTTAAAAAATCAAGGATTAAGATATATATAATTATCACATCAAGTGATGATGGAAGAGCATCAAGGTGATTACCTGAGGTGATCAAACTTCCATTAAATTTTTTTCAACTCTCATTATTTAATTCTGTAATTATGTATGGTATCACGAATAAGAACGAATAACTAATCCAACCCTTCACACCCCCCTCTATTTTATATATTTCAAACTGCCTTTAAATAGTTTTAATAAATTTATTCATTGAGAGAAAACCAAGGATTCATTTTATACTATAGAAGTTATTAAAAAATTAATTATTATTTTAACACACTCGATAACATGATCATCCTCAAAATTGTTGTAAAACCAAACAAGAAAGGTTTAATCCTATTTAAGTCTGGTAAAAAACAATTTTAGGGTACCTTTCAACTATTAATCCTTTACTCATGACTTTAAATTTAACAAAATTCCCCCTTGTCATATAAAATTAAAAACGCGATATCATTAGTCTTGGAATCATATATTTAAATGGAACATAATTAGGGATGGTTTCATTTACTTAAATGGAACCATTGTGCTCCTTGTCACAAAACATTAAATAGTATGATGCGCCCCATTAAAATGATATTAAAAAACATGTGGCTTGATTAAATTTATATGGATTGATATGTATCCTCTCTCATGGGTTTAATTCGAACATCAAAACAAATATTTCTTCCCTATATATTGAAAAATTAAAATGTCCCTAGTTGTTCAATGTTTGACCATGCCATCCCCATCCATCCAAGTAAAACACAGAGAACCTATCATACAAATGGATTGAGATACTCTTATATATAAAACATTGTAACACTATACACATGTTTAATTTATCTTAATCACAATAAGGGTGACCAATATTTTTGTTTGGAAGTATTTCATGAGCATGTATTAATTCAATATGAGAGTCTGGGACTAGGTAACAGGACATTAAATGAGATGATCTGACCTACATTATTGCCACATGAAAATTTGTACCATTATTACCACCCTAATTAATAAAAAGGTCTCCCACCATCGGTAATTGAAAGAATTTTGTAATATCCAAAAATTATAATGGGATTAGAAATATGAAATTTGAAAAAAATAGTGAACCCAGTGTGAAATCCTTTTCCAAAAAAATCAATTGATTGAAACCATTCATTTTTAATTTTTATTCTTCTTGGTTGGATTCATGGTTTTTTTATAACTCAACCATATCCCAAATATCTAAATAGAGTTATATTTGAACGCACCATAAATCATCGGTCTCCATAGTTAGGCTACATGTAATCACAAAAAGACATGGGTCGATAAATATCTATAGCTAATAGAACTCATGGTGTATATTTTTCTTAGGATGGACATCCTGACTCCGCACCCCCAATGGATATTATCCCTAATCAAATTACTTTAATTCTAGGGGTAAAAATATGTGACGATATACCTACAAAATGGTATTATTCTCATGAAGGATATGGAAGGCACAATCCTTGGGAAGTTGAATCCGCACTTGGGATAGTACCAATGAGTTGGAAACTGGAGGTTGGCGGGGCCCCATTACCACATTAAACAACTTTGAGAGACCCTCCAAATATTATAGCAGTTCCTACCTTCTACACCTAAAAGAGGACAAATTGGATGTATCTTATGTTTTAATGGATAAAATTGATAAATCTAGAAGTGATCCTATTATCTAAGGTTTTCACTATAACCAATAAAACCCAAAATCTTCAAGATCTATTATTTAGGCTCATATCCTAATTTTTTTATTATGGAACCTAGAAGTAAGCCCCTATAGGGATAGAAACCCACTAAAATCATATATTGGGTAACTTATACTATGGTTTCCCATAACCTTGACAATCATTGGCATTACCTGATAGTAACATGAGGATGGTTCTAAGACACCATTGGAAAAATCCTTGATTTATATCTATCTTAGAACTGGTGATAACCAAAACAAACCCCACATAAGTGAGGGAGAGAAACTAATCACGTGTAGGCCCTCTCTATAGTGACATATCAGGAAAATATAAAGTAAATTCCTAACACATTTATCTTGTAGGTCCTCCATATTAAAACATGAATTCCAACTGGGAAGTTATTTCACATATCAATCACCAGAAATTTGAATGTTATAGAGGCCTTCCAGACAACAAAATGAATAATATTCATAGGGTCTTCCCCATGTTAATGCTCAATATGAGAATCATGAATTTGGTCTATTTATTATAATCATTGTTAAGTTCTCTCGTCTACCAACCAATCAACTATAAATAACTCTATAGGCCCTCCCTATGAGGCCCACTACAGAGTTCTACCGAAGGATTAAAATCCATCATAAATGGAGGTCCTCCTTATCCTAGGGTAAAAAAAGTCTACTACACCAGAGGTTCACCCCATGGAGATTAAGTAATCATCTAGATTGGAATACATACCTATTATAGAAACCAATAAATCCGTATCCTTTATGGTTATCTACATGATGATTAAGTAATTATTTTATGTTGATATTATCCCCATGATAATAACCATAAAATCAATAAAAACTAAGGTCCTCCACATGATGACCAAGAAAACAGCCTATGTAGAGGTCCTCAATATACTAGAAATAAAAAAATATATAACCATGGATGTCCTCCCATTACACATTCCATAAAGTTCCTATTCATGATGATATATCCCCTAAACACAAAGGTCCTCCCTATTTTATAGTCATATCAATGTAACCCTCATATTAACATGTTGTTATAAATCCATGGTCAATATAAAAAATCACTCCACCATTGACAACAAATAATGCCTCTTGGTTAATAGGTGAGAAGAGGAAATGATTATAATTATCCCCTCCACTAGATCAAGAAAGCATAAAGGTGGTTGAAAAATAGTGTAACTCAACATCGCTTGATAATGTAGTTGGAAAACCCATAATGTTCAGAATTTTTCAAAGAATCATTAGATAAAGATGAATAAGGTTCTAACATAATTTTTATGGAATTGTCTAAAAAGAGGATAGTGATAAAATTCAATCCTATAGCAGTATATCAAAACACAATTATATAATTATTTCAATAGTAATACATACCCCGTGTTCATTTCAATCTATGAAACACATTCCAACACCTCAAATATTTGAACCTACCCTATGAGGAAAATGTTATCCAACCCAAGGAATTAGATGAGTAGTGCCAAAATATTAACAAGTCTTCTCTTTTAGAAGTTTGGAACTCCATGTATTCCAATCAATTCATAGCCTTTGATATGAATATTTTCATGGCCTCGAGACACACTACCAAATTATCAAATATTCTTCTCCCTAATTTCACATTAGAGGTTGGGGATAATTTAGGAAATTACATATCAGAACATAAAATGGTCAACATCATCATCCAAGTACGGTTACCTGAAATTCCTCACTCAAACCATGATTCAAATTCAGGAGTTGAGTATACTAGTTAGTCTATCTAATTAAACCTTACATCTCTGAAGTAATAAAAAAAGTTACACGTAATGAGAGAAAGAAATTGTTAGTTTATTACACCAATCCAGTAAAAATTAAAGTCAGTAGTATACTAGAGGTGGAAAAATTATATAAAATTATAGCCAAAAACTATGGTAGTGGTCTTTTAAATAGAGATAAATAATACAGAGAACCCATATCCAGTAATGACATATTCCTAGAAGGCTACATGGGTTGCAAAAATAGTTACAATAAAAACATCTGGGAATCCCCATACTATTGTAATTTTAATAATTTTCAGGTCCACTACCATCTATCTAGTCATAAAAATGAAAATAGTTTTAGCTATGATTTTTAACATACAAGTAACCCAAACGTACTATGTTGGGGTAATTTTTATCTTCTTCTATGAATAGTATAGGTTTCTTAAGACTAGGGTTAGCCACACAAGAGTTCCCCCAATAATCTTCTCCATTAGAAATTTTGGAATCTTCCACTTTATCATGATTTATTTTGGTAAAAGTTAGAGGAGATTCACTTAGAATCGACATCCATGAAAACCATCATTATTGTTCTTAAAGGGGGAACTAAAATGAAAACTCAAAGTCTAATTAGGGTCTTAAATCAAAATTAACCTAGAAAAAAAATGTAAAAAAATATTGCAATATATCCCTCATAAGATAATCTAAAAATGATGATTCCCCATATTACTCTAACATAGATAATCACGTGATTCTTATCCTATGATTTTAATCCTTCAATATTGTTGATAAAAACTTCATTAATTTGCAGAGCCCGACACTAATATGGAAGAATATGATAAATAGGAAATGTTTGGAACTTCATTCCTACTTAAGGGAAAGAATTAGTAATATACACCTATAAATAATGATATGACAAATATATTGGAGCTCCTCCTAACATTTAACAACTTCCCATTTAGTGAGATAATATTGATTAAAATATGTAATGTTTCACTATATCTATAGATTACCTACCACCTAAAGAAGTTTAAGACCTATCTATATAAGAAAGGATATTTTGGTATGATGATTAAATAGAAAAATCTGTGAATTTATTATAGAACTACTCAGTGGAAATATACCAATTGAATGAAATTAATAGAAAAAGTAATTGAGACCTCTCTAGTTAGTCGTATTTAATAAGTGAAAATATCCTAACCCAAAGGGATGCAAGAAACCACATATCCAATATTATATTGATTCATCACATACACTTGTTAATAATTATGATATATAGCCTTGTGTTCCCTCCCTAAATCAAATATCATTGACCAATTCAAGAATGGTATCCTTAGATATGTTAGGAAAGTTAACCTCCATGGGTGAAAGCATGAAAAAAATATCAATATTTGGTGAATGTACCTACTCAATTTTCATCTCAAGTAGTATTACCATAAGAGAATATTGAGACCCATATTTCATGAATAGATTTTATAGATGGTTTGAATACACCAGTACAATAAGCGAGGAAACCATGCCTTGAGTGGGTGGATTTAACTCCTCCACTGAACTTTGGAAATCATTTATCCTTGATATTCAATTTAATGGGATATATGAAGCAACACCATATTCATTGCTAATCCTGATGTGGTCCAATTTTAGTAATTTCATATCAACAATACGTAATAAAACACACGTTCTTTTTATAAACTACAAAAAGACCCACTTTTTCCTACTATAACAATCCTAAAACTAGATCTATTTCTAGTAGGTTAGATCTATTATGATAGTTACTATATCAATTTAGATTTATTTTTATAAATATAATCATTTTATATCTTTGAAATTGAAAATGTTGAAAGAGTGAAAGTGTTATAGAATTCATTATCAGGTGAAAGGACATAACATACTCCTTGGCTATGAAAATACCATAGGAATAGTTGATAGATATCTGTATAGAGAAAAACTATGATGAGAAATATAAAATTCTCAAAACGTTATGTATTTTAGATGGTTTTGAGTGTTTATTACAGTATTATAATGATTTTAATATTCCCATTGGTGTTCCAAATCCAAATCTTAGGTGATATAATTTTCACATGAAAAGAAATATCGGAATGTGGAAATTCATTTTGTCACTCCCAACCCATAATGTGTGCTAGTTCTATTCATTGAAACCATAAAATATATCATGGTTCTTTCTCCTAAGAAACAACAATAATTCCAACATCCCAATAAAAATACACAGGATACTAATAAGAAGAAAAATAATCAAAACATTGAAAATATGAAGAATATATTTTGCTTCTTCTAAAATGAGAGTTCCCTAGAGTATTTAATCACTATATTAGAGAAGAATATTTTTATATTATAAAAGATTAATGATTTATATATGGCATTATTGAATGATAATGCCAATTGATAACACTACCATCTGATGTTGGGGTATAACATCTTGGACTAATTTGTTTTCAAAGAATAACTTCAAAAGAAAATGTATAATAGCATGATTTTATTGATATAAAGGTTACAATTGTTAATGAATGGATGATTATTAAGTCATTAAACCAAGAACATGAATGAAAATGCGAATATATGAATCAACAAGCTACAAATCCAATTTCATTTGCAACTCATGTGATAAAATTATCATCCACATATTCAACTAAATACAATACAATTATTGTTTATGGTGAAAATAAAAGGGAGAGGATTACCTATGGTCAACCAAATCAATCAATACTCCTCTGGGTTTTATACCATCATAATAGGTTATATGAGAACCACCTCCATTAAATTTTATTTTTCTCCAATAATGAGTCGCAATATAATTCTGTAAATATATTCCACATGATAGAATGGTTTTATAATATAAAATGAACTTATGAATAAAGGTACAAGTCTAGTAAAATTGAATGGGGCGTAGTGTTAATGAATGAAATGTCTGAGGTAAACCATGGATTTAGGGTGTCATTATAACCAAAATCAGAGATAAATATGAAACTATGAGTTAGGGACTTAAAAGATACCAACAAGATCATCAACATGATCTTGAATCCTCTTGAACCCATTATACCCCTATTAGGATAGTGGAGAAATTGGGTTAGAAGAAGATACCTCAAATGTTGAGGAATATGTGAAGGTCAATCCAATCTAACCAATGAATAGTAAAAATATCATATGTGTGTAATTCTAGGTGGGGTTCATCCTCACATCTAGTCTAGTCTCCAAAAACCGAGGTTAGGGAATAAAAAATAGTCAAATACAAAGGCTTTTATATAAGAATTATTATTTCTTAAAACATATCATCATCATTCTAGAATAGCTTTCATTTTTGGATTACCTCTATATTACCAAATAATACAGATAAATCCTCATAAATCCCTTTAAATTAATTAAGACATTGAGATTGAAGTGAACAAAATTGAATTATATCATTTAGAAATGGGTTCTGATGAGTTCCAAAAAATCATACCCTTTATTAGGAAACAGTACGAACCTACCATATAGGGGACACATCAGACCCTTATATCTATCTAGTAAACTAGACGATATCAAAATTCACCAAGAAATTGTAGGTAACGGTTCAAGAATCAATCCCAAGGAATTTATAATATTCTTTGTTTAGTCTATAAAGAGGATATCTAAACATGTTATAATTTTATAATGTAAGGGTATGATAAGAGTGAGTAGAAAACCTTAGAATGATTAGACAGAAAACCAAATTTTTGTTCCTTGTAACTGAATCCATGTTTAACGTAGTTTAATAAGGCATGGCCTCTAATTCCATGTAGGTATGATTGTGGAATCAAATTTATATAGTAGTTCCATATTCATATCATCAATGTCTGAAATAAAATATTTACAGGAAATTTGGGGTGCTCTTTGGTGAAAAATTCCCCTTTGAGTTCTGGGTGCCTGGATATATTCACGTAGGGTACTATAAAAGATAGGGTAAGAAATTGTTAGTGGATGATGAAATAAAAGTTACTTAACCCAAAAGACTATATTTGGCTCTAGTAAATCCATATAAGGGTCTAGATGAATATTATATACACATTATCAATCACATCATTGAAATAATTCTATGCTTTGTAAATTAAAGCACCATTTTAGACATTTGAAAGATTTTTGAAATCGCCTTTCATTCATATGGTTCATAATATGGTGTCTCTTTTGAGTCACCTATATCAATAAAATAGTATATTTCCATGAAATTAATGCATATTAGTCTTTCATTTGAGCATGTCAACTTGAATACAGACTTGAATAGTATTTGTTCAACGAAACCAAGGCTCTTTAATTTGTTGGTCATGTACCACCAAAAATGATCACAATGATTATATAGCTTCACCATTATTTACATGGTATTTGTGGGTCCTAATGAACTTGCACAATATTTAGAAAAGTGTGACCTCAACAGGTATAAATATATCCCTCCTCGAATACATAAATCTCACGAAGTCAATTTTTTTTTACAATATTGTTGACATCATGGAAGAATAGATTGGATACTCCCCACTATCTTTTGAGGAAGGTGTTTCAACTACCATCAATGAACTTGTCTAGGTTAATCTAGGTACTGAAGAAGACCAACATCCCTTGTTGATCATTACATCCCGAACTCAAAATTATTATCATAAATTCATACCTTTTCTCAAATAGAACTGATATGTTTTCACATGTAACCATATATAAATTTTAAAATCAGATACCTATATAGAAACTCACCACATAGGATTACCTGCAACCCAGTATGTCTATAAACAAGAAAAAATGATAATGTATCTGAATCAAGGTGCCAAAGTTGGTTCCATGGTTGATAATATGATCAAATAAAATTTCATAGGGGAGTGTTAATTTTCTATATGGGTCACCACTTTTATCCTTGTAAGGAATTAAAATTTAAAAATCATTTTTTGTATTGATTTCAAATACTTGGATCACCACTGTCTAAAGAATGAATACTCGATCTCAATAAAAAAGTTGTTGATTGATACAATATTCATATTTAAATACCTCTTATTTATGTATGGGTATTATGGATATAATAAAATCCCAATTAGTCCTGATGTTTACGAAACCAATACCTTTATGGTACCTCAATGGGTATATTTCTACCAAGTAATTCCCTTTCTCTTAAACAATGTTGAGGTTACCAACCAAAATATCATGCACAACAAAATTATGTCCTTTCTAGGGGATATAGAATAATTTTATATACATGATTTTTTAATAAATTATCTTGAGCATCATGATAACCTACTTAACCTAAAGGTATTATTCTCTAAAATCTAACATTGTAACTTAATACTGAATCTTCTAAAATGAACGTTTGGGGTGACATAAAAAAAATAATAATCGATTTAATTGAACATCATAAAGGTATTGAAGTTAAAACCTAGAAAAATAAGGCAATTCATGATATTTCACATCGTAAGAACCTTTTAAATTTAATAAATCTTTAATTTATCCATGTCTAAATCTTGTGTTTCATTAAAAACATCATTAGTATATATTTTCCCTTTATGAAATTGATGAATTCTATGTGTCTATTTCATGCATCATGATCAATAAGAAAATTTATAACACCAAGGTCATAGCTAAATAAGCTAAAAAGGGGTTGATCTATTGATGACTGGTTACTCCACAATGATTTTTACATTATTTTAATTTAACTATATTTTATAGAATGAATAAACACAGTGTGACAATGTGTGTGTGTGTGAAGTATTCAAGATAAATTAATGTATATAATTAAGAAAAATATGAGAAATAAAATGAATCCAGCCATCGGGTATCCCCCCTATAACCCACTCAATAATAATTCATCAATAAAGAAGTAAAAATATCCTTGTTTCTCCTTAAGTGTCTCATGATCGCTTATTTTCCACCCTTCTATGGTAATTGTGGTTTCGAGAGAGTTATATAGGGACCACTGCCCTCACTTCCATTTACTTCCTACTGTTTCTAATAACCTTTAGAAACTTCTCAATCCTTCTCATAGGCTTCCACTGTATAATCATGGGGAGAAAATGAATGGGGTGTGTGTGTGTGAGAACCTAAAGTGGGAAAATAAAACTACAAGAAGTCAATAAAATAGTGATGACCACTGACTAATTCATTCATTTATATTGCACCTCGTGATTATAAAATGATAAATAAAATGTAATTTATTATAAATCAAATGTATATGTGGGGGAGTCGCCTCTAATTGGTCAAAATAGGTCTAGAAATTCCAAACAAGAGTAATAAAACAAGAATAAAATTAAATAAAAATGATAAATCCTTCATTCAATTGGAGAATTCTTATGTTAAAGCGTAGAAATAAAAAATATCAATATTACCACCATATGTCATATATTATATCCATGTGGATATCCCAATGAGATTATGTTCACTTATGGATAATTCCAACAATATACCTATGACATACCTTTTACTTTAAGAAATTTTTTATCACACTATGATCTTTATGTGATCATAAAATATTCCACATGAGGCTTCTATTTCAACTTTCCTGATTTGGACAAGCCAAAGAAATGATAATATTATTTTAAATATTAAATTATTTGTAGTTATAGCATGTGTGTATAAATTTCATCAATATATACCAATGGATGTATTGATCCTTCCTAGTATTTCTGGAGTGTTTTTAAAAAAGCACAAGAATGTTGATTTGATTTTTTATTGTGTTCTAATCCTTAGTGATTTAAAAATATATCTTCATAGACCCGATAAGATATCTCATGTTGTATTATGATATTCTTGCATGGAATTGGAATCCCCATTTTAATATGACATGGATTTTATAAATTTTCAGTCGATTTTACATCATAATTTTTCCATAGAATTAATTAGTAACACTCACCCATGATTGGATTTCTTAAGTACTGATAGGTGTTGTGAAGTTAATCACACAAATAAAAAATCTTTTAAATTTTAATATAAAATAATGAAATGTTAATATCATAAAAAGGGTATTGAATTCATACCTAATATCACACGAGATCCGTCAAGGCCTATTTAATTTGACACAATAATAGGGTATGCGGTTTAATAATATGTAAGACTCCTCCTATCTGAATGAATCTTACATGGATTTAATTTAATATTAGTCTTATTCTAACATAGAGAATTTGGAAACTTATGTATTCATATTCAAATCCACTCACCCCTATGTTATTCTTATGTAGTGACTCCCACTCCTTGTTTAATCACATGAAATGTATTGATATTTTCATTTATTCTCATGCTAGCCTAAAAATATACCAAAACACAATTTGAAATATTTTTCCCTTATTATTAAAATATTATACTATAATATAACAATTAAATTTGTTATTTTATAATATTTTTTCAATAAAAACAAAAAATTATTATATTAATGTAAAATATTATTTTTACAAGCTTTCAAAAAAAAATATGTATATTTACACTTATTTTTTATTAAAATTTTCTAAAAATATATTTATTTATCAATTGTGAAAGTATAAACTTATTAATGGGACGTAAACTCTCAAAAATCGATGATCTAAAGAAATATCATATTCACCCTCAAACTATAATACCATTTATATAGGGGAAACTTCTTATCTTCATTATGTAAACAATGTAGTGATCACTTCGTTCCATCCTTTCTAAGAAAAATGAATCTAAAAAAGAAAAAATATTATAATATCTCATTATAATAATGCTAAAAATCTGATAGTAGATATAATAATATCAAGAAGAATAGATTCACATTAATATTTTTAGTAAAAATCATAATAATTGTCTACAACATTGGGATATCAACTTGGTCTTCTTCCTGGATCCAATAAAATACATCCTTGGTCATCCTTTATTGATGGGAAAATTATAAAAGAGGGATATCATCCTGAAATATTTCAAGATAAATTGTTTTTGAAACATGAACAAAGGAAGAAAATTTACATATTTTTTTGTAATATTTTCTTCCCCTGATGAATTTCCATTGAACATAAAACTTGGAAATGAATTTTTTTTCTCTAACCCTGAAAATTCCTAGATATATGAATTTTACATTGATGGTTCTTATCAAGTATTTTCATTAAAAAGGATGGAGTACCCAAAACTCAATCGTTTTTATTTATTATTGTCAATATATCTCTATAATGGTCATTTTATCTCCAATGATTTCCTTTTACCTAAGGAGACCCTCATCGGTCAGTTATAATACCATGTTCTCATCACATGTTTGTAGCTATACTTGAAAGTAATAGTTATATAATTTTAATATAAAAGATAATTGAGAATTAATAGTCATGAAAATAAATGAATTCTATGATTTCATGAAAGATTATTTCTTTACATTATATGAATATTTGTGAGAGTTGATGTCATTGTCTTCCATGGAACTAGTTTTATCTAACATTTGATTCTCAAACAATGACTGAGTGAACATATTTTATAATATATCCACAACCTTATAATATCAAAATAATAAAAACATGGTAAAATATATTTCATACTTAAGAGTGTTCTATAAATTTATTAACATATATATATATATAAGAAATAGATGAACTTGATACCACATCATGTCAATCTGAGTCTTCTTATTTAGTAGTTGATGAAATAATCAACCAGATGTCTCCATATAGGAATATGTTTAAAATGAGATTCTTTCACAATATTGATCCTGAATAGATAAAATAATTCAATGGGTAGAAAATTTTTTCCATTAAAATAGTCCTAATTCATGTAATGTTCTCTATAAAATAATATTTTATGGGGCCCTTCTTAGGCTCATTGGGGTGTATTGACCCTAAATGTAACACAAGAGGACCATATTGGCACCTAAAGTTCTCATTAAATATGTTCCATCCTTTTTCCCAAATCCAAGATACCTGTATTATTTTTGTCATCAATGATGAATGATTTCATTAAATTCATAAAAAGGTTCCATCCATATCAGATACATGATAACTAAATGCATCTCCCACTAAATTTATTGCAGAAAACTAAGTGCTCCAAGACATTTTTCATTTAAGGGATATATTTCAGGGTTCTCTACTCTCCAAACAAAATTAGAAAGGTCATTTTCATATTTACTACAAATAACTTTAGTTCTAAATAGGTTCAAAGTATACCACTGAAATAAGTTTTGTCAATTTTTGGGATCAACAAGGTGAAGTCCAACATCATTACCATTTCTAGAATCCCTCACATGATTTTTAAGGATAATGTAACAAATTTCTATACACATAGGTTGAAGAATCTATATTAGAAGTATAATATTCATTCCAATCACTAACTTGACTAACATGCACCTAGAAATGGATAAATATAGGTGTTTAATAAGATATTTTCAAATATCCCTCAAAAACAGTTTTAAAAAATAAAAAAAATCTTGATGAACTTATTCATGTCATTTTGGATTATTAAAATATTAACTATACTTACACATAATTTGCCTTATATTTTCTTCTTTATGGAATAAATATATTCATTACCACCAAACTTTAGTTTCCCTCACTCTAGAAGACTATTTTTGGTCCATTAGATAAAGAGAAATGTTCTTATATCTATTTGGGTTAGTTGGAAAGACTTGATTAGAAATGGTTACACACAATTTATAACCATGAGGTCCACCGAAACCATGTTTCACTACCATTCAACAATAATTTATATATCTACTAATTCATTCAAGAGAAATTTCATTTATCCTTGAATACAATAATGATACTAAGTAAAAATCCCCTAAAATTTTATGGGCCTCATATTAGAGAAAGTGTCTACACTAGTGAAGTGTGCTATAAAATTACAACAGCTAGAGATTGTATCATGCCTCTTACCGATGTAAATTTTCTTAAGAAATTACATACATAACCTCACATGGGATTCACAATGTTTCTAATTCATGAATGTGAAATATAAAATCTAAATTTCTCAACATATGAATAAAAATTATATGATTTGTTTCCCTTATTATAATAGGTCAAACTACATGACATAATCATATTTACCACATGGCTTAAAAACAATAAAGCAAATGGTTTGTCTCATTTCACCCTCAATCTGCTTGGAGTTTTCCATTTTATATGATCCAATTTCATTAAATGTAATATTTATCCATGTAAAAGTTCCATGTGCATGTTTTTTATACTAATGATGGGTTTTAATCAATCACCAGACATTTATAAAAAATTTACATGTCTTTAAGAACTATTTGTGTCATTATTCCAGTTTTTATAAGCGACATAGTGACTCTTTGACCTCCTATCCAAGGTATAACCATGATCCTTCACCTATAATATATTCCTCATTGAACCCTATAATTAAGGCCTTTACTAATTAACTTTGGTTTCCATCATTTTTCCCCTCATTGGGGAACCCATTCATACCATCCTATACACTATTTCATGTGATCCATATCATTATAAAAACTTTCAAATAAAAAACTAAATGTACATTGATTACTATTTCCAAAGGATATATAGTGATGTATAGAGTACCAATCATGAACCCAAAAACAAATCCCACTTTAATTTCATCACTTAACCATATTATAATTTGTTTCAATATCATTTTTCAGTTTGTTTCCCTTACTACCACATTATTCTAAGAAACTCATCCATTCCCCTCTTTCACATTTTTTAGATCTATTCAATGGCCTTTTACTAGAACTAGATGTGGAAGTATTCCTATTCATATAATATAGGTATTGATACATAAATTACCAATCTTAGAGTCATCCTTAATTCATCATCCACTTCTATCCCATTTCAATATATTATGAAAATCCAATTTTGGTATGTTTTGAATTAGAACATTATAGTTTCCTTTTGAAAATTCCTTTTTTACATACAGTACTTCGCACCATGGGTACCAAAATCAATGTATGTCTTTCATAATTATTGGTAACATATACATCTAACCCCAAAAGGGACCTATTTACATAGAGATGTCATACATGGTTTGTATATATTGTATTCCTATAACCAAATGATGGCATGTCTCTATCCATATAAAGAATACTTTTTGAAACCAACCAACTTTAATAGTTTTTTAGTGGAACCCATCATTTGAGTATTGTCAACAATCATCCTCGATGTTCCTTTTTAATGGTCTAGTGATAGAGTCTTAATTCAAATTTGGTCCACATTTATCCAAGATTATCTATTTTCGTATGAATATATCTATATTAAAATAACATAACTTACTATTAATATTACATTTTATATCATTTCAAAATATATTTCAATACAATTGGTTCTCTAAACTGAACATGGTTTATAACTCTTCTCTAATTTAAAATCATTCATACTAGTTTCATCTTAACTTATGTCTGGTCAAACATGTTTTTTGGATACAAGGCCATAGGTTACCATTTCCTGATCTATGTCACATGAGTATATATAGAATGTAACTCTGGTCTAAGATGTATAACCTTAAACTATCTAAATAAATTCTACAGGGTTCTTTATATTAGTGTTACTTTAATTCATTTTAGAGTGATTATGCCTCTATCATTCGATATGCAACCCTATCCTTTATAAAAAATTTCAGAACACTAAACAATTTACACACTTACCCATTCTAAGTTTTGTAACATAAAAAAATATGTTTTTGTTTAATTATGGTTCAATAATACTTTTATTACCATGAACGAAACCCCACTTTTTTTCAATGCTACAAGACCTAAAACTTTAGTCCCATATTTTTCAAGCACCATTACCTTAAATTATATTCACCCCTACTATGGTGCTATCAATTATAGTATTGGGTTCTTTTCTCACATCAACTAATACTTTCCCTTATCCTTATATGGGACACCTCACCATTGTTTTTTTCAAATTTATAGAACCTTAAACGTTTTCCACCTTTTGGTCAAAGTTATATTACCTTAAAGAATATCCTTTACTAGTCTAACTAGTAAGTCCTTAAAATACCCATGTAAAGAGAAAAGTTATTTTTCATGTTCAAAACCTAAAAAGGGAAACCATTGAGATTTTTGAGTCTTAAAATGCTAGGCCTTTTAATTTCATGGCTCAAGAAATACATAGATCATAAATCCAAAAAATAATTATAAATCTTATCAGGTTGAAAACCCATAATTGACGATATGAGAAAAAGAATAGTTTTTTCTTAATAAGCATTAGATATATATGGACTAGATCAAAATATACCATTAAATAGAAAAAAAATAGAAAACATATGGGGACCAAAAATTATCCCTAGTGAAATTAAGGTTATTCCCACGATGTTTATGGATATTGGAAAAAGAAAAAGCATCTTCATGACCTTGTAAATATTGGTTTAGATTATTTATTCAAAATTCATAGTGAAGAAATTTTAGGGTACTCAAACCCTTCTTGAGGACTATATCAATCATATGAAACTACCTTAGTAAGTCCTATTATACTGATTCACTCACTCTTTCATGTCAAAAGCGAGTAACCATTCATTATAGTGATGGAATATTTGTTGTTAATCTAGCTCACCTATATTTGTTTAAGATATCAAGCTGAGGGGGGAATAAAATATCTTTCATCTTTTATGTAATAGGTTAAAAAAATCCTATGGTGATGGATCACACAATATGTATAAATCTATTCTATACACATTCTATAATTTATACTTTAAAATATAGTTCATTTTTTTAACCAGTTTCATTTGTGACTCAACTGTTTTGGAGTTATCATTTATAATAATTATATTTATTCTAATGTATGGGTATATTAAACTTATACATTATTACTCCTTATGAGTTATTGAATGTTACTTATAAAAAGTTTTTAAAATGTCAATAATTTATGAAAATAATAATATTATATGGAAAAAATCATTAAATTAATAAAAAATGAGAGGGATGAATTTGAAGAATTTTGAGCCACTCCATAATAATCCATAAAATATAACCGTATTATCTCCCAATTTCTTATCTTTCTTAGATATATTCTATTAATCTTCCAATAATTTCCTATCCTTGGTCAGTTCATAATGGAAACACTCTACTCATCAGTTTATTTTTAAAATTTATGTTTATGATCTATATCCATGGATTCGTTGTGATATTTTTCATGAAGTCATATAGTATTGTGTTTTGAAGAACTATACATAAAACATGCCACTCAATGGTATGATTAAATAACCCTAAATCCCTCACATACATCAATTATTCACTTCACACCATCATTTTCATAATAGTCAAATTCTTTATATCTAAGAGTTATAAATATAAGTTGAAAGATATGTAGTTTTCCACAAAGTTATTTAAGTGGTACCTCATTGATCAACCTTCAGATAATCTACAACACCCAGCAGTGTAACTGTCACTAATATTTGGTCAAATATAGGTCTTATTTATAGTCTATAATTTCTACTATAACTTATACAAGATTTAGATGACTCATATAAGGTGTGGTTTCAAAATTACCTGAGTAGCCTTTACTGGAATAGTCATTTCCTATATAACTTTATTGACTAAAATGTCAGTGTAGAGACTTCATCTCCTTCCAATATTTTAAATGGTCTAATTACCATCAATATAAACAAATATACTCATCATTTATAAAATATGATTATTAATGGGGTGATGTGTGGTAATTTATAATAACATAGTAGATAAAAAATTCTCTCGCCTATATATGTTAATCAGCCAATGTAGATGGAAGGTCTTCCTCAACTGACCCTTTCAATGGATATTTAGGAGTTGTATCTTCCCTTAAAAACATAATTCCATTTATTGGATTCATAAAACCAAATATCTCTCCTTACTCTACTATTCTATAAGTAATGTATAATATGGTTATCCACATAAAAAATGGGAACTAATTAACATAATTAGTTAAGGATATGAATTCTATTCATAAGGGAATCTAAATTAATCAAATATCCCTTAATATCATACTAAATACAGTGATGGAAAATTATATATGTGGAAACTAGTCTTAAAATTTATTATGAAATGTTACGCTTTCACAAGTCATGGTATCAGTTTGACTAACACATTCAATTTCATTCCCAACTTTGACCATTATTGGGTAGTGCAGGTCAATATCACTACTAGTGGCCCCTATTGAAGGTTGGAAACTACTAACTCTAGAATGGATGAATACATTAACTTATTATCTAATAAAATATAATTTTTTAGTGAACATTTCTAAAAATACCTGAAAATGGAAGTATAAATATAAATTTCACTTCCAACCCTAGGTGAAGGTGAAGTTCCAATATCTTAACCTCCTCCCATGGGTTGAGCTCCTAAAAATAATGATCCATGGGCAGAATCACCAAATATGGAACCAGAAAAACCTCTTGGGGATCCAAAGATATGGACCTCAACTGCCCCATCTTAGTATATGAGGGATCATCTTCAACCCGTCCATCTAATCCAACATCTGACTAAACTAGTGTCACTCTTATTGTGTATTTCAAAAACATGGTAAGTGAGGAAACATACCTAGATTATAACAAATATAAAATTAAATATAAATAGAATTATATGTGATTTAATTCAAAGTAAAACATAGTTAATTATTACCACCATAAAAAATAGTACCATTTTGTCTTTACATTGTCAATTGTGTCCCTTACCTATAGGAACTCATTATACCCATCATCAACTTCATCAACTTCATAGTTTTATGATTTAATCCCCATAAACCAAAGTAATTGATGGGAATAAATGGATTTACCATAAATAACATTGACTATAGCCTCAAATTATTTAATATATTCTTTGAATTTTCTTAGATGGTCTTCATAGGAAATTCTGAATGGGGTTTTGATATGGTTAAGACCTTCCAGTAGTGAATCTCTTTTAAGTATCACACTCTTCTCAATCTGTTGAGAACTAAGCAAAAGACATGATTTTTGGTTGGAGAGAGGATATATTTATGTAGGGATATAAGTTTACTTTCTTTATAAAATCTGTAAGCAATAAAATGACTAGGGAATTTCTTAAAACATGCCTTGTTCTTAATACCATCATTCCCATGTACCCTTAGTCTTATCTAAACTCTATTGGTGGGGGTCCTTTAATTTATACCACCAACTCCTTCATCATGAGATTTGGGTATTACATGGTCTAGGTTTAATCATAGTCGAAAAATATCCCAATGGAAGCATTATTTGATTGGAAGGGGACTTAGATCTCTTGTCCACCCATATGAGCATCAACCAAAATTTATGTTCGGTCATAGAAATCATATCAGTCTATACACTATGGGGTAGATCAAGGAATATTTTTATTTATAATGTAATTTATTGGAAATCTTATGGGGTGTAGAAGACTTACATATTTTTTCTCTATCAACCTGATACAACAACACACCTTCTCAAATTTCAATGAGAAATGAATCCTCTTCATGTATTCTAGAGGTCTTGTTAAAGATCCTATCAATTGGGGATCTCTGTGATGTTTAGAAGAATATTTTTTGAATTTTGAACAGAGGAATTGGCCAACTCTCCTATATTAATTGGATAAATCCAATAAATGATATATTAGTGTATCCAAAATAGACCTCCAAGAATAGTTGTGATATTGATAAATTCATATCTTCCAAAAGGAAGTTTTGATTCATCCCTAGGACCCTTGAAACATGTATACAACTTTTAATGTGGCTATCCCCAACTCATGTGCCCCAAAATCCAGTATATCAATGAAAATATTAGCATAGTTAAGTTCATTTGTTCTACATATGATAGATACACCACCATAATAAGTGGGATAGTCCTCACTCTATTTTGGGAATCACATAATGAAAGGAGATAACAACTTATTAACATCAAAAGGAATGTTTCAAGGTGAATTTTTGCTTTAACTATCAAAATGATTTCACATCCCCACTCAGTTAATTTTCCATGCTCTAATACTAGAAAATATTCACCAAGATCTCTACAGTTCTTACAAGATGAGAAAATTCATGGGCTCCTTGTCTATAGTCTCAGAACATCCAATATATTGAATTTCAGAGCCCAAGAGATGAAGGGGATATGAATGGAAGTGTTTTACTCATTATTCATGATATCCCTTTACATTTTAGGTAATTTCATAAATAGTGGGGGAGTGGGATTTTTTCCCATGTTAAGGTGAGGTAGAAATTCATCATGTATGTCTCCCATGATCAGATCTATATTCATCATGTACATTTCCCTTAATTAGACTCTAACCACTCTATGTATCAAAAAATTTGGTTTCATGAATCCATCTATTGATTAGGTCGGTTTTGATTTGTTTATTATCATGGGAGAATTATTGTGATACCTAAATGGCTTCATATAATACTACTGGATATAGTTTCTATTCAAAAACCACACCTATTAGGAGAACCCAGTATGGACTTACCTTGTCCATCCTGAATTTTCCTCCAAGGTTAATATTCTAACATAAATTACAACCTTGAAATAGATCAAGGATAGTTTTTCAATGTATGGGTGTATAGCTATGTATTTATGGTTCCATGGTATGGGGTTATTTGTCTAACATTAGTTTAAGTCACCAAAAGAAATTCCATTTTCCATAATTATCGTTCGTAGTGAAATTCTTGTTGGAAGACTAATTGGATCAAAAAATATCATAATTTTTTATGACATAATATGTGAAATGGTCATTATAAAACCCTAGTTTAGGGATTTTTATGTCACTAAAAAATCAAAATCCATATAGAGGTAATCATTTTTATACAAAATAACCCCTCAAAATTTCTTGCATTAATTTTTAATGGAGTCTATGATTTTTATGAAAAATATTTTACTACTCAGAGTGTATATAATTTTACATAGTGATACACCTATATAGTTCAAGACTCATGTTCTCCATTCATATTTAAATTCATAAAGCACATGATAAGAACATGTTGTAACTGAAATTGTTTCTTTAGTTCTTTTTCTATACAAAATTAAAATCTGTTAAATGAAATTATGGGGGATTTTGTAGAAGTGATTTAAATATAGATAACTAGGTTTTTAAAAAAATTACATTCATATGATATATAATGATTATATCACTAAAGTACTAACTTCATCAGAAGATATAAAGTTATGCAGAGTCCCTCAGAAGATGACAAAACTACTCCTGATGCAGATACAGCCGACTGAAAAGAATATGAATTCCAACCATTGATTATTTTTCTATAAATACTATTTCCTCAAGGATGAGAAGAAAAAACCTAATAAAAATCTCTGAAATAGATAAAAAGTAATTTTTTTGTCTTGTAACATCTTTTTTTATATTCTTCTTTCAATGGTTTTATATTTTCTCCTAGAGAGTTTCTCATAGATAATTTTTTTGTAATGATATCATTAGAAATTATCAGATTTATCAGGTTGTAATTATCTGTTTCTGATCATTATAATTGAGTTCTTCCATGGATAGGAAGAGTAATTCATCTTTCTAATCTGGTGTGATCATGGGATTCATGGGCTAGGAAGATGGAGTTCCTTCTAATGGGTTTTATTCAGGGAATTATTTGGATAGGATGAAAAGTATTTTAGCCATGGTAAAACGGTTCTCCTTACACATTAGATAAAATTTTGGTTTAATAATATCCTATAAAATAATATTTTTGATTGTAATCCAATACTCCGGGTTTTTTTATATTTTTTGTGCATATATTTTGTACTTTTTCTTTTATAATATTATTCTTATGTTACAAAAGTCTAAATTTATGTAGTGATTAATCAATGTTGTTTTATTTATGCTTAATTTGTATCATTTTAAAAAGATGATGAATTACCATTTAGTTTGTAATTACTTTTATATATGACTTTATCATAAGTTCATTATAAATATTAGAATAAATACTTAATATGGTTTTAAATTTTTATGTCAAATTTGATATTTCAATTTACCCTTAACCCCAACCCCCCCCCCCACCCCCACCCCACACACACCTCTTGGACCATACATAGCTTAAATATATTACAAAAAACATGGTATCGAACACTTTATCTACTAGGTTATATAAATTATATCTTTTAAACCAATACCAACAATTGGTATTGGAGAAAGTCTCTATATTTGTGACTGGTTCTAATGATAATTTTTTATTTTCCATTGTTTTATCCTAATTTTATCTTCATTTTCATTACCTTAAAAATTCCATGGAGATAAGAGTTCATTTTCTGATAGATAATATCCATATATTTTTTATTAAAAATCCAAATCCTAATCATCCTCAAATATTTTATGGAAATGATTATGAGTACTATAATGAGCATATAATAAATTTTATGGTTAACACAAGGGTGGGTAATTTTATTTTACTGAATAAAAAATATAACATTCTGAAGAAGTATATTTATATTTTTTTCAGAGATGAGAAGATTAAGTTTTTGGGAAACTATAACGTTTGAAATACTTTGTTATAATCCATGATGAGAAATATATGTATTCAGATATATTCTTCTGGGATATCTAACAAAATTTAAAAGAAGATAGAGGTGACTTATTTTTTTACTTCTAAAGTTATTAAAACTATAATAGTTATACCTCATGTAGAATATAATTCATATGATATTATATTAAGACATTCTATTCCTCAAATAAATCAATGTTTTAGAAATATTTTGAAAATTAAGAGAATGTAGGTTAGAAGGAGTTTGAATATGCTCCGATATTTGAAAAAGTTATAGATATACTTTTGAAGATGGTGGAGACTAAAAAATTTTATTAATGAAATGAAACATATAACTAAGATATGTCTTGAAGATTTTATTGGAAATCTTATTAAATATGAGAGTAGATTAAAAATATTTTTTGAGGAGAGAAGGAATAATGGAAAAGAATTTTTGTCTTCATCCAGTAAAGATACTTCTAGAGTTTTAAATATTTGACTTAATCTTAAAAAGAAGAATTATAAATATTCTTCAGATGCTAAAAATGTTGAATCTAGTAAAGATGATATTGCCCAATTATATAAAATATTGAATAATACTATTAAAATTATGAACATTAAGTATGATTATAAAAATTATAGAATAAACCAAAATGAAAATAGAGAATATTTATATAAGATCCTAGATTTCTAAAAACATTCCATTCATTTTTTCAAATACTAGTAGGTATTGAGAGGGTGCTTCAAGTATTTGACATGTTTTAGTTAGATTTTTTTCATGTTGTATTTTTTTAGGCTATATAGTCTAAATTTTTTTTATGTGGTTTCTTATATCATAGTATGGTCACTAGATTATCTATATATTATATCCTCCTTTTGTTTGTATTACGGATTATTTGTGTAGTCAATCTATATGGTCGATCAAGATGATTGATGATTTGTTCATACGGTTGTACCAATGGGTTTGGTCAATCCTCAGCGTCACTTCATTGATTATGCGGTTAAATTTATGATTCTAATGGTAGATCCTTATGGTTACTTCACATGGTCAGTCTTCATGGTCGGTTAACTACATAATAATAATAAATTTAGTTTTTCTCAAAAATAATGTAAAATTTCTTTTTAATGTAAAATGTGTAAATGTTAAAGGGAAAAGAGATATTTAAAACTAGAAAAAGGTAAGTAAATGAATATCTTTAAATTAAATTATATTTGGGGATTTAAATGATTCATGGAATGTGGAATTAAATTTAATTTAATTAAAAGTTTAATAAAAGAAAATTTTTACACCCTCTTTTAGAAATAACCGATCAAATCATATATGTTTTCACTTAAATGATAATTTCATTTACTTATTTTTTTTATTACTTTCTCTTGAGTCATAAATAATTTAACTATAATCTTAGAGTCTTTCAATCCTTATATGATCAAGTCAAATCCCTTCATGTGAGTTTCTATCATTCTCGCAAACCCCTCTATTATTGTTTTTTGGTGCGAAAATATTACTAAGCTCTCACAAGGTAGTGTATTAAATTTTTATCATTTAATTTATTAATAGTGTTTTTTAATCATTATAAAAATTATGTTTTTTAATAATATATGTTTAAACATAATTAGATAATTATTTTTAATTATCATGAAATAAAAAATAGATAACAGCATTCCATATTATAATATATTTTTCAAGAAAATTAAAGTAATAAGAATAAATAATTATTATTATTATATGTTGATATTTAATTTATTTTTAAAAACTATTGCATGTTATAGGATGAAAATATACTAACCCTACTCTTTATTTCACATTAATACTAGATTTAATAAATAATAATACACTTAATACAACCCATATGATCAATAAGTATAGTGTATTTTTTCATTAGGTATAATACATAGAAACATAAAATAGGGAGTATAACATCTTTACTGTAAACCACTTTAACATGGAAAAAATAATTCATTAAACTTAAAACTAAATGTGATAACTTGGGGAATAACAATGAAATGTGTGATATGTATATCTCAGTAAGGGATTAAACATATCTTAAGTGATAAATTTTAGACAATAGTCATATCAATGAGGAATATAAGGAACATGAATAATATGGCATGATATAGCATGATAATCCTACAATGGGAAATGTGACAACAACTTAAAACACCTAATCAGAATCATAGGTCAAGGCTACCCCCCCCCCAAGATATCATGGTGGAAAAAGTCCCACAAATTAATCATCTTTACTCCATATTTCAATGTGATGTATCATGATACTAAACCTTACCCATTTCATTAGAGTGTTATATGGGTGCACCCATAATATTCATATCATTATCCAACTTAAGTGTTCCATGTAGATCATAGAACATGGATTTATTCATCATAATAATTTATTCCATAATCATGGAATGTGGAATACAAACATTTAAGTACCCAATAAAAAATTATATGTGCATAAATTTGAATACCCCTGATAGAAAAATGGTTTTGGTATTCACTACTAAAAGTATTTCGTATGGAAAATCACGATGAAATTTCGACAACAAAATGGCATTGCATAAAAATTCATAAAAAATAGATGAAGGGATAAAAAGGGGATACTCATAATTTGAAAATCAAATGAGATGTAATAGGGACATGGAAATATATTTCCCATTTTTAGGAATTAGAAATACAATGTATAATTTAATAAATAAACCTGAATAAACCAGAGAAGTTGAGGATCCCTTACGGAATTCTGAAAAAGTAACAAATTATGTAAGGGTCAAAAGGAAGGATGATAAATGATACCTATTTAAAATAACATCAATTTTATAGTTATATAATGATTATAAATTATTTAAAATATAACCAATTGAAATTAAAGGAAATAATTTCAAAGAATGTGCTCGAAATTGAAAATGGATAGGAAGGTGGGGATCCTTTACTTGAGAGTATGATATAAAAAAGCTTGTGAAGGGATTAGTGAGGGATTGTGGGAACCTTGGGAGTAATCTAGAGAGTTTAGGCCAGAGTTTGGTTGTTCTTAAAGGATTTTGAGTGAAGATAAATGGGGTTGGAGTGGGTTTATATAGGAAAAAGAAGGATTTCTTTATTATTTCGGTTTTGGACTCTACATAACAAAATATACAAAACAAAAATCCATACCATGGTTTTTGACCGTATTTTTTTGAAAAATGGGAATTTATTTTATTATTTTATAAGGACTAGATCAAATTATAGAAATTGTATCTCCCTTGGAAGCTCTGATTAATGGTCCTAATGGGGTACAATCCTACTGGTTAAGGGCATCACTTCTTTTATTAATGTCATTTGGATTTTTTAAATCTATATATTTATACTAACCATGTGATCACTATTAATTGGCTATATTTTCAGTTGAAATGATACTTAATGGTCATTTAAATCCAATTGGATATAATAAAACAAAATAAGTACATGTTTTTTTATAACCATATTTCGTGATGCGACATATAAATAACTCAAAAGGGGGGATTTAATTTATAAGAGTTTTGGTCATTACAATATACCAACCTTAAAAAATTTCTCCCTAAAAAATTTAATTTCCCACACTAAAATATAATAAGGTAACTCTTATTAATCACCTCATCTGGTTCCCCTGTTGTTTATTCCAACTTTTGGTTTCTCCACATCACTATGGAAATGTGTGTTGTATTATTTCGTAGATATTTTTCTCTATGATCTTGGATATTTACTAGATACTCCTTAAAGGAAAGGTAATTCCCCAATAGTACCACCTCTGGATTGAGTATATATGAGGTGCCTAGTATGTACTTCCTTAAGAGGCATACAAGGAATTTATTACGAACTTGATATATGTTTTGTGGGAGTTATAGTCGACAAACCACAAATTCAATGCAATCAAGGATCTCAAAGTGGCCAATGTGTCTTGTACTAAGCTTTCCCTTATTCCCAAATCTTATCACATTATTCCATAGAGATATGTGGTAGAATACCATGTGTCCAACATTAACTCTAGGTCTTTTCAAAGACTGTGAGAATAGCTATTCTGTTGACTCTGAGAAGCCTAAATGCATTGCTGACTGGTATTAACCTTTTCCACTATTTCCTTTCCCATTTTTAGACCTAGCATTTTTAATTCCCCAACATCATCCCAACATGAAGGTGTTCTACACTCTTACCATAAAAGGATTCATAGGTATCCATTTGGATTTTTTAGTGGAAACTTTTGTTGTATGATAACTTGAACAGAGGATGATATTGGTTCTAACCTCATTTGATGTCTATAGAACATGATCACAACTTGTATTCTAGTGTATGAATTGTCCACTCAGATCGGCCATCAATTTGAGGATGACAGGCCATAATAAAGTATATATTAATGTTCGGAGCATGTTGTATACCTTTCTAGAACATGGAGATGAATATCAAATCTCAATTATACGCAATCGATAGTGGTAATCTATGTAGCCTTACAACCTCTCTGATGTATATCCATAAAAAATGATCCAGTGATAAGTCCTCTCAAATTGTGATGAATTGAAAATTCTTTGTAAGATGAACCGCAACAACCCATATAGAATTGTTTTCCCAGGATGTCTTCAGATGTATAGGGAAAAATTATATGGTGATGTTATCACATTTCCATATTGGTATGGGTAATGGTTTCATTATCCCCTTTGACTTCTGGATTTAAACCTTAACTTTCTAGCATACCATGGACTTTGATGTATTTTCACCAATCTCCTTCTTCATATTTTCTCATTGATAGCCTCACAGAGATCTTGATACATATCTATGCTTTATTGATGAATATAAAAGGTTGAACTATGTACAACATATAATAGTTCCTTATTTAAGTCAGGATTTTACGGAACACTTGGTATTGGCCCAAATCTCACAATTCCAAATTCATTAATTTTAAACAATAAGGACTTCCCCTTTCCCAGGTATTCCACCATTTGAATTTATAGATCTCTTATTTTATCATCCTTTAACCTTTCCAAGGAATATAGTAGAGAAATAATTTGTTAAAGGATAGATGATTTTCCTTTCTAGTTCTCATGTCCATCCATTTTTGGTCTAAGAATATTGGATCCTTATCAATTCTCATCATTGTTGAAGATGTAAGATACTTTCTGATTAGAGAAACTTCTGCAATATTTGATTTACTAAGAAGGTAGTGGATTAAGAATTCATAGTCATTTATTAGATCTAATCATCTTCAATGGTTCATATTCATATCTATTTGTGTGAATATATACTTAAGGATTTTGGGATCCAAATATATCTCACACTTTTCCCCATAGAGATAATGATGCCAGATTTTCAAAGTTAAGATCACTATAGAAAACTACAAATCATGTGTTGGGTGGTTCTATTCATGAGCTTTCAGCTGTCTAAAAGAATAGGATATGAAATTTTCATTTTTCATTAATAAAAAATTCAATCCCTTCTTTAAAGCATCACTAAAAACCTCAAAAATTTATCCACTTGTGTGTGGCATGAGAACAGGTGTAGTGATGGACCTACTTTTTATCTCCATGAATCTCTCTTCACATTCATCATTCTAAGAAAACTTGATCCACATCTTAGTTATCTTGGTAAGAGGGTTTAACAATCATGATAAATTTCTCACAAATCGGTGATAATACCCAACTAACCTAAGGAAACTTACGATATATGTCATTAATATTGGCCTCAGCCATTCTTTAATTGATTTTTTCTTTTATACTTCCATTGATATCTTATTTATTGTGATTATATGCCCTACTAAATACACTTAATTCAACTAGAACTCTCATTTATTGAACGTTTGATAAAAAATCTCCTTTCAAATGATCTTTAGAATAGTTCCCAAATGCTCCTCATGTTCCTAACTTATTTTGGAGTATATTAGAATATCATCAATAAAGGCTCCCATATATTTTCCAATGTAATCTCTAAAGACTATAATGATCAAGTACATAAAGGCTACTGGAGCATTGGTGAGTCTAAATGGAATCACTATGAACATATAATGCTCATACCTTGTATGAAAATTTGACTTCGGGATATCTTCCTTCTTCACCCTTACTTGATAAAATCCCCACCAAAGATCCACCTTGGAGAATTATTGTTCCCCATGTAGATGACTAGACAAGCCATCAATCCAAGTAAGAGGATATTTTTTCCTTTCCATGATCATGTTGAGTTCCCGATAATCAATGCAAAGGTACATTTACCGATAATTCTTCTTGAAAAGGAGGATTGGTTCACCCCATAGTGAAGAAATTGGGTGTATAAACCATTTATCTAGATTCTCTTATAGTTATTTATTTATAACCTCAAGTTCCTCCGTATAAATTATATATGTAATATTGGATAATGGACACACCTCAGGTATAAGATCGATTGAAAATTCAACCTCTTGTGTAAGAGGAAGACCAGGTAGTTCCTTGGGAAAAACATCAGTGTATTCCCTCATAATAAGAATTTATTTGAGGATGGTTCTTTCCTTACACTCAATAACTTATTCTACATACCCTTTCTCATAGAGAAATAATATCCATTCTTAAGATGATGGTGCTAATGAATATTCATCCTCCTCCTTGTACTTGTACATAATTTGGGGTTGATTAGCAATATGGAGACTGACTTACTTCTCGATGTAATTTTTTATGGCTCTATATAGGGAAATCCAATCTACGCCAAAAATTACAAAAAATTACACAAAAGGATGTATGATAATGTTCATTGGGTATTTTTTCCCATAAATTTTAATTGGGTAGGATTTCTATACAGATGATTAAATAATTTATCTATTTTTCATTCACATGTATACATCTACTTCCATGATTTGTGGTGGTATTTAAATATTTATACAAAACTTTGGTGGTATGATGGAATTTTTGGAACCAAAATAAAAATGTACCTTATCTATTATTGAATGAATTACTAGAATATTGGTCATCACTTTAGTGGTAGGATGCACCTTAGTGGTTGTGATGGGAAAATCTCACCCTTTCTACCCTAGAGGTTGTTGGTTGTCTCTGAAAACCCTTGTATTAAGGAATTTTTTTCAATGTTCTCTAGTTCCGTACAGTTGAACCAATTAAAAATGTGTTGAGGGTTGACTGGAGAATTATATCACTCCATCTCATTCACAGGTTTCTCATGTCGGTAATTTCTAGATATGTGTCCTTCCTTCCCACATAGAATGCATTTATTCTTTCCCCTTAGATAATTTCTAGGGTGCTTCTTCTTACACCATTAATAAGCGGAATGTTGAAATTTTTTGGCATTGTTTTTATTCATTGGAACTCTAGAATTAAATTAAACTTTACACTTTATACCCTCATGATATGCTTGAAATTATCCAATCCCCACTTACACTTTGAGGGAACATTGGAAAATTTTTTATAACTATCAAGGTAAAAAATCTCTAGGTATTTTTTTAGACAATATTTTATCCCACCAAAGATGTGGTAAACCTTGCATTTTGGAATAAAGAAAATATAGGGGGTGTATTGTCAATTTATTGTGAAGTTTTCCTCCTACGGCTTAATAGATTATTTGTATATTTTCTTGAGTTCAAGGAAATAATTTTCTAGCTTAAGTTGTAGAATACAAGGAAACTACTTATCAAAAAAACATTTACTTAAATTCCTTCCACTAAGGTCATTTAATCTCTTTCTTAGGTGTCGTAATTTTTATCAATGTATTCCACTGGTCAGCTTCTCCCTCCATATGATAAACATCCAAAAGAACATTCTCTAATTTGGAATATTGATGGATGGATAAGATATTCTCAATGGAGTTGATCTATTGTTCTATGAATAAGGGATTGTATGGTCCATTGAAATTGGGAGGTCTTTTTCACATAAATCTCTCAATAATAGCTTTTTCTATATTTTAAGGGGTTTTATGTTCCTCTTGATCTAGGATTTTATTCATAACCTGAGTCATCTGAGAGAGTATCTTCATAATGTTTGTGATTTCTGCTCTCATCAAATTTGGCATCTAGTTGGGAAAATCATTATATCTCTCACCTCATTTATTTTTTACCTGATTCCTATTATTTTCGACCATTGTCTATAATAAAAGGAAAATTAAGGATTATAATTTAAATCTATTAAAAACATAAATGGAAATCAAATGATATTAAAGGAAAAACTTATAAAGTACATTTATTTCTCTAACATATGAATTTATAGGCTTCAATCTATGTTATCCATGATCTATTTCCTAACATATATTATTATGGGATTTTTTCTTCCCTTAATAATGGTTTGTAATGATATTATTAATTTACCAAAGAATATCCCCTCATATTGTCAAAACAAGTTCAGAGTAAGGCCCATTTTGATAAACTAGGTTACCCAGAGTCAGACTCATAACAACTTGTCGAAGTTGTTACTTCTAGGTACATTTTTTCTAGAACCACATCAACTTATAGAATCTATAAAGGGATTTATTTTCATTATAAACAAATGAATCTATACTAATGTAAATTTAGGGGGTTTTTATACTTATTATTATCCCTAAATCATTCACTAGAGTTTTCTAATCATAATCCCAAAAATAAATAAACATTTACTCATATACAAAATATAACAACCATGTTATTTATCTAACATTAATACTTGATTTATTACATAATACTACACAGAATACAACCCGGATGATCGATAAGTATAGTATATTAGGTAATTATGAACATTACATAACAACATAAAATAGGGTGTATATAATATTTCTTGAAAACATATTTAATATTCCCAAAATACTCATTCGAACTTAAAATTGTCTGGGATAACTTCAATAAATACATAAGAAAGGGGTGAGATATAAATCTAAATAAGCGAATAAACATGGCATAAGTTATACATGTCAGAAAATAGTCATATCAATGAGGAATAAAGGGAACATGAATAATAAGTCAATATGTAGAATGATAATCATAACAAGGAAAATGTGGCAGCAACTTAAAACATTGAATCACAAACAAAGGTCAAGGCCAAAAAATCCAATACATTATGGTGGAAAAAGTCACATAAAGGAATCGGGTTCACTCCCTATCTCAACATCACAACTCATGATACTAAGAATTACCTAATGCATTGGATTTTTATATAGACGGACCAATCATATTCATATCATTCTCATGATTAAGTGTTCCACATAGATCATAAAACATGGATTCATTCAACATAATAATTTATTCCATGATCAAGGAATGTGGAATACATATCATTAATTCCCAAATTAAAAATTATATGTGAATAAATTTGAATTACCTTGATATAAAAACACGTATGGTATTCACTATATTAGTGTTTTGGCATGAAAAATCATGGTAAAATTTTAACAGCATAAAAATGTTACATAAAAATTAAAAAAAAGGTTGATGAGAGACAATGGGGTTTCCTGTAATTTTAACATCAAATGGGAAGTAATAGGTACATGTAAAGACATGTCCTAAATTTAAGAAATGGATATATAATGCGTAAGTTCATAAGGAAACTTGAAAAAATAATAGAAAGTGAGAATCCCTTATGGAATTCCAATATAGTAACAGCTTACTTAAGGGTCCAAATGGGGGATTATAAATGATCCATCATTCAAATTACATAAATGATAAAATAATTCAATGATTAAAAATGAAGGAAAATATAACCAATTGAATTTAAAATAACTAATTTCAAATAAGGTGCATGAATTTGAAAGAAGTAGAGAAATGTAGGGATCCCTTACATGAGTGTGTGACTTCAAAATATTGTAATGGTATTCTTGAGATAATGGGAGATCTTTGGGGGGACTCTAGAGATTGGAGGGAAGAGTGTTTTTTCAACAATGAATTTGTGTGAAGAGAAACAGGGGATTGGGTGGGTTTATATAGTATCAAGGGTTATTTCTATATTATCAATGTTTTGGAATCTACATAATTAAATATCAAAAACCACAAACCATACCATGGTTTTTTCCAATGGTGTCTACCAAATGTGAGTGGTTTTTATTATTTAATAAGGCAAAGGGACAATCCTTGAAATGTTATCTCCCTCAGAAGCTCTAATAAATGAGCTTCATAGTGTACGATCCTACTGGTTGAGGCCATCACTTCTTTTGTCTGATTTAATTGGATTTGTAAAACCCTATATTTATACTAACCATGTGATCACTATTCAATGGTTATATTATCAATGGTAATGATACATAACAGTCTGTTAAATCCAATGTGATATAATGAAACAAAATAAGTGAATGTGTATTCTATAACCAAATTTCATTATGAGCATCTAAATAAATAAAAATGTCTAATTTTATTTATAATAATTCGGGTTATTATAGATAATATTATTCTCTAAAATTATGTAATTATGATAAAAAGGGGAAATCTCATATAGAAAACAATATATTAATGAAGAGTAAAAAATAAAGGAATGTAGATGGTATTTCATGTTTCAATAAATGTACTAATTTATTTTATAACAAGAATTAATTTTTTATAAATATGTATATTTAATAATTGAAATATTAGAATTATTATTTTTATATAATAAATATTTCATGATACTAGGATTAAACCAATGGTTTGGATTTTTTGATCTCATGAGTTTTTATGATATTATTTATAATTACTCTTTATATTTATTAGATGGTTATATAGATACAAAGTTGGGTTTTTTATCTTGATTTAATCTATTGAAATGAATAAACAACTTAAAACATGTAATATTTAGTTATTAAATAAGTAGTTTTACAATTTATTTATTATTCATCCTTCAGATAGTTTGAACATAAGTATGGTACTTAAAGTAGGAATATGTCGATTTCTCGCTATTATTAACAATTTATTATAGGTTTCTTGATTATAAAAAACTTTGTGTACAAAACTAGTTAATTAAATGCATTAATTCAAATAGTTGGTTTCTAAATATATTCATTTGGTGTTGAGTGATCCCATTCTTGTTTGCAGGAGTCTTAGCTATTCTGATGCATTAGCCTTAGTTACCTTTGTTTTGTGGAGGAAATATATTTGATATCTATTTATTCTCTAGGATAATTAAATCATTGATGTGACTATTTTTTAATTGTTAATGGTTGTTAAGGCTGATGGGAAAAGGGATAGATACTTAGGGTGACAATAGTGGTTCATTCTGGTGATTATAGGGTCGATTATACTATGTAAAATGGTTTGGGAAAAACACTGGGGTGTTCTATATGAGTTCAAGGTGGGTATTTAACATTTAAATATATAAATTTTTAGATTATTTTAAATGGTTATATTTCCTGGTATTATCCAATTAGTTTCCAACAACTTCATGTAGTTCAACTTTATAAATAGAAATTTTATTTTTTGTAGTAGTTTAGGATGGGTATTATAGTACCCCTGTCATTATGATATGATAAGTATATATAATAAAATAATGTGTTACTTATTAGTGTTTATCGATGATGATGAAATAATTGAAAATATAAGTATGAGAATTTTGGTGTCGAAAGCACTAGACATAGATGATTAAAATATTAAACAGTGAAATAAAAATATTAATTAATGGGAGTTCAGTAAATTAATAATGATCTTTAATGATTTTATAAATGTCTCACATCTAGACATTAGCAGTTTTAGTGGGGTGACTTCTCTAATGATATATTTATATGGGTTTAAGGGTAGGTAAATTCTCTTCTTATGGTTTTTTTTAATGTATTATATATTTATGGTTCCATAAGATAGACCAACCATTTATATTGAGAAACTAACACACAAATGTTATTTGGGGTGTTTACTTCATACTCTAGGGTGGAGCGGGAAAATATAGATAACTTCTCCCTCTCCGCTTCTCCCCCTTTGGCTTTAAATTATTTTTAGTCATATCCCAAGAAATAAGAAACCATGATATATTGTTTATTTCTACCTACACATTGATTTATCTCAATTTTAATATACATAAATGTGTGAGCTATATCAACTTCATATTATATAACATACTTATATCTAGTCCTAGTAGATATGGCTTCCCATGGGTGTAGGTGTGTTGCCTATGATGACTTATGGTATATTTAATTTTCATGGTTTGTAGTGGATTTTAGACATACACATGGTTATAGACGTGATGAAGGTGATGAAGTTTCAATAATCATAGGATACAAAATGAATATGATATAATTTTGTGATATTACAGATAACTTATGGAATGTATAAACACAATGTGTTCTTTATTAGGGTGTGAGAGAGAAAACCCATAGGGGAAGTGAGAGCAGGGTACCTATATTTATATATATCCTTTTATAAAGAATATTTTACCTTTTTGAATTACTTCATGAGTGACACATGGTGGGGATGGGAAACAAAATTTTCCTTCTTCTGTAATGTGTTAGTTTAATTTGTTTATCCATTTGGATTTATTATTCTTATTTTACATTTTTCATAAGATTTTTTAGGGTCGATATTAATGGGTATACATATTATGCTCACCATACAATCATATTGGTGATCTATTTTTTCATTACTATATTGAAATGTTTTTTAGGAGCTATTAGATCTTTGTGGGTGCTACTGAGGATTCATTTTTGGTACTTTTAGTTGTTTCAGTTCTATAGGAAATTACATGTACTAATATTGATTATTTATTTACGCATGGTGTTAATTTGTGGTTTACCTTCTTATCTCTTATTTCTTAAATTTTAATTGAGGTTAATGCCTCCCATGTTGGTGATTTATATACTCTCATTGCTAGTCACCAATACTTGACCTACTAGAAGTGGGATCTGATGGTCATTATCTTTTATTTTTAGCCATCGGTCTTGGAGATGTTCTTTTAGAGGGCGGGGTCATCAAATAATGGAATAAAAGATAATTATTGATAGATATGATAGATTTTGGAGTTTAGAATATGTGAGTATTCATGTTTTGGTAGGGAAATAGTATTTTTTGCTCTTGGTATGTGATGTATAGAATTGATTCTAGATAGGAAATGTGATTTTAAGGCCTCTATATTCTAACACAAGGACCATCAATTTTACTAAACTTTCTAATTCACGTTATGTTTCATAGGGGTTATAGAACTTGGTGAGGATCATGAATCATTATTGTTTCTGTTGGTAAGATGATGGGAATTTGGTTAAAATGAATTAATTAATTTACTTTAAATGTTTAACATACTTGGCTTATAATGTCCTTGTGTTTTCTCTTTTATAAATATGGATCTATATCGAAGTCTCTACTAGGTTCGTTCTGAATATAGTTAGCGGGATGTTCTATAATATCACTGTATTGTGGAGGTTGATAGTGACAATACCTATAGGATGACACTCTAAGATTTTTAGCAATAATGAATATATTTGTATGAGGTTTTCTATTAAATTAATAGTTATAGTATTGTATATAAGAGGAGGATATTTCCATAAACATGATTTTTTCTCAAAAAGATAACTTAGTTTCTTTGGTTGTGGTGATGTTTCAATGATAGGCTTGATAGTGGTGTATTTTTTCCCTTAGGGATCACTATGAGCCATTTTTTGTGTGAGATAAGTTCAAAGATATGTTCTAGGATGAGATTTTATTTCAAAAAACTAAGGTATCTTGTCGATGGGAAATTATCACCCTTCTTCTGGGAAGTTTTAATATGTGGTAGTTCAGTATCTAATAGAATAGCATTGTAGATTATATTTAGGACCTTATTCAAAGTGAGGAAATTAGGGTGATCTATTTTGAGGTGTCTTTCATTCTAGAGATCTATTTTTAGGCCACCATATTTATGTTGAAAAAAAAATTTCAGGTGCTGGAGAGGGAATAGTTCATTGAGGGTACATTGGCCATAACCAGGAAATCATAGGATGGGATTCACTATGATTTTTTCTAGAATGGATCTAGGATATAAATTTATTATTTTACTAGTTACAAGATGAAATTTCAATCAGTAGAGAGAAGGTTTTAGTCTTATTCAATTATTTTATTTTTTTAGAAGTTCTTGAAACTATTCCATTAGGACATGCATGTTTTTTTCTTATATAGGTCATTTCCATCAGAAACTAGAAATTTTGACCATCCTTAGTAGTAATCATACATATAATGACCAATTTCATGATTATATAAGGTTCCAATATTATCATGGGGTTCTAGATTACGATCAGTAAATACGTGATGGGGTAGGTAGATTATTGTCCTATGACACCCCTTATCCTCAAGGATAGTGTGTAGAGTGTGGTTGTGTAGGTGGTCTCCATCATGGCTAGAGAGGTCATAGATCATGATGTGGTCAGATTCATACCTTATCAATTCTAAAACTAAGTGATTCATACACAGTGTGAGTTATTATCTTCCTACTTTCTAAATAGTTTAATATATTGTTTGATTGAGGAGTTACGCACTCTTTTTTAAACCATATTTGTTTCATTATTTGGGACTTGAGAAATATATACTTCTAGTTCCATATGTATTGACTACGATTATAGGAGGTCAATAAATCTTTTATTACATGTGATGAGATTTTGAGTTTGTGTTATGGTAGCACTGATCTCGAATATACAACCCATGTTTACTGATACAACCATTTTATATCATCCACAACATGGAATTTTTATATTCTATGAATAATATCATGGATTTATTTATGATTCATTTCATATTCTAGAATACATATGGAGATAAAGAGGTGTGTTTTCTCAAAGAGACCCTAAAATGGATTAGAGGTCTCTGGAGTCTCTATCTTCTTTTATTTTTGGGCTAATGTCGGATTTAGTGGAAGATCAATCGGTGATGTTTCCAAGACTTGTTAAAGAGTACATTGATTTCTTTCCAAAAGAGGTTGTGACAACACCCCCACGATGAGATATTGAGTTTGGGATATAGATATTTCCATATTTTTCTTCTATATCAATGCATCCATATTGGATTTAACATTTTTTGATTCAAAAGTTATATATTAGGATAGATGATCTTCAATAGAGAAGATTTATTCAACCTAGTGTGTTACCAGGAATATCTCTAGTTCTATTTTTGAATAATTCAGGTGTTTGTCTCTTATTGTGAGTGGACTATCACCATTTTAATTAAGTGAGGATGAAAAAACATTATCATATACCATGTATTAATGATTTATTTTTTCATTTGAAGGTATTTATTTAGCTCTTGAGGATCTATTTGTTGTCATTATATCATCAAAAGTGAGTGAATGATAAGAATATTCCAAATACTGATTTATGATGTAATTAAAGGAAATATAAATTAATTGGGATGCCTCTTGATGTGATGAAGGATCTATCTATGTTCATGGGACTGATAAATGTAGTGCTCCATGATTTCCTAGGTCTCTTCATTGTGGTAATTATCAGAAAGATTCTTATGTTCTCTTGGTTGTATGAGGTTCATATAAATTATTTGTAAGATATGTATAGATTTTTTCCTATCATGAGTAGTTTAATAAGTTTTAAATGTTTCTGTTCAAGTTCTATGAGGTCCATTTCATGGGGAATGTCATGTCTTATCATGGAGTAGTTTTAGATCCTTTAAAGATTGAGGTTGTAGTTTCTTCGGAATCCCCCAATAATATTTCATATGTAAATATTTTTCTTGGTCTCATCAGATACTAGATGATTTTTTTGTAATTTCACCTGGATGATAACTTCAATGATAGTTTTTAAAAGAAGGGATAAGGATTTTGTGTGTACTGGAAAGTTTCAGGCAGCTTTTGAGTATTTAAAATAGTATTTGGTCACTTTTTTGTTCTTTAATCTACCAGATGAATGAATTTCCAATTAAGTTTATAATAATTCTTCATGCCTTGGATTTGGGGTTTTTTTATGTGTCGGATGGAATTTATCTGTTATGGGTCTCAGAAGTTGTAGCCTCATGAATTTAACAATTCCACCATGATCTGGATCTTGTTGTAGATTTGTTAACCTTTATGTTATTGGGGAATTATCTCATTGGTGAGTGTTTTATAGTCTTCACAGATCATAATAATGTGAAGTATGTTTTTTCTATTGTGATTTTATTTGTAATAGTGACAGTGTATAGATTTTATGAAGTATCATGATTTTGATATTTAATTTACACCTATTAAATGGAATTTTGAGGTTGATTCCTTGAGTAGAAAGTTTCATGGTGGTACTATATGTGACTCTAGGGAATCTTAGAGAGAGGTGGAAAATTTTACAGAATTAACCCTTAACATGTGAGTATTTTATGGTAGATGATGGCTTTATCATATTAAGGTGAAATAGTCTTTAGTTAAACATATTGATGATTCCCAGTTGTAGGATTCTGAGGCATAGAGTTACACCCCCAGTTTGATGTATATTAAATTTGACAATACTATTGTTAAGCCTTTGTATTTTTTTGTCTTTAGAGAGAATTGGTGAGTTTCTCATAGATTTTGGAATCAGTTATCAATTTTAGGGTTCAACGAGAGTAAGAACATGTTGTGGGGGTGGGCGTGTTTTGCTGAGATTTTTCTTATACAACATAGGGACACCAGAATTATAGATTCTTTGGGGTTGGTTTGGCCCATGGTTCCATAGGATGATTGCTGTAAAACACGGCCACAGTGGACTTACCATGCCATAGTCTAGGGAATCATGAGATAAAAATGGAAATGGCTTTTACAACATGCCATAGTGGTTGGCCATGTTTCACCTCCTATGAGTCTGGTTATTGAATGAAAAATGGTCATGGTGGACACCACCCGGCCATGGTGGTGATTAAACTAGTTTTGAAATAACCAATTCACATGAAAATCTTGTGGAAGTAGTTATTTATCATTATCTAATCTATTTGGGAGATATTTTAATGAGGTTTTTGGGTAGAAACTACCTCTTATAACCTTCATATTCCCCCTATTTTAGGTCACACATATGTGGTGATTTAGGGTGAACCACTTGATAAACTCTATCTATCCAATTGTAGAGTTTTTTGAGGTAATTTATTGGTGTTTTAGTTTAATTAACTTTTTTTTCAAATGTCAAAATCAGTTATAAGAGGTAGGTGGATTCTCTCTCTCCATCACATCTGCTATAACTTGAAGGCTTATATTTATTATATGTATTTTCTATATTTGAAAAGGATATGTTTAATGGTTTTATAAAGAAAACCCCTCTCAGTTTTTTGTTTTGGAATCATAATTATATTAGTAGTATTTGGAAAACCCCTTTGAATTATGGTTCTAAATTATGGTTTTTCTTTCGCATAATAATTATTTACAACATGATTTTTTAAAAGAAATAATTTATTTAATAATGAATTTATATGTAATTAATTGGTGTGAGAAATTCGAAAACATGGTTCGCATGTGTTCATAATTACATTGGGTGCGGTCTTGTTGGTATGAACCTGGAATTTGATTCTAGACTAGAGGTGTGGTAAGGTATATTACCATTTGATGACTTGGTGAAGGATGGATCACTGCTCGTAGGTATTGGGATTTCCATCTGGTATGCATGTGTACACGAATGGATGGATTTCATGTGGGTATGGAAAATAATTTTTATTGATAAATAGTTCTTTGTTTAAATTAAATTTTTTTGAAATTTTTAAACTATTTATATGTTCATATATTATAAATAAATTATATCTTAAATTCTGAGCTAGCATGTTATTTTCAAAGTGGTGTGAGTTAAGAAGTCTCCTAGGGAAATCCTATTGGGTATGATTACTCACCACCAGTATATGCACATTGGTCTATATACAAAAATGGTTCTTCATGGAATATTTAAAGGAGAGTTATCTTATTTTACTGGTGTATCATCGTGATAGTACATGCTTGGGATTTTTGTAGTATATTGGAGTTAGCTTATGGAGTCGTCGAAGAGATTCTATATCGGACTCACTGCATTGGGATGTTTTTTTGATTTTGTTTGGATGAAATATTTCACATTGTTCTCCTACTATAATATTAATATTCTTTCAGTTTTTCATTTGAGTTTTATTTCTTTTAACTCATGCATAATATGGTTGGTTTGGTTGTTTTTATTTTGTATTGAAAGGTTTTTTTAAGGTAAAATTTTCCACCAATGTTGCGCTAAGACCTTGAAATTTATTTCCATCCTTTTGTCTCATGGGAATGTCACCTAAGGTTAAGAGAACCTCTAACCTTTCCCAAGCCAATGGGTTGGACATGAATGTTACAAAGGGTCATTGTTTTGGATATAACATCATCCTGGGATGGTAATAATATGATAAGCAATGTCATAAATAAAATTCATAGATTAAAATGATGTAGCTAATATATTTATACCAAACTTCATGTTACCAGGGTGGTCCATATACAAAGGGTGTTTTAGAAACCTATAGGTGTATTACCATCACATCATCATGGGTTTATCAATTGATTATAGAATATCATTTTGTAATAATGAGAATTCTGTCTATGACTACATCGTTCATATTATGTATGATACTCTTTGGAAATTTGGCATAATGTTTTATTTTTTTGATGAATTGGAATATTCTATGCCTCCAGTTTAATACTCAGTGATTACTAATTTGTGTTTTTTCTATCTTTAGAGAAATATAAGTGGTTAGATGATCTAAAACCCACCAAAGAAGTCATAATAGAATGTGGTTTCACCTAAACCCCAAGTGAACCAGTAGCTTGTTTAGAGCTTCTTGTAGCACCCCCCCCCCCCCCACCACCCCCCCCCCCCCCCACTCCGACCCACAGTCCAGGATCCAGTGCTGAAAACACACAATATACAACACTTTATTTGATACACATACATGATTACAATATCTTTCACACATTTACAATACAATGACCTTTAAATTTAGATTTTTTAAAATAATTGTGAAAATTTTATAACTAATAAATCTCAAGTATTCTCATCAAATAGACACATTTTATTCTCTGTTATAAAATAAGAATGTAAAATATAAAGTATCTTCAACATTTCCCATATATTATCCATAAAATATTCACTTATATACTTATCAAACATAATACACTTTTCCATAACCTCTAGAAATGTAATAATTATATAGTGTGAGCTCAACCTTTAACAAAGGTAAACATAATCACAAAGCGTAAAATGAGACATGTGAAGGATAACATCATTCTATAATAAGAATGATCTTAATCATGGAATCATGGAATAAATAGATGATATCATATAAAATGTTTCAAATAATGATCATAATGTAATATTAGGATATCATAAGAATGTGGTGATGACATAAATAGGATATCATAAGCATAATTCAAGGTTTCATGCCTCGTTAACATATCATACTTGGCTAGGAAAATTAACAACACAATATAGTTTTCTAGTATCACTACCCACACACCATGATATATCAAGATTTTTAAACATTTCCCAATACATTCAGGATCTATATAATTTAAATCCCACCCATTACATAACAAAAATCATACATATGTGTGACACATGGTTTCAATCGACATATTATAAAAGCCTAAGGAAATAAAATGGGATTTATATCCTTTTTAAGTGGTTCCCTATGTACGAATTCATGATCATAGCAATAAACATGACATGAAAATCCCATGGAAAATAAATGGGTATCCTATTACTTTAAGCATCATTCTCAGAAAATACACTCAATAAATTTGATTACACATATGAAATTTACACCATATATGAAATCGATTTACATTATAGATAAATATTTTCCAATAAATCTACACATTATTAATGAAGGCCTAAAACCTTCAAGAAAGTAATTAAAAATAGTTATTTTATAGAGGAAATAATTTTAAGTAAATAATGCATATACGGGTGGATGATTTGGAAATACAAAAAAAGTGTTGGTTCATACAAAATATGTTAAGTAGAATTTCATAATCTATCTAGATAAATAGTTTTATGTTATAATTTCAATAATATCATTGATCGAGTATATGAAATATATAAATAACAAAAATAAATCATTTGGAATTTTTTTTGAAAATAAGAATTCCCTTTTTCCTATGAAAAAAATTAAAAAATGATGATTTTATTAAACCATGACAACAAAAATTTACTTTTTGAAAACTTGAAATGGTAGTGAGAAAGTCTATTAGAAAAAAACAAAGGTGTCCAAAAGATATGTTCATGTGAAAATGTGTAAAAGAGATTCCTTGTAATGCCCCGACCCCAGTTACCCAGAGTTGGTGCATTATTTTAATACATTGACATGATTACAAGGAATCAAGTCCCGAAGGACCTGTTAGTTCAGCAGTCCTGGAAAATAGATTAAATACATGAATGTTACATTACGCATTAAAAAATAAAACACAACATAAATTATCCTTTGATAACGCCATTAATCCCCAAGTTTAACTCTGCTTATCAATCATAATACACTTCTTGGAATCTTGGTAAAATAAAACATAAGAAAGGGGTGCTCTCAGATTATCAGTAAGGGTAAATAATATAGCAGAAGCTATAAACTTTTAAGGAAGGATTTGTAATAAAAACAAAATTCTTTTTAAACATAAACTTGACATAATATGAAAAAAAAATCAAACATTACCATATAAACATGCACATGGATATTCTACTAGTCGAATAATCACATGTCATAACGAATTTCATAATGAGGGAATGCCTGATGCTGGACATCATTACCACATAGTCAAGGACTCGTGCCAAGACTAAAAATAAAATTTTTGTCAAGGCCTTGTTCCAAGAAACTAGTTTGTCTCATTAGACCTATCGATGCATCGAGAAGCTATAGCGGGCTCCAACCGTCACTTACTAATTCCACTGCATTCCTCATATGAAAAAGTTGAAACATAACAAAAACATTCATATTTAAACTAGCATACGAAATGTCAATACATTAACCATAAAACATGAATGGTTTAAAAATAGAACATACACAGTAAAATATATCATAACTAATTCAATAAAACATGTAATATTTTATTATAATAAATCAACCTCAATCAAAAATAATATCTTGTAAAGGATGTTGACATAGTTGAAAATGATGAGTAAAAATTTTTGAGAGAAATATACTTTTTGTAAAATAATTTAAAATTCACAAATTTATAAAGGAAGTAATTTAAAATAGATTTTTTAATCAAAGTTTTCCATACCAATTTTAAACTTTTGAAAACAATTATCATTTCAAAACATTCTTGTCCATATAAATAATTCCTTAAAATAATTTTGAAAACATAGAAATTAATTAAAAAGGTTTAGAAAGATAAATCTTTAAAACATTTAAAATTATGATCTTGATAAAGAGTAATTTTTAAAAATCCTTAAAATATTCATTTTGAAATCATTTTTATGAAAATGTACGTGGATTATAAAAATTTCTTAGTAAATACTCACACAAAAACAATCTCAGATAATAATGAGATTATGGAATTAACCCTTACCTTGAACATTATTTTAGTCAAGGGTACATTTAACCTCCTGTATGAATATATTTTAACGTTATTAAATTATACCAGAACCATATTAGTATTTATGATATCGTACATGATTCATTTATGACTTTATACTACCCATTTAATAATAATTTCAATGTTAAATTAACATTTCGAGTAACAATCGCTTTCTTTATCGTACATGTTTTAACTTGTTACTCTTGATTGTATCACTTTGATCAAGATTTAAATACTTCCTGAATATAAAATTTTTTTTATATATCATATATATTTAGAATATAAATCTGTATAATATACATATATATGAAATGAAAAACACCTTTTATGGAGACGGTAGTTCGTACGTATGCATAAACACTGTTTCCATTTTCATATCGTATTGAACGGAACTAAGTGAATAAGATATATGTATTTACATATATATATATATATCTCCAGTGGCATTATTATGTCATATATTACATACTTATTAGTAATATATATTTTTATAATTGTCGATGGATGTTGAACGTGGAAATGAATCTCATCGCGTCGTGGAGACGATAATCTGTATGTACGCACGAGCGACAATATAATTTCCATAAAGGTGTGGAATTGGAAGGTATATTAATTTTAAAGAGACATTAGCATGATATTTTAATTATTTATATACATATTACTCATCATTATATCCATCCAAATAATATAGTTCTGAATAATAAATTACACCACGTCATGGAGACGGTAAGTCGTACGTACGCACGCATGGTGACATTATCATTCATAAGATGGATAGAATAATGAATATAGTTGTTCAATATTTATAATAAAATCATAGTATATATAAGATACTGAGTTCATTATTTTATAATGGAAACAACAAAGAAAGAGTAAGTTGAGGAATAAGAGAACTTGAAAGAGGGTGGTGAAATCATTGCCCCTTCTTTGCGTTCTTCCTTTTGATTTGATCAAAAGGGCTCTTTAGGTTGGATTTCTGACCAAAGTAAGGCCTCTTGGATGAATTTAAGATAGTTGGGAGGATATTTTGGTATGTTTTGGCCGATCCAAATGGCTTTGGAGGTTTTAATTTGAGTGAAGGGAAAGTTCCCTTTTATAAGATGGGTGAGGGGCACCTTTGGAAAAACATAAAATATTATTTTCTAATAAATTAATATTCGGTTCATAATGTCTCCAAAGTGACTTATTTTGAGGCTATGGTGTGGATGGTTCGAAATCCTCTCAACAAATAGGTTTTATATAAGTTTAGGTTACCATTTTAACCTTATCATTTATATTTAACTCTAAGTTAAATAATTTTACTTTTACTGTGTCTTCTTGTATTCTTACACTATATGGTTAATTAACTTACTATATACTAAAAAAAGAACCCATATTGGTTAATTAATGTCATATATATCATTATATAAGTCTTTTGGAAAAACTGTAGATTATTAAGACCATTATATAAATTAATAATATAATATTTGTTTTAAAAACAATTTTATGTCAATTTTGACACTATTTGGTATTTGTTTTTTGTTAAAAAAATAAAATCATGATTACTTCAAAAAAAATACATTGAATCAATCCTAAAATGTAACATTCACCTCTAAAATTCGTGGATGTCATATGAACTTTGAAATTATATTTATTTTAATATTTATAATACCATTTATTTGATTTTTTCATTAATAAGGCAATTACTACATCATCATTTTGTCATTAATAAATTTTTTTATTTAATATTTCAAAATTATAAATAAAATACCATTATTTTAGAAATATTTTTATCTTTATAATGAATATTTATAGTCGAATTTTACTTATTTATAAATCTATATTAAAAATAGTGTAGTTATTAAACTTGGATTTTGACTCTTTTAACTTTTCTTTAAATAAAATAATAATAAATATCTTAATCTAATCCAAGTGGACATAAAGGGTCATATTTTATTCCTAAGGTTTTTTTGGTCAAATTAAGCTTATCCAATATAATTAGTACATGTGTTAGGTAATAATAATATCATTTTTAACCTTAATTACCCTATTTACTTTTAAACGTGGTAAATATAAGTAAAAAGTTACGATTCAACAAAAATTATTTTTATCTTATTGAACCACATTTTACTTACTGATATCAATCGTGTCTCTATAATTTTTTAAATTCCACTCACAGAATCGGTAAAATTAATTTTTATTTGAATTCGCAAATTCTCCTAGGAGGTGGGTAAAAGATGATGAAAAGTTCTAAAAAAATTTGTATATCTAAAATTATTTTAAATTGACTCAAATGAATTAAATGGAACATATATAGGTATTATGTATCGATTTTTAACTAAATTAAATTTAAAAAAATAAATAATTATTTAAATAAAAATTCCGTTTTAAACGATAACTCAATTGTTTTTTCACAATTCATCAAAAATTGAACATTTTCAGAAAAATACCAAAAACTCAGCCTAGGATAATTTCGATATTCTGAATCCAAAAATGAAGGCTATTTTACCAAATTGAAAACATAGATGTTTCATTTGTTAATTTAAAATTTATTCTCGTTGTCAAAACAAATAGCGTGTTTTTATGAAACAATAACTATCAAAAGATTGACACTTGTTTATGTATAATTTCAATGTAAAATTTACTCCAATGACCAAAATTGGATTAGAGGGTAAAAATATAATCTAATTATACTTTCAAAACATTAAGATGTATAATTCAACCCAATAAATTATTTTGATTAAAAAAGTTATTTTCAGTTAAAATATAGTATTTTTCACTATTCACTCCAATATTAAAGTTATCAGAAAAACACCAAAAATTTATAGAAACTAAATTATTATGTCCTGATTCTAAAGAAGAAGTTTATTTTTTCAAATTTAATATATAAAAGCTTCAAATATTTGGTTTAAAAAGGGTTCTCCATTAAAAGGCGGTAAAATTGCATTTTTTTTAGAAAAAATTCTTTTATCTGAAAAAAATGAATTTGTTCTTACATTATGTCAAAAAAAACTCATAATATGGATTCTAAAATTATAAGGACTATATAATGTTCAAAATTCAGTAAATACTATTCATAACCACTTTTGAATGGCTAGTTTGGTAAGTCGTGATGCGCTTGAACTCAGTGTTGCGTGTAGTGTAAGTTATTGCATTACTTTGAAGAAATAACATACTATGAAATCTTGGGGTGTTTCATTCTTCCCTCCTTCAATAAATTACATCCTTGCAATCTGAAATTGTTCTTCAAAAATAAAAGGTTGAAAATAGAAAATACCTTTGTGGTAAAACACACATCGGAAATTGGGTTAATAAAATTTTGTCTTAATAAGAGGAAAAGGGAAATGAAAAAGTCACCACCAAATTATGATCTCGATTAAGAAAAAATTGGTGGAAATTAGAGACATATAATTGGAGGAAAACGTAAATATTTATATGGAGTGATTGAGGACATCAATCACAAACAATTTTAGAATTTTGGGCCTCAAACCCACCAATCTATGATGATTTAAAATACCATCGGTTCAAAAAACGTAAGGTATTAGGATAACACATTTTTTATTTTAAGGCCCCTTCCCTAATTATAATAACTTATTTATCCATAAAATAAAAGGGAATATATATATATGTGTATATATATACTTGAAAAGAATAGTTTCATCCTTCAACTAATTCCTACCAAAAACTCATCTTTCACTCTAAAATATTTCAATATATATATATATATATGTATTCCATTTATCCTAATCATATAGGGTTCCAAAAATAATGAATTTATAATTCACATATCAGACCCTTATAAACAAACTACATTATTCAATCCATGACATCATGTGAGTCAGTGATAGGTGATACACCCTTTCCTCCCTTCAGTTGTAGGTTCAAGTCTTGCGGCCTTGCCGGACATGACGGGTTGCCGCCCGACCTCTGGGTTATCATTTTTATGGAAATCCAAAAATATCCTTAACAATAGTATCCAATTTCAAACTTAATCAATTCCAACCTTATGAATTATCCAAAATACTTATATCCAAACTCTCATTCCAATGTTTATAAGGAAGTTAAACATAATGCCGATCCTTTTTTCTTGGTAATAACATTTGAACACATTCATCGTGTATTTTTTTACAACACTACAACATCTTGAATTACCAAAATCAATCATCCCTTATTCCAAAATCACTACCTTGTTATCAGGACCATATTAAGAATTACCTATCCTTTAACCATTTATTTTCCGAAAAGTGTATCTTACTATTAAGTCACTTTTTTTAAAACAATATAATCTCAAATCCTCAATAAAATAGTACTGCAGTACAATCCATAATTATCTCCATAATTCATGTAACCAATATATTATTGATACAACACTCAAATGAAATAATTCTATAATAACAACATAAGAACACTAGTCATTCTTCTTCATAAGAGGTTGTATTATAACTTTATTATTATCCAATAACATCATTTGTGGCATACTCTTATGAATGGGACATTGATTCAGGTAGTGTTTCAACGCCTTGCAGATGAAGCATTTTACATTTAAAAACAATTTCTTACCCTTGCAATCACATACTTAGTATCCTTTTTCTCCACACTTATAACAAACTCTCATTCCCTTCAAGCATTTACCAATGTGATTCCTTCCACATTTATCACATATTGGAAAATATGTCTTTCCCTTGTTCCCTTTATCCATTTTTCATTCTACCAGCCTTTTCTTCACTGGCTTCCCCTCAAAGCCACAGGATTCTGAGAATTCTTTACTGATATTATTAACACATGATACTATTTATTCATATGATGATAATACGTGGGAGACTATTTCCTTTCTAAATGTTGGGTTAATACCATGAATGATATGACCCTTCTTACCCTTTGGATCATACGTATTGTTGGAGTTCCCATTCCTTCTACTGGGCGCCATTTCTAAACAATGGCATACACTAGGTCAGTTTATGAATCGCAATTCATAATTCCAAAGACGTAAAACACCTAACGTAAATTGAAAAGTTTTTGGATATAATCCATAATCACAAAAATGTTTTCTTTGATGATGTATTTTCACCACCTGCCTTCACCAAAAGGAGGGAAGGGTCAGCAGATTGTCAGGCCCTTACTTCTTTAAGTTGAAGGAGAGATAATGACCTGTGAGACCCGCCTTCAATAGGTCCCGGAGTGGCGCCTAGCACCAAGGGTATAGAAATTTCTCACAAATGGAAGGCATTACCCCTTTTTGTTTTATAGGATCGGGAGATAAGATGATGAACTCAAGAACACCAAGGTAAAAGAAAAGTAAATCCAAAAGTAACCATTCCCACATGCATGTTCCAAAAGTAAAAGCCACAAAGTAAAAAAGGTAACTATAAAGGTAAGTACCCAAGATGAAAAGCAACAACTGCAACTACCCTAATGGTCCGAGCTAGTATGGTTCTACACGATCCCCGAAGTCCTCCTGGAAACCTGAAAGTAGTTTTATATACGTAGGGTGACCATACAAGTACACTCAGTAGGGAAAACCAAAGACTCTCGTGCACAAATGGGGGAACGTACTAAAGTCCCGTGAAAAAGGAGTAAACCAAACACCTATCAAGGTAAATTATCCACCAAAACCTCACCAAGGAACACTCCCCAAGTAATTCAAGTCAAGTAATATATATAATCAGAGCACATTGATGTTTGGGTACCCCGCGCCACTTTCCCACTGGTTATTGAGACATCCTACGCATCGGACCAATCCCGCCATTCTCACCGCAGTCCCATAGCCACACCCACCCACACACACATGGTCCACAACCATACACACTCCCACTACCAAATCATGCCTGCAAACACCTGGGCCACAACTATCACACATAACCACGCCTAAAGACACTTGGGCCTCATCCCGAAGACACTTGGGAAACCACCTGCCGCACACACCTGGCCAACCATCACACTACCCCGCCCGAAGGTTCATGGGCTAATAATGAACCTCAGGCCGTCACAGCCTACCCGAAGAGACTTGGGCTATCCGGGAAAGGGAGAATAAAAGGAGCTAATAATCAACAACTAATAATAGTGTTGGGAAAAACACCCACCCCCATGAAATGGGGGTGTTCGGCACTAAGTGCTCAACTTGGGTGGGGTGCGAATAAGAATCACAAAGCTACAAGTATATATATAGGTAACAAGCACTCACCCAAATCTAGGTTTTTCATCAACAGAGGATCCCACCCCAATTTTTGATATAAACAAGGTAACCACCCGGTCTAAAAACTCACAAACACTGAATCCATACAACAGGGGATCCCATCCCCAATTTCACAACCACTGAGAGTATAAAACAGGGGATCCCATCCCCCCCCCCCCCACATCTCCAGCAATCTGCCCGAAAATAGAAACAACCAAACCACTACCACCAACACAAAGCAGGGCCACGCTTGTATTTTCATATTTATAAGATTGAACACACTCCATGATTTCAAATTCTGTGTGTTTTAACCTGGATTTATCACATAAGGGTTGATCCTGGTTCTTTCAATTGTTCATCCAGGTATACGTGATTAACCAATTTACTTTTCACTGCAGGAGTTTATAATTACAAAACAAGCCATTTAAAACATCATGAGGGGTTCATTAGGGCACAGACAACGACCACCAACAGCCTTGATTTTTAGAATGTGTAAGCGAGAACAACTCTGAAAGATGATTTTAAAATAAAAACATCAACGATCATAGCCCCCCCCCCATTCATTCTTTATAGTATTCGTTCATTATCATTAATTAGGTCCGTTTTATCCAATTCTACATAATCAAAAGAATGCCCACCCCACATGATACACAAAAGAGAGAGGCGAAGGATAAATTGCCTACTTGTTGATAGAAGATCGACGCATAGGCCGGGCGCGGAACTTTACGGATAAAGATGTGGCTCGCCCGATGCACCAAAAGATGTTTGTGAAAATCTGCGATCGATGAAAGAAGAAACCATGCCTAACCCTTTAGTTTATAAGGGTTGCGGTTGAGATAAGAACGTTAAACCGCATGAGCGAGGGTCATGGGTTGACCACACGGTTGGGAAGTTACACATGATGATATTAAGGTGTTATTTAATATCCCCCAATGGGGAGGTTTCTCTGTACTTTCAGGAATTAATTATGGGCCTTAAGTGGTTTTAAAAGAAGTAAAATAATTAATTTACGTCAAAACTTACGTTGCGGGAGCTGAAAAGTCAGGTACTCGGTGAGGGGACACGGTGCCACCGTCATGGTGTCACCTTCACGGTGTCACCCTCACGGTGTCACCCTCACGGTGTCACTGTCACGGTGTCACCCTCACGGTGCCACTATCACGGTTCCACAGTCACGGTGTCACCATCACGGTCTCACCCTCACCGTGCCACCGTCACGGTTCCACCCTCACAGTGTCACCCTCACGGTGCCACTGTTTTGGTGGAGCCTCACTTTTGGAAAAGTAATGGGCCAGGAGGGTCCGGGCCATTACATTAGATACCTATTAAACGATTCTCGTCCTCGAGAATCAAAACAAACCAAGAAGGAAAGATAGGGTCCAAACAACCTCCTCGAAAGATACCTCTTAGAAGTAAACCCATGATAACTAAAAACACTTCCCTGTCAAGAACTAATCAAAATACCATGCCAAACTGCCCAGGAATGTGGGTTGGGGATTCTCCTCCCCCATATCAATATATTATCTGCTTTGGGCAGCACTGACTCTCTCGCACGGGTTTAATCGCATCCACCTTAATGCGTCTTGATTATGGGGGCGGGTTCTCTCCTCCACCATAGCCAGGGCTTTTAACACACATTTAGAGGAAAGAAAACCAGTACATTTCATATCCAAAAAGACAAAACGTTCTACCAAAACAGGTACAATAAGGAAAAAAACTCAAAACAACTCAGGGTACTGGATACGCATCTGTGATTCCCTCTCCCACGTACTCTCCTCAAGCCCACCATGTCTCTACAACTCATGAACCAAGGGAATGGTTTGACCATGAAGCACCTTCTCCTTGAGATCCTCGATCATCACTGGTCTCTCCACAAAGGTCACTTCATCCTCGATGTCCAGCTCACCCCAATCAAGGACATGTGAATCGTCGTGCAGATACCGACGGAGCTGGGACACATGCAAGACATCATGTATCCTCAATAGTGGTGGTGGTAACTCTAGCTGATAAGCCACTTCGCCGACCCGCCGCAACACTTCGAAGGGTTCGATGAACCCGGGAGAAAGCTTACTCACCTTGCCAAACCTTCGCTGCCCACTCCAAGGGGAGACCTTCAAGAACACATGGTCTCCAACCTCCAACTCCAAGGGCCTCTCCCTGGTATCAGCATACGACTTCTGTCGGTCCTGGGCTGCCTTCATCCTTTCCTGTATGAGCTGAACCTTCTCCGTCGTGTTCTACACCCCCTCCGGGCCAAGGATGCCTGCCTCTCCCACTTCGTCCCAACACATAGGTGAATGGCAGGGCCTCTCGTACTAGGATTAAAATGGGGACATACCGATGGTAGAGTGATAGCTATTATTGTAGGATAACTCTACTAGGGGAAAGTTTCGCACCCATGATCCTCCTCTTCTCGGTCTGCTCTCTGCCGATCAGCCAAGGTAGTCTGCGGGGCCTCGATCGTCTGTACCACACGCAGTTGCCTTCCAGGTGCCATAGTTGCAAGGTAAACAAGGAATACCTAAGCCCAAGTAGTGCAGATTATTGTCTTTAAAAATTCTTAAACTTTTTGTTTATTCTTAATTACCAAAACACCCCAGAAACACGAGAACACAAGTAATTATGATTCATCTACCTTTCCTAGGGTCTCTACCCTGTAATCAGTGTGGTATCACTTGGTCGTTCGGTAGGTCCATAGTCCTTGCATCAGATCACGGGGGGGCCTAAAATCTAGTTTCCTAGCCGGTCTTCCCTGGCCTAATTCACGCACCGAGGTTACCCAACACTGTTGCCCAACCATCCCATTCAATCCTCACTATGCCTAACTCCAGGCTCCATCCTATCTATCAACCATTCCCTCTGATACCATTATGTCACAACCCGCCTTCACTAAAAGGAGGTAAGGGTCAGAAGATTGCCAGGCCCTTCTTTATTTATGTTGAAGGAGAGATAATGACCCTCGAGACCCGGCTTCAATAGGTCCCGGAGTGGCGACTAGCACCAATGGTAGAGAAATTTCCCACAAATGGAAGTCATTACCCCTTTTTGTTTTATAGGATCGGGAGATAAGATGATGAACTCAACAACACCAAGGTAAAATAAAAGTAAAGACAAAAGTAATCATTCCCACATACATGTTCCAAAAGTAAAAGCCACAAAGTACAAAAGGTGACTACAAAGGTAAGTACCAAAGACTCTCGTGCACAATTGGGGGAATGTACTAATGTCCCGTGAGAAAAGGATTAAACCAAACACCTATCAAGGTAAATTATCCACCCAAGCCTCACCAAGGCACACTACCCAAATAACCCAAGTCAAGTAATATATATAATCATAGCACATCGATGTTTCGGTACCCCGCACCACTTTCCCACTGGTTATTGAGACATCCTACGCATCGGACCAATCCCGCCATTCTCTCCGCAGTCCCACTACCACACCCGCCCGCACACACCTGGGCCACAACCACACGCAGTCCCACTGCCGAATCCTTCCCACAAACACCTGGCCCACAACTATCACATGTAATCATACCTGCAAACACCTAGGCCAGAACAACTACCACCATGCCCAAAGACACCTGGGCTAGAAGATCCACTACCACGCCCGAAGACACCTGGGCCTCATCCCAAAGACACTTGGGAAACCACCTGCCGCACACACCTGGCCAACCATCACACTACCCCGCCCGAAGTTTCTTGGGCTAATAATGGACCTCAGGCCATTACAGCCTGCCCGAAGATACTTGGACTATCCAGGAAAGGGAGAAGAAAAGGAGCTAATAACCATCCACTAAGAATAGTGTTGGTAAAAACACCCTCCCCGTGAAATGGGGGTGTTCGGCACTAAGTGATCAACTTGGGTAGGGAGCGAATAATAAACACAAAGCTACAAGTATATATATAGGTAACAAGCACTCGCCCAAAGCTATGTTTTTCTTCAGACATCCTACAGATCACAACAGCACTCAAGTCCGAGTCACAAATCTCGCCAAAAAACCCCATTTGTCCCATTATTTTTTTCATGTTCAGTGATAATGTTCAAATAAGTTTATGCACTACTAGGAAACTAACACCATAAGAATAACCAAGGAAAAGAAACCAGCCAAACGTCAATTTAAGTATCCACACCCGATTCTCTTGTAATGTCACAACAATAAAGGAAAAAGTGAGATCCCTCAAAGTACTGGAACCAGGGAAAAAACCAAGACACTGCCCCGTGTCCCCTCCCCCAAAAAGGTTTTTCATCAATAGAGGATCCCTCCCCAATTTGTGATATAAACAAAGTAACCACCCTGTCTCAAAACTCACAAACACTGAATCCATAACAACAGAGTATTCCATCCCCAATTTCACAACCACCGAGAGTATAAAAAAAGGGGATCCCATCCCCCCTCCCCCCACATATCTAGCAATCAGCCCGAAAAAGGAAACAACCAAACCACTACCACCGACACAAAGTAGGGCCATGCCTGTATTTTCATATTTATAAGATTTAACACACTCCATGATTTCAGATTCCGTGTGTTTTAACCGGGATTTATCACAGAAGGGTTGATCCTGGTGCTTTCAATTGTTCATCCAGGTATACATGATTAACCAATTTACTTTTCACAGCAGGATTTTATAATTACAAAACAATCCATTTAAAACATCACGAGGGGTTCATTAGTGCACAGACAATGAGCACCAACGGCCTCGATTTTCAGAATGCGTAAGCTTGAACAACTCAGAAAGATGATTTTAAAATAACAACATCAATGATCATATCCCCCCCCCCCTTTATTAATTATAGGATTCATTCATTATCTTTAATTAGGTCTGGTTTATCGAATTATACAGAATCAAAAGCACGCCCACCCTGCATGATACAAAAAAGAGAGAGGCGAAGGAGAAATTCCCTACTTGTTGATAGATGATCGACACTTAGGTCGGGCGTGGAACTTTACGGATAATGATGCGGCGCGCCTGATGCACAAAAAGATGTTTGTGAAAATCCATGATCGAGGAAAGAAGAAACCATGACAAACCCTTTATTTTATAAGGGTCGCGGTTGAGACAAGAATCTGAAACTGCGTGAGCGGGGGTCGTGGGTTGACCATGCGGTTGGGCAGTTACACACGATGATATTAAGGTGTTATTTAATATCTCCCATCAGGGAGGTTTCTCAGGATTTTCAGGAATTAATTACAGGACTTAAGTGGTTTTAAAAGGAGTAAAAGAATTAATTTACGTCAAAACTTATGTTGTGGGAGCGGAAAAGTCAGGTACTCAGTGAGGGGACACGATGCCACCATCACGGTGTCACCCTCACGGTGTCACCCTCACGGTGTCACCCTCACGGTGTAACCCTCATGGTGCCACCGTCACGGTGCCACTGCTTTGGTGGAGCCTCACTTTTGGCAAAGTAATGGGCCAGGAGGGTCTGTGCCGTTACATGTATATACTTATAAACCCTTAATAGTGTTTTGTAAAGAAAACGAGAATTATACTAAGCATATCCCCCCGAGAATGTCGTAACCAAGAGTGCAGCAAGGCCAGTTGTCGTGCACCAGTTCCAGTTCGAGTCCATCTCAAAGTGATGTTTTTGGGTTTTACCCCTAGGTACATTTGTGCCAGAGCTGCCTCTACCTGCTAGTATCCAGACAGGGATGTATTTTCTTGAAAACTCACAAAATCTCTATATTAACAAAATTCTAGGAAGTCCTTCTATACTAATACTCAAAGTATATCTTAGGTTTATGTGCTCTAATCATAGTTTATCTAAATCTAGCTTCCAAGGTTATTGCTAAACTTCTTCTGATACCAACTTTAATGCCCTGACCCCAGTTAGCCAGAGTCGGTGCATTATTTTAATACATTGTCATGATCATAAGGAATCAATTCCCAAAGGACCGATCAGTTTAGCAGTCTTCGAAAATATATTACATACATGAACGTTACATTATGAATTAGAAAATAAAACACAACATAAATGATCCTTTGAGAATTCTATTAATCTCCAAGCTTAACCTTACTGATCAATCATAATATCACTTCTTGAAATCCTAGGAAAATAAAACATAAGAAAGGGGTGATCTCAGATGCACATTAAGGGTAAATAATTTAACAAAGTCTATAAACTTTTAAGGAAGGATTTGTAATAAAAACAACAGCCTTTTTAAACATAAACTTAAAAATAATATTAAAAAAAATCAAGCATTGCCATATAAACATGCAGAAGGATATTATACTAGTCAAACAATCACTTGTGATAACGAATATCAAAATTAGGGAATGCTTAACATCGGACATCATTACCACATAGTCAAGGTCTCGTGCCAAGACTATAAATAAAATTTTTGTCAAGGCCCTATTCCAAGACACTAGTTTGTCTCATGAGGCCTACTGATGTATCAAGGAGCTATAGCAGGCTCCACCCGTCACTTACTAAGTCTGTTACATTCCTCATATGAAAAATTTGAAACATAATATAGACATTTTTATTAAAACTAGCATACGAAATGTCAATATATTAACTATAAACCATGAATGGTATAAAAATAGAACATCCACAGTCAAACATATCATAACTCATTCAATAAAACATGGAAGAATGTATTATAATAAATAAACCTCAATCAAAAATAATATCCAGTAAAGGATGCTAACATAGTTTAAAATGATGAGTAAATATTTTTGAGAGAAATAGATTTTTGTAAAATCATTTAAAAGTCACATATTTATAAAGGAAGTAATATAAAAGAGATTTTTTAATCAAAGTTTCTCATACCACTTTGTAACTTTTGAAAATAATTATCATTTCAAAACATTTATGTCTATATAAATAAATCCTTAAAATCTTTTTGAAAACATGGGCATTAATTAAAAAGGTTTAGAAAGATTAATTTTTAAAACATTTAAAATTTTGATGTTGATAAAGAGTACTTTTTACAAATCCTTAAAATATTCATTTTGAAAGAATTTTTATGAAAATGGAAATGGATGATAAAAATTTCCCAATAAATACTTACACATAAACAATCTTGGATAATAATGAGATTGAGGAATTAACCCTTACCTTGAACATTCCTATGGTCGAGGGTATATTTAACTTCTTGTATAAAGATCATAGTTTGTTATTAAATTATAACAGAACCATATTAATATTTATGATATCATACATGATTCATTTATGACTTTATACTACCCATTTAATAATAATTTCCATGTTAAATTAATATTTTGGGTAATAATCGCTTTCTTTATCGTACGTGTTTTAACTTGTCACTCTTGATTGTATCACTTAGAGAAAGATTTAAATACCTCTAGAATATAAAACATGATTTATATATCATATATATTTATAATATAATTATGTATAATAGACATATATAGGAAATGAAAAACACCATTTATGGAGATGGTAGTCCGTACATACACATAAACGTTGATTCCGTTTTCATATCATATTGAACGGAACTAAGTGAATAAGATATATTTAAGTACATATATATACATAAATAAATATTTATATCTCTAGTATCATTATTATTTCATATATTACAATCCTATTAGTAATATATATTTTTATAATCGTCGATGATTGGTGAATGTGGAAATGAATCTCATCGCGTCATGGAGATGCTAATCCGTACATATGCACGAGAGACAATATCATTTCCTTAAATTTGTAGAATTGGATGGTATATTAATTTTAGAGAGATATTATCATGTTATTTTTATTATTTATATACATATTACCCATCATTATATCCATCCAAATAACATAGTGTTGAATAAAAAATTACACCACAGCGTGGAGACGGTAAGCCGTACGTACGCACGCATGGGGACATTATCATTCATAATATGGATAGAGTAATGAATATAGTTATTCCATATTTATAATAAAATCACAGTATATATAAAATATTGGAGTTATTATTTTAGAATGGAAACAACAAAGAAAGAGTAAGTGGAAGAATAAAAGAACTTGAAAGAGGGTGGTGAAATCATTATCTCTTCTTTGGGTTCTTCCATTTGATTTGATCAAAATGGCTCCTTAGGTTGTCTTTATGACCAAAGTAAGGCCTCTAGGATGCATTTATGATATTTTTTAGGATATTTGGGCAGGTTCTGGCTGAGATAAATGGATTTTCTAGTGTGAATTTTTGAGAATTGGAAGTGCCCTTTTATAAGAGGGGTGAGGGGCACCTTTGGAAAAACTTAAAATATTATTTTATAATAATTTCATATTCGGTTTATAATGGCCCAAAACTGACTTATTTCAAGTATAGATTGGGTATGGGTCGAAAGTTTCTAAACCAATAGGTTTTATATAAGTTTAGGTTACCATCTTAACCTTTTCAACTAGATTTAACTCTAAGTTAAATCATATAACTTTTACCGTGTCTTCTTGTATTCTTACATTATATGGTTAATTAACTTACTATATACTTCCAAAACAATCCCAATTGGTAAATTAATGTCATATATAATATTATATAAGTATTTTGGCCGAACCTTAGATTTTTATGACCATTATATCATTTAATAATATAATACTTGTTTTAGAAACTATTTTATGTCAATTTTTACACTATATGGTATTTCTTTTTTTTAAAAATAATAGCAGTATTATTACATCAAAAAAATACATTGAGTCAATACTAACAAGTCATATTCACCTATAAAATTCGTGGATGTCATAAAAACGTCGAAATTATATTTATTTTAATATTTATAATACCATTTATTTGATTTTTTCATTAATAAGGTAATTTATGCATCATCATTGTGTCATTAATAAATTTAATTATTTAGTCTCTATAAATTATAAATAAAATATAATTAAGTAGGAAATTTTTTTATATTTATAATTAATATTTATAGTTGAATTTATCTTATTTATAACTCTATATTAAAAATTTTTTATTTATTAAATTTTGATTTTAACTCTTTTAACTCTTCTTTAAATAAAATAATAATAAATGTCTTAATCTAATCCAAGTGGACATAAAGGGTCATATTTTATTCATAAGGTTGTTTTTGGTCAAATTAAACTTATCATATAGAATTAGGTCGTGATTTAGGGTAATAATAATATCATTTTTACCCTTAATTACCCTATTTACTTTTAACCGTGGTAAATAAAAATAAAAAGTTATTATTCACCAAAAATTATTCTTATCTTATTGAACCACATTTTACATACTGGTATCAACCATGTCTCTTGGAATTTTGAAATTCCACTCACATAAGTGGTAACATTAAGTTTTATGTGAATTCATAAATTCTCCTAGAAGGTAGGTAAAAGACGGTGAAAAGTTTTAAAAAATATTTATATATCTAAAATTATTATAAATTGAATCCAATGAATTACAATGAACTTATATTGGTGTTATTTATCTATTTTAAACTAAAATAAATTTAAATAAAATAAAAAATTATTTAAATAAAAATTCGGTTTTAAATGATAACTTAGTGTTTATTTACTATTCATCGAAAATTGAACGTTTTTAGGAAAATACCAAAAAATCATGCTAGGATAATTTTGATATTAAAAATACAAAAATGAAGTCTATTTTACCATATTCAAAATATATAATTTTTATTTATTTATTTAAAATTAATTCTCGTTGTTAAAACAATTAGGGTGCTTTTAAGAAATAATAACTATCAAGAGATTGACACTTGTATATGTATAATTTCAATGTGTAATTAATTCCAATGACCAACATTGGATTAAAGGGTAAAAATATAATCTAATTATACTTCCAAAACATTAAAATTTATAATTCAACACTATAAATTATTTTAATTAAAAAAGTTGGTTTCAATTAAAATATAATATTTTTCACTACTCACCCAAATATGAAAGTTATTAGAAAAACACCAAAAATTAATTGAAACAAAATTATTATTTCCAAATTATAAATAATAAGTAAATTTTTTCAAACTTAATATATAAAGGATTCAAATATTGGATTTAAAAAGGGTTCTCCATTAAAAGGTGGTAAAATTGCATTTTTTGAGAAATAATTCTTTTACCTGAAAAAAATGAATTTGTTCTTACATTATGTCTAAGAAACTCATAATATGGATTCTAAAATTTTAAGGATTATATAATGTTAAATATTCAGTTAATACTATTTATAATGTTGAATGGCTAGTTTGGTAAGTCGTGACGCCCTTCAACTCAGTGTTGTGTGTAGTGTAAGATATTGCATTACTTTGAAGAAATAACGTACTATGAAATATTGGGGTGTTACATTCATTTTGGTCAAAAATAACCTGTATAGAAACATTTAAAATATTTCATATTTAAAATATTTTATAATAAATTCAAGGTAATTTAAATTTTTCTACTTAAATTTTTTTTAAAGAATTAATTTTGGGACACATTTAAACATTACATTGTAAGAAAACATTTTTGAAAACAAATCATGTAGTAAACATTTGAAGTTCATTAGGAATTGTTCCACATAAGTTAGGGATATTAATTAAGTAAATTAATATACCCATATAAAAAAGAAGATATACAATATTTAATGATAATTTTAGTAAATAGATACTCATAAGATCAAATCAATAAGATATTCAACTACTAAGAGGGAAAAGGACTTGAGTAGAGAAAAAATTAGTATTTCCCTAACATTTTAATAAAAGACCCTAAAGGATAAATAGACTGATAATGAAATTAAAATACCCAAAATGAAATATATTCCATGATAGAATATCAATTGGTCATCATATGAACCAAATAAAATTAAATTAGTGCATAAAGTAAAACATGTTCCAGCGAAGGGAGTTTCAGATAAAAATCCCTTAACTTATTTCCTTGCCTAGTTTATCCTATAATAAATCCATATGAAATAACCATAAATATATTAATCATATATTTAAGAACATTATTCATCTCAATAACCCTTTTCTATACTTTATTTATAATTATTTACCTTGAATATAGTGGTTCATTATAGCACCTTTTGAACATTGGGTGTTAACACTTTTAATTTCCTTGAACATACTTTATAATGATAATGTTCATCCATGATCATTTATACCAAGTTCATAATTTATTTTTCCTATGGTTATTTAATATATACACCATTATTATTTATAATGTTTTACTTTTATCCCATGAGAGTTTTAATTATGACTCTTGAAGATAAAGCTAGAGAGAAAATTGTTTCGACGGTTTTAAATGAATAAAGATTATACATTATTAACATGTTTCAATATTAATATTATATCTCAAAAAAATTATAATATATTTTTTAACTTATTAACAAATTTAATAAATATTATATATTTTAAGTCCCTTAGAATCATTGAAACCACTGAAAAGGGGGTGAATTAATATGAATCCTTTTAAAATTTCAAACTCTCTAAAATTAACCACTGCAACTTGTCAGAGTTATTATCCCTATAAAATTTATAAAAACCTCATAATAATGAAATTAAAATAATATAAATAGTTAATTAAATATTTATAAGGTTCAAAGTTAGTTTTATAACCTACATCTTTTCTATGTCAATACAAATCAGTCCATAGAAATTCACTTTTAGTAAGAAGTCAAAAAAACTTGGTCTAACACCCATTAGACCCCTTATATCTCCTGATAGGAATGATAATACTTACTTTAATCACTTTAAAAAACATCTTAGAAAAATAATTGAAAAAATATTTCAAACGTTTTAAAATATATCCAAAAAGTTCATTTGGAAATATACATTCCTTATTCTTTGTATACTCGTGTTCCTCTGGTGCGTACTTCCTCCAATCAGTGAAACTCCATCAAATTCACCTGACTAAAATTGATCTAATTTTACAAACTATGTATAGTACTATTAAAAAAATATTTCTCCTAAAATTATACTTAGAAACTATATTCTTAACTCTATCTGGTATTCTGACTGATTCATGTTCTCTAAAACTTTGTTCTGTATCTCAGTTTGAACTGTCTATACGATAAATTTTCTTTAACATGAAAGAAAAATCTATTTGAAAATCAAAAGTCACATAAACGTTAACTTATCATATTTTCATGTGAATGAATAGTGTTAAGTATAATAATTCTTTTCACCCCCTTTATATAGGTTTTACCAAAGTAGAAAAGGACGCAAATCAATTTTACTTTACCACTCAAAATAAATTCACCGGATGCTTTTTTAGCCTTCTATAGTATTCTAGATAAATCTTGTACCTTCATAAAATATCTAGAAATTTCCAACTTTATCAAACATCCTTAAATTAATGTTAAGGTACTTTAATAATTTCTATTTATCAGTAATTGATAACAAACCAATGGAAAAACTACATAGCATCATTACTCTTAAAAGGGATATACAATGATTATGTAAAGACTTTGAAACCCATTAACAGGAAATATTTTTTTGATTACTTTTCAATTACTTATCTATCTTTTTAAATTAGTCCGATTCTACATCCTCAGATTTTTTCTGACCAGTTCCCTTTATAATAATCTTTTATATTATTAATATTACCAAATATTCATCAATACAACTTTCCAAAATTTTTCATAAGATAAACTTGATCTATTGGATTTCCATTAGAAACACACTTCATAACTTCTCAACATTTAACTTTATACACCCAATACCATAAACATTCACCATTTGAACATTCTACAAACTATATTTCTAGAAACTTCAACTTTTTCTATCTAGTGTAATTATAACTTTGAATGTGTTTGACTACATTGTTAAAACTTCTAAATTCTCTTTTTACATGAAACTTCTCTATCTAGTTCCCTATATGGATTTATAAATCTGTTTATATTGACTAAAATTTTTTTTCTCTTCTGTTTTTTTCATAGATATGTACTTGAACTCTAAATTCATATTTTATGAATTCCCCACATTTTTCACATCATATTGTCTGTAAAAACTTCAGTAAAGAGATTTCATGGAAGACTTTGTCGATAAATATTGTTGTAAATTTATCCCGATGAAATTTATATACCATTGAATCTCCCTTAACTTTCATTTATTATGTTAACTTTGTGTTGTTATCTCTATATAATGAAGTATTTCAAGTGAAAAAGTGGTACTAGACTCCCTTTTATCAAATTCTTCATCTTATCATCTTTTTTCTGGAAATATGTATTCGATGAAATTATTGAAACTTCATAAAAATCTCTTTCTAGAAAAATTTATCCTGTGGAATATTTCTAGTAATTTATATCTAGTAACTAAGAATAATATATATGAATATCTGTCTAGAAACTTCAACAATGGTAGGTCTGGAGAACTGGGCCAGAACTCTGCATCAAAATCTCTATATCTGGTAACTTCTATTAAGTGGACTTCCTCTAGTGGATTAAATTTTACATTATAAAAAAATATTGAATCATTATTTTTTAATAGTGTTATTAACTTTTTTATCTAATTGAAATAATATAATTTTTTAAGAAATTTCCTTAAAATTTTAAAGAAACTTTCTAACCTCCTCCAGAAACTTCATAACACAAATTTCATCAAAAATCATTAAATTATTTCTCACCTATTTAAAAAATATTTATTAAAAAATATTGTCAGAAAATATAAAAAATTGTTAAGGAAAACATCATAAAGAATCTTTTATATCCCCCTTTTGATTTTTTACCAACATTCTTTAACAACCTTTCATACTCAAACTTTTCACAATTTAGTTTTTTAAGAAACTATCTTCTTAAATAATTAGACTGTTATAAAATCAAATTCTTTAACAGATATATTTTTCCGACACCACAGTACTTGATATAGTAATGTTTTTTTGTAATTATATCCCTTTAAGGAAATCATTTTTGTGTCTTTGCAAATATAACTCACCCAAAAAATTTTATTCCCTAAAACAGTTATATCAATTTTTCTTCACCAAATTTTGATCATAACAAAAACCTCATATTAAAATTATAAAGTGTTTACTTTTTCTTAAAAAAATTTATTACTCTTCACATTTTAAAAATAATCCATATAACCGTTTGGACTTTATTTCAAAATTTTAGAAAGTCTTTGGTGGAGTATGAACAAGTAGTTTCATCATAAATTCCACTAATATTTTCTTTCAAAGATATGTGATGAAAAAATAAATATTTTAGTTTTTTTTAAATGTACCCAATAAATGAATCACCAAAATAAAATTTCTCCATATTGATGTGACAATTAATAAAAATGTTTTTTATATCAAATTTTGTATAAGAATTTTTGTAAGATCAATGGATCTTTTGTTATTAAAAATAATATTCAATGGTTTAGAAACATTAACACTCAATCATCCAAATATATATTTCATCCAAATCATTTTTTTAGAAAACATGGGTGGACGAAAAAAAGTTATTCTTTGGTTGTACTAAAATAAAATAATCTTTATTCATACTAAACCAACTCAAAAAAAATCTACTAAGAAAAAATTTCCTCTAGATGTTGATTTTTTATCACTGTATTCTCCAACCCAATCAGCATAAGTTTATTCAATAAATTTAATGACACATCATATTTTTTGATATAACCCATAAGAATGTATTCCTTTTGCATATATGAGAAATATTTTTTCTACCAACATGTGAGCTTCATTAGGATCACTTCCAAATCATGCATATCATGTAACAACATAAAAAATGTCTACCTAAGAAGCTACAAGATAGGGAAGGCTTACTCTTATATTCTAAAAGTACTTATTAGTCACACATTTCCCAGCTTTATCTTTACTCATATTCTTCCCAATATAAATGGGATTATAATCTTATTTGGGATCCTCTGTGAAATTTTTCGTGTAACAAATGCCATGTATTATTTTCTTTTTATAGAGATACATATCTTTTCATTTATATAATGTGTAATACCATAAATAAATTTAATTTTATTATAATTTATATTTCAAAAAAATCCATATTTCTTAAGAAAACTCCTTGAAAACTTTATCTCTATCCCATAAGAAAATTATTTCATCAACAGAAACAATAAAAATCTGGGTACCCGAAGTCATCTCCCTCACATATAATTTTTTCTCAAATTTTACTTTAGAAAACATAAATTTATTCAATTAAACATCATCTTTTAAGTACAATTATTGAAGATAAGGTTTCATCCTATTAATATCATTCTTCAAATTAAACCCCATGGTTTTATATTTATCAACTACAACACCACAATAACTCTTAATATAAACAGCATTCTTCAATTTTCCATTCAAGAATGATGACTTGACATCCATATGAAAAAAATTGTAACAATTATGTGAAGAAACATCCAAAACAATTCTCCTAGATTCCAACAACATAATGGGGGAAACATTCTTAAAAATCTAAGACTTTCACCTATGAGTAACCTATTCAAAAAATTCTTTATTTTCCTCTTAAAATTCATCTATATTCATTCTTCTGGTTTCATAACACCCAATTTTTCATAATAATATTCTTTTTTCAGGTCATTGAACAAGTACCAAAATATCATGCTTCTCATTATGGTCTAACTCTTCATTATTAACATCAACCCACTATTTATATTCAACTTCCCCAAAAACTGATTCTATTTCAACTTGTGATATAATTTAGGTAAGATATTCTAATCTCAACTTCATTCTGTCCTGAACCCGATCAGTTTTAATTAGAATGTTTTGGTCAGAATCTATATATTTTCTTGGCTACACAATATTAGATATTTTTTCTCTAGATAACTTTCCTAAGAACAAGATTATTTTGAATCATCATGTACCTATTTTGGATCAAATTTATCTTCACTTTTTATATTATTGTTGGAAGACTTAAATTTATCATCTATATATTTTTGATACATTTTTTTAACAAAGTTTCATTTTAAAAAATATTCAAATCATAGGAATATAAAAAATTATTATTAAAACATTTCTAACTTATTCCATTAGTTGGATGTCAAGTTAACATTCCTTACTTAGTTTTTCAATCATACATTATAAGATATATATTTTTTATCTTTATAATGAAAAATCTCCAAAACATTGAAATATTTCATCGAAGGTTTTTTCTTATACCATATTTTTTAGGAAGTAATTTTTGATTCCAACCATAATAAATATTGGTTTTTTAAAATGAACAGTATCACCAATAACTTTTCTCTAGAAAAACATATAAATTTTATATTCGGTCATCATACTTCTTATCATTTCAAGGAAACTCCTTTTTTCAATTCTACCGCTACATTTTGTTAATGTGTGTATGGAGAAATGTATTATTGTTTTATTATAGGTTTCATCATATAGAGTCTAAAACAATTTCTTGTGTAATACTCTATATTTTTAGTTCTTGTATTAAATTTACAAACACCCATATCTCTATCAACTTCCCTTATAGAAAGTCTGGACCTTTTTATAATATCTGATTTATGCTTCATAAATAATATGTTGGTCATTCAAATGAAGTCATCAATAAAAGTGATAAATTAAAAATTCATTTTTTTTATCGATGACTCATCATCCCAAAATGATCATAGTGTATAAACTAATATGGATGTTTTATTGAATTTAAACATTCTTATGCCTATTACTAATCATCTTCCCCTTCGTGAAAGTTTTACAATAATACCATTTCTCCTCTTAAGTTGTTATATGTTTCTTAAAATACCGTCCTTAGAAATTAAACATGTAAATTTCTTATTCAAGATTAAAAATTAATTTATTTCATGATCTATTTTAATCCTCAACACTCAGGTAACATGAGTTACAGTATTCTCCAATATAAAAAATATTTTTTCTAGTTCTTTCTCCCCTGAGAAATAATTTTCTGCCATCCATGATTCTGATGATAAAAAAATATTTTCTGAAGATAACTTCTTTACCATTATAATAATGTGGAATAATACCTAGTTTATTGTGTTTGATCCCATAAACATATAAACCTTCTTCTTATTTATGAATTTTGATCATCAATATCAGAAATTACAATTCTTAAAATTTTTATGAAACTATAATTTTTTAAAATAACAACTCTACATTTTTATTTTTCAATATTTTTCATGATTTTCATTTCACCTTCCATGTTTATGGAACAAACACCATCCAAAAAAAATGGTTTGTTCATTTTTATTTGTTTATATTTGTTCCACTAATAAAATATCTTTACTCAGAATTATTCTTTATGAAACCCTTTCTTTATAATTCATAAGAAACTTGTCTTGGAATAGTTTCTAAACATTCTTCAGCAAAGTGGCCTTGTTAGTCACATCTTCTACAAACTTACTCTAAGAATCCAAAATATTATGCTGATAGTTATAATATTTTTACCCAAAAATTCCACAACACATATAAAATCCGTAAAATATTTATCCTCTATAGAAGCAATATCATTCCATGTAAAAAAAATTATGGTTTATAACATCTTTTTTTATTATTTCCTCAAAGTGTGGGGAAACATTCTTATAAAATTTATTTTAAACCTTTGTTTATTTAAAGGATTTTTCAAATCATTTCCCAATCCTATATTTCACAAAAAAAAATCAAACACCAACATGGTTTTTATAATCAGATGAACATTTAATTTTGGTGGACATATACATCAACTGATTCTTGGAATGGGTTTTCTCAGTATCTTGAGAAATTTGGAATTTATCTTTTTATTTTTTCCATTATTTATTAAGAAAATAATTTTTTAAAAGAGATATATGTATATAATTTCTATAATTCTCATCCAACTCAGTATTTCTTTTGTCATAAAACACCATAGAATCATTTTTCTAAATGGTTGTAAACCCAATTATAGCTATATCAATTACCTCCAAAACAACTGATAGAATATAGGGGTCCATTCTTTTTTTACAACCATGATAGTTTTTTCCATCAGAGGTAGGAATATATATATTTTTCAATGAGTTGATATTTTACATGGTAAAGATATATCCGGGGAACCCAGGCTCTAATTCCAATTGCAGTTCCTTAGGATCCTAAAAACCAGTGAGAAGGTGGGTGTGAATTAGTGGTTATGTTTTTTCAATTTCAAACTCTTTTAAATTAACCCTTGAAACATGTCAGATTTATCATCCATGTCAACTTTATAAAAATCTCATAATAATTAAATTAAAATAAATTAAACAAGGAATGAAAGATTTATAATGTTGAGCCACAATGTGAGAACCTTAATTATTTATATTGTTATTCCTTTCGGTCCATAGAAATTCACTATTAGTATAAAGTGAATACAACTTGATCCAACTCCCATTAGAAACCATATATTTCCTAATAAAAATGATTATTATTAATCCAATTATTTTATAATGTTTTATACAAAATTGATCTAATAAAAAAGATGTGAATCTTTTTAAAATATAACCCACAAGTTCATCAAGAAATATCCATCCATTTTTATCTATCTTGTAATGTTTATCTAGTGTAATCATCCCCTGTCAAGAAAAACTTCAACTGATACACCTCATTGAAACTGTGCTACTTTTATAACATGTATCTTAGGTGATTAAAAAAACATTAATTCCTTAAAGTGTAATTGAAAACCCTATTAGTAAAAAGTTTTAATTTTTTGAAAAACTTCTCTATCTAATTCCCCTTCTCTGGTACTTTTTTTGGCATCTTCGTTCAAACTCCCTATTTGGTAACTATTATTCAACTCAAAAGTAAACTTTGGTGGAAATTAAATTGTTATGAAAACTTTAGTGTGTTAAATTTTTGTGCATGTGAACAATGTTAAGTGCAGTTAAAATTTGTACCCCATTTACTTAGTTTCTCCCAAAGTATAAAAGGTGTGAAACAAATTTCACTTTTCCTCTCAAATGAAATCTTTATGAAGCTTCATGTACCATCTGTAGTATTCTAGAGAAATATTGAATAATTATGAAAACGAAAATAATTTCATTGTTCTTAGAACTTACTTAAATTTGGAGTAATTAACTTCTATAAATTTTAATTATCTATTATAGATAAGAAAGAAACTAAAAAACAACACAACATCTTCATTATTAAAAGTTATTTAAAAATATTATGTAAATAATTTGAAAACATATGTCTAGAAATGTGTTTCCAAAGACTTTGAAAGAACTTATCCATATATTTATGTATGTTTAATCATATTGTATCAATTGTTTTTATCATTCATCTTCATAAGAATCCTATATCTGATGTACATTACAAAAGTCTGTCGGATACAACTTCTCAGAATTTTCCATCCGATTAATCTTTGTCTATTTGACTTCATCCATTGGTCTTCCTTCATCAAGAAAAATTATAAATTAAAAACATCAAACAGTATATATAATGAGATATGAAACATCACCATGTGAACATTTTACAAACTATTTGTTATTAAACTTCATCTCTCTTTTTCTGGTTCACTTGAAACATAGAATATTGTTGACTATATTATCAAAACTTTTAAAGACTCATGTTACATTCAACTTATCCATTTTCTTCCTTACATGGATTTCTATAATAGTTTACATCGGCTGAAATTTTATTTATCTTAATATTTTTCCATAGAAAAATACTTGAATTCTGAAATATTATTTTTAGATTTTCCCCCATTTTCACTTGAAACAATTTTTACAAACTTCTATAGTTATAATTTAATTCAAGACTCTATTTAAAAAATTTATTGTACAATTATACCCAAGAAATTTTTAAACCATTTAATCTATATATACATTCATATATATATCTAACTAAATATATTGATCTATTTGACATAAAGGTGTCTGGTAACAAAGTCATACTACTCTTCTGTTTAGAAACTTCATCTTCTAATCACCTTCTGTCTAGAAATATATGTTTGGTGAAATTGTTCAAATTTCTTACATATATCAATCTAGAAACATTTTTCTTGTATAACATGTCCAGTATCCTGCATCCTATAACAAATTTAAACATATAAAAATCTATTCCCAAAAACTTAAACCTAGGTCTACCAGGAGAATTGTGTCTATAAATCATCTTCCGTTGACTTCTGTCTGCTGGACTTCATCCGATGGATCAAACATTCACTTAAAAAAATATTATTAAAAAAACATAATGTCTAAAAATAAAAAAATCATTTTCATGTAAACCAAAATAAATTATCCTCAATAAATCCTCAATCATTCATTGTATAAACATTACAACACCGCTCAAGTAGGTGCAAAACTGACCAAAACAAACTCATGTCATAATGATCGAATGAGTAAGAAATTACTATTATATAGTGTTAATATAACATTCAAAAAAGTTTTTACATTTAATATATATCATATATCTCTATAAAATATATTATTTTAACCATTAATGATGAGTGTTGATGAATAATTAAAATCTTTATTCATGGAGATGATAGTCCACATATACGCATAATTAAAGAACTCATTTCTCATTGAATGGATGGAGTGATGTTATATATAAATTTATCACTTAACAATTATATTAATGTTATAAAAATAATATTAGTTCAGTATATATATTTTACTTCCATCCATTTTAGGTGTTTAAGTGATATTTATATCATTCCCTAATGAGTGGACTAAATAAAAGTAAATGAAAAAGTTGATAATTTTAAAATTTTATAAGTTATAGAAAAAACATGATTATTTGTAAAACCCATATTTTATAAAATCCATAAGAGACAGTGATGAAAAATTAATTGCATTGTGTCGTGGAGGAGGTAGTGTACACATACGAATGATTAATGTGTTTTTTTCTAAGTATATTTTATGAAATGGAAGAATAATTATTTTCAAAATATTATAATTAAACTTAACCGAATTTATTAATATTAATTCATATTACTAACAATGTTATGGAATATTTTGAATAGAAAAATTAAAATAAAAGAATAAGAAGAGAGTAATACTCATGTTGGGAACTTCCATTTTTCGTTTAAATTATCATGTGAAATGAAGGGATTCAAATAATAAATAAGGAAAAAAATATTACATTAATGGGATAGGATTCTAGTTTGAAAAAAAATGAAGTTTTATCAAGTAATTTGAAGTGAATTGTGTGTAAATAATAAGTTTAAGTACTCCCAAATATATTTGAAGAAAATAGAACATTTCATGGAAAATAATGTTAAGTGGGGAAAATGAAAGGACATGAAATTTACATGAGCTATGTGAGGGAGGACTGGTAAGACATGTCGGTAAGACATTAAAACATAGAAAATGAATTCTATAAGGTATATAGGTCATTTAAACTAAGGAAAATTCATTCCACATTTGTTTACTCTCTTAAAAATAATTTTTCCTAATTAAATATTAATCACGGTTGTTAATCTATTACTAAAAGTAAAAGAGATCATTCCCAAAAAAATTGAAATGGTGATTACAAATTTATCCTCTATTTAATAAAATTCAATTTATAATCAAGATAAATGTTATTTTTAAATTATAACATATAATATATATTAAAACAACATTTATAATAAAATTTCTCTTATGTTAAAAAAATTTTATCATGTGTTTGAAAAAATTATATAATAAAATTATTAAATAAATATATTATAATTTTGTGGAAAAAGATTTATTAAAATATTTACGTAATTCTTATATTATGATAATGTCATAATTAGTGACGAAAATAGCCAAGATCGATATTTTTTAATATTCATCTTAAATTTTAATATTTATTAAAAAGACATAATAATTTGATTTTAGTATTATAAATTAAGATATGATGTTAATTTTTTCAATTTATAATTATGAAATTAAAATATTTATATATTAACAAAAAATAAAAAATAGAAATGCAATGCCCTTTTTATTTAGAAATAATGCCTTCCTAAACATTTAGTATTTAAAGTATTATTTCATACTAATTATATAATTTTAATAATTTTAATTTTTATATCATATATATATAATATGTTATCATAATTATCTTTTAAATATGATTATTTTAATTTGATAAGGTATCACGACTATCGTTTTAGTGTGTGTGAAGAAAGATATCAAAATCATAATTATTTAAAGGAAAAAATATATATATTGAAATCTTGGGATGTTATATTTTTTCAATCTTCTCAAGACCTTGACAAGGGAAATAAAAATATTTAACGATGAAAAAAATATCATCCTTCACAATTTTAGAAATATATTTCTTTAATATTTTAGGTGGATTCAGAACCTAAAAAAGGAAGAAGTGTGCCCTAATATAATGCGATGGATTTTTGATTTCCTTAGAACCTCAACTAATTTAATTGTCTAGTAATTATTATTCATGTTGGAGGATATCTCACTACTATGGTTGGATTTATTTCTAAGATAAATTCACCCATTCCCTTATATAGGAAGGATTTTAAAAATTGTTCCATCAAAAAGTCTACACCCGCACCTTCAAGATATATATAAAGATATATTTCATCAGTTTAAAGAAAAACATATGTTTGTGATGTAATATGAAGCTATGTTTATGAACATAGTTCATTTTACTCCAAAAATAGTTTCTAATGTGTCCTTAAAGGCATGAAAATTCAATTCAGAACTGTGACCAAAAATTCATTCAAAAATAGATGTGCTATGTATTAATGATTATAAAAACATAGTGAATAGAGTGATAGTGGTGAAAAGGGATATTACAAGGAATCCTACTCAAGGAAGTATGATTGTATACATGAGATGGGTGGGAACTCTATTGTTAGCAAAAAAGTGAAAGAACGACACCTAATTTTAAAGACATGGAGCATCGTAGAATTAAACCATTGGATCGGTTATCATTCCTCCATGCCTTAGTAGTCAACCAGTATGTTTCCAATGTAGTTTATTTGAACTTATAATCTGAGATTGTATGGAAATTCAAAGTCATCCCTCTTTATTTAAATTAATGAATCCAATATGGTAGATGACTTATAAAATATCAAAATTAATAAAGTGTTAAGATTGCATGGAATGCCAATGTTGATCATCTCTGACCAAGGCCCTCATTTCATATTCTAGATTTAGTGATCCCTTTAAAAATATTTTGTTACCCAATTGACCCTGAGCCTAAGGTATCATCCTCAAAAATATATGTGATAGAAAAGAACAACTCAAACACTGGAAGACATCATTCGAGCATGTGTTATGGATTTATGTGGCTCATGGGATGATCATTTTCCTATAGTAGAGATTTTCATATAAAAATAGTTATTAGGACATGATACATACGGTTATATTCAAAGAATAGTATGGTCATCCCTATCATTCTACACTTTTTATGATAGATACCAGATAAAATTCACTATTAGAACTTATCTTTGTGAAAGATATGACTGAGAAAATTCAGATAATCCTGAGAAGGATGGTTTCATTCCAAACCCATAAAAAACATATTTATATAATTGTCATCTCTATTTATTTGTAGTCATAGGAGATTGGGTGTTCTTTATGATCTTTATAGGGATGGGACTTTTTTATTGGTTAAGTAAGGGAAGTTTCCTCCTAGATATGTTGAATATTTTGAGATACTTGAACTAATTTTCAATCCCTCTTATCAGTTTCCTTTACCACCGCAATTTATTTTGGTACATAATGTCTTTTAAATTTACCTATTGAGGAAATTCCATCCGGATCTTAACCATTTTATTCAATAATAACTTAATTATTTTTAACTATATGATACATTTATTCATGAGTTAATTTGTATCTAATACACATAAGATAAATTATTTCTAATATAATTTATTCAATCAGTTCTATTATTATCGAAACATTGATATATTCAAGATGTTATGTGATAACATTAGAAGTATTTTTTCTGTCAATAGCTAGAACTTTTCCAAATATACACAAACCTCTAAAATTATGAATCTGGAAAGCCTATTGGTGGGGATAATATAACACCACTAGTTTGAGGTATAATCTATTCTCTCTTGGTGTTTTAATCTGTTGTATAGTTTTTTTGGGTTTGGGGAATTTTTGATTATATCGATGAGTTTGGAATATGTTTTCCATATCCGGTTCACCATAGGTAGTAACTTGCCATGGTGGTTAGTGTGTTGTGCTAGGAGTGTTCCTATGAAACATAGGGAGAATGAAACACCAATGATGGTAGGAGTGGTAGATTTGTGGAGGCTCATGAGGCTTTTAGTGAAAAACATCCATATATTCCTCATTGGACCATGGCCTAGGGTGTGGTGAGTCTAAAATGGTCAAGGCTTTTACAACGGGCCATGATAGCTAGCCAAGTTGGACCTCCTAGGTGTTGGGTGGATAAAGGCACAATAGTTGTGGTGAAAACCACCACATCATGGTTATGATCAAAATAGTTTTGAAATTGATGATTCACATACTATTATTGGGGGAGTAGTTATGTTTTCTAGTTTGGTATTCTTAGTAGAGATTCAAATTTTGTTTTTTACCTGAAACCACCCCTTATAACCTTCACATTCCACTTATGATAGGTTACCAGGCCTGGAGATTTAGAGTGATCTCCTAGATAATGTCACATTGGTCTTTTATAGAGTTTATTCTTATAATATACCAATATTTTAAATGGAAATACTATGTTCGATGATGTACAATATACACAACTATGATCTAAAACAGAAAATGAAATATTATTATTTAAATGTGACTTTTATAACCATTCAATTAAATTTTATTGAATGGATATGAATAAAAAAAATTATGAAATAAATATAAAGGTCCTAATCAATATAAATTCATTGGTAAATGATTAGAAAATAATCACTTAATTTTTAGTAGTCATTTTATTCTTCCAGAATATATTTTCCTTAAAAATGGTTTATCTAAATTTTTATGCATGAATATTATAATTAACTTCGATAGATATTAGAAACTTTATTTGGAAAAATTAATTTCATTTTTTAATTAATCATTTAATAATTATCTTAGGATTGATTTTTGATAATTTTCTAAAAATATTGATATTTCTATAAAATGTGAAAATTATTGATTTTTATCGAAAATCATAGTTTATTTTAAATTATTTACAAATTAAAATTAATATTTTTATTGTTTTTAAAATTTTATTAGTTTATTTTGATTTAAAATTATATAATTTTTCGTTTTTGAAGTTAATTTTATAATTTAATTTATTATTAAAAAATTTATATTTAAAAAAGTCATTTTTTTAAAGACTATTTTTGTTACATTTTTGAGTTTAATTTAAAATTAAATTATGAAAATTATGTGTTTTGAATTTTGAAAAATTTATTGAGTATTTTTAAGTAAAAGTTAAAAAATAGGAAAACAGTACTGTCTTATTTTTATCTAGAATGAATAGTAACTGTTGTATTTTTTGTTAAGGTAGTAAATGGTAAATTAGGTAATTAATGGTTAAAATGATATGATAAGAACTATAAAATTTACCTAACACTTGCCTACATTTTATTGGATGGTTATATATCAAACATAATCATAAAAATGTTTAATATATTACCTTTTTTTATTTTTATGTGACTCTAACATATATAATATTTTATTTATAGAAAAGTTAAAAACAGCACACTCTTATTTTTAATAACTATTGTATTTTTAACATAAGGTTAACCTGAGGTCATGTTCTTTAATAAATATAACTTTTAAATATAAATGATTTATCATCATCATGGTGACTTATTTTAAATTTTTAGTTAATAATTAATTACCTTGAATTCTTAAACAATATTGATGATGTAATTATTAAATTAATTGAAAAATAAAATAAATAATATTTAAATACAAAAAAATAATATAATTTGAGATAATTAATATGATACATTAATTTTATAGATAAAAATTAAATTTTAGAAATATAAAAACTATTTCTTTATAATTTTAGTTTTTGTATTGATGTTATAAAAATCAAAGTAATGAATAGTTCTATAAATTGACATCAATCATATATTATAATAAATAATATTTCATTAAATGATATAAAATTCTCAAAAACCATATATTTACTCAATTTATTTTGATATAGTTGATAATATCAACAAAGTTCCATTAATGGGATATTTTCTAAATACAGTAACTATATCGACCCTAAAAAGGTAAAAAACATTATTTTAATGGTCAGTGTGAAAGGGGTTAATGAGGGGTTAAAATAAAATGATAAAGGTAAAAATATAATCAAAAAAATTATAATTTTTACTTAATGATATTATTTCAACCCATACTCATCCTATATTTCAAATAAATATTATTTTCCCATTTGGAATAGAATATTAATTTAAATGAATTAATGATTTTGGGTATTTCCTAAAGTGCCCCTACCCTATATTATAAAAGGGAACCCCATATTCTCAATCATTCACTCTTAAAACAAATTTTTTTCAGATAATATCATATAAAATCATTCTTATATAACCCCCACCCCCCCCCCCAATTTCAAAATTTCTTTTATTAAGAAGAAACCAACCTTAGAGGGATTCACAAGTTAATCAAATGAGACTTTCCCAATAAGAGGTACAGTTTTTAACCACATATTTTAGTTTTATTTATTATTCCACATCCTTAAAATATTATTAAACCATACTTATAGAAAAAAATAGTATCTTCTTGTGATAATTGGTTTCTACATTAATGGTAAAACATGTATTCAACCCCTCTTCCATCAAATGGTAAATGAAACCATCATTCGTCTATATGGTGGACTAATGCCTCATGAACCGATGTGATTTTTGTTACATTACTATCAATAAATAATGGTTATAATTATTGATTTAAGTTATATATATTATTCATTAAGTAATAAAAATTCTATAAACATAATATGACACATAATTTTTACCTTTCCATACACTATAAAATGATAACACCATTTGTGCGTATGTGTGGACTATCACCTCCATAAAATGATGTGATTCATTTTTCATCACCACATCACATGGATCATATATATATATATATTAAATTTGATATTTATTATATTATGATCATAATATAAATATAACATAATACTTACCTACTTTTCATAATGATAGTTGAAAAATGGAGATGTTAATCATGTGTACATACAGCCTACCATCTTCCTGGTTGTAACATAGTTCATTTTTCATGACCATACTTAATTATTGGATTTAAAAATTATAATATATTTATAAAAATGATAGTTATTTTATGATTATTATTCTACAAACTATCGAACAATTACCTCTTTTTCCATTTTTTAGCCTACTGAAGTCATTTCAGGCATACGAGTCGAATATCATCAAAATTCCAAATTTGAATTTAATTAATTAAGTGATTGTATATAACAAGGTATTAAATGAAATAAATAAATAAATAACTTGAAAAAGGTTCTTAAATAAGTATAAAATTAATATATTTTTGTTATTTTAGGAAGATAAAAATCGTACGTGATAAGTTGGACAGAGGGAAAGAGGTTTTATTTTAAAAAGAATCTTTTAATGTTCCTCTTACAACTATTTCAACAAAAGTAAAAAAGGAGTGTATATTTTTACATATACGGCACGAAATAAGTTTCCCACCATCATGAATCCATAATTGTTTTAACTTTTCTTTATAAGTTTCTACAGTCCTTTTCAAATAAAATGTTTTATTCACTATGTGTGATGTCTTCAGAATTTAATAAATTATTTTCCTTAACATTCATTCAAAAGTTTTCAAAAGGATTATTTCTAAGGAATGTTTCACTTTATTAATGAAATAAAAAAATATGAATGTTCAATTATACCATATATGTTTATAATGACTTTTTTCTCTTACATAATCATTATTTTAATTGGGAGTCCTCTATAAAATTTCATGTTTTCTTCAAAGAAAAACCCTCATTACCAATTTTTTGGTTTTTTGATATTAGAAATTGTTTTTCATGAAGAATTATTCTTTTGATATCTAAAATGTTTTTCACATAGGTATAAAAGAGTTTCTAATGTATTTTATATATGAAAAGTTCCTTGAAAATTGTTTTCAAAAAATTAACCCGCATTATATCTCACGGGTGAACCTAATATAGATTATATGAAGGGTTGGACCCCATTATATATTAGGGGAGAAACTAATATAGCTTATATGATGGGTGAGGAAAGATAGTTCTCTAACTTATTGAGTAGTTATTTTTTTCTACAGAGACTTATAATGAATGTCAGATGAGTGGTTATTCTAATATATAATGGTTTTGAAAGGGTTTTAATATGGTCATGTCCTAAGGAGCCTACATGAATTTTCTATTCATTATAATGAGTTTTTATATAAATTTTTTGTTTAAAAAGGTAGATAATGATCTTTTTAATGGAAAACTTATTCTCCTTTCTCAAAAAAATGTATGTTTTTATAAAACTTTATCTTCATGGTTTTTAGGGTTTTTCACTAAACTAATCGATTTGATCTTTTTGTGTCCCTTAATGACCTTTTTGTTATCATCCCACATTTTAAAATGATTTTCATTGGTTTTAAAGATTGATAAGGGAAAATAAGAGGTCATGATGAAAGTTGTGAAGATTTTTCATTAAAATAAAACATGTTTCATTTTAAAGGTTTTATTTTCTACAAAAAAATGGATATTGAGTAGAAGTGTCCACTTTATAATATTTGTGATTATTATTTAATATTTATGACTTTAATATCTAGAAACCTAAGCATTAATTATATTTGGGAATTAAAAAAAGTTAATTCCAGTTTAAAGTCACTGAAAGATATAATTTTTAAGTTTGGTTCCTTATAGTTAAAACAATAATAGGGTTTAGATATCTTTAGTGGTTCATAATTTTTTTACCACAAGTTAAAAGTTACTATAGCCAGAATTGTTATTATTTTTGGGAAAATAAATGTTATTTTGCATAAATTTAAGTAACTTCATATAAAATGAATAAGGATATCTTGGTGTTTATCATCCTCATAAGATGGTATATTCTGATATTATTGATATTCTCACACTAACAGTTCGTGCTATAGTAGATGGATGGATCCAACATGAACCCAAGTGACAATGGATGTGAAGAAAAATATGGTGTATTTATGAATGAAAAACCGAAGAGAATGGGAGTTATAATCATAAAAATTTTGGTAATTTTTAACCTTATATCATGAGTAATTATTAATAACATGAACCTTGGTGAGTTTCCTAATGCATCAAATACAAGTGAGATGAATCCATGTGGGAGTTTTTATGACAATGATCATAAAGTTAAATGTATTCAATGGCCTATGTGTCAATAATTTGTAAAGTAGAACCCGTGAAATTGTATTAAAAATATATGAATATGTTTTATATGTGGTAAAGTGGGTCCTGAATAAATACTCTACAAAGAAAAATGGAAGCATTTGTTAACTCCATGAAGGGCAAATAATTTTTTCTTATGGTATCAATTGAATGTATTAAATGTGGGGAGAATGGTTATTGTGAAAATAAATGTACTGTGGGAAATCTCATAAATGGGATCAGCAAGACCATATAAATATCTATTCATAAATATATAATGATATTATAATTCAAGATGAGGAAAATTGAAATGAAATATTAAAGGCATGGATTAATTCTAAGTTCATGCTTTTACATTCTTAGATCTTAGGACATGATTCATAATTTTTTTATTGGAAATAACTATTAAAGAATAAGATAGAAAACAATAGTTAATGGATTACGATGATTGATGGATGATTAAGGTGCATATACTCAGGAGTTATTATTTAGTTGAAGATCTAAGGATGATCATAAGTTTAAAATAATAAATACTCTTTTGATGATGGGTGTACTTTGGGTGTTTTTTATTAGGTTTTGATAGATATTAGAGGTATATATAACCATTCAGTTTATCATTTGAAAAAGATATTTAAGCTAGAATTGTATTTTAATTTGATGTATATAAATTTATAGTTATATATAACAATTAGGGTTTATATGATATTTTTTATTTAATTTAATTATAGATTATTAAATTTTTTTGGAATGAAAAAAGAAAATTATGAGATAACCTTTGAGGTTAAAATATTTCTTAAGTGATAAATATATTGAAATTATTTTTTTAAGTTTCTCACATTTATGGGAATGTTATAAGTATTATATTAATATAATTTTATAAAAAGGAGAACCCTCAAGCTAGGTGATAACCTATCACATCTGGGAAGGCCACGGGGTTGAACCCACAACTGAATGGTGACAAGGGTGCAAGACCTACCACTGGCCTACATGAAGTCCTGGTTAGTATGGTATTTATTTATACTTAAATGGTTGGGAAAATAATTATTAATTTATTTTAAGAACAAATGTTTTATCACGTAGATAACCATGGGATTTGCATTTTATTTAATTATTAACTAATTAAAGTTATTTTATAAGAAGTTCAATAATTTTGGAAACTTATATGATCAAGGTAAATATAACACTAAGGGATTTTATTTGGGAAATAAATTTTGAATTATAGTTTGGAATCATATATGATTTCATTACATTTTAAGTTTATTTAGGTTATTTATATAAATGACTAGCGTAGATTGGAGATAATTTGATTTGGGAAATTATATTTTTGGTATAAGACATTAAAAGTAATTCATGTTATTTTAGAAGATAAATAATAAATTTATATTGGAATAATATTTGATCAAATACTTCTGATTTTTTGGTTTTAATATTTTTCAGGAATATATTGGAGGAATTTTATGGGTAGTTATATATCTAATTGATCTATGTTGAACTTTTTGTGTTCATATCTAATTTTTAATATTAAAGTATTTTTTTCATATGACGGTTTACTATTTTTGGAAATTATCTAACCATGTACTAAGAATTTTGGTTTTGGTTAGTTTATAAAGATAGTAGAAATAGATTTTTATTCCTTTATGGGTTTTTTGATCCAAATAATTTGATTATAGTTCTTCAGGAATGAAAAAATCATCTAGAATACCTATCATTTTAAAAAAAAGATACAATTTTAGGGGGAATTGATTAAAGGATTAAATTATACATGTTAAGTAAGTATAATTACTTCTGTTACTAGACTTTGTAGTAAAATAATTCCTCAAATTTATGATAAAAATTTAAAACAGAAACATTATTTGTTTACTTTTCATAAAAACAAATCAATGGCTTTTTAACCTATCACATATTCTGGTTTTGTGGGGGTTAAATTTCTGAGGACCAAGATCTCTTTAACTCTATTACAGTCCTTGGAAGTTTTTTTTCATCCATATCCATTTTTAAAATTCCCATATATATCCTTTAATTATGTGTTATTCCATAAGACCATTATAATTCCCTTTATCTTTTTTCAAGAGGAATTTTTACTGACCCTTTTTACAAAGTGGGTTTTTAACAAAGGTATTTTTAAAATTCAAACCCTAGTAATTGAGATTTAATTAAAATTATGATGATGAAATTTATAAAATGGGTGGATAATTTTATATCCTAATATTTTAAAGTAAATAAAAATTTTGATAGCATACAATATATTCAACATCGATCTTAAACAAATATTGAAATATGTTTATTTAAATGTGATTGTTATTAACTAGTTATTAAATTGGTGGGTATTAATATGAATAAATTGTTTACAAAATAAATTTAAGTTTCACACTAAATAAAAATTCATAGTAAAATTATTATAAAATAATAACCTATTTTTCAATTAAGTCATTTTATTCTTTAAAAATACATTTTCTTTAAGAATGGTTTTTATTTATTTTTATGATTGAATAATATAATTAATTTTCAGAAATTTTAAAAATGTATTTGAAAAAATTAATTTCATTTTTTAATTTATCATTTCAAAATATTCTTAGGATGAATTTTTAATAATTTTCTGAAAATATTGATTTTTCAATTTATAGTGAAAAATATTGATTTTTAGTAAAACCTATGTTTTCTTTTAGAGTATTTATAAAATAAAACTCTATTTTGGATTAGTTTTAAAATTTTAAAAGATATTTTTTATTTAAAATGATCCATTTATGGTTTTTAAAAAAATTTAATAATTTAATTTAGTATAAAAACATTTTACATTTAAAAAATTCATTTTTATGAAAACCTTTTTCCATTAGTTTTTGTGGGCTTAATTTTAAATTAAATTATTCAACTTATATGTTTTAAATTTTGAAAAATTTATTCCGTATTTGAAATTATGAGGTACAATTTTATTAAATAGGTCCCTTATATTTTTACCCAAAACTAATAGTAATTGTAAAAAAATTTATACAACGGTAAAGGATAAATCAGGTAATTAAGGGTAAAATATGATATGATAAGGAAAATAAAATTTCCATAACCCTTGAATAAATTTTTTTGGATGATTATATATAACAAATAATCGTCAAAATTTCGGAAATTTCACAATTTTCTATTGGGATTTGATTTTAACATTTATAATATTTTATTTAAAGAAAAGTAGAAAATCTCACACTTTTATTTTAAATAACTATAATATTTTAAACATAAATTTAACCTAAGGATATGTTCGGATATAGATATAATTTAATAAAATAATTTATTTATATTTATAATGGTAAATATTTTATATTTTTAGTGAATAAATAATTACCTTAAATTCTTATAAAATGATATAGCGGTAATAATTAAATTAGGAGAAAAACAATAATTGATATTGAAATATTTAGTGAAATTTAATTTGAGATAATTTATATAGTATATGAATTTTATTGATTAAAATAATATGTTAGAGATATAATAAATAAAAAAACTCTAATTATGTTTTTTTTTATCATGTTATTAAAATAGAAGTAATGAATAGTTACAAAAAATAAAATTAAAGACATTTTATAAAAAATAATATTTTATTAAATGGTATAAAATTATAAAAAATACTAAATTCAAAAACATTATTATCATGTGGCTTATGTTATCAAAAATTATATATTTATTATTCTTTTCTTCATTTATAGAAACTATATTGACCCGCAAATCGTAAAAATTCTTATCGTCATTGTAAGTGTGAATGGGGTTAATATGGGGTTAAAGAAAAAACATAAATGTTCAAATGTAATCAAAATTTCCCAAATTTTTATTATATGATTGGATTTAGACTCATATTCATCCAATACTCCAAATAAATCAGTTTTTATCCTTTTAGAATTGAATATTAATTTATAATAATTTAATATTTTGAGGAATTCCAATACATCCCCACCTCTCTCTTATCGAAGGGTACCATTTCTTGACAATCCTTCACACTTAAACCACATTTTTTCAGAAAAAACCAAACCAAATACTTTTATAGAATCTCTAAACTCGTTATAGAGGTATTTTTTAAGCATTATACCAACTTTGGAGGGTTAAAGTGTTAAAACAAAGTAGCCTTTCCAAAGAAGAGGTATAGTTTTCAACCATGTGTTTTAGTTTGATTTATTCTCACAACACCTTCAAATATCCGTCTACCATGGTTATATAGTTATATAATTATATTACATATTCTATGGTTTTTTATATTATTTTCACAACCTATATCCATCTTCTCTCCTGTAAAATGGTAAATTAAACCATTACTCATATGTACGACAAACTAACTGCCTCGCAAACCGATTTAATTCATTTCCCAGAAAAATTTATCAAAACCAGTTTTAATGATATATTGAAGTTATATATATGATATTTTTGACATATTTATCATTTTTTATGGTTAATATAGAATTAAATTTCTTTCTTATCCATACATTGGAAAATAATAATGGCATTCACCCGTATGTGTCCACTACCACCTCCATGAAGTGGTGTAATTCATTTTTCTACACCACATATCATGGATGATATATATAGTATATTTAAATAATATATATGATATTAATTATATTTTTATCATTATATAAATATAAAACAATATTTACTATTTCAAATAAGATTTTTTTTAAAGGATATGTTAATCATGCGTACATGTGGCCTACCATCTCTATGGTTGTAACATAGTTAATTTTTCATAATAATACATAATTGTTGGATTTAAAAGTATAATTTTTGTCTAAAATGATAATTATATATTCATTATTATTCTATATATGGTCTAATAATGAGCTATTTGTCAATTTTCAACCTACTAAATTCTTTTCTGATATATGATCCAAATATCCTCAAAACGCACAATGTGAATTTAAATGATTAAGTAATTGTATATAAAATGGTATTAAATGAAATAATGGAATAAAAATTTGATAAATGTTATGAATAAAGTATAAAATTAATTTAATTTTTTATTCAAAAATATAAAAAATGTACGTGGTAAGTCAGACTCAAGCTAATGGACTTTATTCTAAAAATCCCATTTTAAAGTTCTTGTTTCTACTCCTTTTACAAAAGTCAAAATGAGTGAATATATTTTACATATATGATATAAAAATAATTTCATACCATATTGATGCCTCAATTCAATGAATTTTTATTTATAGGTTTCCAAATTTCTTATGAAAGAACACAGTTTCTTCATTATGTGTTCAGTTTTTAGATTTTTCTAAAAAAAATTCTTTGACTTTATTTCAAAGGTTTTCAAAAGGGATATTTTTTTAGAATGTTTCACTTTCACTAAAAAAAGACAAAAATTAGTGCTCTATTTCAATATATATGATGATAATGAAATTTTCCTCCATTATAACAATTATTTAATGTTTCACTTCCTTTATAAGCCTTCATATTTTCTTCTAAGAAAACCCCTCTTTCCCTTTTTATTGTTTTTTAGGTTAAAAATGGGTGTTTTAATAAAATAAGTATTTTTACATCAAAAATGTTTTTCGTGTGGTTTTTAAATATTTTTTCATGTTTTTTATACATGATATGGTCCTTGTAAATAATTTACAAAGGGTTGAGCCCCGTTATAGCTCACAACTGAGCCCAATACAGATTATACAATGGGTCGAGGCACATTATAGCTCCCGGATAATCCCAATATAGATTATCAGATGGGTATTCCTATATAGCTCTCTAAATAATTTCATAATGATTTTATTCTCAAAATAATTATATTTTATTTAATACTAATGGTTATTCTAATTTTTAAGGGTTTTGTAAGTGTTTAATGATGATAATATTCCAAAGAACCTACAAGAATTTTATATGAAAACTAATGAGATTTTGGGGAAATCGTTTGATTTAAAAAGGTAACATAATGGTATTTTCAGTGGTAAAGTGATGATATTTTGGATAAAAATGTTAATTTTAAAGAAAATGTTTTCTCATGGATTTTTATGTTTTTAAATTAACTAATAGATTTATTATTTTTATGTCCTTTACTGATATTTTAGTACTCATCACATGTTTTAAAATGTTTTTCATTGGATTCAAATATGGGTAAGGTAAAATAAAAAAGTCGAGTTGAAATTTTAGGATATTTTTCATGAAAAAACATGATTTATTTTAAAGGTTTTATTTTGTGGAAAAAATTCTTATTAAGAAGTAGTGTCTACTTTATAATGAATGGGATAATTACATAATAGTTATTCCCAAACTCTCTAAAACTCTAAACTTGAAATAAAATTGGGAATGTAAAAAAAAATTAATTCTAGTCTAAAATCAGTAGAATATGTAATGTTAATGGTTAAGTCCTTAAAATTGGTATCATATGATTTAGACAACCTTAGAGGATAGGATATTATTTGATCATAAGTTATTGGTTATTATTACCACAGTGTTTATTATGTTAGAGAGAATAATAGTTATTTTTAATTAATCGAAATATATTGAGATAACATGAAAAAGGACATCTTAGTGTTTATCATATTCATAAGATTGTATATTATGATTTTATTGATATTCTCACACTAACGTTTTGGTTTTAGTAAATGTTTGTATCCAGAAAAAACCAAAGGGATAGTGGATGTAAAGGAAATAGTGGTGGTTTTCTAAACATGAAACCAAACTGAATGGTTGTTGTTGTGAGAACACTTTTGGTTATTATTATCATGAGTAATGATTAAAAACATAAACCTTAGTGATTTTTTTAATACATTAAATATAATAGGGATGAAGCCCCATGGGATTTCAAGTGATAATGATCATAAAGTAAAATTTATTTAAGGGACAATGTATCAATAATGTGTAAACAAACACCCAGGAAAATGTCTTAAAAGAAACTAAAGATTTTTTATATGTTGTAAATGAGTTAATAAAGAAATAAAATGCCAAATAAAAATGAACTTCTCTGTTAACTCCATGAAGGGGAAAGAATGTATTCCTGAGGAATCAATAGAATTTTTTAAATTTGGGAGAATAGTCATTATGAGAAACATTGTCCTAGAGGGATGTCTCATCAAGGAGATCAGTGATACCATAATTATTTATCTTTATAAAATCCTAATTTAATTAAAGTTTAATATGAGGAATCTAAAAACGATATTTGAATGGTTTGGATTAATTCTTGGCTCATCTTATGATGGTGTTGAATCTTAGGATATGATTTTCATTTTTTTATAAGAAAAGAGTATTAAGGAATAAGATGGAAAATCATGGTTAAGGGATTATGATGAACTTTAGATGATTAAGATGTATACATTAAAGATTCATTGTGTAGTGCTATAATTAAGGATGATCGTAGGTTTAAAATGATTAATACACTTTTGATGATGCGAGTGCTTTTTGAGATTTTTATTATGTTTTGATAGATATTTGAATTATATATAACCCTTGAGTTTATCAGGTGAAAATTTTATTTAAGGAATAATTATATTTTAATTTAATGGAAATAAGTTTAAGAGTATGTATAACCTATAGAGTTTATATGATCATTGATTTTAAGGTAATTATGGGTCTTTACATTTCTCATAAAGAAAGTTGAATATTATAAGATAAAATTTGAGGTTTAAATATTTTTTTGATGATGAATATAGTAGGTTATCTTCTAGGATGTTTACCACATTCATAGTAATTTTATAAGGATTATCTTAATATAATTTTATAAAAAAAAAATTAGTTGGGGTGAGAACTCATCGCATTTTTCAAGGCTGTGGGGTTACTCTCACAATCAAAGGGTGATAAGGGAGAAAAACATATCAATATCCTATGTGAATTTTGAGTTAGTATGAAAATGTTTTTATACATAAATGATTTATAAAATAAAGATTAATCTAATTTTGGGAACAAATTTTTTATCACGTAGATAATCATGGGATTGAAAATATATTTAGTGATTATGTGATTAATGTTATTTCATAAGAAGTTCACTATTTTGGGAATGTTACGGGATTAAGGAAAATAGAACACAACTGGATATTATTCTATAAATAAAGGTTGAATTTTCTTTTGGAATCATATATGATTTTATTGTGGCTTATGGTGATTTAAGTTATTTATATAAATTACTAGCATATCTTGGAGATTTTGTAATTTGGTAAATTTTATTTTTGGTATGAGACATTAAAAGTGATTGATGTTATTTTATAACAATAATTATTAAAATTATCTTGGAAGAATATGTGATCAAATATTTTTTATTTTTGGGTTTCAATATTATTCAAGAATAGTTTTGGGGGATTTTAAGGGTAGTTATTTATTTCAATGATCTATGTTGAACTTTGGGTATTACTATCGCATTTTGGATATTAAAGTAGTTATTCTTAATATGAAGGTTTGTTAATTTTTGGAATTGTCTTACCTTATTCTAACCATTTCTATTTTAGTGTATGCCTAAATTTGAGAGGAATATATCATTATTATTTTTTGAATTTTTAATCCAATGAATTTTCTTCTAGTTATTCATGCATGAAAACCTCATCTTGAATACTAATCATCTGGAGAAAAAGATAAGATTATGGTGGTAATTTATTAGAGTAAGAAATTATACTAGTAAAGTAAGTGGATTTCCTTATGTTGTTAGTCTAGGTAGTAAAATAATACCTCATATTTAGGAATATTATTTCCAAACACAAATTTTATCTGGTTACTGTTCTTATTGAGAAATCAATGGTATTTTAACCTATCAAATATTTACGGTTTTGTGATGGTAAAATTCTCCAATAACATTTTCTCTATCACCCTTTAATAGTGCTTGGAAGTTAGAGTTTTATTTTGTATCTGTGTTTTCACTTACCACTTACATTCTCCGACTTGGAAACCTACTATGTGTTATTCCCAATGGCCTTCGTACTTCCATTTCTCACTCTTCAAAAGGAATTTTTATTGGCCCTTTTTATTATATGGGTTTTCAACAAAACTATTTTTAAAATTCAAAACAGAATTACCAATGCCACATTAAAATTATGAGGATTCAATTTATAAATGGGTGTGAGAATATAATATCCTAACATTCTAAAAAAATTGCTATGTTCAATAAAGTACAAGATATGAAAAATCAATCCTAAATGAATAATGAAAAATTATTTTTTAAAATGTGTACTTTATAACATAGCCATTAAATAGGTGGGTATGAGTAAGACTAAATAATTTAGGAAGTAAATATAAAGGTTTTAATCATAATGAATTCATTGTAAAATTCTTATAAAATAATGAATGAATTTTTAGAAAATTCATTTTATTATTCAAAACATCATTTTTATTAAATAATGGCTTTTCATTCATTTTATGAGGGAATATTATAACTAATTTCTAGAAATTTTTGAAAATGTATTTAAAAATTTTTATTTTATTTTTCAGTTAAGAATTTAAAAATTATCATTGTATTAATTTTTGAGAATTGTCTGAAAATAATTTTTTTTCAATGAGTTATGAAAAATATTGATTTCTGTTGAAAAATATATTTTATTGTAAAGTATTTAAAATTAAAATTTATTTTATGATTAGTTTTAAAATTTTATTAGTTAATTTTGTCTTAAAATAATCCAATTATGTTTTTTGGAATTATTTTTATTTGTTAATTTAGTATAAAAAGTTGTTGAATTCAAAAATACGTTCTTCTAAAAAATTATTTTGCTTTCCATTTTTCCAGTTGAATTTTAAATTAAAATATTCCAATTCTATTTTTTGTTAATAAAAATTTATTGCATATTTTAAATAATTATGTAAAAAATTAATAATTATTTTCATTTTATATTTTTCTAAAATTTATATAATCCTTAGTAATTTTTGTTACCATAGTAAAGAGTAAATCTTGTAATTAAGCGTTAAAAATGATATAAAAAGAAATAAAAAATTACTATAACACCTAAATAAATTTTATTTATTGATTTTATCACATCCATAATCATAAAAAGGTTGAATGTTTTACCTTTTTACAATTTATGTGATTATAACATTTATAATATTTTATTTAGATAAAAGTAAAAAATATATCATATTCTTGTTTTAAATAACTATAATAATTTTAACACAAGTTGAACATGAGTTTATGTTAATTTATAAATATTATTTTAAAATATAATTGATTTAAAATAATCCTGGTAATTTATTTTTAGTTTTTATTTATGAAATAATTACATTAGAAGTGTATAGAAAGTCCATTCGGTAATTATAAAGTTGGTGGAAAACTAAAATAAATGATATTTAAAATATAAAAAAATAATTTGAGATAATTTATATGATATATTATTTTTATAGAAAAACCTAACAGGTTAGGGATATAATAAAATATTTTTTCAAATTTTACTTATTTTCTTAAGGTTATTACAATCAAAGTAATGAATTGTTCAAAAAAATTATATTAATGATATATTATAATAAACAATAATTTATTAAATTATATAAAAATCATAAAAATTTAAAAAAATATCCATTTTATTTGGATATGGCTGATTATATCATCCATGGTTAATTTATGGGGCCTTTTCTGTCTATAGTGACTATATTTTCCCACAAAGGGTAAAAATCCTTGTTGTTCTGTTAAGTGTGAAAGCAGTTAACAAGTGGTCAAAACAAAAATATAAAGGTAAACACTTGAAAAAAACATGTCTAATTTTTATTTTATGAGATTTTTTCAACTAATAAACATCTTATATTAGAAATAAATTAGTTTATATCCATTTATAATTGAATTTTTATTTATATTATTTTAATTTTTTGAGAAATTCAAAGAGTGTCCTTGTCCTCTATTATAAAAGATGAAATATTATTCTTAATACTTTACACCTAAAAATCATTTTTGATTAGATAATACCAATCAAAATCCCTTCCTATAATCCCAACCCTCATTCTGGAAATCATGGTTTATTCATAAAACCAACCTTATAGAAATTATGTTGTCAACGAAAAGATACATTCCAAAGATGATTTATAGTTTTTAACCTCATGTTTTAGTTTTATTAATCCCCCCCCCCCATTAAAATATTCTTAAACCATTATTATATAATAAAAAAAGTATATTTCACATACTGATGTATTTATTTTTTAATGTAAAAACCTATATCAATCTCATATTCCATAAAAAATGAAATGGAATCATCCTTCATGTGTACGGATAACTACCGCCCCGTAAACCAATGTAACTCATTTTACATCAACATATCAAAAGAATGGTTATAATGTTGGAATTAATTTATATATATTATATTCATAAAATATTTATCATTTTTTAAATATAATATACCATATAATTTATTACCTTTCCGCACACTAAAAAATGATATCATCGTTTGTGCGTACATTTGAACTATCATCTCTGTGAAGTGATGTTATTAATTTTTCATCACCACATCACATAGATGATATATATAAGTCTATTTAAATTATTAATATTATATTTATGATATTATTATCATTCTACAAAGATAAAATAATACTTAACTTTTTCCATAATGATCGATAAAAAATGGAAACATTAATCATGCGTACTTATGACCAACCATCTCTAGTGTTTTAACATAATTCATTTTTTATAACCATACTTAATTATTGGATTTATAAGTATAATTTATGAATAAAAATGATAACTATGTCATGATAATTATTCATTATATAGTTAAATAATGACTTTTTTTCCATTACCAACCCACCAAATTCATTTTTGGCATATCAGCTGAATATCATCAAAACATCCCATATGAAATTAATTGATTATGTAATTATAAATAACATATAATTAAATGAAATAAATGAATAATTAACTTAAAAAAATAATCTTAATATAGTATCAAATTAACATTATTTTTATATTTTTGTAGATAAATAACGTATGTGACAAGTTAAACTCACTGTAAGAGACTTTTTTAAAAAAAACCTCTTTTAAAGTTCTTATTTGAACACTTTTCAAAAAATTCAAAATTAATATCTATTTCTACATATACAAAAAGAATATAATTTCTCACCATCATGAAGCCTTAATAATTTCATGTTTCCTTTATAATTTCCATAATTTTTTTCAAATAAAATGGTTTCATTATTATGTGTTTGGTTTTTATATTTTAATAAATGGTGTTATTTGACATTCTTTTAAAGGTTTTCGAAATAATATTTTTTATAGAATGTCTGTATTTCATTACAAAAAGAAAAAAAGAAATTTTCTATTTTAATTTATATAGGGAAAATGATATTTCTCCACCACAACCATTATTTAGAGTTTGGATTCCTCTAAAATATTTTATTTTTCCCTCAAATAAAAACCCTCTTTCCCATTTTATGGGTATTTTGGTATTGAAAATTGGTTTCTAAGAAGAAAATGTATTTTTACATCTGAAATTTTTTTCACACGGGTTTTAAAGATATTTTTAAGGGTTTTATTCATGATGTGGTCCTTGGAAATGATTTATTAATGGTTGAGAAACATTATAGATCATGGGTGAACCCAATACAGCTTATATAAACAAATGTACCCCATTATTGCTCATGGGTGAGCCCAATATATCTTAGATTATGAGTGCACCAAGATAGCATTCCAAAAAATTGGGTAATAAATTTTCTATTAGGATAATTATGTTGTTTTTTTACCAAATGGTATTTTAAATTTGTAAGGGTTTTTTATGGGTTTTAGGATGATGATGTCCCAAAGAACCAACATAAATTTTCTATGCATGATAATAAGTTTCAATAAACATAGTTTAATTTTAAAAGGTAAGATAATGAAATTTTTAATTTAAAAGTGATGATATTTTTCGATAAAATGTTATTTTTTTATAAAAAATGTTTTTTCATGAGTCTTTTTGTTTTTCACTAAACTAAAAGACGTATTATTTTTATATACCTTACTGATCTTTTTTTGATCATACCTTATTTTAAAATATTTTTCACAATGTTTAAAATGGGTAAGTGAAAAGAACAATTTATGTTTAACATCATCAATATTTTTCATGAAAAGAAAAAGTTTTTTATTTTAATGGTTTTATTTTGTGTAAAAAAACTGGATACTAAGAAAAACTATCAACTTTTTAATATATGGGTTTATTATTTATTATTTATGAGATAAATCTCTTTAACTCTAGAAATAAAATATTTTTTGGAATATAATAAATTTAATTATAGTTTAGAGGGACTATAATATGTAATGTTAAAGTCTGGGTCCTTACATTGGGAGGCTAATTGTTAATGTTTTTATCGAAATCACTCTAATGTTTTTGTGGTGAAATCAATCTTAAGAGGCAGGTGGATTATGTCTATTATTAAAATTTTATATAACTTGGAGGCTTGAGTTTATTAAATTTTTTCTTGTATTTTAAATGGGAATTTTGGATTATTTTATAAAGGAAACCCCTCTTGGTTTATGGTTTGTAAATCGTGGATATTTGAATAGTTTTTGGAAAATCCCTTGAAACTATGGTTCACAATTATAGTTTTGGTTTAATGTAAGAAAGACATTAAAATGGATATTTTATAAGAAATAATTAATTTAATAGTAAAATTATTTTTAACTTATTGGTGTGGGAACTTTTCATAAATTATTATTGTGCGTTCATATTTTTATTGTATGTGGGTATATTGGTAAATAAATTTCTCTTAGTGCTATACTGGTGAAATGTGAAGGTATATAACCAAGTGATGGATTTATGAAGGAAGGATCACTACTCGTGAGTTTTTTAATTTACATTCAACTTAAATTTGTGTGTGAGTTGATCCATTTGGCTTGGGAATTCCAAGTGGTATTAATAGATAAAATATTCTACTTTTATTTTAAACTATCTTAAATTTGGAAACTTTTTTATTTTTTTTATTTTTTTTATTGTATTTTTAACTATGAGATAACATTCTCTCATACTAGTGGTTTAATGTAGGTAGACACTTAGGTAAATCTTACAGGGAATTATCACTAGCCTCCAGAATATGTACTTTGGTGCCTATAGAAAATTTATTTTTCATGACACACGTAACGAAAAGGTATATTATTTCACTAGTAGAGAATAATGATTCTACTACATTGGAATTTTGGTTAGATCTTAGAGTTCTCTTATAAATTGTATAGAGTAATTCCACATTGGTATTGTTTCTTTGGGGTGCCTTTTATAATTTTATTAGATTTCATGTTTAACTTTCTGATGCTACTCTAATATTAATGTTTTGATTATTTTTTATTTTTTTATTTTTTATACCTCATACATCATTAGTTGGTTTGAATTTTTAATTTATTATTGATGGTTATTTTGTTTTAGAAAGGTAAAATCATTCCTAAATGTTGAGTTAATCCCTTGGAATTTATTATTAGCCTTTGGTGTATTGGGGATATTACATGGTGTAAATAGAACCTATGACTCAGCCTAATCCAATGGGTTGGGTAAGGATGTTAAATAGTTTTTTTTCATTATTGATTTATTTTTTTATTCTCATGGGGGATGGTATGTTGATGATTAGTATCTTTTATTATTCTAGGGGAAACTTTTCATCACTTTGGTGATTCTTGAAGTGATTCTTCAAGAATTACATAGTTTTCCCTTACCCATATATCTAGGTTTATAGAAGATGTATAGTGATTTGAAATGCATGTTTAAGTAGTTTGGTATTAAATACTCAGTTTCAAAGATTTACTCTTTATGTTTAATCCACTAGATGGTGAAGGATGAGCATCATATTTTAGTTAGTTTTCATCAATCACTTTATGTCCCCCAAAAGAAGTAGAAGGATATATCTATATATAAATTCACTATTTTACCCATATCATAGGGTGGTCATGATGTTGGATGTTTTCCGTTTGAGTACATTATGAAGTATTATCAATTTTTACTAAATAAAAATTCAAAATTAGTGTTTTTTCAAGGAAGTACCTAGAGGTTCTAGTGAGGATTCATGGATTTTAGAAGATGGTCATCCCTAATCATGATCATTATTTTACATCTAGGGTGTAGAGAGGCATTCAACATTCTCTTGCCTCCCATTTATTCTTTATCACCACTATTCTTCCATATATGGAAGTTCAAGTAGAGCGGACTAACTAAAGCATAGAGGATATGGTACGGGTGTACATTATAGATTTTAGAGGTTTATGGGTGAGGAACCTACACTTAGTGAAGTTTTCTTATAACAATATATTTCACTATTTTTTTCCCACTGTTAAAAACATTGTATATATAACTTTTCTTATATATATTTTGTTGGACTAAGGTTAAAATATTCAGTAATTCTCCCATCAAAATTGGTCAAAATCACTATAGAGAATATACAGGTGATCTTCAAGAAAATGAAGGCATCACAGGATCATCATAAGTCCTATGAGAATCTTATAAAGAGGCCTCTGGAGTTCATAATTTCAAGATCACATGTTCTTGAATTTATCTCCTCCTATTGGGCAATGAAGGTTCGGTCGGGGGAGTATAAATTCTCCTCGTTTCATGGGATATTTTTAAGTATTGGTGTATATTGAAGTTATGGTGCATCGATTGGAACTACCAATAAAAATGATTTGGATTACTTATTTCTTTAATTTATAAAATATTCCCTTATATCTTCAGAATGCTTTCTATATCATCAATTTGGGTGTTGCTGGATGATGAAGGTGTTGTGACCTTCAAGGAACCACTTATTAAGATTCAATTTCAACCCAAGATAAGGTGTTTTGTGGGTGTGTTATTACTTTATTTCATGTCATGTAGTGTCATGGTGGATTGTTGGTGATCACATTGGAGAAAGCGTTATAGATAAGTTCTCAATATACTATGTTGTTCAAGGGTTGATCCTCCTTTCTGAGTTTCTTTTTTTCCTTTTTTTGGATGATGTGTTTGAACTTATTCTCTTTTATGTGATCATTTACCTTCCTTGATGTGATTATTCTTATGGAAATGAATTTATATTAGAGGTATCTACCCTAAGAATGTGTTTTGAGATTATTTGATGATGTTTCATGTATATGTTCCTTGTTCCACTGATCTGTTTCTATGTTATGGGTTTAGAGTGATCTTTGAGAGGTATCTCATGAGGTGGTTATTCAAAATACCTTTTTATTCTTTCTCGGATCGTTTTAAATTATCAATTATGATAATTGTTTAATAGGTATATGATATAAGGTACCAAAATTCTAAAAACCTTCCTTAGTGTTTTTTCAAATCTTGGAGGTTATGAGAGGGTACATAAATTATTTTCCTTCTTTAAGAAATAATTTGGTTTTTGTGGTCAACTTTCTGACCATGGGGTCATATGTTATGTTTGTGCAGTCAATTTTATAGGAATTCAGTCACTAATTTGTTCATGTAGTCAATCATTCCTTTGTCTATGTCGTCTCTTGTTCACATGGTCGATCCATACTATATATGGGCACGAATGATGGTTTATTTATGTGTTTTATCCATAATGTGTGGTCAATCCTTATAGTCACTTGGTTATTAATATGTTTATTGTATTATTCATGTGTTTTATACATGTTGTTTCTTCCCATATCTGATCTTCATGGTTGATCATCTACTTAAGAATGAAAATTCTAGTTTTCTACAAAATGGTGTCAGATTCATTTTCAACATAAAATAAGGAAATATTACAATGAAAAGGAAGACTTAGAACAAAAATCAATTAACATTGTTATATCTATTAGTTCCATTATATTAGTGTCTTAAAATGATTCATGGATTAGGGATCTAAATTTAACCGAATTAAAGGTGAAATAAAAAGAAAGTTTGAATACCTTTTTTGGAAATAACAGAGAGAATCGTATATTATGTTCCTTAATAAAATTGTTTCTACTTCCTTATATTGAGTTTTTGTGATCAAAAATTCGATATTGGAGTCTTGAAACCCTTTTTGAATCAACCCAAATCTCTTCCTATGAGTTTTTGACCTATGCACAACCCCCTCTCTCATCAATTTTTGGCACAGCAAAGCATAAATATCTCACAAGGTAAGGGATTTATTCTTCTATTTTAATTTGTGTGAGGATTATTGGAATCATGTGTCAGATTAATTTGTTTAATTGTATGATATAAACCAATATAAAAAATAATTTGGGATTATTGATGAAATATAAATGGATTATCACATTCTTTATTCTTATTTCTTTATCTACACAATTAATGGAAGAAGGATAAATTGTTGTTTCTAAATACAAATGAATAACTAATTTGTTAAAATTAAATAATATTATAGGATGGTAATATTATTCATGAAATTTATCTACAATAAAAATGGTACAATCACAAGTAGAATATTTTATTCTAATATGGAGTATGAAAAATTAACAGAATGAATAGGGTATCACATGTGTTCGTATCCTAGATAATTTATTTAATATTAAGAATTATTATTTTATAAATATATATATTGAAGAATTGAAATAAGAGAACAATATTTTTTTAATATAATTAATGGTTTATGATATATGGGTTAAAACCAATGGTTGGGATATTTTTATCTCAATATGTTTTATAATTTTCTTGATATTTCCACTTGATAATTATTAGATGGTGTGATTACAGCTTGATTATATTTTCTTGTTGTTTTTTAGCATGATTTAATTTCTTAAAACAAAAATTAATGTGATATTGGTAATATTATGTGAAAAATATAAGAGTGTTATAACTTATTTATTGTTATTCTTTGAGATTATTAAACCATGGTCTTAAGAATAGAAGAATGTTTATGTTGATTCCAATTTATTGTTAGCTACAATCTATAGGTTCCTTCAAACTAAAAACCAATGCATAATAAATTATATAATTCAAGATAAAAATTAAAATGGTTGGTTTCTACATAAAATTGGTTGGTTTTGAGCAAGCCTCTTTTTTTATGGGTGGACTGACTACATCGGTGAATTTGTTTTAGATTCCTTTGTTTAATTTGTAAAATAAATTTAATATTTATGATTTATCTTGAATAATTAGAGCATTTATGTGTTTTTTTTTTGAACCAATAATGCTAGGGTGCATTTATTATCAATGGGAAAGAGTCTTTGGGCTACAATGGTGGTCAATTTCAATGATGGTAGCATAGATTATGCTACACATAATGGTGAGGGAATGAAACTAGGGCAGTCGAGATGAGTTCATAGACGGTTTTTCTCATTTAAATATATTTATTACTTGATTCGTACAAATGGTTCTATGGCAAAATATTATCTAATTAATTTCCAACTGGTTGATGTAGTTTGAATCTATGAAAAAAAAGTGCATCTTTTTTATGGTTACATATGATAAATCCTAGAGTACCTGAATAATTATAAGAATATAAATGGAAATAATAAAAGAATAGGTTTTTTATTGGTGTTTATGTATTATTATGACATACATGAGAATATATGAAAGATAATTATGGTGTTGAGTCACTAGTCTTAGAAGATTAAAATTTTAATCATGGAACTAAATATGAAATAATATTAATTAACATCTTCTTAATTAATTAATATGAAACTTTGATGCTTTTATGAATTTCTGACATCTAGAACTCAGTGGTGGAAATAAGGTGTCTTGTATAACCATAGAGGAAGATGAGTCTAAGTCTTCTTAATTTCCCTTAGTGTGGTTGTGTGTGATATATTCAATATTATTTGATTTCATATGATTCACCACTCTTGTCAGTTGAAAAACTAAAACCCATAATATTTGGGGTTGTTTTCTCCAATATTTAGGATGGTGAGGGAATGGATAGTTGACTTATACCTCTCCCCCACTCTCCCTCTTACTATATATTATGTGTTGTCATATCTCATGCTATAATGGCTTATAATATAAGATGTATTCTTACCTGATCTATGATGGTTCTTCATATTACTATAAATTTATGTGGGGGCTATAATGGATAGAGGTTATAGAACATACATGTATTTATTCATGGAAGTTACGGACTCCCACGGGTGTTTGGTAATAGACTATGATGGCCTGAGGTATAATTAATTTTTAGGGGTTATAGTGGCTTCTATACATACACTTAGTCATAGATGAGATGTAAATGATGAGGTGTTGGGATAAAAAATATAAAAAATGGCTATGATATGATTTCATGAGATAAAGGATGTCTTATAAAATAGATTATCACGACAAATAAGTCATTGGGTCATTAGATTAATAAGCTAGGGAGGAAGTTTGAGCATGGTTTATTTAGTTATATATAAGATTTTGATCAAGAATTGTTTATTCATGTGTGTTACTTAGTTATAAAGCCATGGTGAGTATGGTAAAATATATGTATATTCATAGGTGATGTGTTAGTTTCATTTTTTTATTTACCATCCTTTAGTTTGATAATTTCACACTTTTAATGAGAGGTTTCAGGGATCATCATACTGATTATACAGGTTTGCTCACTCAACTATATATAAATTATTTTTTAGGTCTACAGAATATAGTTGGTGATCAAAATATGAATTACTAGCATGAAGAGTTACTCAGAAGATTTTCAAGCTTTATGAATATTGTTGCATATTTACTTTTTCTACATACATTTTTTTATGAAATTTCATGTATTGGGATGTTTTTTTATTTATGCGTAGTCATGGTTGGTGGTTTCTCTACATATCTCGTATGCCTTAAATTTATATTTAGCGTAATGCCTCAATTGTTTGTGATTTATAAACCCTCAGTGATATTCACCAACCTATGGCCTATTATTGGCTATATTTGATTGGGGACATTATATTTTTTCTTCACTGACTACTCTAGAGGGGTACCTTTGGAGGGAAGGCATCATGGATCTTCAGATTTTATAAATTATGAATGTAAAAAAATATTTTCCATATAATACCAGATAGACTAAGATTAAAGAGAAAATAAATACAGCCTATAATAACATATAAGATAAAAGGGAATAAATGTTTGACATATTAGGACACTTGAAGTGAAATTCAAGGTGAGAAATGTCTAATTATTCATCTAAATAAAGTGGAATTGATAGTCATAAAATTATCAAATTCTATTTGAATATTTCTAATGATAAAAAATGAATTATAGTGAAGGAAAATATTTAATCTCTTACCAATATATATTTTGATTCTATATTTAATTTTACTACTAAATAATACTTGTCAAATTCATTGGATGATGAAAAATATAATTCATCAAATGATTAGGAATATTTTTCTACTAATGAATAAATGGAGAGATATATAAATATAATTGAAAAATAAAAAAATTATATCATTAAAATTGTATTTTTAAGAAAAAATTTGTTAATATTGGTGGAATAATTTTAACACTTACTACAGAAATTTCTAAACATAATTCAAAATTAGTGTCTAAGTCTACATGTAGTTCAACCTCTGCTACTAAAAATCTAGTTGTGAAACTTAAATCTAATGTTGGTAGTTTGAAGAAAATTTTATCGATAATTACTTCCAATAGATAAATTTTTTACATGATGTATAAATAGATAAATCCATCTAGAACATTCAATGGATTTAGTAATACCTCTAAAAAATAATTTTCAGCCAAATTAATTTTTATTCAAAAATGTAGCCATTTATTCAAAATCAAAAATTTCAGGTGACTAGATAAAGTTGTGTTCTTTAAATTGTGATGAATCTTTTGGTTTTCAAAAATATTTTATTTTTAAATAACTAGTAGTTTTCTTCATAAAAGAGTTGGATAAATGTAAATTCCTAAATTTTTTTGCTAACATTTCAAGACCCATGGATGTTTGGGTACTAAGAATATAGCATTATAATTTTTAGAAAAAGAGACCTAATACCAATATCTGAAATAATTAGTATAAGGATAATGGTTTTATTAGACACATTACAAGAGAAAATTCTAAATTTTTGGACTTAATAACTTTAAATAGTGGATGAGTAACTTTTAGAGACAACACATTGGGTGAAATCATCAAAATTAGTAGTGTATTGTTTTTTATAAAATCACTAATTTATAAGGTGTTAAATTTTTTTAACTTAATGACAGTCATATTACTATAAAAACTGATAAAATGAGGGTTAGCTTTTGAAATTAAGGAAAATAATTATAATGTTCAATTTTTGGAAGTAAATTTTGTTTTATCTACCAAAAATCATGATAATTATTACTCACCTAATTTATAAGATCACAAGAATCACACAAGAGCCACAGCCCTGTTGGTGAGGACTCGGCAAGTGAATCTAAGAGACCCGAGTTCAACACTGGGCGGAGACATATTTCCAGGTACAATAGCAGTACAATAGCAGTATTGTAGCAGTCACTGTAGGATGTAATGTAGAATCTGGTACTCTTCATTTGATTGAGTTTCTCAACCATCGGTTTGGGCCTCGGGTCCTTCGAGGCCTTCTGGCCACCCAAGACCTTCGAGACAGTAAGGCTTTTAGGCCACCTTCAGGCCATCATGCCACCTTATGGCCTTTGGGTCACCATAAGTCCTTTGAGTCGCCACAATTACTTCAGTCCACCTCAAGGCCTTCGGGCCCCCTAAAATTATATTTAACAACCACTAATACTCTACAAGTAGTAGACTCCAAATGAGGATTTAGATAAGGGAATTCACTAGAGCAATAGCTTAAATATATTTTTCAGAAAGAGAGGGTATTGCATTTTCCATCGGGACCAACCTATGCTTGCATGACAAGCCTAGCTGATCTATCCATGCGAAGGTGGAGAGATGACATCATGATGGAGAAGTTGTGGAGGAGTAGTTCCATGTAGTTATAGCCTATATGTTTATTAAAACCTATGGGCCATGTAATCTCTCTGCCCATGGGACTTTTAAGGGTCCCCCCTCATACCCTGAAAGGGGGGTTATCAAAAATCGATAAAAAAGAAGGCCTTCGGGCTATTCGGGCACAAGAATCAAAATTTTACATTTGTAAGTGGTGTAGAATATTTTTTAGGTCATTTGAATAGAATGATAGCTCACTGAAACTTTTGAATTTTTTTTAAAATTTCTATAATAATCTTTCTTAGGGATCTACCCGACCTTAAGTTTAACTCTATTGAAGTTTATTATGCTTGTCAATTTAGTAAAAATATTAGGTCTAGTTTTAAACATATTAGTGAAATCAAAGATTTACAGTCTGTCTATAATGATTTATTTGGTCCTATAAAAATTGTATTCATTACGGGAAATCACTATGTTTATTTCCCTATTAATGATTAAATGATATTTACTTGGACTTATTTTCTTAATCGAAAATGAAATATTACTTTTGTATTAAACAATTTTGCACTTCTATTAAAAATGATAAAAACATACCTATAAATACTATATGAATTGATCATGGTGGTGAGTTTCAAAACACATATTTAGAAGCATTTTATTTTATTAATGGTATTAGTAATAGTTATTTATCACTAATAACACCTAAATAAAATGTGTTAGTCGAATGAAGAAATAAATCCTTTGGGTGATGACCCAACTTTGTTGAGTGAATATTCTACTTCTTCACATTTCTAGGTTGAGCTTATTAGTTTTTCATATTATAATATAAATAATGTTTTATTTTTTCATAACAAAACTCATAATGATTTTTGGACAATAAATAAAGAAAAACATACAAAATTCAGAGTATTTGAGTGTAGAATATTAATCTTTAATTCTAAAGATAAAATTCCTAAATTTAATCCTAATGGTAATGAAAGAATTTTCCTTGGTTACTATATGACTATTGAGGCCTATTGAGTTTTTCTATAAATTAAAAAAGTATTGTTAAAGAAATAATTATTATATATTTTGATTAAATCAGTCATTTTTCTTTTGTAAAATGTTTAGAAGGTAATCCTTCATATGATTTTTTTGAAAATTAATTTATTCATTTATCAGAAGTTAAACCACAATCCCTTATAATGAATCCTCAAGAAGTTTGGTCAGTAGAGTTTTAGAATATGGAAATGGCATCAATGGAAGAAACACCATATACAATTGAGTAATAACATACATTTTATGTAAAACTAGTAAATCTTAATGGATCATCATACTAAATATAGCATTGATAACGTAACATAGCCATCTAAAATATTAATTCCTTAATAAATTAGGGTTAACTTATGTCATTTCTATCATATATATATTCAAAAATGTCATATAAATCATTAATTGATGATAGCTTGATATATTCAGTGCAATATAAACATAATCAATTCAAGATAAACAAATTTTGTAATTTTTTTGAGAGAACTAAAGATATTTGAGTTATATAAGTAAAATAAGTTTTTAGAAAAAACGTTATAAAAAATGAATAATCATGAGTAATAAATAAAGAATTGTTACTAAATGTTACATTCAAGAAGATGTAATATATTATATAGAAACGTTTTTATTTTTATCTAGGCTCTATTCTAATCAAATTCTATTAGCATTAATAACACGTCTAAAATTTAATTTTTTTTAAATAAATATAGAAACCTTGTTTATTAATATATATGTTCAAGAGGAATTTCATTTTTAAAACCCAACTATTTTTTAAGCTACCAAATTTTAATAATGTGTATTTAAATTTTCAAAATCTCTTTATGGATTTAAACAAGTTCCAAGTTAATACTATGATAGAATTACAAGACATTTAATTTAAAATAATTTTTGTAAGTGAATTATAATCTAACTACTTTTATAAATAAATTTTTAAATTATTCGATCACTGATCAAATTTATATTCAAGACAATATTTTTAGATCAACTCAAAAATCAATTTTTGATAGTTTTTGGAAACTTATGAAGACTAATATTGAGATGAACATAATAACTAAACATAGTTTTTTCCATGGTTTTAAAATTTCCAAAAAATTAAATGCAATCATTATAACTTTACATGAATATATTTTAATTTTAGTAAAATTTTTTGGTATTAAAAATTACTTGTGTATTAGAACATCGGTAGGTACCATAACAAAACCTGATCTTGATAAATCTATGAAACTGATTGATCAAAAACTTTAAGGAGGTATGATTGAAAATTTTAAATATTTGATAGTTATTCGAACTTTAATTATGTTTTCAATGTGAGTTTTTTTTAGAGTTTCTAAAAGGATTAATGAATCAAATTTATAAGAGGTAAAACATATTTTCTCTTACTTTGATGGTTTATTATAACTTTCTTTATTTTATTCATCCAATGATTATTATATATTTATAAGGTACTCATGTACTTATTTTGGAGGTTGTGGTTTGGATAAAAAATTACATCTAAAAAATCTCAATTTCCTAGATAATGTTTTGTTTTTTGGTTTGGAAAAATGAAACACTTGATTGCATTTACCAATATAGAAGATAAATGTGTGGTAGTTGTAAGTTATTGTTCTCAAGGTTTGTGGATACAACACCCCCTCACAGATTTTGGTTTGGTATTTTATTAAAATTAAATCCTATGTGATAAAACTAGTGTAATTTAATCATCTATAAACTCATAAAATCACTCATGAGTTGTACACATATATATAGAATCCATATCCTTATGGATGACAAGAAAAAGATATATTTATATTAACTATTTTGAAACATAAAATTATCTTACTAATGTTTTTATTGAGCCTTTATATTCTAATATATTTGAATACATTAAACATAATTTTTGTATGATCAATTTAAATTTATATTCACTTAAATTATTTTTCAATAAATATCTTTACAAAAAAATCCTTGAAATTAGGAGGACATATCTTTTTTTAAAAATTTATATATTGTTTTCTAATGTTTTTAAATTAATATTTTCAGGTATTTTTTATTTAAAGTAAATGAAATCACTTGAAAATATTTTTTAAAATTTTATATTCAATAACTTAATAAATTCAATTTTTATTATCTCTAAATTTAAACATGACTCTCATTTTTGGGATTTACCTCCATGTTTGTTAAGTTGTGTCCAAAAATTAAGCCATGGAGTAGAAAGAGTAAGAATGCATTACATAACAGGGAGAGTTCTTTACATTAAAAGGACAAAACATCCATGATTACAAAATATGTACTTCTAGATAATTAAAATCAATAGTAATTTTCATTATTTAATTCTTATTATTTGATTATTTTTTTAAGAGAATATTCAAAAAAACTTCTTTTCAAAAATAATAATGGTTTAATTAGGGGTTGATTTAAAATTTTTGTATTAATTTATTTTATCCCAAAGGTTTTTAAATATATACAATAATATTTTGAAATATTTGTAATTCATATTTATAAATAAATCATTTTCAAAGGAGGATATATTCTGTTTAAAAATTATGATGGGGAGAAATGAAATAAATAATATAATTTTTTTTCCAAAAATGTGGAGTAATTTTAGAAATTCATATTATTTTATTTATTAAAAAATGGTAATATTTTGTTTACTTATATTTCTTTTAAATTATGAGTTTTGTTTTGATGTTTGTATACAAAATGGAAGAAGTTCATTTCATCGGAACATATAGGGAGTGTCTCCATAAGATTCAGTTGAACTTATCAATTTTCCTTATGTGGCTTGTTATTTGGAAAGGGTGGAGTTTTAGGTCAAATACTCTTAGGCTTAATTTTTTATAAAATCATAATAAAATTAATAACAACATGATGTAACTTGATGTTTTTTTAGATTAATTTAATTTATTTCTGTAAATAATCAAAATCCAGAAAATTAAATTCTAGAGGATTGAGTAAAATGATGGAAATATGGATAATTGAGGTTTCAGGAAACATTATACTCTTTGTATGTAAAATAACTGTATTAGTTTTTTATTAACTTAATTGGAAGATATGAATGTATGCTGAGATCATTAGAGATTACAAATATACTTCTAAAGTAGTTATCACTTACCCCATAGAATAAAAATTCTAAACATTGATGACTTTTCTATAAATACAAAGGCATCCAGGATCAAATGAATATTTTGATAAAAATATATAAAAGATATTAAATGTAATTTAAAAGATTTTAGTATATTTCTTATGTGTTCACTTCTAATAATTGTGATTTTTTATAAGAGTTTCACTTAGAGAAACTATTTCTGAGGTTCTGATTGTAAATTCTCTATGTTCTATTATTATAATTATTGGGTTTCTAATCACTATGATCAAGGTTATATAGGTATTGGAATAGATATTTTTTCTTTCAATATTTCATGATCAAGGTATTATGGGTCTAGGAAGATATAACATCTTTCGACTTGTTTAAATCGATTGTTTCTGAGGATAGGAAGGTAGATCAACTTTCGATAGGTTTATATTGAGGGATTCCAGGGATAGGAAAATAGGTACATTGTATTAGGATTACCATTTATACTTATACTTTTTATAAATTTGTGGTTTAATAATATACTCTGAAATAGAATTTATGTAGTAATCTAATACTCTATGTTTTTGTTAAATTTTCACTATGCATATATTTTGTAGTTTTAATTTTGTCAGTTTTTTATAATGTTTTGATAGAAAAATTTCTATTGTGTCTAATTTCCATTTATATAATCCTATAAATTTGCATAGTTTTATTGATTTTAAATTTCAACTATATTTATAATTATTCTGAATAGTGAGTTTATTAGAGGTTAATAATTATCGGTAAATGGAATACTTGACAAGATTTAAAAATTGTAATTTTAATTTGATATTACAATCCCTCTACCCCTATTATATTGTACCTCATTTCCATATATGGTATAACACCACCACGTGGCTAAATAGTTATATGTGTGTCCTAGTTTGATTTTATATAATAAAAAAATAAATAAGTCCATGATCTGTGTTAAAATGTAAGACAATTCAAGTGGAAGAAGGCCACAAAAAATAATAAAGTGTTGTAATGATTTTACTTATATGTACACTATTTACATGGTAATGAAGTTGGATTACTTTTTTTTCAAAATTTTATAGTAGTTCCCAACTTTATGGAGAATATTGTTCTACTATGATAGTAATATAAAACATGTGACTTATGGTCTAGATACGTCATACTAGTGGGAAAAAATTGATCTTTAATTTTATGTGTTTTTGGATCATAATCATTTAAAATTATTCCCAAAAATATCACACTCAGTGATCTCAAGTAGAGTATATCATTAGGATGGACTTACCAATAGGAACACCACAAGTATTGGGTGTCATTGGATGGTCCTATATGTGATAAAGTGTATTGGAATCGTGAATTGATATCATTATCAGTGTGTATCATTTGATTTCATACTTTTATATAAGATGAAAACCATGACATTTATATTGTGGTGAGTTATATTTGTGTATGGTGAATCATCGGTGATATAGCATTAATTTAATAATCAATATAGAAATTTTCACTTCTAATTGTAGGAAGATATATCTTGGTATCAGTTGACCATAATGATAGTAACTTAATTGGAAACATTTCCTTGTCATAACAAGGTAATAATGTATGATATGTTCCTTAAATGAATGAATAAATCATGTAAGGATGGTGACACAAGTTGTGTATACTGCTTTATGAGATATAATGACATAAAGTGATTATGTTAAATGGTGTGTGTTCTTAGGATGTTATCATCACTATGACTAAACCATATATATTTAAGGTCCAATATGGGTTATTAGATACTATTATTGGTCTATGAGTATGAATAACTACTATCGAAATAAGGTCCTAGATGATTATAAACAATTTCCATTAGAATATTTTATAATTTTAATAAATTATATTTTAAGAAGTGGTTGTTCCCATAGTGGGTTTGAGTAATGTCCAAGTTTGATCTATCATCAGAGAATAAAAAAATCAATGTTATTCAAATTTAGAATAATATGTGTGGAATTTATTGACTCATTTTATTCATGAGTTATTAAGTAAAGGGAATCCAGCCTCTAAGTGGATTCTCTACCTAGACACTATCTGTTAGGGTTCCTCATTGGTGCCTTGGTGGGGGGAGATCAGCATGCCTCTTCTTCATCTTTGTCTCCCCCTTCCCTCATTCATTATTTTTTATTCCTCACTGAGTTTTTTCTTCCTGACAGTGTTTCTCCTCTATTTTTTTCATATATGGTTTAGCAAGGTGTTGGTTTCATCGTCCCAGGTTGGTGGATAGGATCCAGAAGTTCTTCACTCTTTCAACCCTACCAAAGTATTCCTACTCAAGATTCTGGTTCTGGCCTTTCTCTCCTAGTTAGACCAAGATGTTGGTTTTATAGAGACTTTGGTATGTGTGGATTGGCTGACGGTGCCCTGACAGGCGCATCCTATGCTGCCTTAAATTTGGGATGTGGTGATGTTTTTGGTTTGTTGTGTACAATGTATTGTAGTTTTGTTTCAAGATTATTAGTTTGGTTTTGTTTCCGGCACATGTGTGTCTCATTGTCGAGTTCCTAGTCCTTTGAGTCTGCCATTGATTCATCATTCCATTGCTCCTCTCCCAGTCAGTCTAGAGGGGTGGTTTGTATGGATCTTTGGGATATGATTCTCAAACGACCATAGGGGTTCAAGGTAGCTCATTAGCATCGTCTTTGTCCCTTTCATACTTTTTTTGGAATTTTGACACTGGTGGTGATCATGTGATGAATACTACATTCCGATTCTACTCAATAATGTTGAATATGTTTTTTGGTTTACATCTACGGAGCAGGTGTAGTGGTGGTATAATGTTCTTGTGTTTTTTTCTCAATGGTGGACTCAGGAGGTGATAGATCTAAGTTTGGTGGGGATGGTGATGGTGTGATGAGGACTCTATGTTTTGATATTGATGGAATCAGCATGTTTACCGATAGTACATGATTACCTGGATTTGATTCACAGGATGGTACATTTAGTTTTTTTAATTTTGGGCTGGCTTTTAAATTTTGAACTTTTATGGGGCTATCTGTCTCACGCGGTTCCAACTTGTCCTAGAATTTTATTTTATGAAAATAAAATAAAACATTGATTTTTATTTGATTTAGTGAATGAAAGGTAAATATTTCAAGAATGAATATTTTATATTAAAGTACTGTTATGTATTTATGATGGAATATAGTTAAGTTAAAGACTCATATTTTATCATATAACATTATTTTAATGTTATAAGTATCTTATAGGATACTTATGACATATGTTACATTTTTATAGGTTTGTATATGTATTTTATGGATTATTTGAAATTTAAACTCAAAAGGGGGATAAAGTGAAACTTTGATTACTTTAAACCCACCAATAAAAGCTGGGGAGAATCACAAATGTTTTTCACTATTCATATCTTGAATTAAAGATATCCTCTCTCATCTATCCAGCATCCTAGAGATAGAATGAGTCATTCAATGCATTCTAATACATGTTATATTTCCTAGACCAAATGAATGTAATTGAAGTGATCAATGAATCATCAAGGTTGTCTTTGTTTATCTATGATCACCCCTGAAAATTGATGATCAATTCACAAGAAACCCTCTAAAGTGTTTTTGGACAATATTGAGGGATATAAAGTTGGTTACTTCAACAAAAGATCACCAATAATTATCATAACACTCATATCATTAAAATTTAATGAAGTAATGGTTAGATTTAAAGTTTTGTGCCTAACCATAATCATATGTGATCTTCAAGCAGATAACTAATTGGTGCCTCACCAAATATAATGTTTCTTTATCATTATATGGACTAAATTTTTAATTTATCATGTTTTAATATTCTACTGTGATCCTAGTAACAACATGTTTTATGAAAGGTGTCATGTGATAGCTTAAGTTGAAATAAAAATTAAATTAATATGAATTCAAGTATAAGGAATTTAAATTATACCAATACCCTGAACAGTGCTTTCATCCAATGTTGGATTTCTAATTTTTGGACATATGAATATCAAAAATATGTTTTCAGGATAAATATGATAATACATAATATATTTATATATTATTTTGTGTCTTTAGATGTCATTTATTCAAATTCTCATCTATTATTCACATAGTCAATATATCTTTTTGGATGATCAACAATCATGTGGGGTCCAATCCAATAGTTGACTGTCACCGACCAAAACTCTTGACAAAGGGGGGGCCTAGTTAGTAAGTTTGTTTAGCTATGAAAGAAATTTTTTTAAAAAAACTAACAAAAAACCAAATTTATGAGTAGGAGGAAGAAAAAGATAATAATTTATAATATATCATATGTGGCTTTACTACCCACATATTTCCATCCCAACCCCACTGATTGGGAGTTTAAATTAGCAATTCCTGTCATCACTGCAGTTTATTAAAAAAATTATTTTTTTAAATATTGTGTGGCATTTAATGTATCTCCACCTACCACTTAATCACCATAAAAGGCATACTATTTCCATAACCTAGATATCAATCTGAGTCTCTATGAATCAATATGGGCATGCTCATAATTTTATAACCTACTCGAACACAGCTATGCCTTATATGGGTTCAGAACCCCTTCTGATGAGTTCTAATATACCCCAGTAGTCCCAGAAATTCAAAAAAAATCTATAACTTTAAAATATATTTAATGTTTAATAATAAAAAAATTGGGATCATACAATTACGTAATTTTTCATTCAATCTAGTTTGACTTATTTTAATTCAAAATTTCTTCCCTTGAATTGAATTGTTGGAAAATATAATTTTATTTTGTAAATTTATTGCATGATAACTAATCATAAGAAACACTAACCAATATATGTCTACAATTTTAATTTTTTTAGTTAATTATTTCAATGTATATTTATTTGTAATAATTAATTTATAAATTATGTTATGTGAATCACCCCTATTAATAATTATATATATAAAGTTATGTGGGTCCATGGGTGATGTTAATCATATGTATTTAATATTCATGAGGTCCCCTCACTTGTGTGTGGGTATTTATGTATAAGGATGAGAATTAAAGAATATTTATTCTACACTACCATGGGTAAAAGTACCAAATAATAAATAAATACATAGGACAGGTGGGTTCTATAACTCGAGTTGGTTAAGACTCAATAGTTACCTTTAGGTTCTATTGAAATTGCCAATAGGATAGGTGGAGAACCCTTAGAGGGGGGGAAATCATGTGTTTCTTAATTATTTACCAAATTAAAAATTCTCTTATAACCCCATTAGAATTTTCCCCATGTTCATAGTTAGTTTCAATAGATATATTGAATAATTTACTAATAAACCATGAACAAATTCCATTTATTTAAATTAGTAAAAGTGAAACTGATATTTTTACAATGTTTGGGACCAAGGCCTAATATTTTCCTTAATTTTTTGTTCACCCCAATCAAGGATTATGCACTATAATCAGATGATGGTTGTAATGGGTTCAGTTCATCCCACACCTTAAACTATACACATCCCACTAGAATTATCTTTCCACCTTCCCACTGGGGTTTTATAATAGCATCCCACTATATTCATAGAGTATCTCTATGATCCCCTTACATACCATGAATCAAACAAGTTCTACAGAATCCCACTATTTATATGCAAGTATTTATTTGAAGTTATTCTTGGATTTAGATCTCTGGTTCTACAAAATATGCTTCAAACTAATGAAATAAATTCACATCTTCTCAATAAAAACTTGTTAGAATTATAATAGGTCTCCAATGATACTCTAAAACCTAGTCATTACCTAAAAATGTGACTCACATAACTTCATAACCAATTCATAGGGATTCCTCACTCAATAAATATGAATTTTCCTCAAACCCGTCGCCTTCTTATATTTGTTGTAATTCCCATCACTAATATTTTAAAACATTCACATCAGGTCGGCCTCTCACTCTATTTTATTTTTCTCAAGCTTTTTCAACCATGTATTTCACAAGAACCACTTCTTCTTTCATCTTCTTCGATAATCAACTGATCAAAAACCTCAACATAGGCTCATATTCATTTTCATTATTCTTCAAGATGAATTATCCAATATTTCTCAATTCACATCACAAGATCTTGGTTTTAAAAATATATAATAACCAAATTTATTTATTATTTTCCATTTATACAATGGTCACCTGGGAATAATTTTTTCCATTTTGGAATACACAATATCCTCAACAAATATCGTTCCCAATATCTCCATTTAATTTATCAAAATTTTCATTTGTGATATCCCCCCCCATTATCTCATATTTATTTTTACCTCAATGGTTTTCCCCTTGGAAACCCCATGTTTACACTCACATTTTTATTTTCATTACATTATCATTTTTTCCTCATCCAAAATATATATTATAGAGTCTTTTAATAGCCTCAATATCCCACTTCTTCCATTTCCTATTCTTTTTTAAAAATCTAGATCAAGATATTATTTGTTCAACCTACACTCACAACATATTATCTCTTGAGAAAAACATAGAAACTCTATAGATATAAAATGTTCTTAGACTATAGTTTCATCTCCTCAAAAATACCAACTCTAATTTCACTTTAATCTCCCAATCTACATAATAATTATACAAAATTTCTTGTGATTTGTTTTTATATTTCTATTGCGTTAGACCTTAATTAAAAAATAGTGTAGAAATTCAAATTGACATATAAATTCATATAACATATTATATTGAATAATATAACTTCAACTAAAACTTCAAAAACAACTCCTTATTATGATTATTACTTTACACCACATAAATAACATATTTATATTTTTTTCCCTTTTCTGGTAATAATAAATCTGGAAGAACAACTTATTACAAAATGAAATTTCCATAAATTCATCATAACCTGTAATTGTCAACAAACTATCTTAAATTATCCCTCATAATATCATCATCATATTTGGATAAAGTTACAATAGTTTCATCATCAATAGAAATCCCTTTCTATATTTTTGGAATTTATTCTTTAAAGAGTAGTTAAAATAATATAGAAATACTCCAGAACATTGAACCATTTCTATAAGATTATGGATTAGTATGTCTTGATTTTCAATCTTCTACCATAAATGTATTTAGGTGGTTATTATATGTAAAACCATTATAAATAGTCATTTAATCTTCCTATTTTAGTATAATCTTCAGATAATTAAATCAAACTGTCTTCATTTTCAGTCTATTGTTTCTTTTGAATTTTTCTCTAAGTATTTGATCAACCATATTCTTTGGGAGATAAGAAACCAGAAGGTGGATTGAATATATGGATATTCTTTTTGACCACAATTCATAGGTATTTTAGTGACTATATGAAAATAAACTGCATGAATAAATGACTGACTATATACATAGATCATTAGGATCAACCAAATGAACAAGAAACTCATCACAGTAAGATCGAATGCATGAACAACCAATTGAATAAGGGATCTACTGCATAAACAAAAATGTATTTAGTATATCCATCATATGTAAAAACTTTAACTAACCATGATTCAGTTGATCAACCATTAACAACATCAACAGGCCATAAGTTAGTAGATTAACCACACATTGTGGGTTTTCTGTGAACATCCAGACCTATCCAAAACTAGAATTCCTTTAATAAACTCTAAGTCCCATTTATATTACCTATATCCCTTAAAAATAATTCATAAACACTTTAAATCAACTTTTGGACTTTAGAATACTTCTTCAAACCCTTCAACACACTTTCTAAAGAATTTCTACTTATATTCTCAACCGTAAGTATCAATGAGATTCTACTAAGCTTTAAACATCATCCCCTTAAAAATTTCTTCAAAACTTTATCCATGTGAGGATTAACATCGATTTCATCAACATCTACAGTAGAAAACATGGGAGGATTTATCTTATCTCATGGGTCTTCAAACTCCAATCAGTTATCCTTTTAACTTTGTTAATTGCATCCCTTAATGTTGTGCACTGTAGCTAGTAATTCTTATATTTCAAAATGTTATAGATAGTTTTATGTCTCCTCCTTCAGCACTTGTCAATTTTATCCATGAATATCATCACATAAAAAATTACTAAAAGGGTATTCCCTTATAAACTATCCCTTTAGTTTTTCTAAGGAAACCAACACCTCTAACTTCCTTTTCCATCTTGTGAGACTCACTTTTCATTTATAATGGTAGAATCTCTAATCCTTATTTCAACAAACTATATGGTATGCTTCTTCATTTTCCATCTATATGGAGGATACTCATATCCATCACCCTAGTTCCATAGATCCAAGAATACATTTACTTCGTTATCATATATTAATATTTGACATCCAATACACTATAAAATTCATCAAAAACTAAGTTTACTCCAACATCCCCCTTTTGATTTGATGTCAATACCTATTTCATCCAAATTTAATGTTCTTTTAAACACCCTCATTGATAATAAATACAAGTTGGTGAAAACATTTATCTCCTTGATATAATGGTCCTTTCATCAACTAGAAATACCAACTCCTTCCCACCATAATATTTTATTATCGATATAGAAGGAAGGAACCACATATTTTTTTAGTAATGACCAATGAGTAAGTAAACTCTAAGTCAATATGGTCTCTTAAAGAGTAGAAATCAATAGTTATTTTACCAATTCATGAAATGTTCTAATATTTATCTTTTGATGTAGTACTAACTTATAATTTAGCTCACTAGATATTTACAAACACATTTTTAATAACTTTTATAAAACTGTAGTCATATTTATAAAATACATCATAAATTTCAAGTGAAAGTAAAATAATTCCCCTTCTGTAAGTTAAGTATTATCCCTTAATGAGTATATTAAGAACAACTCATGAAATAAAAAAATAGTTTCTATCATATATCATGCATCTAAATTTATAGGGGTTCCCAAATTTCATATTTAAGTAAAAAAATAACCTTATAGAATCCTTCACTTCTTCATTTTATCTCTCTAATGGGATGCATTTATACTTATTCATCATGTGATTTTACATCCAGAAATTAGCAACATAAAATTATCTAACTATTTGAAAATGCTACCAACTATAAATGAATACCAAGTGAAATTTTAACCCACCATGTTTTTCATCTTTCGTAATTGTATAATCATCTCATACCTTATCAAAACACCACCTTCAATCCTAATTATTAAAACACACTCACAGTTAATTTTGGAATAATGTGACTCCATCACCTCTTCAGTTATAAAACTGGTGGAGAAAAATATTTCTCAACCCATACTACTTCTTCTTTAAATGCCTAAATTTTTTAGTCTTTGTATTTCTTACATCCTCTTTTGGTATAAATTTTTTTTCTTTTTGGGTAGCATAATCTTCTATACCTTTTGAATTTCCTCCCTAGCTAGAATGATCTTACTTTCTTGAGCTCGCATTTTTTTACTTTTTATTATTCCTCAAAATTCCATGTTTCTTCCAGTGGTTTAATCTATATGTTCAATATATCATTAGGTACATAAACTTGTTTAATCATTGTTGTGGGATTATTCTTTAAATTAGATTTCATATAAAGGACCAAGGGTGATTTCCCCTTTTTAATCAACATTCCCATCTATTCTGGTAGGGTAGACATACACTTTTTAGGAGTTTTCTTAGTAATATTTCTCCTTCCATGCATAATTTATTACATTATTAAGTTACTATTATTGGGATACTTCCCAAAATCGTCATCAGAAATATCCTCCACCATGACAATATTTTTTTGAATCTCGTTGATGGAATTCAAACTGATTTCTGTATTGCTCCTTATAGATTTAAATTATTTGTATTTTTTTATAGTATCTCATGATATAAAAGATATTAACATGGTATAATCATATTATTTTATCAAGTGTGACATCATTATTAACATCACTATTTAATTACCTTTTGGGAGTGATTGCTTTGGGTTTTCTCACTTGTTCACTGATCAAAGAGGACTTTCTTTGTATTTTATTTTTCATCTCCATCTATTGTTGTATCATTTTCTAAACAATAATAAAAGAAATTTTTAATGGATATAACATAACACAATTCATCATATGAGTGTCCAAATATGATTAAAAATAAAATAATCCCACTGAGTTTTCAAATTTATTCTTATCTATTAGATTGTTTAATTTTTATAAATTCTACTTATTTTATATAGAAAACATTTTCTATCTTTGATATTCACTCCATTAACTATATTCCTTATCTTAATTTAATATATTTACATGTTATGCCAAAAATCTATGTCCATATGCATGAACCTCTGGTAACACAAACAATATCACAAAATATTACTTATTTTTCATATATGTTTAATCTTTATAGATTTTTTCATCCTAGTTTTGGTTTGATTCACCCTTATTTTGGAAACTATTTGGGGAAAAATATTTTTAAAAATTGTCACATATACAATTGATGTTTTGTTAGGTTTGTTATAAATTTTTTCCAACCATAAATATATATAATTAATCTTTTGTCCATTCCTTTAAAAAACTGACTAAGTGCGTGTATATTTTTTATGATCATTGCAATATTATTCGATATGTTTGAGGTGGATTATAACCCAAAAATTCTTAAGATCTCTTTACCACTCAGAGGAACCCCTATTGAGTGAAAAGTATTCTTTAAAACGTGATGGTGGCACTCTTATTTTCAAATCATTAAAATGTTCTGCTATAAAATAATTCTAGATTTTTGAATTTATCTTCTAAAGAAACTTTAGGTTGAGAGAGTTATTTTCATCTTCCATTGATATCAACCTTACTTCCAAATCACTCATCATCTTCTCATATTTTTTTCATTCAATATACTTATATATTAAAGATAAATCTCATGATCTTGAATTATTTTAGCTTTCACATTCAACTATGCATCGTTAACAGTCATAGTTTCCTTGTGTAGATTATCTAATGCATGGAAGATCAAAATAACATCAATATTAAACACTTCCTTCTTAATAATGTTTCTTTGAAATTCTTTATATATAAATTAAATATTATTATTTCAAAGTTCAGATGTTTCTCTATTAGATTCACATATTTTGAGAGTGTGTTGCATCTTCTAAACTATAAATCTAATTCATTCTATATGAGATCAACTAATTTATCTAGATTTAATTTTTCAATAAATAGTTCATTGATAAAACTATGCATATATGAAACAATTTTATTATGAATTTTGTTTAACTAACCTTTTACATGATAGTAAAACACTTTAATTATTCTAATATCTTTATGAAATTTATAGATCAATATTTATTCACCTATAGAATCATAACCAATAGACATATAAATAGTATTACTACTCCGACTACCTTTATCTAGTGGTGGTTCTTTTATCTTCTTGGATACTTTTCTAATATTCCAATCTACTTATTTCTCCCATTTTATAGAGTCATGGGATAGACCACCACTTGTGTAAAAATAGGAATAGAATCATATATTTTTTTACAATATGCTCCAAATAACCCAAATATTCACTTTATTAATCCAAATAAAAAATTTTGCATCTTGAATATATATCCAATCAGAAGGTAACCTTTTCTCTAATGCTAATTTAAATAACCAATAGTATCGGTGTACACACCTAAGATGGGGGGTTAAATCTTGTGTTTCTAAATGTTTTAATAAATTTCAAATTCAATTGAAACCCCATTGTAATTTAACCTCTACTACAAGTTAGTTTATAGGGATCTATTTAACAATTTATCAAGTAACCATTAACCACATTTATTTAAGTAAATAATTAAAATAACACACAATATTTTTAAAATATTTTGTGATAAGACCTACAACTTTGCTTAATTAGTTTTTTAACTAAATAAAAATTATCCATTATAATTTTACGATCATTGAAATAGATTTATAGATTCCAGAACCAAAAAAGTCCATCATGCCACAAGAAATATCTTGATAGATTTCCACCAGACTTATGAAAATATCTTCCAACTATATTCACATATTCATGATACGGCATCACTATATAATTAGATTTTCATAGGTTTTATGGAATACAACTTTGTATATTCAAGTGTTTCTTTGAATTTATTATTGGATCCAAATATCAAGTTTTGCATAGGATTCCCCTACACTAATGAAATCAATCATCTTCTTCTCAATGATAGATTCTTAAAATTCGAGCAGATTTTTAGGAATACTATGTAACTCGATCACGGCTTGAAACTAGGATTCATATATCTTTAGAAAATTTTCATCTATATTCCTAACTTCCTAAACTCCTAGGGTATTTAAAACTAGAAACTCCACATCTTTCATTAAATTATTGATCCCAATAAATTTAAAAAAACCTTGTGGATCAGCATATCACTCTATTTTCTTCTTCTTAAGAATCTTAAACAATGGTTGTAATAATAATATCTAATTATTCCTTCATTTTTATATCCAAGTGATCTAACACATAATCATGGGCTTATAGTCTTTCACATTCTTACTCTAGAGGGATTCTTCAATATTTCACACTTTGTAGCATAGGATATTAGTTTCTCATACCTGTAATGATGAAATCTCATTCTTCTATTTTATTTAATATATACGTCAATGTAGAACTATATTTCTAATTATGAATATACAATATCCTTAAAAATATTACCATGATCGCTATTTAATATCTCAAATTTTGAAAATGGGATTCCCATCCATGATCTCATATTCCTATTTCTATTAACGGTTTCCTCTGGGAAAATTCATAGAGTAAAATCTATTGTTTACGTTTCATTTCATTATCATTTTTATCTCATACAAAATCATTATTCTATATTATTTAGGTATCCTGAATATATCTTTTATTTCTTTCATATCCTATTCCTTCTTATTGAACCATCTCAAGCTGTAATTTCTTCAACTGCACTCACCACACAAATCTTGAAAATAAATCAACAACTTGATGATATATCATGTTCTTCTACTACAAGATTTTCTCCTCAAAAACATCAAATTTAACTATAATTAAATATCCCTATATACATAATAATTATATAGTATTTCATATTTATATTGATTTATCGGCATGTACCTTAAGATATTCATTAAATATAGGTGTATAAATTCCAAATGATCATGACTTTCAAACAGAATCTCAACTTGAATCATATCACTTCATCCCAATATTTAATCTCAACTATTTCTAATTATATTAAATTTAAACCATATCACAATTATCTTCATATTTTTTACTTTTCTACTTATAATAAATAAAAAATAAAAAATTAAATATTAATTTATTTACCAACAATTCACCATGTTCTATTATTAACCTCAAAAAAGATTATATCATGGATCATAATAGTATCATGATATTTGGATCAAGTTATAACAGTTCCAAAATTCATAGAAATATATTTCTTCATTTCTATAATTTCTTTATAAAAACACATAAAAATATCCATAAATACTCCATTATATTGATCCATTTCTTCAAGATTCATTATCAGCATCTATTAGTTTTCAGGCATGTATCCCAAACCCCTTAGGAGTTAAATATTTTTAAATCCATGAAAAAAAGACCTATAAGCATCCCATTTAAGATTAATTTTCATATAATTAAATTTTTGAAATATTTACTTTTAGTCAGTTATTTTTTTCTAAGTATTAGATCAGACATACTCTCAGAAAGATAAGTTATCATGAGGTGGGTCAACCGCATGGCCATTTAGATCAACCAAAAGGCATAGGGTGACAACTGACCAAATGTAAATTAACAAAATGAACATATGAAGGAACTTGTCTATCAACCATGTGTACTGACTACATTAACAAGCAATAGGGCATATGAGGATTGACCACAATAAAACCCAACATTATGTGGATTCATCCACCACATAAACAACCATGCAGTTAGTGGATAAATAATACATAAAAAGTTAAACTAATTGTGAGTTATTACATCAACCACACATAGTAAATTCAAATAATCATATGGTAGTAGATCAACTGCACTTTTTGGATTGACCACAAACTTCCATATTTATCAAAAAACTATAATTCCTTCAACAAAGTCCAAGGTTCCATCAAACTACCTTTATCCAATCAATGACATTTATAAATACTTATAATATCTTTTGGGAGGTTATGATACTTCATTAAAATCTTTATATCTCTTTACAATGACTTTTTTCAAATACATTAAACCTTGAGTATCAATGAGATTACACAACACATTAAACTTTTTCCTCCTTATATTCTTTTAAAACCTTTATCTAAGTATTGATCAACGCTGATATCATCATAAATTTTTAACAGCACACTAGTTTGGTATTCTCCCATATCATGGGTCTTCAGACTCCAATAAACTAGTCTTTTAACTCGATTAATAACATCATGTCAATTTCTTTCTATACCAGGTACTTCCTCTATTAGAAATTGTTTTAGAAAGTAGTGTAACTCCTCTTTAAATACATGTTTTTTTATTCATGAAGATTAGAACATACATTCATTTTATTCTAAGGGGGATCCATTAGAACCTCTTTATCTAATTATTCCAAGTTATCTAGCACTTCTAACTTATTTTTCTATCTTGTGAGACACACTCTGCATTTCTGATGGAAGATTTTTTAGTCCTTCTTTCCCAAGGAAAATATGTATCACCTTTAATCTCTATTTACTAGGTGGATTCACTGATCTGTCACCCAAACTCAAAATATCCAAGAATACCTTTACATAATCACCATGCACTGATTATTGAAAATAATTACAATATCAGTTTCATTAAAACCCAAGGGTACTTAATCTTGGTTGGTCCATTACTTCTCTATAGATCAACCATTATAAAAATAGTCATGATCACATCACTTTTATTTATTTACACATGGATTATTATACTATTATTGTGTTATGTTTAAGATATCACAAATAATAATAAACAAGAATTTATAGATAAAATTGGATTAATCCATGGTGAATGTTTTCTATTTAAATATTTTTGACCTTTTGATTGCGATGACAAAGAAAAGACATATTAAATAAAAAATATTTCATTCTATAAAAATATTTTAAAAATAATAAATGTTAATTTTAAGTCATTAATTTCTTCCACCACTCAAGTTATAATGAAATTATAGTATGTGGTGATTGTTAACAATAGTTATGGGTACCTCCTCCCAGTGAGAAGTTTTAATAACAATGGTGGGTTGACTTAACTAAAATTTGAATAAAATAATTATCCATATTTATCATAGATAAATTTTAGAGGAAATAGATAAGATAATCCAAGTTAATGGTTCATAAGATATGGGAATCCACTCAACAAATCCGGGATCCATGATTTAATGTAATTTAATATACAAACCCCCACTTTCAAACTCTCTAAGTAGAAGTGCATCCATACATTGGACTATAAGAAGAGGTTTTAAAGATAATTTCTACTAGAATAATCAAGGAACTGGGTATTCAAAATAAAATTGTTGGGGAAACTACGATTTGATAATATAGTGGGATAAATTTAATATAAATATATCTATAATTCAAAAAATTGATAAAAAAGATAAAAAAAAATTAATCTTCTGATGTTTCACTTTGTAGATAATAGATTTTAATAACATAGAAAATAATGATATATATACTAGTGAATGAACACAAAATTACCAACACTAATCTCTAAGAATGTTACAATATCTTGCATATAATGCTATAATATTAAAGAAAATTGTTAGTTTAGGAATGAAAACTATCTGATGAGGAACATTAAGAAGCTAGTGTGGGTGAAAAGGAAGTGTACAAAAGAACCACCAATGATGGATTTAATGCTTACATCATAATTATAACATCAATGTTTAGTGACTTACAAGATAAACATCTAGACCTGTATGGTTTTACCATGTTGTCACTTTTGAGATAAGTTTCTATTGATAAGGTAAAGGAAGAAATTAACGAGGTTGTGATTGTAATGAACATGTGAAAATTTAAATATGATTAATGATATATTAAAACATCCCATTATTCCACCCTTATAAACTATTTACACTAGTTTCACTAAGAAATAAAATTAATAGTGTGGAGAAACCACTTCAATACCTTCTAGGAAAGGTTTTTCAAGTTGGTAGAAACTTAAATAAAGTTAAATATTTAGTTTATATAGTGAAAAAATTGAACAAAAGTTTGAGAAAACTAGTACTATTTGAAATTCAATGTGTATTTTACATCATATTTATAAGAAACCAATATTAAATAGGTTTTTCATCGAAAAAAGTTGTTTCGATGGTTAGACAAGGGATCGGTATTTAGGAGACTGATGTATGTTGTGTGAGGCACGCCTTAGAGGGATTGAAAGATGATTATATCGGGTCATGTGGATTATTTATGTAGGATAGGGATAGAGAAGTTCTATTGGTATAGGGATTATTCTAGGAGCAATGATAAATTCCTTACCTATTGGGGTTTGGGAGGTCATCTGGATTCAGTGGTCTCTGTTATGGTGTAGGAAAAATCTAATCTTATTTAGCATATGTTTGTTTTTAGGACTATCTGTTTGATGGATTATAGGTGGCATTGTGAGATCAGGATTTAGTCTCAATGAATTGGGTTGGTAGTATAACTTGGTTTTATTGTATATTTCATTGGTTGGGTGACCTAAATTGAGGGATAGGTGTGTCGACACCCCTGATTTAGTCATCTTTCTTATTTGGGAGGGGGCCGATGGGAAACCTGCCTTTGATCTCAATGCACAGTGAATACATTCAGGTTTTATAGAGAATCAAGTTGATAGTGCTGTGATATCCTTGAAAACATGTTCATGTGGGTAGTTCAAAAGAGATATGGGTGTTTTGGAACCCATCATATAGCCCTTCCCTCACATTTCAATGTGGTTTGTAAGGGCTCTCTATCATCTTGTTCTGGACTATCATGGTGAAACTTCTTGGTAGGGGTGATGTAGCACCCCAAGAAATTAAAAATTAATTTAATATAGAATGCATGAAAAACTGTGTCTTTGTGAACAAAACTTTTTTATTATATAAGACAGTTATATCCCAGTTGTTAGACATAATTTTTCAGATTTTTGTTTTTGAATTTATAAAAAAATACATACACATTTGCGATCAAAAAAATATTTACAATTTGATAGGATTGACATAAATTTTTTGGGAAGAGTAACTTGAACCTTATGAATATTAATATACCCTTATTAATACTAATATGACCTTTATTAAGATTAACCTCACCCATTTTAGTAAAAATAAAATATAGGTGCCTTATAAATGAGAGTGAATATTTTAAAAATTAATAATTAAATGTTGATATTTTTGTGAGTAATAAATATTTAGTTTCATTTTAAATTAAAAAATTTATTTAAAATAAAACTCATATTCATAAAATGTATTCCTAAATAAATATTTTGTTTTCTTATGATTTTAAGATAATTTTATGAGTCCTTGTTTAATTTTTGAAAGTATTATAAAATCAGTTTAAGATTTAAAATTTGTATTTTTAAAGTAAATAATGATTTTATTTAAAAATTAAATTTCACATATTTACAAAATTATTTTGATAAACTAAATTCCATTTTTGAATTCTACATTTTCAAAAATCATTATGGTATGTTTTTTTCTTTTTTCTAAAATACAAGAAATTTTAGTGAATAGTAAAATACAATAATTAACTATAAAAGCTAAATACATGAATTATTGAGTCGTAGGTGATTTATGGATGATGTAAACACACTTGGTTTGAACTCACATGACCGTATTTTTTTCTAATAATAATAAACACTATTTTTTGAATTGATCAAAATAATAAAATATTGAATACGATGTTCAAAAAACACCCTTCTCTTACACTATAAAATCCACCCCTTACCCCCTCTTCTACTCATTCCTCTAAGCCATGAAGCTTCTCAATGTTTTACCCAAATAATATTTCATAGCCTCTCCCCACATTTTGGATCTATTTATCTTTCTAAAAGTCTAAAATACCTTCCCTTAAGAAGGTTCTCAAGGAGAATATTTCAAGAGGTAAACCCTCTTCCTTTTTCATTTAATTCAGCTTCATTTTAATTTATTTTATTATTCTGTCCTCACATACTATGTAAAAATGATCATGATAACTATAGTATCATTTATATTTTGTAATTATATCATTTTAATGTAATTACCATCATAAATCTCTTTACTCGTACTTTTTTATCTTAAAAACAAAATCATCATCCGAGAAGTACCGATTTACAACCTTCATAGATGATGGTGTGTTGTTATTCAATTTCTCCTAAAAGACTATTAATTAAACCATTTTAATGGTTGAAACAGATTTTAAAATGAATATTACAACCCTTTTATGTTTTGGTTGTAACATATTTACATAATACAAAATTATAATACAGAATGAGTTCGTTATGATCAATAATCATCGTAATAATCTAAACGATTATCATTAAATGTATTATCTAATGATTAATACTCATAATATATTACCAAATGATATATATAAACATTTAAAATTATATATTCTCATTAACAACATGAAAATACAATTATGTGGAATTATACCACTTTTAAATGAACTTCATTACTTATAATTAAGTGAACTGATCATGAAATCAAGGAAATAAACACTCTGAAACGATGAAATTCAATCATATAACTTATCAATAAGACCATAAATGAACTTAATAAACTATAATTAGTCAAATACATATAGGTAAGTTTATAAATTAGTTAATTAATGGATTTAATTTTATTATCTCAAAACTTAAGGTCAGGAGCAGAACACGTTCAGACATAAAGTAATGGTTTTCTACCAGAAACACCATTTTTCATTCGAGATTACTGTTTCTCTCTTTTTATCCCAATGAAATTATTTATCATTATTATTATATATTTATACTAAATTATATTTAATATTTATATAGATATGTAACAATTAAAATCCTTCTTCACTTTATGGGGATTTACATGTTTTAAAAGGATCTTTCTCAAATTCTTCCCAATAAACAAGCCCGATTCAAGGGAACTTCTCAAATTATTACCAATTATCAAGTTTACCCTTAATATATTTTAAGCCACAATTATTTTTCTAAAATTACTCATTTAATTATGAAAAAATTATATTAGTTCACTTATGTTTTTATGAAATTATTTTTCCGAAAGAACTCTTCTTTTCAAATTTACAGAGTATTTCTCTCAAGTTTTACTCGATGATTTTATAAGTGTATTTCCATATATTTCAACACTCTTGTTGACTATTTTGTGTAATTAGTATTAATATTTAATTATATCATATACCATATTTTATTTAATGGTTTATTATTATTTTTATTATGGATGTGCTATCTTAATACCATTCACCATATTACTCAGAATGGTTAGTGTTTATTTTTACTAATTGGGGAAAGTTATTTACATTTAATATGTTAGTTTTAATATGAATGTATATTTTGATTATTTTTATCCCCTTTAATATGAGAAATTAAAAGGACTTAGTAAGTGGGGTGGGGCATACTATTTCACCTCTATGCATTTGTAGTTATCATGAGACAAACTGGTCTGGGTTTTAATCGTTATGTACGGTCTTATAATGAGACCTTTATAGAATGATTATGATGTTTGTAATTATTCATTCCCTCATGATGAAACCAGATATTGAAATTCTATATGATTATTCAACTATTATAATATCCATGGTTATGTTTTATGGCATTATTTAATCATTTTTTGTTCCTATCATATTATGGTCAAGTTAATTTTAAAAGGAATGTGTTTTTAATTATTCACCCTTCCTAGTGTTTAAGTTTATGATTAATTCTTCTATATTATTTACTCTTACAGAGCATCTGATATCACCCCTCTGTTATATTTTTTTATTTCCCCAGGATTTGAAGAAGTTTATTATGAATGAAATTGATGGATAATCTAGAAGTTATGAGATTTTTCAATGGATCTTATGTATTATATATTATTTCAAGTTGTAATATAGAACTTATGTATTTATCTGGTCTTTATAAACTACTAAACTATTTGGTCCTTTGGGATACAACCTTCTTTTAATCATGATAATGTAATAAAATAATGCACCATTACTGGGAAACTAGGTTTAGGGCGTTACAGTTGGTATAAGAGGAAGTTTAGAAGATAACTTATAAAATAGAAATAGAAAACATAGATTAGGGAATAAATCCATAAGGTATAAATTGAGGATAAGAATACAATAACATCCTAGAATTTTGGTATGTAAGATATAATGTTGATCTTCCTATAAATAACACCCTTTATGGATACTACAAGTGGATGTGGTTTTGGCACAGATACACCTAAGAGTAATAACTATAACAAGGTGTTCCGGGCTTAACTCGGGGTAACCTGGTACATGAAAACTGTCCATACTGTGCACCTATTTTGAAACTCCCAAGGTATATTCTTAAGATAATTAACATTTTATTTATAAGCCATTATGAAGGATTTAAAATTAAATTTTTCCTCAAAGAAATAAATTTTATGATTATTAGATTATCTATGCATAAGATTTCAATTTATGTTAAGTATTTTTCTAGTTTAGATAATAAATTATGATTCATAACCAAACCTAGTGTATTCCATTATTTAGAAATGGAGCCTAGTGGATGGAATGAAAACATCATGAACGTGTGTATCCCATGTAGTTATTTACCTCCTATACTAGATAATGATGTTGTGACTGGTGTTAAACAACATATAACTATACTGGGACAACTAACTTAGGTTGTGAACAATAACCTTACCCATATGGAGCATCCTTATCCACAGTGCGGAGGAGTGGTGTTAGACCTCTTTATGTGACAATAACCTTCATAATTTAATGAGTCTACAAACCCATTCATAGTAGATTAGTGTATAAGTTCCATAGAAAACATATTTCTCACTTTGGGAAGTAATTAAGGGGAGTAGGATTTTATGGAAGTTTATCATATATCAAGAGATGTTGATCAATGGTGGTCATTGATTCAAAACATTAGGGATGTGGAAGCCATTTAAAAAATGTAATGGAGGTTTTTTAAGTAAATATTCTTATAAAAATACATTCCTTGTGAACAACGAGCGGATATGGAAAGGTATTTTCTAAATCTAAGGAAAAATGAGGATAATAATATTTCAATGTATGAAAATAACTTCACAAGGTTATAAAGTCATGTTATAGACTACATACATAATCTAAGTAAAAATATTTATCAATTCATTGATGGTTTCAAACCATTCCTCTGAAGGAAAACTTTCGCCCAAAGTTTCTCATTATATGAAGATATAGTCTCATTTTCTATAAGGACAGAAAAATAATTCTCTATGTGTTATGAATTTAAAATAATTCAAGAGAAAATAGGGATACTAAACACTCTGGAAAAGGAAATAAGGAAAAGGGGAAGATAGGAAGGGTTTATTTTTCATCATGTGATAATTGTGGGAAGAAACACCCTAATAATTACCTAAAGGGTATGGGTGTTTGTTATGAGTGTAGATGAAAAGGCCATCAATACCGTGATTGTAAGGGAAAGAAAAAATCCCAAAATATTCAATGATACAATTTCAAAATATGGGACATTATGTAAATGATTTTCATACGCATCAAGGAAACATTCCCCAGAGAAGGCCAACGGAGCAAGGCCAAGCTTATATGATCACAACTACCGAGGTTGAAGTTCTTAATGATGTGGTGGTAGGTACTTTAATCACTTCCTCAAACATAGACAAAGCTTTATTTCATTTTTGGATTATCACATTCTTCTATATCTTCCCAGTTTTCCTAGAAAATTAGACATTTCCAATTTCACATAACAAAGTAGTTATTAGTCAAAATTCCTAAGGGAAGTATCATTAAAAAAATTTTGTATCAATCAGTCTCCCGTATGACACACAAACGTACTTTAGTTGTTGAACATATCATCATATCCATGATTAAATTTGATATAATTCTTTGTGTGAATTCGATTTCAAACTACGATAAGAGAAATTATTTCAAGAATAATAAAGATATAATTTTTTAAAATGATGTAGAATAACTTATCTTTATAGAAGAAACCTCTAAAAATAATTCTTATCTAGATCCACCCCTAGTAGCTCTATGAAGGTCAGTTCTTGTGGAGTATGATAATGCAATATATATGGGTGAGGAAAGAAGTCTTAAAATTAAGGATGTACCCATTGTGTAAGAATACATTGATCTCTTTTCATATGATTTACCTGTTCATCCTCTAGTGCAGGACGTTGTGTTCACTATTGATTTAATTCATGTTTCAAGACCTATATCAAAGAATCCATATATAATAGCCACTATGGAGATAGTAGAACTGAAAAAAACTAGAGGAATTGAGTGATAAATGATTTATTTTCCCTGGTGTATCTTTAGGGAGATCCCTTGTTCTTTTCATCAAGAACACGAATGGATCTATGAGGTTGTGTATTGACTACAGGGAGATCAATGCAATAACGATAAAGAATAATTATCCTCTTCCTTGCATTGATTATTTATTTGATCAATTTCATGGTGCCCAATATTTTTCAAAGATTTACATTTGATCTTGATATCATCAGTTTCATGTCAAGAAGGAAAATATTCCAAAAATATAATTTCGAACCAGGTATGGGAATTATGAGTTTATAGTAATGCCTTTTGGACTGACTAATCCACCCTTTATTTTCATAGATCTAATGAATAGAGTTATCAAGGAATATCTTGATAAGTTTTCTGTATTATTTATTGATGATATATTATTATACTCCATAAGATATGAAGATCATGATAACCACTTTCACATTATTCATAAGACTCTTAGAAGAAATGAATTATATGGGATGTTTTGCAAGTATGAATTTTTGTTTCAAGTAGTTTCTCTTCTGGGCCATATTATCTCTATTTATGAAATTTTAGTGGATCCTGCAAATAAAAAGGTAGTTTAAGAATTTCCAACACCAATGAACATTCCCAAGGTATGTAGTTTTATTGGTTTATCAGGTTATTATCAGTGTTTCATTCAAAACATCACCTGATTAGACAAACTGTTAACCAACATTACTTTTAAAGGAGTTATGTTTGTAAAGAAAAAATAATATGGAGAATTTTTGGAGTAATTGAAGAGGATATTAGTGAATTCTTTGATCCTGACTCTACCATGGGGGAATGGTTAATTTGTGATCTATAGTGATTCATTGAAGAAATTAATTGTGTGTTTCCTTATGTAGAATGATAGATTTATTACATATTGTAACACCCTTACCCCAGTTACCTAGAGTCGTTGCATTATTTCAATACATTGGCATGATTACAAGGAATCAAGTCCCGAAGGACCGATCAGTTTAGCAGTCTTGGAAAATAGATTACATACATAAATGTTACATTACACTTCATAACATACAAAACAACATAAATAATTTTTTATGAATGCAATTATTCCATTGTCTTAACCCTGCATATCAATCACAATACACTTCTTGGAATCATGGGAAAAATAAAACATAGAAAGGGGTGAGCTCAAACTTTAGTAAGGGTAAGCAATACAGCAGAAACTTTCATAAATAGGCATAAACATTTAAGGCAATGTGTAATTAAAACAAAATCCTTTTAAACTTGATCTTAGGCATAATATGGAAATGATAAAATGAAATAATTATTTTTACTTTTTCACATGGATATTCTACTTTTCGAATAATCACGTGAAATATCAATAACCACTTTCATAATGATGGAATGCATAATGCCAGATTATCATAACCATGTAGCTAAGGCCTCGTTCCAAGACTACAAATAAGATTTTTTCAAGGTCGCGTCCCAAGATACTATTTTGTCTCATGAGACCTACCAATGCATTGAGGAGCTATAGCGGGCTCCACCCGTCACTTATTAAGTCCAATGCATTTCTCGTATGAATAGGCTTAAACATAACATAAACATTCGTATTAAAACTAGCATATGAAATGTCAATACTTTCTCCATAAACCATGAATGGTATAAAAATAACACTTCCATAGTCAAACATATCACAAAACCTTCAATGTAAGTTTTTTATAATAAATCAACTTCAAATAAGCTTAAAATCCATCAAAGGATGTTGACATAGATGAAAATGATGAGTAAAACATTTTTGAGAGAAATATCCTTTTGGTAAAATCATTTAAAAGTCACACATTTATAAAGGAAGTAATTTAAAAGAGATTTTTGAATAAAAGTGTCACATAACACTTTTAATCTTTCTAAAAGAATTATCATTTCAAAATAGTCATGTCCATATAAATAAATCCATAAAATCATTTTGAAAACATGGACATTAATTAAAATGATTTAGAAAGAAAAATATTTAAACCATTAGAAATTCTGATCTTGATAAAGAGTACCTTTTAAAATCCTTAAAATCTTCATTTTGAAATCATTTTTATGAAAAATGGACATGGGTGATAAAAATTTCCCAGTAAATACATACACATAAACAATCTCGGATAATAATGAGATTGAGGAATTAACCCTTACCAATTTGGTAAATTACGAAACATACAACCCATGAAAGAGGTATTATACAATAAATATGTAAATACACAAAAATTAAAGTGTATTACACAAAGAATAAAATTATGGGTAGTACATACACCACAAAAAAGGTAATATTGGCAATATGGCATGAATCTCACGGGAATAAGGAGTGATATAAAAACCCCTTACCTTGCACTTTCCTTTAGTAGAGGGTTCGTTTAACCTCTTGTACAAAGATCGTAGTATGTTATTAAATTATACCAGAACCATATTAATATTTATTAAATCATACATGATTCATTTATGACTTTATACTACCCATTTAATAATAATTTCTATGTTAAATTAACATTTCGGGTGATAATCGTTTTCTTTATCATACGTGTTTTAACTTGTTACTCTTGATTGTATCTCTTAGATCATGATTTAAATACTTCCAGAATATAAAATATGATAAATATATCATATATATTTAGAATATAAATATGTATAATACACATATATATGAAATGGAAAACACCCTTTATGGAGACGGTAGTCCGTACGTTCGCATAAACTTTGTTTCTGTTTTCATATAGTATTGAATGGAAGTAAGTGAATAAGATATATGTAAGTACATAAATACTTATATATATAAATATATATATCTCCAGTATCATTATTATGTCATATATTACATACTTATCAGAAATATATATTTTTATAATCATCGATGAATGGTGAACTGGGAAATGAATCTCATCGCGTCGTGGAGACGGTAATCCGTACGTACGCACGAGCGAAAATATCATTCTTTTGATATTAAAATAATAAATAATTGGATGTTATATCATATATATAGAAAAATTATCATGTTATATTTATTATTTACATGAATTATACATCATTATTATAACCATCTAAAAAATAATATATTGAATAATAATTACACCACAACGTGGAGACGGATGGTCGTACGTACGCACGTATGGTGACATGTCGTTCGAGGGATGTATAATATAATAAATTTGTTTGTTCCATAATTATATAAATATCACAGTATATAGAAGATACTGGATTTATTATTTTAGAATGGAAATAACAAGGAAAGAAGAAGTTGAAGTGGAAATGAACTTTAAAGAGGGTGGTGAAGATGTTACTTCTTCTTCGGGTTCTTCCTTTTGATTTGATCAAAAGGGCTCCATAGGTTGGCTTTCTGATAATAATAAGGCCTCTAGGATGAATTGAGGTAAGCTTAGAGAGTATTTGGGAAGGGTTTGTCCGAACCAAAATGCTTTTAAGGTGTGAAGAATTCGTTATAAGTTGGGTCCTTTTATAAGGGGGAGGAGGGGCTCTTTTGGAAAAACTTAAAGTATTAATTTATAATAAATTAGTATTCGGTTTCTAATTGATAAAAAGTGAATTATTAAAAGTCTAGTGTGGGGATGGGTCAAAATAATTTCAACCAATAGATTTTAGACAGGTTTGGTTCATTATATTAACCTTATCTTTTAGTTTTAACTCTTGGTTAATTAGTTTAACACTTACCATGTTACATTGTATTTTTATAATATATAGTTAATAAACATACTATATACATCTAAGAGTCCTCCAAGTGTTCCATTAATGATACCAAAATAATGATATAAGTCCTTTTTCCGAACCTTAGGTTCTTAGGAATATAATATAAATTAATAATATAATAATTGTTTTAAAAACTCATTTATTTCAATTTTGACACTACTCAATAATTGATTTTTGTTAAAGTCATAAAAACTTTATTAATTCTAAAAAAATTCATTTAAGAAATACTAGAATGTCATATTAACTAATAAAATTCTTTTATGTCATCAAAATATTCAAATTATATTTCTTTTAACATTTATAATACCAATTATTTGATTATTTCATTAATAAGGAAAATACTACATCATTATTATGTCGTATATATTTTAACTTTTTAAATGTCTAAAAATTATAAATAAAATATAATTATGTAGAAAATATTTTTAGATTTATAATTAATATTTATAATCTAAAATATATCATATATAACCCTATATAAAAATTTTCTTTCTAAAATATATAATCATATGTCATTTTTGTATTTACTTTATCTTAATTAAAATAAAGTGTCCCTATCACCTACAAGTGGCTCCATGGGGTCCCAAAAATCGACCCAAATATTTCCATGGTCGGACATGTATCCACCAATAAGTTTAGGACAGGTTTTATGGTAATTTATTATTATTATCATATTATTTTTTAACCCCTATTTACTGGATTTACGCTTTAACCATGGTAAATAAAATATTTACTAAAGTAATTATTCAAAATCTATAAAAATAAAAGTTGCCTATTTACACAATTTGGATATACTGATTCCAAATATGGAATCCATTTTTTCAAATTCAAAATACATAAGTGACAGAAATTAATTTAAAATTAATTCCCACTGTCAAAATAAAAAGCCTACTTTTAAGATATAATAATTATCAAAAGATTGACACTTGTTTATGTCCGGTTTAATTGTGAAATTATGTCCAATGACCAAAATTGTATTAAATGGTAAAAATATATTCTAAATATACTTTAAACCCACTCAAATTCATAATTTATCACTATTAATTATTTTGATTAAAAAAGTAGTTTTTAATTAAAATTTAGTAATTTTCACTATTCATCAAAATATAAAAGTTATCTGAAAAGTACCAAAATTTCACCCTAGGATAAATTCGATATTCAAAATCCAAAAATGAAGTCCATTTTGACAGATAAAATTTATAAAATTTCAAAAATTAGGTATTACTATTCATAACGGCTAGTTTGATTGGTTGTAGTGTGTTAGAACTCGAAGTTGCGTACAACACACGCTACTGTATTATTCAAAGAAAAGTGTATAGTGGAAGCTTGGGGTGTTACCTTGTAAATTTTTTATATCCCCATTATAAAGAATAATTTTATTTAGTCAAATTGAATATATAAAAGTTTAAAATATTGGATTAAAAAAAGGTTCACTCTTAAAAGTTGGTAAAAGTGCATTTTTTGAAAAATACTTCTTTTATCTGAAAAAAAATTAATTTTTTCTTACATTATGTCTAAGAAACTCATAATATGGATTCTAAAATTATAAGGATTATATAAAGTTTAAAATTTAGTTAATACTAGTCATAACCTCTTTTGAACGGCTTTATTCGTAAGTCATGGTGCGCTTGAACTCGGTGTTGCGTGTAGTGCATTTTATTGAATTATTTTGAAGAAGTAACACACTATGAAATCTTGGGGTGTTACACATATGCATCAAGGAAGTTAAAAATTAATGAATATATCTATCCAACTCATGATCTTGAGAGAGCATCTATGATCTTTTCTCTGAAGATATGGAGACACTATCTCTATGGAGAATGATGTTAGATATATACGGATCACAAGAGATTAAAATATATCTTCTAACAAAAATAACTCAACAAACAGAAAAGGATATGGGTTGAGATACTCAAGGATTATGATTTTTCTATACACTACCACCCATGAAAATAAAATAACATAGTTGATACATTGATTATGAAGGATCATACAGTTTTAAGCAAAATGAGAATTGGCAGGGATCCTATGTGTATGGATATAGAAATGATAGATGTGGTAATTATTAAAGAAGGTGAAACATCACTACTTTCTCAATTGTTTTCCCAACCATCTTTATTAGAAAAAATTAAAATATATTATAATGATGATTATAATATTCAAAAGAAGATTAATGCTATAAATGACTGGAATTTGGCTGACTTCATGTGTGAGAATGGAATTCTGAAATTTGGGAAGAGATTATGTGTTCCCTCTATCCTAGAGCTAAAAAGGGAGTTATTGGCTGATACCAATAGTTATAATTTATCTATACACCCTGTTAGCACTAATGTGTATTGATATTTGAAGGAACATTTCTATTTGGGAAATATGGAGTAGGAAATTGCGGATTATGTATCCGGCTTTTTAGATTTTCAACAAGTGAAGGTCTAAATACAACATCCTAGTGGATTCATGCAACCTATTCCTATTCCTACTTGAAAATGGAATTCAATAACTATGTATTTTTTCACTGTATATCCAAAAAAACTCCAAGGAATATTAATTTTATATGAGTGATTATTGATGGACTTGATAAATCTAAAAATATCTTCTCTATATGGGAGTATTTTCCACTAGATATCGTTCCCCAACTCTATATTAATGAAGTTGTGAGACTTCTTGGAGTACCTATCTCAATTGTTTCTTATTTTGATCCATGATTTATATCCAAATTCTAGAAATGTATTCAGAAATATTTGGATACTGATCTTAGATTAAGTATTTCTTATCACCCTCAAATTGAAAGGAAATTAGAAAGGACGATACAAACATTATCAGACATGATGACATCATTCTCACTTGAATTTATATGTATGTGGGATAATTATTTACTCTTGTTGGGGTATTTATACTATAATAATTTCTATTCAAGTATTAAAATGTCACTGTATGAAGCATTGTATGAAAATAGTTGTCATACACTGACATATTAGGATAAAGTTCATGAAATAAATCTTGTAGGCCCAGAGATTGTGTAGAAAACAATGTGAAAGATAAATATTATTAAAACCCGTATAAAAGAATACCAAATAGATATGATTATAATAAAAGGAAGGATTTATAAATTCATGTGGTATATCACATTTTCTTGAAATTATCTCCATCAAATGGTGTTATAAGATTTGGGAAGAAAGGGAAACTGAGCCACAGTTATATTGGACCTTTTGAAATTCTGAAAGGGAATTAAAACATTTTCTTATAGTTCGGAAATTCCGCATTTACTTACTAAAGTCCACAATGTGTTCCAAATATCGTTGTTAAGGAAGTACATGTCATAACAAACACATATACTCACTTATCATGGTATAGAATTGAAACCTAACTTATCTTAATGTGAAAAGCATATCTGAATTCTAGACACTAAAGAATAGGTGTTGTGGAACTGAATGGATTTTCTGGTAAAGTTACTTTGAAAAAATAATAAAATTTAGGAGGCAACATGGGAGCCTGATGATCTTATGATGAATAACTATCCGATTATTTATATAAGTTAACATTCTAGTAATTTTGAGGATGAATTTTTGTAAGGGGGAGAATGTAGCATTCAAAGTAATTACAAATAAATTTAATATAGAATGCATGAAACAATGAGTCTCTACAAAGAAAACACTTTTTAATTTTTTAAGATATTTATAACCTATCTTTTTTACATAATTTTTCCACTTTTGTGTTTTGAATTTTGAAAAACAGATATACGCAGTTACGATCAGTAAGATATTTAGAGTTTCATATAATAAAATTACATTTTTAGGGAATAGTAACTTGACCCTTATAAATATTAATATAAAATTATTAATATTAATATGAACCATATAAAGAGTAACCTCACCCATTTAAGTAGAAATAAAATTTTGGCACCTTATAAATGAGAGGAAATATTTTAAATTTTAATAATTAAGTGTTGGTATTTCTATTAGTAATAAATATTTAATTAAAATTTAAAATTAATAAATATATTTCAAATAAAATTAATTTTATAAAATGCATTACTAAATATATATTTTTTTGTCCTATGATTTTTGTTTAATTTTATGAGATCTCAATTAATTTTTTAAATTATTATAAAATCAGTTTAAAATTTAAAATCTATATTTTTAAAGGAAATAATGATTTCATTTAAAAATTAAATTCCAGAAATTAGAAAAACAAATGACAAAATGTAGCCCATTTTCTAATTATACATGTCAAAAAATGGTTATGGTGATTTTTTGGTATTTTTCTAAAATACTTGAATTTTTATTGAATAGTAAAATACAATAATTAACGATAAATGCTAAATACATGATTTATTGAGTCATAGATGACGTTTTTATAATGTAATAACACTTGTTTCTAAATAATATTCATTTATTTATATTTTTTTACAATAATCAACACTATTTCTTTTCATGAGAAAAAAAATAAAATAATGAATAAGATATTCCAAAATCACCCCTCTCCTCCACTATAAAAGCCACCCCTCACCCCCGCTTCTCCACACTCCTATAAGCCTTGAATATTCTCAATGTTATACCCAAATACTCTTACCAAGAAACTTCCCACATCCAAAATCTCTTGGTATTTCCAAAGTACAAAAATCTATTCCCTTAAGGAGGTTCTCAAGGAGGATATTTCAAGAGGTAAACTCTCTTCCTTTTTCATTTAATTTCACTTCATTTTATTTTATTTTATTATTCTATCCTCAACTCCTCTATAAAAATGATAACTATAACTCCTTTATCATTTATATAATGGAATTATATCATGTTAATGGAATAACCATCATCAATATCATTACACACACTATCTCTCTCTTATCTTAAAAACAAAATCATCATCTGGGAAGTGCGGATTTTCCACCTTTATGGAAGACGAAATTTTTTTCTTTAATTTCTCCATAAAAATGTTTATTAAACCATTTTAATGGTTTAAACATAATTTAAATTTAATATTACAACCTTTTATATTTTCTTTATATAAAATATTTACATAATACTAAGCAATAATAGAAAATGAGTTCGTTATGATCAATAGCTGCTATAATAATCTAAACAATTATCACTACATGTATTATCTAATGATTCATCCTCACAATAGATAACAAAATGATATATATATATATATATATAACTATTTACACTTATTGATTCTCATTAACAACATTCAATTCCAATTATGTAGAACTATACCAATTTTAAATGAACTCTACTACTTATAATCAAGTGAACCGATCATGAAATCAAGGAAATGAACACTCCAGAATGATAGAATTCAATAATATAACTCATAAATATGGCCATAATTTAACATAATAAAACTATAATGAATAAAATATATGTATATAAGTTTCTAAAAAAATTAATTATATGATTTTATTATCCAATAAGTTAAGTTCAAGTGCAGAACACGTTCTGACATGTAGTAAGGGTTTTCTACCAGAACCTCCATTTTTCATTTGGGATTATTATTTCTATATATTTACCACAATTAAATTCTTAACTATTGTTATTTACTTCTTTTAAATCCTTTTTTAGTTTTATATATATATGTACCAATTATAATACTTCTTTATTTTATGGGGAGTTACATGTTTTAAAAGGATCTTTCTCAAATTCTTCTGGATAAACAATCCCAAATCAATGTAACTTCTCTAATTCTTACCTATTTTCTAATGAACTCTATAATACTTTTTAATCCAGAATTATTTTTATTAAGTAAATCATTTTATAATTAAAAAACTATATTATTTAACTTCTGGATTTATACAATTATTTTTCCAAAAGAACTCATCTATTCAAATCAAAAGAGAATTTCTCTCAAGTATTACTTGATGATTTTATAAGAGTATATCCATCAATTTAAACACTATTATTTATTATTATGTGTAATTTAGATCAATATTTTATTATTTCATATACCATGTTTTACTGAATATTTTATTTTTAGTTTGACTGTATATGTGTTATCATAATACCATTCACCATATTACTCTGAATGGTTAGTGTTTATGTTATCTGATTGGGAAAAGATATTTACATTTCATATGTTAGTTTAAATATGAATGTTTATTTTTATTATGTTTCACCACTATAATATGAGGAATTATTTGGAATTAGTAAGTGATATGTGGGGGCCACTATAGACCCTTTATACATCATTAGGTCTCATGAGACAAACTAGAAAAGGTTTTTACACAATATGTATGGTCTTAGAATGAGGCCTCAACATAATGATTATTATGTCCAACATTATTAATAACCTTATTATGAAACAATATATTGATAATCCATGTTATTAATATTCTAGTAGAATACCCCATTTTATGTTTTTTGTCATTATTTATTCAGTTGTTATTATTTATGTATTATGCTCAAGTTTATTTTTAAAGGAATATGCTTTTTGTTATTGATCATGCCTAGTGATTACATTTATGATTAATTAGGATATATTATTTTCCCTTATAGAGAATTTTACCTCACCCATTTCTTATGTTTTATATTTCCTTAGGTTTCAAAGAAGCTTATGATCAATGACTTGTATGGATAATCTTGGAGTTATGGGAGTTTCTAATGGATCTGGTGTACTATATTTTATTTCAAGTCGTAATTTTAAACTTATTTATGTATATGGTCTTCAAAAACTACTAAAATATTTTCTCTATAGAGGTAATAATTTCATTTTATCATGCCAATGTAATAAATTAATGCACTATCTTTGGGTAATTTGGATCAGGACGTTATATGTGATGCATCTTCTTGACTGGAATCACTACTGAAAGATCTAGTAGGGGTAACGAGAAGAAACGCCGGTGATTATTATAAAATGTGATACCTATTAAGATTTAAGGTCTTTTTAGGTTGTTTTGGTGGTGCACTTAAATTCATGTGTAGGTTGTTCATCCTCTGGACCTTATCAGGGTCTTCAGGTCAATTTTCTACTAGTCATTTTTACTTTGGAGTTTTCGAGATTTGTAATGGGTTCCCACTTCTACCATTCACAAAAGGGGTTATATTCTAATATACTATAGAGGGATATTGTCCCTAAATATATTAAAATATATATATTTGGTTACACTTGATAGTGTGAACTATTCTAAGGAGAATCTAGAGTTAAAATTCATATACTTCATGATAAACACATTAAATAAATGAATACACTTGATAAATATATTAGATCCAATAGGTTGGATTTTAGGAGTATATATTAACCAATAATTCATTGATTATTTAACTATAGAGTAGAGTATCTCCAAAAATCACATTTCTGTATACACGTCAATGAAATTCTGTTAGTAGAAGGAGGGTATATTTTGAGTCTTATAAGTCTTCCAAGTCTTCCATTATCATTTTTGACACATTATCCACACTATAGAAGTGTTTACCCTTAAACATATTCCAACTATAATTACATACGTATATCACTTGAGTTATAGTATGAAATAAATCCATTATGTGATAACTCAAGTGTTTAAATCCAAGATTTTATAAAGGCAATGTGAATAAACATACATGAATCAAGAAAAAAAATCATCAAAGTAATTATCCAAAAATTAGAAAGGATGTTACATAAATCCCATACACAGAGTAGTTTTATTCAAGTAAAATACTATATTTTTATAAGAGGGTGTGAATATATATTTGAGATATAAAAAATCTGATTGAACTGAATAAATCCAAGTCTTGGGATTAAAAATTATTTTTCATAGGAATAATTCCACAAAATCCCATGGAAATGGAATATTCTAGATACATATATTTCATAGGAAAGATAAAACCAAAGTAGTATGGTTTTATGATCATCGAGTTATGTGATAAATTATTCATTGATAATAATGAATCTTTATCCTATAGGGAAGTAGTAAATATAAAAAATATAAAAGTAAAAGTAAAAATAAATTCAAAAAAAATAGATTTCATATACCAAAATTGAGTCTCTATTTTTCTCGTTTCTTTGATGAATTTAAAGTTGTTGGTACTATTCAAGAGAAACTATACATGGGTGGAACAGGCATGTTGCCAATAAATCTAGACTGGTTATAAAAAGGTGTTATTAATAAATCCATTATAATTATACTTGTCATAGAAAATTTCAATGATAATTATATTGGAAATTGGATGTCAAGACCACTTTGTTAGAGGAAGCCTTATAGAATATGTCTATATGACAAAACCAAAATGGGTTGGTGACATTATAGAAGGATAATAAGGAATGAAATTTATAGAGATCCATTTATGAATTAATGAAAGGATCAAGATCATATAATATATATTTGAACTAAAAAATTCCCATGTGTCAATAATAGGTTAGTATAAGAACAATAGTTTTCATAGTAAAATATATTGAAAACTAAAGGAAAATAGTTATTATTATTATAGTTATATAAAAATATTTTGAAATAAACTCTCCAAATATTGACTTAAAGTAGTAACACAATTACTAGGTAATAAGATCCATTGAGTTATATATAATGGTTTCCTGGATCAAGTCAAACTAAACATACCAAAAATGTTTTAAAAAATACATGCTGGAATAATTTGATAGAGATTTTCTTCCAAGTTCACATGGAATAAAACTATCTAAGAAGACATATGTTATGTATAGGGGAGACTATAATGGTGAGTAGAACTCTATATGATTTTTTTTTTGATATATCATATATTCCATGCCATATAATGGACTTGATATTGCCAAAAAATTCCATTATCATGAGAAAATATCAAATAAATCTAGAATAACTACATGGGATGCATTTGGAGCTATCCAATATGATATAAAATATATAATGGATATGTACTTTGTATCGGGGTATAAATAAACACTAGTTATAAGGGGGGAATATTCTTTCTAGGTATATTTTTTATCTAATATTATATTTGGGATAAGAAAATAAGTAATAAAATCCCATTAAATCAAACGGAAGGGATATATATAAATACTATGAATGTTGTGGCTTTTGTAACACATAAATAAGCAGTGTGAAATATATAAAAAAATGTTCTTATTCTTAAAATTAAACCTAAATATTAATGTATTACCATAATATAAATTATAATTATCTTTTGATAATGGTATTATCTGATAATGAAAGGTTATGATAGAGGAAAAAAGGGATATAATGAGGAATATAATCTTATGAGGAGTTATAATCAAGGAGGTGTAGTCAAAGATAGTAGAGTAGCTGTGCATAAAAAGCATGGAAGGCCTAATGAAAAAATCCATTACTCAATAGAAGAATGATCTTACCATGTGAGAATAAATAAGATGATAGTTAGAAACTATGTTCCAATGAAAATGGAATTGTTTTAAAAGAGGGTTACCTAAACCCAAGTTAAGAATTACTTTGGATTACCATATCATAAATATAGATTTATTTATGATATAATCTAACCAAAATGGTAATGTTAATTCTGCATTAATTTTTAAAGTTAATGTGTTTGAATTAATTATTATATTAAAAGGTTATATTTTTTCCCTACTATAACTAGAACCTTAATATATTGGGATAGTAATCATAAAAAAATTTCATATGTTCTAGAAACATCATACTGACAGGATATATGTAATGTTTCACTATTAGTTGTGTGGGGTTCATAAGAACGGATATTTATTCTTATGAAGTTATCACTTGGTGATCTCGAGTAAAGGAGATCTTGAGGACTGACTAGAAAATAGTAAAACCACATGTATTAGGTTTCATTGGATGTCTCGATTTACATGTATGTTTATGTGTATCATGAATTAAGATCTTTATCAATGTGAATCATTTGATTTAGTACTTTTATGTAAGATTAAAACAATGATATTTATTTTGTGGTGAGGTATCTTTTGGTTGGTGTGACACCGGTGGTATTGTATTGATTTAATGGTCAAGATATAATTTTATGAATCTGAGTAGAGAAATACGTATCTTGAGACTAATTTATTAGGATTGTGGTATCTTTATTAAATAAATTTCCATTGAAGAGGAAGGTAAGCCTATGTTGTATGGCATTCAAAAGATTAAATAAATCATGTAAGTCTCCTGACACAAGTTGTACTTTTTTCATTATGAGATATCATGATACAAAGATATTATATTACACAGCATGTGTTCATAAGAGGTTTTAGTTTCTATGAATAAACCTTATGTACTTAGGGATATAAACTATTTTTAGATAATTCTATTGGTCTAGGATTATAAAACTCTACTATCTAGATATGTTCCCATATGGTAACACACAAAGCATATTCAAAAACTTGTCCAATCATAATGAATTAGAGTTTAGTTCATAGTGGACCCCATGGTGGAGCTCATGTAATGTCCAAGTTTGATAGATCTCTTAGGAATAAATAACTAAAAAATTATTCAAATTTATAATAATAATTATTGAATTTATTTACTTATTTTATTAATATTTCCTTAAGTTAATATAAGGTAAATATTTTAAGAAATAATATTTTATATTCAAGGTTTGTTAAATATTTTTTGGGGGGAAACGAGTTAAATTAATGAGTCATATTCTATCATGTGACATATTTTTAATGATGAAAGAATGAGATTGGATTATTCTGACCTATATGTCATGTTTACTAGGTTATTTATTTTTTTTACAGCTTATGTTTAAGTAAAAATCATAAGAGATCCCAAATTGAAATTTAGATGAACTTAAACCCACCTATATTAAGTTCGGAGAGGCCCCAATGCATGGTACTATTCATCACATGAATTTGAGTTCTTTACTCTCATCTCTCCAACATCGATTATAGAAAATGGGTGATTTTAAGCATCCTCATCAGTGTTCTCCTACCCAAATCAAATGAATGATATTGTGTTGAACAATAGTGCATCGAAGGTGTCATCAATTATCATCAATAGAACCTAAAAATTGATAATTCGTGTACTAGTAGGAATCTAAAGAATTTTTTAATGATCTATAGGGATCCAATATAGATTTATTAGAGAAATGATCACCTAAAATGAGTGGAAGATGCATTCAATTGAAATCTAATGATGTAAAATCTCAATTTTAATTTTTGTGATTAATCTTGATCACATGGAATCCATGGTTCGGTTATCAAGGGTAAAATATATATATTTTACATTTATACATAAATATAAAGAGAAATTTTTTAATTTCCCATAAATTCTATATGGTCAGTGATTTTAAATGTAAAAAGTTTTCATGGAAATTTGGTTCCTATAAGGTCAATTTAGTGACATATCCAGTAGAAACACCATGCTAATTTTTTATAGATGGTATGTATGTAGTGGAAAGTGTCAGTAATATCTCATTTTATCAATAAATATATCCTCTAATAAATTAATTTGTGGGCTAGTTGTGGTCCCCACTATCACCCTATTTTTTAAGGGTAGAGTTTACCTTAGGAATGTTCCTTAGGGATACCCCAAAAAACCTGTGTGGATGTATTTATATTCCAAACAATTATAGTGTATATGAGAGTTTACTGACACCTTAAGAGTGGTGGATGCCTTATACATAACACCAAGGAAATATTTTTGATAAAATAGGATAGAAAAATTTATATTCACAATAACGATTTTTGGAAACTACAAAATAATCATGTGGGCACAAGGATATTACATAATTCCTCATATTATATGGCATAACTAAAATTACATATCCACTCTCTAGTTTTTGAATAATATGTGAAATTTATATATGCTTATATAAATTTATGCTAAAAGGATGTTTTTTTTAATTAGAGGTGGAATTTATCTTTTACTCATGTGACATTATGTAACACACTCAACATTTTAGTGCTGAGATATATTTTTTTATGACCATGAATATTATAGGCGTCTTGAAGCCCAGTATTTCATGGTCCATAAACTATCATTTTTTTCTAATAAATATAACCCTTGGTATGAATTCAATACAATTTTTATTTTTGAAGTCACAAACATCATGAAATAAATATTTTTGGGAAAAAACCTTGGCGCAAAGATTTTTGAAGAATAATTCACTCATGGAGACTTCAAATATAAGTCTAAAGAGGGATGAAACATCCTATGAAAGGATTTATTGTCCATTTATCCTCCATGTAAAACCTTTATCACCCATTATGAATTAAAATTTATTAAATGTCTGTTGTAAATATTTCATGAAGGGTTTATCACCATGTAGAACTTAAATAGTGTCCAACCTTAAACCTTCATACCCCCTATAGACCCAATACCTTTTCTTAAACCCTAAAATATTAAGTAAAAATATTGATTATTTAAGTATTTTTTTCCCACTTTTTGATGGTCTATCTAAGAATAATAATTTGTTTAAGGTACCCCTCTTCATAAAGGATCCCTTTTGTGGGTATTTGAGTCTCTTAAAGGGCCCAAGAGACCTTTTTTCCATTCATTTATCCAGATAAAAATTCCAAACAAACTAAATTTTCCTAGACTCCTCCCTGGCCTTCAGATATACCTGATTAGATCATTATTGTCACCTGTATGATCCATTTAGATCGTGTATTCCATTTATAATGAGCATGTCACTTGTTTTTTTCCTTGATTGATTGGGTCCTAGGGGTAAATTCCGTCTTGTATACACTTTATAATGAGGATCCATCCCCTCAAAAAACTAGTGGGGTCTCTCTTGGATCTATATGCTTATTATGGATAATCCAAACTATTCTTTATATCTATTAAGAATAATTTATGCCTCTTACTATATAATTAATGAGAAAGAGATATATTGGGCCTCAAATTGCTGTAATCCACAACCATAAAGGGATTCCCATTTATATATCCCACGCCAAATATATTTATTTACCTTTCACGAAGTATTCTATTCCATATGAATTTAAACTACTCAAAATAGGTCCAAGTTATATGAAATTAAATTAAACTAGATCGTTAATCCTAGACTCATGACCATAAAAGGCATATCAATGTTCATGGTTTCATTACATTTAATGGAACCATTATGGACCATGTTATATTAATTTAAATGGTATTATGAGCCCCATTAAATGGAACTTAACTGCAAGGGTTATGATTTCTTTCATACAAATATATATATGAATACACTATAGTTTTTAAAATACAAACTCCATAACACTAACTACTTCCTCATATGGTGATAAATTCTACAATTCCTAATTCTATAGTTTTAAACCATATCATTAGCAGCCATTGAGAAAAAATATAGTGATCCCATTATACATAAAGATATATAAATTCTTATAAATGAAATGTTCTCACATTATTCATGGTTTCGATTGATCACTTTCATGATAATATTATCTTGTATTACTACTGGAAAGTATTTCACAAGAATTACTTAAATCTATGATAGAGTCTCAAAGTAAGAAAAAATATCCTTTTACTAAGATAATTCATCCTCTCATCCCTTATCCCAAAAATATTTGTCATCATCCCCATCGTAATTGATCAAATGACTACCCACCTTTAGAAATTAGGATATTCATGTGAACTTTAAAAAACTAAAATTGGATTCCATACATGAAATTTTAAAAAAAAAATCATGTTAGTTTCTCTAACATATAAATTCTTGTCCATTATTCCTTTCTTGAAATTCAATATTTTCAAGAACAAATCCATCTTTTAATACTAATCTAATGGATCATGTTTTAACCTATATATATCATTTCTCAAGATGATTTCAATTATTTTCATACATAAACTATTCTTTTTTATTATTATACACATCCTCTTTGATATAAATATTTAAAAATATATATTTTACATCCCTTTCAAAAACTCTATACCTTATTTGGGTTGAAATAATAGAAATTTTTTTACTAGTTTCTATCTACTCAATGGGAGAAAAATTTTCATCAAATTATATTATTTTTTCATTTTCAAATTGACTTTGAAAACCAATTATTCCTTTTTATTATAAATATATCCATTCTTATTTAGTTTTTTAAAAAAAAATTAACATTATTTTAGTAATATTTTTTCTACCTTAAAAATGGAATAACTTCCCATATCGCATTTTTTTAGTTAAATTATGATCAACATTTATTGCACCATCCCATTATTTGTAATCATGAAATTTTTTGACACACATCATCTCAATTTGTGAAAATAGGTTTTAATGGATTGTTTCTAAGGTTTTTCTTTAATTTTCCACATAATCATTCTCATTTTCAATGATATTTTTAGTATCAATGTCCATTTCAATACTCAAATTTAGTTCTTTGACTTTTTTAACTCATTATAATTATTAGAATATAATTATTTTGTATTATCATTTTTTATTTCATCATTTTTGTCATTCTGTCTAGAATTTTTAAAAGAAATTTCATCAGTTCCATCATGAATAAAATGAAATTTTATATATACATAATTATCCTTGATATCCATATCATCATCACTATTAATGATGTTTTAAAATTACTTTAATAGTGGTTATAAGAAACTTCATTACGTTTGTAACTAATTAATATGTTATTGTATGGTCTCTTTTCTAATTTTTCAATATTCATACCTTGTACATCTATAATGAGTAATCTTTTAAAATCACAAAAATGATTAAAGAATATATTATTTTTTTAATAAAATTTCATATGTTTTTGTGACTAAAAGGTTTCTTACAATACAATGATTCTTCACATGTCCAAATGTCAAATTTTTTTACCTCAAAAAATATCTTGAATCCTTATTCTTAGATTACATAGTTTTCTCAATGCCCACTAAAATTTTATTCCTTCAATAAAAAATTAAATTTTTTTGTAGAGTATATGTAAAACATAGTTTATTTGGGATTCAATTCTTTGTAAAATACTATGAAAATATCCCATTGATATATATTATAAAATATAAACTTCTTCATTATATGATATGTTCCATGTTCATCAAATCTCTTATAATTACTAAATATATATAATGCTTGAAATTTTCATAAGATAAATATCAAAAATTTAAATTGAGTAAATTTATTAACAAACTATTTGTCTCTATTAGTCACTTTCTTACTCACTAGACCACAAACATCAAAAAAATAAATTAAGTGATCTTTGAGTTTCAAAGTCAAAAAATTTGTGATATCAAGTCACAATTTTAACTTTTTTATAGGATTCAAATATATTGTTTTTATACATTTTGTAATTTTTGAAAATTTGATAATTATATTCCTAAGTCAATGTTCTCATTTTATTTTTTCCATGGTGTATAATACTTATATTACAAATAGAATTATAATTTTAAATGCTAAAATAGCATGATTTTTGTTAAATTACAACTTGAAAAATATTTTTTTTATTTATTTGAACCATATTCAATATATATATATTGAATTAGTCCCAAAATTCCTTATTTTAATAATAACAACTCATAGGTAAGTTATTAATAATCTATTTTATGTTTTATAAAATTAAATTCATTTTCTGAAAAAATAACTATTTCGCTATCTGAAATTGACCACATAGTATATGTGATCTGCTACATTAACACCTAATCGACTGTAATGATTTTACAATAAATTAACTATGAAACTGTAAGAACTGAATGAATTTATGTTTTCTCTAGGGACTATCATGATCAATTTAGAAAAGGCATGAATCAATTTTACACCTAAAAAACAACCATAAAGCTAAACAGATTAACTGCAAAAAAAACATGTGAACCCAAGATCAAATGATAGAAAAATTATCAATCATAATATCAAGTGAAGTGACCATGATTAGTAGTCTATATTGGCAGTATTTGAGACTTCATGTACAAGGTGATCGACCACAAGTGTACAAGGATCAACCATAAATCATATTAATCAACCACAAGTGTAAGAGGATCGACCGTACAACAAAATGATCAATTGTAATAAAAATTTACTGACTCTATAACACATCCTAGAATTCATAAAGTAAGTAAGAGATCATATATTATGACATGTAAACTCTAAATTGACCAAATCTAAATGTAATTATTATATCATTATATTTTTAAATATTAATCCAACCACTTTTCAATGTTAAATTTAATGCATATAAGAAGCATTTAATGATCCCATATTTGCTGCCAAATTATAAGTATCTTAATGATTATTTATAAATGGATATTTCTAGAGAGTTTCATACTTTTAAAAATAATACTGAAGATAAAAAAAATAAGGACACATATGGAAAATATGAATTTGTGACACAGATACATCAAAGTTTCTCCTGAATGAAAAAGAAGATCATATAGTTTATTTAAAAGGTTTGTGATATCTTGTTATCACCAAATCATCAAAAAATGTCAATAAAACATTTTAATGTTCCCAAACACCTATTCCAAATCAAAGGAAAATAATTAGAAGTGAATAACTACCTTCAGAATAATAGAACATACTCTACTGCACCAAATTCTTTATCTTACCAAAAACTATTTTAAATGAATTCAAGTTGTGTGCTTTTTACTCTATTTATTCTTTAGAGGAATCTCATATACTAAACTAGATAGTGCTAAAAAATATATTTCCCATTTATTTATCTTTTCTCTAGCATAGAATCGTATGATAGGTTGTTTTTCCTGGACTAGTTGTGCGCAGTTATTTTCATTTATTTCTGCCATGTAGAACTATAGAAGAGGCCTTGAGAATCATGGACAGCCTTGTGTGCTATTGTAAAACTTGATACAAATTGTATATTTGTTTATTTTATAATAATAATCATGGCTATAGATGATTACCAAGTGGAGGGTATTAAGTCCCATATTGATACTTAACCCTTATTTATACCACTTTGTCTTTTTATCTATTTTGTACTTTGTTTTCAAAAAAAACATATGAATCTATTTGATAGACTATATAATAAAATGTCACTATAATATTTGACATTAATTTTTGTTTTATATATGGTTTTTTATTCAACTAAATTTATTTCAAAAGTCAAAAGACTACTAAAATTTTTTTAACTGAGTAATGATCAAACTTATACGAAACCTTTTCAAAGATAAAATTTTATAATTATAAAGTTTTATTTAATTGGGTATTTTATTAAATTTGGTAGATTTCTATTTTAAATTTTTTAAACTTAAATTTTTTATTAGAAACTCAATTCACCTCCCCTCTTGAGTTCTCTACTATGACCAATAGTTAGTATTTGAGTACTTTTAAAATACAATTTTACTATGATCTATTTTTTCTAAAAGATCTCAAAATTTTTATTAGTTATAAATTTGAGTCTTTATAGATAATAATAGATAATAACGAAATTCCTGTAAGTGGCCTCGTTATTTTAATGGAACATATTATACTCAATTGCTGATCGGGATTAAATTTCATTTAGAGAGCATGGGATTTGATATCTTGATCATTATCTAGGATAAACGTGAAAAAAAAGATTCTAAAGTTGAATAGAGAAATTACACTATGGTCACATATGAATAAAATTATAAAGAAATGAATTAAATATATTATTTTGTAGGATAAGATTAATTTAATAGAATATATACTTATTCTACAACTTTTTAAATTTGGGATATTGTTTCTATATCTCATGTTGGAACCTGAAATGTTAAAGATATGTGATTAAATACTTATACCATTATATATGATACATTCAAAATGAATCCTTATGAAATAATTTCTGATATGTATATCAGGTTCAAAAATTTTGTAAACATGATTCAGGAACTTTCGAAGAAAATTGTAGATAAAGATCATATGATTGCACTTATGATGTGTATACCTAATAGGTGGAGAGGAAGCATTGTTTATATCAGAGAATATTATGACATCAAAAATTTACCATTAAATGAGAATATTTGAAATATTATGATGTATGAGGAACAATTGAAAGTAAACAAAATGGAAGAAGATAAATCCAAGTGGAATTCTGTAGCCTTCTAGTCTTCAGACCCAAATCTAAAATAAATTTTCAGAAATTAAAGTTCTGGTAATGATGAATCATCATCAAACAGTTATGAGGAAATGGCTAACTTATCTGTAAGATTAAAAATGTTCTATAGGAAGATAAAATTCTTCAAGAAATAAATATTATGGGTAAGTGTGATAATAAGGAAAAATGGAGGAAATAGTAGAAACTGTATTATTCCACTAATGAAGTAATCTGTTATGAGTGTAATGAAAAGGACACATCAAGGATGATTATACCAATATGAAATATAATAAAAATAAAGGGGGGAAAGTAAAATAATGCAGGAAGTCTATGATATCTGCATGGAGTTCCTCTAAAGATAGTTCAATTGACATTAACTCGATAATAGAGGACAAAAATGTTAGATATGACATTTGTTTTATGAAAAATACATCTTAGTTATTAAATATCATTACTGCTTATTCTGAGAAAATTTCAAATCTTTCTAAGAATGAAAAAAATGTCCAATAAGTATTTATTTTAATATTATAATATATTGGGGAAAACATTTAATGAACTAAAGGATAAATATAAAATTTTAAAGATGCAACATTCCTTATCTGCTTATATTAAAACTGACTTTTCTATAGAAAAATATAATAATTGTCAACTATTAAGGGAAAATAATGAATGTAAAATTTATAATTATAGATTGAAAAATGATCTGGGAAGATTAAAAATTATTGATTCCCACTTACTAGGATTCTTGAAAAATAAACCACACCCATGTATACAACAAGAATTGGTTACCATCCTAGAAAGAGGAGTATTTGTGAGAATAAATTTGTTCTTAATTCTTTTTCAACCAAGTGCGCAAAAAAATATTATTTTTATAGACCTAATGAAGTGTTTATTTCAGAATTTAAAAGTTATTTTTTGTAAAACTAATTAAAAAACTTTGGATTCTCAAATCCTTTATCACTAACATCTCTAGACCTAGGAAAATATGGGTACCAAAATCAATTCTTGTTTAGATTTGTTGTATGAAACTTCCTTAAAGTGTACCAGTAAGTACTTATGGTATCTGGATAGTGGATATTTTAGAAATATGATTAATGACTACTCAATTTTTAAGAATATTATCAAATTAGAGGGTGGATGTGTCACTTTTTGTGATAACACCAGAGAAAAAATAATTGGACTAATTCAAATTGGTAACTCTTGTATTATATTGATTTCTGAAGTATTATTTTATTCACGTGTATTTTTTGCAACCTCTACAGTTTATAGTTCAAATGGTAAGTAATGTGATTATGTTCTAGTGGTTGAATTTTCTATATATACCTAGGTATTCTTTCACGCCCACAAAAGTGAATCATTTTCTTATTTTATAAAATATAAAATATTTTAAGAAAATATAAGTTTTTTAACAATTAATTACATAAGAAGTGATTATGGTCATGATTTTAAAATAGATATTTCAAAAATTTATACTCACAAAATGGCTATAATTATAACATTTATTCTCCTTGTACCCTATAAAAGAATTTTGTAGTAGAAATAAGAAACAGAAATCTTTAAGAAATCACATCGACTATGCTTAATGAGTATGTTTTACCTATCTATTTTAGTAAAAAGGTTGTGAATGTAGCTTTCTATATTATTAATATAATTGTATTTAGACCACTCTAATAGAAAATCTCATATTATTTATGTAATGGTAGAAACCTAAAAGTTAATTACATTATATTTTTTGGTTTTAAAGTCTTTATACTCAATAAAAAAGAATAATTTAGACAAATATGCATCCAAAAGTTTTGAAAGAATTTTTTTTGATATTCAACATCTCAATAATCATATAGGGTATTCAATAAAAGGACCAAAATTATGTAAGATTCTTTACATATAAAATTTTATTAAATAGATTCACTTGAACATAATACCTCTTTAGAAATATGTGAGGATGACCTTTTCAAATTTAGAAATTAATGTTTAACATGGTAATAATTCTTTGAAACCTATTGCAAAAAAAATCACATGTTTCTAAGGAGCTATCTGAACTCAAAAATATAGAAAAATTAATTTTCAATTCCAAGAACCATTAAGAATCATAGAGACCATTCCTTAGATGTCATAATTGTATACTTAGGTAAAGGAACAGATACTAGATATTCTCTTAGAAATAATGTTTAAAATCAAGGTTTATTATCATATCTTTAACCTAATAACATCACTGAAGAATTTGATGATGAATTCATGGTTATGGTAATGCATAAAAATCCAAATAAACTTGAGAGGAGCAATATCTGGGAACTAGTGTAAAGGCCTAAAGGATTTCTAAACATTGGAACTAAGTTTATTTTAAGAAAAAAAGTTGATGAATGTGGTATAATAATTAGAAACAATGCCATATTGGTAGCATAAGGCTATAATCAATAACTAGGTATTGACTATGAGGAGACCCTTGCACTAGTAGATAGACTTGAGTCTATCAAAATATTTCTCACCTATGTAGTACATTTGTATTTAAAATTATATCAAATAGATATGAGAATTGAATTTTTAAATGGTTATATAACTGAGGATGTTTTTTTAAGAAACCACATGTTTTTAAAATCCCTCATTTTACAAATCACATATTTAAATTATAAAAAACTCTATATAGTTTTAAAAAATATCCCTGAGCTTGTTATAATAGGCTCAACTCATTTTTTATTTCTAATGGTTTGTCAAAAAATTTATATGAACGTACTCTATTTCTTAAAGGAATTTCAAAATATTTTTTAGTACTAAAATTATATATTGATGATATTGTTTTTAGATCATCCAAAAACTCGTTATGTTCTAAATTTTAAAAAATGATTTAAAATGAACTAGAAATAACATTTATGGATGATTTAAAATTCTTCTTTAGTTTTCGAATTTTTCAAAACAATGAATAAATTGTTTTAAATCAAAGAAAATACACCAATTATATTTTTAAATTTTTTTGCATTAGATGATGCCAAAGGTAGTGATACTCCTATGAGTACAATATATAAACTGGATCTTGAAGAAACTCATAAACTAGTTGACTAAACCACTTATAGAAGTATGATTGATGTTTATTATACTTAACTATTAGATGAACAGATATTATGTTTAGTGTGTGAATTTGTTTATGTTTTTAATAAAATTCAAAATAATCTCATATAATTTTTTTTGAAAATAATGTTTTAGAACCTAAAGAATATAACCAGTATAAGACTATTTTATTCTAGAGGACATACATTTGAGTAGTAAGTTATTCAAATGAAAATTTTTATGTTTATAAGTCAGATATACAAAAAACTCTAAAACATGTCACTTTTTAGGAAAGTATTTAGTTTCATGGTGTGATAATAAATAAAATTAATTTTCATTATCAACTTCTAAAGATGATTATATAGTTGTAGGAATTTGTTGTGAAAAAATTAAATTGATGAAACACACATTAAAGTACTATGGGTATGAATTCAGACATTTCAATATAACTTTTGATAATAAAAGTTTGATAATCATTCCTAAGAATCCTATATCACATTCTAGAACAAAACATATTGATATATGACATTAATTTTGGAGAGATAATTTTCAAAAAGGAAATACCCCTCTTGAATTTATTTGCATAGAACATCATCTTATTGAAATTTTTACAAATCCATTAAATTGTTGGAGAATAATCTATAATAAACATGAATTAAGTATGATTATATTTTCTTAAAATTATTTTATAAATATTTTAATATTGTTTCAATATTTTTACAAATATATTTAAGTAATGATTTTATTAATTATTATTTATATTTATTTCATTTAAAATATATCATATGGAGTTTATAAATACATTAAATGTGTATTATTATTTTCCACATGTTACTATAAAACTAAATCCCTAACTCATTAATCTGTTAAATCATAATCAAATTGTCATGCATTTTATTACTTGAACTAGACCCTCTTTTCAAACCCCTTTTCATCTATCTTTTTTAACCCTTCTTTTAATCCCTAGATTTAAAGTTGAGATCATTACTCTATGTATTCATGATGAAGAGATTATTTGAATGTGTCTCTTTTAAATTATCTATGAAAGTAAATGATATCTTGATCAAGTTTAAGAAGATTTAGGAATCACATATTCTTACGCATGAAGTTGTTGCTGAAATAGTAATCAGTGTTGAATGGTTTTTGAATATTCGTTCTTTCTATAAAGATAAATTTTTCATCAAAACTAAAAAAGTGATTTTTTAGATGAAAATGATTATTTATATACGTTTCTTATATTAAAATTTTATTTGAATATGGTGTTTGAAGCAATATAGTATGAATATGTGATTCAAACATTCATGGACAGTCAAAAGTGTGAGTTTAACTCTACTTTCTAGGATCATTATCTAAGAGTCCTACTTATTGGTGATTATGAGTACTACTGAAGCTCTTACCCTATGAATCGTTATCATTTCAAAATTTTAAATGTGTCAGAGGAACTAAATAATGATACAAACTATATAAGACCATATTTTATTAAGTTGATCATAAAATGTAGAATTTTTTTTAAAGTTCATTCCACACTATATCTTCTGAAGTAAGGGATATTTTATCTCAATAAGATATAAATATTTATTCATTTTATATATGATGATGAATTGAATTTAAATTAGTCTACCTTGTTTCTAAATTATACATATGAATGATTTCACTAAACCTTCATCAAGGTTTAAATCACTTCCTTACCAAAATTTTCTTAGTGTGTTTTTGGAAAAGAAAAACTTAATTCTTTTATGAGTGGAAATAATTGTGCTTTCGAGTGGTGTCTGTTTAAAGAAACTACAAGTAAGAGAATAATGATTAAATATAATCATTAGAAAATGTTTTGGATAGTTGATTAGGAGAAGTTGAATGAGAGGTTCAATCTTATCTCTCATCCTCAAAGTCCAAAAAATTTAGTTAACCCTAGTTTGAAACTAGATGAAATAATTAATATTAATTATCCCTCTAATGGGAATGGACATCAAGTTGGGTATTTGGCTGAGGAATCCAAAAATATATATTTTTGAGGAAAGATCATAAAGGACTCTTATCCTTGAAATTTCAAATAAAGGAGAACATATGGGATAAGATCTGCCTCTTGTTCTTATTGTTACTTAATCTAGTTTAGTTTAAGTAGAAACTGTAAGAGACATTGAGTTATGCTTGGTGGTTGAATAATATAAGATGTGCCTCTTGAGGGGGGGGTTATTTTCTAAGTATGTTTTGTTTTTATCAGCTCTTATAGATTTAGAGAGTGGTAAAGAATTGGATCATGTTTCAAGAGGCTTAAATGATATCTCTTATTCACTCTATAATTTCTTCAATTTTCTCACCATATATAAATATGGTACAAAAAATTCATTTTAATGGTAGAAAATAACCCATCAATATATTTATATTCCATCATTTCAAAATTCTAAAATAAAAATTTTCAAAGTTTAAATTTAATTTCTATATCATTCTTTCCTACTTAATATTATAAATATTGATCTATATTTATTCAGATATTTTACATTATTTTAATTATTTCTATAAAATTATAATAATAAATTTCTCTATAATTCATAAAACTCAAAAAAAAATTTCAAATTGGAAAAATGATTTATCTTGTTCTAGAAAAGTAAAACTAGTATCAATGATTTCAAATTCATTAATACCAAGGGTAAGAGATCATTAATCTTACACCTCTTTCACATGTGAAAGATGTTCCCATTGGATGTAGTGATAACATTATTGTTTATATAATTATGATGCTCTTAATATATATATTTATATATATATATATTTAATATAGTTATATAAAAGATATATGATGGGGAGACACTAACTAATACCAATTTCAGTGCCTCTTTAAAAAATTAGGAATAATGAGAGGGGGTGAATTATTATTCAATGGTATCTTAAAATGGATTTACATCATCATCAGTTATAAATTATGGAAATTTCTCACTTTATCTTATTGATAAATAATATAAGAAATCAAATGTAGAGACTCAAAGCCTGATGTACATGGACATTACATTACTTTTGCAGAATACTTAGTACATAACAAAAACACACACACAAGGACCGTAATAGTTTAGTGTCTTTGGAAACTCGGAATATAATCTTCTAATCGTGGTGAAAGATATTCAACATCTCCCATAAAGATCTTATTTTTTTTAAACCTAAATACTTTCTTTATGTCCTGGAGAAAATAAAACATTAAAGGGTGAGCTCAAATTCTCATTAAGGGTAAACAAAAGAAATATCAATCACGTCATATTCATAAGAACATATCTTTTGGAAATCTTAACCTGCAAAAGAGATCATAATTTCATAACATGGGATAAATCATAGTAGTGAAATGTAATCCCAATAATTATAACTTAAAACATGAAACTTTGTGGCATACACATATAATCATATAGAATCATTTCTTATTAGTCAAGACTCATTTCCAAGACTATCTTAGTGGACAAAGTCCCTTTCTGAACCGAGTTCACTCCTCGTTTCAGTCCTGTTTCACTAAACCGGTATAACCTACCATTCCAGCCATGTCTATCTCATGAGATATAAAATCTTTACCCAATTCATTGGAGGGAGATATAGGTCCCACCCATCTCATAATGATACCATTCTTATGTGTGCCACAAAATCATAAACCATACATCATAGCATAACCCATGTAATAAAAATGGGACTCTTAAACATCGTGACATCATAAAACAATTCATATAAGATAAAGGAATTCATAAATATAATTCCATCACAACATAATCAAATCAATGTAATAATAGGTATAGAAACAGAACCCTTTATTATCTTCGATGGAAAATAATTTTAATAAAACACTTGAACTCCATTCTTGAGGAAAATACCCTTTCTACTTCAAAAACACTTTTCCTTTCTTAACATGTCGTACAATTCTAAACTTAAAGAAGTTGATTAAAAATAAACTCGAAAACTTTTAAAGGAATCTTCTTGGAAATAATGTTTTAAAAATCCATTCATGCCGTATATGTTAAAAAAACATTCTTCGTACTTTTGTCGGAAAAGTCAAAAAAGTACTTCGTACGAAAAATGACAAAAGATTCATTTCTTATCTTTTACTAAAAACTCACCGAAGGGAAAAATTGGATTTAAAAAATTGTAGGTGGATGTAAATAATATTAAATTTTGAGTAAACATGGATGTGGATGATAAAATACACCCCAGTAAATGCCAAAGTATAAACAATCTCGGATAAAAATTAGATTGTGATATTTCCCTTACCTTAGGTCTGATTTGCTTCGTATGTCTCCGAACCACCTGTATAATGATTTAAATAACGTCATTGACTTATTCCAGAATCATACTCATTTTTATGATATCATATATGGTTCACTTATGGCTTTATATTACCCGTTCTTTTGTAAAGTCCATGTTAAAGAGAGTTTTGGGTAAAATCGTTTCATTTGTCGTCCGTGTTTTGACTTGTAATTATTCATATGATTACTTAGATCTGATTACTTAATTCCAGAATATAAAACATGATTTATATATAATATATATTCATAATATATATATATATATAATAGATCAGTAAATGGAAATAAATACACCGTTCATGGAGATGGTAGATCGTACGTACGCATGAACGTTGTTTTCTTTTCCTTATTGAGTTGAATGGAATTAAGTAGATGACATACATATATATACACATAAATCCATAATCATTATTATTTCATATATTTCATTATTAATTATTATATATACTTTATAATCATTCATGAATGGTTAACGTGGAGAATGAATCTCATCGAGTCGTGGAGACGGTAGTCCGTACGTACGCACGAGCGATGATATCGTTCTCATGATCGTGGGATTTTATTGGAGTGTATGTATACTATTTCAGAATCAATATCACTTTACAATAATCATATATAGTTATTATTTACACCATTATACCCATCCAAGTAAGGTGGTGGTGGAAAATAAATTTCACCACAGCGTGGAGACGGTATTCCGTACGTACGCACGCGCAGTGATTTCATTTTCGGTAGGATGGATAGATGGTGAAATAAGGTTGTTTCACAATTATAATAACATATCAGTATATAAGAGATAATGATGTTATTACTTCATAATGAAACAACCTAATAAGAAGAAGTGGAAGAAGAAATAGAGATGAAAGAATCGTTAATGGACATTACCTCTTCTTTGAAGCACCTCTTTGAGATCTCCTATTAGGGCACTAAAATTGGTCTTTGAGGAAGACCAGAACCTATAGGATATTTATATGGAAGTGGATAAAGGAATTTTTCAGGGGTTGGAAGTGCTTGAAGGATCAAAGTGGTGTGAGGAAGAGAGGGAGGAGGTGCCCTTTTATAAGGGAGGAGAGGGGAACCTTTGGAATAAAAAACTATTATTTTATTATAAAGTCAAATTCGGTTTTAAATAGCTCCAAATTGATTAATTTATAAGATAAGGTGGTTATGGGTCAAAATCCTCTCATCCAATATAATTTAGACAAGTATAGGTTCCTATTTTAACCTTATCATTTAGATTTATCATTAAGTAAAATAATTTTACATTTACCATGTCTTCTTCTGTTCTTATACTATAAGGTTAATAAACTTACTATAAGAAGCCAAAACAACCCCAAGTTGTTTATTATTAATATATATAACCTTATCTAAGTCATTTTTCAAAACCATAGATTTTTAGGAATAAAATAACAATTAATAATATAATATTTGTTTTAAAAACTATTGTATGTCAATTTTGATACAATTTTGTAATTGAGTTTTTTGAAAATCATAACAAAATGATTAGTTTGAACAAAGTAAATTTAATCAATAATAAAATGTCATATTAACCTATAAAATTAGTTGATTTCATAAAAAGTCTGAAATTACATTTATTTGGGTATTTATAACATCAATCATGTCAATATTTTATTAATAAGATAATTATTGCATCATCTTTGTGTCATAAATAAATTAAATTATTTAATGTCTCAAAATTACAAATAAAATACCATTATGTAGGACATCTTTTTATCTTTCTAATGAATATTTATAGTCTAATTTATCTTATGTATAACCCTATATTAAAAATGATTTACTTATTAAACTTTGATTTTAACTATTTTAACCCTTCTTTAAATAAATTAATAATAAAAGTCCTAATCTAATCCAAGTGGGCCTAAATGGTCATATTTTATTTCTAAGGTTGTTTTTGGTCGAATTACACTTATCCAATAGAATTAGGACATCTGTTAGAGTAATAATAATATCATTGTTACCCTTAATTACCCAATTTACTTTTAACCGTGGTAAAAAAAAGTAAAAAGTTACTATTCACCAAAAATTATTTTCATCTCATTGAACTACATTTTACTTACTGACATCAACTGTGTCTCTCGGATTTTTGAAATTCCACTCACAGAAGCGGTAAAATTATGTTTTATGAAAAATTCATTTTTCTTAACTACCACTTAGTGGTTTCACTATTCATCAAAAAATGAAAGTTTCCAGAAAAATACCAAAAATTAGGCCTAAGGTATATTTGATATTATGAACTCAAAAATGATGTCTATTTTACCAAATTCAAAACATATCAGTTGCATTAATTAATTTAAAAATTAATTCACGTTGTCAAAACAAATAGCGTGTTCTCAAGAAATAATAACTATCAAAAGATTAACACTTGTTTATGTCTGGTTTAAATGTGAAATTACATCCAATGAACAATATTGTATTAAATTGTAAAAATATATTCTAAATATACTTTAAAACCAGTAAAATTAATAATTTATCACTATTAATTATTTCGATTAAAAAGTTTGCTTTTAATTAAAATTTAGTAATTTTCACTATTCATCAGAAAATGAAAGTTATCCGAAAAGTACCAAAATTTCACCCTAAGCTAATTTCGATATTACGAATCCAAAAATGAATTCCATTTTGAAAAATAAAATTTACAAAATTTCAAAAAGTGGTTATTACTATTCATAATGGCTAGTTTTAATAATATTTTAATAGCATATTGTTGCTTAGTGAAACTCGTTATTGCGTACTACACACGCTATCGGGGAAGGTCGTGATTGCGTGTAATGCAAGGCAAGTGAAGGATGCGTGTTGTGCAAGCTCCTTTTGGTGTAGAGTCCAACACAAGACATTAATGAAATTAAAAAGAATATTTTTCATAAAATCTCAGGCTGTTAAATCAAAAATCAATACTAAGAATTTTTATACATCTCACTACTCAAAGTGAGTATGTAGTTTTTTGTGTGTTGTGGGTGATATCCCACAACACATGGTCTTCCAATTTTTATCAAAGTTAATCAAATGAGGAAAAGATATTACCTTGATCACTTTTACAAATTTATCTTGGAAAACTTTAAAATCCTTCTAATTTTATCCCAATATAAGAATATGATTATGAAATACAATTATTTTGATGATAATTCATGGAATGTAGGTCCTCATCGGTGGAAAATAAATATTCTTCCTAAACACCTTTTGTTCCATATTAATTTTTATACTATGTATTTTCTCTCTCATTCACTATAATTAGATGCTTCATTCCATTATTATCAGTTTCATCATAAGAAATAAGATATCATAGAAACACTTTTGTTCAATTTATCTAATGATATATCCCCTCTTCTATGTCTCTCATTATTTAATACAATCATCCATATAAAATTATTCTTCTTTGTTTTCTTGTCATTTAAATAAAATTCCATGTTGTTGTAGCTATTTACCATCTATTTAGTAATGTGGTTGATCATAAATAGTGAAAACCTAATATTTCATTCACTCCCTATGGTCTACAGTGGTTGTTATTTCAATTTATTAAATAAATAATATCTCTTATTAATTATAAAAAATTAAATGGTGTAACCTAATTTTTTAAAATGAAAACCCATGTAATTAAAAATTCATTATTTTTTTGAAAATCAATTTTACACAGCCTTTTAAAAATAAAATTTAATTTTACGAAACCTATTAATATACCACTAAAAACCTATAAAAAAATTTCACTGTTACACACCATTTTATATTTTTAATTCAATTTTATGCACCATAGTTACATATATTTTAATATCACATAGCCTTTAGATTTCATAATCTAAACTCATGAAGTTGTAACTCATTGTTATAAAAACTTTATAATTCTTCCTATAAACTTACAAAATCAAATCACTATTATATAGACTTTGAAACTCCAACTTAAACCACAATTAGAGACATTTTAATGTCACATATCCATCAAAATTTAAAATTTAGTCACATAAATCCCATAATAGTTAATGCTAATCCTCATACATCAACATTTTTTCATTTATTCTTCTCAAAGAACCTATTAAACCCCTTTTAAGATATTCTATTTAGTTTAAAAAGTTCATATACTTGTCTAGTTTTTTACCCAACTCATGAGTATTTTTTCCATTATATGTATGATAAAAAAGGTTAATGTGGGTGAAAATATAAGATAACACATGCTTTGATAGTTTATTTATCAATCGTGAAAAAAGAATTATTCCCAAACATATAAAGATTAATGATCTTATCATTATTTTCAATATAGTCTTAAAAAATTGGAAAATCATTCAAATATGTAGTTACTAAGTATGGGGTATTTGTTTGTAGTATAACCAATTTTGATATCATGACTTGTAGGATCCCCTAATTTTTATTATTTTATGGTGATTAACAATGATAATATGTTTATATGATATCGAGGTATTATGTGTTACTTATATATCATACTTAATCTTGAAAATTCAGATGTATTATTAATATATCATGATCAATACTATTTTTTTGGATAAATATTATTGGTCATACTTTCATGTTCTTAAAAAACTCTTAATTTTATTTTAATCTTTCCCATTATTCTTCAAAAAAACCCATGAAACTAAGTATTACATGAATTAAATGTTCTAAGGATAAAGTGAAATTACCCAACTTCATTGGTACCCCACCCATACTATATAGAATCTATTTTATGCCTCCTCAATACCACCTTTAATAGTCTAGGGGTCGATGACTATCACTAAAAGAAAATTTACACAAAGCGGGCGGAATTATACTAATAAATACAAAATTTCAACACACTATAATTCTATTGGGAAAAAATAAAGTGGAAATACACAAGTAAATTGATATTAATGAAACTATATATGATATCCCATCATTCAAGAGAACAATAATAAATAATCAATGGAAAATATAATATGACAAAAATCTATAAAATCAATTGAAATATAATGTCTATAAATACAAACCCAAGGTAAAAACATCACCTAAAAGATATAGACTCTTATAACAATACACCACTAATGATATTAACTTATTCCACCTCTACAAACCACCATCATTATCTCCACACCATCCAATACTCTATCAATATTTCAACTTTTTATGAAACCATGAGTATTTCACCCCACATGTTCTTATGTCGGTGTGAGTAAAATGACCCAATATGACATCTCAACTATTGAAAAACACAAAATATGATCTTGTTCATGAAAAATAATTAAGTAATATAAACTAATAATGTGTATCTATTATTTTATAGGTAAATACACCCAAATATAATCTTGTACAAAAAAATCGAGGATAAAAAATCACATTATAAGTTTCATGTGATCTTTTGTATTTGTCTAGCTCATTATAGAAGACCATAAGTCATTGATTAAAATTATATATTGTTAGAGAACTTCATTCCAAATATGAACACAAAAATCACTCCCCAAATAAAAAAATCATATAAATTTATGCACACAAAAATAAAGAACCCAATATGGACCACATACTTGTCCATGATGAAAAATCAATCAATATAAATTAAAACATCACACTCTCAAGAAACATATCTATGAAGGACCTACATTCTATAAATGGTATATATTGATTAGAATATTTTCATGGTCCACTAATGGTACACATGCACCTCATTATAAAAATTAATCTATTGTATAGGTAACTCAACACATCTCTTATATGTTTGGTCCATCCCCACTCAGTAATAGTATCAACAATGGGAGTACCTAACCCCATGTCTCATATGAGGCCCCATGGCTTGTCAATGATATTTCCATCCCAGGAAGTACCTAACACTATATAACTACCCAAATCCAAATTCATGGTCACCATGACCCCAATCTCAATGTTAGGTTCATACAAAAAAGGAATATTTGGGAATTATTCTATTATGGTTATATAATCTCTATAAAAAATATTTGTTGAGAATCATACTCCAAACCATTATAAAAATCATTACCAAAATAGAAAATATTATAGATTTACCTCCTCAAATTTAATCCCAATCAAAAAAATCATCTTTTCATTAGATCATCTTCTCCAAGAAAAATTTTAAAAAATATCAAGACATAGGTTATCTAGCGGGTAATTAGATCAAAAAATCATCATAAGAAATGCATTAGGATATCATACTCACAAGGGTATTCCCTAATATTAACCATGTTAGTCAACTAAAGTATATATCAACCGGTGTCATTCACAAGCTAGTTGTCCCATCATAGTTAATAGGGGTCATTAGATAACTCGCACTTAGAGTAAACAACACTCCATATTATACTAACCATGTGTATTTAAGGATTGAAGATATGTGATTTTCATAGTATCTTCAGTAAAATATAAATTTCATTAAATTAGTTGAACTACTGAGAGGGTGGGATGAATTAATGGTTTTCTTTTTAAAAATTTAATACTTTATAAAATTAAACCCCTGAAAATTGTTAGACTAATTTTCCTAATAAATTATTATAAAATTCTCACAAACATGTAAAGATAAGAAAGTAAGAAAAGAAATGTAAGATTTAAAAAGTTCAACCTTAGTGTGAGAACTTATATCCTTTCTATGGTAACACTTATCGGTCTATGGAAATTCATTATGAGAAAGATGTGAATAATATTTTAGATAACTCTCATTAGACCCCTTCTATCTCACCAAAGGAATGATTATACTAACTATCATAAGTTTATAATATTTTCATAAAAAAAAGGCCATAATAAAATATCTAAACATTTTTAAATAATCTCCCATAAGGTTTTTTCATTAATCTCTATCTAGCTTACTCCGTACGAAAGTATTCATCGGGCACAACCTTTTTTATATCCGGTGAATTACTTCTCATGAACCTCACTGAAATTATTCCCAATTCATAACCTGAGATATTTATGGTTACCAAAACCATCATACCTCAAAAGTTTCTCCAAAAACCCATATTTTCTTATTTTTACAGTTCCTCTAAACTGAAGATTATGTTATATTCTTTTGATTGAAAATTTTTCTAGAACTTTTCCTGAACATGAAAGTAAACTTCCATTGGAAATTCAGAATAAAAAAATTATGCAGTGTTTCAAATTTACATATGTATGAAGACTATTCTCAACAAAATTTCATATTTTACTTTCATCACCTTTTATAGGTTCTCCGAAAGTATAAAATGTGGTAAACTGAATTCATTTTCCTACTCAATTAATTTCAAAAATCAATTATTCATTCTTAGATAAAACTCACTGGATGCTTTTGAACTCATCTCAAATATTTAGGAACATTCTTTAAGCTTTATGATTTCTCCAGCGATGGAACTTCCTTCAAAGTTCCTTAACTTATAATATCAAAAAATAACTCAAACTCCCCTGATTTGTCGAGAAAATAAACAAATTTGAAAAATACCACAACAATGTTAATTTATAAAACTTCTTTACAATGTTTTAAGTAAACCACCTAAAACAATATCTAGCATAAGTTCATCCAATGAATCCTTCGGAAACTCCTTCACCCAGTGGAATATTTTTCTGGAAACATTTTCAGAACATTTCATCTCTACTTCTCCACTTTTATTCATCAAGATGAATTTTTCTTGTCACCCTACCTCATCTCAAACTTTACTCAAAACTACCATTCATAAAAATTCTATTTGATGACAACAACAATGTTGGTTTGATGGATGTTCATAAAATAGATTTTCATCTGATGGATTTTCATCTGATGGATGTTCTTACAATGGATTTTTTCTGATAGATGTTTGTATAATAGATGTTTTTCTGATAGATGTTAATCCGATAGATGTTTTTTAGGCGTACATAATTCAAATACACCCATCATAACTTTTCAACTTTGATCTTTATCCTGTAATAAAACTCTACTATAAAAACATTGAACAGACTCCCTTTTGAAAAAACACATCTTCTTATGTCTGTTTCTATTGACCCACTGAATATGGTTTACTACATAATTGAAATTTGAAATTACTTTAATCACATCAAAATATTATATTTGGTACAAGTCTAGGAATTCCGTTGTTAGATTATATATAATAAAATTTTGAGTTCTCTATATAAATTAACACAAGTAAAACATAAAATTGTACTTCTCATTTCTTATACCTCTACCCCATCGAATTTCTTTAACTTTTTAAAAATCCCACAATCTCTGAAAAAAAACTTATAGCCTTACATCTGATGATTTTTATACGATGATCTATATTTGGTTTTTTTGGGGACTTTTGAAAACATGTCCATGTACAAACTCAATAACAAACAATGCCAAACTTTATTAAAACAAATTATCTAGAATTTTGGTTTGGTGAACTTTTTCTTGTATCAAAGTAGATATCCCCCTTCGTATAAATTCTTACATCATGATATTTTCATAATGTTAGGAACTTTAATAAACTACATTTAATTATCTGACATCATACAAAATATTCTTAGTATTACTTTCTAAATTTATCTAATAACATCATAGTATAACTTTCTTAAGAAACTTCCATCACCTTATTTCTCACCAAAATAAAATAAACATTCTTTAAAAATGTAAGTTTTCAATAAATACAAAACTTTTTAGGAAAACATTATAAAAGATCATCAATACCCTCTCTTTGGATTTTTTGGCAACATTACATCTTTAATTACTCATTTTTTAAAAATAATTTTGTCAAATAACAACCTTTCTCATTGAGAATTTCTTTAAAACACACTACTATATAAAGTAATTCTTTATGGAATTTTATTTCTTGATGATAATTAATTTTCTAGTTATGAAAGGATAACCCACCCCCCTAACATTAATCTCCTATTTTATTTGTCTCCCCGTTTTATAATTATAACAACTTTATATTCATTTTAGAAAAAGTTTCACATATTGTATCCCTTTACAAGTAAAGTTATTACTTATTTTCCCCCTTTACCAATATAATACAAAGTATAGTGAGGGTATTCCATTGGAAATTTAGGAAGTCTTTAGTGGAGGATGAATATGAAGTTGAAGCCAAAATTCCAAAAAAACATTCTTTTAGCATAGCTTTAGTGAAAATAGAATCAATTTAATGTTTTTTTTAAAAACATTATGTTTTATAGAATGATACTTTATATCAATGTCTTGTTATCTTGAATGTTGTTCTAGATTTTTGGAAAGATTAAAATTTCTTTGGTATTCACAAAAAATATTCAATGGTGTAAAAACATTCACCCTAAAATATTCTATCTGGATGGTCATCCAAATCATTAGAGTAAAAGATTTAGTGGTAGCAACATATTATAATTCCACTATTCTCAATATCATTGAACTATGTTCCTTACTATTCCAACTCATTCAAAATTCTCCCAAGAAAAATGTTACTCATAAATTTTATTTTCTATCATTACAATATTCTTCCTAATTAAAATCTTTATATCCAATAAAGTTTATATTACAACTTCATTTATAAAATATCACATGGGAAGATCTTCTTTTAACATATCTAAGAATTATTTTTTCTTCTATTATATCTGATTATTTTGGATCACCCTAATTTCTTGAACATGAAGTAACAACTTAAATGATGCAAGACCTTGAATATGTAAGATAGGGAAAACTTTCTATCAACTTCTAGAAATATTTCTGATACAAAATTTTCCCAACTTCAAATTTACTCATATTAATGCCTATAGAAATATTATTAGAAACTTATTTATAATATATCATAATAAATTTCTATAAGAACTCACTATAATACTTTTCTTATGTTATAATCATATAAGTTTCCCTTTGTTCCACTTGTAAGATAAGAAATGAAGTTCATTCTGTGATCATTGACATTTTAAATTTTTTCCTCATTTATTCATCTAAATATTTACATAAATTTTCTCTATACCAAATAAAAATTATGTCATGAACATAAAAATAAAAATTAAGGTACCTGAGTTCATCTCCTTAAAATATAAGTTTCTATCAACTTTACCATTATAAATATCTAACCTTTTTAGCAAACTATCATGTTTTGTGTACCAGGAACATGAAACTTATTTCAACCCATAAAAAAATTCCTTAACTTGAACACCTTGGTTCCATATTTGTCAACTAATAACCCACAAGGTTTCTTAAGGTAAATTTCTTATTCTATTTTTACATTTAAGAAGGTTGACTTTACATCCATCTAATAAAATTTATAATAATAATGTGTATCCACTACCAAGATTATTCTTATAGTTTCCAATTTTTTTATGGGGTGAAATTTTCTTCAAAATACACACCTTACACATGTGAATATACTTTTTGAAATAGATCATTCTTTATTTCTTGAAACTTATCTTATACATTATTCTTCTTTTTATTTCCAATATTGTTTCCACATTCAACCTATTTCTATAGGGTATGAAATTTCTGATTCATTCATTATATCTCACTTTAAAAATCACATGATTCTTTTGAATATTAAAGTAACTATTTTGGATCACATTCATCACCAATTTTTTGTATTTTCATTAGAAATATTCAAATTATCTACCAAAAAATTTCGACAAATTTTGTTAAGGAAGTTAGATTTTCAACAAATTTTACTTAATAGGAATCCACCAAATTTTGAAAATAATTATTTCAACACTTATAAATTATTTTTTTAGGTGAATATCACATATAAATTTATTCGTCGGTTTTTTCATCAAATTTTTCAAGATCCTGGTTTTTGATCTTTAGTGAGAAGAGACTTCCAAAAATTTGGAAATTTTTAATAGAATGTTTTTTGTTGTAAAAAATTTTAAAGGAAGCAATGTTGGAATTAGACCAGTAAAAAATTCTATTTTTATACATGTATAGTAATACTTATTTCTTATCTCCAAATAAAGATTATAAATTTTATACTTAGCCACCATGTTTCTTCTTATTTCCACAAAACATCTATTTTTTCTTTCTACAACTCCATTTTTTAGGGTTATATAAAGAACTATATTAATATTAAATTTCATGGTTCTTTATATTTTATCAGTAATAATTTAATATGTAATAAGTTCCATTTTTTACTCAACTTCATCACATAAATTCCCATTTTTCTTTCAACTTCCCTTCTGAAAAATATGAATATTTCTGCAGCCTTTAATTTCTACTCCATAAACATCAAATTGTCTATATGAGTAAATTCAATAATAAAAGTGATAAATTAAATGTCCAATTTTTTTTATTTTTTTCACATCATCCTACAATGATCATAGTGTATAATTTCAAGAGGTCTGGAAGATTGAATTTAAACTTTCTTATGGATTTTTTCAATCATATTTCTTTTATGAAAAAATTTTTAAATATCATATACTTATATTTTAGTAATGGTAAGTTTCTTGCAAAACCCAATTTTGAGAGTTTTTTCTTACTTTTCTACCAAATATTCCTTGGTATTTGATGTCAAAACTTGTTTTTTTTCTCAAAACTCAAGTAACAAGAGTTACAATGTTCTCCAATATAAAAGTGATTTTCAAAGGTTCTTTCTCTCGTAATAAATACTTTTCCATCGTCTACACTAGTAATGATACATGAATCTTTCCTAAAGATAACATACTTATCATAACCATAAATTTGGATGAAACTTTGTATGTTTTTTTTAATCCCATAAACATTTTAAACTTCTATATATTTCAATTTTTGGGATTCAATCTCAGTTGTTCTTATTCCAATTATTTTAGAGAGTCTTCATTATCAAAAGAAACTAATACTCCATAATAATTTTTAACATCATTCAAGATATATAAATCACCTTTTATATGTGTGTAAAACACTATTAATAATCCATGGTTTGTTCATTTTTATTTCTTTCAAATATCTCTCAATAAATAAATCTATTTCTTCAACTTTATTATTTTCGATCTCTTTTTCTTTTTGAGCATAATAAGTTTGCCCCAGAAGATTTTTTAAACATTATTTATAAAATTAACCCATTCACATCATCAAAAAATTTCCTCCAAGCAACCAAATTTATTTATTATTATAAATTTTCTAGCGTCGTATGATTTTTCATTTATTTCTTTATGTGCCTTAAGAAATTCTCTCTCTTTTCTTCAATTGTTTCTCCCTATAAATTCATACCAACTTTTAGGGAGAGACTTATTGTGAAAAAAATTATAAGCTTTGTACCCAAATATACTATATCAATAATAATATCCATTGAATCATGGTCTTCTATAGAAATATGATTTTTCTAAATAATCAGATTATCGAGGTTCATAACATCTTTCGGTTTTTGTTTCCTCTTGTCCTAGGGAAAATATATTATTTATTTTATTTTAAAATTATATTGATGTGATGGATATATTATATACCTTCTCAATATAATATTTTCAAACTTTGTTTATAACACCTTCTTTATTAGTAAAATCAAATGAACATTTAAAATTAGTTGGTGAAGACCTTAGTTGATTCTTGGAATCTCAATTCTTAGTATCTCGAGATAATTCAAATTTTACCTTTGAAGCCTTGTTGAAATTTTCATTCAAAATTATTAATATACTTTCAAACTTAATAATTTTTTATAGGGTTTTGTGTACCTCATATTTATTAGTAGAAATCTTCTTACTAAGATCTTCCACTATCATTCCATATTCAGTAACTTTTTGTTTCATATTTTATGATATCCTTTATACAATCATATTAATATTTAAGAAAATTTTTACATCCTCCATTATTCTTTATTTATTTTCTTCATCATTCTGATTTCTTTTTTGAGTTTTTTGTTCTGATCAATATGTACCAAAAGTTATTATCTAAGATGATATTACCTATTAGTTTATAAACCTATATCTACTTCTTCACTATTTTAAGAAACTTTATTTTAATAAACACTGGAAAATAAAGTGTTTAATTTTTCAAAATATTCAACTTTTTAAGAATTGGTATCAGTAGTGTCATATTTTTACTTTCTTAATCAGCAAACTTCTTCTATTTCCAATGAAATTTTTCTTAACACCAGTGTACTTCTTATCTTCCTTTGAATGTTTTTTCCACTTCTTCCACTGATTTTTCCATAAAAATGATTATAATATTCATGAAATTTTATCATGGATAAATTCATAACAAAATTAAAAATTCTTATACACTCAAAACATTTTAGTGTATTTTTTAATCAATGATTTTATCAAACACTCTAATAATTTTAGATATAAGAAACATGATATTTTTATTTATTTTATTTTAATTTTTATCTTATGAATAACTGAGGTTATAATTCTCATTATCTTGGACTTTTATCATTCTCAAAGACTTAAAATCCATTTCATCCATGATATTATTTTTGAATGTTGTATCTTTCCTCATATTATAATCAATAAGATAGTTATGCAGTTAATCAATTGATGAATCATCTTTATCTTTAAAAGCTAAAATCTTAGAGTGATATCTATCAAGGAAGTTTTTCATGAGTTTCTTTACAATGGTAAAATACTCATGATATCTCAAAATCATTTTATGTCACAAAAAGCTTCATTAAAATTAGTAAATTACTCATCAATAGTTTCTTCACCTCTCATTATAATATCCTCAAACTTTCTTTTATATATTTATAATTTATCCTACTTCACTTTGGTGTTTCCCTTGAAGATAGTTTCAATTTTATCCCAAGTTTATTTCGATGTTTTAAGACCCATCACATTCATAAAAACATATTTTTATAAAGAAATAATAATAAATTTATATCTTTACCATCAACCTCAATGTTTATTCTCTTAATAAAAACAATTGGAGCATTTTTCTCAATAGGTGAAAACCTAATTATTGATACATCAATAAACTCTAGGCCAAGTGATAGAAGATAGGGTATCATTCTATTTTTTCAACCATGATAATTTTTTATTAAAAAAGCAGGAATGCCTAAATTTTTTACTGAATTGATATTTTTCATGATAAGGATCCAATAAGGGAACCTACCTTACAATACAACTTGATGTTCCTTTGGATAATTGAACCACCCATATGGGATATAATTAGAGGTTTTCATTTCATAAATTTTAAACTTTATAAAGTTTCACCCCATTAATTTATCAGAGTAATTTTCCTTGTTATCTTTTATAAAAATTTTATGATCTTGTAATGATAAGAAAGTAAAAAAAGAAATTATATATTTACAAGGCTTATTATTAGTTTGAGAACCTACAACCTTTCCATGTATACTATCATCAGTCATTAGAAATTAACTATTAGAAATAGGTAAATGAAACTTTAAGCCTACTTCTATTATACTCCTATCTCCTTATATGAATTATCATACTAACTCTCATCAGTTTAAATTGTCTTTCATACAAAAATATTCTATAAAAAATTATAAGAAACTTTTTACATCATCTCCCACAAAGTTCATCTAAAAATTTTAGTCTTCTTTTGTCCACCCAAAAGTGTCCATCCGTTGTGAAAATTTGTAAATGTAATGAATGATTGTCCAGTGCACCTCACAAAAACTAGAAATAATGTATAACCTTAGATATGTTTGATTATAAAAACCATTGTGCCTCAAAATTCTACTTAGAAATTGTGTCTATTCCTCTCTATACAGTTTCACTGAGCTAAAAACCCTATCTCAAACTTCTAATCCAAACTTTTCTGGGTACTTTTCTTCAACATAAAGGTGATATTTAATTGGAAACTCAGACTGACACAAATTTTTCAATGTTTTATATTGTCATACATATGAATAGTAAGTTCGAATATATTCCATACTATACTTCCATCCTTTTTTATAGGTACTTTTAAAGTATAAAAGGTGGGAAACTAATTTCATTTTCCCTCTCAATGAAATTCCAAAATCAGTTATTCCCACTTAGATGACAAGAACATTCTTGAAGCTTCATGATCTCTCATATGATAGCATTTCCTTAAGACTTCTTAAATTTCATTCATTAAGTAACTCACTCAAAGTCCCCTGAATTTTCCTAGATAACAAACAACTTTTAATAAAATTACATCATTATCAGCATTGAAAAGGGATTTATGAAGTTTTAATTAAATAACCTATAACTCTATCTAGAATAATTTCATCTAATGACTCCTTTGGAAACTCTTATACACATTGGAATGTTTTTTTGGAAACCTTTCAAGAAAATTTTGTCTTCACATATCCACTTTACTTTATTCAGTTGATTCTATCTAGTCATCCAACCTCAAATAAAAATTTTCTCAAAAAAACTCTAAAAAATTCGAAATGATATAGAAAATGTTTCTTTGATGGATATTTATCTTATGGATGTCTGTCTTATAGATGTTCATCTGATTGATGTTCATCTAATGGTTTTTTTTATATATGTTCATCCAATGGATGTTTTTATGATTTATATTAATTTAATGGATTTTTTCTAACCATATTCATTTAGTTATTACATTTATAACTTTGATACTTTTATCATAAATCTATAAAAAAAACTCTTGTATATAAATTTCATACCCAGTACCTTTCCAAAAAACACATCTACCTCTATTCGTTTCTCTTAACCCACTGAAGATGGTTGAATATGTTATTCCAATTTCTAAATACTTCATTCACATCCATATTTTTTTCCCGGTTCCCAACATAGAATTACTATAGATGGTTATTTCTTATTAAATTTTGTGTTATTATTATGAATTAACACAAATATAACATGAAATCTAACTTCTCTTTTCTTGGAATATTCCCCATTTGAACTACTTTATCATTTTATAAAAACTTACAAACTCAGTAAAAAAATTCTAATTTTCGTTTTTTGAAATCAGTTTTTTTTTATGATCTACATATGGTTTGTCCTATGTATTTTTGAGAACTTCCCCTTAAAAAAACTCATAAATTTGCAATACCAGACCTTCCTATTATAATTTTCTAGAATGTTTGTCAAATGAACTTTTTCTGATAACAAAGTTGATCTAACCCTTTATAAAAATGCTTGAATACTGAGATTTTCATTATGTTAAAAACTTTAGAAAACAACATAAAATCATTTTAATTTTAAATAGTATTTTTTTTAAAAAAATTAACTTCCACCAAAAATTTCGTTATGCAACTTTCTTAACAAAATTCCATCACCTAATTTCTCACGTTTTTATCAAAACCATTCTTAAAAAAATTATGTTATCAATAAAGAGAAAACATTTTTAGGAAAAAATCATAATGGATCTTCAAAATTGAATTATACTCAAGGACAAAAACTTTCACATTAAATCACATTATCCATATTATAATTCTACAATAGTCATTTCTTAATTCAAAACACTTACTAAAGGAACATATCTCAGTGAAACCATTGAATATTATTCATTTCTCACCATTACTAATAACATCATAAAAACCACATAGAAAACTAAAATGTAAACCCAAATGATTCCCAATAATCAAACACATGATTATGGTTCCCACAATAAGCTTATTTTATATTGTAATCATCAAAAAAAAATTCAGACTACCTATGCACATTTCTATATCCAAATAAAATTTTTTTTAAAATAAATAAAATCATATTAGGATAATTCAACTACCAAAAAATTTCATTGTTGTGTTCTACAAATTAAAAAAATAAAAAAAAGGTCCATCATAATTTTATCACATTAAGTCACCATCAATTTTTCTTTATAAAAATCTAAAATTCCAAAAATACAAATTAAATTATTCTAAATGGGAATGTAAAAATTACCACAAATATTCATATGGGAAAGTAAGTATATGATTATTAATTTTTTAAAGTCATGCCTCCAGGAAAAATGGTGTTTACTTCAAAATATTTAGATAAAATTAAATGGAAATGTGGTTTATTATAAAGGCACACCATTTTCCAGTTCTATTATAAAGGAATATGGTTTTAGGTGTTTATAAATAATTAACCCTAGGTATCATCCTTTCATCTTGGTCAAGCTCAAGACAGGACCCATTCTAAAAGAATCCCTTTCCCTTATGTCATTTGTTATGTAGAATATATTCCAGGAGGGTGGCATGTAATCTCCATATAGACCCAAGTAGGTCTATGCCCAACTAATTGATCATATCATTGGGTATCTCCCATGAACATCCTATATTGGAAAGATTCAATCTAAGGTCACTCGATATTCCATGAATCCCAATATTTTATATCCTCTCCCTTTCCTTGGCTAGGGTTTTAGGTAAATAATTAGTGTCCTTCCACTATCGAGGGTATATTGTCACTAACCCCCCCCCCCCCCACCCCCACCATTACCACCGCCCTCAATGTTTCTATAGTCGTATTCATCCCTCCAAACTCATAAGGTAATGAATAATGGTTAATATTGCCAATGATTTCCAAACCATAGTCAAAGATTGGTCATGAAACTATGACCATGGAGAAACAATGGGGGAGTATGGTAAACCTTTTCAATACATTGGTGAATAGTGTTTGAAAATTTTAAAAAAAATATTATAAAATTATAATTTATTCTAATTATCTTGAAAAAAACAACTCAATATTATAATTTTATATGGATTTTTTCATCATTTATTGAATGATTCAGTAAATTTATTATGTCACGTGTTTTTGATTGTGTAAAAATTTTCAAGAAAATTTGAATTTTTCTCCAAGGTTGATGATCTATCTTATGAATCATAAATATGAATGAGGTTTTGAGTGTTTGAAACATTTATACATGGTGTTTTTTTATGGTTTCTAAGTACCGATGGAACTTTTTTGGGTCTGGTAAAGTACCATAGGGGGAAGGTATAGTTGGTCTACTAAAAATAGCTAAAGAGAGCTATTCACATCCCAAATCCAATTCTCAACGTAAACATGTTTCATGGTGTGTGACCTAGAGGATACATGATTTGAAATCCCTTGGGAATAACCCAAGTAATTCATGACACGTATCTTATTCACATCATGAATATGGTTTATTTTATGATATTGTTTCCTGTCATGGAACACGAGGGGATGAATTTTTGAAAAAAATTAAATATGGGATTTTCCCCTTTGTTTCATCGAGAAATAGGATGGAGCATGAGAGGATCTCAAACCCAACTATTCTTCCCCACATATTCATAGATCAAGGCCATATTGGGTGGGATTTGATGGAATTATTGGGTAATTTCTTCATCCTTTTCCTTATATGATGATTCCCTTCCGTAATTCCTCATTTTAGGAGTTTCCGTTTAGGTTTCTTTGTTAGTTCTAAAAGAGAAGGGTTCAATCGACCATTTCAGATGGGGTTTTTACTCTACGAAGGAACAGGATATTTAAAGAGGTCTTCTTCACATTTCATGATGGTGTTTGGTTGAGTTATCTTACTATAGTGATTTTATAAAGATTTAAATTTTAAAATAAATTCATTGAGTGGTTGTTTTGATGTTGTTTATTATATCTTTTAACATAAATGTTTTCAGGGATACTAGGTAGCTGGTAACTCACATTCTCATCAATTTATGGGTATCCATTGGGATATCACATGTTATAACTTTTTTTTCTTTTATGTTAAATTATTTAATAATGAAACTGATGTTTTTGGACTATACTTGAACTTTCTAGTGTTACATAGGATCTTGGAAGCTGGTGCGGATTGACTCAAATATTGACAAGTATGGATGGAGCTACCAAGATCCATTTATAAAGGGTTTAAATCTTCCTAAATCTTGGGGTTCTATCATACCTTCCATTTAGTATTTATACATGTTTATTGTATTATATGGATGCATGATCTTTCCCATGATGGAGAAACCCCCTATTTAAATTCATTATAATGAATTTTTTAATTAATTGAAATGGTTATATGGTACTAGACGAATTCTTAGAGTCACAAACAACCCTAATAAAAAAGTTTCATACCACGACTTAAGGATATGACCATGAGAAAGGATCCCTTGTGGGGTGTATCTTCATATTCATGTTTAGGATCCCAAAAGGGTTATCTTGCTTACATACTGAATTTGAGGATCCTGGGAGGTATTCCCCTATTTACCAAGAACCTTGAGGATCCTAAGCAGGATGTCTCTATCTCATTTTGATATAGGGGACATAGTGGGTTCCCAATGCTTGAATGACCCTGAGCTAGTGTGTTATCGGTTTGGTTAGATATGTTAGCGGGTGTCACCTTAGAAACCATACTAAACTTGTAAGTTGTGAGGCTATGGTAGTAGTGTTTTGTTAGGTGCTTGACCACCATCACTCTATATTTCATGCATTAACCTATTTACTGTTGACACTGTAATGATTACTGGATATGCTTCCAGTTTTTTGGCTGATGAGTCTAAAGCAACGAAACTCCCTTTGTTGGGATTCCTATAGGTATTTCTTTGGGTCTGTATTTTGATAATTTCAATTGTTTATTATTTTATTGGGATGTCTGTACATATTTCTTAGGGTCTATCTTTTTATCGTTTTTTATTATTATTATTTTTACAATCATTTATACTTCTTAGGAACCTATTTTAGATCCTTAATTATTATGATATTCAAGCATAGTGTCTTAGTATTTATGATGCTCAATCATACAATCCCTATGATTATGATACTAGGGTATGGAATCTAATGGTTATTATTATAAAGAATGGTGACCCTTTTGATTGTGATACTCTAACAATAGATATGATTATGCTCTCCCATGTTGATTAGTTAATCAGGGTGTTAGACATGGCACTCCTCATTATTAAAGAGACATGTACTTGATCGATGATTAATCTCACCATGAGCGATGCCTATGATGCTTCCTCGAGTCGGATGGATACAAAATTACTACATCTGTAATATTTGATTCTTGTGGATGGGGTTTTTGATCTATTAATTTAAATGCATATGAATATTTTACTTAGATCTAGGGATCATTTCTTATAGGTCACTTAAGGGTCAATCCCTTAGGGGTTATTCTAGTCACAATGTCATGATTTCCTATGGACCAGGACCTAGGGTTCAGGCATCATATTTGATTCACATGGATTTAGTTGTATGCAATCTATATTAGTGACCATATATAGGATTCCCCCTCTAAATAAATCATCAATTTTTATAGGGATTAGTGGTGAGTATGGTTTAACCCAGGGTTAGGATATGTATCCCCCTGTAGTGGTGTAGCCTGCTCAAATTTATTTACATCACTATCCAATGTAGGTATCATTGATTAGGATTATGGACCCAAGGATGGACTTAATTATAAATTGCTTGAGTAGTACAACATCTTGATCAATTCCATTTTCATAGGATGTCTAGAATATCAAGATTACGGATCAAGAATTGACTACTGTTGTTTAATAAAAACAAAAATTACTTACTAATGTATATAAATATTTGTGTATATATTTATCTATGTAAATATATATATATACATATAAAGATATATATATACATGATGGTACTTTTCAAGTCAACAGGGATCACAAACCTAGAGATTGGTTGTAGTATATTTTATTTACATCCAAGTTTTTATTTATAGTTTCAATTTTATTTATTACCATTATCCTAATGAGTATCTCACATACACTACTACTAAGTTAATTTTTTTATTAAAACACTTTTTGGAAAAATTGTGAAACCATCAAGTACAACTAGAAGAATTAGACGCAGTAGCACATAACAAAACCCTTAAAGGATGTCTTAAACTTATTAGATACGACCTCCCAAAATAGTTTCCAGGATAGATCGGTTACCTCTTTGTTCTGACCATATTCGAGAATGTATTAAAAATGTTGGGACACTTTATCCCTTGTCTTTAAGAACTCCTACATTGTTAACTTCTTGTCATTAAAGCCTCTCATCAGAATCAGAAATTGTTTCTCAATCAATCCTCTAAGTTCAATGTTTTTATCCACATGCATTGGACGTCTGATCATCCTTTCTACATCCTCTCTGGAAGCATGAATGGTTAAGTCAGTATCCACCATCTCTTTGTCAGAATGCATAAGGAGGTCTGCAGACTTGATTGTGGCCTATGTACCATCTATGTGTTGTGAACTAGCAGCAGTCACCAGTGGAGCACCGCCACTTTTATCCTGCTCCCCCAACTCCCCCACCGTTCCAACCTTAGAAGTTAAATCTTCTATCTGGTTTTCCTCCCACCCTACTTCCCATTGTCTTCCCTCTTTGTCTAGGCCTTCATCCATCCCCGAGCACTCCTTCCCCTTAGCATCTCCCACGGCAGATGATTGATTCTCCTTAATCGTCATGCGGGAGGCCAGTTCCACACCTTCCGTCGATGTAGGACCTTGCGGTACAACTCTTGCACTCTTACACGCTTTCTTCCCTGGTGATCTGGTGACTATTTACTTTGGGGTGTCTGAATAATCCTTACAAGGTCTTGGTTTTTTCTCTCCCTTGAGGACTGGGAAATTCCCAGTTATGATGCTTCCTTATTTCCCTTTCCTTGATCCAATTCCTACAAGAGTTTCTTGATCATAGACCATATCTGGGTGAGAATCCCCTTATATTTCACTGGATTCCTCATCGTCTGTGTGTCTCGAACGGGGCTGTTTTCTCTTCCATCTTGGGATGACGGTTTTCCATCCTTCAGAGTCCACATTCTCTTTCCCATCCTAGTTCAGTGTTGAGAAATTGTTATGTATCAAGATAGACTTAGGATCTTTGTAAAGGACAGGCACCCGGTGTTGTGGAAACACTTCCCCCGAGTCAATAATGTTTTGTATCTCCCCAAGAACCCTTCCCTCAGCTGTAGTACCCACACCACCCTAGACTGGATGTTGCAAAGTTACCTGGCCAGGATTCACCCCTCTACCCATAACAGTTTTACTAAAGGAGAGAGCATTTATGGAGTAGGGACCTCCCGAGGACTTCTCTTTCAAATTAAGAGTGACTAAATCATTAAGAAACCTTGAAAAAATGTCCTTAACTCTTGGTAATTGGATCTTATTGTACGGCTTGTCACACATAGAAGAAAGAAAGGGAGCTGAATCAAGAGATGTCGGCCCCTCTGCCTCCTTCACCTGGATTCATTTCTCAGACCCCCTCCTGCACACTTCCTTCTGATGCCCAAGTTTGTTGCATGAGGAGCATAAATCAACCCATGTCTCAAATACAACAGGTTTCTTAAACTGAAATTATTCACCTAAAAAATCCACACAAAAGGAAATGGACCCTTTGAAACATCCACTTCAACACATATTCGTGGAGAAACGAGGTGAAAAACAGCCCTAGTTCTGCTATTCGAGCACAGAAATCATCCAACAAATTTACCAAGCATTCGAATGATAGAAGGATTCTTAAAAGAGAGAGGAATCTCGGGGAAACAAACCCAAACTTCTGTAAGAGAGTCATGCTTCATAAGAAATTACTTTTACCATCTGAACAGGAAGAAGTGAGAGTCGTTGCATATGCGAGGAGTGCTAGACCAAGCATGGATCATATCACCCTCAGATGCAAAGTGGATCATCAGGTGCCTGTCGTCGATAAGTCCAACAGTTGTGCGATCTTTCAAACCCCATGAACTGAAAACAAAATGGTCGAACATGTCCACTGAAGGATAGTAACGCTTAAATCGAGCTACCAGAGTCAGGCTTAGGTGAGATGAAGCATCTGTAAATTCCGATGTTGAGATCAGAAGAGTCAGACATCCCTATAAAAGGTTTGGGTCTTTAGGGCTGAGATAGATGGATGGGAATGAGAGAAGGGAGTATGTCTTAGAGAAAGGGACAAAAGGGCCACGACCTCTTGAAGGTGGAAGAGGTCCCTCCCCCGGATGGGGAGGGACCAGAGCAACGGACATCGTTGCAGCTAGGGCATCGTGGGGGAGCAGGAGGCTGGAAGAGAAGCGAAGACACCAATCTCAATATCTCATATACACATACACTTCATATTACTAGTAATGTATAGGACCATGTTGGTGGTTCCCTACTCAGTTTTGTACTCACACAATGCTCGGGTCGCCATTGCACGGGGGTACTTGAGTATATGTTCACTTGGTTGAAGTAACAGTATATTACAAGGCCTGGGACTGATAGAGTAGGATGTTTCATATATGTATATGGAGATCGAGTATGTGGTTCGAATAAGATTTATTAATATATCCTTTTAATTTTATTTCTTCTTATTTAATTTACTACTTTATATGTGATCATCCCATTGGGCGATCAATGTTATCTATATGAAACGGCTACAATGAACTAGAATTTTCATAGATGGATATTATATATTTTTATATAAATATTAAATACATTACAAGAATTCATGCATGGTAACCATTTTAGTTTAGTTCCCTTGGAAACTTAAAAAATAATCTTCTAATTTGGTGAAATATATTCAACAACTCTCACAAATATCTTCTCATATAGTACTCCTCTTATGTATAGAATTCATAAACCTTTATTCATAACCTGAGGAAGGAAACTTAAGAAAGGGTGAGCTGAAATGATCGATAAGCGTAAACATAAATGACATTAATATATTAACATATGAAAGAATAGATAAGCATAAGTGTATGTGATAATAAAAAAACTTATGAATTTCAAACCATACCTATCATAGATCATAAACATGAGTCATGAAATAAATATTTTTAGTTTATAAGACATGAAATATAATGGAATCAAAGATCATGATACCAGAGAGAATAACATTGGTATAAAACATAGATTTTTTTCAATGGATTCACCTCCTGGGTGGGACACACTACTATACCTAGTGGCAAACCTTTCCACATAGTGAAATGGGTTCACTCTATAAACCATAATAGAGGACAAATTCCCTTATTAAATTGATTTCACACCTCATTCTAGAACCATATTACTAAAGTAGGTTCACTTCTCATTTTAGACATGACTATGTCATGAGATATAAATATTTACCCAATGCATTAAAGGGAGATAAAGGTCACACCTATCACATAATGAAAATGATATTTATGTGTTCAATAATATCATAAATATTCATTATAGCATAACCCAATAAATGAAATGGGCATCATAAACATTTAAATATATCATAACCTATAGAAAATTTACACATTTCATAATCATTTCGTCATATCATAACCCATGAAAAGAAGCTAGTTTCATAAGCATTTTATCATGGTATAACCTGTGTAAGAGAAACTAGTTTCATCAAAAAAATCATCTTAAACATAAACCATTCTAATAAATAATAAGAACGTTTTCCTTGTATCATGTCCCTATTAAATCATAAACTATATCAAAGTATTTCATTATAAATGGAAGAGGATTTTTAAAATGTAACTTGGAAAATTTATTAAGGAAAATAATATTTCATTGAAAATAATTTTTTAAAACATAGTGCATTTTCAAAAACCTTTTCTTTGAAAAAGTATTATAACTTATAATGTAATCTTTAATATTAATTTAAATCATTTCTTGAGGAAAATATCCTTTATTCTTTGTAAAATTCTTTTTAAAACATAGAACAACATTTTCCTTGAAAATAAACTCTAAAAATAATAAAGTAAACTTTGAAAATAATTTAAACCGCTTTTTAAACATATAATATTTTAAAATACCTTTACTTTAAATTTATGTTTAAATAACATATAAAAAAATTAAAATATTTTCTTAGAAAACATTATTTTCAAAGAACACATATTTCTGACCGAAGAGAGAAATAAAGTGGTATTTTTGTAAAAACATTTTATTAAGTATTATAAGTACCAAAGAGAGGGAAAATAGTAACATTACAGGAATATATAATGAATAACCAGATTAGATGAAAATACATGTGAATTATTGATAGGTATATCATAATATTTTAACATTAGAGACTTAATTATAATCAATCCTGATAAATAATGAGATTTCAACGTAAAATATTTTCCACTTTGGTAACACTAATAATAGGCCCCATGAAATAAATAAATTAAATAAAGCATAAATTATCATTAAAATAATAAAATTTATGGTATAAAAGGTCAAGAGGTAAGTATATACACCTCTTAAAAGAATATATATGCATAACATAACATGTTTCTCGATGAAGTAAAATTGAGAAAAAATTATATTAAATATTTGGTAACTTTTGAACCAAAAACACCATAAAATTTAGATCCTAAAATGAACATTAAAATACTAATATCTTTGATTATAATCATAAAAAAAATCTTTGGAAGTATATAATCCACATAGAAGAAATATGTGGTGAATATAGCATGTGTCTCACAAAAGTAAAAGTCAGATAGAAATCCATTACTACATGAGGAACTTTTGAATCATGATCTCCATTAAGGAATAACATCAATTTAAACTTTCAATATCATTAAATAAATTAAATTCATGATATAAAATTCCATATGTCATTATATACACCACAAAAAATATACAAGTGTTAAATATGTCATAAGTCTCACTGGAATAAAAGTGAAATTAGAAACCCCCTTACCTTAAGTCTTGACTTCCTTCATACATGTTCAATCCTCATGTATAATAAAAATAAGTTTATTTTAAAATCTCAAAACAAACTATATTCATATATATACTACCATATGTGACTTTCTTATGAATTTATATTACATTTTTATTAATAATATCATTTTAAAATTAAATTTTAGGTAATAACCACTTTGTTTTTCATAAATGTTTTGATTCATTATATTTTTTGTTCTCTTACCTTAATAATTATTTCATCCTATCAAGATTTATAATTATGATATAAATATAATATATATTCATTATATATGTATTTATAGGAATCCATAAAAATTATTTATAATAAATGAGATACATCATTCATGGAGATGATAGGTTGTACATACGCATGCATGTTGTTTCTATCTTCATATCGTATTCAAAGAAATAAAGTACATAATTTATGTATTATAATTATAATAAAAATTTTATTTTATATATCAAATATTTCTATCAAACCCATCCTTAATAAATTTTATTTAAAGAGTGAGTGAATCACATCATTTCGCAAGGCGGTAGCCCACCGTAAACAAAAATGACATTATCAAATTACCATAAAATGTAAATCATTAAGGTATGTTTTGTATAATAATTACAAATGAATAAATAAATCACAAACATAGTAAAAATAATTTATAAATATTATTTCCTTCATTATTCCCAACCATGAAAGGTGGTAATGGAAAAATCAATGACATTGGTATGTGAGGAGGTAGCATATCGTATGCACGAACAATAATTTTGAAACCCATTTGATGGAAGTGTGTGTGGTTATAGTTCATACTATTAACATTAAATAATATCAATATATTAAAGATACTTAGTTTATAATATAATAATTATATAAAAATAATTAAAGGGGTTTGTATAATAAATAAAATAAAAAACATTCATTGATGAACATTAATACTTCTTCAGGTATCTTCTTTTGGTTTTCACCAAAAGGAGATATGGGGTGGCCTTTTAAAAGGGAGGTGAGTGGAAAACTTGAAAATTTTTGAAAGAGAGAATTCCACCCACTTTTTTCAAATGTACAAAGTCTCAAAAATGGATGAAATTAAAACCTTATAAACTATAAGGTCTATATACTTACATAAAATTGTTTTTAGACATGTTCTGGGTCATTTTTACTCCATATTTTCTAATTTTAACCACTAATTAATCTTGTTGTTATCTAAATCATTGTAATTAATTTTTAATTGATTTCACTAATCACTTTGGTAAAAAACTAAGTTCACCTTATTAGAAAATATAAATTATTATGATTCCAAATATGGAATAAATTTTTACAAATTCTAATCATATAAGTGGAAAAAATAATTTAAAATTTATTATTGCAAAAAATTTGAGAAATGGGGGTTTTAAAGCGAAAAAGATCAAAAGTTTATGAAAATTTTATATCCAATTTCCATGTGAAATTTTTTACAATGAAGTAAATTTGATCAATAGATTTAAAATTTAAATAATTATAATTTAAAAGAAATTTAAAATATAATTTAATTATATCAATAAATTAGATGAAAATATAGTTTTCAATTAAAATTCTGTATTTTTCACTATTCATCAAAAAATGAAAATTCTCAGAAAAATACAAAAAACTAAGCTTAAGATAATTTTGAAGTTACAATTTTAAAAATTAAGTTTATTTTTTAAAATATGACTTATAAAATTCTTTAAAATTAATTTTAAAATAATAGTTCTATTAAAATGTAGTAAAACTATCTTTTATATAAATACATCTTTTTATGTGAAAAAAATTGAATTTATTATTATCTTTGGTCTAGAAAAAAAATAAGATGATTGTTAAAAAATTTATTGAATATAATATATATATATATATATATCATTAAAATAATTCCAAAATAGTGGTTTTTTTAATTTTTTGAGTTAAAATGTATTTATGTAGAGAAAAATTGGTTTTTAGAAAAGGAATTTATTTATTTTCAAATAGTTTTTACATTAATTTATAATTAATTAGTTACCAAAGAACTCATTTTATAAACATGCATAAACCATATCTTCATATCTTATTTAATCCTTTTTTACCCTCTATTCCAAAGACTACTGAATAACTATAATAATATTTTAATAATATGTCACATTTTGTTTAAACATAGTGTTATGTTTAAAGAAAGCTAAGCTTGATGTTACATGTAGCGTAAGATTAATTTGGTGTTACGTATAAATAAAAATTAACTTCTTATATCATGAAATCAAATTTATAAAATATTTTTAATTTATTTGAAAAAAATAATTCAAAAAAACTCAGGGTGTTATAATGGTTGTTCATTCTTTTATAGAATTTCATTCACTATTACAGAATGATTTCATTTCAGTTTATTTATAGATTACGTACTCTATTTATTACTGAAAAGGATTTTATATGTTTATTTAAATTATTTTTTCATCTAATAGAGGGCAATAGTCTCTCTATGGACAAACCTTAGTCCCTCATTAGTAGTCGATAACCTCTGACAGATGGAGAGGCACACTTGAAGCCTTGTGCTGAACCGGCTCAGAGCACCAATTTAGTGGAATCCAGTTTAAGATGTTACAATGTGGTATTAGAGATGTTTATTTTCTTTTGTGTTACTATTTCTTATATTTCATATAGAAGTACTATGAATGTTTCGGAACTTATAATTGATTTTTTACTGGTGTATTGAGAACACTTATTCTGGTAAGAAGTCATGGGGTCTAGGGATATGGGATTGTTATTCTGATGTGTAATGTTACAGTAGTATATGATTTCTTTTCTTTTAATTAATCACATGTGGTGTATATTTTATTATTTATTATATATTTATATCTTTTTTCCCATTTTAAAGATACCATTGATTGATTTTGACTCTTGTACAGCAAAGAAAAAAGGCAACTCATGCATCATATTTGGCACATAGGATTCATATATGATAGGGACTCAATTGCCTAATTTTACTAATGACAGAGGAAAATGGTTTAATGTTTCAACAAAAACGTAAATTGTGATTTCCTATATAGAATTTTGGAGTCATTCTACTCAATTGGTCTGACTTTCATATATATTTCCTTCAGATTGAGGGCTTTGTAGATCTATGGTGAGATGTTTGAAGGTGAGTATGATGACTTGGTACTCATACACAAGAGGTTTAGTGACCCTAGTAGGTCTATAAGGAACCTTATTCCCATGTTTTTTACCCCTCATAGGGTGTTTTTACTTAGGTTTGGTTATTTAAAGTGTCAGTAATAACCTATGTCGTGTTTTCCTGCATAGCTTGGACTGGAATTCTACTTAACCAAACCATGTGATTCTAGTAATAACCCATGTAAGTCAGTATAGGTAGTTGATTATTCTATAATATATTCTTTATGGGTGTATAATTTTGTTCTATTTGATCTATTAGGGTTTCTCTATATGATGTTGACATATACTTAAATTTTATAGAGAACTGAACATCTTGGGGGTACTACCGTATATGAATTCCCAGTGAGTGTCAGTTCATAAATATTCATATATTGATATCATATCCTCTAGTTATTAGTCCTTATGGGGATTCTTGGAGAGAATCAGGGTCCTTGTATCCCGTTTCTTTATATTTTTGACCCTCCTGAGTCTATTTTATCTTTACTTTAGAGAATTTTTATCTTTGGTCTAGGTGGTTAGACCTAGTACCCCGGTTATGAGATTATATCAGTAGGGCTAGGTGGGATACCTAGAAACCCTTAGTTTTGATTCAAACCATTATAGTTTATATTCATTTTGATCAAGGGAAACCTACATGAGAGGTTGTACTAGTTTTAAAGATGAATTTTTAGGAACTGATATTGGTTGTATGCTCATTCTGAGACTGATGCAAAATTGGTTCTTGGGTTTTGTGACATAGGAATGGTGAGATGCCTTTATATTTTTAGGAATCACCTTGGGTTGTTGTTTTGTAAGAATTGATTTAGTATAAAATATTTCTCGAGTTCATTGCCTTAATGACCAATGTTTTTGTTGTTTCTAATATAGCTAGATCATTAGTAGAAGCTTGTGATTGAAACAACAGCAGGTTATGGGTGTTCACGGAAAAATTCGTGGAATGGGTAAAGTTTCTAATTTTGAATAGGGGTTCCAAGTTATATTATATATTAATTATAAATGTACATCCATAGTATAAGAGATATCAAAAATAATTTTGGGTTGTGTGGCGGCAGACTCATGTTTGTACATGGACACGCGTTGTTAGGAGATGTGGTTTAAGGGGTTCGTTAAATGAAACTGTAGTCAATTTGATGTGAGCATAGATTGGGAGACCTATACATGAATTTTGAGGAAATATTAGTGTATTACTAGTTAAATATGTTCATTCTATATCTTTACATCATCTTGAGTACACTAAGATAGTGTCGTCTCCATACCGAGCTTCTTTTCTTTTAAATATGTTCCTAATTTTGATGAAGGAACCTATTGAGTTTTTTCTCTAGGTAAGGTAAAAATTTAATCCATGTGATGTGTATTACACCATTACAGTTTTTAGGTTGGTGTCCCTCATTTTTATCTATAAATTCATCATTTTATGTGAGTACCATTTCTATGGATCAATAATGGGTGATGGGTGATGTTTCCATTTATGCACAGGTGTAAGCGAGTCTTATCCATGTTAGTTGTTATGTTCGGTAATCGACGGGCATGGACTACAGTGATTGAGGATTCATTTTATAGTGTGATGAAAAATTATATCCTAATTTTCGTAGAGGTGTGATACCATTCATTGTATATTATTTTGAATTTTATATTCCATGTTTAAATGGAACCATATACAACTCAATTTTTCATTAAATGTCATGTGTAGGTTTGACTATAGAATCAGGTGGAATCTGAGTGAGGGAATTGTCTTGGGTTAACATATGATGATTCATGGGTATTATATCTTAAATTTTTCAGTGTCTGTGTGTTTTAGCATTAAAATAGAATTGAAATGGACTGGTTTTACCATGAAATTTCATCAGGAGTAGATTACGGTCTTTGGTGAGTGTTCTTGGAATGATCTTAGTGTGCCTTAGGATAAGGGCTCCAATATCTTGTTTTGTTGATGCATGAGTTACTAAATCTGATCATTTTCTAGATTATCCATCTAGATGTTGTTTGACTTGATTTATTTCATATAACTAAATGCATATTTAAATTTCAAGGGACGTTATTATTTTATAAATTCTAATGGTAGGTATATTGTGACTTGTAATTGGATATTTACATATAGAAACTATAGTGGGAAGAATTATAGTACAATTAATGAATATACTATGATGTTATAATGTCTTGGTTTAAGAGAGATCAAGTAAGAATCATCTTGATGTTCAATCTCAATTACAAGCATTGTCTCACATTATAGAAGCTTATGTACCATGTGTTCTAAGTAGAACTTACATGTGTGTTAGGTGATAGAAATGAAAAGTGGTCATTTGAGTTGGAATTAACAACCTAGGTAGGTAGGTTAATGTTTCTTTAGTTCCTCAAGGCTTATTTGGGATGATAACTTCTAATGTGGGGAGATTTTGTGCATCCTCTGTTTTGGAAGGGTTTTAAATTTTTGATAAAATTTGAATTTTTCACCATAGTGCACAAGTCTTCTTGTGAATCAGAATTTGGAAAGTTGTTCTAGGTGTTTGAAACATATAATTTTGGTGTTTTTAGATTTTTTATATGTACCAATGAAAGTCCAAAGGGTTTAGGTAAAGTTCCAAAAAATTAAATGGTAATTGGGATGATGAAAATAGATATAGAGGGTCATTCATGTTGTGAATCCCATTCACAATGTGAACGGGTTAAAAGGGGTGTATCCCAGTGAATATAGAACATAAAATCCTAGGGGATTACCCAGAGTAATCCATTATGTGTATATATTTCATGTAGATAATATGGTGTATGCTATAAAACATTTTCATGTCATGAAACAAAGAGGGGTGGATTTTTTTTTAAAAAGGTTAAAAATGGGTTTTCCCATTTTGTTTCATCAGGAATAAGGAGGGCACACAGGAGGCTCTCTGCTACCATTCCTTTACCTCTATTATTCATCGACCAAGTCCATATGGGGTGTGACTTGATGGAATCAGTAGGTAATATATTCCTTGTCCTTCCTTCTATACTTTTTCCCTTCCATTGTTCCTGATTTCTACATTTTCAATTTTTGGTTCTTCATCGATTCTACTAGATTGTAAAACCCTGAGATTTTATGAAAAATATTATTTTAATTTCATTGATGTCTTGTGTTGTAATCTACAACAAGATTTCCTTGCTCTATACGCAACACTGTTTGAGCTTGCAGTATACACAACACTATTCTTGGATCATGTTACACACAATTTTGATAGTAGTTATTGTACGAAACATTGAGTGTATATATATATATTCAATGTATAGATGAAATATGGTTGGATTCTGTTATACGAAACAACGGAGGAGTCTTTCACAACACGCAACCCTTACTTGGCTTGCATTACACATAATCGCGACCTTCCTCGATAGCGTGTGTTGTACGCAATACCAGGTTTCACTAAACAACAATATATTGTTATAATATTAATATGTATTAGCCATTATGAATAGTATTAACTACATTTTGAATTTTATAACATTATTATTCATCTTACACATTTTCTAGAATATGGTATGAGAACAAAAAAAATTCATGTAAAATATGTATTTTTCAAAAATTGCAGTTTTTCCCACCTTTTGATGACGCACCTAACTTAAATCTTGCTTTTGACATGTCTATAAGTTCAATTTTACAAAATAAAATTCTTCATTGGAATCAAGATATAAAAATTTACTTGGGATAAATTTTTCATATTATTCTGATAACTTTCATATTTTAATGAATAGTAAAAACACGCTATATTTTAATTAAAAACAAATTTTTTCATCGCAATAATTTATATGGTTAGATTATATTTTTAATTGGTTTTAAAGTGTAATTATAATATATTTTTACCATTTAATCCAATGTGGTTCATTGGAATTAATTTCACTTTGAAATTGGATATAAATAAGTATATATCTTTTGATTGTTTTTTGTTTCTTAAAAACACGCTATTTGTTTTGATAACGGGAATTAAATTTAAAATTAATTAATTATGATTATATGTTATGAATTTGGAAAAATATACATCAATTTTGAATTCGTAATATCAAATAATTCTTAGGTGTAATTTTTTTTATTATTCTGAAAAACTTCAATTTTTGATGAATAGTGAAACCACTTAGTGGTAGTTAAAAAACTAACTTTTTTTAATTTAAATTAAATTTTACCACTTCTGTGAATTGAATTTCAAAAATCCTAGAGACACGGTTAATATCAAGGACTAAAATGTGGATCAATGAGATGAGAATAATTTTTGGTCAATAGTAACTTTTTACTTTTATTTACCACGGTTAAAAGTAAATTGGATAATTAAGGGTAAAAAAGATATTATTATTACCCTAACACATGTCCTTATTCTATTGGATAAGATTAATTCGACCATAAACAACCTTAAGAATAAAATATGACCATATAGGCCCACTTGGATTAGATTAGGATATTTAATATTAATTTATTTAAAGAAGGGTTAAAATAGTTAAAATCAAAGTTTAATAAGTAAATCATTTTTAATATAGGGTTATACATAAGATAAATTCGACTATAAATATTCATTATAAAGATAAAAAAATTTCCTACATAATGGTGTTTTATTTATAATTTTTAGACATTAAATAATTTAATTTAGTTATGACACAATGATGATGCAGTAATTATCTTATTAATGAAATATTGACATAATTGATGTTATAAATACCCAAATAAAATTAATTTGAGACTTTTTATGAATTCCAATAATTTTCTAAGTTAATATGACATGTTATTATTGATTTAATTAATTTTTTTAGAACTAATCATTCTGTTATAATTTTCACAAATATCAATTACCAAATAGTGTCAAAATTGACATAAAATAGTTTTTAAAACAAATATTATATTATGAATTGTTCTTTTATTCCTAAAAATCTAAGGTTCGGCCAAATAACTTATCTAAGGATATATATATTAATAATAAACAAATTGGGGTTCTTGTGGCTTGTTATAGTAAGTTTATTAACCTTATAGTGTAAGAAAACAAGAAGATAGGGTAAAAGTAAAATTATTTAACTTAAAGTTAAATCTAAATGATAAGGTTAAAATAGAAACCTAAACTTGTCTAAATTCTATTGGATGAAATTATTTAGACCCATCCCCACCTTATATTCTAAATAAATCAATTTCAATCTATTAAAAACTGAATATGACTTTATAATAAAATAATATTTTTAGTTATTCCAAAGGTGCCCCTCTCCTCCCTTATAAAACGGAACCACCTCCCTATCTTCTTCACACCACTTTGAGCCTTAAATCTCGGCCAACCCCTGAAAAATTCTCTTATCCACTTCCATAGAAACATCCTAGAGGTTCTGGTCTTCTTCAAAGACCAATTTCCGTGCCCTAAGAGGAGGTCTCAAAGAGGCGCTTCAAAGAAGAGGTAATGTCCGTTACCGATTCTTTCAACTTTTTCTCTTCTTACACTTCTTCTTATTTATTTGTTTCATTATGAAGTAATAACATCAGTATAACTAATATACTGATATTTTATTATAAGTATGAAACAACCCTATTTCACTATCTATCCATCCTACGGAAAATGAAATCACCACGCGTGCGTACGTACGGAATACCGTCTCCACGCCGTGGTAAAATCTATTTTTCCACCAAAACCTTACATGGATGGGTATAATGGTGTAAATAATACTATATATGGTTATTATAACATAATACTGATTCTGATATATTATACCATCCACTCCAATTCTACTCAATAATTATGGGAACGATATAATCTCTCGTGCGTACGTACGGACTACCGTCTCCACGACGCGATGAGATTCATTCTCCATGTTAACCATAAATGAATGATCATAAAGTTTATATAATGAATAATAATGAAATATATGAAATAATAATGCTACTGGATTTATTTATATATATATATATTTATTTCATCTATTTAGTTTCATTCAATTCAATAAGGAAACGAAAACAGCGTTCATGCGTACGTATGACCTACAGTCTCCATGAATGGTGTATTTCATTCCTTTTATCAGTCTATAATATATATATATGTATATTATGAATATATATTATATATAAATCATGTTTTACATTCTTGAATTAAGTAAATCAGGATATAAGTAATAATATCATGAACGACAAGTCGAAACACATATGATAAATGAAATGATTTTACCCAAAACGTTGTTTTAACATGGAATTTACAAAAGAAAGGGTAATAAAAAGTCATAAGTGAAACATATATGATATCATAACAATTAATATGATTCTTTAATAAGTCAATGAAATTATTTAAATCATTATACATGAGGTTTGGATATGTCAGAAGCATATCGGACCTAAGGTAAGGGGTAATTTTGCAAATCTCATTTTTATTCCAGATTGCTTATACGTTAGTATTTACTGGGGTCATGTTTATCATCCATGTCCATGTTTTATAAAAGTGTATTCTTGTATGTTTAAAGTCCTTTTTACCCATTTTGACTTTGACCCCATGGTATGGAAGGAATCTTTCTTTTATTTACCCTATAAGGTACTTTTTGACTTTTCCGACAAAAGTACGAGAAGAAATTTTTTTTAATGCATACGGCATGAAAGTATTTTTACGGTTTTATAAAGCCTTATTTTCATGAGGATTCCTCCAAAATATTTCATGACTATTTTCAAAAAAAAAATTCCTTTTAAAATTTCATGACATTTTGTGAAAAGAAAATGATTTTGAAGAAAAAAGGATATTTTCCTCAAGAATTCATTTCAAGTGTTTTATCAAAACCATATTCATCTAAGATGACATTATTTAATATGTGGATGTTTCAAGTATAATGTATCTATGATTTACATGGTTTCACTTTCCTTATTATGAAATTATATCCATTTCTTTTATATGGATTATGTGACGATGGGATGATGTTTATGAAACTCATTTTATTTATCGGGTTATTATGAATGATGTATGTTTATTTTGTGGAAGAAGTAAGAATGATTTAATTATGATATTGGTGGTACCTATATCTCCCTCCAATTAATTGGGTAGAGATTTATATCTCATGAGATAGACATGGCTGGAACGGAAAGTTAAACCGGTTCAGTAATACAGGACTGGAATGAGGAGTGAACTCGATTCAGAAAGGGACTTTGTCCACTAAGATGGTCTTGGCAGCAATGCCTTGGCTACTATGGAAATCATATCATGTGCTTAATGGTTTTCCACAATTACATGTTTAATTTCCATGCTATTTTATCATGATTAATGTTTTTTTATGATCTAATCCTTACGTACTTCAATGATTTATGTCATTGCTCAAGATTCTGATGTTTAAATATTATGTTCATGTTTTGAAGTTCGAATGTATATGATTTGTTTTATTTTATCCATCATTACCCTTACTGAGCATTTGAGCTCACCCTTAATATGTTTTCTTCTCCCCGGGAATTAAAGAAAGTTTTTAGGTAAGAAAAAAAGGTGAAGATCTTTGTGGGATATGTTGAAGATCTTTCACCACGATTAAAGGATTATATTCCGAGTTTCCAAAGACACTAAACTATTACGATCCTTGTGTGTCTGTTTTTTTTATGTATTAATTATTCTGAAAAAGTAATGTAATGTCCATGTACGTCAAGATTCGGGTCTCTACATAGATCATGGTTTAATCGACCATTTCATATGGGGTTTTTACTCTTCTCTATAATAGGATATCCCAAAAGGTCATCTGAAACTTCAATGTGTTTTTTTTGGTTGAGGTATGTTGCTATGGTGATTTTCTAAATATTTAAAGATTAAATTAAAAACAATTGTGCTTTATTTTATTCCATTGGTTAGGGGTTTTCCTAGGAATGGTCTTAGGGGTACTCAGTAGACCTTATGCACATGGATTCTTGGATTTTCATTGAGAGATAGTTGTCTGATGAGATATATACTATTATTACTTTTTGGTATTATTTTATATTAAATGGTTTAATGATGAAACTAATGTTTTTGGACTATACTTGAGCTATCCAGTCTTAGGTAGTTTCTTAGAATCTGGTTTGGTGTGTCTTGGATTTTAGAAAGCTTGGATGGAACTGTCGAGATCTATTTTTGTAGGGTTTAAAGTTCCATAAAGTTATGTGGTCGACTGTACCTACCCTTTAGTATTTATACATTTTTATGGAATTTTATGGATACTAAGGATTTCCCCTAAGGGATACGCCCCTATTTAAATTCACTATGATTATTTTTTAATTTAAATTAAATGGGTAGATGGTACTGGATGAATGCATGGGGTCACTAACAACCCCAATGTGCCAGATTCATCCCATGACCCGAGGCTATGACTATTGCTGAGGATTCCCTATGGGATGCCTCATTTTATTCCTTTCTAGGATTCCAATATGGATTCCTTGATTAAATAATAACTTCGAGGACCCCAAGAGGGTTGCCTCTGTTTACTATGGACATTACAGATCCTGAGGTCTCTCCATCATTTCGATCTAGGGGACCAAGTTGGTTTCCAGTGCTTAACTTCCCCTAATCGTGTTAATTATGGGTTTGGGTAGAGATATTAGTAGGTGTAAACTTAGAACCCATACATAAGTTGTAATCCACAGAGATATGGAATTTTTGGTGGGTTAATAATTTGACCACCCTCACTCATTATTTTGTGCATTCACCTGTTTACTGCTAATGCAGTGATGATTAACAAAGGTTATTCTTGGTTTTTAGTCGACGATTTGAATGGGATGCGGATTTGTTTATTGGGATGATCAGATGTATTTATAATGATAAGGATTATGAGCATTTTTATTGTTTGTTATTTTATTTTGTTCTAGGATGTATTTCCTGGAATCCAAATTATTAGCCTTTTTATTTGTTTATTATGTAATTATTCTGATCATCATATATACTTCCTAGACCCTAGATTTTTATCTTTATTGATCATGATATTTAGAAATGGAATCTCTATGTTTTTGATACTCAGGCATGGAATCCTAATGATTATAATAATCATGCATAGAATCCCTATGATTTTTATTTTCAAACACGGTCCCTTTTTTATTGTGATACTCTATCGATAGGGATGATTATTATCTCTCGAATCAATTAACTAATCATGGTGTTTAACATGGATCTCTACAACATTGATGTGAAATATACCTAATGGATGATTAAACTCTCCTCAAGAAATGCCTTGGATTATCCCTAGGGTTAGGTGGATTCACCATTACTACATCTCCCAGATTTACCTCATGGGGATGGGGTTATTGGGTGGTTTATTTGAATGGATACCAACAATGTACCTTCATCTAGAGAACATTCCTTCAAAATCAGCTAAGGTTCATCCCAATAGGGATTATCTAAGTCACAATGTCAATATTTCCTATAGATTGGGACCTAGGGTTCTAACATCAGACTATATTCACATTGATTGAGTAGTATGTCTTCTATCTTAGTGACCATTTAAAATATTTTCCATCAGTATATAAATTCCTTCATTATAGTCATTGGAGTTGAGTACAGGAAAACCTAGTGTTATGACATGTATCCCCATGTGGTGAGGTATATTGCTTAGAGATATTTTTGGCACTATCCAAAGAAGGTATCATCGAAGAAGATTATGGACCCAATGATTGACTTAATTATACATAGATTGAGTGGTATGACATCCAACTCAATGCCCATTTCACTAGATGTCCAAATGATCATGATTATGGACCTAAGGACCTAATGTTGTTATTTTATGATATTCTTTTTACCTTACTCCTGTATATACATATTTATGTGTGCGTATATATATTTATTTGAATATATATATACATATATATGTGTGTGACAGTACATTGCTAGTCGAACAAGATCATAGACCCATAAATCGGTTGTGGTTTATTTTATTTACACCTTGGTTTGTATTTATTATTTTAGTTTTATCCATTACTGTTATCCTGATGAAAATCTCACATATACATGAACTGCATATTATTGTCAATATATGGGACCATGTTGGTGGTACCCTACTAAGTTTTGTAATCAAACCCATCTCAGGCTACCATTGTACTGGGGTACCTGAGCAGAAGTTCACTTGGTTGCAAGCACAAGATGGGATAAGGCTAGGGACTAATCAAGTATGGTGTCTTGGATATTTATATAGAGATCGGGTAAGTAGTTCAACTTGGAAATAGTAATAGTGCCTTGTACTTTTATTTATGTTTCCATTATTTTCTTCTATATATGTGATCAGCCTAGTGGGAGATCAGTGTTGTATGTATGACATGGTTTTTCAGGATCTTATTGCATTTCATTAATTATTACAGCATGCTTCTATTTTAGTTTATTTACTACTTTTCACTCTATTCATTACTCTTATAGATGTTATCTGGTTATTTATGTTGTTTTTACTCTAATAGAAGGTTATAGACTATTCATGGACACACCTTACGTACTCACTGTTAGTCTATGGACTCTAGAATATGGAGTGGTGTGCTTGAGTTTGTGGGGGGAATCGGGTCAGATCACTAGTTTAGTGGCATCCAAGTCGAGACATTACATAATAAAATCTCATCAGTCCTAAATTTGGGGGTCCACTAACTCCTTTTATGTAATCTTCTATATTTTTCACCTAGTACTATGTGCCAATGAATATTATAGAGTTTAATTACAAAATAGTGAAAAATGGGTATGTAATAGGCCCAAAATACATTATCTAATTATAGCTTTCCTAAATGAAACACTTTTCCCAGATTAAAACTACATCGATGGAATTTAAATATAAAGTCTCTTTTATAATGTGTTTTCATTTTTATTTCAGTAGAACATGTTTGTTAAAAATTCAGACTTTTATATTTTCCCCTAAAAAAATTTTGTAGTACTAAAACGTACCAAAAGATCTAATTAATAAATTTTCCCACCAACATGTCCAATGGAATTATACCCCATCCATCCTTTAAGGATATCATGTGATAAAAGTTATACACCATAAATCAATTCATGTAATATTAAGACCTTTATTTCATCAATCATTGAATTAGAACAAGAAAAAATCTCAACAACCATAACATACCATCTCAGGAGATTCATCAATTTAGAAATTGAATTATTCAATCAATCGTGGGCATATTTATACCACTAAAAAACGTCCATCAATAAACAAAATAATTAAATCACTAAATCATATTTATTTTATTCAAAATACCATGTAAAAGTTAATAAAAAAATCAATAAAACTGATCTATCCAACTCTATTATTGTATCCACCTATGAGTATAACATTATAATTGAATGTAGATATTTCTTCTATAATCTAAAGCAGATCTTACATATTCCAGAGTTTAAACATGAATTTTGAGTAGAGATAGACTTAAATATTATCACAAGCAATAACATGACCTAATATATGTTTAATCATATGATACAAACTATAAAGACCATATCCTAAATGATAATACTATGTTACTTTTCCAATTACCACTAGGTAGGTTCATGAATTTAAAAAATATATAGACAAAATTTCATAAAACCCATTATTTTATTATCTCACTCTCATCCCAAAAAAAATAATGGGATAACTCAAAACCTATATAGAATATCATTTTTTGAACTCACCTAATAACAGATAAGTTATTTAGTTATCAATGTTCTAAAAATTTACATTCCAAGTCAACAGTGTTTATTCTAAAACTCATGGTACAACCTCATAACACCTAGGAAATTTATAATTGAAAAATAATGAAACTCTCCCAATACATTAATTTTATAAGTCAACTAAATTTATCATTCATCTCCAAAAAAACATTGTACTTTGTACCTTTAAGAAGAATCCTTAACATGGTAATGTGTAAAAAAATTCATATACTTCCACAATAACATTTATTTTAATAAAATCCAATACACTCAATGAATATGTTTTAAAATCGTCAAAATTGAATTCAAATGATGGATATCTCTATCATCTGTTATGATCATTCATATAGATGATAGCTATTTTATTATTCTCATATAATGTTTAAAATAATTCTCACTATGAATATATTATCTCTTCCATTTTCTATGTCACATGAAGGTAAAAATTATTCATCTCACACATATTTCAAAATGGTTGTAACATATTCATGGGTGATGTAACTGTCATTACTCACCAACTGGGAGGGTTTTTGATAGATCATCATTGGTCAATGATTATAGATCACAAATTATAATTAAACATGTGTCCCTAGGATAATATACCTCTAAATCACCTTATAGTCAAATTTATTCATTATTCAAGATGAACGTATACACATCACTAATTTATAGTATAAAGGAAAATACCAACTCCCTTGTTTAAATAATTATCATCAAACTAAAAATGATAACATTTGTGATCAAATTAGTATATTTTATTAAAAAAATCCCCAGTATAATTATGTTCAATCTCATATCCTTAGTAAATAATCCTTTACAATGGTCTAATATAAATAATAGTCATGTAGTCATTAATTCTATTGTGGAAACTACTATTAAGAAGTCTAATCAACTGATAAGAATTATCATCTACCATCATACATTATTTTTGAATCCTTTAATTATCTTACTCAAATGGTAAATGTCTTATCAAGTACCCATACCACTATATATTAAGAGGATGGTCCTAGCCATAGATCAATGACTAGAATCTTATACCTCAAGCATAATGATAACACCTACTATATTAAGTGGATTTGACCACATATGAATGAATCATATATTACAACCACTTCCAACCAAATACCATTATACACAACGGTTCCTATAATAAGGAAAAAAATGTGGGAAGAAATTATAATTGAAAATTGCTCATTTAACATTATAGAACCACATAATATAGATCCAACACCCCAAGAATATGTGATAATAGTTTAATCCATTACAACCAAATCTAAGTGAACAAGCTAATTTCTAGAATATTTATTAAAATCACTAACATACATAGAATATTAGGTATTTACAACTCACATTGGTATCTGGTCATGTATCCAATTCTAATACTTCCACTAGAATCTTCATCTTCATATAATAAAACATTAAAAATATCTCATGGGTTTCAAATCGAAGGGGATGAGGTTTATATACCAATTATGGGAAACATAAAACATATATAAATACACGGCAACCACTATTAGATTATAGTCATCTATATCATGTAATAAAACACTACCCATCTCTCTAAATCAAAGTGTTTCTTAGCCTAATGCCCCAAAATATCACAATAAGGTCTCTTTGCTAGAAATTGTCACACCCTAAAGATTCTATTTTGAATATAAAGATAATTGACTGTAATTATTTAGTATCTTTTAACTCATTATTCTCTTATAAAAAGTAGGTAATATTATCTCATCCCAACATATTCCTCCTACATAAATAATGAGGAAAATGATAATTTCTTGTAAATCATGATGTATGGTAATGTTTATGCATAATCATCACTATTTTTGCAATATCTTCTCTATTTATACTATCTCAATCTATATAAATCATCATAAAACTGTAAATAAATTCAAGATCTGATCTTATAGTTTGGATCTCTTAGAGTGATATCTACTCTTATCGATGGGTCCTAAGAATCCCATTGTTAAATATCTTGAGAAAATTAAGAAAATATTTAAATTAAGATACACGCATTATACTATTCAATAAAAACTATCATGAATCACATATCCTATAAAATAATTATATCATCAAAACCAATAAAAAACATCAATCATAACAATCTAACACCATGTTGGCTCAGTCCAATAATTCCTTGTATAAATTCTCAAAAATCATGTTTCCTTAATTAAAATTTCATTTTACCTTCTTATAAGTCTAATAAGTTTATTTTTACACTTACGTGATATTTCAATTAACCATATGTAACCTTTGTAACATTTTTTCAACCAATATGTGAAGCTATAATATTCCTTTACACAAGTTTTATCAACCTTTATAGAAGTTTTATAATTTATTAATTACCTTTACGTAGTTTTTTTTACCCTTAAGTATGTATCTTCTTACCCTTGCATAGTGTACATAAATTTTTTTTACCCTTACACAAGATAATAAAATTTTGTTTTAACATTTTACAAGATACTAAAAGTATCTATTACCCTTATGAAATATATGAAAGTTTTTTATTACCCTTATGCATGTCTATTAAAAATGGATTTTTCTATAAGATGATGTTGTTGTTTCCAGTTAAAAATTTGTAATCATTTGAAAGAAATTTATACCACTGGTTGAAATCTACTATCACCAAAATAGATATTCTAAAACTATCACACTTATGTGATAACTAGTTCTAAATGTGATTCCATCAGTAAATTCTAATACTATCAGTACATAGTTTCTAACACCAGAATACAATTTCTACCATTAGTTGAAGTTTTCTACCATCAGTAAAAACCTTCTACCACTATAATTATTACCCTTATAATAGTTAAATAATTATACTAACTGGATAATTCTAATACCACTACCTCTACTTTAGATTTTCTATCGCTAGTAGAGATCTTCAACCACCATGATGAATCCTCTGAGAAAAACCTTTTCTACTACTTCCAGTCTAAACATCTTATTTTCGGATGATTATTCTATCACTAGTTAAAGTTATTCTACTATATCAATCTATAATTAAATTAAAGGTAATCATTATAAAATATATTTTATTTTATTAAATGACATTATACTATAAGATGATTTAAGAATTATTATTATTAAAATGTATACTCTGATACATTAAAGTAAAAGTAAAACTTTCCATAGTTACTACCCAATATGAGTATTTATATTATTTTATTATTATATTGCAATGGATATTTGGGTATTCTAAAAAGCTATAAAATTTGGGGATCCCATCATGCACAAATATCAGTCAACCACTTTCTATTATAACTAACTGGATGATCTAAAGTGCATATTCTAAACAAAAATGGGATTATTGAAATCTACATATAACACTATATTTTTCATGAAAAATAGAAAAATTTCAGAGAAAATTTGATTAAAAAAAATAAAATATTTAAATACAATCTAAAAGAAGAATATGATTACTTATAACCATCTCTTACTAGATCAAATAAATAAGAACTACACAAACATTTTCTTAATCATAATTTCTTCTTTTCTATTTTATTTACATTCTAGATGTTCTTTAATTAGCTATATATTCTTTAGGAAAAATATATTTTATTGTATTAGAGGGTAATATTATACTCTCTTCATGTTTATTCTATAAATTTTATCCTAAAAATAACTATGGGACAGGCTATGTGTAGATAAGAATACCATTGGGCATTTGTAAATATTAAAACCTGATCCATTTTGTGGATAATTTTATTGTTTAATAAACATTCTTCACAATGGGAGATTGTTAGGTGGATAGGATTAAGTCTTGTCTTGATATAAAACCTCTTTTTCTCTATTTTTTGTTCTTTAGTTTTTGGTTACAGTATTAAAATTAACTTAACATTTCAAAACTCTTTTGCAAAACAATACTTTGATAATTATCTTTAATCAATTTTTTATATATATATTTCTATATGAATATATTTATTTTAAGAGTTAAATTGGTCATAAATTTTGTTAAAAAAGGTTTTGATCAAACCCTAGATAAAAAAAATTAATTATAAATTATATATTTCTATTTTTTTAGTTAACTATTTTATTTTCTAAATTGGGAAAATTTAAAAAAAAATTAAACATAAAATTTTATTAGATATGATATTTACCACCCTCTTGTGTACTCTACTCCAACCATAATTTGGCATCATCGGTTTTTTATTTATTTCTTCTCTATACTTAACTATGATTGGGTTTTTACATAAAAGATCTAAATTTCTATTTATCAAAAAATTGTCTTTATGGATAACAATAGACTTCAGGGGAATTCTACTTACAAAACTCATTATATTAATGGCACTAATTATGCTCAATAGAATATTAAAATGAAAATACATCTTACGAGCATGGTTTTTGATATATATACTATAATAGAAGATAAATACAAAAAAAACTAAAGCTGTGAGGGGTGATTAGAGTGATGCTACTAAGACTTCTTATGAATATAATCGTAAAACTATAAATTCATTATTTTTTTTATTTAGGATAATATGGGTTTAATAGAATATCTATATATAAAACACTATTTTTAATTTGGGATACACATGATATGTCTCAAGAAGGCACAAAAATGAAAAATAAATAATATTAAATACTTATATTATTTAATAGGATGGATTTGAAATAAATCTTGATGAATCAATTTTTAAAATGTATCTTAGGTTCAATGAAATTTTCAATATAACTCAAGTGCTTGGAATGAAAATATATTACAAATATAAAGTGATTGGAATCCTATGATTCTTACCTGATCGATGGAGAGGTACATCTATTTCTATTTGAAATTCAAGTGATGTCAGAAAACTGCTAGTGAACGACGTGATTGGGAAACAAATTTTATATGAGGAACATTTGAAAGTGAATATAGATTATGATGATCCAAAAAAATCACTTTCAAAACTTTTTAATCAAATATTGAGGATAAAAACAAGGAATATAACTTTGGTAAGGATGAGTCATCTTTTTAAAGTAATGAAGAGATGGATAATTTAGCCATTATATTTAATAAATTTTATAGGAAGAATAAATTATCAAAGAAATCAAAATATGGTGGATGGTCTGAAAAAATAGTATATTGAAAAAATAAAAAAAACTAGGGGAATTAAACTTCTATGAGTGTAAGATAAAATTTAATTTCAAAGTTGAATGTGTAAAAATAAAGTATAATAAAAAGTATAAGGATATAGGAAGAAGACCCAAGGGAGCTTTGAAAGAAACAAGGAGTTTCTATGAGGACAGTTCTAGTGAATCTGATTCAAATAGAGAAGGTAATAATAAAAGAGATAATATATTCTTTTTGGAAAACACATATGAGGTAACAAATGTTATTCCTACCTTTTCTTCTCATATTCCTAGAATCTCTAAAAATGAAAATAAAAATATAAATGATATTTATAGTTAATATCTCTTGAAATATTTTAATATATAGGAAGATACCTTTAATGAACTTAAAGATAATATAAGAATTTAAATAAATAAATTTTTTCTACTTGAATTAAAATTTATCTTTTTGTTGAATAATAAAATAATTGGTCCTTGTTAAATGAAAAAAATGAACTTAAAATGTAAAATAAGTAACTTAAAAGGTATCATGAAATATTTAAAAGTGGAAGCGAAACCTTGACAAAAATTCTTGGTAAGAATACCACACAAAAGTATACTACTAGTATTAGGTACCATCCTAGTAAAAGGAGAATTTATTGAAATAACTTGATTTATATATCAAGATATTTGAGTTCTATAAATAGTTACTATTATTATGGACTTAATAAGGTGTTTATTACAAAAATATATATAATTATATTTATGTTAAAGCTTTTAAAAAGCTGTGTATTCTTAAATATGTTGTTCTTAGATGCTCTGGACCTATGAAATTGTGGGTACTAAAATAATTATTTGTTTACACATATTTTATGAAACATGCTTGAAGAGTAACAATAAGAATTTATGGTATATAGATAGTGGATGTTTCTGAAACATAAATGGAAACTACTCAATCTTTAATAACCTTTTAAAGGTGCATAGTGGACATGTCAAATTTGGTAAAAATTCAAAAGGATAAATAATTGGACTTGGTGAGGTCAATAATTCAAATTCTATTTTAATTTATAAAGTATTATTAATTGATGGTTTAATGTATAATGTTCTTATCATATCACAATTATGAAATTATTTTTATCATGTTAAATTTGAAAATAAATCTTTCAAAATCTATGATTGTAGGCATACTTTAATTTTTATTCCTTTATGCGATGATAATTATTATGTATTTTATTTTGATTCATTATTTTATTAAAAAATTATTCTTTAAGTTCCTTTCATAAAGAGTTACACCTATAGAAAAGGAGACTAGGAAAATGAAACCTTTAATCTCTTGGAAAGCTAACTATGAAATATTTAGTTAAGGATATTCCATTACCTGATTACCCAAAATATAAAGTATGTAACCCATATCAAAAAGGGAAATAATAACATATTTATTTCAAACCATAGAAATAATTTTAACTTCTCAACCCCTAGAGTAGGTTCATATGAATTTTTTTGGACCTTATTTATTTTTTAATGAGGGTGATAATAATTTATTTATTTTCTTGTAGATGGATTTTCTCGATTTACTTGGGTATTATTTTTATCTCATAAAATTTAATCTTGTTCCCATTTTGAAAAATAAGAAAAATTTATAAAAAAAATAGTGGACTTATAATTAATACCATAAGGCGTGATCGCAGTCGTGAGTTTTAAAATCAATACATTGAGTCTTTATGTTCACAACATAGATGTAGTTATAACTTCTTTTCACCTAGGTCTCTCCAAAAAATAGAGTAGTTAAAATAAGAAATAGGACCTTCCAAAATATTTTGTTGACTATGATCAATGAATTTGAATTACCTATATACTTTTAGGAATAAACTATTAATACATCCCCTTATAATATCAATAGGGTTCATATTAGACCAATTTTAATGAATACACAACATGAGTAGTGGAATGGAAGGAAAAAGGTTAATTAATTTATAGTTTTTTATTTCAAGGTATTTCTTATCAACACAAGATAAATATTAGAAAAAATTTCATTCAAAAGTGATGAAGTAATTTTTAGGGGTTATTCAACCTTCAATAAATCATATAGTGTTTAATAAAAGAACTAATTTCTCCAAAAAAATTTGCATGTCAAAATTTATGAAACTTACCCACATAATCCTGCAACTTATTTATAAAATCTTGAAGACAATTTTTACAACTTATGTAACAATACCTCAACCAAGCCTAGTAATCAAACTAAAAAACATACTATAGAAAAACAAACTGGTGTTGAAGAAGTTTTTAAACCAGAACCTACAAAAGAAAAACAACTACAAATTGCTTATATCCCTAGATCCATTAAAACCTATAGAGGCCATCATTTAGATGTTTTAATTAGTGATCTAGATAGATTTAATAATACTGAAGCTAATCATAGAATCCTGGTTAAATGTCAAGCCTTACTATCAACACATGAAGATAAAAAATGTCATTAAATATATAGATGATAAATTTTGGTTAATTGATACAAATGAAGAGTTGAATCAATTTGAAAGGAAAAAAATGTATGGGAACTACTGTAAAGACCGATATACTAACTAAAAATTGACAATAAATAGGTGTTTAGGAACATGGTTGATGAGTCTGGAACTATAGTAATAAATAAATCTAGACCAGTTGAACAATGATATAGTAAAAAAGAAAGGTATTGACTATGAGAAAACATTTGATTCAGTAGCTATACATGAGGATATTAGAATATTTATTTATTATAAAACACATTTGAATTTAATATTATATAAAATGGATGTAAATATTGATTTTATTAATGGTTATATTAAATAGGATTATTTTGTTAAATAACACCGTGGATTTCAAAATCATAATATACCAAATCATGTTTTTAAATTAAGAAAATATTTGTATGGTTTAATAATAACACTTAGAGCTTGGTAATATAGGATCATAACTTTATTTGTTTCAAAATATTTTTCAAAAGGTATATCTCATTCAACTTTATTTATAAAAATTATTTTCAAATGTTTTTTGGTAGTCCAAATATATACCGATGATATTATTTATAGATCATACAAAAACTCTTTATATATAGAATTCTAAAAATTGATGCTAAATGAATTTTAAATGATTTATATGTAAGATTAAAAATTCTTCCATGGTTTTAATATTTTTCAAAATAATGAAGGAATCATTTTAAATAAAAAAATAAACAATGGTTATGTTTAAACATTTTGTAATGGATAGCTCAATAGTAAGTGATACTCTAATGAGTACAACATATAAATTACAACTTGATAAAAATGTAAAACCAATTAACCAAACAATTTATAGAGGTAATATGGGTATTTTTCTTTACTTAACTATTATCCATCCTAATATTATATTTAGTGTTTGTATGTGTTCTCATTTTCAAGAAAATATCAAGGAATCCTATTTGAATTTTGTCAAAAATATTTTTAAATACCTCCAGAATACAATAAGTTTTTGATTTTTTTACTATATAGGAAATACCATTGAATTAATTAGTTTTATAGATATAGATAATGAGGAAGCACCATCTATGGGGGATAAGTACCCCGGATCAGCTGTTATTGGCCTTACCAATTCTAACTCTGATGATGATCATAATGGAGGTAGTCCCCCAGTGTAACACTCCAAGGCATTAAAATATTTTCATTTTAGAAAAAAATTAATTTTTTTTCAAGATTTCTTAGTACTCAAAACCATGTTAAAATTATGCTACACACAACATTGTGTTAGCAAGTTCTATATACAAAATCGAGTTTTATCACATTTTAATAGAGCAGTGATTTTAAAACTAAATTTTTGATCATTTTGTAAATAATATTTGTCAAAATAAATTTCATTTTTGAATGTGTATTGTCAAAATTATTTTAAGGTGTTCTTTTGGTATTTTTCTAAGAAGTTTCTTTTTTGATGAATAGTGACAAATACTAAATTTTAGTTGAAAACTGCCTTTTTTCTTAAATAATTAATAATATTAAATTTTATATTAAACCGGTTTTGAAGTCAAAATAGATCAACTATACACATATTTATCCATTTTTGGTCATTTTAATAATTTTTATATTAAATTTAGATATTAAATCGTAATAAACTTTTGAACATTTTTACTCAAAAACTTGCTTTTTCACCACGTCTGCGGGATTAGCTTAAAATTTAATTTTTTCACTTCTATGAATGGAATATAGGAAAAATGATATACATAGATGGAATCATTATAATATTTATATAATAATTAGATAAATATGATTTTTTTTCAAAAATATTAGTGAATGAAATTAAAAGTAATTATAGTGATTAAGGTAAAAATAGTTTACTTGGTGGTTAAACTTTAATCTTAATGGGGGAAATGACCTATAAACTTCTCCAAAATCCATTGGATACTAATATTTCAACCCCATACCCACTTTTTTTAATTTTATGAGTTATTGGGACAAATTTTCTTTCAATTGACCCATATAATAAATTAAGTAAATAAAAAGACAAACAATGTACCTTCATTGATTTTAAGTTATATAAATATATGGAGTATGGTATAAGATACCTATTTTCAGGTATAAACATTATTTTAAAAGTTAAATAATCATTTTTAATCATCATAATTTAACTTTAATTTTTAGATATAAATAAGTCACTTAAAGTGCTTAATAAATTTCATTGTAGTGATTATTTACTTAATAATTAAATAAAATAAATGGTAATAAAAATATTAAAATTGAAGAAAAATGAATTAATTATTATGTTAAATTAATTTTTTAGATAAATAGATCATGTTAAATATCTTTGAACAAAATATATTTTAATTTCATAAATGTATTGATATTTTAAATTTTATATTAAGTAAATAATGTCAAAATTGACCTTAATGTTATGTTATAATAAATGATATTTCATTAAAAGAATTAAAATTACTAAGAAAAATTAATTCAACAAATTGATTTTTAAATGTTAAAAAAATATCAAATATAGTCTATTAATTTACCAACTTGTCTATTATAATGAACATATTGACCCCTAAATAGAGAAAATAGTGTTAGTATGGTTTGAGCTAAATTAGTGTTTTGCGTGATACATGCGCTTCTATTAAAATTAATTTCCAACACACACGGGATTTTTATTTTGTAAATTAGATTTAATATTTATAATTCAGTGTTTATATATTTTCTAATAAACCTTAGTTTAATTTTTTATTTATAGTTAAGTTACATATGTGAGTAAATTAGTTACTTTAATAAAAACTAAAATGATAAAAGTGGGTAAATATAGAAGTTAATGAACAAAATTATAAAAATGCATAGATTTTTGGGGGGTGGATGTCATTTTCAACCATAAATTCACTTTTATCAATTATTTTTTATTTTTTGAGGCACTTGAGGAAAGGGAGACCACCCAATAGTGTTTACCTTTTTATATTTACAGTAATTCCACTTCCCCTCCACTATAAAAGGCATCCACTGTTCCCCTTCATCACACCTCTCAATATACTTTTTATGATGAAAAACCTGACCAAATAACATCCCAAATTAACTACCCACATATTATAAGCCTCAAATTGGTCATAAAGAAAACCAAGTAAGTCTATTGGTAGAGACAAAAATGAGTTACCTAAAAAAGAGGTATTATTCTTCAGTGGTCACTTTTGTATTACTTCTCTCTCAAACCATACAATTGTTCTTATTCCATGATTATATAAAAAAATAAATTTACTTAATGCACTTGTATGTTGTATTTTTATGTTTTATACCTACACCTACACACATTTCCACAAAATAGGTAACAAATCTATCTATCTTGTATACGGTGGACTACCGCCTCACGAAACAATGTTGTTTGTTTTTCCTTTACCACCTCTCATGGTTAGCAATTATGATATAAAAAATATTTTTATATGATATATATATATATATATATTATTTATGTTTTTTCATACTTATTGAATTTATATGTAACACATACCTTCATGCTTTCTATTTTGGGGAAATATGATAACATCATTTATGGACGTGTGGACAATCGTCTCCTTAAATTGATGTCATGCGTTCACAAATTACATGGAATGTATTAAGGATGGGTTTAATTAAACATACATGACTTGAAAAAAAAATATGATATTAATGACATAATTACATTTATGTAAATATAATATATCTTTTTCTTTATTACCCTTTTCACACACTAAAAATTGATAACGCCGTTTGTGGATGTGTGTACTATCGCCTCCTCAACGCGATGGGATTAATTTTACATAATAAGAATTATATATATATGTATAAGTATATATTATAAAATAACATGGTATATATGTTATAAAAATAATTATTTTAAGAAAAAATATTACTTACCTTCTTTCCATAATGATCAATGAAAAATGGGAACGTTACTCATGGGTACATACGGCCTACCGTCTCCATGATTGTAATGTTGTTTAATTTTCTATAACTATGTTCCAAGGTTATTTTTAAAAGTATAATTTATGTAAAAATATGATAATTATTTCATTATAATTATTATTGATATGTTTATATAATGAAACTTTGACCATATTTGACCTACTAAAGTCCTTTTTAACACATGAACCAGATTTAGTCAAAACACCAGATGTAAACATAATTTTTAAACTAGTTGTATAAAAAATTGTAATAATTGAAATACAGGTAATAATAAAAATTAAAAATTTTCTAAAATAATTAAATAAGTAAAATAATTTTATTATATAGGAAGATAAAGACACACGAGACAATTCAGACTCAATGTAAGGGATTCTTTTCTCAATTTTTCTTCCATGAGGCATAAATCATTCTCACCAATTATTTATTTTTTATGGTGTATACTTTTTTAATTTGTAATTTAACATCATGATTCACTCATATTTAATAGTTTTAAAATTTTAAATTTGAATTATCCCATCCAAGGGGTTTGATTTGAAAATTTCCAAGTCGTAAAAGGTATCTTTGAAATTTTACCTTCTTTTATGATTGTTAACTTTCTCTTGAAACAATCGCTCTCTTATAATAATTTTTCAATGGAAATTATATTTCTTTTAATAACCATATTCTTTTATGAGGGATATTATTATTTCCTAAACCGTATACCATATTTAAAAATGGTTTCCCCTTTGAAAGTTATATGATTTAATAAAGAAATATTGAAAAATATATATCCTTTACTCAATACGAATATTTGATAAGGAACATTGTTTATGATTTAAATTTATTTTTTTCAATTTATGAAGAATTTTTTGGATATAAATTATATTGGTTAGGGATAAATTAAAAAAAAATCCTATCTATGCATCAGTAGTGTCATGGGATGAAATCAGTTGGACATAAACACATCATGTTACTTTCAAAGAAGTTTTAAATTATCAGGAGGATAGATCTTGACATGAATCATTTGGGTTTATACCCATATACATAAAATATTTTGAGGATAGATTTTGACAGTAACTATCTTGAGAATATATATTTATAGTAAATATGTCCAAAATTATGCATTTTTTCTCTATTATTATTCCATGTGACTATTTTATTAGTTAAAATATACATGTTCATGTTTTTTGATCATGTGATTATTTATATGGAATTATTTGATCATATTTAATTCATACCATATTTATTATTCATTATTAATTCATGATATATTTCTATATACTTTACCCTTATTGAGTTTCTTATCTCACCTTTATTTTTTTTCCTTTCCCAATGGTATGAAGATGAATTCTTGGAGTAAGTTTCAAGGATGTTGATCATTTTATTTTGTTATGCAATATGTTTTTTTATTCCCAATGTAAAATGGATTCCATGTATACAATATAGTTCACAAAAAATACTAAACGTATTGGTCCATTGGAATTTTATTTCTTGTAATCATACCAATGTAATAAAATAATTCACCATCTCCAGGCATCTAGGATCGAGGCATTACCATTGGAATCAAACGAAGTTTAGTATAAAACTAAGGAACTAGATTTAGGAAAACATAGATCAGATAAAAAACCCTATGATAGGATATTGGTGAACATCCCAAATATATCATGTTTATGATTATGAGATTATAAGTGCAAAAAATTCAATTTATCTAATTATTTCACTATTTTTGGGATTATACATTATGTTTTATAATGATATAATCTAATCTATTATATGACATTATTTATAAATGGATCCTATAATGAAGAATGGTATCAAACTCATGACCATTTTAGAGGTTTCCCTACTGATAAAAATCCAATATAGATGGTATTGGAACTGAGCATGTTATGGATTTATTAGGAAAAATTAATCAATTTGTGAAAAATGGCCTCACCTGGATGGAGAAACCTATTTAATAGAAATATTATCAAATTATAGATTTCTTTATGCGATAAAGGCCCCCATTTTTTAGTTAAGCTACTAACCCAATGGATGTTCATAAATGAATTAAGTCTATAGAGAAGATCTTATGTCACTGGGATGCGATGAAAAGGAAAAGTTTGTATTTGCATTTTATTGTCTCAAAGTTGATACTAATAAATGGTGGTCGTGGATCCAAAATACTAGGAAGGGAGAGGAAATAGAAATCATTGAATGTAAATATTTTAAGGATACATTATTTAACAAATATTTCCCTCATGAGTTAAAAACTAAGATGAAGATAAAGTTATTTATCTTAAAGAAGAAGGATGAAGAAATTGTTATGTAGTATGAAGCTATATTTTAAAGGTTAGCTAAATATGATATGAATTACATACACAATACATAATGAAATATTGACCATTTGTTTAAATGGATTAAACCAATTATTATAAGGGTGCTAGTTTCTCAAACTTTTTCTTCATATGATGAAATATATTCATTTGTTGTCAAGACATAGAAAGAATTACAAAAGTCTTATGAATTAAAATGGAAGTAAGAGAAGAAAAGGATGGTAGAAAAAATCACAGATAAAGGGAAGAAGGGAAAGAATAATTTTCCCACATGTGATAATTATGGAAAGAATCACCCTAGGAAATGTTTATAGGTATTGGGAGTTTGATATAATTTATAATAAAAGGGTCACCAAGAAAAAGAGTGCAAGGGGAATAAAGAAAAATGTGATACTAAGTTTTTTAAATATAGTGAAATGGGTCACTAAAAAATAAATTCCCCAAGAATCAATAGAAACAAAGGGATCAAGGTCAAGCTTATGTTGTTGACACAACTGAAATGGAATGATTAATGTAATTTTGTATTCAGATCTATGAAATATGTTGTAAAAGTATTTTATTGATGATTTTATCATCTTATAAATTATGAAATATAAAGTATTTGAGATCATATATTGATTAGTTCCATGTAAAGTGATTCAGTAGCAAGTTGAACTTTTTGGAAAATATGTTTTTGAGGGAAATATAAAACATAATATTTTTCTAATGTTGAGACAATGATTTTTGGATAAATAGATGGTAGATATAGATGAATAAATTGTATACTACTAACTACCTTGGAACGGGTTCAAAATTTTTGGATCATAATACTTGTGAGGTTCATAGGGATAACCATTTATGAAATGGTTTATATTGAACTTTGGAAAAGGTTTTAGAGATAAATGTATTACATCACCATATGATGAAAATTGTTTTAAGAGATGAAGTATAAATAGTTCAAGCAATAACCAAAGGATAATATTTTGTTTATAAAAGATAAATTCATCAAGTTGGTGTATTTAATTATATTCTTATGTAGTGAAATAATTTCTCAACTCTAGAAAAAAGGTCTTGGAATAAATATTTTTTCCTATTATCATCATTTTTTATATCAATGAACTTTTTGAAAACTCTTATTTGTGTATTTGTGTTCAATATTTTCTTATTAACATGTTCTCTATCATTCTCCATTAGAACATGATAGTTATATTTTTCTACCCGGTACATGTCTTCACTAACGTTCTTCTATTCAAAAGCATGGTTTTTTAGTGAGATTCTCATTTTCCTTTACATATTATTAAGAAGATATATTATTAACCCTATTTATGATGTTGTTTTTTTCAACAATATTATATTTAAATATCAAACCCTCGATTGCTAAGATCAAGTTTAAATTACAAGGACATAATTTGACTAAGGTGGGGAGAATGAAACACCTCAAGACTTCAAAATATTTTCATTTTAGAATAAATTTAATTTTTTTCTAGATTTTTTAATATGAAACACAATGTTAATATTACACTACAAACAACACTAAGTTAGCTTGTGTTACATGCAAAACTTATTTTTATCACCGTTTAATGGTAAAACTATTATAAAACTTCATTTTGACCATTTTTTAAATTTTTTTTGTAAAAAAAATTGAATGTGGAATGTAAATATTATCTTAGGGTCATTTTTTAATATTATTCTGAGTAGTTTAATTTTTTATTAATAGTAAAAAACACAACATTTTAATTTAAAACTACCTTTTATTTTAAATAATTATTAATGTTAAATTATATTTTAAATTGCTTTAAAAGTAAAAATATAGAAATTATATATATATTAAAATTATTTTAGGTCATTGGAATCATTTTTATATTTAATTTAGATATAAAATAATAATAATACCTTTTAAAATTTCTGTTTTAAAAACTCACTTTCTCTCCATATCTACGGGATTAGCATTAAATTTGAATTTTCCACTCGTGAGAAATAAATTTGGAGAAATGAATATAAATAGCAGGAATAAGTATAATATTTATATTCTAATGAGATGAACTTAATTTTTTACCAAAAATATTATTAAAAATTAATTAAAATTAATTACAGCGATTAAGGTAAAAATTTGTTCCCTTAGTGGTTAAAATTTAATCTAAGGGGGGAAATGACCAATAAACTTGTCAAAAACCCATTTTATGCCCATATTTAGACCTTATCACCTCTTGGTATCTAACTTCATGAGTTATTGGGGCACATGATCATGAAAGTGACCCATATAATAAGTTATGTAAAGAAAAAGACAAAAAAGGTACATTCCTTGCTTTTAAGTCCTCTAAAGCTTTGGAGTATGGAAGAAGCTAGGTGGTTTCAGTTACAAAAATTATTTGGAAAGGTAAATGATTTATTTTATAATGATAAATTAACTTTAATTTTTAGCTATGAATTAGTTTCTTGGAACTCTTAATAGACATCAATGTAGTGATTATTTAATTAATAATTAAATAAAATAAATGATACTAAAAATATTAAAAGTTAAGAAAATTGAATGAATTATTGTGCTAACTTATTTTTTATATGAATGGGTCATATTACATATCTTTGAACTTAATATATCTTAATTATATCATTTTCTTGATTTTTTAAATTTTAAATTAATTAAATAATATCAAAATTGACATTAATGTTATTTTATAACAAATGATATTTTATTAAAAGAATTAAAATTACTAAAAAATTATCTTATTCCAATTTAGATTAAAATGTTAAAAATTATCAAATATGTTCTATTTATTGATCAATTTATCTTTTATAATGAACATATTTGCCCCTAAATAGTGAAAAGAGTGTTAGCCTAGTTTGGGTTAAAGTAGTGTTTTTGTGCGTTACATGTGCTTCTGTTAAAATTAATTTCCAACACTCATTGAATTTTTATTTTAAAATTATATATAATATTTAAAAAAAATTGGGTATATATTTTTTAATAAATATCACTTTAATTTATTATTTATGGATAAATTACTTACCTTAAAAACTAGTTACTTTAATAAAAACTAAAATGATAAAAGTGGTGAAACCTAGAAGTTAAGGAACAAAATTATAAAAATGCACATATTTTTCTATGTTGAAGGTTTTTATAGACCATAAATTAAATTTACACCATTATTTTTTAATTATTTATGTACATTTGGTAAGGGAGACCTCCCAATAGTTTTTACCTTTTTATATTTACAAGAATGACACTTCCCCTCTACTATCAAAATGTATTCACTCTTCCCCTTCCTCCCACATATCTAACAAATTTAGATCATCCAAAACCTTCCAAAATAATATACCACTTCCCTAAAATCATATTATAAGCCTATATATGTGAATAAATAAAACCAGGGAATTCTTCTAATACAAACCAAAAGGAGTTACCCAAAAGAAGGATAACAGTCTTCAATAATCCCTTTTGTTTTCTTTCCTTATCAAGCCATTAAATTATTATTATTCTATGATTATATATTAATATTAAAATCCTAAACATACTGATATGTTTTTATGGTAAGGTTCCTACCTACACCCATTCACAATTCCATCAAATGGGTAACAAATTTACCATTCATGTTGACGGTGGACTACGGCCTCGCGAAACAATGTCATCTGTTTTTTACATTACCGCCTCTCATGGTTGGGAATTATGATGGAAAAACTTTTATTATATGATATATATGTAATATATTTAAATTTTATACATAATTTTTAATTTTTATATAACATATTCCTTCATTCTTTCTGTTTTGTAGAAATATGATAACATCATTTAATGACGTGTTGACTACTCCCTCCCCGAAGCGATCTGATGTGATGCCTTCACACATTACATGTAATATATTAAGGATGGTTTTAATTGAAATTATGTGAAATAAAAGAAATATATATTATATTAATTTCATAATTACATTTTTAAAATATAATATATCATTTTCATTATTACAATTTTCACACACTAAAAAACTGATAATGTCGTTCATGGACGTGTGGACTACAGCATCCCCGACATGATGTGATTCATTTTACAACACAATAATTATATATATAAGTATATAAGATTAAATAACATGGTATCTATGATACAATTATCATTATTTAAATATAAAATCTTTCTTACATTTTTTCCATAATGGTCAATGAAAAATGGGAATGTTACTCATGTGTATGTACGGCCTACCGTCTTCGTGATTTTAACATTTGTTCATTTTTCATATCCATATTTCATAATTGGTTTTAAAATTATAATTTATGTATAAATATAATAATTATTTCTTAATTATTATTCTTTATATTTTTATATAATGACCCCTTCGACCATAGTTGACCTACCAAATTTGTTTTTAATAGATGAACGAAATTTTTTTCAAAAACACCTGATGAAAACATAATTGTTTAAGTATTTGTATGAAACATTATAATAAGTGAAATAAAAGAAATAATAAACCTTAAAAATGTTCTGAAAAAATTAAATAATTCAAATAAGTTTATTATTTATTAAGATAAGGACACATGTGACAAGTTATAATCAAGGTAATGTATTCCTGTCTCACTTTTTCTTCTATAAGGCATACACCATTTTCACCACATATTTATTTTGTGTGATGTATATCCTAACCATTTGTAATTTAATATATTGATTCACTAATATTTCATGGTATTCTAAGTTTTAATCTGATTTATCTCATCCAGGGAGTTTTATTTTAAAATTTCCAAGTGGTAAAAATTATCTTTAAAATCTCAATTTCTTTTGTGATTATTAACCTTATCTTGAAACAATCGCTTTTTTATAAAATGTTTTCATTTTAAATTATATTTATTTTAATATGCATAGTATTTTATTATATATATAATTATTTCCAAAAATTTATACATTTTTTACATACGGTGTTCACTTTGAAAGTTGTTTGATTTATTCAGGAAATCTTGATAAATCTATATTCTTTACTCAATATGGATATTTTATAAGGAAAATTGTTTATTAATTAAACTAGTTTTTTAATATATGTGTAATTTTTTGGAAATAAATTATATGGTTTTAAGACAAGTTAATTTATTCCCATTGAATCATCGATAGTCTCATGGGATGATATCATTTAGTGACAAACCCTTCACGTTTGTTTCCAAGAAGTTATAAATTATCAAGAGGATATATCGTGAAAATAATTATATATGTTTTTATCCATAAACATACACTATATTGATGATAGATATTGATAGTAACTATCATTCGGATCTGTCTTGATAGTGCATACATCCAACATTATTCATTCCATCATTATTATTATTCTACATGAGTATTTGATTAGTTAGAGTATCCATGGACAAGTTTTAAGCTCATTTGATTATTTATATGGAATTATTTGATCATATTTTATTCTTGACATATTAATAATTCATTTTTAATTCATGATAGATTCCTCTCTAATTTAACCTTACTAAGAATTTTATCTCACCCTTTTTGTGGATCCTTTACCTAGGGTATGGAGATGAATTCTTGGAATGAGTTTCAAGGATGATGAGTATTTTATTTTAGTATGTATTATGTTTTTTAAATGTAAAATAGGTTCCATGTATATAATATAGTTTTAAAAAACTTATAAATTTATCGGTTCTTTTGGATTTGATTCCTTGTAACCATTCCAATGTAATAAATTAAGGCATCGGCATTGGGCTTTGAGGGTCATAAGGTTACAATCGGAGCATGGTGGACCTGAAATTTTTACTACTCATAAGGATACTAAGGGATATTTGGTTAAAATAGTAGATTAGTAATATGTACATAGGAATTTTACTTCAGTAGTACCTAACATAAATGAAGAATAATATTTTGTTACTCACATTCATGATGAGGAATATTTTCATTGGGTTATTCCTTTACCTTAAAATAAGAGGTCTTTACCTTCACCACCGCCCCCTCCTCACACCAGTTACCTGACTCGAGTTGAATTGGATGCCATTAAAGAAGATATTTTTTTTAATATTGGTTGTATTCTTAAAACCCCAAACTTCTAGGATAATACTCTCAAGTAATATTATGTACCATTTATTGTTTCATTCGTTGTGGCACATGTTCAGCATAAACTATTTTTGAGAATTATAAATTTATAGGTAGAAAATGAGATGTTAGTTTAGAAGATTTTTTTATCCATTATAACTTAAAATATATATGGGTAGAACTAAAATAGATATATCTTTTTGTATTTTGAATTCTAGAATCTTTTTTTACTATTGGATCCACTTCTCCGAGAGTTCATCCTCCTTAAGTTCCTTCTAGGGTTGATGATGATCTGATCTAAAATGTTGTTCGAGTAGAGTTCCAGAGTATATTGGATGCTTCTTTTACTTATCACCAGGATGATCTTATATATATTAAATCTTGAGGTGATAATATCTATAAACGTTTTTATAGAATTTATTAAAAAAATAAATAAGTGACATAGTAATTAAAACCAAAACCATAAAGTATTACCTTTCAAATATTTTTACCAAAAATGATATTAATACTCATTTCAAGTTTTTGGCTGAGAATAGATGGTTTCCTCCTTATACTAGGGTATTCAAGGAGTTGGGGAGTCATTTGGAAGAAAATACCAATTTTACTAGGATGATAGAGTGAGTATGGTGCCAAAATCGTCTCTCAACTTGTAGAGTTGATGGAGTGTTATCTATAAACATCTTGGACTGAAGTGATTAATCCTCCTACTATTCCTATGATAGGTTTAGTCTATGAACATATTTCATTACCTTTTAAAACTACATCCATTATATACGAACCATTTGTACTTACTTCCATTGAGTCTATAAGACAATTTAGGCAAGTTTCATCCAGGATTGTGTTCAGGCCTTATGCACCTCCTTCTACCCTTACTTTTGTACCTGCTGCTACTGGAGAATTCAAATCCCAAGTTGATCCAACCTCCATTCATAACAAGGATAATTTAGACTCTAACTTTTAATTTATAGATCCTTTTTGTTTTTTAATTATTTTACTTTCATATTAATTAAAACTCTGTTCTTTTTATTCAACTCTCCTTTTTCTAATACATTTTATTTCTCCAATATTTTCAAAAATACCAAAAGGGGGAGAATTTTTATAATGGGGATAATTTTTTTGGATAATGTGTATAATGAGTATGCTTGTGGAACTTTTTAATGAACTTTATTTTTTATTCTATTTTTTTTCTTATTCACTACTTTAACACTTCTTATAGTTCTTTAAATATTTATACATTCCTTGAAATCCTTTATTTTGAATCTTATTTTAAACCATGATTTTTTATCATAAAATAGGGTAAATTATTGTCTTAGTTCAATACTTCCTTGTTTTAATTCTCAAAAATAATGTTTCCTTTATTAATAATTAGTTTTACCTTTACATTAGTCTTATAAGTTTCATATTACCCTTATGTCATATTGGAATTACCCTTATGTGAGCTATATAATTTTTTGATACCCTTACATGATGTTATAATATATCTTTACACAAGTTTTATAAACCCTTACACAAGTTTTATCTAACTTTATGAAAGTTTTATAATTTATTCCTTACCTTTACATAGTTTCATTTTACCCTTATGTATGAATCTTCATACACTTATTCAATGTATATAAATTTTTTTTACCCTTATAAAAAATATTAAAAGTTTTTTTTTTTCCTTACACAATATATAAAAAAATTACCCTTGTGTTACCCATACTCAAGTTCGTTACAAATGTAATTTTCTTTAAGTCTATTCTACTGACACTAGTTCAAAATATTCTACCATTTCAAGGATATTAATATCACTAGTTTACACTACTACCACTAGATAAGATTTCCAACTTATAGTACATTTATAGGACCATTAGTTCAAAATTTTCTCCCACTAGAAGAGTCTATTATAGCTAGTACAGATCTTCTACTACCAGAAAAAATGTTCTATAATCAATTTAAGTTTTCTACCATTATTTCAAACTTGTTATCGCTATGAATTTTATACTACCATTAGTTGAAGCATTCAAATCCTATACTGGTTCTCCTGCTATTAATGTTAGTTCATATTTGATACCACCATAAGTGATCTACTACCTTAATGATGAATTCTCCATGACCAGTGCTTTTTCTACTACCATTCTAAATATGTTACTGTTAGATAAATTCATTACAACCAGTTAAAATTCTGCAACTATAGTTGTTTGTAATTAAAATAAAAATAATTATTCCAATGGATATTTTATGAAATTTAATGTAATATAGAGATATTAGGATTTATGAATTTTTACTCATAAAATGGATATGAAACTACATTAAATAGAAATTCATACTTTCAAGAATTTATTCTCAAAACGAGTATTTATTTTATTTTATTATTATCTTATAATAAATAATTCATGATTCCAAAAAGATATAAAACCATAGTATCCCCTCACACACAAAGGGTGGTTGGTCACTTTCTTCTAATAAATAACAATATGAGATTAAATACAAATTCTAAAAATAAAAAGGAAATTATAATGATTCATATGACACTTTTTTTAGGAAAAAATAAGAACCTTATGAAGAAGGTTTGAAGTAACATCAAGGATAGATTTCAAGACAATCTAAAAGAAGAAGAATATCATTCTTGATCATCTCTTACTTGATCAAATAAGGAAAAACTATATAAAATTTTCTTACTCTTTCTTTCATATTCTTTATTTTATTTACATTTGAGTTGTGCTTACATTAACTATTTATTCCTTAAAAACAATATTATCTGTTGTATTGGATAATACTCTTATATTTTCTTCACATTAATTATATAAATTTTTTCCCATGAATAACTATGGAAGAGGTTGTGTGTATCTTGGACTACCTATGTGAATGTATAAATGTAAAAAACCCAATCCAGATTGTAAAAAAAAGTTTATTGGTCAATAAATGTGCTTGGAATTGGGTGACTATAAAGTGGAGAGGATTAGGTCTTTCCATGAGATTGAATCTCTTATTTTTATTTTTTTTGTGTTATTTAGTTTTTTAATATAGTTTGAAAATTAACATATTTTTTAAAAACTATTTATTAAAAAAATACTTTGATAAGTATCTTTAATCAGTGTTTTATATATATATTTTGATCTAAATACATTTTTCTCAAAGGTTTAAGATATATTAAATTTGTTTTAATTGGGTTTTTATTGAATCCTTGAGGTATCTTTTGAAAATAACAAATTATATATTTCTACTGTTTTAATTAACTGGTATATTTTAGAAGTAGAATGAATTTTTTTTATATAGTTTTTAAACAACAAAAATTATTGAATACTAAATTTACCCCTTATTGTATACACCACACTGACCAAAAAATTTCACCTCTAGGTTAACTACTCACCTACTAAGACAAAATGATTATTTCCCACCACCTTTCTTCTAACATTGAACCATGTTTTCTATGAAAAGAACTATAAAGGAGATATATGTACTTAATAGGAGAAACAGCCTTACAATGTTATCTTTTATAGGATTTGTCACCTAAAATCAAGAAAAACCCAACACATGGGAATCATTAAGTACTAAAATGCATATATAAACTTATTAACATGAGCTATAATATCCTCTATGGTGAGATAAATACTTCGTATTATAGAAAGTGTATGTTCCTTGAGTTTGGGTCCTTAAAAGGGCCAATCATCATTATCATGATCAATTATGAGTGGTACTTTGATAGGTATAGACCTATATTTCGTTGATTTATGACTTTATAATGAAGTATCACATGGTGAAGTATCACCATTAAGAGTAATTAAAAATTATTAATTTGTTATTAATGCAAAAAAAAGATATAATTATATAAGATGTTATTTGAATTAAATAATTATCTATTACGGTAGTAGTATAGCTATCATAAGAAAGAATGTCCATATATTATTCCATGGACTATAGGATGTATATATGATCATGTTATCAAGACATGTCAAATTAATAATGTTTTTAGAGATGATTTATAGTATAGGGTATTCCCTAGGTCATTCCACAATGAGATTTGAAGGTTTAAAGTTTGAAAATTAAATAATCTTTATAAAAAACTAAAAAGGGGTATTTTAAAATAGTTGGAAGAATAAAATTAAATAAAAATCACTTATGTTGATTAAATACGTTTATGAAATGATTTGAGTTTTAATATGAGTATGAGAAGCTGATAATTTTATGTTTTCTATATATAATAGAATGATTACAGTTTTCAAAGTAAAATTTGGTTTAATAAAATTCTTTATTTTAGGGTAACCAAGATCTTGATTCTGAACTTTCCCTTTAAAATGGTGCACTTAGAACCAACCCTTGACACAAAAAACACTTTTTTGAGGTTTATATATTATATATTGAATGAGGAATAGCAAATAATAGTGAGATATAAAGTGTGTGTGAGATAAAACAATACCATTGTGTTTTCCAATTTGAACAACATATGATTCCCACTTAATATCTCAAACCAATTGGTTAATAATTGAAAAGTGTTTCATTCAATAAAATTATACAATTTATTTAAATAAGAAACATGTTAAAATACAACTTAAAAAATTTCAATAAAAATTAAATAAAACAATAAAAAAATTGTTAGAACTACCTATTCATGTGTGTATCTCCGTTTCAATAACTTACCATTATTTTTCTCACAATTAAGAATAAAAGGAAGATCTTATAAAACATTTACTTGATCCTTTATCTCCCTTGGTGGATAGGAAGATTCAAGATTTATAATATGATTAGATAAACCCTATAACTCTCAAAAAAATTTATAAATTATCTACCTTAGTCAAAAATAAAAATGAGTTACCTTGGGTTCTAATTTATAGTCAATGAGAGGTCATGATTATTTCATAGAAATTTTGAAATAATAATTGTGGCTTGGATGTGGACAAGTAAATGGCTTTCTATTGACTTTGAAAAAACTGATGAATTGTTTTAAAAAATCCTTATTATATCCCTATAAAATATGGTAGAAATTGGACTTCAATATTGGGATCTATTTTTTAAATATTGATCTATAATCTTGACTAAGAATAGTTTGTATTTTGTTGACAAATCGCATCATTTGGGCCACCAAAATGATGAAATCGGTTTAGATTAATTCTAAAGAGGTGTAAAAAAAAATTTATTAATCCACCCAACAAAAATAATCCATATTTTATTGATATATATTTCAAAAGTTTAAAATAAGTTCACAGGTATATTTTATCTTCAATTCAGTTTGGCCCATTTTCCTTCAACTTCATTTAGGGATCCCCAAATAACCTCTACCGAAAATGTAAATATAAAAAAAAGTGAAATTTACCTTCTTTGGAATTATTTAAAATTATCTCATTTAATAAAATGATAATTATAATTGAATATAATATTTGTAATATACAATATAAAAACTATTTAACATAATGGTATAAGGGTGGAATTAAATAGTGAATCACAGTGCTTTCACACCCTCAAACCTAAACATTTTCACTCTTAGAAAATATCATTCTTGAAATGATGCATGAAGATATTACCTATTTCATGATGATTTAACAATGAGAGTAAATTTAATTCATGGTTCTAATTTTATAAATGAAAGTACCACACCAAGTACTAAATATTGGTAAATATAGAAATGAGTGTTTCATAAATTGTATTAGAAAAAAAGTCAAGGATATATAGGATATTCTCCCTATAATGTAAATCTATGAGTCAAACATACCACTAAATCCATATATCTATGTTTTATAACCATTTAATGGTAATATTTCTAATTTTTATCAAGTTAATAGAGTTTATTTTAAAAAAAATTACTTCTAGGATCCTTTCTAATGAACCTTCATTATACCATTTGCAATAAAATTTCAAAACCCACTCATTGAAGAATTTCTGAAAGTAAAACCTTAATACCCTAAACATGGTATCACCAGATTTGGTAAATTTCATCACCCCCTTATTATTTATTATTTATTTATTTTATTATTATTTTTTCTATTTTTTGTGTACAATAATCTAATAACAAATAAACATGCATACATAAATATTGTAAAGTAGTGAAACTAGTCAAATAAGGAACTAATGTGTGGAAAAACCATTTTTAAAAACTGATTAACATTAATCTAACTTATATTTACCTTCAATTAAGTAGAAAAGGTTTACATTTCTTGGTTATGGGTAACGAGGTGTAAAGATATTAATTGTCATGATTTTCCCAAAATATACCTACATAGAAAGTATCAACATCTTAAAGGTTTTCTAGAGAAAAAAATGACCATATAATTGAAAAATAAACAATTATACAAAAATTTCCCATTATTGTTACAATAATTCTCAAACTCATATACCATCAGTGAAATAAGTTTTCTTTAAATGTTAAAAAATGTGAAAAATTAAAATTTATTATGAATTTACAATAAATTACATGATAAAATGGTCATTTAATATGATTATTCTGGAAAAAAAATAAAAAATAAATAAATAATAAGAATAAAAAAACCAAAAATAACATGCGTTAATCAAAAAAGATAAATAAAATGAATAAAAAAATCTAATGAACTTAAGAAAGAATCCTCCCATCCCCACCCCTCACACGCCTAGAATTTGTAGTTTCCTCACTTTAATTAAAGGTAATATGGGATGGAATGATATAACCTTATGGGTTTCGTAGATATATGGATTCATGAAGGGGAAGTTTCTCTACAAGGGACTCTGAAATGATTTCGTGGAAGTGATTTATCTGATTCCCATGGATAATGAATGATTCTTGTGTTTCTTTATTTTTAACTTGCACAACCTCAAAAGTATTGACATTAGTAACATTTTATGGGTCAAACCAAAAGGAATGAATCTTAAAAGGGTGTAACTTTCTCTTTTCATTTTAAAGGAAGACCTTCAACCTAGTTTGGAACTAATAATGAAGCATGAGGTGATCATGGGTATCCTTATTAATTCCCTTTCAGATTTGAGCGTTCTTAACTGAATCACTTCATAATTATTCCAATCCTAAATCTATAATTTCCTTTGATAACCCACACAAAAATTAATATAATTTCAGTTTTTAATGATTAAATAGGCCCAATAATTTATCTCTATGGGGATTGATAACTCTTTCTGAATACAATTAGATATGGTTACATGCCAATGGGAGTTTTCAAAGAAGCATAATAAGAACACAATGAATCATTGAGTCTAACAGTCCAATTTTTTTATGAGGTTAGACCATTTTTTTAATAATTTGTATACATACTTATTAAAAACATTTTCATACCCATTGGTTTGGTGGTGATAATCTATAAAAACTCTATGTTTGACCCCATAAGGATGCAAAAGTTCATTCATTGTGTGGTTGTAGAAATAACATCCTTGGTCACTAATAATGAACCTTGTAAATCCAAAACAATACAATATTTGGGTACTCAAAAATTACATAACTAATTTTTATTCATCAATCCTTATGGCTCAAGATTCTACCTATTTAATAACATAATCATCTTCTAAAAGAATGTATAATTTTCCAAATGACTTATAAAACATCCTTATAAATTCAATGACCTATGCACAAAAAATTTCATTGAAAAAAAAGGGTTTTTATGTAATTCCATTTATTTTAGATATATTATATATCCTTTTATAATTTGTAAAATCTCTAAAAAGTCATGGTAATTACAAAATAATTTTTTCCAACATAGACAAGAATTAAGGAGAATTTGTGCCGTTCTTAGGGGACCAAATTAACCACCACATGAAAGAGTGCGGTTGAATTATAAATCATCATATCACTTGGTCATTACATATTTTTCCTAAATAGTTTTCATCCAAAATTTTATACCACAACTCACTTTAAAGTCTTCTAATTAGTTTTTATTTTAAATTATAGGTTCCTATGAGGTAATTAAAATGTTTAAAAAGCTAGTAAATCTTGGTATGGTAACATGAACAATATACAAGTGATCATTGGGGAAGGTTTCCAAAATTTTGGATTTATTATATGATTATATGTCACAGTTAATGGGAATACTATAAATATATTCAATAAAAAAATTTCTACTCCTCATTTATTCCCATTTTTGCTAGAAAACTTTTAAAGTCGAAGAATCCATTTAATAGGAAAGGGTTATCTTAGGCTTACTCAAAAAATATTTAATGGTATAATTATCATAAAATTCCACCACTTTATACCCATATATATACAAACAAAATTTTTCTAAAGAAAATATTATGTAAAAAAATCCTTTTCCAATTGTGACACAGTTCACATGTGTTAGATCTAGATTGTGAGCCATATAAAAAATTACATGAAATGTATGATCTAATTATTATTAAATTATATCCTTAATAGTATAGTTTGATTAATCACACCTGATTTCAAAGGGTAAATCCAACCTTGGTGTTTGGATGATTGGTGTTTAAGTGAGAAAATTTTTCAATCCAATGAATTCGTTTTTATAATTTTCATCAAAAACAAAGTTAACAAAATTTTGAAACATTTTGGGATATGGGAAAGAAATTTTACTATAAAATTTAATAAATAAATGAGAAAAAATAGCATTACACAAAAATGAATCCACACGCTAAACATAATTTTCATAGGGTAATAATAAAAACCATCAATTTTTGACTTCTAAACCTAGATAACCTCCCAATTAATAACATGACCCCAAAAAATGCTATGTTCCACCATAAAATGAAATTTATTATAATTTAAAATAATATTATTTTTTAATGCATCGATGAAGAATAGAATGGATATTATAAAAACATTAAATAAAATGTTAACCATAAATAGTGAATCTTCCATAAATACCTCCATGGAATTCTCTAGTTCATCCAAGAAAATACTAACCATCCAACACTGGAAAGTACCAGTAGTATTACATAGGCCTAATGGAATCCTCATATATGAAAATATACCAAGTCTACATGTAACATTTATCTTTTACTAATCCTGAGGGGCTATATGTATTTGGAAGTATCTATAGAATTCCTCAACGAAATAGTAATGAGACTTACCCACCAACCTTCCAAACATTTGGTTAACAAATAGTAATATAAATTTTTTCTTTCAAGTGAAATGGTTAATCTTGTGTTATTTTATATGAACTCTTTATCTATTTGGCACTATAGTTAGAACCCTTTCATTATGATCATTATGAATAATCATAATACCAATATTTTTACAGATAATTTTTATTAGACTAGTCCATTTATGATCATAGATATTATACATATGATCCTAGATATTAATATTTTCCTTACCTTCTTTTTGAAAATGTCAAGGAGGGTGGGTTTTAGTTGAATTTCAGGTTACCTTAATAATTTAGAGTCATATTAAAAGATAATTAAATGCATTTTTATGGATGGTATAATTCTAGGGATATCATTAAATGTCAATCCTATTTCAATTTTAGACTCTCTTAAAATATCGATAAATTGTATTTCATGCTCTAAATAGAGGTTATTGGAAATTATAATAGTTTGTCAGTAAACACCCTCAAAGAATTTATATTTTAATTTACTTAGAAGTGGTTTTAATTTAATAAGAGGTGGGTTGAGAAAATAAGGAAATTATTTTTCAGGAATATTCTCATTTATACAATCTTTCCTTTCACTATTTCTCTCCTCAGTGGTATAATCAATATCAATGGTATTTCTTGGATTATTAAAGTTATCAAAACACCCAATATATAAGAAATAATAAATATAAAAACATACAAGAAATTTCTCAAGACCATTACAATAATAAACAAATGAATCATTACCCATCATTCCTATCAAAATAAAAAACTTAGAAAGGGGAACATGTGAATGAAGAGACGTTTTGTGTGGAAAAAAAGTACATCAATTAAATTAATTAAGGGAAGGTAATTATCTTCTAAGGGATGATTCATAAAATCAAGGATTTTTAAGTGAAAAATAATTCCATCAACTTCATAAATAATGTACCATTTTTTATATTAAATAATTTTGATTGTTTTTAAAAAAGGTCTCTATGACAACCCTGCTTTTATTTCACACTTAAAAATGATTTATTACATAAACTTCACTTGATATAACAAATAAGATTGAGAGGTCTATTGTCTTTGGGGATTAGGATCATTCCATAACAACATAAAACATAAAACATAACATCTTATTGAAAACTTCCTTAATATGACCACTACATTCCCTCTACTTAGAATTGCATTGGATAACCTGAGGACATGCATAAAAAAAGGGTCAGCTATAAATCCCAGTAAGGTAATGAACAAATAATAACATGAGGAATACAATAAATGTTAGACAATAGGCATATAAATGGAACACACGAGAAACATTAACATAAAGTCGTGATAAAGCATGATAATCATAACATGGACATGTGGTAACAACACTTAACATAGAATTAGCATGAGTCAAGGCTCATTGCACATGGAGCATGAGTAACCCCTCATTGCACATGAAGAACGAGTAAACCCTTGTTTCACTTGAATTATAATGATTTAATACTAACTTCACATGACGTATAATAATATTATACTTTACCCAGTGCATTAGAGTGCTATCAGGGTGCACCCTTCTTAAACATTTCATTTCATGCATAAGTGTGCCACATGGATCATAAAACATAGATTCATTAAATATCATCATTTATTCCACAATAAATTAATGTTTAATTCATACATGAAACTCTATAATCAATAAGTAAATGTTCATAAAGTTGAACACCCTTGATAGAGACATGGTTATTGTATTCACTACACAGTGATGTTGTCTTGGAAAAATGCGGTGCAATTTCTGCAGCATAACGGCATGACATAAGGATTCACAAAAATGGTTAATGAGAGATAAAGGGGTGTCTCATAATATGTACATGAAATGGATAGTAAGGGTTCATATATATACATGTCCCAAAAATTGTAATTGAATATAGATTCATGATACAAAATAATTTCTTAAATGTAAATGAGGAGAGAGAAATTCCTTTGGGAATTTCAGCATAGTAACGGGTGTACATGGGAGGAATTTTATGATAAAAAAAGGGGTATCCCATAATTCAAAAATAAAGATAGCAGTATGGGTGAGTTTAAAAACCATACCCCCAAAATTTATAATTGAAATTAAAATGGAATGACAACTTAAAGAAAATTTGACAAAAATGAGAAAGGAGAAAAAACGTTACTTGGAAGTGTGCTTTCAAAGGCTTGGGAGAGGCTTGAGAGAGAATTCATGGGAGGTTGGGGTGCCTTGGGAGGATTATATAGATATTTTGGAAGAGTTTGGACGAACTAAAAAGGCATTTAATGAAGAGTAAGTGGGATATTGGGTGGTTTTATATAAGAAAAGAGAAAGAATTCTTTATTATTTGGGTTTGGGACACCTCACATTAAACTAATCAAAACCACAAACCAGCCCATGTTTTTTCCCATGGTTTTTTCCAAAGTGGATTGGAAAATAATATTTTATAAGTTCAAAGACCTAACATCTTAAAATTATAGGGTTGATTATGTGGAGTTGAGTAACACTCTCAAGGAAAATCTTTTAAAAAGTGAAAATGTTTTATAACTCTTGGAGGGTCCACTAAAGCTTTGTAAAATAAATCAAACAAACCCAAAATCATATTATTTTAATGTTAAAACATATATTGTCCGAACATAATTTTTATAGTATTTTATTACAACACTATTGGGTCATTATGATGTCATAAAACACATTATATATTTAAATGGTATTTAATTTTTACCTAGAAAATTAACTATCTCAGAAAATTATAAAAAATTCGCCATTGGATAATTTAGACATCCTGATTCCAAAAATAATATTCATTTTATCTAAATAATTTTTTAAATATTTGAATTTTTAATTTTTAAATAAAAATCGACATTTATCAAAAATTCATGGGTTTTAACAAAAACAGCTTTCAAGCCTTAATAAAAATTAAAATTACATTCATAAAATTATACATTAATTTATATTTAATAAAAAGTAGTTTAATAATAATAATAATTTTATAATAAAAAATTATTTAATTAAAAAATCTATTAATTCATCAAAATAGATTTCCCAGTAGAATATTAGCTAAAAATACAAATTTTACTTCAAAAACTATTTACAAAGTAACAATAATAACATGAATGTATATTCATTATTATATAAAAAATTCATGTAATCATAGTTATAAGGTCTTGTTACATAAACTTTTATAACACCCGCATAAGACCTTAGGGTAATGTGTGTGATGGTGACAAACTCTTGGGGTGGCTCAGATAACATTGCTCGGGTGGTAATCTCCTCAACTTCCACTTCTCTCATAGGTGGTTCCTCTTGAGCTTAATGTATTCAAGCTCAGATTGGTCTTGGTCAAGAGAGAAGCCCAAAGATTCCACCTCCTTTCTGAGCTCTGATAAATGGGATTCGTATGGGGCAAGTCAACTGGATGAGGACATCGGTTCCTTTGTCTGAGTAAATTGGATTCGTTAAAGGCCTATATTTATACTAATCATGTGATAACTATTCAACGGCTATATTAGCAATGGTCACAATTCAAAACGGTATCCAAAAACATACAAACAATGAAGCTCACATTTAATATAAATATTTTACATAATAATACATTTAATTATATCAAGAGGAATTTCTCTTAATGAAATTTTGGGTTATTACAATCTTCTCCCCTAAGAAATTTTACCCATGAAATTTCTTTTTAAGATAATAAATCAGATGTGGGTAACTCTACTTCATCACTTCTTCTAATTCCCACATCGCTTCTTCAAACTTGTTATTTTTTTACAACACCTTGACGAGGGGCATTGTCTTATTTCGTAGAAATTTTTCTCTACAAACTAAGATCTTCACTAGTTTCTCCTCATAGGAAGGATCATCCTTTAGATGTAATACCTCTGAAGAGAGTACATGTGAAAGGTCCGGTATGTACTTTCTAAAGAGGTATACATGAAATAAATCATGTACTTTGGCCATTGTAGGTGGAAGTTCTAGTCGATAGGCCACAACCCTGACACGATCAAGAATCTCGAAGGGGCTGATGTACCTAGGACTTTACTTCCCTTTCTTTCCAAACCACATGACCTTCTTCCACGAAGATATGCGTAGAAATACCATATATCCAACTTTAAACTCAAGGTCTCATCGAAGGTTATCTGCATAACTCTTCTGTCGACTATGGCCTGCCTTGATATGCTTCTAAATAGTTTTCACCTTCTATACCATTTCATCAACCATTTCTCATCCCAGCAGCTTAGGCTCACTGACTTCATCCCAACATGAAAATGTTCTGCACCTCTTCCCATATAGGGCTTCATAAGGTTCCATTCATATTATCAAGTGGAAACTGTTATTATAAGAGAACTAAACTAGAGGAAGATCTTGATCTCATCCTTTTTTAAGTCCATTGAGAACGCTCTCAATATGTCCTCAAGTGTTTGGATAGTCCGCTTGAATTGGCCAATAGTTTGAGGATGATAATCCATACTGAAGTTCAGCTCAGTATCCAGAGCATATTAAAAATTCTTCCAAAACATAGAGGTGAATCTTGGATCTCGATCAGATACAATAGATAGAGGTACTCCATGCAGTCTTACCTATTCACTGATATATATCTGTTTTAGTTGATCCAATTCCATATCCTCCCAAATAGAAATGAAGTGTATAGCCTTTGTAAGATGATCCACAAAAACCCAAATTTCATTGTTGTCTTTGGATGTCTTGGGAAGTCCGGTGACAAAGTCCATGGTGATGTTCTCTCATTTCCATTCTGGTATGGGCAATGGTTGTATCATCCCCTTCGACTTCTACCTCTCTGACTTCACTTGCTGACACACCAAGAACATTGATGTATATTCAGATATATCCTTCTTCATATTATCCCACAAATAATGTTCTCATGGATCTCGATACATATTGGTGTTTCTTGGGTGAATAGAGAAATTTTAACTATGTGCATCATCCAAAAGTTCCTTCTTCAGCTCTGGACTTGATGGAACATATAGTCTTTTCCCAAATCTCATAGTTCCTTCTTCATTAACATTAGAATCTGAGTATTTCTCAATTCTGATAGCTTCAACTTTTTTCTAAATTCCCACATCATCCTTTTGAGCATTCTTTAACCTTTCCAAAAGAGACGGTTGAGCAATCATTTGTGAAAGGATTGATGATTTTCCCTTATTTATGATTCCCATGTCCATCTTCATCAAATCTAAGACGATTGGATCCTTCCCAATTCTCATCATTGATAGAATCATTGGGTCCTTTCTACTTAGAGCATCTACCACCTTGTTTTCTTTCCCAGGGTAGTAATGGATTGAACAGTTATAGTATTTTATCAACTCTAACCATCTTCATTGGAGCATGTTCAACTCTTTCTGTGTGAATATATACTTGAGGATTTGGTGGTATGTATATATTTCACACTTCTCCCCAAAGAGATAGTGGCGCCAAATTTTCAAAGCGAAGATCACTACCGCCCGCTTGAGGTCATGTGTTGGATAGTTTTATTTATGAACTTTCAATTACCTTGAAACATTGGCAACGAATTTTTCATTTTTCATCAACACACATCCCTGGACCTTCTTCGAAGCATCACTAAATACCACAAAAATTTCTCCTCTTGTGGTTAAAGGGAGCATGGGCGCAATGATAAGCCTCCTTTTCAACACCATGAAGCTTTATTCGCATTCATAAATCCAAGAACACTTTACTCCCTTCTGAGTTATCTTGGTAAGAGGTTTGGACAACCATGAGAAATTCCTCACAAATCGTCAATAATATCCAGCTAACCCCAAGAAGCTACAGATATCCATTACTGATGTTGGCCTTGTCCATCCCTCAATTGCAACTATTTTGGATGGATTCACAAATATCCCATTGATTATGATGATATGGCCCAAAAATTAGACCTCTTCAACTAGAACTCACACTTTTTGTACATTGCATAGAGCTTCTTCTTTCGCAAGGTCTCTAGTATTGTTCTTAGATGCTCCTCATTATCCTCCTTGGTTTTGGAGTATATTAGAATATCATCTATAAAGACTATTACAAATTTGGCAAGGTAATCTCTAAAGACTCTATTCATCAAGTACATGAATGTTGATAGATCATTGGTGAGTCCGAAAGGCATTACTATGAATATATAGTGCTTGTATCTTGTACGAAAAGTTGTCTTGGGGATATCTTCCTTCTTCACCCTTAATTTATTATATCCCGACTGCAAATCCACCTTGGAGAATTATTGTGATCCATATAGCTGATCGAACAAGTCATCAATTCATGGGAGAGGATACTTGTTCTTTATCCTGAATTTGTTAAGCTCATGATAATTGATGCAAAGGCGCATTGAACCATCCTTTTTCTTGATGAAGAGGACTAGTGCACCCCATGCTAAAACACTTCAGAATATAAACCCTTTATCCAGATTCTCATGTATTTGTTTCTTCATCTCCTCAAGCTCCAAAACATCCATTCTATATGAATTCTTGGATATTGGAAACTCCCCAGGTATAAGATCAATTGAGAATTCAACATCTCTTCTAGGAGGAAGACCAGGCAATTCCTCAGGAAACACTTCAGTGAATTCCCTCACAATAGGCATGTCTTCAAGGATGGTTTATTCCATGGACTCAATAATCTGAGCCAGATATGCGTGCTCATAGGGCAATAATATCCATGCTTAAGATGATGGATCTAAAGAAGATTCATCCTTCTCCTTGAACTTTTAAATAATCGGGGGTCGATTCTCTACATAGAGAGTGATTTCCCTCTCACGGAAATTTATTTTTGGCTCTATATAAAGAAAGTCAATCCATGTCAATAATTGTATCAAATTCCACCAAATAGAGTATGATGAAGTTTTATGGGAAGTTCCATCCACAGATTATGACAGGAGAGGAGTTATATTCATGGGATGCAATGATTGCCCCATTTGTCGTACTCACCAATATCTTCACTTCCATGATTTGTGGTGGTGTTGGGATTGTTCTACTAAAATTTCAGGATATAAAATAATTCATAGAACCTGAATCAAAAAGTATGTTTGTTATTCTTGAATGAATAACTAGCGTACCTGTCAACACTTCATTGTCGGGGTTCACTTCGGCAGTAGTGATGGAAAAAGCTCACCCTTGCTGCCACGGAGGTTATTGGTTTCCTCCAAAAACCATTACCTTAGGGAACTAATTTGTAAGGTTCCCTGGTTCTTAGTAGTTGTAGCAATTAACAATGCATTGAGGTTCGAACGGAGAGTTCCTATCCTCTGTTGCAGCCACAGGTTTTTCTTACTGACAGTTAATAGCCAGATGCCCTTCTCTTCCACACCTAAAGTGTTTCCTTGTACCCTTCAAGAAATTTATGGGGTGCTTCTTTCCCCACCTTTGGCAAGTGGGGTGATTGATATTCTTAGAACCGTTGGATTTATCTATCAGACCACCAGCATTGAAGTCCACCTTATGCTTCTTATCCCCATGATACCACTGAGATTCTCTGATCTATATTTTGACCTTGAGGGTACATCGAAAAATTTCCTCATAGCTGTTGAAGTCATGGATTGTCAGCGCTTTTATTAGGCTAGGTTTCAGCCCACCAATTAACCATTCAACCATTCATTCAGGGGTAACGACAAAGCCAAAAGCATATTGTGCAAGCCTTGTGAATTTTTCTCATATGATCTGACAGATTCGTCATCTTTTTTTTCTGAGGGAAAGGAAGTCCCTTTTCATATTAACCTGGAGGGTGCAGAGAAAATATTTATCGAAAAACATTTTTTGGAAATCCTTCCATTCCAGTGCCTCGATATCCTCCTCAGGCTTCATATTTTTATCAATGTCTTCCATTGATTAGCTTCACCCTCTATATGATAAACATCTAGAAGAACCTTATCTTTTTCAGAACATTAAAGGATGGATAAGATCTTTTCAATGGAATTGATCCATTTTTAGGAGATTGATGGATCAGATAATCCATTAAAAGTAGGAGGCCTTTGTCTCATGAAGCTCTCGATTGAGACTTGTTCATTATTAGGGGGGTTGAACGTTTCTCTTGACCCATGTTTCTATTCAAATCTTGAGTTAACTGAGAGATAAGCGTGACAAAGTTTGTGTTTCATTCTCCCATCAGATTGGGCATCATATTAGAATAGTCATTGCAATGATATTCACATCCGTTGTTATCTCGAGTCCTCCTATTACTGACCGTTGGCCGGAAAAAAAATAATTTTGGGGGTAACACAAAAAAGGGTAATCCAAAGACAAAAAATGGATGACTTATAAAAAGATTTTATTTCCTTAACTTATGAATCTATTGGCTTCAGTATATGTTATCCATGATCTACTTTCTAACATATATTCTTAGGTAATTCTTTTTTTAATCCCTTAATAGTGGTTTATACTAAGCATGTAAATTTACCAAAGCGTATCACTCGGGTGTCTCGTAACCAAGAATTCAAAAATTCCCGTTATCATGCACCAGTTCCTATTCTAGCATATCTCAAAGCGGTGTTTTTGGATTTTACCCCTAGGATACATCTATGCCAGAGCCGCCTCTACCTGCTCGTATCTAAATAGGAATGTATTTTCTTGATAACCCACTTACTCAATACTTACCAAAACTTAGGGATGTTTTTTTATATTTAGTATTTTCCCTAAGGTTTTCACTAGGGTTTTCTAATCCTAATCCAAAAAATAAATAAACCAATCCTCTGATACCAACTATGAAAATCCAGCATTTATTTTACACTTAAACATGAATTATTACATAAAATTTACTTTATACAACATAGAAGATCGATATGTCTAGTGGCTTTGGGGATTGGGATCATTACATAACAACTTAAAACATAAAATGCAACATATTATTGAAAAATTACTTTACATGACCACTATATTCCCTCGTACTTAGAATTGCATTGGATAACCTGAGGACATTCATAAGAAAAGGATGAGCTATAAAGCCCAGTAAGGGGATAAACAAGGAATAACATGAGAAATACAATACATGTTAGACAATAGGTGTAACACCCCGAGATTTTATGAGAAATTTTTTTTTAATTGATATCTTGTGTTGTATGCTACACAAAGATTATCTTGCGCTATACGCAACACCGTATTAGCTTACAGTATACACAAACACTATTCTAGACTTAGGTTTCATGCCAGAGCAACCTTCCTCGATAGCGTGTGTTGTACGCAATACCGAGTTCCACTAAATGAGATATTACTATAATATTATTATGAACTTGTTGTTATGAATAGTAATACCCACTTTTTGAAATTTTATAAATTTTATCATTCAAAATGGAATTCATTTTTGGATTCGGAATATCGAAATTATCCTAGGGTGAAGTTTTGGTATTTTTTTGAAAACTTTCAATTTTTGATGAATAGTGAAAACACTGGGTTACTATTTAAAAACCGACTTTTTATTTAAAAAATTATTTATTTTATTTAAATTTATTTTTTATCAAAATTGATACAGAATACACATATAAGTTCAATGTAATTCATTGAAGTAATTTTATAATAATTTAAGATATATAAAAATTTTATTGAACTTTTCACCGTCCTTTACCTACCTCCTAGGAACTTTTTGCAGACATACATAAAACAGAATTTTATCTCTTCTGTGAGTGGAATTTTGAAAATTTGAGAGACACGGTTAATATCAAGGAGTAAAATGTGGTTCAATAAGATAAAAATAATTTTTGTTGAATAGTAACTTTTTACTTTTATTTACCACGGTTAAAAGTAAATATGGTAATTAAGGGTAAAAATGTTATTATTATTACCCTAAAACATGTCATAATTCTATTGGATAAGTATAATTCATCCAAAAACAACCTTAGGAGTATAATATTATCATTTAGGTTCACTTGGATTAGATTAGGACATTTATTATTATTTAATTCAAAGAAGAGTTAAAAGAGTTAAAATCAAAGTTTAATAACTAAAACATTTTTAATATAGGGTTATACATAAGATAAATTAAAATATAAATATTCATTATAAATATAAAAAGATTACCTACATAATGGTATTTTATTTATAATTTTTAGACATTAAATAATTTATGTTATTTATGACACAATGTTGATGTAGTAATTACCTTATTAATGAAATATTAACATAATTGATGTTATAAATATACAAATAAATGTAATTTGAGACTATTTATGAATTCCACTTATTTTATAGGTTATTAAGACATTTTATTATTGATTCAGTTAATTTTTTTTGAACTAATCATGTAGTTATGATTTTCACAAAAATCAATTACCAAATAGTGTCAAAATTGACATAAAATAGTTTATAAAACAAAGATTATATTATTAATTGTTATTATATTCCAAAAAATATAAGGTTTGTCCAAATTACTTAGATAAGGTTATATATATTAATAATGAACCACTTGGGGTTCTTTTGTCTTGTTATAGTAAGTTTATTAACCATATAGTGTAAGAAAACAAGAGGACATGGTAAAGGTTAAATTATTTAACTTAGAGTTAAGTCTAAATGATAAGGTTAAAATAGTAACCTAAACTTGTCTAAAACCTATTGGTTGAGAGGATTTAGACCCATATCCACTTTATCTTCTAAATAAATCAATTTGGAGCTATTATAAACCGAATATGACTTCATTATAAAATAATATTTTATGTTTTTTCTAAGGTGCCCCTCTCCTCCCTTATAAAAGGGCACCTCCTCCCTCTTTTCTTTACACAATTTTGAGCCTTCAAGCTTGGAAAAACCCAACCCATTTCCATTATCAAATTACCTAGAAAAATTATACAGGTTCTGGTATCCTCAAAAGACCAACTCTAGTGCCTTAAGAGAAGGCTTAAAGAGGTGTGTCGAAGAAGAGGTAATCTCTTCTACCGATTCTTTCAAGTTTCTTTCTTCTTCAACTTTTTCTTCTTTAGTTGTTTCATTATAAACTAATAACATCAGTATCACTAATATACTTATATGTTATTATAAATATGAAACAGCCCCATCTCACCTTCTATCCATCCTACGGGAAATAAAATCACCACGCGTGGGTACGTACGGAATACCGTCTCCACGCCGTGGTGTAATCTCTTTTTCCACCACCACCTTACTTGTATGGGTATAATGGTGTGAAGAATAACTATGTATAGTTATTATAAAATCATATTTATTCTGAGATATTATATCATCCACTACAATTCAATTCAATAATTATGGGAACAATATCATCTCTCGTGCGTACGTACGGATTACCGTCTCCACGACGCGATGAGATTCATTCTCCATGTTAACCAATCAAGAATGATTATAAAGTATTTATAGTGAATAATAATGAAATATATAAAATAATTAAGATACAGGATTTATTTAAATTTATATATATATATATGTCATCTACTTACTTCCATTCTAGTCAATAAGGAAAAGAAAACAGCGTTCATGCGTACGTACAGCCTACCGTCTCCATGAACGGTGTATTTCATTTCATTCATCTATATATTATATGTATATATATAATGAATATATATGATATATAAATAATAATTTAAATTCTAAAAGTAAGTAAATCATGATATAAGTGATAATAGTATCAAGAACAACAAGTCCAAACCCATACGATAAATAAAACGATTTTTACCCAAAACGCTGCTTTAACATGGAATTTACAAAAGAATGGGTAATATAAAGCTATAAGTGAATCATATATGATATCATAACAATGAATATGATTCTGTAATATTTCAATGACATTATTTAAATCATTATACAGGAGGTTCGGATACGTATGAAGCATATCGGACCTAAGGTAAGGGATAATTTTTCAATCCCATTTTTATTCGAGATTGTTTATACGTAAGTATTTACTAGGTTTATATTTTTCATCCATATCCATAAAAATGTTATTCATAAAGTGTTTAATATTTTTCCATGTTTTTTTAATTTCATTTTTACCCCTCTTTGACTTTTACTTTGTGTTATGGAATGAATATTTCTTTTGTTTACCATATGTGGTACTTTTTTACTTTTCTGACAAAAGTACAAGGAGTATTTTTTTTAACTTATACAGAATGAATGAATTTTTACAGTTTTATAATGCCTAATTCTCATGAAGCTTACTCTACAAGTTTTCGTGGTTATTTTCAATAATATACTTTTCTTTTAAAATTGTCTGGAATTTTGTGAAAAGAAAATGATTTTGAAGAAGAAAGGATACTTTACTCAATAATTCATTTCAAGTGTTTTATCAAAACCATTTTCCATCCAAGATGTCATTATTTCATATGTGTATGTTTCAAGTATAATGTATCTATTATTTACATGATTTCACTTTTCTTATGATGAAATTATATCCATTTTTTTATGGATTATGTTATGATGGGATGATGTTTATGAAAATCATTTTATTCGTTGGGTTATTATGAATGATGTATGTTCATATTGTGGAACACGAATGAATGATATCATTATGAGATGGGTGGGACCTATATCTCCCTCCAATGCATTGGGTAAATAATTATATCTCATGAGATAGAAAAGGCTGGAATGGTAAGTTAATTTGGTTTAGTGATACAGGACTGGAATGGGGAGTGAACTCGATTCAGTAACGGACTTTGTCCACTAAGATGGTCTTGGCAGCAATGCCTTGGCTACTATAGAAATCATATCATGTGATTAATGGTTTCCGAAATTACATGTTTTATTCCCATGATATTTTATCATGATTAATGTTTTTTTTATGATTTATGACTTACGTACTACCATGTTTTATGTCATTGCTCAAGATTTTGATGTTTAAACATTATGTTCATGTTTTTTTTTAAGTTCAAATGTTTATAATTTATTTTATTTTCTCCATGCTTACCCTTACTGAGCATTTGAGCTCACCCTTTATATGTTTTATTTTCCCCAGTATTTAAAGAAAGGTTTTAGGAAAGAAAACAAAAGGGGAAGATATTTATGGTAGATGTCGAAGATCTTTCACCACGATTAGAAGATTATATTTCGAGTTTCCAAAGACACTAAAATATTACGGTCCTTGTGTGTTGGTTTTCATTATGTATTAAGTATTCCGCAAAAAGTAATGTAATATCCATGTATGTCAAGTACGGGTCTCTACATTTGGTATCAGAGGAAAGTTTTAGTTAACCTTTGGAAACTAGGATGCGAAAACTTTTGTGAAATCCCTAGAGATATTTATATGGTATGTCTAGGGATGTCTCTAAGGTTAACTATACATATAGGTTATAGTCCTAGAATTATAGTAAAGATCTTAGAATTAAACCTAAGATGTTATAAATTGAAGTTACTCCCCCTTTATTATGTTGTTTTCCTAGCATGATTTTTGCCTCTCACACTATCCTTTTTTGGTTTTAGAAAATGGCTGGAAACATGAAGATTCACGATAATAGAGGATATGATGGAAAATGGAATGATATTCTTTATGAGAAATCAAATGAAACGGTATTTGGAAGTCCAAACATCGTTATTATTCCTAATAATAAATCTCATAATACGATCAATAAAATCAACTTTGGTAAGTTTCCTGACTCGACTAAAAAGTGAAAGATGGAGTTTCGTGATGATCATAGAGGAAAGAAAGTTCAATTTACCTCGTGTAAATCATGTGGGAAGAGGAATTGTAACAACCTGAGATTTTATAAGATACATTCTTTTTAATTTCATTCATATCTTCTATTTTACGACACACCTAGATTATCTTGCGCTATACGCAACACTGTATTAGCTTGCAGTATACGCAACACTTTTCTTGGCTCTTGTTACACACAATTTCAAGTTCGTTTGATATAAGTTATTCTACACAACATTGAGTGTATATAAATACATATATATATTCAATGTATAAATAAAATATGGTTGGATTCTGTTATACGCAACAACAAAGGAGTTGTACACTACACGCAACCCTGACTTGGCTTGCACGCAATCGCGACCTTCCTCGATAGCGTGTGTTGTACACAATACCGGGTTTTACTAAACAACGATATATTATTATAATATTGTTATGAACTAGCCGTTAGGAATATTGTTAACTAAATTTTGAATTTTATAACATTATTATTCATCTTACACATTTCTAGAACATAGTATAAGAACAAAATAAATTTTTCGGGTAAAATAAGTATTTTTCAAAAAATGCAGTTTTGCCGCCTTTTGATGGTGAACCCACTTTAAATATAGCTTTTGGCATGTCCATAAGTTAAATTTTACAAAATAAAATTCTTCTTTTGAATCAGGATATAAAAATTTACATTAGATAAAGTTTTGATATTTTTCCGATAACTTTAATATTTTAATGAATAGTAAAAACACGCTATATTTTAATTAAAAACAACTTTTTTCATCATAATATATTATGTGTTTAAATTATAATATTGAATGGTTTAAAAGTATAAATAGAATATATTTTTACCATTTAATATAATGTATGTCATTAGCATTGATTTTACCTTGAATTCATAGGTTAAATCAATTCAATCTTTTGCAATGTTTTAAGAAAAACTCATTTTTTTCGACAACGGGATTAATTTTAATTTAATTTCTGTATATTTTGTGTTTTGAATTTGGAAAACTGGATTCCATATTTGGAATCAGTGGGTCCAAATTATGTTAATAAGCTACTTTTTATTTTTTTGGGCATTGTGAATAGTAACTACGGTAAATTTTATTTACTATAGTTAAAGGTAAATCTGGTAATTAAGGGTAAATATAAGATTATAAAATTACCCTAACACTTGGAAAAATCCTATTGGATTGCTGAATGTAGACCCATATAACCTAAGGGTCGGATTAGATTCATTTTATGGACTTTTTCCCTGAAAATAATTTAATTATTATTAAAACCAAAGAATGTGACAACATGTCACTTTCTTAAATCTTATAAGTATAATAATTTTAATTTAGTGATAAACTTCATGAAACTTCAAACATGAATAGTCTCTAGAAATATAATACAATTATCTACATCATAGGAATTTATTTATAATTTTTAGGGATTAAATAAGTATCATTTATTATGACACAAAGATGATGCAGTAATTGTCTTATTAATGAAATATTGACATAATTGATGTTATAAATGCCCAAATAAATGTAATTTGAGACATTTTATGACTTAAATTAATTTTATAGGTTAATATGACATGTTATTGTTGATATAAGTAACTTGTTTCGAACTTATCATTCTGTTATGATTTCATAAAAATCATGTACCAAATAGTGTCAAAATTGACATAAATTAGTTTTTAAAACAAATATTATATTATTAATTGTTATTTAATTCGTAAAAATCTAAGGTTCAGACAAATGACTTAGATAAGGATATATATATTAATAATAAACAACTTGTGGTTCGTTTGGATTGTTATGGTAAGTTTATTAACCATATAGTGTAAGAAAACAAAAAGACACGGTAAAAGTTAAATTATTTAACTTAGAGTTAAATCTAATTGATAAGGTTAAAATAATAAACTAAACTTGTCTAAATCCTATTGGATGAGAGTATTTAGACCCATCCCCACTTTATCTTCGAAATAAGACCCTTTTGAACCATTATAAACCTAATTTTACCTTAATATAAAATAATATTTTGAGATTTTCCTAAGGTGCCCCTCTCCTCCCTTATAAAAGGGCACCTCCTCCCTCTCCTCCTCACACCAATTTGAGCATTAAAGCTCGGACAAACACTGCCAAAATATCTTCTCCACTTCCCTAGTATCATCTTAGAGGTCCTGGTCTTCTTCAAAGACCATCCTTAGTTCTTTAAGTGGAGGTTAAGAGAAGGCGTGTCAAAAAGAGGTAATATCCATTACCGATCTTTTTCAATTTCTTTCTTCTTCAACTTCTTCTTCTTTAGTTGTTTCATGATAAAGTATAAACATAAGTATTTCTTATATACTGATATGTTATTATAAATATGAAACAACTCTAATTAACCTTCTATCCATCCTACGGAAAAAGGAAATCACCGTGTGTGCGTACGTACGGAATACCATCTCCATGCCGTGGTGTAATCTATTTTCCACCACCACCTTACTTGGATGGGCATAATGGTGTAAATAATGACTATATATGACTATTATAAAGTAATATTGATTCTGAAATAGTATACATACACTCCAATACAATTCCACAATCATAGGAACGATATCATCACTCGTGTGTACGTACAGAATACCGTCTCCACGATGTGATGCGACTCGTTCTACATGATCTTCATTTCATAATGATTATATAAATTAATTGAATGAATTAATATGATATATTTTACACTAATACCATTCTGGAAATGAGTTATCTATAACCTAAATAAAAGAAAAAGAATTTATTCGAAAAACACTCATAAGAACAAAAAGTAATAAACACCCAAATAACAAGTAGTAATGAAATATTACTAATAAGAAGCTAAGAATATGACCATATATGATATCATAAAAATAATTATGATTCTGGAATAAGTCAATAACATTATTTAAATCATTATACAGGAGGTTCGGACACTTACGAAGCATATCGGACCTAAGGTAAGGGAAATATCACAATCTCATTTTTATCCGAGATTGTTTATACTTTAGTAATTACTAGGTTATATTTTATCATCCACATCCATGTTTCCTAAATATGTAATATTATTTCCATCCACCTAAAATTGTTTAAATCCAATTTTACCCTTCGGTGAGTTTTTAGTAAAAGATATGAAAGGAATCTTTTGTTGTTTTTCATACGAGGTACTTTTTGACTTTTCCGACAAAAGTATGAGAAGAATGTTTTTTTAACTTATACGGCATGAATGGATTTTTAAAACATTATTTCCAAGAATTCTCCTTTACAAGTTTTTAAGTTTATTTTTAATCAACTTATTTTAGTTTAGAATTTTATGACATGTTAAGAAAGGAAAAGTGTTTTTGAAGTAGAAAGGATATTTTCCTCAAGAATGGAGTTCAAGTGTTTTATCAAAATTATTTTTCATCTAAGATAATAAAGGGTTCTGTTTATATCCCTATTATTACATTACTTTGATTATGTTGTGATGGAATTATTTGTATGAATTCATTTATCTTATATTAATTGTTTTATGATGTCATGATGTTTAAGAATCCCATTTTTATTACATGGGTTATGCAATGATGTATGATTTATGATTTTGTGGCACACATAAGAATGGTATCATTATTAGATGGGTGGGACCTATATCTCCCTCCAATTCATTGGGTAAAGATTTTATATCTCATGAGATAGACATGGCTAGAACAGTAGGTTATACCGGTTTAGTGAAACAGGACTGAAACGAGGAATGAACTCAGTTCAGAAAGGGACTTTGTCCACTAAAATAGTCTTGGCAATGAGTCTTGACTAACAAGAAATGATTCTCTATGATTATGTGTGTATGCCACAAAGTTTCATGTTTTAAGTTATGATTATTGGGATTACATTTCACTACTATGATTTATCCCATGTTATGAAATTATGATCTCTTTTGCAGGTTAAGATTTCCAAAAGATATGTTCTTATGAATATGATGTGATTGATATTTCTTTTGTTTACCCTTACTGAGCATTTGAGCTCACCCTTTTTATGTTTTTTTTTCAATATATAAAGAAAGGTTTTAGGTAAAAAAAGGAAGATCTTTATGGGAGATGTTGAAGATCTTTCTCCACGATTAGAATATTATATTCCGAGTTTCCAAAGACACTAAACTATTACGATCCTTCTGTGTGTGTTTTTGTTATGTACTAAGTATTCCCCAAAAGTAATGTAATGTCTATGTACGTTAAGCTTCGGGTCTCTACAGGAATCAAGGATAATGTTTCAAAGGAATTTTAAGATTCTTTGGGTGTGTAAAAGAAGGACACAAAGCCAGTAAGTGTAGAGAAAAATGTTCAGTTAACACCATAGACAAGGATAATGGTATTTCTACGACATCAAAAATGATTAAATGTTTTAAATGTGTAATATATGGGCATTATACAAATCAATTCCCTAAGGTAAAGTCTCATAAATAGAATCATCATGGTGGTATGGGTAGTATTTATGTTGATGATGATGAAGAGACTACAAATGATATGTGAGATGAAATAATTTTTCAATCTCGGTCAATGGTTTAAGAAGGTAGTGGAATGATTTATGTTTATCAATAGTTATGTTGTATAGGTAATGGTACTATTTAATAAAGACACATCTAAGGATTGTTACACTATTGTTTTTCCTAATTATTTGAAAGTATATGTTGAATGGTACTGGTTACCATGAAAGGTTATTCAGATATTTTTGGAAAGTAGATGATATGCGCATAATGAAGGGATAAGGAGATAATGAGATGTTTGATAGTATTATTGAACTCAGGACTGATGTAAGGACAATGTGATATCATGGTTTGAGTATATAGAATTTTTGGGATTTTGGTATGTGGAAAGAGTTAAATTTTGATAGCATTCATGTTTTCACTAAGGTTCTATGGTAATTTATGAGAATACATGATTAAGGTATTCATATGTTTGGAATGCGATCAACAAGATATGTCTTATGATATATTTGGGATAAATGATGGTATTCACATGCTTGTTATATGACCTTTCTAGTACTATTTTTCTTTATACTATGAGATTGGACAGATGTATTTTAGATAAGTTTAAAGATTGGAATGCATTAATTTGGACAACAGGTAGTATTGTTTAAGGCTAGAAATATTTGATATTATTTCTGAAATGTTGTAATGGTATAGTTTTAGAAAAAGGAAAACTCATAAGATCGGTGACAACCCATCGCATCGGACAAGGATACGGGAATCGAACCCACAACTGAAGTGCGATAGGCCTTTATCACCTACAACTGGCCAACAGAAAGTCTCTGGTTAGTAGAAACTAGTTTTATTTTATTAAGCAGGATGATAGATGAAGTATAAGTCCAGTTTTGGAACTATATACGATTAATCTCACCATAGATGGACTAATGTATATAAATTTTTCTAACCTTATGTTTGAGACAGATAGAATGACCTATCACTCTATCACGTGATCTGATAAAATATTATGAAAGAAAAATTCAACTTCATTTCTTTAATAGATGAAGTGAAAATTGTTCAAGGCACAAGAAACGGTGATATTCTACCAAAATAAAGTAAGTATTTCCTTTAATTTGAAAATTTTTCAACTTTAGTGAAATGATCTTGAAAACCAAAAATGTTGTCTTAATACCCTCATATCTGATGAGCCAGATGGTACCTCAGATCATCACAAATTTATGGATTTGTGATTTTTGGATTTTTCATAGCCATGTTCTCTACCACTATTCATCAGAACTTGATGGTTAGATTTCTCTTCCATATCAATATTTTCACCTATGTTATCCTATGTGGAAACCCAGTGATGAGTTAATTTGTGTAACCGTTACGTTTCATACGTTAGTTTTTAAAATTAAGTTTTGGTATTCTTTTTTACGATGTGGGTTTTTATGAAAGAAAATTTCATGTAGTAAACCATTTATAACACTGAAGAATTTCGAGGGTGAAATTCATTTTATTGGGGGTAGAATGTAACACCATGAGATTTTATGAGAAATATTTTTCTTAAGTGATGTCTTGTGTTGTACGCTACACCAAGATTAGTTTGCGCTATATGCAACACTGTATTAGCTTACAGTATACGCAAACACCATTCTAGACGTGTGTTTCACGCCAGAACAACCTTCCTAAATAGCATGTGTTGTACGCAATACCGAGTTTCACTAAATGAGATATTATTATAAAATTACTATGAACTATTCGTTATGAATAGTAATACCAACTTTTTAAAATTTTATAAATTTTATCTTTCAAAATGGAATTCATTTTTGGATTAAGAATATCAAAATTAGCCTAGGTTGAATTTTTGGAATTCATTTGAAAACTTTTAATTTTTGATGAACAGTGAAAACACTGGGTTACTATTTAAAAACTAACTTTTTATTTAAATGATTATTTATTTTATTTAAATTTATTTTACGTCAAAATTGATACATAATACCTATATAAGTTCAATTTAATTCATTGAATTAATTTTATAATAATTTTAGATATATAAAAATTTTATTGAACTTTTCATCGTCCTTTACCTACCTCCTAGGAGCTTTTTGCAGACATATATAAAACATAATTTTACCGCTTCTGTGAGTGGAATTTTGAAAATCCAAGAGACACAATTAATATCAAGGAGTAAAATTTGGTTCAATAAGATAAAAATAATTTTTGGTTAATAGTAACATTTTACTTTTATTTACCACGGTTAAAAGAAAATAGGGTAATTATGGGTAAAAATGAAATCATTATTACCCTAACACATGTCATAATTCTATTGGATAAGTATAATTAGACCAAAAACAACCTTAGGAATATAATATTATCATTTAGGTCCACTTGGATTAGATTAGGACTTTTATTATTATTTAATTCAAAGAAGAGTTAAAAGAGATAAAATCAAAGTTTAATAACTAAAACATTTTTAATATAGGATTACATATAAGATAAATTTGACTATAAATATTCATTAGAAATCTAAAAGTATTTCATACATAATGGTATTTTATTTATAATTTTTAGACATAAAATAATATATGTTATTTATGACACAATGATGATGCAGTAATTACCTTATTAATGAAATATTAACATAATTGATGTCATAAATACCCAAATAAATGTAATTTGAGACTTTTTATGAATTACACTAATTTTATAGGTTAATAAGACATGTTATTATTGATTAAATTAATTTTTTTAGAACTAATAATGCTGTTATAATTTTCAAAAAAATCAATTACCAAATAGTATCAAAATTGACATAAAATATTTTTTAAAACAAATATTATATTATTAATTTTATTATATTCCTAAAAATATAAGGTTCAGCCAAATGCCATAGATAAGGTTATATATATTATTAATTAACCAATTGGGGTTATTTTTTATTGTTATAGTATGTTTATTAACCATATAGTGTAGAAAAACAAGAAGACACGGTAAAGGTTAAATTATTTAACTTAGAGTTAAGTCTAAATGATAAGGTTAAAATAGTAAACTAAAATTTTCTAAAACCTATTGGTTGAGATAATTTAAACCCATCCACACTTTATCTTCTAAATAAATCAATTTGAATCTATTATAAGCCGAATATGACTTTAATATAAAATAATATTTTACGTTTTTCCTAAGGGGCCCCTCTCCTCCCTTATAAAAGGGCACCTCCTCCCTCTTCTCTTTACACAATTTGGAGCCCTCATGCTCTTCCAACCCCTGAAAATTTCCATTATAAAGTTCCCTATAAACATTATAGAGGTTTGGGTCTCCTCAAAAGACCAACTCTAGTGCCTTAAGAGGAAGCTTAAAAGAGGTGCGTTGAAGAAGAGGTAATCTCTTCTACAGATTCTTTCAAGTTTCTTTCTTCTTAAACTGATTCTTCTTTAGTTGTTTCATTATAAAGTAATAATATCAGTATCACTAATATACTGATATGTTATTATAAATATGAAACAACCCCATATCACCTTCTATCCATCCTATGGGAAACAAAATCACCGCGTGTGCGTACGTACGGAATACCGTCTCCACGTCGTGGTGTAATCTGTTTTTTCCACCACCACCTTACTTGTATGGGTATAATGGTGTAAAGAATAAATATGTATAGTTATTATAACATCATATTTATTATGATATTTTATATCATCCACTCCAATTCAATTCAATAATTATTGGAATGATATCATCGCTCGTGCGTACGTACGGATTACCGTCTCCACAACGCGATGAGATCCATTCTCCATGTTAACCAATCAAGAATTATTATAAAGTATATATAATGAATAATATTGAAATATATTACATAATGAAGCTACTTTATTTATGTATATATATATATATATCATCTACTTACTTACATTCAAGTCAATAAGGAAAGGAAAACAGTGTTCATGCGTACGTACGGCCTACCGTCTCCATGAACGGTGTATTTAATTTCATTCATCTATATTATATATATATATATACTGAATATATATGATATATAAATCATTATTTAAATTCTGGAAGTAGTTAAATCAAGATATAAGTGATAATAATATCAATAACAACAAGTCCAAACACATACGATAAATAAAACAATTTTTACCCAAAACGCTGCTTTAACATGGAATTTACAAAAGAACGGGTAATATAAAGTCATAAGTGAACCATATATGATATCATAACAATGAATATGATTCTGTAATATTTCAATGACATTATTTAAATCATTATACAGGAGGTTTTTATATGTACAAAGCATATCGGACCTAAGGTAAGGGATAATTTTTCAATCTCAGTTTTATTCGATATTTTTTATACGTAAGTATTTACTAGGGTTATATTTTTCATCCATGTTTATAAAAATGATTTTCATAAAGTGTTTAATATTTTTCCATTTATGTTTAAAGTAATTGTTACCCCTCTTTGACTTTAACTTTGTGTTATGGAAGGAATCTTTCTTTTGTTTACAATACATGGTACTTTTTGACTTTTCCGACAAAAGTAGCAGGAGAATGTTTTTTTAACTTATACGACATGAACAGATTTTTATAGTTTCATAATGCATAATTTTCATGAAGATTCATCTAAAATTTTTTATGGTTATTTTTAATAAAATCCTTTTCTTTTAAAATTGTGTGGCATTTTGTAAAAATAAAATGATTTTTAAGAAGAAACGATATTTTCCTCAAGAATTCATTTCATGTGTTTTATCAAAACCATTTTCCATCCTAGATGACATTATTTCATATATGTATGTTTGAAGTATAATGTATCTATGATTTACATGGTTTCCCTTTTATTATGATGTAATGATATCCATTTTTTTATATGTATTATGTTATGATGGGATGATGTTTATGAAACTCATTTTATTCGTTGGATTATTATGAATGATGTATGTTCATGTTGTGGAACATGAATGAATGATTTCATTATGAAATGGGTGAGACCTATATATCCCTCCAATGCATTGGGTGAAGATTTATATCTCATGAGATAAACATGGCTAGAATTGTAAGTTAATCTGGTTCAGTGATACAGGACTGGAATGAGGAGTGAAATTTATTCAGTAAGGGACTTTGTCCACTAAGATGGTCTTGGCATCAATTCCTTGGATACTATGGAAATCATATCATGTGCTTAATGGTTGCCACAATTACATGTTTTATTCCCATGATATTTTATCATGATTAATATTTTTTATGATCTTTGCCTTACGTACTGACATGTTTTATGTCATTGCTCAATATTTTGATGTTTAGACATTATGTTCATGTTTTTTTTAAGTTCAAATGTATATGATTTATTTTATTTTCCCCATGCTTACCCTTACTAAGCATTTTAGCTCACCCTTTATATTTTTTCTTTTCCCAAGGATTTAACGAAAGTTTTTAGGTAAGAAAACAAAAGTTTAAGATATTTATGGGAGATGTCGAAGATCTTTCATCACGATTAGAAGATTATATTCTGAGTTTCCAAAGACACTAAACTATTATGGTCCTTGTGTGTTGGTTTTTGTTATGTAGTAAGTATTCCGCAAAATGTAATTTAATTTCCATGTACGTCAAGATTTCGGTCTCTACAATAGGAATATAAATGGAACACATAAGAAACATTAACATAAACAAATGATAAATCATGATAATAAAAACATGGAGATGTGGCAACAACAATTGACATGGAATTAGCATGAGCTCAGGCTCATTACACATAGATCATGATTAAACCCTCATTGCACATGAATCATGATTAAACCCTCTTTTCACTTGAATTAGCATGATTAAACACTAATTTCACATGACTTATCATGATACTATACTTTACCCAATTCATTGGAGCGCTATCAGAGCGCACCCTTCTTAAACATTTCATTTCATGCATAAGTCTGCCACATGGATCATAAAACATGGATTCATTAAACATCATAATTTATTCCACGATAAAGGAATGTGGAATTCATACATGAAACTATATAATCAATAAGTAAATGTGCATAAAAGCTAATATCCTTGATAGAGGCATGGGTATGGTATTCACTACACAATGATATTGGCTTGGAAAAATGCGGTGCAATTTCGGCAGCATAATGGTGTGACATAACGATTCAAAAAAATGGTTGATGAGAGATAAATGGGTGTCTCATAATATGTACATTGAATGGAAATTAAGGGGTTAATTTAGATACATTTCCCAACAATTGTAATGGAATTTAGATTCATGATACAAAATAATTTCTTGAATATAAATGAGGAGAGAGAAAATCCTTTTGGAATTTCGGCATAGTAACGGGTGTACATGGGAGGAATTTTATGAGAGATAAAGGGGTATCCCATCAATAAAACATAAATAGGGAATTATGGGGGAGGTTTGAAACCATACCACAACATTTATAATTGAAATTAAAATGGAATAACAACTTAAAGAAAATTAGACAAAAATGAGAAAGGAGGAAAACCCTTACTTGGAAGTGTGCTTCCAAAGGCTTGGGAGAGGCTTGAGAGAGGATTATTGGGAGGTTGGGGAGCCTTGGGAGGATTATAGAGAGAGGAGGGAAGACTTTTTACGAACTCTAGAGTCTTTTATTGAATAGGAAGAGGGATATTTGGTGGGTTTATATAGGAAAGGAAAAGGAATTCTTTATTATTTAGGTTTGGGACACCTCACATAAAACTAATCAAAACCAAAAACCATCCCATTTTATTTGCCCATGTGTTTTGAAAAAGGTGAGTGAGAAACAATATTTTATAATTCTAATATACTAACTTCTCAAAATAATAGGGTTTCTTATGTGGAGGTGAGTCACATTCTCAAGGAAAATCATTTAAAAAGTGAAAATGTTTTATAACTATTTGAGGGACCACTAAATCTTTGTAAAATAAATCAAAAAAATCCAAAATTACAATGTTTTAATGGTAAAACATATATTATCTGAACATAATTTTTATATTATTTTATTACATCACTATTGGGTCATTATGATGCCATAAAACACATTATATATTTAGATGGTATTTAATTTTTACCCAAAAATTTGACTATCTCAGAAAATTATTAAAAATTCACCATTTGATAATTTTGATGTCATGATTCCTAAAATAATATTCATTTTATCTAAATAATTTTCTAAATATGTTAATTTTTACTTTTAAAATAAAAACTGACATTTATCGAAAATTCATGGGTTTTGAAAAAAACAGCTTTCAAACCGTAATAAAATTTACAATTACATTCAAAAAAAATTATACGATCATATATATTTAATAAAAAGTAATTTAATAATTATATTATTATTATTATAAAATATTATTTAATTAAAAAATCCATTAATTCGTAGAAATATATTTCTCAATTGATATTATTAGCTAAAAATACTATTTGTGCTTTAAAAACTATTTACAAAGTAACAATAATAAAATTAATGGATATTAATTATTATATTAAAAATAATGCACATAATCATATTGATAAGGTATTTTTACATAACCCCTTATAACACCCGAATAAGACCTTAGGGTATGGTGCGCGATGGTGACAGACTCTTGGGGTGGCTCAGATAACATTTCTTGGGCGGTAATCTCTATCAACTTCCACTTCTCTCGTAGGCTATTCCGCCTGAGCTTAACGTATTCAAGCTCAGCTTGGGCTTGGTCAAGAGTGAAGCCCAAATATTCCACCTACTTTCCAAGCTCCAAAAAATGGGCTTTGTATGGGGAAAGTCTACTGGATGAGTCCATCAGTTCCTTTTTATGGGTAAATTGGATTTGTTAAAGGCCTATATTTATACTAATCATGTGATCAATGTTCAACGGCTATATTAGAAACGGTCAAAATTCTTAACGATATCCAAAAACATAAAAACAATTAAGTTCACATTTTATATAATCATTTTACATAATAATACATTTAATTATATCAAAAGGAATTTCAATTAATTAAAGTTTGGGTCGTTATAGTCTCCCTAATATAATTGGGGAATATCAATTCATCCCATCCTCTTATATTTTAAGCACATAAAAATAAAAAGAAAAATTTATGTTTCTAACCCTATTAAGAACATCATCTGTCATACCAATGGGGTGTTTGGTAATGTAGTATCCATGTTGAATAACTATTCAAATAGTATTCAACACCCCAATTATTATTAAAGAGAAAATAGGGTGAGGCGTCACATTTATAGAGGCAACCAAATCAATCATGGAATTAGAAAATAAATACTTCCCTATAGTAAATTTAATAAATAATGTTCTAGGATACTTATATCTAGAGTGAAGTGATGGTTGGATCAATTCTGAGATGTTACTCCCAGAGCTCACCTTTTCATCGACTCATAGTCTCTTTCATTGTGTACACATCCCCTTTTGTAACTTGGTATATCATAGGATTTTCTATAGGGAATAAATTAAGAGAATGTAAATGGGAACTTTTTAAATTTTTTTAATAATTCCTTGTCACAGTCATTTTATTTTGGATGAATTTTTTTGGGTAATAATTTTGGAGAATTTAAGAGGAATATTAGTGTTGGAGGCTCATTAAAATACACTCTATTTATATTATCAGGAATTATCTTGTGATAAGTCTATTCCCCATTAATATCTCCTAGGATGGTTGGAATGGTAGTTTCTTTAGAATTGGATGACTCAAATAGAGTGTTCATTTTAATTTTAAGTTTTTTAGGAGTCTAGAGGGGGATAGAACTAATATTTAACATATCCTTAGGGTTTTTATTGGTTGGGAAGGAATTGTGCCTGGCCATTGAATTTGGATTTCTCCCACCGAGTTCGAGTGTTCTCCTAATTGATTTTTTAGTTTTTTGTATGAAAGAATAGATTATTTTTTGGAATTTAAGGTTTTTTGTAGCCATTTTTTCATTAGGAATTCTAGTCTAGGATCAGTTTTTGGATGGGGTTATTGGAAATTACTTTGTGTTGGTTGAAAATTTTTGGGTGGTGGTAAAGGAAGACCACCCTACAGTGGTTGGATCCATGTATGTTGAGTTTGGTTGGAATATCCCCTTACGTATAGGGTTGGTTATATTTCCATATGTAGTTTGATTGATAGTATGGTTATTTCCCAAATGTTTATTTGTATGGGTGGTTTGGAAATATTTCCTTACAACTCTCAAAAGGGTCTCTTGATAAAGTGAATTAGACAAAATAGCGGATGTCAACAATACAGATACTACAACAAACTAGGTAAGGAGATTTGGATTTTCCTTTTGAAAGAGAGAGTTGTTGGAGTGGGGTACTTACCTCTTCAAACATTATGACCATATTCTTACCAAAATAATAATTATTCACCACATGTACTCCTCTGATGGGTACATTAGACCTCAAGAAAATGATGAGTGTTATGTTACATGTTTTAAATAATGTTCCTTACAGCGATCAGAGTATTTCTCATTATATAACCATCCATAGTAGCATCAATTATATGATAATCAATAGAAATTAAAACCTCATAAAAATATCTTACTAAAATTTAATCAAATATTTGGTCATGTGGAAAACTTTCACAAACTCTTTTAAATTGTTCTCAGTATTGATGTAAATTTTCCCGTTGTTATATTCATATTCTATATTTTTTTCATATCATTGTTTTTTTGGAATCAAGAAAGTATTTTTCATTAAAAAGTTGTTTCATAATCATCTATCCTCTAATTAGGGATTTAAAATAGTATAACCAATCTTATGATGTGTATTTATGTGAGCCCAAATTTTCAAATAAAAATAATTGATTTTAAATGATAATTAACCTCCTAATCTAATTAGATTATCAAGTAATCATTCACTTTTTTTATTTTTTAGAATCTAAAATTTAATGGAAATAGAATTAAAATTTTAAAATTTAATTAATTATTAATTTCTTGAATACAAAAAAAGAAAAAAAATTGAAATTTAAAATTTAATTATGTTATTCATTCTTGAATTTAATAAACATCAATAAATTTAAGAAAATTTATTAAATAAAAATAATTTTAAATTTTAAATTTTGAAATAAAAATATGTAATTTTTAAACTTGTTTTTAATATAATTCATTGAAAATTGAATGTTTTTTTAAATGAAAAATTAGTTAATAAAAATAATAATTTATTATTTGGAAAATTTTGGAACTCTTCATGGAATTTAATTGGGTATATTTTATTTTATTTTCATTTATTTTTATTCAATTTGAATTAATCTAGAATTATTAATAATCTGAAAAAAAAAATAGTATGTTTTGTATGAGGAAAAAAATTACCCTCACTTGATTTTGTTGGCTTTTCTACCATGAGAAGGAGAAAATTTTCTACTATGGTAAAAAATGCATCCAACCATTAGTTTTATAGGGCCTGTAGAACTCATTTACCACCATGAGTAGACTAATAAAATTGGCCTTTTTCTACTACCAGTGCCAATCTTCCACCATTTAAGAACTATACTCCTTGAGAAAGATAATTTTCTACCTTGTGTGTCTGTATCTTTGTGCTCAATATTGTTTCCCCTACTTTCTTCCATGTTTTACCACCACCTTTCTACCTCCACCCTTCTACCATAGAAATAAAACCCCTAAAATTTTCCACTATACCACCATCCATGGTACCTCCCCTCCTTTCATGGGATCACCTCAACTTGAATCCAAATCCACTGATAAGAAAAACTCAAAACCATGGGAGGTCGAATGAATATGAGAAGTTTTGACCAAGATGGAAATTAAAAACCAAAGAAAAGGGAGAACTATATCTATATAAATCTTGAACCAGAACCCCTGTTGAGAAAGGACAAGAATCACTAAATGTGGAATCAGTGATATTTGAAGTGTATAAGTTATTAAAAGATACCCAAATACTCTGAAAACTAAATTTCATCCACTATTGATAGTTGGTGAAAGTAAAACCATTCCTCCATCGAAGTTGATTGTTCCATCCTATTATACCCAATGTAAGATTCACTTGAATAGGAGAGATGATCGAGAATAACTATGAAGACAACTATGGTATTCTAATGCAAGATGCCAAGTCCCATTCTTTCTAATTAAAAAAACAAAATTTTCATGTTTCGTCACTTTATGATGAATATTTTGGATATAAGTTAAGATAAATGACATTGAAGATGATCCAAGCCTATGGAGGCTGACCAATTCTTTTCTGGATCTCTAAAGAAGATGAACCAGAAGAAGAAAAACTCACTGTTGAAGAATACATAACCCATGATCTCATTGGAATTATGAAACTCTAAATGAAACTAGTGGAGTCCTTACCATGTATAAAGAATAGCCAAATCTAGCAAGGTTTTTTTATTGAGAATCGAATTCAACCGAGTCAAAACCACTGATGAATCCAAAAAATGATGATGTGGAACCCTTAAAATAATGAATATATTAAAAATTAATATAAACTATAATTCATATTTGACTGGATCTAGAGAGGATTCCAAGATGACACAGATGAAGATCAATCTGATATGATTGTATTTGTTGGCTACTAGTGCTCTCTATGTAGGTCCTAAGTCATAAAAGGTTATGGTTCATTCCGAAGGTTCCAGCTGCAGCTTTGAAAAATAATGCACACAATGTTCTACAAAAAATTCCCAAATGAAGCTCTCAATAAGCTTGGTTCAAGCACCCTCCATCTTTAATACCAAGAAAAGGGAACCCCATATCAGCCTTATACCAACTAGACTTAACTCCTCCACATAACTCCAATTAAAGATTTAGATAATTTCACCTCTGAAAATCCTCTAACAAGCTAACTTTCCCTCCTCCATACTCGTTACTGAGCCACATTCCCAATTCCAATTCCAATACCAACAATCATGTCACTTAAATCCAATTATAACTACCTTCTTTATAGTCATCATCCAGTTGTGAACTGAGTATATTTCAACCCCCAAGTTGGATAAAAAACACTTATCAGACTATCACCTCGAGTACTTTTTTCAACCAAATTACAATCCTTAGTGCACATGTATAGAACATATCCCTCTTGGAAATCCCATTCTCAATCTCCAATTCAAGTAGAGCACACCATTTTATCCAAGTATGAAAACTACTATTTCAGTCCATCCAAATTTACACTCAAAAGTTATGGAAGTAGACCACCTCTATTCATCTATCTCAAGAGACACAATATATTCAAGTTGCAGATATTCTTGAAGAACTATTATTTTCCTATAAATACTAGTCTGATAAAATTGAACATGAAATATTTCATTAAAGAAAATTCAACCAGACTTAGTTATGAAGCCCAATTTCTCCTAGGATAACTTTCCAAGCCCTAAAATCCATGACCAAATCCAACAGAAACATCAACTTCCTCCTCCAAACACAATTCCATGTACATTGGAACTATGGAACATGCGAACACAAAATATAATATTCACTTCTAAATTGAATGTAGTTTGATCATGGTAGGAATCCAAATCAATGTTTTTTATTTAATACATCGCATCACTCTATCGAGGTATGAGTAAATGATCTGAGGAAAAATTCAACTAAGCTCAGTGTTGAAATTTAATAATAAATATGAAGGTACTCGAACTGAACATAGATGAATAAATAACTTTGGTTTTCCATGTGGTGAATTTGGAATCCATCCAAGAATCTCTAATCATAATTTTATAAGTGGAGATCTTTTCATTGGTTTTAGGCTCTCACTAGTTGGAAAAAATAGATTGGTTTGATTCATCTTTTGATTTGTTGCTTCTATTTATTCCTTTATTTCTTATTTTATTATATTTTTGTATTAATAATCTGATTATGGAACACTAGGTTGATTTTACTCTATTCCCCTATTGATAAATTCCTCTATTACTCGATTAAATAATTCTAATCATTATTGTTGATTTTCCTGTTAATTTATCAATGTATTATAAAGGTTGAATTAGTCAGATATTTCAACTAAAATTCAAAATTATTTTCATCTACTCGCATTCTATTAATTTTATGCACAATCCACCCAAATTTTATTCACTACATGTGATAGGAAGCATTGGGACAATCTAAGGGTGATTTGAGATATTTTGTTACTAACCTAGGAAAGGATAGGGGATACAGTCATCATTTTACTTACCTATCCAAACTGAAACAACCTAACAAATTTAATCAACCAGGTATCATTTGATTAGAGTAATAGTAGGAAAAAACAAGAATTTTGACTCTATAGGATAATGAGTGGATAATCTAAATCTATAACACTATTCTTAATACAAAATTTCAATCAATATAATTCCATCTATCTTATCCACAATTCAAACCCATAAAACAAGATAAAAACACATATATAGAATTGGATTCTCTATATATAACTTGAATCCCAATTTACTACCTTTAACCACGGTTAAAAAATTCATTTTTGGAGGCCCTGTGATAAGTCTCACATAAAATCTGGTGGCATTTCTGGGGAATCTGGTGTTAGTGTTTAAATATTTTTTAAATAATATCAAAAAATGACCAAACTCATTTCTTCTAAACAAATTGGTTTTGATCCCAATGTTGAGAGAACTTTTCTTACAAGATTACAAACTCTAAAAATCAATGAAAAAGTGGAAAGAGAGTTTATCACTATTACACTAGAAAATTTTCTTCCACCATATTCCTCTTTCACTAAAATAACATTAGGAAGTGAAAAAAAATAGAAGATTATCTTTAACAAGTGAATATGAATTTGAGGGAGACGTATACAAAACATTTCAATATTAATAACTGAATATATTAGCTATAGAGGGTCATCATTGCCTCCTCGACAGATTTTATGGATAATTTCAGGTTCCAATTTCTCAAAAGGACCTAAAAAATACTATATTCCCAAGTCTCTTTGGTAAATTTACCTACAGAATTATTTCTTTCAGTATTTGAAATTCTCAAGGTACCATTCAATGTTGTATGGTAATAATTTTCTCATACTTTATTGAAAACCTCATGGAGTAAATTCTCAAAGACTTCACTATGTATGGGACTTATTTTTAAATTTATCTAAAAAGTGTGTAAAATGTGTTAAAAATATGTATTGAGGACAAAATGGTTTTAAATTTTGAATGTTTTTATTTTATGGTAGAAAATGGATGATTGTTTGTCCATATAATTTCTAAATATAGAATATAACTATAAAAGTTCAAGGTTGATTCCATATCTATACAACTCCACCCCACCACAATGAGACACCTTAGATCATTTCTAGGTCATTTTAGATAGTATGGAAGGTTTATTAGTGACTTCAAAAGAAATCATTTTCTACTAACCAACCTACTTAATAAGAAAACTGATTTTTTATGTAATGATTCGTGTAGGGAATATTTCGAAAAATTAAAGGAATTATTGATCGCTACTCCCATAATCTATCCACCAAACTATAGTTACCCCTTTGAGGTTCTATGTGATTATTTCGATAGAGATTTATGGGTTTTTCTTTACCCAAGGATCAATGGACTTATAGAATTGATAGCTTATGCTTCACAGAACCTAAAAACTAATAATATTAACTACAAAATAACATATAATGAGTTTTTTCTATTGATGTAATTATAGAAAAAAATATTCTTATATTTTATGGAGTAAATACATTTTTATTCTAATTAATGAATGTTGATATTTAAGTTCAAGAAATATGATGAAAATCCCAACCTCGTAATATGTATATTATGGTTGCAAGATTTTGACCTGGCGAACAAGGATAAGAAAGGATTTGAGAATATAGTGACACACCACATGAGTCGGTTAACTCACACTATCAAGGTAGAACTAATCACAAAAACAATTCTAGATGACTCATTCCTATGTAAAAAATTATATAACCTCACACTGAGTTCCCTAGAATTCTAACATAGTGAATTTTCTAGTCACATCAAAGATACCCTCCTTATTTAATAAATAAAAAATTTCTAAATTGAAATATGTATCAAACTATTATGTCTATGAAGATCCTTATTTATAGAAAATTTGAATGAAAAATTAATTAATAGATGTATCCCGAAGGAGTAAATTAAATTTATGATTTCTTTTTTACACACACTATAATATGGAGGTAATTTTAGACCTTAATGAACAAAAATATATGTTTGGAAGGCTAGATTTTTTTAGTCTTCAATTTTAAAAGACTTGCATGATTTCTGAAAAAAAAAATGTTCAATTTTTTTTTAATGGTGGAATTTGTAAAATACATAAAATCCCCCAAAAACCATTATTTTTTAAAACATTTGATATTTTAGGAATAGATTACATGGTCCACTTTCTTGTGTCATTGGGATTTTCCAACTTACTTTTGGTAATAGACTATGTCTCTAAGTGGATTCAAGAAAAAATAACTGAACTGAAAAATCAAAAAATACAATTGGGTTTCTAAAAACAAAATTGTTTATAAGTTTGGAATACATTGAGATATAATAAGTTACTAAGGAACCCACTTCTTTAACAAGAACATGTAATCTTTTATGAACAAATATGGACTGAACTATAATACCTCTATTATATACCACCCATAGACAAATATACTGGATAAGGTGTCCAAGGGACAAGTCAAAAGAATTTTGGAGATAACAATACATTCATTTTACAAATAATGGAGTTTAAAATTCAAGGATGAACTATGGGTATACATAATTTATTAAAAATACCCCTAAGGTATGTCGCCCGATAGAATTCTTTATTCTAAACACTATCACTTTCTTATTGAGATGCATCATAAAGCCAGTTAGGTTTTCAAAAGAGTGAACCCAGAGTTTGAAAATCTTTGAGAGAAAAGGGAGCTACAGATGGGGGAAATTCAGGAACTAAGAAGGGAATCATATGATAAATCTATACTATATAAGAATAAATCTAAATATGATATTGATAAATTGATCCAGAAAAGTGTGTTCCAATTTGGAGACAAAGAGTATTTATTTTATTCATGGATAAATGTATTCCTTGGTAATATTCTTTCTAGGTGGAAGTTACTATACATTGTCTCAAATAAATTTCTTTTTCGTGTAGTTTTTGATACAAGAATAACATTAAAATCATCTATTAAAAGTGAATGGACAACAATTGAAGAATCGTCATGTGGATTTTTGGAAAGAACACTTAGAGGAGTCTAGACTCCTCCCTGTTACTATTAAATATATCACTTCCAAGTTGCCTCTTTCCCTCAAATTGTTCTAATTTCATACTTTATTTTGAAAAAAAAATCATTAACAAATTCATGTGGAAATTTAATTATAATTATGTTTAAACCAAGTGTGGGGGATAAGGACAAGCTGGTTTAGGATATAAATACTCTTTTTTAAATTTTAGTCTAATTCCTAAAAAATAACTAAAAAATAAAAAAATATTTTTATGAATCTATATAAAGTTTCTATATGATTTTGGTTTTAGATTCCAGGTGTGTAAATAAATAAATAACACATTTAACTTCACTTTTTTCCTGCATAATTATATTCCCATATTAAATATAAGGATTAAACTTATTCTAAATTACTGAATATGAATAATTATTGAGTGAACATAACCACGATTTTTATGGAAATTATTTATAAGGAATATGTAAACTGACTGAAAATTAAAAATAACTTTATGGAATTAGTATTATAACATGTGGTCAAAATAATTTCAAAATTAATCTCAAGTAAAATAAATTCTTTAATTGAATATATCCTAAGGGATCCTCCCTAAAATACATTCATGTAAGTCCTTTGAACCTAAAGTTAAATAGGAAATTTTGATTAAACAATGAATCATTGAGACATTAGAATAGGGTGTGTGATTTTAATCCCTTTGTAACAATTCAATAAGTTATTTTCATATTGCCTCACACATACATGGTGGGGGAAAATAATAATAATAATCATCAACATCATCATCATAAAGTTCCTAATTGTAAAAAAATTATTTCATTCAAGTGAGGGGAATACTGAATCTGAATGAAGAATGGGTAAATTCAATTATAAAGATTCATTTAGGTAGTATGAAGGAATTTTGAAAATGAACTTTGATTTATGAATCTTAGGAATGAAATAAAAATAGAAGTGTTACTTGTTAAAATGTTAATTCCATGAAAATTTATTGATGTCACTCATGGACCTGGAATTTGAATATGAATTTAAATAAAACAGTGTGTGAATATCACATAGGATGAATGACCATTTAGTGTAAAATTTATTTGATCTATTTAAATTATTACTTGGGTATTCAATATTAGGTAGAATAATGATTATTTTTAAATTCAATTATAAAATTGTCTGAGAGTGTAATAGTTCAAGTATGGGGGAGTGATGTGTGACCAAATTTTCAAAAAAAAAGAATTGATTCTCAATGATAAGTAACCCCCAAATCCAATCAAATTCATGGGTAATTATTTAATTTTTTGTTGTATAAAATCTAGAATTTATTGAAAACTAGATTAAAATTTATAATTTTAATGATTTTTTTGTTTTGGAATTCAGACAAAGACATAAATTTTTTTGAAATTTGAAATTTAATTGTTTGATACAATTTATAATTAATTTTCAAATGGATTCCATTTTTAAATTTTATTATTTTGTTTATTTTTTAATTTAATGAAAATTCTTAAATTAATTTTTTTTTTAAATAATTAATTTTAAATTTTAAATTATGACATATAAATATAGAATTTTTAAATGTGTTTTATTATAATTCACTTAAAAATGAATGTACTTTTAGAATGATAAAATTGTTAATAAAAAATAATCTTTGATGATTTTGAAAATTTTGGAACTCATATTGGAATTTAATGGAGTGAATTTGATTTTTTTTTCTTTTGATTTTATTCGATTAGAATTAATCTGAAATTATGCATCCACTACAAAGATATTATTTTTTTTTACAAGGAAAATATGCTATCATCACCTACTTCAGTTGAATCTACTATAGTGAGAAGAAAAACATTTGCTACTGTAAAAAAATACCTCCTACCATTGTTTTTATACCACCAAAATAACTCATCTACCATCATGAGGATACTACAACCATTGTTTCTATTTTTCTACTATTACCCATCTTCTACAATTCAAAAATTATTATACCAATAATAAATCCATAAATTTCCATGCAGGTCTGCATTTGTGTGCCTACGACCATCATCCCAACTTTTATTAATATTCTACCATCACTTTTCTACCACCACCCTTCTACCATAAAAGGAAACCCCCTATTATGACTAATTGTATGATAGTCAATGGTACCTCCCCTCATTTAGTATAAGTACCTCAACTCAAATCTAAATCAACCACTGAGAAGAACTCAAATCCATGGGAGGCCACGTGAATATAAGAAGAGGTGATAGAAATAGAAATAAAAAAAATAGAAGCAAAGGGAGAAATAGATATGAAGAAAGCCTAAACCAAAACCATCACCATGAAAGGAGAATAATTTCCAAAGGAAAAATTATACATGATCAAAGAAGTTGAAATAAAAAAAAGATCCCTTGATGCTATGAAAACTGAAGTTGAACAGCTATTGAAGGTCGTTAAAATCAAAACCAATCATCCACTAAAGATGATTATGTCGACATTTTATAAATAATTAAATCCATTCATTAATGGAAGGGATGACCAAGCCCGACCATGAATTCAACCATGGGAGTGGAATGGAGGATGTCAAGTCTCATGCTCAACAACAAAGACAGAACTAGATTTCTGATCCAATCCACTTACAGGTGAAGATATGGGATTTGAGTTGAGGTTTATGAAATTGATGATTATCTAAGACTATAGAGGATGGAAAAATCTATCATGGATCTATAAAAAATATTAACTCATAGAACATGAACTCCCTTTTGAAGAAGATATAATACTAGAGAAAGACTAAAAGATGAAAATGCCAAATAAAACTAGTTGAGTCCCTATAATGGTTGAATATTAACCAAAATCAGGAGTTTCATTTGAATGAAAATCAAAAATGGTTGAGTTAAACCCAATGATTAATCTCGATACTAATAATGTAGAAGCCTTCAACCAGAGGACGACTAAACTTTCGGTAGAAAATTTAATCTTTGTTTTACTAAAGTTAGGGAGGTTTCCAAGCCAGCATTGATGAATACAAATCCATCCTAATTTTAATTTTAGATAATTTTTTTCTCTATATAGGTCTAAAATCAAAGTATTTTGATGTTTATTCTCAAGGAGTCAGCCACATCTTTAAAGAATAATTCACATAATGTGCTTTAAGAATTTAAAAAATGAATCTCTCACCAAGCTTGGGTAAAGCACTATCTATCTTAAAATACCAATACTAGAGCACTACATCTTTTTCCTGCACCAACTACACTTTACTCAACCACATATAAACAATTAGATATTCAAACAACCACACACAAGAAAATACTCTAATAATCTGACTTCCCCTCCTTCACATTCATTACCTATCCATTTTCTCAGTTCCAATTACTATACCCAATAACCATGTCACTTGAAGGTAATCACACATGCCTTCTTCATAGTCTTCATCCTATTATGTGTTGAGTTTATTTGAATCTCCAAGTACGATAAAAAATGCTTTACAGGCGAGCACCTTGAGTTATCTGTTCAACTATATTATATTTCTAAGCTTACCTATGTAGACTAGATCCATATTTATGATTCTATTCTCAATATCCAATTCAATTAGAGCACATTGTTTGATCCAATTATAAATATTTACAATCTAGGACTACAATTTTGATACTCAAAAAATGGAATTGGACCATCTCTATTCATCCATCTCAAGAGACAAATTAAATTCAAGTTATACACATTCCCAAATCACCGTAATTTTCTCTCTAAATAAGAACATAATGAAATCAAATATAGAATATGATATTGAAGAAAATTAAACCAGTCCTATTACTAAGGCCCACTTTCCAAGACCCAAAAATCAAAGTCCAGATCCAACACATACAATATCTTCCTCCTCGAAATATAATTCCACATACACTAGAACTGTGGAATAATATAACAATGGACCATAGATTCACATATAAATGATACAGATTTTGATCGTGGGAGGAATGAAAGTTATTTGTGCCCATCTAATCCATTTCATCCCTCAAGTAGAAAATTTGTTAAGGATCTGAGCAAAAACTCAATTAAACTAGGAACAAAAATTGAAGAATATCTTGAAATGTATTGGAGTTTCTCAGGGATGAAGAAAGTACATGTGCTTTTTATGTGGTTAATTTGAAATAATTCCAAGAATATTTAATAATTATTCAATAAATGGATAATTTTTTACTAGTTTTTGTCTCTCAATGGTTAGACAATGGATATTAGTTTTATTTTGTTGTTTAACTACTACTTCTATTTCTTTATTCCTTGTTTATGAAATTATTATAATTTTATAGTAATAATTTGATAATGTGACACTAGGAAATTTATGGCCACACTAAGGAAAATTCAAACATTCCCCTATTGATGAATTCTAATTATTATGGTTAATTCTCATACTACATTCTATATGGATTTTAATAGTTTAATTGGTTAGATATTTTTATTGAATTTAACTTTTAATTTATTCTACTCATATTCTTAGAATTTAACACATAAGTTAGTTGAACTTAATTCACTGCATGAATAACAATTTAAACTTTTTTTATTAATGAAAAGAAAAAATACAACATAGAAAACAAAGTTCATGTTCACTACATAAAATAGAAAGCAGTGGGATAATCTAAGAGTTATTAAGGATTTCTTATTACTAGGATAGGAAAGTATAGGGGATGTAGTTATCATTTCCCTTCCCTATAAAAGTCAAAACAACTAGATAAGATTAATCATTGAGGTATCATTCAACTATAGGAAGATTTGGAAACTACTTAAATAGTGGCACAATAAGAGAATGAGGGAATTATTTGAGTCTATACAACTATTATTAAGAATTAATTTAAAAAAATATAATTATATACACTATTTAAATAATTTTAACCAATTAAACAAGATATAAATGCATTCTTAGCATAGCCTTATCATGATACAACCTCAATCCCACTTTACTACATTTTACTTCTGTTTAAAAATTCATATGATAGTGTTCCCACGATAGGTAACACATCATATATTTTAAATAGAATAGAAAATCATTGTGTTTTAAAAAAAATTATATATTTTTAGGTTTTAATGTGGAATAAACATTATGGGATTCCATTAGGTATTTGTGGGGCGCTTCTCTAGAAATTACATTGAATATTTCCAATAAATTAATTAGAACCAATTTTAGTTCAAAGTGTAATGGTTGGCCTTATAATTTAATAAATTCAAGTAGAATATAAACATTGTTAGTTATTGCTTATTTTAATTTTTGGTTATTTTCTACCATGTTATACCATTTTCTATAGTTTCAACAATAGCTCTATAAGAATAATAATCCAGAAGATTATCTAGGTTTTTTGTGTCCTCCTTCAATGGACCATTGTGTGTGTATCATTGTCAGTGACATAAGATCCTCTTTAATTTAGGATCTAAAGGAGGTATTTCACCCAAATAATAACTCTTCATATATAGGAACTATATATAAAATATTATAGAATTCAATAATATATACAAAATTAGAATAAAAATATATATTCAAACAATAAATAAATATCATATAAATACATACACTAAATTATAGTGGTCATCATCAATGTGACCAACATTCTATCAGGTTTTCATGAAAGATAAAATTATTTTGGTTTTTAAAGATTATTTATAATATAGGTAGGACCCAAGGTCATATCTTAGGGAGAATTAAAGGTTTAAAGTTTGAACATTAAATAATATTTATAAAACAAAACTAAATAAGGGGGTTTGAAAACATTTCGAAGTAAAAAAATAAAATGAAAAAACTTGAGTTGAGAAAATACTTTTATGAAATGAGTTGGATCTTAATATGAGTTGTGTATGGTGATAATTTTAAGCTTAATACACATAATTAAAAGTTTATAGTTCTCAAAATAACATTTGGTTTCATAAAATTATTTGGTCATGGGTAACAAAGATCTTGATTCCCTATTTTTACATTTAAAATGGTGCACCTCAAACCAAACATTGACCCAAGAATCACTTTATCAATTTTTGTATATTATCTATGAAATTTGGGATACCAAATCATATTAATATCTCAAGTATTTTTAAGAGAGAGAAATACCCTTATGTTGTCAAATTGGAAGAAAAAAATATTCCCACATAAAATCTCAACCTAATGTGTTAATAATTAAAAAGTGTTTCATTAAACCATACCAAAACAATGTATTCAAAAAATAAACATGTTAATATAAATTTAAAATAAAATTTTCAGACACAAATTTCATAAAATTTGTCCAAAAAAATTTTGGAAACTCTATCCCCACATGTGTAGCTCCCTTGAAATGATCTCCCACTATTTAGCTCATTTTTAATAGGATGAAGAAGCTATTTATGAAACTTTTCATTTATAATTTATCCCCCAATAAGGATAGTGAAATACAAAGAATTTTTCAAAATTATATAAACCCTCTAAATCTCTAAAATATAACAGCTTCATCTCCTTGTTCAAACATATAAATGAGGAACCCATGATGCTAATTTCTAGGTAATGAGAGGCAGTGGCTTTTTAACACATATTTCTAAATACCACTTATGGGTCAAATTTCAAAAATTAAATAGCCTTATCTAGACTCTAGAAAAACTAAAGAGTTATTATTTGGTCCCTTTAATGTCTCCCTATAAAACATGGTTGAAAATAGACTTATATAATGGGAGATATTATCCAAATACCAAGTTGTATTCTTAGCCTTGACCAGTTTTGGTTTTGTGGATAGATCACATAATTTGGGCCATCAAATAGATGAACATGTCTTAACTTAGTTCTAAATATTTATAGAACATATATTTATAAATCTACCAACAAAATTTCCATGAACTTTTATTAATAAATATTTATCATGGTGAAAATTAGTGCACATGTATACTTGGGATTCCAAGTAGTTTGGCTCATATTGCTTTAACTCTATCTTGTGCTCTCCAAATCAGTTACACTTACAATGTAAAGATAAAAACAAGTGAATTTAAAAATTATTTAAAATTATCTAATTTAATAAAATGATAATTAAATTTGATTATTATATTTTGAATTTAAAATTCAAAAATAATTTAACACAATAGTATAATAGTGGAATAGAATACTGAAATGTGGTGTAATCAGACCCCATAATTAAATATTTACACTCCTAGGAAAATCTAAATTTATAAATGATGCATTAATATATTCCCCGGTTCATGAAGTTATACATTCATATGAAATTTAATTTATGGTATTAATGAGAGAAAAGAAAGAACCACACTAATTTTTCATTCCCAGTAAGCATTGAAATGAGTGTTATATAAATTTTATAAGAAAAAAAGTCAAGGAAATGTATAATATTCTTCCTAGAAAATAAATACATGAGTCAAACATACTAATAAATCGCCACGAGTGTGTGTGTGAGAACCATTTCATTCTAATCTTTCCACAATTTAACCAGTAAATATAGGTCACTTTAAAAATACTAACATGATTTATTTTTTCCACCAAACCTTCCCTCTAGCATTTAAAATTAAATTTTAAAACACATTCATTTAAGAAATCCCAAAATAAAAACCTTAATCTCTTAACCTAGGTATCCCCATATTTTTTACATTTTATCACTCCCCTCATTATGTATTATTTATTCATATTCTTATTTTTTTAGGTCATACAACAGTTAGATAATTGGTACACATGTGTAGTTCAATACAATAAAAGAGTGAAAATGATCATATATAGAATGAATTTATGAAAAAATATTTTCTCAAATACAAATAAAATTTACCTAAATAATATATTCCTTCAATTAAGATGAAAATGTTTTCATTTCTAAGTTGTGTATACTGAGGTTTAAAGGTAATAAATGTCATGATTTTCCTATAAAATATTACATAAAAAGTATTAACATATCAAAGGTTTTATAGAGATAAAACCTATCATATAATTAAAAAATAACAAAATATACTAAAATCTCCCAATAAATTTATCTTCTTTCACAAAATCACATGCCATATGTGAAATAAATTTTCTCTAAATGTTAAACCGACATTAAAAAAATGTATACGTTTTCATTAAATTATACTATGATATGGCCATTTAATATAATTATTTTGACATAAAAGGAAAAAACTAAGATCAAAATCACAAAAATAGCACGTAGTAAATAAAAAAGTGAAAAAATAATAAATAGAACAAAATACATAACAAACTCAGGAAAGTATCCACCCCCACCAACCCACTCATGCTTTGAATTTGTAGTTTCTACACTATAATTATTGATAATGTGGTAATAAAGGATATAAAAAGGTGGGTTTCACAGATTTTTGGCTTCATGAATGTGGATTTCTTCTATTGGGACTCTGGAAGGTTTTTTTAGAAGTGTTTTAGATTCCACCCATTAATAGTGAATTACTATTGGGTTTATTCTATGTTAACCTTTATAATCCAACATGGATAGCCATTAGTGATAGTGTATGGTATAAACTAGTGGAAAAAAACCATACCTCAATGAAACTTTAGACTTGAATTGTAAATAATGACCTTCTTCCCATTGTGGAACTAATGATGGACGTTATGAAGGTCATGAAAAAATTTGGGTTCCTAGAAATAATTTAACTAACATTGATTCACCATTACTTGTGGCTCATGATTCTTCCCATTTGAATACATAATCCACTTCTAGAATAATATAAAAGTTTCTAAATGAATTAGGAAGTAGCCTCATGAATTAAATAACCCAAACAACAAAAATTTCCTTAAAAGAAAAGGGTTTTGTGTATTTTTATTTATTCTATAAAGTCATTCCCAATACATTGAAAATGACAATAATATCTAAAACATCATAGGAATATCAAAATAATATTGGCCAAAATAGCCTGTAATCAACATGTAGTTCCTTAAGGACCAAAGGGAACACCCTATGCAAGAGTGTGGAAGAATTTTAGGAGATATGTGAACTAAATGTTAGGTTTACATAGTCATATAACTTGTTCATTGATTATTTTCCACATATAGGCTTCATCTAAAATTTAATACCTCAACTCACTTCCAAGCCTATATATTTGGTGTTTATTACATCCAACAGATTCATGAGAGATAACCAAAAAAATTTCCAAGTTATTAAACCATGGGATGGTATCATGAATAATGTACAACCACTCATCGGGGAAGGTTTCAAAATTTCATGTTCTATTAGATGAGAAGATGTCGGGGTCAATGGGTATATGGCTAATATGGCCAAAAACTAAATTTTCCACACCCTATTTATCCCAAATTTTGATATCAACATCCTAAATTAGGATAATCCATCAAATAATGTGTGGTTTTCATTAATATTCCTCAAAAAAATATTTAATGGAATATTTTTCAAAAAAACACCACTACTTTACACCCAATTAATATAAAGAAAATTATACAAAAGGAAACACTAAGGAAGGGGAATTTATTTTGTGTTGGGGTGTAGTTTACTTATTCTGGGTCTAGAGTGAGAAATTCATATGAAATGACATGAGAGGTGTGATATTCCCATTGTGATAGTATATCCCTGGAAACATAGTTAGAGAAAACACATATGATTTTAAATGGTAGATACCTCCTTGGTGGTTGGATAACTGATGATGAAGTGAGGCGATTTTTCAATCCCTAAAATTCAATTTTAAAATTTTTATCAAAAACAAAGTACACATCTTTTTTCAAAAAAATAGGACAATGGGAGTGAAATTTTAGTAAAATATTTAATAAATCAATTATAAAAACTAAAATGACCCAAAAATGAATGCACACCACAAACACAATTTTCATTGGGTGATGAATAATTAGTATCAATTTTTTACTTATTAACTTGGATACCATCCCTAGAAACAAAATTACTCAAAACAATTCCATGTTCTATAATAAATGATAATTTTCATAATTTAAAACTAGATCATTTTCAATGCATTAAAAAAATTATGATTATAAAAACATTCATCAAAATGCGAAACAAAAATAGTGAAAATTATTATAAATTCCCCCATATAATTCTATAAGTAATATTAGAAAATAATAACCATTAAATTATATAAAATATCAATAGCATTGTATAAACTAAATAGAATCCTTTGATATGAAAATGTATCTATTAGGTAAGTAAATATTTTATTTTTATGATCCTTATGGGATATATGTATCTGAAGGTGTCTGTAGAATCTATGAAAGAAAATTTAATGGGAATTTCCTAATAAACTTTCCAAAATTTGGTCAATAATATATAATAGAAATAGTCCATTTATGTGAATTGATTAAGATTGTAGTAGTCTATGCAGACTCATCGGCTATTTTTCACTCTAGGTGGAACCAATTCATTATGATCGTTATGAACAACCATAAGACCAATATTTTTAGGAATAATTTTTATTGAAAAAACCTATTTGTAATTATATAGAGGATATATGATATCAACTACTAATATTTTGTTTACATCCTTTTTAAAAATTCCAATAAGGTTGGAGTTTAGTTGACATTGTGGTTTCATTTCTGGTTTATCCTTATCTTTGAGGTCAATTCTATGAATATATACATATGGGATAATACTAGGGATATCATCCAATTTCAATTCAATTTTATTTTAACACTCTCTTAAATGGTTGGTTAATTATATTTTATGCTCTAGAGAGAGTTTATTCAAAATAATGATTGGTAATTTGTTGATTCCATCAAGGAATACATATTTTAAGTCACTTGAATGTTTTTTAAATTAAAGGGAATGTGGTTTGAGAATAGAAGGTAATAATTTTGTGGGAACAATATCATTTATACTACCTCTATACAAATTGATTCTCTCCTTGGTGAGAAATTTAATATCAATTGTAATTGAAGAATCATTGATGGTTTCAAAAATCCAATGATGAAATAAATCATCAATATACTTAAATGCATGGAATTTATCTAGAGCATTATATAAATTAACACATGAATCAATATATGGAATGTTTATAAATGATTATACTCAGAAAGAAGATCGGTTGAATGGAATGAAGTTTTTGTTGTGAAATGGAGTACATAAATTAAATTAATTGAAGTAGAGGAATTCTCTTCTGATGGATACTTCATTGCATCAAGGATGTTTAAGTGGAAAATGTCACCATTTAACTCCATAGATAATTTACCATTATGTTCATTAATAATTTTCTTTAAATTTTTCATGAATTCCATCCCCAATAATTAGGGAATTTTTATTCATTTTATCAACTTCCATTTTAATCACATAAAAATCAGAAAGAAAATTTAAGTATTTAACCCTCATAAAAACATTCTCTAGCACACCAATGGGGTATGTTGTACTCCAGTTTTCAAATTAAACAACTATTCTGGTCGGTTTCATCTCACCAACTTGTAATTAATAGAAAATGGAGGGAAGAATCACATTTATATAGGAACCCAAATCAATCATGGAATCAGAAAATAAATACTCCACTATAGTACATAAAATCTAGAAAATTCTATAATCCTTTCATTTGAATGGAATTGATGGATGGATCAATCCTAACATGTTCCTCCCCAAGATAACATTTCCATCACCTCACAGTCACCTTTAGTGTGTACACATATCCTTCTTGAACTTTCCATATTGAAGAATTTTCTTCACAACATTTATCAATGGAATGTCAACACAAATTTTTTTTATTTTTCTAATATTTTCTTTTCAAGTTTACTTTATTTTTGTTTCCATGGTTGGAGGACCCTGGGTGGAATGAAGATGAATGGTTGAGTTATATATCCCATTAAAATAAACTCTCTTTTCTTTAATGGGACTTCTCTTTAGAAAATGATTTTATTCATTTAGATATTTAGGTACGGTTGGAATGGTGGATTTCCATGTATGGGATGACTCAAATAAAGGTTTCATCAGTATTTTAAGTTTCACACCTCTCAAAAGGGTGATCGAACTAACATTTACATTATCCCTAGGGTTTAATATTGGTTGGGAAGGAAGCTTACCTGAATCTTGACAATGGATTTCCCCCATTGAGTTTCTTAGTTGGCCAAATTGAGTTTTTCTGTCTTATATGAGGTTTTTTTTAGATTTATGGTTTATTTTCAGGAATATATTTCATTAGGTCTTATAGGATAGGCTCGGTTTTTATAGGGGGTTATTGAAAAGTCCTTTGAAATAGTTGAGGGTCTTTGGGTGGTGTTAGGTGATGAATACCCTTCCCTTGGTGGTTCCATGATTTTTGAGGTTAGTTCGAATACCCCCTTTCTTATAGGAATGGTTATCTTTCAATCTAGGTTTCTATGGATAGTATGGTTCTAGCTTAATGGGTTGTTCATATAAGTGTCCAAGTAATATTTCCTTTAACTCTCGAAAGGGACTCTCAATTATGGGAATTGGTCAGAATAGTGGGTTTCAACAACACAGATACTATAATAGACTCAAGCAGGATATTGGGATTTCCCAAGAAAAAGTGCCATTTTTTAGAGTAAATTACTTAAATATTAAAACATCATGTCCACCTTCTTCTATAAATCTAACTATAAATGTCATGGAGGCCTTTGATGGGTGTATAAAAACAAAAACCAAACTATGAGGTGTTCTGTTCCATGTTTTAAATAAGGTTTCATATAGTGATTATAATATTTTCCACCAGGGGACCACCAATACTAGAATCAATAATATTATGATCAATATGAAATAAACCTTCATAAAAATATTATAATAAAATTTTATTGATTATTGGGTGGTTTGGATAACTTAAACAATTTATTTTAAAATTTTCCTATTATTCATGTAATGTTTCCCCTTATGATTGTATTATTCCATGTATTTATTTTCTTATTATTGTAGTTTGGGAGGATGAGAATTAGTTTTCAAAAAAAATTTGTTTCATGTTCTCACATACCTTGATTAAGTATCTAACATATAGCAATAAACCCTTTTTACGTTCTCTAAAGGGAATGAAAAAACCTTAAGTTTTTCAAGTTACTCATCCACAATTGTTGGTTTTAATGTTAAGAACATGGTATGGAATTCCATTAGGTTTTTGTGTGGTCCATCTCCAAAATATTACAAGGAATTTTGGTAGTAATTTAATTAGAACAAATATTTGTCCAAAGTTTGGTGCTTATCCTTGTATTTGAATATATATAGGTTGAATATCAATATTAGGATATTTTAGTTCATTTAATGTTGGGTTATTCACTACCATATTATAAAATATTATTTTACTTTTGAATTTAGTTCCATAAGAATAAGGATATCTAAGATAGTTGGGGTTTTGTGGGTCCTCCATTAAAGGATAATTTTGTTTGTTTTAGTGTTGATGATGTAGATTCTCTCTAGTTCAGGTTCGAAATGGGGTCGTTCACTAGAAGAAGAATGCCTCATTACCAATACCTATATAAAAAAATATTAGAATACAACTATATATATAAGGTATAAGAAAAAACATATATTTATTCAATATATAAAGATTAAATAAAAATACAGACTCTAAACTGTAGCATTCCTCAGAAATAATACAAAAATTTTATTAAACTATCATGAAATGTAAAATTAATTAGGAATTTAGAGGTGATATATAGTATTGGGTAATAATGCAGAAACTTTTCCTTTATACATTATCTTAATATGAGGATAGGGATCTCTTTAACTTTTATTAATATTAGAGAAACCTTATAACTCTATAAATTGGTATCACTTAACCCCCTTTTCTGAACATAAAAATGAGTCACCCAAGGTGTTAATTTATAAGAAATTGGAGGTAGTGATTTTTACATATAAATTTCAAAATACCACTAGTGGGTCTAATTTGGACATGTAAATGACCTTATCCCAACTTTAAAAAAATTGTATAGTTATTGGTGGACCTGCTTTAATATATCATTTTAAAATATAGTATAACATGGACTTAAAGAATACATATATTTTCCAAATACCAAGATATACTCTTGAATTTGACCATTTTAGGTTTTTTGAAAGGATCGCATCATTTGGGTACCAAATGGATGGACCAGAAATATCTTTCTTCTAAATAAATTTATACCATGTGGTTAGAAATCCACTAACAGGAATTCATCCTAATTGGAAAGATAAATATTTTTAAAAGTGAATATAAGTTCACATGTATGTTTGGGATTCCATGAATTTTGGTCCATTTTTCTTCAACTTCATGTTGCACTCTTCAAATCACATTCATATACAATGTAAATATTAAAATAAGTGAAATTTTCCTTTTAAAAATTATTTAAGATTAACTAAATAAATTAAATGAGATATCCAATTGATTATTATATTTGTAATTAATACTAAAAAAAGAGTTTATCAAAGTGGTATAATGATGGAATAAAATAGCAAATCATAGTGTGGTCAATATACCATCTAAACTATGCTCTAAAAAGAGTATTATAAGTAAATAAATCAGAAAAAGATCAAGGTATATACATTGGAATGTGTTATCCACCACACCCTATATTTGGGTTCTCTAGACTTATTGAAGAAACTAAAAACCCTTTAGAATAGTTTCCCTAAACTACTAAAAAACTAGGTTTATCTGGTGTTAGTGATTTAATATCATAAGCTAAAAGCACTATTAAAGGCCCCCTTTATTAGGACTAGAAAAAGAATTGTTAAAGGAGGTCTTTAATAGTGATTTTTTTAGAACTATTAAATGAGGTCCTTAACAACGCTCAAAAAAGAATTGTTAAAGTGGGCCCTTATCATTGGTTTTTTACAATCACTGATAAAGGACCACCCTTTATCAGTCGCTGTAAAAAATTTCTAATAAATGGGGGCTTTTATCAGCACTTGTAAAAAATCATTGATAAAGGGGGGTTATCAGTGCTTTTTTAGAAGCCCTGATAATGACCCCCCATTATCAATACTTTTTTACTAGTGCTGATAAAGCGTATATTTCATAAAAATTGTTTCCTTAAAAACAATATATTAGTATATAATTATATTTATATTTATAGAAATATAGTATATGTTTTTTAAATACATTTTAGATAAAAAAAAATAGGTATTTACACATAATATATATGATATTTATAGAAAATTGATTATAAAATAATTAAAAATAATATTTTTAATTAATAATTTGATAATTATTACTGATTAATAGTCATTTAATATAAATTTAAAGACAAAAAAATCAAAAAAATAATAAAACTAAAATAAGTTGAAAACATAACTCAAACTTCAAACGGATATGACTTTTGATCTGAGTGTCCTTTTGGGCTCTACCACATATAAAATAGAATCTTGCGAAGATATATATGACATAGAAATCATGGGTTACACTGGTCACATTTTTTAATGCCAAAAAAGGCCTACAAGGCCTCCAAAACTAAGTTTTTAGTTTAGGTACCCTAATTTTTTAACATTCGATGGATTTTATGGCTCATTTAAAGAGGTATTATTTCCTTTTTTATGAAGACTAAATTTATTCCTAGGTATTAAATTTATATTAATGTTATGGTTTTAAAATTTTATCATTTTCCATAATGTAGTTTTATTTATAATTAAATATATGCATATTTTATTATATATACTTCTAATAAATCACTTGTATAAATAAATATATCAATATATTTATGTAAAAATGTATTTATAAATATATAAAATAAATATTTATTATTAATTTTATTTAAAGTAAAAAAATATCAATTTTATTTTCCTTATAAAAATTAAATAATATATATATACCTATACAATTAATATGTATATACAAACATGTGTGTGTTAATAATTAACATATATATATATATGTGCATATGTATATTATAGTATATGTAAATGAATACATGTTCTAAAAATGTATTAAAAACAATATCTAACCATTTTTTAGATTATACAAATATATTTATAATGTTTATAAATATATATATTTGTGTATTAATAAATAGATATATATTTATATTATATTCTAGTATATGTAAATGAATATAATATATAATATATTAAATATATATAAGTATATATATATCACACACACATATATTTTACAAATGTATTTAAAAATAATTATATTAATATATTAATAATATATATATATATATAAACATAAGTATCATTAAACATACCAAAAAATAACAAGGTGTAGTGGTAAAGGCATTCCATATTTAAAGTAGTGGAGTAGGATTCAAATCCCGGTGGGCACGCGTGAGGTTAGATATTCTTAAAGTGCTCATAAAAGGGGTGGTGGGTGAAAAGAGTTGATAAAGGGGGCAGTTCTGTAAAAGGTGTCCTGGAAGTGTTGATAAAGAGGCCAGGCTCATAGAGGTTTGAAAAAATATATATTTACCCCATTTAACAGTTTTTCCTTTATCAGTGCTAAAAAAATCTCTCTTAAAGAACCCTTTTAACGGTGTTTTTTTAGCATTGTTAAAGGGGGACTTTAACCGCACTTTTTTAGAGATGATAAAATCTTATAGCTTGTAATTTTACTCTAGTAGTAAATGCATTTTTATCACTGATAAAGGATTATTATGACACTTTTAATGGCCTCTTTTATAGTAGTGATAGTTTCTCAAAATAAAAACTCATATATTTCTAACTCAAAACCCCATCCATAGGACAAACCTACTCTACTTCCACTTTGAAACAATATAACCCCAATAGGAATCTTCCAAAGTTGGTACTAATTTTGGGAGTGCCTCTCCAATCCTACATCCAATAGAATAGGGGTGGGTGACTAGAACTAAGAGGGAACATGCACAATGTGGGATTCATTTGTCCATGAAAATTATAATTTCAAAATACCACAACTCCACCAATAAGAAAAATGAAGTAAACCTCTATAAGTAAACTGAAATGCATGAATTTATATGTGAAATCCCATTACTCAAAAATATAATAGTATATAATAAATTAAAAACATAAAACGACTAAAATTTATCAAATCGGGTGAAAAAAAATGTTTTTAAATTATAAACTAGGTAAAACACCTTATATACTAGATAAATAATCCTCTTAGAACATACTAATAATGATTATAACCTTATCCACCATTATATAATGACACCACCACATATATATATCATTATATACCCATAAAAAAGGCTAACCATGTTCACAACCATGATTATATCCCCAACATAAGTTCCAATTTAGTGGTAAGTATAATGAACACATAGGGCATCCCATCTTAATAAAAAAACTCATTTATAACAATAATATTTCCCTTCAGAACTATTTTTAACCATGTAAAACAAATTTTTGTACTTTTAAACCACCCAAATATTTTTTAACCTTTAAATGAGTAAGTTATACCATGTAACACTAAGTAAATAATGATTTCATAAAATAAACATAAAATATTAAGAACACTTCTCTTCAATTGGACTGATTACCCCTAGTGAAATACTTAGATACTATATAAAACTATTTACCCTCAGTTATATAGTTGTTAATTTACTTTTAATGTTTTTAGAAGATCATCCAATTTTATAGAGTCATAATATAAATCCCAACAAGGGTCTCAGAATGATAATAATATTCAAAATTGAAATTTTAACCAAGAAACAAAACCATTATCATTTAAAGTAGTTTATATAAACACTAAGTAGATTTTATTCTTATAGAATTCAAAATATAGAATCATAAAAAAAAATCGAAAGCATTCATTCATATGATAAATAATTTAATTAAAAATTTATATAATATAAGAGACACAAAATGATCATCTTTCCACATCATGGGTCAATACACCTCAATTTAGAATAAATATAAAATAAGGGTGGCCAATAAAGGTTTAACTAACATTACACTCACCCTAACATATAGTAATAACCTAACATTCCTTATTGAAAGGTTGTAAGAATTTATTTTATAACTACATTTTGAGTTATCTTCATCCTATCTACACAACTACCACTAACCATTTAAAAACCAAACTCTAATACCATTTATAATAAACCATCTCAAATTACCCTAAATCTAAACTAGATAATCATTAACCACTAACACATTCCGTTGAATAATCAACGGAATATGACAAGCGGTGAGGGATTAATTCATTCGGTTAGGGAATTATTTCTCTTAAATATTATATTTATAAAGTAAATAAACAATTATAAAAAATTAAATTTGTGTTATAAATAACAAAAATAAATATTTTATATGTTTCAATCCTCAATACAACCAATAAAATAAATTTAAACAAATGGATATTATATAAAAATTCCAAATTTAAATCATAAAACTAAATAAAAAATAAGGCATATGTGTCTGGAATCCACCATGTACATCCACTAATATCATAACTGGGTACCAAGTTTTAATACAACCCTCTAAAATATAATAAATACCTATATGGTTTTATCTAAAACAAAAAATAAGAAATGAAAACTTGCATATATATGAAAGTGAAAATATAGGGGTGATTATATCAACGTATTCGATAGGTCATCCCCAAATTTTCTCCCTAAAGTCCAATACACAAGAAAAAACAGCATATAGAAATATATATGATTTAAAATAAAATTAATTATATAATAAAAAATTATAATTACATAATTTCTAAAAACATTAATATATCTAACTTACTCCTTATAGAATAATTCACCACCTTTCGCAATGAATCACTTTTTCAAAAGAAAACATATTTATGCTTCACAATCCCCAAAAAAATATGAATAGATTACACATATAAAAAGGTGGTGGTGTGACCTAAAGGAAACTATAGGCACCATTGATGGTAAAACACCATGCTATGACCCTTTTGAGGAAAACCTAAACCACCTCAACTCAATTCGTCACTCGTTAGCACTCCACTTGGTCTGTCCAAGTGGAATTTGAACCAATCTTATGACCTCCCACTCCACTTCATCATGGGAAACCATCATCAATGTCTTGAGGTAATTTTAAATTCTAATTCCAATCCTAACAACCAAAATACCAAATTAATAATCAACACCAACAATAAAAAGTTTTTTCAAATCATCAATAAATGAACATGTTGTTTTATTCTCCAAAAAAAATTTTAAAAAAAAAATCTCTAAATTAATCAATACCCACTTCACACCCTCTAAAATAATTCTAAATTCTTCTTAAAACATTTTCATATTCCAAAAAAAATATTCCAAGAATTTTTTAAATATTTATTTCACAATTCAAAATTAATTAACCAATATCTATGTATGAAAATACACTTTTAAAACCAAATAAACACTTAAAAGTTAATAAAAACCATTTAATCATTTTAGTTTCGGAAAAAAACCAATCCAAACAAGTAATTTCACAAGGAATAGGTGTGATAAAAATACACTAAACACTATATGGATTTATTAATCCAGTAACTTGTTTTTTCAACCATTATAAAAATACCACAATTTAAACAACACCAAAATCCCCAAATTCTGTTAAAAATATAAAAAATCAATCCAAAGTAGAAAAAATTGATAAAATACACATGGTATTCATAATAACACCAATTGATGATACAATAATGTATAACCACCTCATGGAAGATTCTTCTGGCATATCTTACTAAAATCCACTTGATTTTTAGGGTTTTCACAATGATAGAGCAAAACCCCAAGACTAAATCCCTAGAATGTGCCACCCAAAAAAAATTCATAGAATGAAGAATAAAATATAAGGATGAAGTGATATAACTTCTGATTTTTGTGAATAATGGTCAATAATAAAACTCTTAAGGCCCCAAATAAAGGTAGAATGAGGCGAGTAGTAGAGAGATTTGAAATAGAGGTGAAATAAAAAGGGTATAGGATGTGTCTTGTTAAAAATCAAGGGATTTTAGATCCAAAATAGTTTGTTTATTGTTATTTAAACCATCAAATAAATCATTTTGATACAATTCCAATTTTTAGTTCTTTATAATTGTTTATAGACCCACCAATATAGTTTATAAACCATTTTATGAACTATTTTTGGCTTAAAAACCTGGTTTTCACTTTCTTTTGACTTCCAAATTCATCAATACCAACATATGTCCTGATAACCTATCATTAGGGTTATTTTAAACCTTTAATAACATTAAAATGAATCAAATGGATCAACAACATCCTTTTTAAAAAACTCTAAAATTTCCCCACCTTTTTCACATAAAAAATCATTTAATTTAAAAGTAAAACTCTAAGAATGTTATAGGGTGACTCACAACCTTTATAGAATATCATCATCTGTAAATAACCAGAAAATAGGTAAATAATTTAGATATTAATGGTATGGATCTCTGCATGTCTATTCAATGATGTTCCTATAAAATCTCATCATACAACCTCTTAACACCTAGGTTACTGTTAACCAAAAAAGTGTGAAAATAATCCAATTTTTTTAATCCATATCTTGAATAACCGTATCACCTACTATAGGGAAAAATATTTTCAACCCACATTTAAAGAGTAACCTTATGGTGTTCATGTGGAAAAATTCAGTCATATCAAACCTAATATCAATGGTTTTAGTTAAATTCACTATACTCGATAAATAAGTCTAAAATTCACTAATGAGGTGTTCAAAAACCTATATTTTTATCTTCTGTTTACCATGTGTATAACTAAAAACTATTTAATCATTCACATTAAGTGTTTAAAATATTTTTCAAAACAAAAATCATGAAAGTGACCTTGCCCACATCTCTTGAAGGTAAAATTTCAAAAACTTCTACATCTCATTAAGTGATTTCAATATATTCAGAGGAATTTATACAACCCATACTCATCAACTCATATGGTTTCTAATTAATAATCATTCAATCACGAATCTAGGTAAATAATTCTCTTGAATCACATGTTTCAAGGATAATATATGTAAAAACACCGACCCCAGTAGCCCATAGTTTGCATCTTACTTCATTACATTGGCATATATACAAAGAAGACGCATCCTAAAGGACCGAATATGTAAGAACCCGGTTCTTCACTCAGGTATGGGTCTTTTAATTTTTGGTCTAAATATTTAATTTAGACCTAATATGGATACATAATGATTTAATAAAGGTTCTGAGGGTGACTATGGCTTGTTCGGATTCCATAACCCATCTTTTTAGAGAAAATAGACTCTATGCACGGTTTAGAGTAAACCATGCAGAATTATACATGGTTTAGAAAACCATGGAGATGGTGTTTTTTCAGAGATATCCACCTTGCAAGGTTGGTGCATAGTCGTGTGGCCTAACTGTGCGAGCACCCCTTTTTCCCAAGCACTTGTGCATGGGTTGTGCATCGTTTGGCCAATGGTGCGTACCAAACTATTCGGGTAGAGTCGTTCCGCACAGTTTGTTCACGGTTTGACAAACTGTGTGCAGGCTATTTTTTGAGTAAATTTCTAGTTTTTACCTTAATAATCTATTAATCCCCCTCCTTTTTCACAACTCATAAACTAGTGTGATTTTCCTCCATTTTCACCCATTTGGATCTTTTTGAAGGCCAAATCTAGGGATCAAGAGATCTCCTTCTTCCAGTATCTGATCGAACTTATGTTCATTACATTGGATCCGCAATGGTAAGTAATATAGTACTATTTATATGTTCTTCTTCTTTTTTTCGCTCAACCTAGATATCTCTATGTGAGCATTTTTCACCTTTTCTTATATGTACTCTGATCCGAGGAAAATCAAGTGTCGATACTGGAGGAGAAGGATCGTACAACCCTGAGTTGGGTAGACTATAACTCATCCCTAAAGTTCTTTGTTTTTGGAATTTTCATGTGGGTCCCACCAGTTTTTTTGGAAGTTGTTTCTTAAATTTACATTCCAAGATTATACTTGATAGAATCCTAGGGTTATGATCTTTCCAAATATGTGATTATTTATTAGTGGTTACACCCACAACTCAACCCACCTCATGTCAAAGGTTATTCCATAAATGGGTATTTAGTGTTTTTGACATGTTTGAGAAATTTTTTGGGTGTGCCCTTACTTGACCTTCCTAAATGGGAGCCTTTCCATAATAAATGACTTGTTGTTGATGAGAATTTCATAATGTTATTTACCATGTATTCTCACCACTTGACTTACCTAAGGTAAGTGATTTCAAATGATTATTAAATGCGAGATGTGAAATGGAATGTATACTGAGTATATATCTTGGCCTTAAAAAATGAGTTTTAATTAAGTTTACATGTCTGTAGGCCCGCTTTCCTTGTTAATGGAAGGTAGCGGAGTGAACCTCTTTAATTTATATGCTTTAATGGTTAATTTAATACTTGATTAAATAGCTTCAACACTAATTCTCCTATCCACAATAATGGAAGACAAGGCTTAGACCAATAAATAAATGGTTTCAACTCTACTTGACCTATCCACACTAATGGAAGGAAATACTTGAACCAAATGAAACATTACATGATTACAATATTAAATTGGAATGTACTGACTTGATCTAACCTTGGATTCTGAGAGGATAATACCTTGGGTCTTGGGAGCCCCATTCCAATTCACATATGTGGTTTTCTTAGGTTGATACCCACCTAGACTCTGATTCTTGTCTATTCCCTGGATTCCAAGTATGCTATCGTTGGGTCCTTCACATTATTATAGGATACCTCAAATACACTCCTTGGATCTTGCATTGAATAGTAGGTTCCATAGTGAAAGACCATCAGGCTCTATCTTTATTTAGCCTCATTTTACCTCTGTCAATCACCTTAGACTCGGTTGGTGACTTTGTTGTAGAATGAATTGGATTACGCTCCTTTTATTACAATCTTACCCCTTATCTTGACTCAGATAATACTGAGTTAGAGTTCCGTGAGATTTGTGTTACCTTGGTTATTACCCTAGAACTCCCTCACTAGATATCTTTGTCAGGTTGGCTTGTTACATCTTGGGACCTTCACTAATTATACTATTTCAATATGATTTTAGTTTTTTCTATGACTCACATGACCTATTAACCTTAAATGGTGATTAATTAGTCAATTAAATGGTTATATATTTGGACACTAGCTGAGGGTTAAAGCATGTACTTGGGTATTTAGTTATATTGTACTGCTTACTTTACTTCATATATTCACGCTTGCACACTACTATATTCCATTACATGGGTCAGATGTTATAGACCCCATTAGTGGTGGACTTCTTAGATTTATCTCACATCCTCTTTGGGAACTTTTTGGTACCCATAGTAGATTACATGGTTTCAGGTATTGAAAAAGGGAAGCATATGGCTTCCAACACTTGATTGCTTGCTGATTAGAATAGATCTTGATAGTAGATGATCGGGTTGGATCTTGGGATGCTTGGAGTAGTCTTTTTATTCCTTTACCTTGTGGAACATGTTATTCCAATTGTCTTGTATCCATTTTTTCTAGTTTTGTAGTCATATTAAATTACATCATCATTATTCCAGTTGATACAGTTATTATTATTTTCATTTATCTAGTGCATCAGTTTGCTACCACTGTTTATTTATATTATTTATATTGATTCCATTGTTTATTATTCCTTTATATTCCTTCCTCTATGATGCACTTTGATAATGAGGTCATGGTCTTCCCATAGACACACCCTAGGCCATCGCTACTATTCGACAGCCTCTGGAGTTCAAGAAGATGTGCTTCTGGCTATGTGGCACACCGGGCTCGGGGCACCCGTTGAGTGGAATCCGAGACCGGGTCATCACAAAGTGATATTAGAGGTGGTTTATTTTTTTCTTTGCTATTTGGAGACAATATATTGTATAATAATAATTCTTGGGAATTGGTCATATGTCGTGCTTGGGTGTCACAAACCCATGTTTGGGGTAAAATCCATGTTACCCGAAAATGAAATTGTTGTTCTATTTTGCCTATTACAGTTGATATTATTTCACCATTGGGTGACTCACATGCTATGTGGTGTTGTTGATTATTACTCTATTTTAGAAATTTTATCATCCTTATCTTGATGATATGAGTACAAGGATCATTGCTACATGCATCATTTTAGGCACTTAGAATTCACATGTCATCTGTATTTTCATGCCATATAGGTGCATTTCACTGCCTTTCATTTCTTGGTATACCTGTAATTGCAGAGTGATGTTCTGGTAGTTACTTGAAATTATATTTATTTGGATGGGATTGAGACATTTCCTATCTCAATTCATGATGTTAAGGGGCCCTCATGGGTTAGGATGATTAATTTATCGAGTTGATCCATTATACTATAAAAAAATGGGTGTCGTTTCTGGTGATAGGCGTATGGGCACTGATTCATCTGAAATAACTGTCCATTATAAAGTGAATTCTAAAATATAAAATAAATGGGTTGCACATCATTATCCTTCCTTTTCCTGATTAGGAAAGGTAATGGATTTAATTTGTAAATTTATTGCAAAAGTACATGAAACTTATACTTGATCACTTACTGATACAGGGCCTTCTAAGTAGGTAGTTGGGGTAGTATGCCTTGGGTAGTCAGTTTTCTTATGTTTATCTTCTATTAGTGATGATATCTCTTTGCTTCTATTCTTTTTATAAGACGGGTTCTGGGAATTTGTAAACCAATGCCGCCATGGCATCCTCGTGTCGTTCGCCAGGAGGATGGTGATGACCATGCTCCAGACAAGGTCAGCCCTGAGCCACGAGTCTTGCTACCAGGAGTGTCACTTGAGGAAATTCATACTATACTTGATCCAAGAATTTATTCTCAATACCATGTTAGTTTCATATGGTTGATACAGTCTATGGAAGGTGCTCCACAGGTTGCACCTACGATGGATGATCTGACCCACGGGTTCCAATAGCAGCATCCTCCTACTTTTTTAGGGGATAGTAGTTCTTAGGCTAATAATTCATGGATTGAGGCTTTGTTATCTATGTTTGAGCATCTAGAAACTCCTCTAGATTGGAGAGTCAATCTTTCTACATACATGATTTGGTATTCGTCCAAGCATTGGTGGGATGTGGTTGGCCAGGCTGGTCATCATCAGGGCATGTTATGGGTTGACTTCCAGACTGCCTTCTATGATCAGTTCTTTCCTTAGGCACTGAGAGTAGAAAGATCCATAGATTTCATTAATATCAATAATGGTTCTAATTTAGTTATGGAATATTCATCACATTTCACCGTTTTACAATTATCTACACCAGCTCTAGCTGGTGATGAGATTTTGCATGCTAGATGTTTTGAGGATGGGCTACAGTACGCCATCCGAACTCAGGTGAATGTCTTTAAACTTCCTACCTTTTCTGAAATAGTTGATCAGGATATTATCACTGAATGTAACCTCAAGGATGGAAGAAGTACCAGGTTTAAAGGATCAGTGCCATGTCGAGCCGATAGTTCTTCTAATGGTAGGAAACGTTCCCTTGAAGCTTTTCATCAGGGTAGTGGCAGCCAGAGTATCAAGTTAGATAGAACTGTAGTGTGTCATCAGCATGAAATACCGGGTCATAAGAATCCCCAATGTGATAGAGACTCTATAGAGTGCTGATATTATAGATGTATGGGTCATCTTTAGTTCTTTTATAGGACCTTTCCACCAACTTCAACTGGGAAAGGATCAATTTCAGCTCCACCTTTAGGAGCGAGTTCTTTTACACCGCATTAGGTGGGGAGTTGGAATAGAACCATCGGGTCTAGATGAGGAGGAGGTTGTGGTCACGGTAGTCTGATCCCTGAACACCAGCAGTGCCAGAAGAGCAGTCATGATCATGGTAATCCATCTATCGCACAGGGTTGTGGATCAGGTCAGTTGCATGCTTTACTTATGATACCCAAGGATCAGGTTTTGGGACCATCTACAGTATGAGGTACTATTCTAGTATCTTCTACTATTTTCTCTTATTTGTTTGATACATGTGTTTAAAACTCTTTTATTTCTGTATCTATCATTGAAATTCTCAGACTAGAGATACAGTATCACTATGGTGTAATGACTCTCGATACACCATTAGTAATACGGATGGAGGGAATACCCCAGTGCAGGGACTTTCCCTTTGAGGTTGGAAGTTACACTTTCTTGTGGAATATCTTTGTTCTCGTGATAAAGGGTTTTGATTCCATTATCGTGATGGACTGGTTAGTCCACTATCATGCCTTTGTAGATTGTTATCATCGAAGGGTCTCTTTTATATAACCAGAGGGTAGCAATTGTCTTTTCAATGGTGAGTGGGATGTTCAAGCTGGGAGAGTTGGACAAAATCATCATGGGCCAGGTGGAGTGACCGCCCAGATAGCAAATCTTTTCCTAGAGGATCAGGGTTTATTTAAAACTGATTTCCCTCGAGTAGTTTATCATTTCAGGGAAGTATTTCCTAATGAGTTTTCTGTCTTACCTCTTAAGAGGGAGTTAGATTTTATAATTGAGCTAGTTCCAAGAGTAACTCCAGTTTCCATTCCTCCTTACATTATAGAACCTACAGAGCTTCAATAGATTAAGTGGCAGTTAGAGGATCTATAGGCCAAACACTTTATATGGCCTAGTACATCCTCTTGGGGTTCACCCAAGCTTTTTTCTAAGAAGGTGGATGTTAATATTCATCTAATCATGTATTATAGAATGTTGAACCATATTACGGTCAAGAATCGGTATCCACTTCCTCGAATAGATGATCTCTTTAACCATCTTCAAGGATCAAAGGTTTTCTCTAAGATCGACCTGATATCGGGTTATCATCAAGTGTGAGTCAGACCATCAGACACACCCTGTACAGCATTTCATAGGAGGTATAGTCTGTATGAGTATATTGTTATGTCGTTCAGACTTATGAATGTTCCTGCCATTTTCATGGCTTTGAGGAATAGGGTTTTCCACCCCTATTTGGACTCCTTTGTTGTGGTGTTTCTGGATGACATCTTGGTGTATTATCGCACTCGTAACGACCATGTCAATCATCTTGATATCATTCTGAGTACACTGAGAGAGAATCATCTTTATGCCAAGCTTGATAAATGTGACTTCTAAATCAACAAAGTCCACTTCTTGGGTCATATTATCTCAGAATCTGGAGTATCTGTTGACCCTAGAGAGGTTAGTGTTTTGTTTTTCTAGGAGCAGCAGAAGAACGTGTTTGATATAAAGAGTTCCTTAGGAATTTAAGGATATTATAGGAATTTCATACAAGAATTTTCTCATATTTATTTAATTCTTACTGGTCTTAAAAATAGGGGTTTCAAGTTCACATGGTCAGAATCATGTGAGAAATCCATTCAGAAGATGAAAGGGAGGATTGTATCGGCACCTATTCTGATTCTTCCAAAACCTGGAAAAGGTTATATCATCCTCTGTGATGCATTAGTTATTGGGATATGAGAAGTGTTTATTCAAGAATACAAAGTCATCTCATATGGATCTCGGTAGTTGATGCCTCACGATATAAATTACCTGATGCATGACTTTGAGCTAGAAGAATTTTTCCATGCCTTACCTTGCTGGATACATTATATGTTGGGTGATCACATTGTGGTGTATACAGATCACAAAATCCTCAATTATATATTTTCTCAGTGTGACTTGAACCTCAGATAGTGGATATGGTTTGAATATCTACAATCCTTTAATTTTGAGCTTTCCTATACACCTGGAAAGGGAAATGTGGTCGTTGATGCATTGGGTCCGAAAACTCAAATGCAGGTCATGCAGGAAGCTAGTGATGAATGGAAGTTAATGGCCCTCTTTTATAAACATCATCTGGATTTTCATAACAGTTAGAAGTAGTATTACCTCTCATCCTTAACAGTTACCTCTTCCCTCCTTGAGAAGGTGAAGAGTATGAAGTTTTCAAATCCTGAAGGTTTAGTTCTCTCTGAAATTATATCAGGATATAACCCACATTTGGATTGGTATATGTACAGAGACGACGTCCTTCACCTATATAGACGTATTTGGGTTCCTGAAGACATGAGAGAGGAGTTGATGAAAGAATCCCACACTTCTCGGTGGGTAGTTCATCCAAACATCTTGAAGATTTATAGAGATATATGATGCCATTATTGGTGGCCTGGAATGAAAAGTCATATTTTAGACTTCATCACTAGGTTTTCCACCTTTCAGTAGGTGAAGGAGGAGTACCAGAGACCTCTAGGATTTTTACTACTGCATCTAGTCCTAGAATGGAAATGGAGAGATGTTGTTATAGATTTCATAGTCAGCTTACCTAGGTCATCAAGCAGTAGCAATGCTATTTGGGTATTCATTGACCAACTAAAAAAATCCTCCCACTTCATTCCTATTTGAGGTACTTTCTAAATTGATGAACTGGGAATACTGTATATCCATGAGATCATACAACTACATGGGGTTCCATGTACCATCATTTCAGATAGTGATGCTCATTCCACATCTTGGTTCAGGTAGGGTTTTCATAAAGCTATTGGGATTTAGGTTCTTCTAACTACATCATTTCACTCTTAGATTGATGCACAACCAAAACCGATAATACAGGTTCAAGAGGATATGCTCAGAGAATGTGTCTTTGATTTTATAGGTTCCTAAGAGAATCATATTCCTCTCATCGATTTCTCTAATAATAATTTTTTTAGGAAACGATTTAGATGTCTCCTTTTGGAGCCTTATATGGTAGGCTATGTCATTCACCCTTGGTCTGGCTAGAGGTAGGTGAGGTAGCCCTACTAGGTCCTTATCTTGTTTAGGATACTCTAAAAGAGGCTTAGCTAATAAAAAAGTGTATAACTACTGATCAGTCTAGATAGAAATCTTATTTTGATCGTCGTCTACGGCCTCTTGAGTTCAAGGTTGGGTATCATGTTTCTATTTGGGTATCGCTCAGGCTAGGGCATAGATGGTTAAGGAAGCAGGGAAATTTTTCACCTTGTTACGTCGGTCCGTTTAAAGTTATAGAGAGGGTTGGGCTGGTAGCCTATATGTTGCTTCTAACTCAGAGGTATTGTTCCATGCAAGATGTATTTCATGTCTCATAGCTTCTCCAATATCATGTCGACCCATATCATACCTTTGATCCCAAGGAAGTTGAGTTAGACATTGATGCTACCTTAAAGGAGTATCCAAAATGCATCGTTGACCGAAGTACAAAGGCTCTTCGAGGAAATTTTTTCCCTCTCGTAAGAGTGATTTTTCATCATGGTTGAGTATAGGACAAGACTTGGGAGACTTAATCTGATGTACATGCTCAGTGGTCAGAGTTGTTCTCAAATAGTATTTCCTTACCCTTGGAAGGATAACTCGGGGGAGATTTATTTTAAGGGGTAAAGACTATAAAAACCCAGTGTTTCATTCAGGTATGGGTCCTTTAATTTTAGGTCTAAATACTTAATTTGGACCTAATATAGATATATAATGAGTTAGTAAAGGTTCTGAGGTTGTATGGGGATTGTTCGGATCTGAAAATCCATATTTTTCTATAAAACAAACTCTGCACACAGTTTAGAGTAAACAATGCAGAATTCTGCATGGTTTGGAAAACTATACGGATGGTGTTTCTTAAGATAGAGCCACCTCGCATGGTTGGTGCACGACTATGTGGCCTAACCGTGCGAGTGCCCCATTTTTCTTAGGTACTCGTGCATGGGTTGCGCGTGGTTTGAAAAACTATGTGGACCAAATTGTATTGGAAAATCCATTCCGGAAGTTTTGCACACGGTTTGACAAACCGTGTGTAGGCTATTTTTCTGGGTAAATTTATAGTTTCACCTTTAATGATCTATTAATCCCCCTCCTTCTTCCCAACTCATAAACCAGTAGTATTTTCTTCCATTTTAACCCATTTGGATCTTTTTGAAGGCCAAATCTAGGGATCAAGAGATCTCCTTTGTCCAGAATCCGATTGAGAATTTGTTCATCACATTGGATGCGTAATGGTAAGTACTCGAGTCCTCTTTAGCTATTATTCTTCTCTTTTGCTCTCTACCTAGAAATATCTATGTGATAATTTTTCACCTTTTCATAGATCTACTCCGAGATGAGGCAAATCAAGGGTTGATACTAGAGGATAAGGATGGTATGACCCTAAAGTGGGTGGTCTATAACTCATCCTTAAAGTTCATTGTTTTGGGAAAGTTCATGTGGGGCCCACCGGTTTTGCTGGAAGTCTTTTCTTAAATTTACATGCCATGATTATACTTGATAGAATTGTATGGTTTTTCTCTTTCCAAATATGTGATTATTTGTTAGTTGTTACACTCATAACTCAATCTGCCTCATGTCTAAGGTTATTCCATAAATGGGTTTTTAGTGTTTTTGACATGTTTGAGCCATCGTTTTGGTGTTACCTTTCTTGACCTTCCTAAAGTTGAGGCTTTCTAGAAAAAATGACTTGTTATGGATGATAAATGTATAATGGCATGTACCATGTATGCTCACCACTTGACCCACCAAAGTCAAGTGATTTCAAATGATTATTAAATGTGATATGTGAAATGGAAAGTATAATGAGTATATATATTGGCCTAAAAAATTGAGTATTAAATAAGATTACAAGTTCATATCACCCCTTTCCATGTTAATGAAAGGTAGTGGAGTGAATCTCTCTAATTGATGTGCCTTAATGGTTAATTTAAGACTTAATTAAATGGTTGCAACGCTACTTGTCCAGTCCACACTAATGGAAGACAAGGCATGGACCAATAAATAAATGGTTTCAGCTCTACTTGACCTATCAACACTAATGGATGGTAAGACTTGAACCAAATTAATTATTAGATTATTACAATATCAAATAGGAATTCACTAACTCAAGCTCGCCTTGAATTCTGAGAGGAGAATACCTTGGGTATCAGGAACCGCATTCCAATTCAGGGATACAGTTTTCTTAGGTTGATACCCAACAAGACTCTAGTTCTTGGCTATTCCTTTGATGCTCGATATACTATTGTTGGGTCCTTCACATTATTTCAGTATACCTCAGATACATTCCTTGGATCCATCATTGACTTGTAGGTTCCATGGTAAAATCCCATTGGGCCCTGTCTTTGCTTAGCCCCGTTTTACCTTGGTCGATCACCTTGGACTCAGTAGGAAACTTATTGTGTAATTCCTTGGATTACACTCTAACACATTATCTAGACTCACATACTACTAAGTTGGTGTTCTGTGAGATTTACATTACCTTGTTTATTACCCTGGAACTCCCTCACTGTATATCTTTGTCAAGTCACCATGTTACATCTTTGGACCTTCACTAGTTATAATATTATAAGATGATGTCAGTTCTGGCTATGCCTCACGTGACCTGTTAACACTAATTGTTAATTACTTAATCAATTAATTGTTTACATGTTCATACACAAGCTGAGGTTTGAAGCAGGTACTTTGGTATTTAGTTATATTGTAATGCTTGTTTCACTTTATATATGCATGCTTTCACACTTCTATATTCCATTACACGGGCCAGATGTTATAGACACCATTGGTGGTGGCCCACTAAGATTTATCGCACACCCTCTCTGGGCACCGTTTGGTACCCAAAGTAGATTACATGGTTTTAGGTATTGACAAAGGGAAGCACACAGCTTCCAACACTTGATTTTTTGCTAATTAGGATGGATCTTGATAGTAGATGACCGAGTTGGATCTTAGGATGCTTGGATTAGTCTTTGTTTTCCTTTACCTTGTGGAACATGTTATGCCTATTGTCTTGTATCCATGTTTTCCAATTTTCTAGTGACATGAAATTACATCATTACTGTTCCAGTTGATATAGTTATAATTATTCTTTTTTATCTAGTGAATAAGTTTGCTTCAGCTATTTATTTATATTATTTATATTGCTTCTGCTGTTTATTGTTCCATTATATTTTATATGTTGTGATACACTCTTCTAATGAGGGCATAGTCTTCTCACAGACACACCCTTGTACCTCAATGCTAGTTTTTATCCTCTGTAATTCGGGAAGATTTGCTTGAGGCCATGTGGCCCACTGAGCTCGGGGCACCAGTTTAGTGGCATCCGGGTCCGGGTCGTCATAGATTATTTAGTATTTTTGAAACCCAAATTACATATATGAACATTAAATTACAACATGAAAGGAAATACAGTATATCAAATTATTTTAAATCATACATAAAATCTTAGATTATCCCTACAATTCATTCATGATATACTTAATTATATCCTAAGAAAAAATAAAACCTAAGAAAGGGGTCACCTCATATGCTCAGTAAGGGTAATATAGTGGAATCATAAGTAATAATTCATGGTGAATAAATAAAATTACACATGCCATTAAAACATAATCTTGAAAATAATATGGTAGGAATAATAGATGAATAAATAGTTTTATAATAAAACATGACCACGGATATTATACTAGTCAAATAAACACATGGACTATCAATTTCGAGTTTCTTAATGAGCTAATGCATAATGTGGGACATCATAACAATACTGCCAAGGCCTCATTCCAAGACCATACATAAACAAGTAAAAACCCAAACTAGTATTTCTTATGAGACCTACTAATGCACTAAGGGGATATATTAGGCCCCACCAGACACCTACTAAGTCCAATGAATTTTACATATAAAAGGGGTGAAACATAATCAACTTATATATTCATATTTAAACTAACATATGAAATTTAAATAACTTTTCCTAATTAGTAAACATAAACACTAACGATTTGGAGTAATATGGTGAATGGTATCAAGGTAGCACATTCATAGTCAACCTAATAATAAACAAATTAATAAAATATGGAAGATGATATCATAAAATATCAATCAAAATTAAGCATAATAATCAAAAAGAGCGTTGAAATAGATGAAAATGCTCTTATAAAATCATCGAGGAACTCTTGAGAGAAATACTCTTCTATTTTAAAAAGAAGAGTTATTTTGGAAAAGTATTTGTATAAAACTATAAGTAAACTAATATAATTTTTCTATAAAAAATTATTTATTATAGAAACAAAATTTTGGATTAAAATAGATTATATATTTCCTTCAAAATAGGTAATAATTCGAGAAATTCCCTTGAATCGGGCTTGTTTATTGGGAAGAACTTGAGAAATATCCTTTTAAAACATGTAACACCCTATAAATGATAGAAGGATACTGATTGGTAAAAATATATAGAACATTAAAAAATAATTCATAATAATTAAATAATAATAATTAACAATTTCATTTCTGTAAAGATAGATAAAGAGTAACCCAAAATAAAATGGAGGTTCCGGTAGAAAACCCTTACCTTATATCTGAATGTATTATGCACTTGATCTTAATGTCCTGGATAAAAAAATTAAATCCATTAATTAATTAATTAATAACCTTTTATATATTTATTTGATTTAAAAATATTTTATTAAGTTAATTTATGGCATTTTTGATGAGTTACAAGAGACAAATTTGTCACTCAGGAGTATTTGTTTCCTTGGTTTCATGATCGGTTTGCTTGATTAAAAGTAATGGAGTTCATATAAAATGGTTATAATTCTCCAAAATTGGAATTTAATGTTATTAATTTACAAACATAAATTTAATTGTTGCTTTGTATTATTTTTTTATATATATGAGGATGAATCATTAGATAATATATTAATGATAATTGTTTAGCTTAATTTTAGCGGTTTTTCAATCACAGTGAGCTAGTTTTGTTTTATTATTTAATATCATGTATATAAGATGGTTCCATAAGGTTAAATAATATATAATACATATTTTATAATCATTTTAAACCATAAAAATGGTTTCATGACCAGAATTTAAGAAGAAACTAAAGAATGAACGTTCGCCAACCACAAATGTTGTAAATCGACACCTTTTGGACGATGATTTCATTTTTAAAATAAAATAGAGTAAGGAGATTGATAATGTTTGTTACATTAACATGATATCATTATAGTATATAAATTATACTATATTTATCATGATCATATATACAGAGGAGGTGAAGATAGAATAAGAAAAGGAAATAAATTGAAATGAAATTAAAAGAAGAAGGAAGAGGGTTTACCTCTTGAATTAACCTCCTTGAGAATCTCTTTAAGGAGAGGGGTTTTGGTCTTTTGGAAAGACAAAGAGTTCCTACATCTAGGTATAGACTAGGGAATATTAAGGCATAACTTTTAAAAGCTTCAACTCTTATAAGAGGGATGAGAAGAGCGGGTGAGGGGTGGCTTTTATAGTGGAGGAGAGAGGTAATTTTTGAATATTTTAATCATTAGTTTATTATTTTGGATCAAGAATATGAATAGTTTTAGAATTTACATAAAATATATTGAAATAGTGAAGGAGATATCTATATTATGGGTTTAAATCATCCATAAATCATTTAGGACTCAATAAATCATGTATTTAGCATTTATCGTAAATTATCATATTTTACTATTCACTAAAAATTTAAGTATTTTAGAAAACTAAAAAAAACTCACCATAACCATTTTTAAAAATGTATAATTAAAATTTTGACTCCATTTTATTAAAATAATTTTATAAATATCTAAATGTTTTTAAATAAAATCATTAATTATTTGAAAAATACAGATTTTAAATTTAAAATTGATTTTATAACACTCTCAAAAATTAAATAAGGTCTCATAAAATTATCCTAAAATCATAAGACAAAAAAATATTGATTTATGAATACATTTTATGAAAATGAATTTTCTTTTTAATAATTTTATTAATAATAAAATTGTAATTAAATTTTTATGAATTATAAAAATACTAACAATTAAATATTAATTTTAAAAATATTCACTTAATTTTACTATGATATAATTATATAATAATTTCACTTATGAGATGTCTAAATTTTATTTATACTTTCAAGGATGGTTTTACTATTCATTAGGACAATTTATTATTCATAATAATAAAATTACTATTCCTAAGGACAAGTAACTATTTCATCAGTATAGGTTCCTTGACATCTATAAATACCTCTTATTTATTTTATTCTTCACTTATAAATATTTTATTGTGTTATCTATGTGGTTTTATATGATTCATACAATATAAAATAAACTTCAGTAGGAAAATTTCATTGAAGGAATTTTGGGTCGTTACATTCTCCCCTCCTATAAAAATTTCACCCTCGAAATATCCAAAATGTCACCTTAAAAAATATTTGGGTAGTTATTCATCACAAGATCCTATGGGTCCCACATCACCTATTCAATTTTATTATTTTTCCGAAGTAACTTTACAAGTTGAGTCATCTGATTTCTAAACACTTGTTCTTTAGTCTTCAGAATCCAGATTGGCTCTTCACAATAAGATAAGTTAGGTTCCAATTCAATACCTTCAGAAGTGAGTATATGTGTTGGGTCTGGAATGTAATTTCTCAAAAATGAGATGTGGAATGAATTGTGTACTTTATAAAGGCTATGTGGTATATCCAAATGAAAATTAATAGCTCCAAATATCTCCAAAATTTCAAAATAAACATTGTACAAGGGGATCAATGCCCCTTTCTTTCCAAATCTTATAACACCCTTCCATGGAGATACTTTCAATAAAATGTGATCTACTACTTGAAATTACAAAACCTTCCTTCAATTATAAACATATCTCTTTTTCCTACTTTGAGATTCTTTGATATTGGCTTGAATAGTCTTTATATTCACTGTTATTTCCTCCACAATCTTTAGCCCTTCAAGATTTCTTTCACCAGCTTCATCTCAACATCTTAGTGTAAGACATCTCTTTCCATATAATGCTTTATATGGTGTCATTTGAATACTAGAATGGAAAATATTGTTGTAGGAAAACTCTAAAAAAAGGTAAATATTGATCCCACGTAACTTTAAAGTCAAGTGATAATGATCTCAACGTGTCTTATAGTGTCTAGATCGTCCTTTTTGACTACCCATCAGTTTGAGGGTGATAAGTAGTACTCAAATGGAGCTCATTATCCAAATATTTATCTATAATTTTCTAGAATTTTGATGTAAATAATGGATCACAATCAGACACAATTGAGATATTTTCTCCATGAAGTCTTACAACTTCATTAATATAGATTCATGTAAGGAACTCTAGTGTAAACTCCTCCCTTATAGAGAGGAAATTTGAAGATTTGGTAAGTCGATCAATAACCACCCATGCTGAATCATTCCTTCTTATGATTTTGGGTAATCTAGTGAAAAAAAAATCCATAATAATTTCATCCCATTTCCATTTATGAATAGGAATATGTTGTAAGACTCCTCCCGAATTTTTACTTTCATCCATCACCTGTTGATAGACTAAAAATCTTGATATATAATCAGAAATTTCCCTCTTCATGTTGTCCCACCAGAAATTTTCCTTCAAATCTCTATACATCTTTGTGCAACCAGAGTGTATATAGAAATTCAAGCTATGATAATAATCCAATAACTCCCTTTTTATCTCGGGTATAGAGTGATCACAAAGCCTCTTCCCAAATATCATAATTTCATCCTCACACATGAAGTCATCCAACTTCCCATCATTCAAACCATTAATTTCCTTTTAAATATTATCATCATCACATTGATGACTTTTAATCCATTCCAATAAAGATGGTTTTTAACCCATTTTAAAAAGAAATGATTCTTCCCCTCTCTTTATAATTTCCATATCCATACTTACTAAATCCATGTACACTAGATCCTTTTCAATTATAATTTTGTTTATAACCCCATGATCCTTCCTACTCAATGAATATGCTACCTTGTTCACTTTCCTTGTGTAGTATTGTATTGAAATATAATAATACTTGAGAATCTTGTGTCATCACATTTGCCTCATGTTTAGTTCTTTCTATGATATGATAAATTTCAAACTCTTGTGATCTGTATATATCCCACATATTTCACCATATAGATATTGTCTCCATATCTTTAGAGAAAATATTACAGCTACTAACTCAATATCATGAGTTGGATAGTTATGTTAATGTTTTTTTAACTGCCTTGATTCATAGTCAATAACCCTATCATTCTACATAAGGACACAGCTAAGTCCTTTCTTTGATGCATCACTATAAATCATAAATCTACCATTTCCTGATGGTAGAGCCAATATTGGAGCATTCACTAACCAATTATTCAATTCCTTAAAAAATTATTTTCATTATTTTTTCATATGAACGTAACCACCTTATGAGTAATATTGGTTAAAAGGTTAGATAATTAGGAAAAGTTATAAACTAAATGATGATAATAACCTGATAAACCAATAAAACCACATACCTCGGTTATGTTCATTGGTGTAGGTCATTCCAAAACTTCATTTTCCTTCATATAATCAATTGAGATTCCATAATTTGAGAAAATATGGCCATGAAGAGAATCTGATTGAGAAAAAATTCACACTTTATAACATCTCATATAATTCATTTCTTCTAAGAGACTTTAGAACAATCCGTAAGTGATTCACTTGGTCTTCATAGCTTTTAGAGTACACAAAGATATCATCAATAAATACCAAAACAAATTCATCAAGATATTCTAGGAAAACTATATTCATTAGATCCATGAAAATACAGGGTTCATTAGTCATTCCAAATGGAATTAATATAAAATCATAATGTCCATAACGGGTTCAAAATTTTGTCTTTAGAATATCATCTTTCCTCACACACAACTGATGATATCCAGATCGAAGGTCAATCATTAAAAAATATTGATATCCATGAAGTTTATCAAATAAATCATCATTATGAGGCCGGGGATGCTTGTTATTTTTTGTAATATCATTCATTTCTCTATAGTCAATGCATAGCCTCATGGATCCATATTTCTTCTTGACAAAGTGAATACTGGATCCCCATGGACAAACTCTAGGGTAGACAAATTCTTTATCACTCAATTCCTCTATTTTTTTCTTTATTTCTACTAATTCTAATATGGACACTCTATAAAGATTCAATGATATAGACCTTTTACCATTAATTAAATCAATATAAAACTCAATTTCCTAATCTAGATGATATCCAGGTAAATCATATAGAAATACATCAATTTATTATTTCACAATAGTTACATCCTTAATTTGAATATTTCTTTCTGAACCCATAGATATTGCATTCTCTTCCTCCCAAATAATTAAATTCAGTAGATATACTGGGGGTTGATCTAGATAAGAATCATATGGTGAAGTTTCTTATCTAAATATAAGGAACTCTACAACATTATCAAAAATTATAACTTTCTTTTTATTGCAATAGATCATTGAATCATAATTTTAAATCCCATTCATGCTGAAAATTATATCAAATTCAATCATGGATATGATGATAAGGTTGGAAACTAAAGCACGTTTATGTGTCATAAAGGGGACTGATCAACACAACTTTGTTGCAATGATACTTGCCTTAAGATTTTTGACTGAAAAATAATTTATTAAATAAAATTGTAAATGTATAATTTTAATGGAAAACTGGGAAGATATAAAAGAATTTGATAATTAAGAATCAAATAAAACATTGGATAAGTTTGAGGAAATGATTAAAGTACCTGCCACCCCATCATTAGGAACTTAAACCTCAGCAGTTTTGGCTGTATAAGATTGGTATTTTTCCCTTGTCCTTCATTGGGGAAATTTCCTTGATTATTAGGAAATTCATGTGCGTAATGTACCATATCTTTACAATTATAGAATTAAAAATTAGAATCTTATTTCTTTCCCTGTAAATCACAATATCGATGACCTTTTTCTACACACTTGTAACAAACATCCATTCCCTTCAGGAAAGTACCATGGTGTTTCTTCCCACAATTACTACAGGGTGGAAAGTCAACTCTTCTCTTCTTCTCCATTTTCTTATTTCCTTTTATAGAGTTTTTATAAGCCCTCTTCTTGTCTTGATTTACTTTGAATTAATATGACTTAGATTATTCTTATTCTTCCTTGATAGCACATGAGACGATATCTTCATATGAATATAAATTTTGGCCAAATAGTACCCACTAGAGGAATGGATTTAAACCATCAATGAATCGATCAATCTTACTCCATGGGTTACATATGTTGTCCGCATCAAGACTTGTTAACCTTTTAAAGTTAGGTTCATACTATACAATATTCTCATCCTCTTTTTTCCTTAGACTTAGAAATTGACTTTCCATATCAACTTGATGTTCACGAGGAATTTACTTTTCTAAGAAAATTTATTTAAATTCAATCCATTTAATGTTTTCTATTTATTTATCCTCCTTAATGTTTTGAATAAATGACCAGTATTGATCTGCATTTCCCAAAAGATGATAAATTTTAATAACAACCTTCTCTATTTCATTACATCCCAAGGAAATAAATATTTTCTCAAAAGAACTTATCCACTGCTCTAAAATGAATGGGTTTGTAGTACCACTAAATGATGGAGTCTATTGTCACATAAAGTTGTCTAACAGTGATCCTCCATGTTTTGGTTCAGGATACTCCATACGAGTAAGGTTATTATTCATAACCTGATTCATTTTCCCAAGTGTAGTTATAAGTTACTCAGCACCAGTCGTAGCATCAGAACCAACATCATTATTTTTCATAGGAGGGAAATCCCTATATGGGATAGGCGTGTTCATGTGGTTTCTATTCCTGCCTATAGGAACCATTTCTAAATAATTGAATACACTAAATTTAGTTATGAATCATAAAGTACAATATTCAACTAGAAAAATACTTAACATAAATTGAAATTTTATGCATGTATAGTCTCATAATCATAATCATGGTTTCTTTGGGTATGTATTTATATTTAAATCCTTCATGATGGTTTGTAAATAAATTTTAATTATCCTAACCATATCTCCTGGGAGTTTCAAAATAGGTGCGTAGTAAGGCCCATTATCGTGCACCAAGTTACCCCAAGTTAGGCCTGGAAAACCTTGTCAAAGTTGTAATTCCTAGGTACGATGGTGCCAAAACCACATCCACCTGTAGTATCAAAATAGGGATGTATTGCTAGGAATATCCACATAATCTATACCTTACCAAAATTATAGGATGTTCTTGTATGATTATCCTCAAATTCTATCTTAAGGTTTTTTCACTAATATACATTTTCAAAATCTAATTTCTAAGTATTCAACTAAACTTCCTCTCATACAAAATATAAAGACCTCAACCCTAGTATCCTAGATCCAATGAATTACTTCATTACATTGGAATATAAATAATTAAGATGAATCCTAAAGGACTAAATATTTTAGTAGTTTTGAAAACTAGATTACATATATGAAATTTACATTATAACATGAAATGAAATATAACATATCAACTTATGTTGAATGACACATAAACTCCAAGATTGTCCCTATAAGTCATTAAAAATATACTTATTTGAATCTAGGAGAAAAATAAAACATAATAAATGGGTGACGTTAGATTCTTAGTAAGGGAAATTAATACAGCTAAATCATAAGTAATAAGGCATGGTGAATAAATAAAAGTACACATTCTATTAAAACATAATCTTGAGCATAATATGGTGGGAATAAAAGCTAAATAAATAATTCCATAATAAAACATGACCATGGATATTCTACTAGTATAATAATAACATGGAATATCAATTACTAGTTTCATAATTAGGTAATTCATAAAGCAGGACATCATAACCACACTGTCAAGGCCTCATGCTAAGACCATACATAAATGGGTAAAAACACAAACTAGTTTGTCTCCTGAGACCTATCGATGCACCGAGGGGTTGTAGAGGGACCCAAACCACACTTACTAAGTCCAATTAATTCCTAATATGAAAGTGTTGAAACATAATCAATATATAAATTCATGTTTAAACTAACATATGAAATATAAATAACTTTCCCCAATCAGTAAACATAAACACTAACCATTAAGAGTAATATGGTTAATGCTATCAAGATAGAACATCCATAGTGAAACTAATAATAAACCATTAAATAAAATTTGGTAAACGATATAATAAATTATTAATACTAATTAAACATAAGAATTAACAAGAGTGTTGAAATAGATGAAAATACTCTTATAAAATCTTCGAGGAATTCCTGAGAGAAATACACTTTTATTTTGAAAAGAAGATTTGATTGGAAAAGTCTTTGTATGAAACTAGAATTTAAATAAGTTAATTTTTCCATAATAAAATTATTGATTTTAGAAAAATAATTGTGGATTAAAATAGATTATATAGTGGACTTGAAAATAGGTAAGTATTCGAGAAATTCCCTTGGATCAGGCTTGTTTATCGGAAAGAACTTGAGAAAGATCTTTTTAAAACATGTAACTCCCCATAAAAGAAATAAGGATATTGATTGGTAAATAAACATAGAAAATTAACACATAATTTTTTAGGATTAAATAAGAATAACTATGAATTTATTTAGGGAAAAGAGAGAAAAATGGTAACTCGAAAGAAAATGGAGGTTCAGGTAGAAAACCCTTACCTTATGTCTGAATGTATGCTTCTCTTGACCTTAGTATTATGGATAATAAAATTAAATCAGTTAATTAATTAATTAATAACATTATATATATGTATTTTATTTATTATAATTTGATTAAGTACATTTATGGCCTTTTATGATTTATAAGATACAAATTTATTGCTCGGGAGCGTTCGTTTCCTTGGTTTCATGATCGGTTCATTTGATTAAAAGTAATGGAGTTCATGTAAAATGGTTATAATACCTCATAATTGGAATTTCATGTTATTAATGAACAACCAGGAGTTTAGTTGGTGTTTTGTATTATTTTTTCCATATATTATGATGAATCAATAGATAGCATATTAATGATAATCATTTAGCATAATTTTAGCGGTTTTTCGATCACAATGAACTAGTTTTGTTCTATTATTTAATATAACATATGTAAAATGGTTACATAAAATTACATAAGATATAATACATATTTAATCAACTTTTTTGACTATAAAAATGGTCTCATGACTATCCTTGAAGTAAAAATTAAAGAACAAAAGTTTGTTATCCATGAAGGTTGTAAATCAGCACCTTCTGGACGCTGATTTCTTTTTTAAAATAAAATAGGGAGAGAGTAAGGATATTGATAATGGTTTTTACATTAACATGATATCATTTCAGTATATATATGATACTATATTTATCATTATAATTTTTATAGATGAGATGAGGAGATAATAAGAAAAGAAAATAAATTGAAATGAAATTAAAAGAAAAAGGAAGAGGGTTTACCTCTTGAATTAAACTCATTGAGAACCTCCTTAAGGAAATGGGTCTTGGTATTTTGGAAATACCAACAGCTCATAGACATGGGGATAGACTACGTAAGAGTATTTGGTCAGAACTTTGATATACTTCAAGTCTTATAGGATTGAGAAGAAGAGGGGATGAGGGGTGGTTTTTATAGTGGAGGGGAGGGGTAATTTTGAATATTTTAATCATTAGTATATTATTTTGGATCAAGACTATGAATAGTTGGATAATTATCATAAAATATACTAAAATTATGAATTATTATTAGAGATTATGGGATTATATCAGCCATAAATCATCTATGACTCAATAAATCATGCATTTATCATTTATCGTAAATTATTGTATTTCACTAATCACAAAAAATTCAAGTAATTGGAAAAAATAAAAAATATTCACCATAACCATTTTTATACATAAAGAATTAAAAAATGGACTTAATTTTATCAAAATAACTTTCTAAATATGTGAAATTTTTTTTAAATAAAATCACCATTTACTTGAAAATACAGATTTTAAATTTGAAACTGATTTTATAACACTTTCAAAAATTAACTAAGGTCACATAAAATTATCCTAAAATCATAAGACAACAAAATATTTATTTATGAATCCATTTTTGAAAAATGAATTTTCTTTTAAATAATTTTATTAATTATAAAATTTTAATTAAATATTTATGACTTATAAAAATATGAACACTTAAATATTAATTTTTAAAATATTCACTTAATTTTTAAATGATATAATTAAATCACACTTTCACTTATGAGATGTCTAAATTTTATTTAAACTTTATTGGGTGATGTTACTATTCATTAGGCCAACTTTCTATTCATAAGGTTCATATTACAATTCCTAAGGGAAAGGTACTATTTCATTAGAATAGGTTCCTTAACATCTAGAAATACCTCTTATTTATTTTATTCTTTATTTATAAATATTATATTGTGTTCTATATGTGGTTTTGTTTGATTCATACTATATTAAATAAACATAATAAAGGGAAATTTCATTGATAGAATTTTGGGTCATTACAATATACCACCAAATATCCTAATAGTTTTTTAGCCATTTTTATCGTTATTTTTCATTAATAATTTGAATATGTTTAATTATGTTTTTCTGTTAATATGCATTAATACAATTGAAATATATTTTTTGGTTAATTTTAGAGTAAGTATTCAATTTTATTCATTTTATACCTTGAAATCCACTGAAATATGATCTCTATTGAAAATGTATTTATAAGGATTATAATTGGAGGCACTGAAACCTTATCGTCGAGCTCTAAGGAAAATTCTTTGCACCCCACCTTTGAGGAAAAACCTTAATGTGGTTATATGAAAACATCCAATCATATTTGACCCTATTAACAATTATTTTAGTTAAATTCACTATACTCAATGAATAATTTGTAAATTCACCAACATTGATTTCAAATAACCTATATATTTATCTTATGTTTACCATGTTAATTACTAGTTAATATTTCATTATTCTCAAAAGGTGTTTAAAATAATTTTCATAAAAACAATATTATCACTTCCCTTATCAACATCAACTGAAAGGAAATTTTAGACAACTTATACATCAAACTAAGTAGTTTCAACATATGTATGAGTGTTGTAACTATCATTTAAAATAAATCTGGTTTGTGATTAATAGTCATTTAGTAACAAATCATGGTAAATAATTCTCTTTAAGAACATGTTCCATGGATAATTTACCTCCAAATATCATTAAATTTCGTTTGACCATTTTTTATTTATTTTTCTTTAATAATTTGTTTATATTTTTTATGTTTCTATGTTAATGTCCTTAATACATTCAAATTACAGTTTTTAGTAAATTTTAGAATAATAATTAAATTTTAAACAATTTATATAGTAAAATCCATTGAAATTTAAAATTTATTGAAAATATGTTTTTAATGTTTTTAATTAGAAGAACTAATTTTTGAATTGATGTTAAATGAAGGTTCAAAAAGATGTATTTTGATGTTGGGGAGCTACTGAATACACATGACCATAAATAAAATTATTACCTTTAATCGAAAAGGGTTTCAACCCCAAACAATCAACATGGTCCAATAAATACCCATAAGGAATCAATACTTTTTTAAGGAAAAACCATGGGTAAAAAATATTCTCATAAGAATAGTGGTCATGTTGTTTCATAGTGATGGAAAAGGCCCAATAAAGGGTCATCTTGAAGATGCAGGGGCACAGTAAGGGGTGGTATTTCACTAGAATAACACACATATTACACCCATACACTACACTCTGAGCCTATGGAAATGCATCTAGGATGATAATAAAGTCAAATTATCAATTTAAAATTTCATATGGGATCATTTAATACAAGAACAGTGCACACTTAAGCACTAAGGAACCATGGATTTCCTAGGACATCACCGACTATCCGATCAATCCATCATGAGGATCTTAGTTCTCTATTCCCTATTAATGTAAAATTAGGAATGTAATTATTATCAATTCAACCATTTAAATTATCTCATCATCATCATAATTCATTATTCACACACCACTTCATCTTGAACCTCTCTCCACTAACACATTTCATCAGCCAGTATTTTCATTTAAATTCAAAGCTCGACTACAGAATTTTAGAGCTCGATAATTTCTATTGAGAGGCAGTGATAATGGAATTACATTGAATAAAGGTTTATTTTGAGGGAAAATAACCACCAACATCATTAAACCAGTCTATTTGAAGGAGAAATCAAGATTCTCCAGCCATGCACTCAATACAATAACACTTAGCCTTCCAACTAGAGTCGCATCCTTCTTCAAAAGACTCTAGAGTTCCAACAGTACCTTATCTAACCCCCAAAAAATCCTATATATCAACAGAATACCAATTAGTTCCAATACCATATCAACCCTAAACATAACCTTATCCTTCATTAATGAAATATCAGTCCCATTCCCTGGAATCTCAAGGCTCAGGGCACTACAACCTTTTCCAATGTATCCTTAATCCCCATGTGTTATAAAGAAAAAATCATCTTTACCAAATGAAATTACTTGAACCACTAGGGGACTTACTGGGCTATAATTAAGTTATATGTTTTATCCCAATATCTTTTCCAATAGTCTAAGGGTTGGTGACTAGAATTGAGTAGGCATGTCACACAATATGGGAGGCCTTAACATATATTAACATGCAATAGACACATATCTCTAATGCATAACATAAGAATCGACACTAATAGAATATATATAAATAGATTAACTATATATAACACATTCATGAGACCAAAAATACAATAACATCCCCCATGTATAAAAATATAAAGGAACTATATGTCCAGATAGTTTCTAAATTCAAGACATTGGAAAGATCCTCCTCTATATGAGAACTCCTAGATTAGAATATAGATTCAATGGTCACCACCACCATAAAAGACCACCAAACTCCATCATGTATCACCAACATCAATAGGTGTTATCTGCTAAAAAACCACAACACCTTCATGTCTACTAAGACCATATCTGAACCTATGTGTTGACTACAAAAACACAACATGTGTGGGTATAAAAGCCCGTGAATGGGTGAGTATAATCATACTTAGTATGATGTACTAATAACCATATAGAAAACACATAATAACACATTATATAATGATCCTAATAATAGAGAGTGCCCGAGAGGAAGAAAAAAAGAATCTAGATATGATCCACCACTCAAAGTCTCGAGAATACAAAGAATGTCCTAATTATCACAACTCCAATCCACAAAATTCATACCATATGAGAAGACAGGTAATCCTAGAACACTGAAGAGTCCATAAATCTTTAAGTTTATAGCTAAATATAAACTACATATTAATGAAACCCATGGGGGGTTGAGGAGTCACAATTCCTAAAGAAATTTGTACTACTCAGCCTTTCCAACAATCACACCACTGTCAAAAACCATGAAGGGAATCATGCTCATCACTGAGGAATAACCATCAGTCTAGGGTGTAATATACCCTCCATCCCATCAATACCATACCACCGGTCAAGTATCCAAACTATCAATTCTAAGAAACTAGTATAACCTTACCTAAATCATAATAAGAAAAACCATGCCTCCCTAGAATACTCCTTGTTTGAGGGAGTAAAAACCATGGATAAAGGACATCTGACCTAGATAAATAGAGGGAATAACTAACCCTATCTATATAATGAGATAAATTATTACACACCTTGGTTATACAGGGCAACACCTGACCCTATTTGTAAACATACATGCAATTAGAGGATATCATGACCTGTGTATACGATGGGGATACTAAAACCAACTTATAAGAATAGATAGAGGATATCATACCCCAGTTATATATAGAAAATAATTGACCATATCTTTAAATAAACCCATAGATAGAGGATCACATTACTCTAGTATATGGGAAGAGTACCTTCAGACACCTGTAGAAATGAGAATTCTTTTGATCATTATGCATGAACCTTGTCGTTATCAACCTTACATAGCCAAATAAAAAACAGTGAATATCATCTTAAAATTTTCCTCATATGAAAAAACTTAATTCACTATTATGATCTATAGATAAAAATACTCAGTATGTGCTATTTATTTATCTAAATCAGGAACTTAGTAATAAATAAATGAAAAATACCTATATACAAAAATAGAGTCATGTGGCAGCCCATATGCATGCCATGTGGCATTCTAGGGAGGGGAATCATGTTCTAAACTAGAAAAGATGTAGTGTGTGGGTGAAATTATCACATGCATAGTGTATATCTAGCATTATGCCTCCCTCCCCCTAATTTGGGCCACGAGAGTCCTGACCCGTTCTACATAAAGTGTGAGGGATGCGTACTCTTTGCCCTATAATAGGTTGGTTTGATTTACCAAACCCTCTATTAACATGTGGAAAGAAGTGTGTTATTTGAGCCATCGGGATCAAATGATTAGGGGCAATAGAATTCACCCATCACTGCATCTTCCATACCATGGTCCTGGTGGTCCCCCCCCCCACCCTAATTGTGCCCTACACACGGTGATCCCTTATTTGCACAGCTGACCACCATACATGGATAGAACTCCCCATCGCTGTCGTGATCATGCCCCGACCACAAATTGCACTGATATTTAGTTCACCTTAGACCCCCACCTCCCATGAATCATTCCACCTAAAGCGATACCATTCCATGGTCTCTCTGACGCAAGCTACCTCACGTGCAATGGTCACCTCACCCAAGATATACACCGCTCCTATAACATGATACTATAATAAACTCTCACTGTATTCTTCCACCTCTAGGGATGATAACCCATCATCCATGTGCAAATTATGGCGATAGATAGATATTAGGAGTAGGGAGGGAAGATATATTGAGAATAAGGAGAGATAGGGAGAGAGAGAGAGACGAATCATCGATCTTTATTGATCCACCAACAAACTCACACAATTGAGAAAAAGGTAGGAGAATTATTCCAACAAATCAAAAGAATCCCATGACTTAGGGTTAGGTAATTATAGAATGGGTATTCATGATCATAATAGAGGATGTGTAAAACTTAATCTTGATCAAAAATAAATCAACCATGAATAATGTGTTATAATTCATTGATTCGAATACAAAATCCAAGGAGAATGGAGTATGAAAAATAAAAAATTCCTACCTTGATAAAATATCACCTGTTTATAAAGGATGTGTTAATGTCTGTTATCATCATCAATCCTAAGGAATAGTTCTTCTATTTCACTCAAAAATATCCTCACTATCAATGCCCACAATTCTTAGGGTTCTTGTGGTTAAGCCTAGAAATTATGATAAATATTATTACATAGAATTTATGTATAATTTTATAAAATTTAATCAATATTAAACAATAATAAATATATTCAAAATTTATCTTTTAAAATAATTACATAATCTGGAAACAATGGTCAACTCTTGAAGTCCCCAATATGAATAGAAGTTATACCATCCTTAAAATAAAACCCATATTATGGATAAAACTATGGTTTCAGTTTTCTCATTTGATTCTATATTTAAAAGTAAAATCATAATTTCTTAAAATGTTAATGGGGGATAAAAATAATATTTTTATACTTAATATATTTTTATCCATACACTACTACACCTACAATTCTACATCATCTTAGCACAGGAGTAAACACCATACCTTATAATTAATGGAACCATAAAATAATTTTTCCATAGTCATATACTAAGGTAAATTTCCAAATTTAACCTGGGTAGGATCCTAGGGCTCTGAAACTCAAAAATGTGCTAAATCATTTGGTAAAAACTTAGTTCACTACACCCAATTTACAGGTAAGGAAACAAATTAAAAGTGGGAACTTTTAATCTAAATCTAAGACAATTTTTTTATCTTAACCTGTCATGGATTTCATTCAAGAGTTGAGAGTCTTTGTATAAGTGGTATTTTTCAAATCAAGCAATATATTATAGAGAACTATATATGAAAAAATATGGTGAATTGATAAAAAATATGTTGACACTTGTTATCTCACTTGAGGTTAGAGAATTTGGAGGATCTCACTGGAATTTTAAAAAAGATGGAGGAGATAGTGTCATGTGGAATCAATACAATGATGGAGATTTAGAAGATAAATTTGAAGTTTAAAATTAATTATTACATAGGAGTAATTAATCCAACCCAATACAATTATAAGATTCAAATTAAACAACCATACATAGACCATATAAGATCCCTCTATTCCATATTCTATTCTTCATACCGCTTCATTATCTGAATACATTCCCCTATAAAAACAAATCCATTAATCCATTTTAGTTAATCAAAACACATATTACATTATCAAATTAACTCCATACATTTGGATAAAAGCATTTATTCCTCTATTAGAATTCATCTATTCAATACTACTTGAACCATCACTGGTATAGGAGGAAGAGCAGCAACTCAATGATAAAAAGAGATCGATCATATCTATGAGGTATATCTTCTTTATATATATGATTTTCATGTTTTTTAGTAAAATTGGATAGTCTTTTAAAGTGGTTAATGAGGGTGTATGATTTATTCTTGAGTTTTATGCCTTGTGGAAACTAAATATATTATTACTCATACCTTGGATAGTAATTTTTTTAACCAATTTTCCAATGGTTTTATGAATATAGGGGGAGGTTTATGGGATGGAAATTGAATCCTAAAATAATAAATAAATATATGATCATTGAAACCTAATAGATTAGAGTTATAGTGTTGTATTGGAAACAAAGTCATGGATTAAGAACTAAAATCATTGCTACACAAGGATAAGAGAAATCTCATGAGGACTCTTGACTTGGATGGTAAATATTAGCTATCATAATTGGGAATTATTTTTAATTTGTGCTGTTGAAAAATCATTTCAATTGGTTAATTAACTTTTCATTCACCACAAGTATGAACATGACCCAAATCTCCCCACTCATCTCAAAGTGAATAAATACTCCAAGATCGGTATTTGTTACTTCCCATTGCTAATAACATTTACACAACCACACACATTTAATGAAAATATCAAAAAATATATTTTTTATGAAAAACAAAAAACAAAATCATATCCAATGTTATTTACAATATTAATACATAAATAATAAATATGTAGAAAATAAAACCAATCCCTATGGAAATGACATAAATAATCACTTGTATAAAATTATTTGTGATTCAATTATTACACGATAAATTGGAATAGTTTTTAGGGATAAATATCAATTGATTTATTTATTTACTTGCATATTATAGATAAAAATTACAAATACACTAAAATTATCAAAACTATAATTCACTAAATTCTTATATAGAATTATAAACATGAATATTCATAGACAGAATATTTATTTGTAGGATTGTTTGAGTAAACTAGAAGTTATTTTTCAAGAAAGTTATGCCACTGAATTTTCAATTTAAAGGTATATATATTTTATATCAATGAATTTATGGTTTTATAAAGGTCAATCAATACTTATTAAACATAGTGGAATTAATTATAAACCAAATATCCATGATCAACCATGAATGAAACCCAAAAAATGTATAAATAAGAATTTAATAAACTATGTAGAATTCAAAAAAGAGCTATTAATACAATATTAAATCATAGTGGTTTAATGAATATACCTTAGATGTATCCATAGGACTCTATACTATATAGTTTATCCATGGGTTGAAACCGAATTATCCCTAAAATGGTCAAGACTCTCTTTCCTTCCACAATATGATAGTATCTTGTAATGAAAAGGAAGGAGGGGGAAACAACCTACTAGAGATATATGAACTTCTCATACATAAATATTACATATAAATAGATGAATATTCATTAAATAATATAATGATCTATTCTAGAATCATTTAGGTTTAGTTCCTTTAGAAAATTGGATGCATAAACAATTGGTTCATAAGTGAGTTATGCCATCTTCCATTATGTTCTTCATAACAAGGTCCCTCCTTTTCATCATAACCTTGAGAAAGGAAAAATAAAAAAGGGTGATTTCAGATACTCAGTAAGGTTAAACAATGAAAATATCAATATATCATGATCATAAGGGTATGAGAACATAATAATAATATTTTCAAACTATACCCTGTGTATCATAGATGATAAACTTGAGTCATGGAATAAATCATGGTAATTAATAAGACATGAATAATAATGTAATGAAAGAACATGAACCATGAGGACTTAAAATTACAATAAGACATAGATTTATGGAATATATATAAGCATAGATAATCATTTCCTTATTAGTTCAAGGCTCATGGATAAGACTATCATGGTGGAATGTGTTCACTCCCCAAACCATCGTAGTGGTTAAGGATTATTCCTAATATTATCATAATTGACAGATCCCCTTACTAAACAAGGTTAACTCCCCATTAAAGTTCTGTTTATCTTGTGATATATCAATAATTACCCAATTCAAATGAGGTAGATATAGTTCCCACCCATCACATAATTAAAATCACACATATGTGTTCCACAAGATCATAAAGCATTCATAATATCAGAACTAATGAAAATAAATGGGTTTTATAAACATTTATCATTAACATAAACTATGGAAAAAAATTAGTTTCATAATCATTTCATCATTTCATCAGATCATAAACTATGTAAAAAATAAGTGGGCTTCATAATAATTTCATCATGGTATAACTCGTGGAAGAGAAGGATATTTCATAAAAATATTTTAATCATAAACATAAACCATACTGAGAAATAATAAGAATGGTAACTTTGGATCATATCCCCATTAAATCATAAGTAACATAAAAGGATGTCATATTAGATGGAAATCGATTTTTAAAGATTACTTGGAACATTTCTTGAGGAAAATAACTTCTCGTTGAAAATAAATTTTTTAAACCAAATATTCAAAAAATATTTTTTGAAATCCTTTTATTAGAAAATAAACTTGAAAACATGTAAAGTAATATTCAAAATATTGTATGTTCATGAAGGTAGGAAATTATGTACAAGTTAAAAAATATTTTATTCACATTTTCGATAAAAGGAAAATGGTCCTTGTTTAGAAAATGGCATAAATATTCCTTAAAAAACTTTTTATAAAAATTAAAACATGTGTAAAATTATATATAATAAATCATTTATATAATTTTAAAAACTCTTTTGAAAACTTTTTTAGAAAATACGGTTTTTGAAGAAAAAGGGATTTCGGCTGAAAAGATAAATAAAGATGATTTTTCTTATCAACAATTTTTGACCTATTGAGTGCATAAAGAGATGAAAATGAAGGGAAACATGTATTATCATTGAATAACCAAAGGATAATAAAATATTTTTATCATAATATCTCATAATTTTAAACATAATAATAAAAAATCTCAATAAACAATGAGATTGTATCACAAAACCTTTACCACTTTGGTAACATAGAATTGTAAGACCCAATGAAAAAAATAAAATTAAATGAGACTTAAAATATAATAATAATAAATAAATTAATGATATTAAATTTAAATGTGGAAGTATATGCACCTCATAAAAGATGATAGGTGCATAATATAATATACGTCTCAAAGAAGTCAAATTGAGAAAAAAATAAATCACCATGAGTTCCTCTTACCTCGAAAGCACTATAGAATATTTTATAATAAATATAAATTTATTATAAATATATTAAATTATAATAATGATATATATAATATCATATATGATGTAAGTATACCATTTTACTACCTGCTTATTAACAATTCCTTGTCAAAATTATGTTCTGAGTAATAACTACTTCGTTTTTCATGTATGTTTTGGCTTGTTATTTTTGGTCCTATTATTTTGATCATGGATAAATAATCATAATAATTTTAACCAGGATATAAATATCACATATATTCATTATAAATTTTTTATAGTAATCTATAAAATTTAGAGATACAAAATAAAATACATCATTCGTGAAGATGGTAGCTCTTACATACGCATGAACATTGTTTCCATTTTCCCGACTGATGAAACAAAATAAAGGTAAATAATAAATTAAATTCACTTAATAATTTTTACATCAAATATATCACAAATATTCATTGAATTTACCCTTATTATCTTCCATGAAAATCATTAGTGTAAAACGAATCACATCGCTTTGTGAGGCAGTAGTTCGTTGTACACATGAACAACGTTATCGTATCCCCCAAATAATAGAAAGTAAGAAGTTATATGTGATATCATAATTAAAGAAGTATAATTATTTTAAAAATATAATATACATATATATATTCATTAAATCTATCATTATTACCATCCAAGTAAAACATAATTGAAAACACATCACATCGGTTTGTGAGGTGGTAGCCCACCGTACACAAAAATGACGTTATTGGTTTCCAAAAGGTTATAAGGTAAGAAGTTATAGGTGGTATTATAATTAAATAGGTATAATAATATCATAAATATCATATATAAATATTAAATCCATCCTTTTATCAATCCATGGGAGTTTTTTATGGAAAATGAATAACATTTTTTCACGAGTCGGTAGTATGTCGTACATATGAATGATGATTCCATATCCCATTTTATAGAAGTGGACATCGATATAAGTTATTAAAATAAAATTATAAGATAAAATTATATGTTATATATTGGCGTTATTAAATCATCATAATTGAATAATATTTGAAGGAGTTAGAAGAATAATTAAAACAAAAACACATATTTTAAAACATTATCTCTTATTCAGACAACCACTTTAGGTTTAATCTAAATCCTTCCTCGATTATAATTATGATCTATAAAATCCTCCATAGTGTGTCTAGATTAGTAAGGAAGAAATTTTTTCTGGTATTGGATGAACAAAATGGGTTTGTAAGTGTGAATAGGAGAGGAGATTGGTTGGCCTTTTATAAGTAGGGGAGAGGACATAATTGGTATTTTTGAAAATATAAAGTTCACCCACATTTTTCATATGAAAAAAATCTCCAAAAAGGGATTTTATAAATCAATATAGGTTATAAGGTCGATTTATTTCCATAAAATGGGTTTTTTATAAGTTTTGGGTCATTTTTAACCCTTATTTTTTAGTTTAACACCCCGATAAACCTATTTTTACCTTAACCATGGTAACTCGTTTTAATAATTTTTACTATTCATAATGGTCAAAAATTAAGTGGAAATTATTATAAAATATAAATTATTATGATTATAAATATGGAATCAATTTTTACAAATTCAAATCACATAATTAGGATAATTTAATTTAAAATTAAAACCACATATGTGATTAGAAAGCGGTTTTCTAAAGAGAAAATGTTCAAAAGTTAAAAACGTTTTTACTCAAAATGCAATATAAAATTAATTAAAATGACATAAATTGGATTATTAGATATATAATTTAACTAATTTAACTTTTAAAACCATATTGTAACAAACTTTAAGCTTATTTAAATCTTTAAAACAATTTACAATTCTTAATAAAAATTATCATTTTTCACTATTTATCAAAAAAATTATCTTCTCAGAAAATTATCAAAAATTCAAACTAAGATAATTTTAACAATATAATTAAATAAATGAATTTAATTTTCTTAGATACATTTTCCAAAATTTCCAAAGAAAATAATTTTAAAAATAATTGCGCAATATGCAACAAAAATGTTTTTTATAAAAATATAGTTTGTAAGTGTAAAATTGGATTTATTATCATCTCATGTATAGAAAAAACATAAGGTAAATTTTAACAAATTTAATTAAATATAATATTTATATATCATTAAAATCATTCACTAAAATTTATTTTTTTAATTTATTAATATAAAATTCATTTGTGCACGTAAAAATAGTTTTTCAGAAAAATATTTCCTTTATTTTAAAATTGTTTTTAGTTTCCATTTCTAAAAAATTGCTCACCAAAGAATTAATTTTATCCACATGTGTAAACAATAAATTTTTCTAATTCATTTAATCTTACTTATCTCAACCATTTTAATGACTAGGAGATAACTATCATATTAAAAAATAATATTTTGGTAGTGTATCGTGTTTCTTTAAAACTCAGTGTTAAGTGTAACGCAAGCTATCAAATAATTTAAATTTCTTAAAAAATATATATATTTTATAAAATATCAATATGTTACATTCTACCCCCTTAAAATGAATTTATCACTCAAAATTCTATCACTTTTGTACAAACAACTGAGGATACTTCTGCCTAATTGCAACCTCAAGCTCCCAGGTAGCTTCCTCAAGTTGGTGATTTCAACAAATAACTTTGACCAGGTAATTAGTATTATTTCATAGAAATTTCTCCCTATGATCTAGAATACCCACCATATTCTCCCCATAATAAATATATTGATCCAATGGTATGACTTATTAGTTCAATACATGTGAATAATTAGGTATGTACTTCTTCGGGAGAGATAAATTGAACACATTGTGGATTTGAGGGAGGTTTGGTGGAAGCTCAAATCAATATGATACCATCCTGATATAATCATGAATTTCAAAAGAACTGATATACCTAGGATTTATATTTCCTTTATATCATAATCAAAAAAATCATTTGTTTTTTATTCGATCATTTTCCACTTCATCTCTTGCTCTAAGAAATGAAGATGAATTTACCATTCCAAAATCACTAACGGATCACAATATCCATAATAAAATAATAATTCATTCCTTCTATATCTAGTTATCATCATAATAAAATTTTTAAAAGTGGTTATAAAATATTTATAAATATTTTTATGGTGAATTAATAAGTTAATCTCTAAAAATTAAACTTAAACCATTCCATAAATGGATAACCTTATAAACCTTCCAAAATTCAAAATGTATAAATAATATCTCAAAATTCTCAAAAGTAACTTAACATTAATCCAAAAAATATAAATAATTAGCTCTTAGTTGTCACACACCAAATATGTGAATAACTTGGTCATATATTCCCCTAAATAAATTTAATAACCATAATTATCCTAAAACCTTAATGAAAACATTAATGATTCCCCATTACTTAAATAAAACCACATATTATTTAATATATTCCATAAATCCAAAAATTTTGTAAACTCCAACAATGATAAAGTATACCAATTTATTAAAAAATAATTAATAATTTATGGAGTCAACAATAAAATCTAGTTTAATTTATCCATATCAATCATCTCTTTATCTGAACTAAACACCATTTTCTCAATATAAGGAACATATTAAAGGTTACCCTCCATTATTCATGTGTTCTTATAAAATATCACCTTTCTGTTAAATAAATTTTCTAGGTCATCAATACCATTCATCATATTCTTGAAAATCCTTATTAAAAAACATATTTCGAATAATCCTTATATATTTAATAATTCTTGAATTCCAATACATAGATAGTTCAGTCATTCCACTTCATTCTTAAACCATTAACTAGGATTCATTATCTCATTTCTTAATACCTTTTTCCCATGATATGAAATATGAACCATGTATTAACATTCATCAACCTCAATTTATTAATGTTTCTCACATTTGACATAAACAGTATTATTAGAATATCCCATACCTTTCATATAAAATTTTTAGTTTCATCATCATCAATAGAAAAAACTTTCCTCATACAACCTTGTTGATCCTTCTCTGGATCTTTCCCCCTGGGACATTGATTTTCATAATTCTCATACTTTCCATATTTGAAACATTCATCCATTTATAATACCTTATGGAGATCAATAATCAAATCCATTGTATTAATTTAACTTTTAATTCTTCCTTGGAAATTACTTTCTATATTCCCTTATTCTCCACACACAAAACACCTTCTCATTCCTTTGAGGAATTCCCTTGAGTGCTTCTTCCCAAAATCTCGACATATAGGAAACGGAATCTTTATTCCTCTATGGACTCTATCATATGAACTCTTGGTGAACTCTATACTTCTATTCTTTAAAAAGTGTGAGAGTTTGTTAAGGTGAAATTTATTAGTCATATATATTGATAACTGATTAGGAATAATCATTATATCATTCACTCCAATCAACACCCCATTAGTTTTCTCATCAATATATTTTATATCTTATTCAATGTTAAACTAGTTACTTCTGGTTCCCTCCATTAACTTAAACCAAAAAACATAGTTTGAGAAACAATAATCATTGTGGGAAACCAAATAATAATGAAAACTCACTTATAGGATGTCTAAACAATGAAACCTTCTTTTCAATATATGGAAACTTAGGATTAATAAATGTCATTATTCAAATCCTTCACGATGGTTTGTAAGAAGTTTCTGAATTATCATGAATATCCCCAAGGAGTGTCAAACTAGGTGTGCAGAAAGGACCATTTTCATGCACCAGGTGATGATTAAGTCCCTATCAATGTTACCTTTTTAGTGTTATTACCCCTAGGTACCAATGTGTTAGATCCACATCAACTTATAGTATCCAAAAATGGATGTAATTTCATAGAAGCCACATGAACTATCCTTTACCAAAATTCTAGGATATTTTCCAAAACTTTGACTCATCTTTAGACTTATTCTTAGTCATATCCCTAAATATGTCCTTAAAAATATCCCTAGATATCTCACTAAATTTTTTTCATCCTAGTTTCCAAAGGTTAACTAAACCTTGATATGATACCAATGGTACAGACCCAAACATCTTATATATAAATATTACATCTTAATAGAAAAATATTCATTACATAAAATAATTATCCATGTCATAACCATTTAGGTCTAGTGCCTTTGGAAACATGGACATATAAACAATTGATTTATAGGTGAGCTACATCATCTCCCACTATGTTCTTCATAACTATAACCCTCCTTAAACATATCATACATAATACATTTCATCATAACTTACAGAAATGAAACATAAGAAAGGGTGATCTCATATGATCAGAAATGGTAAATAATGGATATATCAACATATCATGAGAATAAGGGTATGGTTACATGAGAATAACATTTGAAAACCATACAATCCATATCATAGATCATAAATGTGATTCATAAGATAAATCTTGGAAGTTCATAATACATGAATCATAATATAATCAAAGAACATGAACTGTAAAAACATAGTATTGGCATAAGGAATATATTTTTCACATACACATAAGTATATAAAATAATTTCCTTGGTAGTTCAAGTAAAATTTCCAATACTATCATTGTGAATACCTTGACCTCAATAGTTTATATTTTATAGTTACTTTATTACAATGGCACTAGATATAAGGAATATTATCCTGAGGGATATAATACTTTAGTTGTCTTGGTAAACTAGATACATACTTGAAATTAATATTACATTTAAAAAAATAAAAAACACAAATAATTGTCTTCAATAATTTCATTTTCCCCTTACTATATCCCTGCATAACAACCAAAAAAGTTTTCCTCATATCCTGAGGAAAAATAAAACATAATAAAGGAGTGAGCTTAGATGCTCGGTAAGGGTATACATACATTAGAATCTATCATCAAAAAATATCATAAAAAAATATGGTAATATTAATAAATGAAACACAAGTCATTTAATAAATAACTTGAGCATAATATGGCCGGAATAAAATATGATCAAATAATTCCATATAAATAGTTACATGAGAATGAAACTTAACCATAGATATTATACTAGTCGAATAATAACATGGAATGTCAATAAATAATCTCATAATAAGGTAATGCATAATGATGGATGTCATAAATATACTGTTAAGTCTTTGGCCAAGACACCATACATAATTAGGTAAGTCATTATCTAATACTCAAACTAGTTTGTCACATTATACTAACTGATGCATCAAGGGGCTATATCAAGCCCCACCCATCCCTTAATAAGTCAAAATAAATCCCCATATGAAATTTTTGAAACATAATAAACATATACATTCATATTTAATCTATCATATGAAATAAATTTCCCCAATAAATAAACATAATCATAAACCATACAATGTAATATGATGAATGGTATCAAATTAAAACATCCATAGTCAAACTAATCATAACAAAATAAATAAAATATGATATATGGTATATGGTATTGTAAGAGATCAACCTCAAATAATAAAAATATCCAACAAAGATTTTTTACATAGATAAAAATACTATTATAAAATCATTGAAAATTTTTTTATAGAAATAAAAAATTTTACTTTGAAATCATTTATTAAAAAGTTCACAAATTTATAAGAGAAAAAAAATTTCATTTAAATTAACCTTATAAACTTTTAAATATTCCTAAAGTTATTAAGGAATTATGAAATCAAGGAAAACATCTCATGTCGTATAAGTTATAAAAAAATCTTTTAAATTTTAAAAAATAAATATTTGAAAGATTATTTTTAAAAGAAAGTGTGTGTGTTAACTAAATGAATCGATTATGTGTATAAAATATAAATAATCAATTTTAAATACAATATAAGATAATAAAAATTCATTTCATACATAATAATAGCATCACATAATAAATGGGGTAGAAATTTAAACCAAATAAAGGAAATTGGGTTATGAATTACCTTACCACTTTGTAATTTGTCAAACCAAATGCCCCATAAAATTAATGATCATAAAATAAAATATTGAATTAAAAAAATACAAATATATTAATTATATTATTTATTAAAGGTCATTATGTACAACACACACAAGAAATGGAGGTTGAATAAGTAATATCTCTCATATAAGTAAAAGTGGATGAGAAACACTTACCTCGGGTCTGACTTCCTTCAAACGTGTATCAACCTCTTGTATAGTGGTTTTAAACATATTATTAACTTATAACAGAATCATATTTATGATATCATATATGATATCCTTAATACAATTTACCACTTTTTCATTAAGAATATTTTATTCATTTCACTATTTTGGGTGTTAATTGCATTGTTTCTCGTGCTTATTTTATCTTAGAAGCCATGGTTCTCTTGTATAGTATATTTATCTGAAACCTATGAAATGAAATTAATTTCATAAATATCATATTTAATAAATAATTATATTTTTATAACCATTATTTATTGTTTAAAATATAAAATTAATCGCATCACTTCATGGAGGCGATAAGCCGCACACACGCATGAGCGATGATATCATTTATAAATAGTTGAAAAGGTAAGAAAGTGGATGTTATGTTAATTTTAAAGAATATATATCATTTAATAATTATAATATATATTCATTATTTCAATAATTAGAATAATATGAGTAAATTGGTGATGAAAAACAAAATACACTGTTGAATGGAGATTGTAAGTCGTACGTACGCACGTGTGGAGCTTTCATTTTTCATAAGATAGATAAAAGGTAGAATATAGTTGTTTCAAAATCATAATAACATGTTAGTGTATATATTATACTGGATTTATTATTTTAGTAGTGAAACAGTATATGGAGAGGAAGTAAAGGAATAAATGAATTTAAAAGAGTTAGTAAAAATGATTACCTCTTCTTCAGTGGACTTCATTTAGATCTCTTTTTAAGGGATCTATAGATAGATTTTTTGGGAAAAAAAGAACCTCAATAAATTATATAAGGATTTTATGAGGATAAATTTCTAGGTATTGGTCAATATATAATTATAAAGTTGGTGAAATGAAGTAAAATAATTAGTTCCCTTTTATAATTGAGTGAGGGGCACTTAAGGAACTCCTTAAAATATTAAAATATAATTATGGTCATTCTAGAGGAAAAAAGTTATAAAAGGAAAATAAAGAACATGAAATTAAATTTTAAACCAAATATTATCCCATTTGGTCTTATTACTTATTTTTATTATTTTTAAGTAATTTAATAAAATTTTATATTCATGAAATATCATTATTGTCAAAATCAACACTATTCATTATTATGACTTTAAAAACATCAAAAAAATAAATAAAATCTCAAAAAACTATTTTATTATATCTTATACATCAAATAGTTATATATATTTTTCATGTATCGTCCTAATTATCTAAAATTATATTTATTTAAATATTTTTAATATCATTTATTTTATTTTATTCATTAATTTATTAATTATTGCATCATCATTGTGTAAGCGTTTTTTGTATTTATTTCATTCATGAAAATTAAAAATAAACTTATATGAAGAACATAAATGTTTCATATTTAAAAATAATATTTAAGGCCAAATATAGATTCATAAAATCCATATATTTAAAATGCTATACTGATTAGAAACCATAGTGTGAACAGTTTAATTTTTTTTAAAATAAAATATTATAAGGAGATAATGTCAAATAAGTAGTTCCAAAAGGTTATATACTCAATACAATGATTATTTTGGCCGAATATTACTCATACAATAATATTTATCCAAATTTAAGGGTCATTTAAGGGTTCTTATAATTTTAATTTTAATTATTTTATTGATTTTTCTTCTGCTTTCATAAGAACTGCATCAGTGTTACATAAGAATTAAAGTTAATTATTTCATATATAAAAATTAAAAATAAATTACTATAATAAAAATAAATTAATTAGTGTCAATATAATCCTTTATATTAATTCATTGTGTATATTTACTCATTTCTAGGTCAAGACAACCTATTTAATTTCTTAATTTAACTTTTCTTTCCTTACGCGAACATCGCACGGGCATTTGGATAGGATTCATGTTATATAACTCTAAAATAAAAAATATCAGTAAAAATAATAGTTATACTTAAAAATTAATAAAATTACCATGGAAATACTTTTATCACTCAATTATTATCTATATATAACTAAATTTGACTTCTCCAACACTGCGCAGGAACTGCGTCGTCACTGAAAATGATTTTTATACTTATCATGAAATAAATTATAATTTACATGTTATGAATTATTTTTTTAAAATATTAATATTATAATACCATAAATTAATCATTTCATAAGTTTAATAAATTTTATATCTTAATTATTTCTTGATGATATCAAAAAAGTTGTCGTATTTAAAAATCTGTATTTTTTACTATTCATCAAAAAATGAAACTTCTTAGAAAAATAACAAAACTTCCCCCTAATATAATCATTACAATTTGATTTCAAAAATTAAGTTTATTATAAAAGTTTCAAAATTTAGTTTTAAAACAAGTGCGCCATTAAAAGCTGGTAAAATTTCCTTTTGAAAAATATAGCTTTATGCTTAAAATTGGATTTATTATTATCTAAACCCTATCAAAATTATTAGATAAATTTAAAAACATTTGATTTAATATATAACATATAAGTTTCATTATTTATTTCACTAATAGTGATTAATTTAATTTATTAATATAAAATTCCATTGTGGTCATAAAAAGAGTTTTTTTAACACATTCTTTATATTCAATTGGTTTTTATTTTTATTTATTATTAATTAGTAACCAATTAATTTATTTTATAAACATTTGTAAACTATATTTTCATAATTTTTTTAATCTAATTCATTCATTCTATTCCAATGGCTAGGTGATAACTATCACAATTAAATAATAATATTTAATCATTTATTTAAGCTTAGTGTTCTTTATAACATAAATTATTGAAGAAGTTAAACTTAAAAAGATACATACCATAATATAATGGGGTGTTACATTCTCCCCTACTACAATAAATTGTTTCCTCATAACATAAAATTGTGATTGAAAATCATGGATTTTTCATTTTAAAATACCCAATTGAAAATCCCACATCATAAAAAGGATTAATAAAACTTTCTCTTAATAAGAGAGAAAGGGAAATGTGAAGGTCACCAAAAAATTAGGCATTCCAATAGGATAAAATTAATGAGAAGTGAAAATATGAACACGGAATAAAAACCTAACCATTAATTTCTGATGTATATTGATAGAGAACATAGTCATTAGAAATTTAACCATCAAAAAACCATAAATATGTGATTGATTAAAAGACTATTGATTTCTCAGAAATAAAAGAAAATATATAATGTTTTTTTTCATAATCCTTTTCTTAAATTTGAGATATTATTTTACTATATAGATAGGTGCTTGTGAAAATAATCATACTAGATTTATTTCTATTTCATAAACATAATATAATCCTTTGGTTGTGTTTCAATCTATTTACACTTTATTTCATACACAAGGATATGGATATTCAAATCATATGGTTCTTAATTCATTCCTTATTCCTTTAAATGTTTATCAAAAATAAAAATTCGTGCACAAATTATGAACAAACAATAATTGTAAAAGTTTAACTTAATCCATTCTATAAGTAATTAATCTTAATACTGGTCCAAAACATGTATGTCCAAATTCAACGATGATAAATTTAGAATGAAGGTCATGAAATTTCCAAAATTAACATAATATTATATTATCCAAACAAAATTTAGCTCTTAATCTCACATACCAAATATATGAATACCTTGATCACCTTAAAACATAAATGAAAACATATATTCTTCCAAATACAAGAAGAAAAAGTATTGTAGTATAATCCTTATATATCTCATGATTCTTATAACCAAAATATCATAACAAAATTCTTGAATCCAAAAACATAGATACTTTAATTATTCTACTTTGACTGTAGTAATAGCATAAGCTTTACTTTGATCCCTTTATGACTTTGAGCTATATTCCCTTTACACTTGAGACATTCATTTGCATAATGACCTATCTTCTTATAGTTGAAGCATTGTACAAGTTATTTATTTTTTTTACAATCAATATATCAGTGTCATTTCTCTATAAAATTGTATAAAACCCACATTCCCTTCAATAAAGTACCATGGTTTTCCTTCCATGATTATTAAATGTGGTAAAATCCTTCTTTCACATCTTCGTTTTATCCATTTTTTTCTCTGTAATTCTCTTATTCTCTTGCTTATTTTCTAATTCACAAGACTTGGAGAATTATTTCTACTTATTGATAGCACATGATATTATATTCTCATATGATGAGAATATTTGGGATTATATTTTACTTCAAATGATTGGTTTAATCCCATAAAAGAAATGGTCAATCTAATTCTTTGGATTATATATATAGTGTGTATTGTGCCTGAATAATGTTGTAAACTTGGATTCATACTTGGAAACATTATCTTTCTTATTTTCTCTCAGACATAAGAATTGTCTCTTCATGTCTACTCTCAATTCTCAAGGGAAATATTTTTTCAAGAAAATTTAATCAAAATCATTCAATTCCATTTTTGTTATTTCGTCATCCTCCTTAGTGTATTGAATCAATAACCACCATTAATCTACATCTTCAAAGATACGATAAACTACCATGACAACCTTCTTCCATTCATTACTTAACAAAGTGAGAGATATCTTCTCTAAGGAATTTATTCATTTCTCATGTATAAATGTATGTGTAGTCTTATTGAAATATGGAGGTTTCTGATTCATAAAATATTCAAACATTAATACACCATGTGTTGGATCAGTAGTTTTCTCAATACTGAAAAGGTTATTGCTTTTAAGTTGATTCAACTGTCCAAATATAGTTATAATTTCTCTATCTCTAATTGAAGATCCCTCTACAACTTCATTATCTTTCATTGGAGGAAAATCCCTATATGAATTGATATGGTTTCAATTCCTTCCAAGAGGTTCCATTTCTAAAAAAAATGGCATACACTTTATTAGATCATAACATTATGAAACATAATGTATAATCTCAGAATTATTGAATCACATAATTTAAATTGAAAATTTAGTTATAACTAATATTTAAATCATCAGCTTGGTTTATTTGGGAATATTAAAAAATTCTATCACAGGGTTTCATTCTCTAATCTATGTTTTCCTAAATATAGTTCCCAAGGTATCTACGAAACTTGCTATGATGCAAACAATAATGACCCCAACCCTAGTATCCCAGAATCAGTGGTTACTTTATTTCATTATCCCTAGATACATGGTATCACATTCTAAGGGACCAAATAGTTTAGTAGTCTAGGTAAACACGATACATAATTGAAATTCAAATTACATTTAAAAACATAAAAACATAAAGAATTTTTTTCAATAATTCCATTCTTCCCTTATTATATCCCTACATGACAACCATAAAATACTTCCTTATATCCTGGATAAAATAAAACATAATAAAGGGTTATGCTCATATTCTCAGTAAGTGTATACATATAGAAGAATCTATCATTAATAAATAGGCATAAAAATATGGTAAGATGAATAACTAAAACACATTTTGTTTAATAAATAACTTGACAATAATATGGTAGGAATAAAAAATGATAAATTAATTCCATATAAATAATTACAGAGAATGAAAATTGACCATTGATATTATAAAAATAAAATAATCACATGGAATATCAATAACTAATCTCATAATGAGGGAATGTATAATGTGGGTTGTTATAAACTTATCACCAAGTCTTAGACTAGACACCATACACAATCGAGTAAGACATTATCCAATACCCAAACTAGTTTGTCTCATGAGACCTACCAATGAATTGAGAGTCTGTAGAAGGCTCCTCCTATCACTTACTAAGTCTAATTCATTCCTCATATGAAATGGGTGAAACACAATCAACATATATATTGATATTTAAACTAGCATATGAATTAAATTTCTCCAATTAATAAACATAATCACAAACCATCCAGTGTCATATGATGAATGGTGTCAAATTAGCACATCCATAATAAAATTAATCATAAAAAAATCAATAAACTATGGTAGATGGTATCATAAGAGATAAACATCAAATAAACAACATATCCAACAAAGAGTATTGACATAGACAAAAATACTCTAATAAAATCATTGAAAATTTTCAGAGATAAATACAACTTTTACTTTGAAATCATTTATTTAAAAATCCACGAATTTATAAAAGAAAGATATTTCTTTGAAAATAACCTTGTAAAATTGTAAAGTATTTGTCACGACTCATTCTTTAGGGCTCGTGTTATGACTACCCCAAGCCCGCCTTCCATAAGCCAGGGGTCTAAGACTAGCACCGGAAAGGTATATCCCTAAAATGGGAAGGCATTGCCTCAAAACCTATACACACACAGAAAGGTAACAACAAGAAAAACACAATGGGATAAGAAAGGTACAACCACACCTAAATCCCGCCACTGAGTGTAAAATTAAGTACTGAAAGTAAAGGGGACAGAATATGTAACAGCCCAAGATTTTATAAAAAAAATATTCTTTTTAATTTTATTAATGTCTTGTGTTGTACGCTACACCAAAAGGAGCTCGCACAACACACATCCTTGACTTGCCTTACATTACACGCAATCGCGACCTTCCTCGATAGCGTGTGTAGTACGCAATACCGAGTTTCACTAAACAACGATATGCTATAAAAATATTATTAAAACTAGCCGTTATGAATAGTAATAACCACTTTTTGAAATCCAGTAAATCTTATTTTTCAAAATGAACTTTATTTTTGGATTCGGAGTATCGAATTTAGCCTAAGGTGAAATTTTGGTACTTTTCGGATAACTTTCATATTCTGATGAATAGTGAAAATTACTAAATTATAATTAAAAACAATTTTTTTTAATCGAAATAATTAATAGTGATAAATCATTAATTTGAGTGGTTTTAAAGTATATTTAGAATATATTTTTACAATTTAATACAATGTTGTTCATTGGATGTAATTTCACATTTAAACTAGACATAAACAAGTGTCAATCTTTTGATAGATTTTGTTTCTTAAAAACACGCTATTTGTTTTAACAGCGGGATTTAATTATAAAATTAATTAATGCAACTTATATGTTGGGAATTTTGTAAAATAGAAATCATTTTTGAATTCGGAATATCAATTATAGCTTAGGGTGAAATTTTGGCATTTTTCTAAAAAACTTCAATTTTTGATGAATAGTGAAACCACTAAGTGGTAGGTTAAAAACTGAATTTTGCATAAAACTTAATTTTACCACTTCTGTGAATGGAATTTCGAAAATCCGAGAGACACGGTTAATATCAAGGACTAAAATGTGGTTCAATGAGATGAAAATAATTTTTGGTGAATAGTAACTTTTTTCCTTTTTTTACCGCGGTTAATAGTAAATAGGGTAACTAAGGGTAAATATGATATTAATATTACCCTAACACATGTCCTAATTCTATTGGACAAGTTTAATTCGACAAAAAACAAACTTAGGAATAAAATATGACCATTTAGGCCCACTTGGATTAGATTAGGACATTTATTATTAATTTATTTAAAGAAAGGTTAAAATAGTTAAAATCAAAGTTTAATAAGTAAATCATTTTTCATATGGGGTTATACATAAGATAAATTCGATTGTAAATATTCATTAGAAAGATAAAAAGATTTCCTACATGATGGTATTTTATTTGTAATTTTTAGACATAAAATAATTTAATTTATTTATGACACAACGATGATGCAGTAATTATCTTATTAATGAAATATTGACATAATTGATGTTATAAACACCAAAATAAATGTAATTTGAGATTTTTTATGAATTCCACTAATTTTCTAGGTTACTATGATATATTAATGTTGATTTAATAAACTTGGATTGAACATATAATTCTGTTATGACTTTCACAAAAATCATATATCAAATAGTGTCAAAATTGACACAAAATAGTTTTTAAATCAAATATTATATTATTAATTGTTATTTTATTCCTAAAAATCTAATGTTCGGAAAAATGACTTAGATAAGGATATATATATTAATAATAAACAATTTGGGGTTCGTTTGGCATGTTATAGTAAGTTTATTAACCATATAGTGAAAGAAAACAAAAAGACATGGTAAAAGTTAAATTATTTAACTTAGAGTTAAATCTAATTGATAAGGTTAAAATAATACCCTAAACTTGTCTAAATCCTATTGGTTGATAGGATTTCGACCCATCCCCACTTTATCTTCGAAATAAGACCCTTTGGAACCATTATAAACCGATTTTGACTTTAATATAAAATAATATTTTGAGATATTCCTAAGGTGCCCCTCTCCTCCCCTATAAAAGGACACCTCCTCCCCCTCCTCCTCACACCAATTTGAGCACTCAAGCTCGGCCAACCCCTGCCAATTTCTCCTCTCCACTTCCCTATCAACATCCTAGAGGTTCTGGTCTTCCTCAAAGACCAATTTTAGTGCCCTAAGAGGAGGTCTCAAAGAGGCCCTTCAAAGAAGAGGTAATTACCGTTACCAATTCTTTCATCTTTATTTCTTCTTCCACTTCTTCTTCTTAGGTTGTTTCATTATGAAGTAATAACATCAGTATCACTCATATACTGATATGTTATTATAAGTATGAAACAACCCTATTTCACCATCTATCCATCCTACGGAAAAAGAAATCACCGCGCGTGCGTACGTACGGAATACCGTCTCCACGTCGTGGTGTAATCTATTTTCCACCACCACCTTACATGGATGGGTATAATGGTGTAAAGAATAACTATACATAGTTATTAAAACATCATATTGATTTTGATATATTGTATAATCCACTCCAATTCAATTCAATATTTATGGAAATGATATCATCGCTCGTGCGTACGTACGGACTACCGTCTCCACGACGCGATGAGATTCATTCTCCATGTTAACCATTTAAGAATGATTATAATGTATATATAAGAAATAATAATGAAATATATGACATTATAAAGCTACTGGATTTATGTATATATATACATATGTATGTCATCTACTTACTTCCATTTCAAGACAATAAGGAAAGGAAAACAGCGTTCATGCGTACGTACGGACTACCGTCTCCATGAACGGTGTTTTTCATTTTATTTATCTACCTATTATATATATATATATACTGAATATATATGATATATAAATCATATTTTATATTCTGGAAGTGAGTAAATCATGATATAAGTAATAATGATGTCAAGAACAACAAGTCAAAACACCTACGATAAATGGAACGATTTTACCCAAAACGCTTCTTTAACATGGAATTTACAAAAGAACGGGTAATATAATGTCATAAGTGAACCATATATGATATCATAACAATGAATATGATTCTGTAATAAGTCAATAACATGATTTAAATCATTATACAGGAGGTTCGGACACTTACAAAGCAAGTCGGACCTAAGGTAAGGGAAATATCATAATCTCATTTTTATCCGAGATTGTTTATTCGTATGTATTTACTGGGGTGTATTTTATCATCCACATCCATGTTCCCTCAATATGTAATATTATTTCCATCCACCTACAATTGTTTAAATCCAATTTTACCCTTCTATGAGTTTTTAGTAAAGGATATGAAAGGAATCTTTTTTCGTTTTTCGTACGAGGTACTTTTTGACTTTTCCGAAAAAAGTACGAAGAATGTTTTTTTTAACTTATACGGCACGAACGGATTTCTACTATTTTATAAAGCCTTATTTTCATGAAGCTTACTCTAAAATATTTCATGACTATTTTCAATAAAATCTCTTTCTTTTAAAATTGCATGATGTTTTGTGAAAAGAAATTGATTTTGAAGAAGAAAGGATATTTTCCTCAAGAATTCAATTCAAGTGTTTTATCAAAATTATTTTCCATCTAAGATAATAAAGGGTTCTGTTTCTATCCATATTTTTACATTGATTTGACTATGTTTTGATGGAATTATGTTTATGAATTACTTTATCTTATATGAATTGATTTATGATGTCATGATGTTTCAAGAATCCCATTTTTGTTACATGTGTTGTGCGATGATATATGTTTTATGATTATGTGGCACACATAAGAAAGGATTCATTATAAGATGGGTGGGACCTATATCTCCCTCCAATGCATTGGGTAATGATTTTATATCTCATGAGATAGACATGGCTGGAATGGTAGGTTATACCGGTTCAGTGAAACAGGACTGAAACGAGGGTTACTCGATTCAGAAAGGGACTTTGTCCACTAAGATAGTCTTGGCAATGAGTCTTGACTAACAAGAAATGATTCTCTATGATTATGTGTGTATGCCACAAAGTTTCATGTTTTAAGTTATGATTATTGGGATTTCATTTCACTACTATGATTTATCCCATGTTATGAAATTATGCTCTCTTTTGCAGGTTAAGATTTCCAAAAGTTATGTTCTTATGAATATGATGTGATTGATTTTTCTTTTGTATACCCTTACTGAGCATTTGAGCTCACCCTTTTATGTTTTCTTTTCCCCAGGATATAAAGAAAGGTTTTTAGGTAAAAAAAAGGGAAGATATTTATGGGAGATGTTGAAGATCTTTCCCCACGATTAGAAGATTTTATTCTGAGTTTCCAAAGACACTAAACTATTACGATCCTTGTGTGTGTGTTTTTGTTATGTACTAAGTATTCCGCAAAAGTAATGTAATTTCAATGTACGTCAAGATACGGGTCTCTACAGAATACAAGCCCAAATGAAATGGAAGTACAACAAAAAGTAAAAACAAATTCTGAAGTCATCCTCCAAGGATCCTACCTGAAGGGTAGGTACAGATCATCACTACGGCTCTCCACGTCAACTGATCACCTTTTTCTACCATTTTTCAATCACCTCTGAGCACCCTCTAGCCTTGACTCCTCAAGACTTAGTCAAGTTGTCTCTCGTCTACACAAGACACAACAAGGTGCAGGTGAAGCCTGTTTAGAGGTGAGTATGACAATACTCAATAGGGACCCTGAGATCCCCAATGGTCTCTCATAATTTCACAAAGTAAAAACCAGAAAGCATGATCTCAATAAAAAAAGTACAAAGAAAAATATAGCTCACACCAGATATAAATTAAGTACATAAGTACAGATGATTGGTCATAAATCTAGTTCATTTTATTATTTCAAGAGACTCTTCTTTTGAACCACACAATATCTCTCGGTGATGTCCCACACAAGATCGCTTAGTTTTAACCCACATAAGATCGCTAGGTTCTGATCCACACAGGATCGCTTGGTGCTGACCCATAGAGGATCGCTAGGTGATGACCCAAAGAGGATCGTTCCGTGATGACCCACACAGGATTGCTTGGTGATGACCCATAGAGGATCACTTGGTGCAGACCCACACAGGATCATTTAGTGCTGACCCACATAGGATCTCTCAATTCTAACCCACATAGGATCACTCGGTGCTGACCCACATAGGATTTCTATTCATTATTTACATCCCATCCAGCCACTGGATTCCCACAAAAAGCATGATTGATTCAGGGAGGATATGTTCCTCAATCCAACGGTCATATTTCAACTAGCATGATGTCCCAAAAATAAGTAACCTAATGAACTTTCATGTCATAAGGGTCTCAATTCCACAGACGGTGCATCAACTGGACACTCGGTCTGTAAGTTATAGGCATTTTAGTGTCGAGGGCCTCGTTCGATTCGAGTTCGATCCAACCCGCCCATACTCCAACATTCTCCAAATGGTTCTAGCGCCATAGACGGTTCATCAAAAAGACGTCCCGTTTAAGAGATATACCCATTTAATCATAACTGGGCCGAAAGGGGTCTAGGTCTGGTCTGACCCAGTCGGGCTGACCCAACCTGGCCCACTGGGGCCGGCCCGAAGGGGCTGCATTCAGCCCTGTTTTGATGGGCCTGGTCTAGCTTGATGGATCGCAGGCTCCGCCCGCTGGTCCATGGTTTTGGCCCAGCCTTCCCGGATGGGTGCAGCCTGCTAGGCCGTAGAACCACCTGGCCCGCTGGCCGGGCATGGGTATCTACTCCCTTCCTAAATGTTTGAGTCGTTCTGGTCTTCAAAGCAGCAGCACTGAATAACACCACACCACCTGGTTGTTCCTGCTCGTCTGGTCAGCTGCAGAACCCGCGGTCCTCCCTCTGTTGTGGCTCGAAGTCGCAGCCTCCTCTACGGTGCACCACCGTAACGCACCACCTGGCACCAATGCGGTCGGAAAAGCTCGGCTACCCCTTGTCTGTTGCGGAACCTTCGGGCACCGGCATCCCTTCACGGTCAGCGGGTACCAACTGCTGCCTCCCTCGGTCGTCAGTGTTGTCGCACCGGCAGAACTTCTGTGGTCCACCGTTGAAGCTCAAGTGGTCTGATTTTATTCTCTTATGTTCCTATGGGCTTCCCAGGATGGTGCTTACGCTACACGGCCCTTGGTTCCACCTTGTTTCCATATCTTCTAGTTTCCCACGAAAAACACAACCAATACTAAGATCGGCGGAGGGTTTGGGCCTTTTTCATTTGGCTTGTTCCCTCTGCATTAGCATAATAACAAGGTAAGCATTCCCAGAATGAAAAACTCTCAGTTAAACAAAAAAAACCTTCCTCGAGTTCATTGGAAATCATTGCGGATGAGGAAGGAGTGTCCACATTTGAGGGTGTTACAGACGAAGAAGAAGTTTCACGTCCTTTGGCGCTCACCATAGAATCCTCCAACAGTCATCGAAGCTCCATTATATGTTGATGGAAGACGTCGTCAGCACTTCGTCAGAGGTTCCTCTCTTCAGTCCAAAAACCCATGCCCAAGATTTGTTTAAATAGAAGGAAAGGGGAGATCAACCCACCACACAATTAATGAGGTTCATTAATAAATTTAATTTAAAAACCTATTAATTCTCTCAATGGTTTGGTTACACAACCAACTGTAACTGACCATTGAATGGTATGGAAACCCAGTGGTCCCACCACCTCCGCTCAATAGTTACAAAGAAAGAAATAAAATAACTCTTTTAGTTATTTTATTATAATTTTTTAAACTCCAAAAATTAACTTTTTCATCCTACCCTTTCCGGTCAAAATTAATGTTTCCTTAAGAAAATCACGGTGCTGCAGATTCAACGGTGCCCTCAGATTTTTAATCTAAGTAACGGTTTAAAAAGATATAAATCGCTGCCTGCATGTTTATTGAACGTACCATAAAAAAAGTTCAAAAATTATTAATAGTCACCCTTGACCCGCACCGATCGAGGTTAGGCTCTACCTAAGAGGTAAACTCCCTCACAAGCTCAACAGTACTCTCGGAATTCCAATCCGAGTTATTGTTTATGAGTTACACAATTTAACAATAAAAGAACTGTTGTTTAATTATTTTATTTACAACCAAAAACTAACTTCCATTGTTGGCCTGTTCCGGCCAATGTTTGGATCTGAATAAGCAAATAATACCCTCACAAGTTTAGCGGTGGTCTTTTATTTTTAATATGAGTCACCATTCATGAGTTATAAGCATTTGAAAAGTAAAATAATTTTATTTAATTATATTATTTACAGTTATTCCATTTTCGGTTTTTCTCACTAGAGGACTATGCTGACTAAACTTAAGATGTTCCTAGGGTAAAACCGACATTCTAAACACAACAATGCCCTTATATTTCTGATACGGGAAACCGTTTAAGATTTATTCCACTTTTTTAGGAAAACTACTCACGTGTGCAATTTAAAGCTTAAAATTTTTTGACATATCATTTTGAGCACTCTGGTCCTCAGAATCACGTGCCATCAATTTTTGAAGTCTCGTAATAATTCCATTTGATTAAAAAAATTATATGGAATTTCCAGGTCTTTACATTCTCCTCACCTTAGGGATTTCCATCCCAAAAATCTACAAAAAAATCTAGGGAAAAAATGAGGGTATTGATCACATATCTGAGCCTCCTGCTCTCAGGTTCTCTCCTAGAGGTTCTCATGTGGTCATCGAACTCACACCAGAGGGATAGGTTGTCCATGAAGGACCTGCTTCTGTCGATCCTCTATATCCATCGGGAACTCCAAGATCATCACCCCATCATCAATGTCCATCTTTCCCCAGTCAATAATGTGCAATGGATCATGCACGTACTTCTTCAACTACAACACATGGAAAAAATTATGCATCAGGTGCATCTGTGGAAGAAGATCTACACAGTACTCCACCTCTCCTACTCTTCTGAGGATCTAGAAAGGTCCGATGAACCTCGGAGATAGCTAGTCGCCCTTGCCAAATCACGGAAATCCTCATCGAGGTGAGACCCATAGAAAGACATGGCCTCCCCCTTGAACTCCAAGAGTCTCTGTCTCCTGTCAACATTAGACTTCTGCCTACTTTGTGCAGTCTTCATCCGCTTCTAGATGATCTTCACCTTCTCAGTGGTAGCTCATTCCAACTTTGGACCCATGAGTACTGACTCCCCTGGGTCTATCTAGCATAGATGTGATCTGCATTGTCGCCCGTATAAGGCCTAAAATAGCAGCATTCCAATAGTGGAGTGATATATATTGTTGTACGCAAACTCTACCAGTGTTAGGTGGTCCTTCCAACTGTGACTAAAATCCAGAACAAAATCCCGAAGCATGTACTCCAAGGACTTTATTGTATGCTCCATCTGATCATCTGTATAGGGGTAAAAGTTGTGCTCAAGCATGCTGGAATCTAATGCTCAGCCTTCACTTTCGGAAAAGTGTGGCATCATGATATGAACTCTACCGCTGCTTTATTCATACCTGGCCACCAGTATTAACGCCAGAGGTCATGGTACATCTTTATCACACCAGGATGTACCACCAAAGGGGACGTGTGGAACTCTCTCAACACCTCCTCTCATAGAATCACTGATACCACAGTGCATCCTCTAAAGAGGAAGACGTGCTCCCCACCTTTATAAAATTCTTCAGGAGCTTGTCCTGAGGATATCTGAGCAAGTCGGGCTTCGTAGTCCACGTCCCCAAGTTGTGCCTTCCGAACTCACTGAAGGAGTGGGGAAGTGACAGTCATAGAATGGAGATAAGCTACTCCATCACTATCCACAAAGGAAATCTGCAACGCGGATAGCTTCTCTATTTCCTCACTCAGTAACTTCAAACCAGACCTCCTGTTGAGCGCGTCTTCCACCTCGTCCCCCTTCCTAGGAGTATAGATTATCTCAAAGTCATAGTCTTGGTGGAACTCTTACCAACATCATTGTCTCAACTAATGAAAATTATAAGGGAACCTTTCCATCCACGCGAAAGGCTACCCATTTTAACTGTTTATTGTTCCATCGATCCTTTGGTAGTGGGTACTCATTCTCTACATCCACTTGGTTAAAGTGCTGGTAATCCACACATAACCTCAAACACTGGGTATTACAAATCCCTTCATTTGAAATTCTCCCAACTATATTCTCAGCTCTCAGAGCTCCGTGGGATCCATCTGATATGCAGTTGTAGATATCAGTTTTGTCCCTGGGTACAAGACAAGGTAGAAGTACCACTCCCTGCGGAGAGGTAATTCTAGAAACAACTCTAGAAATGATGTTCCCACACTCTAACACTGTTGTTGGGAACTGAAAACTCAAAACTCATTCTTCCATGAGGGTAAGGTTGGCCGACTCAAAAGTGATCAAATGCACACTCCTATGCATGAGTTTATCCCATGCTTCTTGGGTTTCATTTTTCACCGACCAAGGAAAACCCCATTCCAACACTGTAGATATACCTCATCTTTTTACCTAAAACAGTCAATATGAGCATGAACTGTGGATGACCAGTCCATTCCCAAACTAATCTCGTAATGACTCGACACTGCCACCAAGAGGTTCCAACCAAAACTCTCGCCTCAAGGGTCAGATCACACTATTGGCATAAGTGTGATTATCGAGTCTCCTCCCATAGGTATCTCCAGAAATAAGAGTCAAGTCAATGGTTTTACTATAAACTCTGGGTCTTGAACAAGATTCGTAATAAGAAGGAAAGATTAGTACCTATGTCTATTAATACAGCAGCTAGGAGTAGAAACAGATCGTGCCTTGAATCATTCCTAGAGCCCTTGGGTCACACTCCTTGACTACATGCAGCTACTCCTTTCCAATGTCCTCCATCTCCCTGAGCCTGGTGGGGACCACATTAGGGTGGTGGTTGTAACATGTCTAAAATTATACCACCTCATTCTGCTCTCCTAGCTTCTCTTCCAAGTCTTCTACCCTGCAGATTCATCTGTCCCTATCACTTCCTCTTCTCAAAAAAAAATTTCACACCCAAGTCTCTAATACTGGCTTCAATTTCCTGATTTCCCACTACTAACATTCACTACATATATCTGCTCATCCAAATAACATTCAACCAAAAAGGTTATCTCTAACACCCTAAAATAAGTAGGAATGCACACGGGAATAGTTCTAGCTCAGATGTCCCTAAACACGTCTTGCTCAGAGGTCTGATCCTTGAAACATTGGTCGTATCGTATTCATTGATTACCTATAATGGTCTGTACACCTTGAAAAATACTCAACTAACGACAGGTTGTCCTATCAAAACTGTAGAAGATCTTGGGAACACAAACCCCTTATCATTTCAGAGCAAGATACCCCTTTCTCTGAGGAAGGTTCTCAAACTTTTTCCACGGAAAAAGTCACCTCATCATAAGATAGGGGTAATCTAAACCCTTTCATCACCCTGTTGATCCACATATAATGCTCACTACCAAGACCAACATCTTATCTAATGGTGCCTTGGCTAGATGGAAACTTGGTCACCACCTCATGCCAGTCCTTAGCCGCCTGTGAGTCAGGCTCACCTCAGAACCTGAGGGGTATCTATCACTAAAACTTGTGTAAGGAACTAGTCCCCATGTGTCTGCTGCTAGTAGCACCGGTATTAACTGCTAACCAATGGGAAGTGGTATCACTGGGACACCTCTCGAAGGTACCATTTAGGGAAACAGTCCATGTACTGAAGCCTCATCATACTATGGACCACTCTCATGGTTACGCATTAGAATCCTGGATGGCTATCTACATGGAGGCATCTTGAAAGATAATCACGATGAACCATGGTCAATAAGTCATACCTGGTGAGCTCACTCAAAAGTGATCAAAAAAACATTTCAAAAACACACGCAATCAGTGTTTTTGTGTACGAAGTTGTAAAACAGAATCCAGGGTCTTGGTGTATGGATATATCGACCTCCGCACCAACACTGGACTCTCTGGACTAAAATCCAAACTCAAGACACCAAACACTATTGATCCATTGAAAACATAGACTCTTAGTTCTTTTGGTAGAATCAAACTCCTCTAATACCACTTTTCCAGGATCAGTCCCCCAGGGCTCATGTTGTGACTACCCCAAGCCCACCTTCCATATGCTAAGGGTTGGTGACTACCACCAGGAAGGCATATCCTTAAATTGGGAAGGCATTTCCTAAAAACTTGTACACAAACAGAGAGGGAACACTGCGCACAAGAAAAACACAATGGAAGAATAAATTTATAACCACAAATAAAAACTTCCATTGAGTGTAAAAGTACTAAAAATAAAGGGGAAAGAATACAAGCCCAACTAAAATGGAAGTACACTAAAAGGAAACACAGCTCCTGAGGTCATCCGCAAAGTATCCTACCTGAAGGGTAAGTACAACTCGTCACTACAGCTCTCCATGTCAACCAGTCACCTCCATGCACCATCTTTTAATCACCTCTGAGCACCGTCTAGCCCTGAATCCTCAAGACTCAGTCAAGTTGTCTGTCTTCTACACAAAACACAACAAGGTACTGGTGAAGCCTCTGTAGGGGTGAGTATAACAACACTCAGTAGGGACCCTGAGACCCTTGAAGGTCTCTCAGAATTCCACAAAGGAAAAACCACAAAGTATGATATCAATCACAAAGCATAAGTCAAAAGATAGCTCACACCAGGTATAAATTAAGTAAAAAAGTATATATGATTAGTCATAAACCTAGTTCATCGTATTCTCTCAAGATGCTCTACTGCTGGCCCACATAGGATCGCTCAGTACTGACCCACACAGGTTCGCTCAGTGATGACCAACACAAGATCTCTAGGTGCTGACCCACACAGGATCGCTTGGTGCTGACCCACACAGGATCTCTAGGTGCTGACCCACACTGGATTGCTCAGTGGTGACCAACACAGGATCGCTCGGTTCTAACCCACACCGGATCGCTCAGTGATGACCCACATAGGATTTCTTGTTGCAGACCCACAAAGGACTGATAAGTGTTGACCCACACAGGATCACTCATTGCTGACCCACACAAGATTGCATAGTGCTGACCCACACAGGATTGCTCGGTGCTGACCCACATAGGATCACTATTCATTCTTCATCTCACAGCTAGCCACTGGATTCCTGTACAAAGCACACTTGATTATGGGAGGATTCTCCCCTCAAACCATTGGTCGTCTTTCGGCTGGAATGAATTCCCATGAATAAGTAACGTAATGAACCGCCATGTCATAAGGGTTCCAATGAAATGGACGGAATATCAACTGGATTCCTGGTCTGTAAGTTATAGGAATTTTAGTGTCGAGGTCCCAATTAGATTCGGGTTTGAATCAACCTGGTTGTACTCCAACATTCTCTAAAACACAAGTAGAGTATCACAAAAAGAATGCATCATCCTAAGGGTTCTAGTGCTTTATATGGTCTATCAAACGGACATCCGGTTTAGGAGATATGCTCATTTAAGCATAACTGGGTTGAAAGGGATCTGGTTCTGGTTTGACCCAGTCAGACCGATCCGGATCGGCCCACTAGACCTCACCCAAAGGGTTTGGACTCAGCATAGTTTGGTTGGTTCTTGTCTAGGACACTAGGCCAAGGGCTCAGCCCGCTCGTCGTGGGCTAGGCCTGCTGGGCTGGGGGTTCGGCCTGGCCCTCTCGGCTGGGCGCGTCCCGCTGGTTGGGCGAGGGGGTCCACTCCCCTCTTGAATAGCTAAGTCATTAGGTTCCTCAAAGCAGTAGTGTCGGATGGTGTTGCACCACCTAGCTGGTCCTTTTGTCCGGACATCTGTGGAACCCGCGGACCACGGGTCTACCCTCCATCGCGGCTCAAAGTCACAGCCCTCCTCCACGGCGCACTGCTACAGCGCGGTGCCCGACTCCAACATGGCCTTCAAAGTCTGGCCGCCCGTTTTCCATTGTAGTGAATTTGGGCGTCGTCATCCCTTCGCGGATAGTGGGTGTCGGTCGCCGCCTCCCTTGGTCGTTGGCGCCGCCGCACCAGTGGAGCTTCCACAGGCCACCGGTGAAGCTCCAGTTGTCCAATTTTATTCCCTTTTTCACCTACGGGCTTCCTGGGATGGTTCCTATATTTCACAGCCTTTGGTTCTACCTTGCCGCCATATCTTTCGGTTTCCCAAGAAAAACACAACCAACACCGAGATTGGCAGAGAGTTTGGGCTTTGTTCGCTTTTCCCACGCAGTCTACGTTAGCAGAATAACAAGGTAATCATTCCAAGAATGAATAACTCTCAGTTAAATAAAAACCCCCCCTACCTTGAGTTCTTTGGAAGTCACTATGGATGAGGAAGGAGTTTCCACGTTCGAGGTTGTTGCGGATGAAGGAGAATGTTCATGTCCTTTTGCGCTCATTGTCGAATCCCCCAACAGTCATCGAAGATCCATTCTATGTTGGTGGAAGACATCACCGACACTTCTTCATAGGTTCCTCTCTTCATTCCAAAAACCCCTTCCTGATCTTTTTTTAAATAGGAGATGATATGAGGTCAACCCACCACACAATTAATGAGATTCATTAATAAAATTAATTAATGAACATATTAATTATCCCAATGGTGCAATTACACAACCAAGTGTAACCAGCCATTAAATGTTCTGAAAAACTAGCGGTCCCACCATTGCCGATCAATAGTGACAAAGAAAGAAATAAAATAACTCATTGAGTTATTTTATTACTTTTTTGTGAAGTCCAAAAATAAAATTTTTCATCTAACCCTTGTGGTCGAAGTTAAGATTCTCTTAAGCGAATCTCGGCTCTATGGATTCAACGGTTCCCTCATATTTTTAATCCGAGAACCAGTTCAAAAGATATAAATTGATGCCCGCACGTTTACTGAACGTACCTTAAAAAAAGTTCAAAAAAATTAACAGACACCCTCGACCCGCGGTAATCAAAGTTAGGCTATGCCTAAGAGGAACACACCCTCATGAGATCAATGGTACTCTCAGATTTCCAATCTGAGTTACCGTTTATGAGATAAATAATTTAATAATAAAATAATTGTTACTTAATTATTTTATTTGCAGCCAAAAACTAGCATCCAATATTGGCCCGCGCCAGCCAATGTTAGGATCTACCTAAAGAAAGCATACCCTCAAAAGTTTATCAGTGGTCTTGTATTTTTAATCCGAGTCACCATTCGTGAGTTATAAGGATTTGAAAAATAAAATAATTTTATTTAATTATTTTATTTACAATTATTCCATTTTCAGGTTTTCTCACTGGAGGCCTATGCTGACTAAACTTAAGTCACGCCTAGGGTAAACCTACCATACTGGACACAACAGTGCCCTTGTATTTTTGATCTGGGTACCCATTTAAGATTTATTCCACTTTTTCAAAAAAATTAACCATGCACACTATTTAAATCTTAACATTTTTCGATGGATCACATGGGCACTCCAGGCCTCGGAATCACTTGCTGTCAATTTTTGCAGTCTCGTAATAATTCCATTTAATTAAAAAAAATTCATGTAATTTTCTGGTCTTTAATTTATTATTCAAGGTGTTAAGGATTCATGAAAGTGGGAAAAACCTCTCATGTTTTATTGGTTTTAAAAAAATTCTTTTGAATTTTGAAAATGAAATATTTAAAAAAAATAATTTTAAAAGAAAGTGTGAGAATTAACCAAATGAATTGATTATGTATATCATATGTAAATATACAAGTGGAAATAAAACATAAGATAGCAAAATTAGTTTCATACATAATCATTGCATGATATAATCAATGGAGTATAAGTTTGACCCAAAGAATGGAAATTGGGTTATGAATTCCCTTACGACTTTGAAATCAATCAAACCATATGCCCCATAAAATTAATGATAAAAAAAAGAAACATTGAATTAAATTAAGATAAATAGATTCATGATATGATATATTAAGGTTCATTTTGTACACCACACATAATAAATAAATGTTTAATAAGAAATATATCGCACTGATGTAAAAGTGAGATGAGAAATCCTTACCTCAGGTTTGAATTCCTTGAATTGTGTACAAACCTCTTTTATAGTGGTTCTAAACCTATTATTAACTTATAAAATAATTATATTTATGATATCATATATGATAACCTCATAAAAATTTACTACTTTTTCATTTATAATATTTTATTAATATCACTATTTTGGGTGTTAATTGCATCGTTTCTCTTGCATTTTTTATTAAAATCCATGGTTCTCTTGCATAGGGTTTAGATACAACATCTAAAGAATAAAATTAATGTCATAAATATCATATTTAATTGTTAAAAATATTTTTATAACCATTCATGACTGTTGAATATATAAAATGAATGGCATCGCTTTGTGGAGGCGTTAAGCCACACGTACGCACGAGCGATGATATCATTTCTAAATAGTTGAACGGGTAAGTAATTGGATGTTATATTAATTTTACATAATCAATATAATTTCATGATAACAATATATAACCATTATTAACATCATTAGAACCATCCTAGTAATTTGGTGATGAAAAAAATTACACCATTACATAGAGATGGTAAGCCATATCTACGCACGTGTGGTGCTTTTGTTTTTAGTATGATGGATAAAAGATATAATATGGTTGTTTCATAATCATAATAAAATAATGGTAAATATATGATAATATATTTTTTATTTTATTATGTAAAAACACATAAATATATAGTATAAGAAGAAATGAATTTGAAATAGTTGGTAAAAACGATTACCTCTTTTTTGGCAGACTTCCTTTACATCTTTTCTTAAGGGATCTAAAGAAGATGTTTTTAGAAAACCAGGACCTCAATAACTTGTATAAGGATTTTATGAGGAAAAATTTGAAGGTATTGGTTAAGATATAGGTCTAAATATGGTTAAATTAAAAAAATTAATGAGTTCCTATTTATAATTGAGTGAGGGGTACTTTATGAAATCCTTAAAATATTAAAATATAATTAAGGTAATTCTAGAGGCAAAGACTTCCAAAAGTCTTATAAAGCACACAGGATTACATTTTTGACCAAATATTATCTCATTTTTTCTTATTCATTTTTTTTATAATTTTTAAGTAATTTAATAAAATATTATATTCATGAAATATTAGAATTATTAGAATCAACATTATTCATTACTATGACTTTAAAAACATCACAAAAATAAAAAATCAAACCAATTAATTTATTATATATTATACACATCATATTTATATATATAATTCATGAATAAACTTAATTTTATCAAATTATGTTTATTTTAATGATTTTAATATCATTTATCTGACTTTTCCATTAATTTAATAATTATTGCATCATCATTGTGTAAACATTTATGGTTTTTATTTCTTCCCTAAAAATTAAAAATAAATTTATAAGAATAATATAAATCTTCTATATTTTAAAATACTATTTATGGTTGGGTATATATTCTTGAAAACCATATATTAAAAATGTGTTACTAAATAAAAACCATAGTTTGAAGAGTTTGGCTTTCTTTTATATAAAATTATATAAGGGACATAATGTCACCTAAATGGGTCTAAAGGATCCTATACTCTACCCAATGATTATATTGGAATAATATTACTAATAAAATAATATTTATTCAGATTTATGGGTCATTTAATGGGTATTATAATTTAAATTAAAAATATTTTATTGATTTTTCTTTTTCTTTCACAAGCACTACATCAACATTGAATAAGCATTAAAGTTAATTATTTCATATATAAAAATTAAAAAAATACTATAGTAAAAATAATTAATTATTATCAATATAATCCTTTATATTTTTTCACTATGTATATTTTCTCATATCCGTGTCCAGACAACTAATGTAATTTGTTAATTTGACATGTCCTGCCCTACATAAGTATTGCACAAGAATTTGGATAAGATTTATGTAATATAACTCAAAAATTCAAAAAATTAGTAAAAATATTAATTTACTCTTAATAATTACAAAATGTTTTGTAAAGACTTTTATCACTCAATTATTATCTATAAAAAACCAAATTTGACATTTCCAATGTTACGTGGGCACTGTGTTGGCACTGAAAATGGTTTTTATATTTATCATAAAATAAATTATAATATATATGTTACAAATTATTTTTGTACAATATTTCTATTATAATATCATAATTTAATCATTACACAAGTTTAATAAATTTTATATCATAGTTATTCCTTGAATATTTTATAAAAGATACTATATTTAAAAAACTGTATTTTTATTATTCATCAAAAAATTAAACTTCTCAAAAATATATCAAAAATTCACCATAAGATAACATATACATTTTTCTTTCAAAAATTTATTTTCAAAATAAGCGTGTCAATAAAAGGTGGTAAAATTTCCTTTTAGAATAATGTAGATTTTTATGCTTAAAATTGGATTTTTTTCTTATATTAAACCTATCAAACTTATTGGATCAATTTAAAAAAATTATTGAATATATAATATATAAATTTCCTTAATATATTTTACTAATAGTGATTAATTTAATTTATTGAGATTAAATTCTTTTATGGGAATAAAAATTGTTTTTATAAAAAACGCATCCATTATATTCAATTGGTTTTTATTTTCATTTATAATTAATTAGTAAGAAATGAATTCATTTTATAAAGATGTATAAACTATATTTTTATAATTTATTTAATCTCATTCATTTATTCCATTATAATGAATAGGTGATTACTCTCACAATTAAATAATAATATTTAATCATTTAGTTTAGCTCAGAGTTCTATGTAACTTAAGTTATCAAAGAAGTTAAATTCAATAAGAGACATACTGTAAAATCATGGGGTGTTACAATCATAGTGGAATAGGTTCTCTCCCAAAACCAGCATATAAGTAAATAATTTCTCTCAATAATGTCATAGTGGATAAATTCCCTTATTTAACTAGGATAAATCCCCATTCTAGACCGGTTTATATCATGAGATATCAATCTTTACCCAATTCATTGGAGGGAGATATAGGTCTCACCCATCACATAATGAAAATCATACCAATGTGTGTCACAAGATCATAAAACATTCACCACATTAGAACACATGAAAATAAATGGGTTTTATAAACATCTAATCATAACATAACCTATATAAAATAACTGGGTTTCATAATCATTTCATCATTTCCTCAAAGCATAACCCATGAAAAATAAGTTGTTTTCATAATCATTTTATCATGGTAAAACCCGTGGAATAGAAACAAGTTTCTTAAATTTCTTTTCATCATAAATATGAACCATTTAAAGAAGTAATTAGAATTTATTCCTTGGATTATATTCCAAGTAAATAATTAGTATCATCAAAGCATATCAACTCGGAAAATTATTTTTAAAGGTCACTTGGAACATTACTTGACGAAATTAAATTTTTTTTGAAAATCACTTTTTAAAACCAAAAATTCATAAAATATTTTAGAAATACTTTTCTTTGAAAATAAATTTGAAAATTTATAAATTAATCTTTGAAATATTTTGTTTTTCCATAATGGTTTCAAATTCCATATATATGTCATGCACATTAAAATAAATATTCATTTCACATTTTTATCAAAAGAAAAATGGGCATTATTTTGAAAATGACATGAAGGTTCATTTCAAAACATTTTTAAAAAATTAAAACATGGGTAAATATTTATTTAATAAATCATTTATATAATTTTACATTCATTTTTTAAATCTTTTTTAAATAAATTTTTTTTGGAAGGAAAAAAATTCCGACTGAAGAGAAAAATAAATATGATTTTTCTTAAAAAATATTTTGACCTCTTGAGTACATAAAGAGAGGAAAATAAATAGAAAGCATATATTCCTCTGATATAACTAGAGGATAATAATATTCATGATTTATTTTAGATATGGATCATAATATTTCATAATTGGAAATATAATCATAATCAATACAGATAAATGATGAGATTGTATCGTTAAACTCTTACCACTTTGGCAACATTGAATCATAAGCCTCAATAAAAGAATAATATTAAATGAAACTTAAAATATATTAATAATAAATAAATTAATGATATTAAATGTAAATGGTTTTTTATATACACCTCATAAAAGAATATAGGTGCATAACATAACATTTTTCTCAAAAAAGAAAAATTGAGACAAAAATCTCTCACCCTGAGTTCCTCTTACCTAGAAAGTTCTCTATACTACTATATAATAAATATAAATTTTTAATAAATTTATTAAAGTGAAATTATATTATATATAATATCATATATTATGAACTTATACCCTTTTATTACCCGTTTATTAACAATTCCTTATTAAAATTAGGTTTCGGGTAATAACAGCATAATTTTTCACATATATTTTGATTTTTTATTTTTGTTACTATTACTTTGATTGTGGTTCCATAATCTATATAATTTTAACCATTATATAAATATCACATATATTAATTATATATATATTTATAGTAATCCATACAATTTATATAATAGAAATTAAATACATCGTTCTTGGAGATGGTAGGTCGTACATACGCATGAACGTAGTTTCCATTTTCTTAGTAGATTAAAAGAAAAAAAGGTAAATAAGATATTACCTATACATAATTATTTTTCTATAATATATATCATATATATTAATTAAATTTAAACTTATTAACTTCCATTCAATTCATTAATGAAAAATAAATCACATTTCTTTGTGAGGCGGTAGTCTACCGTACACACGAACAACACAATCTTATCCCCTGTATAATAAAAAGTAAGAAGTTATATGTGACATAATAATTAAAAAAGTATAATTATGTCACAACTGTCATATATATATATATAATCATTTAATCTATCCTTATTACCATCCAATTAAAATATAAATGATAAACACATTGCATTAGTTCATGAGGTGGTTGTCCACCATACACACAAGTGGCATTATTGTTTTCCAATGGGTTCGGAGTTACGAAGGTAGATATAACATCCCAAGACATTAACACCCAGATTATATGTTGAAATAATAAAATTTACATTTTCATCTTTGAAGATGATAATTATGACCCAATTTTTTTATCTAAACCTTACAACATCAAAAGGAAAAATTGGATCACTTATAACCTCAAGGGCCTTTTAGGTTGAGAGTTTTAGATAATTAGAAAAAAGTTATATGTAAACAATTCACATAATATTAAATGAGTATTTCCCCCACTTAACCTTGATTTTCTTTTTCACATTAATACATCATCGTCATCCATATGAATTCCATTCTAGAAATAACTCATCCAAAATCATTCTTTAAAACATGGGGAAAAAGAAATATAAGAAGGGTGATCTCAAATGCTTAGTAAGGGTAAACATAAGCATCAGAAATTTAATGTCCTAAATGAGAATAATAATTGAGTAGAGGTATAATGATATAATCATAGTGAATGAGAGAATCATAAAAGAACTCACACCCATCAATACCTGGATCATAAAATATGAAAACATGGAAAACTCAAGAGTTGTCAGAATCAATAATCATGAGCCTTGTGTTATCAATATCAATAATAAGAAACATTATAAACCCATAAAAATCATTTAAAACTTTTTTTTTGTAACTTGGATAATAATTTTCATAAAACCCTTTAAAACCCCTTTTAATTAGAATAACTATATGTTCAAATTTCAATATAATCATTACCCAATTCATTTGAAAGCTATAACGTGCTCACCTGATGTTATCTAGGCTACCCTATCACATAATCTATAATGGGATCACTTGGAACTATCTGGGTTTCCCCATTCTATAAGTTTTAATAGGCTCACCCAGTTCTATCTGTGTCATTCCAATGTGTAATTATCAAGTACCATATCATTAATAAATTAAAATTTTCATCATTAACTCATAGATACAATTATTATTCCTTTTATAACATGATTAAACCATGGAAAAGAAATTGGTTTCATGTTAATCTATTTGAAACATGATTAACCTATGGAAAACAAACTCATTCCATAATAATATATTTGAAACATGATTAACATATGTAATAGAAACAAGTTCCATAATAATCTATTTGAAACATGATTAACCCCTCAAAAATAAATAAGTTCCATAAAAGTATCAATGAAACAATATTATTATATCTAGAGAAATAATAAGGATGGTATCATTAAAAAATATCTCCACTATAGCATTAGTAACAATAAGGTTTTTTGACATTAATGAATGGAAATTCCATTAAAATATCATTAAAAACATTCTTGAGGAAAATATCTTTTTCATTTTTAAAATCACTTTTTAAAACATAAAAAAAAAAAATTATTTTCTTTCAAAAAAACCCTTTGAATCATATAAAGGAAGTTTTAAAATTCCTTTAAAGAATTTATTTATTAAAATATAATTTCATCATTTAAAAAACACTTTTAAAACATTTTTTAAAACATATTTGGAAAAAATGGTTATAGAATAAAATAAGTTTTCGACTAAAAAATATGATTTTTCCTAAAAAAAATATTTTGAAATATGGAGTACATAAAGAGATAAAAATGAATGGAAAACATTTATTATCATTAAATAATATTTTATAAAAAAATTTATGATAATTATTTAGATTTATATCATATTATTTCAACATTGGATACTTAGTCACAAACAATCCGGATAAACAAAGAGATTGTAACTTGAAACTCTTACTACTTTGGTAACATTGAATCGTAAGTCCCATAAAATAGAGATCATAAAATGTATATTTAAATCCACATAAATTTAATTATAAGAATCATATAATACATTCATGGTATGTATATTCACAACACAATAACACGAAGTGGTGAATATGGTATTTATCTCACACAAATAAAATTGAGATGAGAAAAAACCCTTACATTGAGTCGAATTTGTCATGCTTGTTATTTATATTCATGAATAATAAACTTATTTTAATTATTAACTTGATTTATAAAATTTTAAAAATTTATTATCACTTTTATTTCACTTATAAACAATTTATATATAATTACTTAATCAATTAAGTTTAAGTCGAATGTTTTGACCATATTCGGCTTATGTGTCAAAAGTGACTTTGGTGGGTCAACTAAGGGAAATGAAGTCATTATTTAAAAATATCCAGAATAATAATCATGAAATATTTATCTTTTTTATACATAAATTATACTCTTAAAATTAAATATGAAATATGGTTATGGAAATTGAATCATTGTTATGATCATGGAGACAGCAGGTCGTACGTACGCATGAGTAACATTCCCATTTTTCAAAGATCATTATAGAAAGACGGTAAGTAAAATTTAACTTTCTATAATTATAATTATATCATAAATAAAATATTATTTAATTATATATACTTATATATATCATTCTTGTGATGTGGTGTTGAAAAAATAAGAATCACATTGCTTTGAGGATGTATTATATTTCTATAAAGAAAATTATGTAATTAATATCATAATTATGTCATTTATATCATATATATTCATTATAGTTTCCCTTATTACCTTACATATAACACGTTAGTGGAAAACACTTCACATCGCTCTATGAGGTAGTAATTCCCCGTGCACACAAGCAGTGTTATCATACCCCTTACAGAATGGAAAATAAAAAGGATTTATATGATATAATGAACACATAGGTATTATTGTTTTATAAATATAATAAATAAAATATATAAAAAGTATTCCCATAATTATTTCAAACCATGAGAGGTGGTAACGGAAAAACGAACGATGTCATTTCGCGAGGCGGTAGACCACCGTACACACGAATGATGCTTTTGTAACCCATTTGATGGATGTTTGTGTGTGTAGGTCATAAAATTAACATAAAAACATATTATTATATTTATGATATTTATTTTATTATATAATCATGGTATAATAATAATTTAATTAGGTGGATAAATAAATAAAATAAAAACATTTTTAGAAAAACATTACCTCTTCTTCGAGTATCCTCCTTAGTTTTTCACTAAAACCATAAACGTTTTTATTTATGCCCAAATTAAGTCCTATAGTATGAATTTTGGGAATATTTTAAGTTATTTTGTAATATTTTGGATGATTAAAAAGCCTTTAGAGGTGTGAATAACTTAGGAGAGTGAGTTCCATTTTATAGTTAAGGAGGAGTGGAATTCTTGTAAATACTCAAAAGTATTCACTATTGGGAGGTCAATATAACTTCATGTGGCTCCAATATTTATAATTAATGGGTTTCAGGGATTATATGGTTGATATAAACCTCCATCAAACATTATAAGACTTGTTTTAAACATTTCCTTCCTTAACTTCTAAGTTTCCCATTTTTTTCAATTTGGTTTTTTATTAAGGTAACTAGTTTTATAACCTAAGTAATTTATACCTTAATACGAAATTTAAGTGATAATTATTTGATAATTTGGAAACACTGATTTTAAATATTATTTCTGTATTATAAAATAAAAATCGATTTTTTATTGAAAATTTATTTTAACAAAAGCGCATGCAATGCGCAAAAACATTCATTTAACCTTAACTATGCTAACAGAATTTTTACTATTTAGGATTTAAAATATTCATTATAAAATAAAAAATAGGAATATGAATGGTCCATAGTTTATATTTATTAACATTTAGTAATAAATTGTTATAATACAGTATTTTGAGTAATTTTAAATCCTTTATTATAAAATAGAATTAATGTCAATTTTGACATTATCCATTTAATTTTAATTAAAAAATATCAAGAAATTATTGGAATTAAAATAAATTAATTTCATAGTCTCATGACATGATATATTAACATTTATTAACCACTTGGTGAAGATCCAAATATCCCATTTTCCTTTTCAATAACTTATTCAATGCAGGTAGAGGAAAAGTGGGAATAATACTTGCAGAACTCAGAGACAAGTCAATACCTATTTACCAAACAAAGTTAATATTGATTATAGGTATTATACTCTAGAAGAAGAATATAAATTTGGTGAACCCATTCATATTTAAAAGATATTTTAAATTCTATATAAATACTCCACTCCATCAGGTATCTCATAGAAGGAAAAGAAGAAAATCAAGAAAGCCAATCTTACAGAAATAGCCCTCAAAGCTATAAAGAAAAATAGCACCTAGATTCTTGATAGTGGATGATCATCCCACTTGATAAGAAATGAAGATTTATTGAATAATTTTAAGAAAAGGGTTTATGTAATAGTTATATTTGGAAATAATGGTTCTCTAAAGATCAAATGCAGTGGAAATACAAAATTGGAAAATGACGTGCTAAGAAAAACTGAAGTTCTCTATGTAGACGGTTTGTGTCACAATCTTATGAGTGTGATTCAACTATATGAATCAGCACTAGTATTGAAATTTAATAATAATGGGTGCACTATCAAATTTAGTAAAGGTGATTCTTTCATGAAATTATTCATAACATATGGAAATTTATACCAAGTTGGAAATAAAGATAACCTTTGTTACTTAACATTTGAAGAAGAAAACAACTTGTGGTACTAAATATTGGGTCACATTAATCAAAATAGAATAGAATATATATCAAAGAATTGTATTTTTGTTTAAATTTTCAATCTAAATAATGATATAGAAAATACATGTGATGTACGCATGAAAGGAAATATATTCAGGAGTTCATATCATCCAAAGAACAAGAGGGAATAAAATATTCTTAATATCATCCACATAGATGTATCTGGTCCAATAAACGTGGTTGGAACATATTAAGAGAGATAATTAATTATTTTTATTTATGATTATATAATAATTTCTTGTGTGATGTTTATGATGAGGAACTGGAAAGTGCTCGATTTCATAAAGAGTTTTCATTAAAAAACTGAGAATGAAACTCGACACACAATCAAGATTCTACAGTATCATAATGGAGGATAATACACATCCATTGAATTTAAAAATTACCTCAAAAACATAGTATAAAGAACGAGGTGTCTTTAGTGATAACCCATCAACAAAATAGAGTCATTTCATGTTTAAATTGGTGGGTGTATAATATGGATAGAACTATGCTGATTGAGAGTCATGTTTCTTGTCATCAATGGAAAGAGTCTATTCAAGTAGTAGTGTACACTCAAAATTTAATAGGGGTTTTTATATGAGAGACTCGGACACCATATAAGATATGGTATGGAAGGAATCCATCTCTAGAATATTTTTATGTTTTAGGAAGTAAATATTTAATCCAAAACAAATAATGAAATCATGGAAAGTATCGTGATTCTGTAGATGAATAAATATTCCTTGGATACTCGATAAAGATTAAATCCTAAAAATTTACCAATAATCATCTTAGAAATATTATGGAAACCAATTATGTCAATATAATTGAGAATAAAATCATAAATACCACAAGGATCTCATATGATGGTAAGATTAAAGATAAAGAAAAAATTAGACAAGGGACAGCTTCAAATGCAGAAATAGTGGAAGTCTTGCATAGCATTCAAGGCTCATAAAATGATGATGATTCAGAAGAAGAACCCATTTATGAATAAACTATATCATAAAAATCACACTATAAATATAAGAGAATAAATTAATGTATCCAATATCATTGGAGATTGGACCACACCTATATAGACAAGGGCAATGAGCAATGAATCATATTCTTCCTTTCAATTAATTGAAGAACTAACCTCATTTGAGGAAGTATAAAATTTTGAATCATGGTTTAAGGCCTTGAATAATGAAATAGATCATATTAAAAAGAACCAGACATGGGATCTTGTCAAGGGTCCATAAAATCACAATGTTATTGGAATAAATTATATCTTTAAAATAAGATTCAATGAGCAAGGAAATATGATTATAAATGCGGAACACTTGGTGTGTAAAAGCTATGAATAGATTGAAGGAATTTATGTTGAAGAAAAAATTTATTCATTAGATAGACTATAATCAAACAATATCTTCCTTTCCATGGAAATTCAAATAAGATACAAAGTTTATTAGATGAATGTAAAAATGGAATTATTAAATGGATTTATTGAAGAAGAAGTATACATTGAAAAAATAGTGGTATTTCTGATTTGGAATGATTAGATGAAGGTTTTTTTATCTAATAGGATCACTATAGTCTGAAGTAGGTACCAAGATCATGGTATTTTCAATTGGATACTTATCTGAAAAAGATATAATTTAAAAGATGAGGTAGCGACCACAATCTCTATGTGAAAAACTATGAGAAATATCAATTTATTTTTCTTGTGTATGTAGATGATATTATTTTTTGGGAAGGTTGGTTGGGATCAGTGGAAGAATTTTCTAATCACATGAAATATGATTTTTAAATGTCTATTATTAGTGAGATCATATACTTTTTGGGGCTATGTGTGGTTCAAAAGAAGCATTACACCTTCATTTCTCAGAAAAAATATGCAAAAGAGATACTAAAAAATCAACATGCATGACTCCAAACCAATGTTGACTTTAATTACAGTTGGGAAAAAAATGGGAAGCAAGATAATGGGAAATATTTGGATCTCACCTTGTACAAGGGGGTCATTTTAAACTTATTATACTTGACTGTAACAAGTATAGATATCATCTTTCTAACATTCTTAACTGTTCACTTGCAAATTGATCTCAAGGTAGAGAATTTTTTAGTCGTTAAAAGAATCTTGAGGAATTTTTAAGTTACTATAAATTTTGTCTTATAATTTTTAGCAGGAAGAGATAATGAATTATCAAAAAAAAATTGATTCTGAATAGGCTTGATATTTGGTGATTAAAAAGTCCACAAGTGGTGGAGCATTATTTATTGGAAACAAATGTGTAGGATGTTTGAGTAAGAAACAAGAAAACACTTCTCTTAGTACAGCTGAGGTATAGTATATCTCTACTATAAAAGAAAGAACTCGTCTATTAGGGATGGAGAAAAAAAATACTGATATTGGTGATGATTTGAAATATCTAATGGTGATACAATGTGATAACAAAAGTGTAGTAAATATTATGAAGAACCTGGTTGATAAATCTCATACCAAACATACTGAGATCATATATAACTTCATTAAATAAAAACATGAACAAGGTTTGATTAAAATGGAGCATTTTGGAATTGACGTCCAAGTGGATGAAAACTTGACTAAGCCTTTAGTAGTACCAAAGTTTGAGAAACATCAATTAAACCTCGATGTTCAGCCACCTCCCATTACAGAAAAAGGGTACGGTTTTCCCCTCTCCCCATTTCTGTTAATTATTTTAATCTTTTTTCAGATGTGATATAGTTCTATGGGAGAGATATGATCTATAGGAGTTTCTTTTTTTCACTTTAAGTTCACATACTGATTATATATGTTTATTTCAAAAGCGGTTAATAAGTGAAATTCAAAAAATAATACAAGTTTGGTCGGTTGTCTATCAAGGCATGAAATTATTTTTTTTTTCTCTCTTGTTTTCAATACTAATATTTTTTCACATATACTTAGAGTGATGGATATGATATTTCACATCTATCATGTTTTTTATCAAGGTTCTTGCTTTATTGAATTTTCCTATAGATTTCCAACAGACCCAAAGGGCGGGATTGTGGGAGACAAGGTTTTTCATAGCTGGAAATGGAGTGTAATTTGTGTTTGTTTTCAAGACACATTAGGGTTGGTTAGGTAGTTTTCAAGTAAATCTATCTTAGAGTAAAAATAGCTTCAATGTTGAAGGTTGTTTCATTTCCAAATGTTTTCCAAATTTCTGCGTCTTAAAATATAGAGAAAGTGTAAACTTCAAGAAATGTGGATTTCAAGGATTGTCTCTTCAATTATATGGTAAATCCATGGGTTTTTATAAGATTGTAGTTTCAAAAAGGTATGGATATTTGAAAAGGAATATGATGTCATGAAGGCTAGGTTTTGTGATGGTGTGAAGCATCACAAACATGTTATGGAAAGATGGTGTTCTACTTGATTAAGATAAGCTTCATGAATGGAAAACTTTTACTTTTATGAATAAAGAAGCATCATGAAAAAGACAAAAGAGTTTCATGAAAAGGATACTGGGAGATTTGGATCTTCATGAAAGGAAAATTATATAAATAGGTTGCCACACGCATCATTTTTATATGGATAAAATTTTAGAAAAGGTTGAATTTATTTAAATTCATAAAGGTTTTGAGCTTCAAGAATTTAGAACTCATCGTGAGATTAAGCATTGTGAAAATCCTAGTTAATTATTAAATTATTCTTAGGATTTTTATAAAAAGTTATTTCTCAAAGGCTGGAAGTTTCATAAAGACAGAGTGTTCCAAAAATTCTACGATTGGGATCTTCATGAAGGTGTGTGGGTTTTTCAATGTTGTAATTTCATTGAATCATAAAGGGGGTTTCAGGAAGGCTAGAAGCCTTGAAAATAGTAGTTTTGAACATCAACTTTAAATGAATAGTGATTTCATGTGCATAAACTTAGGACTACGGTGCAAGAAGAGTCTCGTGCTAATCATGGAAAAATACTTAAATGCCAAATCTATTGAGGGTAACTTTAATACATTAAACTAAGTAAGACTTCACCCAAGGTAGTGAGATAGGGGGAGTCTACAGAAGTGTTCTGATATTGGTAATGTGTTATACCTAAAATTATTTTAAAGTAATTGTTTTTAGAATAGAGTGATTGTGTTGGATCTTCTATACTCCATAATAACTAGTAAATATTAGTGGATTTAGGTATGGATAACACATTGTTGGTGTATTCTCCTTATATTATCCCATTGTGGTTAACCAAGTAAAACTAATGTGTTATGTTTCTATTTCTACATTTGGGTGTTTGATACTTTCATGATTCCATTAAATAGGTTTAATAGGTTCCTACCAATGTGGGAATAATATCCATCACTTTAAAAGAAACAATTGACACCCTAATTCACCCCTCCCCTCTCTCAGTGTTCTAGGGTCCTACAAATAGTAATGTGGACAATATGGTATGATGAGAATAATTTTTGTTTTCTAAAATTTAGATTACCCGAGTTAAAGGTACCAGGTATACTTACATTTTAGGAAACTTGATTTATTAAACCTAGATAAAAAATTATAGTTTCAAGGGGAAATAACAGTCTACTTTTCATGGTAAAAAGGATCATCAACTTCAACCTTCAACTGGGGTAGACAATCAAATTGGTATGATACTTGAGAATCTTGAGAATATTCAATTCCAGATATCATGTAATAAAGATAAAATAGAATGATTTAACTAAAAAATCAAGGATCAAATTAACTACATAGAAATTAATTACTAAGGTATGGAAACAAGGGTTGAAAACTCTATAAAAACATGCAAACATGCATCCAAGGTTTCTAAGCTCAAGTTAAGAATCTTTTAAGGCACAATACTATGAGTAACCAAGTATAGATTCTAATGTAAGCTAAAATTTATTCCATGAAGTGTATCATGACCATCACTAAATGGGAAGGAAAAATAATTGGAACTATAATCATGGTTGAATGTGATTATATGTTTTTAGAGGTATACGAACCATTCAAAATTTATTTTATGAAGAAAATTGCAACTAAAAATGATTTTTAGGAGGTTATCACACTATGGGAAAAATAGATTTTTGTGACAGACTCTTTGCGACAGGAATTAATCTCGTCACAAACAGTCTATCCCAGAGGTTATTTGTGACGAGAGATTTGACCTATCTCAAATAATAGGTTATTTTTTATAGGGTTTGGGGTCTTGTCGCAAAAATTTAGGTGTGGTTTGTGTGCTAAACCGCATGAAGGTTATTTGCAATGGGGGGATTCCCCCGTCGCAAATAGTGTGTCAGTTAGAGGGTATTTGTGACGCGTCCCATCGGAGGTTATCATATATTATTAAGATGATAATATTTCTCCCTATGGTTTTATCATGTTTTTTAGATGGGTATATTTCCAAATGGTAGTTATTTATTCATAGATACAATCCAACATTGGTCAAAGAAGGTACAGTTAATCCCAGGTTTTGCTTTAAAACTGGGGGATAAATTGTGATTATTTAATTTATGTTGTTGTGGTTATTTATTTTATTATTCTATGTATATTACACATTTCCACCCATCATTTAGGATTTTTCATGGGACCAAATTGGTGATTACCTATTGAGTTTAACTCACACCCTTCTCAGATATCCATGGAACTTAGGTACCCATGTACATCTCATTTGTCATAGGTTTAGGTAAAGAAGTGGCACGGTGTTTCATGATCAATTAGAATGTCTTGGATAGAGTTTAAATATTGGATGATGTGAGGCTCAAGGATAGAAGTATATCCTTATGTATTTTATCCTCTTATTTATTATTTATATGTGGTTGGCCTAGTGGCTGAACAGTCGATATGTATGCTTATATGGTCATGTGTCTATATTATTTTTCATTCATATTTATTGAATTTTTTTATTTATTATATGAACTTCGATTATTACTCCTCTATGTATTTTTTGGTTATTTCTATTATTATTGATAGCTCTGATATGAGGGTATAGTCTCCCCACAGTAATACCCTAGAACCTCACTACTTTTTGGCAGCCTCTAGGGTATATAGAGGTGTTCTTGAGGTTTTGTGGTAAATCTAGTTGGGACACTAGTTGGGTGATCTCTAACTGGGGGATGTTACAAAGTAATATCAGAGATTTTTATTTTGACTTACTATTTGGGGATATGGTGGACAGGGACTAGGATTGTGTTGAATCTTGTGATGGACCTCATATTAGTGTGTCTTATGATGGACCTCATATTGGTGTATTGTGGACACCTTTTCTAATGTAAATTTCAGGCTACTAAGGATATGGGTTTTTTATTCTTGGTTTCTAATTTAATATTGTATTATTTCACCTAGCATGATGCACTTGTGTTTCTATATTTATGATTTATACATTTTTGGATCTTGGACTATTGGCAAGAGGCCTTTTTCAATGCATAATTTTTCACAAATAAGATTCAAAATATATGTGTGTTCTTGTTTTTGATTGATATCACAGATGAAAGTGGGTTTAGTTGTTTGAAGTGTCAAAAACAACTTATATGTAATTTTCTCATATAACTTATAATTGTTACTCTACTTAGTTTTACCATGGTATATTTTTTTGATGACAAGTCATGTGGATTTTATAAGGTAATTCTCCTTGATGATGACTATACATCCCCTCTTATAAGGGATGTATAATAACCCTTAGTAGGTTGGAATATATGAGGGCTTGAATCTCAAAAAATCATCCCTTTTTGTTTTTCAAGTCTTGGTGGTTTCAAAGAGGATTTTATAGGTGTTCTAGAGGCTTGGGGAGTTTTTTTCCATTTATTGGGTCACACGCCTTGGTGGAGGGAATGGTGCTGTCCGTTTTGGAATTTAGTTCTTGTAGATTAGTCATGGGGAGGGTCATGTGGTGTTAGGATGCACTGTAATGAGTGAAACAACTTGTTTGGACATGGTGTTGGGTTTGGATCTCATGTGGCCACCCTATGTGAAACTAGTATCTTGTAAATTCTCAATGATGGGAATAGTATCAAATGTGGTGTTTTGTGGGAGCACCTTTGTAAAACAGGGAGCTATATCTCACCACATTGTGGCCTTGGGTGTGGTGAGGAGAAAATAGCCAAGAATTTTGTGTTATGCCGAAGTGAATGGTCATTGTAAGCATCAAATAAATTAGCATAGCTTGGAACACACCACGACATGGTCCATGGGGATGGTCAAGTTGGGTTTTTTAAATAATTTAGAAAAGAGGGAACATCCATGAGAGATTTGGATCTCCTTGTACCAAGGGACACCATGACGTAGTGGGTTTTCCCCATGTTATGGAGAGGCTATCCAAGACTCCACTATAAATAGAGGTCCCAAATTTACTTGTCTCAATTTAATTACCCCACTCCCTTCAATATTGGGTCGACTAAAAACCCCCTTAGTACCCCTTGATAATCTATTTTGAAGATTAAAACCTCTTGGATCATGTAGAATTAAGTTCTCTTGAATCAAGGTATCTTATTCTCTCCCTTTTCCCTATATTTCTCCCTTTTTATGGGTTTTCATGGTAAATATACCCACTATTTTTTAAGATATCTAAGTGTGGTTTAGAATATATTTTTGAAGGTAGGTTCTGGAGGTTTTTTCTTTAATCTTAGTAGATTTTTATCCCCTGATTATTTCATTGTGTTTGCGATTCTCTTTGAATTGGTGATCAAGGTAGGGGATCACCGTTATCTCCTTATTTTATGTATATATATAGGATTTTAATTCTTTTTACATAATTTATGTGGATATTATGGTTTGACATTGTAATAAAATGAATTGGAATAATCCAAAATTAATGGGAATGGGAGTTCTCGTAATTATTTTACTTGTTTATGATATTTTTAAAATTATTATCCATGTTTTTTGCCTTGGTGAAAATCACGGTTGTTGGGGGACTTATTTTTTGTGTGGTTAATGTGTTTTTTGAAACCCTTATTATATTGATTACTTGAACTCACCCTAAACTTATATATGGATATTTAATTGGTTTCCCAAGGAAATATAGAATTGTGTGATAATACCCAAGTTAAAGAAGATGTGAAATTATGGAATCCTTTAAACTAAAATTTTGGTAGATTTCAAATATAACTTATGGTTATATAAGTATTTGGTATGGATTTTTTGTTTTCTTGTATAATGTGTAATGATCTTGTGGGGATCATGCAGTGATAGTGGTGACCGGATTATGTGTGAAATGTATTGGGAAATGAAAATACAGGTGGTTGGAATGGGATGTAATGTGGAATGATGTGTGGGGGTTGTGAAATGTGGTTATTTTGGTGAGATAGTTGGTTTTTTGTGATGGATTGTCATATATTGTTTTGTGATGTTTGTTTAAAGGAAAAAAATGTTCAGCTATTTAAAGTGTCACATATAGCTAACTCGTGGAAATATACTTAACTGAACTATATTATTAAAGTTTTACTCAACATGGATATTAGTGGGATGATTTTATATATATATATTGGATGTTACTTGGTCCTTGAGAGGGGTATACAATTGTGTGGATGCTTGGTAAAGAATGGTTCCTACGAGGGGGTTGATTTTAGCATGTAAGTGTCATGTGAAATTTGAGGCTAGAATAGATAGGTTGAATGTGAGTTTTGACCTATATGAGATAGGTTTTATTGGGATGGGTGGGAGATCCTAAAGCCCTTGTGATGTGGCTCGAGATACTAATGAGTTTATTATTATGGTTGGGATGGCTATGATATACAAGGGTGACCTGAGATAGGGGTTAGCCCAGGTTTGTGAGTTCCCTTTTAGGTGGAATAATTTTTATATTCTTTAGGTTATGATTTTAGTGCGTAGGAGGTGTTACCAAGTATATGGTATAGGAAGTGAGATGCCTTGGCCTTGCGTGATGTAAATAACTTGAGGTTCTTTGGTATCAAGGTTAGGTTTTGAGGGTAGTATTGATTAGATGCCTGGTCCTAGTGACTTCAGGTGTAGTTCCAAATGATATAGAAAGTTTTGATCCAATAGATATATTATGGTTAGAGTATGGGTATATTATTATTATTTTGGAATGATGATCAGTTTATAGGTGATTGTGTGATTGTTCTTAGAATGGGTGATGTAGCAGGCTTATTAAGAAGTGAGTACAGAGATTCTTCCAGTTAGATGATAATAACATGCATGAGGATCATGATCAGGGGTTTGAGTGAATGGGACTAGGTTAAATGATGTGTGGATAATGATAGTGGTATTTAGTTTGTATGAATTGGTGTTATTGGAGTATATCACTATTGGGTTAGGATAGGATCAAGTTGGTACGTGATGGTTACGTGCAATGTTGTTGAGTTACAAATTAGTGAACAGTTGTGTACAGTCGAAGGATAGATGGTTTCAAGGGAATTCTTATGGTATTAGTTACCTAGATCTTTGATGAGAATGAAATGTTACCCTATATAGTGATAGGTGACATTGGTAATAAATTATGGTGATGTGATAAAATTGATCGGAGTGTGGGCCTTGAAATGTATTGTTAGGAAGGTGTGATGGTGGAACCTACTGAGGTTTATCTCATAGAGTTATATAAGGGGATACATATATTAGGGTCATGGATGGTGTGACCCTCTTTGTAGAAGGAAATACAATGGGTGTTGAGGGTGATGATCTTGGTTATCCGGGACTATCCGGTAGTTTATGCTTCTTGTTAACACTTAGGTATAAGAAAAATGGGTGCTTCTAGTAATTTCATGTGGTAATGTACGGAGTATGTAACAAGAAGTTAAGACCATCATGTGGGTGGAATTGTGTGTGTTATGAGACTGGTCATTGGGCAGTCGATATGGAATTTGGATGATAGTGTATAGATGAATTTAATTTTATCTAATTCCTTGGTGAATACCATACTTGATATTTGGATGTCGTTTTGGTTGGATTATTTGAATTCTTATCCGGATCAGGATTGTTTTGGGTGTGATTTGAGGGTCTATCACATCAAGGTACGTTGGTGCTTGAGGTGGGAGCATAGTGGATGGTTTCATTGGTGGAGTATCCAATTGTGAAATTACACTATAATTTGGGTTTGGACTTAATTTTTGATGCTTAGATGATCCCAGGATGTCTTCATGTGTTAAGGAATTATGATCGGGTGATGAGACAGTGAATCAGCAGATATAGTCGAGTGTCTTTTGGGAAATGTTGGCCAAAGGAGGTTCGACTAGTGTTTTTGTGTGATGTTGGATGTAGTGGGTTTTAAACCACATCGAGTACCTCTTATTAGGTATGGAGGATGTGTTTTGAGTATCTACCATGGATTTTGGGGAAAATATGGTGTGTCCATGCTATCTTCTTAGACAATGGAGTCTCATTTAATTCAATTAAAAATATAGGATGAGCATTGTTGGGGTTTGAACAATGATTTTTCATATGGTTTGGTTCATTAAGATGGAGACTACACCAACTATATTTTTAGACTGATAGAATTGTGTTTCAATTGGTGATTCTAATGGTGGGAAGCACCATGGATTGGAATCAGAACTTGTGTGTTGAGGAATATGGTGGGGATCACTATAATCCTATGGATGAATTGAGTGACTGAAAATTAAATTTTTTTTATTCAAACACTTTTTAGGAAAAAGTGAGAAACCAAACATGACCTAAATGAGTTAAAAATAACCAAACCACCACAGAAAAAAAGTTTATGTCTAAACAAATCATTCAATCCTACACAGAAGTGCCCCTACCCAGTATCAAAAACATTAATATCATATTCCTCCTACCCATTGATACTAGGCTATCTGTATGGTGCATGAATGAATAGGTCGGGTACTGATGGTAAATCCATACCCTCTCAAACATCCAATTTTGGAAGCAAGGACCAAGGGTAAACCCTCTTATATAAACCCCATCTAGAGCAACCCCTTGTAAGAGAACAGTTGTAGTGACCCTCAAACCTCAAACCATAGATCCATAAGGAAATAATCACCAAAAAAAGAATATCATGATTCCAAAAATTAAACAACATCACAATCTTCATGATTCAACCTCCACCAAGACAGAAAACAAGACAAACCTCACCATGCTCCTCATTACTCCCACAAAAACTGTGATTTTTAGAGCAATTTGAAGAAGATCCAAGGATCGTAAAGCCTGTCCATCATCACCAAGGAATAGATTTCCCAACACCACACCAAGTTAATGTCACCAATGAGAGTATTAGGGCCGATCTAAACCAGAAACGCCGCTTTGGGAATGGAACTACTGAGAAAAAGATCGCAAACACACCCTCCCTAGAGTCTAATGCAATTAGACCACAGGAAATGTGGGGAAAACCAATAGGGAGAAATAGAAATAGTCACCGCACACCAACAGAACCACCAGATCAATGCAATCAACAAAAATCACAAGAATCACCGAGATCAGACCTACAAGAAGACCGTAGGACCTCCGAAAGCCCAAACCAAGAGACCATCCCCCTTTGCATCACTTCAGATCCAACACCGAGCCACATCAAATAAATACAAGCCTTCACTCACTAACTCCAAGCCAATCCAACGTTGATATGCCTCTGCCTGTCCAGATCTAAGGCCTTCACCCACTGAAGCCATCTCTGCTGAGCATGAAAGGACGATGAAGAAAATGCCTCGCCTAAGAAGTCTAGGCCAGAATCCTCCACATCGATCCATTCCAACTCTAAGATAGAGGATGCTAATGTCGATCCATCTGATATACGTCGGAGGAGGGGAGGGAGTGACTTTGGAGGTGGAAACCCTAGCCCCATGAGAGAGAAGAAGTTGTAGCTTCTCAGAGGTGATATTGATGAACCATTAGTTTCTTGGGATATATGGGAATGGATAAACACCCTATAAATGTTTCGGTGATGGTAATGAGTGGTGGCTCAGTTCCTGGATGAATAGTTCTATTCATGTTGGGAATTTCACAGTGTAAGGTCGATTGTTGTTATGGATTAGTACATGATAAGATGGTTACGATTCGATAACCTAGGTAGACCGAGATTTAAAGATAAGGGTCATTGGGGATTCTTGGGGATGATAATTGTTATAGTGGGAAGGTTGTAAAACTCCACTCCTTTATGAGTTATGAATTTTAGAGGGAATTTTATTTTTGATTTCAGGAGAAAGTTTCATTATAAAAATTGAGATTTGGAATTAAATTTTGAGAGTAAGAGAGTTCATAGATAGTTTTTTTGGATTTGGATTAGGTCCTAGGAGGTGTCTTGGGTACTTGGGTGAGTCTTGGGTGCTTTGGGTTGGATTTCAGTAGTTTTTCAGGTTTTTTTCTCTATACACAATTTGGACCACATGGTTTAGAGAAAACCATGTCGGAAGTCATATGATGGGAAATTTTAATTTCATTTCTCACAAAAAAGTTTAACACAAGGTTAAGTAAAAACAATGTAGGTTCTAGAGGAAAACATGTATACTTGGCTTGGCTTGAGTCTTGGGCTGCAGTTGGCACATTGTTATAGAGAAACCATGTAAAACATTCAAATCAATGGAAGAGTGGATCTTTATAGTTTTTGATTTCCTTGGAAAATCATGTGGTAAACCAAGTGGTATGTGTGGACTTAGATAGTAAGGGCTACACATTTGGCATGAAATTTGGAAAACCATGTGGATTGTCTATTTTCATTAAAAATTGGGAAGTACCCACGTTTCCCCTCTTAATTTTCAACTCCCCTCTCCCATTCACTTCACCCATACGCACGACCGAACCAGGAGGATTCCTCTCTTCTCCATACTTTGAATCCCCATGGAAATGGGGAATTTTAATGTATTTTAGAGTGAAATATTGTGATTCTATCCCTTTATATCCCTTTGTTCTTGGTTTCTCTTGTTTCCCTATGATTTTGGATGACTTGACTTAGGCTTTCATTGATGATTCAACTACAAAATGGTTTAATTTTTCCATTATCATGGGGATTTCTTATGGAATAGATATAATGCATCCTGAGACATTGTATTCATGATTTCACATTCAATTTCATTATAAGTATGCCACATGGTGAATTTACTGAGTTTTTTTCCTAAATTTAATTAAATTGGATATTTTACAGGTGTTGTGTGATAGGGATATTTAGGTGCGATTATGTCGGAAGTACACCGTTAACCTTCTATGGGTGGTTGGTCACTATTTTAGTGTGATGAGGTTTCTTGGTGAAAATTTATGTATTTATTACTATTTTTATAAAATGATAAAAAAATATATATAAATTTTTAATTAATTTTAAATGATTATGATCAATTTATTTAATTTTTATGGCTTCAGTTGGGGCCTCGTGTGGATGGGATATAGCCAATTAGACTTATAAAATCTTGGGTGGTATCTAATATTTCTTAAAAGGAAATGAATTGAATGGGTAGGTGGTCCCTTGAACATTTCCCTCTTTGGTTTGTGCATTTGATATGTATTTTGGTATATGGTCTCACCACTAAGGGAAATTTACCATTTAAATTTTATTGAATTGTTTAATTAAAATAAAATGCATATGAATGAATGGATTAAGTGTTAAGGGTTATGATAGACCCTTGAGAACTGGTTTACTACCTCAGACACTGATGGTTGAGTCTTTCATTATAAATTTATACCATGAGATATATAGAACTTTATGGGTATTAATTAAATAAAATTAAATGAATGATATGACACAAACATGGTGATAAGTTCACTTAGTGACCTCTGGGTAGTGGTGAGTGCTGACTTGAGAAGGATGGCCTAAGGGTTGGCTATATGGAACCCTTGAGATACCTTATAGTGGTTAGGATAGTTTAGATGATTGTGGGGTGAGAATTCTTCCCCCACTGAGATGTTATTACCAAGATGGGTTGACACTGTATAGTTTGATAATAGGTTGGGTGATTGGAGAAACCTAGGATTGATTGATAATTGAAATGGTCTTAATTCAAAGTCTCTAGAGTGGTGACTGTATGATATTTCTTATGAGGAAAATGAGGTTGTGATATGACTAGGATGGAACTGAGGGATGTTATTCCCTCTAAGTGATAGGATTGGTTTGAGAGGAAAGGTTGAGATCGAGGAACCCATGTAGGGTATCTATGACATTATGTGACCAAGGGGGGGCAATGGGTTCCCTAGCATGATGAAAACCCTTTAGAGAGTTAGTGTGAAGATGGGTAGTGATGATTCTAGGTGACACCTTAGAACCTGAATTGATGATGGGATCTTGGTAGGGTTTTAGTGGTATTCTTTCATTGGCAGATGCTATGATGGTACTAGGACATATTCTTGGGAGGCTAACCTAGGAAACATCTGACGGGTTTAGGTGAGTAGCTTACTCGTGTTGTTTGACATGTGGTTGTGGGGAGGATTCTACCCTAGTTTTATGTGATTCATGTTACATATAAGGTTCTAGGGTGGGATACCCCTGGTTGTATTCTATATGTGGTTCCATGTGAGATATAGCCTCAGGTGTATGTTTTATATGTATATGTGAATGATATTTTAGGAACCAAGTGCAGGATGAGACCTTTGGGTAATAGAAACATGTACCTAGTTCATAGGAAGAGATGTAAACCCTAGGTTGTATAGATTATGTTTTGGGGATGATCATATTTCCCATGGGTAATTATCATATGTTTCAGTGATGGGTATATTTTTCCTGGGTGGTTTTTATATGTTTTGGGGATGGTTGTATTTCCCCTATGTGGTTTATCATCTTCAAAAGATGGGTATATTTTCTTTAGGTGGTTAGTTATTCTCAAAGACAATCTGGAACTAACCAAAGAAGGTATATTTGATCTTAGGTATCACATTATAACCTGAGGATCGATGTTGGTTTTTAAATTTACACTTCCACTATAAATTATTTTATGATTATAAGTATATCACATATGTGAACCCTATATTTACTAGTTATATTCAAGAATGAATTGATGGTTACCTAATGAGTTGTATTCACACCCTACTCAAGATATTATGGAACTTGTGTTCTTGATAACATGTCATTTATCATGGGTTTATATAGGGTAGAGGACCAGTGTTACATGATCTAGCAGGATGGCTAGGATGGAGTCCATAGATTAGATAATATGAGGCTCAGGGATGGTAGTAAATTATTTTGTATTTTATCCCCTTGTGTATTTTTTATATGTGGTCGGCCTAGTGTATGACTAGTTGAGATGTATTTTTGTATTATTGTGTATTTATATGACTTTTCATTCCTTGTTATGGAATTTTTGTTTATTTATTCTATGTACTCTGATTATTACAACTCTTGGTATTTTTTTATTATTTTTGTTATTATTTATCACTCTAATACAAGTGTATAGTGTCCCCATAGTAACACCATAGATCCTCATGGTTAGTCGGAACCCATTGGAATACAGGGAGGAATTTCTAAGGTAATTTAGTGAACCTTGTTGGGACACCAATTGAGTGGTATTCGATGGGGGAATGTTATAATCATGGTAATTAAGTCATTTCAATCTAACGGTTAACAAAGTATGATACATGTTTTCATAGTCACAAAACTGTATTGTATAACTATTTAAAGTAATGTCATTTAACATTTTATGTGAAACATATACTAAATTGTAAAGTATCATTTTTATACTAAAATAATACTTTATCATGAATTTATAATTTACATTATAGTTCATTTAATTTCTAAATGATTGTTATCATATTCTATATACATGTTTTATTACTCAAAAAAACTCCTCTAAATGTTATGTAACATGTTTTACACTAAAATAATGCTATGAATTATTTATTATATTTATTTAAAAACATAGTTTCTCATTTATATAGTTTCTTATTATAACATTATAGTCTTAAAAAAATTAAGGTAGTCATTATAAAAGTAATATGATCATTAACATAATATTGAAACTATAATGTATAATGTTCTTCAAAATATAATTTCTTTCATGAATATTTAATTAAATAATAAATTTAAATAATTAGAAGATAAATTTAATAAAATGGATAATATTTTATAAATTTATATATAATTAATTTGAAAACATGTAATAATTAATTAATAATAATATAAATTTCATCACTTATAACAAATGAAATGGTTTTTTCTCTAACGAAATTGTTTTTTATGTATTATATGATTTTATTTAAAAGGTAAATATGTATTATTTAGATATTTTATTTTATAAAATATAATTCATTCTTAGAATCGACATATTGAAATTATCTTAGGTTGAATTTTTTTAATTCCTCTCAATAGTCTATTTTTTAGTGAATAATAAAAAAATACATATTTTTACAAATACTGCAACTTTTATGACATCATCATGACGTAAACATGACTTAAAAATTTATGAAAAAAAATTCTTGATAAAATATTTATTTAAGGAGTAAAATAATTCATATTAAAACATATTTTCAATTTATAAACCTATATTTTACATTTTGGAGCCTAAAATATATTTTATCCTAATAAAACCTATTTTTGGTTATTTACATTTAATTGAGTGGTTAAAAAGTGAAATTTTATTTTTTATTGATATAAAGTCAAATAACCCTTATTTTTTAATAATATAGAAAAAAATTCATGGGAATCATTATTATTCATGGAAAATGGACTAAATGATAAAATATTCAAAAAAAAATTAAAACCGCCTCTCTCTTAAACTTATAAATACCCCCTTCACTCCACTCCTCATCACACCATAATAAATATCTCAACCAAGATCTACCAAAACCCCTACCCAACTCTCCTACTCACATCCGAGAGGTTCTGGTCTCACAAATAGACCTATCTATGAAGTCCTAAAGTTTAGTCTAAAGGACAACAACCAAGGGAAGAGGTGATTGTCTCAACCATGTTCTTTTAAGTTATTATCCTCTTCTATATCATCTTAATATCTTCAAACCATAATCATATAATAACATAATTATCATATGTATACAAAAATTTTATTATATTAATGAAATATTAATTATCCTACTCCCTCCTTTAATTCTAAAATGAAATTATCGTCCATGTTTTGGTTGGTCCACTGCCTCCATGGATGATATATTCTATTTTTCATCACCACATTACATGGTTAGTTTCATAAATGGTTTTAATGAATAAATAAAATTTTTATAAAATCATTAATATTTTATAAATATAAATTTGTAATTATATTAATCATATTAATAATAAATGATCGTAGTAAATCTAACCACCTAAAAACAAGTTTACTGAGACAACTTTTGTAATTTAAGTATGTTTTGGATAATATATGTAATTGTAAAACTATAATGACAAATAATATATAAGTATATAATTTTGGAGACTATGAAACTATTTTATAACTCCTTTAACCGTGATCAACATAATGAATCACTTTTGGAGAAATTGACTAAATAACCCCAAGTGGTCAATGAGAGAAAAAACTATACAACAAATGAATGAAATCTGATAATAAATGGAACTTAGAATGAAATATGCATGAAAAAAAATCTAAAAAATATATAATGAATTTATTTTTTCTATTCATGTGGTTTAATGCACATACCAAGCAAGTCTGGACTTGAGGTAAGGGAACTTACCAACCACCTTCTTCTCCTTTCGGTTATGAATTCTCTTTATACCATGATTTTTCTCCCTAATATTCTCATGTACTTATTTTATATTCTTTATATATGTGTCATATATATATATAGTTTATCATACCTTTCTTTATTTGGGTTATAAATGTTTTTCAAGTTCCCTTCCCAATATTTCTTTAAAACAAACTTATTTAAAGGGAACTTTCATATTCATTATTCATTTTCATGTGATAATATTTTAAAGTTGGTTCCATTCCAAGTTTTCAAACAAACATCTATTTATTAGAAAAACATTATGGTTTATTATTGTTTTTATGGAAACTAACAGGTGATCTCCTTATTTAAGGGTTCTTTATTTATTTTTTAAAATGTAACTTAAGGGGTTTAATGTTATATCTACCTCTCCACTCCTTTATTGTGAATTTTCTTCATTTGAACTTATTATTTAAGAACTATTACTCTTTATTCAAAAAAACATCCAAAAATATTTAATTATTTATTCTTTTGGGAATCCTTATGATATATCATTTGGTTTTGTTTTGAAATATGATTATGTAACCCATTCCTTTTTCAAAGGCTTTTATTATTCTTATGAATTGTGTATGAATTATTTATATGGAACATATATTCATATATATATATATATATATTGATATATTGATATAATGAGTGTAGATGAAATTATACATCCCTAAAATTCATTGGGTAATGATTTCATATAATGAGATACCATGTATGGTGCATGTGTAGTTAGCCTAGCATGCTATGTTATATTGTCTGGGTACTGATCCTTGACTTATGTTATGATGTCATGTGTTATGTTGTCTCCATATATCTAATATTTCGTGATATTTTTATATTATTTCCATTTTTCAATGTTTTCATACATATAATATTTCTATTTTATGATATCATGTTATACCTCTTAACTATTATGTTACACTTTATGTTAATTCCTTTATTGGGGTTTAATAATACCCTTTATTTGATGTATAGAATCAAGTGATCACAGGCGATAAAGAGAGTGATATCAATTTATAAGTGGTCTATTATGAAGTATTCAATTAAATTTTATGGTATATTATAGGTTGATGATGTATTATGCTCCTAGTTCCCAAAGACAATGAACTTCTGTTCTTGGGAGTCGGTTGTAATTCATGTGATGTATGAAAAGTTTTTATGTTTTTCACTCATCCAGATGTATAGGTCTAGGGTTGTCACACCTTATGGAAACTATATATGACATTACACATGATTTTGATCTTAATACCTTTAATCAACTTTCCATTGGTTAGATAAATAAAGGGGGTTATGGAATAATAATTGAACCCCAAACCAAGCACTAAATCCATGATCACTGTAACCTAATGGATGAGATTTTTATTGGTGTAGTGGAAAACTAATCATATATTAAGAAATAAAATAACTACTTTAAAAGTACAATAACAAAATAACAAGGAATCTTGACTTAGGTAGTAATTCCTCATCTATCGTGATAGGAAAGTATTTATATTTTTTTATTTTTATAATGAATTTATATTGGTTAATTCACTTTCCATACACAACAAGGAAGATCACTACCCTAAAATCCCCACTCATCTGAAAGTGAATCAACACTCCAAGGTATTTTATTTCAACTTCCCACAACCAAGAACATTTACACACTCACTCACATTTAATGAAAAAAACCAAGGAAAAAATTTTTGCATGAAAACACACCCAAAACCCTCTCCATCATTTTTTATAATCTTTATAAATAAGTGATGAATTATTGGACCAAACAAAAAAACCCTTGGAAAATGACTCAGGTATTCACTGGTATAAATTTATTTTTGCTTTAATTTATTGAAACCAATAGTCATTATTCATCATAAACCAAGGTGATTTTATACAATTACATAACTTATATCACAAGGGAAAACACCAACCCTATTATTTAGGTAACTTTTATATCACTAATAATGATGACATTACTAATCACCTCGTCATATTTTTATAGAATAATACATAAGATCTGAAAAATAAATCTTTTATCCTTATTCAATAATCCTCATAAATAATAAATTATGGATAATGGAATGGTATTTGTTACTACTTATCAAAAAGATTCTATTAAGGAAGTTAAGTAAATTAAAAGGATAATTATCTGATGTAGTTTCGTACTCCCTCATCCTCTAACCATATTCCTCAAATTGTAAAACACCTATCAAGGACCCATACTATAATGTCTGAAGTTGATGGTCCTAGTCACAACTAAATGACTACGATTTTATACCTCAGACCCCCAATATAACACCTATTGTGTCAAGAAATATGACCCATAATAAAAATGAATAACAAATTATAAATATATACCATTATAAAAAGTATTTTCGGTAGTATAAAAGAGTGTTTGTAAGAAATTTCCATTAATAATTCATATTTTATCCTCATAAGACCTCATCATACCAATACAACTCCTCGTGAAGACTTCATGAGAGTTTTATCCATGTCCTCTCGCTCTATATGAACTAAAAATTTATGGAATATGTTTAGATAATTAACATAAATTCCCTATCATATATTTATCACTCATACAAGTCTCTGACCATGTTCATAAATCTAAAACATCCATTGGAATATTTATCTTCAAATAATAAATCATCATCATTACCACACAAGTGTGATACTGAATATGATAAATATTGCATCCCAATGGAAGAAACATTACATATATCTTGAAATACTTCTTCTACTATTAGATAATAATCACACAAGGTGTGTAATAATTCTCCTCTCAACTCTCTAGTTTATATTTTTTTCTCAATATATTACCCATGGACAATACTAAAGGGTCACTATAATGAAAACTTCCACACTTTTAAGCTGATTTTTCCATAATAAATATCACTGAATATACATGGGAAATCAATTACTACTCATGGTTCCCTTATAACAGATGGTGTCTCATAATGATGATGATGAATTCATAATAGAGGAATGAATTGCATCCTTTTAAAATTGTGAAAAATTAAAATCATCCCTCTTGAATTAAAGTAATTCATTCATTCTCTCTTAGATATGAGTAATCAATGAAAAATAAAGAAAGGAAATAATAAGACACTATGGTGTGTAGTGGTTCATGGCATAATAATCCCCTAGTTCACTCCACCAACACTCTCTCTATGAGCTTGGTGATTTTTACTATGCGGGTTCTTTTCCTAAGGACCTTTACAACTGAGTATGGGCAGTTGACATATTACAACAAGTATTTTATAGGGCCTTTAAGTTTCTTTATAGGGAACCTCAATAACCACATCTTATTATGAGAACATGACACTCCACCATGACTAAGTAAGATTATTCAACACACTAGTAGAAAGAAATGAGATTTACAAGTTGAATACTGGTTCAGTACAATGTTGTAGTAGAAACATATAGATGTAGATGATGTTTAGGAATTCACGATATAATAAAAATAAATTCTTCAATGTTTTATAGGCTTCTTATTCTTTAGAAATTAGTAAAATAATATTTTTCTTCTTTCATATAGGTTATCAAATTCTTCTTGTTTTTCATATTGAGAGAATATTGGATATACAAAGTAAACTTATCTCTTCTTCAAAAATGTCGAGCAACAATATAAAAATTTACATTACTTCTTATTTTCTTTATAGTTTTATGTTATTATCTTATTTTATTCTTAAACTACCAAAGAAATATTCATATACAAATAAAAAATATTCCAATAGTTTCATTGGATCATTCTTCTTTGGATATTCAAAATAAATTGAGTCAAGAGATTTTATAAATTTATCCTAGAATAATGGAATATCATTGTATTATTTAATTCAAAAAATAATATTCAAAAATATTTGAATAATTCATCTGATAAAAACACTCTATAATAATAGTACTGTTTAATAATTTAAAACTTCCTTTTAAATCTATTCAATCTTAGTCAAAACAATTCTGGAAAAGAGCTTTGATAAACTATGGTAGAGATATAGTAGCAGTAGCATGAAAAATAAGCATTAATCATATCAAAATATGTATGTAACAAAAGTTTATTCCTTTATAGAAATAGATACATTTTCATATTTTAAAAGATCCAACTCACAATATTTAATAAGATGCATGATTTTCTTTAGGTCAAAAAAATCTGAAAAATCATCCTGATAAAACATAGCCATTTAAAACACACAACATATTTGAAATTTGAATGCCCACTAAAATCATAACTTACCTTATAAATATGAATGATTTAATACATTGAATAAGGTCCTTTAAATTGATTTAAAACAGATTTTAATAATAAAAAATCTTCAATGAACATGTTTCATAAGTCATAGAAATAATTAATAATTCAAATCACATAGATGATTGATTCAAACGTTGGGTTTCACTATGTATAGTATAAAATATACATTTAACTCCAAGTGTTGCATTGATAAACCAAACTTTATTATGAAAAATTTGGGTTGATTCCAAACATTGGGTACTAAAGTTTAGTCTAAAACTTGGGTTCCTAAAACTAACTAACATTTATCAAATGTGTTGTTGTGAACAGTGAATCCAAACTTCATCAAAATATCTAGAATACTTTAGAAACAACACTTCAGTAATATTAAAACTAAAATAATATAAACCTGAAATTAAATTATATCTACTTCATTAGTAACATAATTGTAGGTGTTTTTTAGCATAAAAATCAATAATAAATTAATGAAATTGTTGGATCAACACATGTAAAAAAATCTCCCCTTTCTGATGATCACAAAACCCATATATCTGTTTATATAAATATAAAAACACAAAAAGTTTTTAAATATGAATCAAATAAATATATATTAAATAAAATAGAGATGTTATCTATCCATATTTCTCATAAAAATTATTTGGAAAAGAAAAAAAATATCCAAATTTATCTCATTTTTCTCCCCCTTTTTTGCAAAAAAAAAGAAAGTATGAAATAGATTAAAACACATTCAATGTGGAAAATTATTGTAGATGAATGTTATGTAAATATTAATAAATGTATCCTAATAAATTAATAGGTTTGAAAACATAAAACTATAATAAATTTTAAATATAAAATTAAGATATAGAATAAAAATAAGAATATTTTTATTAATCATTCAAGTTTACAAAGGTATTTTGGCCCAAGGGTTTGGATAGGTGGGCTTGGATAGTCTAAAATAAAGGATGATAAAAAGGATCAGGTTGTTTTGGGGATAATGGTTAAGATTCCAAGGAAAAATTAATAACGTTATACACTATTTTTAACTCTTCCATCAATAGATCAAGATTTTTATTCATAGACTAGGCCCATTTTTTCATCAAAAATATAGAATTATTGACAAATATTCATCACCTCTATTACGTTTACTTTTAGATCATTATGAATAGTCACAAAGGACTTGTGACACTGAACCATCATTCAACTCATTTGATTATCTAAAGACAAAACATTAGGCACTACCTGATTCTCAACCAAAGTGTGAAGGGGTTATTTATCACACTAGACTTAAAACTCTTTCACTTATTGAAGCTAAAAAAATTTATATTAGATCTATCCTCCATTAAATATCTATATATATTTTTTCTTTTGAAGAATAATATTTTACTAGGTTAGAACAAGATTTTTTAGAATTAAATTTTATATTTAATAACTCTTTCATCACATCAAGATCTAATTTAGAAATATACTCATTTCTAATATACCCCACCCGATCAACTACTCCTATTTTAAGCACATCAAAATCTATTCTGGGGATTGAATTTTCCAGTATACTTTGATACTATACTCTAAGGGATTCAAAATATATTCTGGAAATATATTATTTTTTCAAATATTCAAAATATTTTCAAGTACTTTTAAGCCCCACCTACAACCTCGATACTTACTCTTTTAAAATATTAAACTTATATGTAATTACTAAATCAAGAAAAAAATAATTTTCTCTATTAACTAATCATCGGTATCTAGAGAGGATTTCTTAGATATTATAGATGGAACTCCATCTTCAACCATTGGAAGTGATTGAAATTATAGTTCTTCACCATTAATAACTTTTGTATCCTCGTAGTATTTTCTAACAGACCTCTATAAGGACTCTTCAACTAAATAAAATTATTGATCTCTGATAAAATTGTTTAAAGTAGTAGAAATGAATAAACATTATCAAAAAATTCTTTTACCTCCTTACCATATATATTCTATGAAATTAATCATTAAAAAAATGTTCCAAATCATGAAAACTTAGTACTTGTCTTAACATAAAATTTGACTTAAAAATATTTTATAAGTTTACATATTTTTCTTATAGCATACTTCTTTCAGAAAAATAGAGCTTTTGTATCTTTATTCCACATAGGCTCGCCTCATATGTAGAATTTGAATTTAATATTGAAAAAATAATGGATGTTTTGAGAGAACTTGGGAGATCTAAAGGGTTTGAGTTCTAGGGTATAATAAATAGGGTTTTTACTAATGGTTTTTGGATAACATTTTTGTTTCTCGATCAAAAAATGCAATGTAATCATTTGGTATTATTAAGTTAAAAAGACAATTTTTCAAAATATATTTCTTAAGTAAAATTTTAAATTAAAAAAATTAAAAAAAAATCCAATAATACAAGTTAAAATAATATAGATATTGATCAATAAAATTATGAGTTTTACTTCAAACTAAATGAACCTAACTCCCTTTATAAATAAATAAACAAAATGGGATGAGTTAAAGTAAGTAGAATACATTCTCAATACATGTAGAATTATAAACTCACCCTTAATTCATTCTTCTTTAAAAGGGATAAAAAGTTATACACAAAGAGCCATAAAATATGTTTAATAATATTAAATGAATAAAAATAAATTTGTAATAAATTAAAATAATCATTTAGAAATTTAATTCATGTCATCATAATATAATTTTTAGAAACATTCTAACATTTTAAAATAATTCCCCATAAGACTAATCATAAATATTAAAAATATTCAAGGAATTTTTTAAAATAAAATATTTTTTCACATGTCTTTCATGACCAAAACATTTTTATATAATAAAAGAACAGTTTGTCTAATAATAGATTAATTTAGCATATGCAAGAAATTTAAATAGTAAATCACTAAAATACAATATTGAAAAAAAATAACTTTTAATAGATTAATTCATGCCAACATAATATTTTAATTAGCATGTTTAATGGTCATTAGTTAACAAAATAATTCAATAAACTAATTCATCACATTAAATAGTGAGAAAATATTGGAAATTTCAAGCATAAGTCAAATAAAATGTTTAAGAAAAAATATAAATAATTTGAATACACTTATCCCCTTATATAAAATATTTAGTTCATTAAAATAGAAATTAAATACTTATTGTATTTTAATAATTCTAGTTCTAAGGATATTTTCCTTTCAAATAATAAACTACTTTAGAGTTGGTTGATCTTTGTAAAATAAATATGGATTAAAAAAAATAGGAAATCTCTATATATTTTTTATATAAACACTTAAAGATATAAAAATTAAGACTAGTGGAATAAACCTAAAAAATATCAAATACAATTTACTTTTGGTACCCATTTTTTTAGGTCTGGCTGTTTTAGACACTAAAGACTTAGGTAACCAAATCTGTTTATATTGAGAGAAAAATTTAAATTTAAATTCAGATAAATCTTTTGAATAATGAACATGTTTAACACAAAAATAAATAAATTATTTCTAAAATAGCAGTCATTAGCATAATTTTTAATTATACCAAAATGAAAACATTTAATAGTAGACATATTTTTTCTATTAGAACAAGCAACAAAATAAATTCTATATAATTTAGGCATTTCCCCATTACTAACAATACCAAGATTTTCTTTATTAATTTTATTTTGACCAAGAATTTTATTTAAATAATTCTCTAACTTGATAAGCATACTAGAATCGTTTTTTAAAGTATCAACTTCAGGTAGTAATTCTTTAATTTTATTTTCATGAAAAGCATAAGAATTTTTTGAAGAATTAGATCATAAATCTGCAATATGTTTTGAAAAACTCTCTTTTTCAATAGAAATAGAATCATAAGATTTTATGAGTTTTTTATTATCTTTATTTAAGGATTAAAATTTATCTTGAATCACAAAACTATATTTATTAATTTCATTATAATAAATAAATTTGAATTAGCACTTTGATAGAAAGATGATTCTACCTCATCGATTCCATCCATAAGACATAGATTTACCTTTTGATTTCGATTATCAGCTTCAAAGTTTAAAGTATATTCATTACTTGAATCTTTAGAAGCACTCCAGGAATCCTTCGTGACTTTATTTTATTTTCCTTTATAATCATTTTTCATTTTAACTTTCATCGGAGGCAATTCATGTCTCAAATGACCTTCTTTCTTACATTCGTACCATCTAACTTATTTTTCTTTATTCTTATTTAATTTCTACTTTATCTTTGTTTACATATTGCTATATTTTTTAGAAATATTTGATATCCCATCACTTAAATATTATTGAATAGAATCTAAATTATAAAAATCATCCATAAAAACTTTGAGTGCAGTATTTTCCTTTTGATATAAATATTATTTTTTGTTTCTTTTTGCATCTCATATTCATACATCACCAAGTTTCCAATCAATTCTTTCAACTTTAAATTTTTAACTGGTGTTTTTTTTTTAATACCAATAGATATTTCATTCCACCTAGAAGGTAAAACTCTAAGTACCTTTAATGCTTTATCTAGTTCTGGAATTGGAGTTCCCAAGGAAGTAACATCGTTGAAAACTTTTTGTAGTCTCCCATTCATCTGAGTAATGCTTTAAACTTACTACATCCTAAATGTATCAAATTTAAGTTTACCAGTATTTTACCTCATTTTTTAAAACTTATTGTCCCATTTATAGGAAACTAGGATGGTTTCCCACATTTTATAACTTGTAGAACATTGAGAAACTCAATTAAATTCATTGTTTCATAATACAAAAATAATAGCATTCATAGATTTTAAATTTAGATCATAATCAATATCTTGAGTAACATTCCACTTCTCACTTTATTCTTTAGGAATTATATAATTCTTTACTACTTTAAAATAAACTCTTATTTCCAAATTCTTCAAATAAATAATCATCTGTACTTTCTAGTATCCATAATTATCTCCATTAAAATAAGGAGAATGAATCATTGACATAACTTTTTAAGATTATCTATTGAAATTTTTATTCATCTGAATCTTTAACTCAAGATTTTTAGAGACAAAAGAGATATATCCACTAGATATCAGGCTTTAATAACAATTTTTGTGCCCGAATGAATATGATGAAGGAAAAAGAGGGGTTAATTTTTTCCTTTAAAAAATCTTGAAAAATTAAAATCATTCCTCTTAAATTAAAGTTATTCTTTCCTTCTATCTAAAATAGTAGTGAGAAATATAAAATAAATAAAGGGATGAATAGGAAAGGGAAATTTATGGTTTTTTAGGGAACATAAATACCCTAATCCATTCCACCAACACTCTCTATGTGGGCTTGTAGAATTTCACTATACATGTCATTTTCCTAGGGACCCCTACAACTGAGTGTAGGAAGTTAACACCATAAAGAAAAGCTTTTATAGGGCCTTCAGGTTCTTTTATAGGGAACCATAATAAATATATCTTAGTAGGAGAACCTGACACTCTACCATGACTTATTATGAGAAATAAAAAATTTATTATAAATAGATGATATGTAGATGTTGAATACCGGTTCAACACATGGTTGTTGTAGTGACTGACAGATGTAGATGATCTTCAAGAATTCAAAAAAATAGAAAAATAAATTCTTAAATGTTGCATTGGATTCCTTCTTCTTTAAAAAGAATAAAAATCATATTTTTATTCTTTAAAATAGGTTGTATTCTTATTTTTTTCTTTTCATAGTGGGATAATATTAGATATACATATTAAAATTCTATATTATTCAAAAATATTGAGGAAAAAAAATTCATCACTTATTTTTTTTATAATATTTTTATGTTATTATCTTCTTTTTATATTAACCTTATAGATAAATATTTATATACAGAGAAAAAATATTCCATCAGTTGCAGTATCTCTTCCTTCTTTGAATGTTAAAAATAAATAGAGTCAAGATATTTTATAAATTTATCATAGAATAATGCATCACCATTGTATTATTTAATTCATAAAATAATATTCAAAAAATAATATTCAAAAATATTTGAGTAATTCATATGATAAAAACTCTATAAAATAATAGTTGTGTTGAAAAAATTAAAACTTCCTTTAAATCCATTCAAAATTAGTCAAAATAGTTCCTAAAAAATAGCTATGAAAAACCACAGCAAAGATATAGTTACAGCAGCATGACAAACAAAAAGTAATCAGATAAAAACATTTATATATCCAAACAGTAGGCCTTCATAAAACTAGATAAATCACCATCCTTTAGAATATCCAACTCATATTATTTGACATGATTGTTGATTTTTTTCAGGTCAAACAGATCTAAAAAATCATCCTAATAAAACACTACTATTTAAAATAGACGGGGTGTTTAAAATTTTATTTCCCACTAAAATTGAAACTTCCCTTAGAAATAGGAATGATTTAATCCATTGAATATGGGCCTTTAAATCTATAATTGAACATATTTTAATTATAAAAATACTCTAATGAAACCATTATAGAAATCACATAAATAATTTATAATTCAAATCTCGTAGACGACTGAGTAATACATTAGGTTGGATTGTCTATACTATAAAACATGCAATTTAATTTAAAAATTGGTTTGATAAACCAAACTTTAATCATGAAAACATTGGGTTGATTCCAAATGTTGGGTTCTAAAACCTAACATTTAGTATAAAAGTTGGTTTCTTAAACCTAATGTTTGTTAAATGTGGGTTTGTGAATAGTTAATCTTGATTTCATCAAAATGTAGAGAATACTTTTGAAATAAAATTTCAACCATTTTAAAACGAAAGTAATATAAACTTGAAATTAAATTAAAGATACTTAATTAGTAACACAAATGTGGGTGTTTGTGAGCATCAAAATCAATGGGAAATTAATCAAATTATTGGATCATAACATGTATAAAAACATATAGGTTAGATTAGATCATCTTAGTCTCAAAATCATATATTTAGATTGCTTACAATGATTAAATTTAGAAAATATTGATTACTAAATGAAATAAATATATAACCATCACTTTGCTATCAATCCATTCCCTACTATCCAAACCTTAATCAATATCACTCATCCTAAAACCTCATAAAACTTCTCACAGAAATTTGATAGCCTAGATATTTTACCGTAATCCCTATACATATTTATGATCCCTTGTATGATTATCATTAAATATCATAATATAACTATTAAATATTTGATTAAAGGGACATGAATCATAATATTTAAGTAATTATTTCATTGATCTCATATCCCATGAAATTTTTTCATCATCAAACTAGTGACTAACATCTATCAAAACAATTGTAAACTCCATATCTAGGTCAAACTACTCATCTATTGAGATAAAAATATAATTTTCCACTTCATTCACTCCAAACATGAAAAAATATCATTGTAAAAAAATTCCAAATGAAACGTATTTCATTACTAAGGGAAACATATTTTCAATATCATATTTCCTTGGATCTATTTCCATGAAATCATTATCACCAAAAAACATAGTTAATATCAAGAATTGAAACTCATATAATGTTTCATAAACATAAGATGTCCTAGTCTCTATATCATCCCATATTATACTTGGGACCTTATATGAACTATAAATAATTATCATGATCAACTACAAGTGGAACTATGATAGGCCTAGACCATGTCACCTTTAGTTTACTACTTCACATATAATTCTTAAATGGTGAAATATCACAATCCAAAAGAATTCACAATTCTCAATCTATTTTTAATGTAATGAAGAGAGAATTTTAAAATATATTATTGGAATTTTACAAAAAACTATCCCCTGACCAGTTCCCCTATCACAAGAAATAATGCATATATATCATGTTATGACTATTACATGATGCAATTATCAACATAACTATACCTTAAAAATGTTACTTTAATGCTTAAGTCAATCAAAAAATGATTATAATCGTTACATAGGAATTTTTTAACAACCACGCCGTATAGTTGGGTTCTTTGGCCTAACAAAAAATACAAAAATACCCCTAGAATTATTTCCCTGATTCCCAAACCAAAAAATCACAGGCTCCTAACTCCAAACAATTTCTTTAAGATAGATCTACTTGGATACCACTATGATAAAACTCATTCCCTAAGGACCTCTCCATAGTGGGTAAAAATTATATGTGTTCCTTCCCAATACCACCTCCAATAGAGAAGGGGTTTGTGACTAGCACCACTTGGGTCCACACACAAATTGGGAGGCATTCTTCAATGAAATCATAAATGTTAAAAAAATAAAATTTCACTAAAAATAAATGAATTAAATAGATATTTATAGGTAAACTAATATGTATAAAACTATATCTGATATCACATAGATCAAGTATACAACATTACACAATTAATGACATAAATAAGATGACTAAAATGTATCAAATCAAATGAAATATAATATAATGTTCATAAATGAAAACCTAGGGTAAACACCTCTCTTAACATATATAAGATTTTAATCCAATACATCACTAATTAAAATCACCCAATACACCTCAATATATTGATACTAACATCTCAACGTCACTATGTTCTCATGAGAAATGTCAAATGTATGCACAGCCACTAGCACCTTACTGTATAAGTGTCTATGTAGGAGTGATTAAAATTACCCAATAGGATATACCAATTACCTAGAAATAAAAAAATCAATCTCATGTATACATAATGATAAAATCATATAGAATCATATTATATAGTTGTAACTTTAGAAATCAATACCACCAAAGGGTAATCTAGTTAAATAATCATCTAACAGACTATATCATACTTAAAATATCATAAGATCTTGCACATAAGTCTAACTCATTCTATAAGTTTACTAGTCATTGATCATAATTCGAGAACATCATATTACCATGCTCCTAATATCAATACAATAATAAATCTATAAATAAAAAATCGTGTGAATATATGCATGCCAAAAATGGACCCCAATACTAACCACACACTAATCTATGAGGAATAATGAGTCATTAGGAATCAGTTGTTGTAACGCCCTGAATCCCATTACCCAGAGTCGGTGCATTATTGCGTAACATTGGAATGATCACAAAAGATCAAGTCTCGAAAGACCGATTAGTTTAGTAGCCTTGGAAACACTAGATACTTTCATAACTCTTACATTACATCACAAAGTAAAACAAAACTACAACAACATCTTGTCTTCATATCCCCTCATATTATCCCTGTATTTCATTCATAATATACTTCTTCAAATCCTGGAAAAATTAAAACATTGGAAGGGGTGAGCTCAGATGCTCAGTAAGGATAACAAAATAGCGGAAGCTTTCATAAATAAACATTAACATTTAAGGTAATATATAACTAAAACAAAAGCCTTTTAAACTTGAACTTCAGAATAATATGGAAAAAATAAAATGAAATTATGTCATTTACTTATTCACATGGATATTCTACTAGTCGAATAATCACATGAAATATCAATAACCACTTTCATAATGATGGAATTCATAATTCCAGACTATCATAACCACGTAGCCAAGGCCTCGAGCCAAGACTACAAATAATATTTTCTCAAGGCCTCATTCCAAGACACTAGTTTGTCTCATGAGACCTACCGATGCATCGAGGATCTATAGCGGGCTCCACCCGTCACTTATTAAGTCCAATGCATTCCTCATATGAACAGGTTTAAACATATCATAAACCATAACATAATCGTATCACATAAAACATGCATAAAGCAAACATAACATTTCCTCATTTCAATCACAAGATATCAATACAACACATTGATATAATAAAAAACACTTTCAAAACCATTTTCAATACTAAAATAAAAGAAAATTAAAACTTTATATTTATTTTTCATTTAAAAAAAGTTATGGCATGTAGAAGAAGTCGAAACTCAAATAATGGTCACGGCGGCGGAGAAGTCGTTGTCGCCGCATACGTATGACAAGAAAAACATTCCTTTTTGTAGTTTATTAAAACGCATCGTATAAAAAGATTCCTTTTGAATAAACTTAAAAGTAAAAGGGGTTTATACACTTTATAGAAGAAATTTGGGTATAAAACAAAATATTCCTCAATGAATGGAGATTGAGACGAAGTCCCTTACCTCGTGTCTGACTTGACTCGACCGTTCTTTAACCTCCTAAATAATAAACTAGAGTTAATTTATAATTGATTAAGAAACTTTTTTAAGTTTATTATTCCTTTTATATCACTTATTACCATGTTATGAACATTATGTAATTATTTATGTTAATAACGGTCATTTTGTCGATCTTTGGTAATTGAGTCAAAAATAAACTTCTTATAATTACAAGTTGTTCATGGGGTAAAATATCCATTATATCCAGAATTATATTCATGATGTAGATATCATATATATCATATATATCAGGTATATACATTCATTCATAATATTACGAAACATTTCGAGGTAAGAAATGAAATGCACCATTCATGGAGACGGTAAGCCATACGTACGCATGAACGCTACTTTCATTTATATTTCATATTTAATGGAATGAAATAATAATGATATAAAGGTGTATTTTAATTCCAGTATAATATCATATATAATGTCATTTAATCCATCCTTTATATGTCCCATATATGGCATTAACGATTCAAATCACTTTGAGGGGGCGGTAGTCTCCACATCCTAAAATGAAATTATCGTGTTTACCCATAATGGAAATCATAAAGGTATGACATAAATGAGAAATAAAGAAGCATAAGGAAAACATAAACATAATATATATCATATATAGAAATATTTTCATCATAATGGCCACCATTAGAGGTGTTAAAAGAATATTGAACAATCATCATTTCGTGAGGCAGTATTTCACCACCCACAGAAACAGTATGTTCTTTAACCATTAGACGGAGGTGTGTGTAAGTGTAATATTAAATCCTTATCATAAAAACATCCTAGAATATTTTAGATACTGTTTTTGTTACAAAATAAAGTAATAAAAAGATTGTAAGGGGTTGGAGAAGCAAAATAAAACAAAAGAACATAAGAGAAGACATTACCTTAAAATCGGGTAACTCTTTTTGTTTTGAGCCAAAGGCTTCTTTGGGAAGACTTATACCCAAATTGAGGCTTCTGGGAGTAAGATAAGGAATTTTAGAGAGTATTTGGGTAGAGTTTGGCTGATCCAAATGGCTTTTATGGTGTCAATAATGTGGTAGAGGTGGGGGCCTTTTATAAGAGGAGAGGAGGGGCACTCTTGGAAAGATTGAAATGTTAATTTATTATGAAATGATTTTCAGATTCTAAAGGTCCCACAATGATATATTTCGAGCCTAAGGTGATAAGGGTTCTAAATATTCCCATAAAATTGGTTTTTGAAAAGTGTAATCCTTAGATTTTACATTATCTTTTCATTTTATTTAAATCGTTAAATAATGAGGTAATCGCTGCATCATCATGGTGTCATAAAACATTTAATTTATTTAATGTCTAAAAATTATAAAAAAATTACCATGATGTAGGAAATTTTTTTAGATTTCCAATTAATATTTATAGTCAAAAAGTTAACTTATATAACCCCATGTAATAATTTCTTTAGTAAAACAACACATGTTTGTGATAATTTTATTTTTACTTTAAATAAAAAGTTCTTAATGTCATTTTCTTACCCAAGTGGCCCCATGGGGTCCCCAAGTTGACCCATGGATTGTCTTGGTCTGGCATGACTCATCAAATAAGTTTAGGACAAGTTTCAAGGTATTTTTATATTTTTATAATATCATTTTTACCTTAAATTTCACTAATTACCTTTAATCATGATTAATAAAACATAAAAGTTACTATTCACCAAAAAATTATTTTAATCCCATTGAACCAAATTTTACATCCTAATGACAACCATGTATGTCAAATTTTTTAAATTCAATTCATAGAAGCGGTAAAGTTTCATTTAAACGAAAAATCGGTTTTTTTAACTACCACTTAGTAGTTTCACTATTCATCAAAAATTGAAGTTTTTCAGAACAATGCCAAAATTGCACCCTAAGATATAATTGATATTACGAATTAAAAAATTTTGTCTATTTTAAAAAATTCCAAACATATAAGTTGAATTAATTAATTTTATAATTAATTCCCGCTGTCACAACAAATAGCGTGTTTTTAAGAAATAATATATATCAAAAGATTGACAATTGTTTATGTCCAATTTCAAAGTGAAATTAATTATAATGACCACCATTGGATAAAATGGTAAAAATATATTCTAATTATACTTTAAAACCACTCAATATTATAATTTATAACTATAAATTATTTTTATTAAAAAAGTTGTTTTTAAGTATTTTTCACTATTCATAAAAAATTGGAAGTTCTCAGCAAATTACAAAAAATTCAACTTGGGATAATTTCGATATTCAGAATACAAAAATGAATTCCATTTTGAAATATAAAATTTATATAATTTCAAGAGGTGGGTATTAATATTCATAAGGGCTACTTTGATTGGTCGTGGTGTGTGTTAGAACTCGAAGTTGCGTACAACACATGCTACTGTATTATTCAAAGAGAAGCGTGTCGTGGAAGCTTGGGGTGTTACAGTTGTAGTAAAGTACATGTTCCCTATTTAAGTTTAATCCATTAATGGGGGACCCATGACATTTTTTGAAAGCTTTATTTATCAAAGGAGTATCGGAACCCATCTCTCATATAGGGGAATCATGCCTAATACCAAGTCTTATATAGAGAAATTTCACTATATCGATGATAGTGCCATCTAGGGTAGTACATGAGCACATATGTCTACTTAAATCCAAGATCAAGCCCATTAATAACCTTATCTCGGTGTTAGGTCCGTGTTAATAATTAATATATAGGTGGTGGTTCACTAAATTATTACTAATTAAGAGATAAAGAATCATCAAGAACTATGCTCCAACCCATTCTTGAAATCATAACTAGGAGAGAAAAACTCATAGTACCATCTCCCATCATCTGTGAAATGATCTAACAAGTCATCCAATCATCACATCATCTTCTCTAAAAATAAGTACATAAATATTATTAAATAGGTCATCCAATTAGTAAGTAGATCAATACATCATCACAAGAAGAATCTCCTGAAATCACACTCCCTAGGTCATTACCTAATTTCATTCACACTAGTTAGTAAAATGATAATTCGGTCAGTTTCATTTTCAAGTAAATTACTAAAATTACCCAACCTAGATCACCCATTGATTCAAATTTTATCACCAAAAAACCTTCGGTGTTCTTTACCATTTCTAGAGGCTATCTTAATCACCAAGGGATAATTAAATTATATTTATGAAATGAATTTACTTCATATATAAATAACCTAAAAATTTATATGGTCCTAATGAATAACTAGAATGAACCTAATGTATATAAGATAAATAAAAAATAAAACCTACCCACTGAGGAAAAAACCTATACACTATAGGAAACTAGGTATATCTACATAATAATATAAATAGACATAAAAATTCATTCAACCCCCATAAAATCACAATCTGAAGACATAAGTATAGCTAGTGACCAAAAGTAATTATCATAACTGACATATATATAACCCAAGATGAAAAAATATTCTAATTAAAAGTAAAATAACCCCATTAACAAGATGATGCAAAAAGAACCCAAGGAAATCATATAACATCCGATATCAGGACCTGTATAAAAATCTAAAAATGTCCAATGGAACTCTAAGATCTAGTTCTCTACAACCCTATGCCCTGATTCCTTTAACTTGCATGGTTCATGAAAAACAAGATCTAAACACATTCTAAGATAATGCATGTTGGGTGTGAAAACACCATACCTAGTAGGCGGTCACCACCTAACCCTTACCAATCTATTATAAACCACGTTCATATAGTATCATCATAAAGTAATAATTGTAAAAAATGTATAAAATATTAATAATTTTAATTCAAGTGTTGAAGTAAAATATACTAAGAACTATTAGTAATGGTTTCTATGTTTTGAAAAGGTCACCAAGAAAACTCAGACATACTTGTTTCAAGACATGCTCAAAATCTACGCCAATGAACTTGAACATAGGTGGACTTTCATAAATATCATACCAGGTTCCATAAGAAAATCCGTATCAAAAATTAATAACCAACTCAATAAAAATGATTTATAGATCCCAAATTAGTCAGGATACCACTAAAATTAGGGTAACTAATTGTTACTTGTTTTTCTTTTTACAAATTATTTCTTTTGAATCAAACCCCTCTGATTGATTAAAGTCTATATTTACTCTTTAGAACCTCTTCCATGCTTGTATGTAAGAATAAGAAAAGTATGCAACACACATAAATTTTTTACAAAGTTTATCCTTAGTTTTTGAGAATAATCCTTATTTTTTCCAACCTCTTTTTGGGACATGGATTTTATTATCAGTATAATTTACAGTGATTATAGGTGTAGTTCAAGTTGCACACAATATTTGAGAAAGTATCATCCACTTCACAAAATAGGCAGGCATCATCCAATTCCCAGAAATGATATGTAGTTATTTTAAATGGAACCAAAAGTACTTTATGATTCCTCCTTCTCTCTTCTATTTGGATAATATCTTTAAATCACCACCAGTTACTTAAGAATTATGAATAAATCTTATTCAATAAATACTTTAACTGGAAGAATAATTAGTGCAATGGTAAATGGTCAGTCTTCCTCTCACATCTCTTCAAGATAATCTAATAATGTGCAATATTATGCATGCATAAAAATATCTCCTTACTTATCAATATCAAGTGTCTGGATCAATGTAAATAGACTCATCTTACCTTTACCTTCTCATAATACATGGATGAAATGTAGGTTGTATTCTTCAGTTCTTCTCTCTCCTTAATATATTAAGTCTTCAATACAAGAAAGTATTGGAAAATTTTCATACTTATTGAATGTCTCATTTCTCATAATTTATTATTTTTATATTATAATAATAAGTAAAAAATATAATTTCCATAATAAAAAATGGAAATATATTTTTTTTCTCGAATTCACAAAATGTCTATGAAGAATATAAGCTTTGACTAAGATAAATGATTTCAAATATTTAATTTTAAATATCCAATAGACTTTCCATGTAATAAATTAATTTAATATTTATTTAAACATCATTTAACCATCCTTGATTATATTTTTAAATCTATTCTCTTGAATGATCCAGTGATATTTTGAAATAACTACACAAAAAATAATCATTGGATTTGAATTTCACTAAGTGTTGGTGATTTTTTAATAATATAAAAGTCTTATGTTTAGTCTTTGAAGTTTTATACATAAATTCTCAAAAAAATCAAAATTTTATGGCATAATAATTAATTTATATGCCCATTCCCGAATTAATATACCAATGTAAAGTTTGGTTCTAGAAAGAAGTCATAAGAAATAGTTGAAAAAATCATTTGTGATTCACTGAACTCATACACTAATTCTCCAAGTCTTATTACCTTAGCTAAAAAATCTTAGATGGATAACTAAATTGGTAATCCATTTATCAAATTTCTACTTTCTTAGCTGGAAATTCATATGAATCTCACTAAATTCATACACCACTTCTCAAAGTCTTATGAGCTTAGCTACAAGGTCATATGCAGCTCACTAAAGTCATATTCTAGATCATGAAGTCTTATGAGGATTCCATATTTCACTAAACAATCACAAAACCTTCTCAAAACTCTATCAATCATCTCAAACCACATAAAAATACTTTTCATCTATTCTACAATACATATCACTTATGGTGGACAATAATTACAACCACTTCAATAAATTCAAGGTCACTTAAATCTCCCCCTTTTATATGATGTCAACCTCCATGAAAATCTTTATAAACTCATCATTAAACTTAATTTCTCAACCAATAGACGCTAGATCATAGCCTTTTCCATGTAACAAACATCTTGACATAGTACCACATATTAGACTAGTTTTTTTAGATAACTTCATATCTTTATTATAAGAAACATTTTTTCCAAGTGATAATATGCTCCACCTCAATGAAGGAACTCACTTCTAAAAAAACTCTCCATTTTCCTAATAAACATATCCACTAAATCATAAACTAATAAGGATAGGAATGAACCCCTTAATATTCCTATAAAAATTTATCTTCCATTTAAAGAGGTTTGAATTTAATTCTCCCCTTTTGAAAAAATAATCTAAGGCTCATTGGGGATATTTTCCAAAGCTTCTCAATGGAGAGCTAAGGGTTGAACACTCATGTTTAGTTAGAGAGTCTCAAATTTTTCATTAGGCTTTACATTTTTGAAGATATCAGATAATTGATCATGGGTGGGAATGAATTACATCATCATATCACCATTGGAAACTCTAAATTTGATTAAGTGAAACCAAATACCAATATTATTAGACCTTCCGATTTGAATAGGATTATTAGAAAATTAAATTTCACTCTTATTATCACAAATATTTCTGAGATTTTTTGTAACCTTCACCCTCAAATCATCCAAAAGATCCTTCATGCAGATCATATGATTGTAATCACTAGTTGAAATAATATACTCGACATTTTTAGTACTTAGAGTGAATGGGTATTATTTATTACAATTCCAACTCACATAGATGTCTCCCAAGAGTAAAATTATACCTAAATTGAACCTTATATCATCACAGTCACCATCCCAGTTGGAATATTCAAATCCAAATAGAATAAATTTGTTTCATGTCTTATAAAAAATCCCAAAACTTAGAGTTCCCTTGATATATTTAAGTAATATTTTAGCCTCCATAACATGTGTCTCCTTTAGTTCACCCGGATATCTAACATACGGACTCACGGTATATACAATATCTATTCTTGAAGGTGTGAGATAAAGAAATTTTCCAATCAGTTTCATGAATTCTCTTTGATTAACAATATTACTTTTATAATCATATAATTAAATCATCCTCACTTAAATGTGTGTGTATACTGCTTTTGAATCCACCATCTCAAACATTTTCAACAACTCTTTAATATATTTTTATTATGATAAGAACATAAAGTAATCTTATTACGTCGATTGTAACCCCAGAACATATCATAGATCACCTATAATGGACATCTTAAAGTGGTTATTAATTTTCATAGAAAATGATTCGCAAGAAATATCTTGATCATATACAAAAATTATGTCATCACCATAAGCAATTAAAATGAGAGTACCTAGTTTAACTCTTTGATGTACATATTGATTTCCACTTTTCCTTTTGATAATTTTATGTCTTTCAAATAGCTATCTAGTTTTGAGTGTTGATACCTTAGGACTATTTCAATCTATACAAACCCTTTATTTTTTATACCTTAGTACCATCATTATAAAGCACAAAACCTTTAGGCTTCTCAATATAAACCTCTTCTTACATATCACCATTCAAGAAGGAATATTTGACATTCATTTTGTAGATTTTATACTAATTTTAAGATACTATAGTAAGGGACATTATAATTTATTACAAAGTTTCAACTAGGCCAAAGGTTTATTCAAAATTATCTATTTAAACCAAATAATAATCATTACACACAAGTCTATCCTTGTTTCGAACAAACTTTCTTGATCATTAAACTTGTTCTTAAATACCCAATTTTTACCAATGACATTTTTTATTGGGTCATATAACAGGGTTACATGTTAAATTTATTTCAATAAAATTAAACAACTCATATATATCCCCAATAAAATATTTTTACTAAAATTATTTAGTCACTGAATGTGGATCAAACTATGAAATTAAATCATTTTTATTTTCATACTGCAATCTTATTCTAGTTTACACAAGTGATGACTAAGTTACAATAATATTATTAGTATACATATGATTATTTAGCTTTTGATGCTTCTATTTATCATTTCATTAGCCCTCCTCCCTATTAAAAGTTTGATCAAATTCATTTCCAATAGCTTTCACTTCAGTTTCATCATGTATGGTGTTGTATTTACCCAAAAAAATATCATTGTTTTCTATAGAAATTTTCAAATTTGTAACATATGTAGAAATATTTTTGGGTTAATTTTAAATTATTTTCACATTATAACAATCCGCTACACTGTGAATTATTTTATTACAATATCTGTATAATTTTCCACTAGGTAATTATCCAAGGAAGATACCCTCTTCATCCTTCCCATAAAATTTTATAAGATTGGATTCTTTGATTTTAATCATGCAAGGGATTACATAGACTCTGAAATAAATAATTGTTTGATATTTTTTATAACACTTATAATATGAGGTCTAGTTTTAATTTTATCAAAGTAAGAACATATTTTTAATATTTATAGTTGTTCACACATCTTCCCTCTAGAAAAATTTTGATCATTCAAACTCACCAATCATTGTCATTCTAATTTTAAAAATGCTTTTATTCATTCTATCAGTAACTCCATTCTATTGACGAGTGTAGGGGTGTTATATATATACTTAATACCATATTTGGAAAGATAGTATTCAAAATAATTTCTATTAAATTCCTTCCCATTATCAGTTCTCACCTTTTCAATGTGAAAACTAAATTATCTCTCAACCTCTCTTATGAAAAGTTTAAACAGTTTCACTCCTTATAATTTTTTATTCACAAATTTTACTATAGTAATAATTTTGTAGTCATAAATAAATTTGATCAAATATATACCACCACTTATGGATGTATATCCCATTAGTCTACAAAAATGTTAGTAAATCAACTCAAGTGGTATAGTTGATTTTATCTTCACTTTTTTATGTTGTACTTCATCCATCTTCCCCTTTTGAAAAGTTGTAAAAATATGATCCCTATCTATAATAAACTAGGGTAGATATCTCATGTCATTTTATTTTTAAAAAATTATTATTTTATTTTGTATGATATGTCCAATATTTCTATGCAAGAGACAATTATCTTCTGTGGTTCTTAGATAATAGAAATTACTAGGATATCCAATCTGAAATAAATTCCCATTATTTCTTTCACCTGGTGTGATGACTTTTATATCTTTAATTATTTTAATGATGCAATATTTTTTCTTTAAAACTGCATCATTTCCCTCATCACAATGTTGAATCACAATTAAAAAATTATTCTTGAGTCTATCAATAAATAAAACCTCTTATGATTTCAACCTGTGTGATTTATTTCTGTTAAAACAATTCCCCTTATCATGAAAAATCTCTTATTACTGAAATTCACAACACCGCCATCATACTCTTAAATTTTTTTTAAATATCTTGGTGTCTCATGTCATGTGATATTAGTAACCACTATCAAGAATCCATGTCTTTCTCTTCTTACTAGTTTTGAGTGAAACTTCAATAATAAATGACTTTTCAGAATTGTTTCTATTTTTTTATACTTTTATTTTGAAATATATTGTTATTGACCTAGAATAATGGTGAAACACTCCTATTAATAGTGAACTTGTTATTCACATCTCCCATTGATCTTCTATATCCCATAAAACCTATTTTTTATAGGTACCATAGGTGATCTTCCAATCTTATTCTGTTTATTAACAGTATTATTGTTTCTATTTTCAAGATAGATATCCCTAAATCCAAACTTTTTTATTTCTATGGGAGATAAATATTATATCATAAAACATATTATGTTTTTCTCTAACTTTTATAACACTAATAACATCCTTTAAATTTATTTATCTTAGGAAACTATTAAGCCTCTTCCTAAAATTATCCTTCTTGATATAAACAATTTTAGCCTTAACCTACTTTTATTTTGAGTCATTTTACTTATTTTTACTATTATCTACTTTCTTATTTATATATTCCATCTTATAAGAATTTTTATCAACCCAGGTTTTCCTATTTTTTAATTTAGAACCTACATTGTTAATTGAAATAGATTCAACATTTTTAGAAATAACAGGTGAAATTTTCACCTGATTTGATTCATAAGATTTATCAATCATTGTAACAACTCATACTTTATTTAAAAAACTTTTTCAAAGTTACTTTTCATATTTCCAAGGGTATTCTCAGCCTTAAGACACATTGATTCATCCTAGTTAATAAGTCTTTCTTATTCCACCATATTCTTCTTAGATTTTTTTATAATCCCATCTCACTCAACTACATTTACTTAAAGGATTTTTTATCTTATTAATATAATCATTATTGGTACTATAAAAGCCGCTTCGGCGGTGGCGTAGTGGTGAAGGAGAGGGGTACAACAACTCCGTTCTTTGGGAGGTTTAGGGTTCAAATCCTGGGAGTCTGCTTTCGGGGCGAACCTATCCCCCGAGATCCACTCGCCTTGCCGGGTCACCTGGTTTCTGACTAGGTGGCCAAAATGAGGCGCAGCCCACCCGTGCTGATAGATTGTTTGATGAACCATCGCCGCCCGGGTTGTCACCCTCCGGGAAGCTCTGCCATCTCAGCTGGCAATGGCTCCTTCCCATCTGGGGCTCTCTCTGGAGTGACCTCTTCGTGGGAAGGGGGGTTTCCTTGTGTGGAGGGTTAAAAAGGCCACATAAGGGAATTCCCTTTTTTAAGAAAAGTTATCAGTACTATAAAATTCATCTTCAACTATATTTAATTTACTAACTTCCTTCTTGATTGATTTTATTTCTTTATTATTTTCTATGCTCTCTCAAGACACACTACAAGTTTAGTTTTCAATAGGTGCTCCATATAAGTTTCTTGTCCTTCCTATTTTTCATTTCTTGAGTTGAATTATTTTATGTCAACATGTTCCATGAAATTAGTATTTTTTCTAAGAAAATCTTCCTCAAATATACTAATTAGGGAAGAATAGTTTTCATCCTCTTTACACAACATGTTTCTTTTCTTTCTTCCTTAAAATTTTCATCTCCCTTCATCAAATTTCACATAAAAATTGGAAGATATATTTTTTAGATATTCTTTGAGTAATTTTTTCATCATCTTAATCATCATAACTCCAAACACTTATTTATTATTGGGAAGTTATAATCAAAGTTTCCAAATCCTCTACACTTAAATTATTTTTGTGAGAGTTTCACCTTGTATTTTCCCTTGCCTCTTTTAACATTTTTATAGATAAAATCCATAACAATTTTGATACTCTCATAACTCTCATTATATTTTTTAGAGTCGATTTTAATTAAACCTACTATTATTTAATCTCAAACTTATTCAGGGATTTAAAACTCATCTACTCTATAGATTTATTCTTCAAAATTTTTACATTTATCATTTCATAATTCAAGAGAGTATTGTGTAACTCATAAAGGGAAAGGTATTATATAACTTATATAGTATAAATATTTTGATTAAATCCATATTGTAATTTTCTTATTAATTTCTTAACAATTTTAGAGGATTCCATCTTGTCTCTAAAACCTATGATGTGACTGATAACCTCATTTATATTATTTAAGTATTCATCCATAGTCTCATCTTGGACCATTCTAATATCTTCAAATCTATCTCTCTGAATTTTTAGTTTATCCTCTTTGATCATGAAATTTCCTTCATACATGTTTTTTAGATTGTCCCACAACACTGTAGTTTTCTATATACCCATAAATTTGGCGTACACTTCATCTAATAGAGATGAAAGTATAGCATTTCTAGTTTTCCAATTGACTTATAAGTTTCTTTTTCAAAAATATCATAGTTTTATCTCTCAAAATAGGTGTAAATACCATGGTAATAAAATCACTAACCTACAATCCTTATGAAAAGAAGTAGGTTAACATTCATTTTTTCCATCCATGAAAGTTTTTTCCATAAAATTAGGGAACTCCTCTATTGTTCACAGAACTCAGACTATCCATGAAATCCTTCAAGAAGAGAAAAATCTAGGGAGGGGTATGGTTTTATATGATACCTATTATAGAACCCATATTAGTTAGGATACCACATAGAGGGGGAGTGAATCAGTGGTACCAATTTTTCTTTTTAAAATTTATTTCTTTTAAATCAAAATCGTGTAACTGATTAATGTCTAAATTCACTCTTTAGAACCTCTTCCCCACCTGTGTGTAATAATAGTAAAGGTATTCATCACATAGTAACTTTTTACAAGGTTATACCTCATTGTGAAATACTACACCTTATTGTGTCTAAAATCTTGTTAGAACATGGATTTTATTATCACTATAATTTACAGTGATTACAAGTGTAATTCAAGTCACATACAAGATTTTATTGGGCATCATTCACTTATTGAAATGGTAACGCATCATCAAATTCCTACAAAATATATGGATTTATTTAAACTAGAAAAAATATTAATTCAAGATTCATCCTTCACCCTTCTACTTGAATCATATCTTAAAATCACTATTGGATGATTTAATATCACAAATATATCATCCTTAAATAATATTTTGAGTTCCAAAATAATTAGTGCAGTAACAACTAGTCGGTATTCCTCTCACATCTATTTAGGATAATATAATCACATATGAGAGAATGTACATGTGAAAATATCTATTTCATACTCATTATCAAGCACCTAGATCAATGGAAATAGAATCAATTTACCTCGACCTTCTCAGCATACTCAGATGAATTGTATTTCATGTTATTTAGTTGTTTTCTCTCCCAAATATTTTTTTTCTTCAACATAACATAGTATTGGAATATTCTCACACTTCTAGAGTGCCACATTTCCCATAATTTATTCTTTTTATACTCTCACAATAACTGAACATATAATTTTCAAAACAAAATATAGAAATATCCCTTCTTTATCATCTAAAAAATATCCCAAAAGAATAACATCTTTGACTATGATAAATGGTTTCAAATATTTATTTTAAAATGTACATTAAACTTTACCTATAATCCTCTCATTTAATGTTAATTTAAATCTTATCCATATTTCCTTTAATCTTGGCTTGAATCACAGCTCTTGATTGAGCTAGTGATATTTTGAAATAACGACACAACAAAGCATCAAAAGATTTTAATTTCACAAAGTGTTGGTGATTTTGTATTACTTGAAAAGTATTATGTTTTGTTCTTGGAGTTGTATACATAGATTTTCATCCGAAATAAAATTATTAATGAACATTATGAAAGTTATACAATGATTTTAAGATTCATATGCTGATGACAAGTCTAATGCCATATGGAAGTCATAGGAAGTAGCTAAAAAAGTCATACACAGCTCACCTAATTCGTATGCCGCTTCACAAATTATTATGGAATAAAAAAAAAGTTATACATGACACACTAAATTCAAATGCCGCTTCTCATTAGTTTATAGTATCATTTTAAAATTCATATATAACTCACTAAAGTTATACACTGCTTCTCAAAGTCTTATGAATTTAGCTTCAAAGATGTATGTTGCTCACTAAAGTTTCACACCAGAGCATGTAGTCTTATGAGACTTCTATATTTCACTGAAAAACCACAAAAAATTATCAAAAATTTATCATTCATTACCAAACACCTCAAAAACACTTCTCATCCATTCCACAATACATCTCACTTATGTTTGACAATAAAGAAAACCTCTTCAACAAATTCAATCTCACTTCAATATTTAGAGAATATCAGTTCCCATCGCATAGATATTTCTATTCCAACAACAATGACATGTCACATTAGTGCCTGTCCCAAAAAAATAGGGTATCATAATACTCATCTCATAGTGTGTGGGGGGTGTTTGTGTCTATGTGTGTGTGTGATGGATAGAAGTTGTACCCATGCCCATGGGTAGCTGGTGCACCCATGCCTAACTGTTGTCAAATCATTAAGTATCTAAAACAAAATATAGAATAATATCCATATATAATTTCCAAATTTAACATATTAATCCGCATAAATATATATATATCAATTATGTCATATAATTCCATAGGCATCATCATTAATGATTTAAGGTACCTTCATCGAATTTTTTCCAACTTATTTATAAAACATAGACTATAAAATTATATTAGGAAAATAAGTATATAAAAATAATAAGAATAACCAATAAAGGCAGTCTAATAAATTATGAAAGTCGTGATATATCAAGAAACCCAATCAAAGTATAACTAAAGGCATGATGAATAAAAAATAATAATCACATAATAAAAAACCTATACTTTTTTCAAAAACCATTCATATCAAAACTAGGATTTAAAAATATAGAGATAGATCCTTTAAAATTGGTATTCCATCGACCACATGCCACTATTATCATTCACACTATAATAGTATGAGATAAAATCAGGGGTCACCTATGTTTGTTAAACCAAATACCAATTCCTATAGGAATAAAGTATGCCATCACTTAAAGGATTAGAAAAACTTATAATATAAATATCTAAGGATTATATCATTTACTTTAGGGGTAAAAGAAATTAGAAGAAAAAGTGATTTCAAAACCTCAAAATCATTACCCCCTTTAAGAAAGAACAACCAAATTATTTAAAAAATACATGAACCTTAGAAAAAAATGATTGAGGGGTTTTTATTGTTGTGTAAAAGAATGAAAAAATGGAAAATATATAGATATTACACCTCATATTTTCTGATGGAATAGACTTATTGAATATTGGGGGTATGCTAGATCAACCTAGGTGAGTGGAGGTACTTTGATGGGAAATGGGGGATGGAAGAATTCCAGAGATAACTATAGAGTATATCCTAGAAATATTTCCCAATAAATCAGATAAATGGGTCTATAATTTAAAATTTAAGTTACCATATTTTCTTTTCTTAGAAAAAAAGCCACAATAATCTTCTAGAACTCCAATGAGTATCAACAAAACTTTTGGTAGCCATAGAAGTGCCACCAGATTCCCAATGGTAATCCACCAAGTTTTTTGTTCCTTATAACACCAAACCCATATCATATCTTCCACTTCCTAATCCTCTAAATTCCTTCCAACATAGTTCAAAATCCTTTTAAACTATAAATTCCATTATTTAACAATTTAAATAACAAAAAATAAAATAAAATAATAACTATTTTAATTATCATAACTATAATTATATCATCATGATTAGTTGGGTGTTGTTTGATAAATCCTGCATACTATAAACCATACTTGGTATCACACTAACCACTTGTATCAAATGATAACAGATTTATGACTATCATAATATCTAATGTCACATTAAATCAAACTCTAACATGAAAACTTTTATATTGAATCACATTTTCTAATTTAAAAGTCTACAATGATTATTTCTCAACTCAAAAATAGACTAAAGGGTCATAGATCAATGAACCCACTAAAGATTATTTATCATTCCTAATTACTAATAACATCATAAAAACATCTTGTTGTGATAAAACATTGATCTAAATGAATCAAAATAATCATACCCATGATTGTGATTCCCAATGGGATATCCTCATGTGTTGTAATTATCATAATTTCCGCTAGACTATATGCATTCACATTTGAGTCCAAAATATATTTTAGTAAAATTTTATCTTATGTTCTCCTAAAAGGACATCGTTGTGATCTAATAATGGAAATGAAAAAAAATGGAACTATTATAATTTTCCTGGGTTGATTTGTTATCACTTTCACTGTTGCAAATTTATAATATAAAAAATAGCCTTTAAATTATCTAAAATGGTGTCGAAAACCTCATTATCACAATCTATAAGGAAAAATAAGTAAAATAAACTATTTATTTGTAAAAATAAAACATCAATGTGAAAATGAATGTACTCCTCAATATTTAGATAAAACCAAAGGTTCGTGTGGAGACTAGTGAGGTTGTGCCATGAGGCGGTGCTGATATAAGGGAATGGCATGTTACATGCCTATAAATCATGTTCCTTGAGGTTCATCCCTTGATTCAAGTTAGGCTTGTGACTAAACCCATGCCAAAAGCTTTTCTGACCCTAATTTTGACCTCCCACAATAGGCTAGCTATGATCGTAGTTTATTATTTTCCTTTGGACTCGAGTTGGGTGGGGTTCTTCCAATTGGTGTAACCTGTGTGTATCTCTCATAAATGGCCTATATTTTTTCATTCTGATTGAATGGATCTTAGGATTCCACATGTCCTAAGTTGTCTCCACTCCCAACACTCAGATGGTGATTTAGAGAAAACACTAGGGACCCACTTCTATCCCCCCCAAGTCACCAACATCGTCTCTAAACACCACACCACTATCTCTATGCACCCTATCAATAACCCCACCCCCATTTACCTCCTCTCATAGGAATCAGTTAGCATGATCCATGCCATCTTCCCCTTTAATCATAATTACCATCCTTCAATTGAGGATCCTCCACTGCCACCAAGGTTGAGGTTTAAATTAAGGGTATGCATCCAAGAATAAGCCACCATGAATCATGGTCAATGTAGAAAAGGGTCACCACATTGGGGTTTGAGAGTGGTTGTGACACTACTATCATGGTGATTCAATGTGGGAGGAAAGCCGACCCATTCCATGAATTATTGAAAAATGCACAGAATACAAATTATAAAGTTATAATTCATTATAATTAATTAGAACAAAAAAATAAATACTATAATCACACATGTATTTGTCCAACATGCATTGAATGAATCATTATATGAAATTTCAACAAACCTTCTTCAAGGGGGGCCAACAACTCTTTCTTTGGAATAATTTAATTGAAAATGCCATAAAATATTTCATAAACTTTATTCCTTTTTATTTTACTAAGTAGAATCGCATTTAGGGTATTTTTGTAATGAACCATACTTTTTTTAAAATAAAATTAAATCATTATGAAAAATATTTATATTTTTGTAGCTTATGTTCATGTATCATAGCATTTAATTATATTTATATGTTTCATAGAGAAATTTATTTCATCTAGTAAATATCTCTAAAGAGAACAAGTAATTCTTAAATACAAGTGTCACTCAATTTTTTGTCTTATTTCAAGTTATATAACTTCAGTACCATTAGTAACATTGTAAATTTTTTACAATCACTATATAATGGATTCTTTACACAATTTTCCAACTTCTCAAATATTTTAGTACAACCTTAAAGTTTATTTTCAAATATCATTGTCATTTTTTTCAATACTATATATGCTATCAAATATAATTGTATTAAAATCATGTTAATCATAACCTATATAGATATCCCAATAACTATATTCATTGACTTCATCCCCAAATTAATAAAAAATATATTTTTTTTTATTAATTCCATAAAAAATAAAATGTTCTTCCAACTCATATGTATAACTTTACCTTATGCAACAAAAATTTTAACACAAGCACATAATTATAAAAGGCTTGTGCCTGTGTGTGTTTCATGTTTTCTATATAAATTTATAATTCCCTCTCCCTGACTGTTTATAATTATTTAATAATTATTATATAGGGATTTTTTACATGATTTGTTACAAACCTATTGAACACTTTAACATCATCCTCATTCTTTTTCACAATCAATTAAAAGTTAACAATTTTTATCCATATTTATCTTACAATGTTCATACAGTTGATTTCAAGTGTACAAATTATTAGAAAACATTTGAAAATATGAAAATTATAAAAAATCCAAGAACAAAAAATTAATACAATTAATTTAATTAAATTTCCCATTTTTTATTCATATTTATTCAAATATAAAAGAGTGTTACCTTATTTAGAAAGTCATTTATTACAAAAATTCAACCATTCCTAGTTATTTATATCACCGTGTTTAGAGTTCACTCATCTACAAAAATTATGTTTATTCTAGTAATAATCATCTTTTCAATTATGTCATGGATAAAAAATAATTTAATAATAATTTTGTTTAGTTATTATGGTTATTAATAAAACCATTAATATTTATTTATTATATTTATAGAGTGATTGGTATTACTATTTATATGAATTTTTATGGGATCTACTATTGGTGGTGATGTTGTTAGGGTTTGGTGTGAGGGGTAGGTCACACAGTCAAGTCCTCGGGCATTCATGTTTCCTGCAATTTATTTACTTTTGTTGTGTTTCATGGTGATGGGTGTAATTAACTTTATATGACTTCTTATGGATTGGTGAAATTGATATGGTGATCAATACTATAAATAATATATTAAAACATCTAATAATTATAATAAAGGATGTTTCCATCCCATCCATGTGTCTTCACCAGGTTCATTCTCCTATTGTGGCTGCCTCCTCGCAACTCCTAATACCCAAAAAAAAATTTCCCTGACTATTTGACTTTCTCCTTCTACGTGATTCCTAAATATCATTCTCCTCCTCTAAAACTAGTTAATACTCCACCTTCATCTCCTCCACCTTTGTCTCCCCCTCTGACTCGGTCCTCACCTCTTCCTCCTCCTCCGGCCTAGTCTTCAACTCAACCTCCACCTCTGACACGGTCTCTACCTCCAACTTCACCTTCACCTCTAACTTCACCTCTATATCCTCTTCCTTCATCTCCTCTACCTCTCCCTCCTCATTTTCCTCATTCTCCACCTCTACATCCTCCTCCACATTGATCTTCAACTCTACCTCCACCTTTGCTTCATTCTCTTCCTCCACTTAACCTCTGCCTCTGAATTTTCTTCTATATCATCCACTATCATCTACTCCACCTTCATTCCTCCTATGCCTCAGTCTCTACCTCTAATTACTCCTTCAACCTGGTTTATGCCTCCACCTCTACCTTTTACATGGTATGATTCATCCTACTCTTTCAAACATTTTCCTCTACCTCTTCCTATGCATATTGAACTCCTCCTCCACTTCTTCCTCCACCTCCTATCTGCGTATTCACCTCCCATATCAATTGAAAACCCTAATAAACTTTCCTATCATTTTGAGAAATATTTTTTTATTAATGAACCTTATTCATCTCTAATCATTCTTCTACGTATATCGATGAATATTCTCTCAATATTTAATATTTTCTATCTATGTTCACTTAATCTTCATGTTGAAACCATTAGAGATTCACCATCTCCATTCGAGGCTATCCATTTAACAATTTTCAAGAGTCAGGGCCATATGTTTTTTTCATGCGAATGCCTTTGGTAATTTTTCACCCAATTATTTTAGTTTCCTTAAGATTTTTCATATTTTATTTGTTTAATATGTATTTGATTTCACTTCATATTTTCTTAAAATCTCATACGCCTCTATCCTTTCTGGTCATTGATCAGAATGATTTAAAATTGGATCTCCAATATTAGGTAATCATTGCGTCAACATTTTAAGTACTAATCTTGTTTCATCTTCAAACATGCCTTCTCTATTAACCAATGATGGTGGGTAGGATATACACATTTCCAATCACATATAGATCTCCATGTGATTCATGTTTCCAGGTTATCTTATTAGAAATCATATATCGGTCAAGGTTTTGGCATAATTTATTTGCTAGTGTTTGGTTTTTTTATATATTATGGTTGTTTGATTGTAAACCATGTTCTATGTCAAGTTGAAATTCACAACAGGGTTACTTTTACATTGAGATTTGTAATTTATTTTTTAAACATAAATTACTTAAATTATTTTGTTTCCTTCATGTTTTGAAACTTCCCCATCCTCGTGTTTCTTATAGGACTTACCACATGCTTGCAAGTGTTGATTTTCAATATCCATTTCTCTGAAAGACCATGAAAACTATCAATGGGTTTTCACTGCTAATTTTCTACTAGAATAAAAGTATTTTTCAAAGGTTATTTCAATTGGTAGAAGGAGAAAGTATGTATCTTCATAAATTGCATCAAACTATAGTAAAACCTTTTAATTTCATAAAAAACATAAAGTTTCATTTTATATGCTTAATTTTTTAATAATTAATTATATATTTACAATTTTTTCTATGAAATTATTTATTAAATTTATATTCTATTTAAAGTATTTAACTTATTCATTTATTGATTGTTTAACTCTAATGATTTTGTGGTATTTATCTTAATTTTAATATTTTTTTCTAAAAAATGAATTAATTTCATGATTTAGACTACTTGTTATATACAGGAGATATTGGTTTTTGTCACGACCCGACCCAACGGGGCTCGAGCCGCGACTCCCCAAGCCTGCCTCCAATAGGCCAGGGGCTGGCAACCAGTGCCGAGTAGGCTATCACACACATGGGAGGCATTAGCCTAAGGTACCTGTACACACGCACCCACAAACACCTCCATGCAACAGTGCAGAGATATAGAAACTGAAAAGTAAAAGCATGCATACAATCTATCCCAAACCAGAGTGAAACAGCAAAAGTACAAAGGGAAAAATAGGGCCCACCAAAAGAAAACTACAAAGCGCGTCCAACCTGCTCTGAAGAAGGGGAACGTTGTCACAAACACCCGCCGGAAAGCTCCATCGGCATAGCTCCGGTAAACACCCTGGTCAAATCGCTCACTAAGCTCCGCCTGCTCCGGGTCCTCCTGGGACTCCGTCAAAAGGTCTGTGGTCTTCACAAGACACAAACATGTGTGGGCAAAGCCCGTGCAGGGGTGAGTATAAACATACTCAGTAGGTACCCCAAAAACCCAAAACCCAAGGGAGCAACTGAAGGGCAATAGTCCGCTCAACCCAGCCAGAGAAAACCCAGACGAGAGAGAAACTGCATCTCGTGACCATCCTCGGCTAAACACAATTAGTCAGCTCAGCTTAGGTGTATGCCCATACATACACCTTGAACAATTCAGATATAACCAGCTCACGCAACAACGCCACAAGAGGTACCAACCTCATCACCAACAATTGTCCACAACCAGGAGAGTACACCGCATGAACACTGTCATCCCAGATGACACTCATCTGAGAGATACACTCCATCGGGTCCCAAACAAATATCTCAGACGCTCACCTGAGAAACCACGCACGCCGGATAACGTCACTGAGGAAACATCACTGAAACAACATAACCACCAAACTCCTCGGATAGGGGATCGCCGCTAGGGTCCGCTAGGGGATACCAAGACCCACTCCGGTATACGTAGCTCACAGATAGGGGATCACTCCCAGGGTCCGCTGGGGGATACCACGACCCGATCTAGCATACGTAGTTCTCACAGATAGGGGATCACTCCCAGGGTCCGCTGGGGGATACCACAACCCGATCTGGTGCTCGACAGAAGCTTCACACTCAGATAGAGGATCATCGTCCATATAAAGATGGTCACGACAATACCGGAACCCTATCTGGTATAACTCATGAAGTTGGGGATCGAACCAATGATGCCGCAACCCTACCAAAACCATGCGCTGAGTAGGGGATCGCATAACCAACGATACCGCAACCCTACCGACACCAAGCGCTGAGTAGGGGATCGTATAACCAACGATACCAGAACCCTACTATAAACATCATGCTGAGTAGGGGATCGTAAACCCGACGATGCCACAACCCTACTGTGCACGACCCACCACGTAGGGGGTCATATTTCCGATGATTCCAGAAACCCTACGGGGTTAACCTGCTAGATAGGGTATCGCCGCCCGTGAATAAGCGGTCACAGCGATACCAAGAACCCGATCTAGGGTTAAGATGCTAGAGGATCCGCTCTGGGCCCACCGGAGGGATGCCACAACTCTAACAGTTTAAACATCCCATCGAGAGGATCACAAACCCATACGAAGGTTGTGATACCACACGAACCCTCGTAGGAATGAACCAAGGGAGAACCCTCAACCACTGCTGGTCCAAACGTCGCTAACTCGAGAGACCCGCCACAACGCCACATTACGCACCTCCTAGGCCAAAACCGAGGCCACCATCACGTTCCACACAGAAAAACACGCAGGATAGGCTGTTTACTCACCTGAAACGGAGCACTGGTGAAAAAGGCACTATTCACCGTAGCTAGCTCATGTGGGGCCCACACAACAATCCAGAAACCCATCGAGCGGACCATACCACAGTGATCCCCTCAAAAAAACAAGCGGAATCGACTACTCGCTCGTCTGAAACGGACACCCGGTGAAAAAGGCACTATTCACCGAAGCCCAACTCAGGTGGGGCCCACGCTTGGATCCCGAAACACATCGAACGGATCGCACCATTGCGATCCTCTCCAAAAAACACACAGGATCGACTAATCATCAGCCAAAATCAGACTCTTGGTGCAAAAGTTGCGTTTCTCCGCAAACGCCAAAACACGGCCTCGTGGGGCCCGCACCCCGTACTCGATCCCAACACCCGGAAACCATCTCAAAAAGTCCGTTGTACCATTAGGGTCTCAACGCCACTGACGGAACGTCAATCGGACGCTCCGGGTAGAAGTTACAACAGCCCGAAGTCGTAAAATAATAGAATATTATTATTTTATACGACGTTTCTAACTCCCAGGCCACGATCCTGAACCATAAAATTCTCAAATTTAGTTCAAAAGGTCCGTCTCGACGCAAGGAGCGCATCGCCGCAAACGGCTCACAAATTAGAGTTATGGTTTGCAAGTTACTGGGGTTTAAAGAACCCCCGGAAAATCCTGGCCGGACCACCGCCAGCCTCACCGGAAACCTCCGCGCCGCCGCCGGATTCCGCCGTACCTCCGCCGCACCGCCGCCACACCTCGCCGGATTCCGCCATGGCCGCCGCGGGTCTTGCCGGAAAACCGGGTTTTCACCGGAAAACTTCTGGGAGCCACCGGGAGCACCCCGGTGCTCCAAATTCAGATCCGAAAAAAGTTTCGGAAAGCTCGGGACCCGAAATACACAACCCTTATGACGATTTGAAGAAAAACAACGCATAAACGGGATACGGGATTTTCAAAACGTAAAACACCTACCTGTTGGCGGATCGCCGACGCTTTGGATGCAGAACGGCGCTCGCGACGCCCAGAAGCTGGATCCGCAGACGAACGACGCTGAATTCGGACTCCCAGAGCTCAATTTGGCGAAGAAACGGAGGTCGGGAGGGGTGGTTTCCGCCGCCTACGCATGGGTGGGAGAGGGATGAAATGAAATTGTTTTTTTTATTTAAAACATTCATTTAAAACAACGCCCCCGACTCCGCGCCCGACGCAGACAAAGTTAAGGTCACCCCTAGGTTAAACGCGCCGTTCTGAACGCAACGGCGGACTCGGATTTGCGATCCGAGACTCCGTTCAGAAGTTATTCGAGCCGACGCTTGTAATTGGACTTTTCCACTTATTAACGAAAACGCAACTCGTGGTGTTTCTCACCGCAGGCCCGCGCCCGCAAAGTTTACACCCCGCCTATGGTAAACGGCACGTTCCGGACGCAAACGTGCCATCATATTTCTGTTCTGAGCTACATTTTAGGAGATATCACACCCTCACCACGTGCATAGTATAAAAATACTTAATATTTTTATAAAATTAATTCCGGGCACACCAGGCCTCGGAATCGCACGCCGTCTTCGCGCCTAGCTCTGGAATTATTCCTAGAAATATTCCAAATTCTGACAGGACCAAAAACCTGAGTCGCTACATCCTCCCCCCCTTAGAACTTTTCGTCCCCGAAAATCCCTAAGCATAAGGAAAGCGATTGGACTCTCAACTGGGTCTCACACACCTGCGAGCTCACCAACAAACACCATGCCCGAACGCATAAGTCATAGGGAACCATCCACCACACCTCAATACTATCCGCTTTGAGTGGCACTGACTCGCCCGCATGGTTTTAATCGCGTCACAAAAATGTGTCTCGGTGGGGGAAGGATCCCTCTTCCTCACGCATTCGTAGCACGTTGAACAACACCCACACAGGGTCTTACCAACGCCCTGAACAAAACTCAAGAAAGCAACAAAAAGGAAAGAGTACCACTAAACAGTGTCTATCAAACTACTGCAGTAAGTAGAAAAGACACAAGGCGTACCTCTATCCATCCGTGGTGCCTCTGGGTCGACTGCCTCCAGGGCATGCAGTTGTCCTCGCCCTCGACCACCAGCTCCCTGAGCTTGGCGTGGACCACTTGGGGGTGTGGGTGGTGGCAACTGGTACTGCCTACCACCGCCTCCCACTACACCAGCTCTGCTGCCACATCCGCCACCCTGTGGACATCCTTGCTTGAGACGCTGCCTCTGCCAAGGCGGTCCATCGACCGGCTCCCTCTCAGCAGCACGTTGGGTCGGACAATCTCTAGCAAGATGTCCCCGACCATCGCAAGCATAACACCACCTTTCCTGCGGCTGACCAAAACTAGCATGCGAGCCCTATGAGCCTTGAGGCTCAGATCCTCCATCCTGGGGTCGCCTCCTGAAATGTCGACCACGTCCTGACCCCTGAGTCTGTCATCGGCTACCAGATGCCGATCTGACTGAAAAAGTCTCATCCCTCGAGTGCCCAGCACTAACAGGGTGAATCTGCTCAGCCAGAAAACTCTCCACCATCAACGCTCGCTCCAACACTCTAGCATAGGTGGGCAGGCACAAGGAAACCACACCTGCTCGGATGTCCCTGCGTAAACCCTACTCGAAGGTCCAAGCCCTAAAGAATGGGTCTCGAACCATATCTAGGGAGTAGCGCGATAGGTCTGTAAACCTCGCTGAGTACTCTGACACAGTCAGTCCCTCCTGTCGAAGCTGTAGAAGCTATTGAATCCACACTGACCTCAGCGTCACTGGATAGAACTCTTCCCTGAAGAGCCGCTCAAACTCTGCCCACGTGAGCGTCTCCTCGTCATGGGACTGCGTCACCAAACTCCACCATCGCCCGGCAGAACCACGCAGAAGGCTCGCCGCTAGGACCACCATCTGATTTGGAGGAGTCCTCACTTGGTTGAATACCCGGGTGACTGCCTCAAGCCAGTCATCAGCTGCCTGGGAGTTTGGATCACCCCGGAACCTCAGAGGTCGTTGCCACTGGAACTCGTGCAGCGCACTCAGCCTGCGCGCAACCTCGTCCTGCACCGCCGGCACAATTAGCTACTCGACAGGTGGTGGCTCAACTGGCAGACCACCTGGAGGTGCAACCTCAGAACCTGCACCCTACTCCATAGCCTCTGCACGGGGCGGATCGTCACAACAATCCCGCTGCGGAACCCTCGTTGGTTGTCGTCGTGGAGGAATCCTGAAATACATTCAAGACGCACCACACTCAAAGAGTATATCTGGAGAGCTGACTCAAGAAGGACAAGGAAAACCCAAAAACTCAGTCTTATATGATGCATGTACCATTATGTCCCCGCGACTAGTGTACGAATGTCCTGAGTCAAAAGGCAGGTTATCAGAGTCCTGGTGTATGGATACGTCGGCCGCCGCACCAACACTAGAGTCTCTAGCCTGAAAGCCGAGCTCGAAACACCCTAACACTGCCGCTATGCAACCCAAACCAAACTCATAGCTAGACCAGCTACGCTCTGAGATCCCAAAGGTAGAACCTCCTCTGATACCACTCTATCACGACCCAACCCAACGGGGCTCGAGCAGCGACTCCCCAAGCCCGCCTCCAATAGGCCAGGGGCTGGCGACCAGCGCCGAGTAGGCTATCACACACATGGGAGGCATTAGCCTAAGGTACCTGTACACACACACCCACAAACACCTCCATGCAACAGTACAGAGATATAGAAACTGAAAAGTAAAAGCATGCATACAATCTATCCCAAACCAGAGTGCAACAGCAAAAGTACAAAAGGCAAAACAGGGCCCACCAAAAGAAAACTACAAAGTGCGTCCAACCTGCTCTGAAGAAGGGGAACGCTGCCACAAACACCCGCCGGAAAGCTCCCTCGGCACAGCTCCGGTAAACACCCCGGTCAACTCGCTCACTAAGCTCTGCCTGCTCCGGGTCCTCCTGGGACTCCGTCAAAAGGCTTGTGGTCTGCATAAGACACAAACATGTGCGGGCAAAGCCCGTGCAGGGGTGAGTATAAACATACTCAGTAGGCACCCCAAAAACCCAAAACCCAAGGGAGCAACTAAAGGGCAACATTCCGCTCAACCCAGCCAGAGGGAACCCAGACGAGAGAGAAACTCCATCTCGTGACCATCCTTGGCTAAACATAACTAGTCAGTTCAGCTCAGGTGTATGCCCATACATACACCTTGAACAATCCAGATATAACCAGCTCACGCAACAACGCCACAAGAGGCACCGACCTCGTCACCAGCAACTGTCCACAACCAGGAGAGTACACCGCACGAACATTGTCATCCCAGATGACACTCATCTGAGAGATACACTCCATTAGGTCCCAAACAAACATCTCAGACGCTCACCCGAGAGACCACGCTCGCTGGATAACATCACTGAGGAAACATCACTGAGGAAACATCACTGAAACAACATAACCACCAAACTCCTCGGATAGGGGATCGCCGCTAGGGTCCGCTAGGGGATACCAAGACCCACTCTGGTATACGTAGCTCACAGATAGGGGATCACTCCCAGGGTCTGCTGGGGGATACCACGACCCGATCTGGCATACGTAGTTCTCACAGATAGGGGATCACTCCCAGGGTCCGCTGGGGGATACCACAACCCGATCTGGTGCTCGACAGAAGCTTCACACTCAGATAGAGGATCATCGTCCATATAAAGATGGTCACGATGATACCGGAACCCTATCTGGTATAACCCGGGATGTAGTGGATCGAACCGACGATGCCGCAACCCAACCAAAACCACGTGCTGAGTAGGGGATCGCATAACCAACAATACCGCAACCCTACCGACACCAAGCGCTGAGTAGGGGATCGTATAACCAATGATACTGCAACCCTACTATAAACATCATGCTGAGTAGGGGATCGTAAACCCGACGATGCCACAACCCTACTTTGCACGACCCACCGCGTAGGGGGTCATATTCCCGATGATGCCACAAACCCTACGGGGTTAACCTGCTAGATAGGGGATCGTCGCCCATGAATAAGCGGTCACAGCAATACCAAGAACCCGATCTAGGGTAAAGATGCTAGAGGATCCGCTCTGGGCCCACCGGAGGGATGCCACAACTCTAACAGTTTAAACATCCCATCGAGAGGATCACAAACCCATACGAAGGATGTGATGCCACATGAACCCTCGTAGGAATGAACCAAGGGAGAACCCTCAACCACTGCTGGTCCAAACGTTGCTAACCCGAGCGACCCGCCACAATGCCACACTACGCACCTCCTAGGCCAAAACCTAGGCCACCATCGGGTTCCACGCGGAAAAACACGCAGGATAGGCTGTTTACTCACCCGAAACGGAGCACCGGTGAAAAAGGCACTATTCACCATAGCTAGCTCGTGCGGGTCCCACACAACGATCCCGAAACTCATCGAGCGGACCATACCACAGCGATCCCCTCGGAAAAACAAGCGGAATCGACTACTCGCTCCTCTGAAACGGACACCCGGTGAAAAAGGCACTATTCACCGAAGCCCAGCTCGGGTGGGGCCCACGCCTGGATCCCGAAACACATCGAACGGATCGCACCATTGCGATCCTCTCGGAAAAACACACAGGATCGACTAATCATCCGCCAAAATCGGACTCTTGGTGCAAAAGCTGTGTTTCTCTGCAAACGTCAATACACGGCCTCGTGGGGCCCGCACCCCATACTCGGTCCCAACACTCGGAAACCATCTCAAAAAGTCCGTCGTACCATCAGGGTCTCAACGCCACTGACGGCACGTTAATCGGACGCTCCGGGTAGAAGTTACAACGGCCCGAAGTCGTAAAATAATAGAATATTATTATTTTATACGACGTTTCTAACTCCCGGGCCACGATCCCAAACCATAAAATTCTCAAAGTTAGTTTAAAAAGTCTGTCTCGACGCAAGTAGCGCATCGCCGCAAACGGCTCGCAAATTGGAGTTACGGTTTGCGAGTTACTGGGGTTTAAAGAACCCCCGGAAAATCTTGGCCGGACCACCGCCAGCCTCGCCGGAAACCTCCGCGCCGCCGCCGGATTCCGCCGCGCCGCCGCCGCCACTGCCAGATTCCACCGTACCTCCACCGCACTGCCGCCGCACCTCGTCGGATTCCGCCATGGCCGCCGCGGGTCCCGGAAAACCGGGTTTTTGCCGGAAAACTTCCAGGAGCCACGGGGAGCACCCCGGTGCTCCAAATTCAGATCCGAAAAAAGTTTCGGAAAGCTCGGGACCCGAACTACCCAACCCTTATGACTATTTGAAGAATAATAACGCATAAACGGGATCCGGGATTTTCAAAACGTAAAACGCCTACCTGTTGGCGGATCGCCGACGCTTTGGATGCAGAACGGCGCTCGCGACGCCCAGAAGCTGGATCCGCAGACGAACGACGCTGAATTCGGACTCCCGGAGCTCGATTTGGTGAAGAAACGAAGGTCGGGAGGGGTGGTTTCCGCTGCCTGCGCATGGATGGGAGAGGGATGAAATGAAATTGTTTTTTATTTAAAAACATTCATTTAAAACAGCTCCCCCGACTCCGCGCCCGACGCAGACAAAGTTAAGGTCACCCCTAGGGTAAACACGTCGTTCTGAACGCAACGGCGGACTCGGATTTGCGATCCGAGACTCAGTTCAGAAGTTATTCGAGCCGACGCTCATAAATGAACTTTTCTACTTATTAAAGAAAACCCCACTGGTGGCGTTTCTCACCGCAGGCCCGCGCCCGCAAAGTTTACACCCCGCCTAGGGTAAACGACACGTTACAGACACAACCGTGCCATCAGATTTCCGTTATGAGCTACCTTTTAGGAGATATCACACCCTCGCCACGTGCATAGTATAAAAATACTTAATATTTTTATAAAATTAATTCCGGGCACACCGGGCCTCGAAATCGCACGCCGTCTTCGCGCCTAGCTCTGGAATTATTCCTAGAAATATTCCAAAGTCTGACGGGACCAAAAACCCAAGTCGCTAAAGTTTTACTTATGTTGTAGACGTAATCATCATGTACTTTTATTTTTCCTTTACTATGTTTTCATTATTCCTTTTATATTTTTCTTCCGTGAATTCTATTCACTGATCTATAAATAACTTTGTTAATATTTCAATTATTATTTTCAGTTTACTTCATTTTTAGTTTAGTCGTTATTCAGTGTCTTACTTTTTTATTTGTATGATAATGTTTTGAATTTATTCAGAATAATATTTCTCTATAAATTTGTAATTCAATTTCAGTTTATTAATATTATAAAAAAGTTAGATTTATCTTTGTAATAAAATCATTTGGTTGAAGCAATTAAAATTATTAATTCCATTTATTATTTTCATTCATATGTTTTTCTATTGCATGTTATTAGTTTGTACTGAATTAAGTCATAATTAAGAAGGGACTAGAAAGTTTTATGAGTTATCTAATGGAACTATATCTAGGTATTTTCAATCACCATCTATGGTTTTTTATTTTCCATCTATGGATATTTATTTTCTATATATTTTTTTCAGTTTACAATGATATTTACAATGGGACATGATGAAGGATTTCATGAATTTAAAGACTCTTCCACGTTACAAGATGTAGCTCTGAACCTTGTATAGGATGAGCATCCAAAATTCACTACTTTGTAGGTTCTTCCTACACAGGTTGATCACCCACATGCTGATGATAATTTGGAGTGGGTTTATCCACCTCACTTCAACGACTTAATGAAAAAGTATTATATTTCTTTTGGAAAGGCCTCAGATAAGGAGTGTGAGATTTCATGGGAAAAGAAATCTAGCACCATACCTCTAGTGGAGTAGGAATGGGAGAGACCCACTAAGGGACTTATCCAAGAAGTGCAAAAATGGTTTTTCTCGCAACTTGAAGTCATTTACCCAGCAATGGATCTATATGTATTTGGATTTAATGACTAATTATCACTTTAAAAGTTGTTAGAAATTAATATTAAACATGGTTTCTGATCAAATATAAGGATGGATTTTAGGGATCTATCCTAGAAATATAGGATCTGCTCCATTTCAGAGGATTTATATGACTCTTCATTGGATGAAGATTATGAGAACCCAAAAACGGTCAATATCAGGTGGAGAGGATAATAACCAAAAGGTGGAGGAAGGTTTCTAAAAAATATAGCTTCTAGGGGGTCTCATAGAAGTTGAACCTCTTTGTTTAGTTGTTTTATTTGGTTGGGTCATGTTATTATTTTTCTAATCTATCCTCTTTGTATGCTTTAATTTTTATTAACAAATTTGGGGTCATGGATTTGGTCTCCAAATCCAGTGATAATCTTTCCTTGGTATTTATCTATAAAATTATAAGTCACTTTTATTTTATTAACATTATAAAAAACATGTTTGTCTTTATTTTTAATAAAATCATTTGGTTGAAGGAATTAACATTCTTTAGGCCTTTTATGATTTTCTTTCATATGTTTTTCTCTTATAGGTTATTACGCTGTGTTAAATTAAATCATAATTGGGAAGGGACTTGAACATTTTCTAAGGTAATTAAAATTATTTTTTACTTTTATTCTTTTATTTCATATATTTTTCACTTGCAGGTTATTAGGTTATGAAAAATTAAAGCATAATCAAGAAGTGAGATGAAAGTTTTCTGAGATAACTATTCTGATTCCCTTTTATTAATTTACTCAAAAGTGTTTCAAACTCTTAAATAGTTAAAGTTAGAGATCATTTAAAATCTTATATTATGCTATCATGTCAAAGAAATTAAAATTCCTTATTCCTTTTATGCCAATTAAATTTTTTTATGCCTTTTAGGATTTTCTTTCAAATTAATTTTCTTGAATTATTGTCATTGATCAATAACTAACTTTGTTCAAATTGGAATTTTAGTTTTCTTATGTTTAAATTTTCAGTTAAGATGGAATCCCATAGGTATTACAATGAATTTCACTAAACCATCAATGATCTTCCAAATAGTATACCAATGATCATTCCTTCTAATTTAGTTATTTTATTTTTATTCAACTAGTTTCAAATTTAAGAAAAGAAATATCTTGATAATATCAACCAAGATCCCTTAAATTAGGTAATCCTTACATTTTACGTTCCAATCCTACCATAACCCCCTCCAAAAAAACTGTACCCCTATTGGGATATAAATGGAAGAAGATAGATAATGACACCTGAGTCCTGCCTCCAGTAGGCCCCGGGTTGGCGACTATCACCGAGGGTATAATAAACACACATATGGGTGGCATTACCCTCTAAGAGAACACATATCAAAGAGAGTGATAATATATAAACCAAAAAACTCCTAATCCGACCAAAAATTAAAATAAACCCAAGTTCACAAATGTAATGTCATGTAAGAACTACTACAACTGAAAGGGAAAACTGTAAGTACCAAAAGAAAGGTAAAAACGATAGCGACCACGAAGCCCAAACAGCTCCTGCAATCTATAAGCTAGTAGTAACCAGCCTGATATCTAACCATCTCTAATTGACATGAAAAATATTTTATATATATGTAGGGTGAGTATAACAGTATGCTCAGTAGGATCCTCCTTAGAGCCTCTCGTGAAAAAGTAAAGAAATCATGCTAAAGCACAGTGAGTAATAAGTGAAACGAACTCATCACCTAAATATGTATACTAAGTTCCCAACCTCACCATGGCTACTCTCACCAAGTATCGCATACAAGAGAATATTATATAATAAAGAATATCAAGGTTACCCCACTACCACTTTCCCACTAGTTTTCTGCTTTTCCCCAACGTCGCATGTCCTGAGCATCTCTCTCCAAAAAGGCTAGCCTGGAGACACTTAGGCAAAGCATCACAACATGAATCTCATTAAATACACCACCATGTACACATACCCCAAAGTAACCAGGTAGTTTTTGGGATCTACCAAAACTCGTACAATTTATATCAAACATCATGTATTATACCACAAGCCATCACAGCCCATACACCGAGTAAGGATCCTCAAGCCATCAAATCCCATACATGTTTTACCTATAGTAACCCTTAAGAAACTATATCTAAAATATATGTGAATGAAATAACCACAAGATATTACAACCCTATACACACATATATGGGGAAAAATAATTGTCACATATACCAGCACAAGTAACTACCAAGAGAAGAGAGTGGGGCTAAAGGGTGTAGTCAGTCATCCATCCTCCCACTAGGATGTTGGGGAAAACACCCCCCCCCCCCCAGGGCTTAGAATCCTCAGGGTGTCAGTTTCCTTAAATGATAGGGTGGAGTAGAATATAGAAACACAAAATGTACAGGATATGTTATAGCTTACAGCCACACTATGGGCATAACCTAGTCTTAGACTCAAATGAAGCTAATTTCTCTCAGACTTTCAGCTTCCAATATTAAGACTAGATATCCTATAATCACACAACCATTTAAAGGTATAAATTAAGTTATTATATCCTTTATTATCAGTTTCACTTTATGTTAATTAATTATTTAACCATTAATTAACCATTAGAATTTCCCACATCACATTACATTAACATTAGTATTACAATAAAGTATCATTCCCTCCAAGCATAACCAAACCGAGTCCACAGCTTCTCAGAATCACAACCGCAGCATTGCATCCCAGCAAGCTCTAACCCCATGGTTTAAACAATTATTCATTTATTAACAACATTACCACTTTTAATATATCCATGTTTCCAAGTATTCTAGGAAAACATCCTAAGCTACTAAACACAAGGGGATAAAAAAGGTGAATATATAAACTACCTATCAAGTCTTTTCTCCCTATAGAAGGAGCGTAGACCCATCCATCCTTGAGAATATAAACACGGAAAAGCACGTGGTATACCTTGTGAATATTTGCCTCTTTTTGAAGGAGAGTAAGTAAAACTATCTACCCCAAGTTGTGTGGAAAGTAAATCCAATGAACAATTAATAGATTCAACAAGAATCCAACTTACACATCAATGATTAATCCCAACTTCAACTCATTCCATCATCTCTGGTGTCTTCCCCGACACGACATGCATAAATCGATGCACCTCGCCACTCTAAGCATCAACTGCTACCACAAAAACCATGACTACCTGCCCCATGTACCACAAAATCCCTTGAGGCTCATCCATCCCAAGATCATGTCACATTTAGGCCTCCCTTCCCCACATATCATAAGTATTTTATCCAGATAACATCACAAGAAGCAAGAAGAAACATAGCAATGGGATCTCGGTCCTAAAACAAGGCATCCATCATTCACACACAACGAGCTCTCATGACTCCAAAATATAAGGCACTTTGCCTTTACAAGAAAGTGGGAAACTCAGGCCCCACAAAGGAAATATCTTTATCACAAAACTAGTTCTTATTCTATCTTGAATTAACCAATTCATTGTTCACAGGTTCCAACTATGGGAAACCTACGAAACAAGCTATCATAAATTAATTAAACAATTATTTTAAATTTCCTTTAATTTTTTTATCAACAAGAATCAACATTCTTACAGTTTATTAACCAATTTAAATTAAACATACATATCTATATCAATTTTATTAACATCAAATTACAAAACAACAATCGGATTCATTAAACATGACTCTTTAACCAATTAGCTAATTAATTATCAATTAATTCTAGCTTTACATTCTTTACCAATTTCCATCGAGAAAGACATGTTAAATCAAAAAAAATCATAGATATAACACAATCTAGAAAATCAAGAGGCAAATTGATATCACGGTATAAATAAACAACATTTCTATGTGATTGATACCAATTCTTTAACCCAGTTCAAATATTTATTAGGTCAATTCCATTGGGATCCAAGGGATAAATCATTCTATCTCTATGATTTAATGAAAATAAATAGAGATGCGGTGAATCCCATACCTCAAAAGTTCATTGATTTTCTTCGCATGAGAATTAATCAAAGCAAAAAATCATGATCACCTCTCCCGCAATAACTACATCCACCTGAGGACACCGTAGCACAACCGCACCAAATAACCACCAAGAAAACTCCATTAAAACCATAGAGATCATGATCCATAACATGGAAAAGATAAATGGGAGGAAACAGATTGAAGAAACCACAAGAACTGAGGTATATCATACCCTATATCAAATATGGATCAATACATATTGAAGGAGGGATCTAGGGATCGTTCCTTGATTAAGGAATCCTCAAAACGCTAACGAGAGGGTTATTTGGTCACTTAGGGTCTAGGGAGATCTATTGAAACTATAGGTTTTGATAAAAATTGAGTGGTTGAAAACATTCAAAACATACAGCATTAGGGTATTACATGACATGTAATCCCCTTTCACTATGTGTAATGCACTGAGGTCGAGTTTCGCCAAAAATTGCATCGCCTCTCGATTTTATTTTATTTTTCAAACCTCTAAGTAATTAGTTCAATGAATCTTTCTTTTATGCTATGTAAAAGTCTTAATGTAATGAATATTTCCAGGACAAACCATGAAAGGGGATTTCAAGTCATGTAATACAATTACAGGACCTGTAATCCCCCCTTTCCAGCTTTAACTTAACAAAACTTCTTCTGAGCCACCTCTAAGCACTTCGATCTTCAAAAGCATGAAAAGGGTTGATCCATGTAGATCATGGACCGTATATAAAATACCTCACAAAACATTATCATCCTCGAGAATCCAAAACAAACCCAGAGAGGAAACAGAAAGGGGTCATCCAAACAGCCACCCCATGAGAAACCTCTCAAAACTTTCACCACCACAGGAGCTCACCACCTCACTAGAGGAACAAGTGAAAAACTATGAAATAACCAAAACCAGCTCTTAAATACTCTACCAGGGGATAAACCTCGTAAAATAGAGTAAGAAACAATAAGAAATAATAGAAATCCATTTCATAAATGTAAAGGGTCAACAACCACCAAACGAACAACGTTGAAAGAGAATATCTAAACATAAAACAGATCAGGGTACTGAGTGTGCATCTATAACTCATGTTCCTAGGTACTCTCATCCATGCCACCTTTCCACCACAAGAAACTAACTAAGGGGATATCATGCTCATGCAACACTTTCTCCTTGCGGTCCTGGATCTCTACAGGTCGCTTCTCGATGGTCGTATCATCTTCAACATATATCTCACCCAAATTAATGATATGAGAGTTATCATCAAGATTAAGATAGAGATGTGACATGTGAAAAACATCATGTATCTCGATTATATATGGTGGGAAGTGCTACTCGATACACCATAGCTCTGACACAAGCCAACGCCTTCAAAGGCCCAACAAACCGAGGAGAAAGTTTACTCCCACAACCAAAACTTCACTACCCACGATGGGGAGTAACCTTTAAAAACATGTGATCCCCAATTCCAAAATCCAAAGGTCTACTTCTATGATTGGCATAGGACTTCTGATGATCTTGATCTTCCTTCATCCGCTCGTGAATCACCTGAACCATCTCTGTCGTATTCTGTACCAGTATCGGACCAAGAATTACTGACTCTACGACCCTAGTCCACCATAATGGAGAATAGAAAGTTCATCCATACAAGTATTTAAATGGTTATATACTAATAGTGGAGTATAAACTATTTTTGTAAGAAAACTCTACCAAGGGCAGTTGCCTCATCCACGAGCCTCCAAAATCTAGGATACAAGAGTGCAACAAGTATTCAAGAGTCTGAATGGTCTGTTCTATCTGTCCGTCCTTTTGTGGATAAAAATTAGTGTTGAGGTGTAGATGAGAACCAGAAGCATGTTGGATATCTCTCCATACCCTAGAGGTAAAATGAGGATCTCAATCAGAAATGATCGTCCTCAAAACTCCGTGGAGCCTCCCCCCTCCTCTAGATACTACCTCGACAAAACCTCCACTAATCTAAACTCCTTGATCACTATAAAGTGGGATGATTTCATTAAACATTCCACTACCACCCATATATCATTAGAGACTCCCTAAGATCAAGTTGAACTAGTAACAAAGTCCATCGAGATATCCTCACACTTCCACTGAGTAACATCTAACAGCTAGAGCAAACCACCCAAAACACGGTGCTCGGCCTTCACCTTCTGGTAGACCAAACATTGAGACACAAACTCTGTAATCGCATGATTCAACCTAGTCTGCCAAAACTAACTTCTCAAGGCTCAGTATATCTTCATCACACCAAGATATACCACTAAAGGATTAATATGGAACTCTTTGAGAACCATCTCACACATCTCCAAAGGAACGAAAATCCTTCCCCAAAACAACACTCAATGTTATTTATCTTTAGACCAACCATCAGGAGCCTCACCACAAACAACTCGGTCTCCCCATACCGCCACCTCAAGATCCCCCAACTAGGACTCTTCTACTTGCTGCACCAGAGGGTGACTATACCATCATCTAAAAAAGGCAACCTCTACCCTCGACTTCTCACATGTCTAGATGTAATTCTGGAAGATCTTCTATTACTCTCTTGGAATCACCTAATTTTTTCACTTCATCACTGTATGAATTCTTGCTCGACACATTGATGACAACATTTCACTTCCCAGGTGTATATAAAATCTCAAATTCATAATCCCGTAAGAACTCCATCCACCAATGATGGCGCAAGTTCAATTCATGCTAAGAGAAAACATACCTCAATCTTTTATGATTAGTGAAGACCATAAAGCGCTCACCAGTGTGGTAATGTCTCCACAACTTCATGGAAAACACCACTACCACTAACTTGAGATCGTGGGTGGCATAGTTACATTTGTGGGGATGCAACTACTGATACCCATAAGAAATGATCAATATCTACTACATCATAACATAGACTAATCCTATATGTGAAGCATCACATAAAACCTCAAACTAAACTCCTTCCACTGGAAGATAGAAAACTGGAGCACTAACCAACTTCTCCCCCAGATACTTGAAAGCTACCTGACAGTGATCAGTCCACAAGAACGCTTGATCCTTTCTATTAAATTCTATCAAAGGAGTCGCAACCTGAGAGAAATCAGCTATGAACCTACTATAATAGAGTAAAATACCAAGGAAAATTCACACCTCTACCACTGTCTTAGGGGATTCCAAGACACAAATTCTTATACATTTGATGAATCCACATCTAATCCCTGTTGGGATACAACATGCCCCAAGAAACGGACTTCTTGAGACCAAAACTCACACTTCGAGAACTTTCTAAAAAACTTCTATCAATGAAGAACTCCCAAAACAACATGCATATGCTCTACATACTCCTCCTCAGACATGGAGTACATAAGGATGTCGTCAATGAAAACCACCATGAACTTATCTAGGAACTCACAAAACACAACATTCATTAACCCCATGAACACGGCTAAATCATTCTTTACACCAAACGGCATTACAATGAACTCATAATGCCCATGACAGCAATGAAAAGTAGTCTTTAGGATATCCTAATCCTTCACAAGCACTTGATGATATCCTGAATACAAATTAATCTTTGAGAACCAACTTTCACCCTTCAGTTGATCGAATAAATCATCAATCTCCAAAATAGGATAGTGGTTCTTCACAGTCACTCAGTTCAAGTGATGATAATTAACACACAACCGCAAACTATCATCAGCCTTATCCACACACAAAACTGGTTCACCCCATGGTGACACTCTTGGCTGAACAAAACCACACCACAACAAACCATCAAGTTTTATACACATATATCACAATTCAGAAGGCTCCATCCTATAAGGAGACATCAAGATAAGATACACACCTAGTTGTAGCTCAATCCATAACTCGATCTCTCATTGAGGGGGTAACACTAAAACCTCTTCTAAAAATACATCAGGGTACTCTTCTATGACCCTGGGAAATTCCAACTGCTGAACCTCCAATAAACTCAACATTAGCTCAGCCATCAAGGATGACAAGGAAGGAATAAGTCTCAGACCCATCTAAGAGTCTCACTCTCCAATGAACACTACTGGATCTCCATCTGTATCGAAGATTAAAACTTGTATCCTAAAGCAGTCCATGATATCCTGCACTGAATAAAACTCATCCATGTTGAGGATGAAATTATATGGTTGTATTTGTAAACATAGGAAATCTTCCCAAGAGTGGTGTTACCCCAGCACTATCTCACAGTCTCTACATACTTCAAACAAGTCAGTTCAACCTTCAGCTGGTGTAGTCAATGTCAAGGGAAATGGAAGTCTCTCTACCTCAAGTCCCAAATCATGGAAAAGGTCAAGTGATATGAAGGAGTGTGTTTATTCTGAATCATAAAAGGCATGAACCCAAGTAGAAAATAATCAAGAGTACCTCAAATGACATCTGGCTCTCATGGTGCTGGTAGCACTAAAGCATGAACCTAACTACAACCTTCACCATGTCCTCACTAACCCTGCTAGAGACCACCTCCATGGTCGCACTATGATCTATAAGGACAAGGACCATCCCAAGGTTGTCCTCTGCATGCCCCATCTTCTCTCTACTAATCCAAAGCTGGTGCAACCTATTGCTGCTACCTCAGATGGAACTGCCTCAATGGAGGAACCTAGAGTAGAACACATAGCACACACTGACAACTCAAAAAGGTCAAGAACTCATGTTGTTGATGATCTATTCCTTCATAAGAAAAGAAAGTGCCTCATTCCTTAGCATAGGACTGAGAGTCTCTTCCCAAAGAGAAATAAGACATTGAGGGCTAGGACCTACCCTCGACCGAATGGAAACTCTTCTTCCCTAAAAGACTAGAACGTCGGACCACATCTTTAATCCATGAGGAATATTAAAGACTCTTCTCTCATGATGATCTGGTTCTATCTAACATCCTTCCGATGACCTCTACTCTTCCTAGAACCTCAAGAAACGTATTCATCATAAACAGGGTGACCTGGAGCTAGATATCTAGATGAAAAGTCTCCTCAAAATTCCTATCCCTATCCTCCTCATCTAGAAATAGGTATGAAGCATATCGTAGAAGGTTTCTGAAATGGATCTCAAACTCTCGCACACTAGAGCTCCCCTACCTAAGGGTAAGAAGATCCTAGTGATTGGCCACCTTTGCGGTCGAAGAAAGGAAATCAGGTCTGAACTAGTCTTGGGACTCCTCCCATGAGACTGCCAACTCCTCACGATCTCTGATGAATAAGAACCACCACTGCCTCAATGACCCACACAGCATCATCACAGCCAATGATACCCAGTTCTCTTTCCTATCACGAATCGAACTCAAGGCTATCTCAACCTCATCCAACCAGTCTTCCATGGATGAATCTAAAATGGAGCCCTCATAGTTCTATAGAATATGGCACTGAAACTCTCAGTGTGTCTTCCTCCAAGTGTCATCTTCATCAACCACTACTCTACGTCGATCTGCTAGCACAACCTACTGAACATCTTCTGCATGAATCTAATGAGGATGTTGACTTGGATCCATATCTATAAAAGAAAAAACAATTAGAGATCCTAAACCTGGAATATGGAATATTTTAGTATTAATTAATTGTTTTCCTTTATTCATTTTAGGTAAACTTATCCCAAGGTATACCCATTCAAACATAAACGTAAATAAGAATGATGCATGATTCTTTCCTAGGTATCTACCCTATAACTAGTATCACTTAATCTAGTAGCCACTATAATCTTAAAGGTTCATGCGTCATATCATAGAGGGACCTAAATACCCATGTCTCAGTCAGTCTCTTGTGTTTACAGTTCTTACTAAACTTAGGTGACATTGTTTCCCTACCAACCCATGCAACCTCACCTGTGCCTAACTCGAAACTCAATATTATTCCTCAACCAGACCACTGATACCACTTTTCCATGACCCTCTCCCCACAAAGTTCACCCATCGTGGTTCATAAATGGAAGAAAATAGATAATGACACCTGAGTTCCACCTCCAGTAGGCCCCGAGTTGGAAACTAGCACCGAGGGTATAATAAACACAAAAATGGGAAGAATTATCCTCTAAGAAAACACATACAAAATAAAGAGATAATATAGGCACTAACAAACTCTAACTCAAACCATAAATTATAAGAAACAAAAGTTCACATATGTAATGTCATGCAAGAACTACTACAACTGAAAGGGAAAACTGCACGTACCAAAACAAAAGGTAAATATGGTAGTGACCACGTAACCCAAATAGATCCTACAACCCACAAGATAGTAGTAACTAGATTGATCTCCAAACTAATCCAACTTACCTGAAAAATAGTTTATATATACATAGGGTGAGTATAACAGTGTACTCAGTAGGTTCCTCCCTAGAGCCTCTCGTGAAAAAGTAAAGAAAGCATTCTAAAGCACAGTGAACAATAAGTGAAACTAACTCATCACCTAAATATGTATACTAAGTTCCCAACCACCCCATGACTACTCTCACCAAGTATTGCATAAAAGATCACATTATATAATAAATAATATCAAGGGTACCCTACTACCACTTCCCAACTAGTTTTCCTTTTTTTCCCAACATAGCATGTCCTAAGCATCTCTCACCAAAAAAGCTAGCCTGAAGATACCTGGGTGATGCACCACAATATACACCTTATGAAATACACCACCATGTCCACATACCCCAAAGTAACTAAGTAGTTTTTAGGAGCCAAGATAGCTCATACAATGTATATCAAATGTCAGGTATTATACCTCAGGCTATCACATCCCATACACCAAGTAAGGATCCTCAAGCCATCATAGATCATACACATTATACCTATAGTAGCCCTTATAAAACTATATCCAGAATATATGTGTGTGAAATAAACACAAGACATTAAATCCTTATACCCACATATATGGAGAAAAATAACCATTGTGCATACCAGCATAAGTAACTTCCAAGATAAGAGAGTGAGGCCAAAGGGGGCAGTCAGTCATCTATCCTCCCACTGGGATGTTAGTGAAAACATCCCCCCCCCCATGGCTCATAATCACTAGGGTGTTAGTTTCCCTAACCGATAGAGTGTAGTAGCATATAGAAACATAAAAAATACATGACATATTATAGTTCACAACTACACTAATTTCATAAACTAGTATTAGACTCAACTAGAGATAACACCTCTTAGAATCCCAGCTAACACTGCTAAGACTAGATATCCTATAAGCACACAACCATTTAAAGAGCTATATTAAGTTATTTTATCCCTTTTTATTAGTTGTAATTTATGTTAATTAATTATTTAACCATTAATTAACCATTATCATTTCCCACATAAAATTCCATTAACATTAGTATTACAACAAAGTCCCATGCCCTCTAGGAGTAAGCAAACCAAATCCATGGATTCTCAGAATCACAACCTCATCATTGCATCCAAGCAAGCTCCAACCCCATGGGTTAAACAATTATTCATTTATTAACAACATTTCCACTTTCCATATTTCCATGTTTCTAGGTTTTCTAGGAAAACATCCTAAGCTAACAAACACAAGGGGATCAACACGGTGAGTAGATAAACTACCCATAAAGTATTTCCCACCTATAAAAGGATCATAGACCCATCCATCCTTGAGAAGATAAACATAGAAATCATGTGTCATACCCTGTGCATCTTTGCATATTTTGAAAGGAGAGTAAGCAAAACCATATTCCTCAAGAAATGGGGAAAGTAATGCAGATAAACAAATAATTAATTCAATAAGAATCCAACTTCCACATCAACATGTAAGACTAGATTCGGCCTATTCCATCATCTCTGGTGTCCTCCCAGACACCACATGAATAAACTAATGAATCTCACCACTCTATGAGTCAACTGTTACCATAACAACTAGGACTCACTACCCCATGTACCACAACAGCCCTCCAAGCTCATCCATCCCAAGCTCACATCACATCAAAGCCTCTCTGCCTCACATAACACAAGTCTCATATCCAGAGAACATCATAATCATTAATAAAAAACATAGAAATGGGCTCTGGGCCCTAAAATAAGGCATCCTGCCTTCACACACAACAATATCTCATTACTCCAAAGCATAAGGAACTTGGCCTTTATAATAAAGAAGGAAACTTAGGCCCTAAAAAGTTATTATATTTATCACACAACCAGTTCTTATTCTATCTTGAATTAACTAATTCATTATTCACAGGTTCCAATTACCAGAAACCTAAGCAACAAGCTATCACAGGCTATCAAAAAATAATTAAACAATTATTTTACCATTACTTTAACTCCTTTATCAATAATAATTGACATACTTTAGTTTTATTAACCCATTTCAATTAATAATTAATATCTACATCAATTTTATTAACATAAAATTACAATAATAACAACCAGATTCATTAAACATGCCTCTTTAACCAATTAGCCAGTTAAATATCAATTAATTATGAATTTATGTTCTTTACCAATTTCTTTCAAGAAAAACATTACAAATCAAGAAAATCATAGATATCACACTATCTAGAAATTCAAGAGGCAAACCTTTATCATGGTATAAAGCAAAAACATCGTTATGCGATCGATACTAATTCTTTAATCCAGTTCAAATATTTATTAGGTCAATTCCATTGCAATCCTAGGGTTAAATCATGTTAGATCTACAATTTAATGTAAATAAACAAAGAATCAGTGAATCACCTACCTCAAAAGGTAATTTAAGTTCTTCACACAAGATAGGATCAAAGCAATGGATCATGATCACCTCTCCCACAAAAATTGTATCCACTCGAGGATGCCACGGAACAACCGCACCAACAAACCACCAAGAAAACTCCATTAGAACCATGGAGATCATGATCCATCATATGGAAAATAGAAATAGTTGTAAATAGATCAAAGAAACCATAATAACTGAAGTAGATCATACCTTATATTGAAGAAGGATCGCTACAGATCGAAGGAGGGAGATAGGGATTGTTCCTTGAAAAAGGAATCCCAAAAATGTTGAAGAGAGGATCATTTGGTCTTCTAGGGTTGAGGTAGATCCACTGCATCTGTAGGTTTTGACAAAAACTAAGTGGATGGAAAATAATTAAAACATACAGCATCAGGGTATCACATGACGTGAAATCCCCTTTCACATCGTGTAAAGCGTTGAGGTCGAGTTCCGATGAAAAATGCATCGCCTCTCAATTTTATATTATTTTTCAAAAACCAAAGTATTTCACACCATGAATCATTCTTTCACATTGTGTAAAATTCTACACGTTGTGAAGCTTTTCTGAACAACCCCTGAAACAGGAGTTCATGTCATGTAAAATAGTTACATGACGTGTAGTCCCCCCCCCACTCTAACTTTTACTTAACCAAACTTATCCAAACATATTCTGAGCCACCTCCAAGCACTTAGATCTTCAAAAACATGCAAATGGTTGATCCACATAGATCTAGACCCTTAAAAATACCCTTTCTCATTAATCCATACATTAGATATGTTATTCTCCTAATTGATATGTTTTCCTCAATTCATTAGGTATTACTGATGTGTAGTCTCACCCGAATTCTATCCCCTTTACCTAAAAACCCACTCACATCAATCCATAGATTCAATAGGTATTTACTTACACTCTCCTAACCTATTTATTTTTTATTTCTCTTTGGTTTTCATTTTAGTCTCTGTAAATGGATGGTTTACATCGATCATATTTGGTAAAAGTTTATAGATAAGTCCCTAAATATTATTATTTTTTTGGTAATTTTATTCCTTTTAACATGGTTGGAAATGTGTTTTCTTATGTTTTTTCCAAGACCCGTCCCCTGGGGTCCATGTCGTGACTGCCCCAAGCCTGACTTCTATAGGCCAGGGGCTGGCGACTAGCACTGAGAAGGCATATCCCAAAAAGGGAATTCATTGCCTTTAAACCTATACACACACACACCGCACAAAATATGGAAAGTTAAACACTAATTAAACCACAATTTTCAATGAGACAACTACTAAAAGTACATTACAAAGTGAAAAAGTAAAAAGGGTCTAGAATACAATCCCAAAACCACAAAGGAAAGTATAGCTACCAATATCCATATACTCAAACCCTACCTGAAGGGTGGGTGGGGGTAAAATTATCTATAGATATAGAAGTACATATCATTCATCCCGTATCACTAGGAACCACCTGGTCCTGCACCACCAATGTCTCATTTGAAGCATTGATCACCTACACGAGACACGACACGTGTGGGAGAAGACTATGAAAATGTGAGTAACACAATACTCAGTAGGGACCATAAACCACAAAGTAAATACCACAAATCAAGGCCACGCATCAAAATCACACAGAAAGATCACATAGCAAGACCGCAAGGCAAAGACAGTTCACACCAAGTATAACTCAAAGTATAGAAAGTAATATTTTCAATCGTAAAGCTAAAACATCTTGTACTGCTGAGCGACTCATCTCTGATTATCCATTGTGGTCTGCTCAGCTATTGTACCACTGAGGTCTTCTTGGTTATTGGACCACTGAGGTACGCTCAGCTACTGGACCACTAAGGTCCTCTCATCTACTAGACCACTAAATTATGCTCGTATGTTGGACCACTAAGGTCTGCTCGTTTGCTGGACCACTGATGTTCGCTCAGCTACTGGACCACTCGGGTTCTCTTCTCTGCTAGACCACTAAGGTATGCTCATATACTGGACCACTGAGGTCTGCTCGTCTGTTGTACCACTAAGGTCTTCTTGTCTGATAGACCAATGAGGTCCGCTCGTCATATCCTTCGTGTTACAGCCAACTGTAGGATTCTTGCTCTCTAGTGCACTTAACTCCGGGTGATTCTACTCCTCAATCCATTGCTTGTATTTTGACTACCACAAATACTCACTTAGAGTATACTCAAAGGACTTTCACATCTCAAGGGTCTCAACGACGCAGGTAGCGCATCAATCGGATGCCCGGTCTAAAAGATATTGGTGTTTTAGTAAATAAAATTTGGTTGAGTCTGGGTCTGGTCCGACTTAGTCAGACGACCTGACCAATCCGGACTGGGGTCCCATATGAACCAACCGGTTTCAGCCAACCCAACCCGACTCGGTTGGGTTTGGGCCAACTCGGTCAGACTTAGCCTAGTGTCCAGGCCCATTAGACCTTGCTGGGCCCAACCCGGTTTGCCCATGGGTCCAGCCCACCGAGTCACCCAGCAACCCAGTTCTCATCTGGCCCAACCCACACTGGTGAGCTAGTATTCTTCTAGCATGGGCCACCCAGAGGCCCAGTTCGATTCATATTGTCCAGCCTGAATCGGCGAGCCAATTCAGTCCAGGCTAGATGCATGTAGCGTCCGGTTCATCAGCCATGAGGTCAGTCGTTGTTGGCTGCTCCCTTCCATAAGTGGTCCAGCATGACCACGTGCCCAGTTCATCCCCACGGTTAATCCATAGGCTGACCGGTTGAAGCTACACCCCACTGGTGTCTCCCACTGCACTGCCATGGCCTGATCGGACTATGGCTTGCACCACATGGCGCCTCTGATGAGGCTGGGTGGTCGTATCTGCCTACCGCAAGCCGTCGGCCTTCGTGTCGGCGGCCCCTAACACCGTGGCAGCTAGGTGTCTTGGCCTTGTGTTACCTATCTTACCGATGTCGCATCCTTCCTGGTCGTGGCCCTTCCCGCCCGATGCCACCATCTCTCGTGGCCTCCTGCCGCAAAACGATGTGTCGATGCGCCACTGCGGTCCCTTCTGGACTGCGGATACCATTTCCATCAAAATCATTGTGCCACGAAGAATGAGAAAAATTCAATAAAAGGATAGGGGAAGAAGTCACACATAAGAACACCCAAAAACGGATCTGCATCTTTATTCGTATAAACCTGGATGGGTTCTTGTTAGTATGATCATGAAGAACCAAAAATGGTGGAATAATCACTAATATATATATATCCACTTTTTATCACACATCATTAACCCTCCCGTATGAATGATCGATCCACGGATTAACTTGTTCATGAGTTAACTCACATTCATCCTTTAAAATAAAGAATGAGGAAAATCAATTCAAACATTAAAGCAACAAACCTCTACCTAAGAAAGGATATTTCTCGCAGATGATCATTTGTTGTCATCCGTCAATATCCGGTCCCCAATACTCTCTCCAAGGTTGTCTTCACCGACTTTTGATTCATCGTCGTCTGTTGTTGGAGAGGTTTCCTTTATCATTCTTCAGAGGAATTCCAGGGTTGTCGTCAACCCAGAATTCCCTATTTAATTAAAGAAGGAATACATGTACGCATTGTAGCATCACCATGCTAATTCATTAATGTGGTTCATTAATGGGATTCAGCGTCGCCTCATCGCTGCATCGCAGTGCTGACGAGTCGCTGCATAATGAAGAAGAAAATATAATAAAATAACTTTTTAAGTTATTTTATTTTTCTTTTGAAAAGTCTGAAAACTAAATTTTTCCCTCGACTCATTCTGGTCATGGTTATGCCCCTCTTATGGAGAACATATCATTTCGAACTCATCGGTGGTCTCATATTTTTAATTTGAGTTACCGTTTGCGATTTATAAGGATTTGAAAATAAAATACTTTTTATTTAAATTATTTTATGTATGATTACGTCCCAAAAACCAACTTTCACAGTCAGCTCGTGCTGGCCGATGTTAGGCTTCCTCTCACAGAAGCACACCCTCACAACCTCAATGGTACTCTCAGATTTCTCATCCAAGTTATTGTTTATGAGTTATAATGATTTGAAAATAAAATAATATTCATTTGATTATTTTATTTAAGGCCAAAAACTTAGTTCCACTATTGGCCCGCGCCGGCCAATGTAAGCTCTGTTAAGGAAAGAACACCCTCACAAGCTCAACGGTGGTCTCAGATTTTTAATATGAGTCACCATTCGTGAGTTATAATTATTTGAAAGATAAAATAATTTTATTATTTTATTTTATTTCCGGTCATGCCATTTTTAGGTTTTCTCACTGGAGACCCACACTAACTAATATTAAATCATGCCTAGGGTAGACCCACTACTTTGAATGCAATGGTTCCCTCAGATTTCTGATCTAGGAACCTGTTTAAGAGTTATTCAACTTTTTCAGGAAATCTTCTCAAGCGTGCTTTTTAAAACTTAACATTTTTCAATGGATCATTTTAGGAACTTCAGACCTTGTAATCACATTTTGTCTCAAAACCTGGTCTCAAAATAATCCCATTTAATTTTCAAAAAAAATTACATGGAATTTTGGTGTATTACATTACTCCCCCATTTAGGGCTTTACGTCTTCATAAGCCAAAACAAGGGCTAATCAAACAAATGCGGGTATTGAGCACGAATCTGAATCTCCTGCTCCCATGTGTTCTCCTAGAGATTCTCGTGCTGCCAAAAAACATGCACAAGAGGAATCAACCATCCACAAAGGATCCTCTCTTATCAATTATCTATCTCCATCGGGTACTCTGTGAATGTTTCCCCATCGTCAATCTTCAGCTCTCCATGGTCGATTTTCATGAGAAGGGTCGTGCACATATCTCCTCAGCTGAGATATGTGGAAGACGTCATGCATACTCTCTAATTGTGGCAGTAGATCCAAGCAGTACACCACCTCACCCACTCTACGCAGTATCAGAAAAGTTTCGATGAACCTCATAGATAACTTGCCTCTCCAGCCAAATCTCTGTATCCCTTGTCGAGGAGAGAATTATAGGAATATGTGGTCCCCCTCCTGAAACTCTAAGGGTCTCTATTTCTTATCAGCACAGGTCTTTTATCAGATGATTACAGCCTTCATCCACTCTTGGATGACCTTAAATTTCTCAGTGGTCTTCTATATCATCTCTAGACCCATGAGTACTGACTCCCCTGGGTCTTTCTAGCAAAACGGTGACCTATTTGGTCATCTGTACAGTGCCTCAAACGGTGTCATACCGATGGTGGAGCGGTATCTGTTTTTTTATGAAAACTCCACCAGTGTTTGGTGGTCCTCTAAGCTACAACCAAATTCAAGAACACAAGCATGAAGCATGTCCTCCAAGGTTTGTATGGTTCGCTCCATCTGACCATCCATCTATGGGTGAAAGACTATGCTCAAGCACAATTGAGTTCCAAATGCCTCCTGAAATCACTTCCACAACTGGGATGTAAAGAGTGCATCACGATCTGAGACTATCGTAGATGGTACTCCATGGAGTCAAACTATATATTGCACATAGAGGCGTCCTAAGATCTCTACTGAACCCTACTCTCGAATGGGTAGGAAGTGGGCTGACTTGGTGAGTCGGTCTACGATCACCCAGATGGTATCGTGCCCCCTGGACATACGTGGTAAGCCAGTCAGGAATTCCATCAATATCTCATCCCACTTTCAATATAGTACCTCTAGGGGTTGTGTCAAACCTATTAGAACCTGGTGCTTAGCCTTCACTTGCTGACAAGTGAGGCATCTCGAGACAAACTCTACCACTGCCTTCTTCATCCCTGGACACCAGTACTGATGTCAAAGGTCTGGGTACATCTTCTTCAGACCTGGATGTACTTCTAAGGGGGATGTATGTAACTCCCTCAACACCTCCTCTCACAATTCCACCGGTACTATGATGCATCCTCTGAAAAGGATGATGTACTCCCCACTTTCGAATATACATCAGGGGCATGCCATGTGGATATCCGGGCATGTGTAGTCTCACGTCAGGCATCTCTGAGTTGCACCTCACTGACTTACTGTAAGAGTGGAGGGGAAACTACCATCGACTGAAGAAAATATGTCTCCTCACTATCCATAAAGGATATATGAAGTGAGGACAACTAATCTGAGGCCTCATTCAGTAGCTATGAACTCGATCTCTGGTTGGACGCATCTTCCACCACATTCCCCTTCCCAAGGGTATAGACTCTCTAGAAGTTACAGTCCTGGAGGAACTCTAGCCAACGTTCTTGTCTCATATTCAGATCCTTCTGAGAAAATATATACTTGAGACTCTTGTGTTCATATTAGATGATGAATTGTTCACCCATAAGGTAGTGTCACCACATCTTCAGTGCGAAGACTACCGCTTCCAACTCAAGGTTGGGGTGCTCATCAAACTCTATCTTAACTACTAAAAATCCTATAGGTACCTTTCTATCCACATGAAAGGTTACCCCTTTCAACTAATCAAAGTGTTCATTGAACCTTTGGTAGTGGATACTCATTCTACATGGTCACTTCATTAAAGGGTTGGTAATCCACACATAACCTCAAACACTGGGTCTTACTTATACCTTTTTTGCAGGTCCTACACCTGCACCCTAATCTCATGAAGATCTAAAAAATCCATCTAATATATTTATGATGATATTGGTTCTATCTCAAGGTGTAGAATGATGCATAATTCCATCTCCCTACGGGGAGGTAAACCTGGAAACATCTTATAGAGAGATGTCCTCGTACTTCACCACTACTACTGGGAACTGAAAACTCAAAACATCCACTACCACGAGGGTAAGGTTAGCTGGCTCAAGAGTGATCAGCTACACCCTCCTATGAATGAGTTTATCCCATGCTTCCTAGGCTCCCTTTTTCACCAACAAGGAAAACCTCATTCCATTTCTGTAGACATACCGCACCCTTTTTTCCTAAAATAGTCAATCTGGGTATGGACTGTTGATAACCAATCCACACTAAGAATGACGTCGTAAGGCCTCGACGCTACTACCAAGAGGTTCCTACAAAAACTATCACCTAAAGGTTCAGATCACACTATCATTATGAGTGTGATTATTGAGTCTCCTCCCATAGGTATCTCTAGACGTAAGGGTCAAGTCAATGGTTTAACTAGAAACTCTAGGTCTTGAACATGATTTATGACAAGAAGGAATGATTATCACATGTTTCAATTAATAGGGTAGCTAAGATTAGACAAATATTGTACCTCGAATCATTCTTGGATCCCTTGGGTCATATTCCTTGACTACATGTAGCTACCCTTTTCCCTTATCCTCCAGCTCCCTAATCCTCGTGCGGACCACATTGGGGTGGTGGTTGTAACATATAGAAATGTATACCACCTTCTGCTACTCTCCAAGCTCATTTGTCATGCCTACCACCCTACAGATTTATCTATTCATATCACTATCTACTCCCTAGTGGCCCATCCACCATTTCACTATCAACATGATGGGATGGAAAATATTTAGTGAAATGTCCCCTACCATCTTTCAAAAAGCATTACCTATTTCTAGGTCAGCTGGACTCACCCTATGATCCATGAGCTGTAGATCCCCTATCTTGGGGCCTCTTCTCAAAACGTCTCACATGTCAAAGTCTTTGAGATTGATGTCAGCTTTCTGCTTTCCCACTGCTAATATCCACTGGATTTATCTTCTAATCCAAAGAAATTTCAACCACAAAGGTTCTCTCTAGAACCCTATCATAATTAGGAATGCACAGAGAAATAGTGTTGGCTCGGATGTACCTAAACACACCTCACTTGGAGGTCTAAGCCCTGAAGCACTGGTCATATCATATTCATCGAGTATGTGGAAAGGTCAGTATTCCTTGATGAATACTCAACTAATGACATGTTGTCCTTATGAAGTTATAGAATCTCCTGGGAATGCATAAACCATAGCTTTTATGGAAAGATCCCCTTCTCTAAGAAAGGTTATCAATCTCTGAACATGGAAAATTCACCTCATTGTAATATTGAGTAATCTAATCCTCACCATCGCCCTATTGAGCCACATAGAAGGATCACTACTAGGACCACCATCTGATCTAATGGTGTCCTGGCTAGACAGAAAAAAACTCGGTCACCACCTCTATCCAGTCCTTAGCCACCTGTGATTCAGGCTCACCACAGAACCTGAGGGGTCTTTATCGATGAAAAATCATGAAGTGCGCTCATCCCATGCATCTCATTTGATGATAATAAAAGTACCATGTGTTACTCTATAGGTGGTTGTATAGTTGGTACACCACCTTGTGGTGTTGTCTCAGGTACGAACCCCTGTACCCATTTTTTCACCCCGTAGATCATCCTTGTGATCACGTGGTGGAATCCTGACTGGATATCTACATGGAAGAATCTTGAAACAAAACAAGACATACCATGACCAAAAGAGTATACCTGGTGAGATGACTTAAGAAGGACATGGAAAAATCAACCCATTCCTATACGATGCATATACCATTGTTTTTTCCAACAACTAGTGTTTTCATGTACTGAGACAAAAAGAAAAATTCAGGGTCTTGGTGTATGGATACATCGGCCGCCACACCAACACTGGAATCCCTGGCCTGAAATCCAAACCCAAAACACTTAACACTATTAACCTATCAAAAAATTTATAGAATCTTAGTTCTTATGGTAGAACTGAACTCCTCTGATGCCACTTTTTCAGGACCCATCCCCCAGGTCTCGTGTCGTGACTACCCCAAGCCTGCCTTCCATAGGACAGGGGATGGAGACTAACACCAAGAAGGCATATCCCAAAAAGGGAAGGCATTACCTTTAAACCTATACACATGCACACAGAACAAACTGCGGAAAGGTAAACACTAAGTAAACCACAACTGTCACTGAGACAACTACTAAAAGTATAGTACAAACTGAAAAAGTTAAAAGGGGTCAGAATACAAGCCCAAAACTACAAAGGGAAGTACAGATTCCAAGGTCTGTCTGCTCAAACACTACTTAAAGGGTAGGTTGAGAGTATTTGTCTTTATCCATGTAAGTATGTCTTGTCCGTCCTGTATCACTGGGCACCACCTGGTCCCAGACCACTGAGGTCTTTGTCAAAGTGTCAATCACTATCATGAGACATGACACATGCGGGCGAAGACTGTGGAGTGGTTAGTAACACAATACTCAATATGGACCCCAAAACAAAAAGGAAATACCACAATGAAATACCACACAACAAGATCACATAGCAAGATCACACAGCAAGACCACAAGTAAAAGACAACTCACACCAGGTATAACTCAAATTATATAAAATAATATTTTTAGTCATAAAGCTGAAACATCTTGTACTGTTGAGGGACTCATCCCTGATGATCCACTGAGGTCTAATTAGATACTAGACCACTGAGGTCTGCTTGGCAGCTGGACAACTAAGGTCTGCTCAGCTGTTGGACCATTGAGGTCTGCTCCTCTACTGAACCACTAAGGTCCACTCCTCCGTTGGACCACTAAGATCCCCTTGGCTGCTAGAAAACTGAGGCCCACTCATCTACTGGACCATTGATATCTTCTCGTCTATTGGACCACTGAGTTCCAATCGTCATATCCTTCATGTCACATCCAACTATAGAATTCCCGCTCTATAGTGCGCTTGACTTCGAGAGATTCTACTCCTCAATACATTGGCCATATTTTGACTGCAATGAAAACTCACTTATATTTTATTCAAAGGATCGTCTTGTCTCAAGGGTCCCATCTCCACAGGTGGCGTGTCAATCGGACGCCTGGTCTAAAATATATTAGTGTTTTAGTAAATAGGGGTCGATTGCGTTCGGGCCCGGTCTGACTTAGTCGGGCCGACCCAACCAATCCATCTTGGGGGGTCCCACATGAATCAACCTGTTTCGACCAACCCAACCCGACCCAGTTGTGTCTGGGATAACTCGGTTCGACCTAGTCTAGTGGCCATGCCTATTGGGCCTTGCTGGACTCGGCCCAGTTCGGTCGTGGGTCCAGCCTACCAGGTCACCCAGTGACCCAGTTCTCATTCGGCCCGGCCCGTGCTGGAAGGCCAGTCCTCTTCCATCCCAGGCTGCCCAGCATCCTAGTTTGAGTCATCTGGTTCGACCCGCATCATCGGGTTGGTTATGTCCATCCCGAACACTCGTGGCGTCCAGTTCGTCATCCATGTAGTCGGTTATTGTCGACCGCTCCTTTTCGCATGTGGTCCAGCGTGACCGCGTGCCCAGATCAGGTTTGTGGTCAACCTGTGGGTTGACCAACTGGCACGGCGCCTCCCTCTACATAGTCACGCCCCGATCGGACCACAACTTGCGCCGTGTGGCACCTTTGACACGGCTGGGTGTCCGCGTCCACCTATTTCCAAATGATGGTCTCCATGTTAGTCGCCCCTAACATCATCATGGCATGCTGCCAGCATGCCACCTCCCACCTTCTATTGCGGCCAGTGTGTCACGGCCTCGCACCGCCACCATTTCTAGGTGCCACATCCTTATTCTGCTACCGCGGCTGGGTGTCGCGGCCTTGTGTCTTCATCCTTGAAGATGCCACAGCCCGCCTGGTCACGACCTTCCCACTCGATGCCGCCATCTCCCATGACCTCCTGCCACGGGATGATGCATCGTTGTGGTCCCATCTAGACAGTAGATATTGTCGCTATCAAATTCATTGCTCTATGAATAATGGGAAGAACGCAAGAAGATAATAGGGGAAGGATTCGCATATAAGAACACCCAAAGAATGATTTGGGTATTTGTTCGTATAGACCCGGATGTGTTCTTTTTAGTAGGATCATGAAGAACCAAAAAGGGTGGAATAATCACTAAGATAGATATCCCCTTTTTATCCCGCATCATTAACCCTACTATATGAACGATCGATACATGGGTTAACTTGTTCATGAGTTAACCCATGTTCGTCATTTAAAAGAAAGAAATGAGAAAATCAATTCACACAGAAAAGCATCAAACCCCTACCAGGGAAAGGATATTTCTCAAGGATGATCCTTCTTCATCATCCGTTGATATCCAGTCCCCAATCCTCTCTCCAAGGTTGTCTTCTCCGTCATACGATTCATTGGTGTCCGTTGTTGGAGAGGTTTCCTTCGTCGTTCGTTAGAGGAATTCCAGGGTTGTCATCAACCCTGAATTCCATGTTTAATTAAAGAAGGAATATGTGTGATCATTGCAACATCGCCGCACTAATTCATTAATGGGATTTAGCCTCAAATCGTCGTTGTACCGTAGCACTAACAAGTCGATGCGTAACAGAGAAGAAAATATAATAAAATAACTTTTTAAGTTATTTTATTTTTCTTCTGAAAAGACTAAAAACTAACTTTTTCCATCAACCCATGTCAGCCGAGGTTAGGCCCCACTTAAGAAGAACATATCATTACAAACTCAACAGTAGTCTCTGATTTTTAATCTGAGTTACTTCTTGTGAGTTATGGGCATTCAAAAATAAAATAATTTTTATTTAAATTATTTTATTTACGGTTATGTCCTAAAAAACAACTTTCATAGCCAGCCCACACTAGCTGATGTTAGGTTCTACCTAATGGAAGCACACCCTCATGAGATCAACAGTACTCTCTAATTTCCAATCTGAGTTATTGTTTATGAGTTATAAGGATTTGAAAATAAAATAATCTTTATTCAACTGCTTTATTTGTGACCAAAAACTACTTTCCACCGTTGACTCATATCAGCCAATGTTAGGCTCTGCCTAAAGAAATCACACCCTCACGAGCTCAATGGTGGTCCCAGATTTTCAATCTGAGTCATCATTCATGAGTTATCAGGATTTTAATGATAAAATAATTTTATTTAATTATTTTATTTACTGTTATATTATTTTGCAGGTTTTCTCACTAAAGACCTATACCGATTAATCTTAAGGCGCGCCTAGGGTAAACCTGCTGCTCTGAACTAACGGTGCCTGTGGGTTTCTGATATGGGTACCTGTTTAAGAGTTATACAACTTTTTTAGGAAAACTGCTCATGCGCGTTTTTTAAAAATTAACATTTATTTACGGATCATTCCGGACACTCTGGGCCTCGGAATCATGTGTCGTATCAGAGCCTAGTCTTGAAATAATCCCATTTAATTTTCAAAAAAAATTACATGGAATTCCGTGGTATTATAGTGTTCATTTGTGATCTTGTTAATTGATGTATGGTGTGATATCAAGTAATTGTACCACCATTATTTTTTTTGGTTAAAAATGTAGAATGTTTTGATATGTACTTGACAAAATTTTTAAGTATAAATGACTTTCACATTCTTTTAATTATTTTTTAAGTTAGATTTAATTATTTTATTCATGGTCTATTATTTTCAAGTGAATTGGAAGTTACTGGTTTTAATATTTTTTAGAAAAAACATTCAATCGTGAAAAAAATTTGTAAATAATTTTCCATTAAAATTAATATTTTTGTTTCTATTTCTAGTTTTTCAGCAACTTTTTATCAAAAAAAATATTTTATTTTTTAAAGTTTTGTCAGTTTTTTTAATCCCTTAATGGAATTATAAAATTACAGGTGGTTGTTTGTGGACACCTGGTAAGGTGCTAAGATATTCTAACCATTTTGGTATTGATACAAAAAATTTATATATATTCAGGTTTGTGTGTGTGTTTTATATGTATATATATATGTTCTGTATACGGTAACCGTTTTGGTATTGAAACAAGCATTGTCTGATCAATTGTAGGTTGGGGAATCTGGTGACAACTCCTTACATGTTCTTCCTCAAGTGAGTAATCCAAATCAGAATATATTATTTCCTAGGTGTATTCTACTCACATTTTCTTCTCTTACAAGTGATACCAGTTGACATATTTTATTGATTCCAGAATGAAAATCAAATGAAAGGATACAGCTTCTCATGTAAAATTATCACTAGCATCATATCCTCTAATGTGATCAAGATCCTAAGTAGGATTTTCATCTATCATGAATAGTTGTGACTATATTTTCACCCCTCTATCTATCTGATCCTTGATTCTTTATTTTTTATTATGGTTTTGGTATGCATTTCCTATTTTGGTTTCCCATTTTCTACTTTTTTCTTATTTTTATTCTGTGATGTACCATGTTTTCATATTTTTATTCTTTGATGTTCTGTGATTTTAAAAATCCTATAAACCAACACAGGGTATAAACTTTATAAGGTTTTTACACACTAATGACATCCAATTTTAGGACAGATGCATATATAACATTTTTTTAAGATATCCACATTCTAACTTCTCTGTTGTTTATTTCCTCACATGGTGTTTCTTCATATGCAATATCCAAGATAAATGACTCAAGTACAGCATCAATGCCATCTTTTTACTCAATGGTATATTAAAATTTACATCCTTTATCATTTACTTATATATTATAAACTAATTTAAAAATATTCCTTTCACTCTATATTTCAGTATTTACATCCACTTTCAATTATTTTCATATAGAGTTAAATATTTTAAAATAATTTCTTCAAAATATCGATAAAAATTATTTAAAGTAAAATTTTACTTACTTTTCAATTGGTCATAAAAAATATAAGTACCACCTTTTCAAATATTATCACAATACATTAACATCAATCTAGAATGAAAATCATATAGATTGTATTTATACATGATAGTTTTTAAAACTATATCTTAATACCATCACAATGTAGCTTATATTTAAACTATATTTAGATTTTTTTATAAATGAATTTTTTTGAATATGTTTCAAAAATTGAAACTGTATGCACATCAAATATGAAAATGAATCTTTTCAAAAATGAAACTATATGTATAATAATTTTTCCATTTGTACAACACTATATGTAAATGATATATGTATATAGGTTTCAAATGAATTATTAAATAGAATTATTCATACAATTTGAAAATTAATTAATTCAACCATTATAGTTTAAGGATGAATATGATATATAAATATAGTTTAATCATATATACATTATTCATGTATAGTATATGCAATTTACTCATATATACAGTTTCTTTTCATAAAGGTTTACTCAATTCCTTACATATATGGAATTGGGTATAACTTATCATCTGATATATGAGATTTATTTGTGATATTACCTTGTACAATATCATGAGATCCACATCATTCCTTTACAGTATCATGACATCGCTTTGTGAATATAGTTTTTGAATACAGTATCACGAAATTGATTTGAGAATATAGATTTATTTGGGAATATACTCATATATGTCATTTCCTTTCATAATTATTGAATAATGAATATAGTATCATGAGATTTATTTGTGAATATATTATCATGATATCCACATCATTCTTATAGAGTATTCACATCATTACTATATAGTTTCATTACACATCATTCCAATACAGTTTCATTCCACATCATTCTTGTATAGTATATTAATACAGCTAACGCATATATGCAAACAATTTATTCATATGAGTTAAGCATTTTTTCCAAAACAATTATATAACATAATTTACCAAAATATTTATGAAAATTAATTATATAATTGAAACAATATGTAGATTAATTAAATAATGTCTAAATAATTTCACTCTTATAGCATATATAATACATGGAACCATATAATGATAGTGTACAGTTACAATATGGGATTCACTGCACTGAGTTCACACCGAAAAAATTATTCTACTTTGTTGCTAAAATTTTACCCTTAAGACCTTTGAAATCTTACAAACAAATTCCTTGTAAATATAAAACTCTTCCATTGTTTTTCTTTATATATTTCATTTGTCTATAAGTTTTGATTTATCTTATCTCATGATAATTCATGGTTGGGTATTCCATATTAATTATTTTATGCATAAGGATTCACTTAGAAGAATTATAGTATGAAATATGCATGTGTTTCAATATTATTTAATTTACATATTATGAAATCAACCATCACTTTATAATACTATGAGGTTTGTTTCATACAAAACTTATAAGTTGACTTTAATAAATAATATACTATGATCACCAATTTATTTAAGTTCAAGAATTGAATTTTTGGGTATCTTATTAGTAAATTTAATTAATCTGTTATATCAATTAAATTTTTCATTTTTATCTTTATTATTTTATTTGAATTTATTTACATATTCATGTTTTTTTGTTGAAAATGCCAGATATCTATTCTGAAATCTTTATTACATTGATTATAACAAATTTAGTTTCTAAACTCCTTCCAATTATTTGTCTTATGATGATGCTGATGATTTTAAATTCTATAACTCCATTCTAAATTATGGATTTCATAGAATCTTTAGTGTTTATCATGAAAAAAAAACAATTTTCAGCAATTTCTTATTCCATGGTTTCTATGATTCAGTTGATTCACATGAATCTCATTCTATCGGTGTTTCATGCAAAGTAGTTTACTCTATCAAAATTACCTATTACTCATTGTTCAATAATATGTTCTGGTTTTTGTTAGACCTATTTATATTTGTAAATATTTTATGATATCTATATTATATTACTAAGTACTGAAATTATATCTTTTTTTAAATTTATAGTTTTTATTGGATGGAAATCATTAGTTAATTTTCACCCGAACAGGTGCCAAACAGTTTCAATAATACAAGTATTTGGATAAAATATAGAGATTAGAATGTAAGTAAGGTAGTATTTTGAATTTTAAAACTCTATTGAAAATATATCTTTTTTGAAATTCAGAATTTTTATTGGATGGAAATCATTGGTTAATTTTCAACCGAACAAGTGCGCAGATAGTTTCAAGCATACAAGTCTTCAGACAAAAGACAGAGTTTGGAAGGAAGACTTGTAACATCCCAAGATTTTAATAGGAAACATTATGTGCTTAAATGAACTACTAAGTACTATGTGAAATTTATAACCAATCTGTTAAAATTATGTTTGTCACTTTTTTGTTTTGAATTTCGAAAATCTGACATACACGGTTGTGATCAGTATGTTTTTTGAAGTCCAATAAGAAAAACTTAATTTTTGGTGAATAGTAACTTACCCTTATGAATAGTAACATAACCTTATGAATAGTGATATATTCTAATGAATAGTAAACTTACCTATGATAATATATAAATATTATTCAAGTTGAAATTATGATATACCTATATTTTAGAACGAGTAAATGAATTTTTTAAAACTGGTTTTTGATAATAAATTATAATTTTAATTAAATATTAAAATAATTATATTTAGAAAATTATTTTTGAAAAGTGGACTTCATTTTTGGAACCTACACATCGAAAAATGGTTAGGATAAACTTTTTATATTTTTCTAAAATACTTGAATTTTTATGAATAGTAAAATACGATAATTTACAATAAATGCTAAATAATGGATTTATTGAGTCATTGATGATGTTCTGCTGATGTAAGACCACTTGGTTCGGGATCACATGATCAAATTACTATTCTTGGTCAAGGAAGACTCACTATTCCTTGTCTTGTGGGGAAATAATAAATTAATAAATTTTATATTAAGAAAACCCCTCTCCCCTCCACTATAAAAATCACCCTTCACACCCTCATTTCCTCACACCTCTCAAGCTTCAAGACTTGTCTAAACTCTCCCCAAGAATCTTCCATATCCCCTCCCTCACGTCCAAAATCCTCTGGTCTCATCAAAATACCAAGCTTAGGCCCCTTAAGGAGGATCTCAAGAGGAGGATTCAAGAGGTAATTTCTCTCCTTCTTTTCCTTTAAATTTCTTTCAATTTCAAGTTCTTTTCTTATTCTCTCCCAAACTATCTTTGTCAAAATGGTTTTTTAACTCTATTATTATACATATAATGGAATTTTATGATACTAATGTTATATTATACCATCCAAACCCCTTCTCCTCTTCATTTTATGTTATAAAAGAAAACGTTGTTCGTGAGGTGTTAATCTATCACCTTCAAGAACGACATGTTTTCTTTTTCCAATTATACCTTCAGATCTGGTCATGAAACCATTTTTATGGTTGAACCAGGATAAATTATATGTATTATGTCCTATTTAAAGTTCTGGAACTAACTTATGTACATATTACTAAATAATTAAATAAAACAAATTTTGTTGTGGTCGAAAAACCACCCAAAATTAACCCAAACAAATATCATTTAATTTTTATCTAATGATTCATCCACATGGTGTACAATATAATTAATTATAATATAATTTTAAATTCTGATATATAATTAATAACATGTAATATCAGTATTGGATGTTTACCCATGTTCTACCCGAACTTCAATTTATGAATACAAGTGAACCGCTCAAGAAAACCATAAAAACGAACATTCCTGAACAATGTTTTTAAACCCTATAACTCATCAAAAGGCCTATAAGAAAAAAAAAATGAAACCAAAATGAACCCTTTTAATTTATAAAAGGTTATGTAATTTCTAATTAATGAATATAATGCCATTATACAGAACATTAAAGAGAAGGAAGCGTTCGGATACAAGGTAAGGGGAAATTCTCAAACCCAATTTCACCCTTTGAGTTCTCTCTCTTTCACTCCTTTTTTTATATGGTTACTCCTTAAAAATAATTTTTTCATAATTTTATTTCCTTTTCTGGGATATAAATTTTTTCACTGGTGTTTATGTCAAACAAAATATTTTCCAGAAGAACTCTTCTTTTAAGAACACACCTTTTACTTCTCATTCAAGATTGACGTTTCTTATAACATGTATGTTATTCCCTCTTTATTTTGGGAACACAATGTTCATGAATATGTTCTTATGAGATGAAACCCATTCCTTTTAATGGGTTAGTTATGTTAATTTTTTATATATGTTCATTGTGGAATTCATGATAAATGATAATGTTATGATGTGAAGAGTGCGCCCAGAATTATATAGCGCAATATGAATGTTTCAATGTGACGGGTGCGCCCGGAATTATACAATGCTCCAATGCATTGGGTAAAGTGGTGAATCTTATGATTTAATTTTAAATGATGTGTGAACAAGATTCTAGCTTTGTTCACAAGTATATGTGGCAGTTGACCACTAATACATGATGTTTCATTTTTATGCATTGCCACATTTCAAGTCTTATATTTATGCTTCCTCTCATGTTCATGATCCATTGACTGTGTTATGAAAATGGTCACCCCATGCTATATTATTATTATCTATACTCAAATGTATAATATACTATGTATTTTTTTTTTATCCTTTATACAAAAAAATGCATATCATGTTTTAGTAATGAATCTGGAAGTGCGGTTTCAGGGCTTTACAATTGGTATTAGAGAAACGGTCTAGACAAATTTGGAGATTAGACATTGTCATTTTATAATTAACTATTAAACTTATGGTTAATTAGATACACATAAGAAAATAGTTTTTCATAATTATCAATATACAAATTCAGAATTATATGTACAATGAATGAATTGCGAGGGCACAATTCATTTAGGGGGGAAGAATGTAACATCCCAAGATTTTAATAGGAAACACTATGTGCTTAAATGAATGAATAAGTATTATGTAAAATTTATAACCAAGCTGTTAAAATTATGTTTGTCACTTTTGTGTTTTGAATTTCGAAAATCTAACATACACGGTTGCGATAAGTATGTTTTTTGGAGTCTGATAAGAAAAACATAATTTTTGGTGAATAGTAACATACCCTTATGAATAGTAACATACCCTTATGAATAGTGATATAACCTAATGAATAATAACCTTACCTATGATAATATATAAATATTATTCAAGTTGAAATTACGATATACCTATATTTTAAAATGAGTAAATGAATTTTTTAAAACTGGTTTTTGATAATAAATTATGATTTTAATTAAATATTAAAATAATCATATTTAGAAAATTATTTTTGAAAAATGGACTTCATTTTTGGATTATAAACATCGAAAATTTTTAGGGTAAACTTTTGAGATTTTTCTAAAATACTTGAATTTTTATGAATAGTAAAATACGATAATTTAATATAAATACTAAATAATGGATTTATTGAGTCATAGATAATGTTCTACTGATGTAAGCCTACTTGGTTCGGGATCACATGATGAAATTACTATTCTTGGTCAAGTAAGACTCACTATTCCTTGTCTTGTGGGGAAACAATAAATTAATAAATTTTATATTAAGAAAACCCCTCTCCCCTCCACTATAAAAATCACCCTTCACACCCTCATTTCCTCACACCTCTCAAGCTTCAAGACTTGTCTAAACTCTACCCAATAATATTTCCTAGACCCTCCCCCACATCCAAAATCTTCTAGTCTCATCAAAAGACCAATCTTAGGCCCCTTAAGGAGGATCTCAAGAGGAGGATTCGAGAGGTAATTTATCTCCTTCTTTTCCTTTAAATTCCTTTCAATTTCAAGTTCTTTTCTTATTCTCTCCCAACCTATCTTTGTAAAAATGGTTTTGTAACTCTAGTATTATACATATAATGGAATGTTATGATAATAATGTTATATTATACCATCTAAACCCCTTATCCTCTTCCTTTTATGTTATAAAATAAAACGTTGTTCGTGAGATGTTAATCTATCACCTTCAAGAACGACATGTTTTCTTTTTCTAATTATACCTTCTGATCTGGTTATGAAACCATTTTTATGGTTGAACCAGGATATTTTATATATATTATGACCAATTTAAAATTTTGTAACTAAATTATGTACATATTACTAAATGATTAAACAAAATAAGTTTGTTTTGGTCAAAAAAATGCCCAAAATTAACCCAAACAAATATCATTTAATTTTTATCTAATGATTCATCCACATGGTGTATAATATAATTCATTATAAGATAATTTTAAATTATATTATATCATTAATAACATGTAATATCAGTTTTTGATGTTTACCCATGTTCTACCCGAACTTCAATTTATGAATACAAGTGAACCACTCAAGAAAACCATAAAAACGAACATTCCAGAAAAATGTTTTTAAAACCTATAACTCATCAAAAGGACCATAAAAACATAATGAAACCAAAATTAACCCTTTTCATTTATAAAAGGTTCTTTAATTTCTAATTAATGAATATAATGTCATTATACAGGACATTAAAGAGAAGGAAACGTTCGGATACAAGGTAAGGGGAAATTCTCAAACCCAATTTCATCCTTCATGTTCTCCCTCTTTCACTTATTTTTTTTATATGGTTACTCCTTAAAAATCATTTGTTCATATTTATATTTAATTTTTTTGGATATTCATGTTTTTCACTTTTGTTTATGCCAAACAAAAATTTTTCCAAAAGAACTCTTCTTTTAAGAACCCACCTTTTACTTCTCATTCAAGGTTGACGTTTCTTATAACATGTATTTTATTACCTATTTCTTTTGGGAACCCAATGTTCATGAATATGTTCTTATGAGATGAAATCCATTCTTTTTCATGGGTTATTTATGTTAATTTTTGATATATGTTCATTGTGGAATGCATGATAAATGATAATGTTATGATATGACGGATGCGCCCGGAATTATATAGCGCAATATGAATGTTTCAATGTGACAAGTGTGCCCGGAATTATACAGCGCTCCAATGCATTGGGTAAAGTTATGAATATCATGAGTTAATTTGAAATGATGTGTGAAAAAGATGCTAGATTTTTTCACAAGTATGTGTGGTAGTTAACCACTAAGACATGATGTTTCATTTTTATTCATTTCCACATTTCAAGTCTTATATTTATGCTTCCTCTCATATTCATGATCCTTTGACTATGTTATGATAATTCTCACCCCTTGCTATATTGTTATTATCTATCCTCTTTATGGGATTTTATCTCACCCCTTTTTGATGTATATCCTCAGGTGATTATGGGTACTAAATAGTTTTCAAGGGACAATAAGAAGCTAGAGAAAAGAGAATTATATAAATGTAAATATTTTGTGTTGTAAATGTTTATGTATGGTTTGTCTAATACTCCAGAACCTAGACCGGAAATGGTTCTCAACTGTATAATGTACTGTGTATTTTTTTGTTATCCTTTATACAAAAAAAATACATAGCATGTTTTAGAACTAAATCTGGAAGTGCGGGTTTATGGATTTACAAGACTGGTAGGCTTAAGTAGTTTCAAACTCAACGTAGGTGGTTACACACAGAGGCTTTTGGATCATTGGAAGATAGATCGCTACAAGTGGTCCTGTAATAAGTTTGACTTTTCTTATAATGGATCATGTGGTTTCTCCTCAATATCTTTCATTGATGATTATAGGATTTCTATAATACGTAAATTAACACTAAGATAACTTGTCTATACAAATTCCATTAATTCAAATGTTTTAGTTCCACATGCATAGTTAAAATTTGTAAGATTCATTCATAATAATAAAACATCTCTAAAAATAAATATACATTTTTCAGTTTATCAATATTTATATTTCAATATAGACAATTACTTTTATATCCTTTCAATCCTACATTCACCACTTTTTCAACAATATAATCATACATTATATGTTGTATGTAATTATAGTATGCATTCCTTATACTTGTAGTTTACTATTCCCCCCATGCCTCTTCAACATTAAAAAATTGCATATAGTATTATGCATATAGTATGCATACATGTTTTGAAATGTATACATACTTTATGAATACATTGATTTAATTTATATACACCTATAAACATAAATGAAAATCTATAGTTATATAGAATGATTCTAGCTACACGTGTCACCACCGGCCTTTACTCCATTTCCATATGTCACAGGTAGCCCGCTCAATTCATTTCCTCTTCCAATTTCCTCCCACCATCTCAACAATTGACACAGATTCCATAGATCATCACCACAAAGGATCTTAAAAATAAATTCAAAGAACGTCAATTCAAGATGAAAAAATGGTTAAATAGATTTACCAAAAATCAATTACTATATTCAACTATTTTTTTGTGATTTAATTTTTTTTATGTATCTAATATTATTTACTCTTATGTTTATATCTCTTCCTATATTGCATCTATCTAAAGGTTTTTATAACTCCAAATTATGAACTTGTGTATGAAAATATGTAATTGAATGATCATGCACTACCACAGATCGGTGCAAATTCATTATTGGATTTTGTCAGTGTTAAATAGAAAGAACTGATAAAAGCGCCATCTTTATTAGTGCTAGGTAAAAGCATTGATAAAAGTCACTTTTATCAGTGCTTGTTTTAGTGCTGATAAAGGTTGATCGTTATTAACTCTATTATTAGTGCTAATACAAATTTTAATAAAAAATATTATTAATATATATATAATTATTATATTTATAATCAAAAATAATGTTTATTTATATACATTATTTAAAAAATACATGTTTATAATTAATATAAATATGATATATTAATATATATATTTTTAATAATTTAAATATATATATACATATACATAATGTTTTAAAAAAATTATTTATAAGATTATAAATAAATATATATTTATATATATATATATTTAAATAATTATAAAATTATAATAAATTTTTTAAAATAATTAATATATTTATATATATTTATAATTATATAAACTTATGATCATATAGAGTCAATTATATAATTATAATTATTTTTGAAATGTATATTTTATTTTTGGACATGATTGTGGGTTGTTATGTTTCAAGTGTTAAGATTACCTATATTATGATGACACGTGCATATTATGTATTCATGACTCATGAATGTTCATTTATACATACATTGACACCCTTCTTATTCATGCTTTCCATATATGTGAGGACTTATTTTTTATGATCTATACTTTACTATGTATGATTCATTCATGTTATACCCATGAACTTATTATGTTCTCGTATATAATTATAAAATTACAAAAAATATATGTATTATATTAGGTGATTGGGGGTACAATTACATTAAAAACACACACACCACACACACAGGCCCTAAAGGTAGGTCATATCCTCCCCCCGAGGGATAGCCCACCCATCAAGCCTTATTTATTCAGTATATGGCCCGAAGACCCAGTGGTCATGAAAACCCATTACATGGCCCAAAGGATGATAAACTGGCCTGAAGGCCTAATGGAGTATCATGCCTGCATCATGCCTGTGTCACCTTTTGCATGCCTCATGCCTGCATTATGCATGCGCCACCGTCTGCCCATGTCATGTCAGCATCACCGTCTGCCAACGGAAATTCGCTCCCACCCAGATTTGAACTTGGGTTTTGATGCAGGATTACAGGGAGCCTTTACCACTCGGGCAATCCCCCAACTACATATATTTATTATATTTATAATTATAAATTTTTAATTACATATAAATACTTTTTAAATATATTTATTTATAATTATAATAATAAATATATATATATATATATAATTATAAAAATATAATAAATATATTTGAATAATAAATAGAGTTATTATATTTATAATTATATATATTTGTATAATGACATAAATATATATAATTATAAAAATATGCCAGAAGCGTTATGGTCCATGAGGTATAATTATATAAATATATTTATAATTGTATAGAAATATTTTTAAATATATTTATTTATAATTATATAAATATATTTATAATTATATAGAAATATTTTTAAATATATATTTATTTATTTATAATTATAACTATAAATAAATATATTTATTTAAATAATTATAAAATTACAATAAACACGTTGATTATAATCTCATAAATATATATATTTATACACTAATAAATATATATATATATATATAATTATATAAATATATTTATAAATATATTTATTTATAATTATAATTATAATTATATATATATCCCTAGTTCTCACCGTTCTGAGTATATATATTTATTTATTTATAATTATAATTATAACTATATATATTTAAATAATTATAAAATTACAATAAATTCATTTATTATAATTTTATAAATATATATATTTATATAATAAATATATATATATATATATATTAAATGTTTGGGGGTATAATTACAATTAAACACACGCATACACTTCACACACAGGTCGGAAAGGCAGGTCGTAGCCCTCCCAAGAGGATAGCTCACCCATCAAGCCTTATTTATTCAGTACATGGTCCATAGACCCAATTGGCATGAAGCCCATTACATGGCCTGTAGACCCATATTTTTTACCCAAAATCCCACCGGTGAATAGTGGTACTATAATATTGGAGTGCTACAATGCCGCTGCTGCAACAGTTTTGATACAATACTGCTATTGTACCTATGCTCCATGGGTTTTGAACCCCTAACCTCGATGTAGTATTACAGGGTGGTTACCACTAATCCAAACCCCGACTAATATATATATATATATATATATATATATATATATATATATATATTTATTTATTTATTTATATTTATATTTATATTTATATTTATATTTATATTTATATTTATATTTATATTTATATTTATATTTATATTTATATTTATATTTATATTTATATTTATATTTATATTTATATTTATATTTATATTTATATTTATATAAAAATATTTATAAAAATATTTATTTCTAATTGTAATTATAAATATATATTTATTTATAATTATAATTATATATATATTAAAATAATTATAAAATTATAATAAATATATTTATTATATTTATAATTTTATAAATATATATAATTATATAAACATATTTATAAATATATACAAATATTTGTAATTATAATTATAAATATATTTATTTATTTATTTATTTATTTATTTAAATAATTATAAAATTATAATAAATATATTTATTATATATAATTAAATAATTAAAAATATAATTAATATATTTATTATATTTATAATTTTATAAATAAATATAATAAATATATTTATTATATATAATTATAAAATAATATAAATATATACAAATATTTATAAATATATATATATTTATTTAAAGTTGTAATTATAGATAAGTAAATATATATTTTATATATATATAATTTTATAAATATATATAATAATATAAATAAATTATTAAGATTAGATCTTTATCGGGGCTTTTTTAGCGCTGATAAAGATACCCATTTATCAGCGCTAAAAATCACTAATAATACAACTTTTTATCACCTCTAGAATTTTAGCACTTATAAAGTGATATCTTTATCAGTGCTAAAAAAGTATTAATAAAGAGGAGTTTTATCAGTGCTTTCTATTTTAGTGCTAATAAAACTGCTATTTATCGGCGCTTTTTTGGAAGTGTTGAAAAAAGCCTTATGAGTTCTTATAAATGAACCTTAACAGAGGGGAATCACTGCTCAAGCCTTTAAGCTTTCATGCAATCAAATCCATTTCACTACTTCCAATGCTATCGTCGAACCCTGCTACTATCGTCGGTCGATATTCATGACAAATTGATCTCTCTAAATCTAAGGTATGTGCCCGATTTGTCTTGCCAGCGCCTCCGACCACACTATTTCTTCAGTCACACCTCATCAAACCCTACTGCATGCACTTCCTCTCGACAAACTGAAAGAAGAGCCCCCTACCCTCCTCCTTTATTTGACATACTATTCCTACCAAGGGATCTCTTCTCCCTCCTCCCTAGTTCGATTTTGAGCCCCTCTATATTGATTTTAAGAGGTTTTCCATCTAGTAAAACCTCTTCTTTATAATTATTCCATCCTCATTCTTATTCCTTGATTTTATACATGATTATATGTCTCCCCCAAACCCTAACATGGTTGTTTGGATCTTTCTATGTTTGGGGTTGGTTCAAATGTTGGGGTTTATTTTCTAGGGTTTACCTAAAAAATTTTCTTTCTTATATTCTCATTCACCACCATAGACAATTATTTTTTTTATGGTTTTAAAATTTTTTTGAAATGTATTTGCCTAATTTAAGGTAGGTATTTTGTTTTTTACCTCTAAATTTCATATCCTTGAATTCATTGTGGTTTAAATTCATTGTTTTGAGTGGCTGAGCCTATATGTAATAGTTTTGTTGGATTTAGTAATTTTTTTAAAGCTGGGATTACTTTGCATAAAGGATTTAAATGGTTTTACTTAGGTTATAAATGGGAGTTTTAATGAAAAGTGTTTTTAAATAAATAAGAGTTATGTTTTTTAAGTGTAAAAGGTATTTTAATTTGTTTTCCCTCATTTGGGTCATGAATTTTATGAAAGTGTAGTTTTCCTTTTTAAATGTATTTAGCCAGTAGAATCAGTTTAGTTTTTTTCTATTTGTGGTTTTTAAGTAGATTGAGTTTATAGAGGCATTTAAAATGGGATTTCAATATAAAATTGAGTGGAGTGGCTTTATATACCAAGCAAAATTTTTTAGAATCCCTATTTGGAACCTTTATGATTTTATGACCAATGGGTGTGTGAGATCCTCTTAATACCCCTTTTATTGCCTCAATTTACAGTTGGTGATTTATGTATGTGGTGATTAAGTGATGGGTCTCATTAGGGCTATTTTTTATAAGAGTATAATAGTTGAGATGAGAATTATTCTTACAGTTTTATTTTAGAAATTGATGATTTTTTTTGTATCTGGTATGTGGGTAATCCTTCTTCTTCTCCATTCTCTCCTTCTCTTGGATTCCCCTTGTTACGCACGAAATAGTCCAAAATCTAGAGTGAAGGAAGTGTGTAATTTAAAAATGTGTTCTAGTCTTGAAAAATAATTTTCAATTGGATCTTAATTTTTACTTGAAATTTCAAGTAATACATGAAATTCAAAGTGTTGATAAAGTGATTCAAGATTAGTTTTGAATAAAAAATCATGGTATGTAAATATCTTTTAATGTATTCAAAGTGTTTCAAGTTTATAATTTTATAGTTTTATAAGATTAAAAATTTATATACTTTTATAAATTTTTTAGTATATCATATTATACTAATATAATTTAATAATATTTTTTTATTAAATATTTATAGTTTTATAGTTTTATTCATTTATAAATTTATATAATTTTATAAATTTTATAGTATATAATATTTACATATATAGTTAAAATATAAAATTTTATTAATTATTTATCCTTGTATAGTTTTTAAGATTTATAAACTAATATTAAATTATAGTTTTATTCCTTGTAAATAATTATACTTTGATACTTTTATAAATTTTAATTGTGTATATTATAATTTTATACCTTTATAAATTTTAAAACTATATACTTATAAAATTTATGTATACTTTTATAACATATATGTAATTTTATACAAATTTATAAAAAATGAGAGAGATCAATGAACGAAGGATATATTGAATTTATTACCTTTAATCTTGGGTAGATTTATCTCAATATATAATGAGAGAAAATCATTGAATAATGATGAAAACCACTTAAAATTTCCCTATAAAGAATTTAAACTTAGTTAAAGATGTTTTAGGGTAATAAATGGGTGTTTAAGGATGAGAGAGGGGGTTTAAAATTTATAACTCATCACAAAAAAATATTAGTATAGTTTTTATGTATTGAATAAAAATAGGCTCATATAGTTAACACACATGGATAAATAATCATGGTTTGGATTGTGTAAAGTTACATTACCCATTTCTTGACCATAAAAGGTTTGAAAATCATGCACATAAATTTCTCTGGATCCAAATATTATTCCAAATTTATATTCTAAGGTAACCACCTTGTTTCAATTTCAGTAGCGTACTCAAAATTTTATTCTGATATCATTATAATTTTTATCTTAAATATTTAAATTTTAACTGAATGATAAGTCATTAGACTAAAAATTTATTTATTTATAGACCTAAACCACACTATTATAGTAATAGAGTAGGGTTAAACCTAAGGTAAAGTTGGGAATGAGTTAGTGTTAGTCAGTTAGTTCCTTACTTTAAAGAACCTTCTATTGAGTCAAATACACTACCTCAAATCTAATCAAATTCCAAAAAAAAATACACTACTACTGTGTGCATTGGAATCAAATACGAGAAAAAAGAATGTGAACACATATGTACTTTCAATTCATCCTTCAATTGGATTCCTAGCTACTTCTAACTGGCCTCTATTTTATTTCTCAGTAGATTTTTCTAAGTATTCAAATTCTAGAATTATAAAAGCCATGTGTCAGTCTGTTTCCTTCCTTTCACTCTTTCTAGTTTTAACCAGTAGTCAAATTCTCTACATCATTATTCACCAAAAATCATTTAAATGCCAAAAATAGCAACCTTAGCCTTCACTTAGTGCTATATTTACCACCTATATAATATAGATTGATAATCAAAACATGGTAAGGGAATGTCACTAACTCTATCCAACCCATAGGATATCCATCATGACATCACTCCTGCAAAAGGTGAATTGATTTTTAACCCCATTGAAAATCCTAAACATAATTTGCATCCAACATCACAATAATGGTTTAAATTAGGAGAGTCCTCCACAGCTACATCTTCTCTCTGATTTGGTGTTAGCTTCTAAGGGGATGAGTCTCAAACAATAAAATGAAATAATAACTATCAGCCTCATCATATTCATCTCCCAAATAGTTATTATTTCATTTTGTAGCCTAAGACTCATCCCCCATCTCTTCTGGATGAATTCAGAGGATAACACCTACCACCAGTGGAGTGATTGTTTTATTAAATTCAATTACCAATTTCCTTCAAATCATGATGAAATTATTTGAAACATTAAAATGTTGGGTTCCTGTTATTTAAAAGGCCCCTTTTGTGTATTTATTTTGTTAAATATTAATATTACTGAATCAAATATGATGGATATGAATAGATAATGGATGGATTCCAATCATATAACAAAATAGTATGGATATGGGGTGAAAGAGTTTATCAAGTTTTCAAAAGATCATACATATGACTCTTCTCAAATCCTTTTTCCATGTTTACATTGTTGTTATTTAAGACTAATTAGTCTAGAGGAGTTAGAATAACACTTGATCTATCACTAAATAGATAAAAGTTATAAATGTTGGAATAATCACAGGGAAAAAGTGAATTTAGCTAGTGATTGGGATAGAAATGCATTTTATGGATCATTTTATATGATTTTAAGTGTGGATAGTGAAGAAGATTGTATCAAGGATGTGATTATAAATGTGAATGATAATGATGATTTTATTGAGGAAATGACAATGAAAGTTGAAGATGAACTTTTTGATTATCCAAAATTGTTTGAGAAGTTAAAGAGTTGTGAAAAGACACCATTGTATTCTAGTTTCACTAAATATACTGCATTGTCAGCTATACTGAAGCAGTATAATTTAAAATCTGGAAACATATGGAGTGATTCTAGTTTTATTGAACTACTTGCTCTCCTAAATGATATGCTCCATGAAGATAATGAGTTCCCTAGATGAATATTTTACACTAAATTAATGCTACATTTGATGGGTATGATCTCTAAAAGAATACATACTTGTCCAAATGACTGTATACTATTTCACAAAGACCACAAATCACTTAAATAATTCCCAAAGTGTGGTGATTCTAGATACAAGAAAGATGAATCAGGTCCTATGAAATTTTATGGTACTTTCCAATCATTTCAAGGTTTAGAAACCAATATGAAAGTGGGGAGACTAAAAGGTAATTAACATGTCATGTAGATACAAGAAATAAATATGGTAAACTTCATCACCCAGAAGAATCTCCTCAATGGAATAGAATTGATCATGAGTATCCTGAATTTGGAAATGAGTCAAGAAACCTTCATATTACATTATCTATAGATGGAGTGAATCCTTTTGGTTTTCAAAGTAGCACTCATAGTACATGGCATGTTATTTTGGAAAATTATAACTTTCCATCATGGTTTTGTATGAAATGAAAATACATTATGTTATTTATGATTATATCAGGACCAAAACAAATAGTTAATGATATTGTTGTTTATTTGGATCTATTGATCGAATATTTGAAATTATTGTGGGATTTAGGTGTTACGTTGTATGATGCTTATAGAAATGAAGATTTCACATTGAGAGCCATGTTTTATGGGATGATAAATGAATTTCCTACTTATGGAAGTTTTTCAGGATATAACATTAAAGGAAATCAAGGGTGTCCCATTTCAAAACAAGGTACACAATCAATTAGGTTGAAACATTCATCAAATACTGTGTTTCTAGGACATCACAGATTTCTACCCTGATGACATAAGTATTGATCTTGGATGACATCATTCGATGAAAGTTCAGAAGAATATACAGCACCGTATTCACTAATAGGTGATCAACTGTTTGAGAAAGTAAAAGATATGGACACTTATTTTGGTAAACCTTTTTTTGAAAAATCTTACAAAACTCGATTAGACAAAGTGATCAGATTTTTTTTTGAATTACCATACTGGAATTTTCTATACATCATACATTTTCTTGATGTTATGCATGTTGAAAAAAAATGTATATGATAGTTTCATTGGAACATTACTGAATGCACCTGAAAAAACAAAGGATGGAATTAAGGCTATATTAGACATTATTGACATAGGAATACGGGAAGAGTTGGTGCCAGTGAAGGGTGAAAAATGAACTTTTCTTTCTCCAACTGCTTACACTCTTTCTAATAATGAGAGATATATATTTTGAAACTGTTTGAATGATTTAAAGGTTACAAAGGGGTATTCATCGAATATCAATAATATCATGTCAATGAATTATTTAAAGTTAAAGGTTATGAAATCACATGAATTTCATGTTTTGATGCAAGATCTAATTCTTGTATATTTATGTTTCATTTTTTCCAATAATTCTCGTCATACATTAACCAAACTCTGTTTCTTTTTCAAATTTATATACAACAAAGTTATAGACTCAAAGAAATTTCCAACTATGGAAAATGAAATTTCCATCATATTATGTGAATTGGAAATGTTATTCCCACCAGAATTATCTGATATGATGGTTCACTTAATGGTTCAATTAGTGATAGAGATTAAACTATGTGGATCTTATACATTATAGATGGGTTTACCCCATTGAAAAGTATATGACTATTTTGAAAGGGTATGTCAAAATTTGAAGTCGGCCAAAGGGGTGTATTGTGGAGTGGTATATTTTTGAAAAAATCATTGAATTATATATCGACAACCTGTATAATGTAGAAAGCATTGGTCTACCAAAATCTCATCACATTGGGTGTCTTGTGGGTGAATAAATTTATGGAATAGATTTTGTCACAATCAATATTACAGATTGGGAGTAGGCCCACCTTTACATTTTTTATAACAGTTTAGAGGTTTCCCCATATATTGAAACCCAAAAATAAATTCTTAGGAATTTTAATTCATAAAGGGATGAAATATGAATATCAAATACACATAATCAATAGTTTATATGATGGTTTCGAGACCATATTTTTAAGAAGTCATGTGAAAATTCAGATTCAATTTTAAAACAACTTAGATGGCTATCCAGAGGAGCAAATGTGTATGTATTATCTTACAATGGTTATGCAATTAATGATTATAAATTATATAAAAATGAACATGATGAATAAAGTACTATGAAAAATAATGGAGTTAGACTTAAAGTTGAAGCAATGTATGTTTCTGGTACTAAGGATAGAAATCCAATTTATGCAAATATGTCATAATTTGGAATCATAAAATAAATATGGGATTTGGGTTATACAATATTCCAAGTTCTGATTTTTCAATGTAAGTTGGTTGATAAGAGGAGTGATGTTAAAATAGATGAATTGGGATTCGTGAAAGTGGATTTTAGTAAGGAAGGATACAAAGATGAACCATTTATAATGGTATCAAAGGTAGTATAAGTATTTTATGTTCCAAATCTCTAAAACTAAAAGTGATCAATTGTTCTATTATCGATCAAAACCGCTAAAGGGTTGGATGAAAATTCAAATGAGGATGACCCTTAATTGGGAAGTCATAATCATTTCACAGCAATATCAATGTAGATAGAGTTTTTTATATTATAGGAGACCACAATGAAAGGAATTGGATACTTGATATAGGGGTCAAATCCATTCAGGCTTTAAAAAAATAGATTTCAATAATTAGGTTATATTTTTTTATAATATAAATTGTGTTACCTCATGCTATCACCTGTTTGATGCTGAATTTATGTAATCAAAATTAAATGTTAAACCTATTCTGTAGATAATGACTTCTTCATGTGTTGATGCTCCCAATTATGAGGAACAATAGGTTTCTCAACCTACTGTTTTCCCAGTACAGTGGAACAACAACCTCTTTTACATGTAGATGTTACCAATCCATAGGAACAACATATTAATGATTTTGAATCTTAGTAAATGGTAAATGATGAAAAACTGATGCTGCAGAAAAAATAAATTGTTGTAGCATGAAGGTGTTATAAAAAATTATTAAGGATAAAAGAAAATACATAAAATTTGAGGTCGGATGGAATGAATACTGACATCCTAATAACCCCACCAAGGCTATATTCAGTAGTTACATTGGTCTCATCACTTTGTAGCATGTTTTAATTGATATAGATTCATGGGACCATGTTGTTCCCACACTTAATTCACTAATTTGGGAAGATATTTCAGTAATATTATGATATCCTTTCTTTATTTTACTAAAAAAATAAAATAATGAAACATTTTCTTACTCTTCATCATCCCTTATAGAGTGAATTTATAGTAGATAACTTCCATAAGAAATATTTATTAATGATTTCTAAAAGGAGTCACATAGGATTTCACACAATTATAATGATATTTTATCTTAAAGATATTGAAGAGAAAATAAACATGCACCCACCGCTTATGTATGCACACCTGATAAGCCAGGAAACATGGGATGTGTTTACTATCCATCATGTGGAGATATCTTTTCAGGTACATTGTGGATAGTAATACATTGTTTACAAATATGTGTATTCATCAATTTGATTGATAATTTTTTATTTATGAAACAGCAATTGACTGCTAAAAATAAGTAATGGGTGGTAAAACCAATATACCCCTACCGTAAAGCATGGATGGGGTATACTTCACTTGAAAAAATGGTATGTATTTTAGATCTACCATAATAATTTTATGTGACATAAAAAAACATAATTACATTCCTCTGTTTATATACATATTGATGAATCCAAATCTAAATCCACTTCCATTCCTCATATTGTGTTATGGAATAAGGTACATGTAAATAAATATGTGATAATAATAGATGAAAACACAAAAAAGGTATGGGAAACATGTGTAAGTATGATATAATAAAAAAATGTTTTAAATCGCTATTATATAACAATGATTACTTAATTTCTTATATTTTATATCCAACTTATACATAGGAATCATCAACAATTATACTAGATTAGCACCTACTATTGGTGTCCTTGAAGTGGCTAGAACAGTATGGTTGCATTAGAGGTGCATGTTTTGGGGTGACACCCTGAACATATTTTGAGGAAAAAAACATGTGGATAAAGATAAAGAAATGAAAGATATAAAAGAAAGATTATCTCCCCTTGAAGAAAAATTTCATTAACAGTCTAAGTTGTAATAAAATGTTATGGGGGTAATAAAAGAGAAAAAAAACTCAAGAAAAACCATTATGTGAAGATCCACCCCCCCCCCACCCCCACCACCACAATCTTTGAGATGAGCCCCCTAAAAGAGATGTCTTAGATGAGGTAATCTTCTAATAATTGGTTCTATGAAATGTGAATTAGACAGACATCGATACCTTTCCTATAATGATATTATACAGGGTAAAAATAACTTTTATTTATACCTATCAGCACCCACCCATCGAAATGTTGTGAGGGGTACCATGTTAAATATCTAAGAAGAAACTCTACACAATAGACCACTTTCAATAGGTCATGTGAGATTGGCAATTATCATAGCACATGAGTCAAGCGTCGAGCTACCTATTCCACTAGATGATGTAGATATTTATACAGTCGACCAAGTTATTAGAACATTCATATCATGGTCGTTAGATCTTGTAAAAAACATTTCTATAAGAAGGTATTCATTTATAATTTATTTTTCATGCTAAACTTTAACAATTAATGAAAAAAGGTATAAACTAATAAATGTTACTATAGACGAACAAAGGGAAGGGGTGAAACAAAAGGTCGAATCAAAACTATCTAAAGAATCAACCAAACGATCAAAAAGATCTTCATAAATCACCTTTACTCCAACTATTAAATATCAAAATTTACTAACATTGAAGGTTCATGTGGATAAAAAGTTACAAAGTGGTAGTAATAACATAGTTTATTTTGAATAAAAAATGTATGGAGTGGATGTTATAGACTACATTTCTCTTTAAAATGTAAATGAAATCCTCAAGTATGAATGGCTAGGAGTATTAGTTATAAATGTATACATGAGGTGTGTTTTCATGATTTTTTTCCAATAACTGATATACTATTTTAATTATTACTAAATGCATTTCATATTTTTTTAGGCGTATATATAAATCTAATTGAAGGTATTACCCTATGAACATAAATTTTTGACTCATTACTCCTCGCATCACTTCTACAAAAAAAATAGAATAAAAAAATGGATGAAATAGTGGCAGAAATGGCCAAATCATTTGAAAGAAAACTTACAGATGAAAGACTCTTATTAATAACAACAATGTCGGGGTAAAACTCTATAATTTAATCATATAAAATATATTTTTATTTATTTCATTACCTGTTCCTTTTTGTGTTTTTTGGCAACATTGGATGCTCATTATAGTCAATTTGGATACTCTAAATATTTATTTCTTAGATTCACTATATGGATACCCAAAAAACAAACCACGCATGATGAAAATTTTCAATTTTTAATACACTAAATCCAATGTTTTAGAAATAAACTTCAAGATATATATTTTATATTATGTTTTAATGATAATTCATTTATGATAGGGCAGTGTTTATATATTGTGAAAATCATGGCATGAGGACATTCTATGCACACAAAGAGCCTGAAAAGTTCTACAAGTGGAAAATTATTAGGGTATATATAATAATATTTCATTATCCAAACACATATCAAAACAAATTATTTATTTTTATAAATTTTTCTATAGTGTCTAAAATAAAAAAATATAAAATATTGTAGTTATTATGTTTGTATATTTATAAGAGATATCATATTAGATCAAAAAATTAGCATTAGGTATTTTTGAAGATAATTACTATTTTATTTAAAATACTTATTAATATTTTATGTATTTATATTTTTCAATACTAATATGACTATTAAAAATTCTTGTATTCAAAAGACAATATAGATTCATTTATAATGTATACATATAACATAAATATTTGAATTCCATAGTAGTAATGGATTTTTTCATATTTATGTTTAATTTATTTATTTTTAGTATTACTCACATACTATTTTCTTTCTTATATAGGTGGATTCATTTATTTGAGTTGGGGTGGTTTGTTCAATGTTGCTCATGCTCGTGAAAGATTGGACTTCAAGGTTGTAACTAAGATAATGACAAAAAGGAAATGGGTCAAGAATGTATATAACCACCATGAAAAGGTGAATTCCTACTATTTAAAATGTGAGTTTCCAATTTTAAATTGTGTATTTCTAGTTACAAATGACATTTTAATAATAAAAACAAGTGAAAAACTCAAAACTGAGAAAATTCATATGGATTGTTTTTATATTTTTAGAAAATTATCCATAAGTCATTTTTTATGTGTAGGAATTAGATGCAACTCACTAAGATGCATGGTTTGACCTATATAATTCAAAGTGTGTCTATTAATTTAAAATTGACATTAATTTTAGTAAAAATAACAAGTTACGTACTGAAAACAGATAAAACACATTTGGATTATTTTTATACTTTAGATCAATGATCTCTAATTCATTAGTGACATATAGGAATTAATCTCACCTCAATATGATGCACGGTGTGACTGGTATAACTCCAAGTGTGTATTTTTATTTAAAATTAACATCAATTTTAGTAAAAAGAACATGTGATATACTAAAAAGAAACAAAACATATTTGGATTATTTTTATAATTTAGTAAAATGGTCTATAAGTCATTTTTGTTGTGTAGGAATTAACCACATCTCAATCTGAAACATAGTGTGACTGATATGACTCCAAGTGTGTATTTTTATTTAAAATTGACATTATTTTTAGTAAAAAGAACAAGTGAAAAGGTTCTAAGGCTATGGCATAATGGTAAGGGAGAAGGGTTATAACAATGACGTTTCTTTGGAAGTATGGGGTTCAAATTCTGGGAGCTATATCTTGGGGGGATTTTTTCTTCCCCTGGTCTTCTCGCCTTGTCGGGTCACCCACTGCTACATCGGGTGGGCAGAAGTGTGCAACCCACCTAGCTGATGGATTTTTGTGTTGAACCATCACTGGTTAGGCTATTACTCCAGGGGATGCTTTTACATCTTGTTTATAAATGACTCATTCCTAGCTTGGGATCTCTCTAGAGTGATCCCTTCATGGGTAGGGGGTTCTTGGGGGTGGAGGGTTCGAAAAGGACACTCCTAGGGATTCCTATTTTAAAGAGGAATATATTATATACTTAAAACTGAGAAAACACATTCGTATTATTTTGATACTTTAGGAAAACAATCCATGAGTCATTTTTAATATGTAGGAATCAGACAAACCTCAATCTGATGCACGGTGTGACCGGTATAAATCCAAGTGTGTCTATTTATTTAAAATTAAAATTAATTTTAGTTAAAAGAACAAGTGACATACTAAAAACTAAGAAAAGGCATTCATATTATTTTGATAATTTAGAAAAATGATCCATAAGTCATTTTTGTTGTGTAAGAATCAACCATACCTTGATATGATGCACAATGTGATCGGTATAACTCAAAGTGTGTATTTTTATTTAAAATTGACATCAATTTTAGTAAAAAGAACAAGTGAAATACTAAAAACTGAGAAAAAGTATTTGTATTAGTTTGATAATTTAGGAAAATGATCCATAAGTCATTTTTGATGTGAAGGAATCAATTTCACCTCAATATGATACATGGTGTGATCGATATGACTCCAACTGTGTATTTTTATTTAAAATTGACATTAATTTTAGTAAAAAGAACAAGTGGCATATTGAAAACTAGGAAAAATAATTGTTATTGTTTTGATACTTTATAACCACAATCCATGAGTCGTTTTTTATGTGAAATAATCAACCTCACCTAAATCTGATGCACGGTGTGACCGGTATAATTCAAAGTGTGTCTATTTATTTAAAATTGACATCGGTTTTGGTAAAAAGAAAATGTGACATACTGAAAACTGAGAAAATTCATTTGGATTATTTTTATAGTTTAGTAAAATGATCCATAATTAATTTATTACATTAAGAATCTACCGCACCTCAATATGATGCACATAGTGACCGGTATAACTTGAAGTTTGTCTTTTTATTTAAAATTGACATCAATTTTAGTAAAAAGAACAAGTGACGTACTGAAAACCAATAAAACATATTCATATTATTTTTGATAATTTATAAAAATGATCCATAATTAATTTTTTAAGTGTAGGATTCAACCACACCTCAATCTGACACACTTTGTGGTTGATATGAATCCAAGTGTGTCTTTTTATTTAAAATTGACATTATTTTTAGTAAAAAGAATAAGTGACATACTTAAAACTAAGAAAATGAATTCTTATTGTCTTGATACTTTAGAAAAATGATCCATGATTCATTTTTTATGTTTAGGAATCAACTTAACCTCAATCTGATGCACGGTGTGACCAGTATGTCTCAAAGAATCCGTTATCAGTTTAAAATTGACCTTTTAGTTCAAAACATGTGTCACACACTGAAAACCAAGAAAATTCACTTTGATTATCTTGATAATTTAGTAAATAAATTCCAAGTCATTTGTGATGTGTTGGAAGCAGTCTCAGGTTAAAATGACACATGATGTGATCGATATGACTCAAAGTGTGTGTTTTCGGTTTGAAATAACATTTTAGTAAAAAAACACAAGTGACATACTGAAAATTGACGAAACTAATTCAAACTATTTTGATACTTTAATAAAATTAACCATAAGTAATTTTTGATGTATAGAAATCATACATACCTAAATTTGATGCATGGTGTAACTGGTATAACTCCAATTGTGTCTTTATTTAAAATTGACATTAATTTTTGTAAAAAGAACAAGTGACATACTCAAAACAAAAAAAACTTTCCTATATTTTTATTAATTTAGTAAAATGATCCATAACTCATTTTTTATCTTTATAAATCAAAAAATCATCAATACGATGCACGATGTGACCGGTATAACCCCAAATGTGTATTTTTATTTAAAATTGGATTTAATTTTAGTAAAAAGAAAAAATTATATACTAAAAATTGAGAAAACATATTTGTATTACTTTGATAATTTAGGAAAATGATTCATAATTAATTGTTTATTTGTAAGAATCAACCACACCACAAACTGATGCATGGTGCGATTGGTATGACTCAAAATATCCATTATCAGTTTAAAATTGAAATTTTAATTCAAAATGTGTCACTCACTAAAAACCAATCAAACGTGCTCAAATTTTCTTGATAATTTAGGAAAATGATTCATAATTTAGTCGTGACATATAGGAAGTATTATCACATCAAACCTACACATGATACAACCAATATGACTCAATGTGCATGTTTCTAGTTTCAAATGACATTTTAATAAAAAAACACAAGTGACATACTCAAAACCAATCAAAAAAATTATGATTGTTTTGATACTTTAGGATAATGATCCATAAATATTTTTTGACATATAGGAATCATATTCACCTCAATTCTATGCATGGAGTGACTAGTATAATTTCAAGTATGACTATTTATTTAAAATTGACATTAATTTTAGTAAAAAGAACAAGTGATATACTGTAAACTGAGAAAACATGTTCTTATTGTTTTGATACTTTAGGAAAAAATCCATAAGTCATTTGTGATGTGTAAGAATCAACAAAACATAAATATTATTCATGTTGTGAATGGTATAACTCCAAGTGTCTCTTTTTATTTAAAATTGACATTAGTTTTAGTAAAAAGAACAAGTGACATACTAAAAACTGAGAAAACATATTTGTATTATTTTGATAATATAGGAAAACGATCTATAATTCATTTTTGATGTTCAGGAATAAACCTTACCTCAATCTAACTCACATTGTGATCCATATGACTCCAAGTGTGTCTTTTTATTTAAAATTAACATTAATTTTAGTAAAAAGAACGAGTGGCATGCTGAAAACTAAGAAAACACGTTCATATTATTTTGATACTTTAGAAAAATGATCCACGGGTCATTTTTGATGTGTAGGAATAAATGGAACTTCAACGCAATGCATAGTGTGACCGGTATGACTCAAAGGGTCTATTATCGATTTAAAATTGACATTTTAGTTCAAAACATGTTTCACTCACTGAAAACCAAGAAAACACACTCTGATCGTCTTGATAATTTATGATGGTGATTCATAAGTCATTTTTGATGTGTAGAAAGTAGTATCATGTAAAACTGAAACAAAATGTGACCATTATGACTCAAAGTACGTGTTTCTAGTTTGAAATGACATTTTAGTAAAAAACACAAGTTACATACTAAAAACTGAGAAAATTCATTTTGATTATTTTGATACTTTATGAAAATTATCCATAAGTAATTTGTGATGTGTTTAAATTATACACACCTCAATCAGATGCACAGTGTCATCAGTATAACTTTAAGTGTGTCCTTATTTAAAATTGGCATTAATTTTAGTAAAAAGAATAAGTGACATATTCAAAACCAAGAAAATTCATTCAGATTGTTTTGATACTTTAGGAAAATGATCTATAACTCATTTTATGACGTGTAGGAATCAACCACACCTCAATACAATGCATGGTGTGACCAGTATAACTCTGAGTATGTATTTTTATTTAAAATTTACATTTTATTAATATATTTCTTATTATTAATGTTTATTTTATTTCTTTATAGTATTAATTATTGAGAAAGTATTGTTTTCAAAAATAATTTATTTTATTATTAAGGGAAGATTGTTGAGAATAATACTTTATCTCTTTATGGTGATTTTGATGCTCACAAATACCCTTATTTGTGATTTTAATGATTTCAGTTTAAGTATATTTCCGAAAATTTATATTCTTTATATTTTTATTTCTAGAGAAATATTAAAGCATTTAATCCATGTGGCATATTCGACAAATTGTTCGAAAATCGTTTTAGAATGTTCTGGAAATACTATTCATGCTCTACGTGTTCAGAAATTACTTTTAGTGTGTTCTGGAAATACTGTTCATGCTCTATGTGTTCGGAAATTAATTTTAGTATGTTATGTAAACACCATTCATACCCTACGTTGAGGAGCGTAGCGTAAGGATGAAAACTGTCACTTAAGGGTTATCAGAAAACTATGGTTAAGCAACCATACATTATCAGAAAAGTATGAAAGAAGAACCCTATGTTTGGAAGGAACCTTACGTTTGAATTATCATAACAGTATGAAAGAATTATCTTATGTTTGTTTCTCAAAAAGTATGGTTTATCAACCTTACTTTTGTAAACAACCATACATTTGATTGAAAAGTATGGATCATGAACATTACGTTCTGAAGCAGAGAAAAGTATTGATCATATACTGTACGTTTGAGATCAACCTTACATTTGAAGAATGAATCATCAAATATTACTTTACCGATCAACCTTACATTTGAGATCAACCTTATGTTGTGAACCTTACATTCGAAGAATGTATTCTATGCAGTTCAACCCTATGTTTGGCGTCAGATATTTAAATTATGACTGTAATAAAGAAATGGTGTTTATGCAGATTATTAGGATGATTTCAAGCCAAATTAAAAGATCGAATCTAAAACGCATCTTTGACTAATTCAAAGCCATTTATTTATGATTCAGAGGATTGTTTTAAGAGGATATTTTCGTGCCAAATTTTCAAGGGAGTTATGACTGCTCTGTTATTCAAACTTTTGAATATTGTGATTCTAAAGGTGACTTTTGTGGATCTAAATTTAAAAAGAGAATGCTCGTCTTTATTCTATATATACCTGTATTATTTTGTATTAAAGATATAGAGGAGAATCATCGAAAAGAAGAAAAATATAGATCAAGCTCTTGAGTTTTTCACTGCTACAATTTACAGAGACAATCGAGACTTACAGATTTGCTATTACAGAGAGCGAAAAAGCTCTGTTTTCTGAAGAAGAAGAAACGTGATTGAAGATTCACTGATTCTACATCAAATATCTTTTTTGAATCGAATATTATTAAATTTGAAAATTATATTTCAAGATTTTCTGCAACCATATCGACTCAGAACTACTTTTAACTGAAGAACATCTTTTATGAAGATGATAATCATTATACTGTCAATTGTGTGCTGTTGCAATTGTGAAGAACAACTGAAAATTATTTCAAAGAACAAATACTCTTTTACTTTGAGTAACTAGCTTCTCATACTAAGTTGTGTATTCAGTTCTGTGTATGAACCAAAAGTCTCTGTTTAGCCTTAAACTTTTAAAGGTATCAACTACCTTCACTCGGTTGCGGAATGGTCTGTTGATAAGAGGACTAGATAGTGAAAATCACCAAGATTGTGGAGAAGAGCGTTGGTGGAGTGGACTGGGGGATTTCTTTTCCCTGGACCACTATACATCGTGTATCCTTTGCTATTTATTTTCTACTGCTTAATCATTTTAATAAAGTTGAAAGGACTGATCATAATCTCACGAATAAATTGTAAAAGACACAATTCACCCCCCTCTTATGTATATTTGGTATTACCCGATCCAAAAATTGGTATCAGAGGTGGTTCTTTTGATAAAGCTATAACAAGCTAAAAGTTTTTGGATTATACATCAGCACAATGGCTAATACATGAGAGGGTATGTCAATGGTTTGAGCTCCTTACTTAAAATTTGAAAGTTATGGATGTTGGAAATCAAGGATGATATTTATTTAAAGAACCTTGTATATAGAGTCTACTCGAAAATTCTAACTCCCTATGTGATTCTAGAGAAACCTGAAACATGGAGTACCAATATAGAAGAAGAATACGACACAAACTCGGAAGCTATGAATGCCATCTTCTGTGGTCTTGGACCAGATGAATTCAACAGAGCATCTCAGTGCCCGATGGATTATGATATGTGGAAAACGATTGCAGTTGCTTATGAAGGAACTAAAAATGTCATACATATGAGGTATGCTACTTCTAAACTAAAATTCGATACATTCAAGATGTTTGAAGGATAAAGCATCACCCAAATGAATGGAAGGTTGATAGAGATTGTCAACAATATCACTGCCTTGGGAGATCCAATCAAACAATATGATCAATCACTAAAATTACTGATATTACTACCACCTAAATGGAATGGAATTTCTTCTTCTATCAAAAAATCATCTCCTATCAAAGATTTAACAATGAGAGAGTTAATTGGAACTCTTATGATGTATGAGGATGAGATGCAGGATGAAGAAAATGAGCATAAGATTCTGATCAATAAAGAAGATACTGCTTTAAAAGTAACCTATCAAAATAAAAATAGAAAGCCGGAGAAGAAGGAAATAAAATTTAAATCAAAATGTTCTGATTCATACAATTTGGATGTGGAACTGGTTCAGTTAGCCAGAAAATTCAGTAAGTTTTATCGAAAGAAGAAAGGTTTTAAAAAGTCTTTTAAAAAGGATGAAAAAGAAGTCAGATGTTATGAATGCAAGAATATGGGTCATATCAGACCTGACTGTACTCAATTAAAGGAGGACAAGAAAAATAAATTCTTCAAGAGAAATGACTATGAACAGAAATAGAAGAAGGCAATAAAAGCTACTTGGAGTGTATCTGAAGACTCCAGCATCTCATCAAAGTCTGACTCAGAAAAATAGGAATCAAATCTGAAATCCAATATGTGATTTATGGAAAAAACTAATGAGGTACAACCCTATTACTCATCTGACTCTAATCCAATCTGCTCAAATGATAAACTTGCAGCTTACTACAATATGATTGAAAAGAAATATGATTATTTATTCAAGAAACACAAATCTTTAAATAATATTCATAATACTGTTTTAGGAGAGAGAGGTACTCTACTAAATCTACATCAGGAATTACTAGAAAATTATAACTTAATTAACACAAACTATATAAATAATGAAACTAAAATAAAAGCACTACAAACATAAGTAGAAACATACAAAAGTGCAGATCTTATTTTTACAAAAGGAGAAAATACACTAAATGAAATACTTGGAAATAATGTGATTAAAAAGGAAAGATATGGAATAGAAAGTAAAGGTGAGAAACCTAAAATGTATAAGAACTATTTTGTCCCAATTAAAAAAGGTAAAATTTGAAACTACTATGGAACAAAATGTCACATATCTAAAAACTGTTATTTAAGGCAACCTCAAATAAGTGGGATTAAGAAATCCTTTATTGAAATCAGTTTATATGATTCTATTGATTATATAAAAACAAATCAAGTTTGGATTACCAGGTCTTTTCTAGCTAACACTACTAGACCCAATAGAATATGGGTACCAAAACAAATCCTTGTTTAAATGACATTGCAGGAAGAAGGCCATAGAAGCCAAACTAAAATATGTTATTTGGGCAGTGGCTACTCCAAGAATATGAGTGGAAACTCATCAAATTTCATAACTCAAACTCAAAAGGATGGTGGTCTAGTCACATTTGGTGACAATGAAAAAGGCAAGATTATTGGCATTAGAACTATTGGAGATCTAGAAGCTATCTCAATCAATAAAGTACTCTATGTACAAGGATCGAAACACAACCTGATAAGTATCTCTCAACTCTGTGATAATGGTTATGTTGTTTATTTTCCTAACAATTGTTGTTCTGTTTCAAAGGACAAATTGCTTAAATTTAGATCACCAAGAACTGATAATGTTTATACTCTGGACTTAAATTCCATGTGTAGACAAAAAGTAAAATTCTTAACTGCTAAGATAAATGAATCTTGGATCTGGCATATGAGACTTAGAAATTGCAATATATATGGTTTACATAATTTATCTAAGAAACAATTAATTTCTGATTTTCCTAGACTCAAATTTGAAAGTGATGGATTCTGTGATGCATGTCAACTTGGCAAGAAGAACAAATCATCCTTCAAATCTATTAACAAAATAGCTACATCTAAACCACTAGAACTTATCCATATGAATATTTTTGGACCTTCAAGGGTATCAAGTTTGGCTGGTAAATTATATGTGTATGTTTTAGTTGATGACTGTTCTAGATTTACTTGGATTTATTTTCTAAAATATGAAAATGAAACTTTTTCTATATTTGAAAGTTTTTGAAAAGTTGTTCAAAATGAAAAAGTTTTTAAAATAATATCATTAATAAGTGATCATGGTGGAGAATTTGAGAATTTGGAATTTAATTCCTTTTTCTCAAATATGGGTATTAAACACACCTTCTCTGCACCAAGAACACCTCAACAAAATAGAATTGTTGAAATAAGAAATAGGACTATTCAAAAAATGGATAGGACTATGATAAATGAATACAGTATTCTTACTTATTTATGGGAATAAGTTTTAAGCATATCCTGTCATATAATGAATAGAGTTTTAATTAGACATATTTTCAAAAAGACACCCTATGAACTTTGGAATAACAGAAAACCTAAAGTAAATTACTTTAAAGTTTTTGGATGAAAGTTTTACGACTTAAACACTAAGGAAAATCTTGGAAAGTTTGATACAAAATCTGATGAAGGAATTTTCTTAGGATACTCTGATACTTCTAAAGAATATAGAGTTTTTAATAAAAATTCAAGGATTGTTGAAGAATTAGTTCATGTGAAATTTGATGAATCTGATCCCTTTGAGAAAAAGAAAGACAAAATTGATGAATTTGACTCTAATGATAACATGACACTTGAAAACTTGAAATATGATTTTGAAAAAGATATAAATAAAATTCAGTTTAGTTTAGAAGGACATGACATTGAAGAACCTAAAAGTGTACTACCTAGATAGTCTAGGACCCTAAATAATTTCCCTTTAGAAACTGTTATAGGAGACCTATACACTGGAATAAAAAACAGAAGAAATGTAGGAAATTTTATTGAATTATCTACCTTTCTATCCCATTTAGAACCTAAGACATTAGAAGAAGCCTTAGTTGATGAAAGTTTGATGATAGCAATGCAAGAATAACTAAACCAATTCAAGAGAAATGAAGTTTAGAATTTAGTTGAAAGACATCAGAACTATCCAGTTATAGGAACTAAATGGGTCATTAAAAATAAACAAGTTGATTAAGGAATAATAACTAGAAATAAAGAAAGACTGGTAGCTAAATGTTATAATTATAAAGAAGGTATAGATTATGATGATACCTTTTCACCTATAGCTAGACTAGAAGCCATTAGGATCCTTTTAGACTATGCATCTCATAGGAACTTTAAATTATTTCAAATGGATGTTAAGTCTTCCTTTTTAAATGGGTATTTATTGGAGGAATTTTATGTTGAATAACCTCTTGGTATTGAAATTTCACAAAAACCAAATTCTGTTTTTAAAATTACTAAAGCTCTTTATGGCCTTAAACAAGAACCTAGAGCTTGGTATGAAAGATAAAGCTCTTTTCTTTTAAAAAACTATTTTACTGTTGGGATGGAAGATCCAACATTTTTTAAGAAAACTATTAACTCAAATATTTTATTGGTTCAAATTTATCTTGACGATGTAATTTTTGGTTCAACAAACAAAAAAATTTGTCATGAGTTTTCAAATTTAATTCAAAAGGAATTTGAAATGAGTATGATGGGAGAATTAAATTTCTTTTTAGGACTTCAAATCTATCAAAAAGATTTTGGAAATTTCTTTACTGATTTACTAAAGAAATTTGGACTTAAAAACATCAAGACATATTAAACTTATATGTGAGCTAATATAAAACTTGATTTGGATGAAACTATAAAATCAGTTGAAAACAAGTTATATAGAGGTATGATTATTAGTTTATTATATCTTACTACTAGTAGGCCAGATATAATGTTTTGAGTATGTATATGTGCTATATTTCAATCTGGTCCAAAATAATCTCACTTAAGTGCTGTAAAAATAATTTTTAGATATTTAAAAGGAAATGTTTTTCAAACTCTTCTCTATCTAAAAAATTATTATTTTAATTTAAATTAATATTCAAATGTATAATTTGGAAGTTGTATATTAGATAGAAAAATCACCTCAGGGACTTGTCACTTTTTAGGAAAATTCTTAGTGTCATGGTCTAGTAAGAAACAACACTCAGTTTCCCTATCAACAGTTAAGGCAGAATATGTATCTGCAGGCAGTTGTTGTGGATAAGTTTTGTGGATAAAAAATACTCTTATGGATTTTGGACTAAATTTTAATAATAAAACTATTTTATGTGATAATACAAGTGCTATAAATATTTCAAAAAACCCTATTAATCATTCTATGACTAAGAATATTTATATCAGGCATCACTTTCTAAGAGACCATGTTCTTAAACAAGATATAATCTTAGAATTTGTAAACACTGAAATTCAATTAGCTGGTATTTTTACTAAACCACTTCCCACTGTAAGGTTTTATTTTATTAAGGGGGATCTAGGTTTATTTATTTTTAAATAAATTTTTTTAATTATTATTTTATTTGTTTTTATTATTACTTGTTTAAAGACTAATTTAAAAAAATTGTTGGTACTATTTTAAACTTTTGTCGCGTAAGTTTTTTTTTTAAATGTAATAATTACTATGTGCATAATGACACGAGAATCAAGGATGTTAGAAACTGTTTCTCATTCCAAACCCGTTCATTTTCCCAAAACCCTTCAAAATCTCAAAACCTTATACCGCTCTTCTCTACCCGCACCTAAACCTTTGAAACCCTAACTTTCAAACCTTTAGAACCTTGAAATAGAAATGGTAAAGACACAGAGAATCGAGGAAGGAGAATCTAGTAGTTCCAAGCGACAGCACTCAATAAGACAAAATATTTTACAAGGAAAAGTGGTTGATCTAGAATGGTTGTACCGGACGAATCTAATGTTGAGGAAAGCCCTAGAATTTCAAAAACTTGAGAAAACCTTCAACAGAGACTATAATGAGTTTCTATATGAGTTAGAACTTTATCACTTTTTCAAAACTATTCAGTTCAATCTGGGAGAAGATGAAGATTCAATAATAGCTAAGATCGAGGACAGAGATTTTAAGATTTCTTCTGTAGAGATAGCCAAAATTCTTAACTGCCCTCGTGAGGGAGTTTTTTATTTTGATTTAAAGAATATTGGTGATAGTGTCTATAAGTCTGAGGACATTATGTCTTTTCTGTTTGGCTCTAAAAATATAAGGAAAATGTTAGTGAAATATATAGAGCTTGACTAGAAGATTTTATTTAAACTTGTGCAAACAGGAATTGCACCTAGTATGTCAGAGATGGAGAAAATTTTGTACCATTACATGTACATACTATTTCTATTTATGAGTGATATTAAATTGAATTTTCTGAGATTTATAGTCAAATATCTCAATTAATGCTGCTAACCAAAAGTAAGGATGAACTTCTATCCCTTTGGAAGATTCATTTGAAAGATTTTATATAATAAAGATATGGTAAGGCTGGTGGATTCCCGAGTGATATGTCACCATGACAACATCTTTAATGCTAGAACACTGAAGAAAATTGGTTTCTTTTGGAGCACAATAAAAGGAAAAATCCTACCTTTTGGAGTAGAAGAAGACCAATAGAGTGCGCAGGAGCTACCTGCAAAATCAAAGGAAGGAGTAGTTGAATCCAGAACCAGTGTAGTATCAAGGAGGATACGATTTGAGGTAGTTGATACACCTGTATATGAGGAAAGTCAAGAAGGACTTCAGAGAAAAGGGCATAGAGTGGTTCAAGCTGGAGAGGATCCTACTCAAACAAATGCTGATGAAACTGAGCCTCTTTTGAGATACAGATTTATTAAAGAATATTCAGTACAGGACATAGCTCAACTATAGAGACCCGGCCTTTTCTTTCATTACTATTACATCATTTCAAAGATAAACAACATAATAGTATTACACATATAGGATCCAAAGGTTTGTTGTCTTGGTAAAACTAGGACCACACATAACAAATACAACATCAACCATAAACATTTATTTGATTTCTTCTTCACTAGCTTCTTAGTGGCACTTGTCCTCTCCTTAGTACATGTAGCCACCTGAGGATATACATAAAAAGGGGTGAGCTAAAATCCTAGAAATAGGATAGATAAAAACAATATATCATGGGGTGAGCATAATCATGACATAGGAAAAAGATCATGAACATGAGAGGAGCATAAATAATAGACTTGAAATGTGGCAATGCATAAAAATAAAACATCATGTCTTAGTGGTTAACTACCACACATATTTTTGAACCAAGATGGAATCTTTTTCGCACATCATTTCACATTTACTCATGAGATTCATCACTTTACCCAATGCATTGGAGCACTATATAATTCCGGGCGCACCTATCACATTTAAACATTCATATTGCGCTATATAATTTCGGGCACACCCATCACATCATAACATTATGATTATCATTCTTGCCACATAATACACATATCAAACATGTACATAAATAACCCATGGAATGTAATGTGTTTCATCTCATAATAACACATTCATAAGCTTTGGGTTCCCAAAAGAAAGAGGGAACAACATACTTGATACAAGAACCATCAACCTTGAATGATAGGTAAAAGGTGAGTTCTTGAAAGAAGAGTTATTTTGGAAAACATTTTGATGGACATAAAAACCAGTGACATACATGTATATCCTAGAAAAGAAAATTAAATTATGAACAAATGATCTTTTAGGAGTAACCATATCAAAAATGGAGTGAAAGAGGGAGAACCCGAAGGAAGAAAATTGGGTTCGAGATTTCCCCTTACCTTGTACCCGAATACCTCCTTCTCTTTAATGTCCTGTATAATGACATTATATTCATTAATTAGAAATTAAAGAAACTTTTATACATTAATAGTGTTCATTCTGGTTTCATTATGTCATATTATGTACCTTTGGATGACTTATAGAGTTTAAAAAACGTTGTTCGGGGATGTTCGTTTTTATGGTTTTCTTGAGCAGTCCACTTGTATTCTTAAATTGATGTTTGGGTAGATCATGGGTAAACATCCAGAACTGATATTACATGTTATTTATGATATTAAAGAAGTTTGCATGATTTTATAATGATTTATATTAGATCCATGTGGATGAATCATTAGATAATATTTTAATGATTATTTGGGTAAATTTGGGCGGTTTTTGGATCACAATGAACTTGTTTTAACTTTTCACTTAGTAATATGGCCATATGTTATTTCCAGAACTTAAAATAGAACATAATACATATAAAATATTCTGTTTCAATAATAAAAATGGTTTCATGACCAGATATGAAGGTATAAATGGAATAAGAGAGCATGTTGTTTTTGAAGGTGATAAATTATCACCACATGAACAACGTTCTCTTTAATAAAATAAAAGGAAGAGGGAAAGGGTGTGGGGTGATATAATATACCATTAGAATCATAAGATTACAGTATATGTATAATTATGGAGTTACAAAACAATTTGTATGAAGATAGGTGGGGAGAGATCAAGAAAGGAACTTGAACTTGAAAGGAAATTAAAGGAGAAGAGGGAGGGAAATTACCTCTTGAATCCTTCACTTGAGAACCTCCTTAAGGGCCTAAGCTTGGTCTTTTGATGATACCAGAAGCTCTTGGACGTGGGGAAGGGTCTAGGGGAGAATATTGGTCAGATATTAGATAATTCTTGAAGCTTTAGAGGTGTGGTTTGTCAAGAGGAGGGGGAGGGCTTATTTATACATGAGGAGGGAGGTGTTTTTGGCATAAAATATTAAATAAAATAATATATCAAGAGTTAGACTTGTAATAGTAGTTTTTTTGACATCCTAAATCATATATTAATATAATAAAAAAAAATTAGGCTTTAAATCTTCTTTATAATTCAAATTCATTAATTTATTAAAAGGAAAGTGAAAGAAAGAGAAAAAGACACTTTAAGAAATCACCTTTTGACTTTAGGCTTTGGAAAGTTATTTTTAGGTTTGAGAATTGGATTTATTAAGGAAAAATTTATGAAATTTAATATGTTTTGGCCGAAAATAAAGTTCTAGAATGTTTATGTCATCATTACATCATTAATGATGCAATTTAGTGTACACTGATTATGCGAAAAACTGTATTTTTTACTATTCACCCAAAAATTGAAGTATTTCAGAATAAACCCAAAAATTTACCCCTACCATTTTTAGAGGTGTAGAATCCAAAAATGATGTCCATTTTTCAAAAATAATTTTCTAAATATTATTAATTTAATGTTTAATTAAAATCATAATTTACTTAAAAAAACATTTTTTAAAATTAAAACTGATTTTGTAGTTCTTTCAAAAATTACGTAGGGTCTTATAAAATTATCTAAAAACTATTAGACATTGATTCAATACTTTATGAATACATTTAAGGGGAATAAATATTCTTTTAAATTAATTAATTAATTATAATTAATTATTTATGACTTATAAAATACCAAAAACGTTTACTAAGGTCAAATTATCACTTTCTGTGATGTCTAAATTTTATTTTATTATTCATAGGTAATGTTACTCTTATTTACTATAATGGTCATATTACTATTCATAATGTTAGGATACTATTCATAAGGGTAGGTTACTATTCTCCAAAAATTATTTTTGTTTCATTAGACTCCAAAAACTATCTTGAACACAACTGTGTATGTCGGATTTTTAAAATTCCAAACATAGGGGTGACAAAATTATGTTTAAAGGTCACTTATCACTTAGTAGTTCATTATTTTGTGTTTTTATGACATAAATATAAGAAGGGAATTTTCCATTGAAATACTTTGGGTCGTTACATCAACCAACAATTTCTCGAATTGAGGTGACTCCTCAAGTGGAACTGGAAATTTTTCCTCAAGTAGAGGTAGAGATAAAGGTAGAAGTAGAGGCAGAGGCTACACCTGGAACTGACCTTATAGAATCTATTCAAAAGGAAGTTGATCCAAAGGAACCAGTTTTAGAATATCCTATCTTAGATAAAATATATGAAGAAGATTCTTAGGAGGATAAAGAACAATTTAATATGGATCAAGAAGAGAATCCTTCTGAGATTCATACTGAAGTAATTAATGAGAATTTTTCTGTAGATGATTTTGTTCATGATTCTAAGGAAAAAATCAGTAGAAAATCCAGTATAGGGTAATAATGAAGAGAATTCAGATACTGAATCTCTACCTCTAGCTCTGATAAATACAGTGTAAGATCAGATTGAGAATAAATCACAAGGTACCTCTGATTCTGATAATAATCATGTGAAGGAATTGATCTAAAAGTTTAATAAAGTTCAAGCCGAGAATGCTTCTCTAGGAATAGCATTAGAACAAGAGATCCAGAAATTTAAAATACTAAAAGAAAGTTCTATTTCTAAGCAATAAGTATAAAATTTCAAGAAGTGAATGTTGGTTGAAGTTGCAAATCTCAAATCTGAAATGGTGATGAAGTCAGATTTACTACAGTTTAAATCTTTCCTGGAGCAGCAATTCGCAGCTGTCTGAAATAGTAAAGCCAGTACATCAGGTACTTCACCTGATCTGATTAGAAGATTTCAGGCCATTACAGCAACTATGAGAAATATGAATGATAGACTGTAGGACCTTCAATGAAATAGTTCTCCTTTATATATATTATTAGACAATCAGAAGTTTCTTTTTGAGCAGTTTACTTCTAATGAACCTATAATTAGAACTTTGCTGAATCAATTCACTGATAAGTTAACTCTTTTTATGGAGAAGAAAGAGAGGCTAAACGAGTTCTTCAGAATCAACTTGATTGAAGATATCCATCTGACTCAGAAAGGAAGAGATCTCATAATCCAGTTAGGTGATGGATTAATGAAAAGGTTGAGACTGCAGTTTTCTGAAATCAAGGATGTCTTTCAATGGCGCTAAAACATGTTTTCCAAAACCTTTTTAGCCCAACCTTGATTCTCGTTCTCATTACTATACATGTACTTATATTTTCAATGACATATATTTTCATCACATGTTTATGTGTCATTAATTTATTTTATTGTACTATCTATGTTAGAATGCTAGTAATCCAACTTCAAATATTGATAAACAGGTCCTCATAGCATTTACTTAAGTTCAATTTCTACATTAAAATGTGTTGTATTCCTTATTCTATAATTCTTTTTGATATCAAAAAAATGGGGAGAGATATGGATAAACCCAGAATTTTATTTTAAATCTTTTAAATCTTTTATTGGGGGAGAAATTTGGATAAACAATTTTTAAGTGTTATCTCTTTGAGAGAAGTTTGGATTTAAATTTTATTTTTCTTCTAATCTTTTACTCAGGTGGATAAAAAGAGGGGGAGAAATTTAAAATATATATGAAACTATGGATAACTTATTCTTGATGAAATAATTCTGTTAAAATTAAATATTGTTTTATCTTTTCAAAATTCTAAACTATATGCAATTAATTTTGTAGGTTAATTTCATTGGTTATTTCATGGGTTTTGTGATCATCAAAAAGGGGGATATTGTTGAGAAAGTATTGTTTTCAAAAATACTTTATTTTATTATTAAGGTAATATTGTTGATAATAATACTCTCTCTCTTTATGATGATTTTGATGCTCACAAATACCCTTATTTGTGATTTTAATGATTTTACTTTAAGTATATTTCAAGAAATTTATATTCTTTATATTTTTATTTCTGGAGAAATATTAAAGCATTTAATTCACGTGTCATATTCGAAAAAGTGTTCGAAAATCGTTTTATCATGTTCTGGAGATACTTTTCATACTCTACGTGTTTGGAAATTACTTTTAGCGTGTTCTGGAAATACTGTGTGTGCTCTACATGTTCGGAAATTACTTATAGCATGTTTTGGAAACACTGTTAATACCATATGTTGAGGAGCGTAGCGTAAGGATGAAAATTGTTGCTTATGGGTTATCAGAAAAGTTCGGTTAAGCAACCATGCATTATCAGAAAAGTATGAAAGAAGAACCCTACGTTCAGAAGGAACCTTGCGTTTGGATTATTAGAACAGTGTGGAAGAAGTATCTTATGTTTGTTTCTAAAGAGTATGGTTCATCAACCTTACTTTTGTAAACAATTGTACGTTTGATTGAAAAGTATGGATCATAAACGTTACGTTCTGAAGTAGAGAAAAGTATTGATCATATACTGTATGTTTGAGATCAACCTTATGTTTGAAGAATGAATCATCAAATCTTACTTTGTTGATCAACCTTACGTTTGAGATCAAACTTACATTATGAACCTTATGTTCAAAGAATGTATGCTATGCAGTTCAACCCTATGTTTGGGGTCAGATATTTAAATTACGACTTTAATAAAGCAATAGTATTTATGCAGATTATTAAGCTAATTTCAAGCCAGATTAAAATCCCGAATCTAAAAATCATATTTGACTGATTCAAATCCGTTTATTTATGATTCAAAGGATCATTTTAAGAGGAGATTTTCATGCTGAATTTTCAGGGGCGTTACGACTTCTCTGTTATTCAAACTTTTGAATATTGCAATTCTAAAGGTGAATTTTGTGGATTTAAATTTAAAAGGAGAATTCTCATCTTTATTATATATATACCTTTATTATTTTTTATTATAGATATAGAGGAAAATCATCAAAAAGAAGAAAAATATATATCAAGATCTTGAGTTTTTCACTACTACAATTTACAGAGACAATCGAGACTTACAGATCTGCTGTTATGAAGAGAGACAAAGATATGTTTTCTGAAGAAGAAGAAACACGATTGAAGATTCACTGATTCTACATCAAATATCTTTTTTGAATAGACTATTGTTAAATTTGCGAATTATATTTCAAGCTCTACTGAAACTGGATCAACTCAGAACTACTTCTAACTAAATTACATCTTTTCTGAAGATGACAATCATTCTACTGTCAATTGCGTGTTGTTGCAATTGTGACAAAAAACTAGAAATTATTTCAAAGAACAAATACTCATTTACTTTTAGTAACCTAATTCTCGTACTAAGCTGTGTATTTGGTTCTGTGTATGAACCAGAAGGCTTTGTTTAGCCTTAAACTTGTAAAGGTATCAACTGTCTACACTCAGTTGTGGAACGGTCTGTTGATAAGAGGACCAGATAGTGAAAATCACTAAGCTTGTGGAGAAGAGCATATATGGAGTGGACTAGGGGCTTTCTGTTCCCCAAACCACTATACATTGTGTGTCTTTTTATATTTATTTTTCGCTGCTTAATCATTATGATAAAGTTGAAAGGACATATCACGATCTTGTAAAGAAATTGTAAAAGACACAATTCACCCCCCCCCCCCCGCCCTCTTGTGTATATTTGGTATAACCTGATCCAACATTACTAACATATTTTTTGTTTTATTATACATGTGGATTCTTTTTCTCAAGCTAAGGTAATTTTTTCAGCAACTGATACCATGGGAAGAATTTTTTGAGAGGGGATCATGGGTGCCAAAGACGACAAAACATTAATGTTTTTAAATGTTTATGGGTAGTAATTGTAAATATAATTATACAAAACATTGTTTGAAATGTATATAGTAGTGTTTTTTTGTATTCATGATGTAAAATTTATTTCAATTAAATTATATTTTTTTATATAGGTTACAGGTATTTGCTGTAATGTGTTGTTATACTAATAGCACACTACAGCAGGTTGGGCCTTTATCAGTGATTTTTTAGGGATGATAAAGGTCCACCTTTATTAGAGCGTTTTTAGCGCTGATAAAGGGGACCCCCCCCCCCTAACAGTGCTAAGGAAAACAACTCTTTTTTAGCACTATTAAAGGCCTTTTTACAAATTGTTAAAGGGAATATATATATGGTAGTGATATAGTGAAAATGCACAGGTTGGGTACTTGTTTTATATTATATGAGGGGGTTGAGTTATTTTCCTATAAAATTATATAATATGATAAACCTTTAATAACAAAAAAATCAAACCATTGTTAAATAATTTATATGAAACGGTTTAATGTGTCATTAAATGAATCACTATTGATCAACCACATTGTAGCATCCCACCCTAGATGCCACCTAGAGGTGCCTCGAGACGGTGGCCACAATACCTCAAGCACGCCTCCTCGAACATTTCCAACTAGCAGTAAGGTCCTAGGGTGTGTTTATGGTGAGACTATTCCCTCATTGATCAGAGTGAGAAGAGAAATTAATAATGAATTAAGAAAAAATAAATATCAGGAATTAGTAATAATTATAAGATGACATCGGAAGTAATTATAATAAAGAATGCAAGAAAAATAAGCCATAAGCTGAAGCTAAATAATAATAGTAACTGGAAAAAAAAATGATGATGTTATGTCATAGTAATATTACTATAAAAATGAATATACTATGGGAAGAGGATACAATCATATACAACATTCTAACAAAATAAATAAAAAGAAAAAAAATTATATGTCTAGAATATTGAGCATAGGATCAATCCTCTGCTCTCAAATCCATCCTAGTAAAGCATGTCAATCAAGAATTGGAAGCTATATTCTTCCCTTTGTCTAAACCTGAAACCATATAGTCTACTCGAGTACCAAAGGCACCGAGTAGGGTGTGAGATACAATCTCAGTAGGCCAGCACCCATGGTGTCTAGGTCATCCTAGTTCATTTGATATGAAATAAATAGTGTGACTTAACAATTTAAATGAAAATCAGAATTAAATAATTAAATACATTGGATTGGGTTTCACTTGGATACTTGTCCAATTTACCTGCTTCAGCCAAAGCCAGTAATTCTAAACCAAAGGATCCTTCAATGTTAAAATTGGTGAGATAGTATGTGAGAAGGCGGACTGTCCCCAAGCTTGTGATTGGGCTTGGAGGACACATACCTACATTTCCAAAACAAGGAACATTTTTCATTTTGAAAACATTTATTTACATTTGACTTCATTTTAAAATCCATTTATAAAATATATCGAGACCCATTGAGCCCAACCATGGAAATTCAATGGTAATTGCCAAGTATCGCTTGAGGGCTCAGAAAAGGTATAATGCTAAGGAGTTTGTCTAAGGCGACCCAAGGATGAAGTACCATGTATCACTCCTAGCATGGTGTCACAAAAGTCAAGGAACTAACAGACCTCTGATTCTGTACCTAGTATCGCATGTTGGGGCCAGAGTCTCTCTCATGGCATGGTATAACCAATCTTTCCATCGATCCCATCCAAGGGGTATCCCCTCGGGAACTGGTGTCACTCGTCTAGAGGTAAAGATAAATAAATCATGGAAATCCCATCTCAGGAATAGTTGATATTTCCCCTAATGTTTTTACAAAGTATTAAGAAAAACTAAATAAGGCACGAGAGTCCATCCAAGGGGTCCTTAAGTTGGAACCCCTTATTTAACCCTTGGTTCTATGGTAAAGCATCTGAATAATAAATACATACATATATATAACATGCCTAGAAAAGTTCCATTTCATTTGTTCAATAATTTATATTACCATAGGAATATTGTTCATGGAATGTCATTGGAAAAAAACCATTTGATTCATAAAGCATAAGGCATTAGCACTTAGCCAATTCAATTAATTCAACAACTCAAGAGTGGCATGGGGTGCAAGGGCTTGTCACTAGGTTAATCGCCCTAAAAAACTCAATGTATAGCTCATGGTATTTAATATGAGTCAAAACCCCTTAGGGGTGTTAAAAAAGCTAAGGAAAAAAAGTGAAATTAAGCATTATAGGTGAAGAACACCCAATCGTATGGCAGAAATTAAAGTGGTCAACCCAACCGGTTAATTCTCCACTAACACGGGTCGCAAACGGCATGAGAAAGCTATCAATTAAATTTAATTTAACATATTTGGAGAAAAACCAGAAGGGTCTGGATCACATCACCATGGAACATTTTTTGGAATGAAAAGAAATAAAAACGATAGAGCATAGACCACATACCTTAGTCTCATAGATCTTCCCTCATCTAGTCTCAGCCTTTAATTTGAGGTAGGTTGGAAGAAAATGAAGAAATCATCAAATTCCCTGAAAGTGGGGAAATGATCTTTCACCCAAATAGAGAAATGGATGGAATGAATAACTTGAAATAGATTAGAGAGGATAAAAGAGATTACCAAGACTAATTTAATGCTTCCAATGGTGAGAGAATCATACGATGAATAGGGAAGTTAGCTTGAAACCTAAGAAGAGGAAGGAAGGAGCTTTGTTCATGGAAGAAAGAGGTAAACCATTGCAGAAAAATAGGAAAAGGAATAAGGGTTAAAATCAATCATTTAAGATCAGTAAAATAGTAATTAAACCCACAATTACTAGGGTGCAAGGTTTGGTCGCACGGTTCTCCAAACCGTGCACTAACCGTGTGCATGGATCTACTTCAAAGGGGCACATCACATGGTTAGGCGCACAGTTTGTTTAACTACATGAAAACCATGCAAAACCCATTGTCCAAAAAATGTAGATGGGTCACACGGCCATGAGCCTTGGGTCACACAGTTGTAGATAAATAGTGCGGCCCCCAGGCCCCCTGTCTACAACCGTACAGTTTGGAAAAATTGTGCGGGCTGGGCTGCACAGTTTCTCTTAACCATGTAGCCCAGTCTTTTCTTCCCACTTTGGGGCTCTAGGCTCTGAATGAGCCTCAGACACACCTGATACCTCCTTGAAACTTTTAGGTGTCATAGTTAGGGTCATTTAAATAAAATAGAACAAAAAATTTACAATTCCTACCTTTTAGAAAAGTTGTGACGTTACAATATCCCCTCCTTAAGACAACTCTTCCCTGAGTTTCCCTTACGAGGGTAGTAGAATTTTATCTGAGAATACTTTCGACTGTTGTGCATGTACATCGGCTTCCTACTCCCAAGTTTCATCTTTTAAGCATGTTGTCATAGCACCTAGACAAGAGGAACTGACTTTCCTCAGAGATCCTTCATGCTCTGATCAATTATATGTATCAGATTCTCCTCGAAGGATGCATCTACCTCCAGCTCAATATCCTCAGGGTCAAAAAAATGAGATTGGTCGGGATGATGTTTTCAAAGATGAGATACATGAAGACATCATGCATGAAATGGTACCTCTGAGACAATAGAAACCGATAGGCTACTGGCTCAACTCTCTCCACTATCTCGAAAGACCATACATATCAAGGTAATAACTTTACCTGTCTCTAGATTATTTTATGACCCAATCTATGAAAAACACATATAAATACCTAATGTCCCACCTCGAACTCCAAAGTTCTATGGTGATGATTAGTATAAGAGTTCTTCCTAGACTGAGATATATTCATACGCTTCTAAATCAGCTGGACTTGTTTTGAAGTCTTCTAAATGAGATAAGGACCTAGTAGATATGCCTCACCTACCTCAAGCTAGCATATAGGTGAATGAAATTTTCTACTGTAGAGGGCCTCATACGAAGCCATTTGGATCATTTTCTGAAAATTGTTTTTTGTAGGAAAAATCTACCAAAGGGATATGATTTTCCCATAAACCTATGAAATCAAAGATATGGGCCCATAGCATATCCTCTAACACCTGTTTCGTCTGGTCGGACTGCCCATCGGTATATGGGTGATATACCATACTCAAGAGCACCTGTGAACCCAGTTCCTTTTGCAACCCCTTCCAAAACCATGATGTAAACCAAACATCTCTATCCTAAATGATATAATGGAGAAAACCATGAAGTATCACAATCTCTCGGATGTAAATACTTCCTAAATCATCTACATAGAAGGTTTCCTAGATCAGTAAGAAGTGTGAGACCTTGGTCAACCTGTCAATGATCACCCATACTACATCACTAACTTGAAGGGATCCTATAAATCATATCATTAAATCCATGGTGATGTTGTTTAATTTCCAATGAGGAATGTATAGAGGTTTTATAAGTCTAGGAGTTCATTGGTACTCTGCTTTTACCTGCTGATAGAAGGAGAAACGAGTGATAAATCCTATTATCTGCCTCTTCATACTTGGACACCAATACTGACGGAAAATGTATGGATACATCTTGGTGAGACCAGAGTAAACTTCCCATACAGAGGCTTGAGATTTCCTCATAATCTATTCTCATATATCTGAAGGCACCCATACACGGCCATGGAAGATCAAGGTCTCACTTGCATCAACAATCCAACCAGGAGGCGGTTTCTCTCATGTGATGCTCTCCCTCAAAATGAGGCCCTTAGAATCAAACAACTACCTCATCCAGACCCACTCTAGGAGAGAGGATGACACTGATAGAGCTACTATAACTAGTTTCCTATGATGTTTCTACGCCTCAAGACACATATCAGATAATAGAGCCATCAATTTACACTTACTTTTGGCCTCTTTGATGGCTTGTGTCTGAGTTTTCCGGCTCAAGGTGTCAACTACATCATTACCTTTACTGAGTGTGTAAGCAATCTCAAAGTCGAATGATTACAGGTATTCCACCCACCTGTGATACTTTAGATTCAAATATCACTGATTGGAGATGTATTTGAGACTTTTATGATCCATATAAACAATGAACCACTCCCCCTCCAACAATAAAGAGTATGAACCACAGATACTAGCTTGAGGTTATGTGTAGGGTAATTCTGCTCATGATGCCTCAGCTGGTGAGACCCATACACTACAAACTGATCACCCAGAATCAGCACTTCCCCTATCCCAATTCTTAAATAACCATAATAAATATAATATCTTCTTCTCATCTTAAGTAGAATTATTATTGAAACTAAAGTTGGTCTTTCCTTTAACTCATGAAAAGTTGTCTCACAAGATGCAGTCCAGTCAAATTTCACACCCTTATTGGTCAAGCTCATAAGCAGTAATTCTAGGCATGAGAAGTACTAGATGAATCACCTGTAATAGCCAGCCAGCCCTAAGAAGATGCGTATGTCAAATATTTTCTTGGGCTGATCCCAAGAAACCACAACACTCACCTTCTCTGGGTAAACTGATATGCCTGCTTCGAATATTATATAACCCAAGAAGTGAACCTTGTTGATCCAAAAGTGGAATTTACTAAGATTCACATAAATTTGGTGATATCTTAGGATACTCAATAATATGTCAAGATTATTAGAATGGTATTCTATGGTGCGTGAGTACACTAAGATTTCGTCTATGAAGACTGCCACAAAGGAATCAAGATATGGGTGGAAGACCCAATTCATCAGAGTCATGAATACTATCGGTGCATTTGTTAGACCAAACTGCATAACTAGATACTTGTACAAACTGTACCTTCTCCAGAACATTGTACGTGGCATTTATGATGGTCTCACAGAAACCTCAAGGTATCCCAACCTCAAGTTGATCTTAGAGAAAAAAATTTCTCCTCGAAGCTGGTCGAAGAGGTCGTCTATCTGAGGAAGTGGATAATGGTTCTTCATTATAATCTGGTTTAGTCGGCAGTAATCCACATAGAATCTAAGGGTACCATATTCCTTCTTCGATAAAATTATAGGTGAACCCCATGTTGATGTTCCGGGTTGGATAAAAACCTTAGTCTCCATATCTTCAAGATGCTTCTTGAGTTCATGGAGCTCTGTAGGTGTCATCCTATAAGGAGGAATGGACACTGGTACTAAACCTATAACGATCTCAATGGTGAACTCAACTTCCCTCTTAGAAGGAAATCTATAGAAATATTCAGGGAATACATCCCTAAAACACTCCACAATAGGAGGGAATTTCACAAGCTTCATTCCCTGATCACTCATAAAAAAACTGGACATCTAGGTTATTACTTCACTTAGCCCAGTATGCTTGAGTCCATCTCGACTGTCTTGGATATCCCATTCTCCCTTATGGATATATGTGCTTCCCTCAAGTGATGTAAAAGATACTTAATGGAGATAGAAATGCACCTGGGATAAATAATGCACGAGCTAGTCCATATCGATAATGACGTTGAAACTGATCATCACGAGGAAAAAGAAACTCCATAGAAAACGGTACCCACCTATTTCAAGGGGCACACCTTACACTGAAATATACCCTTTTCTTGAACTCCTAATGGCGTGTGAAGGTTCATAACACCACTATAGTAATCTATCACTAAGACCATACTTCCCATGGTTGCATTAGATAGAAAAAAGTGCAATTCACCTCTATCGAATAAGGAAGACACTAGAGTAGAGGTTTCCATAATAGTACCTCTAACTATAGATGGGAATAGACTCTACTCATATGGATTAGGATGCACTAAATAAATGTGACTTGAACTGTGTCCCTGAGATGTTGCTTGTATATCCTGAGTAGGTCCACTCTACTGCCATTGAAAGTTTGAAACCTAATTGCCTTAGCCACGACCACCTGCTTGGCTCGAACAAACTGTAGAAGACCAGCTTCCTACCTGAGGAGGAGTTTTTGATCCTACACCTGAATGTAGTGTTGGCATAGATCTCTGATCACTTGGAACTGGAGAAAAATATTGGAAAAAATTATAGAGGTGACCCATCCTACCACAAACCCAGCACTCGATCAATTTCCCCATACACTAGGGATTTTTGTGGCATGGCACTGGTGACATACTATAAGGCTATCACTGCATTCCACCTGGATTTTACTTCCCCTAAGTGGACCCTTGAAGTGTCTCTTCTTTCTACTAGATAAACAACTGCTCTTCTTGGAAGATAAACTTTCATACTTCACATTGGTTGATTCCATCAGGTTCTGATTAGTGAAAAAGGCCCAATTCACTATCTTTGAAATGGTGGTCAGCCAAAATATGTTCACCTATGAGTGAATGGAATAAGTAATTCCGTTCCAAAATTGCCTCATAGTAGTCATATCATCACTGGTCAAGGTTGGTGTGAATCACTACAACTCGTTGAAGCGATCTGAGTATTCCATCACCGAAATGTCACCTTGTTGAAGGTGCATGAACTCTTGAACATGATATTTTCTCAAGGTCTTAGGGAAAAAGTAGTCAAATAAAGTTGTCTGTAAGTCCACCTAAAACATACCCTGATGTCGACCAGATTGATTCAAAACTTCCCACCAACAATTGGTGGGGTCACATAGCATATATGTCATAAGTTTGACCCTCCACTCTAGAGGCATCTCATTATACTCAAAGATTAACATCATAGCCTCTAACCAAGACTCAGAAGCCTAAGGCCCACCATCCCATGAGAAGGTAGAAGGATTTTGCTGCTGGAACTCATGGTTTAGCTCTACCATAGATGGGGCAGGTTAAGGATTACCCTAAAATGATTTCATAAATTGAAGGAAACTATCCTGGAACTGAGCATTGGCGCCTAGAGTAAGATTTGCATGAGGTGCCTCATGTGGCATACAAGAGGTATCAAAAGTGGCTCAGGGCCCACCACCTCTACAGTATTCTCATTTACACTTTCTTGGTATACAACATGAGGTCATCACGGTGGAATAACTCTATAATTTCTAATACCATGCCTCGAATAGGTTTTATAATATATAGAAAAATGATAAATAAGTACATGTACAAAGCCCGCCTATAATCTTGATGCAACCCTTTGCCTGCTCCAGGATACAATTTTGGGTGATTAGAAAGATTCACAGAAAGAACATAGGAGACACGGACTACTTCCCACTACTAGGTCAGGTCAGGCTAAGGTCTCATGTAAAAGGTAACCATTTTTTCTTAGAGGTTGTTTTCATTTTAATTCATTTATATGTTTAAATTCCCTTTACATGGTTGAATTATATGGATCATCACCACCAATTTATAAGGGTCTATACGGCTTATAAATTGAAATATGGTGTCCACTTAATCCTAGCCATAACATGTCTCAGCCCATGTGACCAATGGTCCATGGTTCAACGTTCTACAATTGAATACTTAAGGCATCAGCTTTAACCTATACAGGAAAACACTATTAGGTTAAGACAAATACTTTAAGTTTTTTATTTTGTTTTATGAGTTATATAAGAAATTTTAGAACATTTATATATATATAACAATCAAAGCACTGTAATTCATAACAAGTAAGTCACAAACAACAATCACATGCAATAAGGCAATGCATGCTGAAAATAAATATGGCATGGCATAATACATGACATTTTAAATCCTATAGTGCCTAATATAATTCATGATTCTAATATTCCCTCACATAATCATTCCAAGGCTAAACAACCCCTTTAAATAATATCAACATTAATAATAGCACAAAACAAGTGTGTCACCCAACGGTTAAATCCATGAAACTGTAACAACACAAGAAATAACAGTATTTACCCATCCTAGGTAAATTTGGGCTTCCCCTGTACATGGGGTAGCTACTCCCAGGCATAGTCTCGTAACCAAATTATTATATCCTAGTTCCCTATATGAACCCAAACATTAATACAAAAAGGAAAAACTCTCTAATACCACTTTGTAGAATCCCACCTCAGATGCCACCTAGAGGTTCCCCAAGACAGTGGAAAAATACCTCAAGCATACCTCCCCAAACGTCAGAGGTTGCTGACTAGTAGCAAGGTACTAGGGTGTGCCTATGGGGATACTATTCCCTCACTAGTTAGAGTGATCACAATAGTGAATAATGAATTAAGAAAAAATAAATAGCATGAAGCAGTAATAATTAGAACACGATAGTAGAAACAATTATAATAAATTATGAAAGCAAAATAAGCAATAAGAAAAAGATGAATAATAATAGTAACTGAAACATAAGATGATGATTCTATGTCATAGTAATGTAACTATGAAAAAATTACTATACTAGGTAAAGGGGATACAAGCATATATAATATACTAACAAAATAAAAAAAGGCCAAAAACTACTATGTCTAGCATCTCGGGCATAGGCCCAGTCCTCTGATCCCAACTACATCCTAGTAAAGAAGGTCAATCAAGCATTATAATTTGGCTACTTCACTTTGTCTAAACCTACAACCATAAATTCTACTCAGGTACCAAAGGAACTCAAGTAGGATGTGAGATACAATCTTAGTAGGTCGGCACCCATGGTGTCTAGGCCATCTTAATTTGTGAAATATAAAATAAACAGTGTTCCTTAACAATTTAAATTAAAAATAGAATTAAATAATTAAATACATTATATTGGATTCCACTTGGATACCTATCCAATTTACCTGCTTCGGCCTAAGCTGGTGAGTCTTAACCAAATGATCCTGCAATGGTAAAATGGGCGAGATAGTATGTGAGAAGGTGGACTATCCCCAAGCTTGTGATTGGGCTTGGAGGACATGTCCTTACATTTCCAAACTAAGGACCATTTTTTCATTTCTTAAAACATTTATTTACCTTTGAATTCATTTTAAAATTCCTTTATAAAATATATCGAGACCCCTTGAGATCGTCCATGGAAATTCAATGGTAATTTCTAAGTATCGCTCGAGGGATCATTAAAAGTCCAATGCCAAGGAGTCCATCCAAGGTGACCCAAGGATGAAGTCCCATGTATCACTCTTGGCATGGTGTGGAAAAATTCAAGGAACTAACATACCTCTGAGTCCATACCTAGTATCGTACATAGGGCCCCGAGTCTCTCTTGTGGCATGGTACAACCAATCTTACCATTGATCCCGTCCAAGGGGTCTCCCCTAGGGAACTGGTGTCACTCATCTAGAGGTAAAAACAAATAACGCACGGCAAGACCATATCAGGCATAGATAATATAACCCTCGTTGTGTTTACAAAGAATTAACAAAAACTAACTAATCCACGAGATTCTGTCTAAGGGGTCTTTAAGATGAAACCTCTTGTTTCACCCTCAACAGTACAGTAAAGCAGTTGAACAAGCAACACACACATATATATATCATTCCTAGAAAAGTGTAATTTCATTTGTTCATGCATTTATATTACTATTGGAATATTGGTCAAGGCATGTCATTAGAAAAAATCCATTTGATTCATAAGGAATAAGGAATTTCCACTTGGCCAATTCAACTAATTCAACAACTCAAGAGTGGCATGGGGTGCAAAGGATTGCTACTAGGTTCATCACCATAAACAAAACAATGTATAGCTCAGGGTATTTAATATGAGGAAAACCCCATTATGGGTGTTCAAAAATATGAGGAAAAAAGTAAAAATAAGCATTATAGGTGAATCAAAACCAATCATATGGAATAACTCAAAGTGATCAACCCAAGGGGTTGATTCGCCACTAACACGGGTCGCAAACAGCATGAGAAAGCTATAAATTAATTTAATATGTCGAATTTGGAGAGAAACCAGAAGGGTTCGGATCATGGAAACACGACACATTTTATGGAATGCAACAAAATGAAAGGAAAGATCCTAGATTACCTACCTTGGCCTTGTAGCGCTTTCCTCATCTAGTATCAGCATTTGATTCGAGCTAGGTTGGAAGAAAATGAAGAAACTATCAAATTATTTGAAAATGGGGAAAATGATCTTTCACCCAAATAGCACAATGGATGGAATGAGTAACTTAAAATATATTATAGAGGATCTAAGATCTTACCAAGATGTATATGATGCTTCCTACGGTGAGAGAATCGAACGAGGAATAGAGGAGTTAGCTTGAAACCTAGGGAGGGGAAGGAAGGAGCTCCATTTGTGGGAGAAGGAAATCAGATTTTGGAGAAAATAGAAGTAATAAAGGTTAAAACAAATCATTTAAGAAGGGTAAAACCATAATTCCACCAACAATTACAAGGTCTCATGGTTTGTTCACACATTTGATCAAACCATGCACATGGATCTGCTTCAAATGGGAACATTGTATGGTTAAGAACACAGTTTGTTTAACTATATACAAACCATGAAAATCCCAATGTTCAAAAATTAAATATGGGTCACACGGACATGCACCTTGAGTCACACAATTGCAAAAAAAATCATGCAGCCCCCAGGTCCCCCTATCTGTAACCATACGGTTTAGGAAAATGGTGTGGGATGGGCTGTACGGTTTCTCCAAACCGTGTGGCCAAGTATTTTCTTCCCATTTCAGGGTTCTAGGATCTGAATAATCCTTGAAAGATTCTGATACATCCTTGAACCTTTTAGGCATCATAGTTAGGGTTTTTTGAAGGAAATAGAACAAAAAATTAATAGTCTATACCTTTGAGAAAAGTCGGTACACTGCACGCACTATCAATACTGTAATAAAAATATATTTTAAAAAACTATCAAAACACATTTATCAATATTTTTTCACATAGTTTAACCATATAATATTTTCAAAATGGATAATCATAAAAAAATTATCATAATTTTTTTAATACATGAATTATTAAAAATAAAATCTTTTATGAAAAGAAAGTACAATTATTATTTTTTTCAATGGAACAAGACGCTGCTATTGGAAATTTATTAATTTCAATCATTTGTAGCCAAATTAAATATAATATCAATGTTTCATAAAAATATATATTAAAGTTTCAAAGTTTAAAAAATTACTTAAAGTTGCTATCAAAGTTTCCACTAGTGGTATCAGAGCGTGGGGGAGAGAATGAAGACAGTCAGAGCACTGCTTCAGCAGAGCTTCCTCGAAGTATCCTAGAATACCAGAAATAGATTCATGGTATTATTACTCAGGAGAAATGGGAACTTTGGGATATTGAATGTGTCTCCAAAAACCTAAATGAAAAGCTTGATAAATTATAATACCTACAGTCCAAATTTGAAGAGAAGAAGAAAAATAAAGAGACTATGTCATATCCTATTGAAGGACTCAGTGTAAAACCTTGGGAAACCGAGCTAGTATGGAAAGTGATCTCTCAGAATCCAATACCTTGGGAATGAAAAAAAGTATTGTTCAAGGATTTGTTTCATAATATCAATAGGTAATCCAATCCCTTATATCCTATCTATATTCAATAAGAACATAGTCCAAGGAAAACACATCCAGAAGGTGTTCCTCAACATGGAATGATCCTAAAGAAATATTTCAAAAAGGATCTCAGTGTATCAATAGATGAATGGGATATAGAACTTTGATATTACATGGTATCAGTTGGATTACATTCATATCCCATATATAGTGCACTCAATTTTACAGGAGCTACCTTGAGAGGTAATGCAGGGTGAATTTTTGGTATGCTCCAAAGACACTCATAAGTAAGAGCGGTTATCCAAGAATATGTTACATTCCCAATTGAGGTTATACCGGTAGTAGTCGATTATCTTAAACAAGAGTTTGTGAGAAATTCACTGGTATATTGGGATAGAAAATTGGTAGAAAAAGCTAGAATATCTTTAAACAAGATCCAAATTTGTGACATGTGTTATTTTAAAGAATATATTTTTGAGTTTCATCATTGGTATTATATTCTTAGACCAAGATACCAAGCATATGCTCTAGATTTCTTTATTCAGAAACTTCCAGGTAGTTGGCCTAAAATTAATCAGTAAGTCTTTAAAGACTCATCTTTCTCAAAGTGCATATTTATAAGATACATTAGGATTTAAATCATAAATAATAAGGCAAGTGATAAGAATCTTTTGCATGTAGAAGTGTGTCTTATAGGATGTAAGAAATATACCATACATGAGTTCTGCTTGTTTCCCAAAAGTAGATGGTGTTGTAGGAAGATATGGGTGCAGTCCAACCAGTCAGGAGCTTGGAAAAATCCAAAAAAGGTCGTTCAGAACCCATTTTCAGGATGGACAGTGTGGATGAAAGAGATCATACAAGAAAATCTATAAAATATTTGGTAAAATAAAATCATCAAGTAGATTTTTAGGTAGAAATCCAGAAAAATACAGAAGATTTATTAGACCAAATAGAATCTATAAGGATATGAGGGAAAAATTTAAGGATAAATATGGGAAGTATCCCATATTACCTAAAAGAAAATCTCTATCCAATTGAGATTTTTATTGGTTATGCGGTAAGAAAAACGGTTTCCCAGATGCAGATAGAAGAAGAGGAAGTCTCAAAGAAATAATGATATAAGATTCATCATAAATATTGTTTGAGCTTATTTGGGGAGAAGATATAGACTCAGATGATGAAAGTTTATATTATTTATATTCAAAGTACTCAGAGGAAATAGATTTTGGCTCAGATAAGGAAGCAGAAAATAACCCTATTTTGAGCCAAGTTTGAATAGCCATGATTTGAACAGGCTCTAGTGCACCTGAAGACTCTCTAGAACTAGTAAAGCTAGAGGAGATGGAAGGTGATCTAGATCATTATTTAGAAACTAAAATCCCTTTAGAAGGAAGAGATTTCTAAGAATAAAAGATGCCCAGAATTGATTGGTCTAAGGTATACTAGAATTCTTGGGTACCATATCAAAAAATGACTAAGATCTTTGAATATGAAGAGACAACATAAGTTTATAAAATAGATAGAGGATTATTTACAATGCCTTTGCTAAAACCAGAACGGGTTAGTAAGGATATCTAGAAAAATGCTAATTATGTACATTTTTTAATAATTTAGATCATAGTAGATACCCTGGTTATAAAAGGGAAAAATCTACCAAACCTAATTATAGTAGTTGATGGTAGTTTAGCCAATTTCTCCAATGCACTATTAGGAGGAGCACGAGAAAATCTACATGCAAGAGCAACATGGGTAAAGGTAATCGTATACTTGCATGTTGTGCTTATGGACAGAAGTATTAGTAGAACCCTATAAGTAAAAAAATCAACATGAGGAACTGGTAAAAGACATTGGGATGTCCACCCGACAGGAGATGTGTCAGAGTAATTACTCTCCTCTATGTAATGTTCTGCAATATTGGAAGACTAGCTCTAAGAAAGGGTGTGGAAATATTTACACATCTTTTCAAAGATTAAGGAACATTAATTCGAGTAATGACACCATAAGTGGTAAACCCCAAGAGGCTAACTTGTCCTAGATAATGGGTTTCACCTGATCTAGAGTAAGAAAGAAGGCATAAGCTACTTCTTCCAAATGTTGTTAAACAAGTCAGAAATAGACTTTTCGTCTATGAGGTCATAGAATATGAAGATAATCTTAGATTATAAGGATCAATATTAGGTGGATTTGATTTGAAGATAGAAGATTTAAAATTAGATATTCTTGAGAACCCTTTGTAAAATCTATGGATCTCAATTGGAAAATATGAAGGCACTTCAGTAAAAGCACCTAGAACATCAATTTTCAGAAAGATAGTCAGAAAAAGGACTATTTGATTACCTATCTATGAGGATGAAGAAGCTCATATAGGATATATGGGATCTTCTCTACTCAGTACAAAGATAGAGGAGTGGGCTATATTAGTTAAATTAAGTATTAATGGAAGTGCATGTACTGCCCTAGTTGATACAGGATGTACCTTCACTTGCACAAGAATCTATTTTTCAGGAGTAACCTAGGAACCCATAGAGTTCCAAGTTATAGTTGGTAACAATGCAATAGTTCTGAATTAGTAAGTAGAAAAGGAGGTTCAAATTGAACTCAATGGAAGAATATTTGTAGAGAAGATGCTTTGTTTTATTCCTCGGTTGCCAAATGACTTCTTGATTGGAAATTGATTCCTTAGAAGATATCAGCGGATTAATCAGGCATAGTGAAAGTCCTCATAGAAGTGTGGCATTCATGGTAATAAATCATGCTGAGAAACAGCATGGTAAGGCTAGGATGGTTATTGATTATCATGATCTTAATTGTACCAGAGGATGGTGGATACAATCTTTCCAATCAAGAAGCGTTAAGAATCAGAATGGGAATGAAAGGAAAATGGTATATTCTAAGTTTGATCTCAAGTTAGGATATTGAAATATAAAGATCAATGAGGAGGTTATACCACTAACAACATTTACAACGCCAGTTGGCTTGTTTGAATGGCTAGTTATTTTATTTGGACTCAAGAATGTGCTAGGAATATTCTAGAAGAGAATGGACAAGGCATTCAGTAGATTATCACAGTTTGTGGTAGTCTATATTGATGATGTGCTTGTATTTATTAAAAATACAAAAGATCATATAAAACATTTAAAACAAGTGGCTGAAGTGTTCAGAAAGAATGGATGATACTTTCAGAAAGAAAGATCATTTGGATGCAACTAAAGATAGAATTCTTAGGATTGAAAATCCAAGGAAATAGAGAGAAGCTTCAACTGCATATTGCAGACAAGCTAGAAACTTTCCCTAATGAGCTTGTAGATCGTAAGAAGATACTTGTGTTTCTTGGTATACTATGTTATGCTAGAGCATACATTAGAGATTTAGCAAAAATATCAGTTCCAATCTAGAGAAAGGTTTCCAGTAAGATACCATGGAATTAGACAAAAGATTATTTTGAAGTAATCATAATTTTGAAGAAAAAATCTCAGAGCCTCCCAGAATTGGAGTATCTAGATGGGAGTAAATATGAACTTATCTTAGAAACCGATGCATCAGACTCAGCATGGGGATGTATCCTAAAGATAAGAAAAATCCATAATGAATGTGTCAGTAGATATTGAAGTGGATGATTTAATTAGGCAGAGAAGAATTATCTTGTCCATGCAAGAGAATTGCGTGCAGTCCTTAAAGGAATTAGGGATAATTAGCTTTTCTTAGGAAAACATTTTACTATAAGAACAGATGGTTCTTATATAAATAATTTCATGGGAATTAAATTAAAAGGGTTTACCCGGGCACGGCATGTATGGTGGAGGAATGAATTGCAATACTATAACTTTAATATAGAAAATATTAAAGGAAAAGATAATGTTATTCTAGATGCACTAACACGCTACTTTGACTCTTGCAAGTGCAATGGAAGAAGGTAGAAAATCAAGGAGATGTCATATTTGCATTGATAATCATTTTGTGGTAGAATGCCTGGTTATTAAAGCAGTGAATGACAGACTCAAAAAAAGGATTCTAGTAGAGGATCTACTTCAGAAGTAGGGATCTTTATCCATTAAGGTTGAAAGATCAGAAAGTATGGGGCCCTCAGTCAGAAAGGCTGAAAACCCAAGAAATGTTTCAAATAGATCCCTAGACAAGAAGTCTAAGGATAAAAGTCATATTGAATGCTTTGCATGTGGTCAGAAAGGCCATTACAACACCCAATATGCAGAAAATCCAAGACATGTGAAGGCTCGAAAAAACCAAAAGGTAGAAACATATGGGAGCTCAAAAGGAAAAGAGAAGACTATTTCTAAAAGTTGGGCTGGTCAAGTAGAAGCAAAACTTGAAAAGCAATAAAGGGTTCAGAAAGAACTCCATTGACGGAATGTTTAGCATGAACAAAAGAGTTTGGATGATGATCTAGATGAGGAGCCCAATCCAGCAAAGGAAATATGGAAATATTTGCAAAGGATTCCAAATATTTTAAGGAATGAATCCACAACTATCTATAATATGATCCAGAAAAAATATGATCGGGTATTCAAGAGAGGTCTGAACCATGTTTTAGACATGCTTGAAGAATTTGAAGACCTTATGGAGGATTATAAAAAGGTTGATCAAGATATGATCAGTATGATCATCACTAAAGAGATCGGGCTAAAAGTTCAAGTTTATGTTCTTCTTGATAAAGTAAAAAAATCAAGGAAACATACGTGGAAGAATATCTGGTCCTGAAAAGGTTTTAGAGAATGTCAGGAACAGGGATTCTGAAGCTCCATATACCATATACAGTATTAGAACCAGAAGAGTTCATTGAATGCCAGAAAACTTTCAGAATGGGAGCGGTACAATTTTCAGGATTTAAGAAGATAAATTCCACATTCAATTGGGTACCACAGATGGTGAGAACGGTTCTAAACAATACATTTTTAAGTTTGTTATGGTGGGTTGCACATATCGAACCTATCAGACTAGAAAATAGAATGGTTGTGCTATGAAACTTGTACTCAGGGCATTGGACTAAAGGACCCATCCGGAAAATGTTTGAAGACTCACAGTTTAGCAATGAAGATTGGTTAGAGTTTAGTTAGAATAAAAGTCATTACGAACGTATCCAGATCGCATAGAGTGTTTATCTTATTGAATCAAAATCAACAAGCAAAGATTGTATATTATTTGCAGGAGATAATGTGCTAGTCTCTATCAACTCTAGAGACAAGCATCATATAGAAATGGCACGTCTGACAAACTTTGTGGTGGTTGTAGACACAATTCTTGAAGAACTCAAGATATGGAAGGGGTATAAAGAAGATATATTCATTATCAAAGACCAAATCCAACACGCCATCAAAGAATTGATGGAAATAAAAGAGTCGGAAAAAGAAGTCCTAGTTGGTGAAATGTGTTGGGGTGATTTAAAATTTGAAGGGGATATTTGTTTTAATTCTCCTAAAAATAGGATCTCATTTTGACTGCATTTAAACCACGCGGAAGGTTGAAAAAAAGGCCTATAAAAGGCGTAACAGACAATAGAGGAGGCACACCTTTTGAAGGTTTCAACCTTGCATATTGGAGGGGGCACAGATAGATACACGACGTCGAGGGTTCGAGTAGTGGTGTGCGGTGCACGACGTGGCTGCAAGCGGAGAGGAGAAGCCTGAGATCATGGAGGCAGTTGAAATAAAGCACGGAGTGGAGCAGAGATTGTTGCGCCAATTGAAGTGTGTGATTTGTGAGACTTGTAATTTTTATTTGACAATAAAATTTCTGATTCTCGAGTGGAGTAGGTTTTGGCCAAACCACGGTAATTTTTGGTATTTTTTCATTTTATTTTGCTGCATCTGAAATCTCTGACCTAACATCTGGTATCAGTCCAGATCTCCTCCGAATCTTTTAGATTCATCACCTCTCGTAGTGTATTGTCCACCAAATACAATTGAATAGTGTTCGTCATCAAATCTCTCATATCTTGCCGATCATCAGAGCTAGTCTTCTTCGACTTCTCTGATTTTTTCCTCAATGCTTTCACTATCCCTTCCCGAGTCAAAATATTCTTTACACGTTGTTGGATTCCAAAGGTTTTAGGTTTTCTACTGGCGGTGGAGTTCTCAAAGTGACGTGAGGAGTAATGACCGTGATCAAAGGGAAGAAAGTTGGGAATCTATACAAGTTGATTCATGCAGGTGAATCTTCTTCGAGACTCCAGAGTATCATTACAGGTGATGTTCAAAAAGATATGTTTGCAAATGGCTATTTGAAAAAGAACGTGACATTTGCTTCAGTTGTTCGTGGCACGGTGGAGCCACAACATTTTGTTCATCACATTTGAGCATTTGTACACTCATTATGGGTGTGTGGGTCATGTCAATATTGGGCATGACACTGAAGATCAAAATGAATGATGATGGTGAACTATTCAAATTTTTAAATCACGGTGGAGATTGTTGGGAGTGATTTAAAATTTGAACGGAATATTTGTTTTAATTCTCCTAAAAAATATGATCTCATTTTAACTGCATTTAAAACACGCGAAAGGTCGAAAAAAAAGGCCTATAAAAGGTGCGACAGACAGTAGAGGAGGCACACCTTTTGAATGTTTCAATCTTGCATATTGGAGGGGGGCGTTGACGGATACACGACGCCAAGAGTTCGAGTAGTGGTGTGTGGTGCATGACGTGGCTGCAAGCGGAGAGGAGAAGCCTGAGATCACGAAGGTGGTTGAAATAAAACACAGAGTGGAGCAGAGATTGTTGCACCAATTGAAGTGTACGATTTGCGAGACTTGTAATTTTTATTTGACAATAAAATTATTGATTCTCGGGTGAAGAAGGCTTTCACCGAACCACGATAATTTTCATTGTTTTTCCATTTTATTTCGCTGCGTCTGAAATCTCCAACCTAACAAAATGGTTGATGCTTTGTACAATTTAGAGGGATTCTAGGCGTTGATCCATTCACTCTTCATATCCGGCATGGATGATCGGATCAAATTGGACATGTCAATTATGTAGTTTGTTTTTATTTTGATGTGGTGGAAGTTTCAAGGTTGGGTGCTCCACCTTTTAATTTTGCGTTTTTACCTTTTATTTTGTCTTTATTGAAAGCGTGCATTGTAAGTGAATAAGCTTCTCGGGCAAGCTGACTCCAAGGGCCTATATAATAGACCTCAAACCCATTTGTTTGAAAATGTGATTTGAATATAAATTAGAACGATTTCATAAATTATCTCTACATTCACTTTGTGTTCTTCGTGCGAAACAATTCCAAAAACGATCTTGTAAAGTTGACAGCAAATAATCACATAATCCTTTTCGTGGATATTGTTTTGTTGTTGTGCTTGCGAGTGATTTTGCAGCCTTTTCGGACTCCCAAAGCGTGATTTCCTGTGAAATCTGGTCGAAGCCTTCACCCACTAGTGGTATCACAAAAAAATTATTTTGTTTTAAGTTGTCAAAATTTACTATCAAAGTTTCCACTAAAAGTTTAAATATTAATTTTCGCTGAAATTTTTCATTAAAAATTTTCGATATAATTTTTTATACCAAAATTTGAAGTAAAATTTTTCTTCAATGGATTAATTTTCAAAATGTTAAAAATATCATGCAATTGCTTTGGTTTATTTATAATAACTGATAATAAAGGATTGGGTACCTATGAAGTTTGAGATATCCAAACCCAGACCTGTTTAATTTTTCAAAACCTAAACTCGTGTATATTTCGTTTATTTTTTAAACTCATTACCCTAAGTCTGCCCTATTATGTTTTCAAAAAAAAAATCATTTATAGATATAAAATTCGTTGATAAATTAAATATAAACTGAACTCAAAATAAACAAATAAAATTTATATAGGATATAGTATTGAATTTAAAACATGATTCTGGTGGTAGTAAAAAAAGTTTCATAAACCCGAATCCAATTAAATTAATTATTATTAATTTATTAACTATACATTTTTTAATAATAATGAAATTAAAATATTTATTTATTTATTTTGAGTTTACTTCATATCAGATTTATAAATTAATTCTAATTCTGAATTCAATCAAATCAACCCATTGTTATTAATTATAAAAATACATATAATAATTTATTTTTAATGTATAAATGAATTTTAAAAATTTGAAATTATAAATACGTACCTAAATGATTTACGTATCAGGGTTACCCGATCTATCTTCGTAGTTGATAATAATTGTTAAAATTTTGATTTCGAATTTAAAAACAATCAATAATATATTGGGAGACAGAAGGAGACAAAACGTACAGCTCACGGCGTGGATCGCCCGTGACTCCCCCACCATACTGTCGCTGTCAGTTTCACACTTTTTCACACGATTTCCTGCTAATTTGCAGCATCCCAATCAATACTTATATATTTACTATGAATAATTATTATTTAAAAATGTTAAATTAATTATCACTGTTTTGATCATCTTGAAATTATAATAACCCATAAATTAAATGATATCTGTTCTATTTGAATAAGTGGTGATAAACTTCTATTTTAAAAAAACTTAAAATAAAACAATTTAATTTTTTTAAAAACATCAAAATATCAATCTCGAACCATTTTGAAATATTTAAAACACCATTTTGAAACTCAATCATCATACTCTTTTGGAATGAACTTGTATAAATTAAGGTATCTCTCGATTTGAACTTTTATATAGTGGGAAAAATCAAAGTTATATAGAGAAATATGTGGGCAGTGCCTTGAACATGAAACTCTTGTTATCAACCAGATTAATCCTATACAAAATAAATAAAGCTATATCTCGATTTGAACCTTTATATGGTAGAGAAAAATCAAAGTTGAATAGAGAAACATGTAGACAATGCCTTGAACATGCAACTCTTGTTATCAACCAGATTCATCATACACAAGTCCATTCAAATTCCACAGTTCTTCATCTACTCATAGACACCATTATGACCATGTGTCATTTATCCTTTCCTTCATGTTTAAGAGATAAAGTCATAAGCTCTTTGGAGGTGCCCCACTCCTATATTCATATAGGAGAACCTAAAAGCGTTTCCATGTTTCAACACTTATTTGAAATCCTTGGTTCATTAAGAGTTTTAAACTCACCTCTCTATCATGGGCACCAAACACCAGTTTCCTGGGATATAATTTACCTTTGGTGTTTCCTTTACACATATGATAGAGCTGTCTACATTGAAATTATACATGCGTAGTTATCACATGTTAAGTTGATGTCCCATAATTGGTGAATTTTTTATAGACTTTAAACCCATCCCTACGACAGTTTTGTATACCAACTCCCTTGAAAGTCTTTTTGTTAGTGGGTTCATCAAATTTTGGCTCGATCTAACAAAGCCCACATTTATGATACCATCATATATTAACTGCCTCACATAGCTATGTTTGAGACCGGTGTGTCATAATTTTCTATTATAAGTATTATCGTATGTCCTAAAAAATGTCACTCGACTATCATAGTATATAGAAATTGGAGATATCAACATAGGCCACAATGGTTGATCTGATAAAAGAGATCTAACCCATTCCACTTCCTTTTCAATAGCTACTAAAGCAACAAAATCTGAAGCCATTGTGGTGTCTGTTATACAAGTTTGTTCCTCTGAGCCCTAAGAAATCGCTCCACCTCCAATTGTAAAAACGCAACCATTAAACCCAACCACTCGTAGAAGAGTGACCCCCTAGATAAGTTATATAGCCCGCATCAGAAAAACCTTCCAATACCCTTGAGTTTTTACTATAATATATACAATGATCTATTATAGTGTCACACCCCGGTTGCTACTCAACAGGTGGTCCAAGACAGTAGCCACAAGACCTCGAGCGAGCCTCTCCGAACATCAGAGGTTGCTGACTAGCAGCGAGAGCCTAGAGTGCCCTTGTGAGGAGACTATGCTCTCATAGATAAGAGTGAGCAAAACAACAAATGATAGATAATAAATGGCGGAAGCATAAATAAGAAACAAACAACAATAGAAATAACATAATAATAGTATAATAGACCATGCAAGAGAATAAACACTGGCGAAAGCTAAACAACCATAATAGATACAAAAATGATGATCATGTTCATGATGCTACACAAAAATGAAAGTGCACAGGGGGCAGGGGATACATGCATATACTACATGCTGGCAAAATATAGAAAAAAGCAAAAACTGCTACTATAATCATCTCAAGTGTATGCTCGGTCCTCTATCCTCAATCTTCATCCTAAGCTGTAAATCAATCAAGCATTGGAAGTTGCACGCTTCCCTTTATCCATACATGCGATCATAAAATCTGTCTGGGTGCCAAGGGCGGCCCAAACAGGGTGTGAGATACAATCTCAGTAGGCTGACACCCACGATGTCTAGGCCAATCCATTTCATGCAATAAATAATTGACACCATGTCATACTAATAAATGCAGAGCAATAAGTAAATAAATAGCAAACATCTTAGTTCGGGTCCCTTAATGGGTACTCGTCCAATACCACCAGCTTCGGCCTAAGCCATATGTCTGAAAACAGGGACTTGTGCAAGTCATAAATGTATACAAGGGCCATTATAAACAAAACAATTAAGGAAGGCATACCCCCAAGCCTGTGCTTCGGCTTGGGGTCTCATTTTCATGTCATCATAAAAGCATGCTCCAATAAAAATAAAAATAAAAACTTATAGCACAAGCAAATCAATTCGTTAAATCCATGGGTGGAGTCTTGAGCCCATCCAAGGGGATCTAAACAGAATCTCAAGGGTCACTACAAGTGTCTCCGATAGAACCAATGTCACTGAGTCTGTCCAAGGAGGTCTATATAGGCGTCCCTTGTATCACTCAAGGCATGGTGACTCTGAGTCCGCACCAAGTATCTCACATAGAGGACCAGGTATCACCCGAGGCATGATGTAACCATCTTTCCAACAGGTCTGTCCTCAGTTGCTCCCCTAGGGAACCGATGTCACCCTCGAGTATAAAGTAATCTGCCCAGAGAGCCCGTACTTAGCAAGCCAAAGTATCGATCCCAGCGTGTCAAGTTGAATCCAACCGAACACGGCGAGTCCATCGATGACATCCTTAAATTGGGACCCATGTTCTCTCCCGACCCGTAGTAGGTGTGCATGACAAGCAAAACACATATCATAGAGCAAAGCATATAAAATTCACATATCATCAATAAGCATTCCAATATTAAATGCTAAACAAGCTAGCCCAAGCTATACTATTTAGGCCAAGCAACCATGGCTCATGAAACATGCATCAAGCTTGAGCACCTCAACCAAGCTAAACAAATATGGCATGAAGCACAAGACAAGACATTTAGAAAAAGGCTCAAGGCATAAGGCATAAAACATGACATATAGAATTAGGAATAAACATTGAGACTACCAAGCATTCATGTGTGGCAACAAGCATAATCAATGAAATAAAAGCGTGTAGCATTTAAGGTGAAGCATCAAGCATAAGCATTCAATTAAGAGTGTGCGCCATCATGTATCAAGCTAAGGGGAAAATTCAAGGCCTACCAATTTACCTCAATTTAGTCATAGATTAAATTCATTTAACCAAGGAGCAACTCACAAGGTAACTAGCAACTCAAAGCATGGGCGAAATAGGCCATAAAAAGAGGGAACAACCAAAAGGGTGGCCAATGATGATGCAAACAACCACAAAAGGCTTTCTTTGTAGGGTAGGTTCACAATATACATGAGGAAACCATCAATTCAATTTATTGGTCATTTTTAGGCTTTGTCGAAGGAGTCTGGTGAGCGGCATAACGACGCGTTATTTATAATGAGGCAAAATGAAAAGGAAAGGCCCAAACCACCTACCTTGATGTAGCAGCGCTCCACTCGTCTATTGTCGAGGCTTGAAATAGACTAGAATAGGGGAAATTGAAGGCTTCACCCAACAACATGAAAATATGGCCAAAGTCATTGCACGTAAATAGAGGAACAGATGGAAGAGGAACCTTGAAATATATGGAAGTGTATGAGAGAGCTTACCGAGGGCTATTCGTTTCTTCTGATGGCGAGTGATTTGGTAGTCAGATGAAGGAAGTAGCACAAAACCTAGGAAGAGGGAGGAGGGAGCTCCATGCATGGAAGAGGAAGGGAAACCCGCTGGAAAAAGAAGGGAGGAAAAAGAGGGGGAAAATAAATCATTAAAGAGGGGTAGTTTGGTAATTTCACCTCAAAAATAAGGGTGCATGGTTTAACCGCATGGTTGGCCAAACTGTGCACCAACTGTATGGAAAACCATTGCTTTAAAGGGCACTCTGCATGGTTTGTCCAACTTCGCGCAAACCCTGCTAATTGCCACTACCAAAGACCTGTAGTAGGCCGCAAGGGCATGCACCTGAGGTCGCACAATTTAAGACATACCATGTGGCCCCCTGCACCCCACAGTCTGCAACCAAATGGTTTAGGGAAACCATGCGGGCTGGGCTGCACGGTTTCTAAAAACCGTACAACCCATTATTTTCTTTGCATTCTAGGGCTTCGGGCTCTGAATGAGCCCCATACACACTTGAGACCTCCCTAATTTATGCAGGCATCATATTTAGGGTTGTTTAAAGGAATAAAAATAAAAAATTAACGGTTCGTACCTTTGAGAAAAGCCGAGACTTCACAACCTCCCCTTCTTATGACAACTCATCCCTGAGTTTCCCTTTGGAGGGTAGTAGAACATCACCAGAGAAGAGTTCCAACCACTGCACATGTACATCAACCTCCCACTCCCAGGTCTCATCCTGTACGCATCCGTACTACCATAACTCCCAAACCATAGGAACTGACCTGCCTCAGTGAGCCTTCGTGCTCTGATCAACGATACATATCAGATGCTCCTCGAAGGACACATCTAATTCCAGCTCAATATCCTCAAGGTCAAATGAATGATATGCGTCTTCATGATACTATCAAAGCTGTAATATATAGAAGACTTCATGAATGACACGGTACCTCTAAGGTAACAACAACCGATAGGCTACCGACCTAACTCTCTCTACTATCTTGAAAGGACCGATATATCATGGTGATAAATTACCCCGTCTCTTGATTTTTCTATTAATCAATCTAGGAGATACACATAGAAAGATCAGATGTCCCACATCGAACTCCATAGGCCTACGACGAAGATCGATATAAGACTTCTGCGTAGACTAAGCTGTAGCCATATGCTTCTAAATCAACTGTACTTACTCTAAAGTCTCCTAAATAAGAAGAGGACCCAGTAGAGCTGCCTCACATGCCACTATCTAGCATAGAGGTGAACGACACAGTCAATCGTAGAGGGCCTCATACAGATCCATATGAATCATTTTGTGAAATCTGTTGTTGTAGGAAAACTCCAACAGAGGTATATTCTTTTTCCAAGAACCTCCAAAATCAAGGATGTAAGCCTATAACATATCCTCTAACACCCGTATCATTCGCTCAGACTGGACGCCAGTCTAAGGGTGATATACAATACTTAAGATCACTTGTGAACCTAGTGCTTTTTGCAACCCCTTCCAGAACCGCGATGTGAACCATACATCTTGGTTTGAAATGATAGAATAGGGAACTCCACGAAGGTTCACTATCTCTTGGATATAAATCCTTCTTAGTGTTAAAGTTGGTGTCCTAGAACCAATTATTTGTACTTTGATTACATGAATATTTAATGTATTTAAATATTAAACATCTTATTACATATTGTTCATTATTCTGCATGACCATGATGTAATAATGTCCTAGAGTATTTGCTGCATTGATAAGGTTATGACAGTTCCCCGCTATGATGAGAACCTTGAAATGATATAACAATATTCTTAAATATAGTTCTGCGGTTGGATGACATACTATGATGGGACACATAACATACTGACCGTCAGGTGCGAGTACTCGTAAGCAGATGAGACTTCCTCTCATGAAGTTCGCACTTGGTAATCTCCAAGACAGAAGATTATGAGAACAGACCCGCCAGTAGGAATTCCACATGTTTTTGTTTCATTTTATATTCCTATCTATGAGAGTGTGTAATGATCCTTATACTTTAAGATTATCATTAATACATGCCATAACTCGCACACTTTGATTTACTGACGAAAACCGCCATGCAGACAGTTGGCAGGAAGTAGGGTACATTGGGTGCATCAAGAGTGACATGTTATTAATGGATAAGTCGAGGAAGGTTTTGTCCCTTCCATTTATGAAAGTTGACATCTCGTCCTTTTGATTGAAATAGAACCATTGTGTGAAATTCCATGGCCATGGTGTAATGACAAGTCTATTTCAGGTAGTCAAAGAACGACGTATCAAACAAAAAGGTTGATGACACTATCATGAAACCTGCTTGATGAGATATTAAGATTTTACATAGTGAGCGTTCGTATGTGGATGTCATTGTTGCGACTTTAAGTTCTTTCTCTTGGGTGCCTTGACCCGTTGCTAGCAGTACTCTTGGAATTTAGGCAAGCCTGCCTAATGTCAGCGAGGAAGAATCCTAGAGGGCCACACACTAAGTGTTTCTGGTGGTCTTGGTTAAATTCTATTTGAATTTAATTAATGGAACAAATATTATTCTCGAGACAGTGGAATAATTTTATTCAAGTTAAAATAATTGCATAAATTAAATAAATATTTATATAGTGGATTGTGGGTAAAATATATTTATTTATTTTATTGAACATTTAATAAATATTTATTTACTAGTTTTTAAATAAAATATTTATTTAAGAGAATGAATTGTTTATTTATTTATTCGGGTGTTCAATAAATAGAAGTGAAGTTCGAACGGACCAAGGATGGTCCAGTAGTAAAATAATTATTTTCAAGATGGTAAATAATTATTTAACTAATTAGCACAAGTTAAAATAATAATAACATTGCTATTATTTTGTGATGTGGAATTTCATTTATAATTCCATTTTTCACAAGTTGGCGCACCATAAATAATGATGCGGTATTATTATTAAAATCATGAGTTTTCTCTAAGGGTATGAATGTATTTAATTGCTGTTATGCAATTAAATATTGTAACCGAATCCCCATGTCGATAAATAGACATGTACGTCTATTGTGCCATGTACCAAACTGCATGCTTGGTGAATTGAGAATTATTGAGCTAAATGATTTCTCTCTCGAATCCTCTTCCCGACCCTCTCAAGAATGAGATATGTTCTTCAAGACCGAAGAACAAGTAATCAAAAATGACCAACACAAGACACTCACTTCACCACACTAGCACCCGGAGAACGAGTGATGTCGATTGGAGGCTATCAGAGGACATGTGGATCACCGCTAGAGGGATTCTAGGTTGGATCCTCACAAGCGCAATGAGACAATCCAGAAGTTTCATTTCGGACAATCAACATCATCAACGAAGAAAATACCGAATATCCAGGTATTCTTTTCTTTATGAAATTAATTAAATTAATTATAAACATGATGTGCAAGATCCACTCTAAAGGTTTCGGGCCTCTTCATTCTTTATCAAAATCTTTGATTCTATTCCATGGAGACCGGTGTTCATCTTCGTATTGATCCCAGAATAATCATTGATCATGGTAAACATTAAAGTTGGGTACCGGCCCAATCACACTTCTGCTGTGCCCAGAACCTACAAGTGGTATTAGAGCGGTTACATTATAGTTTATAATTATTTAAATAATTCGTTTATGATTTATGGTTTAATAATTTAATTTTTCAATTCAAGGTTAATCATTCTTGTAATCTGGATTTTGAGATCTGTTCTCTCTCTTTTCGTTTCTCACAGATTTCATAGAAACAAATGACTGTTTAATTAAAATTAAAATGGAGAACTCATCAGGAGGTGCTGACGATTATTCCTAGGTGACACGAAAGTACACACCATGTGTTCGGAATTACATGCCGTGTTCTTCCATACATGTCATGTAATCCATACTAAACGTCATGTAGTCATGTACAATGCATCGAGAGTAATTCAACAATTACTCAAGCTGTGTGCATTTATTACATGTGGTGTAGTTAATTCTACACCGCATGTTGACCAGGAAATATAGGCACACAGATACCGGATTACACACTGTATGGCCCACTGGACACGGTGTGTAGTCTCTTCAGGTTAGGGGCCAAACCGTGTATCCCATACACAACTAAGCCAACTGGTAACCATGTAATGGGGAGATAACATGGCATGTAGCCCACTGTACACGCCGTGTACTCCTAAATTTCCAAAGTATGCCTCACACGCCAAGTACCTAGGCATGTACTTCGGGAAATATGGTGAAGGTAGTACATGTTGTGTAGTCCGAACTAGATGCTGGGTACTTTACCAAATTACACAAAGTTAAAACTTTAATGTTTGTGTAATGTTCAGAACTGATTATCATGTATAAATTGTACTAAATGTTGTTACTCTATGCATTAAAGCATCATGTATTCCATATATCAGAAGACTAAAATAGTATATGGATATAATACATGTTGGGTAGATTCGAATGAGTATTCACCAGCTTACCTCCAAGGTGCATTTATGTACAATGATGAGAATCTCAAGTAAATTCAGAAAAGGATTAAGATAAAAGGATTAAGATAAAAGTATTGATTAATCAAAGATAATAATTAATTGATTCAAACACAATTTATATTTATAATAACGATTAAAGAATTGAATACTAGTTTTATTAAATACGTAACTCGTTGCATGTATGTGGGTGATCATGAGCTATACTAAGACCTTTGTATGTGACTGGTTTCCTTTTAATTTATTTATTAAATTAATTGTTGGTCTGTAATCCATATCTCCTCATTAATATGTAGGGCTTAAATGCCCATGGTTTATTTTATATAAACCCCCCCTTTTACCCCTCACTTGCGTGTGAGTTAAAAAAATCATATGTAATGGATGGAACTCCCAAGTTAGTGGAGGTGGTTCAAGCTAGAGCCGAGACGAAACCAATATCAGGAGATATAGAGGTGGACAGGTGGGAAGCTGTAAACACGAACGCAAAAGGTTTAAGGTGTTTCTTCCCTAGGTTAGGGTTAGTTTATCAACCACTAGATAAACTAACTATTAGAAAATCTCATGATCATTCCATTTCCTTTATTTTATTTCTGTCAGTTGCATGGTTTATCATTATGGATGTGTTGTCGTGATCACATAATTAATGAATTAAAAAAGCATACAAGATGGATCTAAAATAAACTAGGATTATGAGTAAATATTATCAAGACATGGTTAATCACTTAAGTAAGTTCCACTTAATATTAAAAATCATGTGATAATGATAATAATCAATACACACATAAGAGATAAAAATACCTCAAATAAAATATTAAGTCAGACCAAGCCATCCGTTACTTGATTAAGGGAAAAACTCAATAAAACGATGTGTTTGAACAACCCTTGTTTGGACACTTACTTTTATATAGAAATCCCTTATGAAAGGTTTCAAGCTGACTTAACCATATTACATCAAAATGAGTAGCCCTTTATAGACTTGGTGTAATATTGGTGGCAAGAGTTGAGTAAATCCAAAGTCAATATTTTAGGATTGGGGAGTCCACTCAACAGATCAAGGAGTTGCAAACCCGCAGTTGGAAAAAACTTGCCTACCTAAATATCTTTAAATAGCTTGAGCAACCCTTGTTGGGGTTATCTGAAGGGGAATATGAATCCTTTCCACTAGAATGTCACGTACACTGGATATTTTGAGTTCAATGGTGAGGGCCATTGGGACTTGATAAAATAATGGGAGACTTAATAAAATTAATTTATTATTTATCATAATTTTTTTTCAAGAAAGTACTAATGATCAGCTATTTTAATTATAGAATAAAATGACAAACTCTTCAACCACACCATCCTTGCGATAAATTTTGGATAAAGACAACATCCTCACTGACAATAACTTCAAGAAATGGTTTAGATGCCTTCGGGTTATTCTACACCATGAATAGAAGACTTATGTGTTGGAGTTAGCATTACCTGATCCACCTACCAAAGAGGTGAGTGATGAGGATTTCTTGGTCTATGAGAAACATATGAATGAAATAGTCAATGTTAAATGTTTGATGCTATCATAAATGTCTAATGAGATCATGAATTCTCTTGAAAACATGGATGATTATAGTATGCTCTAGCACCTCTGTGGAATTTACCAAGAGAGAGAAAGACATGCAAGGTTTGAGATCTCCAAGGAACTCTTTTAGAGTATGCTTAGAGAGGGTACCCCAGATGGGCCTCATGTATTCAAGCTCATTGGCTACATTGACCGCCTAGAGGTTCTAGGGTTTAAAATCCCCGAAGAACTGGGTACCGCTCTCATTCTTGCATCACTCCCTCCTAATTTCTCCAGCTTTGTTGTTAATTTCAATATGAACAACATTTAGAAGTCTCTATCTGATCTTATTATCCTCATTCTCCAAGTGGAAAAAGATATGAGGCATGAAAATCCTTCTGTCCTTATGGTGAATAAGAGGAAAGGGAAGGTGAAGAGATTTAAGCCCAAAACTTCTTCACGCCCTTCTAAGAAAAGGAAGATCAAAGGGAAGGAAAGGGAACAAGAATCTGTTTGTTTCATATGTGGCAAGAAGGGCCACTAGAAGAAGAACTGCACCTAACCTAAGAAGAAAGGAGAAGATTTAGGTGCATTTTTTATCAAATGTAATATATTTGTTTCTACAAATTGGGTATTAGATACAACTTTTGGTTCTCATATATGTATCAAAATATAGGAACCAAGTAGATTTAGGAAGATTGACCGAGGGGAGGTAGATCTACAAGTAGCCAATGGATCCAAACTTGCTTCTGTAGCTATCGGGGACTACCACCTCATGTTTCCAACTGGGATGATCTTGGTATTAAAGGGTTTTTATTATATACCATCTGTTACTAAAAACATTATTTTTGTATATAGATTAGATTCAGATGGGTTTGTTTTCAATTTTGGAAATGAATGTTGATTATTTTAAAAAGATAACATTTGTTTTGGTAGGGAACATTTATACAACGATCTTTATGCGTTGGATTACACAAACTAAGTAATGAAAATCGATAACAAAGATATTTCACATGAATCACACCACACCCAACTTTGGAATCACTGGCTAGGTCATGTAAATGAGAAATTCTTGACAAAGTTACATCAAGATGGATATTTAAATTCTTTCAAACTAAAACCAATTGGAGTATGTCATGCATGTTTACAAGGAAAAATGATCAAAACCTCATTTAGTGGAAAATGTGAAAGGGCTAAAGATCTTCTTGAATTGGTTCATACCGATTTGTGTGGACCATTTCCAATTGAAGAAAGAGGAGGGTACTCATACTTCATAACTTTTACTGATGATTTTAGTAGATATGGATATATCTACTCAATGTGGTATAAGTCAGATTCTTTTGATAAGTTCAAAGAATAAAAGAATGAAGTTGAGAACCAACTTGATAAGAAGATTAAGAAACTACGCTTAGACCAAGGTAGAGAATATTTTAATCAACACTTCATTGATTACTTACGGAAGTTTGGGATCCTATCTCAACTCACTCCTCCTTACACACCCTAGTGGAATGGTGTGATAAAAAGGAGGAACCACACCTTATTGGACATGGTGAGATCAATGATGAGCCATCAAAGTCTTACATTATCCTTTTGGGGATATGCGTTACAACATAGGTGCACATAATAAACCAAGTACTGACTAAATTGATAAATGTCATTCCATATGAGTTTTGGAGTGAAAAGAAATCCATGTTATCAAATTTACATGTGTGGGGAAGTGATGCGTTTGTTAAGGCCTCTTCAGGTAAAAAACTTTCACCCCGAGGCACAAAGTGAACCTTTATAGGATACCCCAAGGAAACAAGGTGATATTACCTATACAACCCCTCATACAAAAAGGTTTTAGTGGAAATACATTCCATATTCCTTGAGATGGAGCACATCTCCAAAAGTGATAGTGGGAGCGAGATATACTTCGATGAAGTCAAGGAGCAAAGTACACGAGAGTTGGTACAAGAATAGATTCCACAAAACCCTATGGAAGAAAGAACCATTCGAGAGACACAAGAATTGCGTAGGAGTACAAGAGAGGTTAGAGAACTGAAACGGTATGGTTTTATAGTTACCAAGGATGGTGACTCATTATTATTTGATAATAATGATCCTCTAACATAAAAGGAAGTAGTAAGTAGAATAGATGTTTCCAAGTGGAAAGAAGCCATGAATTTTGAAATGGATTCCATGTACCAAAACCAAGTCTGAATTTTGGTAGATCCTCCAGTTGATGAAAAGCCTATTGGTTGCAAATGGGTATTCAAGAAGACACTAGACATGGAAGGAAAATTTAGTACCTATAAGGCACAACTGGTTACAAAAGGGTTCAAGCAGCGTCAAGGCATTGACTACGACGAAACCTTTTCACCAGTTGCAATGTTGAAATTCATCAGAATTATAATGGCCATTACCACTTACCATGACTATGAGATTTGGAAAATGGATGTCAAAACAACCTTCCTTAACAAGAACCTTCAAGAAGATGTCTACATGACACAACCTAAAGGGTTTATGACTCCAAAGGATGCCAATAAGGTATGAAAGTTGCAAAAATCCATTTATAGATTAAATCAATCATCCAGGTCATGAAACATTCATTTTGATGAATCCATAATGAAATTTGGTTTTATCAAGAATTAATGTGAGCCTTGTGTCTACAAAAATTTTAGTGGGAGCGTAGTTGTTTTCCTAATAGTATATGTTGATGCTATATTACTTATTGGAAATGAGATACCAGTCTTATAGTCTGTTAAGGCATGGTTGAATCAATGCTTCTCCATGAAATACTTGGGCGAGGCAACATATATTCTTGGGATCAAGATCCATCATGATAGATCTAAGAGATTGCTGGGCCTAAGTCAAAGTACATACATTGATAAGATACTGAAGAGATTCAGTATGGAACAATTCAAGAGGGGATTGTTTCCAACATCACATGGAATTCATCATTCCAAGAAAATGTGTCCTCAGACACATGAAGAAATAAAGATAATGGAAAAGACTCCATACGCATCAGTGATTGGGTCATTCATTTATTCCATGATATGTACTAGGATCGATGTCGCCTACGCATTGAGTGTGGTAGGCATATATCAAGATGACCTAGGTGACCTCCATTGGATGGCAGTCAAGACTATCCTAAAGTATCTGAGGTGTACTAAGGATATGTTCTTGTTTTATGGAGGAGATGAGGATCTATTCATCAAAGGATATGCACATTCTAGTTTCCAGACTTATCAAGATGACATGAAGTCACAAACGGGATACATCTTCACTTTTAATGGAGGTGCAGTGAGCTGGAAGAGCTCAAAGAAGAGTGTGGTCACAGATTTTATAGTAGATTCTGAGTATATAATAACTTTTGAGGTAGCTAAATAATTAGTTTGGATGTGAAGAATCATCTAGGATCTGGATGTGGTACCTAACAGTAAAGATCCCCTCACACTTTATTATGATAATACTGCAGTGGTGACTCTTGCAATAGAGCCAAGGTCACATCAACGTACAAAGCACATACTTTGGAAGTATTATTTCTTGAGGAATTTTTCTCAAAGAGGTGAAGTTTCAGTGATCAAAATATCCACAGAAGAAAATGTGGTATACCCCTTTACTAAATCCTTGACTCAGCAGAAACATAATCATCATGTGAGGTCTAGTAGACTGAAAGTCGTAGGCATTTGACTCTAGTCCATGTGGGAGTTTGTTAGAATTGGTGTTCTAGAACCAAATATTTGTACTTTTATTATATGAATATTTAATTTATTTAAATATTAAACATCTTATTACATATTGTTCATTGTTCTGCATGACTATGATATAATGATGTCCTAGATTATTTACTGCATTGATAAGGTCATGACAATTCCCCACTATGACGAGAACCTTGAAATGCTATAACACTATTCTTAAATATAGTTCAGTGGTTGGATGACATACTATGATAGGACACATAGCATACACACCGTCATGTGCGAGTAATTGTAAGCAAATGAGACTTCCTCTCATGAAGTTCTCACTTGGTAATCTCTAAGTCAAGAGATTATGAGAACAGACCCACCAATAGAAATTCTGCATGTTTTTGTGTCATCAGATATTCCTATTTGTGAGCATGTGTAATGATACTTAGACTTTAAGATTATCATTAATACGTGTCACAACTAGAAAACTTTTATTTATTGACGGAAACCGTCAAGAAGAAAGTTGGCGGGAAGTAGGGTACGTTGGGTGCATCACGAGTGACATGTTATTAATAGATTACATGAGGAAGGATTTGTACCTTCCATTTATGGAAGTTGATATCTCAACCATTTGATTGAAATAGAACCATCGCGTGAAATTCCATGGACATGGTGTAACAAAGAGTTTATTTCAGGTAGTCAAAGAACGACGTATCAAGCACAAAGGTTGATGACACTCACAAAACATGATTTAAGAGATATTGATACAAAGGGATTATATTACACAGTGAATGTTCATATGCAGATTTTTTTGTTACGACATTAAGTTCTTTATCTTGGGTGCCTTTACCCATTGCTAGATAGTATTCTTGGACTTTAGGCAAGCCCACAAAATGTCAATGAGAAAAAATCCTAGAGGGTCACACACTAAGTGTTTCTGGTGGTCTTGGTTAAATTCTATTTTAATTTAATCAATGGAAAAAATATTATTCTTGAGATAGTGGAATAATTTTATTCAAGTTAAAATGATTTCATAAATTAAATGAATATTTATTCACTATATTGTTGGTAAAATATATTTATTTATTTTATTGAAAATTTAATAAATATTTATTTACTAGTTTGTAAATAAAATATTTATTTAAGAGATAAATTATTTATTTATTTATTTAGGTGTTTAATAAATGGAAGTGGAGTTTGAGTGGACCAAGACCAATCCGGTAGTAAAATAATTATTTACAAGACAGTAAATAATTATTTAACTAGTTGACACAAATTAAAATAATAATAACGCTGCTATTATTTTGTGACGTGGAATTTCATTTATAATTCTGTTTTACGCAAGTTCATGCACCATAAATAATGAAACGATATTATTATTAAAATCATGGGTTTTCTCTAAGGTTATGAATGTATTTAATTTCTATTACGTAATTAAATATTGTAACCGAATCACCATGTCGATAAATAGACATGTACGTCTATTGTGCCATGTACCGAACTGCCCGCCCGGTGAATTGAGAATTATTAAGTTAAATTATTTTTCTCTCAAATCCTCTTCCCGCCCCTCTGAAGAATGAGTGACATTCTTCAAGACCAAAGAAAAAGCGATGAAGAACGACTGACACATGACACTCACTTCACCGTGCTAGCACCTGAAGAACGAGTGGTGTCGATTGGAGGCCATCGGAGCACGTGTGGATCACTACTAGAGGGATTCTAGTTTGGATCCTTTCAAGAACAACAAGACAATCCAAAAGGGTCCTTCTATATGATAAACATGATCAACGAATAAAATACTAAAGATCCATGTATTCTTTTTCTTTATGAAATTAATTAAATTAATTATAAACATGATGTGTAAGATCCTCTCTAATGGTTTTGGGCCTCTTCCTTCTTTATATAAATCTTTGATTCTATTCCATGGAGACTGGAGTTCATTGTCATATTGATCCTGGAATAATCATTGATCATGGTAAAAATTAAAGTTGGGTACCAGTCCAATCGTGCTTCCACTGCACCCAAAACCTACACCAAGCTCATCAAGAGATAGGGTTTCCCAGATTGGTAGGAAGTGTTCAACATTATTCAACCTATCGATGATCACCCATATTGCCTCACAACCTCGATAGGATCTCTAAAATCCTATCAAAAAATCCATAGTGGAGTCATTCCATTTCCACTCAGGAATAGAGAGAGGCTGTAGAAGTCTAGCAGGTCGCTGGTGATCTACCTTCACCTACTGACAGGGGGAGCACCGAGTGATGTAACCTAATATCTACCTATTAATACCTGGACACCAATAATAATGATGTATGTCTTTGTACATCTTGGTAAGACTAGGGTGAACTACCCAAACAGAGGCATGCGATTCCCTCATTAGCTCTTCCTGTACATCAGAAGGCACCCAATCACAACCACAAAAGAGTAAAGTTTCACTGACATCAACAACCCAAATATGAGGTGGATTCTCTCCTATGATTATATCTCTAAAAATGAGGCCCTTAAAATCAAAGATCTTCTGCATACAGAACCACTCCAAAAAAGAGTATGTCACTGCTAGAGCTGCTAGAACCGGCTGCCCATGATTCTCCTGAACCTTTAGGTGGATATCAAAAATAGATCCATAAACTGCCACTCACTACTGGCTTCCTTGAAGGATTTCATCTGAGTCTTTTGGATCAAGTCATTAGCTACAAAATTACCTTTCCTAGGTGTGCATGTAAGTTTAAAGTTGAACAATTTCAAGTATTCCACCCACCCATGCTGCCTGAGATTCAAGTCCCGTTGAGTGGATATGTACTTGAGACTTTTTTGATCCGCGTAAATGATGAACCACTCGCACAATAAGTAATTCATAAAACAATATATATCATGAACCACAAATTCTTTTTTTAGGTTGTTTGTAAGATAGTTCCAATCATGAGGCCTTATTTGGTGAGATCCATACACAACGAATCAATCACATTGCATCAGAACAACACCCATCCTGATCTCCAAAGCATCATAATAGACTCTATTACTCATATCTGGATCCAAAAGAATCAGGATCAACACTGAGGTGAGTCTTAACTTTAACTCCTAAAAGTCTTTTTCACATGCTTAAAACCATAAGAATTGCACACCCTTCTTATTCAAGGTCATAAGAGGCATTGCTAAGAGGGAGAAGTCCTGGATGAATTGCCTATAATATCCATCTAGCCCTAAGAAGCAGCGTATGTCAAATACATTCTTGGAATTATCCTAGGAAACCACAATTCTTACCTTCTCTAGGTTAATAGATATGCATTAATTTGATATTATATGACCCAATAATTAAACCTTACTGATCCAAAAGTGGCATTTACTGAGCTTCATGTATAGATGGTACTCTCTTAGTGTACTCAACACGATCTCAAGATTATTGGAATGGTTATGTTTGGTGCGTGAATACACTAAGATATATTCTATGAATACCACCATAAAGGAATCAAGATACGAGTGGAAAACCCAATTCACCAGATCCATGAAGACTGTTAGAGCATTCGTTAGACCAAACGACATAACCAAGTACTCATACATGTTGTACCTGATCTGGAACACTGTATGAGGTATATCTGATGCTATCACATGAACTTAGTGGCATCCTGACCTCAAATTGATCTTATAGAAAATATTTTCTCCTTAGAGCTGGTCAAAAAGGCCATTGATATGAGGAAATGGATACCTATTATTCACTGTAAGATGGTTCAGTTAGCAGTGATCCATGCACAATCTAAAGGTACCATCCACATTCTTGTCAAAAAGGATAGGTGGACCCCATTGAAATGTGATAGTTCAGATAAAACCCTTCACCTCAAGATATTCAAGATGCTTCTTGAGTTCCTAGAGCTCTTTAGGTGCCATCCTATATGGAGGAATGGACACTGGTGCCGTTCTTAGAACTAGATCTATGGAGAACTCAACCTCTCTTTAATGAGGTAATCTAGAGAAATCGTTAGGGAAGACGTCCCTGAACCGATCCACAATAGGAGAGAATTCTACTAACTGCATTACTTGATAACTCATAAAGAGACTCTCTAACTGAGCTATCACTCTACCTAGCCCATTATGTTTGGGTCCATCTCAACTTTCTTGGATATACCATTCACCCTTATGGATATATGTGTTTCCATCGAGTGTTGTAAAGGACACTCGATGGCGATAGGAATCCTCCCAGGCTTGATACAACATGAGCCAGTCTATACCAAGAATGACGTCGAATCCGGTCATCTCACAGATAAAGAAACTCTAGAAGAAATGAAACCCACCTATTTCAAGGGGTAACTCCTAAAATGGGAATATTCCCTCTCTTATGACCCCTAACGACATGTCAAGAGACACTATGTCACAAAAGTACTTAATTTTAAGACCTAGACTTTCTAAAACTACAACAGATATGAAAGAGTGAAATGTACCTGTATCAAAAAAGTTATAAACTAAAGTAGAGAATACCAGAATAGTACCTCTAAGTGTAGATGACCCTAGAATTTTCTCCTTAGGAGAAAGTCACACTGCATAAATATGGCCTGATCCGCGGCCCTGAGATGCATCCTGACTAGCCTGAGTAGACCCACTCTATTGACACTAAAGCTCTAGGTGATGAATACCTCAGCCACAACCACTACCACCTTAGTCTGATCAGATGGTAGAATACCAAATCCCATCCTTCCATGGAGTAATAGATCCCATATCTAAGAGAGGTGTTGGTACAGATCCCCTCTCCCTGGATGCTGAAGGAAAAGACTGGAAGAAGCGCTGAAGGTAACCCATCCTGACACAAGCTCAACACTCAATTGGGTTCCTCATGTATTGGGGATTCTTATGGCCTATAATTCTACACCAGTGATACACTATGGTGCTGTCAATGTGTGTCATCTAGATGGTTCCACCCCCACATGAACCCTCAAAATAGTGCTTCCTACTACCAAAAGAACCATCACCCTACTATGGAACTGAACCACACTGGCTCACATTGTCATCCTGATTAGCCCCTAAAAGAGGCTAATATTCATTGTTTATAATATAATATTCATGTTCCTTGTTATTCATAAATACCATTTTAGTGCATTTTACACTTTGAACGTCATTTCACATCATGATTGCAATTCTTTCCTAAAATGAACTATTACATGGTACATTCTTGAACATCTCATAAAACATTAAATGGTCTTGATTTTATTTTAATATTTTATTTTCATGTCAACCATTATATAAGGAACAATTAATTATTTTGGAGCACTTGAAGATCCAAATTGGAAGACCACCAAAGTGTGCCTTGAACCAACAACATTCTGGGCGAAGTGAGTTGGACATCAGCCCGATAAAAGTACTGTAGAAGCCATGATTCAATCCCAAAGAGACTCAAAATTTAACTATAGATAGAATAAATCATGGGGAACATTTAATTAAATAGTGGAACAATCTAATTATAATGTTTTAATGGATTTCTAGGTGGTCCAATTTGAAGATGCAATTCTGGGCCAGATTCCGCGGCCCAGAAAAACATCCCACCATTTAAATCATATCTCAAAAACCACAAATTATTTTGGGATGAAATTTTACAGGACATTAGGGTACATCCGGGGATTTATTTAAGTATTCTATGTAACACTCCAATTAGGCTTTCTAGAAGGTGAATTCAGCGCTTCTGTTCGGTGGATGAAAGCTGGCTCCCACTTCGAGGCAAGAGTTGAAATGTCTCTCCTACATTAAATGTCCACCCACCTAGGTCCACCAAAATTAATTAAAGATAGTGGTATTGATGGTGGCTCGACCCAAGGCATCCTAAATGGCTATTTAAGGTAGTATAAATGGAGGATTTAGGGATCTTGGAGTTTTACTTTCATTGTAATGTTGTTATGCCAAATTACCTTTGTAACGTTCTTCTTTCGCATGTAAGTTGTTTGAATCACCTTAGTTTTCAATAAAAGTTATTCTTATTCTCTTTTTATATTCTTATTATTTTAACATTGATACCGTTTTCCCAAGGTGTGATCTTATTCACACCAGCACTTGTGAATTTATTCACACAACGGTGGAGTGATCATTTCATTGTTTTATTTTTCTTCTTCAATCCCGCTTCTTTAAGTCGAATTCCCGCTTCCATTTATTGAATAGAATAAATGGAGGGATAACCCCTTATGGGTTGGTCCTAGGGAGTTTCATGGGGAAGATTGGATGTTATTTTATGATCTAAAATTCTATAATAATTTCATTAATTTAAGATTTCCATTTGATGATTATTTTCTTCTTCATTTTCACCAACTTTAACAATGACACATTTCAAGTGCTAGTACGATCCAATTCGTTGGAGTGATCATTAAATTGATCCTCTAAGCGCATTGGTGATTAGCCTTGGAATTGTGTAAGGATTAAATTGGTGAATGATGTTGAAGAATTATATCATTTTGTGGATACGTCTTGAATTAGTGAACTGAAACGTTATAAGAAAATAAATACATTCAATCTCACCCTAGTAACAACTTAGGATAAACTCATCTCCATTAATTGTTTTAGACTAAGTAATTGTATGTTTTTTTTAATTTTTTCTTTAAATTAAATCACTAGTTTCAAATCAAATCAATCCAAATAGTTGGCCACTCCATAGCCAAATCTCTCCAAAATCAGAGTGTCTATAGGTTTCTTCTTCGATCCCTGTGGATTCGACCCCTACCTGTACTACAACGACCGCATTCCTGTAGGGTAAATTTGGGTGAAACCAAATCCTCCCTAAGATTATTCTCTATAATTAGTACCTAGTTCAATATCTTTATAATGGTAGTCAAACAAAAGACATTTACCCACAAGTAGACATCATACCCAAGCCTTTCATCAAAGTGCCTCGTAGTCATCAACTCGTCACCATTCAGAGATATGGAGAAATGATAGAGCTTGGTGAAGTAAGAATAATAATAAAAAATAGTCATAGTGCCCTTTTTAAGATGCATGAACTCCTTGGCTCCATCCTCCCTCAGAGTATGTGGGAAGAAGTGATCGTATAAGGTCATCTGGAAGTCTTCCCAAACCATTCCCTGACGATGCTTATATTAAGATATGACATCCCACTAGTTCTTGGAGGAGTCACATAACATGTAGGTATCTAGCTTGAACCTTCACTCTAGAGGCATCTCAAGGTGGTCAAAGATAGATACCATGGCCTCCAGCCATGAATCAGTAGCCTGAGGTCCTCCATCCCTTGAGAAGGTGGGATGCTGTTGTTGCTGGAAGTCCCGTGTCAGCTCTACCATAGTAGGGGCATGTCAGGGACCACCCTGAACAAACTACATGAACCTAAGAAAACTATCATGAAACTGAGCATCATCACCCAGTGGAAGGTTAGAAGGAGGTGCCTCAGGTGGCACTACATGAGGTATCATGAGTGGCTTAGGGGTCACCACCTATGGATGTGCTCATTTCCACTCTCTTGGCATACAACATGAGGATGTCACTATGACATTACTCAACATTTTCCAAGTGCACTCCTCATACATAATTTATAACAAATAGGGAAAGTAGATAATAAATAGATAAATAAGAGAAGGTTCAATACCTCCCCGAGACATGAAAAACTCACAACCTACTTTTAGATCTAGGTCTAGGTGATAGGAAACACATAATATCACAAAATACATAACCTACTACATATTTCTAAGGTTGGGTCAGGTTTAGGGTCTCACATTCCCTATATAAAGTAACCATTTCATTTTAAAGGTGGAATTACTTTTAATTCATTTATATATTTCAATTTCCTTTAAGAGGTTGAATTAGGCAGACCACCATTCCAATTCATAAGGGCCTATACACCTTATTAATTGAAACTGAGAATCCACTTAATCTAAACCATAACATGTTCCTACAAGTCGAATTGGATCAATTCTATAAATCTAACAAATAAGGCACTGCAAGACACAACAAAAATCACAATCACATGAAAAATAGGAAATGAACACTGAATATAGATATGTCATGGAATAATGCATGAAAATTTAATTCCTACTATGCCTAATATGATGCATGATTTTAATATTCCCTCCTTTCATTGGGATACAGTAATAAAAATCATCATTTTAATAATACTAATATAAAAACACTATAAAATAAGTGTGTCACCCAATAGTGAAGTCATATCAACCATAAATGGAATAATAAATAACTCAAATTTCCTATCCCAGGTAATTTGGATTTCCCTTGCAAATGGGTTAGCTACGTCTAAGCATATGGTCAATTCCAAATTCCAATGTCTTAGTCTTCTACCTAAACCCATATAGTAAGAAAAAAGGAAAAATTATCTCTAATACCACTTTGTAGCATCCTGCCTTGGTTTCCAATAAGAAGGTACCCCAAAATGGTGGCCACAAAACCTCAAGCATGCCTCCCTAAACTCTAGAGGCTTCCGACTAGTAGCGACGAACCAGGGTGTGTCCATGGGAAGACTATTCCTTCATATATCAGAGTGACCATAATAACAAATGATAGATAATAAATGGTAGAAGCATAAATAAGAAACAAATAATAGCTTAAACAACATAATAATAGTAATATACCATAAAAGATAATTAATAAAATATGAATCTAAACAACCATAATAGATACAAAAATTACATTCATGTTTATGATGCTACACAAAAAATGAAAGTGCACAGGGGGAAAGGGATAAAAGCATATACTACATGCTGGAAAAATACAAAAAAGAGAAAAAATACTTCTACAAGAATCTCAAGAATAGTCTCCATCCTCTTCCCCCAATATTCATCATAATATATAAATCAATCAATCATTAGAAGCTACAGACTTCCCTTTATCCATACTTGTGATTATAAAATCCACTCGGGTGCCATGGAGGACCAAGCAGGGTGTGAGATAAAATCTTAGCAGGATGACACCCACTATTTCTAGGACAATCCATTTCCTGAAATAATTAAATGATATTATTCCATACTAATAAATACATAGTAATAATTAAATAAATATAAAACACCTCGGTCCGGGTCCCTTAATGGGTACCCGTCCAATACGACCTGCTTCAGCCTAAGCCGAATGTATGAAAAGAGGTACCTATGCAAGTCATAAATGTATACAAGGTCCATTGTAAGCAAAATAACTAAGGAAGGCATAACCCAAGCTAATTCTTTGACTTGGGATATCATTTTCATGTCATCATAAAAGCATGATCCAATATAAATAAAAAACAACACTTTTAGCACAAGAAAATTAATCCATTAAAGGGTGGAGTCCTGAGCCTATCCAATGCGATCTAAATAGAATCCTAAGGGTTTATATAGGTGTCTCTGATATAACCAATGCCTCTGAATTCATCTAAATTGATCTATATAGGGGTCCCTTATATCACTCAATTCATGGTGACTCTCAGTCCATACCAAGTATCTCACATAGGTGACTGGGTATAACCTAAGGCATGACATAGCCATCTTTACAATGGGTACATCCTCAATTGCTCCCCTAGGGAACTAAATTCACTCATTATTATAAATTAATCCTCCTGGAGAACCCATACCTGGAAAGCCAAATCATCTCTCCCGGTGCATCAAGTAGAATCCAAACGAAGATGGCGAGTCCATCCATGACATCCTTAAATTGGGACCCATGTTCTCTACCATCCTGTAGTAGGTGTGCATGACAAGAAAAGAACACATCACAAATAAAAGAATATAAAATTCACATATCATCAATAATCATTCCAATATTAAATGCTAAACAAGCTAGACCAAGCTATAATATTTAATCCAAGCAATTATGGCTCATGAAAAAAGCATCAAGCTTGAGCATCTCAACTAACCTAAACAAATATGGAATGAATCACAAGACAAGGAATTTATAAAAAGGATAAAGGAATAAGGAATAAAACATGACATATGTAATTAGTAATAATCATTGATTCTACAAATAATTAATGTGTGGAAAAAATCATAATCAATGAAATAAAAGCATTTATCATTTAAGGTGAAGCATTAAGCATAAGCATTCAATTATAAAGTGTGAGGCATCGAGCATCAAGATAAGGGGAAAACTCAAGGCCTTCCAATTTACCTCAATTAAATCATAGATTAAATTCATTTAACCAAGGAGTAACTCACAAGGTGAGTAGAAACTCAAAGCATGGGAAAAATAGTCCATAAAAAGAGGGCACACCTAAAGGGGTGGCCAATGACGAGGCAAACAATCACAGAAGGATTTAGCCATCAGGTAGGTTTACAATATACATTATAAACCCATCAATTCAATTTATTATTCATTTTTTAGGTTTCATCGAAGGATTCTAGTGAGTGGCACAATGACACATCATTTATAATGTAACGAAACGAATAAGAAATGTCACGACCCGTCCCCCGGGGCCCGTGCTGTGACTACCCCAAGCCCACATTCCATAGGCTAGGGGTTGGAGAATAGCACAAAAAAGGAGTATCCCTAAAACGGGAAATAATTCCCTTTAAACTTGTACAAACACACCGCCCAATAACACAACAAGATTCAACCATGAAGTAAAATTACATTAGTAAATGTGTGTACTAAAAGTAAAGGGGTCAGAATATAAGCCCAATTGAAAGATGAAACTACAAAAGAAAATAGTAAACAACTCCTTCAATCTACCACTAAGGTTCCAACCTAAAGGGTAGGTACAAATAGTCTCCACAGTTATCCACGTTAACCGTCACCTCCGTCCACTGTTAGGTCCTAGCTTCCCGAGTCTCAATCAAGGCTGCCCGTCGTCTGCACAAGACACAACATGGTGCAGGCAAAGCCTGTGCAGGGATGAGTATAATAATACCCATTAGGGACCCCGAGACCCCCGAACGTCTCTCAGAATTCCACAAAGGAAAACCACAAAGCATGATCTCAATAAAAAATCACAAATCAAAAGACTCATCTCAAACTAGTTAAATAACTTAGAGTTCAAGAATAAAAATGATTAGCCTAAAGCTATATCATTTTATTCCATTAGGAAGTTTCCACAACTGAACCACGTGGGAGTTGTTCCATTGTCGATCCACACATGGTCGTATATCGCTGATCCATGAAGGGCCGCTCTAAGGCTGGTCCTCATCAGGTCGCACACTGCTGATCGACACAAGGTTTCTAGAATGTTGATCCACACAGGGTCGCTATGATGCTGATCCACATAGGGTCTCTATGAGGATAATCTACACAGGGTAATTATGATGTTGATCCAAAAAGGGTCCCTATGATGATGATCCACACAGGGTTTCTATGATGTTGATCCACACAGGGTTTCTATGATGCTGATCCACATAGGGTCGCTAGATGATGATCTACATAGGGTCGCTACTCAGATAACAACCTGCCATAGGATTCCCCACACCCAGTGTGTTTGAGTTCTATAGTATCTGATCCTATGGATATTGTTCATGCCTCAACTTCCACAAATTTATACAAAGGAGTAACCCAAAGGGCTGTCATGTCGTAAGGGTTTCAATGTAATAGAAGGAATGTCAACTAGACACCAAGTTTATGAGTTATTGGCATTTTAGTTCCGAGGGACCAGTTGGATTCGGGTACGATCTAACCCAGCCATACTCCAACTTTCTCCAAAACTAATGTAGAGTATTTCAAAAGGTCCTTCTCGCTCCAAGGATCCCAGTGCCATAGACGGTCCATCAAACGAATGTCTGGTTTGCAAGATACAACTCTTTAAGTGAAACTAGGTCCGAATGGGTCTGGGTCCGGCCCAACCCGACCCGGTTCAGGCCTACCCGACCCGGTTTGGGTTGACCCCACCTAGCATAGGTACGACCTAGACCGGCCCGACCCACCTGGTGACGCGTCTCGGTGCGCTGGCACGACTCGCCAGCCGGGTGGCCGCCCGACTCTCCGAACAGCTCAAAGAGCCATTCGACTCTTCAATCAGCGACGCTGCATGGCACCCCCACGTGGTCCGTGGGACCCGTGGGGTGATGGTCCCCCTCCTCCGTGACTTCGATGATGCAACCTCTTCACTGCGGCCCACAACGGCGCGTTGCCTCGCCAACGCGGCCGACCGAGTGCCAGCCGCCCCTTCAGGTCCGCCGCGGTGCCGCCCTCTTCCGTGACCGGTGAGCGCTGGCTGCTGCCTTCGCCGCTGGTGCCAGTCACTGGTGCCGCCGTGCCGACGGATCTTCTGCGGGCCACCGGGTGAGATCCGGTGGTCCGTTTTCCATTTCACTCGCACCTACGGGCCTCCTGGGATGCCGCCGTTGCTGCGCGGCTCCTAGATTCAATGTTCTACTGAGTTAGAAATTTGTTCCCCAAAGAGCACAATAATAACAAAGCAGCAGAGGGTCCGGACCTTGTTCATTTGTCCCGCACCCTCCGCATTAGCATTGTAATAAGCGGGTAACAATTTATTCATCTTTAACTCAAATAATTAAACCATCACAAATCCCCCTACCTCGAGAATCATTGGAATCATCATGGTGGTTGAAGGAGAATCCACACTTTAATGAAGCTGCCGGCGTTCGTTGTTCCTAGTTCGATCCCTCTGATGTTTTTGTCCAAGATCCCGTTCCTAATCGGTGAAAGACACCACAAAACTTCGTTAGAGGTTCCTCTCTTCCGTGCCAAAATCCCACACCCGATATTTAATTAAATAGTCTGAAGGAACAATTGAGCTGCACAACATTAATGTAGTTTATTTATGAACTGTGTTTAACGTTCCAACATTGAGGTTATAGAAACAAAGAGTCAATCCATTAAATGGATTGAAAACACAGTGGTCCCTCCACCGCCTCTCAACCGCTAGAGAAAAATAAAATAACAATTACATGTTATTTTATTATTCTTTTAAAAGTACGAAAATTATCTTTTTCTCCTGACCTACTATGGTCGAAGTTAAGCCGCCCTTAAGTGAATCCCAGTGCTATGGATTCAACGGTGCCCTCAAATTTCAATTCCGAGTACCGGTTCAAAAGTTAGAAAATGTTGCCTTTACGTTTACTGAACGTACCTTAAAAAAAGTTCAAAATTCCATTCTGGGCACACCGGGCCTCAGAATCATGCGCCGTCAATTTTCACAGACTCATAATAATCCCAAATAATTTAAAAAAAATTATATGGAATTTCTGGGTCTTTAAATTCTCCCCACCTTAGTGATTTTTATCCCCAAAATCTATAATAAAACTAGGGGAACAAATGGGGGTACTAAGCACGTATCTGAGCCTCCTACTCCTAGGTGCTCTTATGGAGGTTCTTGTGCTTCCAACAAACTCGCACTAGAGGAATAGACTTCCCAAAAAGGACCCGCTCCTGTCGATCCTCTATCTTCACTGGGAACTCCGTAAACGTCTCCCCATTGTCGATGTCCAACTCGCCCCCGTCGATAACGTGTGATGGATCATGAATGTACCTCCTCAGCTATGACACATGGAAAACATTATGCACCCGATGCATCTGTGGGGGGAGATCTAGATGGTACACCACCTCGCCTACTCTGCTGAAGATCTGAAAGGGTTCGATGAACCTCAGAGATAGCTTGTCGCCCTGACCAAACCTTCGTAATCCTCATCGGGGTGAGACCAGTAGGAAGACATGGTCTCCATCCAAAAACTCCAAGGGTCTCTGTCTCCTGTTAGCATACGAATTATACCTACTCTGTGTAGTCTTCATATGATACTGGATGATCTGCACCTTTTCCGTGGTAGCTTATACCAACTCTGGACCCAGAAGTGCTGACTTTCCTAGGTCTGTCCATCAAAGAGGTGATCTGCAAGGTCATATGTACAAGGCCTCAAATGGATCCATGCTGATGGTGGAGTGATGACTATTTTTGTAAGAGAACTCTACCAGTGGTAGGTGATCCTCCCAATTGTGGCCAAAATCAAGGACATAAGAACGAATTATGTCCTTGAGTGTCTGAATGGTCCACTCCGTCTGACCATCTGTATGAGTATGAAAGGCGGTGCTCAAGATTAGATGAGTCCCAAACGCCTCCTATAAACCCTTCCACAAATGGGATTTAAAACGAGTGTCACGATCTGAGACGATCGTCGATGGAACCCCGTAAAGTCATACAATATCCTGTACATAGAGATGTCTCAAGCTATCTACTGATCTCTGATCTCAGATGGTTAGAAAGTGGGCCAACTTGGTGAGTCAGTCAATGATCACCCGGATGGAATCGTGGCTCCTAGACGTACATGGTAGCCCTGTCACGAAGTCCATGGAGATACCATACCATTTCCACTCTGGTACCTCAAGTGGCTAAGCTAAGCCTGATGGTACCTGATGCTCGGCCTTCACTTACTGACAAGTGAGGTATCAGGATACAAACTCTGCCACAGCTTTATTCATCCCTGACCACTAGTACTGACACCGGAGGTCCTGATAAATCTTCACTAATACAGGATGTACTGCCAAAGGGGATGTGTGGAACTCCCTCAACACCTCCTATCGTAGCATCATTGGTTCCATGGTGCACTCTATGAAGAGGATGACATTCTCCCCACCTTCAGAAAATCCATCAGGAGCCTGTCCTAAGGATATATGAGCACGTTAAGCCTCATGGTCTACGTCCACAAGTTAACCCTCCCAAAATCACTGAAGAAGTGGGGGAGTAACTGTCATAGACTGAAGGTGATTTTATCCATCTCTATCCACAAAGGATATCTGCAATGTGGCTAACTGATCTGTCGCCTCACTTAGCAACTGTAGAAAAGACCTCCTACTAAGTGTGCCTGCTACTACATTCCCCTTCCCAAGAGTGTATACTATCTCAAAGTCATAGTCCTGGAGGAACTCTATCCATCTTTGCTGCCTTAGGTTTAGGTCTTTCTATGAGAATATAAATTTGAGACTCTTATGATCAGAATAAATAGTAATCCATTCACCCATCAAGTAGTGCCGCCACATATTCAGTGCAAAGACCACTGCTGCTAACTCCAGGTCATGGGTAGCGTAGTTCTACTCATGCTGTCTCAACTTCCCTGAGATGTAGGCGATCACTGCTCTCTCTTTCATCAGGACACAACTTAGTCCGGTCCCTGATGCGCCGCAGTAGACTGCATACCCAACACCATCTTCTGGTAGCCTCAAGATGGGGGCACTCATCAGCCTCTGCCTCAGCTCCTGAAAATTCCAATGGAATCTCTAGGTCCACACGGAGATCTATCCCTTCTTTGTCAAAGTTGACAAGGGTGTCATAACTCTAGAAAATTCAGGTACGAATCTTCGATATTACCCAGACAATCCTAGGAAACTCCGCACCTCAGTCACACTCCTGAAACTCCATCCTCCGAGATAACGCACACTAGGAATTGGAATTACCATATCCAGAACTGGCACTTCGAGAGATTTTCATAAAGCTGGTGATCTTAGAGTGTATCTAGAACTATCTGCAGGTGTGTGGTGTGATCCTCCTCCGACGATGAATATATCAAAATATCGTCAATGAAGACAACCACAAAGCGACCAAGGTAAGGCTAGAATATCCTGTTCATGAGCCCCATAAATACTACTATAGTATTGGTCACGCTGAAGGGAATTACCAAGAACTCATAATGGACATACCGACACCTGAAGGTCGTCTTCGGTATGTCCTCATCCCGTACCCCCAGCTGGTGATATCCTGATCTGAGGTCTATATTTGAAAACCATCTAGCTCCCTTAAATTGATCAAAGAGATCATCAATCCTCATAAGTGGATACTTGTTCTTCACGGTCACCTGGTTCAGGCTCTGATAGTCCACACAAAGCCTCAGACTCCCATTTTCCTTCTTGGTGAAAAAAACCAGGGATTCCCATGGAGAAACACTGGTCCTTTTGAACCCCTTCCCATGCAAGTTGTCTAACTGTACCTGCAACTCACGAAGCTATGCGGGAGCCATCCGATATGATGGTGTAGATATCGGTGCCATCCCAGGGTACAGGTTGATGTAGAAGTCTACCTATCTACGAGGAGGTAGTCCTGGAACAACTTCAGGAAATACAGCAACATACTGGTCAACCAATATAGGATAACCCGGACTCCTCACATCAAATGCTCCAATGGTAAGGCTATCCAACTGATGAGTGATTGGATGCACCCTCCTTAAAGAAAGTCCATCATGTGCTACAAAGGTTTCCTTCTCACCGGTGAAGGAAAACCTGATCCCATCCTTGCAGAAACACTGCACTTTGTGCCTAAAACAGTCGATCTAAGCATGGACTATGGATAACCAATCCATACCCAAGATGACATCGTAAGGGCTCGACGCTGCTACTAGTAGATCCTAGCCGAAGCTCTCGCCTCCTAGAGTGAGCTCACACTGCCTGCACCAGTGTGTAATTATCGAATCTTATATAGTAGAAGTCTCTAATCATAAGGATCGAGCCAACAACTCTATTGGAATCTCTGAGATCCGAACAAGTTCCATGGAAATAAAATAGTGATTGACACTTGTGTCTATAAAAACTATAGTTAGGGTGGAATAGACACAGATCGTACCTCTAATCATCTCCAGAGTGCCGTGGTCATAGTCCTTTGATACCTATAGCTGTGCTCTCCCCTGTCCACCTACTCCTTATGGTCGAGGTGGACCACCTGAGGGTGGTGGTGGTAGAGACTCAAAATGTCGTCCACCACCTACTGCATGACCTGCTCTTCTGCCATGTCCACCACCCTGTGGACCTCCTCACTCGAATATCTACCTCTACCTTAGAGGTCCATCGACCGTCTTCTGATCATCAGTATAAAGGTTTGGGTATTCGTGAGCCATGTGGCCCTGCTCGCAGCACATGAAGCACAATCTACTTCCTAGCTGACCCCCTTTGCCTCGTGATCTCCGCACCTCCAATCCTGTGTCCTGGGGCCTTCCACCGGAGGGTCTATCCCACTTGGACCTCTGTGTCATATGCTTATTGCCTGCTGTAGATGACTCGACTACTTTTTGTCTGGTGGTGGATCTCACCATTGGTGCCTGCTCAGCTAAGAAGCTCTCCACCAATAATTCTCACTCAAGCACTCTAGCTTGTGTCGGGATATTAAACAATATCATCGATGATATGATCTCCCACCGGAGACCCTACTCAAAGGTCCGGGCCCTGAATAATGGTTACCGTACCATGATGGTGGAGTATCGTGAGAGGTCAATGAACCTCACTGAGTACTGGGCCAATGTCAGGCTACCCTGCTGCAAGTGCAGGAGATCCTGAATACGCATAGAGCGTAGTGTCGCTGAAATGAACTCTGCTCTGAAGAGGCTTTCAAAGTCCGACTAGGAAAGCGTCACCTCCTCATGCGACTGGAGCATTAGGATCCACCATATTCCTACCATGCCCTAGAAAATGCTAGCAACTAGGATCACCATCTGCTCTGCTGGTGTCCCAACTAGGCGTAAAAATTTGGCCACAACCTCCAGCCAGCCCCCAGTTGCCTGGGAATCTGTCTCGCCTCGAAACCTCAGAGGCCTCTGTCTTTGGAACTCGTAAAATGCGCTCATTCGGTGTGCACCATCCGTAAGTGGGGCTGGTGGAAACTGATGCCCAACGGGTGGTGGTGCTGCTGGTACACCACCCGAAGGTGCTAACACAATAAGAGGGCCCTGCACTGAAGCCTCATCACTCGGTGGGCCATCATCGTGAACTCACTTAGGAATCCTGGATAGATGTCTACATGGTGGCATCCTGAAAAGAAATAGATTCCCCACGGTCAATAAGTTATACTTGGTGAACTAACTCAAAAGAGATAAAAAGTAAAACATTTCCAAAACACATGCAATTAGTGTTTTTGTGCACCAAGTTGGAAATCAGAAATTAGGGTCCTAGTGTATGGATATGTCGGCCGTCGCACAAACACTGGAATCCTCGAATTGAAAACCAAACTCAAAACACTTAACACTATTTCTCCATTAGAAAGATCAGAGTCCTAGTTCTTTGGTAGAAACGACTCCTCTGATACCACTTTGTCACAACCCGTCCCCTAGGGTCCATGCCGTGACTACCCCAAGCCCGAATTCCATAGGCCAAGGGTTGGTGACTAGCACCGAAAAGGCATATCCCTAAAATGGGAAGGCATTGTCTTTAAACTTATACAAACACACAACCCAAGAACACAACAAGATGAAACCACAAAGTAAAACTGCAGTAGTAAAAGTGTGTACTGAAAGTAAAGGGGCTGGAATACAAGCCCAAATAAAAGATGAAACTATAAAAGAAAATAGTAAATAGATCTTAGAATCATCCACCAAGGTTCCTACATGAAGGGTAGGTTCAACTCGTCTCCACAATTCTCCACATCAACCGTCACCGCCATCCACCGTTAGGTCCTAGCTTCCTGAGTCTCAGTAAAAGCTGCCCATCATCTGCACAAGACACAACAAAGTGCGGGCGAAACCTGTGCATGGGTGAGTATAACAATACCTAGTAGGGACCCTGTTAGGAATTTTCCACAACTGAACCATGTGGGATTTGTTCTATTGTCGATCCACACAAGTTCGTACAATGCTGATCCATAACGGGCCGTTCTAAGGCTGGTCCTCATCGGGTCGCACACTGTTGATCCACACAGGGTCGCTAGAATGCTTATCCACATAGGGTCGCTATGATACTGATCCACAAAGGGTCTTTAGATGCTGATCCACAGAGGGTCACTATGATGCTGATCCACATAGGGTCGCTATGATGTTGATCCACATAGGGTCGCTAGATGATGATCCACATAGGGTCACTATGATGCTGATCCACATAGGGTCTCTATGATGCTCATCCACACATGGTCACTATGATGCTGATCCACACAGGGTCTCTATGATGCTGATCCACACAGGGTCGCTATGATGCTGATCCACACAAGGTCGCTAGATGCTGATCCACACATAGTCGCTACTCAGATGAGAGCCAGCCACTGGATTCCCCACACCCGGTGCGCTTGAGTTCCATAGTATCTTCTCCTATGGATATCAGTCGTTCCTTAATTTCCAAGAAGTTTCACAAATGAGTAACCCAAAGGACTGTCATGTCGTAAGGGTTCCAACGCAACAGACGACGCGTCAACCGGACGCCCAGTCTGTGAGTTATTGACATTTTAGCGTTGAGGGCCCAGTTGGATTCAGGTATGATCCAACCCATACGTACTCCAATTTTCTCCAAAAATTAGGTGGAGTATCTCAAAAGGACCATCTCGCTCCAAGGATCCCATATCCATAGACTGTTCACCAAACGGATGTTTGGATCGCAAGATACGACTCTTCAAGAGAAAGTGGGCCCGAATGGGTCCGGGTCCGGTCCGACCCGACCCGACCCGGTTCAGTTCGACCCAACCTAGTCCAGGTTTGACCTAGACCATCCCGAACCGGCCTGGGCTGCGGGCCGGCCCGAACCATCGGGCGATTTGGCCCGGTGAGCTGGCGCGGATCGCCAGCCGGGTGACCGCCCAGCTCCCCGAACGACTCTTCAATCAGCGGTTCCACATGGTTCCACCATGTGGTCCATGGGACCCACAGGGCGCGGGCCCCCTCTGCCAAAACTTTGATGCCACGACCCCTTCACCATGGTGCATGAAGGAGCGACGCCTCTCCAACGTGGCCGACCGAGTGTCAGCCGCCCCTTAGGGTCCGCCGTGGTGCCAAGAGGTGCCGCCCTCTTCCGCGGCTGACGAGCACCATCTTCTGCCCTCGTCAATGGTGCCAGTCACCGGTGCCGCCGTGCTGGAGGATTTTCTGTGGTCCACTGAGTGAGATCTGGTGGTCCGTTTTCCCTTCCGCTTGTGCCCACGGGCCTCCTAGGATACTGCCGTCGCTGCATGACTTTCGGATTCAATGTTATGCCGAGTTGGAAATTCTTCCCCCAAAGAGAACAACAAGAACACAGTGGAAGAGGGTCCGAGCCTTGTTCGTTTGGCTCATGCCCTCCGCATTAGCATCATAACAAATGGGTAACAATTTATTCATCTTTAACTCAAAAAATTAAACCATGTCAAATCTACCTACCTCAAGAATCGTTGGAGTCGCCGTGGTGGTGGAGGGAGAATCTGCGCTTTGATGAAGCCGCTGATGTTCGTCATTCCCGGTTCAATCCCTCTAACATTGCTGTCTAAGCTTCTGTTTCTCATTAGTGGAATACACTTCAATACTTCGTCACAAGTTCCTCTCTTTCGTGCCAAAATCCCACGCCCAAGCTTCAATTAAATAGACCGAAGAAACAACTGAGTTGCAAAACATTAATGCGGTTCATTTATGAACCTCATTTAACATTCCAACGTTGAGGTTACAGAAACAAAGAGTCAAGCCATTAAATTTCTTGACAGCACAGCGGTCCCGCCACCACCTCTCAACCACTGGAGAAAAATAAAATAAAAATTACATGTTATTTTATTATTCTTTTAAAAGTCCAAAAATTATCTTGTTCTCCCGACCTACTGTGGTCGAAGTTAAGACTAACTTAAGAAAATACTAGCGCTGCAGATTCAACGGTGCCCTCGGATTTTAATTCTGATCACCAGTTCAAAAGTTAGAAAACGTTTCCCGTACATTTACTGAACATACCTTAAAAAAAGTTCAAAATTCTGTTCCAGGCACAACGGGCCTCAGAATCATGCGCCGTCAATTTTCGAAGACTCGTAATAATCCCAAATAATTTTAAAAAAATTTACATGGAATTTATGGTTCTTTACAAGAAAGGCCTAAACCACCTACCTCAATGTAGTAGCACTCCACTCATTCGTCATTGAGTCTTGAAATAGACTAGAATGGGAGAAATTGAAGGATTCTCCCAACACCCTAAAAATAGTTAAAAGATATTGCACATAAATAGAACAATAGATGGAAGAGGAACTTTGAATTAGCTGGAAGAGGGTGAGAGAGATTGCTGAGGGATATCCGTTTCTTCTGACGATGAGTGATTCAGTCTTTGGATGAAGGAGGTAGAAAAAAACCTAGGAAGGGGGGGAGGGAGTTCCTTGGATGGAAGAGGAAGGGAAACCCACTGGAAAAAGAAGGGTGGAAAAAGAGGGGTGAAATAAATCATTAAAGAGGGTTAGTTTGGTAATTTCATCTGAAAAACAAGGGCACACAATTTGGATGCATGATTGGACAAATCATGCACCAACTATGCTCTGATACACTAATTAAAAGGGAAATATGCATGGTTAGGTGAACAGTTTTTCCAACCATGCTAAATGCCACTACCCAAGACCTGAAGTTGTCTACATGGTCGTGTTCATGGGGTCGCACAGTTTTAGAAAAACCGTGCGGCCCCATGCACTCCACTGTCTGCAACCACATGGTTTAGGGAAACTGTGTGGGCTGAGATGTACGGTTTCTCCAAACTGTGCGACCCAGTCTTTTCTTCCCATTCTGGGACCCCAGGCTCTGAACGATCCCCAAATGCAATTGAGACCTTCCTGACTTATTTAGGTATCATATTTAGGATCATTTAAATAAATTAGAACAAATAATTAATGGTTCCTACCTTTGAGAAAAGTTAGGGTGTTACAAACTCCCCACCTTAAGACAACTCATCCCTGAGTTGCCGTTCCTAGGCTAGTAGAATTTTTCCATAGAAGATTTCTAGTTACTACACATGTATATTGACCTCCCACTCCCAGGTCTCTTCCTATATGTTTCCGTGCTGCCATAACACCCAGACTAGAGGAACTAACATCCGCTTATAGCTCAATATCCTTAGGTTCAAACAAATGAAATGGGTCTTCATGATACGGTCAAAGCTGCGATACGTGGAAGACGTCGTGCATGGCACGATATATCTAAGGAAACAAAAACCGATAGGCTACCAACCCAACTCTCTCCATTATCTTGAAAGGCATGACATATTGAGGAAACACATTTCCCTATCTTATGATTTGTCAATAACCCAATCTAGGTAATACAAACATAAAGATATGTTGTACCACCTTAAAATTTAGAGGTCTAAGATGATGATTGGTATAAGAATTTTTCCTAGACTAAGCTATATACACATGCTACTGAATCAAATATACTTACTCTAAAGTCTCCTGAACAAGACGAAGAACCAATAGAGCTTCCTCAACTTCCACTAGCCAGCATATAGGTGAATGACATGGTCTATTGTAGAGGATCTCATATTGATCCATCTGAATAATTTCTTGAAATCTATTGTTGTAGAAAAACTCCACCATAGGTATATTATTTTCCCAAGAACCTCCAAAATGAAGGATTCAGGTTCTTATAATATATTTTAACACCCGTATTGTTTGCTCAGACTACCTGTTGGTCTAGGGGTGATATGAAGTACCCAAGAGAACTTGTAAACCCAATGATTTTTGAAATCCTTTCTAGAAATGTGATGTAAACCAGGAATATCGGTCCAAAATGATAAAACAGGGAACTCTATGAAGGATCACTATCTCCCAGATATAAATCCTTCCAAGATCATCAACATAGAAGGTTTCCTGGATAGGTAAGAAGTGTGAAAACTTGTTCAACATATCGACACTCACCAATACTGTATCACTATCTCAAGGGGATCTCAAAAATCCTATAAAAAATCTATAGTGATGTCATTCCATTTCCACTAAGTAATAGAGAGAGGTTGTAGAAGTCCAGAAGGCCTCTAATGCTCTGCCTTCACCTGCTGATAGGTGGAGCACTGAGTGATGAAACCTGCTATCTGAATCTTCATACCTAGTGAAAAGTACTGACGGTGTATATCTATATACATATTGGTAAGCCCAAGGTGAAATTCCCAAACAGAGGCATGTGATTCCCTCATCAACTCTTCTAGTACATCAGAAGGCACCCAAACATGACCACAAAAGAGTAGAGTTTCACCACTATCAAAAACCCAACTAGGAGGTGAGTTATTTCTTGTGATGCTCGCCCTAAAAATGCGGCCCTCAAAATCATACAACGACCTCATTCAGACCCTCTCTAAATGGGAGGATGTCACTACTAGAGCTCCTAGAATCGGCTTCCTATGTTGCTCCCGAACCTCTAGGTGCATATCAGAAAACAGATCCATCAACTTCCACTCACTACTGGACTCCTTGATGACTTGTGTATGAGTCTTCCAGATCAAGGCATTAGCTACAACATTCCCTTTTCCAGGCGTGTAAGAAATCTCAAAGTCGAATGATTACAGGTATTCCACCCACCCTCTCTACCTCAAATTCAAGTCCCACTAAGTGGATATGTAATTGAGACTTTTGTGATCCGTTTAAATGATGAACCACTCACTGAACAAGTAATTCCCTCAACAATGTAGATCATGAACCAATAATTCTATCTTGAGTTCATTCATAGGATAGTTCTTCTCATGAGGACTCGGTTGGTGAGATCCATATACAATGACTCGATCACCTTGCATCATAACTACACCCATCCCAATCCACAAAGTATCATAATAGACTTTATAACTCATGCCTGACTTTGACAGAATTAGGATCGACACTAAGGTGAGTCTTCCATTTAACTCTTGAAAATATTTCTGACAGGCTTCAAACCATATAAAATTCACAAGTTTCTTAGTCAGGTCCTTAAGAGGTGATTCTAAGTGGGAGAAGCCCTATGTGAATCACATGTAATGGCTATCCATCCCTAAGAATCTACATATTTTAAACACATTCTTAGGATGCTCCCAGGAAACCATAGTGGTCACCTTCTTTGGGTCAACCGATACGCCTACCTCTAATATGATATGACCTAATAAGTGAACCTTAATGATCCAAAAGTGTCATTTACTAAGACTCATGTATAGATAGTGCTCTCTTAGTTTACTAAGCACGATATCAAGATGATTTTCATGGTCATGTCTGGTGTGTTGATACACTAAGATGTTGTCTCTGAATACCACCACAAAGGAATCAAGACATGGGTGAAAAAACAGATTCATGAGAGCCATAAAGACTGCTGGTGTGTTCGTCAGACCGAATTGCATGACCGAGTACTTGTACAAGCCATACCTGCATCGAAATGATGTATGTGGTATATCCAATGGTATCACATGAACCTGGTGGTAGCCAGACCTCAAATAAATCTCGAATAAAATAGTTTCTCCTTAGAGCTGGTCAAATAGGCCATTGATATGTGGAAATGGATACTTATTATTCATTTTATGCTAGTTCAGTCAGTGGTAATCCATGAAAAATCTAAGGAAATCATCCTCCTTCTTGGAGAAAAGGACTGGTGAACCCCATGGTGATGTGCTAGGTCAGATAAAACCCTCCGCCTCAAGATCTTCAAGCCATTTCTTAAGTTCCTAGAGCTCTGTAGGTGACATCCTAAACGGGGGAATTAACAATGGTTCCGCACTTGGAACTAACTCTATGGTGAAATAAACCTATCTTTTAGGTGGTAATATAGAGAAATAATTAGGGAAGATGCCCCTAAATTGATCCACAATAGGAGGGAATTCTACTAACTGAATTCCCTAACCATTCATAAAGAGACTCACCAACTAAGATGCCACTCTGCCTATCCCTATATGTTTGGGTCCATATCAACTTTTATAGATATACCATATGCCCTTATGGATATACGTGTTTCTTTCGGGTTATATAAAGGAAACTCAATGGTGATATAAATCCACCTGGGCTCGATACTACACGAGCCAGTCCATATAGAGAATAATGTTGAAGCTGGTCATATCGAAGACAAATAAAATTCAGAAGAAATAAAACCGACCTATTTCAAGGGGGAACTCCTAACACATATTTTTTCCCTCTATTATGACCCTAATGGCATGCCGAGAGATATGATTCCATGAAAGTACTCAATTTCAAGGCCCAAAATTTCCAGAACCATAAAATATATAAAAGAGTGCGATTCACCTATATTGAAAAGGGAAGAAACTAAAGTAAAGGCTACCAGAATAGTAATAATAACCGTATATGGACCTGGAATATGTTCCTCAGGAATAAGATGAACTATACAAATATGTATTGACGTGCAGCCCTGAGATGATGCCTAACTAGCCTGAGCAGATCCACTCTACTGACATTGAAGCTTTGGGGCCTAACTACCTCAACCATGACCACTACCACCTCAGCCTGATCAGCCAGTAGAAGACAAACTACCAACCTACCATGGATTCTCAGATCCCATGCCTGATAGAGGTACCAATATGTATCCCCTTTCACTGAATATTAGAGGAAAGGATCCACAAAAGTGCTGAAGGTGACCCATCCCGCCACAATCCCAATAATTAATTGGGTTCCTCATGCACTAGGGATTCTTATGGCCTGACCTTCTACACTTGTGACACAATATGAATCTATCAGTGTGTGTCACCTAGATGGATTCACCCCTATGTGAACCCTCGAAAGGGAACTTCCTAATGCCAAAAGAACTATCACCCTATCATAGAACTGAACCACCCTGGCTCACATTTTTGTCTTCCCTAAGATCCGACTTTGAAATTAGGTCCTACACTACCAAAAAACTGGGTTTCTGTAGTGCCACCCTTTAACAACGCTAAAAAAAGCGCTGATAGGCACTTTTAACAATGGTAAAAAAAGCACTGATAAAGGCACCCCCTTTATCAGTGCTTTTTTAGTAGTGCTGATAAATGGGGGTTTTATCAGTGCTTTTTCCTAGCACTGATAAAGTTTATATTTCAAAAAAAAAATCATGAAAAATAATATATTGGTATATAAGTATATTTATATTGATATAAATATAATATATATTTTTTAAATATGTTTTAGATAAGTATAAATAGACTATTACATTTAATATATAAAAAATTTATTGAAAATGGATTTAAAATATTTTAAAAAATATTATTAATTAATAATTTTCTAATTATCATCGACTAATAATCATTTAATAACAATTTGAAGACACAAAAAGTCAAAAAAATTAATAAAAGATATAAAATAAGTTGAAAATGTAACTCAAACTTTAAATGACCATAAATTTTGATCCGAGTGTCCGTTTGAGCATTAAAACATATCAAATTGAAGCCTGCGATGATCTCTACATGATAGTGATCGAAGGAAACCTTTTATCACTTTTTTCGATCCCAAAAAAGGCCCAAAAGGCCTCTAAAACTGAGTTTTTAGTCGAGATACCCCAATTTTTTAACATTTAAACAACTATAACTTCTGATCTAGATGTCCTATAGGCCTTTACCATATATCATATAAAATATTGTTTCATTTTCTTCAATTTTACTAGTTGTGGAGTTGAAACAGACTTCTGGATTATAAGTTATGGTCATTTTAACATTCTATGGCTTTTCAGATACACATATATATGTATTTATTTGTGTGTGTATATATATATATATCTCTGTGTGTGTGTGTATGTGTGTGTGTGTGTGTTGTATATATGTATGTATGTATTTATTTATAAACACACATAAAAAAACATATTTTATAAATGTATTTAAAACTAATCTTATAAATATATATTAATATAAAAATAAATATACAGATAACAAATTATAACTAAATATATATATAAATAGATATATGAATATATATATATATACATATTAATATATGAATAAATATATATGTATTAATATAACTAAATATATTTATATTAATATGAATCTATATTAATATAAGAATAAATATTACTATATATATATATAAATATATATATCATTAAATGGAGAAAAAAACTAAATGGCTTAGTGGTAAAGGTGCAGGCGCGCAAGGGGGGAGGTCGCGGGTTTGAGTTCTAGTGGAAGCAAGGGAATGTGGGTAAGTGGGAGGGGGTTGCATGGGCAAGGGCAGCGTGTAGTGAGAGGGAGGGGGCTCCACCCAATGATGATAAGGGGGGGGGGGGTCAAGCGCTATTAAAATCTCCACCACATTATATATTCTTTTTAACTTTTTTTTTATTTTTTTGAATTTTATCAGCGCTTTTTTTAGCACTGATAAAGGGGCCTTTATCAGTGCTTTTCTGAGCACTGGTAAAAGAGACCCCCTTTATCTTCTCTTCGATTAACAATAATTTTCTAGAGCTGTTAATTCCATTTTCTAGCACTAATAAAGGCCATATTTTCAGTTGTGCTAGTTCACTATCTCCATAATGGTATTAAAAAGGAAGATGTTCACCTATGAGAAGACAACGTACCCAAGCCTTTCCTTGAAGCACCTTGTAGTCGTCAACTCATCACTAGTTAAAGATGGAGGGAAACATTGATGCTCAATGAAGCAAGAAGAATACTCAAGAATAGTCATAGTGCCCTGTTGAAGATGCATGAACTCCCTGGTGTGATTCTCCCTCAAAGTATATGGGAAGAAGTGATCATAGAAGGCTGTTTGAAAGTCTACCCAAACTATTCCCTGATGACACTCATACTGAGATATGACATCCCACCAGTGTTTGGAAGAGTCATGTAACATGTAGGTAGAAAGCTTGACCCTCCTCTCTAGAGGTGTCTCAAGGTGGTAAAAAGATAGATACCATGGCCTTCAGCCATGACTCAGCAGCTGGAGGTCCTTCGTCCCTCTATAAGGTGGGAGGATGATGCTGCTGGAAGTCCCGTGTCAGCTCTTCCATAGTAAGGACAAGTAAAAGAGCACCCTGAATAGACAACATGAAACTAAGAAAACTATCAAGAAATTGAGCATCGATGCCCAGTGGAAGATTAGTATGAGGCGCCTTAGGTGGCACTACAGAAGGTATCACAAGTGACTTAGGTCCCACCACCTCTAGAGTGTTCTCATCACTACTCTCTTGGCATAAAACCTGAGGATGCCACAATGTCATAGCTCTACAATTTACAAGCACACTCTTCGAATAGAATTTATAATAGATAGGGAAAGCAGATAAGAAAGAGATAAATAAGGGTAGGTTCAAGATTTCCTTGAGACACAACAAACTCATAACATACTCCTAGAGCTAGTTTTAGGTGATAAGAAACATATAAGATCACAAAAGACATATCCCACCACCCATTTCTAAGGTTGGGTTAGGTTCATGGTCTTACACTCCCTATATAAAGTAACCATTTCATTTTAAAGGTGGCATTAATTTTAATTCATTTATGTATTTTAATTTCCTTTAAGTGGTTGAATTAGGTGGATCACAATTCCAATTCATAAACTCCCATACACCTTATGAATTAAAATTGGACCTCCACTTAATCCAAACGATAACATGTTCCTACAAGTCAATTTGGAACAATTCTATAAATCTAAAAAACCATACACTATAAGGCACAAAAAAAATCAAAATAACATGCAAAAAATGAAATGCACACTGAATATATATATGGCATGGAATAATTCATAACATTTTAAGTCACACTGAACCTAATATGATTCATGCTTTTAATATGCTCTTCTATCATTGGGATAAAGCAATAAAAATAAAAATTTCAATAATACTAATATAATAACACCATAAAACAAGTGCACCATCCAATAGTGATGTCGTATCAACCATAAATGGCATAATCAATAACTATAATTTCCCATACTAGGTAATTTGGGTTTCCCCTATACATGGGTTAGATACATCCAAGAAGAGGGTCAATTCTAAATTACAATGTCCTAGTCTCCTTACTAAACCCAAACAATAAGTAAAAAGAAAAAATGAGCTATTATACTACTTTGTAGAATCCCTCCCTAATTTATACTAAACAAGTTCCCCAAGATGGTGTCCACATGACCTCAAGCGCGCCTCCCTGAACATCAAAGGTTGCCGACTAGAAGCAAGGGCCTATGGTGTGTCCATGGGGAGACTATTCCCTCATAGATCAGAGTGATCACAAAAAAAATGATAGATAATAAATAGTAAAATCATAAATAAGAAATATAAAATATTGTAAATAACATAATAATAGTAATTGATCATGCAAGATAATTAGCATTGGCATAAGATAAACAACCATAATAGATGCAAAAATGATGATCATGTTCATGATGCTACAGAAAAAATAAAATTTCACGGAGGAAGGATATAAAGAAATATAATATATGATAGAAAAATATAAAAAAAATTAAAAAACATCTAATACAATCATCTCAATCATAAGATTGGTCCTATGCCCCCAATCTCCATCCTAAGTTGTAAATCAATCAAGCATCAAAATATGCATGCTTCACTTTATCTATCCCTTCGATTATAAAATCTCCTTGGGTGCCAAGGGCGTCCCAAGTAGGGTGTGAGATATAATCTTAGTAGGCTATCATCCACAGTGTCTAGGCCAATCCATTCCATGAAATAAATAAGTGATAGTGTTCCATACTAATAAATGCAGAGTTATAAGTAAATAAATATAAAACATCTCAGTATGGGTCCCTTAATGGATATCCGTCCAATACCACCTACTTTATCCTAATATGTATGTCTAAAAATAGGTACCTGTGCAAGTAATAAATGTATACAAGGTCCATTATAAACAAAACAACTAAGTAAGGAATTCCACCAAGCTTGTGCTTTGGATTAGAGTCACATTTTCATGTCATTATAAAAACATTGTACTATATAAATAAAAATAAACACTTATATCAGAAGAAAATAAATTTGTTAAATCCATGGGTGGAGTCCTGATCCCATCCAGGGTGATCTAAATAGAATAACAAGGGTCTCTACATGTATCTCTAATAGAACCAATGCCATTGAGATTATCCAAGGTGATCTATATAGGCGTCCCTTGTATCACTCAAGGCATGGTGACTCTGATTCCATACAAAGTATCTCACACAGGGGACTGGGTATCACCCGAGGCATGGCATAGACATCTTGCCAACTAGTCCATCCTTGGTTTCTCCCCTAGGGAATTAGAATCACTCACGAGCATCTGGATTGACCATCTCAACCAAGATAAACAAATATGGCAGGAAGAAAAATACAAGACATTTTTTAAAAGGCTCAAGGCATAAGGCATAAAACATGAAATATGGAATTAGGAATAATCATTGAGGCTACCAATCATTCATGTGTGGAAACAAGCACAATCAATTAAATAAAAGAATTTAGCATTTAAAGTGAAGCATCAATCATAAGCATTCAATTATAAAGTGTGAGGAATTAAGAATCAAGCTAAGGGGGTAACTCAAGGACAACCAATTTACCTCAATTCAATCATATATTAAATTCTTTTAACCAAGGAGCAACTCACAAAGTGATTAGAAAATCAAATCATGGAAAAAATAGTCCATAAAAAGAGGTTACACCCAAAGGGGTTTCCAACAACGAGGAGAACAAGAAATAATGCTTTCTTCATAGGTTATGTTCACAATAGACATGAGGAACCCATCAATTCAATTTATTGGTCATTTTTGAGGCTTCGTTAGAGGAGTCTGATGAGTGGCACAACAACACATTGTTTATAATGTGATGAAATGAACAAGAAAGTCCTAAACCACCTACCTCAATGTAGTAGTGCTCCACTCATCCATTGTTGAGGCTTGAAATGGTCTAGAATGGGAGAAATCGAAGGATTCACCCAATTCCATAAAAATAGGAAAAAATACATTGCACGTAAATATAACAACATATGAAAGAGGAAACTTGAAATATATGGAAGAGGGTGAGAGAGATTATTGAGGGCTATCTGTTGCTTCCAACAGTGAGTGATTCGGTCACCGGATGAAGGAGGTAGCATAAAACATAGGAAGAGGTATGAGGGAGCTCTATGCATGGAATAAGAAGGGAAAACTGTTGAAAAAATAAGGGAGGAAAAATAGAGGTGAAATAAATCATTAAAGAGGGCTATTTTGTGAATTTAACCTAAAAAAGGGAGCATGGTTTGGCTTCACAATTGGCCAAACCGTGCACCAACTGTGCACCAAGCCACTGCTTCAAAGGGAACTCCACACTGTTAGGTGCATGGTTTGTCCAACCATGCACAAACCATGGTAAATACCACTACTCAAGACCTGTATTTGGACACATGGGCATGCACCTAGGGTCACATGGTTTCAGAAAAACCGTGTAAACCCCCATATCCCATTTTTTTGTAACTGCATTGTTTAGGGAAACCATGTGGGATAGGAAACATAGTTTCTCCAAACCGTGTGGCCTAATCATTTCTTCCCATTCTAGGATCTGGGCTCTGAATGATCCCCTAACACACCCAAGACCTCCCCAACTATTTTAGGAATCATATTTAGGGATGTTTAAAGGAATTAGAAAAGAAAAATTAATGGTTCGTACCATTGATAAAAATTGGGACATTATGTCTATAATAACCTTTAAATACTTCAATAACATCCCATTGTGAAAAACCTGGATTACTCGTATATCTGCTAAAATTTCCAACAACATATTTAATGTAGGGTCTTGTACATGTCATGACATACATGAGATACCTGATCACCATTACATATTCTAATTGAGCAACTGCCCTATCAAGAATTGGTAGAATCCTACTCCCAAAAGCATATGAGGTATAAATTAGTAAACAGTAAAAAATTTCAAACCTATTTGAGACCTTTTCAATATATTGAGATTGAGAAAAAAATAAAATCCTTATTTCTAAAAATTTTAATTTCCAAAATAACATCAACTTCACCTAAGTCTTTCATATCAACTTTTCTAGATAAAATAGACTTATCCTCATTTATTTGATTCATATCAGTTTTGAATATAAGCATGCCATCAACATATAAACTAATAATGACATTATAGTTATTATGGAACCTACTATAAACACACTTATCAGAATGATTAACTATAAAATAATTTTATAATATTATTTCATTAAATTTCTCATACCATTGTGTTGGAGCTTATTTTAAACCATATAGGGATCATACCAATTTTCAAACCTTATTTTATTTATCAGGTATTGATAATCCTTCCTGTTGTTCCACACACACACACACATATATATTTATTCATCTAATTCACTATTTAAGAACTTTTTCTTAACAACCATTTGGATAATTTCCAAATTATATATGGAAGATAAAGTAAGAAGAATTTTAATCAAAGAATTCCTAGCCAAAAAATCATATGTATTAAAATAATCAATTCCCTTTATTTGACTACACCCCTTAGATACCAATATGACTTTATTTTTCAACCGTACCATTGAATTTTCATTTTCTTCTAAATACCCACTTACAACCTATAAGTTGTGAACCTTGAGGAAGATTAACTAATATTGAAATATTTTTCCTAGTTATAGATTCTATTTCATCATTTATAGCTTCATTATAAATAGATTCATCAGAAGATGACATAAACACTTTGAATGTTTTTGGTTCAGACGCTATATTGAGCAAAATCAGAGTTTGGGTAATAATACTATCACTGGTTTCTTCAAATAAATACATATATAAATTAGATCCATATGTATTGGGTATTCAAGGTTATTTTATTTTATGAACATAATTTAAAGCATCTTCTTGAGATACTCTTTTATTTGAGCAATATTCCTCTATTTGGACTTTCTTAGGTAAATAAGAAAAGTTAAATTCATTAAAGATAACATATATTGATTCAATAACTGTATTAACATATAACAAATCATTTTATTATATAACCATGAATCTATAAGACTTTTAATTCTCCACATATCCAAAAATAATCTATCAATACCTATTTTACCAAACTATTCCCTTTTAGGTTTAGGTACTCTTACAATTGTGTGACAACCCCAAACCTTTAAATAATTTAGGATTGGTTTCCTATTCTTCCATAATTCATACAAAGTAATATCCTTCCCTTTTTTGGGAACCCTATTTAGGATGTGACACACAATTACTAATGTCTCTCCCCAAAATCCTTTTTAGAGACCCGGGATAGACATCATGGAATTAACCATTTCCATTAATCTTATACTCTTTCTCTCAACTATATCTTTTTGTTGAGGTGCACAGGGAGATGCTACTTCATGTATGATCCTCAGGGATTTAAATAATGAAGGACTATAGTATTCACCTCCTCTTTTGGATCTTAGTAATTTAATTTTAATCACATATTGGTTTTCAAACTCATTTTTATAGACAATAAATTTATCTATAACTTCATCTTTAACATGTAAAATATAGACATGTAAAAATCTATAATAATCATCAAGAAAAGTAACAAAGTACCATTTATTACCTATGGTAGGTGTATCATGAAAATAAAATACCTCACTATATATTAATTATAGAAAATTACTTTTCATTTATATTGTTGTAAATGGGTTACTAACTATTTTAGTTTGTATGAAAGTTACAGATTTAGTATAATTTTTATACATATTAGGTAATAATTCCATTTTTGACATATCATAAATTTTATTAAATTTAATGTGACCTAAAAAATTATTCTATAAATAAAAAGTCTCTAGAAAGTAAATAGAAACAATTTTGTATTCAATTGGAATAATCCATCATACAAGTGACCCTTTACAAAAAATATCCTACCATTGTAAAAAAAGTCATTTTTCAAAAATACAATCTTAAAACCATGATTGTTTAACAAGATCATCGAGGCTAGGTTCCTATGAACTTCGGGCACACACAATACATAATTTAAGGTGAAGATATTTCCTGAGGTAAACTCAAGATCAACCACTCCCTTCCCTTATACATTCATTCTTAAATATTTCCCCATATAGAGTGACAACCCATATTTGATTGATTTCATTCACTTGAAGAGATATTTGTTGTTACACATGTTTTATGTAGCACTAAAATTGATCCACTAAGAAGAGTTATCCTCAAGCACATTTGCTTTAAATATTCTGGACTTGAAGTTATCTTTTGAAGTGTTTTTTCCATCTTTCTTCTTATAGATATGACATTCCCATTTGAAGTGTCTCAACTCGCCACAGAAGTATGATGCCCCTTTTTCTTCTTGAATTAAAAATTTTACTTTTTAAGGATGATTTGGATGTTTTCCCCCTTTGATAACTCGAATGGATCTAATCCCTCCACCATGAGGAACTTGGATTTATCATCCTTAGGCACATTTTCCTCCTTGTGATTTTTATATTTCTTCTCAATTTGCTGGTAGTTGAGTAAATAATTTAGGGAAATATATTACTTCTCATTCTGTAGAGAATTTTCAACATTCTCACATGGAGGGAGCTTATCGATTATGGATGTGATAATGATAACATTATCCATGTTCATTTTTTTCTTAAGGTGTTTCAATATGCATTGTATTTAATAGAATTGATCTAAGATAGATCTACTATCTACCATTTTGTATAAAATAAAAATTATTACTATAAATTTTATAATTACTACATACTCAGTGATGTACTTTTTATCCAAGTCATCCCATATCTTCTTTGCGGTTGTAAGATGTAAATATGTGTCAAAGAGGTCATCAGCTAATGTGTTGAGAATGTTCCCTTGACATGCAAGATCATCATTCTACTATTTTTTTTCTTGTGTGGAAAATTTAAATCATCTCATCTTCATATGTGGGGGGATTCAGAGTTGATAGCATGTACACCATTTTTAGAGTTTCATGTGGCAAGTGCATCCTCTTTTTCCACATCTCAATGCTGTTGTCATCAAATTTCTACACCTTAATCGCATTGTTGAGCATCTCCATATCCTTGTAAATGGGATATACTATTGATATTATTAGTAATATATCAATGAGAAAAGGATATAACCTTTACTTTGGATGGTAGTGGATGGTACTCACCATGTCGCATTACATTTTCACTCTCCTTAAGAGTAGACACACCCCCACCAAATCAGTAGTACTATGGGTTTCCAGTGAATCCTCTTTAGGATACAAAGGTGGATTGATACTCAAAACAAGTAATTTATAGAGAGTATCCTTTAAATAATATTTATAATTAGGTGAGTAATAAAAGGATTTTTTTCTGCACACTAATATAATTCATTTGATGATTGTTGAAGGATTTTAGAGGAATCTCAATTTATAGGAAGGATTAGAGTGCTTGGGAATGGTTGGAATTAATTTTCAAATCTAATGTGGACTCTATTTTATAGGCATATAAGTACCTATTCAAATAAGGCATCATACCCCTTGTAATTGGGTTGGTAACTTTCTTGGGAAGGCATATATTTTCTTGATTTATTCTTATCCATTGGATCACACCTAATTAAATAAGTGGACCAGATCACACCCGCTACTGAATGGACATGTACAGTAGCAAACATACATGTCCATTACAATACATTTTTCAATATGGGATTCAAAATATATCTTTACCTTTTTTTAAATAAAACAATTTATATATTTTAAAAACATTATAACCTAAAAAATTTTAGGATAAATCTACTTAAATAAGTGTAGTTAAATAAATAAACAGGAAATAATCATTTTTTTAATAATCAATATGAAAAAAATATAAAAAATAACTTATCATAAGTTATAATTGTTATAATCAGTTAGTAATAATTATTTTCAAAGTGTAAATTTTTTTTAATACGTACTATGAGTTGTTTATTGTGAAAGTTCAATGTTCCTATAAAAATGAAACAATAAATCAATTAGATGATGTATGAAACAATGAAAATTAACTCACATTACAAGCAATATAGAGTGAAATAGTTTAAAAATTAATTTCAAATCAAAACCAATCACATAAAAAATTTCATATCATTTAAATCACCAATATTTAAATAGGATGCTAGTATCAATATCAAATCATTATAGTAATCATTGTGTCATCATGTAATGTGTACACTATTCCCTCACTAACTTTATTTCTTCATCATAATATGAATTTTAATAAGTATAAAAAAATCCTACAAATATATCATTAAATGAATAATTAATATTTTTTTAAATATAAATATAAATATTTAAAAGTAGACATATCATTAATAAAAATCTAGGAATATTATATCACTATAAAATTGATTTTTATCAAATATAAAAATAAAATTTCTCAAATCACAACATATTATGATGTTTAATTCATTTATAAAATTTATTTACCTTTATTATCACTAAATTTTTTTGATAAATTGTAGTCTTTATCAGTACTTGAATTTAGCATTGACAAAGGATACTCTTTATCAGATAGAGTTTTCCTTTATCAACGTTAAATTATAACACTGGTAAAGTAATATCCTAGCTACTTAAGTATTAAAATAAATAACAATATACCATAAAAACCAAAAAAACCCAAACATATTATACAATTCTATTTTTAATAGAAAATTAGTGTATTTTCACATAATAAAAATAATTCATTACATAAAAATAGTTTCAAACAACATCAATGATTAATTATAGAAAAAACTTCCATAAATAAATAAATAATTTTGTTTGTGATCAATTATAAACCAAATATATCAATTTTGGGTTTCTAGGGATCGAATGACACTCATCAAAGGTAGTAAAAGCAATTAGAAACCTCATTTACAAGATTTACCATGTATGAAAGCTAAAACTATGTATAACTAAATTGAAGAACATTGTGTGAACCTTTCACCATAGATAGCCACTATCATTGTCTTATATCATGTTCTTGATGAATATCTCAAAGAGAAAGCTAAAGGAATACCTTCTTCATGGTGTATCCATAGGATAAAAGAATCACCCAATGTTTGGGTGGGATTATCCTTCCTTAAACGACACACTAGATTCATGGGAGATAAAGAGAGGAGGAGAAAGAGAGATTCTAATAGAGAATCCAAAAAATGTATTAACAATATTTATGGTATTTATATACTTTATATAAACCTTGGGATAGTCCCTATACTTGTATGAAATTTACTTGAATCCTATGTAACATTCAAGTAATGCCATCTATTTACAATGTTTGTAAATATTAATCTAATAAAACTCTCATAAATTTCATTTTATATATTTTTTGTTAATGATATATATTTATAAAATATTCTTGAATGTTATATATTTTAAAGTTTGAATGCGACACACCCTCACATGTCATTAAATTCACACGAGCTGCGGTCAAATTAGATTTATTGTTTCCCAAACTACACTTTCTACTAAGGCATATTATAGTGATAGTGTGAGGTCATTCCCACAAGGATTGAATTGGATGATAGGAGATAAAGATTTTAACTCTATGTGTAGGAGTCCTTACAGGTTTATTTATTTTGGGAATAAACTAACTCCAAGATATTGGTGATTAAGATTTGAGAGAGAAGGGATCAAGATCAATTTAAAGTTTTAGTTAACAGGATAATATTAATCCTAACTTGTTATGGCCCTAAGGTTTAGGCTGAAAAATAAGAAAATGTCACTAGTTGAACATGGTAAAACCAGCTAGATTTATCTAAGGGGAAACTATTAGTTAGTCTATAGATAGCTATAACCTAGATGCATTAATCCTAGATTCTAATGAAGAAAGTATCACATGATATTGGTCATAAACTATTTTACTCCAATCAGGTTTGGGTCTTTCATTCAAACTACATGTAGTTTGGGTTGCTTAAAACAATTAGATTAATAATTATTTTTTAACATGATTTCTATCCTTAGGGTTAACAAGTTGATAATTAAAGATTCATTAAATACAGACAACCCTACTATCAACCCCTACCCTAAGCAGTTTATCCACTCATGGTAGAATCGATCAAGAGCGGGTAAAGGATTGAAAACATAATCATAATACCAATAAAAATTAAGATGAATAAATTAAATATCAAGCATTCAAGAATAAGAAATTTAAAACTCAAATAAATCAAACTTTCAACCAAACACATACTTGAAACAAGAAAAGGGAAGAGCACATCAAGGGTTCTTCATCAATTGGTGATTGAGATGGAGAACACATGTAACTCAGCCTGGTGATGTAAAATAATGAAGAACACTTTGTAAAATTTAATCAATGGTTCTTGAATAGATGTAAAAAAGTAAATTAATGGATGTGAGTTGAGTTTTCAGGGAAGGAAGAAGATATAAAGAGAGAAGAAAGAGAGAAAAACGAGATTAGTGTGAACATTTTGTCCGCCACATGCCTATTAGAGTTAAATAATTGGGATATTACATGATGTGTAAATAAGTTCATGTCATTTAATTCCATTCCCAAATTTCTCCACAAATTTTGAATCCGACATGAATCTCATCTTGGATCTTCAAGATTTGGAAGTCGACTCCTTTCACGACATGTAATTGGTTTTCACTTCATGTTTTTTCCTTTGGTCTTGATCTTTAAAGCAATAATTGTAATTAAAAAATTACATGACGTGTATTGGTGAATCAACTAATGTAATAAATTCATAGATTTTAATTATTTTATGAATTGTATCAAAACTTTTCATATTCTTTTAAAGATAACTACACATCGTGTAAGTGAGTTTCATGACATGTAATGATCATTTTTGGTCCTTTTCTCCAGCTTTTCCTTTGAAACCTTGGAAAATTTTTTCCTAAAATAATTAACACATACCTAGTGAATTATCGAGTAAAACATGGATAATACTTAATCAAATGATAATATAATGTATATGTAATTTCATCTTATCAAATTCCCACACACTTGAACAATTTCTTGTCCTCAAGAAAAAAAAATCTCTATAGGGATTTCAAAAGGTAAACAATTTTTAAAAACAAGAAACATTCATTATAACTAGGAAAATAAAACTAATGTAAGTAGAAAAATCCAGTCTCCAGAATCATCCATACATAGAAAATCAGTCATGCCTCATAGTTTAGTTCTTTAATTTTTTAATCTTTTGGTTAAAATTTCTTAACGATTCCTTAAATTATATACCCATTTTTAATTTACCTCACAATGAATTTTATCTCATCAATCAGGGTAAAATTAAACTAGAGTTATGATCATACCCTGAATACATGTTTCTAACCATATGATTTCATTAGTTCTATCATCTTTACTTCATAAAGAAAAATATAAAATCATTCATGAGGGATTGAGAAAAAAAAGGTTCAAATGACTCTGAGGCTGAGGTCAGGTGGGTAGACAATGAAAAGAACATGCTTAAAAAGGAGCATAAGATTTGAAGTATGATGAATGAATGTCATGAATACTGTAATGAAATTAATCCTCCCATAACAAATGAAGTCCATTATCCTAAAAGCTCAAGGTGGATCTATGAATATATCAAGTAAGTGCAGAAGGTATCTTGTTCCTTTCTTTTTCTTTTTATGGTCATTTTATTTTTTAAAATTCATGTTTAGGACAGATATCACATCCATCCCCTAACCACATACGATCCTCCAAGGGATTCATTGGTATGAAAATAGAGTTTTTTGAACTTACTAATACACAACTCAATCACATTTTTTTATTTTTCAAAGGAACAATATATAAGAAAAATAATAATAATTACACATGGATCAAAATAAAACAATTTGGTAAGCACCACAATACATCTCCTTAGTAAAATCATCCTATGTCCACTGGCTGAAGAACTTCCCCCACACTTGTTCAAAGTAAAGTCATGCATAATACAAAGAGAAAGGTAGGAAGGGATAATCAGCTTGAAATAGATGCATCCTACTATGTTAATTCATGTAAACTATAGTCTAAATGAAGGTAAGATGTAAGACGGGTCTCAGGAAAAAGTATATCAACAAATAATGCCTCAATCATATTAAAATTTTTATTTTTTAATTCATAGCCTCAATAAGATCTCAATACAAGTTCTGATAGGTTTACATGTCCCAAGTGTCACTCAAGAAATATGATAAGAAACGAATATACAATTATAGTCTCATAATCCTCTCAATAATGAGAGTAAATAAAGAAAAAATGGAAACCACTCAGGGTATAAAATCAAGCAATAATTCAATTAAAAGAAATTTAAAAAATTTTGAATTTGAATTAAATTACTAAACCGAGTATCCATTCTAAAAATATAAATAGGAGAAAAATATGGATTTTTGGAAATTTTAAAATCAACTTTTTCTTTTTTTTAAATGGGTGAAATGAGTTTTAGGTTTAAATCATTCTTCCAAATGAAAAATTTATCCTAGATAAATTAAAATAAGAAATAATTCAAGTGTATCAAAATTGAAACTCAAGAAGGACCCCCAACACTTAAAGTGAGATAGTGTCTACATTGTTTGTTAAAATACTATGGGAGGGGCATGATAGATAAAGTGTAGATTATGGAAATGTAAATTTTAAAAATTTAATAATAAGGAATCAAGAGATCCATGTAATGAGTGGCGTTCCATTGAGAATTTTGATCAGTCTTGATTTTTTTTATTTGGGATACCTGTATATTTGGTTAGAAATACAAATCATGCATTGGATAAAACATTAGTCCGTGGGGTTTAAACATTTTGAAAGCATTAAAACAGATAGGTGAATATAGTGAATATAAATGAAAGACATTTTATATAAATGCAGGTATGTGTATACAATAAAGGTCAAAGTGACTCCAGACTAAAAATAGAGAAGGATACAAAAGGACAACTAGATTAAAATCATAAGTACAAATATGAAAAAAAATGAAATATGGGTTACCTCCAATAAAGCACTAAAAATGAAATCATCAGCTAGGAAGATAGACCCTTGTATCAGTCAGTATCTTCTATCAGCTCAGATATTATCTATCTTCTATAGCTATAGGTGGTGTTATCCTATAGCTCTTGTGGTTGTTTTGCAGGATTAATCATTTCAAGAGAATACCAAGCATGAATTTGGTATGGTAGAAAACATATATGTGCTCATGGTGGTGATGGCTATTGAGTATGAATCTATAGTGATATCTTCTGAAGTTGGTTCTCAAAATCAACTAGATGTTGAGTCACTTATAGAACAAGGGTATATGGTGGCATAATAGGCACATCGATGACTATATAAGAAGTATAGGTGCTATACATGGATACTATAATAGTGTAATGATTTTAAAAATAATCCAAGTAAAATAGAGAAAAATAGTATCCATATATATATGAAGTGTAATGATTCAAAAATGAAAGGGAAAATAGAAGTTTAAAAAATGAGCACCTTGGAAGCATATAAAAACATGAGAGGGGACTGAGGTAGACTATGAAAAATCAACATTATAAAGTAACTCATCTACAATCTGCTTCAAAATAGAGTGTGGCTACAACTGCCCCGCCTGGTCAATGGATGTAATGGTAAAAGGGGATGAGTGATCAACTGAAAAAGGTAGCGCCTCAGTGCTAGAAGCTATCTTAGAGGTGGGTGGTGGTGAGATTCCAATATAGAGTGTGGCCATGGTTCTGGCAGCTGAATCAATGAAAGGAACTGTATTGGATGGAGTGGATGTTAGGCCCTTACCCCCTTTGCTGAATACTTATACTAGGAAGAAGATATTGTTATATCTAATGGTAGGTTGGCTGGGGATATGGCTAGGGAATGTGTGGTATATGATGAAGGGATAACAGGGTCTGGTGGTGGATGAGAAGCTAGCTGGAATGATGGTGGTGTAGGGGTAGTGAAATGTGATAACTCTGTAAAAGGGATATGTAGGTGCTGGGAGATCTGTTAAAGATTCTGTAGGATGCATAGGTGTATTTCCCAATGATCTTATGGATATGATGGGGTGGGTGGAGCATTATGTTAGGTGGTGGTGGTAGATGTATGAAAATTGGTGGGGTCAGGGGTGGGAATGGAAGCTGTAGGGGTTGGGCTGGAGGTGGTAGCTATAGCTGGTGCAGGGTCAGCTGCATGATCGTCAAGTGACTCTTTGGGTGCCTCGTCAGTAGCCTCAAGGAAACCTGGAACCCACCAGTAGGTGTCACCATCCATGGTCAGTAGTTACATATTGTATAGTAGTAAGAAGTCAATGGACTCCATAGGACCGAAGGAAGTGAGTGGAATGGTGGAATCAAATACACAGAGATGACATGCTAAATGGTTGATGAAATATCTACCCATCAGTGTGACTCACATCCTCTATACATGAGCACAGTAGTAGAAAGGAAACTAAGAGGCCATATTGACAACATGGCTACCCATGACTGCATAAAGGATTATGAATTCCATCTGGATAATTCTGTTGTGAGACTCGGCACGAGTGTACCAGGCATGCGTCAATACCCTATAAAGGATGAAAAGCACTAGATATTGGAGTTGGGTGGACTTAATAATCCTAGGATTGTGATTAGTGTGAGCATCCTGGTGAATCATCCTCCAGAGCCTTTTGGAATATGACTTGGAAGGATTAAGCTGTAAGGTGGGGAATACCTTAGATGTGGAAAACTCATCAGTATAAATCTTGAAGCCTATGCCGAACTCTATGAAAGAAATCTTTTGAGGTCATCTACCTAATATAAAGTAGAGTCTATAAAATGTGACCACAAAACTCGATAGAAACTTGAGAAACAGATCCCGATATGTATCCTTAGGCACATCGATGATCGAAGAGATATGCTGGTGTTTATGGAGCTAGAGCACCTCCTAGATGATTTGTAGGTGTGTGAGGATGACCATTTCAAGAGTTTTTTTTGGTCCTTATTGGTTTTCTTGTAGCCAATTGAGTGAAACATGATGCTTTGGGTCTGAAAATTTTAGGATGGGATGAGGTTTTGGGTTATCATCCTCAAAAGACCCACTAGAGGTGGATTGAGATTCCTCTATAATAGTAGGCTCTTCAGAGATGATATATGAAGTGGATGAAGAAGATGCAGGGGGTTCTGGAGGTGCGACACCTTATCAGTGCTTCACCATTGTAAGATCATCTTTCTCAGGTGTAGGATCGACAAGAGGAGTTTCCACAGTCTTCATGAATTCTATTTCGAATGTAGGGTTGGTTAAAGGTAGGTGTAGATGAAGGATGTTGAGGGAGGAAGGTGAGGGATCAAGTGATGAGTGGTAGGAGGGAGGCATGGTAGGGGTGCGGTGTGAATATAGAGAGGAGGCAGCTTCGGGTGCAGTGCACTTGAGAGGGAGGGGTTCAGGGTTCTTGAATTATAGGTTCATGAATTAAATTGATCTGGAAATTACATGACATGTATTTTATGTACATGATGTGTAATTTTGTATTTTAAACTGTTTCATACTGTCAAAAGTACATTTCATGAATGATGGTTACACGATGTGTAATTGTTTTTTTCCCAGTTTGAAACTCAAGATAGATCCTTTGCTCCCGACATTCCCTAAGAATTCATAAATCTTATTCTCACCCAATCTATCCTAATGTGACCTAACCTGGGTTTACTCCCAGTCAGCGCTTCGTTTAACATTGACATCTTGACTCTTTGATGCTTAGATAAATTTGAAGCTGATGACACACCCCTCACAAAAGGATTTTTAATAGATTTTCAACCTTTAACTATTGACCATGAATGGTGGTCCACCTTCCTTTTGAATATAGATGTTCTCATAAGTAAATAATTTTATAATCACAAAGGGTCCTGACCATCTAGATTTCGTATTGCTAAGGAATAGTTTTAATCTTGAGTTGAACAATAATAGTTTATTTCATAGGAAAAAAATGCACTTGGAAATGCATTGATCATGCCATTTATTTTTTTTCTTTATAGATATTCGAATTTTCATAGGTATCATTTATGATCTCTTCCAATTCATCTAATTTAATTATCATAGCTTCCCCATCCTTTTGAAAATCGAGATTGAGCTTCTTAATTTCCTAATATGAGTGATGCTCAAGTTATACTAGCAAATGACATGGATTTATATACAATAATCGAAAATGGGTGGTACCAATGGGTGTTTTTTACATAGTGCAGTACACCCATAGTGCATCATCTAAATTCAGACTCCAATCCCTTTGACTTGTGTTCATAGTCTTTTCCAAAATTTGTTTGAGTTCCCTATTTAAAAATTCAACTTGCCCACTTGTTTGCGAATGGTAAGGCATTTCTGTGTTATACCTGATGCCATGTTTTTCTAAAATTCCTTTAACAACTTGGTTGGTAAAATTTGTGCTCTGATCAATAATGAGTAATCTAGGAAGTTATAATCTTAAGAACACATTTTTCTTGAAGAAATTCATGACTACTTTTGCTGTGTCATGTGATGTAGCTTCAACTTCTACCCATTTGGAAACATAGTAAACACCAACAAGGATATAAGACTTTCCATGTGAGTTAGGAAATGGTCCCATGAAATATATTCCCCACACATTGAATATTTTTACTTCCATGATTGGGTTTTGGGGCATTTAATTCCTTTTTTCAATCGCGCCAGTTCGTTGCCATTGATCACAACTTTGACAATAATCCCTCACATCTTGGTGAAGTGTGGTGATAGAAAATTCCACTTTGCATAATTTTTTCTAATATACATTCTAGTCTACAATGTATTCTAGTTTGTGACATATAACACATGTCTAACACACTTTCTATTTCATCCTCTAGGATCCAACATCATAATAAGATATCAGCACAACACTTAAAAATGAGTGGTTCATCCCAGTAGTTGTGTGAAGTTTCAACTAAAAATATTCTTCTTTTCTAGTAAGATAGTTTTGGGTGTAAAAATCCCATGGAGTGATAGTTTTCAATATCTAAAAATAATGGTTGTTCTTTTATGTTGAAGAGAGTCTCATCAGGTAAGTTGACTTCGATTTATAGATCGTCATCGTCCTTTATAAGTGGCAATGGAAGTAGGGATAGATGGTTAGTGGATTTTTTTTGTTTCTTTGGTATCCTTGATGAAGATGTATAAATCTTGCAGAAATAAGATACGCCTTATCAATCTTGTCTTGGAATCCTTTTTATTCATCAAATATCATAGGCTGGCATGGTCAGTGTACACAATGACTTTGGAAAAAACCATATAGGGGGAAATTTTCTTTAAAGAAAAGATAATTGGTTAGAGATCCTTCTCTATAGTTTTATAGTTCACCTAAGATTCATTTAGTGTGTGACTAGCATGGTAGATGGTAAAAAATATGTGATGGACTCGCTATCCTAGAAAAACACCAACAACGAAGTCTCTAGCATCACACATCAATTCAAACTCTTTTCTCCAATTTGGTGAAATGATTAAAGAAGTAGCTATTAGAATTTTCCTTAAAGTTTTGAATGTCTTAAGACATTTATTAGTGAATTAAATTAGAGTTTATTTTGATAACAAGTGTGTCAAAGGGTGGGTAAATTTTGAAAAATCTTTCATGAATCGCTGATAGAATTCGGCATGGCCGAGAAATCTCCTTATGACTTTGAATGTTGTGATATTAGGTAAATCTTTGATCACTTTTATTTTAGCAGGATCCACTTCCATGAAATCCTTATAAATTTTATGTCAAAGTACTATGCCTCCTTGAACCATAAAGTAAAATTTTCCCAGTTTAAAACTAAACACTTATCTTCACAACATTGTAGGGATAACTCAAGATTACTTAGGAAGACATCAAAAGATCTTCCATAAAATAAAAATTCATCCATGAATACTTCTAATAATTCCTATTCCATATCACGAAATATATGCGTCATGTACCTTTGAAATTTCACCACTGCATTACATATACCGAGCTAAATGTTCCTATAGGCAAAGATACTAAATGGACATGTGAATATTATTTTAGAATAATCATATAGGTTGAATAAAATATGATTGTATCCCGAATATCCATCTTGGAAAAAATATAATTCATGTTCTACCAATCTCTCCAACATTTGAACCATGAAGATAAAGGGGAAACTATCTTTTTGGGTTTCCACATTTAGGTTTCTGTAATCCACACATAATCTCCATCCAGTAATGGTGCGATTTAAGATCATTTCATCTTCATCAATTTATTTAACTGTGAGACTAAATTTCTTTGGTACAACCTAAAATGGGCTCACCCACTTGATATCAGAGATTGAAAAAGTTATTCCAACATACAGAAGTTTTGATACTTCTTTCTTAAAAACCTCCTTTATTGGTGGGGTGAGTCACCTCTGGGGTTGGAATTTATGTTTGAAACATTCCTATTGTAAAATTTTATAGGTTTATAAAGCAGTATTGATCCCCTTGATGTCATCCACACCCTAGGAAATTGACTGCTTATGTATTTTTAGGACTTCTATCAATTTTTTCTCTTGTGATTGTGTCAGTTCTAAGTTAATTATAACTAGTAATGCAGTATAAGTATATAAAAAATAATACTTGTGTGTACTGGGGAGGGGGTTCAGTTCATGTTTTGATGGCTGAATAACATAGGGTATTAAAGGTGGGATGCTATTCCTTATAAGATGTTTTATTTAGTTCACTTCCTCAAGGTCATATTCCTCCTCCTCACCAGTGGTTATTTTGTCACCATCATCTTTGATGTCTAAGTAGTCATCTCTTTTTTCTGTGAGAAATATGGCTTGGCAGTCAAAATAATCATCTATTTGTTTGATGCTTTCACCAGGTGGAAAACAACTTGTTTATCACCTACTTGAAATATGAGTGTTCTTTGATTTACATCAATCAATTCCTTCCCAGTGGCCAGGAATGGTTAGACAAATATGATCAGAATATCTCTTTCCTCATCCATGTAGGAAATGAAAAAGTCTTCTGAAAAAATAAAATTACCAACTTTGACTAAGACATCATCAAGAATTCCTCAAGGTACTTTAATAATTGGTCAGCTAGTTGGAGTTCCACTCTAGTCTATTTGAGTTCCTCGAGTCCCAGATTTTTGAATACACTCATTGGCATGAGGTTGATGTTGGTTCTTAAATCACATATGTCTCTTCGGAAGTTACATTCTCTTATTGTGCATGGGATTTAGAAACTTCTAGGGTCTCTCATTTTTTTTGTAATTTTCTATTGAACAACAATATAACACTCTTAATTTAGTGATATTAATCCTAGGTCTTCCATTTTTCTTTTTTTAGAAAGTATTTCATTAAGAAATTTTTCATAGGAAGACATTTGAGAGACTGCCTCAGAGAAAGGAATATTGATGCCCAATTACTTGAACATCTCTAAAATTTATTGTATTTACCTTCAATACTTCCTTGCCTTATTATTTTTGGAAAAGGGATAGGTGGTTTATAGGGTGGTGGTTCAATGTAGCCATCTTCTTTGGGGTGTTCTTGAATTGGAGATTTTTTAGAAGTTGGTGCTTCTCGAGGTATCTCTTGACCAGTTTTAATTGTTTTTTAATCATTATTTTCTTATATGACCACTGTATGATTTTGGGTTTCCTCAGTTTGTTTTTATTCTCCTACACATGGTTTATAAAAATCCAACACTTTTCCACTCCTTAGATTCACTACCTTTGCCTCTTCCCTCAGGTATGTATCCATATTACCGGGTAGAGTACATGAAAATCTCTCTAACATGGTCTTTGAGATATGACCCATTTGATGCTCTAGGTTACGAAGAGACACCATTTTATTATGTATTTCTATCTCTTGGGTGGTCATACTATGATCTTCCATTTTAACAAAGTCAAAAAGTAGATTTTCTAGATTTGTTTGAAGAGGAACGACTGATTGTGGAGGTCTTGGTAAAGCTGGTTGAAATTGTTGTTGTGCTCTCAGAGGGAAGAGTTATTGTGTTTCTTATTGTGGTGGTCTAGGTATATGATTTATTAGTGGATATTCTGGTGGTACTTGGTTCCTGAATGGTTCTAGACTACTTCTTTTCTGATAATACCCTTGATTACTTTGACGTGACTATTGAACTAAAACCCTATTAATAATACTATTATGGTTTCAAAAATTATTAATTTTTCTGATTGTAATTAATGTAATCACATTCTTGTATTTTTTGGTCCTCAACACCTGCTATTAAGTCTTGATATATGTGTGATCCATCAAACATTTCATAGGATTAGATTTCAATTACAGGAGAAAGAGGGGGAGGTGGTACAACATGTAGCTAAAAGGATTCCAGTTTCTTGGTTATGGCCTCTACTTGTGTAGCTAGTTGATTATTTTATTCAAATTGGTAGATCCTATGCTGGGGTGTTCCACAATTATTCTTCCAAAAACTAAAATTATTATATAATTCATCTAAAATTTCTTATCCCACCTTGGGTGTTTTAAACATCAGCCCTCCATCAGCGGAAACATCAACAACTATGCGAGCAGCTAGTTGGAGTCCTTGATAAAATGTTTGGAGTTATATCCAAATATCAAGTCCATGATGTGGGAAATTATGAGTGATTTCCTTAAAACAATCCCAAGATTCCCATAAAAACTCTCCATCAGTTTGATCGAAACTATGCATTTCATTTTATAATTTACAAGTGTGAATAGGATGGAGGTACTTGTCCAAAAATTTCTTTGCTAAATCATCTCAATTCGTGATAGACTCACGAGCTTGAATTTTGAGCAAGTCCTTGGATCAATCTCGCAGAGAAAAGGGAATTTTTTTTAGTCTTATAGCATCAGAAGATACTCCCTATTTGTAAAAGGGATCACTTACTTCTAGGATGTTTGAGATATGTTCATGGGGATCTTCACTTTGAAGTCCACTAAACAGGACCATATTCTATATTAGATGAATGAGCATAGGTTTGATCTCAAATGTGTGATCCTAAATAGGAATATATACAATTCTGGGTGTATCACCATTTATTAATGGAAATACATAATAAATAATGGTGCGTTCTTGATGCACGGTCAACTCTCCATGTAGTTCTGGTTTTATGTTTTTCATGTTTGGTAGGTAGGGACCTACATGATTGATTGGGTTGGACATTTTTAAACAGAGTCATGTTGAGATATACATTTAGATTTTAGGTTCAAATGCATTCTATTGTTGTGTTTCATGGATCTTTTAATGAGTAAAAGGGCCCTGATGCATGGACTAAGTCTCAACGGAGAAGGACAAAGTGGCGTTTGAAAATAAAAGAGAAAATAAAATAAAAGAGAAAGGTGGAATGAGTGAGGTGATCCTAGGTTCTTTCCATATGTTTCCATACCGAAGCATATATTTTAAGTCCCTAGAAATAGTGCCAAAACTTTATGTGCCCGCATGTGTTGTTTAATTCACAAATCCCATGGTCAGATTAGATTTATTGTTTCCCAAACTACAATTGATACTGAGGTGTAGTATAGTGATAGTGAGGGGTTGGTCCCATGAGGATTGAATTGAATGGTAGGAACTAAGGCTTTGAACCCTATGTGTAGGATTTCTTACAAGTTGATTGAGTTTTGGAATAAACTAACACTAAGATATTTGTTATTAAGATCAAAGAGAGATAGAGAGAAGGGATTAAGATCAATTTCAGGGTTCAGGTAACAAGATAATCTTAATCATAACTTGGTATGGTTCTAAGGTTTAAGATACGAAGAAAGAAAATGTCACTATTTGAACATGGTCAAACCAAATAGATCTATCTAAGGGGAAAATATTACTTGGTCTGGAGATAGCTACAACCTAGATAAATTAATCCTAGCTTCTAAGGAAGAAATTATCATAGGCTATTGGTCATGACCTATTTTACTCCAATCAGGTCATGGTCATTTATTCAAACTCTTCATGTTCAGGGTTTCCTAAAAGAATTAGATTAATTTTTTTTAACATGATTAATATCCTTAGAGTTACCATGTTGATAATTAAAGATTCATTAAATTCAAACAACCCTACTCTTGACCCATACCCTAGGTAGTTTATCCACTCATGGTAGAATTGATCAAGAGTGGGTAAAGGATTGAAAACATAATCAATATACCAATAAAAATTTAGATCAATAAATTAAATATCATGAATTCAAGAATAATCAATTTAAAACTTGAATTAATCACAATTTCAACCAAACACTTACTTGAAACACGAATAGGGAAGAGCAGAACAAGGGTTCATCGTTGATCAACAATTGATATAGATAATACATGTAACTCGGATTGGTAATGTAAAAGAAAGAATAATTATTTTCAAATTTTAATAAATGGTGATTAAATAGATGTAAAAAAGTAAAATGAATGGATGTTATTTAAGTTTTGATATAAGGAATAAGAATTAAAGAGATAATAATGATAGAAAAACAATAGAAGTGTGAACATTCTGTCTGTTGCGTGCCTGTTGGAGGTAAATAATCGAGATATTACATGAAGTTTAAAAAATTTCATGTTGTGTAATTTTTATCCAAGATTTTATCCATTTTTTTGAATTTTGTGTGAATCTCATCCCAGATCTTCGATATTTGGAAGTTGACTCCTTTCATGATGTGTAACTGATCTTCATGTTGTGTTTCTTCCTTTGATCTGGATCTTCAAAGCAGGAATTGAAATTTAAACATTACATGATGTGTATTGGTAAATCATGTAATGTAATAATTTTATGGATTGTAATTCTTTCATGACTTGCTTCATGACTTTTCATATGCTGTGAAAATGAGTACACATTATGTAAGTGAGTTTCACAATGTGTAATGATCATTTTTGGTCCTTTTCTCTAGATTTTCCTTTGAAACATTGGAAACCTATTTATTGAAATATTTAACACATACCTGGTGTGTTATCAAGTAAAACATGTATAATAATTAATAAAATGACAAAATAATGTATATATAATTTCATCTTATCATAATGTCCATATAAATCATAGGGTGTTATGCAATTCGTACAATGAATCTCACAGTACTACACTATAATCTATCCAAGTTGTACAATACTACTAACATGTAGTGGAATGTTTTAAGCATTATTTGTGATATTCCCTTATAATCATAAGTTTTATTTATTTAGGCCAATAAAATCATATGCGTTATTTATTTAGGGAATATCTCATTCAATCTCTCACTTTCACTAAAGCTACATAGGCTTTGTGCCATATCACCTTATATTATATCGTATACAATAACTTGTGAAATTATATCCAAAAATACTTTTGGATATCTTCCAAAACACTCCAGGAAATTTATAATCAACTTCACCTTGTATCAAATCATATGTAAAGCTTGTAAATATCCATCCAAAACTCATTTTCTATAAACTCTAAAACACTTTTAGGGAAGTTTTATGAGTAAAACTCAATCCCCATTTAGTCAAAAATAAAGTGCGACCCCACAGTCCTTTATAGCATTGAAAAAAAATATGAATTCCAAAATTCATAAATATAAGGAAATAACATACTCTAGAAAAAAATTAGTGCTACTCAAGCTATAAAAGGATATGGTGTGATCTGTATCAAATAGATGTATCTCTATACTTGGGTCCATCCGCTGCATCATATGTAAGCATGAATTTTCACATGATCCCCTTTTCCAAGAAATTGAGTAACCATGAAAAATGAAGCATGTAAATCCCATATATAAACCTCATACATTATTGATTCTTTGAGTATAGTCTGACCAGGTCGATGAATACATCACATGTCATTCACCTCTAGGGTTGAGAAAATCGCATGCCTATCATCTGATTGATAATAACATCATATGTGTTATCTAGGTATGGTAATACATTTCATCATCCTATCTAAATTTAGATACCATATTCTATACTCATCATACGAGAGGACAAATCCTATCTTGGTTAAGATCCAGCTGACGATATGATCAACAACTTACCCAAACAACCCCTAATTAGTTAAGACTCACATTTTATATAATAAAGTTATCATGGTATAGATGTTATCATATATGAATCTCACCAAACTCAATTATGGGGAATTAAAATATGAACATTGAACCCCCATCATACCAAATACATAGTTCATGACACTCTATGTCATATACTTCATGAGTTATCTAGCACTAAAAACCCATTTTATGCCATATGAGCATATTTTATATCTTGATAGAATAATCATACTCATTCCATACTTAATATTTCTCCCCACCTATAATACTACATATAGATCATTTGTTAGGGATATCCCAAAGTTATACTTTGAGAGGTTTTTTTAAAAGGCTGAGGCCAAAACCTCATTTATTATTAATGCAAAGCAAAGACCTCTTTAACTGGGTAGAGGGAGACCCATTACATAGCCTGAAGGCCCAGTGAGAATTTAGCCCATTACAAGACCCATAGGTCAATTTTTTTAGCCTAAAGCCCATACTGTGAATAATACTACTACAGTACCCGCACTGCTACAGTACTTCACAGTACCCGCCACTTCTACAGTACTCTGCCGCCGCTACAGTGACCTGCCGCTGCTACAGTACCCGCTGTTGCTACAGTGACCTGCCGCAGCTACAGTTCCCACCGTTGCTACATGGTCGCCACTGATACAATACTCTACAGTACTGCTACAGTACCTGTGCCCATTGGGTTTTGAACCCCCATTTTTCATATAGATTTAAGGGGTGCTTACCACTAAGCCAAACCCCATTTCACTTCATAAGTATATATAACCGACATGAAAGAATAATAAATCAGATATTATAATTTATATAACATGATATATTTTATATTCCTATACTATTATAATTATATTAAAAAAGATATATAAGAAAATGTACTATCATATCACATATGATAGACTTATATACCAACCTTATGTTTGCTGCACTTTTAGGGTTTTTCAAAACTCATTACAATTATATATAATTCCTACCACATCTTTATGTGAAAATCTAATAAACCCCCCACTAAACTCTTTAGTGAGTAACATCTATGAAGAAAGCTATTTTGAATAATAATGATAGTTATAATTCATATTCCCAATGTTTAACTTATTGAACACAATATTCAAACTTATTACCTTTACTACTTTTAATGTTACGATGTTAATAACTTCTATTATCTACTAATAACACATTATATGTTCATCATAAATATCATTCTTGGAAACATTTTCCATTAAAATTTACCTTCAAATCTATAGGTAAATAATGAAACTATTTGTATTAATCTTTTACCAATATACCATAAACCTTTTAGGATGTTAAGTGACATTCACTTTGAGTTTTGACTAGTATAATTCTTTGTTTGTTAACATTGAACTTCTCCCAGTCAAAAAATACTCACACTATCCTCTTAGAAATAATATTTCCTTCATAATTTCTTTCCAAGATACATAAACTCCTTTGTGTATAAAATAACATTTATTTCTTATTATTTATAATATTTGACTAATATATTTTTGTATCCATAACTTATATGTAATTCTATGTGTTTCAAGAAATATTCTAAATAGAAAACTTTATTATTTAAAATTTTCCACTGATGGTGGGATCAAATCCCTCATATGTTAAAAAGTATCTGGATAAACAATTTTATCTTAGATTAAACATTTTTATCCTTTATCTTTTTATCAAGTATGTTATAGAATCTAATGAATCATAAACCTTGTGTATTGAATCCATCATTTCATATTATTTATAACAACTCTTTGTAAATAACAAAATTTTCTTATCATATAAGAGAATTAAATATGAAAATACAAATCCTTTATTTATATCTAACTAATCTTGAAAAATAACTTTGTATTCAGCTCCATAATTTAACAACAATATGCTTCATTATTTGAATGCAAACTACAAGCTTCAATAATTCTTTCCTTGATTTTGAACTCCAGTATATTTGAAAAAAAAATAAAATTATACATTTGGTATCATATAAACTTCAAAATAAATGAATGTATTTATATAACACCAATAATTGACATGGATATTCTATGTATTTTCTCAAACCACTTCAAATATCTAAAAAAATCCAATCGCATATGGAAATGTTTCCCTTCTTCCTAAATATTTATTTAGGTTTCAATGAACTTGACTATATATTCTGAGGAATCATTATTGGACTCTCCAAGTAACTTTTCTTCTTCTAGTTCAAACTTTTATCCTCTTATACTATTGATATAGAATCTGAAACATGACATCACATGCCCAGTTCATCAATCATCAACACTTTGAGAAAAATATTGTAAACATTTATTAAACTAATTCATCTTACCAGAACATTACTAATATAATGAATTTCATAACCAAACAAGATTTAGGGAAACCTTTAGTCTCTAAAAGTCATTAAAAAAACTAAACATATTGAGTATATGAGAAATATTAAAGTTTGTTAGGTCATCATGAACTTAATGATTTTTAAACCTTGAATAAATAATTATATTACTCTCAATCATACATGTTGAACAACTTCAATAGTTGGTTACCGATGAATGTATTTCTCTAACACAAAGAATTTTTCTTCTAGATTAAAAAAAAATCTTAAGTATTTGTACCAACCTAGAAAGTTTCTTACACTAATCTAATCCTTTTTTAATGATTGATCTCAAAGCCATGTTAGATGATGCTGATGTCATTTATCCACAAAAAAATCTTTTATCAGATGATTACCATATTTTACTTTCACTTAATAATTAATTTTATTAAATGTTATCCCACTAAAATGATGTATCCTTTTAAACTCATCATATCCATTAGTGAGATAAGATCCACCTTTTCAATTATAAATGAGTTTTGGAATTCTCTCACCAGTTTTTTATTTAGGTTGTCCATCACGCTAATCATATCATATATGAATCTTGGATAATTGAGTGGATAACTTTTTATCCTAATCCATGATATGGTTAAACTCAACCCTATTCCACTAGTAAAGTAATCCTATTATAGTCTCTCAGCTAAGTGTAACCCAAAGAAAATACCAATAACAGAAACCTAATCTTGTTAGGGGCCACCCATTAGTTTATATCCTTACCTAAGATAATCTAGGTGCAACTAGATTTGGAAATACCTACCCAATTAAATGATCGAGGACTTGAAAAGTGTTTTATTTGGAAGGAATCTTGTATTTAGTAATTTTAATGGGGATTTAATCCCATCATCATATATTTGGTATTCCCTTTAAATGTATTCATTCTTCTATTTATTTACTTTGAAATCATATTCCTTCCACTAAATCAATATGTTAAAACAATATTAATGTGTAACTATTTACACAACTCATAGCTTGTGTTACTAACTGTCACGACCCATCCCAGTGGGGCCAACACTGCGATTCCCCAAGCCTTCCTCGAATAATCCAGGGGCTGGTGACTAGCACCGAGTAGGCATATCACTAAAATGGGAGGCATTTCCTAAGAACCTGTGCACATGAACACATCTTTAAGACCAAAAATAATGAAATTTAAAAAAACACTAAGGAACAAAATGCATGAATACAACTAAACCCAACCAACAGAGTATGGCGAAAAGTAAAGTACTGAAAGTAAACTGAGCCAGAATATAAGCCCACCAAAAACAAGAGAGTTAGAAAACTACAAAGTCCAACCTGTAAGTACAAATAGGTACTAGGACTGCTGGTCGTGGCCATAGGAACACCTAGGCCCATAGGGAACTCAGAAATTTCGGGTCCGGTCCTGGTCTGCCCTGGACTCCATCAAAAGGCTGCTCATTTGCACAAGACACAACACGTGCGGGAAAAGCCCATGCAATGGTGAGTATGACAATACTCAATAGAGGACCCCAAAACCACAAATAAATACAAAAAGTAAAGGTAAAACCAGATCTACACCATATATTTCTATTTAAAATATTACAAGAGAAACACAATCTAGATATACTGAAAACCCATACCCGTAGTCTAGATACATGTCACACAACCACATACCGCCGCTAGGGATTCGGTTCGAAGGTTCCACAAAGCACTCATCTGGGAGAACTCACTTCACGAGTCTGATATATCTGATGTCATCTATCTGATAAGTAATCTTCTTTGGGAAAATCCATGAGATATAGATACACTCATTCCGAGAGAACACACTCCTGAGTGGGAAAAGGTCACAATACACAAATGAGGATCACTGCCAGGGCCTTGAAGGATACCACGACTCATTTGTATTCACCTGATAAGTAGAGGATCAACATCCTATGGGAATAGTCATGTCGATACCTGACTCTAACTAGGGTCAAGAATGGATAGAGGATCTCACTCCGAGCCTCTCAGAGGGATACCTGACTCTATCTCAGAAAATCTTGCTGAAGGGATCATACTCCTGTAGATGGAAACGATACCTGACCTTCAGGGGAACAAGAAGAAGGGGCACTAAATTAAATGAAACATGTCCAAGATATGATGGAAAAGAGGATCAAACCATGTACTTAAAAGTACACGGCATGTAGGATTGTCACACGTCGTGTCTTCTGACACTAGGTACTACCCGTGTACAATGTCCCGTGTCGCAAGGCTTGTTTTTTAGAAGGTATATGTGTCATGTAAGATAGTGAAACTCCATGTTACTTTATATGGGGTGGAATATATGTACGCTGGACATGTTCCCATACATGACTTCATCCTATGTGTTACAACTCATGTAACTGGTACACGGGGTAACACATGCAGCCGGCCAGGTATGGCCATGTGGTGGAGTACACAGTCGTGTACTCCACCCAGTGTCTGTGTATCGTATGAGATACATGGCGAGTCCCACATATGGACCCACACTCCATGTTCTTCATAAAACATGCCATGTCATCTCTTCGTGCATCGCAAAATCCTAGCCGCCGCTGGGCTGGTCCCACACAACGTGTTCTTTGGGATACACGCCGTGTGTTCCAAAAATTTCCAAAATTGCGAACCTCTGCCGTGACGCCTTAGGTGATGCTCCGATTCTTGATAAAATGATCTATTTTCCCCAAAACTCAAAATACAAGGTTTCCCCACCGTGATATCGATGTTCCGGGAGGTTTTGGGGGGTCTGGTTGGCCCCAAAAACTTGATTCGATCATCCGTGCAAAGAATGGTTGAAGAATGATTTCTTCCGAAATGCATCGATTCATCTACCTACATTGCCGTCGTACCTCTATTGAGCCTTCAATATGTTGAATATCAAATTTGGGATCATTACGTCATGAAACAGATGTGCAACAATCCGTTGTTCATAGCCCTATGAAGAATGCGAAGAATGCGGGGTTAAAAGAAGGAAGAAATCAAGTAAACCAATTTGAGGAATGAACCTCCTCCATCATTCGTCACGGTGTTGATCCAATCCCATTATAAGTATTAAACATGGAGAATAAAAAACAATGCAACAATTAACATGAGATAAAATCCTGAATTAAAACCCCAAAAGAAATGGAAATTAACACCCTCCTGTAAGAATGCATAATCCGCGGGTCAACCTATTTGTGGGTTGATCCACATTCATTGTTTAATCCAAGAACGGGGAAAGGAAGAATCAAAATAACAACCCCTACCTAGATTTGGTTGAAGAATGATCACCGTGTTATGTTCGTTGTTGAGGTTCTCCAAATACGAGGTGCGTTGATCGATCACGTTGTTGTTGTTCGTTGTCGAGAGTTCTCTCCAAGGATCAAAGAAATATCTAGAGTTTCTCTCAATCTTTTTCCAACGAACAACATTCGATTAACCCATTAAAATAAGTGAATGCATTTCAGAATTCCGTTACGCCGCAAAATTAATGAGTTAGCATTACTGTTTCTGAGTCATTATGGCATGACATAAATTATCAAAACAGCTGCCCCATCGTCGCATTGCAACGAATGTTTCCAAATAAAATAAAATAAACCTTTAAATTATTTTATTTTATTTTTATTTTACTTTTATTTTACTTTACTAAAAATTTCCGAAAATTAACTTTTTCTCTCGACTCACGCCAGTCTAGGTTAGGCCCGTTCTTAGGCAAAGTCATCGTAGCAGATGCAATAGTGCCCTAATATTTTTAATCCGAGCATCTGTTTGGAAACTACCACAACCACACACACCCGCCAACTCAATTAGCTTAATTAAAGTTTAAACCACCATTCTGGGCTCATTGGGCCTTGGAACGACATGCCATATCCACACTTGGTCTTGTAATAATTCCTAATAATATTTAAAAAAATAATACATGAAAAAATCTGAGACATTACATTATCCCCACCTTGGGGATTTGCATCCCCGGAAATCCAAAACAAGGCTACTCAAAAATATGTGGGTAATGTGCATAAATCTGATCCTCCCTCTCCCACGTTCTCTCCTAAAGATTCCCATGCTGCCACCAGACGCGCACTAAGGGAATAAATTTCCCACGAAGGATCCTCTCCTGCTGATCCTCGATCTTTACTGGGTACTCAGCAAAGGTTGCTCCATCCTTGATGTCCATCTCGCCCTAGTTGATGACGTGAGATGAGTCATGCACGTACCTCCTCATCTATGACATGTGGAAAAAATTATGTACCCAATGCAACTGTGGCGGTAGAGCTAAGCGGTACGCCACCTCTCCAACTCTACGTAGTATCTAGAAAGCCCCGATGAACCTTGGATATAGCTTGATGACCTGTACAAATATTCATAACCCTCATCGATGTGAGACCCAAAGGAAGACGTGGTCTCCATCCTCGAAGTCCATAGGTCTCTGTCGCCTATCAGTATAATACTTCTGTCGACTTTGTGCAGTTTTCATTCTCTCCTAGATGATTTTCACCTTCTCAGTGGTAGCTCACACCATATCTAGATCCATGAGTGCTGACTCTCCGGGGTCGGTCCAACAAAGTAGTGATTGATAGATTCTCCCATATAAAGCCTTGAACGGTTCCATACCAATGGCGGAGTGGTAGCCGTTATTGTATTCAAACTCCACCAGTGGTAGGTGGTCCTCCCAAATACGACTAAAGTCCAAGATATAGGCCCACAACATATCCTCCAGAACCTGAATGGTCCTCTCCGTCTAACCATACATCTGGGGATGGAACGCTGTGCTCAAGCGTAGCAGATTCTCGAAAGCCTCATGCAATCCCTTCCACAACCGGGATATGAAGCGAGCATCTCGATCTGATACTATCATCTAAGGGATGCCATGAAGACGAACTATCTCCTTCATGTAGAGGCCCCCAAGCTCTCTATGGAACTCTTATCCATGATAGCTAGGAAGTGGGCCGACTTGGTGAGTCGGTAAACGATCACCCAGATGGAATCGTTCCCCTTAGACGTCTGTGGTAAGCCCATCACAAAGTCAATAAATATTCCATCAAATTTTCACTATGGAACTTCAAAGGGGTGAGCTTATCCCACAAGAACCTAGTGCTTAGCCTTCACCTGCTGGCATGTAAGGCATTGAGAAATGGACTCTGATACTACCTTCTTCGTGCCTGACCACCAGAACTGTCTTTGGAGATCCTCATACATCTTCGCCACTCCAGGATGTACCACCAAGGGGGATTTATGAAAATCCATCAGGACCTCCTCCCACCACACCACTGGTACAACAATGCATTCTATTAAAATAACTATGTGCTCCCCACCTTGCGAATATCCATCAAGATCATGTACCATGGATAACTGAGCACGTAAACCTTCACAATAGACATCCCCTAGCTGTGCCTCGCTAACTCGCTGTAAGATTGGAAGGGTGACAACCATTGACTGAAGGTAAGATGAATTCTCTTTTTCCACAAAGGATAAATGTAACGATGCCAACTGTTCCTTTGCCTTACTTAACAGCTATGAGCTCAATTTTTTCTAAGAGCATTTACCACCTTGTTTCCCTTCCTAGGAGTATAGATGTTCTTGAAATCATAGTCCCAGAGGAACTCTAGCCAATGCCTCTACCTCAAATTTAGATCCTTCTATGAGAAGATGTACTTGAGACTCTTGTGGTCAGAGTAGATGATAAAACGATCGCCCATATGGTAGTGTCGCCACATCTTCAATGCAAAGACTACTGCTGATAACTCAAGATCATGGGTCACATAGTTCGGCTCATGTGGTATAAGATATAATGAACCATAAGCCATCACTAACTGTCTCTACATTAGGACACAACCAAGCCTAGTCCCTGATGCATCGTAGAAAACTACATACTCAACACCCTCCTATGGCAATCTAAAAATTAGGGTTCTCATAAAATTCTACCTCAACTTCTCAAAATCCTACTGGCACTTCTCCATCCACACGAAGGGTTTCCCCTTCCTGGTCAAATATTTAATCGGTGCTGATATCTGGGATAAATCAGGAATGAATCTTTGGTAATATCCTGCCAACCCAATGAATATATGCACTTCCATCATGATCCGAGGTGGCTCCCATGACAACACTGCGTCTACCTTGTATGGGTCCACAACTACTCCATCTGCTGAGATGACATGTCCTAGAAAGTGGACCTCCTGAATCTAGAACTGGAACTTCAAGAGCTTCCCATAAAGCTAGTGCTCTCGGAGTTCATCCATGACCATCCTCAGGTGTCTCGTGTGCTCCTCCTCTGATGCCGAGTACACAAGGATTTCATCAATGAAGACCACTACGAACTGGTCTAAGTATGGCTGGAAGAGACAGTTCATAAGTCCCATGAACACTGCGGGGGAGTTCTTCACACCAAAAGGCATCACCAAGTACTCATAGTGACCGTAGTGGCATATGAAAGCCGTCTTTGGTATATCCTCGTCCTGTACTTGTAACTGGTGGTAACATGATCGAAGTTCAACCTTATAGAACCAATGTAACCCTCTCATATGATCAAATAGGTCATCGATCCTTGGCAGTGGATACTTTTTCTTCACTGTCACCTGGTTCAGGCACCGGTAGTCCACACACAACCTCAAAATCCCATCTACATTGTTGGTAAACAAAACTGGGGCTGCCCATGGTGAAACACTGGGTCTTACGAAACCCTTTCTATGCAAATACTTCAACTACACCCTTAGATCGTGAAGATATATGGGAGTCATCTGATATGCTATTGAGGATATCAGTGTCATCCTGGTGTGTAAGTTGATGAAGAAGTCAATCTCCCGACAGAGAGGTAGTCTTAGAACATCTTCGGGAAATACGTCCTCATACTTCGCCACTACTATTGGGAATCAGAAGCTCACAAAATCTACTACTCCAAGGGTAAGGCTAGCCAACTCATGAGTGATCTGCTGCTCCCTCCTATGCATGATCCCATTCTGTGATGCTTGGGTCTCCCTTTCATCGACAGAGGAAAACCTCATCTCATCGTTGTGGACACACCGTACTCTTTGCCTAAAGCAGTCAATCTGAGAGTGGACCTAAGATAACCAATCCATACCAAGAATGATGTCATAAGGCCTCAATGCTACCACCATGAGGTTCTAGCTGAAACTCTCACCTCCAAGGTTAAGACCATACTGTCTACAAAGGTGCGTGATCATCGAGTCCCCTCCCGTAGGTGTCTCTAAGCATAAGATTCGAGTCAACGACTCTACCAGAATCTCAAGGTCTTGCACAAGACATGTGGAGAGGAAGGAATGACTAGAACCTGTGTCTATAAGTACGAATGATAATGTAGAATAGACATAGAACATACCTCAGATCATCCATGGAGTCTCTGAGTCATATGCCTCTACCGCATGCGGCTGTCCCCACCGCTGTCCCCCAGCTCCCTGAGCCTGGTGTGGACCTCCTGGGGGTGGTGGTGGAAGTAGATCAAAGTGACTAACTCCACCTGTAGCTCTCCCAGATCCTCTTCCACGTCCTTTTCCTACTGGGTTTGTCTGCACGACTCTATGCCTCTACCTCGGTGGTCCATCCACCGCTTCCCTGTTATCATCTCGTAGGTTGGACAGTCTCTAGTGAGATGTCCCATACCATCACATGAGTAGAATCACCTTTTCCTAGGATGGATGGATCTAGAATAAGATATATAGACTATCAATCCCCTATCCTGGGTCCTCCTGTGACGTCTCCCACATCCTGATCCCTATGCCTGACGTTGGCTCCCTGTTGCCGAGGTCTCTGCACCTGTTTCCCTACTGCTGAGTATCGTCAGCTGTCTCTGCTCTGCCAAGAATATCTTGATCACCAAGGCCCGCTTGAGCACTCCAACATAATTTGAAATGCACAGAGGCACGAAACTAGCTTGGATGTACCTTCATAGACCTCACTTGAAGGTCTGAGCTCTGAAGTACTGATCCTTGACCATATCCATCGAGTACCTGGTGAGGTTGGTGAACCTCGATGAATAATTAGCCACTGTCAAACTGCCCTGCTGGAGCTAAATAAGCTTATAGATACACACTACTCTCATCATAACCGGAGATAAATCCTCCCTAAAGAGTCACTCAAACTCTATCCATGAAAGAGTCTCCTCATTGTGAGTCTGTGTGGTCAGACTTCACCATCATCAAACCGAACCCTAAAGAAGGCTTGCTCCTAGGATCACAATTTAGTCTGCTGGTGTCCTCACTAGATGGAAAACTCTAGTCATTGAATCAAGATAGTACTTAGCTGCCTGAGGGTTGGGATCACCTCAGAACTTGAGGGGTCTCTATCTCTGGAACTCATGGATCACGCTCGGCCTGCCCCCCTCATCTGTCAGTACTACAGGTACTACGGGCTGCTCCACTGGTGGTGGGATAGTAGGTGCACCACCTAGAGGTAATGCCTAGAGAATTGGTCCCTGCATTTAAGCCTCATCACTGAGGGGGTCATCATCGTGATCGAGCTGCTGAATCCTAGTGGGTATGCATCACAGAGGCATCTTATAAAGAAACAAGATGTACCATTTTCAATGAGTATATCTGGATAAATGATACAAAGGAAATGGAAAACACAACCCATTATTAAATGATGCATGTAACATTCACTTATTTACCTGAAAATAGTGTTTTCATGTACCGAGTCGAAAAGCAGGTTATCATAGTCCTCATATATGGATATGTCAGCTGCCCGCACCAACACTGGAGTCTCTGTCCTGAAAGCTGAGTACGAAACACTTAACACTCTTGCCCCAAAACAATCTCATAGAATCTTGGTCCTAAGGTAGAACCGACCACCTCTGATACCAATCTGTCACGACCCGTCCCAGTGGGGCCCACACCGTGACTCCCCAAGCCCACCTCCAATAAGCCAGGGGCTAGTGACTAGCACTGAGTAGGCATATCACTAACATGGGAGGAATTTACTAAGTACCTACACACACACACACACATCTCCAAGACCAAAAATGATGAAATGTAAAAAACCACTAAGGAACAAAATTCATGCATACAACTAAACCCAACCAACAGAGTACGATGGAAAGTAAAGTACTGAAAGTAAACTGGTCCATAATACAAGCCCACCAAAAACAAGAGAGTTAATAAACTAAAAAGTCTAACCTGTAAGCACAAAGAGGTACTAAGACTACTACCCATGGCCATAGGAACACCTCAGACTTTAGGGAACTCAAAAATCTCATTCCAGTCCTAGTCTTCCCTAGACTCCATCAAAAGACCTCTCATCTGCACAAGACACGACACGTGCAGGAAAAGCCCTTGCAGGGGTGAGTATGAAAATACTTAATAGAGGACCCTAAAAATCACAAATAAATACACAAAGTAAAGGTAAAACCAACTATACACCGTAAATTTCTATTGAACATATAACAAGAGAAACACAATCCAAATATACTCAAAACCCAAACCCGTAGCCTAGAGACAAGTCGCACAACCGCATACCGCTGCTAGGGATTCAGTTAGAAGGTTTCATGAAGCACTCATCTAGGAGAACTCACTCCATGAGTCTTATATCTCTAATTTCATCCACCTGAGAAGTACTGTTCATTGGGAAAATCTATGAGAGATAGATACACTCATTCCGGGAGAACACACTCCTGAGTGGGAAAAGATCATGATACATAGATGAGGATCACTGCCAGGTCCTTGTAAGATATCACAACTCATCCAAATTCACTTTATAAGTAGAGGATTGACATCTTGTGGGAATATTCAAGTCGATAACTGACTCTACCTAGGGTCAAGAATGTATAGAGGATCTCACTTCGGGCCTCTCGGAGGGATACCTGACTCTATCTTGGAAAATTCTACTAAAGGGATCATACTCCTCTGGATGGAAATGATACTTGAACTTCAGGAGAATGAGAAGAATAGGCACTAACCCAAATGAAACATGTCCAAGATACAGTGTACAAGAGGACCAAACCATGTACTGAAAATTACACGGCATGTAGGATTGTCACACGCCTTGTCTTCTGACCTTGGGTACTGCCCGTGTACAACAGCCCATTTCGCGAGGCTTGTCGTGTAGAAGGTATACACGGTGTGTAAGATAATGACATGCTGTGTTCCTTTATATGGGGTGGAATACATGTACACTGGCCATGTTCCCGTACACGACTTCATCCCGTGTGTTACAACCCGGGTAACTGGTACATGGGGTAACCCATGTAGCTAACCTGGTCTGGCCGTGTGGTGGAGTACACGGTTGTGTACTCCACCCCATATCCGTGTACCATCCGAGATACACAGAGAGTCCCACGTAAGGACCCACACACCTTTTTCTTCAGAGAACATGCCATGTCATCTCTTCGTGCATTTAGAAACCCTAGCCGCCACTGGGCCGGTCCCACATGGCATGTTCTTCAGGATACATGCCGTGTGTTCCAAAAATTTCTAGAATCGCGAACCTCCATTGTATCACCTTGGGTGATTCTTCGATCCTAGATCTGAAAATCCTTTTTCCCTAAATCTCAAAATCCAAGGTCTCCCCACCATGCTATCGATGTTCTGGGAGGTTTTGAGGGCCCGATTTTCCCTGAAAACTCGATTCGATCATCCGCGCGAAGAACGGTATAAAAACAATTTCTTCCGAACTACGTCGATTTGTCTGCCGCCATTGTTTTCACACCTCATTTGAGCCTTCAAGATGTCTAATATCATATTTGGGATCATTGTATCATGAAACGGACATGCAACAATATGTTGTTCATAACCCCGCGAAGAACGCGAAGAACGCGAGGTTAAAAGAAGGAAGAAATAAAGTATACCAATTTGAGGAATGAACCTACATTGTCATTCATCATGGCGTTGATCCGCTCCCGTTAGAAGGATTAAATAGGGTGAATCAAAAAAAAAAAATACAACAATTAACACGATATCAAATCTCGAATAAAAACCCCAAAAGAAATGGAAATTAACACCCTCTCGGAAGAACGCACAATCCTTGGGTCAACCTGTTTGTGGGTTGATCCGCATTCGTCATTTAATCCAAGAACGGGGAAAATAATAATCGAAATAACAACCCCTACCTTGATTTGGTTGAATAACGATCACAGCGTCGCATTCGTTGTCAAGGTTTTCCGAATCCAATGTGCGTTGATCGATCACGTCGTTGTCGTTCGTTGTCGAGAGTTCTCTACAAGGGTCAAAGAAATCTCCAGAGTTTCTCTCAATATTTTTCCAACGACCAATATTCAATTAAACCATTAAAAGGAGTGAACGTGTTTGAGAATTCCTTTATGCTGTGGCATTAATGAGTCAGCATTACTGTTTTTGAGTCATTATGGCGCGACATAAATTATCAAAACAACTACCCCATCGTCGCGTTGTAGTGAATGTTTCCAAATAAAATAAAATAAACCTTAGAATTATTTTATTTTATTTTTATTTTACTTTTATTTTACTTTACTAAAAATGTACAAAAATTAACTTTTTCTATCGACTCGCACCGGTTGAGGTTAGGCCCGTTCTTAGAAAAAGTCGTTGTGTCAGACGCAATGGTGCCCTCATATTTTTAATCCGGGCATCCGTTTGGAAACTTTCACAACCACGCACACCCTACAAATCACTTAGCTTAAAAAAAGTCCAAACCACCATTCCGGGCTCATTGGGACCCGAAACGACATGCCGACTTCACTCTTGGTCTTGTAATAATTCTGTATAATATTTTAAAAAATAATACACTGAAAAATCTGAGACATTACACTAACCCAAATTAAAATCCAAATATATTCATACATATCCAAATGTATCTCATGAATAAGGTATATAATACCCTTTCATGTAAAGAATTAAAATAATATGGAACCAAGAACCCCCAAAAGAGTAATCTTTGAGTGACATATAACCAACCCCAACTTTTCTAGAAAAGGCATAAACCTCCAGTCCATTGAGAAATTTAACCCAAAGTCCCTCTACCCTGAGACCTTAATACCCTCAATATTCTAACAACTAATATTTATAAATTATAATTAACCTTTAAATTCAAGGTGGCGACCAAGTATAAGCCAAAATCAATGTAAAAAAACTATATAAATTATATTACCTAGCATGTAACTCCTTATATGAATGTATGAAAGTTTATAGAATCAATTCAATAATTTTAAATAAAGAATATATATTTTAATAACATAAATATTATATATATAAATAAAACTATAAACAAACTAAATAAATGAATAGTTCATTAATTTTTATATGAGATATACATTTTATAAAGAATTCATAAATAAAGAAATTATAAAAACACTATAATTTATCCATTATTTATAGAAATTCCCTAATTAGATAAATATAAACACCTTATATTTAATTCTATATGAACTCTTCATATTCTTCATTATATGAAATTTGATTTTAAAAACATGTTATTACACAAAATTTAAACATTTTATATTCTAATTATATTATGTAAATAATTTACATAATCTAAATATCACTTATTTAATATTATTTAAAACTTGATCATATCAATTATCAAATATCATTTTGACATAGTTTAAATAATTTCATAAATAAGGCCTTTATTTTGAACAATTCAAGTTAACAATTATAAAAAATTCATAATTTAAATATAAACATTTTTAACTTACTTTTGTAATTTATAATTTTTTTATAAATTACCCTTATAATATCTATATAAACATTTTACATATAAATTATAAGTCATTATATATAATTTAAAAAAGGTATTTAATATTAACAATTAATATTAGAGAATATTTATTTATTAAATGTTTCAAAAAAACATGTAATAATTAATTATAAGAAACTTATAATTAATTAATTTATAAAAAACTTTATAAATTAAATAAATATCTAAAATACCGATTTCTATAATTTATCAAAAATTTATAAAATATATAATTCAATTCAAAAATGAAAAAATAAGAAAATTAGAAAAATCGAAATTTCCATGATATCATATTTTATGACATATGTATATCATAATATATAGTTTTATAAACTATTAATTGTATAATACAATTGATAGCATGTGGTTGTGATATATCCCTTGGTGACCATTGTTTAATATTTAATGATATTAATCGTATCTCTCTCATGAAAAGATACTCTATTTTCATGACACAAAACAATGATATCATTCCATAAAAGATCATATATCGCACACTACGATATACTGAAAACCCAAATAAATGCATTGTTTCACCACCTACAATATCTCATATCATACATCGCAACCCTGAAACAGCTTATGTTATTGCATAACATAAGGTCAACCACATATATTTTATTTGAAATTATGTATTATAATATCCATTTTCCTTAAAAAATGTATATCGTATCCTATAATACATAATATGGCATGCATAAAATTTTAGAATTCTTCATTTTAAACATGATTTCAAGAATAAAATTATCATAGAATTTCTATGATACCTTTGTTAACACTACAAAAAAATATTCCTTTAATAGAACTAAAAATGGCATTTATCATTGCTTTTAGAAGCGCTAAGAAAGGGGTTCTTTATCAACGCTTGTAGAAGTGCTAATAAAGGGGCCCATTGTCAGCACTTTTAAAAGCCTTGATAAAGGGGTATACTTTATTATGCTGTAATAGCAGACTGCAGCACTAGTGCAATGTACTATAACAACACAACATAGCACCAAAAACACCAAAAAATTAGATAAATAAAGTACAAATACATAATTTAAATGAAATAAAATTTACAACACAAATACAAGAAAAAATACTATATTGTAGACATTTCAAAAATTAGTTTATAAAATTACATAAGTATAAATTATTACATAGATTCAATAATAGAATAATTCCTTTTTATTTTGATCCTAACCCCTATTAGAAGAAAAATGCACTGGTATAAGAAAAAAAATTCTTATATTATTAATAATATAAATAAATAAATTAACATAAAATGTTAATTTTAAACTAAACTTTGAGTCATACTAGGAACAATGTGTATCAGATTGAGTTGTAGTTGATTCTTTCACATCACACCATTTCTTATTCATCTTCAAGGATTATCTTTGTGAAAATTACCAAAATAAGTATAATATAAAAATGATAAGGAAATTAATTAAGTAATAATAGATAAAATGACGAGAAAATGATATAGGATTGTTTTCTCAGTTTCGGTTATGTGATGTGAATTTTAAACAAAAATAACACTCATATATTGAAAAGATGCACTTGGAGTCATACCAATCATACTGTGCATCAGATTGAGGTGAGGATGATTCTTACACATCTCAAATGACTTAGGGATCATTTTTCAAAAGTATAAAAACAATCTGAATGTGTTTACTTGGTTTTGAGTACATTGCTTTTATTTGTTACTAAAATGTAATTTTAAACTAGAAACACACACTTTGGCTCATACTGGTCACATCATGTGTCGGTTTGATATTACACCAATTCTTACACATCACAAATGACTTATGAATTATTATTCTAAATTATCAAGATAATCTGAGCGTGTTTTCTTGATTTTCAGTGAGTGATACTTTTTGAACTAAAATGTAAATTTTGAACTAACAATGGACACATTGAGTCATACCAGAAACATCATGTATCATATTGAGGTGTGCAATACTCCTAAATATAAAAAATTACTTATAGATCATTTTATGAAATTATCAAAACAATCCAAATGTGTTTTCTTGGTTTTGAGTAGGTCAATTGCCATTTTTACTAAAATCATTTTCAATTTAAAAAAAAGATGTACTTGGAGTCATACCGGTCACACCGTGCATCGGATTGAGGTGAAGATGATTCTTAAATGTCACAAATTACTTGTGGATCATTTTACTATAGTATAAAAACAATATAAATGTGTTTTCTCAATTTTGAGTAGGCCAGTTATCCTTTTTACTAAAATTGATGTTAATTTTAAATAAAATGACACACTTAGAGTCATATCGTTCACACTATGCATCAGATTGAGGTTCAGATAATTACTACATGTCCCAAATGAATTATGGATAATTTCCATAAAGTTTTAAAACAATAAAAATGTGTTTACTTGGTTTTGAGTAAGTCTCTTGTCTTTTTTATTAAAATATCATTTTAATCTGGAAACACACACTTTTAATCATAAAAATCACATTGTGTATCAGTTTGAAGTGATAATGATCCTTACACATCACAAATGATGTATGAATTTTTTTCCTAAATTTTCAAGAAAATTCGAGTGTATTTGTTTAGTTTTCAGTGAGTGAATTTTTTTGAACTAAACTCTCAATTTTAAAATAATAACAGATAGATTGAGTTAAAATAGGTACATAATGTATTATATTGATATAAGAATGATTCCTACACATAAAAAATTACTTAAGGATTGTTTCCCTAAATTATAAAAATAATATGAATGTGTTTTCTTAGTTTTTAGTAGGCTACTTGTCATTTTTACTAAAATTGTTTCCAATTTTAAATAAAAAGACACAGTTGTAGTCATACCAGAAATATCATGTTTCAGATTGAGACGTGACTAATTTATACATGTCTCAAATGACTTATGGATCATTTTACTAAAGTATCAAAACAATCTGAATATGTTTTCTTGGTTTTGAGTAGGTCAATTGTCTTTTTTAATAAAATTGTTTTCAATTTTAAATAAAAACACATACTTAGAGTCATAACAGTCACACCATGAATCTAATTGAGGTGAGGATAATTTATACATGCCTCAAATGACTTATGTATCATTTTATAAAATTATCCAAACAATAAAAATGCTTTTCCTTTGCACATGAGATTCATCATAGTTGGTGAGGTCTCTCTAAGTGCATCCATGAGACCTAGGTTCGAAACTAGGAAGAGGCATAATTATGGGTTACTGTAGTAGTACTATGTGGGTACTGTAGTAGGGACTATAGAATTACTGTATCAGGTACTGCTCGGTACCGTAGCAGTTGGAACTATTCACCTTGGGCCGCCGGTTTGGGATTGGAGTCCTTAAGGCCTTCGGGCCACCCAGGACTTCAGGTCAGTAAGAATTTCAGGCTACCTCAAGACCTTTGGGACACCTCAAGACCTTCAGGGACACCTGATATGCAGATACACAACCAAATTCTACAAGGAACCAACTCCAGATGATGATTCAAGAGTAGGGCACATTCACTAGAGCATGACTAACAGATTTGGAAGAATGAGAGGGTATGACATTGCCATTGGTATTAGGAATGTGTATCTCTGCACAGGACAGCTAGCCAAACAGCCATGCAAAGGTGGAGATCTGATCACGATGTAGATGATGGGGAGGGGTAGTTTCAATTAGTCATAGTCTGTATATTTTCCTTAAGACCTACGGGGCCTGTAATGTCTCCAAGTCTATGGGAAATGTAATCTATAAGCCTATGGGCCTTGTAAGAGTTTCCCCTCATCCCTTGAAATAGGGATTATCAAAAATCATTAAAAAATAAGGCCTTTGGTCCATTCAGGAAGGTCTTTCCTTGATTTTGAGTACGACACTTGTTTTTTACTAAAATTCCATTTTAAATTGGGAATACACACTTTGAATCATACCAATCACATCATGTATCGGTTTGACATGATACTGATTTATACACATAAAAAATGAATTATTAATATATTTCATATGTTATCAAAAAAATGAGCGTGTTTTCTCTTTTTTTAGTGCGTGACATTTTTAAACTAAAATGTCGATTTTAAACTAATAATAAAAAAATTGATTCATAACAGTCACACCATGAATAAAATTAAGGTGCGGATAATTCCTACATGTCCCAAATGACTTATGGATCATTTATCTAAAGTATCAAAACAATCAGAATATGTTTTATTGATTTTGAGTATGTCTGTTGTCCTTTTTACTAAAATTAAAGTCAATTTTAAATAAAAATAACTTAGAGTCATATCGGTTACACCGTGTGTCAGATTGAGACGTGGATAATTCCCAAACACCCCAAAGTCACAAAATAATCCTAAACACCAATGTTACCACATTTTCATTGTATTTTTAGATCAAACTTCAAACACTACATATTGGCTCGATTTTCTTATCCAAAAAACTTTTCTCATTGTTGAAAGTCAGAAGAGCAGAGGAAGCTCATGTTCCCATTATATCATGAGAAGTCACCATAATTGGAACATGAGATTCCTATACTCTTCTGTCTTTCAACAACACATTTTTTTAGCTAACAACATCAAATAAATATATAGTGTTGTAAGTTCAAAAAAGAAAGGAAATGAAAATGGAAAGCATTGTAAAATTGGAAGAAAGAATCATTTTATCTCTTTTGTGTCTTGTTGTAGATATTTGAAAGAAAAATACGACTTCCCAAAAATATTTGTGAAAAAAACTAAATAAGTATTAAATAAAAGTTATAAGTAAATTAACTTAAATATAGTACATAAAATGATGAAAAAATTAATTAAATAATTAGTAGGAATTCACCTTTTCCTGATGGTTGTATGTATTCTTGTTGAATTTTCTTATTGTAAATATCTCAGTTGCAGGCTCAAAGCCCAAACCGTCATGAGCATGAGCAGCTTCAAACAAAACACCCCTAATCAAACAAAAGAATCCAACTATACAAGAAAATAATTATTATATGAATAATACTTAAAAGAAATAAATTAAACCTAAATATGAAGCAATATATTAATTCTATGGATAATGATTTTCCTGTGAAAACATTGTTGACCACAAGGATATACCGATGGTAAAGAAATAATGATGATGAAAAAACATAAATAGATCTCACCAAATAATAAATAAATGAGTGAGGAGGATGAGGAGAAAATAAGATACCTTTGATTGAATCTTTGAATCATCCGAGTGAAAGTAAATATATCCTATTGGGTTCATAAAATATTCATTTTGTACAATAAATAAATAAACACACATAAGATATTCATTATCAAAGGTGAAAATTATAAGATAATTATAATAAAGGAAAATAAACATTTTATTGTTTCAAATAATTTCAGTATGCTATAAAGAAAATGGTTAATTGAATTTAATAAAATAATTACTCCACTATGGTAGGTGTTATGCTCTGAATTCATCCAAAGGTGAAAGTTATAGACAATTTTCATCCTTATCAACTCAACTTCTAAATAGTTATCATTGAATTTTGTTGTTTGACACTCATACTCTATATCTTGTGTACATGAAACTATGTTGGTTTAAATACTCAAAGAAGTAGTAATTCATAATATGACTACTACTCATAGTAGTACAAGCAACATAAAAGAGACCGAGGATGAATCCTAAGAAAAAAATTGGAATAATAAATATTCGGGAGATAAAACTAATGTGGATGACAGTTGTACTACATTATGTTCTATAAAAGGGGTAATACCTCCCATTTGTGAGAATTACATGGATGGTAATTAGAGATTCCAAAGGGTGGAACCAAAAGGAAATGTTAAATAATAATCTGTTTTTATATGGATTAAAGTAAAACATACATAGTGTTTATTAGACGTGTAATGAAATAAATGAAGTGATTTTGAAGAAGTATTAATGAGTGAGTTATCATTTCAAATATGGATATATTTTTACAAAGGTAAATAAAACTAGTTGACCATTTTTTTATTTGGGTTCGATAAAAATTTATGGTAACTATTTTTTAAAAAGGAAATTGATTTGGGGTAGTGAAAAATTTATCATATTAGACAATGAGACAATTAATTACCGAGTTAAAAAGGGTGTATTGAAATGTTTTTACGATGACAAGATAAAATTGATAGATATTTTTTACTAATTAGAATGGGGAGATTTATTTTAAAGGTGGGTCAATTACAATACACATGCTATAAGAGAAAACAGTCCAGGGGATTGACCCCATGACCAGTGCCCCACACCCCATCCCCCCTTCCACCCCAGGCACCTAAGGAGGGATAGAGAGATTTTTAATAATTAAAATAATGATGAAACATCAAAGGAAATTAATGTATAATTGAGTAGACTAGGGGGGTGAACACAAGGATAAGGTGGAATCAAAATAAGTCATTGATAGTGAGGAAAATGAAGAGGGATTATCAACTATAAGAAATATAAGCAAGGCTGAAATCAATGAATAAAATGTCATTGGTGATCAAACAGTTTTGGTGAAAACTCATAAGAGTAAGACTCTATAAAAAAACTCATTTTTCTCAATTAGAGGATAAATAATTTGGAGAGGTTGAAAAATATGATAATTCGATCAAATCTATTCTTGAGGAGCTTGATCCAAATAAAAAAATTGTGACATGAGAAATTATTCCAATCTCGAAAGACAAAAAATGTTATAAGAACCAAGTGAGTGTTTAGTAATAAACTCATTGACTATGGAAAAGTATCTAAAAATAAATAATGGATAGTGTGAAAGTGGAAATCCTAGATCAAAGGAATTTATATTTATGATAAATTTACTCTCACATCCTGGTTGGAAACTATTTTATTTTTTTGACTTTTTTAGTGAAAATGTAGTTAAAAGTATTCCACATGGACGTCAAATCTATGTTCCTCAATGGAGTTCTTAATTGGGGAGTATACATTGAGAAACCAAATATTAATGAAAATGATAGAAAGGTTATCCAGTTAAAGAATTATTTGTATAAGATGAAGAAATCATCGAGGACCTAGTATTTAAAGTTGGATTAATACGTAGGAAATCTTGTTTTTTAACGAGGTAAAGTTAATCATAGCCTCTAAATCAAGAAGTAGAATAATAAAAGGATGTTGGTACTCATATATTTTGAACACATAATATTTGAGGATTGGAAAAAGTGCAATACAATTTTTTGTGTGGATCATATGAGGTACAATATCAATATTTCAATGATGGGTGAAACATTTTCCTTAGTTTATAGGTGAATCAAGGAAATCATAGCACATTAATTTCTCATTCAAAATATAAAAAAGAGGTTACCAAGTAATTTTCAATGGAATATTCCAAACCAATGAAAACATATAATGTTATATGGATGAATTTTTCAAAAGTTGACAACTGAAAAGAGGTATATTTCATGGAATATAGGTATTGGGAGCCTATTATACCTCACAATAACATGACCCAACATTTGGTTTGATATATTTCAAGTTTCATAGTACAAATTTTGTCCTAATGAGATCCACATGTTATTGAGGAAGATGATACTTCAATATATCTAAAAGATAACGATTTTAGGGTTGTTTTATTATAGGATAGTGCAACTAGAGTGATTGGGATACACAGATTTAGGATGAAAAAGTTCAGTGGATAACTGAGGGAAATTAGAGATGTCCAAAAACCTAGATTTTGTTGAGACTTGGTTTCGTTCGACCCTTGAATCACTCAATCCTTGGATTAGAGCCTTGGAATAGTTGGAGCCTTGATTCTAGCCAAGATTCAAGGTTAGATTCGACAATGAGGAGCACTGATAGTAGGTGGATTCCACGGAGAGCTTCAGATATTGCGAACTGGTTCGCAATGGTTAGGGTTCTTAAAATAGATTGGGACACTTTCATTAGCACTTTCAAAAAAAAACACTGATAAAGATACCTTTTATCAGTGCTAAGTTAATATGCATTGATAGAGATAGAGATTTACCAATTGTAAAAAATCACAGGTAAAATCCATCTTTATCAATTCTAAAACATTATCACTAATAAAGATAGATTTTATGAGTTCTTTTTTACCACTAATAAATCTCTATCTTTATCAGTGCAAAAAAAGAACTGATAAATACTTATAATATTTTTTTTAAAATGATAATTTTTTTTAAAAAGTATAATTATTATATATAATTACAATACTTATAATAATAATTTTTATAAAATAATAATTTTATAATTCTTTGAATATATAATTATTTATTTATAATTATATAAATACTTTTTAAAAAATAATATTCATATAATTATATATATTTCTATAATTATATATATATGTATGTATTTAATAAATATATATAAATATAAAAATGGTAAATATATTCATTATTTAAATAAATTTATTTTAATTTTATAATTATTTAAATATATATAACTATTTATTTATAATTATAAATGTATAAAAATAGTAAATATAATTTTATAAATATTTTTATTTATTAATATTTTTTACAACTATTTTTTTAACATTATTAATGAATATTTAATCTTAAGTGCATACATGTTAAAAATGAGTAAAATAGAATTATTTAAAATGAGTACACTTTAAAAATATTGAAAAATTGGATACGTTTGATTAATTAAATATAAATCATTAAAAAAATGGATATATATTAAAATAAAGATGAATACATATTGAAAATATTAAAACATAGTAAATAAATATATATAAAATAAATAATAGAAATTGATTGAATTCCCAAAAAAATATTTGTGTATGTGAACATATATATAAAAATATATTAATTACGTATATGTGAAATCAATATAATATGTTTGATCTATGTTATATTGAAAAATCAAACAAAATTCAATTATGTCCATTACTCGATTCCATTAGTCAGTATTTTTAATTTATATTAATTTTTAATTATAAACAATTATTCACTAAATATATTACAATTTAATGGAAAACATATATATTTTTATTATATAAATCATATTTATATACATTCATATATATATATATATATATTTAATATATACTATTTATTGACATTACCAATAATTATTTAATTAATAAAATGTTTAGTATTTTTCTCAATTTACTTATTTTTTATTTTTACTTGTTTTGTTTTTATTTTAAAGATATTTATATATTTTATATATACTATTTATAATTTTTATATAGCATAATCAATTTATTCATTTTTAACAATAATTATTTAATTAATAATTTTTTTAATAATTTTTTTAAAAATCTTTTTTATTTTTTATTTATTTAATTATTTTATTTTATTCGGACTTTTATCAGTTCTAACAAAGCACTCATAAAGTATTCCTTTATGTGTGCTAAAAATAAATCACTGATAAAGGTTACCCTTTATCAGTGTTAAAAATAAATCGCAGATAAAGGGTACCCTTTATCAGTGCATAAAAAATGCACTGATAAAAGGTACATTTTATTATTGCTCAAAATATTCATAGATAAAGAGTGCTTTTTATCAGTGCTAGAAGAAAAAACACTGATAAAAGACACCCTTTATATGAGCTTGTTTTAGCTCTGATAAAGAGAATCTTTATCAATGATTTTTTCTAGAGATGATAAAGGTCAATCCTGTTAAAGGCTTGTTTTTTAGTAGTGTAAGTTTATAGGGATAGAATAACACTTGTTCAAAGAAGAAGTAATTAAAAACCTCATTCCCAATATGTACAACCTATGAAACTCCAAAACCATTTATAACTAAAATGAAGAATATTGTCCGTTCCTTTCACTGAAGATAGAAAATGCCATTATCTTCTATAATGTTCTTGATGAAGATATCTAGTAGAAATTTGAAGGACTACCTCATCCATGGTGTATCTATGGGTTGAATGAATCACCCAACATTTGGGAAAAGTTCTTCTTCCTTATGTGATATCACTAAGTCAAAATTTGTATTTTTCGGCGGTTTAAACTGCCGCAAAATCGTTCTACGGTGGTTTTAGAAGACCGCTGCTAAATCGTGTGTTGGGAAATAATTAGCGGCGGTTTAAACCGTCACTAAATCGTTTTTTTTAAATTTTTAAACTTTTTAATTTTTTTTTTAATTTTTAATTTTTTATATATTAGGAATTTATTATTATTTTTTATTTTTGTAATTTATTTATTTATTTATTATTACCATGCAAATGACCATCTCCATGCACAAGTCTATGTCCATGCACATGCCCATGCATATGCCCATGCCATATATATAAATTCTGCGTTGGGTGAGATTTGAACCCCTTACCTCTTGCTCATTCTCCAAAGACTTTACCACTCCAGCAGGCTCTTCATGAGGTCAATAAATCAAATTTAATATACTTATACATATATATATATATTAATTGGAAAAACAAGTAATACACAACAAATAGATATAAACTAAATAATTATTAATCAATAATTATTAATCAATAATGATTAATCAATAATCAATAATCAATAATTAATAATTAATAATATATAATATATAATATGTAATATATAACATATAATATATAACATATAATATATAAGACATAATATATAATACATAATATATAATACCTAATATATAATTGATAATATATAATAAATTATATATAATATATAATACATAATACATAATACATAATACATAATACATAATATATAATACATAATATATAATAAACAATATATTATACATAATATATAATAGATAATATATAATAGATAATAGATAATATATAATAGATAATAGATAATAGATAATAGATAATATATAATATATAATATATAACATATAATATATAATATATAACATATAATATATATAAGTAATGTATAAATAATAAATTAATTAAAAAATAATTTAATATAGGATAAATAAATAAAAAATTAATAATAAATTAATAAATAATTGTTAAATAAATAAATAAATAAATAATAACTAATAAATAATAAATAATAAACTATAAATAATAAATAATAAATAATAAATAATAAATAATAAATAATAAATAATAAATAATAAATAGTAAATAATAGATAATAAATAATGAATAATAAATAATAAATAATTAATAATAACTAATAATTAATAATTGATCATTAAGAATTTAGTATTAAGAATTAAGAATTTATATTTAAAAATTCATAAATAATTTGTAAATAATTAATAAATAATTAATAAATAATTAATAAATAATTAATAAATAATGAATATTTAATAAATAAATAAATAAATAATAAATGAATAATAAACTAATAATAAATTAATATTCAGTAAATTAAAAATAAATTAATAAATAATAAATAATAAATAATAAATAAAAATAATAAATAAGAAAGAATAAAGAATAAAGAATAAATATATAATAAATAAATAAATAAACAAATAAATACATACATATATAAATAGATAAATAAATAATAAATAATAAATAATTAATAATTAATAATTAATAATAAATAAAAATTAATAATTGATAATTATAAAATTAATAATTGATAATTATAAAATTAATAATTTTTAATTAATAATTAATATTTTAATTTTAATATTTAATATGCAATATTAAATATTCAATACTCAATATTTAATAATTAATATTTAATTAATAAATAATCAATAAATAATAAATAAATAATAAATAAATAATAAATAAATAATAAATAAATAATAAATAAATAATAAATAATAAATCAATAATAAATAAATAATAAATAATAAATGAATAATAAATGAATAATAAACTAATAATAAACTAATATTTAGTAAATTAAAAATAAAGAATAAAGAATAAATAATAAAGAATAAGAAATAAAAAATAAAAAATAAAAAATAAATAATGAATAATAAATAAATAAATAAATAAATAAATAGATAAATAAATAATAAATAATAAATAATTAATAATAACTCATAACTAATAATTAACAATTTATAAGAAATAAATAAATAAATAAATAAATAAATAAATAAATAAATAATAAATAAATAAAGAATAAAGAATAAATAAATAAATAATAAATAAATAAATAAATAATTAATAATAAACTCATAATAAATAATTAATAATTAATTAATAAATAAATTAAAAATAAATTAATAATTAATGTGTACATAATAACTAAATAATAAATAAATAAATAAATAAATAAATAAATAATAATAGTTAAATAAATAATATTTAATTAATTAATAATAAATAAATAAATATTAAATAAATAAATAAATAAATAAACAATTAATTAAATAAATCATAAAACGTTAAGAACCTCTAAAAACCCTAAAAACACTGAAATGACCATAAAATATGATTCAAGACTCTTTCCAGTGCCACAACCAGTCAAATTGAAGATCGTGAAATGAGATTCGATATGATATGTGGTACAAACCAAACAACACCTCGATTGAAAGTTATAACCGTTTAGATTTTAAGAAATCTGTATCTGCAACTAAAACCTCTGTTTCGGAGGCCTTATGAGCCTTTCTGGCAGAATAAAAAGTGGTACAACACTAAAAAAGTTGGTACCAGACTTAACCAGTGTAGAGCTCATCGCAGGCTTCGATTTGATATGTGGTAGATCCCAAACAGACACCCAGATTAAAAGTTATGGTTGTTTGAAGTTCGAGTTTGATTTTCAACTTTTGAATTTTGAATATATTTTTTTCTTTTGATTATCACATGATTTAAATATCACTTGGTTTTTCTCATTTGATAAACTTTGATTTGACTGGCTGTGGAGCTGAAATGGACTCTCGGATTAGAAGTTATGGTTATTCGATGCCGGAGTCTGTTCTTCTACTTATTGAAGATTTTCTTTCAGTTTAAAAATATTATTAACTAATAATTATAAATATTAATTAATTGACACATTAGAAATAGATAAAATTATAAGTAATAAGTTATATTTGATTGTAAATAATAAAAAATAAAATAAAATAATAAAAATATATTTTTTAAATTTTATTATTATTTTTCTTAAATTTTGCTGCGATTTTCAAAAATCCGCCGCTATTTCGCGACCGTTTTAAAAAAAACCACCATTAAAAAATTATTTTTTTTAAAAATTAAACATATTTTTAAAAAAAGTTAGCGGCATTTTTTTCACAGCGGTTTTAAAAACCAATGCTAAATTTTTTATTGAAAAAAATTTTATGGAGGTTTTTAAAACCACCGTGAAAAAACAGCCGCTAAAACACTGTTTTCTTATATTGTATTCTAGTATCTCTAGAGGTAAAGATAGGAGAAGAAATAGCGCTTCACAAGGAGAATCCACATAATTCCTGAAATCTCGAAGGTCCTTATTTTTTTTATTAATTTTTGGATAATCCCATTTTTAATTAGGTTGAGGGGTAAACTTACATGTCCCATAGGCCCATTGAAACTAGGCCTAGTGTAAGGCCATTTAAATCCCAAAGAATAGACACCCATCAGTAATCCCTCCCTTTTTATGTCATGATCCCCCCCCACAAGGTGTACCCCTTCTAGGCCGACAATGTGAGAAGAGATATAATGACCCCTGAGTCCCGCCTCCAGTAGGCCTCGGGTTGATGGCTAGCACTGAGGGTATAGTAAACACACAAATGGGAGGCATTACCCTCTAAGAGAACCCATGTGAAAGGGAGAGATAAGATAGACACCAACTAACTCCAACTTAGACTGAAATACAAAATAAATCCCAAGTACCCATATGTAATGCCATGCAAAACTACTACAATTGAAAAAGGGAAAACTGCAAGTACCAAAGGAAAGTAAAAACGGTAGCAACCACAAGCCTGAACAACTCCTATAACCCCAAGCTAGTAGAAACTAGCTAGATATCCAACCTACTCCAAGTGACCTTAAAAACAGTTTATATATACATAGGGTGAGTATAACAGTATACTCAGTAGGATCCTCCCTAGAGCCTCTCGTGCAAAAGTAAAGAAACCCTGCTAAAGCACAGTGAAAAACAAGTGAAACTAACTCATCACCTAAACAGGTATACTAAGTTCCCAACCTCACCATGGATACTCTCACCAAGTATCGCATACAAGAGTATATGATATAATAAAGAATATCAATGGTACCTTGCTACTACTTCCCCACTGGTTTTCCACTTTGCCCCAACGTCGCACGTCCTAAGCATCTATCTCCAAAAAGTCTTGCCCGAAGACACCTGGGTAAAGCACCACAACATGCACCTCGTGCAACAAAACCACCATGTACACATAAGAAAAGTAACCAGGTAGTTTCTAGGAGCCACCACAGCTCGCATAACGTGTATCATACGTCGGGTATTATACCTCAAGCCATTACAACCCATACACCGAGTAATGATCCTCAAGCCATCATAACCTATACACGTGACACCTATAGTAGTCCATAGGAAACTATATCCAGAATATATGTGTGTGAATAACCACAAGCCATTACAACCCTCTACACACATATATGGGGAAAACTAACCGTTGTGCCTACCAGCACAAGTAACTACCAAGAGAAGAGAGCGGGGCCAAAGGGGGTAGTCATCCATCCATCCTCCCACCAGAATGTTGGGGAAAACACCCCCTAGGGCTCAGAATCCCCAGGGTGTAATTTTTCCTAACTTACGGGGTGGATTATCATATAGAACCACAAAAGGTACAAAATATACTATAGTTCACAACCACACTATGGGCATAACCTAGTCTTAGACTCAACTGCAGCTAACGTCTCTCAGAATCCCGATTTCCACTTCTAAGACTAGGTATCCTATAAGCACACAACCATTTAAAAATATTTATTACATTACTTCATTAACTTTTTATCAGTTGCACTTTATGTTAATTAATTCCTTAAACATTAATTAACCATTAATAATTTCCACATTATATTTCATTAGAATCACACCCAAAGTCCACTGTTCCTTTAAACTTTCAACACCAACATTGTGTCTCAGTAAGCTCCAACCCCATGGGTTAACATAATTTATTAATAACATTACTTTCCCATATTCCCAGGCATTCTAGAAAAAAAATTTAAGCTGCTAAACACAAGTGGGATCAACACAGTGAGTAGATGATCTACTCGTCGAGTCTTTTCCACCTATTGCAAGAGCGTAGACCCATCCTCTCTCAAGAAGGTAAACACGAAAAGCATGTGGCATACCCCGCACGTCTTCACCCCTTTTGGAAGGAGGGTAAGCATTAACAGCTGCCTTGAGTAGTGGGGAAAGTAAAGTAGATAAAAACCAACAAGAATCAGAAAGAATCCAAACATTCACATCCAACCCATTTCATCATCTACAGTGTCTTCCCTGACACCCACATGCATAAACTGATGCATCTCACCACTCTAGGCATCAACTGATACCACAACCAATAGGCCTCCATGCCACCACATATCACAACAACCATATAGGCTCACATCACAACACATGAAGAAGGAGACAAACATCATATCAGCTAGGCTCTTAGCCCTTAATCAAGAAAGAGGGTAACTCAGAACCCTACGAGGCATTATATAGTATCAAAAAACCAATCATTTAATCCATATGGAATTAACTAATTTATTATTTTGTAGGTTCCAACTATGGTAAACCTAAACAAAAATCTATCACAAATAATTAATCATGCTTACTATATCAATTTTATTAACATCAATTTACAACAAGAAGAACCAGATTCATTTACATGCCTATTTATCTTTATCCAAACAATTATCAATTAATTCTAGATTTATGTTCAGTACCAATTTACCTCAAGAATGAAAAGCTAACAAAAAAATAATAGATATAACACTATATAGAAAAACAAGAGGCAATAACATATAATAGATATCAATTTATTAATCCAGTTCAAATATTTAATATGTCAATTCCATTGTGATCTAGTGGTCTAAAACATTATAACTCTTTAGTTGCACATAAAATAAAAGAGAAGAAACAAATCCCCTACCTCAAACAGTTCTTGTTGTTCTTTATATGAGAATGAGCCACACAACGGATTACGATCTCCTCCCCCGTGACAACTGTATCCACCCAAGGATGCAGAGACACCACCACACCAGTCAACACCCAAGAAAAGTCCATTAGAAACATGTATATAGAATCCCATAAAAGGGAAAGGAGAAATAGAAGGAGATGAAACCAAAATAATGATGATAGATCATACATTATATCGAAGTTTGATCGATACTGCTTGGTTGCATCAAAACAGAGGGGAACCAATCCAAGGAGGAAAGTTTGACTGCACAACTCCTACACGAAGGAAAGAAAGGTTCGAACATCTCACACCAGAGAACAAGGAGGAAGAACTAGTTAGGAAGATATCTTGTCTCTTTAGAAGATTTAACAGAGCAATGGTTTAAGATATGCTGGATTTTCCATTAAAAGCGAATCACATTAAACCACACAGTTTGACCAAGTAAAAGCATCCCGAGCCTTAGGAAAATTAAAATAGGAGTTATTCCCTTTGAATCATCCTTAGAGTCCTTAAAACAAGGCTTTAAATGCATTTTACGTCAAAGGAAACGTCAAAGGGGTGAAACTGTAGGAATCTTGAAACACTGTACACCAAACACGACATTTAGAAAAGGAAAATAGAGGCTACCGTTGAAACCTCACCATTCTGGAAACACTTTTCATGAACTCAAAATTTGGAAAAGGAAATAGAGGCTACCATTGGAACATCACCATTCTGGAAACATTGTTCATAAACTCAAAATTTGGCAAAGGAAAATAGAGGCTACCATTGGAACCTCACCGTTCTGGAAACACTGTTCATGAACTTGAAATTTGGCAAAGAAAATAGAGGCTAACGTCAGAACCTCACAGTTCTAGAAACACTATTCAAGAAATCGAAATTTGGAAAAGGAAATAGAGGCTACTGTTGGAACCTCACCGTTCTGGAAAAACTGTTCATGAACTTAAAATTTGGGAAAGTGTTGGGGATAAGTCACCTTGACCTTGTAGAACACCTGAAACACCAGATTTTAGCAAAGTAATGGACCAGAGAGGTCCGAGATATTACATTTTAGCTGCTACATTAAACATATTCTAAGTGTCTGGCCTGTAATGATGATTAGCTAACAATACCCCATGAAATATTGCATGGGTCTTGATACCGATGGAAAATCCATACCCTATCATTCATATAATTTTATTAGCTTTACTGGAGTTGCTTCCTACTATGGACCTCTTCCAATAATTCACCTAGGAGTATAAACCCATTTTTATTTTTCCCATCGAATCTGCCACCTCCCTACCCACCACTGAGAGACAACATATTATTAGACACCATGTCCGTTGAGGAATCTAGGACGTATCTCGTAGAACAACGATCTCCATCCCCATACTAAGGCTAACCCACGTTGAAGGTAAACCTTCCTCTTTAAATTTCTATTGCTGGGACTCGAACTCAGGCTTTGGGTGCAAGATTACAAGGTTGTTTTACCACTAGGCTACAAACCCAATTGCGAGAATCCAGATAAGGAATCAACTATATCCACAGGATTTGACTACTTTATATAAGCCTAATGACATTCATAATCCTTCTATGGAATTTAGTTGAATTTTCTGTAATGTTTAAGAAATTACACCCATTTACAACATTTATAAACATTTGGTTAATCTATCTCCAATTTCTTTCATATTATGAAACATTTTTTCTAATGATATATATTTTTGGAAGATTCCGCAATTTCAACTTTTAATATTAAAATTCCCATATAAATCATAGGGTATTATGATATTCATAAAATACATATCGCAATAATTCACTACAATCCATACAATTTATACAATATGACTAGCAGTCTATGGCATGTTATATGTATTTTTTATGATATGAATTTATCAAAAAATAAAATATAGCCAATAGAATCATATATTATATAGATTTAGGGAATATATCAATTAATGGATATATATAAAAACCATTCAAATTAGAATAGAGTAAATATTATGAAGCATAATAAAGAATAATTTTGAATGATTAATTATCTATTAACCTTTTCTAAAGGAAATAAGTATAACTATAATTATAAATAAGTGATCATGTTTGCTTTATATTTATGATAAAAGTAAAGTATATTCTAAAAAATCAAAACTAAACACACATTTTTGAACATCACATGCTAAAATAAGGTGTGGTTTGTTTTTATAGAACAAAAATTAATCAACGATTACTGTCCTAAATTTTTACTACAATCCAATCCAAATTTATTGATTTTGATTATTTGGTATATGTTTAAAACTAAAAAAAGAGTTATAATTAAAAATATCCACTTTGGGATGTTCTAATCGAAACACACATTGGATTGATGTGTAGTTTATTCCTATAATTTATAAATTATTCAATGATCAATGTATTCAATTTTCATGATAATTTAAGACTGTTTTCTAGATTTTGATCATTTGATGAATCTTTTTAACATAAAAAAATAATTACAATGTAAAAAATGAACTTAAAATCATTCCAAGCTCATAGGATATATTGTTGACTTGTAGTTTATTTATATAGGTGAAATATTAATTGATTATCATTATCTATTTTTTTTATGAAAATATGATCGCATTTGCTTGAATTTTATTTTTTGAAACAAATTTTAAACATAGATAGAGAAAAATAAAAAATAAAAAACACATTAGATCATTTTTGGCACATCACGTATTAAATTGACATGTGTAAGATCCCAAACTTTCTTGGAGGTACATAATTGTTTAAATTTTTGTCAAATTCCCCTTTTCCTATTTAATGAAGTGGTTCTTGGGTGTATGGGAAGTTTTTGGGGTGTTCTAGGGGCTCGCGACCCAAAAAAGAGAAGAGAGGAGGCCAAATAGTGTTTAACGCACAATTGACGCATGGTTAGTACAGACTATGCGCCTGGATAAGGGAAGTCGATTAAATAAGGCTCCTCTTGGAAAGAAGATGCAACATAGGATTTTCATGGTTTTCAAAATCATGCTGGTGCTCCTAGGAGACCGTGCGGCTAGCCCCTCTTGGATAGATGGTTCCGCATGGTTGGCGCGCAGTTTGGCCAACAGTACAACCAAACTGTGTGACTCTTAAAATTATAAAATTACCATTTTACCTCATAATATTATTTATTTATCCTATGAATTTCTCCCCCATTAGACAACCTATAACTATGGTGATGAACCGACATCCCCTCCTCCTCCATGGGTGTTTCTCTTTCGATTCTTGGGTATTTGGAGTGCTGTTTAGTGTGAATCGAAGCTCTTTGTAAGTATTTGACTCTGTTTACTTCCATTTTTAGAAGGGTATTGGTGTGTGGTTTCTTATACTTTTGAATATCTAAAACCATCTTTTTCTAGAATATTCTTGGATGGGGCTTTGTCAGTTTTCAAGATCAAATCAAGGGCTAGGTTTAAGCGAGTGGTTGTCTATGAACATGCAGTAGGTGGTATTAAATATTTTTCCCATATTCTCATTGTTATATATGTTTTTTTGGTTTTTTTATTGTACTTACTTATTGCATTTTAATTTCCTTGACCATAGAAAGTGATTGGGGCCTTCAATTGAGGTGTGGGACCCTTCACAGACCCCGTTAGGTTCATTGTTGATGTGAGACCGAACCTAGGGATACCCTTTGGGTTTTCCAAACCCTTGAAAATGGTGAAATGACTTGGTAAACATTTATATAGGGTAATTATAGAAATGAATGGGTTGTGAATAATGTTTGGGGTATGTGGGTTTGGTTAATAGGATAACCAAGATGTTTACATGTTGGTTTCATAAGTACCCATGGGGGTTTTGAAATATTTTAAATGATGTGTTTTCGGTTTTGACTCGATCGTGCATTTCAATGAAGGAATTGATGTTTGAAAGTGAGTAATGTTTTGAATGGAGGTGTTAACCTCAAATAATTTAAAAAGTTTACTTATTAATGGATTTTAAATGATGATTTGAGGGGCGAGGGTGGCCTCTTTCTTGTGAAAATGATTAATTATTATTTTGAATGGTTATAAGTGGAAATGAAAGCCTTGGGTCATGTTTTAGTTTTCAAAATAGAAAGACACATGTTTTAAAGGATGGATTCAAGACGATTTCGAATGAGTATTTGAATTTTGTTTTATGAAATGAGTTTGTTTTAAAGGTCTTTTGGGACTATAATAATTGAAATGATATATATTTCAATGAAATATAACCCGTGATGATTATGTTGGCATGATTACATGGTTATGAAATAAACTAAATGATGAATGTTCTTAGTGTATGACATAACATAAGGGGGTGTTTGGAATAATGGTATATGTGTTAATGGGTTATGCCTTCTAAGTGGGGTATATAAAATGAGTAATGATTGTAAATGGTTAATGAGTTTAATAGTTATGGTTTATGTTTGGTAAACATGTTATGGTTAAAGAATCATATGCACATGGAAGGATGGTAGTTTTTTGGGTATTGGAATTGGGGATCTAGGTCCATGGGTCGAGTTAGACTGAGGCTCTAAACACCACCCCTATAATGCATGGGTTAGGGAGTCAGACTGAGGATTTATTCCCCTAACAGTTACATAAGATGAGACTACATGGAACAAGGTTCCAAGGTTAGTGTTATGTATTGTTGAGTTAGGATTTCATACTATGGATTTATGCTCGCCAATGTATGGTCATGGCATGGGTTAGGATGTCAAAATAAGGCTCTATGCTTCCCAAATATGTAACGCCCCAACCACAGTTACCCAGAGTCAGTTCATTATTACAAAACATTGTCATGATACAAGGAATCGTGTCTCAAAAGACTGATCAGTTTAGTATCCTTGGATGTACTAGATAAATACATAAATTTTACAATACATCCTGAAATAAAAAAACAACACTGTGTCCCCTTTAAACTCTCTTATATCCCTTAGCCTATTCCTGTTGGTTAAATGTAATATACTTCTTTTAATCCTGTGAAAAATAAAACATAATAAAGGGGTGAGATTAGATGTTAAGTAAGGATAACAATATAACAAAAACTATAATAAATAAGCATAAACATTTAAGGTAATGTATAAGACTAAAACACAAGCCTTTTAAACTTAAACTTCAGAATAATATGGAAAAGATAAATCAACTAATTTCATTTAATTATTCACATGGATATTCTACTAGTTGAATAATCACATATAATAATTAATTTTATAATTAGGGAATTTCTAACATCGGACATCATTACCACATAGTCAAGGCCTCATGCCAGGACTACAAATAAATTTTTTGTCAAGGCCTTGTGCCAAGACACTAATTTGTCTCATGAGACCTACCGATGCATTAGGGATATGTAGAGGTCTCCACCCATCACTTACTAAGTCCACTTCATTCCTCATATGAAAATATTGAAACATAACATAAACATTCTTATTAAAACTATCATACTAAATGTCAATACTTTAAACATAAACCATGAATGGTATAAAAATAGCACATCCACAGTCAAAAATATCATAACTCATTCAATAAAATATATAAGATTATATTATAATAAATCAACCTCAATAAAGAATAAAATACACTAAAGGATATTGACATAAATGGAAAAAACTAGTAAAACTTTTGGAGATAAATATCACTTTTTGTGAAATCATTTAAAAGTCACGCTATTTATCAAAGAAGTATTTAAAAAGATATTTTTGAATAAAAGTGTCCCATAACACTTTGAAACATTTGAAAGGAATTTTAATTTCAAAAAAATACATGTCCATATTAATAAATAATTAAAACCCTTTTTAAAATATGGACATTAATGAGAAATATTTAGAAGAATAAATCTTTAAAACATTTAAAATGATATTTTAGTTAAAGAGTTCCTAACCAAATGAGAGACACTTGAATACAAATAATTGAGGTAATAAAGAATTTATAATATCAAGAGAATAAAGGGATTCATGATATACTATGTCAAAGTACATTATATATACCATGTAAAAGTGAACTGGCACATAATAACAAAGAAGTCTCAATGGAATCTAAGTTGAGATGAAATCCCTTATAAAGATCGTATCATTAGGTTAAGGATAAATAAATGAAATAATTATGTGTGAAAAATATAAATACAATCAATATGATTGGATATTCAGTGTAAATCAATCATAGTACATTCACACATATTCTTGTAAAAACTAAACCAATGACTTGGATGTTTAACTCAATGAATGGAAATTGAGTTAAGATTACCCTTAACAAGTTCATATCAATGGAATGAGAATTTATAAATGGAGTGATTATGTGTATCAAAAGTATATACCCAAAAAGGGGAGTGGAAATTACTAAATAAATAATAAATAGTGATTCCGCACATAATCTTGGAGTAAAATAATAAATGAAGTATGCGTAAAGCCCAATGAGTGGAAATTAAAATTTGAAATTCCCTTAACGATTTGGAAACTTACAAAACATACACCCCTTGAAAGAAGTATCATACAATAAAGATTTAAATACCCATAAATTAAAGTATATTAAACCAAGAATACAATCATGGATAGTACATACACCACACAAAAAGAAATAGTGGAAAATATATCACGAATCTCATGGGAATAAAGAGTGATATGAAAATCCCTTTCCATGTTGTAATCAATCGAGTCATATGACCAAAAGTTAATAACCACCAAATAAATTACATAATAACATGAATATAAAGATAATAATGATAATATATATCAAATGGAAGTACACAATACACCACATGTAATAAATAAGTGGTGAACAATGGAAATCTCATGGAATTAAAAGTGAGATAAGAAACCCCTTACCTCGTATCCAACTTGACTCGTATGTTCCAGGTTCTTTCTGAATAATAAACTTAAGTTAATTTCTAATTCCTTAAGAAAATTTTTAAAGTTTATTATTCCTTTTATATCACTTATTACCTTGCTATAACAATTATTTAATTATTTGAGTTCATATTGGGCATTTTGTCGATGTTCAGAACTTTAGTAAAAAATGAACTTATTATAATTACAAATTGTCCATGTGGTCAAAATTCCATTATCTCTAGAATAATATTCATTATTTAGATATCATATATATAATATATATCCAGTGTATATGTATTTATAATATTCCATATCATTTTGAGTTAAGAAATATAACGCACCGTTCATGGAGACGGTAAACCGTACGTACGCATGAACACTACTTTCATTTCCATTTTATATTTAAAGGAATGTAAACTTAATAATAAATAGGTACATTATAATTCCATTATAATATCCATGTTATGTAATTTAATTAAATCCATCCTTTATACATTTCACATATGTCATTAATGAGTCATATCACTTTGAGGGGGCGGTAGTCCACACTTTCTAAAATGAAATTATAATATTTACCCATTATGGAAACCATAAAGGTATGATATAAATGAAAAATAAAGAAGTATATAGATAATATAAATATAATTTATATAACATGTAAATAAAGTGCCATATTAATTTCCATAATGAGAGGCGGTAGGAGATAATTGAAAAATCATCGTTTCGTGAGGCAGTAGTTCGTCGTCCACAGAAACAATATGTTCTTTTCAATATTCATCAAAAAATGAAGTTTTTCAGAAAAATACAAAAAATTCAGCCTAATATATATTTGATATTCCCAATTCAAAAATTATGTATATTTTACCAAATTAAAAAAATATAATTTTCATTAATTAATTTAAAATTAATTCTCGTTGTCAAAACAAAAAATGTTTTTTAAGAAATAATAACTATCAAAAGATTGACACTTGTTTATGTCCAATTTCAAAGTGAAATTACTTTCAATAACCCAAATTGAATTAAATGATAAAAATATAATCTAATTAAAATTTAAAACCAATTAAAAAGATAATATAACTATATAAATAAATTATATTAAAAGGTAGTTTTGAATTAAAATACAGTATTTCTCACTATTCATTAAAAAATGTACATTGTCATAAAAATACCAAAATTTCATCCAAAGTAAATTTTGATGTCCCTATTCTAAAGAAGAATTTTATTTTGTCAAATTGAATATATAAAAGTGTCAAATATTGGATTTAAAAAGGGTTTTCTATTAAAAGGTGGTAAAATTTCATTTTTTTTGAAAAATACTTCTTTTATCTGAAAAATTGAATTTGTTCTTATAATATGTATTAGAAACACATAATACGGAAGTTAAAATTATATTTATTATATAAAATACAAAATCTAGTTAATAATATTCATAACCTCTTTTTGAACGGCTAGTTTGGTAAGTCGTCATGCACTCGAACTCGATGTTGTGTGTGGTGCAATCTTTTGAGTTACTTTAAAGAGATAACATAATTTGAAATATTGGGGTCTTACATTCTCCCATACTTCAATAAATTTTATCCTCTCAATTTAAGACCGGGATTGAAAACTTGGTGTTTGACATTTCAAAATATCTTAGTTGAAATCCCACATTGAAAAATGGATTAATGAGGCCTCTATTTTAAAATAAAGAAAGGTAAGTATGAAGGTTACCAAAAATAACACATACTAGGGTTCCATGTAGGAAAAAATGGATATGGAATATAAATATAACCATCAAGTTCTGATGGAGAGTGATAGAGAATATTATTAGGAGAAAGTTAACGATCTGAAAGCCATAGAATTGTGATGGGTTGAAAGGTCTTTGATTACCCAGTAGGAAAAGTAAACAGACAATGTTTTTGTTTTAAGTTCCTTTTCATAATTTTGGGGAATTTATTTATGATATTTACTAAGATAATAAGGAGATATACTTACTTTACAAGTATAGTTTCATCCTTTCTACCATAAACTCATATTTTCTCCAAACAATGAGCATTCAAGATGACTTAGTCACACCTGAAGTGCCAGAATCAACTTATAGAGAATAACATAATCCAAAAAAGATAAACTATATATTTCCCTTGTCTTTAGAAATTAACCAATACCAAAATGGTTAGTACAAGATTAGATGATACCCAAAAAGGATAATCCTTTAAATAAAGAAATACTACTCTTAATTTCCAAAATTAAACAAACAATACCCAAAGTTCAACAAAGACCATTAAAAAAAATTGTCCTTAAAATTATTCAAAATAATCTAAACTAAGTTTGAAACCCTAAAATTCAGAAGGATTTGATCACATATTCTTCTATGATATGTCTTATCATTTATCTATAAATAACATCTACTACTTTTAAAGTCACATACTTAAAAGTAATTAACCTAATCACATATTCTCTATGATTGGTTAATCATTTCCATAAATAAGCCAAATAGCTATAAGTCTACTATAAAAACATACATTCTTCCAAAATAAAAATCCACCATTACTCCTCAAATAAAATCCCAGAGTATTCTATTTTCCTTAGGCATATAGTGTTACCAAAAGAACGAACATATTCCAAAATAAAATTTATCAATTAATCACAAAATCATTTTCATATGCTAAATATAAATCATAAGTTCCAAAAATCAACATATTCTTGATCCATAAAATCATTTAACTAAAAATAATTAGTCATACTGACCAGGGAATTCACGTAGTCTAGTGGTAGGTGATAAATCCCAATCGCACTTTGGTTGTGGGTTCGATTCATGTAGTTTTGTCCGACGTGATGGGTTGTCACATGGTCTGCATGTTGTCATTTTTCAAAACCTATATAATTTTATAACATTCTCAAAAATGAGATAAATTTATCAAAAATAACCCTAACATATTTTAACCATAAATGTTATCTCATACGTCATATTTTCATCCCAAAAAGTAAAAACTTGTAATTGTCCCAATTCAAGGATCATATAAACCCAAATGGTTCTTTATAATTATATCTATAAATGAAAAGATAATTATCCCTCAAATATCATTTTCATATAACAAACTGCATGGTTACACATACAAGGGAAAAGTCTTGCAAAGTAATCCCATAAACAAAGATCATTAATACCTTTTAACATTTATCCATTTATTTTCACATAGGTTCTTCCTTGACCTATAGGTTATCCTATATAATAGGACATTGACTCAAGTAATGCCAAGGTCCCCTACATTTACAGCAAATGACTATAATTGGATTCTTAGGATCATTTTTGTTTTCTTTCAAGGTACTCTTCATTTTTCCTCGGCAATTATTTACATTATGTTCTTATTTCCCACACATAAAACATTTCTTTGTTTCATTGAGATACTTTCCTTGGTGTCTCCTTCCACATTTCTTGCATGATGGAAATTGAGATTTCTTTTCTCCACGGTCTCCACTGCTAGATCTCTTATCATTATCTGCCTTTCTCTTCTTTGTGGAGTGCGGGAGTTGGTTAATGTATATGTTGTTGATCATATTTTTGGAAAACTGATACTGCATGAACACAATATCTTTTACACCTTTCAACATTCCATTTCATTTCTCATTTCTTCCACTATACCCACCTTGTACATCATGATCAATGTCACTATGACTTTCTTGGAATTCAGCCATTGACTAAAACCAGAAAGCATAGTGTGAGTCATAAAATCATTTAGAGAATATCACGACACCTTATTTTCAATCTGAAACACCTGAGGATTAACCAAGGTTATTTATTCTCATCTTATATTAAAATACTTCAAATCGGGTTGTAAAGAAAATTTTAATTATCCTAAGCATATCCCCCAGGAGTGTCGTAACCAAGAGTGAATCAAGGCCTGTTTTTGTGTATCGGGATACCCTAGGTCAATCCCAAAACTCATTTTCGGAGTTTTCACTCCTAGGTACATCTGTTCCAGAGCCACCTCTACATGCTCGTATCCAGACAGGGATGTATTGCTTGGAAAACTCACAAAATATCTACATTACCAAAATTTTAGGAAGTTCTTCTATACTAATCCTCAATTTCTATCTTAGGGTAATGTTCTCTAATCAGAGTTTTTCTAAATCTAGTTTCCAAGTTTTGTACTAAACTTCCTCTGATATCAACTATAATGCCCCGACCCCAGTTACCTAGAGTCAATACATTATTACATAACATTGGCATGATATAAAGAATCATGTCCTGAAATACCTTTCAGTTTAGTAGCCTTGGAAGTACTAGATACATACATAAGTTTTACATTACATCATGAAATAAAAAAACAACATTGTGTCACCTTTTAACACTCTTATATCCCTTAGCCTATTCCTACTGGTTAAACGTAATATAATTCTTTAAATCCTGGAAAAAATAAAACATAAGAAAGGGGTGAGCTCAGATGCTCAGTATGGATAACAATATAGTGGAAACTATCATAAATAAGCATAAACATTTAAGGCAATGTATAATACTAAACCACAAGCTTTTTAAAATTAAACTTCAGAAAAATATGGAAAATATATATCAAATAATTCCATTTACTTATTCACATGGATATTCTACCAGTTGAATAATCACATGTAATAATTAATTTCATAATGAGGGAATTCCTAATGCCAGACATAATTACCACATAGTCAAGGCCTCGAGCCAAGACTACAAATAAATTTTTTTCAAGGTCTTGTGCCAAGACACTACTTTGTCTCATGAGACCTACTGATGAATCAAGGAGCTATAGCGGGCTCCACCTTTCACTTACTAAGTTCACTGCATTCCTCCTATGAAAATGTTGAAACATAACATAAATATTCATATTAAAACTAGCATACGAAATGTCAATACATTAACTATAAACCATGAATGGTGTAAAAATAGCACATCCACATTCAAAAATATCATAAACAATTCAATACAATATGGAATATTGTATTATAATAAATCAAATTCAATCAAGAATAAAATAAATTGAAGGATATTGGCATAGATGAAAATAACTTGTAAATTTTTTTGAGAGAAATATCACTTTTTTTTAAATCATTTAAAAGGACCACTATTTATCAAAGATGTATTTTAAAATATATTTTTGAATAAAAGTGTAACATACCACTTTGAAACATTTGAAAGGAATTTTAATTACAAAAACATTCATGTACATATAAATAAACACTTACAACCATTTTTAAAATATGGAAATTAATGAGAAAGATTTAGAAGAATAAATCTTTAAAAGATTTAAAATGATATTTTAGTTAATGAGTTCATAACCAAATGAGAGATGATTGAATACAAATAATTGAGGTAATTAAAACTTTATAATATCATGAAAATAAAGGGATTCATGATATACTATGTCAAAGTACAGTATATACACCATATAAAAGTTAATTGGTGCATAACAACAAAGAAGTCTCAATGGAATGTAATTTGAGATGGAATCCCTTATAAAGATCATATCCTTAGGTTAAGGATAAATCAATGAAATAAATATGTGTGAAAAATATAAATACACTCAATATGATTGTATATTCAGTGTAAATCAATCATAGTACATTCACACATATTCTTGTAAAAACTAAACCAATGACTTGGATGTTTAACTCAATGAATGGAAATTGAGTTAATATTACCCTTAACAAGTTCATATCAATGGCATGAGAATTTATCAATAAAGTGATTATGTTTATCAAAAGTATATCCACAATAGGGGACTATAAATTACTACATAAATAATAAATAGTGATTCCACACATAATCTTTGCATAAAATAATCAATGAAGTATGCGCAAAGCCCATTGAGTGGAAATTGAAATTTGAAATTCTCTTACTGATTCGGTAACTTACGAAACATACCCCCCATGAAAGAAGTATCATACAATGAAGATGTAAATACCCATAAATTAAAGCATATTACACCAAGAATACAATCATGGGCAGTAAATACACCACACAAAAAGAAATAGTGGAAAATATAGCATGAATCTCACGGGAATAAAGAGTGAGATGAAAACCCCTTATCTCGTTGTAATCAATCGATCCGTATGACCAAAAGTTAATAACCACAAAATTAATTACAGAATACCATGAATATAAATATAATCATGATAATATATATAAAATTTTAGTACACAATACACCACAAGTAATAAATAAGTGGCTAATAATGGAAATCTCATAGAATTAATAGTGAGATAAGAAACCCCTTATCTCGTGTCCAACTTGACTCGTATGTTCTGGGTTCTTCCTGAATAATAAACTTAAGTCAATTTCTACTTAATAATTTTTTTTAAAGTTTATTATTCCTTTTATATCACTTATGACCTTGCTATAACAATTAGTTAATTATTTGAGTTCATATCAGACATTTTGTCGATGTTCGAAACTTTAGTAAAAAATGAACTTGTTATAATTACAAATTGTCCATGTGGTCAAAAGTATATTATATATATAATAATATTAATGATTTAGATATCATATATATAATATATATCACATGTGAATATAGTTCCATATTAATGGCCGCCATGAGAGGTGGTAGGATATAATTGAACAATCATCGTTTCGTGAGGCAGTAGTTCACTGTCCACAGAAATAATATGTTCTTTTCCCATTAGATGGAGGTGTGTGTAAGTGTAGCTCGAATAATTCTCATAGTATATTGAGTATAATGGTTTTTTTATAAAATAAAGTAATCAAAATAGTTTATGGGGGTTTGAGAAGTAAAATAAAAGAATAGAACTTTATGGAAGACGTTACCTTAAAATCAGGTAACTCTTTTTGATTTGAACCAAAAGAATTTATTGAAGTTACTTCTATCTAAAATAATTATTATAGGTGGAAGAGAGGGATCCTGAGATCTTATTTTTCTAGAGTTTGGATGATCTAAGAGGCTTTATAGGTGTAAGTAATGGGTTAGGGGTGATATATTTTTATAAGGGGGAAGAGGGGCTCTTTAGGAAAGTGTAAAAATATTATTTTATTATATAATTATTTTTGGTTTATAATGGTCCAAAACTTATTAAAGTAGAAGATAAGATGAATCTTGTTAGAAATAAAATCATTCAATAATAATTGGACAGGTTTTGGATATATTTTTAATTTTTATAATCTTATTTATTTAAATCATTCATTAATGATGTAAACACTGCATCATTATTGTGTCATAAATAATTTTATTTATTTGATTTCTAAAAATTATAAAGAAACCCATGATTTTTGAAATATTTTTAGATTTAAAATTAATATTTATAGTCAAAGAGATAACTTATATAAAACCATATAAAAATTTATTTACTAAAATATATATTTTTATGTCTTTTTTGTCTTTACTTTAAATTAATTAATATAAAGTGTCATTATCACTCTTAAGTGGCTTCATGGGGTCCAAAAATCGAAACAAGGATTCCCATGGTCTTAAATGTATAAACCAATAGTATTAGGACAAATGTTAGGGTAATTTAATATTATTATAATATTATTTTTACCTTGAATTACCCTATCTACCTTTAACTACGGTAAATAAAAGTCAAAAGTTACTATTTTCCAAAAATTATTTTCATCTAATTGAAAAATTTTTTACTTACTAATAAAAACCATGTATGTTATATTTTTGAAATTTAATTCATAGAAGCGGTAAAAATTCATTCATATGAAGAATTCGGTTTTTTAACTACTATTCAGTGTTTTCACTATTCATCAAAATTTGATGTTTTTCAGAAAAATACCAAAAAATAAGCCTAAGATATATTTGATATTATGAATTAAAAAATTATTATATTTTACCAAATTCAAAACATATAATTTTCATTAATTAATTTAAAATTAATTCCCGTTGTCAGAACAAAAAACGTGTTTCTAAGAAAGAATAACTATTAAATGATTGGCACTTATTTATGTCCAATTTCAAAGTGAAATTACTTAAAATGACAAAAATTGGATTAAATGGTAAAAATATAATCTAATTACACTTTAAAACCAATTAAAAATATTATCTAACCATATAAAGAAATTATATTAAAAGGCAATTTTGAATTAAAATACAGTATTTCTCACTATTCATTAAAAAATAAACATCATAAAAAAATACCAAAATTTCATCCAAAGTAAATTTTGATATCTCTATACTAAAGAAGAATTTTATTTTGTAAAATTGAATATATAAAAGTATCAAATATTGGATTTAATAAGGGTTCTCCATTAAAAGGTGGTAAAATTTCATTTTTTTTGAAAGATACTTCTTTTATCTAAAAAAATGAATTTTTTCTTATAATATTTCTAAGAAACACATAATAATGAAGTTAAAATTATATGGAGTATGTAAAATTAAAAATCCAGTTAATACTATTTATAACTGCTTTTTGAACGGCTAGTTTGGTAAGTCGTAGTGGGCTCGAACTTGGTGTTGTGTGTGGTGCAAGATATTGAATTACTTTAAAGAGATAATGTAATATAAAATCTTGTGGAGTTACGAAACATGTGGACATGACTTTATTATCAAGCCGAGGCTCTGGGGAAATTTGATAAATTATGATTAGTGAATTCTCCTTTGTGATTTAAAAGTGTGTAACCCCTTATACTTTGTGTTAGGCTCCCGATGCAACTAGACCTAGTTTAGTTGGTTGGTAGACTCTAGAAAAATTAATTGATAAAATGGTTATTTGATAATTTCTTAAATGTGCAATATATATTTTATTCATTGCTTTGTTTATTTGTTGCACTTTATTTATCTGCATATAGTGTTGTACTGACTGGTTATTTCTTTAGACTCCATTGGTGTTGGCCTATCGAGTTGTACTCACCCTTCTTGGGCCAACATGACCCTTGGGTACCCGAGCTGAAGCTACTTTTCTCTGTTTGAGGTTCAAGACAAGGGTCTGATGTTTGGTTTATGCATTGGTTATTGGGTTGGAGCATGGTATTTTAGGACTGGGTTCAGACATAGGACCATGTTTGTGATCTTTTATGGTTATGGAACTAGAAATTTTATTTGTATGACTTCCTGACATATAGTGTATTCATCATATTGTTATTGCATGTACTACTTGGTTACTTGTTGGAATTTGTCATATGATGTCCATTTATTTGTTCCTTCTATTTATTATATATGTTGATATTATTTACGTTGTGGTATTACACTAAAAAGTGGGTATAGTCTCCCTAATGTTTCTACATAGACCCGCACTGCTAGTCAGCAGCCTCTGGCTTGCCGGGAGGCATGCATGAGGTCATGTGATGACCCAGCTTTGGGAACCAGATATAGTGGCCATAGGGTTGGGGATGTTACAAAGTGGTATCAGAGCATGTCTTTTGTCTTACTATTTGGGGTATGGTAGACAAGAGACTAGGATTTATTGGGGCTTGGTAATGATCTTGTTCCTGGGTCCCTACAACCCCACACATGAAGGAAAAATCCAAGTTTCCAGGGGTGGGGATTGATGTTCGATTTTGTTCTTTTATAGTTTATTGTTATTTCTACCTCGAGTGGTACACTTGGATGTGATGTTACTAATTTATGAGGGTTTATCTCTTGGCCTAGAATGGAAATATATGGCATGTGATTTCATGCATCATGTTAGGCACATCAGATTGATAGGTCATATGTATGTTGCAGGTGATTTGTAGTTGTTTTGGATTCATGCGTTGGTAGTGTAATTTTTAGCCTTTATTTTATTCCTTTTGATATTCCTTTAAGTAATTTTTTAATGAAATACAATTTAAAAAATTAATTTGAATGAAGCTTGTATTTTTAAAATATTAGGTTAATAAAAAGAGGGCTTGAAAGTGTAAATCCTTAGGGTTTTGAAAATGGAAAGTTTTTAAATGATAAACCTTGGGTTTTAATTGGTAAAGTTTAATTAAGAAGGGAAATGATAAATGATGGAACCTATAGGGACCCTCGAAATGGGTACCACTTGTTTTGTGATTGGAACCTGTGTACGGGTGATTTGGGCAGTTAAAGTTCCCTAGTTTGAAACCTTAGTTGTGGGTTGTGAGATTTTGTTGGGACTTCATGTAGTAATAGAAGTTTGTTCCTTATTGTACCCACAATAGGGCTATGGCCCTTAGGCTATGAGGTATTTTGTAGTCTTGTGGGTGTGGAAATAATTGTGGATTGTAATCATGCAAGTTTTCTTTTGGGTCCTAGAGTGGGTGTTTTGATCATTGTGCCAACATATGCGTGTGGGTATCATTAGTGTGAACCCTCGAGGAAATTGTTACTTGGGTGCATTATACATGGTGCTTTTTGGAATGGGGGCCAGAGTAATACCCATGAGTAGCAAGTTGTTTGTGGTTTGACATTTGTGGATTAGAGGGATAGCCAATGGAATTTTATTAATGTGACACCAGTTTAGGGAGTTGGTACCATTTGATCTTTGATGATGACCTATAAGAGAGGTTGGCTGGGGTTAATAGTGCTTTTGGGTGCGTATGACACATAAAAACATTTTGTAATTTAGCAGTGTCAGACAGAGAGTGTTTCCTATTGAGGGTTAGCCTAGAGGGCAGAAGTGGGAAGGTTAATGGTTTTTTAAATGTGACTCGAGTGGTGGTTATGATTTGAATGTTTTGGGAAATCAAGTGTAACCTAAAGGGAGGTTGTACTAGTGTTGAAGGTTCCATTGGATTTGAAGCACAAGTGGTTGCTTTAGAGGAGGGATCAATGCATGTTTGGTGCTGTTGAGTGCAGTAAAAGTGCATGGTTTTTCTATAGTTTCTTTCTTTGGGAGTATATGAGTACTTGTGGTTGGTTATAAGGTCAATTTTGAGAAGAGTGGCAAGGTTGTTAGGATCCTTTCACTACAGATTTGATGGTGTTTAATGTGGTAATCAATGTTGATATTTGGGTGAACAAGACATGGGTGACCAAGGTGTGAATAGACACTTTTGGTATGGAAGTTACAATTGAGGTGGTGGTGGTAATGTGGTTGGTCTTTATTACATTAATGGTTGGTTTGTTGGATGAGAATGTTGAGAATTCCTCAAGTCCAATGAGGCTGATGGACCAGGAGGCATGGTTAGATGAGTGAGTGGGTGTTGGGCCCAGCTTTGGAGATATACGACTCGTGTGATCTAGAGTCGGGTTTAGTGTGTGGTCAGAGGAAAGTGCGATACCTTGATGTATTTTAGGAAGTCTATATGTGGTAATGTGTTGCAAAGGCATGATTCCATTTGGTATGGGTGAAAAAGTGACTCAAGATAAGCACCTATCATAATTTTGTGAGATCCCAGTAGGAAGTCCAGGTTATGCACGGGATAGTTGGGTTATGGATTAGTGTGGTGGTCATTGTTTTATCATGTAAATCATTAGTTTCATGCCAGAATAACTCAAGTGGGGTAATGGTAGTGGTTCCAAAGGGAATGTTGGGTCATGACCTCTTGAAAAAGGGTCATGAAGTCATAGTAAGTTTTGGTTGGAAATACCATTCAAGTTGTAGTGATTGAGTGTTGATGAGATGTTGGCAGGTAAGGAAGCCCAAGACTTTCGAAAGGTTAATGTTTCCCTGTGGTGGGAGGTGACATTGGTGATGGATAGTTCATGGGGTAATTCTTTAATGATTTCTTTGCATACTTTATCTAGTGATGATCATGTCCAATATCTTGACATTGTCCTAGGTATTATTAGAGAGATTTGGATTTACACCTAGCTACCAAAAATGTGTTTTTGTTGGAAATGGATATTCTTGGAGGATACTCCCATGGAGCAGTATATGTGAAGCCATATGGTGGGGAGTACACCATCGACCAGTTATAAGAGAGGTCCTCGGGATAGGACAAATATTAATGAATGCAATGGGTTCCATTATCATAAGCCAAGAATAGGTAGCATTTGATGTTGGTTATGTTATTTCAAGAAAATATGGACATCCAAGTTCATGATTTGAGTTTCATCCTGTGATCGAATCATGATCCATAATGGTTGAGATTACTTGAGAAAAGAGGTGATAATGATACCCCTAATATGGGGAGTGGTATGTAAGTCATGGATATATAGAGAAGAATGTGGAGTGGATATATTGGTATCATAATTCCAATTATAAACATTTAGGGTTCATGTTTGGGTTCCTTTTGGAAAGACAATTGGGCCTCAGATGTGGTGGTAGATCGAGATGAGCGATGGATTTGGGCTTAGGATGGTTTTAGAGGTAATCTGAGTGATTACATCAGAGACGTGTTGGTGGGTGTTGTAGAGTCTGACAATGGTTTGTGGAGTAGAGAATCCTATGACAGTGAAGTTTCATTGGAGTTAATAAATGGAATCTAGAAGGTGCACGTGGATGATGGAGATATGCCTTAAGTGAGAGGGAATCATGTCTAGGTAGGGGGACAACATGCCAATAGTGGAAGTTGGGATACAACAGAGTGAGTCGGCCGGAATATCCCAACTGAGTTGGATTAAAGGGATTGATTATATTGGGATATAATCCACCTTTGGTAAATGTTCGGATGATAAGTATGATTCGTTAAAGGTAATGAGTTTTGAGTAAGAACCAAGTTGTCATATGGATGATGTAAATGTGACAAATCTAGTTAGTTTTGGTGGAAAGGTTGAATGCTAGATTTGGGTGGATTTCTCATGGATGTTTGGGTGAAGTGATTTGGGTAACATGTTGGGTAAGTTGTGAAATTTGATTAGAGGTTCTATTGGTATATTTTATATGGTGGAGGTTCCCTACACCATGTGATGGTGGTGGAGAGAAAAAGTGAATGGTGGGGAGTACTATAGAGGGAAGGTGGTCGGTTGATGATGCGAGCGGTAGTATGTGTTGGATGGGATCATATGAGAATCATCTTGGTGTTTCAGGTTTGGAAATAACCATAGGCTCGGGCTTTGACCAGTTGAGTACCCTAAGGTGATGATTATTCTTAGGTTGTTCTATGAGTTTTTGGATATAGCGTGAGGCCATTAAGACTTGAGTTATAAATCGGTTTAGGTCAAAAAATATAGTTGGAATATAGATGTTCCTTCTATCGATGATAGTATTGGGTTTCCATTAGATCTTTAAAAGAACTAGGTGAGATGGAGCCAAGTGATTTGGGCCATGAATTGTAGAGAGGATCAGATCGAGAATGTTCCTGTTGGCTCTTACAGGGTAATGTAGTGCCTTATTGGTATCCTTTTCTGTGGTGGTTTAAGGGTCTTAACTAGAAATTTTTATTGTGTTTGATGTTAGTGATGATGAGTTTGAGGTAGGTGCATCCTTGAGGTGCATCAGGTTCATGGTTGTGGACTATGGTGGGAGAAGTTTCTTCGGAGTTGGACTGTCTTATTGGTTCAAGTGTGGCGACGACATGGCCTTGTTCAGGAGAAATATTGGGAAATGAAAGTTGATAGGTGGGCCCCATGTCCTGAACCTTTTGTCTTAAATTTTTGGTGATGCATGGGGAGTACGACTCAAGGATGATTCATTATAAGGTGGGGAGGTTATAGGTTCCAGACCATTCTGGGAGGTACGTACTTGTTTAAATTTTGGTAAAAATCCATTTTTATGGTTAATGAAGTGGTTTTTGGGTGTATGGGAAGTTTCTGGGGTGTTCTGGGGGCTTAGGACTCGAAAAGGATAAGAAAAGAGGGCAAAAATTATTTAGTTCATGGTTGGAACGCAATTAATACTGACCATGTGCCTTGCCAGGGGAAGCCATGCGACCAAGACTCCTCTTGGAAAGAGGATGGTTCATGGGATCCACATGGTTTTCCTAACTGTGTGGGTTCACCTAAGAGACTATGCGGCTTATCCCCTCTTGGATAGAAGGAGCTGCATGGTTAGTGCATGGTTTATCCAACTATGCGGCCAAACTGCATGACCCTTAAAAAGTGCTAAATTCTCATTTCCCCCTCCCAGTCTTATTTTTTTCTCCCCCGTTTGACCCCTGTAGCTAGGGTGAAGAATCAGTAGTCCCCTTCTCCTTCATGGGTGATTCTCATTTGATTCTTGGGAGTTTGGAGTGCTCTTTAATGATAATTGAAGCTATGGGTAAGTCTTAGAATCTATTTCCTTCCATTTTCTGGAAGAGTCTTTGTGTGTGGTTTTCTATCCTTATGAATCCCTAAAATATTTTTTTCCACCAGATTCTTGGTTGAGGATTTGATGGTTGTTTGATCTCAAATTAAGGGCTAGGTTTAAGCGACCACTTGTTTATGAGCACGAGTTAGTTGGTCTTAAAGTTTATCCCCATAGTATCATTATTATATATGTTTATGTGGTTGTTATAATGTATTTATATGTGAAATTTTAATTTCCTTAATTATTGAAAGTGATTTGGGCCTTAGATTGAGATGCTAGACCCTTCATGGACCCCGTTGGGTTTGTTGATGATGTGTGACTGAACCTAGGGCTACCCTTAGGGTATGCCAAACCCTTGAAAATGGTTAAATGAGTTGGTAAATGTTGAGATAGGGTAATTATGGAAAATAATGGGTTGTGAATTGTGTTTAGGGTATGTGGGTTTGGTTAATAAGATAACCAGGATGTTTATATGTTGGTTTAGTAAGTAACCATAGGGTTTTTAAATGTTTTAAATGATGTGTTTTGGGTTTTTACCCTACCATGGTTTCAATAAAGGAATTGATGTTTGAAATTGAGTAATGTTTTTAAAGGAGGTGTTTACCACAAATGATTTAAAAATGGGTCCTTATTAATGGATTTCGAATGACTATTTGAAATGGAGGTGTGAACCCTTTCTTTTGAAAATTATTAATGATTGTTTTGAATGGTTGGAAGTGGAAATGAAAGCCTTGGGTCATGTTTTAATTTTTCAAAGAGTAAGAACCATGTTTTAAAGGGTGGATTCAAGATGATTTCAAATGATTATTTGAATTATGTTTTATTCCATGATTTATTTTTAAAGGTCCATTGGGACCATAGAAATTGAAATGATATACGAGTCACTAAAATAGGATCCATGATGATTATGTTGGAATGTTTACATGGTTATGAAATTAAAAAAATGATGAATGTGCTTAATTGATGACATAGCACAAGGGGGTGTTTGGCATAATGGTATATGTGTTAATGGGTTATTCCTTATAAGTGGGATATGTAAAATGATTTATGATTGTAAATGATAAATGATTTTAATGGTCATGGTTTTTTTGGTAAATGTGTTATGGTTAAAGAAGCACATGAAAATGGATCTATTGTAGTTATGGGTATTGGACTTTAGGATCTATGCCCATGGGTTGGGTTAGACTAAGGATCTAAACCCCACCCCTATAATGTATGGGTTAGGGCATTAGATTTGGGATCTATGCCCCTAATTGTTTTATAGTATGAGACTACCTGGACTAAGATTCCAAGGTTATTGTTATGTATTGTTGAGTTGGGATGTCAGACTGAGGCTCTATGCTTTCCAATATATGGTCATGACATGGGTTGGGATGTCAAAATGATGGTCTAAACTTCCCAAACATGTGGAAAGGAATTGATTACCAGACTGAGGTTCCAGGGCACGTTGATAAATTGTGATTATTTAGTACCCCCTTGTGATTTAAAAGGTTGTAACCCCTTATACTATGGATTTGTCTCCTGGTGCATCCATAACTAGTTTTATTGGTTGGTTGACTCTGGAGAACTTAATGGATAAAATGGTTATTTGATAATTTATTAAATGAGAGATATATATTTTATTTGTTTCCTTGTTTATTTGTTGCATTTGATTTATCTTAATAAAATATTTTACTAACTGATTATTTCTTTAGACTTTATTGGTGTTGGCCTACTAAGTTGTACTCACTCCCTGCTTGGGTTTCCATGACACTTGGGTACCTAAGCAGAAGCTACTTGTTTCTATTTTAGGTTTAGGGATGGGGCATGGTGTTTGGTTTATGAATGGGTTACTGGATTGGAGCATGGGATGTCAAGATCTGGTTGGGACATGGGACCATGTTTGGGATCTTTTATGATTCTGTAACGAGACATTTTATTTGTATGAATGCCTGACATGTTGTGTATTCATCATATGGTTAGAGAATGTGCTACTTGGTTACTTGTTGGCATTTGTCGTATGCTATCCATTTATTTGTTCCTACTAGTTATTATATATTTTGATATTATTTCTACTGTGGAATTATTATAAAAAGTGGGTATAATATCCCCAACATTTCTACATATACCATCGCTACTAGTCGGTAGCCTATGGCGTATGAGGAGGCGTGCCTGAGGCCATGTGACAACACGGATCGAGGAACTGAAGTTTGTTCTACAATAACCGATGTTTAAAATTTCACAATAATTAAATTTTGTTTTATCAATTTTAATCATTTAAACTATATTTAGAACTTTAAAATGTGTTAAGATTCTAAAAATGCATTTTGAATAATTTTAGATACATCATACATTAGATCAATGTTCAATTTGTTCGTACATGTCACAAAATAATTAATGTCTATTTTCTTAAGTTTACGTATCAATTAAAGATCATTTAATCAATTTTGATTATTTTATTCACATTTTTATATTAAAAAATAATCATTATTTTGAAAAATATCTTTGATTCATTTTGATCACATCTAATGTCGGGTATATGAGTGATTTATTCTTACAATTCAGGTTAGTATCAAATGAAAATTGGTGCTATTACGTGTTGTATTTTTTTCAACATTGACATGGTGAGTTAGAGAATATATGTTTTATTTATCACTTTTTCAATAATTGATTGAGGTATTGGATTTCCTATTGGAATACACATTGGATTCAAATATTAAGGAACACTTATCATGATATATTTTATGTTTAGTGATAGTTATAGTTATAAATATGGAGGATGTGAAGTATGAATACTAATGGGAGATTGCATGAAGACTGGTGTATCATATTGAGATAACAATATGCTTATCATGGGTATTATTTATGGATTAGTACTAAGGTTATATAAAGGATTTTTGGGGAGTATCCAATAGTTAGAGTTGAAATTTTATGTGATAGAATACTTATCTATGATAAAGATCCAATCACCAACACCACATGATGACTTACCCAAGATAGATGAGCATAAATATAGAACTTTATTAGAAAAAGTACATGATAGAGTTCTAGGACTATGAATATCCTGTTACATTCATATAAGAGTGGTTCTAGATGTTTTTTAAGTTTTTTGATAATTTTTCATAAAAATAAAAGTAAAGGTAGTATTATTGAGAAAAATAATGAAAAAAATCATATAAATGTTGAGTTACAAGATTTAACCAAATTTTTTAAAATTAAGGAACCACACAAAGAAGTATTGTGTGTATAAATTTTTTATGAAGTATAATTTTGATAAGTAAGGGTTTCATAATGTACAATGGGTTGAGATTTTGTCTATAAATACTTGATACATAAAGAGATAAATAGAGAGAGAAATTACTATGTAAGTTTCTAAGAGGTATGAGTACTCGATTTAATCCAAAGGGAAAGTTTCAAAAAAGGATTATACGAACCAATTTGTTCCATGAGTAACTCCTACAAACCACTGAATTTAACCAACATACTATTTGTGCAAACCTTTTCTTTGTATTAATAACATTCTTGTATGAAATTAAATATTTTGAACATGTTCTTAAATATCAATTTATACTGATATAATTATGTAAATAGGAAGTTTTATGAAGTTAACCATTGTATAGAAAGTTAATTTTTACTCACCTAATACATTTTTAAAGGAATAATTTATTCCTTGAAGATGCATTAGATATTTTTAAGGAAATAGAAGCTATTATTATGGGGTATTTCACATGTTTTGTGTAAAATAGTGGTGAATGAAGATCAATGAGAACCCATCCATATATAGTGGAATAAATGTATAGTGAATTCTTACACTAGCCTATGCACCAAAGGGTTATCCTCTACCAATTAGTGATAAAAGAATAGAATAAGGGAGTGGTCCTTGAAGTGAAAGAGTGAACTTGGGTGAGGAGTGGTCATACCAAAAATCATTGTAAAGGGAATGACCCTTGGGAGGTAGTGCACTATACCTAAATCTTATAAGGGAAGTTACTCTTTGAATTAAATTGACCTTGCCTAAATCCACCACCAAAAGTGATTTATTGTATTATAGTACATCAACACATTTCTATTGTGTTATCCTTAAATTATCCCAGTGTGGGTGAACTATGTAAAATTATTATGTTTTTTGTGCATGATTTTTTTACTTTCTACAAGACATAACTTGGTGTGGGTGTATGTGTTAAGAAATCATTGATCAAATCAGATTAAGGAAAATATAATAAATGTATCAATTAGACCATTTTTGAAAGAAGAATATAAGATTGAACCTACTAATAGTGAGTTCAATATCATTTAGGTTAGTGAGTGTTTGATGATTAAATGGTGAAATTAGAAAAAATATTATACCCTAATTCACCCCTCTCATGGAATATATCACTAAAGAATATTTTAGTTCTAAAGAGTGGTATTAGATTCAAAGTTTATCTTTTTGGATTTTTTTGTTCTGAATTAATCTGACTGTTTCTTGTAGTTGAGTTTTTCACTATTTGGATAATCTTCTAGAGACATTGAAAAGATAAAGAATATAATAAATAAGCATAAATCTAAGTAAATTATACAATATGGAAATGTTCTTAGTGAATATGGGATTCATATAAATAAGCCTATAAAATCTAAAAAAGAATGTATGAATGAATATGATTGTACATTTATTAACTCATTCGATGATGCAACAAGATTATCCAAGGAACATATTTACTGAATGATGTTGGATCTATTGATGATGAAGAGATATATAGAAATAAAATGATGAAAACTATACTATTATCAGAGGATCCATTTTAGGGGCTGCAACAGGAAAACATGAAGTCAATAAAGGAGAATGAGTCTCAAGAGATCCATGTTAGAGTGCTAATATGAAAACCTATACGTAATCAACCCATAATTATGAGTTAAATAGAAATAGTTGAAATTTATTACATTTAGAGGATATTTTTGGTTTAGAGTTTTAGATAAATAGTGTAATCTCCTTTCCTAAATAATTATGAATAGTAACCAAACTAGTTCTCCATATGACCTCAGAAATGCCTCCTTATATGCCTGAGGCTGGAAACTAGTAGTAGGGGTCTAATAATGTACTGTGGGGAGACTATACCTCCTATATCAAAGTGCACAGACATAAATAAATAACCCAATATTCATAAAAATTTAGAATCATTAGAGTACACAAATAAATAAACATCCAAAAATAATAATATAAGGTGTGAGAATATACATACAATCATACAAGCTCGACTACCCACTAGTCCATTCATATATATAGAAAGAAATATAAGAAAATAAATGAAAACTGAAATAAAATTGTTGGAGCCTCCACAAAAATCCATAAGCGACACCTCAACATGACTTTAAAATACCATATAAGCTACTCCAACTCAATTATGAAATTTTGGGACTCATACCAACTTGAACCCATAATAAATAAGGTCTACTCAGGTATCCAAGTTTAGTGGAGACCCGAGCAGGGTGGGAGTACAGAACTTAGTAGGGAACCACCAACACGGTCCCATATTATACCATAAATATAGTGATATGTGAATGGGACTTGTTCCGAATAAATAAATAACTATTTAATAATAAATAATATGAACAACCCATAATAATTGTTTCAATCCGATGTTATAATGTCTTTTAGCATGTCATTTGGATTATGCCAACCCATGTACCAATTACCAAATCATTCTCGTTCCTTAGGTCTATGACATTGATTGTCCATACATGATTTTGATAGTGGCATGGTGTCCATGAGAACATCATGATGACCATTCCTCCCAATATAACAAACTTAGGTCTCCCCAACATACATATAAAGTATCACTTACCTCCCCTATGAAAGTTTTCTTATCCCATGAATGGATAATAAGTACTACATACCTAAGGAATGCTCCTATAAATATATATAATAGTATAAAATATCTACCCCACACTCCAAATCTATGGTATCCCCACTAAAATCATCAAAAACTTTCTCTATGAGAGTTTTATTATCCATTAGCAATATGGATCTTCCCAATGAGAGTTTTCTCAACCAGGTATCACAAAAAAAACACCACCCCTTGGTAATTTTCCATAAATTAATAAAAGAATTATCTCAATTGAATTTACTAAATATAATAAAATATCACCACCATGGTTCTTTACCAAACATAATAAAATACCACCCTCAAGGTCATTTACCAAACTGAACAAACACAACCATCAATACGAAATAAATAAAGAGGGTTGGTCGAATGCCCAAATACATTATCCCAATCTAATCCATGTACACCCACCTAGGGTCTAATCACTCAAGGGGTACCCATTTATGTCCCCTGGGTCAACACAAAGGTGGAGGCACCCCACCAAGGGTCCTCAGTCTCAATCAATTTACTCAGGTTATAACACGTCACTTGTAAAACATCACACTTCTTAGTAGAGTCACAACATAACATAACTCCATGGGCCTCCAAGTGAAATTACTATAGAAAACAACCTAAATATATTGCTCATTACCAATATAATAGATCAATTTATACTAGGTTGGTATATTCATTATAAAAAATCAATAATCCAAGTGGCTCCAAGGTGCCTCAAAGGTCCACACCCGTCCTGCTGGGTCCATTGATCACAATTCATGCGAATACCCACCTCTTACTGGTTTCGAAGGCTACTAGGAAAGGGATACTAGGGAAAAAATATCCCATTAAAATTTATGAATAAACCTAAATGGGGTCCCAAAATCAAGGAAATTCCATTTTTATCACAACATTGTCCATTAGTGATTGAGTCCAACAAAGCTAGTTTATAAGACCAAGGTGTCCTTGGAACTTGTCCAAAACATCAAGGCATGAAATTTTAAATTAATCATTTAACTTATATTAAGAAAATTTAATTAAATATTATTAGGATTCAATGCCTTCTATTGAATGAAAACACATCAAACACATATAAATAATATGTATTAATCCATAAGGCAAGCACTGGGGACCACTCATTTTTAGAAGCCATTCATTGTTTAATCTCCAACCCAGAAGCTCTTTACTATTCTCATCCAACTTCATCTTGGATCGATGAACACTTACCATGATTTTAGAACCCAATCCATTTGAATAAACACTAAAACATTAAATATAAAAATTATATTTAATTAAATATGGATGTAATCTAAAAAAAATCACATGGGACTCCCATCGTGTCAGAATTATACATAACAACAATCCAAGGGTCCATCTTACACCCCCTTCACTACATCAGGGAAAATCACCAACAAGAAATTTCAAAACTACCAGTGATTTAATTTAAACCAAAACCATAAATAAATTTATTAGACAACATATCCTATCCGAATCAATGAACAACGATACTCAAACATCATCTTGTAATGTAATATCGATAGGAAGAGTAGAATCCCAATGATAATCATCTAATTCAACCATGATATTATGAAATGTACAAAAAATACCTAAAATTAGAATCCAAAATTAAAGAAAAAAGAAGGATAATTAAGGTATGGACCAACATATGAAAGAACATACATTAGATAGTTCAAATACACCTCTAAAACAACCTTCCTTAAGGGGTATAGAAGGGAAGAAGAAGGGGGGAGAAACCCCCTTGACACACAAGATTAAATAAGGGGGATAAAGGGGATGTCCCCATTAAAATTTCAAGTGTGAAAATAGTAATTTACACCCCTTTTAACCCCATTAGCTAGCTAGTACTGGGCCACCAGCTAGCCAGAGGTTGTAGATTATAGCCCGACTAGCATGAATCCATTTTGAAGCCCTTATACTACTATTAGACACCTTACAACCTCTATTATATGTCCAAAAAACCCCTACTGAGAGGTTCAGACCTTCAAAATTTCATTTTGAATCCCAGTTAAAAAATCTACCCCTATACTAATTGGAAAATTCAATTTCCTCTTGAATTTCATGACCAGTATGTACTCACATACATTACTAACTCACCACTATAACACTTATAATCCTTGAAAAGTCTATGTGGACACCGAATTATATATCTCAACCTAACTTAGTCATACATTCCCATTCAAATGACCATATTCTACCTCTAAATTCCCAATCCACCTCTAATGAAAAAATCCAAAATCATGACACTTAAATCACTAAAGCATAGGCCATAGCTTGAATTACTTATAGAATCATGGAGATTTAACTCCACAAAATCCATCCATCATGATAAGAACATGAGTATTCATGTAAGTAATCATCAAGTGTATGATTCTTCCCACCATAAATCTTAGCACAAAAAATACAATTCCAAATCAAGAAGCCTCCTACTGATGGAATTAATTATCAAAACACTCATATAGAGATACAATAATGACCTCAGAGCAGTTTCCAACTTACTACACCCCATTAATCATGATAACCCTAATAAGATTATGGTATCAACATCATTTAAAAAATTTCAACTAACATGGAAAAGTCACCATTATCCATTCCCAAGCTCCATACACGCTGCCTTTTCTTGAAAATCCAGAACAATATTAAAAAAACACTCTCTGTATCCAATACAACATACCTGATGTAGTTTCCACCATAACACATTAAATTACTCACAAGATCATATGTTGAATCTTATCAGGATTAATTTTCTAAAAAAATATTAATTACTACCTCTGATTCACTATCCAAAGCACTTGATCACACTATATTTAATCCCAGAGGCATCCTATGATCATCCAAACACATCAACCAAATTCTAAACTCGACTCTCGATGTAACTATATGGTCCCAAACTAAATTATTCAAATCTATTACTATGATTTACTATGATAAACAACACACCAACTACCTAATGAATCATCAAATCATATCCATTTAATCCCAAGCCCCTTGAAAATACTCATACTCTATGATATCATATTTTAATTTACACCTAGAATTCACTGATGAATCCAAATGAATTTGAAATCATTTACTCAATGACATCAAAATTCCATAATGACTATCCAGCCACCAATCTCATTCAACCATGATCCTTCAATATGTGGTTCATATCACTTGTTTAAAACTTCACACTTCCCAACATAGGATCATCCTTATAGTATAAATGTTGGTCCTAATTCCCCGATCATTGCAGCCCATACCCCGCCCACCAATGAACATAGAAACTTTCATGGTCAAGCCTTCTCTCAACCAAGTCTCAAGATGAAATATCAAATTTAGTTTCATAAACTCAAACAAAAATAGGTTCATTACCCACAATAATTCTTTCTTTATACTTATCCTTAACATCCACAAAAAAACCATTAAAATAAGGGTTTCAGCCTCAAATGGATATAGGTAAATTAACCACTATAAGGATTTACTTATACTATTACTCATGAATCACCTAAAAAGTCTCTATAATTATACATGGGTTTTCTCCACCCAATCCATGCTCATCAGATCCTCAGGCTACTGGGTCCATTAATGACTCACTGAAATTTATCATCCCTTGGCCCACTCATGGTCATCATCGATCCATAATTCTTTCAGAACCACATAAAACCAACACATACCTTCTAAATATCATTCAAACATAACGAGTACATACCCCGATACCACTTGATCAACAAACCTAAATCACACTCCCATGATTCACACCACATCAAAATTAGGCTTACATTCCCAATTCAATAGTCAACCATGCCTCTTGCATTTCATTTCACACAACCAAAGAATTTTAGATGATCTCATCAAAAAAGGGGATTTACATCTCACCTATTCCAAGGATCATTTCTGAAAATTACTGAAGGAACACCTTCAACATGGTAGCTCCAACTAACCAAGAGAATCTTGGGTACTCCTCTTTAAAATTGGGAACTTCACCTATTCCATGGTTACTCACACAACCAACCTCTAAATGGTGTCATTCTTAATCCATGAGTGTCTACCCATGATATCACCTCATATAAAAATAAATCTATTAATTATAGGTATAAGAAATCAAACAATCCTTCCCTTTGAAACCATCTTTGATACCATGAAACTATAGGCACCTCACATTCCCATGAACTAGCACTAAAAGTTCTTAACACAGCTAATAAAACGAAGGCATCACTATGCATATGTCGTATACCAAGACATACCCCACATGCATCAATCTCATACCCAAAGCACCTATCTATATTTCTCATCTTTAAGACACTAGTAAAATTGGGCCAAAACCTCTCATGGGATACGCTCAAACCACAATATACATTGAACCACTAAGGTCTAATCCAATACTAAATTTTTCTGGGTCACCCACTGAGTCCAACAAGTCAAGTCTCAGAAAAAAAACTCACGAGATGTCATCCATGCACCCATCTCAAATATCACATAACATATAACAAGACAACCATCCAATCTAGGGTGTCATACAAATCAAGACATCTAAAAATCCCAAAATACCAAAACTAGGGTAATCAAACAATGACATAATCCTATAATATTAATATTTAGCACCCAAAACCATAGGGTTTGTTTATATATAATTCCATTCCATGCTATATGGTAAAACAACACATAGTTTGTTTCTTAAACATTAAATAACTGATACCCAATAAAAAAACCCACAAGGGGCTCATCATTAGGAATACAATGTTGTGCATTCCCACTAGCCCCACCGCATGCCCCGTGCAACAATGTAGAGTACTATAATCCTCTTCATCAAGCATCTCATCATAGATCCACTCGACCTTCCATAAAAAAGAAATACATATACAAGTCGGCCCAATTGAGTATAATTCCACTAAGTAATTATATGAGAAAACATCGTATGATTAGTTATTAAAACTTTAAATAAAATATCCTTTCATTAGTGATATAAATCACACACATGCTATTATACATTCCATTTGGATCCCATATCCCTAATCATGATGTATGAGATACCTCTTTCCTCTACAGGCCAAGATACAAAAGTCTAGTAAGAAAATTATTAATCTCAAACACTATGTGTGTCACATGAGGTGAAAATTATACAAATTTAACATAGTAAATCTAGATAATCAATCCCATTCCTAGAAAACTGAACTTCTTACAAGAACAGGTGTTCATGACGCATCAGGATAGTATCCATTACAGGCTCCGACATATCTGTACATTCCCTGTCTACCTATCTAAAATAATAAAACAGATATAAAGCTCTGATACCACTTTGTAACATCCCACCTCAACTCACTATGTACAATAGCTTGACTGATTCACCAAAAGACCTCAAGCATGCCTCCCCATAATCCAGAGGCTACTGAGTAGAAGCAGGGGTCTGAGATAGTATCATGGGGAGACTAAACCCCCTATATTAGAGTGTAAAATCATAAATAAATAACCTAACCATCATACACATCTCAGAATAATTATATTATATAGATAAATAAATATCCAATTGTAATAATATAAGGTGTGGGAATATATATACAAACATACAAGCTTGATCACCCACAATACCAATAACATATAAAGAAGGAAATAAAATAAAATAAATAAAAACCAAAATAAAAGTTTTGGAGGCTACACTATAATCCATTAACCTTTCCTCATCCTGACCTTTGAATCCCATCCAAGATACTCTATCTTGATTATTAAATCCGGGACCTCATCCCAAATGAACTTGTAATAAGTGAGGGTTTCTCAGGCACCCAAGTGCAGTGGCGACCCAAGAAGGGTGTGAGTATATAACTCGGTAGAGCACCACCAATGCTGTTACATACTATAAAAACAATGTAGTGATATGTTCTAGTGATATGATTTAAAAAAAATAAAAAACTACTGAATAATAAACAAAATAAATAACCCATAATACCTACTTTGACCTAATGTCTAAATGTATCTTATCACATCACATGGAGTGTGCCAACCCATGTATCAAATACCAAACCATTTTAAATGCTTAGGCCCATGACCTCGATCGGCCCTACTTTATTTATCTAATGCTGGGTTGTATCTGAGTACATCATGAGGAACACACCTCCCAATATAACAAGTCTAAGTCTTCTCAGTATATATAACAAGTATTACAAACCTTCCCTATGTGAATTTTCTTATCCCAAGCTTAAGTATCATAGTCCTGGAGAATTATCCTAAAAGATCCATCCCAGTATAATGGATCAACCATAGGATCTAAATCCATGGAAACCTCACTAATAGTATCATAGTCCTCCCCTAAGAGAGTTTTCTCAGCTAGTAATAACATGGGCCTCCCTTGTGGGATTTTCTCATCCAGGTATCACATAATAAAATACCTCCCATAGGTAGTTTTCCATACATAAATAAAATACCACCCTTAATGGAGTTTTCTAAATATAATAAAATACCTTCCCCAAGAATGTTTACCAAACCTAATAAAAGACCACCCCAAGGGTGTTTACCAAACTGAAAAAACACAACTATCATTAAGAAATAAATAAATTGGTTCAGTTGAATTCCCAAACACAATTTAAAAACCAGATCTACATACACCACCAAAGGTATAATAACTAAAGGGGAACCCATTAGGGTACCTTGGGTTAACACATAGGCATAGTCACCCAACCAAAGGTCCTCTACCATAAGAAATCCACACAGGTTATAACATGTCACTCAGAGGAATTCATGCTTCTAAGTAGATTCATAAAATATACGACCTCATGGGACAACAAAATTAATTCATACAAGTAACAACCTAAATTGATGGATCATGGCCCATCTCATAACTCATGCCATATAATGTTTTTCTACTCACCCAGACTAACTTAATAATCTAAGTGGTTCTAAAGTATCTCAAAGGTCCTCACCCGACCTACTTGGGCTATTCATTTCAAGTCATGAAAAACCCCACCTCTTAAAGGTGTCCAAGTATCTTATAAAAGGGATAAAAGGTCACAAATATCCCATTACAATTTAGGAATTCCCCTCAATGGGATTCCAATGTCAAGATAATTCCATTTTTATCATGGACTTGGAACTTGTCCAAAAAATTAAAGCATGAAATTTTCAATTAAACATTTAACATAGATTAATTTTTTTATTAATTAGTCTTAGGATTCAATGCATTTTATGGCATGAAAACACATCACACACACATAATTAACAAGAATTATGACATAGGTTAAGCACTAAGGGCCACCTAAATTTTTAGAATCCATTACCTATAATCTCCAACTCAATAACACTCACCTAGGCTCAACCATGATATTATCCTATAAACAACCACTTCCCATGCTTCCAAGAATATAATCCATTCCATAAAACACTAAAAAATTAATAATATCCAATTATAATCAATCAATCAATTAATTAAATATCTATATAATCTATGAAAACTCACTGAGCACTCTCGACGCATCAGAATTACACCTAACTACACTCCAAGGGTCTGTCTCATGCCCTCGGCCCTATGATAGGAAAAAACACCAACACACAACATAAAAAATTCAAGTGATTTAATTTAATTTAAATAAAAACCATTAATAAATTCACCATAAAACTTACCTTGGTCTAATAAAAAAATGGTGGTACATAGACGTCATCTCAGGACATCCCATTGATAGGTAGTGTAGATGTATCACGAGAATCATACAATTTGATTATTCACTAGTGGAATTGGAACCAAACACCTAAACTTGGAAATAGAAATTAAGGACTAATGAAGGGGAATGAAGTTAGAGACCAACATAGGTAAGAACATACCTTAGATCATTAAAAAATACCTCTAAAACAACCCCCCATTGAAGGGGATATATTTAGAGAATAAGGGGGGAGAATCCCCTAGACATGTGATAGAAAATAAGGGGAAAAGGGGGATAAAAAACTTAAAAGTTTTATGGGGAAAATATAGTAATTCACCCATCCTTTAACCCCACTCTATAGTTGGTATGGGAAATTGACTAGCCAATGACACCTGTAGTGACACCAGTCCACTACTAGCCCCACCAGCTAGCCGATCACTCTATATTGGCTAGCCAATGGCTAAATACTGTATCCCAACTCCCTTATAAAGACCTCATTCTATGACCAACCACTTTATAACCTCTATTCCATATCCAAATCATAATTTTTATAGGTTTAATCCTTTAAAATTTAATTCCTAATATCAGTTAAAAAACCTGCCCCTCCACTAATTGGAAAATTAAAATTCTTCTTGAATTTAATGTCCCATATGTACATAGAGGCTATGAAATTAATAAATACATTACATATCAAAGTGTGAATTTCCACACAATGTATATTTCCCCCTAAAAAATAGGTTCTTATTTTAATACTATTATTTCATTCATCACACTTTTTTTTTCATTCAATATGTGTCACCATTGAACTTTATATAATCCATACACATCCAAAATCCATGGGTAAAAGATTTATTAATGTGGGATGAGCACAAAAAAGATCAGTAAGGGATATAAAAATAAAAGTAACATGTTAATACATTTGAAATTTATGAAAACCATAAGAAAATTTTCATTTTTACATAATAAACTTTGATATCAAAATAATAATTTTATTACTCATGGAATCAACTTCAAAGCCCAATATTTTCATAAAATATTTTTTTAATCAAGTATAAAGGCATAATTATAATTATGAGGGTTATATGAGAAAACATGAGAACTCATGAAAAACTTTTCCTTGAAAAATAAACCTTTCACCTTCAAAATATTATAAAATGTCCTTTAATATTGAGTTCATTTTCTTTTCTTTTGAAATAATTTTTTTATAAAAATAAATTTTCAAGAATAAAAAAACCATGTAGGTATATTGGGAAATTATCCTTACAATCACCCAGAACCCTTATAATGGAATAACCTTAATGGTTAATTCCAACATATCTCTTATGAGTAAATTATTTCCTGTTAACTCTGTCATCATTATCCATTGCATTGAAGAGCTATATCAGGCTCAACTGTCATCATATAAAATGTCTAAGAACCTTATCATGAGATAAACACATAAATTTTTTCATTTTCTATAATAAAACTAACAACATTTGGGGTTAGATCCCATAAGAAAAACTACTTTCAGTTATCTCATAAAATTAGTAGAAATATGTTTTTCTTTTGAATAAATTAAAAAATTAAATAAATGCTAGAACAAAAATAATAGGATATTTAAAAAAACATAAAAAATTACAGATTAATATTGATAATGAATAATGACTAAGAATAATGGAAAATTTTTTCTTGTGGTAAACGTTAAAAAACATTATTTTGTGCTTCTATAAAAAGAATAGAAGGTGACCCGTAAAAAATAAATTAAAAATATTATATTTTAAAACATTGTAAAGAAATTCAAAAGTAGCTCAAAAATAACTTTAAAAATATTTTAAGTATAAATAAGAACATTATTGAAACATTTTAAATAATATGGATCTAGATGAAAAATATTCTGATTGGAGAACTTTAAAACAAGGGTGTCCTGAATCGTTTCACACATTCTCTAACTACTAAATAATAAAATATATTAAAATTTTAATTTCTTAATAAAATTATTTAAATTTAATTCCATTATCATTATTCATTTTATTTAATTTATTATCATGTTATATTTAGTTACTAAATCAGTTAAGTTTACATTGGATGTTTTGAGGTCTTTTAGTCCTTAATGTTTAAAATAACTACGTTGTGTTAACCATGGTCAAATGGGTCATTTTTCCATAATATACAAAATCCTAAAAATTTTATAATTATTATTTTTATACATTAAATATAATTTTATAACCATACATTAAAGGAGTTCATAAAAAAGGAATCACATCATTTTGTGGAGATGATAGTCTGTATATACACATGAACGATGTTTTTATTTGTCTAATGGATGAAAAGGAAATAAAGTAGATAAAATTTTACCTTTAAATAATCATAATAATATTTAAAAGATAATATTTATTCATTAATCTATCCTTTTGACCATACATGTGAGATGGTAATGAAAATCAAATCATATCGCTTCATGGAGGTGGTAGTCCACACGTATGCACGAGTGATGTTATCATTTCCCAAAAGATGAGAGGTTAACAAGGTATATAATTTCTTATATTTATAGAATCATAATTATTTTATAAATATATAATATATATCCATTAAATATATATTTATAACCAACTTCATGAGGTGGTGATGAAAAATGAAACACATCACTTCATGGAGGTGGTAGTCCACACATACGCACAAGTGATGTTTTCATTTCCCATAGAATGAAAAAATGGTAGAAAATATTAATTACATCACTATGATAATATTAAATATAGTAAAGATAATAATTAAATTATTTTATGAAGTTCAGAATATATTTTAAAGAGGAATATGATGAAATAAACTTTAAATAATTTGGTTAAGACTTATACCTCCTCCTTGGATATATTCCTTTGGTGTACACCTTAAGCATCCTAATATTACTCTTTTGGTGTGCCAAAGACCTATAGGATTTGTCTATGAGATATAGGGATAAATTTTTATAGATATAGGTATATATAAATGGCTCAATATTTTTGAATAAAAGAAGATATGAAGGTCCATTTTATAAGTGAGGTGAGTGGAAAGCTTGTAAATAATTGAAGCATTATTATATAATATATGTCCTACTCAAGTAAAGTGGTTGTAAATTACTATAGTTTTTGATATGATAAGTTTAAATTAAAAATTGAACCAAATAATAAAATTTATTCAATTTTTATGGTAAATTACACCTTATATCATTGCTTAACCCCCTCGTTAACCCTTTTTACCCTTATCATAGTGATAAATTTTTACCATGGTTACCATTCATGATGAACAAAAACGAAATTAAAATAATTTCTAAATTAGAATATGATGATCCCAAATATGGAATATATTTTAAAATATTAAATTTTCATAAGTGGTAAAAATTACATTTAATATAATTTCACAAAACGTAAAGAAAAACCGTTTTTAGAAAAAAGCCCTTTTTTAAGCATAAAAATAATTTCCTATTAAGATAAAGTATATTGATAATTACCATGAAATTAGTTGAATTATGTTTCATAAAATGAAACTTATTTTTCTTTTAAATCATAAAAAAACTAAATGCAACCTTGTGAATACTTGATTAAAAAGAAGAACCAAGAATAGTTTTTATTTGAATAACAACATTACTTAGATTACCAAAATATCAGACATATATTTATAAGTTCAAAATTTAATTTTTAAATGAATTATATACATTATTAAATATAATTTTTTTAAAAAAAGGTTTCATAAACATTTATGTCATTCTTATATCATGATAATGTTATAAAAGTGACAATTTCTGAAAAATCAGTATTTTCATTATTCACTAAAAAATCAATCATTTTTGAAAAATATAAAAAATGAATAATAAGTTATTTATGATATGATGAATTAAAAAATTAAGTTTATATAATCAAATTAAAATTATAAAATTTATAAAATTAAATTTTAAATAAAAATAAAAAATATAAAGAAAACTCACTTTTATAGAAAAACAATATTTTTAATATTTAAAAGTTCTTAACATTATGTGATTTATTTTTTATATTTAAAAATTGAGTACTTATTTCATATAAAAAAAATAAGTTTGTATTAGGAAAAATGCTCTACATATATTTAATAATGTAGTTATTTCTATTCATATCAGCCAATCTAACAACTATGTTATAATAATCATATTTAAAAAATAATATTTCTATAGTATATTTTTGTTCATTTAACCTTAGTGCTGTGTGTGGTATATGATATCAAACATAGTATTAATTTAAAGTAATAAAAACTAAAATATTCAGGTGTTACAACTAAATATTGAGTTTGAAAAATTAAAGATCATGAATAAAGGCCGATTGAAGTGGCTACTGATCTAAATGAAAATAATGATTCTTAAACTAAGGAATTAAAGGATATTTCTTCAAAAGTGAAGAATATTAGAGCCAGTTATAAGGAGAAGGTAATACAATCAAATAAAATTCAAAAAATAAAGGCTAAGTAGGATGATATATATGAACACATATAAAAATTTGTTAAGGAGAATCAAAGGCTGAAGAAAGTGGAGGTTTCCTTGAATGATGATGATATGAAAATGTGTGAAAAAATAATGGTAAAATGTTGTTATAAATCAACCTAGTCTAACCCTGTTATGAGCAATCTATCCAGTCCATAATATGTTCTGAGTGGTGTTACTGATCCCTATAGGATGGTAATATGTTCTGGGGAATCAAGATACAATTAATGAGAATTATTTCACCCAGATAATCAACATTAAACAAGTAATGGAATTCTCCTGAAATTCTAGCATCATGAACCCATACATTTGACACCCATACATAAACAAAATAATAAATCTCAAATGGAAATAAACTAAATAAATACAACAATAATAAACATACATCTAAAAATAAATAAAATAGAGTAGAAATAGATCCAAAAGTACAATAGGTATAGTGACCCTATCCCTTTCCATATATTATTACATAATTAACCAACAATTAAAATCCAATAATTTTAAAGTATAATGTCTTTATAATATTAGGTACATAATTAAACCTAATTAAAATAGGAATAAAAACATATTTTATTTAATATTTATAATGAGATCATAAATTACATTGATGACTTACATCTACATAGGATAACCTGGGGAATACATGAACAAAGGGATTAGATAAAGTACCCATTAAGGGAGTAAGCATATGAATACAACATATAACATGGGTTAGAAGTCATAAAACGATGACATAAAATTCCTGGAACATGAATAAAACTAAGGAATAATAACATGTATAACATAAGAACTTATAATCATGGCATCATAGGAATGTGGAAATAATATAAAGCATGATATAAACATGATTCAAGGCTAACTAACAAGATTATAAAACATGGTGGACAAAGTACCATAAAGGAATCAAGTTCAATCCCTGTCTCAACATGAAATCTAATGAGACTAAAAATTACCCAATGAATTGGAGTTCTATCTAGTTGCAACCATCATAACATGTTCATAAATATTTGTTACATGTAAAGAATAAACATAAGTGTTACCCATGGAAAGAAATGAGTATCATAATCATGTCACAAGGAATAACAAATGAGCATATAAAAAATGTTTCCATGAAATAATAGATTAAAAACATACATGGAAATTAATAAGGGAAAATATTATTTGATCATGACAATTTATATGAAATTTATGTAGAAACATGTAAAAGGAGTGTTTAAAAAACTTTAGAAATGAAATATTTTAGTGCCATTTAAGGAAAATATTAAATAGAATTTAAAGCGGAAAATGCATATTTGTTTTCATAAAACCATAAATTAACTAAGATATTTTTTCATAATAAAATGAGTTATTTTAGAAAAATAATTTTGGATTAAAAAATATTATGGGGTGCACTTTGAAGCGGGTAAGAAATCAGGAAGTTCCCCTGAATGAGGCTTTATTATCGGGAATAATTGAAAATGGAACCTTTATAAAACTTTTATTACCCCATAAAAGAGAGATGATATGATCTGGATACATAAATTTGGAATATATACACAGAATTTATAATAAGTATATAAAAATAAATAATCTTTACATTAGGTTAAAGAGTGATAAAGCATAGCCCGAAGGAAAAAAAATGGAGGTTCAGAAAGAATCTCTTACCTTATGACCGAAACAGTTCTGCACTTGGTGTTAATGTCCTGGATAATAAAATTAAATCCATAAATTAATTAATTTAGAACATTTTATACATGTAATTGATTTAATATAATTTTATTAAGTTCATTTATATCATTTTTAATGAGTTATATTGTTCAATTTCATCATTCGAGAGTGCTAATTTTCTTAGTTTTTAGGATCGATTCGCTTGTATAAGAGCATGGAAGTTTATTTAAAATGGAAATAGAAATAAAAAATTAAAGTTATAAGTTACTAATGAAAATACACATGTTTAAATTGTTATATAATTCATTTGGTTATTTTTGAGTGAGGATGAATCATTATATAAGATGTTAGAGATAACTGTTTGGATTATTTTGGATGGTTTTTTCTCACAAAGAACTTGTTTTGTTTTATTATTTAACATCATGTGTATATAATGATTTTATAAAATTACATAGGCTCTAATAAATATATTATATTTTTTAACTATAAAAATGGTTTTATGACCAACCTTTAAGTTGTTAATGGAAAATGAAAATTTATCGTCCATGAAGGCGATAAGTTAACACCTCACGAACAACATTTCCATTTTTAGAATAAAAGAGAGAGAAGAGGGGTTTAATAATGGATTATTCCATTAGAAAAATAAATTTCTTGTATATGTGAGGTTATATAGTTATCATACCATTTTTATGAGGGGAGTTGAGGAGATAATAAGAAAATAACTTGAAATGAAATTAAAAGAAAAGAAAGATGAATTTACCTATTGAGTTTCTCCTCATTAAAAACCTCATTAGGGAAAAGGTTTTGGTATTTTGATGAGACCAAGAGATCATGGACTTGGGGGATGGGATTGGTAAGAGTATTGGGTAGAATTTGGAAGTGTCTCAAATCTTAGAAGGTGTGAGTTGAAGAGGTGGTGAGGGGCTATATTTATAGTGGAGGAGAAGAGTGTTTTCTCATATTTTAATCATTAGTTTATTATTTTGGCTTAGTACTATGAATAGTTTGAGTATTATCACCAAATATTTCATAATAATGAAGTAAAGTTTAATATTATGGTTCTTACATCAAAGACGATCCAATTAATAGTGTATTTAACTTATAATATATAAATATCGTATATTATTGTATTTTACTATTCACAAAATTCCAATATTTTAGAAAATCCCAAAAATTCACCCTAAATATTTTTTGACATGTATAATTAAAAAATGAACTCCATTTTATGAAAATAATTTTCTGAATATGATAAATTTAATTTTTAATTAAAATAATCATTTACTCCAAAAAAATTTGTTTTTTAAATTTTACCAGATTTTGTAACACTTTGAAAAATTAAATACGGTCTCATAAAATTATCTTAAAATCATAAGATAATAAAATGTGAATTTATGAATATGTTTTATGAAAATAAATTTTCTTTTAAATTATTAAATTAATCATAAAATTGTAATTAGATATTTATGAACTATAAAAATACCAACACTTAGTTAATAATTTTTAAAACATTTAATTAATTATAATATGATATAATTATATCACACTTTCATTTATAAGATGCCTAAATTTTATTTATACTTTTTTGGGTGAGTTTATTATTCTTTTGGCCATTTTACTTTTTATAAGGTTCATATTAATATTCCTAAGGTCATGTTACTATTTCATTGGTATAGGTTCTTTAGCTTCTATAAATACCTCTTATTTAATTCATTATTCATTTTTAAAATTTATATTGTATTTTATATGTGATTTTATGTGATTTATACTATTATAAGAAGGGAATTTCCATTGATATAATTCAGGGTCGTTACATTCTTCCCACCTTATGAAACTTTTCTCTCAAAATTTCATTTTATAAACTATGATGAAAATAAGTGACAATGCTTATCCTTCATCGCCTCCTCTGGTTCCCATGTCACCTCTTCATACTTATGGCTCTACTATAGTTCTTTGACTAGGTGATGGTATTGTTGTGTATAAATTTATATCTTTGGTCCAAGATCTTCATTGGATGATCCTCATAATAGAGATCATTCTCCAAGTATACCACCTATGAATTAAGTACATGTGAAGGATTCAGTATGTACTTCCTCAAGAGGGATATGTGGAATACATCGTGTACTTGATAAATGATAGGTGGAAGTGCTAGGAGATAGGCCACAAATTCGACATGACCAAGGATCTCAAAGGGGCTGATGTAACTATGATTTAACTTTCCTTTCTTCTCAAATCTCATGATCCTCTTCCCTGTAGATATGTAGAGGAATACCATGTCTCCAACCTTAAACTCAACGTCCTGTTGATAGTTGTTTTCATAGCTCTTTTGTCAACTTTGGGATTTCTTGATGTGTTGCTGAATGATTTTCAACTTTTCTATCATTTCTTAAACCATTTCTCATCCTAGTAGCTAAGGTTCACTAACCTCATCCCAGAATGAAAGTGTTCTACATATTTTTCCATAAATGGATTCATATGAATCCATTTGGATGCTCGAGTGGAAACTATTTTTTTAAGAGAACTCGAACAAAGGAAGATGTTAGTCCCATACTTATTTTAAGTACTTAAAACATTCTATAAACATGTCTTCTAGTGTCTAAATAGTTCTCTTAGGTTATCCATCAGTTTGAGGATGATAGGCCATACTGAAGCTCAACTTAGTGCTCTAGAGAATGTTGGAGACTTTTCTAGAACTTCTAGGAGAATGTTGGATCTCAATCAGATACAATCGATAGTGGTACCCCATGTAGCGTTACCAATTCTCTGATATATATCTATACAGGTTGATCCAGTGATAAATCCTCTTAATTTATGATAAAGTGATCTATCTTTGTAAGATGATTCATAATAACCCATATATAATTGTTTCCTCTAGATTTCTTTAGAATTCTAGCAACAAAGTCCATGGTGATGTTCTCCCACTTCCATGTTGGTATGGGTAGTGGTCGTATCATGCCCTTATTTTTCCTTTATGAATTTACTTTATGACATACTCAGAACTTTGATGTATACTCAACAATCTCCTTATTCATATTTTCCCACCAATAGTTCTATCAGAGATCTCGATACATATCTATGTTCCCTGGGTGAATAGAGAAGGTTGAGCAATGTGCATCATTTAGATTATCCTTATTTATCTCTATATTGGATGGTACACATAGTATTAACACAAATATTATGACTCCATCCTCATTGATCTTGAACTTGAAGTATTTCCCATTTCTGATAACTACCACCCTTTTCTAAATTTCCACATCATTTCCTTGATCATCCTTTATTTTCTCCATAAGGGATAGTTTAGAAATCATTTGAGAAATTATTGATGATGTTACTTACTTAACAATTACCATGTCAATCCTTTATAGGTATAAAATTGTTGGATCCTTCTCAATTATCATAATTGATAAATATAAAGGATCATTTCTACTTAGAGAATATGCTACCTTATTTTCTTTACCAAGATGGTAGTGGATTGAGCAGTCATAATCCTTGATGAGAACTAACTGTATTCACTGGATCATTTTAATATCCTTCCATGTGAATATATAATTGAGACTCTTGTAATCAATATATATATATCACACTTCTCACCATAGAGATAATGCTGCCAGATTTTCAACCCAAATATCACAACTGCCAACTTCATATCATGTGTGGGACAATTTTACTCATGAATTTTAAAATTCCTTAAGGCATAGGCTATAAATTTATCATTTTAAATTAATACACAACCTAATCCCTTCTTTTAATCAATACTGTACACCACAAAGAGTTCCACAACTTTTAGAAGTGTGAGTACTGATGTAGTGATAAGTGTCTTCTTCAAAACTTTGAAGTAGTCTTCACATTCACTAGTCTGGAATTTTTTTTCTCCCTTCTGGTTCAATTTAGTTAGTGGGTTAAATAATCATTAGAAGTTATTCACAAATCTCTAGTAATACCCAACTAGACTACGGAAACTATGGATATCTATTACAGATGTTGTCCTAGGCCACTCTTCGATTGCCTTTGTCTTGGAGGGGTCCAAAAAATATCCCTTTTTTAGTGATTACAGGCCCCAAGAATGATACTTCCTCCACCAAAAACTCACATTTTCTATACTTTACATTAAGTTTCCCCCTTCACAAAGTCTTTAGCAGAGTATTAAAATGCTCATTATGTTCTTTTTTGATCTTGGAGTATATCAAAATATCCTTGATAAAGACTACCAAATTTTTTTCAAGGTAATATCCAAAGTCTCAATTCATTAAGTCAATGAAAATTTATGGAGCATTAGTGAATCTGAAGGGCATAAATCTGAACTCATAGTGTCCATACCTCTTTCTAAAGGAATTATTGAGAATATCTTCCTTCCTCAACTTTAATTGGTGATATCCCGACCGAAGGCCCACCTTAGAGAAATAACTGGCCCCACATAGCTGATCAAAAAAGTCATCTATCTGTGACAGGTGATACTTTTTCTTTATTATGATTTTATTGAGATCATGATAACTAATATATAGGTTCATTTATCTATCCTTCTTCTTGAAAAAGAGGAATTGTTCACCCCATAGTGAAGCACTTAGGCATATAAAACCCTTGTCCAGATTCTACGGTAACTACTTATTTAGTTCTTCTAGCTCAATGGTGGCCATTCTATAAGGTGAATTTGATATAGAAAAAGATATAATAATAATTTCAATTGATAACTCAACATATTGATTAGGAGGAAGACCTGAAAACTATTTGAGGAGCACATGAGTGTAGTCCCTTATAATGGACTTGTCTTCAAGCATGATTCTCTCCTTTATCTCAAGAATTTGAACTAATTATGCTTTCTCATAAGGAAATAATATCCAAAATGAGTTGATGATTATAAAATACATTCACCTTTTTCCTTACACCTATACATAATTAGAGGATTCTTTGGGATGTGAAGATAAATCTCCCTTTCCTGACAATTGATGTTGGATTTATATAAAATAGCTAATCCATTCCCAAAATAGCATCAAACTCTAACAAAGAGAGTATGATAAGGTTTTATGGGAGGTTCATTCCACAAAAATTAATTGAGGAGGATTTATATACTCTAGAGACAATAATTTTTCCATTTTTTGTTCACATAGAAAACTAAACCTCCAAATTTTGAGGTGGTGATGGAATAGTTTTACTAAACATGAAAGATATGAATGAATGTATTGAACCAGAATCAAATAGTACATTCACTACTCTTGAATGAATACTAGAGTACCTGTTACCACATAATTATCAGACTCTACCTCAGTAGTAGTGATAGAATATTCCCTTACTTGCTGCCATGGAGGTTTTTGTTGTCAATTTACTCCAACAACCATTTTCTTTCTATAATGGTTTGCTTAATTCACATGTTTCTTACAGTTGAAACAAAACACTACATGCCAAGTGTTGATCTGAACATTCATTTCTTCATCCTCATTACTAGGATTCTTCATATCCCTTTAGCAGTTATTATTTATATTCCCTTCTATTCCTCATTTGAATTATCTCTTGGTTACCTTTAAGCAGTTTCAAGGATTCTGCTTCCCACACTTTTGACATGTGGGATGTAGGGTATTATTTCACTCATGGTATTTATCACCCATATTAAACTCCATTTTCCTCCTTTTGTCACCAGGACCATGAGACCACTGAGAATCTATGATCTCTATTTCAACCTTGTGGGAATAATGGACAATCTCCTCATAACTATCAAAGTCTCCAATCACAAACACTTTTCTTAGACTTAGCTTTAGTTCACTTAAAAATAGATCCACCTTGATTTCTGCTTTCATGAAAAAGATAGAGGTGTGTCTTGAAAGCCGTGTAAAGTTTTATTCATTTTCCCTGATAGATTAATCTTCCTTTTGCTTCAATATGAGGAATTCCATTTCCATTTTGAGATGGGGGGTTATGGGAAAATATTTACTGAAAAATATTTTCTTGAAATTTTCCCATTCCATGGAATCAATTTCATCCTTAGACTTTATGTTCTTGATCAGTTTCTACCACTGATAATCTTCCCCATCAAAATGATAGACTTCAAATACAAATTTATCTTCTTCCAAGCAGTGGAGGATAAATAATATCTTCTTGATAGAGCTAATCCATTATTCTACAAGGAGGGGATCAGAAGACCCACTAAACATGGGAGGCCTCTTTTGCATGAATGATTCATTGTAAGCTTTCTCTTTATTTAGATAAGGAGGGAATTCCACATAATTAAAGTTATTATTCATAACTTGATCCATCTGCACAAGTGCTATTATAAAGTTTTAAGCAATCGTTCCCATCATATTTGGAATATCATTAGGGAAATCATCACATTTACAATCACATTGATTGTTGGAATAAGTTATTATATTATTATTTTTTAACTAAGAAAAATAAATTGCAATCAGGGGGCTTAAATACTTAGCTAATAAGAATATAAAAAGAAAACATTGAACATAGAAGGATAAACTTGTAAATGAAAATTATATCCTTACTTGTGAATCCCTAGGTTTCAATATAGGTTATCCCTGATCTGCTTCTTAATATATATTATTATGATAATTTTTGTTCCCTTAATAATGGTTTTTAATGAGGTTATGAATTTTCAAAAAGAATATCCCTTTGGAGTTTCAATCTAGGTGCTTAGTAAGGCCCGTTGTCATGTACCGGGTTACCCCGAGTCAAGCTCAAAACACCTTGTCAGAGTTGTTACTCCTAGGTACATCTATGCCAGAACCACCTCCACTTATAGTGTCCAGATAGGGATTCATTTTCTTGATAAACCACTTAATACATGATTACCAAAATTTAGGGATATTTTCTTATACTAAGTCTTACCCCTATGGATTTAGCCATATTTTTCTAGTCCTAATCCAAAAAAATAACTAAAATTTTGATCCAATACCAAATATAGAGACCCTATCCTTTTTCACATGTTATTAAATAATTAACCAAAAATTACAAGCCAAGGATCATAAATTCTAGTGACTTTTTAAGATTAGGTACATAATTAAACATCATGAAACCTGAAATAAAAAAATCTTTTATTTAATCTCTATAATGAGCTCATAACTTCCTTTGAGCTCTTACATATGCATAGGATAACCTAGGAAATAAATGAAAAAAGGGAAGATCTAAATAGGCTAGTAAGGGAGTAAAAATAGTAATAAAACATAGAACATGGGATAAAAGTTATAACACGATGAGATAAAATGCATGGAATATGAATAAACATAAGGAAGAATAACATGTATAACATGGGAATATATGAGAATATCATAAATATTTCCATGAAAGAATGGATTAAAAACATACATGTACATTCATAAGGGGAAATAGTCTTGGAACATAATAATTTATGTCTAATTTAAGTGGAAACATACAAGAGTAGTGTTTAATAAACTTTAGAAATGAAACATTTTAGTGTAGTTTAAGGAAAATATTAAAGAGAATTTAAAGCGTAGAAGGAATATTTGTTTTCATGAAAATAAAAATGAAACAAGATAAATTATCATGAAAAAATGAGTGATTTTAAAAAAATAACTGTGACTTTAAATAGAGTATGGGGTGCACTTGGAAGCAATAAAGAAATCGAGAAATTCTCTTGAATAAGTCTTGCTTATCAGGTAGAATTGAAAAAGGAACCTTTCTAGAAGAAGTATTACCCCATTAAAGAGGGATGATATGATATGAATACATGATTTTAGAACATATAAAAATAATTTATAAGTATATAAAAATAAATAATCATTACATTAGGTTAAAGAGGGAGAAAGCATAACCCAAAATAAAAAATGGAGGTTTGGAAAGAATCCCTTACCTTATGTCCTAAACGGTTCTTCACTTGATCTTAATGTCATGGATAATCAAATTAAATCCATTAATTAATTACTTTATAAACTTTATAAATTTAATTAATTTATTATAATTTTATTAAGTTCATTTATGGCCTTTTTATGAGTTATAGTGTCCAATTTCATCATTTGTGAGTGCTCGTTTTCTTAGTTTTCATGATCGATTTGCTTGTATAAGAGTATGAAAGTTTATGTAAAATGGAAATAGAAATAGAAAATTGAACTTATAAGTTATTAAATAACATACATAAGTGTAAATAGTTAAATAAGTAATTTGTTTATTTTGGGTGAGGATGAATCATTAGATAAGATGTTAGAGATAATCATTTGGATTATTTTGGGCGGTTTTCGCTCACAACAAACTTGTTTTGCTTTATTATTCAACATCATGTGTATATAATGATTACAGAAAATTAAATAGGATATAATAATTATATTATAAATTTTTTAACCATAAAAATGGTTTTATGACCATCCTTTATGTCATTAATGGAAAATGAAAAATTTTCATCCCTGAAGGCGATAAATTAACGCCTCACGAACGCTGTTTTCATTTTTAGAATAAAAGGAAAATGAGAGGGGTTTAATGATGAATTATTACATTTGTATAATAAAATTACATTATATGTGAGGTATTGGAGTTATCAAACTATTTGGATGTAGGTATGTGAGGAGAGAATATAAAAATAACTTGAAAAGAAATTTAAAGAAAAAGAAAGAGGAATTTACCTCTTGAGTTTCTCCTACTTCAAAAATTCCTTAAGGAAAAGGTTTTACTCTTTTTATGTGGCCAATATCTCCTAGATATGAGGGAGTGTCTTTGGAAGAGTATTGGGAATAATTTGGACAGGGCTCAAATCTTGGAATGTGTGAGGTGAAGTGGCGGCGATGGGTGGTATTTATAGTGGAGGAGAGGGGGGTTTTCTCATTATTTTAATCATTATTTTTTTATTTTGGCCCAAGAATGTGAATAGTTTGAGAATTATCAACAGAATATATTAAAATAATGAATTAAAATTCTATATTATGGTTTTTACATCAGCGATGAATCAAGGAATAGTGCATTTACCTTATAATGTATAAACACCATAAATTACCATATTTTACTATTTACAGAAATTTAAGTATTGTAGAAAAATACTAAAAATTCAACATAACCATTTTATAGTGTGTATAATTCAAAAATGAACTCCATTTTATTAAAATAATTTTGAAAATATGAGAAATTTTATTTTTAATTAAACCATCATTTACTAAAAAAATACAAATTTTAAAAATTATAACTAATTTTTTAATACTTTGAAAAATTAAATATGGTCACATAAAATTATATTAAAATAATAATACAATAAAATGTTAATTTATGAATACATTTTATGAAAATAAATTTTCTTTTAAATTATTAATTTAATCATAAAATTATAATTAAATATTAACGACTTATATATACCAATATTTAATTAATAATTTTTAAAACATTTAATTACTTATACTATGATAAAATTATATCATAATTTTATTTATAAGATTCATAAATTTTATTTATACCTTCATGGGTGAGGTTACAATTCATTTGGTCAGTTTACTATTCATAAGGGTCATATTACTATTCCTAAGGTCAAGTTAATATTTCATTGGTATAGATTCCCTAACTTTTAGAAATACCTCTTATTTAACTAATTATTCATTTATAAAGTTTGTATTGTGTTCTATATGTGATTTTATGTGATTTATACTATTATAAGAAGGGAATGTCCATTGATATAATTTAGGGTCATTATAATAGGAAGATGTGATACCTTATACATCTATGATATAAAAGAAAAACCAGTATACTCAACACGATTTCTACATGTATGTGAGTCACCATCCATCCTCAAGACCAAAATTATAGATCCACGAGAAACCGATATCAAGAACCTAAACCTATAACAAAGGAAATCGGTCTAAAAACACTGACTAGTGTAAGTAGGGCGTGAACATAGACAACCTAGTAGGATTTCACCAAGGATTCCATGTATTTTTTTTAAAAACATTTTAAAAACACTAGTTTGAAATATAGTAATTTAAAATAGTTTTTTTATTTTGATAAATTGAATAAATAACCATTTTAAAAACCCTCTCACAAACCCAAAAAATATTAAGAGACTTAAAAAAAACTTTATTTAGATATTTCATTTAAATATTACCATAAAAAAATACTTTATAAAACCATTTGTTTAGAACTACTTATGGGGGAACCTAAATGGTAATGAAATAAATATTTATTTTAGTAACTAAACCTAAATATAAATTAAAAATTAAAACCATAAGAAGAGTGTAAATAAAATCATGTAGGGCAGTAATAGAGTTTATAAAGAAAAAGCATAAAACATTGTAGTAAATACAGAGGAAAAGTAAAATATATATAATCATGGCAATCTGTTAAGTATACAGTGAGATGATCATTGTTATACTTGGGTGGAACCATTTGTGGGACTATAAATTCATCCCCGGTCTATAACCAAATGGATTCTCTCAACGATCCTCATCGGTTGTACTCTTCTAGTGCCTCAACCCCTACCAGACCAAGGGGGATCTAGCTAGTCTAATCATGAATAGATAGTAACAATCTCTCAATCCTCCACTATAATTAATAGGATCACCATGATACTAGAAATACATGGTGAGAAAGTTTGTGTTCTATATCAGAAACACACAAGTAATAGAATTCAATGTAACTGAATATAATAACAACCTCAACCCACCCTCACACACTCTTCTCACTAAATCCACTATTCTAACAAATAATAATAGAAAAAAATATAATTATTAAACTAATTCCATCATAAATCCTTGAGGATTTATTTCAACAGTTTGGATTATTTGGGAACATACTATTTATATAAGGTGTCAACTAGGCCTTTTATTTTGAAACTAATATTATATTTTCCAAAATCTTCTTGAAAATCTATTTTCAAAACAATATATTTTTTGAAATTCACATTTCAAGTGCCAAACTAGCCTTTTATTTCCAACTAATATATATATATATATATAAATATATGAACCTTATTTGAAAACCCATTTGAAATCATGTTATAGTTTAAAACAATTTTTAAACCAAGGAGAAAACCTCACTTTAAGGCCAAGAAAACTTATTGAAACCATAAAATAACTTGGAAACATTTCATTAAACAATTAAATAATAAAAAAAACATGAAAAATCAATAAATAATATAGGAATAATTTAAAATTTACATATAAGTCCATTTAAAATAAATTCTCAAGAAAAACCCCTTATGAGAAATGAAAATCCTCTTGAAATCGAATACATCACTTTTTAAATACCAAACCAATTTTAAAAAAACCTATTAGGTATTAAATAATATATATTGAATGAATAATTTCATGGAAAATGAATCTAGAAGATACAACCATAATATATATTATTAGTAAAAATTGAAAGGCATTGAAACACCTACCTAGGTCAAGATTAGATAATGAGAATTCTTCAAGAATGGAGAGAGGAAGGCCAAGAAAGTAATCCCCAAAACCTAGAACAAAAACCACAAGAAATTTGAGACACACTTCACTAAGGTTTAAAATAAGAAAAACCCAAAGTAAAGGAGAAAATAAAAAATAATAAGGAAGGGAAATTGGAAGTAAGGAAGAGAGAAAAAGGTCTAAGCTAAGAAGAACTTACCAAAAATCAAAGAGGAGAAACCAAAATACCAAGGAGGAAGAAATGTGGGTCATTCTTAGGTCTCCCATGAATGGGTTTCACTAATAAAGAGAGAGTTGGGGTGATTTAGAGTTAAATAGGGGTAGGGAAAAAAGATAAAAATCATAAAATATTAAAAATGGGCATACAGAAACCACGCCATGATCCCTACACCATGTTGTGGTGCACCCTTATTTGGACTTATTGGGGTGTGGTATAGGGACCATGGTGAAATATCCCTGAATAATACAGAGGTATTTTAACCCTTTACCTAGGGTTTTATAGCATGTTTTGGGGGACCACGTTGCAGCTAGGCTCCAAATATAATGGGGTTATCCCTTTTCCAAAACTCCCTCCATGACACAACCCACCCCGCTATACCTTAGACCTTCTCTATACATGACCACCACATTGTAGAACCCTACCAATATGATGTTCCATGTCATCTACACCCACAACGATGCCTCATGTCCATCCATTGTGGAATGGTCTCCTATTATATGCATAATTTGATAATCACATAATAAAAATAAAAATGACACTAAAAAAAGTGACATAGGAATTAAAATAATAAATTAATAATTATTAAGTATAATATGCTAAAGTCACATCATGAGTGTGAATTTTTTTCGAATAATACCACTTTATTCCCCAATAATGTCATATAAGTACCAATAGATGACAAAGATTTCAAAAAATATAAGACATCCTGATAAATTTCTTGATAAAATATTTTTCCCAAAGAAATAAAATCCCAATTGGAACCAGAAATACTAGAAATTTAAAACACATCTCCAATTGCATGAGCATCCCAAAATTTCTAATTTATAACTCACAACCAACCACTAATGAAAGAAAAATGAATAGAGAATAATACAAGGCTCTCAATTTAGGCCATCCCACTATATAAGGGTTCCAATTATGATGGTAAGTAAAATAGAACTAATGGTCTTAGGAAAGATACCATAAAACAAGACCCATCTCTTCCAACTCAAGAAACCCAAAACCAATCATAAATCCTAAAAATCAATCCATAATTACATTAAATAAACACAATTATATCCAAAAACGGTATAAAGAAATGGATAACCCAAATATCACAAGCATGTATTAAGGAACTAAGAAAACTTAATGAAACAAGGAATAACCAGAGGAGATACCTCTAAGGATATCGATTGAACTACCCATGATTACTAATATAATATGGGTATTTATTCTTCTACTGATGTCCAAAACCTATAAATATTATGAATATATAACAAAAAATAGTAAATATTATAGGTCTTCAAGTCCTTTGAACAAGAGGGTTTAGAATGCCAAAACTGATGTCACTGATGGCACAAGATAGACCAATTATTTACTAGAGGAATGATACAAAAATAAGAAGATCATTTGAAGTTACTATTATTCCTTAACTCATGTTTATCATACTTATAATTATCACAATATAATGAAACATCATTTAAACCATAGGAAGTATGGTCACTACTCATACTGGGTTGGCCCATAGAAACAAAATCCACTATCATGTCCTTATAGACCACATCCTCAAGAGAAGATGGATTAAATAGAGTTATACAAAAACTGATGTTCAAATGAAGAACCCACATGAGAAGAGTAAACTTTAGCGATTCATTAAACATCAACTCAGGATAGAAATCAATCAACTTGTTAAATATTTAGCATAATCACTCACTGACTGATCACCCGGATGGAGGTCCAAAAGCTTCATTTCCCTCTCCACTTTCACCTCCTTGGGAAAGTTCTATGAAATAAAAGTGTTCTTAAGGACTTACCAAGACATTATACTTTCTAGATTATGGGTAATTATGGTCCTCCAACATTCTAGACTTGGTCCCTTGAACAAGTCTAACATGGTCTTCCCTCATGAGGTCTTTGTATTTTTCAATGAATTAAAGACTTCTTCAATTTTATCTATCCAATACATGTAATATTTATGTCCCTAATCTCTACAAAAGGCAATAAAAAATTGAGGAAATTTAAGTTCTAACACCCAACCTAGAGTCTAGGTAGGGTTGATATTTGGAAGAACCACATCTAAGTATCAATAGACACTAGGCTGAGACATATTCCATATTACAACTCTTTTAAAATCTCTCGATACGTTTCTACGAGGCATGATATAAAAAACATAACAACATAATACAAAAATAAAAAAAAAATTATATTCCAAATCCTTATAATTAAAAAGGACCCATGCAATAAAATCTCAATACTATTTTGAAGAAATAATAGTTTAATTAATGTTCAAAATATCACTCTTAAACCCTCTTAAAAATCTTGCCATTTCACTTAAAAACATGTTTTAAATTACACATTCTTTTCTAAATTCATTTCACATTTCCAAAAAAACAATTTATTTTAAAATTACCATAGAATAATTATTTATAAGTTTCTAAAACCTTATTTACATTCTCTTTTAGACCACACTATTCATCCAAAAAATATCAATAAATTCAACCAAATAACATGAACACATTATACAACTCTCTATAATCCATATCAATGACCATAAAACAAGACCCAAATAAATATAAAGAATAAAGGAATAAAGAATATTTTTTGAAGGGTTAGTGTATGTGAATGATTTGGAAACATGACTTGATAGACCGTGCACCAACTATATGACAAGCTACTAATAACTTCACAAAACCTTACACATTGGAATCACATGGTTCATCCAGTCATGTAGAAAAACCACACACCACTAGTTCTTGGACCATTTTACCTCAAACCGGTAAAACCCTAAAAAAACTTATGGAACACTCACAAGGATTAAAAAACCATCAATTCAAAATAAAATTCATCAAGAAGAACAAAAAATGTATCATCCTGAACCGGGTTCCCCACACCGGTGCCCCGAGCCGGTTAGTTACATGACCTCATGCATGCCTTATCATACATAAGAGGATGATAAATTACATCAAGGGTCTAATATCAATCATGGAGATACAATACTCTCTTTATAAAAGTATCACAACAATAGAAATAAATAAGAATAACCAAATGATATAACCAACAACCAAACCAAACTAGTATCTCATGATGACCAAAATAGTAAATACCATAGCCAAATCTAAATAGTAGATATCTCTTCCCAAATACATGTCAACTTTCAAAATGAAAATCCTAAAACAAATAGATACTGAAAATAGCCAAGCGGGTCCCAAATCACATCTGGTTCCCTCATCCATGCTTCATCCCGTCTTATCCTTCTAACATAGCACTCTTTCCTTCATCCTGTCCTGCAAACATGAAGTATATTTAGGCACCGATCAAGCATCCTGAGTAGGGTGTGAGTAAAACTCCGTAGGCCACCCCCAACGGTGTCTGAAACAATACCCGATCAATAACAGAGTCTGTAGTTGTATAAAGAATAAAGAATAATGCATAAAGTAAATAGTTATTACATTTTGTTATTCTTTAATTAACAACATATATCCACTAGGTTCCCAAGGACACCCATACTATCAATACCTTCTTCAGACCATACCAGAGTTTGAACCATATCACATATTTAATTCATAATTAATTATAACAAATGAAATTTCATTATCCATTCCATTAAAATTTATAACATGGAACATGTAACCATTTTCCAATGCCAATATCATGAAAATAGAATATCATGTATAACACCCCATGGGTATTTGGAACCTCTATCCCTACCCCACACCTCAATTTCACATGAGTATTTTGCACCTCAGTCCATGTCCCACACTCAGTATCTCATATTGGTATTTAGAGCCTCAGTATGAGTCCCATACTCTTTTATCACATATAGGTATTTGGAACCCCGGTCCTTATCCCACACTCATATATCAAATAGTGACACATATATCACCTATATCACATCAATCAAGGTTGATCAAAATTAACCCTCTTATCACATTTCACATCATGAAACACCATTTCAACTATCAAAACAAATCATGACTCAATAATTTAATCACATGGAGCAATTTGATCAATTCACCATTAAACCATTTTTTTCAATATTCAAATCATATAACCCATTAATCCATTATGGTCAAGTAAACCATCTCATAATTCCCATTATAAATTAACTCATAATCACATTAATTGACTAATTACACAATCCCAATTTCCCATAAATTCTAAAATCACAACATTTCATTAATTAATTAACCAATTAATTAATCCAATTCCACCAATTTCATAATCAAAATTTTTAAATTAAATTTTCCCAAGTTCAACTCATCTCACATTTACACAGAAACTCAATTAATCAATACCATAATTCCAAAAATTAATTAATCAATTAATTTATTCAATTCAAGATTTAATTTTCAAACATGCCAATTGAATTTCCATAATAAATACACATAATTTGAATTAAAGACTATGAGAATTTAATTTAAATCACATAACTCAGGATTGACAACGAACAGTGGCCAATGGAAATCCCAAATTTGAAGTGAAACAAACAAGATCATGATGAAGAATGATACCTAGCTCCAAAAACTAGATTCAAGACCAAAAGAATCAAGATCCCTCAAACCTAGATCTATATCCCTCAATAATGAAGGAAAACCATCCCTTTTTTATCCAAAAAGAGAGATGAGAGATGAGAGATAAAGGAAACCACACAAGATGAGAATCTCTTACTGAGAGAGGCGAATATCTTCAACCTGGTGTTTGATTAATGAAAAAATGGAGTTTGGAAGTCCTTGGAATTTTTTTGAGAGCCTAAAAAAACGAGAGAAATAATTTAGGGTTGAGTTGGATCGAATTAAGGTGAAGAACGGGGGTTTATGGAGTTCTAAAACAAATTTTCAAAATAATTAAACCCACATGCACAGTTTCCTGGGAAGGGGCGCACAGTTTTCCATACCATTCACCTAAACCATGAACCTTTACGGGGGGGGGGGGGGGGGTTATGTCTACTCTTAATAGGGAAAACAGTTTGAAAAACCATGTGCCAGTTGTAAAATACCTTTCTGTCCAGTGTTTCATGGTTTTCTGGGGTAGGGTGCACAGTTTGGAAAAAACTTATACCAACCATGCACTACCAAAAGGCCTTAAAAAAACTTCCAAATTTCATCCAAACACAATAAAAAAATATATACTCAAAATAAGGGAAATAAGTACCTATAAATGAGATCTAGAGATCTCCAGAAATGGTCAGGATCTTACAATCTTCCTACCTTATAATACCTCATCATAGAGATGTACTCCCAAATGTCTCTAATATTCTGAGGTAAAATTTTTGGGATACTGAGACTCCATATCTTCTTCTCTCTCCCAAGTTTTCATCTAAACATATCCATGTTTCCAAAACACATGAACTATCAACATAGTCTTTCCGCACAACATTTTTCACTCTGATCCAACACACTTATCAGATTATCCTCAAAGGATACATCAGAAGCTCAAAATAATCCACATCGATCACATGAGATGGGTCAGGGTGATACTACTGACTCTGTGACACATGAAAGAAATCGTTTATAACATTATACCTCGGTGAAATAACTAATCAGTATGCCACCAGCCCGATTCTCTCCACAATCTCAAATGGTCTAACAAACCTAGGAGCCAAATTTCCCTATCTACATATCCTATGGTGACCCAATGTAGGTGAAACCTGAAAGAATACATGATCACCCTCTGAAAACTATAGGTTTCATCAATGTCTATCAACATACAAATTCTATATACTCCAAACTATATCCATATGCTTCTGAATCAACTGAACTTTATCTAACATCTCCTGCAAGAGGCTTGATCTTAACAAATATGACTCACTAGCCTCCATCTAGTATAGAGGCGATATTGATGGACTACCATAAATAGACTCATATGGTACCATCTTTATAGTTTCCTGATAATTGTTGTTATAGGTGAACTCCAACATTACTCGGTGCTTCTCCCAAAACCCACCAAAGTCTAGGACACATGCCCGAAGCATATTTTCAAGAACCTCTATAGTACGATCCAACTTTCTATCTGTCTATGGGTGGAAATCCATAATTAGTAAAACCTATGTACTAAGAACCTTCTAAAAACCATTCCTAAAGCATGAAGTAAAACACGAGTCATAGTCTGAAACTATACTCTGTGGCACCTCGTATATACAAACTATTTTCTGAATGTACATATCTCCAAACTAATCCATTGAGAAAGTCTCCTGTATAGAAAATAAATGTGATACTATCTTCAATTGGTCCACAACCACCCAAATAGAGTCATTCTTTCGAGTCATCCTTAGGATAACCACCACAAAGTCCATAGTAACTTCATCCCACTTCCATTCCGGAATTGGTAACGACTATAATAAACCACTAGGTTGTTGATGCTTGACCTTAACCTATTGATAGGTGTAGCATCATTTCATGTACCTCGATATCTCCTTTTTCATGCCTAGAAACCAATACTTTCATCATAGGCCATGGTAACTTTTGGTCAAACCCAGATACACTACCTACTTTGAGGCATGAAATTCATGCATTAGCTCCTCCCACATACTCATAGGTACAATAAATCAATTCCTAACATGGATGATCTCATACTAATATATAGTCTAGTATGAAGGTGTATCCCCACCTTGAAGGGTTTACCTCAAGTCCAATCACTTTGGATCCTTATAATGCCTCTCCTAGATCCAATTCAAAAGTGTAGATTACACTGAAACTAATATAAGAGTTATCTGATCCTGTCCCTCCAAAACAACAATATGAATCTCATCGAGAAAAGTCATCATTTTCCACTCATCACTAGACTCTTGAACTACCTTAGTTTTAGTTTTCCTACTTAAATAATTAATAAAACTGTTTCCCTTCCCATGTGTATATGATATCTCAAAGTCTAATGACTGCATATACTCAACCCATAGCTAATTTGAGGTCATGCGTAGGTTAGTTCCATTCATGCAGCGTAAACTATCAAAAACCATACACCAAAACTCGATCTCCCTACATCAAAGATACTCTAATATTAATCCCAAAAGTGTCACAAAATAGATTATACTCCCCAACTCTGGTAGGATCAATCACCACTACAAAACTAGCCTTTAATAGTGCTTGAAATGGCCTTTATCAATGCTAAAAAAGTGATGAAAACTTGAGAGATTTTAAAAGACCAGGAATTTTATCAAAACTATTAAAAGAATCGATAAAGTTAAAATTTATCAATGCTTTTATTTAGCACTTCTAAAGGAATAATTTATTAGAACTTTTAAAAGTGCTGATAAATGTGTTCTTTATTAGTGATTTTAAAAGCACTGATAAAGGGATATACTGTAGTGTGCTGTAACAGCACACTGCAGCACCAAAAACACACCAAAAACACATTAAAATTACACCATCTATAAAAAAAGTCCCAATAAATAAGTTAAATGGAATTAAATTTTCAACAGAAATACCAAAAAAACATTATATTATAAACACTTCAAACATTGCTTTATACAATTACATAAATAAAAATTATTATATACATTAAAAAACAATGATAACTATTAATGTTACCATGATTTCCATTGAATTTCTTTGTTAAACTGTCAACAATGCATGAGTAACTTCAAACAAACCTAATCAACTCAAAAAATAATCAACCTATATAAGAAAAAAATTATTATGAGTAACACTAAAAAGAAATAAATTAAATATAAATATGAAATAATACATTAAATCTATGGAAAATGATTTTACTTTGAAAATATCAAGATTACCTTTACAATTGAGTAGAGGTAGAGGCATTGCTCTTCCTATAAATTAAATGGAGAAAACTTGAAACAAAGTGATAAATGAAACACTATAGTGGTGAAAAGGTTCTGAGGGAGTAAAAGCAGGAATGTTGGACAGAGTAGCCCAACTTGAACAAAATAATACAACTTTATAAGAATACAATTATTACGTGAGTAATACTAAAAATAAATAAATAAAAAATAAATATGAAATAATTCATTAATTCTATTGACAATTATTTTGCTGTGTAAATATTAAAATTAACTCTGTGATTGAGTAGAGACAACATTGTTACTCTTCCTACAAATGAATGACACATGGATAAAAATATTTTAAAAAAAACGAACTCTGAAAGGAATAATTAAAACTAAATCAAAATTTTAATATATATATTTTTGGTAAAATAGATAAATCATATCATAACATTACATTTACTTATTTCCAAAGGGTTTTTTGGTCCAGATATAAGCTAATAACAAAACTAAGGATTCTATGTACACTTCACTACTGTTGATTAACTACCACTTAACATAGCATCTAACCTAAAATTCCTACCTATAATCCCCATGATTATATAATACCACACATGCTCACCACCATCTCTATCATATCACCATTCAAAATTCACTTTTCCTTCTCTTCTTGCACCCATTTACTACTTTTAAAGATGCAAGGTGCTTGCAACTACATGTATATAGTAAATGGGTGAAGGAAAAGTAGGAAAAGTGAATACTGAATGGTGATATAACAGGGATGGTGGTGAGCATGTGTTATATGATAGAATTATGGGGATTCTAGGCAGGAAGTTCAGGTCAGATGCTATTCTAATTGGTAGTTAACCAATAATAGTAAAGTGCATATAGAATCATTAGTTTTGTTATTAAATTTGTGAGTGATGCACAACCAATCCTTGTTTTGGATTCATTAATCTATGGAGAAAAATAGACATAAATATTCATCCAACACACTACATCAGTAGAAACAGTAGTATAAATGATTGAAATACAGAATATAAATGAACCTTAACACAAGGAACAAAGAGAAATTTGCACAAAAATAGACATCTCAAAACAAGAACACTAGAAATAGGAGAACTAATTCATGAAAGGATAAGAAATTAAAGGTTCACATTTAAAAAACTAAACCATTTGAACTATGAAAGGATAATTTCATCAGACTTTTATAATGAAAGATGATCTTAAAATATCCCAAAAAAAACGAGGAAACTCCGAATGTCTTAACCCCAATATAGAAGACAATAACTGAGCCAATGTGTTTATGCTTCTTTTACAACAACTCATCCAAAAAAACTTCCTCCACCAACTCCTAAAAATTTAGATCATTGGAGAAGAGGATTTTCTCATTAATTTCTAGATAAAGGCCCCCAATGAAAAGAGAAGCTTTCAACAGATCCTATGACACCACATCCAGACAAAAGGAAACTAGCTCTTTGAAGTGTTCAACATAAGCCTTCACCATCTGCTGACCTTGATGGACACTCATGAGCTCTTCCCTTTTCTTTGTATTCAACTCCTTAGGTATAAATCATTAGAAAAATATGGAAATAATATCTTCCCATATAATACCAAATTGCATCATTGGTGGGGAAAACAACTCCCATTCTTCCAAAGCTGGAACCCCAAGAAAACCCATAATAACACAAAATTTAACAACTTTGGGAGTTCCAAATACTCTAAAGACATGCAAAACTTTCTCAAGGCACCTCACTGCCTCTAATGAACCTTGATTTCCATAAAACATGGGAATAAAATAAGGAGAACTAGAAAGAGAACGAGAACCACTCAAAACTTTGGGGATATTTATGGGAGGCATATTCTAAACAACACAAAAACCATAAAATTAGGTTCAAAATCAATCGGAAACACAACTTAAAGGAAAAAATTGGGCCAAAACAGTTGACTCACAAGACAAATTTCATAACAAAACAAGAATTATATCTTCAAAAACGACTATTTAATTTTCAATTTCAAACCCACTTTTTCTAAGTCCCCTTTTTACAACATAATAACCCACATTTTTAATGAAAATCCAATTTTGGAGATCATTTTTCCCCTTTATAAAAACCATTTCAGAAAACCAGCCTAAGATGATCCATAAAACCGAGCATGCAGATTGACCAAAATGGATGAAGAATGAGTCAAAACCCACACTAATACAATATTTCTTGTTAAATAATTTTCATAGCGGTCATTAATCATCTCTCTAATGCTTCCATGATGTTAAACTTCACAAATTCATCCTAGAATAAAGACGTTATACTGCATAGTGTCTCTCATCATATTTTCATGATGTTGAATTGAAAAAATTGATCCTGGTAGTAAAGAATTAAACTGAACACAGTATATCATCCTAGTTATAAGACTTTAAACTACACAAATTCATTCCAAAAGAAAGACATTAAACTTCACAGCATATCTCATACTGGTTGCGTGATACAAAACTTCACAAATTCATCCTAGCAGTAGGAAGTTAAATTGAATAGTATCTCTCATCCTGGTAGTATGTAGTTAAACTAAAGATACTTGTCTTCTCATAAATCCATTAAAATTCACTGAGGATTCGCATCAGCAGTGGTGAGGAGATGAGATCTTGGGTTCTTTAAGATTAAGAACAACAAAAAAAATGCAAAACATAGAACCCAAAAGATCAAAAAATGATATAGGAAAAGTAGAAACTAACATACATTGGATTCTATACATGATTTTTCTGATGAATCATAGTTGAGTTACACCAACAACAATGGTGTTTCATGAGAGATTTAAAATCACGATGAGTGAGTACTAGTTAGGGTTTTTTAAATAGACCGAGTAAAATTTTAATAGAGATTTCAGAAAAGCACGGATAAAGATCCCTCTTATCAGTAGTAAATTGATAAGCATTGATAAAAAAGATATTTATTAGTGCTAATAAAGAGCTGATAAATCTCGAGATTTATCAGCACTAATATTTTTGCGCTGATAAAAATTCTTTTCAAAAATGATTTTTAGCACTGATAAAGGATTTATTTAAACAAATTTATTGTAATTTTAAAATTATTAAATATATATAATTATTTATTTATAATTACATAACTACTTATTTAGAAAAAATTATTTATTTATAATCATTATAAATATATAAATATATAAATATATTAATATACATTTATAAATATATTTATTTATAAATATTTGTTTACAAATATATTTTTAACACTATTAATGGATATATAATCTTAAATAAATGCATTTTAAAAATGAGTGAAATAGAATAATTCAAAATGGGTGTACTTTAAAAATATTGAAAAAATGATATGTTTTATCATTTAAATATAAATTAATAAAAGAATATGGATATATATATATATATACTGAAGTAAAGATGAATATATATTCAAAATACTAAAACATACTAAATAGATAAATATAAATAAATTATTGAAAATGATCAAATTCAAAAATAAATAATAAATAATAAATATTAAAAATGAATTCCCTAACTGTAATTTTATGATAAATAAATAAATAAAATTGACTGATTAAAAACATAATATATTAACAATAATGTTCTAATATATACTGAAATTTGAATAAATTACATAAATATTAGGCGTATGTGTTTCTATATATTGTGTAAATATATTTTTTTGTACGTTTGTATATAAACTTCATTAATTACATATATATATGTACATGAAATCAATGTAACACACGACATTTGATATATGTTAAATTGAAAAATCAAACAACTTTAAAAATGAATAAGACATTCATATGTTTTTAATTTACATTTTATTCATTTTATATATTTTTAAATTTTATATGTATTATTTTTTATTATTTATTATTAATATATATATATATATATATTATACTCACTCATTTTTGTTAATTATTGTTTTATTACTAATTTTTTAAATAATTTTGTAATTAATCATTTTTAATTTTTTTGTTTTATTATATATTCATTTATATATCAACATTTAATATATAATATTTATCAATATTTATAATCTCTCGTGATAAATATATATTAATTTTATTCATTTTTATCAATAATTGTTTAATTAATAATTTTTTTATTATTTTTCTTAATTTACTCATTTTAAATTTTTATTTGTTTAATTATTTCATTTTATTCATTTTACGTATCTATATATTTAATATATACCATTTAATATTTTTTAAAATTTTTATATATATTTATTTATTTTTAACAATAATTATTTAATTAATGAATTTTTTATTTTTTATTTTTATTCTATAAACCTTTATTAGTGATAATAAAGCACTGATATAGGTTAACATTTATTAGCACTTTATTGTTAGTGCTCATTAAGGGTAACTTTTATCAGCGCTAAAAATAAATCTCTGATAAAGGGTAATATTTATCAGTGCTAAAATAAAGCACTGATTAAGGTGACCTTTTTTCAGTGGTAAAAAAATGCACTGATAAAGGGTACCCTTTATCAACACTTTTTTAGCACTGATAAAAGCCCCCCCTTCATCAGTGGTAAAATAAGAACCGATAAAGATTGACTTTATTAGCGCATTTTTCTAGCGAGGATAAATGAAAGTGCTATTAAAGACCAGTTTGTAGTAGTAAATATTTGTGTCATTTTCAAGAGATTCATTAACTTTTCGAAGGAATTATCACATGATATAGACCATTCAAACTTGACTCCCTTCTTAGTCAAGCCTGAAAGTGGTGTTGGCAATTTGGAAAAGTCCTGGATGAAACTCTGATAATAACCCTCTAATCCTAGAAAGCTGTGAATATCGAAAATATTCTCAGGGTACTCCCAAAAAATCACTACTTGAACCTTCATTGGGTCCATTGAAACTCTTTCCTTGGAGATGATGTGACCCAAGAAGTGTACCTGATCAATCAAAAACTGATACTTATAAATCTTGGGGTACTGGAGATGCTCTCTTAGTGTACTCAAGATGTTGTCAAGATATTGAGAACGATCATCATGAGTCCTGGAGTACAAGAAAAGTAATCCACAAATACTACCATAAAATTATCTAGGTACAAATGGAGTATTCAGTTCATCAAGCACAAAAACATTATTGGTGTGTTTGTCAGGAATAACGACATCACGAAGAAATCATAAAGTCCATACCTGCTTCTGAAAGCAGTCCTTGGTATATCCGGCGTTCAAAATATAAACCGATGATACCTTGATATCAAGTCAATTTTGGAGAATATATAAACCCCCATCTATTAGTCAAAAATATTTTTGATATGAGGAAGAGGATACGAGTTCTTCACAGTCATCTGGTAAAACTTAGGTTAATCAAAACATAAGTGAAAAATACCACCATACTTCTTTGAAAACAATACTAGAGACCCCAAGGTGACATACTCATATAGATAAAACCCTTATTCCTTAACTATTCTAGTTGATTCTTGAGCTCCTGAAGCTCTGTTGGTTCCATTCTGTATGGTGGAATAGAAACTAACTCAACCCCTAACATGTGATCAATTGTAAATTCCACATCTCTCTCAAATATCATCCCAAATAATTCCTTAGGAAACTATAAAGACCCAGAAATTCCGTGGAATAAATCTTTTTTCTTAATACATGGGATTTTTTTACGAGTCTGCGAAAATTTACGGCGTTTGATTCCAAGGCCCGGTGTGCCCGAAATAAATTTCAGAAGTTTTTTTTGGGTATGTTCAGTAAATGTGCGAGCGATATTTTATAACTTTTGAACTGGTGCTTAGAAATTAAATCCTAGGGCACTGTTGAACTCGTAATGCCGATATTTTCTTAAGACGACTTTCACCTCGACGGCAGTCGGTCGAGAATGAAAGTTAGTTTTTGAGTTTTTAAGGAAAAAGTTAAATAAAAATAAGTGTTAGCTTATTTTTATTTTGGGGGTGGTTAAAACCTCCAAGAGGTGGTTAGGGGTGGTGGCCACCACACCATAACCTCTCATGATGGGTTATGGAGGTGGGTCCCACTCGAGGTTTAAACATCTCTTGACAGTTAACGAGGTGGGGACCACCCAAAGATGAAACCCTTGAACTCCTTTAATTAATTTGTGTCTACACACAAGAAATAATTATGTGGAGCCCCCTCTTTAATTAACTCTCCTTTTGAACTCATGCCAACCATTAAAATAATAGTTAATCTATTATTTCTTTTGGGGTTGGAATCATAATTTTTGTTGGAAGGTAGAATTAAGGAAGAGGAGAGCTAGGGAAAACCATCCTCCCAACGAAGAATGCAAAGAACGCCGACGACGCTTCTTCCTCAGTCCTATACCCCAGACACTTTCCGACGCATGATCTTAAGTTGGGAGTGTGTGAAGAATGTGGGGAATGAAAAATTGATGTTCGCTTCCCACAACTTCGTCAACGATCCTCGACAAACGAGGAAGGGGTTTTGAGTTGATTTTTCTTCCCGTACTACGTCGTTCAAATTTTGGTATGTGAATTTCCGATTGATATCACCATAACGAGGAGGGATCAGACCACATGAACACGGCCCGAACCTCCCCCTTTTTTGTTCTAGATTGTTGATGATAGAGGCAGAGCAACGACGGCCGGCATCAGGCCGACTGTAAAGGAAACCGGCCGTGAAGAAATCCGGCCGCGAAGGAACCGGCAGCGCAAGGCCGCCAGGTCGTCGAAAGGGCGCAACACCACTATGCCGCGCGGAAGAGAGGGTGCGGTGTCGTCGCACCACGTGAAGGATAAGGGGGCCTTAGCCAGGCCAGGTCGTGGCGGAAGGGTGTGGTGCCGTCGTGCCGCGCGATGGAGGTGAGCTGCGGCCAGGACGGGCCGCAGTGAAGGAGCAGGGGTGGCCGATGTCGGGTCAGCTTCCGGTGGTGCGGAACCGGCTGGCCACTCGGCCAGAACGATAAGGCGGGACCCTATTGGGTCCCACGTCTTCTGAACCGACACTTAGCACCGGTTCCGTTCGACAAGAAGGGGGGGAACGATATGTCACGACCTATCCTTGGGGCACGTGCCATGACTACCCCAAGCCTGCCTTCCATAGGACAGGGGCTGGAAACTAGCACCAAAGGCATAATTCCCAATTAAAAGGGAAGGCGTTGCCTTTAGAAAGTAGAAAAATATGACAGAGTACGCAACCAAAAGTAAACACTAAGTAAAAGTGTATATAAAAGATAGTACTGAAAGGAAATGGGGCTAGAAATAGAAGCCCAACATTAGAGTACAATACAACTGAAAAGCTAGTACAACTACAGTAGAGTAAAATAGCAACTACGGAGTCATCCTCTGAGAATCCCATCTGAAGGGTGGGTACATATGGCCTCCTCAGCGCCTAGGTTCATTCGTCTGCTCCGTGTTTGTCTCGCCAAGTGGTCCACCTCCGAGTACCATCTAGCTCTACAACTATCTACCTTGATCAGTGCTGTCCGTCGTCTACAACCAACACAACATAGTACATGCATAGCCCATTCAGGGGTGAGTATAACAATACTCAGTAGGGACCCTGAGACCCCCGAAGGTCTCCCAGAATCCACGAAGGATAAACCGAAAAAAGGAAATATACAATCACGAAGTATCAACCAACCCTACTTAGGTATATGCCCATATATATACCTAAGTTATCAACCACAAACCGACTCCAACTCTCGAGCCCAAACACAACCCAATCCACACAGGAAGTAGAAACAATCACATCGTTGATAATGATTGAAAGTCAAGACTCAGCTCACACAGGTATACATCTTTTGTGTAGCGATAGATATGATCATATGTAGTCACTTATTCATCTAAGATATCGAACCCACACATGATACAAGAATAATAGTCATCGCTGTCGAACCCACAGGGGATCCTAGTATAGTAGTCGTCGCTGTCGAGTCCACGGAGGATCCCAGTATAGTAGTCGTCGCTGTCGAACCCAAGGAGGATACCAGTACAGTAGTCGTCACTGTCGAACCCATGGAGGATCCCAGTACAGTAGTCGTCGCTGTCGAACCCACGGAGGATCCCAATACAGTAGTCATTGCAGTCGCAGCCAGCTCTAGGGTTCCCGCACACTGTACGCTCGATTCCGGGAGGGTCCACTCCTCGAGAAAAGGGGTCGATACATAAACTATCACGAAGTTTAGAGTTTATGTATACCAAATTTATGTGTCATCAAAAGGAACCCAACGTGATATACAACTCGTCAATCGGATGCCCTGTCTAAGAGTTATTGGCTTTTCCATTTCAGGGGCCCAGTTGGAATTACACCTTTTCCAAAACCGGACGTTTTCCAAAGTTTTCCAAAACTCACTTAGAGTATCGCAAAAGGACCGTCTTGTCGTGAGGATCCCAGTTTCATAGACTGCGCGTCAATCAGATGCGCGGTCTAGAAGTTATTCATGTTTAAGCGAAACGGGTCCAGCCCGTCAAGCCTAATGGGCTGGCGGGTCGGCCTGACTCGGTTTGGTGGGTCCGAACCGGCTGGGGGTTGATCCAGCCCAGTGGGGCGTGACCCACCTAGGGACCCATCCCGACAGGTCCGACCCGGTTAGGAAGTCAGCCTGGCCTGGTGGGGTGCGGCCCACCCGCGAACCCGGCCTGGGTCACGGGCTGGTTTTCCTCGCCCAACGGCACCGAGCGGCACCGCCCCTCCTTGTTGCCCGGCCGGCAGAATCCGACCGGTTTTTTTGGCATGAGCGGCCCGCACAGCGGGATGCTGTCCTCCCACACGGCGCCGAGCGGAGCCACTGCCGACCGGTTCGCCCGCCGAAGCAGCCCGCCTAGCGCAGGCCGCAATCTTCTCCGCAGCGCGGCACCAAGCTGACCCGCGGTCTCCTTCCCGGCCGGCCGTAGCTGGCCGATTTTTCCAGCAATATGCCCGCGGATGCGGGACGCACCTCCTCTGTGCGGCACTTTCCTGTGCCGCGGTTCACCAGCCCGGTCGGCAGTAGCCGGCTGGTTTTTCAGCTCGAGCGGCCCGCAGTTGCGGGCCGTGGTTCTTCCCCACGCGGCTGGTGCATGACTACCGCTTCCGGTCACCGTCGCCTCCGGTCGCCGCCACCTCCGATCACCGTTGCCAAAATAATCACGAACCAACATAGGGTCATCGGGACATGTTCGTTCGGCCCGCGACCTCCATGTTAGGCGATATCAAATGTCCGAAACCAATCCAATGCATTCATAAAAAAATGAGATATAATTTTATTCACTTAAAATTATACAAAACCTTTACCTTGTATTTGATGTTGCACGTCGATGAGCCGTGGAAGATGAGCGTCGCGGTAGGCGGGCGTCGCGGAAGACGGCGTCGCGTAAGACGGATATCATTCCGTCAACATCAGAGGAAAAAGAACATTGTCGTTGGTGATGATGGCGTCTTCTCCCTTGATGCGGAGGAAGAGGAGAGTATATGGCATTCTTTGTGGTGTCGCCTCACTTTCTTGCCCTGATTGAAGAAGTGGAGGAGATGATCAAGTTCCTCGTGTTCTTCATTGGAGAGGGTGATATCCTCTAAATCCTCCCAATTCCCACCAAAAAAAGTTTATGCCAACCCGATGAAAAGAATGAAATTCCTTCTTTTAATATTGGCAAAACAATTTCAAATTCATTTAAAAAGTTTAGACAATTAATTAATTAATTAAGTTGGCACAATTAAGGGGAGGGAGGTGGAGAGGCTCCACCATAATGTGGGAGTTCAAAATTTAAGGGGTTTCAAGGAGTTAAAGGGGGAGTTGAAGGGTTAGGGGCTTGTGTGGGCCCACCACACATTATAATCTCATGGGAGGTTATGTGGGGTGTGGTCCCCACCTCCAACTTTTCTTTTGAGGAAATAACCACCACTTAAAATAAAATTGTGTAACACAACAATTTTATTTAATTTATTATGAATCCCCAAATTATAAATTCTACTCTCGACCAAACGAAACTGCAGTAAAGGTCTCCTTAAGTGAGTACCGGTGCTGTGAGTTCATAGGTGTCCTTGGATTTCAATTCCGAGCACTGGTTCGAAAGACAGAAAAACCCACATGTACGTTTACTGAATGTACCCGAACAAAAGTTCATAAATTGATTCCGGGCACACCGGGCCTTGGAATCAAGCGCCGTCAGAAACTGCGGACTCGTAAAATTCCAAAGAATTTAATAAAAAATTTTCCTTGAAATTTCAGAGTCTTTACATTACCCCAACCTCAGGGATTTACATCCCCTTAAAGCTACAACACACACTAGGAAAACAGAAAGGGGTACTGAGCATGGATCTGAGCCTCCCGCTCCCATGTGCTCTCCTGGAGGTCCCTGTGCTGCCAGCAAACGTGAACTAGAAAAATAGACTATCCATGCATAACCCGCTCCTATTTATCTTCAATCTCCACTGAAACCTCCATGAATGTCACCCCATCATCGATGTCCAACTCCCCGTGGTCGATGATATGGGATGGGTCGTGCACATATCTCCTTAGCTGAGAGATGTGGAAGGCGTCGTGCACCCAGTGCAACTGAGGTGGAAGGGCCAGGCGGTAAGCCACCTCACCTATCATGCCGAGGACCTGAAAAGTCCCAATGAATCGTGGATATAACTTTCCGCCTTGGACAAATCTCTGTAGACCTCATCGAGTTGAGACCCATAAAAAGATGTGGTTGCCATCCTCGAACTACAGTGGTCTCTGTCTCCTATCAGTATAGGACTTCTATCTGCTCTGTGCAATCTTCATCTGCTCCTGGATGATCTGCACCTTCTTCGTCATAGCCAACACCATCTCTAGTCCTACAAGTGCTGACTACCCTAGGTCATTCAAGCACAGAGGTGATCTGTAAGGTCCGCCATACATTTCCTCGTAAGGGGCCATCCCGATGGTGGAGTGGTAACTGTTGTTGTATAAAAACTCCACCAAGGGTAAGTGATCCTCCCAGCTATGACCAAAGTTGAGAACACATGCACATAGCATATCCTTGAGAGTCTGAATGGTCTTCTCAGTCTGACCATCCGTCTGAGGGTGGAAGGCGGTGCTCAAGCAAAGCAGTGTACGAAAAGCCTCCTGTAAACCCTTCCATAACCGGGAAGTGAAACGATCATATCGATCAGAGACGATAGTCGATGGAACACCATGAAGTCATATGATCTCCTAAACATAGAGATGTCACAAGCTCTCTACTATGCCCTACTCTCTGATCGGTAGGAAGTGGGCCGACTTGGTGAGTCGGTCTACGATCACCCATATAGAGTCGTGTCCTCTAGATATACGTGGAAGCCCCATCACAAAATCCATGGATATCCCGTCCCACTTTCACTCTGGAACCTCTAAGGGCTGAACCAAGCCTGCTGGAACCTGGTGCTCCGCCTTCACTTGTTGACAAGTGAGGCATTGAGAGACTAACTCTACTACTACTTTCTTCATACCCGACCACCAATGCTGTCGTTGGAGGTCCTGATAAATCTTCACCACACCTGGATGTACCACTAGAGGGAAAGTGTGGAACTCTCTCAATACCTCCTCATGTAGTGAAACTGGTACCATGGTACATTCCCTGAAGAGGATGACGTGCTCCCCACCTTCAAAAAACCCATCAGGTGCCTGACCTGAGGATATCTAAGCACATCGTGTCTCACAGTCAACGTCTCCACGCTGTGCCTCCCTGAGTCATTGAAGGAGTGGAGGAGTGATTGTAAGAGATTGTAGAAAGACTTATCTATATCTATCCACAAAGGATATCTGCAATGCGGCTAACAGCTCTGTCGCCTATCCTAGAATCTGAATGCCTGATCTCCTGCTGAGATAATCTGCTACAACGTTCCCCTTCCCAGGAGTATAGAATATCTCAAAGTCATAGTTCTGGAGGAACTCAAGCCATTGCCGCTATCTAAGGTTCAAGTCCTTCTGCGAGAAGATATACCTGAGACTCTGGTGGTCAAAGTAGACTGTAAAATGCTCGCCCATTTGATAGTGCTGCCACATTTTCCAAGAGAAGACCACTGCTGATAACTCCAGGTCATGGGTAGCATAGTTCTGCTCGTACTGTCTCAACTGCCGTGAACCATACGTGATCACTGCTTTCTCCTGCATCAAGACACACCCGAGTTTAGTCCCTGATGCATCGCATTAAACTACATACCCAACGCCCTCCTCCAGTAGCCTCAAGATGGGCGCACTGGTCAACCTCTGCCTCAGCTCCTGAAAGCTCTGATGGAATCTCTCTAACCACACGAAGGGTTTACCCTTCTTCTTCAAAGATGAAAGCGGTGCTGCAAATCTAGTGAATTCTGGCACAAATATCCGATAGTACCCAGACAGACCTAGGAAACTCTGCACCTCCGTCACACTCCTGGGTGGCTCCCAAGAAAGTACTGCCTCGATCTTCGCTGGATCTACTACAACTCCAACCTCCGATGTAACGTGTCCTAAGTAATGAACCTCTCAAATCCAGAACTGGAACTTTGAGAGCTTACCATAAAGCTGGTTCTCTCGGAGTGTGTCCAGTACTACCCGAAAATGGTAGGCATTATCCTCCTCAGTAGTAAAGTAAATCAGTATGTCGTAGATGAAGACTACGACAAATCGATCAAGGTAAGGCTGGAATATCCTGTTCATGAGACTCATGAACACTGCTGGAGTGTTGGGTATGCCGAAGGGCATAACCAAGAACTCGTAGTGGCCATAACGACACATGAAGGCCATCTTCTGCACATCCTCGTCTCTAACTATATGAGATGGTGATATCCTGACCTGAGGTCTATCTTTGAGAACCATCATGCTCCCTTGAGCTGATCAAAGAGGTCATCAATCCTAGAGAGTGGGTACTTGTTCTTCACAGTCACCTGATTGAGGCAATGGTAGTCGACACACAGTCGCAAGCTCCCATCTGCCTTCTTGGTGAACAAAATCAGAGATTCCTAGGGTGAAATAGTGGGTTGGATAAATCCCTTTCCCTACAAGTCCTCTAGCTGTACCCGCAGCTCAAAAAGCTCGGCGGGATCCATATGATATAATGGAGTAGATATTGGTGTTGTCCCGAGGTAAAGGTTAATGTAGAAGTCTAACTCTCTGCGAGGAGGTAGTCCTGGAACATCGTCAGGGAAAACATCCGCGTACTGATCCACCACAATAGGAAAACTCGGACTCCGCACATCAACTGCTCCGAGGATGAGACTATCCAACTGATGTGTGATCGGCTGCCCCCTCATTTGCGTAAGTCCATCCTGCACTACAAAGGCTCCCTTCTCGCGACTAAAGGTGAACCTGGTCCCATATGTGCAGATACACCGTACCTTGCACCTAATACAGTCAATATGAGAATGAACTGTGGATAACCAGTCCATAGCCATGATGATGTCGTAAGGCCTCAACGCTGCTACAAGAAGATCCCAGCCGAAGCTCTCTCCTCCTAGAGTAAGCTCGCACTGCCGAAACCCGTGCATAATCATAGAGTCTTCTCCCATAGGAGTCTCTAGTCATAAGGATTGAGCCAACGGCTCCGTTAGAATCTTTGAGCTTCGAACAAGGGTAGCGTCAATAAAATAATGACTTTCTCCTATGTCTATAAGTACTAAAACAAGGGTGGAGTAGACACAGATAGTACCTTGAATTATATCAGGTGCGCCGTGGTCATAGGCCTCGACTGCCTGGAGCTGAGCCTACCTCTGTCCGCCATCCCCCTGTGGTCGGGGTGGACATCCTGGTGGTGGTGGTTGTAGAGCCTCGAAACGTCGTCCACCACCCGCTACTCGGCCAGCTCCTCTGCCACGTCCGCCTGCTCCTGGCAGACCACCATGGTCAAAACTTTACCTCTTCCTGGGAGGTCCCTCTACTATCTACTGCTCGTCTGCATGGCGGGTCGGGCAGTCTCGAGCCATGTGACCCTGCCTTCCGCATGCATAACACTGCCTGCTCCTCGTATGATTGACTTTTTATCGTGTGCCCTGCACAACCGAACCTATATCCTGAGGTCGCCCACCTGATGGCCTGGTCCTCTTGGACCTCTGCATCAACTGTCTACTTCTAGCTACAGAAGAATCTGTTACATGTCATCCTGTGGAGGGTCTTGCCGCTAGTGACTGCTCAGCAAGGAAACTCTCCACTAGAAGAGCTCACTCCAGCACCCCCGCCTGCGTCGGGATGCTGAGGGGAATCGTCGAAGCCCTGATCTCATGCCTGAGTCCATGCTCGAAGGTCCGGGCCTTGAAGAACGGGTCTCATAGCATATCCGTGGAGTAGCATGAGAGGTCAGTGAACCTCGCTAAGTACTGAACTACTGTCATGATGCCCTGTTGCAGATGTAGTAACTCCTGAATCCGCACCGCACAAAGGGTGGTTGGAACAAACTCTGAACAGAAGAGAATATTGAAGTCTGTCCAAAATAAAGATGCCTCATCACGCACCTGAAGCATTAGGATCTACCATCTACCTGCTGCTGCGTGCAGGAGACTCATGGCAAGGATCACCATAAGGTCGGCTGGTGTCCCTACCAATCTGAAAACTCTCATGACAATCTCCAGCCAATCCTCAGCTGCCTATGGGTCCGTCTCTCCCCGGAACCTGGGAGGCCTCTATAACTGGAACCCGTGAAACACACTCAGGTGGCGTGCACTCTCTGCTGCTGGGGCTGGTGGTATTGGTGGTCCAGCGGATAGTGGCATCGCTGGTACCTCCGTTGTGATGGGGCCCTGCACTGAGGCCTCATCGCTCGGTGGGCTACCATCTCGTACGTAACTCAAAACCCTAGTTGGATGTCTTTGTGGGGCCATCCTGAAAAGTAACAGGTGCGCTAGGGATAAAATAGTATACCTGGTGAAGTGAAACAAAGTAATCACAAAGAAAACTTTTTCAATGGAAACACACACACAATCAATGTTTTCGTGCACTGATCCAGGAATCAGAGGTCGGGGTCCTGGTGTATGGATACGTCGGCCGTCGCACCAACACTGGACTCCCTGGACTAAAAACCACACTGAATACTCTTAACACTATTGCTTCATAGAAAAGAATGATCAGAGTCCTGAGTTATGTGGTAGAACCGACTCCTATGATACCAAGTTGTCATGACCCGTCCTCGGGGCCCGTGCCGTGACTACCCTAAGCCTGCCTCCCATAGGCCAGGGGCTAGAGACTAGCAAAAAAGGTGTAATTCTTGATAAAAGGGAAGGCATTGACTTTAGAAGGTAAAAAAATATGACAGAGTACACAACTGAAAGTAAACACTAAGTAAAACTGTATACAAAAGATAGTGCTGAAAGGAAAGGGGGTCAGAAATACAAGACCAACAGTAAAGTACAGTACAACTGAAAAGCTAGTACAACTGCAGTAAAGTAAAATAGAAACTAATGAGTCCTCCTATGGTAATCCCACCTGAAGGGTGGGTAAAGATGGCCTCCTCATCACCCAGGTTCGTCCGTCAGCTCCGTGTACATCTCGCCAAGAGGTCCACCTTCGGGTACCGTCCAACTCTACAACTCTCTACCTCAATCAGTGTTGTCCGTCATCTGCAACCAACATAACGTAGTGCGGGCATAGCCCGTGCAGGGGTGAGTATAAGGATACTCAGTAGGGACCCCAAGACCCCCGAAGGTCTCCTATAATCCATGAAGGATAAACCACAAAAATTAAAGATACAATCACGAAGTATCAGCCAACCCTACTTTGGTAAATGCCCATACATATACCTAAGTTATCAACCACATCCCAACTCCAACTCTCGAGCCCAAACACAACCCAGTCCACATAGGAAGTAGAAACAATCACATCGATGATAATGATTGAAATTTAAGACTCAGCTGACACGGGTATACATATCTTGTATAGCTATAGAGATGATCAGATGTAGTCACTAATTCATCTAAGTTGTTAGACCCACACAAGATACAAGAATAGTATTCATCACAGTCGAACCCACGGAGGATACCAGTAGAGTAGTCGTCACTGTCGAACCCACAGAGGATCCCAGTATAGTTGTCGTCACTGTCAAACCCACGAAGGATCCCAGTACAGTAGTCGTCACTGTCGAACCCACGAAGGATCCCAGTACAGTAGTCATCGTAGTCGCAACCAGCTCTAGGGTTCCCGCACACAGCACGCTTGATTCCAGGAGGGTTTGCTCCTCGAGAAAAGGGGTCGATGCATCATCTATCACGAAGTCCAGAGTTGATGTATCCCAAAATTCCATCTCATCAAAAGGAACCCAACGCAACAGACGGCGCGTCAATCAGATGCCCGGTCTGAGAGTTATTGGCTTTTCCGTCCCAGGGGCCCGGTTGGAATTATGTCTGTTCCAAACCCGACCGTTTTCCAAAGTTTTCCAAAAATCACTTAGAGTATTGCAAAAGGACAGTCTCATCACAAGGATCTCAGTGCCATAGAGGGCGCATCAATCAGACACGCAGTCTAGAAGTTATTCGCGTTTAAGCGAAACGGGTCCTGCCCGTCAAGCCCAGTGGGATGGCGGGTCAGCCCGAATCGGTTTGGCGGGTCCGACCCGTCTGGGGGTCGGCCCACCCCAGTGAGGCGTGGCCCACCCAGGGACCTGGCCCGGCGGGTCTGACCCGGTTAGGGTGTCGGCCCGGCCTGGTGGGACGTCGCCCACCCGCGGACCCGGCCTGGGTCGCGGGCCGGTTTGGCTCGCTCAGCGGTACCACCCCTCCTTGCTGCCCCACCAGCCGAATCTGACCGGTTTTTCCGGAACGAGCGGCCCACATAGCAGGCCGCTGTCCTCCCACGCGGCTCCATGGTTTCTTCCGCCCGGCCGGCAAGCGGCGGGCAGGTTCGCCTGCCGAAGCGGCCCGCCCAGTGTAGGCCACAGTCTTCTCCATAGCGCGATGCCAAGAAGCGCCTTGGTCTCTTTCCCGTCCAGCCGTAGCCAGCCAGTTCGTCCAGGAAGCGGCCCGCTGATGCGGGCCGCACCTCTTCCGCGCGACACCTTTGGGTGCCACGGTTCACCAGCCCTGCCGGCAGTAGCCGGCTGGTTTTTCAGCCCGAGCGTCCCGTGGTTTTCCCCCATGGGGCCGGTGCATGACCGCCGCTTCCAGTCACCCTCGCCTCTGGTCACCGCTACCTTCGGTCTCCATGTCCAAAATAATCACGAACCAACGGAGGGTCGTTGGGCAGTGTTCGTTCGGCCCGTTCCCTCCGAGTTAGGTGATATCAAATGGCCAAAGACAATCCAATGCATTCATCCAGAATGAGATATAATTTTATTCACTTAAAATTATACAAAACCCCCTACCTTGTATTTGGCATTGCACGACGACGAGCCGCGGAAGATGAGCGTCGCGGTAGTCGGGCATCGCAGAAGACGGCGTCGCGTAAGACGGATATCGTTTTGTCAATATCGGAGGAAAAAGAACGTTGTCATTGGCGACGATAGATTCTTCTCCCTTGATGTGGAGGAAGAGGGGAGTAGATGGCGTTCTTTGTGGCGTCGCCTCACTTTCTTGGCCCGGTTGAGTAAGTGGAGGAGACGATCGAGTTCCTCGTGTTCTTTGTTGGAGAGGGTGATATCCTCTAAATCCTCCCAAGTCTCACGAAAACCAGTTTATGCCAACCCCATGAAAAGAATGAAATCCCTTATTTTAATGTTGGAAAAACAATTTCAAATTCATTTAAAAATTTGATCCCGTTAATTAATTAATTAAGTTGGCACAATTAAGGGGAGGGAGGTGGCACAATTAAGGGGAGGGAGGTGGAGAGGCTCCACCATAATGTGGGAGTTCAAAAGTTAAGGGGTTTCAAGTAGTTACAGGGGGAGTTGAAGGGTTAGGGGCTCGTGTGGGCTCCACCACACATTATCCACTCATGGGAGGTTATGTGGGGTGTGGGCCCCAACTCCAACTCCTCTTTGGAGGAAATAACCACCACTTAAAATAAAATTGTGTAACACAACAATTTAATTTAATTTATTATGAATCCACAAATTGTAACTTCTACTCTCGACCAAACGCAACTGCGGTAAAGGTCTCCTTAAGAGAATACCAGCGCTGTGAGTTCATCGGTGTCCTCAGATTTCAATTCCGAGCACCGGTTCAAAAGATATAAAAACCCGCATGTATGTTTACTGAACTTACCCGAACAAAACTTCAGAAATTGATTCCGGGCACACCGAGCCTCGGAACCAGGCGCCGTTAGAAACTGCGTACTCATAAAATTCCAAAAAATTTAAGAAAAAAATTTCGTTGAAATTTCCGGGTCTTTACATGGCACCCACCCCCCCACACGTGGCCAGCTGAGCCACATGGGCCGCCAGCCAGCCGGGCCACGCGGGCCGCCCCCTTGGGCCGGGTCACCCCCCTCGGGCCAAGCCGCCCCCTCGGGCTGGGTCCAACACGCGGACCAGGTTGGACCCTGGACTGGACCCGGGTCGGGCCGGCTCAGTCCGACTAGCTCGGACCGGACCTAGACCCGTTATGGCATGTTTTTGCCATTTCACCCACAACTTGGGCTACGGGTGTCCGATCGATGAACCATCTACGGAGATAGAAAGTTTAGAGAGAGACAGTTCTTTTGGAATACCACAATTAAAGTTTGGACATAGTTGGGGTACGTTCGAGTTGGTTTGAACCTAAAATCCAACCGGGCCCTTAGAATGGAAATGCGAATAACTCACAGACCGGGCGTCCGATTGACGCACTGTCTGTTGCATTGTGACCACTATGATGAGGATTAACTTTGAGATACTTATACCTGGGAATTCATGACAGTTGTAGTATCATCAAGAATCTCGTGGAGCAGATCCTTCCAGAGACGAGTGAGCGGAGTACGGAGGCCTAGTAGCTGGCTGAGACCTGACGACTGCTGACCTTTCGACTTGGAGTGTTTCGACTAGCCCAGTGGGAATCACCTCTGTGTGACATGACATGCCGACAGTGGGGAGCACCTCTGCGTGACGTGGTAGACCCACAGTACTCGACAGAAGGAGTACCTCAAAAGGCTATGAGTGGGAGCGCCTCTGTGTGACACGGCAGACCCACAGTGGGGAGTGCCTTTGTGTGACGTAGCAGACCCACAGTGCTCGACAGGAGGAGTACCACAACAGTCTAGGATAGTGGGAAGCGCCTCTATGTGATGCAGTAGGCCCACAATACTCTATTAAGGAGGATTACACTAACAACCAAGGTTTTGAAAGTTTGACTGGGGGTTGTTACTTGATACTACCCCTAGAATAAAATCATGGATTGAGCTAAGTCAATGACTTATGTGTTTTCCTCATGATTGAGTTGGGTTACTAGATAACTTAGGTATATGTTTGGGCATATACCTAAGTAGTGGATATCTGTTGATTTCATACATTGTGGTTTATCCTTGTTGGATTCTTGTGAGACCTTGTGGGTCTCGGGGTCCCTACTGAGTATCGTTATACTCACCCCTGCAAGGGCTACGCCTGCACCCCGTTGTGTTGGTTGCAGACGACGGGCAACACTGACTGAGGTAGAGAGTGACAGGACTGGACGGTACCCGGAGGTGGACCACTCGGCGTGACAGTCCTCGGAGCGGACGAAGAGATGTGGTGTGTTGAGGAGGCCATCTGTACCTACCATTCAGGTAGGAACCCCGGTGGACGACCCAATAGCTGCTTAATTTTCTTCAGTTGTGCTATCATTTCAATTGTATTTTACTTTCCTGTTGGGTTTGCATTTCTGGCCCCTTTACTTTCAGCACTAGATTTTGTATATAGTTTTACTTAGTGTTTTACTTCTAGTTGTGTACTCTGTTGTGTGTGTTTCAGTTTATAAAGGAAATACCTTCCTAGTTTAGGGATTTACACCTTTGGTGCTAGTCTCTAACCCCTGTCCTATGGAAGGTGGGCTTGGGGTAGTCACGATATGGGTCCCGGGTGATGGGTTGTGACAAATTGGCATCAGAGGAGTCAGTTCTACCGCATAACTTTGGACTCTGATCATTATTTTCTGTGAAGCAATAGTGTTAAGGGTACTAAGTGTGGTTTTCAGTTCAGGGAGTCCAGTGTTGGTGCGGGCGGCTGACGTATCCATACAACAGGACCCTGACTACTGATTTATGACTTAGTGCATGAAAACACTGATTGCATGTGTGTATTTAAATTTTTTCTTAATTCAGCTCAACCAGGTCAGCTCACCAGGTATAAATATTTTGACCGTGTCACATATGTATCTTTTAGGATGCCTCCCTGCAGATCCCTGAGATTCGTACGCTCTGACAGCCCACCGAGTGATGAGGCCTCGGTGAGGGGCCCTTTACCAGCAGAGGCACCAGTGGTACCACTTCCTGTTGGGCCACCGATGCCACTAGCCCCAGTAGCAGACTATGCACACCGATTAAGCACGTTGCATGAGTTCCAGTGCCAGAGGCCACCCAGGTTCCGGGGAGAGATGGACCCAAAGGCGGCTGAGGATTGGCTGGAGGCTGTGGTGATAGTCTTCAGGCTAGTAGGGACACCATCAGACCTCATGGTGATCCTTTATGCTAGTCTTCTTTAGGCAGTAGCTGGAGGGGGTGTTAGAGAGAGCCCTCTTAGTGGAGAGTTTCCTTGCTGAGAAGTCTCTGGCAGTGAGACCCACCACTAGTCGACTTGTAGTGGAGTCTTCTGCCACTGGAAATAGACAGATGACACAGAGGTCCAAGAGGACTAGACCCATGAGAGGACGACCACACGACTCAGGATCTATTGTGCGGGGTACCCATGGCAGTGACATATATTCTAGGAGCAGACAGTGTTACTCATGCGGCGAACAGGGTCACATAGATCGTGACTGTCTGAACCGCCATTCAGATGATCAGTTGACAGTTGAGGGACCTCCCAAGCATAGGCAGAGGTTCGATTGAGGCGGTCCACAGGGCGCCGACGGATGTGGCAGAGGAGCTAGTCCAGCAGCAGGCGGTGGATGATGTTACGAGGTGATACCGCCACCACCACCCGGAGGACCATCCCGACCAGAGGGAGCTGGTGGACAGGGGAGATCTCAGCTTTAGGTAGCTGAGGAATATGACCATTTTGCTTTGGAGATGATTTGAGGTACGATCTATGTCTACTCCACCTTAGATGCAGTTCTTATAGACATAGGTTCCAGTCATTCTTTCATAGCCACTACCCTCGTTCAGAGCTCGAAGATTCCGACAGAGCCACCGGCTCGATCCTTATGTCTAGAGACTCCTATGGGAGAAGACTCGATGATTACGCACTAGTGCCGGTAGTGTCAGCTTACTCTAGGAGGTGAGAGCTTCGGCTGAGATCTCCTCGTAGCGGCATTGAGGCCTTATGACGTCATCTTGGGTATAGAATGGTTATATACATTTCATGCTAATATTGACTATATTAGGCAAAAAGTGTAGTGTGTCCGCATGGATGAGACCGGGTTGACCTTCACTGGCAAGAAGGCAATCTTTGCAGTACATGACGAACTTACTCAGAGGAGGGTGTAGCCGATCACTCACCAGTTGGATTGCATTACCCTCCGAGAAGGTGATGTGGAGAGTCCAACTTATAATATAGTGGTGGACCAGTATCAAGATGTTTTCCCTAATGATGTCCCAGGACTAACTCATCGCAGAGAGGTGGACTTATACATTGACCTGTACCCAGGGACGACACCAATATCTACACCAGCATATCGGATGGCTCCCGCTGAGCTTCGTGAGCTGCAGATACAAATAGAGGACTTGCAGGTAAAGGGATTCATCCGGCCCAGTGTTTCTACCTGGGCATCCCCAATTCTATTTTCCAAGAAGGCAAATGGGAGATTGAGGCTTTGTGTTGACTACCGTCACCTGAACCAAGTGACTGTGAAGAACAAGTACCCACTTCCAAGTATTGAATACCGATTTGATTAGCTGAAGTGAGCACGGTGGTTTTCGAAGATAGACCTCAGATCAGGCTATCACCAGCTCAGAGTTTGAGATGAGGATGTGAAGAAGACAACCTTCAGATGTTGGTACGACCACTAGGAGTTCTTGGTTATGTCTTTTGGCATAACCAACTCTCTAGCAGTGTTCATGTGTCTCATAAACATGATCTTCCCGAATTACCTCGATCGATTTGTCGTAGTATTTATCGATGACATTCTGATCTACTCGACTACTGAGGAGGATCATACCTACCATTTGTAGGTAGTACTGGACACACTCTAAGAGCACCAGATTTATAGTAAGCTCCCGAAGTGTCAGTTTTGGATTCTAGAGGTTCACTTCTTGGGACATGTCATCTTGGAGGTAGGAATTGCTGTAGATCTAGTGAATATTGAGGCAGTACTTGCTTGGGATACACCCAAAAGTGTGACAGAGGTATGAAGTTTCCTGGGCATGGCTGGATACTACCAGAGATTTGTTCCAGACTTCTCCAGAGTTACAGCACCACTATCAACATTGACAAAGAAAGGGAAACCCTTTGTGTGGTCGAAGAGGTGCCAACAGAGCTTTCAGAAGCTGAGGCAGAGGTTGAATAGTGCCCCCATCTTGAGGCTTCCAGAGGAGGGCGTAGGGTACTTAGTTTACTGCGATTCAACAGGGACTAGACTTGGGTGTGTCCTGATGTAAGAGCGAGCAGTGATCACATATGGTTCTCGGCATCTGAGACAACATGAGCAGAACTACGCTACCCATGACCTGGAGTTAGCAATAGTGGTCTTTTCCTTGAAGATGTGGCGACACTATCTGATGGGAAAACATTTTACCATGTACTATGATCACATGTGTCTTAGTTATATCTTCTCCCAAAAGGACCTGAACCTGATACAACGGCGTTGGCTTGAGTTCCTCCAGGACTATGACTTTGAGATAGTATATACTCCTAGGAAGGGGAACGTTGTTTTAGATGCGATCAATAGGAGAAATCGTATACAACTTCTAGGAGAGGTGATAGAGAAGTTGGCTGGTTTTTAGATTTCTTATGTGGATCAAGATGTAGAAACTTTCCTCCAGTCTCTTACAGTCACTCCTCCACTTCTTCAGCAAGTCAGGGAGGCATATTGTGGAGACGCTGACTGTAAGACACGACGTGCAGATATCCACAGGGCAGGCACCTGATGGCTTTTCATTAGGTGGGGAGCACGTAATCCTCTTCAGAGGACGTACCTTGGTACTATTAGCACTTCAGGAGGAAGTGTTGAGGGATTTCCACAATTACCCTCTAGCGGTATATCCAGGAGTGGCGAAGATGTATCAGGACCTTAGAAAACAACACTGGTGGACAGGTATGAAGAAGTTAGTAGCTGAGTTTGTCTCATGATGCCTCACTTATCAGCAAGTGAAGGGGGAGCACCAGATACCAGCAGGCTTGGTTCAGCCCTTAGAGGTCCTAGAGTGGAAGTGGGATGGGATATCCATGGACTTTATGATGGGTCTTCGACGTACATCCAAGAATCACGATTCGATATGGGTGATCATTGAACGACTCACCAAGTCATCCCACTTCCTACCAATCAGAGAGCAGGGATTAGTAGAGAGAATGGGAAGCCTCTATGTATAGGAGATTGTGCGTTTTAAAGGAGTACCTTCTTCTATTGTCTCCGACCATGACACATAGTTTACTTTTTGGCTATGAAAGGGGTTGCATGAGGCTTTCGGGATGCAACTACGTCTGAGCACCGCCTTCCATCCTCATACAGATGGGCAGACTGAGTGGACTATTCAGACCCTCGTAGACATGCTTCGTGCATGTGTCCTTGACTTCAGTCACAGTTGGGAGGATCATTTGCCTTTGGTGGAGTTTGCATACAACTACAACGATCACTCCACCATCGGTATGGTACATTTTGATGCCTTGTATGGTTGACCTTGCAGATCACCACTGTGCTGGACAGACCTAGGGGAGTTAGCACTAGTAGGACCAGATATGGTATGAGCTACCATAGAGAAGGTGCAGATCATCCAGGAGCAGATAAAGACCGCACAGAGTAGGAATAATTTGTATGCTGACAGGAGAAAGAGACCTCTGGAGTTTAAGGATGGAAGCCATGTTTTTCTATGGGTCTTACCTTGATGAGGTCTATAGAGATTTGGACAAGGTGTCAAGTTTTCTCCGCAATTCATCGGAACATTCTAGGTCCTCAGCAGAGTAGGCGAGGTGGCTTACTGCTTAGCTCTACAACCTCAGTTACACCAGGTTCAGGACGTCTTCCACGTATATTAGCTGAGGAGATACGTGCATGAACCTTCCCACATCATTGACCATGGAGATCTGGACATCGATGATGGGGTGAGTTTCACAGAGGTTCCAGTGGAGATCAAGGATTGACAGGAGCATGTCCTTCATGGACGGTCTATACCTTTGGTGCTCATTCTCTGGTAGCACAGGAACCTCCAGGAGAGCACATGGGAGTGGGAGGTTCATATGTGTGCTCAGTACCCCCATTTGTTCCCTTAGTTTGAGTTATAGATTACTGGGACATAAAGCCCGAAGGTGGGGAGAATGTAAAGACCTAGAAATTCTGTGAGATTTTTTTCTTAATACATAGGATTTTTTTACAAGTATGCAAAAATTTACGGTGTTTGATTCCAAGTCCCAGTGTGCCCAGAATCAATTTTTGAAGTTTTGTTCTGGTACGTTCAGTAAATGTGTGAGCGAGATTTTATAACTTTTGTACTAGTTCTTGGAATTGAAATCTGGGGGCACCGTTGAACTCGAAGCACCAGTATTCACTTAATAGGACTTTCACCTCGACGAAAGTCGGTTGAGAATGAAAGTTAGTTAATGAGTTTTTAAGGAAAAAGTTAAATAAAAATAAGTGTTAGCTTATTTTTATTTTTGAGGTGGTTAAAACCTCCAAGAGGTGGTTAGGGGTGGGGGCCACCACACCATAAGCTCCCATGAGGGGTTATGGAGGTGGGGCTCACCCGAGGTTTAAACATATCTTGACAGTTAATGAGGTGGGGACCACCAAAAGATGAAACCCTTGAACCCCCTTAATTAATGTGTGTCTACACACAAGAATTAATTATGTGGAGCCCCATCTTTAATTAACTCTCCTTTTGAACTCATTCCAACCATTAAAATAATAGTTAATCTATTATTTATTTTTGGGTTGGAATCATACTTTTTGTTGGAAGGGAGAATTAAGGAAGAGCAGAACTAGGGAGAACCTTCCTCCCAACGAAGAATGCGAAGAACTACGACGAGGCTTCTTCCTCGGCCTTCTACCCCGAACACTTTCCGACGCACGAGCATAAGTTGGGAGTGCGTTACGAACGCGGTGAATGAAGAATCTATGTTCGCTTCCCACGACTTCATCAACGACCATCAACAAATGAGGTAGGGGTTTTGAGTTGATTTTTGTTCCTTTACTACATTGTTAAAATTATGGTATGTAAATTTCTTATTGATATCACCATAACGAGGAGGGATCGGACCGCATGAACACGGCCCAACCCTCCCCCTTTGTTTTTCTTGTTTGTTGACAATGGAGGCGGAGAAAAAGCGGCCGACGTCGGACCAACCGCAAAGGAAACTGGCCGCAAAGGAACCGGCAGTGCAAGGCCGCTGAGTCGTCGAAAGGGCACGACACCACCGTGCCACGCGGAAGAGAGGGAGCGGCGCCATCGCGCCGTGCGAAGGAGAAGGGGACCACGACCAAGCCAGGGTGCAACGGAAGGGTGCGACGCCATCTTGCTGCGTGGTGGAAGTGAGCCGCAGATAGAGTGGGCTGTGGCGGAGGAGCCGGGGCGGCCGATGTTGGGCCGGCCGCCGGTGGTGTGGAACCGACTGGCCGCTCAGCCAGCCGGACAAGGCAGGACCCTCTTGGGTCCCGCGGCTTCCGAGCAGGCACTTAGTGCCGGTTCCGTTCGACAAGCAGGGGGAACGACACCCCCCTCCCCACGTGGCCAACCGAGCCATGCTGGTTTCCAGCCAGCCAGGCCACGTGTGCCACCAGCCAGCCGGGCCATTCGGGCCGCTAGTCGGGCCACGTGAGCCACCCGCTAGCTGGGCCACCCAGGCCATGATCCAACCAAGCCATGAGGCCCGCCCTTGGGCCGGGCCTCCCCCTCGAGCCGGGCCGCCCCCTCGGGCCGGGCCACCCCCTCAGGCCGGGCGACCCCCTCGGGTTGGGTGGGATCTGCATACCGGGTCGGACCCCAGACCAGACCCGGGTCTGGCCGAGTTAGTCCAACTGGCTCAGACCAGACCCGGACCCGCTATGGCCTATTTTCACCTTTTCGCCCATAACTTGGGCTACGGGTGTCCGATCGACGAACCATATATAATGACAGAAAGCTTAGAGAGAGACGGTTCTCTTGGAATAATTAACTTGAGGTTTGGACATAATTGGGGTACAGTCGGGTTGGTTTGAACCTAAAATCCAACCGGGCCCCTGGAACGGAAATGGAAATAACTCACAGACCGGGCGTCCGATTGACACACCGTCCATTGCATTGAGACCCATATGATGAGGCAAACCTTTGAGATAATTATACTTGGAACTTCATGAAAGTTGGAGTATCGGCTAGAAGATCATGGAGAAGATCCTTTTGGAGACGAGTGAGCGGAGTATGGAGACCTAGTAGCTGGCAGAGACCTGACGACTGCTGACCTTTCAACTTAGAGTGTTTCGACTAGCCCAGTGGGAAGCACCTCTGTGTGACACGACAAACCCACAGTGGGGAGTGCCTCTGTGTGACGCGGAAGACCCACGGTACTTGAAAGGAGGAGTACATCAGCAGGATATGAGGGGGAGCTCCTCTATGTGACACAGTAAAGCCACAGTGGGGAGTGCCTCTGTGTGACGCAACAGACCCACAGTGCTCAACAGGAGGAGTACCACAATAGTCCAGGATAGTGGGAATCCCCTCTGTGTGAGGCGACAGACCCACAATACTCTATTGAGGAGGATTACACCAGCAGCCAAGGTTTCGAAAGTTTGACTTGGGGTTGTTACTTGATACTAACCCCTAAAATAAAATCCTGGTTTGAGATGATTCAATGACTTATGTGTTTTCCTCATGATTGAGTTGGGTTACTAGATAACTTAGGTATATATATGGGCATATACCTAAGTAATGGATATCCGCTGGTTTCAAACTTTTTAGTTTATCCCTTTTGGATTCTTGTGAGACCTTGTAGGTCTCGAGGTCCCTACTGAGTATCGTTATACTCACCGCTGCATGGGGTATGCCCGCACCCCATTGTGTTGGTTGTAGACGACAGACAACGCTGAATGAGGGAGAGAGTAGCAGGACTGGACTGTACCCGAAGGTGGACCACTTGGCATGACGGTGCTCGGAGCGGAAAAACGGACTTGGAGTGCTAAGGAGGCCATCTGTACCTACCCTTCAGGTAGGAACCCTAGAGGACGACCTGGTAGCTACTTACTTTTCTTCAGTTGTACTAGAATTTCAGTTGTATTGTACTTTCCTATTGGGATTGTATTTCTAGCCCCTTTACTTTTAGCACTCTCTTTTGTATACAGTTTTACTTAGTGTTTTACTTCTAGTTTCATACTCTGTTGTGTGTGTTTCAGTTTATAAAGGAAATGCCTTCCCTGTTTAGGAATTTACGCCTTTGGTGCTAGTCGCTAGCCCCTGGCCTATGGAAGGCAGACATGGGGTAGTCACAATACGGGCCCCGGGGGACAGGTCGTGATAGAAAAACATATTAGAACCTGTCCACTATGGGTAGAAAGACGTCTTGTTTCACACCCCCATAATCCACTAATAGACTAGAAACCTGAGTAGTGATCTCCCTCAGTTTCTGATGAAATTGCCTTTCTCAGCCTTTCTGGTTATTCTACTCTCCACGGTGAATATATTTGTCACCCTCGGGAGATGTAAATGTCACTCTCCTATGGTAAAAATATACGTGGTATTAGTACACTACCAATTAGTCCATACCCATAATTAGGTCAAAGTATGACATGTACATAATGTAAATATCCCATTGAAAAACAATAATCCCCAACCTCGAGTGAATACTCCTTACATAAACAGATGTCTCTAGACCGTACTCCCAAAGGTGTATCTATCATCATCACCCCCTCAAAAACTCCATATCTAGGCTCAAAAGTTTTACAATTTGTGAAGATATAAAATAATATGAGGAAATAGTATCAAATAAGGTACTAGATAGAGTATAATCTACCAGAATAGTACCTCTAACTGTCGACAGTCCAACTTTACCATCCACCAGTATAGGATGAAATACATGAAACTATCCTGAACCTATTCCCTATTATGCAATTTGAGTCCTTTGAGCTACAACACTCTATTGATATGAGTGCTGTTTCTCCAAAGTACCATTTCCACAACCTCTACTGTCAGGACCAGTAGAACTATAACTATCAGGATGGTATGGTGTAGAAGATCCCATTCCCATAATCTAGTTCTTCCCAGCTACTCCATCATTACCAATTAGTCGTGGGTTCTTATAGAACCTATAGATATGTACCATCCTTCCGTAATATCAAAACTCTACCTTTGGTTAGGGAAAAAGCCTGTGAAAGTGACCGGGCCTACCGTACTAGTGGAAAAGCACCCAGGTAAGATCTTGTGAAACCGATCCTTCCCCCTGGCGAGTCTTCGTTCCAAGGATCTGGTCAAAATTCTAATAGCAAAGCTTCCTACCCTCGGAATATGTACCACCTGATCGTCTAGTATAAACCACCTTTCCCCCACTATAATCTTCCTCCAGGTTTCCCTTAGATATGGGAGCCTGATTTACCACTTCTGAAAACATTTTCAGCTGAATGATATTAACTAGGGACTTAATCTCACATTTAATCCCATCCTAGAAATTCCTTTCCATAATAGTTTCATCCCTTTAAATCATTGGATAAATGCACAACAAGTTAATAAAGTGACCATCATAGTCCATCATGGACATACTCCCTTGGGTCAACCGCATGAACTTAGCTGCCCTCTCACGTCTCAGAGTCTCTAGATAAAAGTGATCTAGTAACTTCTCAAAAAATCCCTTACATATCATACCATCTACCTACCTAGTCCAAGCCTAAAAATCCCACCACAATTTCATTGATCCTCGTAACATATAAGTATCCAAAGTGACTCTCTTCTTTAAAGGATTCTCTAAATGGTCAAGTATAGTCTGGATGGACTCAATTTAGAATTCAGCTGCCTTAGCCCAACCCTCTTCGGTGAAATTTATATGGTTTTGCAATTGAAACTCTCATGTTAGGTTTGACATACTCTTCACAACCTGATCTATGTATCTATCCATAAACAGTATGTAGTGAGAAAATTTCTCATGGAACATCCCTTCAGATCCTTCACCTGACACTATTAGTGCCTCAGGTTCAACTGTTGGAGGATTATTTACAACCATATCCACTTATCATGCTATCAACGAGCATCATCACAGAGACATATCTCTACAATTTCAAAAACATGTCTTAGGACACATTTTAGGACATTAACACAAAAATGGGGATTCAAAATTATCCATAACAAGTCTTTCCCCCAAATCCCACCACACGGTCAAAAATGATCCACTATCACTACCGCTAACCATCTTACATCTAGGTAAATGTTAAAAAAGGTTAAAATAATTTTCAATATCCTATTTCTCACCAGACACCCAATTATTCATATTTTGAATCATTTTCAACTTTCAATTTCACTTTATGAACCTTTTTTAATTCAATTAGAAAAGAAAGGAAAAACGTTTCAATTTCAATAGTTTACCCAAAGCCTGCTTTTCCTATTATTTCCTAACATTATGCATGTTATATAATGATCTTAAGTGCCTATAATGATTCATTCATACTTAAATCTCATGAAATACTGATCCACGAGTCAAATATTATAAAATCTCAAAATTAATAATCACATCACACAAAAAGTGCATCACTCGAGGTGAAATAACACACAACAATAAAAACCCACATCAATAAAAAATATCCCACCCAGGGTACTTATCTTTTACCTTCATACACGGGTTAAATACTCCCATGTATAAGATCGTAAACAAGGCCCAAATCATCCTATTCTCATGTATACCTTTACCAAATAGTTTGAAAAATGAAAAAAAGAAACCATCTCAAATACCTCTTTGTAACATCATAACCTGGGTACTACACCCTGATTCCCCGATCCAGTCAGTTACATGACCATAGGTGCATCTATCCATATTCCATAGGCTGCTGACTAGCATCGAGGATCTAATATCGATCATGGAGAGACTATACCCTCTTTATCTAAGTAGAACAACAAGAAAAATAATAATAATAACCAAATGATATAAACAATTACTAAACTAAACTAGTATCACATGATAACCAAAAAAAGATTACAATATCCAAATATAAATGGTAGACATGTCAGGCTAAATACATTTCACATGTCAATATGAAAACCCAAAAAGAATAGAGGCACAAACAACTCCTAAGCGGGTCCCAAATCACGTCTGGTTCCCTCATCCATGCTTTATCCCAACTTATCCATCTAACATAGGTTTCTTACCCTTATTTTTTCTTGAAAACATGAAGTCTATTTGTGTATCGATCAGCTAGCCCAAGTAGGGTGTGAGTACAACTAAATAGGCCACTACCAATGGTGTCAAAAACAATATTTAGTCAATAACAGTGTATATAGTTGTATAAAGAATAAATTATACTGCATAAAGTAAAATTTTAATATATTTTATTATTATTTAATTAAAGACATAAACTTCCAGGTCCCCAAGGAAATCCATACTATCAATACCAACTTTGACCCATGTCGGAGTCTGAACTATATCACATATTCAATTCAAAATTCATTATAAAACATGGGATTTTTTAATCCATTCCATAAAAATTTATAACATAGACACTTGGAACAATATTATAATTCAAATATCATGAGTGTAGAATATCATTTCTAACACCCGGTGGGTATTTGGATCCTCTATCTCTATCCTACACCTCAACATCACATGGGTATTTTGAGCCTTAGTACCTATCCCACACTCGCTATCTCATACAAGTATTTATAGACTTAGTCCCTGTCCCAAACTCATTTATCACATATGGGTATTTCAGAGCCTCAGTTCGTGTCCCACACTTATATATTAAAAAATCACCCATATATCACATATATCACATCTATCAAGGTTAGTCAACATTAAACCTCTTATCACATTTCACATCATGATACACCATTTTGGCTATTAAAATAAATTATGATTCAATACTTTAATCACATGGAACAATTTAATAAATTCACCATTAAACCATTTTTTCAATATTAAAATCATATAACCTATTAACCCATTATGGTCAAGTCAGCCATCTCATAATTCCCACTGTAAATTAATTCATAATCACATTAATTATCCAATTACATAATCTTGATTTCCTATCAATTACACAATAAAAAAATTCTATTAAATAATTTACCAATTAATTAATATGATTACACCAATTTTATAATCATAATTTTCCAATTCAATTTTCCCAAGTTCAACTAATCTCATATTCACATAGCAACTAAATTAATCAATTCTATAACTCCATAAATTAATTAATCAATTAATTTATTCAATTTAAGATTGAATTGTAAAACGTGTCAATTGAAATTCCACAATAAATACATGAAATTTTAATTTAATACTATGGGAATTAAATTTAGACCACCTACCTCAATATTGTGGAAGAATGCTTTCCAACTAAAATACCCAATTTGAATTGAAATAACCAAGATCATAACAAAGAATGAAATATCGATCTAAAAAATAGATCCAAGATCAAAAGAATAAAGATCCCTAAATTCTAAATCTAGATCCATCATAAATGGATGAAATCCATGCAATTTTTATTTGGAAAGAAAGATGAGAGAGAAAGGAAACCACATAAGATGAGAATGTCTTACCGAGAGAGGTGCACATCTTCAATCCAGTCTTCAATTAATCAAGAACATAGTTTTAAAGGCCTTGAAATATATCCAGAAGACTCTAAAAAATAAGATAAATAATTTAGGGTTGAGTTGGGTCGAATTAGGGTGAAGTCCAGGGGGTTGGGAAACTTTTATACGAATTCTAGGAATAATTAAACCCATGCACAATTTTCCAAACTGTGCACCTAAAACATGCGAATCTACTGGGGGGTGTATGATTACTTCTTATAGGGAATACGGTTCAAAAAACTATGTTGCATCCATGAAATCCATCTCTTTATGGTGTTTCATAATTTTCTAGAGTAGGGAACATGGTTTGGGAAAACCATACACCAACCATTCACTTCCCAAAACCCCTCCCAAAACATCCAAATTTCACCTAAATTCACCAATATAAAACCTAAACAATATATAATCAAAACAAGGAAAACTAGTACCTATAAACCAGATTGATACATCTCCAAAAATGGTTGGGATCTTAAAAAAACAAATATGAGAATCAAGACACATATCCTAACATCCCATGGTAACTCAGGTTACATCACAAGAGGCTGTGATCATGCACCTACTCGTGACCTACCTCCCGACCTATGATAATCTTATCTCCCATATACCATAATTCCCAAATAAAAAGGATACCTCAAGAACCTAGGACCCCTTATGAACCTAGGCTATGATACTATTCTATCATGAGCGAACTTTGGCCATACATGATTCGAAAACATGATAAATCCCAAAACATGAACTGAGGGGCATTCCTAATCCCCACGTGTTGGAAAAATGTTTTAGGGAAATAGAATATACTCAATTATAATGATTTTTCCCAGATAAATGGCATTTAAAAAGTAGTGGAATTATACTGAAATTCCAGCATGGTGCATCCATACAATGGATGCCCACACATAATGAAAATAAGTATTCTCAAATAGGAATAATCCAAATGAATCCAACTGGAATAAATATCGAACTAAAAAATATAGAACATAGAATAAATAGATCCAAAAGTATAAAAGGAATATGAGATGGATGTTAAAAATATATAACAAAATAAAAACTAAAATCACCAATAAGATCCCTATATGAATTTGAGTCATCCTCTACCCGGATGACTAAAATGACCACTTAATGAGTGATCCATAGACCGAACATGAACCTACAATAAAGAAACTCAGTCTAAATAGATGGAGTAGTGTAAGTAGAGTGTGAGCATAAACAACCCAATAGGATTTCACCAAGGATTCCATGAATTTAATTTTTCAAAAAATTCTAGAAAAAATTGTTTGAAATATAATCATTTAAAATACATTTTTCTTTATTTTGAGAAATAGAACTCATAACCATTTTTCAAAATCTCTTCCAAATCCAAAAAATCTTAAGAGAATTCAAAAAAATTATTAGATATTTTATTTGAAAATTACAGTAGAAAAATTATTTCTAAAAAAATTTATTTTAAAATACTTTAAGAAGAACCCAAATGATAATAAAGGAAACATTTAGCTAAGTAATTAAACAAAAATATAAAGTACAAAGTCAAACTAACAAAAAAGTATTAATAAAATCATACAGGGTAATAATAGATCTAATAAAGAAAAGTGTAAACTAGTGTAGTTAATAAAGAGGTAAATTAAAATGTATGTAATCATGGGAATCTAATAAGAATCTAGTGACATGATCTTAGATGTACTTTTTTGGAACCAACTAATAGTATATTGATGCTTTTCTTGTATATAACCAACTAACTACTCTCAACTAGCCTCAATGATGGTACTCTTTTAGGGCCTAGGCCCATGCCATACCAAGGGGGATTTAGCTAGTCTAATTAAGACTAGATATTTACAATCTCTCAATCTCTCACTATGACACCTAGGATCTACAAGATATTAGTAATAGAGGGTGAGGAAGGATGTGTGCCTCATCAGGAACACACCAGTAATAGAATGCATGGAAATCCATGCTAATGAAAACCTCAACCCACCCCCACACACTCTTCTCAATAAATCCATTATTAAAACACATAACAACAAAAAAACCAATAAAATATAATAATAAATCCCATTTTATTAAAAATTTACAGGTCTTTAGTTTATGAGTGTGGCTCTTTTGAGAATACTCCATTTATAAAAGGTGAAAAATGATCCTTTTATTTTTAAACTAATTGTATGTTTTTCAAAATATTCTTAAAAAAATATTTCCAAAGAAAAAATATTTTAAAATTAATTTTTCAATTTCAAAATGCGACTTTGGTTTCCAATTAATAAAAATATATATAAACCTTATTTGAAAACCAATTTGAAATCATGTGACAATTGAAAACACTTTTGAAACCAAGAAGGGAACCCCACTTTAAAACCCAATAATTTTAAGGTAACCATCAATTAATATGAAACAACATAATTAAAAAATAACATGATAACAAAAAATATATAAAATCACTAAATAATATAGGAAAAATTTATAATGCACATATAAGTCCATTTAATACAAATACCCAAGAAAAATCCCTTATGACCCATGAAAATCCTCTTGATGTTGAAGACATCCCTTTTTAAATACCAAAACCCTTTTTGAAAACACGTATTAGGTATTAAATCATATAAAAAATTCCTATAATTTCACATAAAACGAGTCTAGAAAATATAATCATAAGATTGATTATTAAGAAAATGGAAAGTCATGGAAACACATACCTAAGTCGAGCACATACAATGTGAGGCCTTCAAGAACAAGGAGAGGAAGGTATGAAATTAAATCCACACACCCTAGGAACTAAATCCATAATAAATTAGATATAAAACCCACCTTGGATTCAGGAAATATAAAACCATATTAAGGTATAAATAATAAAAGAAGAATTAAGGGATAGAGGAAGTAAAGAAGTGATAAATAGTTCCAAACCAAGAGGAAATTATAAAAAATACAAGAGGAGAAGAAAGAATCACAAGGAGAAAGAATAGTGGATCAGGACTAGGGTTTCCCTAACCAGTATGAGTGAATATAAATATAAAAAGGGTGATGCAGAGTAAAATTAAGAGAGGGGGAAAATATTAAAATCATAAAATTTAAAAAATTGGCATACAGAATCAATAACGCGATCCTTAGACCATATTGTCATTAACCCTTGTTTGGACTTGCTATAGTGTATTCTAGGGACGATAGTGAAATATCCATGAAGAAGAAATATGGACCTAAACTATTTCCCCAAGATTTTGTGGCATAGTAAAGGGGACTATTTCACAACTTCCCACACCCACGCCATGCTACAACATGGCCCCTAATCTAAAAAGTTGTTGGGATCAAAACAGAAAGGGGATCAAACCTTTTCTAAAACTTCATCCATAAAATATCCATTCCCACTACACTGTACACCTTATTATCAAATGAACACCATGATGAATTTCTCTCCCACCATGGTATGACAATTCACTTATGCCCAACACCATACATGAGGGCCATCCCATGCACTGTGGTCTCATTCAACCTATATAATTTTGGAATTACATACCAAAAATAAAAATCAAACTTAAAATAAAGTAAATTAAATAGTTATAGAAATAAAAATATTAATAATTATTAATTAATAAGTCCAATACCTTAGAGTGAAACGATGGGTGTGAAAAAATCAATTTAATTAGATAAATTTCACACAAGATAGAAGAAAAAATCACCACAAATAAGGAGATAAAATCTAGTGTCATACCTCTCAAAATAAAACATAAATAGAGGAGGAAACCTAGGAAGGAATTTATCCAATATATAAAGGGTATAACTACCAAATTTATGGATACTAATGATATGATCAAGAAGATCAAAGAGATACTGAAAATATATAATGAAAATAATAATATCCCTCCCATGGAAGTATCAGCAAGTGGAGTCAAAAAATGTTGAAATCAAGAATCATTGAAAAGTGTAAGATTATTTATAAATTTTGAATAGAAGACTATAAATGTAAGGTATCTACAATGAGAAACTATTATGGAATCATGATACAAACTGTGAGTGTGATTTTATAATCCCAAGGTCTCAAAGGAGAAAGAAAATATACTTCAACAATATCTCAACTGAGGAATGACTAAAAAGTTCATGCTTTTAATAGGAGGTGTTTTATTTGTACTAACCATGTTCAAATGGATATAAATTATAGCAATACTAGAACTAAAGTGTCATAAGTAATTCCTCTGGTCTTATGAAAAATGGGAATAAAGTGTGCACTGAAGGAAAATTTATTATACTAGAGAATATATTTACTACTTTGGAGAAAGAAAGTGGAGATAAATTAAGGGTATACCAAGAAAAAATATGGGTTCACTCACAATAGTCCTCTTGGAAATAATGATAAAAAAATTGAAGTAAAAATAAGGAAGAAAATATAGATGTGATAAAGATAGATGAGTGTGTGAAAATAAATCAGCCAATAGTAAAAAGGACTGAGGTGAATCTCATTACTAATAAAGAGGATAAAAATTAATCATGATTAAGTTGTCCCACAAAACCACTATAGGGTAATAATTAATGATTAGTGGAAGACCCCTCCTTTTATAGAGGAAGATTAATAAAGGATTTTTTTAAAAGGCATCGAATGAAGAAAAATTCACAAGTGGGATTGATCTCACTAAATAGGTAAATCCTAAGCCAACAATGGAAAACTAAAAAGAAAAATTGATGAATTAAGTCTGTATAAGTGAAATCACTCAAAGGATAACCACTAATAAGACTTCTACAAAGATAGAAGAGAAGTGTTGCTTCAATATGACCAACCACGTTCTTCAACTTGAGTAAATGGAAGACCCCCTCTGCCCTTTTATTTAAAGGATATAATTATTATTGATGTGTTTTTAGTTTTGAGGAGACAGATTCTATGGGAATATTTGATTAAAAACATTAAATGGTACGGAGCCATGTTTTTAAGTTCAAATTTATGTTAGACTAGTGTAACCATTTTCTTATTGAATTTATATTTTCAAGGGAATGAGTGGAACAAGAGGCATAAAAGCAATCATAATTGGTATCAAGGTCTAATTAAAAGTGTTAGTGTTAAAAGATCATATTAATCAATTAAAATAATACCTTTAAGATAGAATAGGATACTTTAAAAGAGATACAATGGAAAAATACTTTCCATGATTTATTTTTTTGAATCTGACATGTTATATCGTTTGATATTTCTTTAGATATCAAAAGTTTATATAGATTGATAAATCTCATGCTAGATATCAATTATATATTTGGTGATTGATATGTGAAATTTAGAGGGATTTTTTATCCAAATATTCATAAATTATTTCCCCCATAAACTAAATAAAAATGATAGACAAAGAGATAAATAATTATATCTTTCATTTTTTGTGCCTAGAGATAATATTTAAAGAATAAATCTGGTATGAATCACACTTTTTTTGATTCTTTATTTATTTACTAATAGTTTTGTAAAATTGTGATTGAGTACATATGGATATTTCCTTGGATGAAAATAATGTTCTATGGATACAAAAAACATTTAGAGATGAGTACAATGGATTCCATTGATGTTATTAACTTTAAATGTAATTTACTACCCTAAGTTCTTAATTAGAAAGTGTAAAGTTTTTTTAATGAATCCTTGATAAGTGGAACCCACTAAAAATATTTGAGAATGTAGATATAGTTAGGGGGAAGATAAGTTATGATCGTTATAAGTTTATAGATGTGTATGAGTTTCAGATCATACAGGGATATTGGTCTCTATAAATCTAAAGAAAGAAGTATGTGGAAAAGGGGGATATCATTTATTTAAAATAAACCTATAAAAATCATTGATAATGTATATGTAGTTCATTGAGATGTCATAAGGTATTAGTGAGATAAATTACTTGAAGGAATTTTTTATGGTAAACATATAGAAGATAGGGGAATTATGATAACTGAGTTGTATATATTTTCCTAGTTCCTCAAGGTATTTTCTAATTATTCTAGATTTGTTACCCATCATGTTGGAAAATAATTAGATTTAATATCAGGGGCTTAGGCTAGAGAGTTCATGAATCTAATAGAAAACAAGAGATTATGATGAAACTACCTTGATCATATGAGCCGTGTTTTTGGTTTCATCATGTATGGCTGGTATTGGATTCCTGATGGTGTTTCTAACAAATTAAAATAGGGAGATTGTTATCATACATTGTGAATTGTTGCTATTGTGTGTGCTATTTTTTATGAACATTGACATGTTGAGTTAGAGAATATTAAATTTATTGTTTTTGATGTAAATAGATGATTAAGTCATCGTATTTAACATTAAAGGAAACATTGGAGTTCAATATTTAATAAAACTTATCATGAAGGAATTCATGGAAAGTGATAGTTGGATTTTTAAAGAGAGAAGATGTGAAGATGGAATTCCAAAGGGATTTTTCCTGAAAACTAGTGCATTATATTAAGATTCCAATTTGTCTATCATGAGTATACTATGCAAATGAGGTTTGAGAAACTCTAAAGGAGTTTTAGAATGGGTATTCTATGAGGATGAGGGTTGAGAAAATCTAAAATTGTTTTGGAGAGTATCCCATAGTTATTGCTGTACTATGATATGATAAAATACTTATTTATGAAAAATAATTAGTCACTAAAACCATATGAATAATTTCCCAACATAGACGGGCATTAAGACAGAGCTAGACCATAAAAAGTATGTGATGAAGTTTCAGGACCATGAAGAATTTTCTAAACTCATGTTGGAGTTGTTTTATAGGTGTTTGAATTTGTTCAAGAAGTTTTCATAAAAAAATTGGAGTAAAGAAAGAAATGTTTTGAAAAAGAATGAAAACACTAATGAAAATGTGGAGTTACTAGATTCAATAAATATTTTCTATATAGAGGTTCCCTGAAAAGGATAATTTCACAAAAAAAGATTTCTTGAAGTGAAGTTTCATGAAGTATGGGTTTTTCTATGTGTGGAGCGTATGGATTTTTTATATAAATTCTCGACCCACAAAGACTGATATAGAGAGTGATAAATTGTCCAAGGAATATTCCAAGAGAGATAAATGCTCTATTTTCTCCCAAGGGTATGTTTTGGAAAAGGCTTATGTGAACCACCATATTATATGAGTAACTTCCCTGAACCAATGAGTTCCAAGGATATATTAATTTCATAAAACATTTATTTATATGAATAATAATGTTTCACAAAAATAAATAACTTCAACATGTTATTGAATATATATTTACCCGAACACTCTTACATGACTAAGAAGTTTTGTGAAAGTAACTATTGGGAATTAAAAGTAAGCAACCTCTATAGAAATTGAATTATATATCATTGAATACCTTTCAAAAGGAAGAAATTATTCCTTTAATGTTCATTGGATATCATCAAGGAAAGTGAAAATAATATTATGGGGGATTTCACATGTCATGTTTGATAGATAAGTTCATGAATATCAATGAGCACCCACCCATATTTTTTGAAAAAAAGAGATAGTGAAGCCTTGCATTAAAATTTTGAATAAAGGGTTATCCACTATTTGGAAGAAAGAAAAGGAAATATGAAGGGAGTTAACCTTGAAGTATAGGGGTGACCTTGGTTGAGGAGTGTGTAAACCAAAAATTATTGTAAAGGGAGTGACCCATTGTATATAGTGAACCTTCCCTTATCTTGTAAGGGTAGTGACACCCATAATTAAAATTATCCTAGCCTAAAATCACTACTAAATGTTTTTTAATGTATTCTATTACTTAATAAAATTTTCAGTGAACTTTACTTAGAATATATTAGTGTATGAGAACCGTGAAAAATTGTTTTATCTTCTGAGAATGATTTACTTATGTTCCACATGTTATAAATTAATGTGTACGAGTTAAGTAACCATAGATCAAATATTATTAAAGAAAAAAATAAGCAATGTATCAATAATATCCTTAGTGAAATAAGAACATAAGAGCGAAACTACTAATATTAAGGTCAATATAATTTAAATAAGTGAGAGTTTAAGGATTAAGTGGTGAAATTATAATGAGTTTAATTACTTGATTCACCCTTCTCTTAGGGTATCTCTCACTAAAGATCCTTGTGGGTATAAACAATCCCAAATAAATTGAAGATAATTGTCTTAAATTTTCATGAAATTACAATATTTTATACTTGTTTTTGATCCCTTAATTCACAATTACAACATAAAAATTTTTATAGCTATAAAAATATAGCATGTATAATTCTAGGAAAATTACACATGAGATTAAATTGTGGGGTTTTCTTACAATTAAAAAATTAATCAATGATTAATTATCCAAAAAATTATGATATATTTTGGTTAGTTATATCATTAAATATACATTTATAATGATATAATTATAAAAATAAACTTTGAATCATTCTAATATTATATAAAGTTAGACTTATTTGTGGTTTATTTATATAATTAAAAAATGAATCATTAGTCATTTCCTTAAATTTTCATTCCAACCTGAGATCATTTTCTTAGTTTTGACTATTAACACACATTTGGAACTTAAAAGATTTATAATTATAAAAAATTGATTTATTATGGGAACATCACATTATATTGACATGTGGTTTCTTTTTCTACATAACACAAATTAATCAATGTTTTTTACTTAACTTTTCACAATAAGATGAAACCATTTACTTGTTTTTGATTATTTTACACATGATCATAAATTTTAAAAATAGATACATCTGTAAAAATGAAATATAAATGATTCTGGTAATAAATGAAATTTTATTGATAATTTTTTTATAAATTTTAATAATTAATCAGTGATATTTGTTCTGAATTTTTACAAAAACACAAACTCATATTCTCAATCTTGATCATTTGAAAAATATTTTTAAATTAAAAAATAGTTTTAATTTATAAAAATTCACTTTTTATAAGATAAATATCATGAAACATATCTCATGAATTTTTTGTATCTTGCATCTACTCACCAAATAACTCATGAAGACGACCAACGAGTGATATTATAACATTTTAAAATATTTTTCTTGATATATAAGATCACTTTTTTAAAAATTAGGAGTCCCTTATTTTAGTTAAATGAGAAGGATTATTGTGCACATATTCCTCTGGATTTGATGTTTTACTCATGATATTTTAGAATCCAATTTACAATATCATAGTAAATCATAGCATATGGTGATAAACATACATGATCTCTCTTCCCATGGAACAAATGGTTATACAAGTTTGAGATAACCACCTTCTTAAAAAAAAAACACACAAATTTAAGTACACATCACAAAGTAACACAAAAAATATATGATACATAAAGAATATAGTCTATAAATAAATATATTCTATTTTACCAATCACATAACACATATCATTCACATAGAATGTTTAAAACAAAAACTAAAAGTGAAAAAATTGACCATGAATCATTTAATATATCTAAAAAAAAATATATATAGAAATAACATATAAAAAATATATTTTCTATTGTAATAAATAAAAAATATGCAATAAATGAAATTAAATTCTAATATAAAAATAATTATTTTTTATTTTTTTATTTTTTAAAAAATTAGTTGAAGTTAAATTAAAAATGAAAAATAGTTAAATAAGTAGTAGAAAAACACCTCACTATGGAGTTTGAAAACATTTGAATAGTATATAATGCATGAATTTATCCCTAAATGAATATATATATTATTTTTTGAATATGATTTACTATATATATTCCCATAGTACTGAAAATATTTATTTAAATAAATAGTTAATAAATATTTTAAAAATAAACATCTTAAAAAATATACTCATATCAAAAATACTTTTTTGGAATGTCAATTATTTAATGGAAGATGTCATATTTTATAAATTTTCATGCATATTAGCCATAGTTTTTGTTCTAAATATGATGGAAAAATTAACAATTATGTGATGTTTAATATGAAATATGATCAAATACAAAAATATAATTATATATATGCTAAAATATTTACATTTATACATATTAATAAGTACCTTTATTTTGGATGGTATCCTTACACCCTGTTGTGTGTGATAAATTAACAACACATTACCAAAGAAAATGAATGTGTTAAAATATATTATAAAACACATAATTGAAATATTTTATATAAAATATTGAAAAAAATAAATTATTAATTAAATAAAACCATCATATGTGATTTATTTTCTAGCTATATAAATATATAACCCATGAAATATATCATTAGAATAACACGATTTATTAAAATGAGAATCTAGTGTTTTAAAAAAAATCATTTAAAAAAATTAATTCATTTAAAAAATAAAATTATAATAATAGTAAATATAGTATATAGTTTTATCATTTCATGGTAATAATTAAATATAACCTTTCATCTACATATTATTCTTCAAACACATCATTAAAATTTTGTGCTCTTGGAATAATTTTGTTTTTTCCATTTTATTTTCTTATTTAGAAATTAGATGGGGGGTTTCAAAATAAATATTTTTAATCTCACATTTTGTGACCAAATAAATATTATGAAAATTTATGTAATAAAATAAATATTATTAAAATTTATTAAAAAAATACATCAATTATTATACATAGGAATTATGATAGTGTACTGATTGTATACATTGACAAAATAGGCTCTTAACTAGTCATGGTTAATTATTTCATATATACTATCAGGACCAATTGTGTCATGAGTTTCTATATATTATATGTTTCCACAAAATATATAAATTGATTCCTTAGTTTATGTTTACCATGCCATTTTTTTACCCTTTTATCATTATATTAGTTATTTTATAATTTTTTACCCATCTTAAATAATACTTAATATAATATAATTTAGAAATAATATACCACATTCCTATCTTTTTACTTTATAAGATTAAATAGACATGAAACAAAAGTTACAATAACATATTCCTTGGTTTGAATATTATCACCATCAAAGTGAAAAACTAGTTGAAATTTAGGATTGTGATATGCTAAGACCCTAAAACTTACATAACCAAATGGTAATGGTGTATTGTGATGGGTCTCTTCCCCATTTTATAGTTTTTTCCATGAAACTTTTTCCATGGTTTTATAAATTATTGAAATAGGTAAATAAAGATAAACTTTTATAGAACCATGGAAATAAATAGACATTCGAGTATAATTTTCTAAAACCATGGAAATATTATATCCAATTTCCACAATTCTAAATAATCATGGAAAAAATTATCTATAGTCACCTTTCAAAAATCCTAACCATAGGTGCTTCGGGTATCAAGGGGGAAATGATGACTAATAAAATGGCTATAATGAACCATGATATTAGGTGACATATAAGAAAAATAAAATAATCATGACTTTATTGTTTAATGAAATCATATTTTATGTCTTTTTTAACTGATTCCATCCAATATTTTCCTTTATCATGAATGCCTCATTCCATAATCTTTTGTTATTCCACTAATTGGAATCAACCATATTATGTCACCTCATTAAATAATTATTACTTATTGTTCTATCCAAATCTAATGATGAGATATAATAACTATGTTGGGGTTTATCATTTTTAAGGATTTTTATTATTAACATGTACATACTTTTGGATTTCTATAAGGTTGATTAATAATTAAACATAGAAACAAATTAAAAATAAACCAAAAATATAGGATCACTATAGAAGAAATATGAAATGTAATATAAACTAAAATTAAGTAACCTACTATATATATGTGTACCGTTAATTAAAGATGGTTAGAAATTTTTGATGATGATCACTAAAGTGGCAGACAAAAGTCTCCTACCTCCAAAGGTATCCACTTGCTGACTAGATCATTCATTAGATGAATAAGACTCCTCATCGTCCACAATGTTCTATCATCTCATGATGTGAAGCATGAAGAAGAAGAAATAATTATGCCATTGATAGTTTTATCTAAGCATCAAGAACCATTACACACCACCGCCATCACATAGGATTGTATTTATATAGGTATAAGGATGTTCCTCAGTTTTTGTTTTCATTAAATAATGTGTTAAAATACACGAGTTAATTCTTTGACTAGTTCATGCATTGAATGTATGAATGAAACCCCCCTTTACATTTTATCTTATGAAACAATTCTTTACATGATATCTTAGGTGGAGGATTTCTCTGGTTTCCAACCATTTCACCAAAGGTAGTAGGATAATATTCCGTGCAGTTCTATATGGACATGCATTACATGTTGACTATGGATTTAGGGTATATATCTCCTTCAATATATCACTTGAACTAAATACTAATATTTTTTTTTCATTCCACCTTATATTGTATCATATATAATAAATTGTTAAATTTATATCCAAATATCAATTTGGATATTTTACAATTTTTTTATAAATCTATAATTAATTTTTCCTTTCATCTCATCATATGTAATACCTTGTGAATAGACATACTAAAATACTTTTTTAATAACTTGAAAATAATTTTAGAGTAGCTCTCTGAGTCAAACTCAATCCCCAACAAATATGAATATAAAGATCCATAATGTAATAAAAGAGAGCCATCTAGAAAAGTGTTAATGTTACCCAAGTTATAAAGGGATATCCTGTGTTTTCTATTAAACATATATATTTATGTACCTTTGTCCACCAGTCTACATCATATGAAAATATACATTCTCATATTTTCTCTTTTTCCAAGTAATCGTGGGACCATGGAGTATAGAGTATGTGAATACCATTAATCATACTTATTAATTTTTTATTCTTAGATTATAGACTGGCCTGATTGATGAATAAATTACATGTCATTCATCTGTATGGGTTATCACATTACATTTCACTCATCCAAATAGATAAGATCATTATATTTACTTTTTAAGTTTATATTCCCACTCCATAGTGTATCTCAATTGATGGTATAAATGTCACACTTGTCATATAAGATGATAAATCCCATCCCAGTTAAGCTCCAACTGAAGGATATGTTCAACAACATACCCAACCACCTCTTGATTAGAAAATTCCATACGAAGACTTATGTAAGTAGGTTATCGAAGGATGAAGGTTTACATGCTAGGTATCTCACTAAACTTAGGTATGAGGACTCAAGTATGATCCATACACCCCTATTAAACAAAATACATTTTTACTAAACTCTATGTGGTATACCTAGTAGGCCATTGAGTGCATAAAAAATCATTTTTGTGCCACATGAGCATCTTATGTATCTCTATAAAAGAAAAATACTCATGCTAACCTTAACATTTCATCATAATCTATAATAATCTATGATTAACATCAAATAGAGATAACTCAAAGTCATACTTTGAGAGGTTAATTATCATTAAAATTCACAATATATATATATATATACTTTTATGTAGCCAGCATGAAAAAAATAATAAAGTGGATATTGACTTTTATATATTATGACACATTCCATACTCTTAAAACTCAATATCTAAAAAAAAATAATCATCGGTTTATCATATCATATATAAAAAAAATTCCGGATCAGTATTTTGTATATTATAATTTAAGGGTTTTGGTAACCCATTACATTATACGTAATTCCTGTCACATCTCAAAATTAAAAACTAATAAAATCCTCCCACTATCTCTTTATTGAGTAACATCTATGAAGTAAGAAGATTAGAATAATGGTGAGATTTTGGAATCATATTTATAACATTAAACACTTTATATATATATATATTAAAATTTATTAACTTTATAACATCAAATGTCATGATGCCAAATTATTTTTTCTAGTTAGAGCTCTTTCTAAGTTCATCTTCATCATCCTAGGAATTTTTTCCATCAATATTTTCCTTAAATATTTTACTTATATAATGTTCCTATTTACATTATTTATTTACCACCATATCCTAAAACTATTTTAAGATATAAATTGTAATTCACTTTTCATTTTAACCAGCATAAACCTTATGAAAATATTGGTATTCAATTTCTCATGGAAATTAAATGTAACTCTTTATATTTTTCTTTTCCATCATATATCATAAAACTCTTTTAGGATATTAAGTGAAAAATGAATGTAATATTTGGTTGGCGTAATCTTTTATAAATAAGTGGTTTTCACTTATTCATGATAATTAAATGTAACTATTTACTTTTTTTATTTATCATCATATATCCTAAACTTTTTAGGATATCAAGTGAAAAAAACATTGACTTTATATTGATATAATACTTTACTTGTTAACTTTTAACTTCTCTATTTTCAAAAATACTCTCACTAACCTCTTTGTAACTTTATTTTTTTCAGAACATCTTTCAAAGATATACAAATCTATTTGATTTAGGAAGTACACTTATTTCCTATTAATTTGAATATTTAATAAATAAACTATTATCTACATATCATTTATGGTATTCTATGTTTTCAAATCGTTTTTATTTAAAATAAGACAATTATTTAAAATATACCACTAATTGGTGTACGAATAAAATTCCTTCTAATTTTAACAAATAAGTAGATAACATTTTTAACCTTATCTTATTTTCATGTATATTATAGAATATGATGAATCTTACAAAATTTATACAATCAATCATCTCAATTTTATTCAGAACAACTCTTTAATATTGAACTAATTTTCTTATTATATAAGAGAATTGAGACGTAGTTGCACATTTTTTATTTAGATTTATCCAGGAATGAAAAATGATTTTATTATCAAATATTTATAGAAAAAACACTTTACTTCATCATTTGAATTAATATTCTTCCATCAATTTTGAAAACCTATATATTTATAACACTTTTAAAATATATATTTTGTATTAGATACCCTTAATAATTAAAGAATTTATTTTTATAACACCTTTACCTGACATATAAATTTGATAGAGTTTCCTAAAACCCCTTCAGGTGTCTTGATAAACCATCATATATAATTGTTACCAATTATCCCTAAAAACACTAGGTTTCAATGAAACAAAATGGATTCTTGTATAATTTTTTTAAAACTTATTTGATTAATTTTTATTCTTCTAGTTTGAGCCTTTACCCACTTACACTGTTTATACATCATTAGTACTTATACATCATATAACCAGTTCAATTATTCACAACACTTTCAGAATATCAAGTAAAATTTTATTTAATTCAAACATATTATTGAAACCTTTCCATAATTTAAAATAGGATGAATTTCCTAACGAAAATAATCCATTTTTAGTCTCCCTTAAAGCATGTTATAAAATTGACCAAATGATAAACTATGTGTATAAAAAACACCCATATCATTTTATTATAAAATAATTGTTTTCAAAATCTTACCAAAGTACGAAAGAGATAAAATACACATATTATGATAAGATAGTCCATGCATAAATTATCCATGTTATTAATTTTACAAATCATCTCTATTAATTGAAAGAAAACTTCAAATTCAAAAAATCAATTCTTTCTCATCTTCTGACCACCTATATATTTACATTATTTGTAAAATATACAATAAATATCATATGTTTGTCAGAATAAGAGAATTGAATTTGATAAAATTTATACCTAGTGGGGACTCTCCAATAATCCTCTTACAACCGTCAATGTAGAATAATCCATAGAGGAAAACTTCACTCTTACCAAGTCAGTAGCATATATAATCATATTTAATATTATTAAGATACTCAATCATATTGATTATATAAGTTGTGACTAATATTACTTTGTTAATTTTTCATCTAATACCTTTGAAATCCTAAATTAATCACACTATAATTCTATAAGAATCTAGATTACCATGTTGAAAAATTTTAGTAGTTGGTTACTTAGGATGGAGTTTCACTAACACATAAAATATTTATATTTCTTAAGAACTTATCTTAAATCACTAGTCTTTCTTAATAATGTTTTTTAAGTTACCTGTCCTAGGAGTAGATTACATTAAGATTATCCTTCCTAGAATTAAACTCAAATTTTAGGTTGATGATGATGATTCAATTCATATACAATAAACAATTTTATTGGATGATTATTATATTTTATAACTATTAATAAGGGTTTTTTAACTAACAGTCTCCCACACGACTAGTGCAACCCAAATAAAATGAAAAAAGTAAGATAAAAAAGGGGAAATATACGGTAACCCAACTTTATAATTACCCACCCACTAGGACAATCCAAAGACACTTATTACTTTCTTATCATACACAATATAATCTAGGGGCACCAAACATTATCATGAACTACCTTATTGGATGATCAGGGTCATGAAAAGTGATACTTTAGAATGAATATAACACTTATTATTGGGGGGGGGGTATCTCATCATCTTATACCATGTTATCCCCTTTTAATCATGCTTCTAGAATTTTAGTTTGGAATCTTATTTCCTCCACAAAATCTATACATTTGCACCATATTGATGTTAAGCCTTTATACAACCCAAAAGTTTGTGTTAATCACCCAAAAATAGAATTCAAACATATTCATATATCTTAAAATACATAATTTTCATAAGTAACGTAAAATTTTCATATAAATACATAGAGTTATATAAGATTAAAAATCTCCACATGTGTTAGCTTAGAATGAAAAATAACCAACCTTTTCACCTTTCTAGATAACGCATAAGCCTCCAAGACAGAACATAGTCCAAACCCAATTCCTATCTATAGAGGGAATTTAATCAAGAGATAATTCAATTAATAAAAATTATAATAGATAATATTCATTAACTATTTTCAATAACTAATCCCTCATGATGTAGTTTAGCGGTACCTATTCTTTTGGGTCTGAGAGAGTTCTCGAGTTCAAGCCATGCCGAGTACTTCCCTAAATTTGTGTGTTGTATGATTTTCTTTATAATTTATACCCTCCCCTAAAATTATTATAAATATATTAAAAAAATAAATTCAATTTCATAATTTTAATTAGAAATCGAGGTAAAGGTAAATGAAAAGATAAATTCATTACAGATTCAACCCTAGAATTGGAAAGCATGGCTCTATCATAGAAGTTATTTATCATATAGAATTTTCCATAAAAAATATTCATAATATAATTTTTTCATCTATGAAAAAATAGGGAATAAACTTTAAATAAATTAGCACTTCAAATATCTAAACATGAGATAACCATTTTTGAACAATTAATAAAGAAAATTTAATTGTAAAATCTTTATTAATTATATATTTATATTATGAAAATTCCATAATCTATGAATATAACACTCAATTATGATTTTATATTAAAATTTCATACTCATAATTCTATAAAATTTCATTTAAAATATATTATATTATCATGAATTATAAAAAATTTTATAATCCAATTTCTATAATGTTAACTATATTACATAATCTAAATATCATATAATTAATATCATTCAAACCTTTGTTCATTTTATCAATTTTTATAAGGTTACAATAATATTGAAATAAGGTTTCTCTAATTTTAAACTATTTAAAATGAGTTAATTATGGATAATTCATAATTTATATTTTAAAAACTTATATTTTTACCTTTTTTTTGTAATATATAAACACTATAAATTACTCCTTGATTTCTGAATGAAAATTTTATTTCTAAATCATAAGTAATGCTATATAATATTCAAAAATATATAATTAATTTTATCTATTTAATATTAATGTAATATTGATAATAAATTCATTAAAACTTTTAATCAATAAACCATACATATTTTGTGATTAATCAATTTGTAAAAAACTTTTATAAATTTATAAATATTCCATAATATTGTTTTCAAATTATTTATAAATAATTTATAAATAAATAATTTCAATACACAACTAAAAAATATGAAATCAATTTTTCTTAGTTTTTTCACACACCATGACTTATTCTACACCATGGTGTAAATACTATGTCCATTTTTATAGATTACAACATCTGTGTGAATTGACATCCATAACATGCACTAATAAAGACCGTATGGCTATTTTAGGTGCATTAATGATTAATGCATGGATGACAATGACTTCCTCACCATGAACTAGTGAGGATAGGGTTGAAATTTTTCATGCATTAACACTTCACACATGGATTGAAATGGTCGACACTATGGCATGGTGACGGGCTGGCCAAGCCATGGTGATGGTCATTACAATGTTCTGTTTTCTCATATTCTTTATTTTTCAAATATGATCTCATAAAATTAAGATCATTTCTCACCCTGATACCACTTTTTTATTTCTATAAGTTTCATTAATGATTAATTATAGTTGTGGAAGAAAAAAAACACAACTCCAAGATCTTCACATAATAAATATGAAATCATGTATAAACTTTAAATGAAGAACTTAATATATATATACATACCCTTAATCAAATATTCTTTAGTAACATTTGATCTTCATTTTATATATTTGATGATGATCAACAAAGTGGTATAAAAAACCTTATACCTCTGAATGTATCCATGAGCTAACTGGATCATTTGTCACACAAATAATAATCCTAACCTTCTATGATGTGATATCATCACATGATTCAATGGAGGAATAAAAAGTGTGTGTCAGGTATCTAAGAGTTTCAACTATTCATGAGTCAATGAATTAGTCAGTTCTTGGATACCATTCATGAATAAAACTCCCCTATACATTTAATAATATAAAATCGTTCCTTAAATGATAGTTTATGTAGAGTATTTCCCGAGTGTCCAACCATGTATTTGAAAAAAATGACATAATATTCCTTACAGTTTGATATGGACAATAATTGCATACAAGATATGTATTTATAGAATATATATTCTTTATATACATATTGAATTTTGATCCATTATCATTCTACACCATCATACAAAGGATTCCTATTTCCTATTACAAAAACATATAACATCATTTAATGTATCCTTAAAATGGTAACGGTATTAATTCCCCTTTGACAGGGATCAATGATCACTAGGGGTCAATCAATAATATTTTAATCTTTATGCTTATTATTATATGATTATAATTTTATATTAAATGATATTTATCTCAAAATTTATTGCATAATTCATGCATCCATTGATCAATAGAATAAGTTTGTATAATGTTCACTAATTTATGTGAGTATTTTCTCCATAAAACTGTTGAAAATATATTCCAATAGTAAAATTACTCCCAAACTGGTATAATTTATGCAAGGATACCAATTATTCAAATTGATACCTTTTTTATAAAATGGATACCAATCATTTCATAGAAGAGGATGATTTAATGAATGCAGATCTCTATGGAAAATTATATATTCTTCTTCTTTAATCTATTACTTATATAGGTTCAATTAACTTTATAACTATCCTTACTTTCTTAACCACTAAACTATAACTAATTTATTCATTTTTCTCTTAAAATATTCACTCTATCTTATCACACAAATAAAATCATTATTTTTCTTCATATTTTTTTATCTCACCCTCAATTCATAATTTTAATAAATAGTTAATTCCATTAATGTAATTTCTACTTTAATGGATAATAACTTATCCATGTCTGAATATCCATTTTTTTAGAAATTATTAAATCATTTTAATTTCCAAAATAATTCCAAATAAATATTGGGAATTTATTTTTTGAAGATAAGAATAAAATAAATTTTTATTGAAAATATGAAGACCTCAATTTTTCTATCTCTAGATTACCCTTATACAAGCCTTAGAGAATTTTCTTCACCATTACACAAGATCCTTGTCTCCAATAAACTGTTTTTGAAAACTCCTATTCAACTTAGGTGATATATTGAAGTTCAATTTCTCTCTTATGAAACAACTTTTATAATTATGAACCATAACACAGTGACCAACTCAAAGTTATATGATTATTTTATTTTTAGCATCTCACTTATTCAGCACCACTTCCAAAAATTCCCACTTATGAAAAATTCATTTACATAGCTTCTTACTATATAAATTTAATCACACATATCAACCTTACATAGATTAAATCAATCTTATGTGACTTTTATAAAATCATGTTCTCACATGTGCATAGTATAATCTCACTTATGTAGCATTTTCTATATGAATTAACTCTTACAACACAATTAATTTCACATTTAATCACCTTCCAACACTTTTTTAACCACACTTAAGATATTTACATCAATCTAAACACAACGATAGACTAGTAAAACCAATATATTCACTATTTTGGCATTTGTTTTCATGCTTGTTCAATAATTCTCCTTTTATACATTGGATGTCATGATTGATCTCATATTAATCAAGTAATACTTTTATTTCAATGTGAAATAATCTCGAATATGCATCATCTCATGGTGTTGAATTTTCATCTCCATCTTCATGTATGTTTACAAAAAATAAAACAACTCGAATATGGGAACAACAATCACTGATATATATATTTTTGTTAATAATTAATAGCATAAACCAAATCCAATATATTCTCTTCCCAATAATCAATATCATAAACCAAATTAAATAAATTTTATTCTACCAATTATTGATAAAAAATTCAAAGAGTAATTTTTAGTGAAGTAAACTCAAAAATAAATATTTACCATGTTCTCAAACTCATATTTCTTAATTCTAATTTATTATCCATTCATTATAAAAAATAAGATATACATGACCCACATAAAACCCTCGGCCTGAGATATTAAATGCTACATGACCTCAAGCATACCTCCTCATAAAACATAGGTTATTGATTATCAGAGAGGACATACACTTATTTTTATAGTGACTATACCTAAAATAAGATAACTATAAATAATAATAATTCTATAAAAATTTATAAATAATAACATCAAATTATTCATATATAATCACAATAGAGATCCAAGCATAAAAATATATATAACACAATGCTATAATAAATTAAAATCATACTAATGTCAATAATTAATCATATATAAGAAGTATTTAACTTATTAATAAATAATATCCAAAAAGGGATAAAAAATAAAAAATAAAGGGATATTAATATCCCAAAAGGTTCTAATCCTCACAAAAAACAAACTCCCCAACCTAAAACACAACTCCACCTCAATCATAATTCATCGAGACCTAGTCCTGATTTTTATCTTATACCGGATGTTTGCATATTCAATGAGGGGCATGTGAAGGGTGTGAGTATGAAACTCAATTGGGAACCAAAAATGGACCCATAATATTTTTCATAATGTATATTTTTTAGTTCATATAATATCATATGCAAATTTATAAAACTTAACATATAATAATAAATTTGAGTCACCGTATATTTACTAGGAAACCATGATGATCATCCCTATCCACTTTAACCAATGATGTTAAAACATTCCAATCAACATCCATAGAGTAAGGTACCATGATAAAATTTTAAATTCTATAGTCATTGAAAGATCATATTATGGAATTTTATAACACACATCCTGGATCCTTATAATGGTAACCATTTATGTCAAGGGGTTACATGGATAATTCCCCACACCTATTTTTAAAGTAACTAAATGCACTGTGGGTTTGTATGGATTAAGAACACGCCCCTTATTATTGTAACCATAAAAACAATAGGGTTCCATGAATCAAATGATGCATCCCTTGTCATACTCTATAAAAAACACTTATTAGAGGCAGTTTATTAGCAGTGTTTTTAGTTACCAATGTGAAATAAATCTGATTAAAAAATATATAATACAGCGGCGGTTTAATCCAACAAATGATATATATTTTTATTTTAACAATTAAAAATAGTTCAATTGAAACCACCCATATATATTATTAAAAACCCATAATTCCTCCTCTCTCCCCTCCCCCTGTGTGACCCTGAACCCTATCCCCCTCCCCAACCTCCTCCTCTCCCCTACCCGATGGAGATGCTGACCCGACCTCCTCATCGGCAACCCACACCCCCTACCCCTCTGACCTACCTCCATCCCTAACATCAACCTCAACCCCAATGACCCCCCATCATGGTTCCCCTACTTCGTGGAAATGCAGACCTCCTCTGACCTCCCTTTTCCTGGTTTGGTTCCACTCCTCAATGGTGACACACACCCCCTCTAACCTCCCTCTCCCCAGCTTAGATCCCCTCCTCACTGCCAATGCAGACCCCCTTAAAGGTTGCATCATCCTCCCCATAATCTCTCAAAATATATTTTTCCTCAATGGGGTCATTTTCCTATAATTTATCTCTATAGTTCCAGTTTTTTAGTATACATGGTATTATATTACACTTTATTGCATAGTGAATAGGTAATTGTAGTCATGTCCTTTTTTAGTTTCTCCTAAAAAACTCCCTCACAGGGAGTTCATTTATATACAGAATAGGGTATGAGGGTTAAAGGGGTTATGGATTTGGACTTGGTTATCACACTTATAGTCTATTATTTACAAGGATTAATTAGATAGATATCATTTGATATATGCTTCCATATAACAGAGAAAAAGGTTGATTATAAAAATAAAGTATTAATAAATTCAGAATATTTGAGGGCCAATATAATTTACCCCTTTTCGCATTAATTATAACTCATAATTATTTCATCATAATTTTTCTAATAAATCCATGGAAGCTTTAAAATTGGAAATACAAACACTACCTATATCCTAAACAAATGGTGTTCTCTACGGTGCATCCTCTATAGTGGTAGAAGGGGTTGTGTTATCTTTTACTGCCATAGTAGACGTATAAAGTTGAATATTTTGAGTATGCATGAAATATCGTGAGATCATATAGAGTTGAATATTTTAGTAATAATAAATTTCCTATAAAAACATATTTCATTATATTTATAATTTTCTTTGTTATAAATATTTTTTATTTTAATTTTATAAAATAAAAATCATTTTTTGATTTTAACTTGTAAATATTATTTTATGAATAATTTTTCTAAATTTTAATAAATAATTATTTTGTAGCTAAATAGTGAAAAAATACAAATTTTTATAAAACATTTACTTTAATTACATTATTATATTGGAATAATGGTTTAATTTTTTGGAATACTTTTTATATTATATATATATATATAATAAATCAAAAAATACATTTTTCTGTATTTATAAAACACTTGTATATAATTTTTCAAACATATACTATATTATAATCAAAATTCTAATTTAGTTGATGGAATTAAAAAAATAGTTTTCTTCACCTATTGGAATTATATTCATAAAATGTATTTTTGATTTTAGATGAATATTATAATATTATGTAATAATTATTGTTTTTTTTGAATAAATGTATTATTACAATTATTAATTTTGATGGCCATGATGACGATAAAAATATTATTTTCAATGATTTTTTTTTTAATTTTTTTAAATTTTAACTAATAAATTGGATTGATCTATTTAAAATAATGACACTTTAATGATATTTACAAACATATATGATTATATTTATAGACATTTTATTGGTAATAAATTAATTATAATATTAAGAAATAATAACTGTAAAAATATCATTTTTCTATAAAAAAATTGTTTTCTAATATATAAACTATTTTATTTTAAATGAATATTTTATCATGATTATTAATTAAATTACATTACATTAATAAAAAATGGTTGAACACACAAAAATGTAGTTTTAGGGGTTATTTTATATGTTTAGTAAAACATAATTTATATAGGTAAAAACATGTTACCATAGAAAAAATAAAAAAAGTAAAAAGTAAATACATAAGAACTAATAATTTTATCATTACGGAGAAAGGCACTTCATCTTCAAACTCACAATTTATGAAGACATATTTGATATCTTTTAGATCATTAATGGTTTTCCTTTGTGCTAAAATGTATTGTTTAATATTTGTCTTAATTTATTTCTTTTTAGTATTACTCATATAGTAATTATTTTCTAATATAGGTGGATTATTTTGTTCGAGTTGGGGTGGTTTGTTTGAAGATGATCATTCTTGAGAGAGATTAGACTTCGAGCTTACAACCGAGATAATGAAAATAAGGAAATGAATCAAGAATGCATACAACCATCATGAAACGGTGAATTCCTACTACCGATTTAATCAATTTTTCCACCATTTTATCTACTATTTGTAAGTTAATTTAATTTTTTATCTAATAATTATTTATTTTATTTCAAAGATATTTTGGGAAGTCATATTTTGCTTTAATCTATCCAAAAAAGTCCACAAAAGTGATAAAATGTTTCCTTCTGCCAATGTTACCATGGTTTCTATTTCAATTTCCTTTATTTGTCGAACTATCAACACTACATATTGATTTGATGTTATTAGATGAAAAACCTTTCTCTTTGTTGAAATATATAAGAGTAGAGGAGGATCATGTTCAATTTTTAGTGAATTATCTTGATATAATTGTCACATGATCATCCTCTGCTCTTCTATATTTCAACAATGAGGAAAGTTTTTCATCTAAGAACATCGAGTCAATATGCATTGTTGGAAGTTCAATAAAGAAAGAAAATTCAATCATTGTAACTTTGGAAGTTAGATTTTTTTGAGACTTTGAGATGTGTTGGAATCATCCACACCTCAATATGACACACGGTGTGACCAGTATGACTTCAAGTGCTTTTTTTATTTACAATTGACATTAATTTTAGTAAAAAATACATCTAACATACTCAAAACCAAGAAAACATATTCCGATTATTTTGATACTTTAGTGAAACAATCCATAAGTCATTTGTGATGTGTATGAATAAGCCTAACATCAATCGAATATATTATGTGCTTGATATGACTCATAGTGTTTGTTATCAGTTTAAAATGGACAATTTTGTTAAAAAAATGTCACTGATTGAAGACCAAGAAAAAAAATAGGATTTTCTTGATAATTTTTGACATTTTTTCATAACTCATTTATGATTTATAGGAATAAGTATCAAATTAAACTAATACATGATGTGATATATATGAGTTAATGTATGTGTTTCCAGTTTAAAATGAAATTTTAGTTAAAAAGAAAAGTGACATACTCAAAATGGAGAAAAATCACTAGTATTGTGTTTGATAGTTTAGTAAAATGATCCATAAGTCATATGAGATGTGTAAGAATTATCTTCACCATAATCCAACACATGGTGTGACCGGTATAACTCTAAGTGTGTATTTTTATTTAAAATTAACATCAATTTTAGAAAAAAGGAAAAATTGCCCACTCAAAACTGAGAAAACACATTCATATTATTTTGGTATGTTAGGAAAATAATACATAAGACATTTGTTACATGAAGAAATCAACCACACCTCAATCCAATGCACGTTTTTTCCAGTATGACTACAAGTGTATCTCTTTATTTAAAATTAACATCCATTTCAGTAAAAAGGATAACTAACCTACTAAAAACTGATAAAATGAATTTGTAATGTTTTTGATACTTTTTAAAAATGATCCATAAGTCATTTTTGATGTGTAGGAATCAATCAAACCTCAATATGAGACAAAATGTTCCCAATATGACTCAAATTTTCCGTTATTAGTTTAAAATCAACATTAAGTTCAAAAATTATCACTCATTGAAAATGAAGGAAATTAGCTCATATTTTCTTGATAGTATATGAAATCGATTCATAAGTCATTTGTGACATGTAGGAATCAGTCTCATGTAAAAAAATAACAATGTGATTAGTATGAGTCAAATCACAAGTTTCGTGTTTAAAATTACATTTTAGTAAAAATGATAAGTGACATATTCAAAACTGAGAAAGTAAATTTGTATTTTTTCGATACTTAAGAGAAAAAAATCCTTATGTCATTTGAGATGTTTAAGAATTAGACTCACCTCAATCTGATACAAACTGTGATTAGTATAACTCTAAGTGCATCCTTTTATTTAAAATTGACATCAATTTTAGTAAAAAAGACAATTTACCTACTATAAATAGATAAAAAACCTTTGTATTGTTTGTTACTTCATAAAAAAAATCAATTAGTCATTTTTGAAGTATAGGAATCAATCACACATCATTCTAAATTACGGTTTTCCCTATATGTTCTTAAACACATTTTTTGTAGTTTAAAACACTAAAACATGAATGGCATGGTAAAAACCATATAAAATGACCTAATATTGATGATAAATCATGTTAAAACCACCGATTAATTTTTTTTATGTTTATTCATAGAAAAAACGTCAATCCTTTGTGTGGTGTGGTCAGAATTACTCTGTAAACACTAGTTAAAGGTACACAATCATTTTTTTTCGAGGGGTCAAAACCTAGAAAAATACATTATATTGTCATGAAATGAAGTTACATTGACCATATATTGAATTGTGAAATGTATGAATCAAACACATGTCATTCCAAATTACTGTTTTTCTGGGATGACAGTAAACACATTTTTAATGTTTTAGAAAACTAAAACATACATGGAATTGTCAAAACCATATAAAACAACATCATATTGATGTGAAATCATGGGAAAGACCCTATGAAGTTGTTTTTTTACATGTAATGATAGAAAATTTTTCAATAAAATGTGTGGTGTGGTTATAATTCCTTCATAAATAGATTTTAAAGCTATACATTCCTTTACAAAAAAGTGTTGGGGGTAAAAACTAGAAAAATAATGTTATATTTCCCTAAAATATGGGGAAAATGACCATATATTGAATTCTTAAATTTAGGAACTGACGACACACCATTTCTAATTATAGTTTTCCCATGGTGGTCGTAAACATTTTTCTAGTGTTTTGAAACACTAAAATGTTCATGGAATGATTAAAACCATAGAAAATGACCTTATATTGATGTGAAATCATTGGAAAACAACAAATAAGTTGGCTTTGAAATATAGGATATGCTGTGATATCAAAGTCTTTAATTTTTTTTATTAAGTAATGTTGAAGCATACTACATGGCACTTTAAAAATAAATTAAAATATTTACTTATCCCTTTTCAGTTTCAAGTAATGAATATTATCTTCAATAGGTAAGTTTATGTTTTAAAAGTGTTTTGTATTATATATTATTTTTTATGTTAAAATATCTTTTTTTTATTAACAAAATAAAAAATTTTATGTGCAGTATTTTGAATATATTCTATGCATTATTTTTCTTTCACATTTATTTTCTTAAATGTTCTGGTTTTCATTGTAGGTGGCAGATGTCAGCAGTAGGCTGGTGGTTGAACGTTATGATCCATGAAATTCTTTTGGTTTTCTAATATAATTCTAATTTATTATGTTTAGTTTTAATTTTTTTTTCTTTTTACTTATAGTTAATGAGATTACATGGTCAGTTTCAGATGATGTGGAGGAAGACAGATGTAGTGGAGGTCATGACATGTATGTATATTGGGCATGAGTTTTTGTTGTACATATTATATATATATATATTTATTACTAAGGTATTGGTTGACAGATGTAGGGTTCACTGAGACTGAGGCTATGATGACTATGGAAGTTTGTATATATGATTGTGGATGTATGACATAAATATTATGGGTTTATCATATATTCAAGTTTTAGTTTATTTCATGTCAGTTTTTTCATATTTATAGTTTTTTATTAAATAATATTTTAAAAAAATATGATTTAGAGGTAGTTTTATTAACTGCTGCTAAATAAATTAAATAAAATATGTTTTGAGAAGGTTACGATTAACTGCCACTAAAACAAACCACTGCTAATATGTTCAGTAGTGGTTATTTTCATTTTATTTATATTTCCTATGGATATTTTTTTAAATAAAATAACCACTACTAAATAAACATGAAACTGCCTCTAAATTCTCAAAAAATAACAGATACAAAAACCTCCATGAAATTAAAAAAACTACTGCTATATGACTAGAAACCACGAAATATTTTGTAGTTTTAATAACCGATTTTATACTTTTACACTACAGTTTAAAATGCTACTAGTCTACAAAAAAACTTCCGCGGATAACCTTCTTTTATAGAGATAGTAACCTCTACTGTAAAAACCATGACCCAAAATAACCAAACAGTACTTAAGGTAGGGTGAGACTACCCCACGAGTGCTCCCTAATCCCCAGGGGATGGAGACTATTATTTACAATCTCAGTATACAGTTAGGTAATTTTTAACCCACTACAGTTATAGAAATAATTCATTTATTAATTCTTTTAAGATCTGACATGGCTCATTCTTTAGTCAGATATTCCATAAATAAGTCCCAACACTAACTTGGGAATATGAGAATAGACAGAAATATAACCACACCACAACTATATATATTAATAAACATAATTCCAATCAATAAATATACCCACATTCCATAAATAATGATAAATAAAAATAGGTCCCAAGACAAGGAAGAATAGATAAATAATGGGTGATATTCCAAACATGATATCCAGCCATCACACTAACAACTCTAACATAGTTTTGGAGTCCGATCCAACCCATGGAATGAATTACTAACAAACCACATAAATATAAAACTACTTATATACCTATATATACCATAAAAATATTTGGTGAAATGACATGTCCACTGAGGTATCCATGAAGGGTGTAAGCATAAATATTCAGTTGAGAACCACCAATGGTGTCTCAACTCACAACGTGAAAAAACAAATGTATTCATAAACATGTTTACAAATTTACTTATACATACAAAAAGATTTATATTTGGTATTCAATAATCATATTATAGATAAATATAAATAGTGAATCAATTCATAAATTCGTATAAACTATAATTGATAACACCTTATACTAGGATGGTTTATAATCATACTACTTACTTCGGGTCTATCCTGGCATCCAAGACAATGTACCAATACCCTCTTCCATAGTAGGAAGTGAACATGACTATATATATTACACACACACACACATATATATTATCAACTATATATATATACATGTATTTATATCAAGTTAGGGTAAAAATCCAATTTCATTCAAGGAAAGGGAATCATGTATTCTAGAGTTAGGGAAATCTTATAGCCTATCCATTCAAGATAGAGAAAAATGTATAGAGTATTCAGGGTGTCACATCCATTCCATTGTACCTTGTATATTATTTTCTGGTATACCATATCAAGTAGTTTACAACAAAAATATTCCATACCAAATTATTAAACATGCTTCATACCAAGGTCATACATTAGAACCAGATCATTATAAAGAACATCCTATATATAAATAAAATAAGAATTATCAATATAAAATCTATAACCATATTCTTTAAAGAAATAATAGAAATGATATGTAATTATAAGAGAGTATACTGTATTTCTAATAAATAATGAACAAGATTATTATAAAAAATCATAGTATCATATCAGTTTGTTAATAAAAAAATGTTACAATATAAAAAAAGCAATTAGAAAGATACTATGTGTATACTGTAAAACACAATGGTAGTCAAACATACTTTTCACATTATAATTGAATCCCAAGGGATTACATACTAAACCATTAAGACATATTATTAGTGTTACAAACAAGTAAATAGATAGGGAATATACAATAGATTTATACCTGGTGTAAACAGTCCAAATGAGATACTAACTGGGATATACTAGTAGTAGTGTTTGGAAAAGAAATGTAGGAAAGGAAAAGACAATATTCAATAGTACATGCTTCTAAAATCACCACATATTATATCTAGGTTTGGAATAATATCCCTCACTACTATTATGATATGTAAACCATTAGATAACTTATTTAAAGGTTTGGTTTTAAAAACCCCCACTAGGTAACCAATTTCTAATGATACACTATATCGATTCATAATTCTCAAACATAAAAGAATATTTAAAACCATTTCTTTAAAAAAATTATATTGTTATATTTTGGAAAACTGAATTAAAAATAGAGTGGGAGTATTTTTTTAAAACCATGTTTGAATATATATTTTTTGTAAATATTGAAATCTACTCAAGAAAGTGCATCAAAAGGAAATATTTAAAACATAAGATACTTTACCGAAAACTCTTTCCACATTTTAATATTTCTGAAAAACGCTATTTTTATTATATATTGAAGATTTAATTTATTATGAAACTGTCAATATTTTCTTGTAAAATCATATTTTTACTTATTAATCCAATCTATAACATCTTGACAATAATACTCATTTAAATTATGGTTAAGTGTTGTTCCTTGTCTTATAATTGATTAAAGTTTAAGTGAGAGGAGGTGATTTCATTTATAAAAAAATAATACTCAATAACATGCACATTATCATTATTATAATAAACCTATAATTTTTAGTCTAATAGAATATTACAAGATTTTGAGTAGTATTTATGGTGGTTTGACACAAAATTCACGTTGAGTGTTTCCATTTCATACCATTATTAACATCAAATGAAATTACCTAAATCCTTAATAAAATATAATTATATGACCTAACTCAAACATAGGACACCCAAATCACACTTCAATAAAACTATAAAAATAAAAATAAATTCTTTCAAGAGATAAATTAAATAAAAATAAGCACAATGAAGTTCACAAAATAGAAAAAGGGTTGTGAAATTATCTACTTAGTTCCATATGAAATCATTGATAAAAATAAAATTATTATAGAAAAATAAAAATTGGAAATTAACCTGTTAATGATTCCAAAATATAAGATAATATTTATTAATAATTTTGAAAAATAGAATAAAAACATCTTATAGTCATATCTTGAGAATTATTCAGAGGGTAAAGACCCCAAAAATTATAATAAGTGACATTTCTCAATTTTCATGATCATTTAACAACTCCTAATCACCATTAAACCAAATTCTATGACTAAAGTGATCCAATTACATCATCACTATAAACATAGAACACCTAAAACCAAATAAACACCCAAGAAAACAACTCTTAAAATTCACTAAAAAATATTATAGCATAAATACTTAATTGATCCCAATTAAATATTCAACCACTTACCCTAAAATCATAGAAAACCTAAAGTAAATTATACCTCAATATCCCTATACCCAAGTGTAAATTAATGACACACAAACGATCCTCCAAGGCCACCCCAAAACAAAAATAAGAGGAAGCGACATGATTTATGATGAATTGCACTATTCTATAATGGATGTCATCATAGAATACCTAATTTTAGAAATTTGAATTAGAGGCGAATAGAAGAAGAGGGAAGGGGATAAGAGAGGGGACATCTTACCATTTATTGGGCATGAAATACACCCTTGATTCATCCTTGTAGCAAGTGGTGAAGGGGGAGGAATGAGACCACTAATATAGGTCATGTGAGGGGATCTTTAATGGATGGAGTTTAATAAATTTAAAGAGAATAAAAATGGGTTTAAAAGTGTTAATTAGGAAAAGACTAAAATGACCCTATTTAAAAAAACAAAGTGATAAACTATCAGATACCCATTTTTAGGCCACTGGGTAGCTTGCATAACTTCCAATCCATTGTGCAATTTAGTATGACTAGTGGAAACCTAGTTTCCCAACACTAGGCACTTGGTGTCACAAAATTTTCTAAAATACTGATGGAACCACCTCCTTGATAATCTCAAATACAAGAACCTCCCACCCAACCTCAAAAAACAAAAATCCAAAAAACACTTAAGATATCATCATCAATTATGAAAAATCAAGTACAAAACCCAAAGTTATAAACAATCCATAAAATGGAACAAAAAATTTAAAAAAACCAAATTTTTATTGATCAAATTCCCATAATTACCGCAATTTATTCATAAATTGTTTCACTAAGGACATGGGTAATTGAAACCACCCCACCATATTACTTATTATCCTTGAGAAGTATTAGGAGATAATCATCCAAAGACTAACACCCCTACTAAGTTTGAAATTCAACTAAACTCTCATCCCAAATCACTAAATAATGATTAAATCACTAATACATGGATAAAAACAAATCTTAATACATACACCACACTTCCCATTCTTATTCTAAAATTTTATATATAAAATCAATTACCAAAAAATTATAATATACAAACTCATCATTCTTTCATTGAATGACTCCTAAAAGTAACAAAAATCACTAATAGAAAGAAGGTATCAAAAATAAATGATATATTAATAACATTATGATTCCATAAATACAACTAACCATTCATAAAAAAATATATGTTACTCCCCAACATATGAATATACTAGGATATTTCTATTCTTGATCTACCATTGAATTTTAATTTATAAAAGGACTCACATATCAAAATCTTTACTGAGAATTATTTTTCATTTAATAATTTGTATATAAACTCATTTCCAAAACATAAATACCAAATTTTACAATATCAACTCATTTTAAAACTCCAGTTAGAGTAAGAACTTCAAAACATACCTTTTGAAACCTCAAGTACTTTATAAAATAGATTATAACAAAATAAAAAATTAAATTTGGTTTCATTTTAAAACTAAAAACTACATTAAATTTAAAAATCAATTTCCCATTATATTTTTAAAACCATCCATTTCCATAAATACTATTTTTTCTTAAAATCACCCTTCATTGGAATATTAATTATGAAAAATAGTTTTTCACCAATATTTATTTAATTCAATACGTAAAATAAAACTCCTATTTCCAAAATTCAAGTTTCTTCCCAATACTAAATGATTCAAAACACCATTTTTAGAGGAACAAAAACCTCTTTTAAAACACCTCTATAAAATATAGTTATATTTTAAACATGTTTGTATTAAGTCATTTTTTTCACTTCTTAAAACAAAAAATTATAATATTATTTCTCCTTCTTGAAGACACTAACATATTCCTCATAATTACTCAAACATTATGATACATGTGTCATTTGGACATGACCATGAATAAGTGACTAGCATTATGACATGATACATTTATAGAACAATTATACTAGTATATCGGTAAGTTATGAGTAAGAAATATTCTCATTAGTAGAATGTTAAATAGAGACAAATAAAGTTTAATGATTTGAAAATAATTCTAAATATAATACCATTGTTATGTTTAATATATAACCCTGAATAAGAAGTTAATGACATGGCCAATAATAAAATATAGTTATATAAAAAAGAGTATGCTCAGTAGCGAAACATTAAATAATAAGGAATAGTTATCAATAGAAATAAGAATATTTATCTGAATTATAAGAATCAATTATTAATTCACATCAAATTAATCATCAACATTATATAAATAGGAAAACAATATTTCATTTATCATTGATATTTTTGTTAATACAAACCTCCAATTTCTTCCAACTATAATATAAACAAGCACAAAAACGCATATGGTATTTCATACTACCCTACAATGAAAACCTATAGATATATACTAATTATTCATGGAACAATATAGATATATCTTTGGATCAATACCTATAATCACTTCTTGAGTTCCATTACATCATACTAAAGACAAGTAATTTAAATTATCACTTGAACCTATGGTTTTTATTGATTACCTGGACATCTCTTAATAACTTAAAATGTCACCATGAAGAGGTTAATGATACCTTTTAAGGGTTAGTTATAATGTCCTAACTATCTTATATCCTTATTAATAAGAATAAAAATCTTTGTAGACCTGAAAAAACTCTGATACCACTTGTAGAAAACATGACATGAATACCCGATCAGCACTCGAGGTAGGATTCTACTACACCAATAGTTATCCTTGATACCTAGGGGATGAATAATTGAATCAAAATAATTTATATATAGTTAAAGAATGATTTTAATAACTCTTATTGTAGAAATAATTCAGGTACAAATTCTACCAAAGACCTGACAAGACTTGTTCATTAGCTAGACATTCCTAAAATAAGTCCTAATATTAACTAGGCCATACATGAATAAATTTGAATATAAATATACCAAAACTATTTGTATAAATGTTCACTAGACTAATTAACATGAATTACATAATATACTATCAAGAAATAGGCTATATATAGCCTAAGATAAAGGAGAATGGATAAATAATGGGCGATGTTCCAAACATAACCTGCAACTATCATAACACTAGCTTTAATTTTTTTTGGGTTCTGACCAACCCCATGTAATGGATGAATAATAAAACAAATGCCTCAAAATATATTTTCATACTTTCATATACCTAAAATATATTATGTGAAAATAAATTTCCATGGAAGTATGCATATAATTTGAAAGTATAAATACACACTAGGGAACCATCAATGGTGTCCAAACTCAAATAGTGAATAAACAGTCGTATGCCTAAGCATGTGTACACATTTAAATATGTATAAAAAAAGTTTTGGATGTGAATAATCAAATTATGTTATTAGATAAATAGTAATTAAATTAATATATTAATATAAATAATAACTGATAACTCTATATTCCATGAGGTCTATATCTCTACTACATACTTTGGGTATATCCTAGAATCCAAGATATTACATTGATTCCCTAATCCAATAAAAGATGTGAACATAACTACATATATAACACACATGTTTATATATACCCACACACACACATATATATATATATATGTATTCCAAGTCAGGGTGTGAAACTAATCCAATTTAGGGAAAGTAAATTAGGTATACTATATTTTGGGAAATCATGAATCTCATCCTTATAGGTAGAGAAACATTTATATAGTATTATTGGTGTGGCACTTATCCCATTCCTTCCTATATTTCACTAGATAAAAAAAATTTCAAGTGTTTTATAATAGTGACATGCCATACCAAAGAAATATACATTATTCTTATCATGGAAACACAAAAGCACCAGGTCATAGTAAAGGACATGATATATATTAAGAAAACATGCATGATCAATATTAATGAAATAACCATACTTTTGAAAGAAATAATAGACATGAGCTATAATAGGTAGAGTATTATATCCATAAAAAATTAATTCACTTGTTTATTACACAACGTCATCATATTATATCAAAATGTAAATAATTAATGAATACTATGTAAACAAAGAAAATAGAAAGATTGGATAAAGAACAACACAGAGGCTATCAAACATGATAGTCCTGGTCTAAAATAAACCTAAGGGACAACATAATCAACCCATAATAAATTCTATTAGATCTCAAAATACGGAAATAATATAAGTAATATATAAAAGTTTTATACATTTAATGAAAAAGTCAAATGATACACTAATTGGGGACAACATGTAGTTGTTTTTGGAAAATAAATGAGGGTAAGTAATTACCAACAATCAATAGTGCATTCTTCTAAAATCAATACTTACTACATCAAGATTTTTTTTAAGAATCCTATTTATTACCAAAGTGATATCTTGATATGAGATCCATCAATTAACTTAATCATAGCTTTTGTTTTAAAGTAAAACCAATTAGAGACCCAATATTCAATAAGACACTTGATCAATTCACAATTCTCATTTTCAAAATAATAATGAAATCCATTTCTTTAAAAAATTTAAATTTTTATATTCATAAAACCATAATTTAAAAGAGCGAGTCAAATTAGAGTTTTTAATAACCATTTTAAATGAATTTTTCTAGTGAATTTTGAAATCCACTAAAGAAAGTGCCTAAAAGGATCCACTTACTATACAAGGACCATTACCTAAAAATCTTTAAACCTTTGAATATTTTGTAAAACCATTGTGTTTATTATATACCAAAGTTTTTTGTTATTCTAAAACCATTAATATTTTAATGTTAATGCACACCCTCTCACTTAGTAATTCCATCCATTACAACGTGACCAATTCACTCTATTAACTAAAATTTAACTGTGTTTATTTTACTTATAATTCATTTCGGTTTAAGTGGGATGAAGTTATTTCCTTTATAAAACATAAATAATACTCAATAATAAACACTTTATGTATATTATAAGAAACCAAAAATGATTAATCCAAGATAAAATTCCTAGCTTATGAGAAGTCCTCATGATGGTTTGATATGAAGGACACACCGAAGGATTCTATTTATCCAAATATCAACAGAAAAATAAATTTTGTAACACCTTGGAACTAAAAGTATCCACTTAGTTAAATATGAACTCTTAAAAAATATTTAAATTATTTTACCAAAATATCATTAGAAATATATCAATTAATATTTCCAAAATATAAGTTAATATTTATTAATAATTTTGAAAAAATGATGGAAGAAATGTTATATGCATAACTCATTATACACTCAGAGGGTTGTTAGCAGCTATAATTAACAAAGGATTCACTACCAAATCCCATGATCATTAATTAGTACCTAAGAACCATCAAATTTAATTCCATGACAAAAAAACATAATTACATGATCACCATAAACCAAGAACAATTAAACCCAATAGAAAACATCTTACAAAACTCCTAAAAACACCTAAAAATAGTTTCCTAAATCCCTAATTAACCCCAATTAAACATTAACCTATTTCACCCTAAAATCATAGAAAAATTAGAATAAATAAAATTTCAATTACATTTAACAAACATAGAGATTAATTATATGAAAATTATCTTGCAAGACTATCCTAAACAAATATATGAGGAATCCCTACGGTATCATATTAATTCCATCACACTATAAAGGAATTTTCCATAAAATCCCCCTTTCTTGAAATATGATTCATAGGAGAAGAGAACAAAAGGTGCACTGAGAATATAGGGGAAGTATTTTATTTGATTTATAATTAAAAACACCATTGATTATTACTTTAATCAAGTGATAAAGGTTTAATAAGAAGAAAACCAAGATAGAAAATTAGAGGATCTCTCATATAGATGATGGTGAAAGAATTTTAAGGGAATAGAAGTACGGTTGAAAATTTTAATGAGGAAAATTATAAAATTCCCTCATAAAAAAACAATGTGCTAGGATATTGGGTTCCCAACTAGGGCCACTAGGTACTCAATTGAAATTCCAGGCCACCTAGTACCTAATGAAAACCCAAAACACCAAACCCTCTTTTAATCCCTCTGGGTACCCAATGTAATATTTATTTATAAAATATAAGAGTAACCACCTTCTAGCCAGTTTCAAATTCCTAAACCTCCTAGTAACCTGCATGATAATTCAAAAAAATTAAGATCTTATCATTAATTACCCAAAATTAAATCAAAAAACAAAAATGATAAATAATCCCTCCACGAGAATAAAAAATTCAAAATATCCTACATCTCCATTGATCAAATTCCTAGTAGAACCCTATTTTATTCCTAAATTGATTCACTAAGGAAAAAATACATTACATCTACACTATAATATTTCATGAAATATAACCACCTCATTTTTCATAGTTGTATCTAGACTATAAGACATCACATGATACAACTACATCCATTTCCATGGTAGAATCCTATGTTATAAGTTGGTGTAAGAAAATAACAAAAATATGGCATCACATCACCAACCATATTATCCCTTGGTTATACACTATAGTATATAATGTGTTATATAACTTGATATATGAAACCTATCCCTTGAATAATAGTTGACACCTCCCATGCAACAATATATTAAAAACACTCTGATCTAAGCTCAACCACCCAGACATAACTCATAATACTCAAAGATCTTCTTTGAAATTGATATATATCACATAGGATATAGATCATCATTTCCTCACCCCATATCTAAAAATATTCAATAATTAATATTAAACTAACCAACACCAACCTTGGTAGGTTATCTCATATACTCACCTGGAACCATGCAATCTTAAAACATTATCTTGATCACCTATAATATGATTTCATAGCCTTTGGTCCCAATCCCTTTCCCATTTTCCGTATAATATCCATAAGTGAATCATTTTATAAATATATAATCTCCCGATTCATTATAAATCGATAAAAATTTAAAGGACTTAAAAAATTCACAAATTAGCTATTTGAATTGATGGATTAAAAAATAGAAGAATAAACTTGATATTTAAAGGTTCACAGTATAATAATTACCTCTGGGATTCCGACACAATTGATAATTCTTTAATATGACCAAAAACAATAAGTTTTTCTCATGAAAATGGGGGTGGGTTAATAAAGCCAAAGAGGTGTCCTTTTATTACTCTTTTTCCAACTAAGTGAAAGGATGAGGGGATTTTATAAAAATACCCTCTAAAATTCCCAAAATTATGATACTTAATAATGGGGGTTGGGGAATCCACTAGACTCTCTATGGCCCCTCACTAAGTTCTTTGTATCTTGTTACAAGGTTCCTAGTGGCAGGGTTAGTGGTGCATGGATATTTAATATACCAATATATTTCAAGTGGATTGATACCATGATTTTGGTGGGTTTAGTTTATGCCTAAATAATTCCCATGGTTCTAAAATATAAGAAATTATACCTCTATTTAATGGCCGAGATCCATGAGGATTGACCCTTTGCGCATTTCCAAAGACTGAGGTGCTCAGAGGAGGCTTAGAGGATGTTCGGAGGGACTCAGATACTAAAATATGGAAGTAAAGAGATTTCACCCTATGTAAAAATTTACATGATGTGAAGGTGTGTTTCACGACATTTAATGAATCAGAGGTTTAAAAATAAAAAGGAGGCACATTTTTTGGTTGAAACCAAACCCTGAGGATTACACAATGTGAAAGGGGATTACACATCATGTAAATCTCTAACGATGTATGTTTTAAAAATTTTCATCCTATCCTATTTTTAAAACTATATGGATGTAACACCTCTATCCTAATTCCAGGAGACCCAACACACCCACATCAATGTTTTGGGGATTTCATTTTCAAGGACTGATCTCCAGCTTCCCTTGTTTGATTCATATTTGATCCATATTTGATCTAAGGTATGTTCTATATCTTTTCTTGAGGTTTCTTCAATACATTTCCTCCCCTTACTCCTTTACATATAATGGTGCGTGATATTCATGTTTATAAAGGTGTTTTGTTGGTTGTTTGTTGGTGCAATTGTGGAGCGACGTCATCAAGTGGATGCAGTTATTGTGGGAGAGGTGATCAGGATCCATAGAATTTGTCTATTCTCAGGCAATGAATGTTGAAACCATTTTTTAGGTAGGGGATTTGTTTCTTCTAATTTTATGTGCGATTTTAGATCTATAATGATTTATCCCATTTGATTATAATGAAATTAACCTAATAATTACTTGAACCAGATTAAAGAATTGATATTAGATGCATGGAAATGTTACTATTTTTTATCGTGATAACGGTTTGCATCTTATTTTTATAGATAGTGTGATATCTATGTCGTGCTTGTTATTATTAGATTAACATGTGGAATTGGTAAAGAATGTAATTCTGTAATTAATTTATAATTAATTGGCTAAAAGATTAAAGATGCATATTTATTGAACCTTGTGTGTTGTAATTTTAATACTGCAAGAATGATTAATTGAATTTATATTCCATGTGTTAATGTAATTGAATAAATATGTGAATAATTTCTATGATTTTATATAAAATAATTAAAGTCATGTTAAATTAATTGATTAATTAATTTGTGATAGCTTGTGATAACTTGATGCTAAGGTTTCCCATAGTTGGAACCTGTGAATAATGAATTGGTTAATTCAAGATGGAATAATAATCGGTTGTGCTATAAAAGATAATTCTTTTTAGGTTATGAGTTTCCCACTTGTTTATAAAGAAAAATCAACTTGTGCTTTGGATCTATGAGAGCTAATTGTGGGTGAAGTCTGGAAACCTTACTTTATGGCCAAGAGCATGGTTTCTATGTTTCTTTCCTGCTTCTTGTGATGTGACATGAGAGTAGGATGGATGAACCTGGAGGGATTTTATGGTATATGGGGTGGGGAGGCCCATATGTGATGTGAACCTGGGATGGATGAGCCTAGAGGGATATTATGATATATGGGGTGGGGAGGCCCAATTATTATTGTAGTAGTTGACGTTTATGATGGTAGGATGCATTGGAATATGCATGTGGGTGTCGGAGAGGACACTTGGGATGAAAGAATGGGTTGAAAATGGGCTTACCCATTGATATGAAAGTTGGATGCATGTTTGAATATATTGTTTCGCTGATGAACAGGTTTTTTGTTTATCTGCTTTCCTTTACCACTACCTGAGGAAGATGTATGTTCTTGGTTGTATAAATTTTTTGGTAGCTTAGGATGTTTTACAAGAGTACTTGGTAATATGGAAATTAATGTCATTGATAATTTAATAAATGTTTAACCCATGATGTTAGAGCTTTTTGGGATGAAAATATAAGGTTATAATCTTGAGAATATTTAGGTGTAGTTTTCTTATGCTATGAGGGCATGAAAGTTTGTTTTAATACTAATGAAATGTAATGTGGAAAATGTTAATAGTTAATTAGTGGTTTAAAATTAATTAAAGTAAGTTGAAACTGATGAAAAGGAATAATGTAATTTAATGTAGCTCTTTAAATGGTTGTTTTCTTATAGGTTATTTGGTCTTAGTAGTGGAAGATGAAAGTTCGAGAGATGTTAGCTATAGTTGATTCTGAGACTAGGTTATTCCCATAGTGTGGTTATGAGATATATTATATCATGTATATTTTGTGTTTTATATGCTACTCTACCCCATCGGTTATGGAAATTGACACCTTGGGAATTATGATCTGGGGTGGAGGGGGAGGGGGTGGATGGAGGAATGACTACCCCATTTGACCCCACTGTCTTCTCTTGGTAGTTATTTGTGTTGGAATTCATTCCATTTAGTTTTACCCATATATATGTGTAGAGGGATATAATGGACTGTGTTTTTTTCACACACATGTATTCTAGATATATTTTCCTAAGGATTACTATTGGTATAACATGTATAGGTTGTGATGGCTTGAGGATCCTTTCTTTGTGTATGGGTTGTTATGGCTTGAGGTATAATATCTGATGTATGATACACGTTATACTTGATGTGGTGGCTCCCAAAAACTACCTAGTTACTTTTTGTTATGTGTACGTGGTGGTGTGTTGTATGAGGTGCACATTGTGGTGCTTCAACCAAGTGTTTATGATCCAACCTTTCTGGAGAGATATGATTAGGACATGTGAAGTTGGGACAGAGTGGAAAACAAGTGGGGAAGTGGTAGTAGGGTACCATTGATATTCTTTGTTATATTATATTATCTTATATGAAATACTTGGTGAGAGTATCCATGGTGATTTTGGGAACTTAGCATACCTGTTTAGGTGATGAGTTAGTTTCACTTGTTGTTCACTGTTCTTTAGCATGATTTCTTTATATTTTTCATGAGCGGATCTGGGGAGGATTCTATTGAGTATACTATTATACTCACCCTTCATATATATAAACTATTTTTTCAGTTAAATTGGACCGGGTTGAAGATCAGGATAGTTACTACTAGCTTGGGGTTTTGAAGAAGTTTTTTAGGCTTCGTGGTCACTGTTGTCTTTACTTTATTTTGGTACTTATATTTTTCCTTTCAATTTTAGTAGTTCTTTAATGTCATTACATATTTTCACATGAGGTTTCTTCTATATTATAGTCTGAGTAGTTTTTGGTTGGTGTCTTTCTTATCTCTCTATTTTTCATGTGTTCTCTTAGAGGGTAATTCCTCCCATCTGTGTTTTTACTATACCCTCAATGCTAGTCGCCAACCCATGGCCTATTGGAGGTAAGAATCGGATGTCACTATATCCATTCTCCCTTTTCCAGCCCATAAGTTGTACACTTTTTTGGGGAGGGGGTCATGATAGAGTGGTATCACAGGTTTGGTTAAGGGATAGGAGGGATTTTAGAGTTTGAAATATGTGAGGTTTCATGAGGTGGTGGGGAAACAATGTTAGCTAATTTTAGAAAGAGCTGTAAAGATGGGTTACAAACTTAGAACTGGGTATTTAGGCCCCCTTGTGATCTAATGCATGTACCTTTTAGCTTACATTTGATAATAAAAGAGGTTATACTAGTTGCAGGGTAGAGATCTAGGAAAGGATCTTGGATCATTCTTCTTTGCACCTTTTTTTGAATGGGTAGAATTAGAAATATGTTAACCTAAAATGAATAAAAGAAAACAATGAGATAATGTTAAATTCATCCATATTCCAAGTTAGGAGATCTAACTACTAGTTCTTTTATAGGCATGGATCCAGGTCGACCTTCTCATTAGGTTTACACATAATATGTTCTCTAGGTTGTTCCAGCAGATCACTATAGGGTATAGGTTGATAATAATGACACTCCAAGAGTTTTAGAACCAGTGTATATAGAGGTATGAGGTCTTCGTTTCAGATGCAGTCATGAAAGACTGTTGGAGGAGGTTGAGATATCCTTTAGTTCGATCCATTCTCAAAACAAGCACTCAGTATCATTATATTTGATGATTCTATTTGGGGAAGATAGGAAGTGGTGGTTCTTGTTCCTTGGAGATCACAAGGAGTTGATAGTCTCATAGGATGAGTTCCAAGACCAATTTAGATATGTGTTTCTTTCTTTTATTGTGAAGGTGGCTAGTCTCCAGGAGTTACTTACCCTTCAGTAGGAGAGATCCAATATGAGAAATTTTAGGAACCATTTTAAGAACCTTATGAGATTTATTTACACCTATTTATAGATGATAAGTCCAGGGTGAGGCATTTTGAGGAGGCTTTGCATCCAGAGATCTAGAGCCAGGTCACCCCGTTTATGATAAAGACATATATCAAGGTTCTAGAGAGAGAAGAGGTCATCAAGAGGATGTTAGACACAAATGAATCATCATGATAGGGGTATCTATAGGTTCCTCATGAACCATAGATATGGTCCAGTGTTCATAGTTTTTAGGATATAAGAGATTCCGATCAGCTGAGAGTAGGTCCCAACCCTCAATGTCTTGTTTTACCAGGGGAAAAAGCTCTCAGGCCTATGCCAAGGGATTAGACACATGTTTTTCTTGTGGAGGTAGGTCATCAGTGATGAGATTGACCAACATTTCTGAGTAGTTAGTGCACACAAGTTGTTCTGCTTCAAGCTCCTCTGATGATGTAGTTCAAGATGAGGCAACAAAAATAGGTTGCTCCAGATTGGGATCAGTAGAGAGTAGATGTGGTAGGTAGATGATAGCCCTAGGATGCTCCTCATCCTTAGAGAGCATAGCACGATTATGGAGGTGGTTGTTAGCATGGTCCGAGAGGCCATGGAGTAGGTCATGGATAGCTTCATTCTTTATCATTGCCAGCACCGAGCGATATAGACATCATCCGAGGTACCCTTTGCTTGTTTTATACTTGGGCACATGCGTTGTTTGATCGGGTAGTGACAAAATTCTCCATATCACCTTCAATTTTCTATTGATTGGGACTTAAGTTAGAGATACTTCTAGTTCCCTTGGTGTTGACTATGCCAGTTGGAGGTTGGGATAACTTGTTTGATGTATGTAGAGATTGTTATCTAGTACTGGGAAAGCACCACTATTGGGGATATTTACTATGTTTATGGATATAAAAATATGATATCATCCTCAGCATTGATTGGTTGTATGTGGTGGAGGCTATAATGGATTGATTCTGGTGACAGGTTGTGTTCTTCGATACTGAGGGAGTGATAACGGTGTTTTTTGGCAAGAAAGACCCTCATATGGGCTAGAGGCATGTTCTGTTCTTATTATCCTTGATATATGAGCTGATTCTGAGTTCTTTATAGGTTCAAAAATTATATTTTCTTAGTGTCGTATAAGAGTAACCTGATGTCTTTCTAGAAGAGGTTTCAGTGTTACCCCCTCAACATGAGATCGAGTTTGGGATAGAATAATAGCTAGGCGTGTCTCCTATCTCAATGTATCTTTATAGGATGATGAATTATGATTTGTGGGATCTTAATATAAAACTTGATGGTTTTTTTTAGTGTGGTTTTATTCATACAAGTGTGTCATCATAGGGAGAACCAGTTTTTTTCATGAAGAAGGCTGATGACAGTGTGGGGTTTTGTATCGATTATTGCTACTCGAACTAAGTGATAGTGAAGAACCGCTATATTCTCCCATAGATTGATGATTTATTCGATCAAATTAAGGGTGAAAGTTGGTTTTATAAAATTTATTTGTGGTATAGATATTATCAGATCCATGTGAAGGATGAGGATATCCTGAATATTGCTTTCTGTTGTCATCATGGAAATTAGGAGTTTATTTTGATTCCATTTAGTGCAATGAATGCTCCAAGTATGTTCATGGGGTTAATGAAAATTGTTTTCCATGTGTTCTTGGATAAGTTTTTGGTGGTTTTCATCAATAAAATTATTTTTTACTCCATGTCTGAGGAGGATCATGTAAAGCCTCTGTGTGTCATTTTTGGAGTTCTTCTCCATGAGCAGTTGTTTGGGAAGTTTTTGAGTTGTGAGTTTTTCCTTGAGAATTATATTTCTTGGAGCATGTTGTATCCCAGTAGGGAGTCGCTGTGGATCCATCGAATATTGTAGTAGTTGTAACTTGGGAATCCCCCAAGATAGTAGCAGAAGTGTGAATATTCTTTGGTCTTGCAGGCTATTATAGGAGGTTTGTAGAAGATTTCTATTGGGTTGAGACTAGTCTAATAGGGTTTACTAGAAAGGATTAGGTGTTCTTGTGTATTGATCAGTGTTAGACAAATTTTGTGTATCTGAAGGAGACATTGGTCAGTGCTCCAGTTCTTTTTCGTCCAACAGAAGGATTTTATTTTGAAATTTTCTATATTGATTCACGTCTTGGGTTGGGATATGTTTTGATTTAGTAAAGATCAATAATTTCTTATGGGTATCCATAGTTACTTACCCATGAGAGTAACTATTCCACACATGGTCTTGAGTTGGCGGTGGTAGAATTTTCCCAGAAGTTTTTGAGACATTACTTTAGTGGGAAGCATTTTTTGGTCTTCACTGATCATAAGATCTTGAAGTATGTTTTTTATCAACATGAATTAAACTTGCACCAGTGTTAGTGGATGGAGTTCTAAGAGGATTAAAACGTCAATATTTCATATAAACCTAGTAGGGTAAATTTTTTAGCCAATACACTAAGCAGGAAGTCTTGCAACAATGTAGTTCATGAATCATGTGATTCCTGAAGAGTGATGGAAGAACCTTCAAATTTGAATTTAGTTAAAGAATAAGTTGTGGAAGTGGTTGTCTTTTTTATATGATGGTTTAGTCATATGTAGTTAAATAAGTGGAGGATTTCTAGTTGGGGGATCTTGAGGTGATGTATGGAGAGACCGAGTTATTTGTGGTGAGGCCCCTAATGGTTGGTCTGAGGATAAACAACACTGAGTGTTGTTTCAGGTAAAGTTTTTTATTGTTTTGGAAATGCATGAGATAGTTCTAAAAGCATTCCACAGTTCCCAATTGGTAGTACATACTAGTATAAAAATGATGAACGAAACTTATAGGGTCCAGTTTTAGTGTCCCGGGTTGAATCATGTCTTTATAGCATTTGTGTCTTGATGTTTGGTCTACAAGAAGGTGAAGACTGAGCACCACGTTCGTTCTAGTTTTCTACACCTATTAGATATTCCTTAGTAAAAGTGGTAAGACATATCAATGGACTTTATTATTGGTTTACCTCTTGCCCAGGGAGGCAATGATGATATATGGGTGGTAGTGTATCATTTGAAGAAATCATCCCACTTTATAGTGATCAAGGAGTCAATATCAGGGGAGTTTTTGTTGAGGAAGTATCTGGATGAGGTGGTGAGACTCCATGGGGTTCCAAGGATGATCATTTCTGATTGAGATCATTATTTTACCACCAAGGTGTGGGGAGTTATACTGAATGATTTTGGCTCTTAGCTATACCTTAGCATTGTCATCTAAAGATGGATAGTAAGACAAAGTGGACTATCAAGATTCTTGAATACATGTTATGCTCTTGTGTCCTAGATTTAGGGGGTTCATGGATGAGGAACCTTCCCTTGGTAGAGTTAAATTAAAAAAAATAGTTTTCACTCCACCATTGGTATGCTGACGTTTGAGGCCTTGTATGGATGACCATTCTATTGTACAATGTGCTGGAATGGGTTAGAGAGTCAAACATTCTTCACCTATAATTGGTGAAGAATACAAGATATTTGGTTTAGGAGATTCACAATAGGATGAAATTAGTGCACGGTTGTTAGAAATCCTATGTCGATCATAGGACTATACCTCTAGAGTTCGACATTGGGGATCATATGTTCCTGAAGGTGACTCCCCATCATGGTCAGTGAAGGTTTGGTCGTGGGAGTAAGCTTTCTAATTTATTTTTGAGCCTTTAGAGGTGTTAGCTCATGTTGGAACCATGAAATATCATATAGTGCTTCCCCTAAAGAGGAACTGGATACATGACGTTTTTCTCATGTTTCATCACCATAATTATCTTCATGATGACTCTAAAGTCATCGATTGGGATGAGATCTATGTTGATGATGATGCAACCTTTAAGTGGCGGCCTATAGATATCTTTGATGACCAGGGGAAGGTGTTGCATGGGCATGATATCCTCTTGTTTTGTGTCTTGTGTAAGAATGGTGGCATGGAGGATATTACATGGGAATGTGATCCATAGATGCGTTCTTAGTACCCTGAGATGTTTTCTGTTTAGCTATACTCTTGTAATGCTATTAGTTTTGTGCTTGTGGTTGTTTTCTATTTTTTGAGATGGATTTCTCTTATTGTATTTCTATATCACTCTAATTTAGAGTTATCTTCCCTAAGAGAGTGGTTAGGAGATGGTTTTGGTTGTTTCATGGATTTGAGCTTTTCCTTTAATGAGGCGGTTGAACTATTGTGGTGGTGAGAACCTTAAGAGGTATCTTGAGAGATGACTGTTCAGATGACCATTTTATGTTTCCTCTTTGGGTTGGTTTTGGAATCTCGAGGATGATAATGCTTTGAGAGGTATCTAATGTATGGTTCTGGATCCACAAGGATTGAACCTTTGTGTGTTTATGAAGACTAAGGTGCTTGGAAGAGGCTCATAGAAAGTTTGGAGGGACTCAGCTACTAAAATATAAATGTAGGTAGACTTCACACTGTGTAACAATTTACATGAACTGAAAGTGGGTTTCACGATGTTTAATGAATTGGGTTTTAAAAATAAATGTGAAATACATTTTTTAGTGGAAACCAAAGATGTATGTTTTAAATGTTTTCATCCACTCGAGTTTGTTAAAACCTATGGATGAAGCACTTCTATCTCAATTCCAAGTGACCCAAAACCCCCCTTTTTGAAATTTTTGTTATTCCTTTGACAAGGATCAATATCTAGCATCCATCCTTCGATATGTATTTTATCCAAAGTATGTTCTACCTCTGTTCTTGTAGTTTCTTCGATCTATTTCCACCTGTTCCTTATTTGCATGTAATGGTTCTTGATCTCCATGTTTCTAAAGGATTTTTATTGGTTGTTTATTGATATGATTGTGGAACGATGTCCTCAGGTGGATGTAGTTCTTTTGGGAGAGGCAATCAGGATCCTTAGTGTTGTTCCATTCTCATGAAAAGAACATCGACACACTTTTTAAGGTATGGGATTCACTATTCTCTATTTTACATACAATCTTTGAGCTAGAGAGATTTATCCTCTTGGATAACAGTGAAATTAACCTGATAATTACTTGAAATAGATTAAATAATTGATATTAGTCGCATAGAAATGTTTTTGTTTTGTAACATGATAACGATTTGCCTCTTGTTTTTCTAGATAGTGTGATATCTATATTGTGCTTGTTATTCTTGTATTTGAACGTGTAATTTGAAAATAACGTAAAGTAAGAATTAATAAAAAAATTATTAGCTAAATGATTGAAGTGTTATGTTTAATGAACTCGATGTGTTGTAATCTTAATGCTACAATCATGTTTAAATTAATATATTTTCCATGTATTAATGGAATTGAATAAATATGTGAATCATGTTGATTATTGTTTATTAATGAATTAATGGATTGTTAAAATAATATTTCAATTAATTTTTAACATCTTGTGATAACTTGATGCTTAGGTTTTCTATAGTTTGAACCTTTGAATAATGAATCAGTTAATTCAGCATGGAATAATAATTGGTTGTGTGATATAATATAATTCCTTGTAAGGTATAAATTTCCCACTTTCTTGTAAAGTCCAAGTTCCTTGTGCTTTGGATCTGTGATAGATAATTGTGTGTGATGGATGGATGCCTTGATTTATGGCCAAGAGACCTATTACTATATTTGTTTCATGCTTCTTGTGATGTGACGTAATCCTGGGATGGCTGAGACTGGAGGGATATTGTGGTATTTGGGGCAGGGAGGCTCGAATGTGATTTGATCCTAGGATGGCTGAACTTGGAGGTATGTTCTGATATATGGGGCAGAGTGGCCCAGTTCTTGTGGCAGTAGTTGACTCTTGTGATGGAACGATGCATTGGGATATGCATGTGGGTGTTGGGGAGGACACTAGGGATAACAAAACAGGTTGAATATGGGATTACCCATTAATATGAAATTTGGATTCTTTTTTGAATCTATTGTTTGTATGATGGACAATTTGTTTGTTTATCTGATTTCCTTTCCCCACTACTTGAGGCAGATGGATGTACTTGGTTATTATATTGTTTGGTAGCATAGAATGTTCTCATAAAGTACCTGGTAATATGTAAATTGATTTTTTTAATACATGAATAAATTTGGAATTTATGGTGTTGGATCATACTGGGTTGAAATGTTGAGGTCATAATTTTGAGAAACCATGGAATTAGTTTGATTATGCCTATAGGGAATTAAAACTTTTTTTAATGGTAATTAAATGTAAAGTGTAATATTTTAATGGTTAATTAATGGTAAATTAATTAATTAACATAAATTTAAAGTAATGAAAAGGAATAATGTAATTTAATGTATCTATTTAAATGGTTATGTGATTATAGTATATCTATTCTTAACAGTGGTAACGAGGAGTCCAAGAGATGTTAGCTATAGTTGAGTCTAAGAATAGGTTCTACCCATAGTGTGGTTGTATATTATATCATGTTCATTTTGTGTTTTATATGATACTCCACCCTATCAGTTAGGGAAATTGACACCCTTGGGATTTTGAGCTCTGGGGGGGGGGGGGGGGGGGGTTCTCTAACATCTCAGTGGGAGGATGGATTATAGACTACCCCCTTTGATGCCAATCTATTCATTTGATAGTTATTTGTGCTAGCATACAAAATGGTTAGTTTTCCCCATATATATGTGTAGAGTCCTGTAATAGCTTGTGGTTATTTCACATACATGTATTCTGGATATAGTTTCCTAAGGACTACTATGAGTATAATGTGCACAGGCTATGATGGATGGAGGATCTTTACTCGGTGTATGGGTTGTGATGGCTTGAGGTATAATACCTGATGCATGATACAAGTTATACGGGCTGTGGTGGATCTCAGAAACTACCTAGTTACTTTTGGTTATGTGAAAATGGTGCTGTGTTGCACAAGGTGCACATTGTGGTGGTTCACCTAGGTGTTCATGGACTAACCTTTTTTGAGATAGATTCTCAGTATGTATAATGTTGGGGAAGAGTATAAAACCAATGGATAAGTGGTAATAGGGTACCCCTGATATTAATTATTATATTATATACTCTTTTATGAAACTCTTGGTGATAGTAACCATGATGAGGTTTGGAACATATCATACCTATTTAGGTGATGAGTTAGATTCATTTATTTTTCACTGTTATTTAGTATACTTTTTTTATCTTTTGAATGAGAGGCTCTAGAGAGAATCCTACTGAGTATACTGTTATACTCACCCTTCATATATATAAACTATTTTTAGGTTAGTTGGAGAAGGTTTTAGATTAGGATGGTTACTAATAGCTTGGGATTTTTTAGGAGCTCTTTGGGATTCTTGGTCACTATTGTCTTTAATTTATTTTGGTATTTGTAGTTTTCCTTTCAATTGTAGAAATTATTGCATGTCATTACATATGTACACTTGGGTTTTTTCTATATTGTAGTATGAGTAGGAGTTGTTTGGTGTTTGTCTTATCTCTCTCTTTCACATGTGTTATCTTAGAGGGTAATACCTCCCATATGCGTGTTTACTATACCCTCGGTGCTAGTCACCAACCTGGGGCCTACTCGAGGCAAGACTCAGGTGTCAGTATCTCCATTCTCCCATTGCCGGACCAGGAGGGGTACACTTTGTGGGGATTTGGTCATGACACTCTAGGTATTTTCTATATATTACTCAACCTCTAAAATCTCTATTTAAATTCCATAAAACTAATTAACATATATGTTCCTAATGATGCCTTTTCTTATCTCTATTTTTTGATGTCCTAGTACTTCTATAGTAATAGTTAAATCCACTCCCACATTATTAGAAGAGGGTAAAAATCATTCTAATCAACAAGATCTAGGTATTCCAAATATATATATGGGTTTTTGACCATTAGTGGAGTCAACATCATCTTTTATGATTTCTCCCATCCTTGTAGGATTGAATGTGACATGGATTATTTATGGTAAACCAATGGTGTATATCCTGATGCTATAATTATCAAAGGTATTAAATTTACTTCATTTTTATTGGTTACCTATTTTTGTCCCTATATTCACTTGGTCCGAGATTTACCCAATCATGTTAATAGTGTTTGGTGTTGGAAAACCAACTGGTTATCGAATCCATGGCATACTACCTTTATTGATTCAATTTGAAGGGGAGGATGATCTTCTTAAGGATGGTTATATTTTCTATCATTTCTTTGGTTATTTTCAGTTTCTTATTTTTATTATTTTTTGGATTTCTATGTGGCATGATCCATTATTGACTGATGTTTGGGTTCATTTCCAAGATATTCCATTTCCTTTTTTCAACACTTTACTCCAAAAGTTTTTAGGTATCTTTTATGGGTTATTCATATTCTATAGTTCATATTAAAAATATCTATTGTATTTTATAAGTAATGACTTGGGTTATCACTACGTATTTTCACTAAATAAATATTATGTTTATAATTTATTGTACATGAAATACTAAACTAAAATGGAACCATGATATGTTAAAATAAAATTTGAGTATTATAAAATATCCATTAAATTAGTGGTTATATAATTAACCATATTATGAAACCTATAATCAAAAAGGATAGAAATGACATCAGGTAGTGGAAGCCTCCCTTATGAAGCTCATTTTTTCCGGATTGTAAAGGATGTCACTTAACTAGGAATTTATTTATATCAATCCCAATATGAACTTGAAAAATTACTATATGAGTGAAATCATATGGGAGATAAATTCATGCTCATGGAAATTAACACATGATCTATGTTAGCGAAATCACCACCCTCAAATGCCACTAGAGCTTAACTTATTAGAAGATATTATGAAAAGATCTATTGGGGATATGTAACTAGAAATTAGGATAATTTAATAATATAATTATTAATTTATTAAGTTATTTATCACATGTAATTTACATATTTCACATCTTGATTCTTAAAGAAAAATAAAGTTTATTTTTCTATAAAAATAGTTTTTCATTATATTTCATATTTAAAAGATAAATTTGTATATGTTAGAATTTTAATTTTATGAAATTAACTTCATTTTAATATTAATCACTTCAATATTAGATTCGTGTTATTTTTTTATATTTTTCATTAATAGTTAATTTTTATGCGAATAGTGAAAATTATAGTTTTTACCAAAACTGTAAATTTTATTAATTTAAAATTATATAAAGATAACATAGAATGTTATAAAACCTTTTAATTTATAAAAAATTTATATATGGATTAAAAATATTCATTTTTAAATACTATTTTGAATTTAGAAAACCTATGATTGACATTTTATAAACTTAAGAAATAATTTTTATAAAAAGCTATTTTGGTATTTTATTTTAATTAAATATTATTTTAGTAAAATTTGGTTTTGGATTGATTTTAAATACACATAAATTTTATGTATTTTATAATAAACCTATTTTTATCAAAAATATTAAATACATTGATAATTCGTTCATATGCATAAATTTTATGCTTAAAAATACACATTTTTAATTTTTTTTGGTTTTTATAGGTTACATTCGTTAATGTTGAAATTGATTTCCTTACACATATAAATTTTATTTGATAAAATGGATTTCATATTCAGAATTATTAGGTTAAACATATTTAATAATTTCCATTTTAGTTTTAGTCATTGAAAGTAAATTACTTATGTTAAAATTAGTTATCACGGTAAAACCAAAAATGGTAAAAGTGAAAATTATAAGAGTAAAGGATTAAAAAAAATATTTATAACATATTTTCAAATTTTTTTTTGGGTATTAATAATCTTATATCATACCAAAAATTTTATTTTCTATTTTGGTGTCTTCTTGACATGTGAAACATGCACTCTCTTTATATTTAGTTGAAAGTTTTACAAAATTTCAGTTCTCACCACTTATAAAAGGTTCCTATAACCTCCCATTCATAAAAAAACTAAAAATTTTGTATCTTCTTGAAACTAAAAATATTTTACATCCTCTAGAATCCTTTTACTTTTAATTAAGCATTTTTCACATGATATTGGCCCAATACCTCATTTCAAAGGAGTCTTCCAAGGGAAAGCCAAATTCCTCATTGTGAGTACTTCTTTTACTAAATCCTTTTATTTTTTATTCTTAACTTCCCAAATATAATTTTTTAATTCTTATATAATTATATAATTATCATTTTCATACTTAATGATATTATGTTAAGGTAATAACTATTAGCCACATTTTTCCTATTCTATTAAAAAAAATGAAACCATCATTTATGCGTTGAGTGGACTACCGCCTCCATGAAGCGATGAATTTAGTTTTTCAACACCCCATATATTATCTAGTTATAATGGTGAAATTAATGAATAAATGTTAAAAATAAAATATAATTATGATTATTAAGAGATAAATTATAATCATCTTTCTTTCCCTCTTATTCATCGAGAAATGAAAATGTTAACCCTGAATTGTGCAGACAAATGCCTCCCTGAAGTAATGTATTTCATTTTTCATATATATTTTTATTATATAATAACATTTATTAAAATATGATTAAAAAATTTAAAAATATATAAATAATATCATTTTATTATATAGTACTGATATCATTATAAAACAAATCACTTTTATAATTATAATTATCAATTGATTATGATATGTTCATTTTTGGGTTGGTATAACCACATACTTGAACAATTTTATAAAAAAATATCATGGATTAATATGAGAGATTAATTATTGATAATATAGTATATAAATAAGAAAATAATTTTTTTTCTATAATGTAAACACTAATATTAAACTCATTAATTAATATACCAATGTTTGTTCATTAAAAATCAACGAAACATGATCACCGCCAATTTTATCTTTAAGAATATTAAACAAAACTCCCATAAAATGAAATTATAACATTATTTATAATTATAAAGAATAAATTATAGTACATTGTATCATATTTTAATGATGAACTTTTGGAGAAGAATTTATAATGACAATGTTACTAAAAAATTAGTTAAAAAACATCAAGATTGCTCACAACCGATATTGAAAATGGATAATAAATATCTAATATATATATATAGAATAATTATAAATAAAGTGTATAAAATTTTATATATTTGAATAAGATAATGAATTTGTTTTACAAAAAATGCGATTAATATTATTATTTTCGTTATGCATGAGATAAAAGTTCTTTAGTAGATGTCATGAATTAAGGTAAGGGTTTCATGTCTCAAAATTTCACCACTTGAGACATATGTCTTATTATACACTATGTTTTACTTGGAATTGTGTATATATTACCACTTTAATATTTTATATCATGATACTATCATTATTTATGGTATTTAATGTTTCATTTTAAATCATATCCATCAAAGGGTTTTAACTAGAAATATTCTAATGTTACAAGTGGTTTATTGTCTCAAAAATTAATTTCATGACACATGTTTAATATTGTACATCATTATTTATTTTATATCATTTAATAACTACCATATTGATTTTATTATGAAATACATTCCATTTGATGATATTTTAATATACATTTCATGATCTTCCTATCAATCTCCTTTTATTATTACATCAACAATACTGTGCGGGTTTCATTGATGATGTCACTTTTAAATAGAGTTTTCTTTTAAAAGATAACCCATATGAGGAATTTGTCTACTTTTATCTCTAAAACCACTATAATTTTATTCACTAATGTTCATTCTTGGGGTTTTATTTGTCTTGTAACCTTTTCATTATTCCCTTGGATCATTATTTAACTGTTGTAAGGAAATCAACCCTATCTTTTTTCTCCAATTTGGAACCTCCCTTTTCAAATTCATTTGATGCTTTTGAAAATATCATTATTTATGTCTCAATAATTGATTAAGGTCAGTTTATAATAATATAACTTATTTAAAAGTTTTAAATAAATTATCAACATTTTTTGTATGGGTAGTTTTTGTTAAATAGTTAAAAGCATCACTTTTTAACATTTTCCTTGAAGACACATATTTCCAGTGTATTTGTATTTTCTATGAAACTTCCTTTCAACACCAGCGTGATTTATAAAATAAATTTATACTCTCTTAGTTTTATAAAATAATTTTTCTCAAAATATCAATGATATTTATTTTTTCTAATTTGTTTTTTCTAAAAATCCCAAAAAGTGTTTTCCATATAAGCCATTAACCTTGGAAATATCCTATACTTGATCAATAACATTATTTAAATGATACCATTCAAATTAATTATATTTATGTCTTATTTAATGTTATTTTATATCAATGAAATGATCTATCACTTCCTTTTTCTTACCAAATCAACCTTTTTTATAGTCATGATTTTCATTCCAATGCATTTCCTCTATAATTACTCTATATTTCCTTCCTTTAATCGAAGGGAATTCACCTAGATTACATATGTTCTTTGATTAGGGAAATTATTTACATAACTATATATAATTAATCCATATGATGTTAGTTTGATGGATTCTTACATAAAAGTCTATTCCATTTATTTATTGGGTTAATATTGACAATCCATATATTTGTTATTTCAAAATGGATGTTGATTGATTACTAATAAATGTTGGTTATGTATTGTATAATATATTAATTCCTTTATATAATTAATTAGTTTAACTTAATTAGTGATGGTTGGGTCCCATAATATCCTATATATGCATCGATACGTCTCATGAGACAAACTATCTTAGGTATTTTGGTGTATGCATTCCCATAAAAAAATATTACCTTGACATAGGGGCTTGATGATAAGATCATGATTTCCTGACTTAGGCATGGAATTTTCTATCCTAAATTATGAATTTCAAGTCTAGGGAACTAGTTATTTTTCCCCTTGTGGTATTTTCATTTCCATTAATACCCATGGATATATTTTGATTTCTATTTCATTATATTATAAAATTATTTTTTATTATCTATTCCTAATATATTATTTATGATAATTTTATTCTACATTATTATCTTTGATTGTTATCTATTATATTTATACATAATTTTAATTTTAGATCACCCCTTTTTTATGTTTCCATTTCTCCAGGTTATGAAGAAAATTATTACAAATGATATGTATAATAGGATAGATTGTGTGGATAATTTTTTGGAGATATTTAATAATTATTATGGATTAATTATTTTCTTATACAGTGGAATTAAAATATCCATTAGTTGAGAAAGACATGGGATTTTTTAGTTTATTAATTATCCTAACTCTCTAAATATCTAAACCTAAAAGGTATTGGGTATGTATGCAATGAAATATTTTCATTAATTAATTTAATTATGGGATAATTATATATGAGTACCAATTTTTTTTATCAAAGATAGTATGTAAATAATGTGTTTTCAGTACCAGATTTGGGAGTATGGGTTTGGGGAGCTACGATTGGTATTAGATAATAGTTTAGATAACTTTATAGGTTAGAATTTCATTTCAGGATAATTTAAGGGTTAATAAGTTAAGGTTGATCATAATTTCAGCAGTTTAGATAACCCTTTAGGTTAGTTGTTGTAATTTTTTTTTGTTCGATGTTTAAGGATTAAGATAATAGAAATTAATTGAAAACCCTGGAGAAATGTCTAAGAGATAAGTCTGAGTATAGGATTACATCATAATGTTTTGGTAAAGTAGGGATTATTTGGTTATCCTAGAAATAAAACCCCTATCTAGATATAGTAAGGTGGATGCTACTATGGAATAAATGCAACTAGTTTTAATCACCTTAAAAAATGTCAGTTTAGTATTAAATCAATCAGCACTATGGTGCACGATGGGTGGACCTAAGACTAAACACCTATATAGAAACTTACAAGGTTATTTTTTTGTCAATGAAATTCAATTTTCAATCAAATATTAATGATTTTTTATGTTAAAGAATTGGGTAAAGGAACCTAATAGAACCTAACTTAAAGAAACCTAGATTGAACTGAGAGTGATATAGGTTGAACAGAAAGATAATGTAATAATTTCAAATATTAATACATTTTTATGTTTAATTTTTTTGTGTAATTATCATATAATAATTATATTATGGAGTTAATCACTCATTATTAACTAATATTTGTTTTATTAGTGGATGGATATGGATGCAATGGAAAATACAGAGATTTTCCTAATGAGAAATCTCATATGATAAGAGTTGGAGTAATAAAGTTTTTGATTTTACAAACTAGATATCAATAATTATGGTTAAAAATGTGAACTTATTCTATTATTCAAACACACCATATAAGATATGGATGTAGTCTTAGGAATGTTCAGGTGACAAAGATGATGAAGAAAAGAAGATTCAACTTCCTTTGTTTCAAAAATGTGGTAAGAATATCCATGGGGAATACCTCAAAAAAACCAGGATATATTTTATGTGTGAAAAATGAGGGAATAGAGAACCAAATTGTTGAGTAAAAGTGAATATATCATTGTAAAAAATGATTTATTAAATTTTCCTCAGTAATTAGGTTCTCTCTTCCCTCCGTTTTTCACACATAAAACATCTCATAGTTCCTTTGAGACATTCCCATTAGGGATTCTTACCATATTTTTGACGTGAAATAAGTTGAATATTATTTTTTTCATCATCTTCATCACCTAAAATTCAATGATACTACATGTTTATTTTACTTGGTGCATTTTAGTACTCTACTATTTTCATATTTCTAATCATAATTCTTGATTTCTAGTTTGGAATAATCAAAACATTTCTTACTCCAATTCTTATCCCATTAGGATTATCATTAGAAATACCATCAAGAAGGTCATGAACATTTAGATAGTTGGTTTATACTTACCATTCACTTTCAAGAATGTAGAATCAATCTCAGAGGTATTGAAGAGAGCATGTAGAGATTATAGGATAAACTCATATGGGAGACCATCTTAGGAAACTCTCTCTGGTATAAGTTTTTTAAAAGAGAGTACAGAGGTAAAATAATTGAATGGAGATGATAGATATTATAGATCAAATATTTGGTGTATTTTTTATGGTATTACCATACCAATTATATAAAACTCTCAGTGGACCATAGGGTGTGGTGATGTCTCATTCTGGAAGCACAATTGGGTGGGCATATGACTATTCTTTATTGGGTGACCTGCTCTAGAAATTACCCTCAAACATGATTATTCCCATACAAAATTCATTTATATAGTTATTAATGAGTAACTAAAGATATTATTTCAAAGTATTCAATTTTCTAATGACATTGACCAAAGATTCATCACAAAAAATCTTTTAGGTAAGTTTACTTGCCCATTGTTCTACAACATGACACATCCTCCTCAAAATATGGATTCAATGGGTACCAAAACTTGGTGTAAGGATATATACACTAAATTAAACTTCATCATTTTGAGTATAAATAATAAATAAATCCTCACTATTTGTATCCTTCAATGAATTAGAATTACCCTTTCCTCAAAGTGTAAATGTTTCAGTAATGAGAAGTCGAAAAAAGTGTTGCACCCATTCTTTTAAAGTGACTAGATTTTTTTAATTGTGGAACATTTTTGGTGGCCTTATGAGATCTAATGATAGATTAATAATAATGGAATATTTTCTCTAGGTGATATGTGATCTCTAGTTAGGGACATATGCATAGGAAAAGTGATGTATTATTTCCATTGCTGCTGGATGTTTGGTCCTATGGGAAACATGTAATGAAGTCTATCATAAGAGGATTAATCTAGAACTCCAATACATTAGAACCAAATTCGTAGAGTTATTCACTACCCCATCCAGAAATTTAATGAATCATATATACAACTTATTATGTAGGGTAATCTCTTATCTATCCACCCTCTAGCTAGTGTGTCTCCCCTCATGAGAGTGGATATGGGTTTTTGGGTGAAATGGAGGGCTCCTAGTCATGGACTGAAAATGAATATAAATAGATCTTATACTCAAGGGATTTTGTGAGGTGGTTAAATTTTTTAAGATATCTAGGGATATATCATCATGGATTTATAAGCCTACTTTGGGGAGGTAAATTCAGTTGTAACTGAGGCACTGTTGATGCTTCAAGGGCTTAATCTCAACAAGACTTATAATACCTCTTTATTTGAGGCTGAATCTAAATATTCCATTATGGTCATTGGTTTAAAGTTCCATTATTATTTCTTATATAATATAATTTACTACATCATAGTAATTAAATACATTCTATATATGGATGTGAACATTTTTCACTCATGGAAAGAGGGTAATCTACCAACCAATCTTCTTGATTCCAAAGGTAACTAGGTTGGCAGGCTTGTGGTGTAATTGAGTCTTGGTTATATTCTAGTTGATTGTGTAGAGTTTTTCTAAGGGTATTACCTTAGACGTAATTATTTTCATCCCCCATGACCCCTTCATTTATTGCATCTTATATAACCTTTTTACATTCAGATGGTATAGTAATTTTTTTCAATTTTCCATTAGTGGACATAATGAAAGGAAAATGATTTAGTTTGGAGGTACCACTAATAGTTCAATGTTTTAAATATGAGAAACTTAGAAATTATCCATTTGAATTACCTAATTAAAGGGATAAAAATAACTATAAAAACCAAAAAAAATCTAAGATAAGTGAAAACCTATTCAATAACAACAATTGAATTTGGTTTTGAAAATGAAATGGAATGAGGAACATTAATCACTTACTTAGAAACTATGAATTTTATATTCTTATCTTATTCCTATGTACTAAGAACACAAAATAACCACCCTTATAACTAAATATTTAATTATTAATAATAAATTTATTGTTGTATTATTATTATATCCAATGTATATTACTACCATCGAATATATATTTATTGGAATGTTCTTCCTTAAAATCCATTTATCCTTATTTTAGTAAAATTTGATTAAATATTGACAACATATTGGATATATTGACATAAAGGTGATGTAAATCAATAATATTAGAAGAAAATTGAAAATAAACCTATGATCACCTATTAAGTATAACCATAAACTCCCTATAAAAAATATTACATCCATTATATTTGGGTATTTAACACAAATGGTTAAGGAAAAACTCAACATTACTTATATTCCTCTCATGAGGGAAAAGATGAGTTCACTAGTTATACTAAGGATAAAGATGATGAAACATCATTAGAAATTAAATATGAAGTTAGGAATATATTATGAACACCCTTAACTACTTCATTATTTATGAATAGTTAAAATTTCATGGACACAATTTATTTAAGGGGGTGAATGTAATGACCTGAGTTTTTACAATGTATTTTCCTTAAATAAGTCTTATGTTTATAGATTGTTCTACCTAAAACACCAAAATAAAAATAAACTATGGTATGTTAAAATAAAAGTTTATTATTATAATATATATTTTAAATTAGTGGGTAAAAAAGGAAGTAACTGCATTATGAAATCTACAATGAAAAATGAAAGAAATGGTATCAAGTAGAAGAACTCTTAATTATGAAGCTCATTTTTCAGAGTGTGGAAAGGAAACAGATTCTCTATGTTTTTATTTGACCAAGAATAGTATAAAATAGAATATTTATGTGATGAATAAAATAATATATTAGATAAATTCATGGTCCTAGAAATTTCCACATGATTTATGCTAGCAGAATCACCACATTTGACTGCCACTAGAGTTTAACTTATGCTTACAGGTCCATTTAATTATAAATTATAATGATATAATAATGTAATTATTAATTAAATAAGATATTTATTAAAATTATTTTACATATTTTTTATTTTTACTTCAAAATAAAATAATGTTTATTTTTCAATAAAAATATTTTTTTTATATTTCTTATTTAAGAGATAATTTTAAAAATTTTATAATTTTAATTTGATGAAATGGGATTAATATTAAAATTAATCATTTCAATATTATTTAGGGTTATTTTATGATATTTTACTAAAATAATTGGGTTTTTAGTTGAATAGTGAAAAATACAATTTTTACCAAAATTATAAATTTTATGAATTTCATTATATAAAAATACCTAGATGTTTATAAAAAAATTTAATTAATCAAAGATTTATTTATAGAATAAAACTAGGAATTTTAAAATCACATTATAAATTTATAAAACCTATTATTAACATCGTAAGAACTTAATTAATATTTTCCATTAAAAAACTATTTTTGGTCTTTTAATTTAATTAAATATTATTGGGGTAAAATGGAGTTTTATATTTCTCTGAAAGACACATTAATTTTATTTGTTTTATAATAAACTTATTTATATCAAGAACTTAAAAATAAAATGATATTTTATCCTAAATATATATTTGAATCTCAAAAATACACTTTTTCTAGAAATGAGTTTTTACACGTTACTTGTGCCAATGTTAGAATTGATTTTATTACACATAAAAATTTTATCTGATAAAATTTATTTCATATTTTAAATTAGTAGGCCCAAATTATTTTATAAGGACCATTTTATTTTTAGTAATTTAAATTAAATTACTTAGGGTAAAAATTTGTAAAATTGTAAAATCAAAAATGGTAAAAGTGAATATTATAGGAGTAAAGGACTTAATAAAATGTTTAAAACATGTGTTAAAATGAATATTTGAGATATTATATACTTTATCTCTTTACCACTCCATTATTTTGTGTTTTGTAGTCTTATTGAGATGTAATAAATCTTCTCTCTGCATATTAATTTGAAATATTTATAAAATCCCACTCTCACCACCTATAAAAGTGTCCTATCACCACCCCTTCAATTCTACCAGAAAAATTTGGTATCCTCACAAAAATTATCCTAATTTACATGTACTAGAATCATATTTATTTTACTTAATACTTTGCGGTAACACCCCAAGTTTTTATGAAGCTTCTTTTCGATTAAATTAAATTTATTTGATGTCTTATGTTGTGCACTACACCAAGTTAAACTTTTGTTATACACTAAAACAAGGTATTATTGCACTACATTCAATAATTGATTATCTTGTTTCACACACAACTATGAGTTTCTACGAAACAACATTTTATTATTCTATTTATTTTAAATAATACAGATATAACATATCCCTTAAAATTATTAATAAAAATATTAATAAAAACTTTTTAAATATAATTTATAATTTTTTCATATAAGTAAAACATATCGGTAATGAAATATATAATTTGTGATAAAGTACATAGGTTTTGAAAAATATTATTTTCTTAAAAAGAACTACATTTTATATCCTTCTATGAACAACAATAAAATTTATTTTATAAAATAAACTTCATTTTTGATTTTATACTTTAAAAAATATATTTGGGTGATTTTTTGGGATTTTTCAGATATATTTTATTTTTGGATGAATAGTGAAAAATACTGAATTTTAATTGAAAACTAATTTTTTATTTCATTTATTTATATAGTAAAATAATATTTTAGTTTGGTTTTAAAGTAAAATTTTATCCTTTATACATAAATTAATCAGATTTAGGTCCTTTGAACCAATTTCACATTGAAATTGGATATAAAAATTTTTCAATATTTTGAACATTTTCACTTTAAAAACCCATGTTCTCATCCCATTTGAGGGATTAATTTCAAATTAATTTCTACCACTTATGTATTAATAATTTGGAAAAAATGGATTAATTATTTTTAATCATCATAATTTATAATGTCTAATAAGGTCAACTTTATTTTTTTTATCAAACTGATTAGTGAAAGTAATTAAAATTAATTACATTGATTAAGGTAAAAAATTTTACTTAGTGATTAAAATTAAAAGTTAAGGTATAAAAATGGACCTAAACTTTTAAAAAACCAATTTTATGGATATATTTCTACATTACCACCTATATAATATAATTTTGTGTGTTATAGAATCCTCTTGTTAGGTAGCATTGTGGGTACACCAAACTTTCTTTTCAAAAATACCAAGTGTGTCCTCTCCCTCCGTTATAAAAATCCACCACATATCCCCTATATTTGACCCTATAAATAAATTTGGTTTGGATAAAACCTAGAAAAATATCCTTAAACATTGCCTACCTTAATCCTAGAGGACTCAATTTGGGAAGAAATCCAACCAAGGAATCCCATTGGTGAAAACCAAAAGGAGTTACCCAAAGAAGAGGCAACATCCTTCAACAAGCACTTTTGTTTAATTTATTTCTCCAACCCATCAATTATTATTATTCAATGATTATAAAATAACCTTTTTTATTTTATTGGTATGACCTACACTCACACGCACTTCCATCAAATGAGATACACAATCATCATTCATGTGTACGACAGACTACCGCCTTGCGAACTGATGTCATTCGTTCATACATTACCGCATTTCAATGTAGGTAATAATAATGGAATTACTAGTTTTATATGATATATATGATATTTATGATTTATTTATTATTATATAATTGTTATATAACACATTCCTTCACAATTTTTGTTTTGTGAGAATATGATAACATTATTTGAGGACATGTGGACCACCGCCTCCTCAAAGCGATGTGATTCATTCATGCTTTACATGGAATGTATGAAGGATGAGTTTGATAAAAATATGTAATATATATAACATAAAAATTATATTTTAATTATAATATATATATATATATTCATTTATATCATTTCTTTCTCTTATTTCTTTTAATACGATAAGAAAATGGAAACAACATTTATCTGTACGTACGACCTACCGTCTCCATGAATGGTGTATTTAATTTCCTATTTCTATATTTTATATATTATTGTAAATAAATATATACCAAATATATATTATATATATACCATGTTTATTATTATATATATTATTAAATCATTATATAAGTAAAAGGACCAAAAATATAACAAATCAAAACATATGCGGAAAATAAAGCAGTTATTACTCAAAACGTAACATTAATATGAAATGGTTAATAAATGGGTAATAAAAGTTCATAATAATGTAATTTACCATAATTTTAGTGTTCTTTTAAATTATATGGAATTATTTTGAGACCACATGCTTTGACAACATTTGATTCTGAGGCCCGGTGATCCCAGAATAGAATTTTGAACTTTTTTTTAAGTTCACTTAAGTAAATGTGCAAGTGGGTTTTTCTAAATTTTGAACTAGTGCTCGGATTGAAAATCAAAGTGCACTGTTGTACTCAGAATTACAAGATTCATCTAGAAAGGACTTAACTTTTACCATCATGGGTTGGATGAAAAAGTTAGTTTTTGGACTTTTCAAAATAATAACAAAATAACTTAAAAAGTTATTTTATTTTATTTCTCACCATTTAGCGGAGGACGACAGAGATACGGTGTAGCGATGGGGAATATTAAAGGAAATCAGTTAATTGATAATTAAGGAGTAGAATAACAATGCTTTAAGTTAAGTACAATAGCTACGCTATTTTATAAATTAAACAGTGTAATGAAGCAACGTCACAGTGTCATAGAAATGATGTGACATGTTTCCTTTTTATGGAATAATGCATTGGATAACTGAGGGTTAAACGTTGGAAAATTCTTTGAAAAACCACCGATGAGTTTTATCTCCAACAAATAATAATTAATGCTGGCGAAACGTGAATGAATTCATCTCACCTTGAAGAACAGAGCTGGGATGAAATGAACGCTTTCAACTTCTTGAATATTCATGGGCGAACCGCTTTAATGTTGAACTGATTTTAGGTAGAGGTTTATTTGTTTTTGTTTTCCCCATTCTTAATTTTTTTGAATGATTAATGAGGAAAAACCAATGAATAGGTTGATCCTTGATTTATCTGTTCTTGTGGGAGGGTGATGTTTCTTGGGTTTTCTTTTTGGGATTGAAGTACTGTTGATAAAACATCATTCCTAAGCCTCCAATGTTTTAAAATTTTACAGTAGAGGGTGTGGGCTAACACGAACAAAGCCGGACCACCCTCCGACTTGTGCATTCCTGGTCAAAAAATGTTAGAAATGGTGTAATGGAATTTTTTCGGCCTTCGCAGGGAAGGTGACACCCCACAAAGGCTATGGGCGCAAGCAGTGTGAAGAACAAACCACCGAAGCGAACCAAGTGATCCTTGGAGTACTCTGCTTATGTACCGACACTGACGGTGGTGTCAGGTGGGTGGAGGCATGCCAAGATGGTGCGCCGAGAGAATCACCATGGTCGGACCAATCCTTGATGAGGCAATAATGCCGCTAGCTATGCCGACGACCGGTGGAGGCGGAGGTGGCCCCTCGGCCATGTCAGTGGAGCGACCCATAGCCGAGGGTCATGGGTCTCGGAGGAACGTGGCCTTTGACCGAATGAGGGTGTAAAGAACCAAAATTTCCTTGTATTTTTTTTCAATATATGGGAATTTCACGAGTCCGAAAAAACTGAATGCGCATGATTCGAGGCCCAGAGTACCCAGAATGAATTTATGAACTTTATTTTGAGTACGCTCAGTAAATGCATGATTGGGTTTTTATAACTTTTGAACTGGTTATTGTAATTGAAATCCGAGGGCACCGTTGACCTCACAAAACTGGTACTCACTTTAGGAGACTTTCACCTCGACAGTAGTGGGACGAGAGGGAAAGATAGATTTTGGGTTTTTCATGAATGAATAAAAGAAAAATAAAATTGGGTAGCATTTATTTTTATTTTATTTGTTAAAACCTCCCATGAGAGGTTATGGTGGTGGGGACCACCTGAGGCCAAAACCTCTTGAACTTCCCTCTTAATGAGGGAGAAACCTCTCAACTCCCTCATTAAATGTTGGGGAGCCTCTTCAACTCCTCCAACCTTAATTGTACCAAACCTCCACCACTTTATTATTCCAACCTATTTAATTAATTAAGCCAATAATTTTTGTGCCAACATGAAATGTGCCCATATAATTTAATTTGACGGACATAAATTATTAAGTTGGCTATTTTCATTTTGGTGGGTTTGGGGGAATGGATTGGAAAAGGGGAGAGATCTTGGAGAAAAGATCTCCAAAAAATAAATCTCTCCAACGAAGAATGCTCCACCAACAAAGAACTCCGAATTTTACTTCTTCCTTGGGACACCCTTCATAGATGAACGTCTTCGACTATGAAAAACCGATGCATGAGCCCAGAATTGGAGTGTGTGGTAGACGAGACGAACGCCGACAACTTCTCCTTCTTCCCTCTTTTTCAAGGTCAAAAAATGACCAAGTAGGGATTTAATTTGTGTATGATTATATTCCCATGTCCTTCTATTTTTTAAACAAATAATGTGGATGATTTCTAATGCGGGTTGGGAACAATCATAGTGGGAGGACAGGATTTGATGTTCAATGTTCATGTCCTTGATGATCCGCTTGCTACCACTCTAATGCGGAGGGAGCAGGACAAATATACAAGGCCCAACCCCTCAATCGTTCTTATTTATTGGTGTACCATTTGTGATGGAAGAATACGACCTTGATGATGACAACCTGAGTGGGAATTTGGACATTGTGGAGGAACGAGAATGGCGGCCATCAACACCGCCGACCGTGACGAAGGTGGCGGCGCAACTGCGCCGTCTCGTGGACACCGCCGCCACCCCGCGACCTCCATTCCAACCATGGATGGACCACTTCCCCATGGCCGGACCGCCTCCCCATGGCCGGACGGCCTCCTCGCGACGGACCGCCGCCCCGCAGCAGCCACCTCGCGATCACACGCGGCCCTCCGCGGATCCTCATGGCCTGTCGGGCTGGATGTCCATTTGACGAACCATCAGCGGTGCTGGAAATCTTGGAGCGATATGGTCCCTTTGACTATATACCACTAAAGTTTTATATTAAGATGAGGAACAATCATGTTTGATCAAGCACGAATATAACCGGGCCCCCAGGACAGAAGGCTAATAACTCACAGACTGGGCGTCCGATTGATGCGCCGTTTGTTGTGTTGAGACCCCTATGATGTGGCAGACCGTTGTAATACTTTTTCTTGGGACTTCGTGGCAATTGAAATATTTAAATGTGGTTTGGGAAGCAGTTTCCCTCAAGGGCGATACGTACAGAACCCTGCGACTAGCTGAGATTTGACGACTGCTGACCGTTTCGACTCGGAGTGACTCGACTGGCCTAGTGGGGAGCACCTTGGTGATGTGTAAGACCCATGGTAGGGAGAACCATGGTGATGCAGCAGACCCACAGTACTCGACAGGAGGAGTACCTCAGGAGTCCACGAGGGGGAGCACCTATGTGTGATGTGGCAGACCCACGGTGGGGAGCGCCTTGGTGAGGTGGAAGATCCACGGTACTCGATAGGAGGAGTACCTCAACAGTCCAAGGTTAGTGGGAAACACCTCTGTGTGACACGACATACCCACTGCACTCGATAGATGAGTAATTCTTCAGCAGCCTAGGTGTTCGACGATGTGAATGAATATGTTACTTGATACTACCCCTAGAATAAATCCTGGTGTGAGCTGAGTCAATACCTCTGTGTTTTCCTCATGATTGAGATGGATTACTTGATAACTTAGGTATATGTATGATCATATATCTAAGTAGGGTTATATATTGATTTCATACTTTGTGATTTATCCTTGATGGATTTTGAGATACCTTGAAGGTCTCGGGGTCCCTACTGAGTATCGTTATACTCACCCCTACACGGGCTATGCCCGCACCTTGTTGTATTGGATCCAGACGACGAAAAACACTGACTGAGGCTGAGAGTACTAGGACTAGATGGTACCCGGAGGTGGACCATACAGCTTGTCAGTACATGGAGGATACATACAGACATGGAGTGATGAGGAGGAGATCTATACCTACCCTTCAGGTAGGATCCTCGGAGGATGAACCGATAGCTATTTTTCCTTTTCTCTCAGTTGTACTTGTAATTTCAGTTTCTTGTACCTTTACTGTTGGGCTTGTATTCTATCCCCTTTTAATTTCATCACTCTTTTGTTATAAAGTTTACTTGGTGTTTTTTATCCAGCTGTGTGCTTGCTTGTGTGTGTGTTTACAGGTTATAAAGTCAATTCCTTCCCAGTTTTTGGGAATTACGCCTTTGGTGCTAGTCGCCAGCCCCTGGACTATGGAAGGAGGGCTTGGAGTAGTCACGACACTGGCCTTGGGAGACAGGTCATGACAAATTGGTATCATAGGGGTCGGTTCTACCATATAACTTAAGACTCTGATATTTATTTTTAACGGAAATAGTGTTACATGTAGTGAGTGTGGTTATCAGTTTCGGGAATCCAGTGTTGGTGTGGTGACCAACGTATCCATACACTAGGACCCTGAATTCTGATTTCTGACTCAGTTCACAAAAACACTGATTGCGTGTGTGTTTTCAAAAGTTTTCTTTATGAACTCTTTGTGTCATCTCACCAGGTGTATCTTATTGACCGTGGATTACATGTTTCCTTTCAGGATGCCTCCACCAAGCAATAAGGCCTCGGTTCAGGGCCCTCTTCCAGTAGAGGCACTAGTGGAGGCACCGACAGTACCATTCCCCATTGTACCACCGATGCCACCGACCCTAGCAGCAGACGGTGCACGCCGCTTGAGCGCATTGCACGAGTTCCAGTTCCAGAGGCTACCAAGTTTAAGGGGAGAGACAGACCCACATGTGGCTGAGGATTGGCTAGAGGCAGTAGTGATAATTTTACGACTGGTAGGGACACCAGCCGATCTCATGGTGATTCTTGCTGCCAGCCTTCTATAGTTAGCAGTGGGTAGATGGTGGAGCTTGATGCTATAGGTTCACGACGAGGTGATACTTCTCTGGGAAGACTTCGAGAGCCTATTTCGGTAGAGTTTGTCTCAGTGACTCTTCACACAGTGCGCATTCATGAGATTTTTCATCTACAGTAGGGAAGCATGACTGTATCTCAGTACTCAGAGAGGTTCACTGACCTCTAATGCTAATCCAAAGATATGGTGCGAGACTCATTATTCAAGGCCCGGACCTTAGAGCAGGGTATTAGGTGGGAGATCAGGGCTTCTATGATCTCAGTCAGTATCCCGATGTAGGCAGGGGTGTTAGAGAGAGCCCTCTTGGTGGAGAGTTTCCTTGCTGAGTAGTCACCAGCAGTGAGACCCACTAACAGTCATCACATAGCGGAGTATTCTTCAGCTGTCAGCAGATAGACTTCACAGAGGTCCAAGAGGACAAGACCTACATGTGGATAACCACATGACTCAGGATCATTTGTGCTGGGCACCCGAGACAGAGCCAGTCATGCCCGGATCAAGCATTGTTACTCATGCGATGGGTAGGGTTACATGGCTCGTGACTATCCGACCCACCGTTCAGATGATCAGAAGATGGTCGAAGGACCAACCAGGAAGATATAGAGATTCGACTGAGGAGGTCCACCGGGAGCATGCAGACATGGCAGAGGAGCTGGCCGTGCAGCTGGCGGTGGGCGACGATTCGAGATTTTACCGCTACCACCACCAGGATGTCCACCCCAACCCCAGGGAGTAAGAGTAAATGAGAGAGCTCAGCTCCAGGTAGCTAAGGCCTATGATCATGACGCTCCGGAGATGATACATGGTATGATATGTGTCTACTCCACCTTAGCTGCTGTACTTATAGACACAGGTTCCAGTCATTCTTTTTTTTCCACCACCCTCGTTCAGAGCTCGAAGATTCTGACGGAGCCATTGGCTAGATCCATACGGATATAGGATCCTACGAGAGCATATTCGATGATTACGCACTGGTTTCAGCAGTACGAGCTTACTCTAGGAGGTGAGAGATTTGGCTGGGATCTCCTAGTAGCAGTATCGAGGCCTTACAATGTCATCTTGGGTATGGACTGGTTAACTACAATCCATGCTCAGATAGACAGTATTAGGCGTAAAGTGTGGTATGTCCACACGGATGGGACCATGTTTACCTTTACTGGTGAGAAGGTAGCATTTTCAGTGTAGGATGGACTTACCTGGAGGAGGGTGCAGCCGATTACACATCAGTTGGCAAGCCTTACCCTCAGAGCGGTTGAAGTGGAGAGTCCAAGTTATCTTGTAGTGGTGGACCCGTACACGGATGTCTTCACTGATGATGTTCTAGGTCTACCTCCTCGTAGATAGGTGGACTTTTACATTGAATTGTACCCTGGGACAACACCTTTATCTACACCAACATATCGGATGGCTCCTGTAGAGCTTCATGAGCTACGAGTACAACTAGAGGACTTGTAGGGGAAAGGATTCATCCGGCCCAGTTTTTCTCCTTGGGCAACCCCGATTTTTTTCACCAAGAAGGCAGATGTGAGCTTGAGGATTTGTGTTGACTATGGGATCTTAATCCAGATGACTGTGAAGAACAAGTACCTACTCCCGAGGATTGACGAGCTCTTCGATCAGCTGAAGGGAGCACAGTGGTTCTCAAAGATAGACCTTAGATCAGTCAATCACCAGCTCAGAGTGCAAGATGAAGATGTGCAGAAGACGGCTTTTAGATGTTAGTACGACCATTACGAGTTCTTGGTTATGCCATTTTGAATAACCAACGCTCCATATATGTTCATGGGAATCATGAACAGGATATGTCAACCATACATGGATCGCTTTGTAGTAGTATTCATCGATGACATTCTGATCTACTCGACTACTGATGAGGATCATGCCTATCATTTACGGGTAGTACTGGACACACTCCGAGAGCACCAGCTTTATGGTAAGATCTCTAAGTGCTAGTTTTGGATCCAAGAGGTTCACTTTCTGAGACATATCATATCGGAGGCTGGAGTTGCAGTAGATCCAGCAAAGATTGAGGTGATACTTGCTTGGGAGCCACCCATGAGTGTGACAGAGGTATGAAGTTTCCTGGGTTTGGCTGGATACTATCAGAGGTTCGTGCCAGACCTCTCTAGAGTTGCAGCACCACTATCATCCTTGACAAAGAAGGGGAAACACTTAGTGTGGTCAGAGAAATTCCAACATAGTTTTTAGGAGCTGATGCAGAAGCTAACTAGTGCCCCCTTCTTGAGGCTTCCAGAGGAGGGCATAGGGTACGTAGTTTACTGTGATGCATCAGGGACCAGACTCAGATGTGTCTTGATGCAGGAGTGAGAATATATCACATATGGTTCTCGACAACTGAGACAACATGAGAAGAACTACACAAACCATGACTTGGATTTAGCAGCAGTGGTCTTCTCCTTGAAGATGTGGTGATAGTATCTGATGGGGGAGTGTTTTACCATGTACTCTAATCAGAATATTATCAGGTATATCTTCTCTCAGAAGGAACTGAACCTGAGACATTTACCTTGGTTTGAGTTCTTCTAGGACTATGACTTTTAGATATTATATACTCCTAGTAAGGGGAACGTTGTTGCAGATGCACTTAGCATGAGATCTGGTATACAGCTGATAGGCGAGGTGATGGAGCAGTTGGCAGATTTTTAGATATCCTTTGTGGATAGAGATGGATCAACTTTTCTATAGTCTCTAATAGTCATTCCCCCACTTCTTTAGTGAGTCAAGGAGGCGTAGCGTGGGGACACTGACTATGAGACATGAAGTGCTTAGATATCCATAGGACAAGCACCTGATGGATTTTCTGAAGGTAGGGATCACGTCATCCTCTTCAGAGGACATACCATGGTACCAGTGTCACTTAAGGAGGATGTTTTGAGGGAGTTATACACATCCCATCTAGCAGTACATCCAGGAGTGGCGAAGATGTACCAGGATCTCCGACGACAGCACTGGTGGCCAGGAATGAAGAAAGAAGTAGCAGAGTTTTTCTCTCGGTGCCTCACTTTTCAGCAAGTGAAGACGGAGCATCAGGTACCAGCAGGCTTGGTTTAGCCTTTGGAGGTCCCAAATTGGAAGTGGGATTGGTTATCCATGGACTTCGTGATAGGACTTCCACATACATCCAGGTTTCATGAATCAATTTGGGTGATCTATGACCGACTCACCAAGTCGGTCCACTTCCTACCGATTAGAGAGCAGAGTTCAGTAGAGAGTTTAGGATGCCTCTGTGTTTAGGAGATTGTGTGGATACATGGAGTGCCCACAATGATTATCTCCGATAGTGATACACATTTTAATTCCAGGCTATGGAAGGGGTTGCAGGAGGCTTTCGGGACGCAGCTTCGTTTGAGCACTGCCTTCAATCCTCAGATGGATGGACAAACTAAGAGGACCATTTAGACCCCCTGGGGACATGCTCTACGCTTGGGTCCTTGAGTTTGGTCTTAGATGGGAGGATCAATTGCCTTTGGTGGAGTTTTCATACAAAAATAGCTATCACTACACCATAGGGATGACACCTTTTGAGGCGTTGAACGAGCGACCTTGAAGATCACCTTTGTATTGGACTGACCTAGGGAGTCGGCACTCGTGGGACCATAGATGGTATGGGATACCAAAAATAAGGTGCAGATCATCTAGGAGCAGATGAAGACTACACATAGCAGGAATAAGTGGTTTGCTGACAGGAGATGGAGACCTCTAGAGTTCGAGGATGGCGACCACGTCGTTCTACGAGTCTCACCCCGATGGGGTCAACACAGATTTATCCAAGGTGGAAAGTTATCTCCGAGGTTCCTTGGACCCTTCCAGTTCCTTAATAGAGTTGGTGAGGTGGTATACTGCTTAGATTTTCCACCTATGTTGCACCGGGTGCATGGAGTCTTCCAAGTATCCCAGCTGAGGAGACACGCACATGACCTTTCTCACATCATTGACCATGGTGAGTTGGATGTCGACGATGGGGTGACTTTTATGGAGGTTCTAGTAGAGATTGAGGATCGAAACGAGTGGGTCCTTGGGGGATGGTCGATATCTCTGGTACACATTCACTGGAAGCACGATAACCTCCAAGAGAGCACATTGGAGTAGGAGGCTTAGTTGCATGCTCAGTACCCCCACTTGTTCCCTTAGTTTGAGTTGTAGATTATGGGGACAGAATTCCATGAGGTGGAAAGAATGTAAACACCCATAATTTCCATGTAATTTTTTTTAAATATATGGTAATTTTATGAGTCTGTAAAAATTGACGCCGCATGACTCTAAGGCCCGGAGTTCCCAACAAGAATTTCTGAACTTTATTTCGGGTACGTTCAGGAAACACATGAGTGGATTTTTCTAACTTTTGAACCGGTTCTCAGAAAAGAAATCTGAGGGAACCGTTGAACTTGAAACACTGGTATTATCTTTAGGAGACTGTCACCTTGAAGAAAATGGGATGAGAGTGAAATATAGATTTATGGTTTGTAATGAATGATTAAAATAAAAATAAATTTGCGTAGATTTTATTTTTATTTTATTTGTTAAAACCTCCATGTGGAAGTTGAGAAGTGGGGACCACCAGACCTTAACCTCCCATGAGAGGTTATGGTGGGGGGGGACCACCCGAGACTAACCTCCCATGAGAGGTTATGGTGGTGGGGACCACCCAAGGCCAAAACCTCTTGAACTCCCCTCTTAATGAGGAAGAAACCTCTCAAATCCCTCATTAAATGTAGGGGGGGGGATCTTCCACTCTTTAAACCATAATTGTGACAACCCTCCCCCCTTTATTATACCAACCTAGTTAATTAATTAATCCAATTAATTTTGTGCCAACTTGAAATGTGCCCACATAACTTTTTTTGAAAAACATAATTATTAAGTTGGCTATTTTCATTTTGGTGGGATTGAGGGAAAGGATTGGAAAAGGGGGGAGCTCATTGAGAGAATCTCTCCAATGAAGAAATCTATCCAATGAAGAATTCTCCACCGACGAAGAACACCGACTTCGACTTCTTCCTCGGGACACCCTTGAAGGAGGAAAGTCTTCGACTACGAAAAACCGATGCACAAGCCCGAAATTGGAGGTGTGTGGCGGATGAGACGAACATCAAAAACTTCACATTCTTCCCTCTTCATCGACATAAAAAATGATCAAGTAGGGGTTTAATTTGTGTATGATTATATTCCCATGTTCTTCCCTTTTTAAAACAAAGAATGTGGATGATTTCTTTTGCAGGTTGGGAACAATCATTACAGGAGAATAAGATTTGATGTTCAATGTTCATGTTCTTGATGAGCCTCTTTCTACAACTATAACGCGGAGGGTGTGGGCCAAACAAACATGTCCCGACCCCTCCATCATTCTTCTTGATTAGTGTACCCTTCATGATGGAAGAAGACGACCTTGATGACGACTACCAGAGTGGGGGTTTGGACAACGAGGAGGCACGAGAACGGTGGCCGGAAACACCGCCGACCGCAATGAAGGTGACAGCGCAACGGCGTTGCCCTGGGGATACCACCGCGGCCCCGCGACTGGACCGCCGCCCCACAGCCGGACCATCGCCCCTCGGCCAGACAGCCGCCCCGCGGCCGGACCACCTCCCCACGGCCGGACCGCCGCCCCGCGACCCCCGCCTCATGACCACCCACAGTCCTCCGTGGCTCCTCGCGGCCTGCCAGGCCAAACCCAACGGGCCGGGTTGGTCCGACTGAGTCAAACTAGATCGAGGCCCACTACGACCCATTTACTTTCTTTTGGCCATAACTTTGGCACCGGATGTCCATTTGACGAACCTTCAGTGGCACTAAAAATCATGGAGCAAGACGGTCCCTTTGATTATATCCCACTGGAGTTTTGGACTAAGATGGGGAATAGTCTTGTTGGATCGAGCACGAATCCAATTGGGCCGCCTGGACTAAAAGTCTAATAACTCACATACCAGGCGTATGATTGACATGCCATCTATTGTGTTGGGATCCCTATAACATGGTAGAACTTTAGAATACTTTTTCTTGGGACTTCGTGGAAGTTGAAATATTAACATGTGTCTTGGTAAGTTGTTTCCCCCAAGCACGATACGTACGGAACCCTGCGACTGGCGGAGACTTGACAACTGCTGACCGTTTCGACTCGGAGTGACTCGACTAGTCTAGTGGGGAGTGCCTTGGTGACGTGGAAGACCCACAGTGGGGTGTTCCTTAGTGATGCGGTAGACCCATGGTACTCTACAGGAGGAGTACCTTAGTAGGCCATGAGGGGGAGCGCCTCTGTGTGACACGACAGACCCACAGTGGGGAGCACCTTGGTGACGCGGCAGACCCACAGTACTCGAAAAGAAAAGTACCTCAGCAGTCCAAGGTTAGTGGGAAGCGCCTCTTTGTGACACGACATACCCACTATACTCGATAGAGGAGGAGTTCTCTAGCAGCTGAGGTGTTCGATGATGTGACTAGGGATGTTTCTTGATACTACCCCTATAATAAATCCTGGTGTGATCTAAGTCAGCACCTCTGTGTTTTCCTCATGATTGAGATGGATTACTTGATAACTTAGGTATATGTATGGGCATGTACCTAAGTAGGGTTATTTGTTGATTTCCTACTTTGTGATTTATCATTTATGGATTTTGAGATACCTTGAGGGTCTCGGGGTCCCTAATGAGTATTGTTATACTCACCCATGCACGATCTATGCCCACACCTTGTTGTGTTGGATGCGGACAACAGACATCACTGAATAAGGCTGAGAGTACCTGGACTAGACGGTACCCAGAGTTGGACCATAAGGATTGTCGGTACACAGAGGAGATGAATAGACGTGGAGTGATGAGGAGGAAATTTGTACCTACCCTTCAGGTAGGAACCTCAGAGGAAGACCCAATAGCTTTTTTTCCTTTTCTCTCAGTTGTACTTGTACTTTCAGTTTCTTGTACATTTGCTGTTGGGCTTGTATTCTGGCCCCTTTAACTTTCAACACTCTTTTTTTATATAGTTTACTTGGTGTTTCATATCCAAATGTGTGCTTTCTTGTATGTGTGTTTATAAGTTATAAACACAATGCCTTCCTATTTTTAGGGAATTATTCCTTTGGTGCTAGTTTCCTGCCCCTGGCCTGTGGAAGGCAAGATTGTGGTAGTCACGACATGAGCCCTGGGGGATGTGTCGTGATAGAGGGAATCCAAGCCGGATAGATTGGTTGGACGCATCACATCCAGGCCACGTTCTCTTGACTATGGAGGAGGGAACGAACTCACGATTACTATAGGGTAATCAGGGGACTGGGTGTGGCTTCTAACCGTGTCCCAGTTAGATTGAAGGCCGGTCTGCCTTGGTGGGGCTGCAAAGACCAGCATGCCAGACCTGCCCTATTTGGATGGACCTACCCCCTCAGGATGGGCCAAAACAATGGCCCAATGGATCGGACCCAGGCTGGTCTGAGTTCGGGTTGGGTTAGCGGACCTGGGTCAGGTCGGGTTGGTCTGACCAGGTTGGACCATACCCGGACCCAACCATACCCTTATTAGAAAAACATCAATATCTTGTAAACTATGTGTCCGATTGAAGATCTTTTGGCAGCATTGGAACCCTCGTGAGTAGGCGGATATTTTGGAAAACTTTATAGGGGATTTAATGGAAGTTTTAATTCGATGAATGGCTTGAGGAATAGCTCTACCTAGATCAAGCGTGCTACATATGGAAACCTTACAGTTGGCTGAGACCTAAAGACTACTGACGAGTAAACCTGTGTGGATCAGATACTATGGCCCACTGGGAAGTGGATTCTCTATGACCCGGCATACCCATGATAGAGAGAAACTTATGTGTGACCCGGAATTCCCACGATAATCAATAGGAGGAGTACCTCAGTATGACCATAAGTGGGAAGCAGCTTCTGTGTGACTTGGAATTCCCATGGTGGGGATCAGATTCTGTGTGGCCCAACATACCCATGGTACTCATCAGATATGAGCACCAAATCAGTACTAAGGTTTGTGGGGAGAAACTTCTACTTGACCCAGTTTTCCCACTATACTCATTGAGGAGGAGTTCTCCAGTAGCCCATGGTGTTCAACAATGTGACTAATAGATCTTATTTCTGACTCTAGAATATACCTGGTGTGAGCTATCATGTTTCATGATTATGCTTTGTGCTTTGATTTGAGGATTTATTTTTTGTCTTTACTTTGTGTTTATGGGACCCCTACTGAGTATTTTGTTACTCACCCTAACACTGGCTTTGCCCGTACGTGTTGTGTCTGGTGCAGACGACCACCTCCTCGAAGGAGGACTTGGTGGCCCAAGACCTGGTGGTTCCCAGTGATACCAAGTAGGAAGAGCATACTTCTATGGATTCTAGATTCTACTCTGTACTGACCCATTATGTGGGGTTTCTAGTAGATGACTTTCAGAGTTTATTTTATACTTTCCTGCTTTTAGTTTATTTTTGGTTGGGTTTGTATTTTGTCCTATTTGAATTTCAGTTGTACTTGTACTTAGTGGGTTTTAGTGTAATTCTTATTTAATTTTCTAGGTTTGAGATGTGGTTGTGGGTGTGTGTGTACATGTACTCAGAAAAAATCCTCCCACTTGCAGGTTGACGCCTTCAGTGCTAGTTGCCAACCCATGGCCTTTAGAAGGTGGGCTTGGGGTATGTCACAACACCGACCCTGGGAGATGGGTCGTGGGAAAGAAAATAATATATTGTATGATATAATTAAATATGGTTATTTAATTTATTTATAATATATTATATTTATTATATAGGAGGTTTGAACAAGTATGATGAGAGTCAATACATAAGGTATGGGGATTACTAGTCTAACTTTTATTTATCTGAGACTTATTCCTTATTCACCACTAGTTTCTTTTGCATGGTTTATATAATTTCTATTAATGTATTATATGATTCATATCATTAAATTTATGTATATTTACATATCCATTTTATTATCTATATTTTATGGAGTTTTATGGTTCAAAATTATCCAAATCGTTAAGGTAATTTTGTATCAATTTTACTTCTTTGAGACACATGTTTTATTATGCACCTATATTCTTTTACAAGGTGTATATAATGCCATTTGAAATGATATATCATGGATCTTATTCTTTTTATGGTATTTTAAGCATAATTTAATGTTATTATCTCATGGGGATTTTGATTCAATGTTACCAAAGTGGTAAGAGTTTATTGCTACAATCTCATCGTTGATAAGGATTATTTATGTTTGTGTATTGTGAAATAAATGTTAGAGTGAAGGTTGGAGTTACGTATCAATCCCATTGTTTTGAGAAGAAAAGGAATATGGAGTTCAAAATAAAATCTAAAAAACATAAGGAGAAGAAAATGATCTTTCTTTGATGCTCTATGTGAGGGAAGAATCATAGAGGAAATTTTATTAAGGGGTACAATAAATTTTTTAATAGTGGAATGATAGGTCATCGGGCATTTGATTTCTGAATTAATGATAAGAAGTTAGATAAAAATGTGAATGGAGATAATGTTTCACAGAATTCATCTCCCCCACTTTATTGATTCACGTGTAAGGAGAATGATAATTTGGTTAACCAGTTCCCAAAACAAAATGTTAATGATTATGATCAACATTAACAACCTCTTAAGTTGCGGGACAAGGGAAAATATCATGTGATCACTATTTCTGATGAGGGGTGCAATAATTACTTTGTTAAATTTACTCTTACCATCCAATCTAAAACTAATAATGTCTTATTTGACTCTAAATCTACCCACTATTTCATATCCAAATAATTTAATAATGGTATTAAGATTCCACCCAAATTATTAGATGTAGAATTAATAGCAAAAACCGTTAATGGCATGATGATTTCATCTCAATTGTGTGATTCCTCTCTAGTTGAAATTAGTGGGAATGTGCTTCCTGTAAATCTTTTCATTCTCCCTATAGTGGAATTTGATGACATATTAGGCATGGATTGTATTTCTCTTCCTAAATCCCACATCAATTTTCAATGAAGGGATGTTATGTTTTATATTTCAAACCAACCTATGACTGTATATCAATTTGATGATAAGTATAAACTTTCAATGGAGATTATATCCAATGGGTGGGTATTAATTCCCATTTATAAGGGTTTTTTTATCTTAAATGGTTGGGTAGAAATAGGATATCGATAATATTACTATTATTCAAAAATTTGTGGATGTATTTCTGAAAGAGTTGCCTAGCGTTCCACCAAAGTGTGAAGTTTAGTTCTAATAGAATGCATACCTGGTTCCACACCAATTCCAAAGAGTCCCTATAGGACGGACTTGATTGAGTTGCATGAATTGAATAAGAAAATCCAATAAAAAATTGACAAGGGATTCATTTTGAGAAGTGTGTCACCATGGGGTGTATCTATAATTTTTGTGAAAAAGAAAGTTGGATCAATGTGATTCTGTATTGATTATTGGGAGTTGAACAAGATCATGATCAATAAAAAGTATCTTATTCCCCGTATTGATGACTTGTTTCATTAACTACATAGTTATAAATACTTTTCCAAGATTTACCTTCATCTTGGATATCATCAATTGGGGGTCTATAAGAAGGATATTCCCAATATGTCATTCCAAACAAGGTATGGACACTATGAATATATAGTCATGCCTTTTGTTCTTATTATTTCCCCGAATATCTTCATGTATTTGATGAATACAATCTTTATAGATTACCTTGATAAGTTTGTGGAAGTATTTGTAGATGATATTATTATTTTTTAAAAGAGAAATTAAGAGAATTAATACCACTTGGGAATTGTACTAAATATCCTAAGGAAGGAGTAGCTATTTTCAAAATTTACAAAGTGTGAATTTCAGCTGTAAAAGGTTTCATTTTTTGGGTCAGATAATCTCAAGATAAGGTATATCGGTAGATGAATTGAATACAAAGGCTATTTAATGTTTGTATAGTACAACCACAGTGAGAAAGATCTATATTTTTCCTGATTTAGCTTGATATTATCGACAATTTGTGGATAATTTATCATGACTATCCAATACTCTAAAAAATTTAACTCAGATGGGTTCCAAGTTTCTCGGCAAAGATGAATGTGAGGAAACTTTCAAGGAACTAAATAGAATGTTATTTAGTGCACGTGTGATTACATTAACTTGTAGTGGAGAAGGGTTTGTAATATATAGTGATGCATCCAAGAATGGATTGGTATGTTTTATTATAAAGAATAACATGGTTATATCCTATTCCTCATGAAAATTAAAGATTCATGAGAAAAATTACCCAACTCATGATTTGGAATAAGATATGATATTTTTTCATTAAGGATATAGAGGAATTATCTTTATGGAGAAAAGTGTGATATTTATACCGATCATAAAATTTTTAAGTATAGATTCATAGATATAGAGTTGAAAATATGCTTGAGAAGATGATTAAAGATGATAACGGATTATGTATGCTCAATACCTTACCACCATGGGATAGTGAACAATGTGGCTGATGTTTTGAGTCAAAGGGACCATGTTAGCTTATCCCTAATGAGGATAAAAAAATATCCAATATTTCTATATTTATAAATGTTGGACCAATAAATCCTAAAGGAAAGGTAAAACCATATATTTATGTCTTGAATGTTCAACACTCTATCCACGTGAAGATTAAATAGGCATAGGAGGAAGATGTATAACTAAAGAAAAAGGTCAGAAATGTTCATAAGATTAACCTTTATCAAGGTGGAATGATATAGTTCAGGAATTATGTTTGTGTTTTTTCTATGAAAGATTTGAAGAATGAGCTATTAGTGTAAGCTCATAGTTCTTCATTATCTATTCACCTTGGAAGTAAAAATATGTATAAATATTTGAAAGAATACTTCTTATGGTATGAAAAGAATAGATATATCTCTATGTTTGTTTCTTGGTGCTTGGTATTCCATCATGTTAAGGATGAAATATAAAATTCTAATGGGATGCTCCATATATTACCCATGCCATAATGAAAATGGTATAAAATCACTATTGATTTTGCCATTATACTATGAAAAACCTCTAAATTGAATAATCCTATATGGATGGTAGTCAATCACCTTACTAATTCAGCATACTTCATGGCTATTAGAGAATAATTATCTCTATATCATCTTGCCAGGATATACATTAAGAAAGTGGTATGGTTACATGGAATACCAAATTACATTGTATATTATTGGGATTTGAGGATTACCTCAATGTTTTGGATAATTATTCAGAAAGAACTTGATTCAAAATTGAGTCTCAACGCTTGTTATCATCCTCAGATGGATGAAAAATCTATAAGATCAATTCAAACTCTAGTGGATATATTAAGATCTTGTTCTTTGGATTTCAAAGGTGGTTGGGATCAATACCTTCCTCGATTTGAGTTTTTTTAAAAAAATTATTTCACTCGAGAATTTATATGGCTCATTATGAAGCCCTATATGGGAAGAAATGTACATATCCAACATTGTAGAATGAAGTTGGAGAAATAAATATATTGGGACCTCAGATTTCTGAAGACATGGTTAAGAAGGTTAGAACCAGTGAACATCATATCAAGGTTACTCAAACTCAGTAGGAAATTTATACTGATAATCAATGATGTGTTCTATAATTTGAATTTAGTGATATGGTGTTTATAAGAGTCTTTTCCTGGAAGAAGGTTATGAGATTCATGAATAAAGGTAAACTAATCCATTGTTATATCATTCCCTTTGAAATTCATGATTGTATCGAGACGGTAGCCTATCACTTGGAACTTACAAAAAATTTCTCTCAAGTCCATGATTTTTACGATGTATCTATTATATGGAAGTAAATTCTAGACCCTTCACTTGTACTCAACATTGATGTCATACCATTGGAGTATGATATTTCTTATGAGGAACAACCAGTTGAAGATTTTGATCGTAGTGAGAAATTTCTACAAAACAATACCACTCACCTAGAAATGTTTGGTGGAGAAACCACAGTTTATAGGAGTATATGTGGGAACTTGAGGATATTAGGAGTCATAATTATCCACATTTATCTGTATAATAATGATGCATTGTGAGGGTGAAATTCATTTTAATAGTGGTAGAATGTAACACACTAAGTCTTTATGAACCTTTTATTCGAGTAAATTAAATTTCTGTATTGAATTGTGTTGAACACTACACCAAGTTATACTTTTGTTATATTATAAAAAATTTAAGCTTGAAATACATTAAAAACTGACTTATCTTGCATTACATGCAACATTTAGTTTCTACGAAACAACATTTTATTATTATAATTATTCTAAACAGGAGAGTTATAATATAGCCGTTGAACTTAGTAATATGACTAGTAATAACTGATTTTTTAATATTATGCATAATGGTTTCATATAAATAAAATATATTGATAATTAAAAAAATAATTTTCAGTCAAGTCTATATGTTTTGAAAAACACTATTTTCTCAAAAGAACTACTTTTTATGTCCTTATATGAACATAAATAAAATTAATTTTAGGAACTTTTAAAAATTTAATTCTCTAAAAAATCATTTTTTTATTTTATAATGTAAAAATTATCTTAGGGTGAACATTTTTGATTTTTGAGACATATTTAATTTCTTGGATGAGTAGTGAAAAATACTGAATTTTAATTGAAAATTGTTTTATTGTTTAATTTATTCATATAGTTAAATTAAATTTTAATTTCTTTTAAAGTATAATTATATCAATTACAATTAAACTAATATTATTTAGTTCATTATAAAAAATTTCACATTGAAATTGGATATAAAAACATTTCAACCTTTTGAACTTTTTTCACTTTAAAAACCCGTCGTCTCATCCCACCGCATGAGTAATTTTAAATTAATTTCTACCACTTATGTTTATAGAATTTGAAAATATAGATTCCAAATTTCTAATCATAATTAATTTTAATTTCTAATAAGGTCAACTTGATTTATTGACCAAAGTGATTAGTGAATGTAATTAAAATTAATTACAGAAATTAAGTTAAAAACAATATTACTTAGTGCTTAAAATTAAAACGTAAGTTGTAAAAATGACCCTAAACTTGTCCAGAACCCATTTTATGGACATATATCGACTTCAAACCCTATATTATATAATTTTGTGTGTTATTTAATCCTATTTTTAGGTAAAAACGTGGATACACCTAACATTTATTTCAAAAATACCAAGTGTGTCCTATCCCTCCCTTATAAAAGGCCACCACATCTCCCCCTCTCTTCAAACCTCTAAAACGATTTGAATCAAACAAAAAAAATACAAATATACTCCAAAATTATATAAATTTATACTATAGGATTCAATTTATGTATAAATACAACCGATTAATCCCTTTGGTCAAAATAAAAAGGAGTTACTAAATGAAGAGGTTACATCCTTCAACAAGCACTTTTGTTTTATTTTATTCTCCACCCCATCAATTATTATTACTACATGACTATATAATATAATCATTATCCTAATTATACTTATATGTATTTATATTGAGGTTATAACCCACACTCACACACTCTTCCATCAAATGGGACACACAATCATTGTTCTTGTGTTTGGAAGACTACCACCTCACGAACCGATGTTGTTTGATCTTCCATTACCACATTTAGAGGATGAGAATAATGATTGTAATACCATTTTATATTATATATATAGTATTTAAGATATATTTATGATTCTATAATATTAAATCACATATACATTCAGGCTTTCCATTTTGTGGGAATACGATGACATCGCTTGTCGACGTATGGACTATCGCCTCCTCAAAGCGATGTGATTCATTCATGATTTACATGGAATGTATTAAGGATGAATTTAATAAAAATATATCATATATATTTAATAATAATATTATAATTATAATATATATATATATATCAATTACTTCTCTTCTTTCTTTCAATATGACATGAAAATGGAAACAACATTGATGCGTACGTACGACCTACCATCTCCATGAATGGTGTATTTAATTTTATAATTATATATTTTATAGATTATTATAATTACATATAAACTAAATATATATGATATTTATATAATTTTAGTCATTATTTAGATGATTAAATTGTTATATAAGTAAGAGGACCAAAATCATTACAAATCAAAACACAAGTGAGAAACTAAGTGGTTATTACTCGAAATGTAAATTTAACATGGAATTATTAATATAAATATAATAAAATGTCATAATAAAATAATATATAGTATTATATAATTGAATATTTTTCTTTAATATATATAAACTTATATTTATTATACAAGATGTTTTAACAAGTACAATGAGATCCAAGACATTAGGTAAGTGGATTTTTAGTCTCACTTTTATTTCTACAACAATTATTCCTTTTCATCACTAATTTCATTTGTGTGGTGTATATAATGCACATTAATGTATTATATTATTATTATCCTTAATTTTTGGGTATTTGTATATCTATTTTATGATCTTTACTTCTTGGGGTTTAACGGTTCAAAAGTTACCAAATCGGTAATGTAATTTTGTCTCAATTTTACTTCTTTGAGACACAAGTTTTCTTAAACACCTATATTATTTTAATAGGTGTATATAATTATATTTGAAACATTATATCATGAATCTTATTATTTTCATGATATTTTAATCATCATTAAATTTTATCTCTTAGGGGGATTTTAATTTAAAGTTACGAAATTGGTAAGAGTTTATTACTATAATCTCATCATTTATGGGGATTTTTTTTCTTATGCTTCCATTGATGAAATATTTTGATCCATACTTGAATAATTATAATGTTTTTATTATCTTATGTTTGATCATGATATATTCATTTATCGGTACCATTTTACAACTTTTTGGTACTAAATAAAATTAAGAAAAGTTTTTTAAGAAAATATGACCTTATTTCTCTCTTCGGTCAGAAATATGTTTTATTCAAAAACCATGTTTTCAAAAAAAATCAACTTTTTAAAATGATATTTTATGATAATTTTCAAGGAAAAATTATTTTAAAAATGTTGTATGTTTTATAAAAAGTTTTTAAAATGTTTTTCAAATCTTAATTTATAAGTTTTCAAATTTATTTTTAAAGTAAAGTATTTTTTAAATGTTTTATGTTTTGAAAATAATTTTCCAAAGTAGAAAGGATATTTTCCTCATGAAATGTTTTTAATAGATTTATAAATTTTTTTACATCAAATATGACATCTTTTGATGTTTTATATATCAAAGATGGGTTAATATCCAATGATACCATTATCATTCTTTCTTTGAATGGTGATGATTTTGATGACATGTTTTTTATGAAACACATTTATATTCTACAGGTTATTCCATGATACATAATTATGAAACCCAATTATTTTAATTGGTTATTATATGATGAAATTAATATGAAACATGTCTATTTTCCACAGGTTATGATATGATGACATGTTTATGATACCCATTTTTCATTTCATGGGTTATGATAAGATGAATTTTTATGATATTATGTCACAAAAATGTATGATTTCATTATGATATGGGTGGGACAAATATCTCCATCCAACTTATTAGGTACATATTTATATCTAATGAGAGATAAATGGCAGTAATGGGGAGTGAACTTGGTTCAGTAAAGGAATTTTTCCACTAAGATGGTCATGAGAGTGAACCTTGACTAATAATATATCTTAGGGAGTGAACCCATTCCACTAAGGTGTAATTATAATTAATCATTGAAAAATATGGAAATAATTTATTTTCTTATGTGTCTACCAAAATTCCATGTCTTATTCATTTGTTCTGATTTTGTGGCTTGTTCTCTTGATTCCCTTATGATTCTTATCTTATGAAACGCCAATATTTATGCCACGAACATATATTATGATATTTTATATTCCTGGTATGATATTTTAATGTTATGATCATATTATAATACCCTTATTCTAATTATTATGCTCACATATCTCCTTTTTAATAGGTATCAAGCATTTGAGCTCACTCTTTTTTTCAGATTCCTTTTCCCAGGTTATAAAGGAATGTATTATGTGTGATGTGTCTAAGAAGGGTGATAGTCATGGAGAACCTAGTGGGAGATAATCTAACTCACTTATTTACTAGGGTTTATGTTTCTATATTTACAATGACACTAAACTAATACAATCTTTGGGCATGTGGTTTTGTAAAATATTTAATGTTCCACAAAAGTGATGTATTGTCTATGTATGAAAGGTGTGGGTCACTAAAGTTGGTATCAAAGAAAAAGTTTAGTCAAAATTTTTAATACATTATGGTGAAACCTTAATGATATGGCTAATAACACTTCTCTAAGGAAATTTCCAAGTGTGATTCAAAGTATATGAAAATGTTCTAGAATTTTGGCAAATGATAGATTGAGTGGTTTCCTAGAAAAAAATACCTATCTGGACACTACAAGTTGATGCAGCTCTAGAAAAAATTTACATAGGGGAAAAAAACTCAAAAAAATGTATTGAGACAGACTTGATCAAGAAATGGTGTATGAAAACAGGTCTTGCTACACACCTGGTTTAAAAATAATGAGGGATATGCTCGGGGAATTCACAAACTCTTTACAAACCATCATTATGGATTTAAATATAAGTTGGATATGAATAAACTAGGATAAAACTAATGTATCATAGTTTAAATATAGTGTCATAATTTAGAAATCCTATATGTAATTCCATTATTATGTGGTTTACCAGTATGATTATTATTTCTTACTCTATGATTTTTGGTTTTAGTCAATGGATTGAACCTGAAAGAACCTTGTCAATGATGAGTTTGATAAGAAATTCAATGATTATACTTTAGAGCATAAAAATGTTATGGGAGCTAGAATGAAAAACCTTGTTTCTATGATCACATAGATCTCTCAACATATGAATCATGCTGGAATTCCAAATGAGAAAAGGAGGGAACACCGTTCTGTTTAGTCCATCATGAAGAAACATCCACCTCTTTTTCGTGGGTCATTTGATACACTAGTTGCAGGAAAATGGATCGGTACCCCTAAAAAGTTATTCTTCATCCTCTAGTGTTTAGATCAAGATAAATTTATTCTAGTTTTTTATCATTGAGAAGGTGAAGTAGAGCAGTGGTGGACTCTAATCAAGAATATGAGGCAATAAGTTAAAATTGAATCCACAGATTGGGATGAGTTCAAGAACTTATTTTTCAATAAGTATTTTCCTTGTATTTTTCATATGAATATTAATAAAGAATTTATCAAGTTAAATCCAAGGGATGATGAATTTTTTGGTACCTATGAGGTTAATTTTAAAATAATTGTGAGGTACACTTCTGGTATTATCATCCAACATGAAATTAGGGTTGAACGATTCATTAGTTGATTAAATACAAGTCTCAAAAGGGAGTTATCCATATGAAACATCAGTATATATAAAGATATTGAGAATTATGAAATAAAGTTTAAAATATAGGTGGGATTTATGTATGAATCCAATGGGTTTGAAAAGAAAAAGAAGATGGAGTTCAAAGGAAAATCGAAAAAACTAAGAGAGAAGAAAATGAGATTTCCTTTATTCTCTATGTGTGATAAGTTGCATAGAGGAAATTATCTTAAGGGGTAAAATAAATGTTTTAAGTGTGGAATGGAGGGTTATTTTACATTTTATTGATGAAGTGATGTGAAGATGTTAACTAAAAATACGAATGGAGAGAAATATCTACAAAATTCACCTCCACCATTTCAGTAATTTAAGTGTAAAGAGAATGGGAATTATGATAACTAGTTCACAAATAAGAAGGTTAGTGATGATGATCGACGTCAACAATCTCTTAGCCTGAGGGATAAGGGGAAATCTCATGCGATCACTGTTTCTAATGAGGGGTGTGATAATGACGTGGTGAAGGGTACACTTACCATCCATTCTAGAACTAATAATGTTTTATTTGAATATGGATCACCCCGATGTTTCATATCTAAACAAATTTATAAGGGTTTTAAGATTCCACATAAATTATTAGATGTGTAATTTTTAGTAAAAAACCCTAATGATATGATTATTGCATCTCAAGTCTATGATTCCTCTCCAGTTGATGTTTGTGGGAATTTGATTCTTACAAATCTTATCGTTCTTAATCTTGTTTAATTTTATGTCATCTTAGGCATGGATTTCCTCTCTTCATAAATACCGCATTAATTGTCGTGAAAGGGAAGTTATGTTTGATGTTTCAAACCAACCTATGATTGTCTATCAATGTGATGATAAGTATGAACTTCCTATTAAGATTACATCCACTATATGGGTCTTAATTCCCATTTAGAAGGCTTTTTTTATCTCAAATGGTTGGGGAGAAACTCAACATAAATTATTTTCATGTTATTTGGGAATTTATGGATATCTTTCCAAAATATTTTCCTAGCATTCCACCAAGGAGTGAAATTGATTTCTCAATAGAACTCATAACTGGTTGCACACCAATGTCAAATACTCCCTATAGGATAACCCCAATTGAGTTGTAGTAATTGAATAACATACTCCAAGAAAACCTTAAAAAGGGATTCATTTAACCAAGAGTGTCACCTTGGGGCACACCTATTCTTTTTTTGAAAAATAAATTTGGATCAATGTGACTATGCATTGATTATCAAGAGTTAAATATGATATGGATCAAGAACAAGTGTCCTCTTCCTTGTATTGATGACTTGTTTGATTAAATACATATAGATCAATAATTTTCCAATATTTACATTCATGGTAGATATCATCAATTGAGGTTAAAGAAGGTGGATATACCCAATATATCCTTTTGTACAAGGTATGGACACTATGAATATATAGTGATACCTTTTGGTCATTCTAATTTCCCTTCTATATTCATGGATTTGATGAATAGAGTATTTAGATACAACCTTAATCAGTTTGTAGTAGTATTTATTGATTATATTATTATCTATTCAATGAGAAAGTGAGAGAAAGAATACCACTTGAGATTTATACTAACGACCCTACAGAAAGAGAAACTGTATGAAAAAGTTACAAAGTTTTAATTTTGGAAATAAAAGTTTTCATTTTTGGGTCATATAATCTAAAGAGAGGGTATAATAGTAGATCCATCAAAGAAGGAGGCTATTGAATGTTAGATTAGACTAATCATGTGGATACAGATCCATAGTTTTCTTTATTTAGATGGATATTATTGATTGTTTGAGGAGAATTTCTCATGAAGATCCAATCCTATGACCATGTTAACTTAGAAGGGTGAAAGGTTCATCTGGATAGTTGAATGTGAGGAAAATTTTAGGGAATTTAAGGGAATTTTATTCAGTGCTCTTATTCTTACATTATCTTCAAGTGGATAAGGGTTTTTCATCTATAGTGATGCATCCAAAAATGTATTAGGATGTGTTCTTATGCATAATTACATCGTTATAGCTTATGCGTCACAACAATTGTAGTTTAATGAGAAAAATAAACCAACTCATGATTTGGTGTTAGTTTTTACATTTTTTTAAAGATATGTAAAATTTTTTTTAGAGAAAGTTGTGATATATATTCCCATCATTAATGTTTTAAGTGTATATTCACATAGAAGGAGTTGAACCTATACCAGAGAAGATGGTTAGAGATGATAACGAATTGTGACTACTCAATACATTACTACCATGGGAATGTGAAAAATGTGGCAGATTATTTGAGTCGAAAGGATCATACTAGATTATCTTTGATGAGGATAAAATAGATCCAATATTTCTAGATATACAAAGGATAGACTTGGAAATACTGAAGGAAGGGGAAAATCTTATTTTTCTCAATTGAATCCTCAACCATTATCCAAGTATAAATTAAAGAGGAGTGGGAGGAATATGTAAAACTGATGAAGAAGTTTAGAAATGTTCCTAAGTTTAACCTTGATCATGATGGAATGATAAGGTTCATGAAATGTGTTTGTGTTTTTTCCATAATAGATTTGAAGAAGGATTTGTCAGAGGAAGCTCACATTTCTTCATTATATATTCACCATAGAAGTATGATTATGTATATATATTAGAAAGAATACTTCGGGTAAGATGTAATGAAGAGAGTTATCGCTAAGTTTGTATCTCAGTTCTTGGTATTCAAAAAAGTTAAGGTTGAAAGAAAAAAGTATAAGGGGATGCTATATCCATTACCCATACCAAAATAAAAATGGTATAACAAATCTTCGGATTTAGTCTTTGGACTTCTCAAAACCTATGAAGGTAATAATGATATATTTTTGGTAGTCGATCGCCTTACTATGTCAACACACTTAATCTCTATTAGATAATACTTCTCTCTGGACCATGTTTACAAGATATACATTAAGGTAGTGGTAAGGTTTCATGGAATACCACATTACATTGTATCTGATTGAGATTCGAGGTTTACCTCAATGTTTTATCAAAGTCTTCAGAAATACCTTAATATTGAAATGAATTTCAGATCTTCTTGTCTTCCTCAGACATATGGCCAGTCTAAAATACCAATTAAAACTCTAGAAGATATTTTAAGATCTTGTTTGTATAATTACAAAGGTGTTTGGTATAAAAACCTTCCTCTAGTTGAGTTTTCTTATAATAATATATTCAAATCAAGAATCTAAATGGACCCTTATAAAGAATACTATGGGAATAAATATTGATCTCCAACATAATGAAATAAAGTTTGTGAAAGAAATCCATTGGGACTTGTGATCGTTAAAGAAATGTTCAAGAAGGTTATATCCATTCAACAGAATGTCAAAGAAGTTCAGATTTGGTAGAACAATTATGGTGATAATATTCATTGTGATCTAGAATTCAAAGTTTGTGAGAAGGTGTTTCTATTAATATATCCATTGAAGAAGGTTATGAGATCTGGGAAGAAAGGAAAACTTAGCCATAGGTATATCAGTTAATTTGAAATTTTTGATCATATCAAGATAATAACCTATCTCTTAGAACATACAAAAAATCTATCTCAATATCATGATGTATTCCATTTCTATCTCATGAGGAATTAAATACCTATCCCTTCACATGTAATGAACTCAAAGGTGATACTACTAGAGTAAGATCTTTCTTATGAGGAACAACTAGTTGAAATTTTGGATCGTACAGAGAATGTTCTATAAAAAATACCACTCACTTGTTTAAAGTTTTGTGTAGAATCTATTAGTTATATTAATATAGGAGGGAGATTAAGGATATTATGAGGTAGAATTATCGTCATTTTTTTGTATCATAATGAATAATTTTGTGGGAGGAATTCAATTTAAGGTCATAGAATGTAACACCCCAAGATTTTATGAACCTTTTTTTGAGTAAATTAAATTTCATTGATGTATTGTGTTGCATGATATATCAATTTAAACATTTTTTATACACTAAAAAAAGTTAATCTTGAACTACAAGTAGCAATGAATTTTCTTGTGTTACACACAACAATGAGTTTCTACAAAACAAAATTTTATTATTATAATTATTTTAAACAAGGAAGTTATAAAATAGCCATTAAACATAGTAATATTAATAGTAATGACTAATTTTTAAATATTATTTATAATGGTTTTATATAAATAAAACATACTGATAATGAAATATATAATTTTTGGTGAAATCTCTATATTTTGAAAAATATTATTTTCTCAAACTAATTTTTATGTCCTTATGTGAACAATAATAAAATTAATTTTATAAACTTTTAGGAATTTAATTTGTTAAATTATACATAATTTTTGATTTCATAATTTTAAAATTATCTTAGGGTGAATTTTTGGTATTTTTTAGAAATATTTAATTTTAATAGTGAAGAATAATGAATTTTAATTTAAAACAGTTTTTTTTGTTTAATTTATTTATATAATTAAATTATAATTTAATTTTGTTTGAAACTATAATTAGATAAATTAAACATAAATTAATATGATTTAGGTCATTTTAACCAATTTCACATTTAAATTTGATATAAAAACATTTCAATCTTTTTAGATTTTTAACTTTATAAACCCATTGTCTCATCTCATCTAGATGATTAATTTTTAATTAAATGATGCAAATTATGTCTTTACAATTTGAAAAAATTTATTCCATATTTCTAATAATCATAATTTATAATTTCTAATAAGGTCTTTTTTTGACAATAGTAATTAAAAGTAATTACAATGATTAATGTAAAAACAAGATTACTTAGTGATTAAACATTAAACTTAAGGTCTATAAATGGACCTAAAATTGTCCAAAACCAATTGGATGGACATATATATACCTTAAACCTGATATTATGGAATTTTTTGTTCTATGTAAGTCTCTTGGTAGGTAAAAATGTGGGTACATCTTACTTTGTTTTCAAAAATACCATGCGTGTCCTCTCCCTCACTTATAAAAGGTCCCCACCTCTGGCCTATCTTAACATCTATAAATAAATTTGTATAAAAAAACACTATACAAATATCCTAAAAAATTCCCCCCATTCATCCAAGAGAACTAACTTCAGGTATAAATCTATCCACGGAAGTTACTTGTTGCAAATGAAAAGGAGTTACCCAAATAAGTGGTAATATCCTTCAACAAGCACTTTTGTTTTATTTCTTTCTCCACACCATAAATTATTTTTATTCCATGATTATATAATAAAATATGTATAATAAATATAATTATATGTTTTTATTTTTAGTTTATTACCTACACTCACACACAATTCCATCATATGGGATATACTATCATCTTTTGTGCGTATAGTGGTCCACCGCCTCATGAATTGATGTATTTTATTCTTTAATTACCACCTTTAAAGGTTGTTAATAAGGATGGATTTAATATTTTTTTTATTTTATATATGATATTTATGATGTATTAATTCTTATGGAATTATTATATAACAAATACCATAATGATTTACTTTTTGTGAGAATTTGATAACATCATTTGTGGACGTGTAGACTACCGCCTCCTTAAAGCGATGTGATTTGTTCATGCTTTATATGAAATATATTAAAGAAAATATTAGTAAATATATGTGATATATATATAACAATACTTATATTTTAATTATAATATATATATATATATATTTCAATTAGTTATCTTCTTTCTTTCAATATGTCAAGAAAACGGAAATAGCGTTCACGTGTACATATGACCTACCATCTCCATGAATAGTGTATTTCATTTACTATTTTCTATATTTTATAGATTATTATAAATAAATATATACTAAATATATATAATATAAATATCACTGATATCATTTTGGATATAATAAAATCATGATATAAATAATATTACCAAAAATATAACAAATCAAATCACTCGCAATAAACAAAGTGGTTATTACCTAAAACACAACTTTAACATGGGATTATTAATAAAAGGGTAATAAAATTAATAATAAAATAATTTATGGTATGATATTATTTAATATGGTTCTTTAATATTTCTATATGAAACTTATATTTATTATAAAGGAGGTTTGAACAAGTATGACGAGAGTCAAGACATAAGATAAAGTGATTTTTAGTCTCACTTTTATTTCTTCAAGACTTATGCCTTATTCACCACCTGTTTATTTTGTATGGTGTATATACTAAAAATGAATATATTATACGATTATTATCATTAAATTTATGTTTTTTTAATATCCATTTTACAATCTCTCTTTTATGGGGTTTTATGGTTCAAAAGTGACCAAATCGATAAGGAAATTTTGTCTCAATTTGCCTTCTTTGAGACAGATGTTTAGTTTCACGCCTATATTATTATATGAGGTGTATATAATAAAATTTTACATGTTATATCATGAATATAATTATTTTAATGATATTTTAGGCATCATTTAAGGTTATCCACTCATGTGGATTTTGATTCAAAGTTACCAAAGTGGTAAAAGTTTATTGCTACAATCTCATCGTTTATCAAGATAGTTTATGATTATGATTCCATTGATGGAATATTATGATCCATATCACAAGAATTATCATGATTTTTATTCTTATATGGTTTATCATAATATCTTCATGTATTGATAAAATTTATCCACTCTTTTATACTTAATACAATTAAGAAACAATTTTTAAGAAAACATGACCTTATTTCACTCTTCGGTAGGGAATTTGTTTTATTCAAAAACCTTGTTTTCAAATATATATATATATATATTTTTGAATGATCTTTTAGGTTAATTTTCAAGGAAAAAGATTTTAATTTTTTTATGTATTCGAAAATTGTTTAAAATTGTTTTCAAATATTCCTTTATATGTTTTAAAAGTTATTTTCAAAGAAAAGTATTTTTAAAATGTTTCATGTTTTAAAAATAATTTTAAAAAAAGAAAAGATATTATCTTTACCAAATGTTTTTTAGATATTTATAAAAATAATTTGACATCTAATATGAAATCAATTTATTTTAATTATGTCTTTCTGGGGTTTTGTTCCAAGGATACCATTCTTATAATTTCTCTGAATGGTAATTCTTTTGATGACATGTTTTTTATGAAACCAATTTATCTTAGATGGGTTATTCGATGACACATAATGAGGGAAAAAATTACTTTTAAGGATTATTATATGATGAAATTATTATTAACCATATCTATTTTTCATAGTTTATAATATGATGACATGTTTATGATACCCATTTTTCTTTTCATGGGTTATGATATGATGATTGTTTATGATCTTCTGGAACACATATGTACGATTTCATTATGAGATGGGTGGGAATTATATCTCTCTCCAATGAATTGGGAAAATATTTATATCTCATTATATATAAATGGATGGTATAGGAAGTTAAATCAGTTCAGTAAAGGACTTTTTCCACTAGGATGTTGTTGGGAGTGAACCTTGACTTCTAATATGGTTTGGAGAGTGAACCCATTCCACTAAGATGACCTTGGAATTAATCCTTTTGTACTATGAAAATCATTTTATATGTTTACGTGTCTTCCAAAATTCCATGTCTTATTCATATTTTATGATTTAATGGATTATTATTATAGTTACAGAAGCCTTTCATATATATAACATTACACTAGTGCAGAAAACGTTTTTTACGTCGGTTATTTAAAAACCGACGTAAAAAACATAACATCTTTGTGTTTATCACGTCGGTTAATTAATAACCGACGTTCAAAAACTGGGGGGGGGGGGGGTATGACGTCAGTTATTATATAACCGCCATGATAAACCAGGGGGGGAGTTATCACATCAGTTATATAATAACCGACATTATAAACCCGTTTGGGGGATGTTTATCACGTCGGTTATTAAATAACCGATGTGATAAACCCCTGGGAAATGGTTTATCATGTTGGTTATATATAACCGATGTGCTAAACCAGTCCATGAAGGGGGGGGGGGGGGGTTATCACGTCAGTTAATTAATTACCGACGTGATAAACCATTTCCCAGGCCTTTTATCACATCGGTTATTTAATAATCGATGTGGAAAACCATTTCCCAGGCCTTTTATCATGTCGGTTATTAAAATAACCGATGTGATAAACCCTTCCCGATTTCTTTAGCACATCTGTTATAAAATAACCAACGTGGAAGACAAATTTTTTTAAAAAGAATCTAATGCAGTCCTCTGCTCTCCCCTAGAAACAACTAGAAACCACATCAAGAATTCATACCACAAAAATAGAAGTAGATCAAAACAAGAAATAAAGAAAAATTAAGCATTTACATTGATATCATATAAAACTTACCCCACATGACAGCCCCCATCACACCCCTGGACTGCCCCTCGACCCCCTGGACAGCCCCAAACACCCCAGGACAGCCCCAAACACCCCGGGACAACCCCCCCCCCCCCACAGGACTCCCACCTCCCCCTGAACAGCACCCCTTAACCCCACTTGACGGCCCCCACCACACCCCTGGACTGCCCCCCAACCCCCTGGACATCCCCAAACACCCCAGGACAACCCCCCTCTTGAACAGCACCCCCTCATCCCTCACCCCACTTGACAGCCCCAACCACACCCCTGGACTACCCCCCGATCCCCTGGACAGCTGCAAACACCCCGGGACAACCCCCCACCCTCATGTATACCCCCACCCTGGACAACACTCCCCCACCCCATTGGAGCCCCCACCACACCCCTGGACTACCCCAAACCCCTGGAAAACCCCAAACACCCCTGGACAACCCCCCACCCTCATGTATACCCCCCATCCCCTGGAAAACATTTCCACACCCCTGGAAAACCCTCCCACACCCCTGAAACAGACCAAAAAGTTACCGAAAACAAACCATAACCCCATCACCCCACTAGACTGCCCCCACCACACCCCTAGACACTCTCCCACACCCCTGGACATCACCACCATCCCTTGAACATCCCCACACCCTCCTGTAGACCCCCACCCCCTGGAAAACACTCCCACACCCCTGGAAAACCCTCTCATAGCCTTGAAACAGAACAAAAAGTTACTAAAAACCGACCAGAACCCCCTCAACACACTAGAAAGCCCCCACCGCACCCCTGGACTGTCCCCCCATCCCCATGGACACCCCGCCCCCCCCCCTCACTGGACAACCCCCACCCCTGGAAACCCCCCTCACCCCACAAGACTCCCCCACACCCCTGAACACCCCCTGGACAGCTTCTTACTCCCCTAGACAGCCCTTCCACCCTCCTAGAAATGCTCCCACCCCTGGACTGCCCCCACCCCACCGGACAGCCCTCCCGGACCCCTAGACACCACCCAACCCCACTGAACACCCCCACACCCTTAGAACCCCTCCCCCCACACCAGAATCCATACCAGAAAAACCATCATAAGTAGACCAAAACAATAAGTATAGAAAAATTAAACATTCACATATATAACATTCAAAACATACACTGTCAACTTCAAAAAAAAAAACTAAATCCAACCTAAACGACTACCAAATACACAATTACAATGACAATATTAAAAATTACATTTTACATTACTAACAACTATAATTAAATCAAATATGTAAAAAAATTTGACCACTCCACTTGTAAGTGTTTGATGTCTTCAATAATATAGGGTTGGAGGTCATCAAAAATCTACAAATGAAAAGGATAGTGGTTAACATGTATAATGAATAAATCAAATTGAAATATTATGGAAAAGATTAAGAGTAAATCTTACCAGGTTAAAATTCACAACTGTCCCAGTTGTTATTATTTCATACATAAATCTTAACATATAATATCCGCATTCGATGACACCTTGTTGTTCATGACAATTCTATTTTAATGAGTGTAAATTCAATATATTATTTTTATGTAATAAATCAAAAAGTACAAATTATAAATGGATATTTACCTTTGCATTTACATATTTGATCTTTGCACTCATTTTCTTTGTGTTTTTTCGAAAGTAGGCACATACCCTGTTAGAATATAATACGAATTGGGTAAAGTTAAAATTCATTATAATATATAAAACTATTGAGAAATTTAAACTTTTCCAATATATTCTTAAAACTTTCCCGCACATCATCATGGATAGAGCATATCCAATAAAGTGATTTCTCCCTTGGGAAAAAAACCCCTAACATCCAATGATCACTGATAAAAGGAAATTTAACATTAGTGGTTTTTTATGTTAAAAGATAATGAACTCTTTGAGAGAGATGTGTTCCATACCTCTCACAAAAAGGCATCATCCAACATTGTGTGACTATATTCTTTTCAAGTATTTCAAAAATATAAAGCATTCTTTGTTCCTCATCCAATGTACATACTTTAGGGGAAATCAATTGCGGGTCTATGAATCCATATACATCTATCAGCCCATTCCTCTCAAAAATTTTATAAAGATACCTAATACAAAATAGATATAAGTATACATTTATAATAAATATAACGCAGGGAAAAGGTGTTAAGACTTACATGGAAAAAATTTTCACCACGTTGATGCCCAACTTATCTCTAGTAACAAGCTCCATGATATTAGTTTTCATAACCCCCACACTTATTTCACATCCACAAACATGAGCTTCCATTGGAAACTCATAATGACCCACCAAAAAATTTGAATATGTTGACAATCTGTCAAGACTATTAGAATCTATATCTGATGTCATAGCCATTTGTATTTATTGTTGTCTATACAATATTTCTTTACCTTTGAAGTATTCCTATAAAAACAAATAGAAAAATATATTAGTTTTAAAATGATAAAACAACTTTAATAAAAAATAAAATAAAAGATATAACATTCATACCTCTATGGTAATGAGTCAAAGAAGTCTGGATGACCAAATTAAAAAATGACCTATACTATGTCCAACTATTGTCACCTCATCTGTAGGTAATGGTACTCGAGCTAATCTGTCTATAATATCCTGTACAGTGACCCTCTGATTCTCTACCTCTAATTGTTGATGATGAACTGTATCTCCTATACAATATACCAACCCAGATGCAACTATATGATGTTGAGGATCATCAACATACAACTCGCAATAAGTAGGAAGCTGCGGCGGAGTAGGATAAAAAATGGGGTCCGCAGGCTGAGGTGGGGGAGTGGGAGCTACTGGTGGAGGTGGAGGATAAATAATGGGGTCTACAGGGGGAGGTGGAGGAGTGAGAGCTGTAGTCTGAAATTGTCTTTGCATGTCTATAAACATAGACTGTACCGATGCTCTAATCTTTTCCTCTATCGTCACATTAATATTATGAACTTCAGCCTCCAAGGATTCTATTTTTTATAAACCTCCTCAACGTTAGAAGTTGAAGAACATGGCAACACTTTTCTTACCGATACACCTTCCGGATATCCTCTTACATGAGCAGGATGTTGGGGATTTCCCAATGCTATAGATAAAATATCTTGCCTCCTAGTAGTTGTAAATGCCCCCTATGAACTCTACTCCTCAAGAGAGTCCTGTATTAATTAATTGAACATTTTTTTAATGATTGAAATTATATGAAGAAAATAGTTAACTTAAATAAATAAAATAGATATCTTACAATCCTCTCAGCTACGATTCTTGATTCTTCCAAAAGATATTTCCATTTTTTTCCCTTCTGAGATCTCTTCCATTTTTCATGTCTAGATGGAGGGGATGGAGGGGACACCTCTCCAGAGTTTGAAGACTCAACTCTTAGTTGTTGAAATTTTTCCGCCATCATTTGTGCTTCCAAAAATGCATACCCTCCCCAAGATAAACTATGATAGTATACATTTTTAGATTGGATCTCCTGATGAGATTTCCTTGTTTTCTATAAATTAAGAATAATAAATCATTAACAAAACATTAATAAGATCATTTATATAAGAAATCTTATAAAAGTTTACATTACCCTTACCAAAAAAGACTCTTTTCTTCTACTTTCAAAAAACTGTCTCCATGTGTCTTCATTTATAAAAGGATATATACGACATGTATTTTCATGACTCCTATGACCATAAATGAAATCAGATGAGAGGGTTGATTTGAAATACCTCCATCTCCTGGCAGACAATGATAAACATTTCTTCCTGACTCCTCCAGTGTCAGGAATATCAAATGTCATCTGATAAAGAAGAGGTTAAACATATTATATATACTAGAAACATTTATAGAATAGTCAAAAAATAGCAAAAGATCTTACCAAAATCGTCTCCCACAACTGAGAGATTATCTCTTTATCCACACTTCTCCAGTCATCATACATAATGCTTACTTTTCTCTTAGCCTGAGTTGCTATAAAACCCTTAAAATCTTTTTCATTTGGACCTCTAGGAATATAATCATCATCAAACTCAATGAGTATCCTCTGATCCTGCGTATGGGAAAGTTCTAATTTTGGTAAAAGTGTGCACTAACGTTTACCAACCTTTGAACTCTTTTTCGTAATAGGAGCACATGAGGTAGATTGGGGAACATCAAGAGGAGCACGTGAATGTTCCTCCCCAGAGGTATGACTAATATGCTCATCTCCAGAATTATGTGGTTGATCAACTGAATGATCTGTCATTATCCTTCAAATAAAAAAACAAACATTAGTTCACAAATATACAAATTCAAATATTTTAATACTACTGTAATCAGAAAATAGAAAAGTGTACTAAGTTACATAATAGTAAACATTGGTAATATGGTAATCATGTTAAACAATGATAAAGATGGTAAATATGGTCAAGATGGTAAACATGGTAGACATGGTAAACATGGTAAACATGGTAAACATGGTAAACATGGTAAACATGGTAAACCTGGTAAACCTGGTAAAGTAATTTTCAATGAACAAAAATAATAGATATATAATTCATGTAATGGTAAAAATGATAAAGTAAACTAAACGAACATAAAACAAACAAAAACTTATACTTATTTTGTTTTAATACATGTTTTAATAAATAAAAAACTTACAATATCTAACATTTTATGAAAAAAATAAATTTAAACAAGAAATAAACATATGTTACCTGTAATTTTAGGAATGTAAAAATGGATTGTTTTCCCAAATTCTTTCGTTGTGATCATTCCTTATGGCACAAACCATGTCTTCAACATGCTCATCATTATGTTCTGTTAATCTTTCCATGGAAGTTCGGATATCACATAAATCATCATCTTCATCAAGTTCATCCTCACCAACATATTGTTTTTTCCCTTGTAAAACAACATCCCACTGTATATCTAATTGATCTACTACATAGAAAATTAGTTTTTCATGTGTTGCCATTATAAAAGAATTAGTTGTGTCTCCCAATCTATTCAGATTAACAAGTGTCATTCCAAATTCATCGTTTCTGACACTGTTGTTACCAATAAACCATTACAGTTAAAAATAGGAACTTTATTTTTAAAGTAATCAACCTCCCATATTTCTTCAATCACTCCATAATATGCACTTGATGTAGAAATTGGGTTTTTGTCCTTAGTACTCGAAAAATGTATTGCTTTTTCAAACACCAATACACCACTATTCTAAACTGCACTTCTGTTGTCCTGAGCTTTCGTATGAAATGTATAGCCATTAATGTCATAACCGAACCATGTTATCACATTTAAACATGGACCAACCACTATCCATTTTAATGTTTCTGATACATCTGATCTACCAAGCAAGGTCTTTTTAAACCATGAAAAAAAAGTTTTGTTGTGCTCATTCAAAATCCACATTTTTTCTTTTTTGTATAACATTGTTTCAACTCATTAATATGCAATGTGATATACAGTTGAACATAAACTATGTTATTGAAGATGTATGATTCTAACTTCTTTATCTGTTCAGCTAACAATGATTTGACTTTCAAGCCACGAATCCCCTTTCCCTCATTATTAACTCGTTCATGGTGAGATGGAGGCAAACCTATGTGTTGCGCCGTAGCGAAGTAGCTCGTACAAAACTCTAATACCTCCTCAGAAATATAATTTTCAATAATGGAGGCTTCAGGTCGATATGGATTTTTAACATATCCCTTTAATATTTTCATATACCTTTCAAAAGGATACACTCAACGAAGATATACTGGTCCACGAAGCTTTATTTCTCGAACCAGATGAATCATTAAATGCACCATTATATCAAAAAAATTTGGAGGAAAATACATTTCCAATTTTCAAAGTATAAAAATTTCATCCTTTTCCAAAATGTTCAAAGCATTCACATCAATCGCCTTGTTACAAATTGAATTGAAAAAATAACACAACTTCATTATAGTCTTTCTGACACGGATGGACAATATTCCACGCAATGCAACTGGTAGAATTTGTTGAATGATGACATGGCAATCATGTGATTTCATACCTATCAACTTCAAGTCCTTCAATGAGACAAAAATTTCTACATTTGAAGAATAACCTTGAGGCACTTTGATATCATGAAGACACTAAAAAATGATAATTTTCTCCCTCTTTGATAATGTATGACAAGCCGGGGGAAGAAATGTTCGTCTTCCTTTAGGAGTGGGAGCTAACTCCAAACGTATTCCCATTGATAGTAAGTATAATATTGCATTCAACCCATCTTTTGTCTTTCCTTTAATATCTAAAAATGTTCTAATAAAACAATCACATATATTCTTATCCACGTGTATGACATCAATATTATGTTTAACTTCATGATACCTCCAATATGGTAGCTCAAAAAATATTGACCTTTTCTTCCAAATATGTCTATCATTACCAGATTTCTGTGTCTTTCCCAACGTCACATCAAGAATTTTCACCCTCTCAAAATATAGATTAAGGGATAAAGGTTTTGGAGCAGTATAAAATTCTTCTGAGCCATTGAATGCCTTTTTTAGTCTTCTATAAGGGTGATCCATAGGAAAAAACTTTCAATGACCTATGTACACTGTTTTCCTCCCATGATGCAATTGACAATATGACGTCTGTTGTTTGGAAATTGGACATGCTTTATGCCCTTTAACACTGTATCCAGACAAATTTCCATACGCTGGGAAGTCATTTATAGTGAACAGAAGCACTGCATGCAGTTGAAAATATTCAATTTTATAAGAATCATACACCTTAAAACCATCAGCCCATAACAATTTCAAATCATCAATAAACGGTGACAAGTAAACATCAATATCATTGTCGGGTTGCTTTGGGCTAGAGATCATTATACTCAACATGACATATTTGCACTTCATACAAACTTTAGGAGAGATGTTGTAAATTACCAATAAAATAGGACATGAACTATGTGTGCCACTGAGGGTTCGGTATGAATTCATTCCATCTGTGCACAACCCTAGTCTGAGATTTCTAATTTCATTTCCAAATGTAGAATACTGTGCATCAATTTTCTTCCATTGTGGATAATCAGTTGGATGACGTATTTTTACACCACATACCTGCTCATCATCATGCCATATTAACCTTTTTTCATCATGTGAACTAGAAAATAAATGTTTGAAACGATGAATTATAGGAAGATACCAAAATTCCTTTGAAGGGATCTTTGTAATCTCTACATCAGCCTGTGATTTTTCTTTCTTCTTATACCGTGATGTCCCACATTTAGGACACTCTATCAGAAATTCATATTCCTTCCTATATATAATGTAGTCATTCGGACATGCATGTATTTTCTTGTATCCCAATCCCATCAGGCATAATATTTTCTTGGCCTTATAATTTGAATCTGGAAGATCGTTATATTTTGGAAGAATGTCTTTAATCAATTATAGCATCTCCGTAAAACTTCTGTCACTCCATCCATGTTTTGCCTTTAGGTTAATCAATCTTAACACCACCGACAAAACCGTAAAATCTGTAAAACTAGAATATAATGGTTTTTCAGCATCACCATATAGACGTGAAACTATCGGTTCTATCTCAATTTGTTCTGTTACAATATCGCGAATCATTTCTTCAATTCCAACAGATTTACCATCTTGCGAATCATCATCATCAGTGACATTCCATCCAGTTTCACCATGCCAAATCCAAGGGCCGTAAATCAGATTAAAACCATGACAAATCAAATGATCTTTTATCTCTATACTTTTCAACTTCTTCATATTCAAACATTTCATGCATGGATAGAAAAAAATATCACTACTTGTAACATTTCATTTATAAAATTCCAAAAAGGAATCAACACCTTCGTCATATTCATTGCTTATTCGATGTTCCGTAATCCAACTTCGACTCATTATTACCTATAACAAATATCAAATATATATATATTTTTAAGATAAGAAAAATATATGTTTATATAAAAAAATAATAATTTAAATGTAAAAAAATTTTGAAATATAAAAAAAATATATGCGTATTTAAAAAAATATGCTTGAATATTATTTTAAAAACAAAATATAATAAGATATAACAGTTTTAAATTCCATTTAATCAAAGAAAACCATAGGGCCTACTGTGGTTGATAGAAAATTGGAGAAAATGGAGTAAACCTGAGAATCAAATCAAATTTAAAATAAAAATTCAGATGGAGAAAATAAAAATGTAAAGCCAATCATCACGGCACAATAATCATGTCATAATCTCAGAAACCACAATGTAGTAGTCAATCCCAACTGACACTTATCCCCCACCCCCTTGGACACCCCCTGGACACCACCACCCCCTTGTACAACCCCCGCCCCCTAGACACCACCCCACCCCCTTGGACACCCCATGGACACCACCACACCCTTGGAAAGCCCCCACCCCTCATGGAAACCCCTACCCTTTGGACATCCCCAACCTCTCTAGAAAGCACCCCCACCCCTCCTGGACACCACCCCCACCCCCTACGCCCTTGGACACCCCCTGGACACCCCCAAACCTCTGGACATCCCCCACCCCCTGGACAACCCCCACCCCTCTAGATAGTAAACCCACCCCTCTTGAACACCACCCCCACCCCTACCCCCTTGGACACCCCCCATGGACACCCCCAACCCTTTGGACAACCCCCACCCCTTGGAAAACCCCCAAAACCCTCAGGACAGGCCCCCACCCCCTTGGACAACCCCCCACACCCACCCACCCCCTTGGACACCCCCTGGACACCCCCAACCCTCTGGACAACCCCCCACCCCCAGATAACCCCCCAAACCCTCTGGACATGCCCCCAACCCTTGGACAGCCCCCACCCCTTCTGGACACCCCCACCCCCTGGACAACCACCACCCCTCTAGACATCACCCACACCCCTCCTAGACACCACCCTTACCCCTACCCCCTTGGACACCCCCTGGACAGTACCCCAACCCTCTAGACAGCACCCCCACCCCTCCTGGACACCACCCCCACCCCCTACCATATTGGACACCCCCCGGACACCCCAAACCCCTTGGAAAACCCCCACCCCCTGGACAACCCCCACCCCTCTAGACAACAACCCCACCCCTCCTGAACACCACCCCGCACCCTACCCCCTTGGACACCCCCCTGGACACCCCCAACCCTCTGGAAAACCCTCACCCCTGGACATTCCCCCACCCCTCTAGATAGCACCCCACCCCTCCTGGACACCACCCCTACCCCTACCCCCTTGAACACCCCCTGGACTCCCCCAACACTCAAGACGACCCCCACACCCCGGACAACCCCCAAAACCATCTGGATAGGCCCCCACCCACATGGATAGCCCCCCACACCCACCCACCCCCTTGGACACCCCCTGGACACCACCAACCCTCTAGACAGGCCCCACCCCTCAGACAACCCCCCAAACCCTCTGGACAGGCCCCCACCCCCTTGGACAGCCCCCCACCCACCCACGCCCTTGGACACCCCCTGGATACCCCCAACCATCTGGACAGCCCCCACCCCCTGGACAACCTCCACCCCTCTAGACAACACCCCCACCCCTCCTGGACACCACCCCCACCCCTACCCTCTTGGACACCCCCATGGACACCCCCAATCCTCTAGACAGCCCCCACCCCCGGACAACCCCCAAAACCTTCTGGACAGGCCCACACCCCCTTGGACAACCCCCACACCCACCCATCCCCTTGGAAACCCCCTGGACACCCCCAACCCTCTGGACAACCCCCACCCCCCGGACAAGCCCCCAAACCCTCTGGACAGGCCCCACCCCCTTGGATATCCCCCCCACCCACACACCCCCTTGGACACCCCCCTGGACACCCCAACCCTCTGGATAGCCCCCCCACCCCCTGGATAGCCCCCACCCCTCTAAAAAGCACCCCCACCCTCCTAGACACCACCCCCACCCCTACCCTCTTGGACACCCCCTAGACAACCCCACCCCTATAGACAGCACCCCAAACCCTCCTAGACACCACCACCAACCCCCTACCCCCTTGGACACCCCCTTGAACACCCTCCAACCCTCTGGACATCACCCCACCCCTGGACAACCCCCACCCCTCTAGACAGCACACCCCACCCCTCCTGGACACCACCCCCACCCCCTACCCCCTTGGACACCCCCATGGACCCCCCAACCCTCTAGACACCCCCAAACCCTCTGGACATACCCCCAACCCCTTGGACAGCCCCCACCCCCACCCCCACCCCCTTGGATAGCCCACCCACCCCCTTGGACCCCCCACACCCTTGGACTGCCCCTACCCACCTCCATGGACACCCTGGAGATCCCCCAACCCCCTGGACATCCACCAACCCTCTTGACATCCCCCCAAAACCATGGGATTTTAACCTCAAGCTACTAGTTTTGGAATATCTAGAGATTTTAACCTCAAGCTACTAGTTTTGGTATCATGCCATTATTCAAAATGAGAGCCATGAATTGTATCTCCTACTAGTCTAAAATTCTCTATTGTGCAATGAATCGGTTTTTAATAGAATATGAAGGCTTATAATAGTCCACAAAAATAAGCAACGTAAATAGATTATGGAACAACAAAAAGTGATACCCAAAATAGAAACAAACAAGGATCCAAAACAAACATTCCACCAGGAAAAACCATATATATACTTATAAAATAAATCACACTGGTACACAGAATGGGTGTATCACAATGGTTTACATATAAATTGCAGTAATATAGATGAATGAGATCATTAGTTGTCAATGACAACAAAAATTACCATCAATGTCGGGCATTCGCAAAACAAAAACAAACTAGATTGAAGTAGGTGAGGCTTACGTGAATATTGCGAGTAGATATAATAGATCTGGGGATAAAAAATAAGATGATGATGGCAAAAAGAGGTAAGAGGGTTCAAAATCGAATAATCTTACCGAGTTTAAACAAAAAAATCGCAAAACAGAAATATATACTATCCGGGAAAAGAAACGAACGAAATAAAGTCGTGGGAGGCTTACCTGAGTATTGAGAGTTGATATAATAGATCCAAGGAGAGTAAATATGATAAATGATGATGAAAAAATGAGTTTAATGCAACGAGATTGACGAGTCGATTAGGGTTTACCGCGCGAGAGAGACGAGTCGTCAGACTGTCGATTGAAAAATCGTAAATGAAAATCCACGGGGCGTGTTAATTTTCTAAATGTTTTAGAACGACAGTTATTTAATAACCGATGTTGTAAACTGTTTTTATTAAATTTATAACGTCATTTATTATAATAACCGACGTTATAAATGCATCAGATACGACTTTTTTTACGTCGGTTATTTTATAACCGACGTAAAAAAATCTGTGTGTTGGTTTTTTAGGTCGATTATAGAATAACCGACATAAAAAATACATCATAAATCATAGTTTTTACGTCAGTTATTTTATAACTGATGTAAAAAATTCTGTGGGTTGTTTTTTTATGTCGGTTATCAAATAACCGACGTCAAAAAGGCCTCAAAAGCCGCTTTTTTTTACATCGGTTATTTTATAACCGACGTAAAAAGTTCCTAGATACCTCATTTTTTTACATTGGCTTTCAAATAACCGATGTAAAAAACACCGTGCTTTGGTTTTTTACGTCGGTTAATTTATAACCGACCTAAAAAACGAACGCGCGCGTTTTTAACGTCGGTTATTAAAATAACCGACGTTAAAAATTTACTCACCGCATTTTTTAAGTCGGTTATAAAATAACCGACGTAAAAAAACACATTTCATAGATTATAACGTCGTTTATATATAACCAACGTAAAAAATGGTGACATAAATAACGTTTTCTGCACTAGTGTTACATGATTTTAAGCATAATTATACATCAGAGTATAATCCACGGATCGTTATGTTTAGTGTCTTGGAAGACCAGGTACATAAAACATAAAAAAGGTGTAAAAACAATTCTTTTTATAATCTCCATAAAGAGATCCTAACTTCCTTTGAGCCCCTACATCTGCATAGGGTACCTCGGGTAAAAACATGAACAAAGGGATGAGCTGGAAAGCCTAGTAAGAGAATGAATATAAGGATACATCTTAAGCACATGAGTTAAGAGTCATGACATAATGATATCCAAAGCATGGAACATATAAAATCGTATCATATAAGAATGGAATCATATAAATATGGAATCATATAAATGTGACAGAATCATAAAAAATTTCTTTGGTACGGGTCAAGGCTAACTGCCAATCCTATTTCCCATTTTAGTATGGATCAAGGCTAACCGCCAATCCCGTTTCACATCGCATCTCATGAGACTTAACCTTACCCAATACATTAGAGCACTATCTGGGCACACCCATCTCAATATTTTCATGAATATTCTTTCCACATAAATATTCTTTCCACATAGATAATCATACATAATCAACCATACATAAACATAAGGGTACCCATGGAAAGAATTGGGTACCACAATCATGACATAAATCATAACCAATGGGCATATCACGAAAGTGTCCATGAAAGGAAAGGATTAGAACATACATTGAAATTAACAGGGTAAAATAGGCACATAACATGGTAAGTGGTGTCAAACAGAAGTGACCACATATAAGAAATGTATTTTCCAAACATTATCATTAAAACATTTTTGTGCGGTTTTAAGGATAATACTATAGAGATTTTCAAATATAAAAGAGGAACTTATTTTATATAAAAACAGAATTGAAACAATAAGGTTTTAATAATAAAAATAATTATTTTATAAAGACAATGTTGTATTAAAACATAGGATATAGTTCACTTGAAATTTGGGTAAAAATTCAGGAAGTCCCCTTAAAACATGTTTTCTTATCGAAAAGTTCTAAGGAGGGAATCTTTTAAAAACATGTATATCCACAAAAGAAAGTGATGAAAGGGTATTGATATAAAAATTTTGTAAAAATAACTAGAGTTTTGAAGATTCAAATAAATAGATAAGATAACACCAATTTGAAATAAATATAAGGAAACCCGAAAGAACAAAGAAGTTTCAGGTAGAATTTGTTACGGTTTTATCGGCATTGAGTCGGGTGTAACTAAGAGGGATTGAAGAGAGAAAAAAGGGGTTTCTCATCACTTATAAATCAAGAGGTAAGTATGGGGGAGGTTCTTAAACATACCCCATCATTTGGTTTTACACACAAAAGGGAATAACATAGAGGAAAATCTTGATTAAGAGTGAAAAGGAGAGGATCCTTTACCTCAAATCCGTTGGTGTTCTCCACTTGTTATTAAAGACATGAATAAACAAACTAGGCTTATTAATTCACAATTATAGAACCTATTATATATGTAATTGATTTATTATAACCATTTTTAGTTCGTTAAAGGCCTTTTTGATTTGTTATAAGGTTCAATTTCATTGTTCAGGCTCGTTTTTTTACTTGGTTTTAAAAGATCAGTTCACTTATAATCAAGTTTGGATAAACATGAAAGATGAAAGTGGTTGTAAATAAATGAAGTTATATTATATTAGTGAACATATAGGATATTAAATTGTTTTAAATTTAATTTGGTTACTTATATTGAAGTCAAACTATTAACATAAATGAGTTTTTTAAAAACAATACTATATTATTAGTCGATATAATATTTCTAAAAATATATGGAATTTCCAGAAAGAAAAAAATAATATTATATATGTCATTAATGGAGCACTTAAGGTTTTTTTGGAAGTTTAGAGTATATTTATTAACAATATAGTGTAAGAATACTAGAAGACACAGTAAAATGTAAACTATTTAACTAAGAGTTAGATATAATAGATGAGGTTAAAATGGTAACCTAAACTTGTCTAAAACCTATTGGTTTTGAGGTTTTATACTATTTGTAAAAAAAAATTTATGTATCATTTTTGGATATTATTTTTTGGTATCTTCATTATTTAGTCTTGACTGATATTACACTAATTGAAGAAGAACCTATAAGAGTAAATGATCCCTATGAAGATGTTCAAATAAGTACCAAATCCATAAATTTTGATACATTTTCTCCACTATTATCTGATTATCTTATCTATAATCATTTCTTAAGCACAATTATCTATCATTATTATTTAATATTTGAATATATTCACCCCCATAAGACACATTGTTCAAAAAATAACTTTTCTAGATGATCTTGTCATTTTTTCACTAATTATTTCAAATCCACATATTCTATTATATAACCGGACTTTGATATAAGATTGGATTAAGTTATGCATTAAATTGGGAACTCCACCACTATTTTTTGGGTATGTCACAGAAAATAATAATTAAATTACTTTATGTATTCATGGAAAGTGGGGAATTTTTTATTAATACACTCTATTTTGAATCTTCTTGATCAAATATCATCTTCATAAATATGACTGTTTGGACTTACTACTCTAAAAAGAAGAGTATTAGTTTAATATCCTCTAAAAAAAACTCATGGGTTTCCTTTCACGGTGACTAATATTTGCTTCATAATATATTTGATGATATCATTACCAATTTAAAACCAATCCATCCCTCGTAATGTTTTGAATTCCAGCATAGGTATGAGTACTATATTCTTTGAATATATATTAATTTCATACATTAATAATAGAGTTTTTATAAAAATTTGTTTTATTGAAAATTCCTCCATGAGTATTAATTGATTACTCAAATGGATCCAAAATTATTTATTTAGAAACTAAGGTGGAGATATGTATAAAACCTCAAAACCAATAAGTTTTAGACAAGCTTAGGTTACCATTTTAACCTCATCTTTTATATTTAACTCTTAGTTAAATAGTTTACATTTTACTATGTCTTCTAGTATTATTACACTATATTGTTAATAAACATACTCTAAACTTCCAAAAAACCTTAAGTGGTCCATTAATGACATATATAATATTATTTTTTCCTTCTGGAAATTCCATATATTTTTAGAAATATTATATCAACTAATAATATAGTATTTTAAAAAAAAGTAATTTATGTTAATTTTTAAGTTATTTAGTATTTGTTATTGGTGAAAAAAATTAAGGAATATAGGTTTATTTGAAGACATTTGGCAGGATATTTTGGTGGGGGTTGGCTGAGAGAAATGGCTTTGGAGCTGTTATTTAGCTAGAAGGGGAAGTGTCCTTTTATAAGAGGGGTGAGGGTCACTTTAGGAAAACCTTGAAATATTATTTTATAATAAAATAATATTGGGTTTATAATGACTATAAAATGATTTATTTTAAAGAAAAGGTAGATAGAGGTCACAAAAATATCAACCAATAGGTTTTAGACATGTTTATGTTACCATTTTAACCTTATCTTTTAGATTTAACTCTTAGTTAAATAGTTTCACTTTTACCGTGTCTTCTTGTATTTTTACACTATATGGTTAATAAACATACTCTAAACTAACAAGATAACCTCAAGTGATTAATTAATGAAACATATAATATTATTTAATCCCTTTGGACGAAACATATATTTTTATGAATATTGTATCAACCAATGATATGGTATTTATTTTAAAAACTTATTTATGTCAATGTTGACATTATTTAGTATTTTGTTATTGTGAAAATCATAACTGCATGATTACTTCAAAAAAATTATTTAATCAACTCTAACATGTTATATTAACATATAAAATTAGTGTAATTCATAAAAAGTCTCAAATTACATTTATTTTGATATTTATAATATCAATTATTTTAATATGTCATTAATATGGTAATTAGTACATCATCATTGTGTCATAAATTAATTTAATTATTTAGTTTCTAAAAATTATAAATAAAATAACAATATATAGGAAATAATTTTATATTTATAATGAATATTTATAGCTGAATTCATCTTTTTTATAACCCCATATTAAAAATGGTTTAGTTATTAATCTTTGAATTTATCTCTTTTAATTATTCTTTAATTAAAATAATAATAAATGTCCTAAACATTCCCATGTGGACCAAAGAGGATCATATTTTATTCCTAAGGTTTTTTGGGTCGAATTACACTAATCCAATAGAATTAAGACATGTTTTATGGTAATTATAATATCATTTTACCCTTAATTACCCAATTTAATTTTAAACAAAGTAAAGAAAAGTTAAAAGTTACTATTAAAAAAAATATTTTCATCTTATTGAACAAAGTTTTAGATACTTATGTCAACTGTGTCACTCAGATTTTTTAAAATTCAACTCACATAAGTATTAAAATTATGTTTTTTTAAATTTGAAAATGCGTTTAGGAGGGTAAAAGACGGTAAAAAGTTCAATAAAATTTTATACATCCAATTTTATTATAAATTTACTATAATGAATTACATTGAAATTTTATAGGTTATATATATATATATTATGAGTTAAAATAAATTTAACTTAAATAAATAATTATTTTAATAAAATGTTCGTTTTAAATTATAATGCAGTGTTTTTCAATATTCATAAAAAATAGAACGTTTTTAGAAAAATATCAAAAATTCACCCTAAGTTAATTTTGATATTACAAATTTAAAAATTAATTCTACTTTACAAAATTTAAAAAATAGAAGTTTCATTAATTAATTTAATATAAATTCTCGTTGTCGAAATTGAAAAAGGGGTTTTTACAAAGTAAAAACAATCAAAAGATTGACCTGTGTTTATTTCAAATTTAAATTTGAAATTACATATATTGACCTACATTTTATTAAATGATAAAAATATAATATAATTATGCATCCAAACCATTCAAATAACTAATTTAACTCTATAAATTATATTGATTAAAAATATTGTTTTCAATTAAAATTTACTATTTTTCAGTAGCCATCAAAATATGAATGTTATCAGAAAAGTAACACAACTTTATTAAAAATAAATTTTTATGTCCCGATTCTAATTAAATATTTATTTTAATTAAATTTAATATATAAAATTGTCAAATAATGGGTTTAAAAATTTCTTTTCCATTAGAAAGTGGTGAAATTTCATTTTTTGAAAAATAATTCTTTTATTTGAAAAAATGAATTTGTTCTTATATTATGTCTAAGAAACAGATAATATGTATTATAAAATTACAAGGTGTATATAAAATTTAAAATTCAGTCAATACTATTCCTAACCACTTTTGAACGACTAGTTTTGTAATTCGTGGTGCACTCAAACGTGGTGTTTCATGTAGCATAAGAAATTGAATTACATTAAAGAAAATATCTTACTATGAAATCATGGGGTGTTACATACTTTCCCATTTTAGAAATTTCATCCTACAAATTATAAAATTGTTCTTGGTAACTTCATTGAATGTCCCACATTGGAAAAAGAGTCAATAAAACATTCAATTTAAAAGAAAGAAAGAGAAGTACAAAAGTCACACAAGATAACACATACATGGATTCCATGTAGGAGAATATGGATATGAAAGATAAAATAAGTGTCAAGTTTTGATGGAGAGATATAAGAAACATGATCAGAAGAAAGTTAACAACAAGAAAAACAAAAACTTGTGATGTCATAAATGTTCATTAGTTTCCCTGTAGGAAAAGTTAACAGACAATGTTTTTTTGTTTTATATTTCATTTCATAATGTTGAGGAATTTATTTATGATAATGACTAACAACATAATGATATATAAATACTTTTTAATTAGAGTTTCATCCATTAATAATTTTCTAACACTAACTCATCTTTTTTTCAAACGATGAGTATTCAAGATGAATTGGTCACACCTAAAGTGCTAGATTCATCTTTTTGAGAATCACATGGTCTAAAAAGGATAAACTATATATTTAATTTTTCGTTAGAGATTAACCAAAACCAAATAAGTGTTACAAGATTTAATGATCCCAAAAAGGATAATCCTTATAAGAATAAAATACTGATCTTAATTTCTTAAATTAAACCAACAATCCACAATGTTCAATAAATAGCATTCAATAAACAATTGTCCGTAAAATCCTCCAATATAATCCAAACTAATTTTGAAACAAAAAAATATAGAATAATTTGATTACATAATCTTACATGTTAAATTGTATCTCCAAATAACATTGACTACTCTTAAAGTGACAAACATAAAGTAATTAAATTAATCACATATTCTCTATAATAGGTTAATTATTTCCATAAATAACAAAAATTGATATAAATCCACAATAAAAATATATATAGAAAACCACCATTACTCCTCCAATGAAATCTCATAGTATTCTATTTTCCATAGGCATCCAGTGTTCCCAACAGAGCGAACATTTTCCAAAATAACATTTATCACTTAATAAGCAAATCATTTTACTATAATAGGGATATCCATTTTATAAAACATAAGATCCAAAATCAACATATTATTGATCAATAAAATAATTTAACTTAAAATAATTAGTCATGCTAACCAGGGAGAGAACATAGTCTAGTGGTTTGTGATAAATCCAAATCGCACTCAGGTTGTGGATTCGATTCCCACATCTTTGTCTGACGTGATGGGTTGTCACATGGTTTGCGTGCTGTACTTTTTCAAAAAAAATAGTATATGAAATTCCCAAAATGAGAAAAATTCCTCAAAATAACCATAACATAATTTCACCACTAATGTTATCTCATTCCTCACATATTCATCTAAAAATTTAATAACATGTAATTTCCTCAAATTCAAGGATAATATAAACCCAAATGGTTATTTATAACTATAATAGAAAAGATAATTCTTCCTAAAATAGAATTTTCACATAACAAACAGTAGGGTTACACATACAAGAGAAAAGTATTACAAATTAATCCCATCAAAAAAGAGCACTAGTACTTTTAAACATTTCACCATCCATTTATTTCCAATAGGTTTTCCATGACCAAGTGGTTATCCTAAAGAATAGGGCATTCACTCGGGTAATGCCTAGGTCCCCTACATTTATGAAAAATTACAATAAATTAATTCTTGGGATCATTATCTTTCTTCCATAATACTCTTCATTTTTCCTCATCAATTCATTAACTTATGTCCTTCTTTCCCACACATAAATCATTTAATTGTTCCATTGAGACACTTTCCTAGGTGTCTCTATCCACATTTCCTACATAATAGAAATTGATATTTCTTTTCTCTATGGTCTCCATTGCTGGAGCTCTTATCATTCATTGCCTTTGTCTTCTTTATTGAGTCTGGGAGTTGGTTAACATATATGTTATTGATCATATTTTTGGAAAACTGATTCGATATGAAGATGATATCTTTTACACCTATCAAAAATTCATTTCTTTGCTCATTTCCACCAATGTTCCCACTATGTACATCAAGTTCAATGTTATTATGACTACCTTGGAATCCATCCATTGACTAACACATGAAAGCATGGTGTGAGTCATAAAATCATTTAGAGAATACAATATGTCCATACATTCAATCTAAAACACCTTAAGATTAACCATGTTTATTTATTCTCATATTATATTAAAATATGTCAAATTGTTTTGTAATGAAAATATAAATTATTTTTAGCATTCATCTAGTTATGTCATAACAAATAATGCTGCAAAGCCCGTTATCATGTACAAGGATATCCTAGGTCACACCCAAAACTCCTTGTAGGTGTTTTCACTCCAAGGTATATATGTGACAGAGCTGCCTCTACCTACTCGTATACAGATAGGGAAGTATTTCTTGGAAAACCCACATAATATTTTCATTACCAAAATTAATGGATGTTCTTTTATACTAATCCTAAATTTCTATCTTAGGGTAGTGTTTCCTAATCAGTGTTTTTTTTCAAAATCTAGCTTCCAAGTTTTGTATTAAATATTTTATGATACCAACTATAATGCCCCGACCCTAGTTACCCAGAATATGTGCATTATTACATAACATTAGAATGATACAAGGAATCATGTCCCAACAGACCGATCAGTTTAGCGGCCTTGGAAGTACTAGATACATACACAAGTTTTACAATACATATTGAAATAAAAAAACATCGTGTCTTCTTTCAAAAATCTTATATCCCATAGCCTATTCCTGCAGGTTAATCGTAATATACATCTTCTCATCCAGGAAAAAATAAACCATAAGAAATCAGTGACCTCATATGCTCAGTAAGGATAAAAATATAGTGGAAACTATCGTAAAAAATAATAAACATTTAAAAAAATATATAAGACAAGAACAAAAGCTTTTTAAACATAAAAATCAGCATAATAAGTAATATATAAATCATATAATTCCATTAACTTATTCTCAAGGATGTTGTACTAGTAAAATAATCACATGTAATATCAATATCCAATTTTATAATGATGGAACACATAATTCCAGACTTCATAACCACATAGTCAAGGCCCTCTTCCAAGATATATGTAAGTAAAAACGTATATATATATATATATATCAATTAGCATTATTATGTCATATATTACGTACTTATTAATAATATATATTTTTATAATCGTCACTGACTGGTGAAAATGGGAATGAATCTCATCAAGTCATGGAGATGATAATCTGTACGTACGCACAAGCGACAATATCATCATATTGATGGCAGCATCATACGAAATTGGATGGTATATCATATATACAGAATTAGAAACATTTTATATTTATTATTTACATTTGTTATACTAAATATTAAACCCATCCAAATAATGATGTTTTTGAATTTCATACTACACTACGATGTGGATAAGGTATTCCGTATGTACGTACATATGGTGATTTTGTCATTTAAGAAGAAAAGAACTTGAAAGAGGGTGATGAAATTATTACCTCGTGTTTGGGTGATTCCTTTTGAGTTGATCAAAAGGGATCAGTAGGATGGATTTATGATCAAATTAAGGACTCTAGGTTATTGTGAGGGAAGTTTGGAGGATATTTATGCAGGGTTTGGCCAAGCCAAATGGATTTGGAGATGTGATTTTGGGAGAAGGGGAAGTGCCATTTTTTAAGATGGGTGAGGGTCACTTTAAGAAAACCTTGAAATATTATTTTATAATAAAATAAATTTCGGATTCAAAATGGATCCAAAATTATATATTTAGAAGCTAAGGTGGAGATGGGTATAAAACCTCAAAACCAATAGGTTTTAGACAAGTTTTGGTTACCATTTTAACCTCATCTTTTATATTTAACTCTTAGTTAAATAGTTTACATTTTAATGTGTCTTCTAGTATTCTTACACTATATTATTAATAAAAATACTCTAAACTTCCAAAAAAAACTTAAGTGGTCAATTAATGACATATATAATATTATTTTTTGTAATGGACCGGACCCCCTGGCCACTACTCTACCAAAAACACGGCTCCACCATGATGGTGGCACAGGTCATGGTGGCACCATGATGGTCACACCGGTCACGGTGGCACCGTTAGGTTGAAACCGTGATGGTGGCACTGTGTCCTCGCCGATCCTTTCATTCCTTCTTCCAGTACCCGACTTTTCCACTCCCGTAACGTAACTTTTGACGTAAATTAATTTTAATACCCTTTTTGAAGTCATTTTAAGCCCATATTTGATTCCTAAGAATTCCGAGAAACATCCCCAATGGGGGATATTAAATAAATTCTTAATATCATCGTGTGTAACTACCCACCCACGTAGGAAACCGTGATCTGTTTTTCCAGCGTTTGAAATTCCATATCCCATAACCCTCTTTATATCTCCCGCTAGAGTTCTCTTTTTCTTCTTGGTTGAGTTTTTTTCTTCTTCACTGGTGCGCTTGGATTCTTTCTTCCCGTGGCTTGTGGTGCGCATCTGCTGGAGCCTTCTTCACATCTTTGAGTCCACGGATTTCCTCCCCTACAAGCCGTGCATCGCCTATTCCTGGCGCGTGGACAAAAACGACGATCTTTGATAAATCAAGTAGGGATTTTTCCTTCGTCTCTCATTTCGGTGTATCATGGGGGGTGGGCATGTTTTTTCCTATATGGAAATTGATGAAACCGAACTTAATGAAGATAATGAACGGACTTTTAAAGAATGAATGTGGGGGGGTGTGATCGATGTTCTGCTGTGCTCTTTATGTTGTTATGTGTTGTGAATTTTATGAGCCTATGCTCACTGAAAATCATGGACGTTGGTGGTCTTTCTCTATGCACTAATGAAACTCGATGCTCCTCGATGTTTAAATAACCGTAACATGGAATTGGTTAATTACGTATACTCGGTTAAATAAATTGAAAGCACCAGGATCAACCCTTTTTTGTGATAACCCCGGTTAAAGCATAGTGAAATTGAAACCATGGAGTGTGTTAAATCTTTTAAATATGAAAATACCTTCATGGGACTGCCTTGTGTTGGTGGTAGTGGTTTGGTTGTTTCTTTCACATGCTGTTTGCTGTGGTGATACGAGTGGGGATGAGATCCCCTGTTGTTGTACTTTGGGGTTGTGTGGTTACTCTACTTACATCACGAATTGGGGTGGAGTCCTCTATTGTTGAGAGAACGTTGGCTCCTAGATTTTGGGGACATGGGGATGTGTATTGGGGTTTTCTTTGGTTCTAGTACTTCGAGGGATCTCAGTTATCCCCTTGTTGTTGTGACTTGCAAGAGAACCGGGTGTGAATGCTTAAATTGCTGTTTGGATGTTTCTTTCCTTTTCAGCTTGTGGTTATTCCTGTTAGTTTCCCAGTAGTGTAGAATTAACCTAAACGGGGTTACATGAACATGAAAACAGGAACAGTTTAAATGGGAATTAGTTTGGGAATGAGTTGTGACTTGGCTATGAGTGCCGTGACTTCTTTTGTGAATAATTAGAAATGAGGGTGTTTGTGCTTAGGTTTTGGAACCCCTAGGTTGGGATGGGTGTTTTTTACCTATACAGATATCTGTAAATTTTATGTGTCTTATTCGCGCCCCACTCAAGTTGAGCACTTAGTGCCGAACACCCCATTTCATGGGGAGGGTGTTATTCCCAACACTCCTCTGAGTGGTTGGTTATTAGCTCCTTTTCTGCTCCCTTTCCTGAATATCCCAGGACTCTTCGGGCAGGCTGTGATGGACTGAGGTCCATTATTAGCCCAAGAATCTTCGGGCAGGGTAGTTATGGTGGTTGGCCAAGGTGTTTATGGGTATATTGTTTCCCAAGTATCTTTGGGATGAGGCCCAGGTGTCTTCGGGCGTGACGGTAGCTTTCTAGGCCAGGTGTCTTCGGGCGTGGCAGTGGTTGTTCTGGCCTAGGTGTTTGCAGGCATGTTTAAGCGAGGTGGTTGTGGCCCAGGTGTCTATGGGTGGGGCTTAGTTGTGGGACTACGGTGAGGTTATGGCCCAGGTGTGTGCGGGCGGGTGTGGCAGTGGGACTTCAGTGATAATGGAGGGATTGGTTCGATGCATAGGATGTCATCAATAACCAGTGGGAAAGTGGCACGGGGTACCCAAATATCGATGTGCTATTACTATATGTTACTTGACTTGCGTTATTTGCAGAGCGTGCCTTGGTGAGGTTTGGGTGGATAGATTTTCTTTGTTGGGTGTTTGGTTATCTCTTTTTACACGGGGCATTAGAATGTCTCCTCACTTGTGCACGAGAGTCTTTGTTTTTCCCTACTGAGTGTACTTTTATGCTCACCCTACATTTGTAAAACTATTTTTAGGTTTCCAGGAGGACTTCAAGGATCATGTAGAACCATACTAGCATGGACCTTGGGGCAGTTGCTGTTGTCTTTTTTCCTTTTTCTTGGTACTTTACCCATGGAGTTCTTGAGGCTTGTATTATTTACTATTGAACATGCATATGGCAATGGGTTACTTTTGTATTTTCCTTTACTTTCATCCTTGGTATTGTTGGGGTTTCTATCTTATCTCTCATTTCTATAAAAATAAAAAGGGTAATTCCTTCCATTTTGTGTGAGATTATATACCCTTGGCGCTGGTCACCACTCCGGGACCTATTGAAGGCGGGTTTCGGGGGTCATTATCTCTCCTTCAACATAAAGAAGGAAGGGATTGGAAAACTGCTGACCCTTCCCTCCTTTTGGTGAAGGCGGGTCATGAAAGAATGGTATCAGAGGGGAAGGTTTGAGAGATAGGATGGAGTTTGGAGTTAGGAACAGTGAGGATTTCATGAGATGGTAAGGCAACCGTGTTGGGTGATCTTGGTGTGTGAAGTAGGCCTGGGAGGACCAGCTAGGACACGGGATTTCAAGCCACCCATGATCTGAAGCAAGGACTCTAGACCTACCGAACGACCAAGTGAGGCTACACTGATTGCAGTGTAGAGACCCTAGTAAAGGTACATGCATCATAATGACCTGTGTTCTCATGTTTCTGGGTGTTTTGGGGATTCAAAAATAAATAAATAAGTCAAATAAAATGTAAGAACAATATTCTACACTACCCGTGCTTAGGCATTCTTTGTTTACCTTGAAGCTATGGCACCTGGGAGACGACCACGAGTCGTGCGGGAAATCGAGTCCCAGAAGGTTCACTCGGCTGACTGACGGAGGGCTGACCGAGAGGAGGAGGATGATCAGTAGCAGAAGATTATTCACTCTTTCCATCGGCAGACCCTCAGGAATTATGAGGGAAGCACCTCAGACATGGAGACAGAGAGCTAGCTAGAGAAGCTGGTAATAGATTTCGGCTTGAGCCAAGCTCCGGCGGAGTACTGGGTTCCTCTAGTCATGAGCCAGATGTGGGGAGTATTACTTTAGTGGTGGACACTCTATCTGGGGGAGAAGAGGGAGGTTGAGGTGGTATGGGCTGATTTCGAGAGGGAGTTTTGGGTGGAATTCCTCTCTTCTACGATGAAAGCCGAGAAGAGGCAGAAGCTACTCTCCCTCTAGCAAGGGAGTATGTCAGTAAGGGAGTTAGGGATCAAGTTCAAGGATCTCTTCCACTTTGCTTCAGACCTCTTTCTGGATGAGGAGTCTTGGGCGAGACATTTAGAGGAGGCGCTCTGACCTTCCCTCCAGTACGCTGTTACCCCATTCACCTTACCGACATACCTAGAGGTGCAGAAGAAGGCTGAAGTGGTGGAGAGGATGCACATGCTGGGAGGTGTAGCCTGAGAGGGGATTCAGCAAGGGCCTCCCAAAGGAAAGGCCTTCAGCACCAGACCTCCAGCATTGGGAACCTCTAGGTTCCGACCAGCAGGGAGCCGACCTCAGCAGTTCCAGTTCCGATCCCCTGGATCTCGCCCTTTCCCTTCGGGCCTAGGGCCGAGTTGCTTCATCTGTGTGATCCACGAGCACCTTCAGAACCAGTGCCCGAATAGAGTACAGTATATCAGTAGTGGGTAGGCCCAGCACCCACCTCAGCAGCAATAGCTTCCATCTAGGCCCTTCCAGCAGCAGCAGCAGGGGCAGCGAGCTCCCGCTCCTCCGAGGGCAGACGTTGAAGGAGGAGGCCGCCCCTAGGGAGCTTCTCAGGGACCCCGACCAGGGCGTGGTCGAGGAGGTGGCTGATAGCTAAGAGGCAGAGGATCCGGGCACGAGTATTTTCACACCATAGAGGCAGTGGTTTCTGCAGAACCATAGGTCGTTCGAGGCACGATCAGTTTATTCAACACCCTTGCATATGCCTTGTTCAATACCGTAGCTTCGCACTCCTTCGTTGCACCCAGTCTAGCCCGTGCCTTGGGTCTAGAGGATGAGAGAATTCTGGTTCCCCTGGTGCTGAGCACACCAGTTGGAGGTCAGACTGACTTGTTATATGTTTGTCGAGGATGCAGACTGATGATAGGGCCACATCAGTCAGTCAGGGATCTCCTACTATTGCAGATACAACCATACGATGTCATCCTAGGCATTGACTGGCTGTTCTATGTTTGTGACATCATTGAATGCTTCCAAGTAAGGGTCGTGTTATCAGACATAGGCATCCGACATGTTACTTTCACCAGTGAGCGGGGTGGCCAGAAGGGCAGCTTGCGAGAGGAACCCCTCCACTCCTTTTTAGCTGAGCTATCAGTGGAGTCAGTGGATTCAGAGATGGTGGAGGTTCCAGGGATCGTCAGTGAGTTTATGGACGTCTTTCCTGAGGAGGTAACGACTCTACCCCCTCTATGTGATATCTTGTTTGGGATAGACTTGCAACCTGGTGCTTGTCCGATTTTGATGGATCCTTACCGGATGACACCTTCGGAGCTACGGGAGTTGCGGATTCAGATTGACGATTTGATGAAGAGGGGTTATGTTCGACCAAGTGCGTCCCCGTGGGGTGCTCCAGTCTTGTTCGCAAGGAAGGAAGATTGTGGTATCAGGTTGTGTATATACTACAGGAGGCCGAATCAGGTGACGATCAAGAATCACTACCCTCTTCCAAGGATAGACGATCTCTTTGACCAGCTAAAGGGGGTAGGATGGTTCTTAAAGATTGACCTACGGTCTGGATATCACCAGTTGGGGGTAAAGGAGGGCGAAATCTCGAAGACGACCTTTAGGTGAAGATATGGTCACTTTGAGTTTGTGGTCATTCCATTCGGCGTTCCGAATTCTCCAGCTGTGTTCATAGGACTCATGAAATCCGTCTCTTGGAAGTACCTGGATCGGTTCGTAGTCATGTTAATCGACGACATCCTGATCTATTCAAGATCAGATGAGGATCACGCTGAGCACCTGAGGACAGTTTTGGAGGTCCTTCGGCAGCACCAGCTCTATGAGAAGTTGTCGAAGTGCAAGTTATGGACGTAAGAAGTACACTTCCTTGGGCACGTGGTGTCTGAGAAGGGAGTAGTGGTGGACCCAAAGAAGGTCTAGGCGGTTGTTTCTTGGACAACACCCAAGAACGTGGCCGAGGTTCGTAGTTTCCTCACGCTGGCATGTTACTATTGGAGGTTCGTTCCCATGTTCTCCCAAGTTGTAGCACCTTTGATAGCCTTGACGAAGAAGGATCGATCTTTCGTGTGGGACGAGCAATGCTAGGTATCCTTCAGCTATCCGAAGGATAAGTTGGTTAGTGCCCTAGTGCTAAGATTGCCAGAAGAAGGGGAAACATATGAGGTGTTCTTTGATGCTTCAGGGCAGGACCTCAGATGTGTGTTGATGTAGTAGAAAGGGGTGATCTCCTATGGGTCTAGGAAGTTATGTCCCCATGAGCGTAACTATGCCACCCATGATCTGGAGCTTGCAGCGGTCATGTTCGCACTAAAGTTGTGGCGACACTACCTCGTTGGGGAGCGCTTCGTGGTCTCCACCGATCAAAAGAGCTTGAAGTATGTCTTTTCCCAGTGGGACCTGAACTTACATTAGCAAAGGTGGATAGAGTTTCTTCAGGAATATGATTTTGATATTTCCTACACGTCAGGGAAAGGAAACATAGTGGCTGACGCCATGAGCAGAAAGTCGTAGAGGGATGCGGTCCAAGAGTCGGCAGACACTTGGAGGGCGATGGAGGAGTTGGCTGCCCTGCACATGGATGCGAGGATGGATGGAGATAAAGGTTTCTTGTATCAAATGATAATACAGTCTTCTCCGTTACGTTAGGTGGAGGAGTCTCAGTGGGGAGACCCAGGGAGTGAAGTGATGCGTGACCGGGTTAGCCAAGGCAGTGCTCTGGAAGGGTGGACAGAAGATGGTCAGAATCAGATGCTATTACAAGGGAAGTTGTTCGTTCCAGAGGAGACGTGTGAGAGAGTCCTTTGTGAGTTCCACAGCTCACCCCTAACGGTGCACCCATGAGTTTCCAAGATGTGCCAGGGTCTAAGGGGACAGTTCTGGTGGCCCGGGGCAAAGCAGGCAGTGGCCGAGTTTGTGGCCAAGTGCCTAGTGTGCCAGCAAGTGAAGGCTAAACACAGAGTTCTAGGTGGTTTTTTTCAACCTTTAGATGTCCCCGAGTGGAAGTGGGATGGAATATCGATGGATTTTGTCATGGGGCTACCCAATGTTCAAGGAGGGAGCGACACAATCTGGGTAGTAGTGGACTAGTTGACGAAATTGGCTCACTTTCTGGAAATCAAGGAGTCGAGTGCAGTGGATTATCTAGCACAGAGGTATGTGGACAAGGTGGTGTGGTTTCATGGGGTTCCAAGGTCCATATTGTCAGATAGGGATGCACGATTTACCTCACGATTCTGGAGAATTTTGCAACATGCTTTTGGCACCCAGCTGCGCCTTAGCACTGCCTTCAACCCCCAGACAGATGGGCAGACAGAGCACACCATCCAGACCATGGAAGATATCCTACGAGCATGCATCCTGGACTTCGGGGGATCTTGGGCACGACACTTTCCTCTGGTACAGTTCGCCTACAACAATAGCTACCACTCTACCATTGGCGTGGCTCCATTCGAAGCCTTGTACGGGAGGCCGTGTCGCTCACCCGTGTTCTGAACAGAAGTCGGGGAGGCAGGTGTCGTTGGCCCGGAGGTGGTGCAGAGCACAATGGAGAAGGTAAAGCTTATACAAGAGAGGATGAAGGTGGATCATGACTGGAAGAAGTCATATGTGGATGATAGGAGGAGGACCTTGGAGTTAGAGGTTGGAGACCACGTCTTCTTGAAGGTCTCCCCTCGCCGTGGGCAGCGGAGGCTCGGGAGGGAAATTATGCTCTCCCTGAGGTTCGTCGGACCCTTCGAGGTGTTGCAGTGGGTTGGTGAGGTGGCCTATCAGCTAGCATTTCCACCACATCTACAAAGGGTGCACGATGTCTTCTTTGGGTCCCAGCTTCACCGATATCTGCATGACGTTTCACACGTCCTCAACTGGGGAGAGATAGATATCAAAGACGATGAAACCTTCATGGAGCGACCAGTGATGATCGAGGTTTGTGAGGAGAAGGTGCTTCATGGATGAACCATCCCATTGGTTCGTGTGTTATGGAGACATGTTGGGCTTAAGGAGAGTACCTGGGACCGGGAGGTGCAAATGCGCGCCTAGTACCCAGAGCTGTTTTGAGTTTTGTTCTATTCTGTTTATACTTGGTTGATAGAATGGTTACTTGTTAACTATGGAACATGTGGTTTCCTTTTATGTGGATGTGTGTGAAGTGTCCTGAAATGCGGATAGGGGAGGATCTGATCCCTAGTTAAGATGAATTAAAGTGGATGCGCTTGAACCCGTGCGGGCGAGTCAGTGCCTCCCAAAGTGGATAGTATCTTAGCATGGAAAAAGAAAAATACCTCACCCACATGACTAGATGGTTTAATATTTTATTTTATGTGGTTGTGCAGGGGAGAGGAGTGGTATTTTTATGTTTTACCAGGAGATAGATAATGAAGGGGGAATTTATTGGTAGCAAGGATGTCTACTACTGAGAGGTATCTTTCGAGGTGGTTGTTCGGACCCCTCTCCTTTCTTCGGGTCTAGTTCTAATTCTCGAGGGCGAGAATCGTTTGAGAGGTATCTGATGTAATGGCCCGGACCCCCCTGACCATTACTTTACCAAAAACATGGCTCCACCATGATGGTGGCACTGTGACGGTCACACTGGTCATAGTGGCACTGTAAGGGTGACACTGTGACGGTCTCACCAGTCACGGTGGCACCATAAGGGTGACACCATGACGGTGGCACAATGTCCTCACCGAGCCTTTCATTCCTTCTTCCAGTACATGACTTTTCCGCTCCCGTAACGTATCTTTTGACGTAAATTAATTTTAATACCCTTTTTGAAGTCATTTAAAGCCCAGATTTGATTCCTAAGAATTCCGAGAAACATCCCTGATGGGGGATACTAAATAACTTCTTAATATCATCATGTGTAACTGCCCACCCACGTAGGAAACCGTGATCCGTTTTTCCAGTGTTCGAAATTCCTTATCCCGTAACTCTCTTTATATATCCCGCTAGAGTTATCCTTTTCTTCTCGGTTGAGTTTCTTTCTTCTTCACTGGAGCTCTTGGAGTCCTTCATCCCATGGCTTGTGGTGTGCCTCTGATGGAGCCTTCTACACGTCTTGGAGTCCACAGATTTCCTCCCCTGCAAGCCGCGCATCCCCTGTTCCTGGTGCATGGAGAAAAAACATCAATCTTTGATAAATCAAGTAGGGATTTTCTCCTTCGTCTCTCCTTTCGGTGTATCATATGGGGTGGGAATGTGTTTTCCTCTGTGGAAATTGATGAAACTGAACTTAACGAAGATAATGAACAGACTTTTAAAGAATGAAGGGGGGGGGGGGTGTGATTGATGTTCTGTTGTGCTCTTTATGTTGTCATGTGTTGTGAATTGTATGATCCTATGTTCACTAAAACTCATCGCTGTTGGTGGTCTTTCCCTATGCACTAATGAACCTCGATGCTCCTGGATGTCTAAATAACCATAACATATAATTGGTTAATTACTTATAATCGGTTAAATAAATTGAAAGCACCAGGATCAACCCTTTTCTGGGATAACCCCGGCTAAAGCACAGTGGAATTGAAACCATGGAGTGTTTTAAATCTTTTAAATCTAAAAATAACTGCATGGGACTGCCTTATGTTGGTGGTAGTGGTTTGGATGTTTCTTTCACAGGACGTTTTCTATAGTGATACGAGTGGGGATGAGATCCCCTGTTGTTGTACTTTGGGGCTGTGTGGTTACTCTACTTACATTACGAATTGGGGTGAAATCCTCTGTTGTTGAGAGACCATTGGCTCCTGTATTTTGGGGACATGGGGCTGTGTCTTGGGGTTTTCTTTGGTTCCAGTACTTTGAGGGATCTCACTTATCCCCTTGTTGTTGTGACTTGCAGGAGAACCAGGTGTGAATGCTTAAATTGTTGTTTGGCTGTTTCTTTCCTTTTTGGCTTCTGGTTATACCTGTTAGTCACCTGGTAGTGTAGAATTCACCTAAACGGGGTTACTTGAACATGAAAACAGGAACAATTTAAATGGGAATTAGTTTGGGAATGAGTTGTGACTTGGCCGCGTGTTTTGTGACTTCTTTTGTGAATAATTTGATATGAGGGTGTTTGCGCTTAGGTTTTAGAACCCCTAGGTTGGGATGAGTGTTTGTTACATATACATATATTTGTAGCTTTTATGTTTCTTATTCGCCCCCCCCCCCAAGTTGAGCACTTAGTGCCGAACACCCCATTTCATGGAGAGGGTGTTTTTCCCAACACTCCTCCGAGTGTCTGGTTATTAGCTCCTTTTATGCTCCCTTTCCCGAATATCCCAAGTCTCTTTGGGTAGGCTATGATGACCTGATGTCCATTATTATCTCAAGAATCTTTGAGCAGCATAGTTGTGGTGGTTGGCCTAGGTGTTTATGGGCAGGTTGTTTCCCAAGTATCTTCGGGATGAGGCCCAGGTGTCTTCGAGAGTGACGGTAGCTTTCTGGCCCAGGTGTCTTCGGGCGTGGCAGTGGTTATTCTGGACTAAGTGTTTGCGGGCATGGTTAAGCGAGGTGGTTGTGGCCTAGGTGTCTGCGGGCGGGGTTTGGCAGTGGGACTGTGGTGAGGTTATGGCCCAGGTGTGTGCAGGTGGGTGTGGTAGTGGGACTGCGGTGAGAATGGTGGGATTGATTCGATGCGTAGGATGTCTTCAATAACCAGTGGGAAAGCGGCTCGGGGTACCCAAATATAGATGTGCTATTACTATATGTTACTTGACTTGCGTTATTTGGGGAGCGTGCCTTAGTGAGGTTTGGTTGGATAGCTTTTCCTTGTTGGATGTTTGGCTATCTCTTTTTCCACGGGGAATGAGAATGTCTCCTCACTTGTGCAAGAGAGTCTTTGGTTTTCCCTAATGAGTGTACTTGTATGCTCACCCTACGTATGTAAAACTGTTTTTCGGTTTCCAGGAGGACTTCAGGGATCGTGAAAGACCATACAAGCACGAACCATGGGGAAGTTGCTGTTGTTGTTTTCCTTTTTATTGGTACTTTACCCTTGGAGTTCTTGAGGCTTGTATTATTTATTATTGAACATGCATATGGGAATGGGTTACTTTTGGATTTTACTTTACTTTCATCCTTGGTATTGTTGGGGTTTCTATCTTATCTCTCATTTCTATAAAAATAGAAAGGGTAATGCCTTCCATTTTGTGTGAGATTCTATACCCTTGGCACTGGTCGCCACTCTGGGACCTATTGAAGGTGGGTTTCAGGGGTCATTATCTCTCCTTCAACTTAAAGAAGGAAGGGCTTGGAAAATTGCTAACCCTTCCCTCCTTTTGGTGAAGGTGGGTCGTGACATTTTTTCCTTCTAGAAATTCCATATATTTTTAGAGATATTATATCAACTAATAATATAGTATTTAAAAAAACTCATTTATTTAATTTTTAAGTTATTTAGTATTTTGAAAGTGAGTTTATTGCATTTTAAGGATCCATTTATGAAATTGAATATAACTTGGTCGAATATAATGTTCTAGAAAGTTTATTCCATCATTACATCATGAATGATGCAATTTAAGATACACCGGTTATGCAAAAAACTGTATTGTTACTATTCAACCGAAAATTGAAGTATTTCAGAAAAATCCCAAAAATTCACCCTAACCATTTTTCGACGTGTAGAATCCAAAAATGAAGTCCATTTTTTAAAAATAATTTTCTAATTTTTATTATTTTAATATTTAATGAAAATCACAATTTATTATCAAAAACCAGTATTAAAACATTCATTTACTTATTCTAAAATATAGGCACATTATACTTGCACTTGAATATTGTTTATATATTATCATAGGTAAAGTTACTATTCCTTAGAGTATATCAATATTCATAAGGGTATGTTACTATTCATAAGGGTATGTTACTATTCACCAAAAATTATGTTTTTTTATTGAACTCCCAAAAACTTACTGATCCCAACCGTTTATGTCAGATTTTCATAATTCCAAATACAGAAGTGAAAAACTTATGTTTAAAGGTCACTTAGCACTTATTAGTTCATTATGTTGTGTTTTCATGTGATTTTGTGACATATTTATAAGAAAGGAATTTCCATTTGTAAAACATTGGGTTGTTACATTCTTCCCCCCTTATGAAATTTCACCCTCGAAATTTCGTTTTACATTATAAAACAAAAAAAGGTGGGGGTATTTTTCCTTCATTGCTTCCTCAAATTACCAGGTTGCCTCTTCTTACTTATGGTTTCACCGTGGTACCTTGACCAGATGAGTAATCTTGTTGCGTAGAACTTTTTCTCTATGATCCAAGATCTTCACTGGCTGCTGCTCATAGGAAAGATCATCCTACAACTGTACCACCCCTTAAGAGAGTCCATGTGAAGGGACCGGTATGTACTTCTTTAAGAGAGATATATGAAAGAAATCATTTACTTTCGACATGGTAGGTGGACGTGCCAGTCGATAGGCCACAACTCCAACTCGACCAAGGATCTCAAAGGGGCCGATGTACCAGATACTTAACTTCCCTTTCTATCCAAACCTCATGACCTTCTTCCATGAAGATATGCGTAAAAATACCATGTATCCAACTTTGAACTCAAGATCTCATCAACAGTTATCTTCATAAGTCTTCTATCAACTCTTGGATGACTTGATATGCTGTTGAATGGTTTTCACTTTCTCCAATATTTCTTCGACCATTTCAGGTCCTAGAAACTTACGCTCTCCGACTTCATGCCAACATGCCAGTGTTATGCACTTTTTCCCATAAAGGGATTTATATGGTTCCATTAAGATGCTCAAGTGGAAAGTGTTGTTATAGGAGAATTCAACCAGTGGAAGATGTTGGTCCCATCCTCCATTTAATTACATATAACATGCTCTTAACATGTCTTCTAGTGTCTGAATAGTTCGCTCAGATTTGCCATTATTTCGAGGATGATAGGCCGTACTTAAGTTATGTTCTGTGCTCATAGAATGCTGGAGACTTTTCCAGAACTTTGAGTTGAATCTCAGATCATGATCAGATAAAATAGATAGTGGTACTTCATGAAGCCTTAACACTTATTTGATGTAAATCCGTGCAAGTTGATCTAATGAGAAGTCCTCTTGAACCATGATAAAGTGACATATATTTAGTAGAATATCCACAACGACCAATATAATATCATTTCCTCTGGATGTACTTGGAAGTACAGCGGTAAAGTCCATGGTAATATTTTCCCACTTCCATACTAGTATGGGTAGCGGTTGGATCATCTCCTTCGACATTTTCCTCTCAGCCTTCACTTTTTGACATACCAGGCACTTTGATGTATATTCAACAATCTCCATTTTCATATTGTCTGATCAAAAATATTCCTGGAGATATCAATACATCTTTGAGCTCCCTGGGTGGATAGAGAAGGTCGAGCTATGTGAATCATTCAATAGCTTCTTCTTTATCTCTGGATCAGATGGTACACATAATCGTGTCCCAAATCTTACAACTTTATCCTCATCAATTTCGAAATCGGGGGATTTCCCATTTTTAACAGCTTCCACCATTTTTAGAAGTTCCACATCCCTTCAATGAGAATCCTTTATTTTCTCCAAGAGGTATGGTTGAGCAATCATTTGATAAAGGATTGATGATGTTCCTCCCTTAATGATTACCATGTCCATCCTTTTCAAATCTAATAATATCAGATTTTTTTCAATTCACATCATTGATAAAGATGCAAGATCTTTTTTACTAAGATCATCTGCCACCTTATTTACCTTATCAGGATGGTAGTGTATTGAGAATTCATAATTTTTGATGAGCTCTATCCATATTTTATAGCTCATATTAATCTCTTTCTTTGTGAATATATATTTTAGACTCTTGTGGTCAGTAAATATCTCACACTTATCCCCATAAAGATAATGCTACCAGATTTTCAATGCAAAGATCACCGCTTCCAACTCCAAATCATGAGTAGGATAAATTTTCTTGTGGATTTACAGTTTCCTTGAGGCATATGCTATCACTTTTTCATTTTTCATCAGTACACAACCTAATCCCTTATTAGAAGTATCACCGTACACCACAAAGCTTTCTCCACTTGAAGAGATTTTGAGTACTGGCGTAGTGATAAGCCTCTTTTTCAACTCCTTGAAATAATCTTCACACTTCTGTGTCTAGAAAAACTTTACTCCCTTCCGTGTCAGCTTGGTCATTGGGTTTGAAAGTTGTGAAAAGTTCTTCAAAAATCATCGATAATACCCAACTAGACCCAAAAATCTATGGATCTCCATTACAAATGTTGGTATGGGCTACTCTTCAATTGCCTTCATCTTTAAAGGGTCTATATATATCCGTTTTCTAGTGATAAAATTCCCCAAGAACGATATATACTTCATCCAGAACTCACATTTACTATAATTTGCATACAAATTCTCCCTTCTAAAAGTCATTAACACAATATTCAAATTCTCCTAATGTTTCTCCTTTCTCTTGGAGTATATCAGAATATCATAAATAAAGACTACCAGAAATTTGTCAAGGAAATCTCTAAAGACTCTATTCATTAAATCCATGAAAATTACTAGAGAATTTGTGAGTCTGAAGGGAATATTTATAAAATCATAGTGTCCATACCGTGTTTGAAAGGTAGTCTTGGGAATATCTTCCTTCCTCACCTTTAATTAGTGATATCCCGACCGAAGGTCCACCTTAGAGAAATAACTGGCCCCACAAAGCTGATTGAAAAATTCATATCTCCATGGTAGGGGATACTTTTTCTTTATTGTTATTTTGCTGAGCTCACAATAATCAATGCAAAAGCAAATGGACCCATCCTTCTTGTTGTTGAAGAGGAATGGCACACCCCACGATGAAGCACTCAGGCGTATAAAAACCTTCTCCATATTCTTCTGTAACTGCTTCTTCTGCTCTTCCAGCTCTATGGTGTCCATTCTGTAAGGTTTCTTTGAGAGAGGCATAGATCTAGGGATAAGTTCAATTGAGAACTCAACCTCTCGGTCCGGAGGAATACTATGCAACTCTTCAGGGAATACATCAGTGTAATCCCTCATAACGGGAATGTCTTCAAGTATGATTTGCTCATTTTTCTAAATCATTTAAGATAGATATGCTTACTCATAAGGCAACAATATCCACACTTGAGATGATGATTCTAAAAGAGATTCATCTTCCTCCTTAAACTTTTAAAGAATCAGTGGATGCTTTAGGATTGGAAGAGTGATCTCTCTTTCCCAACAGTTGATGTCGGCTTTGTATAAAGATAGGCAATCCATGCCCAAGATATCATCAAACTCCACTAAAGGAAGTATGATGATATTTTCTTGGAGGTTATATCTAAAAATGTTAACTAGGGAGGATTTATAAACCTTGGTCACAACAATTTTCCGATTCGCTGTTCTCATAGATATCTTTTCCTCCAAATTTTGAGGTGGTGTTTGAATAGTTCTACTAAACTTGCAAGATATGAATGAATGCGTAGAACCAAAATCAAATAGTACATTCTCTATTATTGAATGAATAACTAGCATACCTATCACCACATCATTTTCCGGCTCCACCTCAGCAGTAGTGATAGCATAAGACCATCCTTGTCTCCTTGGAGGATATTGTTGATTGCCCCCGACAACCCTCAACTTAGAGAAATTGTTCACATAATTCCTATGCTTCTTGCAGTTGTAACACTGCACTACAGGCTGAGTATTGACTTGAACCTTCCTTTATCCTTCCACATTGGTGGTATTATTCATATCTTGGCGGCAGTTCTTGGCCAGATGACCAAACTTCTCATATTTTAAGCAATTCTTGGTTCCCTTTAGACAGTTACCAATATGATTCTTCACACAACTTTTTCAAGTGGAAAAGTAAAGCTTTTTTCCATCATGGGATTTTTTTGATGAACCAACCATGTTTTTCTCCATTTTCTTCTTCTTTTCACTAGGCCCACGAGACCAATGAGACTATCCAATCTCAATTTAAACCTTGAGGGCACAACAAAAAATCTCCTCATAATTGTCAAGTCTCAAATTTCCAATGCTTTTCGTATACTCGGCTTTAGTCTACTAAAGAAACGATCCACCTTGAATTCGGTGTTCTTGAAAAATCCAAAGGTGTACCTTGCAATCCTTGTAAAGTTAGCTTCATACACCCCGATGGAATCATCTTCCTTATTCTTGAGTCCGAGGAACTCTCTTTCCATATTGAGATGGAGGGTTCGAGGAAAATATTTGTTGAAAAACATCCTCTTGAATTCCTCCCAATCCATGGAATAAATTTCCACTTGGGACTTTATATTCTTGATTAGTTTTTACCACTGGTCATCTTCCCTATCAAAATGATAGACCTCCAGTACAACTTTCTCTTCTTATGAGTATTGGAGGATGTAGAATATATTTTCAATGGATTTAATCCATTGTTCTGTGAGGAGGGGATGGAAAGATCCTCTAAATAGGGGAGCCATTTGATGCATGAATGATTCTATGACAAGTTGATATTTCCTTAGTGGGAGAGGTCATTCCGCATGATTCAAGTTATTATTCATAACTCGAGCCAACTGACCAAGTACTGTCATGAAGTTTTGAATACCCGATCCCGTCATATCTAGAATATCATTATGGAAATATTCACATTGAATATCACATTGGTTGTTGTAATGTGTTCTTATATTTACCACCATTAACTAAGAAAAAGAACGTATAATTAGAGGCCTTGAATACTTATCTATTGAGCATAAAAGAAAGGAAACTTTGAACATAAAAGGATAAACTTATAATGAAAAAGTATATCCTAACTTGTGATTCCTTAGGTTTAAATCTAGGTCATCCTCTATCTATTTCTTAACTTATATTCTTATGGTTTTTTTTGTACCTTAATAATGGTTTTTACTAATCTCATGAATCTACCAATGCATATCCCCCGGCAGTGTCGTAACCAATAGTGCAGTAAGGCCCATTGTTGTCCACCAGTTCCCGTTCGAGTCTAGCTCAAAGCGATGCTTTTGGGTTTTACCCCTAGATACATCAGTGCCATAGCTGCCTCTACCTGCTCATATCCAGATAGGGATGTATTTTCTTGATAAACCACTTACTCAATACTCACCAAAATTTAGGAATGTTTACTAATGCTTAGTCTCATCCCTAAAGTTCTCACTAAGGTTCTCTATTAATAATCTCCAAAAATAACTGGACCATCCTCTGATACTAACTATAGCAACCCAAGCCTTTTATATATATATAACATTACATGATTTTAAGAATAATTATACATTAGAGTATAATCCAAGGATCGTTAATTCTAGTGTCTTGGAAGACTAGGTACATAAAACATAAAACATGGGCCACAAAAACACTTCTTTATATAATCTCTATAAAGAGCTCCTAAATTTTTTGAGCCCTTACATCTACACAGGGTACCCTAAGGAAACACATGAACAAAGGTATGAGCTGAAAATCCCAGTAAGGGAATGAACATAAGGATACATCTTAATCACATGAGTTAGGAGGCATGACATAATGATATCCAAAGCATCGAACATATAAAATTGTATAATATAAGCATGGAATCATATAAACATGGAATCATATAGATGTGTCAGAATCCTAAAACATTTCTTTGGTATGGGTCAAGGATAACCGCCAATCTCATTTCCCATTTTAGTACGGTTCAAGGCTAACCTCAAATCCCATTTCACATTGCATATCATGAGACTTAAGCTTATTGAATGCATTGGAGCGCTATCTGAGCGCACCCATCTCAAAATTTTCAGGAATATTCTTAACACATAGATATTATTTCCACATATATAATCATACAAAATCTACCATACATAAACATAAGGGTACACATGGAAATAATTGGGTACCACAATCATGACGTAAATCATAACCAATGGGCGTATCACAAAAGTGTCCATGAAAGGAAAGGATTAGAACATACATGGAAGTTAATAGTGTAAATTAGGCATATAAAATGGTAAGTGGTGTAAAATATAAGTTACCACATATAAGAAATGTATTTTAGAAACATTAGAATTAAAATATTTTTGTGTCGTTTTAAGGAAAATACTATAGAGATTTTCAAATAGAAAAAAGGAATTTCTTTTATATAAAACCAGAATTTAACCAAGAAGGTTTTAATAATAAAAATACTGATTTTATAAAGACAATGGTGTCTTAAAACATAGGATAGATTGCATGTGAAATTTGGGTAAAAATTTGGGAAGTCCCCTTAAAACAGGTTTTCTTATCAGAAAGTTCTAGGGGGGAATATTTTCAAAACATGTATATCCCCGAAATAAAGTGATGAAAGTGTATTTATATAAGAATTTTTTTACAAATAACCATAATTTAGAAGATTCACATAAATAGATAAGATAACACCATTTTGAAAGAAAAATAAGGCAACCGAAAAGAACAAAGAAGGTTCGGGTAGAATTCGTTAAGGTTTTATCGGCATGGTGTTGGGTGTAACTAAGAGGGATTGAAGAGAGTGAAAAGGAATTTATCATCACTTATAAATAAATAGGGTCGTATAGGGTAGGTGCATAAACATACCCCATAATTTGGTATTACACACAAAAGGGCATAGCATAGAGGACAATCTTGATTAAGAGTGAAAAGGAGACGATCCCTAACCTTAAATCCGTTGGTGTTCTCCACTTGTTATTAAGGACCTGAATAAACAAATTAGGCTTATTAATTCATAATTACATAACATATTCTATATTTAGTTGATTTATTATTACCATTTTAGTTCATTCAAGTCCTTTTTGATTAGTTATAAGGTTCAATTTCATTGTTTGGGCTCGTTTGTTTACTTGGTTTTAAAAGATCGGTTCACTTATATTCAAGTTCAGATGAACATGAAATATGGAATTGGTTGTCCAAAAATAAAGTTATATTCTATTATTGAACATCCAGGAGATTACATGGTTTTAAATTTAATTTGGTTAATTATATTTATGTTGAACTATTATATAAAACCATAGTGACAACCGTGTTTGTTAATCGGTGGGTTTGATTACAAAGAACATGTTTTTTCTTTATAACTTAATACCATTTGTACAGAAAGATTATATAACTAAAAATAGGATATATTACACATATAATAATCTGGTTCAACCATAAAACAAATGTTTTGATGAACATAATTAAATATTATAATTGAAATTGATAAACTGTTGTCTTTGAATGTGTTAAATCAGCACATCTCAAATAGTGCTTTCATTTCTTTCAAATAAAAGGTGGGGAAATGAGAGAAGATAATGAAATATCCCATTAGCATGAAAACATTCCAGTACATGTATGTTATAGGATTCATCATAATATTATGGTGAAGGGAGGTGAGTAATGAAACAAAAAGAAAATAACTTAAAAGAAATGAAGGAATTAGAAAGAGGAATTTACCTCTTGAGACTTCCTTCTTTGAGAACCACTTAAGGGGAGAGGTTTTGGAATTTTGAAAAGTATTGGAGTTTTGGACGTGGGTAAGGGGTTCGGGAGGATTCTTGGTTAGATTTTAGACAAGTCTTGAATCTTGAGATGTGTGGTTTGGTAAGGGGAGGACGAGGGGTTAATTATACATGAGGAGGGAGGTGTTTTTAGAATAAAATATTAAATAAAATAATATATCAAATGTTAGACTTGTAATAGTACTTTTTGAAATAATAAATAATATATTAATATAATATAATTATTTTTAGACTTTAAATAATATTTATAATTCAAATTCATTAATTTATTAAAATGAAAGTGAAATAAAGAGAAAAAGATACTTTAAGGAATCACAGTTTGACTTTAGGCTTTGGGAGGTTCTTTTTAGTTTTGGAAATTGAGTTTATTGTATTTTAAGGATCAATTTATGAAATTAAATATAAATTGGACAAATATAAAGTTATAGAAAGTTTATGTCATAATTACATCATGAATGATGCAATTTATGATACACCGGTTATGTGAAAAAGTGTATTTTTACTATTCACCTGAAAATTGAAGTATTTCAGAAAAATCCCAAAAATTCACCATAACCATTTTTCAATGTGTAGAATCAGAAAATGTATTCCATATTTCAAAAATAATTTTCCAAATATCATTATTTTAATATTCAATTAAAATCATAATTTATTATCAAAAACCAGTTTTAAAACATTCGTTTACTTATTCTAAAATATAGGTACATCGTACTTCCACTTGAATATTAGTTATATATTATCATAGGTAAGGTTAATATTCATTATGGTATATCAATATTCATAAGGGTATGTTACTATTCATAATGTTATGTTACTATTAACCAAAAATTTAGTTTTTCTCATTAGACTCCAAACAACTTACTACTCACAACTGTGTGTGTCAGATTTTCGAAATTCTAAACACCGAAGTGAGAAACTTATGTTTAAAGGTAACTTAGCAATTATTAGTTCATTTTGTTGTGTTTTCATGTGATTTTATGACATATTTATAAGAAAGGAATTTCCATTTTTAAAACATTGGGTTTTTACAATTCTCTTGATTCCCTTATGATTCATGTCTTATGAACTACTAATATTTATACATGAATCTTGATTATGATATTTGATATAAAGGGTTTGATTGTTTAATGCTATGATCATGTTCTCATACCCTTATATTCTTGAATATGATTTCATATCTCCTTTTTTACCCTTACTGAGAATCTGATCTCAACCTTTCTTATGCTTCCTTTCCTCTAGTTATGAAGATATGTATTATGTATCATGGAGAACCTAGTGAGAGATAATATAACTCACTTATGTACTAGTGTTTATGATTCCATGTTTCCAATGGAACTAAACTAATATGGTATTTGAGTGTGTGTTTATGTAAGGTATTAAAAGTCCCACCAAAGTGATGAAATTTCTATGTATGAGAAGCATGGTTCTCTATATTTGGTCACAAGAGATTAGAATAATACCTCAATTTCCAATGAGTCTTCTATAATCATTACCATCAAATATTGGTGGCCTTGTAGGATTCAAATTGTCTATCGAACCAACATTCATTCCTGCCATACTTGAAAATAACTTGGAGACAAACTTGTTAATAACAAAAATTCGGAATTAAAAAGTTCGGAATAGGAAAAGTTCGGAATGGATAATCCGGAATGAAAAAGTTCGGAATTGAAAAGTGAGCAAGAAAAACTTGAACGTGAGTACAAGTATTTCAGTAACCTTTGCTCTGATACCAAATGTAAGAATGGTATAGAGTAAGAGGTTTCCAACCTTTGATACCAATTGTAGGATCGAAATATAATATGAGATGCTCAATATACAAGAGGGGGGGTGAATTGTATACTTTAAAAATTCCTTTGGAACCTTTAAAGTTAGTTATGAATAACTAGAGTTTCCTTAAGAAAAGGAAAGAACTAAGTTTAACAAAGTTAAACTAAATCCAAAGTCCTCAACATGACTACTTATTTTCTTAATTTATTTTATTTTCATTATTACTTTCCCTAAATATAATTTTATAATTTCTATATAATTATATAATTATTGTTTATACTGAATTTTATTTAGCTAAGGTAATTACTACTAACTACATTTTTTATTTTCTATTAATAAAAACAAAACAGCCATTCATGCGTTGTGCAAACTACCACCTCTACAAAGCGATGAATTAAATTTATCACCACCACCTTTATTAGAAACATATAAGGGTAAAATTGAAGGGTAAATGTGACATATTTAACTTAATTATGATTATTATGATGAAAATTATAATCCACCATCTTATTATTTGAGAAATGAAAATGCTAAATGTGTGTTGTACGGACTACCGCCTCCCCAAATGAACATATTTTGTTTTTCATCTAGTTTTTTATTATGCATTAAAATATATTTAAATATTACTAAACACCTTATAATTATATAAATAATATAATTATTCTTCTATAATAATTATGTAATTACAAAATAAACCACTTTAAAAATTACAATCATCCATTAATTATGTTATGTTCATTTTTAGGTTGGTCTAATAATCTACTTGAAAAATGCTACAAAATAATATCATTGATGACTATAATAATCAAATTAATGATAATATATGATAAAAATAAGTAAATAATTATTTTATTTTGTTTTAGGAATAGTAACACTAATATTAAACGCATCAATTAAGAAAACAATGTTCATTAGTTAAAATTCACCGAAACATGGTCATCCATGATTTTACATTTAAGTATCATAACCAGAAAACCCCTAGAATGGAATTATAAAATTATAAATAATTAAAAAGAATCAATTAAATTACCTTGTATTATATTGTAATAATTAACATTTTGAGAATAATTAATAACAACACCGCTATTATGAAACTAGTTCAAAAAGATCAAAATTACTAACACTCGATATTGAAAATAGATAATAACTAACTAATTCACATGAATATAATTATTATAAATGAAGTTTATAAAATTATATAGATATGAAAAAGGTTTTTAAATAATTTATTAAGATAGTTATTTTTATTATACATGACATTCATGTGCCTTAGTGAAAGTTATGAATTAAGGTAAGAGTTTCCTATCTCAAATTTTCACCCATTGAAAAATATTTCTTGTTAAACACAATTTTTTACTTGTGATGATGTACCTACTACCCATTTAATATTTTTTTTATCATAATCCTCTCATTATTCATGGTATTTAATGTTTATTTTGATATCATAACCTTCAAGGGGTCGTGAATCTAAATTTTTAATGTTACAAGGGGTTATTTATCTAAAAATTAATTTCCTGAGACCTGTTTGGTATTTTACACCATTAATTATTTTATATTTTTTATTCATTAACCTATTGATTTTATGTATGAAATATCTTCATTTTTTTTGATATTTTAATGTCTATTTCATGAATTTAGTTGTAATATCCTTTGATTCTTATGTTACCAATACCTTGAGGGTTTTTTTTCCAATGTCATTTTAAAATAGGGATTTATTTTTAAAGATAACCCATATGTTGAATTTTTATAGTTTACCCTATAATACCCTTTTAATTTTATTCTTCTATTTTCATTATTTTGGTTTTACTTTTTATTCTAACTATTTTATTTTCCCCTTGGATATTTATTTACCCATTATAAGAAAACCAACCCTCTCTTTTCACTTTGGTCAGAAAACTACCTTTTTTTATTGTTTATATTCATTATATAATTTTAAGAATATCCTTATATATGCCTTAATAATTTATCAAGGTAATTTTATAGTACCTTATCTTCTTCAAAAGTTTTAAATAATTTTTTAACATTTTCCCTATGGAATATTTTCATCAAAGTGTGAGAATTTCTCTTTCTAATATTTTCCACGTGAACACATATGTCCACTATATTTTTACTTTATATGAAACTTCCTCTCTAAAAATTCATGGTTTTTCAATGAAATTATTACTCTCCTAGTTTTATAAAATAAATATTTTCAATAGTTCAAGTATATTTCATATTTAGAAAATTATGAATCTAAAACTTTTAAAAAGAGTTTTTCATTTAAGTCATCACCCATTGATATATCATACTATTTATTAAGGAAATTATTAAAACAATACCATACAAATTATTTATCTATATGTGTTGTTTAATGTTATTTTCTATCAAATAAATTATCCATCACAATATTTTTCTTACCAAGTCATCCTCTAGTATAGTCGTGAATCTCATTTCAATGTTTTTTATCTGTTAAAACTCTATATTTCATTCCTTTGATTGAAGGGTGTTAACCTAGACTGCATATATTAACTAATTATAGAAATTACAGACTTAGATAAATAAAATTAATATATATTATTTTTTAGGGATTCTTACATTGAAAGAAGTTCCTTTTATTGACTGGGGAAATATTGACAATCCTTATACTAGTTATTTCAATCCCAATGTTTGCTGATTGTTAAGGAAAGTAGGTTATATATTGTATATTTTATTAATTACTTAATATTATGAATTAATTAGACTTAATTAGTGCTGTGTGTGGTCCTCAATATCCCCTAAATGTATCAATATGTCTTATAAGACAAACTTGTTTGGGTATTTTGGTGTATGTCTACCTAGAAAAAAATAATTCCCAAACACAGGGCCTTGATTATAGGATAATTGTAACATCCCAAGTAAGTAATTAATAATATATATTTTTATCTATGCCTATTAATGAATTAGATAGTGTTTTAGAGGCTTAAAATGAAAATAAATACAATCTTATGCATGGAATACACTAATATTCTTAAAAGATTGTTTTACTGCCTTTTGATGGAAAACCCTTTTTAAATGTATCTTTTGACAATTTTATAAGCTATGTTTGTCAAAATAAACTTATTATTTATGATTGGGACATCAAAATTTACTTTGTGTGAATTTTTGGTATTTTTCCGATAAAGTTCATTTTTTATTGAATAGTGAAAAATGTTATATTTTAATTAAAAACCTCTTTTTAATATAATTTATTTATATGATTAGATTATCTTTTGAATTGGGTTTTAAGTGAAATTAGAATATATTTTTACCATTTAATCCAATGGTGGTCATTAGGATTAATTTCACTTTGAAATTGGTCATAAACTAATGCCAAAAGTTTCATAGATATTGTTTAAAAAAAACCCGCTATTTGTCATGACAGCGGGAATTAGTTATTAAATTAATTAATGAAACTTAAATGTTTTGAATTTTGTAAAATGGAATTCATTTTTGAATTCGTAATATCAAATATAGCTTAGGGTGATGTTTTGGTATTTTTCTGAAAAACTTCAATTTTTGATGAATAGTGAAACCACAAAGTGGTACTTATAAAAACTGATTTTTAGTTTAAATGAAATTTTACCACTTCTGTGTTTTGAATTTCAAAAATCCGACATACATGGTTGTCATTAAGAAGTAAAATGTGGTTCAATGAGATTAAAATAATTTTTTGGTGAATAGTAACTTATTAAGTTTTTAATCGCGATTAGTGGTAATTAGTGTAGTTTAAGGTAAAAATAATGTTTTAATAATATGAGATGAGCTTGACACATGTCCTACCCTCATTGGATGTGTCATGGCCGACCAAGAAAATCCATGGGTCAACTTGGGGACCCCATGGAGCCACTTTGGTTGGGAAATGAAATAAATAACTTTTTATTTAATGTTAAAGTAAAAATGACACAAACATGAGATGTTTTACTAAAACAATTTTTACATGGGGTTATACAAGTCATATGTTTGATTATAAATAGTAATTGGAAAGCTAAAAATATTTCTTACATCATAGTAATTTTTTATAATTTTTATACATTAAAAAAATTAAATTATTTATGACATCATGATGATGCAGCGATGACCTCATTATTTAACGATTTAAATAAAATGGTAAGATAATGTAAAATCTAAGCCCTACACATGTCAAAAACCTATTGGATGAGTGGATTTCGAACCCTCATCACCTTATCCTCGAAATAAATCAATGTGGGACCTTTAAAATCCGAAAAATCTTTTGAAAATAAAGTAACATTTTGTAACTTTACAAGAGTGCCCCTCCTCTCCTCTTATAAAAGGCCCCCACCTCTACCTCCTTACCCACACTCCCAAAGCCTTTGGCTCGGCCAAAACCTGCCCATTTTGTCTCCCCAATTCCCTATCTTACTCCTTGAAGCCTCAATTTGGGCAGAAGTCTTCCCAAGGAAGCCTTTGAGCTCAAACCAAAGGGAGTTACCCGATTTTAAGGTAATGTCTTCAGTTGAGTCCTTTTGTTTTATTTTACTTCTCCAACCCCCTAAACTCTTTTTATTAATTTATTTTGTAAAAACTCCAGTATCTTAAATATACTAGGTTGTTGTTATAAGAATGATTAGAGCTACACTTACACACAGCTACATCTAATGGTTAAAGGACATACTGTTTCCGTGGATGGTGAATTTATGCCTCCCGAAACGATGATTGTTCAACATTCTTTTAACACCTTAAAAGGTAGCCATTAAGATTTCAGTATATTTATATATGATATATAATATGTTTATGTTTTCCTTAAGCTTCTGTATTTTTTATTTTGGGCATAACTTTATGGTTTCCAAAATGGGTAAACGCGGTATCTTCATTTAAGGAAGTGCGGACTACCGCCCCCTCAAAGTGATTTGACTCGTTAAATACCATATGTGGGACGTATAAAGGATGGAACTATGATATTATATATGATACTATACTGGAATTATAATATACCTTTATATCGTTATGATTCCATTCTATAAAATACGAAATAGAAATTAATGTAGCGTTCATGCGTACGTACGGCTTACCGTCTCCGTGGACGGTGCATTTCATTTCTTACCTCTAAATGATTATGTAATATTATAAATGCATGCATGTACTGGATATATATGAGATATATGATATATACATCATGAATACCATTCTGGATATAATGGATACATGAACAACTTGTAATTATAAAGGGTTTATTTTTGACTCAAGTACCAATGATCGTTAAAACGACCGTTATTAACTTAAATAATTACATAGTGTTCATGACATGGAAATAAGTGATATAAAAGGAATAATGAACTTGAAAAAGGTTCTGAAGCAAGTAGAAATTAACTCAAGTTTATTATTCAGGACATTAAAGAAAGATCGAGTCAAGTCGGACCCGAGGTATGGGACTTCGTCTCAATCTCCTTTCATTGAGGCATATTTTGTTTTATACACAACCTTCATTTATACGGTGTATAAACCCCTTTGAATTTTACATTTATTCAAAAGGAATATTTTTATACGAAGCGTTTATTAAACGACAAAAGGGAATGTTTTTGTTGTACGTATGTGGAGACAACAACTTCTCTGCCGCCGTGACCATTATCTGAGTTTCGGCTTCCTCTAAAAGCCATACCTTTTTTAAAGTAAAATAAATAACATGTTTTAATTTTCTTTTATTTTGGTATTGAAAATGGTTTTCATAATGTTTTTATATCAATGTGTTGTATTGATATCTTGTGATTGAAAGGTGGAAATGTTATGTTTCCTTTATGCATGTTTTATGTGATACGATTATGTTGACGTTCTTGGGAATTATTATGAAGACGGGTGGTTCCGTGATAAACTAAGTGCGGTTGAGCCCGATATAGTTCTCCAATGCATTGGGTAATGCGAAGGAGTGAAATGTTAAGGTTTCTCCGAAGAGATTTAGGGAATATACTGTGATGGGTATTCCAAACGTAACCAAGAGGGTTACTCCCTACGTAAGAATGTTATGAATGCCTCAAGTTACCTTTATGTCTTATGATTTCTATGATTTATTCATGATTTGATGAGGTATGTTAAAGTGATTATGTTTTATGGGTAAAGTATGATTTCATTCTTATGTATATATGAACTTATGTTTCCTTTCCATATTTTTATAACCCATACTGAGGTTTTTATGCTCATCCCAAGTTTTTTTTGAAATGTTTTTCATAGGTCAAGGGAAAGGTACATGATATGATGATAGTGTCAAGGAAGTGTCAAGAATTAATCCATGTCTTATTTTAAATATGTTTCCATTGATGGGAAAAATGAATACTATATTTATGTAACCACTTTGTTTATATGTGGAATGTAATGCAATTTTTATGTTCTAATTCTCTAAAACTCTAAACCTGAAAAGATCCTCAAGGTGTAATCTTGAAATAACTCAAGATTAAGTAAGGTTTAAGGCCGGGGCCTTATAGTTGGTATCAAAGGGAGGTTTAGATAACTTTAAGAGTTAGAATTCTATTAAATGATTATCCAAAAATATTTTTTTATGGTCAAATTGAAGTGATATAGTATTTGAAGATTACCATGTTGCTTCATCTAAGACATGTTTGGTCAGAATGGTTTTACGCAGAGGAAATAGGGCAGTAGTGCTAGGAAGGCATGCAGAAGGAAATAACCTTCCGAATCAGCATCCTGAGATGGTCGGAATTGGAACTGAACAGATTGTTGTAGTAATGGCGCAGTTGACTCAAGCGATAAATGGTGGTGGTATCCATGCACGAGATCAGCCAGATCAACCGCAGAGGAACATGTCAGTGGTGGAACATTTCATGAGGCAACATCCCCTATCATTCAGAGGATCATCTAACCCTGTGATATCTGAAGGGTGGATTAAATCACTGGAGAAGATTTTCGATGTCATGGGGTGTTCAGACAATCAAAAGGTTAGTCTTTCTATTTACCGTTTGGAGGGTGAAGCAGATCAGTGGTGGTCTATGGTTAAAAATATCAGGGACGCCGATGAGATTGATGCTCTTGACTGGGATGAATTCAAAGGTATGTTTCTTGAGAAGTATTTTCCTAAGGCTGTTCGACTTAGGATGGAAAAACAATTCTTGGAATTGAGGATAGAGGAAGACGCAGTGGCTAACTATGAAGAAAGGTTCACTCGATTGGCAAGGTATGCTCCAAATTTTATCCGATACCTTGATAGTAAAATCAATCGTTTTTACTTAGGATTAAAGCCAAAATATTGAAGGGAATTAGCTTCTCGCGAGTTTAAAAGTTATGAAAAGCTTGTTCGATGTGCTGAGAAGGTAGAAATGGAGTTTGCCGATGATCAAGTGTTCTATAACAACCAACAGAAGAAGAGACCGAGGTGGCAGGAGAAAGGTAAAAAATCTTCAAAAAAGTCTGATGGTAAGAAAACTAAGTTTCCAGTTTGTGATAAATGTGGCAAAAGGAATGCTGGGGAATGTCTTCTGAATTTTGAAAAGTGCTACCAATGTGGTAAGATGGGACATAAGGCTCGTGATTGCACTGAAAAAGATCAGGGTGATGGTAAGAACAAATTTGATTTATAGTTAGTGAAATGTTATATGTGCAATGAGATGTGTCACTATGCAAACGAGTGTCCGACAAAGAGCTTGAGTGATGGGAAGAAGTTAGACTACAAGCAGAAAGGGGTGGTGAAATCCTTTGAAACTACTTTAGCAGATGTCAGGCCATCAAATGAAGTTGTATCAGGTACTTTGTTTGTTTTTTCAGATTATGCCAGTGTGTTTTTTTATTCGGGGTCTACACATTCTTTCATCTCTGAAAACTTTTCTAGTAAAATGGGAATACCATCTCAAGAAATGACTCCTGAACTTTTGGTAAAAACACATGGGGGAAATGTTGAGGCAAAAAGAATTTGTAAGAATCTTCCTATCCTTATATGTGGAAAGAACCTACTTGCAAACCTTATTGTTCTACCTCTAGTAGAGTTTGATGTTATCCTAGGTATGGATTGACTCTCTATTTACCATGATAAGATTGACTGTAGAGCTAAAGAAGTTTCTTTTCAGAAAGACTTTCAGTTTGTGTACAAGAATGAACCCTTACTGTTGATAACTTATCAAGAGGCCAAGAAACATGTAAAAGATGGAAATGAATGTTACCTTGCACACATCATTGAAAATAAAGGAACTGTTCAGATTAATGATGTGCCAGTGGTAAATGAGTATCCTGATGTTTTTCTTGATGAGTTGCCTGGAATAATACCAGATCGGGAAGTTGAGTTTACCGTTGACTTAGTTCCTGATGCTAAGCCAATTTCAAAACCCCCTTATCGAATGGCTCAAATTGAACTTTTAGAGTTGAAGGAGAAATTGCAAGATTTATTAGAGAAAGGTTTCATTCGACCTAGAACATCACCATGGGGTGCTCCTGTTTTATTTTTTAAAAAGAAAGATGGTTCTATGAGACTTTGAATTGATTATAGAGCCTTGAATAACATCACTGTTAAGAACAAATATCCTTTGACTCATATCGATGATTTGTTTGATCAGCTCCAGGGAGCTCAATATTTTTCAAATATTGACTTGAGATCGGGGTACCATCAGCTTAAGGTAAAGGAAGCAGATGTTCCGAAGACCGCGTTCCGTACAAGATATGGCCATTATTAATTTGTAGTAATGCATTTTGGGCTAACCAATGCACCTTCTATATTCATGGACTTAATGAATAGAATTTTCCATGAGTTCTTGGATAAGTTTGTGGTGGTTTTCATTGATGATATTTTGGTGTTTTCTAAAAGTAAAGAGGAGCATTAAAGACATTTAAGGGTTATCTTGCAAACCTTAAAAGAAAATAAACTGTATGGAAAATTCAGCAAGTGTGAGTTTTGGTTGTAACAAATTTATTTCCTTGGTCACATTGTTTCTAAAGATGGGATAACTGTTGATCCTGCAAAAAAAAGTTGTGTAAGAATGGCCAAGACCCACAAATGTAACTGAGATTCGTAGATTCCTTGGTTTGGTAGGATATTACAGAAGGTTTGTTATAAATTTTTCACGGTTATCTAGTCCAATGAATAAGCTAATTCGGAAGGGTGTTAAGTTTATATGGACAAAAGAATGTGATGATTGTTTTTAGGAATTGAAAAGAAGATTAACGAATGCTCCAGTTTTGGCACTACCTTCCAGGAATGGTGAGTTTTTTATATACAGTGATGATTCATTGAAAGGACTTGGTTGCGTCCTAATGCAGAATGATCAGGTAATTGCTTATGCTTCATGACAGTTGAAAACTCATGTGGTAAATTACCCTACACATGATTTGGAATTAGCTGCTGTTGTTTTTGCTTTAAAAATTTGGAGGCATCATTTGTATGGAGTAAAGTGTGAAATATATACCGATCACAAAAGTTTAAAGTATATATTCCCTCAAAAAGAATTGAACATGAGACAAAGGAGATGTCTAGAATTAATAAAGGATTATGATTGTACAATTCATTACCATCCGGGAAAAGCAAATAAAGTGGCTGATGCTTTGAGTCGAAAAAGTAATGCTTCATTAGCAATGTTGCGTTTGGAACGCGATACTTTGGTTAAGGATTTGATGAACTTTGGCATAGAAGTTGTTGGTGTAGGATGTTCTTCTGTTTTGTTTCATGTATTAGTGAAATCTTCTCTATCAGACAGAATCAAGCAAGCACAGAAGCAAGACAATGAGTTTCAGAAAAAGGTAGAGCTGGTTCAGAAAGGTAAGTTGCCTAAATTCAACATTGATAGTGATTGTGTTTTGAGATTTGGGAAGAGATTGTGTGTGCCTTGTGATTCACAGTTGAAGAGAGATTTGGTATGTGAAGCTCATAGTTCTCCGTTTTTAGTTCATCCTGGCAGTACTAAGATGTACAAAGATCTTTGGGAGTATTACTGGTGGGATGGAATGAAAAGAGATATTGCTGATTTTACTGTGAAGTGTTTGACTTGTCAATAGGTTAAAGCAGAGCGACAGTTACTGAAAGGGATGCTTCAGCCTTTACCAGTGCCAGATTGGAAATGGGAGAATATATCCATGGATTTTGTTGTGGGATTACCAAAAACATCTCGAGGTAATAATGCAATCTGGGTTATTGTTGATCGCTTGACTAAATCTACTAATTTCCTTGCTGTACGAGATACTTTTTCCCTAGATCAACTTTCCCGTTTGTATCTTAATGAGATAGTCAGGTTACATGGAGTTACCCTCTCCATTGTATCTGATCGTGATCCCAGGTTCACTTCTAACTTTTGGAAAGGCCTTCAGAAGTCGTTGGGTACTGAATTAAATTTTTGTACAGCATTTCATCCTCAATCAGATGGGCAGTCAGAATGAACAATTCAGACCTTGGAGGATATGATACGAGATTGTTCGATGGATTATCATGGAAGTTAGGACCAACATCTTTCTTTGGTTGAATTTTCATATAATAATAGTTTTCATTCCAGTATACAGATGGCACCATTTCAGGCATTATACGGGAAGCGGTGTCGAACTCCAGCTTTCTAGGATGAGGTGGGTGAAAGGAAGTTGATGGGACCAGAATTGGTAGAAGAGATGGCAAAAAAAGTTCAGCTGATTTAGAAACACATGAGAACAACTCAGAGTAGGCAGAAGAGTTATGCAGACAACAGGTGGAATGATCTAACTTTTGAGGTAGGTGATCATGTTTTTCTCAAAGTATCACCATGGAAAAGTGTGATGCGATTTGGTAAGAAAGGAAAGCTGTGTTCAAGGTTCATTTGACCATATGAAATTCTGGAGAGAGTTGGATCCGTTGCTTACCGAGTGTCTTTACCTCCGAGTTTATCTCAGGTACACAATGTTTTTCATGTTTCGATGTTGAGAAAGTATATGCCAGATCCATCTCAGGTTTTGAGTCCAGAGGTAGTTCAGCTGGAAGAGAACCTATCTTATGAGGAACAACCGGTCCAGATTCTTGACCATAGGGAGCAAGTGTTATGGAATAAGGTGATTAATCAGGTAAAGGTTTTGTGGAAAAACCACATGATGGAAGAGGCAACATGGGAATCTGAAAATGTAATGAGGGATAAGTACCCCCATTTATTCGATAAGTAAATAAATTGCGGGGATGCAATTTTCTAAAGGGGGGAAGGATGTAACATCCCAAGTAAGTAATGAATAATAGATATTTTATATATGCCTATTAATGAAATAGATAGTGTTTTAGAGGCTTAAAATGAAAATAAATACAATCTTATGCATGGAATACACTAATATTCATAAAAGATTGTTTTACTGCCTTTTGATGGAAAACCATTTTTAAATGTATCTTTTGACACTTTTATAAGCTATGTTTGTCAAAATAAACTTATTATTTATGATTGGGACATCAAAATTTACTTTGTGTGAATTTTTGGTATTTTTCCGATAAAGTTCATTTTTTAATGAATAGTGAAAAATGTTGTATTTTAATTAAAAACCTCTTTTTAATCTAATTTATTTATATGATTATATTATATTTTGAATTGGGTTTGAAGTAAAATTAGAATATATTTTTACCATTTAATCCAATGGTGGTCATTAGGATTAATTTCACTTTGAAATTGGTCATAAACTAATGCCAAACTTTTCATAGATATTGTTTCAAAAAAACCCGCTATTTGTCATGACAGCGGGAATTAGTAATTAAATTAATTAATGCAACTTACATGTTTTGAATTTTGTAAAATGGAATTCATTTTTGAATTCTGAATATCAAATATATCTTAGGGTGAAGTTTTGGTATTTTTCTGAAAAACTTCAATTTTTGATGAATAGTGAAACCACTAAGTGGTACTTATAAAAACTGATTTTTTGTTTAAATGAAATTTTACCACTTATGTGTTTTGAATTTAAAAAATCCAACATACATGGTTGTAATTAAGAAGTAAAATGTGGTTCAATGAGATTAAAATAATTTTTTGGTGAATAGTAGCTTATTAAGTTTTTAATCGCGATTAGTGGTAATTAGTGTAGTTTAAGGTAAAAATAATGTTTTAATAATATGAGATGAGCTTGAAACATGTCCTACCATCATTGGATGTGTCATGGACGACCAAGAAAATCCATGGGTCAACTTGGGGACCCCATGGAGACACTTTGGTTGGGAAATGACATAAATAACTTTTTATTTAATGTTAAAGTAAAAATGACACAAACATGAGATGTTTTACTAAAACAATTTTTACATGGAGTTATACAAGTAATATTTTTGATTATAAATAGTCATTGGAAATATAAAAATATTTCTTACATCATAGTAATTTTTTTATAATTTTTAGACATTAAAAAAATTAAATTATTTATGACATCATGATGATGCAGCGATGACCTCATTATTTAACGATTTAAATAAAATGGTAAGATAATGTAAAATCTAAGCCCTACACATGTCAAAAACCTATTGGATGAGTGGATTTCGAACCCTCATCACCTTATCCTCGAAATAAATCAATGTGGGACCTTTAAAATCCGAAAAATCTTTTGAAAATAAAGTAACATTTTGTAACTTTACAAGAGTGCCCCTCCTCTCCTCTTATAAAAGGCCCCCACCTCTACCTCCTTACCCACACTCCCAAAGCCTTTGGCTCGGCCAAACCCTGCCAATTTTTTCTCTCAACTTCCTTATCTTACTCCTCGAAGCCTCACTTTGGGAAGAAGTCTTCCCAAAGAATCCTTTGAGCTCAAACCAAAGGAAGTTACCCGATTTTAAGGTAATGTCTTCAGTTGTGTCCTTTTGTTTTATTTTACTTCTCCAACCCCATAAACTCTTTTTATTAATTTATTTTGTAACAAATCCAGTATCTTAAATATACTAGGATGTTTTTATAAGAATGATTCTAGATACACTTACACACACCTACATCTAATGGTTAAAGGACATACTGTTTCTGTGGATGGTGAATTTATGCCTCCTGAAACAATGATTGTTCAACATTCTTTTAACACCTTCAAAGGTGGCCATTAAGATGTCACTATATTTATATATGATATATAATATGTTTATGTTTTCCTTAAGATTATGTATTTTTCATTTTGGGCATACCTTTATGGTTTCCATTATGGGTAAACGCAATATCTTCATTTAAGGAAGTGCGGACTACCGCCCCCTCAAAGTGATTTGATTCATTAAATACCATATGTGGGACGTATAAAGGATGGAACTATGATATTATATATGATATTATACTGGAATTATAATATACCTTTATATCATTATGATTCCATTCTGTAAAATATGAAATATAAATTAAAGTAGCGTTCATGCGTACGTACGGCTTACCGTCTCCATGAACGGTGCATTTCATTTCTTACCTCTAAATGATTATGTGATATTATAAATTCATGAATGTACTGGATATATATGACATATATGATATCTACATCATGAATACCATTATGGATATAATGGATACATGAACAACTTGTAATTATAAAGGGTTTATTTTTGACTCAAGTACCAATGATCGTTAAAACGACCGTTATTAACTTAAATAATTACATAGTGTTCATGAGATGGAAATAAGTGATATAAAAGGAATAATGAACTTGAAAAAGGTTATTAATCAAGTCAAAATTAACTCAAGTTTATTATTCAGGACATTAAAGAACGATCGAGTCAAGTCAGACCCGAGGTATGAGACTTCGTCTCAATCTCCTTTCATTGAGGCATATTTTGTTTTATACACAACCTTCTTTTATACGGTGTATAAACCCCTTTGAATTTTATGTTTATTCAAAATTTTTTTTTTATATGAAGCGTTTACTAAACAAAAAAAGGGAATTTTTTTGTCGTATGTATGCAGCGACAATGACTTCTCCGCCGCCATGACCATTATTTGTGTTTCGGCTTCTCTACAAGCCATACCTTTTTTAAAGAAAAATAAATACCATGTTTCACTTTTCTTTTATTTTGGTATTGAAAATGGTTTTCGTAATGTTTTTATATAAATGTGTTGTATTTATATCTTGTGATTGGAAGGTGGAAATGTTATTTTTCCTTTATGTATGTTTTATGTGATACGATTATGTTGAGGTTCTTGGGCATTATTATGAAGACGAGTGGTTCCGTGATAAACTAAGGGCGGGTGAGCCCGATATAGCTCTCCAATTCATTGGGTAACGCGAAGGAGTGAAAATTTAAGGTTTATCTGAAGAGATTTAGGGAATATACTGTGATGGGTATTCCAAACGTAACCAAGAGGGTTACTCCCTACGTAAGAATGTTATGAATGCCTCAAGTTACCTTTATGTCTTATGATTTCTATGGTTTATTCATGATTTGATGAGGTATGTTAAAGTGATTATGTTTTATGGGTAAAGTATGATTTCATTCTTATGTATATATGAACTTATGTTTCCTTTCCATATTTTTATAACCCATACTGAGCTTTTTATGCTCATCCCAAGTCTTTTTTGAAATGTTTTTCACAGGTCAAGGGAAAGGTACATGATATGATAATAGTGTCAAGGAAGTGTCAAGAATGAATCCATGTCTTATTTTAAATATGCTTCCATTGATGGGAAAAATGAATACTATCTTTATGTAACCACTTTGTTTATATGTGGAATTTAATGCAAGTTTTATGTTCTAATTTTCTAAAAATCTAAACCTGAAAAGATCCTCAAGGTATAATCTTGAAATAACTCAAGATTAAGTATAGTTTAAGGCCGGGGCCTTATAATCATGATATCTAAGATATTTATTTCTTATCTTATGTAATGTAATTAGTTCTAAAAAATTATTAATTTTATCTAAAAGGAACCAATTATTTATGTCCTTGTGATCTTTTAATTTCCATTATTATCCAAGGATATATTATAATTTCCATTTCATTATATTATGAAATTATTTTTGATTACATATTCTTTCCATATTATTTACACTAATATTTTTCATAATTATGATCTTCTATTATTATTTTTTTTACCCTTACTAGATTTTGAGCTCATCCCTTCATATGTTTCCATTTCCCCTAGTTATGAAGAAAAGTATTACACATGACATGTCTAACATGGCATCTCGTGTTAATAAATTATAGAAGATATTTAAGACATAGTATGGATTAATTAGTTTCTTATATTGTGAAAATGTTTTCCATTATTTGATAAAAATATTGGATTTATTAGTTTAGTATTTTTCCTAAATATCTAAATATTTAAACCCAATAGTTATTTTGAATGTATATAATGAATCATTTTATTTAAGTTATTTAATTATGGTATAATTTTTATTGGTAATATAAAAATTTTTATCAAAGAAATTATGTAAAGAATTTTACTTTGTAAATATATCCTGGAGTGCGAGTTTGGGGCACTACACTATATGTGCTCAAATTTTTGTAGAGATTGAATTTGTAAAACTATGCCTTAATTTCATTTACTTTTAAATATATGGCTAATATCATTTCAAGAAACTGTTTATTTTCAAATCATTTGTGATTTTTTTCTCCAATTAAAGTATTACGTTCTTTAATATATTCATTTATAATGGTTTTAACTTCCATATAAGTCACCCTTCCCTCTTCATGAAGAGTTTAGGTTTTAGTGGAAGAAGTGAAAGTTGATTATAGTGGGGGAATCGACAAGAAAATTGTGGCAAGATACAGTAATTATTGACTAATAGATGGAGAAAATCCCATCTAAACCGTAGTTTCTCATCCAATATTGATACTTATGTTCAAGAATTATCTCTTTTTTTTGTGTTACTTGATGTGTAATGGAGAAGCACCTGAACCTATGTGTATAGAGTTGGACAAGGGTTCTACTATGCAATCACAAATTGGACTCCCCAAGGATAAGGAACAAACTAATGTTCAAGATGAAATTTGGATAGTGAATCGAATCCACTTTCCTAAACCAATTTTTCATATTATATTAGACAAATTGGGGTGGGATATTTAACAAAATTTATCATTTTATGATTTATATAGTGTTAAAACAACTTTCTATTAAAGGAGGCGAGTATGCTTAAACTAATTTAGGGTAGAACCTTTAGGTTAGAGATATAACCTATGTAGGTGGAGGTAGTTCTAATCAGGAATAAGGAGGTAGAGGATGATGTCCATTCCTAAAAACCTCTAGAAGATGGTGGTTTTTTTCATGCACCAAAACAGGATTACCTACCAATGAATAACACCAATGAGAAGAAGTGAAAAAAAGAATATGAATAATACAAATTGCAATATTTTAATGGTAGAAGGAACAAGTGTAGTAGTTAAGGAGGGTATGAAGTATAGTTCTTGTTTATATGTTATTCTAACAAATAGGTACATAACCTTTTCAAAAAATATACTATTTAATTCACTCCTTAAAAGGTGTTTTAGGGAATTCTTGGGTTAGGAAGTGGTGTATAATATTTTTCTATGGTGCAATTTGGTTATGAAAGTGGCAAAAATACACTTATTATGTAGATAATAGAGCATATATTCCTAAAAAAAGGTGATCAATAGTGTTTTTAGTTCTATAAAAAAGTGGATAAATTATTTCAAAGGATCATTCAATAGAAACATCCTCCCAAATACGAATATATTGACTCAAACATTGAAATTTAGAATCAGAATTATGTGCTTGATAAGGTGAATAATCCATAGGATGCAGTACGAGAATGATTAACGATGATATCCAAAATTAAGAAACAAATAACAGAGTTTAATGAATTTTTTATTACTTTTTATTTAATTTATACTTGTTATATTACTTGAATATCGAGTGAGGAGTTAGAATTATACAAGGAAAAGGGAACCAATGTAATTCTTATGAAAGATTATTTGTCTTCTTAATTTTATTTCATATTTTTACTGCATCTTATACTAGTTTTTCCTTATCATTAAAGTGAATTTTAATAAAATAAAATTATTTGTGGTGGACAATTTTTTTAAAAAAATATCATTAATGTTCTCCATCTTGATCCAAATAAAAAATTTCAAATTATTCATGATCTCACTCTACTAAGATTAAATGGTTTTTTGATTCTTAAAACATATAATAATAAGGGGAATTAATAAATCTACCCAATATATATTGTCTTACCAAATAATAATCATCATTAATATCCATTCAACTACACTAATGATGAAGATATATTGATCGCTTCTCATATTTGAGTTTTCTAATATTTATAGTTGTTCTTCAACCACACCCGAATCAGAGGGAGTGTCCTTTTATAGAAAAACTCCACTCTGATCCATAATAAATGGTTCTCATTTCCTGAATGATCACATGAATCGAATTTATCAATGTAACAACCTATTATACATGAAAATTGGTAGTCTATACTCCACTATATTAACCTCCTTTGACATCTCTAGGGGACTACGTATGGAAGTTCCACCATCCTTTCCCCCTCAAACAATGATGTCCACCATTAATGAAATATCTATGTAAATTCCTAATCATTGACATCTACTTTAATGGTTTATGTTGGTTTTCTATTTAATAATACTGTGTACTTGATATTACACATTGAAATATCCTAATCATCTGCACCTAGTACACAACCTTATTCTTTAGAATCGACGCATCTTGTGAATCCTCAATTCATTGAACATTCCATCTCACTCTTATTTTTAGTAACAACATTTTTCATACATGAGTAACACATCGACATGTTCCTTGAATTCCATCCTTTATAAGTCATTAATTGTGTCAACTCTATGAAAATACCATCATTTGACACTCATATATAGTATTATCTTTGTAAAAAGACATATGTTCCCTAATTATATTAAATATTTAATCTAAAACCTCAGTTAGTACTACTTGAGATTATTAAACACATCACTCTTGACATTCCTGATCATCCACCCAACATAAAGGTTATACCCATAAGTGATTGATATGGTTCTACCCACCACAGAGATGCATGTATTGTTATGATACTCATACCAACAAAAAAATTATAATATCACCCAAATAACATTTATCATGAGGCCAACTCAACATATTTAATAAACCTATCCAGTATTCCTTACTCCAAGGTCTAAATATATCATATTAATCCATCCCAACATTTCTCAACATTCCAATCCATCGATCATAATGCTACTATCCATTACCACACCCAAGTCCCCATGGAAACATAATATAAAACCGACACATGAAATTCCATGAACAATAGTCAATAAAACATTTAAAAAACTTAATTCATATAAGTTTTTTATCATACCCAAAAACATTTGTGACTTCAAGTTATTTATACTCACATTTAAATTGATTGGATACTGCATACCTGAATTCATTGTTGTGACACATAAAATTTATTATGTTTTTAAAGTTGAATTATAATCTAGGAAGACCATAGGTCATATTTGAAGGAGATTTGATAGGTTTAGAGTAATTATTTTTAATAAAAAGTACTAAGGGGGGGGGTGTGGTGGTTTAGAAAACAGTTTTAAGAAACAAAATGACTTAATTAAAGAGATTAATAGTTGATAAAGAAAGGTGATGTTTCAGAATTATGAGAGAAGGAGGTCATTTCAAGTTCACTACACATCTTGGATAGTTCATTGATCTAAAATTTATATATGGTTTAATGTAATTATTTGGTTGAGGGTTTTCAAGATCTTGATTACACTCTTTCCTCTTAAAATGATGTACAAAGAAGAAATCCTTAACACAAAAATCTTGATGTAAAGGTTTGGACCCCAGGAATAGAACAAGGGATTCCAATGCATACTTAAATCTCATGATTAAGTGTTAGAAAAAAGTATTCTTGTGTTGTCCAGTAAGAACAACCCAATATCCATACTTGAAATCTCAACCCAATCAGTGTTGATATAAAAAGTTTTTCACTTAATTATAACAAAAGAAATTAATTTAGAGGATAAGAGCATAAATATTAAACATAAGTGAAATATTTAACACATAAATTGAAAAAAACTAGTAGAATAACAAGTGTTGGAACTCCCTCCCAAGTTTGTGTATCTCCCTCGAAATGACTCCACCATTTAGTTCATCATCGAGAGGAGGAGGAGGATCAAGTGGAACTTCTCCTTCATCCCTAATACCCATATGAAGATAGGGTCCTCAAACAATTCTTGGGTGAGGAGGGGAATACATTGGGTCTCCAAAATACGAGATCTTTTCTTACTGGATGAACTTACAAATGGGGTTCTCAAGGTTCCATTTTATAGGCAAAGTGGAAGGTGGTTTTGGGAACATAAATTTATTTAAACCACTTGACCCAAGGTTTTTTACATCAAGATAGTCTTATATTTCATTGGAGAAAACTAAAAATTTGTTTCCCCACATACTGAATATCTTATATGAAATTTTCGCAACATTTGGAGGCCGAACACTCAAGTTATGGAAAAAACACAGAACAACACTTTTGACATCATGAAAATTATGTGTCTTGGATAAATTAGTTAGGATGGGCCACTTAATGGAATAATTTGGATTTGGTGTCTTAAGAATAGTTTTATCCCACTTAATTTTGTATCCTCATACAAAATTTCAGTCCAATTAGACTCGCTAATTAGTATCAGTGTGCCATTGAGTCCACTGATACGATTGGATCCGGCACAGTTTGGCCCATTTTTCTTGAACTTTGTCATGGGCCCTATAAATCACCTCAAACTACAATGTAGTTATAAAAACAAGTAAAATTTTAATTTTTAAAATTTAGAAACATAAAATTATTGTATCAAACATGGAGTGAAATTTTTATTACTTTTATAATTTTCAATACTAAACTAGTTTAGAACAGTGATGTAAGGATGAAAATGTAATAGTGAATTGTGTGCAATCACACCACAACACCTAAACATTTTAACTCATGGGAAAAGTCACATTCCAAAAATTATGAATGGATATATTCTAAACTTCATGAAGATTTAACATTAAATGAAAATTTAATTCCTAATATAAATTTTATCAAAGAAATAATTAAATTGATGGGTTATTTTCAGTGATCATGGAAAAATATGTCCAAAAAATTGTTTTAGAATGAAATTACAAGAGATGCATGATTAAAATTGAATAAAATTATTAAAAATTTAATTATGTCACTAATCCTCATGTGTGTGTGTGAAAACAATTTTATGCTTTTATTTTCACTTTCTATTGAGTAAATATAAGTTATTTAATTTCTTTTGCTTACATGATATTTTCCACCAAACCATACCTACATCCTTTGTATTAAAATTTGAAGACACAATAACTTAATCATTCCCAAAATTAAAACCATAAGCGCATAACCTAGATATACCTATATGTTGTGCATTTCATCACCCCCCTCAACTTCTATTTTTTGTGTTTTTTTGGAATTTTTTTATAGAGGGAATGCAACAGTCAGACAATAGGTACACATGGATAGGTCAATCTGGTACAGTAATGAAATAGATCAGATAAATAATGAATGAATGGAAAAATAATTTTCCAAAGTAGAGAAAAAATAACCAAACTTATATTTACCTTCTAGTAAGTAATGAATTTTCACACTTCATGGTTGGGTGTAAAGATGTGTGGAAATATTAAGTGAAACTATTTTTCCTTAAACTATTCAATCAAAGGGTAACATTATTTTTAAAGGTTTCAAAATGATACAACCATTTATATCATTGGAAGACAAACAAATTTAAAGATACATTCTCACCATATAATTGATTTTTTTTTAAAATGAAAATTTCATCATATTTTTTGTTTTGGTTTTTTAAATTTTAAAACAACATGAAATTTTGAAATTACTCATAAATTTTCAATAAATTAAATGATTAATGGGGAATAAATTTAAATAATAAAGTGGACATAAAAAAACATTCTGGCACAAAAGTGGGGGAGGAAAATAAAAGGTATGTGAAAATACTATCTAGAAAGCTAAAAAGAGAAAGAGAAGAAAGATGATGAAAATTACTAACTGAGGAATGTACCCATAGCCCCACACCTAAAGTATGCAGTTTCCTAATTTTAATAAAATTGAATATGGGAAGGAAGGATCAAACCTTGTTGTTTTCATTCATGGATTACTTCTTTAATATGGATTTCCTCAAACAGGGACTTTGGTAGTGATTCAGGGAAGTGCTTAAGCCACTTCCCATTGACAGTAAAGGTTTGTTTGGTTTCTCCGTTTTGAACCTGAAAAAAAAATGAATGGATAAACATTAGTAATAGTATATTGGCCAAACTAGAGGTAATGAACCATACCTGGATTCAACTTCAACTTTTCATTGTAAAGGAGGACCTTCTTCCCAATGTGGAATTGATGATGAAGGATGAGACAGTCTTAGGAATCCTTGGTTATCTCCTTATAAATCATATATTTCTCATATGAATATCTACACATTTACTCCAAATCCTGAATCCACAATTTATTTTGAGTCCTACACAAAAAATATTACAATGTTTTTGTTTAATGACATAGTAGGCCCGATGCTCAATCTCAATTGGGAGGTGACAACTCGTTCAAAACCCAATATGATAGGGTGACATTCCAATGGGAGTTTTGAAAGAAGTACGGTAAGTATATAATGAATCATCAAGTCTAAGAATCCAATATTTTCTATTGGGTTGAATGTTTTTTAAAGAATCATTTTTACCTCTCTATTTGACACCTCAACTTGACCATTGGTCTGTGGGTGATATGCAGTAGACACTCGATGCGTGACCCCATCCTGACACAACAGATATTTCATTGTTTGGTTATAGAAATGATAACCCTATTCACTAATGATGAACCTAGGTAATCCAAACCTACACAAAATTTTTGTTCTAAAAAATTCCACAATAGTCTTGGAATCATCATCCATTATGGCATGTGATTCTACCCATTTTGACACAAAATAAACTACCAGAAGAAAGTACAAGTTCTCAAATGAATTAGGGAATGGCCCCATAAATTCAATACCCCAAACATAAAAATTTCATGGAATAGAAATGATTTCTTTGTAATTTCATTTCATTTAAATACATTCCCCATTCTTTGATACTGAGGACAAGATTTATAGAAATCACGGGAATCCTGAAATAACATTGGCCAAAAGAGAACAGAATAAAGAACCTTGTGAGCAGTACGTTGGGGGATAAAGTGTCCCCCCATAAGAAAGAGTGTCACCGAAAGGACTAACTGAAACTCGTTACCGAGAACACAACACCTGAGGACTTGATCACTATAAGTGTTCCAAAGTTAGTTTTCATCCCAAATATACCAATGAGAATCATGTTTTATATAGTCAACCTATTTTTTTTGAAGTTAGCAGGAATGCAAGATGATACCAAATAATTTACAATTTGAGCATACCATAGAATATCATCTTTCACTCGGTACAATTCCTCATTATAAAACAAGTCATTTATAGGTATACATGGGTATGATTCAATTTCTGTGGATGGGAGGATTATACTAATATGGTAAGCCACCACATTATCTACTCCCTTTTTATCTATAATGTCTAGATTAAATTTCTAAAGGTGTAGAATCTAGAAAATGAGAGATGGTTTAGATTCTAGTTTCTTAAGAAGATACCATAGGGTTGCATGGTTTGATAACATAATGAATTTGGATCTTAAAAGGTATAAACTAAATTTATCCAAGGAAAACACAATGGAAAGAAATTATTTTTCTATTGTGGTGTAGTTTTCTTGGGTAGGGTGCAAAGTACGTGATGTATGGACAATGACATGTGGACCTCAATCAATCCTTTATGATAAGACTTCCCCAACTATATATTTAGAGGAATCACACATGAGATCAAAATATAAATCCCACTGAGGTGGTTTGATTACCAAGGGTGATGTGAGACTCCATTTCCATTTATTAAAATAATCCTCACATTCTTTATTATAGAAATATTCTTTTTTAGAGGAATCGAGAGAGGGGGAGTGAAAACCTACTAAAGTCACGTATGAAACACTGGTAAAATACAGTATGACCAAGGAAAGACCGCACATATCACACATTTTTGGAGAATGATAGGGAATAAATGAAATCTACATTTGATTTATTAACTTGGAAACCATCCCTAGAAATGAAATGTGCCAATACTATACATTATCACACCATGAAATGGAATTTATCATAATTTAATACAAGATTCATTTTAATACAAAAATAATGGACATAACCCAAACTACTCAAACAATCATCAAAGTAGGATCCATACACGGTGAAATCATCCATGAATACTTCCATGAAATTATCCAGGTAATATGAAAAAATACTAACCATGCATCATTGGAAAGTACCTGAAGCATTGCACAGACCAAATGGAATCCTTCTATATAAAAATGTTCCAAAGGGGAAAGTTAAGGTTGAATTTTTATGATCCTTGGGGGAAATATGAATTCTAAAATATCCAGAATACCCATAAAGAAAAGAGTAATGGGAATTCACTGCTATCCTCTCTAGCATTTGGCCAATGAATGATAATGGGAAATGGTTCTTCCTAGTGTGTTGGTTTAGTCGACGATAGTCTATAGAGACACACCAACTATTCTGCACATGATTTGGAACCAATTCATTATTTTCATTTTCAATTACAGAAAGTCCAGTTTTTTTAGGAACTACTGGGACTAGATTGACCCATTAGCTATGAGATATGTGATAAATTATTCTAGAAACCCTTTATTTTGTTACCTTTTTTTGACAGCATTAATGAGGTTTTGGTTTAGTAGTCATTTTGCCTGCCACATTGGTTTAGCCTCATCATTTAACAATATATGATGTGTAAAAATTTATGGGATAATTCTAGGAATGTTAGAAAGTGTCCATCACATATCTTGTTTATACTCTCTCAAAAGTTCAAGTAGTTTCAATTCATACTCTGGAGGGAGTGAACTAGCAATGGTGACAGGTATCTTGTTTCCATTCTAAATATAAGAATATTTTAAATCTTGAGGCAATTTTTTTATTTCCAAATCTGGTGGATTTTGGATTGATGGGAGTGAATGTGATATTTGGAGGTCAATTATCCCATTTAACTTCTCAATGGTAACTTCCTCAGATGAGGAGTGATATTTTACAAGCTTATTAGTATCATTAATGTTCATGGGATCCTTAGTGTTCAATAAATTATCAATTAACAAACATACATGGCATTTTTATAGACCAATACAACCTTTACTTCATGATTCATTGCCTAACATTTCATTTAATGATAAAAACTCATAAAGGGAATCAAGATAATGAAAAGAATATTTTTCATGGTAAGGGAGTATATCTATAGTGTTAACAGTGAGAGAGGAATTCTATTCTGATGGCTACTTTATGGCATCAAGGATATTGAAGTGGAAAATGTCAACACCAAACTCTGTAGATAATGTAACATTGTGAAAATTAATTATGGTTTTGAAAGTTTTCAAGAAAGGTATGCCCAATATAATTAAGGCACGTCCATTCATCTAATCACATTCCATTTTTAGTATATAAAAATCAATATGAAAAATTTAATTTTTCACCCTCATAAGAATATACTGTAACAAACTAGAAGGGTGTGATGTACTATGATTTTATAATTGAAAAAAAATTTCAACTGGGCTTCAATTCCCTGATCTACAATGAAGAATAAACAGAGTGAGGCATCACATTTATAAAAGAATCCAAATCAAGCATAACATTGGTAAAGGAATACTCCCCTATGGAGCAGATAATTGATAATTTTCCTAGATCATCGAATTTGGTTGGATGTTATGGCTCTATAAATTATCATATGTTCCTCCATAGTCTCATTTTCTCATCATCTCTAAGTTTCCTTCGGTGTTTAAACATCTCCTTCAGAAATATGGTGTATCTTGGAATTTTATTAACAACATCAATCAAGGGGATATTAACCTACACATTTTTGAAAGTTTCCAAGAATTATTTTTCAAGTTTATTCTATTTTGGTTTCTTAGGTTGGGTGGAACTTTGGGTAAATGGTAGAGGAATGGTTGGTCTAGGTAACTCATCAAAAGATACACTATTTCCTTTGTATGCTATTCTCTCATGAAAAGGTTTTTCAACATCTAGACTAATTTAAATGGTTGGGATGGTGTTTTACTTTGAAGGGGATGACTCTAAAAGAATGTTAATTTGTATTTTAAGTTGAGTTACACTCCTAAGGGTGATGGAACTAACATATATTTTATCCCTAGGGTTGACTAGTGGTTGAGAGGGTAGTTTACCAATACCATGGGTTTGGATTTCCCCCACCGAGTTGGCTAGTTGAAATAATTGGGTTTTTAGGTATGGTATCGAAGCTTGGGTGGTTTTTTTATAATTGGATATTTTTGGTAGAATTTTTTTCATCATATATTCTAAGTCAGCATTAGGTTTTTGAGGGGGTTGTTGGAAAGGCCTTTGGGGATGTTGATGATTTCTATGTGGTGGAGGATGACTACTCTGCCCTGGTTGGTTCCATGGTTGTTGAGGTTGGTTTGAATGAACCCTTGCCTATAGGATCAGGTTTTTTCCACCTAGGGTTGGATGGATAGTACGGTTCTTGCCTAATTGGTTGGTTATAGGGGCATCCTAGAAATATGGACTCACAACTATTAAAAGTTTCTCTCAATTTATAGAATTGGTCAGAATATTGGGTGTCATTAGAACAAATAACACAATGAATGGGAGGAAGAGATTGGGATTTCCCTTGGGAAAGGGGAAGTTGTCAAAGAAGGGTAATTATCTCTTCAAACTTTGTCTCCAACTTCTTCTCAAATTCTATTTATTGCACCTCATAGACACCTAGAATGGGTACACTGGACCTTGAACTGAATTGTTAAGTGTTTTTCACCTTGTTCTCAATTAGGGTCCTTGCAGTAATTGGGTTTTTTATCAGCTAGTGCACCACCTGTAGCAGCATCAGTCATATTTTAGTCAATAGAAATTAAACCTTCACTAAAATAAGGTATTAAAAGTTGATCACTGATTTGGTGGTGTGAGAAACTTGAACAAAGTCTTTTAAATATTTCCCGGTATTCTTGAAATGTTTCCAATTATTATTTCTTTATACAAAATATTTTTTTGTTTATAGTTGTAGTTCTAGAGGATGGGAAATATTTTTCAAGAAAAATGAATTTAATGTCTTCCTACCCTCTAATTGGTGAATTAACATTGTAAAGCCAGTCTTTTGTAGTATATTCTAATGAAAAAGGGAATTCCTTAATCTTTACTTGTTCTTCATATACATTAGTATGTTTTAAGGTTGAAAATATAGTGTGAAATTATTTTAAATGTTTATGTGGGTCTTTTACAATGAATCTATGGAATCTTGGTAATAAATTAATTAAACCATATTTATGTTGAAAATTTGGTGCCCCACCTTGCATTTGAATATATGTGGGCTGGATATCAAAATTAGGTGAGGTTAGTTCTTATATTATTCTATTATTTTCAGAAATGTTATAAAATGTTATTCAGTTTTTATGTTGATTCTAGAAGAATAATAAGGATCAATAAGAATTTAAATATGTGATGTTTCATCCTTAAAAGTGTTTTCTTGTTTGTCACAGTGTTACTGACATATGATCCTCTATGGTTCAGGTTCACGAGGTGGTAAATCTTTCAGAGTAGAACACATTATGAATAGAACCTACAACATATTAATATTTTATAAATCAACTAAAGAATGAAGGAAGGAAAGAATAAAATAAATAGTTACAAAATTAACAATATTTAAAAAATGAAAACTAAAAACAAAAGAGCTCTGTAATAATGAAACCAAAACTCGGACAAGTTTTTATGAAACATGAAATCAATTATGTTTTTAATATTGATTTATAGTCTAGGGAAGTACCTAGGTCATCTCTCAAGTAGAATTAATAGGTTTATAGTATGAATTTTTAATAAAAATTACTAAGAGGGGGGGGGGGGGGTTAGGAAACAATTTTAAGAAAAAAAAAATTTAATTTAAGAGTTTAACAGTTGATAAAGAAAGGAAATGTTTTAGAATTATGAGATAAGGGATTAATTTAAAGATCAACACACATCTTGTATAGTTAATTGTACTTAAAATTTTATATGGTTTAATGTAATTATTTGGTTGATGGTTGTCAAGATCTTGATTCCCCTCTTGCCTCTTAAAATGATTCACAGAGAAGAAAATATTAACAGAAAAATCATGATTTCAAGGTTTAGACCTTGACCATAGGAAAAGGAATACTAAATAATACATAAATATCAAGATTTTGTGTGAGAAAAAAGGATTATTGTGTTGTCCAATCATAATAACTGAATATCCCCACTTGAAATCACAAACCAATCGGTGTTGAGATAAAAAGTGTTTCACTTAATTATAATAAAATAAATGAATTCTTATGAGAATAACATTAATATTAAACATAATTTCTATATTTAAAACATAAATTACACAAAACAAAGTAGAATAAAATGTTCTGGAACTCTCTCCCATGTTGTGTAGCTCCCTTGAAATGATCGTCCACCATTTAGCTCGACATAGAGTGGAGGGGGAGGATTAGGTGGAACTTAACCTTCATCCTTGATCCCCTTATGAAGTTAGGGGAATCTATAAATTCTTGGATGAGTAAATTACTCATTTGGGTCTAAAAAATACTAGATCTTTTTCTCCTGTCCTAACATACAAATGGGGTGTACAAGGTTCCATTTTATTGGAAAAGTGAAAGGTAGTTTGGGCACACCAATTTCTTAAAACCACTTGGACCATAGTATTTGACATACATAAAATATTATATTTATTTAGAGAAAACTAAAAATTATTTTACCATCTCTTTAATATCTCAAAAAAATGGAATCATTTTGTGGCCGAAAACTCTAGTTATGTCCGAAACACAGAACACCACTTTCGACTTCATGTAGATTCGGTGTCTTGGAGAGCTCAGTTTAGAAGGGGAACTTAATGAATGAATTGAGATTTTGTATCTTCATAAGAGTTGTATACCACTGAATTTTGAATCCCAATACAAAAGTTTAGCTCAATTGGATGCACATATTAGTATCAGTTTGCAGTTGAGTCCACTAGTGTGCTTGGATCCTACGCAGTTTCGCCCCTTTTTCTTGAACTTCGTCATGGGCCATCCAAATCACCTCAACATACAATGTAATTATAAAAAAAGTAACATTTACCTTTTTAACTTTTATAAATAAAAAAATTTAATCAACCATTAAGTGATTATTTTTATTTTTATAATTTTTAATACAATACTAGTTTATCAGAGTGGTGTAAGGGTGAAAATGTAACAGTGAATCACGTGTGATCAATTCCTTCATATAATATGTGTTGTAAATACTTTATGTATGTGAAATTAAACCATAATAAAAAAAATTATATACCATTACCTTCTAGGTTCATAGTTCTATACTTTTCATATATCTCAAAATAATATATTAATCCACCAATTACTAACCCTCGAATATATCTGCATCATTTTTACTAGAAATTCCATAAATGTCTATATCCTAATAATATTAATTAAAAAAAATTCCATTCATTAAATTCAATGGGTTTTATGGGATATATTTATGTCCATATTCTATATAAGGGGAAAAAAATCCCATTTTAAGAATTACATGGAGTGGAATCAATAATTTGAAATATTAAAACCATAAAACAAGAAGACCATACTGTTCTAGGAAAACAAGTTGGTTCTTACCTCTACAGGTATCCACCATCTACTAGAATCACTGAATGATTTTGTATGAACTCTTATAAGTAATTATTTTCTCACACATACACCTTGAATAAAAATATAAACAATAAAATTAAATGGAGATTAATCTAATAGATAATTAAATTCTTATGTTGAAAATAATGTCTGAGAAAATCCATTTAACAGGACTCTTTCATTAAATGAAGGAGATTCTTGGATTTATAACTTTTCATTTATAATGAAATGACCAAAATATATTACTTTCACCTCATTTATTAATAATATTTTTAAACCAACTAAACAATAAATTTTTTACCTGCACATAATTATATAATGTGTCAAAAAGGCAAAATAAATATGATTAATATCATGAGAGATTTGTCTGAATGATTTTGTTTATCATTTATCACATGCATGTAGATGGGGAACTAATAAATTTAGGTTGAAAATGACCAAATTATGGTGACTTAAACCACATCATATTCAATGATTTAGTGCACCATACTCAATAATATCTCACTTGAATTAAATCCCTAGATACCTTATACAAAACTTCACAACTCTATGAGAATACATCTAAGCTCCTTGAGATATTATTTTCATTATCTCTCCTATATTTTGGGAAAACAATTTAAATAAAAATATTCCCTTATTCCACATGATTATTATGACAACCCTGCTTTTATTACAAACTTGAACATGATTTATTACATAAAACTTCACTTGATACAAAAAAGAAGATCGAGAGGTTTAATGTATTTGGGGCTTAGGACCATTACATAAAAACTTAAAATATTAAATACAACATCTTTATTGAAAACTTCATTTACATGACCACTACATTCCCACGTACTTAGCATTTCATGGGATAACCTGAGGACTTGCATAAGAAAATGGTGAGCTATAAAGCCTAGTAAGGGAGTACACATGGAATAACATGAAGAGTACAATACATGTTAGACAATAGGAATATTAATAGAGAATATAAGAAACATGAACATAAAGGCATGATAAACCATGATAATCATAACATGGAAATGTGGAAACAACACTTAACATGGAATTAGCATGAGCTAAGGCTCATTGCACATGGAGCATGAGTAAATCCTCATTGCACATAAAGCATGAGTAAACACTCGTTGCACTTGAATTATCATGAGTCAACACTCATTGCACATGACTTATCATGATACTATACTTTACCCAATGCATTGGAGCGCTATAAGGGCGCACCCTTCTTAAACATTTCATTTCATCCATAAGTGTGACACATGGATCATAAAACATGGATTCATAAAACATAATCATTTATTCCACGATAAATGAATGTGGAATTAATACATGAAACTTTATAATCAATAATTAAATGTGCATAAAGGTGAATACCCTTGATGGAGAAATGGGCATGGTATTCACTGCACAATGACATTGACTTAGAAAATCGGTGCGATTTTAGCAGCGTAACTGCGTGACATAAGAATTCATAAAAAATGTTGATGAGAGAGAAAGGGGTTCCTCATCATATTTACATGTAATGGGAAGTAAGGAGGTCATATAGATACATGTACCAACAATTTTAATGGAATTTAGATTCATGATACAAAATTATTTGCTTGAATGTAAAAGAAGAGAGAGAAGTTCCTTTCGGAATTTTGGCATAGTAACAGGTGTACATGGGAGGAATTTAATGAGAGAGAAAGGGGTCTCCCATCATTCAAACAATAAGAGGGCAGTATGGGTGAGGTGAGAAACCATACCCCAACATTCATAATTGAAATTAAAAGGGCAAAACAACTTAAATAAAATTGACAAAAATGAGAAAGGAAGAAAAAACCCTTACTTGGAAGTGTGCTACCAATGGATAGAGAGAGGCTTATGAGAGGATTATTGGGAGATTGAGGCACCTTGGGAGGATTATAGAGAGAGTAGGGCGGAGTTAGGACGAACTACAAGGGATTTTAGTGTGGAGGAAGTGGGAGCTTGGGTGGGTTTATATAGGAAAGGTGAGGGAATTCTTTATTATTTAGGTTTGGGTCCCCTTACATTAAATTAATCCAAAACACAAACAATCCCATGGTTTTTGCCCATGGTTTTTGGAAAAGGGAAGATGACAACAATATTTTATATGGCCCAAGTCCGAAATTCTTAAAATAATAAGGTTGCTTATGTGGAGGTGAGTCACACTCCTATGGAAATTAATTTTAAAAGGTAAAGTGTTGAATATGTCTTGAGGGGTCCATTAATGCTTTGAAAAGTAAGTCAAACAAACCCAAAATCACATTATTTTAATGATAAAACATATATTGGCCGAACATAAGGATTATGGTATTTGATTACATCACCATTGGGTCATTATGATGTCATAAAACACATTATATATTTAAACGGTATTTAATTTTTACCCAAAAATTTTATTGTCTCAGAAAATTATGAAAAATTCCCCGTTGGATAATTTCAACGTCCTGATTCCATAGATGACATTTATTTTATCTAAAAAAATTCTAAATATATTAATTTTCACTTTTAAAATAAAAACCAACATTTATCAAAAATTCACGGGTTTTGACAGAAATGGATTTCAAACCTTAATATAAAATTTTAATTACATTCATAAAATTATAAGATAATTTATATTTAATAAAAATTAATTTAATAATAATAATATTATTTTATTAAAATATTATTTAATTCAAAAATACCTTAATTTAATAAAATATATTTCTTAATTAAATAATAACTAAAAACACCATTTATACTTTAAAAACTATTTACAATGTATCAAGAATGACTAGAAATTATATTCATTATTATATAAAAAAATAATGTACATGAACATAGTACTACTAATTTGTTACATAAACCCTTAAAACAGGCGCATAAGACCTAAGGGTAAGGTGTGCGATGGTGACAGACTCTTGGGGTGGCTCGGATAACATCGCTCGAGTTGGTAATCTCTATCAACTTCCACTTTTCCCGAAGACAGTCCCGCTCGAGCTTGACATGGTGAAGCTCAGCTTGGGCTTGGTCAAGGGAGAATCCCAAGGATGCCACCTCTTTTCTGAGCTCTGACAAATGGGCTTCGTATGGGGCAAATCTACTGGATGAGGTCATCGCTTCTTTTGTATGAGTAAATTGGATTTGTTAAAGTCCTATATTTATACTAATCATGTGATCACTGTTCAACGAATATATTAGAAACAGTCAAAATTCTTAACATAAAACCAATGAAGTTGAAATTTTACATAAACATAAAGAGACATTTAACTGGATCAAGAGTGATTTTCCATTAATGAAACTTTTGGTCGTTACAACATTCCCCCATTATGAAATTTCGCCGTCGAAATTTTTCCTTTTCCCACACTAAAACAGATGTGGGTAACTCAGCTTCATCTTTTCCTCCGATTCCCAAGTCTCTTCTTCAAACTTGTGGTTTATCCCCATTACCTTGACGAGGGTCATTGTCTTGTTTCGTAGAACTTTTTCTCTACGATATAAGATCTTCACTGGTTTCTCCTCATAAGAAAGATCATCTTCCAATTGTACCACCTCAGAAGAGAGTACATGTGAAGGGTCCAGTATGTACTTCTTTAAGAGGGATACATGAAAGACATCATGTACTTTGGCCATAGTAGGTGGAAGTTATAGTCGATAGGCCACAGCCCCAACACGATCAAGAACCTCGAAGGGGCCGATATACCTTGGAATTAACTTCCCTTTCTTTCCAAACCTCATGACCTTTTTCCACGGAGATATGCGTAGAAACACCGTGTCTCCAACTTTAAACTCAAGGTATCATTGACGATTATCTCCATAACTCTTCTGTCGACTTTGGGCTTCTTTGATATGCTACAGAATGGTTTTCACCTTCTACACCATTTCCTCGACCATTTCTAGTCCAACCAGCTTACGTTCACCGACCTCATCCCAACATGCCGGTGTTCTACACCTTTTCCCATACATGGATTCATATGGTTCCATTTGGATGCTCGATTGGAAACTGTTATTATAAGAGAACTCAACCAGAGGAAGATGTTGATCCCATCCTCCTTTAAAGTCCATTGAGAACGCTCTCAACATATCCTCAAGTGTTTGGATAGTCCGCTCGGATTAGCCATCATTTTGAGTATGATAGGCCGTACTGAAGTTCAGTTCAATATTCAGAGCATGTTGAAGACTCTTCCAAAACATAGAGGTGAATCTTGGATCTCGGTCAGACACAATAGATAGTGGTACTCCATGCAACCTTACCACTTCCCTAATATATATCCGTGCCAGTTGATCCAATGAGAAATCCTCCCGAATAACAATGAAGTGTGCAGTCTTTGTTAGACGATCCACAACAACCCAGATTGCATTGTTTCCTTTGGATGTCCTTGGAAGTCTGGTGATAAAGTCCTTGGTGATGTTCTCCCATTTCGATTCTGGTAAGGGAAATGGTTGCATCATCCCCTTAGACTTCCACCTATTTACCTTTACTTGCTGACACACCAGGCACTTTGATGTATATTCAGTGATCTCCTTCTTCATATTATCCCACCAAAATTTTTCTTGGAGATATCGATACATCTTTGTGATCCCTGGGTGAATAGAGAAATTTGAACTATGTGCATCATCTAAAAGTTCCTTCTTCAGCTCCGGGCTTGATGGAACACATAGTCTTTTCCCAAACCTCACAATTCATTATTCATTAACATTAAACTCTGAGGATTTCCCTTTTTTGATAGCTTCCACTTTTTCCTGAATTCCCACATCATCCTTTTGAGCATCCTTTATCCTTTCCAAAAGAGATGGTTGAGCAATCATTTGTGAAAGGATTGATGATGTTCCCTTCTTTATGATTCCCACATCCATCTTCATCAAGTCTAAGAAGATTTGATCCTTCTCAATTGTCATCATTGATAGAATTGCTGGGTCCTTTCTACTTAGGGCATCTTCCACCTTGTTCGCTTTCCTAGGGTGGTAATGTATTGAACAGTCATAATCCTTGATGAGATATATCCATATTCTCTTGCGCATATTAAGATCTTTCTGTGTGAATATATATTTAAGACTCTTATGGTCAGTATATATCTCAAATTTATCTCCATAGAGATAATGCCGCCAGATTTTCATGGAAAAGATCACAGCCGCCAACTCCAGATCATGCGTTGGATAGTTGTGCTCATGGATTTTCAACTGCCTTGAGGCATAGGATACCACTTTATCATTTTGCATCAGCACACAGCCTAAGCCCTTCTTTGAAGCATCACTGAATACCCCAAAAATTTCTCCACTTGTGGGTAAAGTGAGCATGGGTGCAGTGATAAGACTCCTTTTCAACTCCTTGAAGCTTTCTTCACATTCATCACTCCTAGCAAACTTTACTCCCTTTTCGAGTTAGCTTGGTAAGAGGGTTGGAAAATAGTGAGAAATTTCTCACAAATCGTCGATAATATCCAGCTAACCCCAAGAAGCTACGGATATTCGTTACCGATGTTGGCCTCGTCCATCCCTCAATTGCATCTGTTTTGGAGGGGTCCACAGATATCCCATTGCTTGTGATGATATGGCCCAAGAATGAGACCTCCTTCAACCAGAACTCACACTTGATGTACTTTGCATAGTGATTCTCCTTATGCAAAGTCTCTAGTACAGTTTTTAAATGCTCCTCATGATCCTCCTTGGTTTTGGAGTATATTAGAATATCATCTATAAAGACTACCACAAATTTGTCAAGGTAATCTCTAAAGACTCTATTCATCAAGTACATAAATATTTCTGGAGCATTGGTGAGTCTGAAAGGCATTACTATGAATTCATAGTGCCCGTATCTTGTACGAATAGCAGTCTTGGGGAAATCTTCCTTCTTCACCCTTACATGATAATATCCCGACCCCAAGTCTACAATGGAGAAGTATTGTGCTCCAGACAACTGATCAAACAAGTCATCTATTATTGGGAGAGGATACTTTTTCTTTATCAGGATTTTTTTAAGTACATGATAATCGATGCAAAGCCGCATTGACCCATCCTTCTTCTTGACGAGAGGACAGGTGCACCCCATGGTGAAACACTTGGGCGTATAAACCCTTTATCCAGATTCTCCTGTAGTTGTTTTTTCAGATCTTCAAGCTCCACAATATCCATTCAATATGGTGTCTTGGATATTGGTAGCGCCCCAGGTATAAGTTCAATTGAGAACTCAACATAACTTCTTGGAGGAGGACCATGCAGTTCCTTGGGAAACACTTCAGCGAATTCCCTCACAATAGGAATTTCCTCAAGGATGGTTTCTTCCTTGGACTCAATCATCTGAGCCAGATATGCGTGCTCATAAGGAATTAATATCCATGCTTGAGATGATAGAGCTAAAGGAGATTCATCTTCCTCCTGACACTTGTAAAGAATCGGGGGTCGATTCTCCATATGGAGTGTGATTTCCCTCTCCCGACAATTTATGTTGGATCTATATAAGGAAAGCCAATCCATGCCAAGAATTGCATCAAATTCCACCAGAGGGAGTATGACAAGGTTCTACGGGAAATTCAATCCACCTATTATAATAGGGGAGGACTTATAATCATGGGATGCAATGATTGCCCCATTTTCCTTACTCACCGACATCTTTACTTCCATGATTTGTGGTGGTGCTGGTATAGTTCTACTAAAATTTATATATATAAAAGAATGCGTAGAACCTGAATAAAAAATTACGTTCGCTATTCTTGAATGAATAACTAGCGTACTTGTCACCACTTAATTGTCGGGGTTCACCTCGACAGAAGTGATGGAAAAATCTCTTCTTTGCTGTCTCGGAGGTTGTTGGTTGCCTCCGATAACCCTTGGATTAGGGCACTGATTTGAAAAATGACCCGGTTATTTGGATTTGTAGCATTGAGCAACGCGTTGAGGTTTGAATGGGGCGTTCCCCTCCTCTGTCGCAGCCGTAGGTCCTTCTTGCCGACATTTAACAGCTAGGTGCCCTTCTCCTCCACACCTGAAGCATTTTCTCGTCCCCTTAAGGAAATTTCCAGGGTGCTTCTTTCCGCACTTTTGGCAAGTGGGGTGCTGGATCTTCTTAGCACCGTTGGATTTATCCATCGGACCACCAGCATTGAAGTCCACCTTACGCTTCTTGTCCCCATGATACCCCTGTGATTTCCCGATCTCCATTTCGACCTTGAGGGCACATCGGACAATTTCCTCATAGCTATCGAAGTCACGGATCTCTAATGCTTTCCGCAAGCTAGGCTTCAGCCAACCAAAGAAGCGGTCAACCTTGCATTCGGGGGTAACGAAAAATCCGGAAGCGTATCGTGAAAGCCTTGTGAAGTTTTACTTGTACGCTCCAACAAATTCTTCATCTTTTTGTTTGAGGGAAAGGAAGTCCCTTTCCATCTTAAGCCGGAGGGTGTGCGGAAAATATTTATCAAAAAAATCTTCCAGGAATCCTTCCATTCCAAAGCCTCGATCTCCTCCTCAGGCTTCGTATTTTTGATCAACGTCCACCATTGATCAACTTCACCCTCCATATGGTAAGCAGCCAGGAGAACCTTCTCTTGTTCAGAACATTGGAGGATGGAGAAGATCTTTTCAATGGAGTTGATCCATTGTTCAGCGATCATGGGATCTGATGATCCACTAAAAGTAGGAGGCCTTTGTCTCATGAAGCTCTCGATAGTGACTTTTTATTTCTTAGGGGGGGTTGAACGTTCCTCTTGACCCGTGTTTCTATTAAAAACTTGAGTTAGCTGAGAGAGAATCATGACAAAGTTCGCGATTCCCACTCCCATTGGATTTCGCATCTCAATAGTACAATCATCAAACTGATCTTCACAACAGTTGTGAGCTCAAGTCCTCCTATTACCGGCCATTGGCTGGAATAAAAGGAAAGTTAGGGGTAACACATAAAGTGTAATCCAAAGACAAAAGTTTATGACTCATAAATAAACTTTTATTTCCTTAACTCATGATTCTATAGGCTTCAATCTAGGCTTTTCATGATCTACTTTCTAACATATATTCTTAGGGTAATTTTTCCCTTAATAAGGGTTCATACTAAGATTTTGAATTTATCAAAACATATCCCCTGGGAGTGTCGTAACTAAGAGTGAAGCATGGCCCATTGTCGTGCACCAGTTCCCGTTCGAGTCTAGCTCAAAGCGGTGTTTTCTGGTTTTACCCCTAGGATACGTCTGTGCCAGAGTCGCCTCTACCTGCTCGTTTCCAGATAGGGATGTATTTGTTTTATAAACCACTTAATTAGTATTTACCAAAACTTAGGGATGTTTTTATTGTACTTAGTCTTGTATCTAAGGCTTTACTAGGGTTTCCTAATCCCAAAAATAACTAAACCTATCCTCTGATACCAACTATGACAACCTTGCCTTTATTACAAACTTAAACATGATTTATTACATAAAACTTCACTTGTTACAACAAAGAAGATCGAGAGGTTTAGTGTCTTTGGGGCTTAGGAACATTACATAAAAACTTAAAACCTGAAATACAATATCTTTATTGAAAACTTCCTTTACATGACCACTACATTCCCTCGTACTTAGCATTGCATGGGATAACCTGAGGATATGCATAAGAAAAGGGTGAGCTATAAAGCCCAGTAAGGGAGTACACATGGAATAACATGAGGAGTAAAATACATGTTAGAAAATAGGCATATCAATAGATCATATAAGAAACATGAACATAAAGGCATGATAAATCATGATAATCATAACATGGAAATGTGGCAACAACACTTAACATGGAATTAGCATGAGCCAAGGCTCATTGCACATGGAGCATGAGTAAATCCTCATTGCACATAAAGCACGAGTAATCCCTCATTGCACATGAATTAGAATGAGTCAACACTCATTGCACATGCCGTATCATGATACTATACTTTACCCAATGCATTGGAGCTCTATAAGGGCGCACCCTTCTTAAACATTTCATTTCATGTATAAGTGTTCCACATGGATCATAAAACATGGATTCATAAAACATAATCATTTATTCCACGATAAAGGAATGTGGAATTCATACATGAAACTTTATAATCAATAAGTAAATGTGAATAAATGTGAATACCCTTGATCGAGAAATGAGCATGGTATTCACTACACAATGACATTGGCGTAGAAAATCGGTGTGATTTCGGCAGCGTAACGGTGTGACATAAGAATTCATAAAAAAGGTTGATGAGAGACAAAGGGGTTCCTCATCATATATACATGTAATGGACACTAAGGAGGTCACATAGATACATGTCCCAACAATTTTAATGGGATTTAGATTCATGATACAAAATTATTTGCTTGAATGTAAAAGAAGAGAGAGAAGTTCCTTTCGGAATTTCGGCATAGTAACATGTGTACATGGGAGGAATTTAATGAGAGAGAAAGGGTATCCCATCATTCAAACAATAAGAGGGCAGTATGGGGGAGGCGAAAAACCATACCCCAACATTCATAATTGAAATTAAAATGGAAAAACAACTTAAATAAAATTGACAAAAATGAGAAAGGAAGAAAAAACCCTTACTTGGAAGTGTGCTTCCAAAGGCTAGAGATAGGCTTTTGAGAGGATTCTTGGGAGCTTGGGGAACCTTGGGAGGATTCTATATAGATTAGGGCAGAGGTTGGAATAACTACAAGGTATTTTAGTGAGGATGAAGTGGGATCTTTTGTGGGTTTATATAGGAAAGGTGATGGAATTCTTTATTATTTAGGTTTGGGTCCCCTTACAGTAAATTAATCCAAACCACAAACCATACCATGGTTTTTGCACATGGTTTTTGGAAAAGGGAAGAGGAAAACAATATTTTATAAGTTCCAAGTCCGAAATTCTTGAAATAATAAGGTTGCTTATGTGGAGGTGAGTCACACACCCATGAAAATTAATTTAAAAAGGCAAAGTGTTGAATATGTCTTGAGGGGTCTATTAATGTTTTGAAAAGTAAGTCAAACAAACCCAAAATCACATTATTTTAATGATAAAACATATATTGGACGAACATAAGGATTATGGTATTTTATTACATCACCATTGGGTTATTATGATGTCATAAAACACATTATATATTTAAACGGTATTTAATTTTTATCCAAAAATTTGACTATCTCAGAAAATTATGAAAAATTCACCTTTGGATAATTTCGACGTCCTGATTCCATAAATGAAATTTATTTTATCTATTTGTTTTTTCTAAATATGTTAATTTTCACTTTTAAAATAAAAACCAACATTTATAAAAAATTCACGGGTTTTGACAGAAATGGCTTTCAAACCTTAATATAAAATTTTAATTGCATTCATAAAATTATAAGATCATTTATATTTAATAAAAATTATTTTAATAATAATAATATTATTTTATTAAAATATTATTTAATTTAAAATTCCTTAATTTAATAAAATATATTTCTTAATTAAATAATAACTAAAAACACCATTTGTACTTTAAAAACTATTTACAATGTATAAAAAATGACTAGAAATTATATTCATTATTATATACAAAAATAATGTACATGAACATAGTACTACTTATTTGTTACATAAACCCTTAAAACAGCCGCATAATACCTAAGGGTATTTCACCCATGTATTCCATCAAGAATTACATTCCCAACCACACATTTATAATATTTAAAGTTAGGATATTAATTATGATAGGTACCATTTCATCAATATAAAATATCAAAAATTCCACAACACTATTATTAACTTACTTTTACACATAAAAATCATCCAAAATCTTTATGAAACAATTTTTTTTATTTTCTGTTAAATTGGAAGCTCCCATTTTGAGAAGATTACTTTATTACATAAATTGATAATTGAAACTTGAAAACTATTTTTAGATTCATTTGTTACTTCAAAAACTCCAGTATATGTTATATACACATCCATAACTAAATTCCCACTAAGGGAAGTGGCTTTGACATCTATTTGATAAATATCATAATAATAATGATAAGCTATATCATGAAACATTAGAATGGTCTTTTCCATCACTACTAGAGAAATTATATCTTAATCAAAAAAAATTTCTTGTAACTTTTAGCTTATAGAGGATCATTAGAGGCTAAAAATGTACCATATTTATAAGTTTTTTTTGAAGAAACCCCAATTTTACCATATTAGTATTTCACCTTCAGGTGTTTCCACTATGTTCCAAACATGTTTAGTGTCTATGGATTACATCTAAAATCGCATGGACTCTACACATTTTTTATAATTGTAACTATCAATGGACTCTTTATTGGTAGTAAATTCATTATTTATGAACTTTACATCATTTTTATTTTCTACTAGAAATCCATATCTCTTTGGCTACAAAATTATCCTACCAGAACTTCAAGGTTAATGTGTAAGCTGTGACGGTTCTTCTTCCACAACCCTTTATGTAATCATCCCACATTTCATTCAAGAACAATTTATATTTGTTAGTTTTGAACTTCTACACATGTATACAACCTCCCACTGAATCCTAAAACAATATGTTACATCTCAAGGAAAAAACTATGATGGGCCAAAACACTTTGTGTTATGTAAGATTATAAAAGCAATATCCCATAGTATCTTTGTTATAGCCAATAAAGAATAATTTCTATGAGTAAAGAAAAATCTAATTTTAATCCAAACATCATATCTAAGATTCAAAAGCACAAACACTCATACATGAAAAGTTGGGATGCTTCCTATACTGTATCTCGTATGGCGTCTTTATGAGTGCCTTGTATTGAAAAAGGTTTAGTAAAAAAGTTACTATATCAATTACATATACCTAGAATGATATATAAAATTTATACTAACTCATTATTTATCAAACCATGTATGAAACGGTATGACCCATCCTCCCAGTGTAACCATTCCACTATGGTTTTCTAGGATGATTTATCCATAACAGAAATTCCACATTATCTCAGATGATAAGTGAATTCCTGGATTAAGTATTCACCACTATAGTCTAATCAAATAATATTAATACGTTTTCTTAGTTGATTTTTTACCTAATTTCTGAACTCTTTAAAAATTTCTAAGGTTTCAAACTGATGTCTTATACTAGACAAATATCCATACCAATTTAAATCATCCGTAAAGGTTATGAGGTACCTTCACCTACCACCTTATTGAGTACTCATTGGTCTACATACATCACTATGTACAAGATCCAATAGTCCACTGGATCTCTAAAATTTTATATTAAAAGGTTCTTTGATCATTATTCCTTGTAAATAATTTTAAAAATTATCAGATTATTCAAAGTTTAATGAGTCTAAAAATCCATCTCCATGGAGTAATTAGTTACATTTCTCATTTATATATCTAAGGGGATAATTCCAAAGGTAAGTGGTGTTAGAATGTAACACCCTGATATTTTATGATAAGTATGTTGTTTTATGTATTATGTTATACTCAAAGGAATCTTTCATTGCACACAACACTAGCTTAGCTTGCGTTACACGCAATTGTGACCTTCCTCGATAGCGTGTGTAGTACGCAATATTGAGTTTCACTAAACAATGATATATTATTATAATATTATGAACTAGCCGTTATGAATAGTATTAAATTAATTTTAAATTTTATAACATTATAAATCATCTTACACATTTTCTAGAATGAGTTATGAAAACGAAATCAGTTTTTCGGATAAAAGAAGTATTTTTCAAAAAATATTGTTTTACCGCCTTTTGATGGCACACACATTTTAAATCTAGTTTTTGACATGTTTATAAGTTCAATTTGACAAAACAAAATTCATATTTGGAATCAGGATATAAAAATTTACATGGGATAAATTTTTCATATTATTCTGGTAACTTTAATATTTTGATGAATAGTAAAAACGCGCTATATTTTAATTAAAAACAACTTTTTTCATCACAATAATTTATATTGCTACATTATATTTTTAATTGGTTTTCAAGTGTAATTATAATATATTTTTACCATTTAATCCAATTTTGGTCATTGTAATTAATTTCACTTTGAAATTGGATATAAACAAGTGATGATCTTTTGATAGTTATTGTTTCTTAAAAACACGCTATTTGTTTTGATAACGAGAATTACTTTTAAAATTAATTAATTACACTAATATGTTTTGAATTTGAAAAAATAGACATCATTTTTGAATTCGGAATATCAAATATAGCTTAGGCTGAATTTTTGGTATTTTTCTGAAAAACTTCAATTTTTGATGAATAGTGAAAACACTGAGTTTTTGGTTAAAACCGAATTTTTATTTAAATAATAATTTATTTGATTTAAATTTATTTTAGGTCAAAATAGATACATAATAATTATATAAGTTCAATTAAATTCATTGGAATCATTTTATAATAATTTTAGATTTATAAAAAATTGTATTGAACTTTTCACCGTCTTTTACCCACCTCCTAGGAGCTTTTGCAATTGTTCATAAAACTTAATTTTACCGCTTCTGTGAGTTGAATTTAGAAAATAAAAGAAACACGGTTAATATCAAGGAGTAAAATTTGGTTCAATTAGATAAAAATAATTTTTGGTGAATAGTAACTTTTTACTTTTATTTACCATGGTTAATAGTGAATAGAGTAATTCAAGGTTAAAAGAAAATTATAATAATTAAAAATTACCTTAACACTTGTCCAAAACTTATTGTATGAGTAATGGCCGAACATGGGAATTCTTGGGTCGATTTTGGGACCCCATGGACCCACTTATGAAAGAAAATGACACATTAGATTAATTAATTTAATGTAAAGACAAAAAATCCTTTAGTAATTAATTTTTATAAGGGGCTATATAAATTATCTTTTTGACCATAAATATTAATTTGAAAGATAAAAATATTTCCTACATGTTGGTATTTGTTTTATAATTTTTAGACATCAAATAAATTAAATTATTTATGACACAATAATGATGCAGTATTTACCTCATTAATAAATGATTTAAATAAATAAGATTATAATGATTAAAATATTTACCAAAACATTTCCAATTATGACTGGATGATTTTATTTCGACCATGATTCATCTTATCTTCATCTATAATGATTTTTGGACCTTTTGAAACCGAAGATAAGTTTATAATAAAATAACATTTTCACACTTTCCAAAGGTGCCCCTCTCTTCCCTTAAAAAAGGGCACCTCCTCCCTCTCCTCCTCAAACCACTTTGAGCCTTCAAGCTCTACCAACCCATTCCCATTTCACTTCCCACTTCCTTATAAACCTACTATAGGTACTGGTATTCTCAAAAGACCAACTCTAGTGCCCTAAGAGAATGTTCAAAGGAGGCACTTTGAAGAAGAGGTAATACCTTCTACCGTTTTCTTCAAGTTCCATTCTTATTATACTCCCTATTATTTTGTTGTTTCATAATGAGGTAATAAAATCAGTATCCATCATATACTGATATGTTATTATAAATATGAAACAACCCTATTTCACCTCTTATCCATCCTACGGTAAACAAAATCACCGTGTGTGCGTACGTACGAAATACTGTCTCCACGCCGTGGTGTAATATGTTTTCCACCACCACCTTACTTGGATGGGTATAATGGTGTAAATAAATAACTATATATGATTATTGTAAAGTTGTATTGATTCTTAAATATTATACATACACTTCAATACAATTCCACGATCATGGGAACGATATCATCGCTCATGCCTATGTACGACCTACCATCTCTATGATGTGATGCGGCTCGTTCTATATGATCTTCATTAAATAATGATTATATAAACGAAATGAATGAATTAATATGATATATATTACACTAATACCATTTTATAAATGGTTTATCTATATCCTATAGAAAGGAATAAAAATTTATTCGACAAAACACGCATAAGAACATAAAGCAATAAACACCCGAATAACAAGTAGCAATGAAATATTACAACTAAGAAGATACAAATATGACCATATATGATATCATAAAAATGAATATGATTATGTAATAAGTCAATTAACATTATTTAAACCATATTAAAGGAGGTTCGTATTCATACGAAGCATATCAGACCTAAGGTAATGGAAAATATCACAATCTCATTTTTATCCGAGATTGTTTGTACTTTGGTATTTACTGGTGTGTATTTTATCATCCACATCCTTGTTTCCTCAATATGTAATATTATTTACATCCTCCTACAATTGTTTAAATCCAATTTTACCCTTCATTGAGTTTTTTGTAAAAGATATGAAAGTAATCTTTTGTCGTTTTTCGTACGAGGTACTTTTTGTCTTTTCCGGACAAAGTACGAGAAAAATGTTTTTTTAACTTATACGGCATGAATGGATTTTTATAAAATTATTTCCAAGAAGTGTCCTTTACAAATTTTTGACGTTTATTTTTAATCAACTTTCTTTAGTTTAAAATTGTATGACATATTAAGAAAGGAAAAATGTATTTGAAGTAGAAAGGATATTTTCCTCAAGAATGGAGTTCAAGTGTTTTATCAAAATTATTTTCCATCTATGATAAAATAGGGTTCCATTTATATCCATATTTTTAAATTTATTTGATTGTTTTATGATGAAATTTATTTCTTGATGTTCTTTTATCTTATATGGGTTATGTTATGATGGCATGATGTTTAAGAATCCCATTTTTATTACATGGGTTATGCTATAATGTATGATTTATGATTTTGTGGAACACATAAGAATGGTTTCATTATGAGATGGGTGGGACCTATATCTCCCTCTAATTCATTGGGTAATGATTTATATCTCATGAGATAGACATGGCTGGAATGGCAAGTTAAACCGGTTCAGTGATACAGGACTTGAACGAGGAGTGAACTCGGTTCAGTAGTGGAATTTGTCCACTATGATGGTCTTGAAAATGAGCCTTGACTAATATGAATTTTTTTCTATGATTATGTGTGTATGCCACAAAGTTTCATGTTTTAAGTTATGATAATTTGGGATTACTTTTCATTACTATGATTTATCCAAGGACATGATATTATGACCTCTTTTTCAGGTTAAGATTTTCAAAATGTTATGTTCTTATGAATATGATATGACTGATATTTCTTTTGTTTACCCTTACAGAGCATTTGAGCTCACCCTTTTGTATGTTTTCTTTTCCCCAGGTCAGGAAGGAGTATATTAAGTAGGATATGCCAAAAAGGGACTATAGATATGATGAAATAAATAGGAGACAATATAGTTGATTTTATGAAGCAGTTGTTTATGTTTCCTAGTTTCTAAAGACACAATACCTATATGGTCCTTTTATGGTTTTGTTATATGTTGTAATAAGTATGCTTCAACTCTGAAGTAATAACAATGTATCTATAGTATGGGTCGTTATATAGAATCAACCTTTAACTTCTTATGTTTAATGTTATAGATAACATTATCCATATCAAAAATATATTAACCAATAACTATATTCTAAAATATTTAAAACATGCCATATATATATAAAAAATATAGTTCTTAATAATGTGTGAAAGTCTTATCTTATAGAAAAAAGATATATAAATAAAATTTTTATTTATCGATTAAATATAGTAATAGATTTTTAATTACAAAACTAATCCAATTAGTTGACTTAGATTATAAGTGTCAACCTCTAATGAAACAACTATTTAACATTACTAATATGTAAATATGATTCAACTTTCATCAACTCTAAAATATTTTTTATGTTTTTAGATTTTTTTGGCACACACCCATTAAATAATACCTATTAGTTATAATTATAATAATTTATTTCTATATAATTCACATCCATATGCCTAAAATTAACCTATTTTAGAACACTTCTAAACCTTAGACACTAATATATTATTTTATTATAGGCCACACCTACAAGATATCTCAAAATCATAATAATAATAGATTCCATAATCAAGAAAAAATATATTTAAATTGGTGAATATAATGATTTATATCTTTTAATCAAGGATTTTTAATGAAATTAATTCCATTAAAAATGATGAATTGATACATCATATCCATTTTGTGAGGCAAGATCCTAGTTTCATCATGACTTAACGAATCTAATCTCGTAACTTAATCCATGAATATATTTGGTAGATAACTGTTTTAATATCATCACATATGAATCTTGGATAGTTAGGTGGATGTTAAATTTCCTATTTCATTGCAACATGCTGAGATTTTAAATGTATTACTTTGAAATAAATTTTATGTATTCGATATCTTTCTTTAGATGAAACTCTTAGTCTAAATAAACCACAATATATATTATGGAATTTTTAACCTAGCCATTTTATTAAGGATTTTGAATATAAATAACCACATTATGATATATATATATATATATTTAAATGTTTTCCTTAATTAAAATATATTTATTAATTGCTAATAAATAATAACTAAATTTTTTAATAAAATTATTTCATGATTAAAATACCTGTTTTTATAAAGAAATGTATTTTTTCACAGTGTTATGAATTTTTATATAAACTAATATATTGATCGCTATTTAAAAATTACTTTTAATTAAATTTATTTATAATTTATGAAAAATAATTGATTCATTAGTTATCTAATGGTTAGTATTGAATAAACAATCATTTCAAGATAAAAAGAGTTAGTTTTCATAAAATTGTTTTTATGTGCACAATGTGTTTTTAACATAATAAATTAAAAAATTAAATGTCAATTAATTATGTTAATAATTTTTTTAGATTATATATTAAATAAAATATTTTAAAATCAATCCAATAGTTTTAATTTTTCAAGGAATGAAAGTAAATTATGTTTTTTACTTAAAAATGTTTTTTAAAATTTTTTCCATTGCGTTTTAGGAATTTATTTTAAAATAAATTTCTACCTATTACAAGAAATGAATTTTATAAAATAGATTTATCATTTGAAATTATTATTTATGAATTTTATAATGAGTAAACTTTCATTTTTGGTCACAATTAATAGTAAAAATAGTAAAAAAGTGTTTATTGCAGTTAGGGTTAAAATGAATTTACCAGGAGGGTGGGGTTAAACTCAAAGATAAAGGTAAAAGTTCCACATAAAATTATCTAAATATTAGTGGTGAAAAATATTTAAACCTTATCATATCTTATAATTCTTAGACATTTGTTGTTTCATGAACCAACCCAGATTACCATATTATCCATAACTTGAGACGAACTTGACATGGCCTGAAGGGAGTTCTCAATCCCCACAGGCTGGCGACAATTGTTTCAGAATCAATAATTATCTTTGGGAATTATTTTTCCACAAAAAAAATAAAACAAGGTAGTATAGATAAAGAAAATATCATTTTTTGAAACCAATACAATAGGTAAAAAGATAAAATCATCAGACAAAATAGGTGCCAATATCCATAAAACAAATAGAGTAAACAAGCTCCATAAAATCCAAACTCCACATGACACGACGTAACCAAAAAAATTCCACACACTAATAACAAACATCCCACTACCAACCAATGGCACTTTTATTGTACCTACACAAGATAAAAGAAAATTAATATACAACAAAAGGTGTAGGTAGGGTGTGAGAAAAAGATCCCATTAATTCCCACCAAGTGTTTTATAAGAATACTTATAAAGTAAACCAATTATACTAAAAAATAAGAGGAATGTTATAAAATTAAACATAGTTTTAGACAAAACTTGGATAAATAACCCGTCCTAAAAATCAAGTAAAGCATCATAATATCCCGATTTTAAAAGCATTTCCATAAAAATCCTAAATTTGTATTTCAATAATAATCACAAGAGAAAACATGCCCATGGTTACCAAAATTTTCAGTTCAATGAGGATCCTAATAATTTTATCATGATCATTATACCACTTTGTGTTCACGTTATCAAATAGGACCATGTCTATGGGTGTAAGAGTTCACTCCATAGAGTGGATCCGTACCACAACATGCACAACCTAGTGCAGACATTACCCTAAAAGAACAAGTCTAGGGGGAAAGAGTTCATCACGGAGGGTAGATCCCTAACTAATCATCCACCAAATTATATTTTACCATATTATAATCATTAAATGAACATTCCATATTTTAAACCTTACAAATAATAGTTTAAAATCATTTCCACTAAAAACACCATAGGAGAAATCCATTTGAAAAACCCTACTCAAAACCAACACATTTTATAAAAAAGTTTATTTTTCTCCTTTTAAAATGTTTCAAAACATTTCAAAGATAAATACATAAATTATACTTTAAAAAAATTGTAAAAAATAAATTCAAATATAAGACAATTAAGGTTTGTAAAATAAAGATGATATATGGAACCACCTACCTCAAAACACTTGGAATTACAACACTCACATGAGATCCACAAGTTTAAAAAAACCGAGGGTTCACGAAGACAAGGAGGGATATTAAGACATGAATTATGAAATAATAATCTCCAATTAATATTTTATAGTATTATGGAAGAGATATAGAGAGAGATATAGAGAGGAATAACTTACCATAACTATTCCAAAAGAACATAAAACGACCAATAAAGATCCGAAAAAAAAATTCTATGATAGATCTATAAGAAAACCAATTAGATCATGTCAAATACCATAGAAATATAATAAACATCTCTGGTCTAAGTTTACATTCAAGGATAGAATTTCATATATAGAATAACAATATATAACGACTAATAATGGGAATATACATTTAAAAAACTCGATCAAACACCCAAAGATCAATAAAGAATGACCACCAAGAGGTAAGGAATCTCCAAAATATTTTAGTTGATTTTACTTGGTTAAGATTATGTTCCATTAAAATGGGAATGAGGAAAATCAAATGATTTTTATGTCTCAAAACATCAATTTAGAATAATTAAATCAGATTACCTGATTTGGCTGGAGGTTTTAGAAAACCGTGTTCCAACAGTGTTCTCCATTATTGTTTGTGGATAATCCACATGGTTTGGCCACATCATTTGGAAAAATATGCACCAACCCAACAAAATTACTCTGTCCCACATTGAATGGTATGATTATTAAGTTTAATGTTTTATACCAACTATCCCCCTAAAATGAACCTTTTTATGTAACCAAAAAACTAGGTGCACAATTTCCTAGGAAGACCTGCATGATTTTCTATAACTTTGCACCAACCGCGCATAGGCTTAAAAAACTCTAAAAACTTCAAAAATTTACCCAAATGACCTGAGAGAATACCCAAATGAAACATGGTAAAAACATGTAAAGTAAGTACTGAAATGAAATATGATGATGTGAAAATTCTTCCCTCCATATTTCTTTATTCCCCTTGAAGGCCAAGTCAAAGAAGGTTATCCCCAAATAGGTGAGACCACTACTCCATCATAAAATAATCCTAATAACAAGTATCATTGGCATCAAAACCATGATTCCCAAAAACTATAACCAATGGTATTGAATTCCCACATATAACCTTCACCTAATAATCAAAAATTTTAACTGTTTTCTTAATCATATATATATTTTCTTCTATGTTGAGGTATTCCTAGTTCAAAACACGTGACAGGCGTAGATGATACTTATTAATCTATAATGCATGGAATAAATTATTTATTGAAGAAAATTTAGATCTTAAAGACAAGTGATTTTACACCTTTAAAATATTCTCAATAACCTCAAATGGTACCACATATTGAGGATTGAGCTTACCTTATTTTCAGATCTATAAGTAACTTAACCTAGGTGAGACATTCAAGAACACCTAGTCACCATCCAAAAACTATAGAGAATGAAAATGATGATATACATAAGAATTTTACCATATTTAATCCATTACTAAATTCAATACAATAAACCAAATCTTTTTCATTTTCTCTTGAACCAAACTCATTCCAACCAAGGAAGATTCTCCAACCTATAAGAAACTTAGAGGAGTGTTGAAGAAATGACTATACAAAGATTTGAAATGTTATATTATGATGGATGAGTGGTAATAGTAATTATATGATAATTTAACAAACCCCAAACAGATATATTTATAACCTATAAAGTCTAAAACAAAAGTACGAAGCATATATTATAGTATATGATTAGTTCTTTCAGTATTCCTATCTATATGGGGATGATATTCCATACTCAACTTGACCTGAGTTCCCATTGCCTCCTAGAGGCCCTCATAAAACCATGAGGTAAAGAGAGGGTCCAAATATGTGATAATGGATATAGGAATTACATACAATCTTATGATCACCTGCACATAAAACATTAAAAATTATTCCACATTAGTGGTGTCAAAAATCGATATAAAATGAGTTGAATTGGTCAATTAGTTAATCCCACCATGATTTTTTTCTTACCTTAGGAAGTTAAAGGTAAACTAATAATGAAATACATTGAAATATAATTCAATTTACATTTTTTAATGAGGATAAGATGGATTAAAACTGAAATATTTTTGTTATAATCTACTATTTACTGGCATGCGTAACATCGAGACACAAATTTATCTATGTCATATTTTATACCAGGCCCCTATAACTGATAACTCATGCCATAAAAAACATTTGTGGTGCTAGGGTGGGAAAACCACAATGAATAGAGTAAATCTCCCAACACAGCCTTCCTTACAATAAATGGAAAAATACCCGTTTTCAAAGCAAAGGATACCTTCCTTGGACAGAGACCACTCACAGATGGTCTCCCAACCATATAAAGAATTCCAAACATCATGATACTCATTATCTTGTAATATTTCCTCCAGAATAATCTCAAAGAGGGAGGATGTCTCTTTAACACCCATAAGAACATTACCAAATCATCCCTCCTTGACTCCCAAGTGAATATGAGAGAATAGACCAATCAAGTTCCATTCCTCCTATTTATCCTTCACAGTATAAGAATCTAAATTCTAGCTAAGATCATCAATAACTACATTACCCTTTCCTAGGGAATAGGCAATGAAAAATTACAATGACTGTAGGTATTGTACACATCATATTTTCTGGATGTAACATCCTGTGATTTTATGATTTTTTTGAATAAATTAAATTTCATAGATATATTTCATTAAAAAAATCACAAAGTTAATCTTGTGCTATATATAACACCAATACAACTTTCATTACACAGAACACTGTGTTTTAACAAAACCATGATATATTATTAACATTATTATTAAAATATGACAATTATAACCTTGGAATTAAACTTTGAAAGATAAATATTCATAAATAATTTTTAAATATCATGTATAATGGTTTTATATAAATCAAAATTATTGATAAAAAATAACCTTATTTTTGTAAAATTTTTAATATGTTTCAAAAATACGATTTTCTCAAAAAATGTTTTTTATTTATTTTAGTGAGTATTTAGTAAACTTTATTTTTCACACTTTTTTAAACTTAATTTGATAAAATAAACTTCATTTTTTAAATTATCATTTCAAAATTATATAAGGGTAATTTTTTGAAATTTTTCTAAAAGGATTCATTTTTTGATGAATAGTGAAATATATGGAAATTTAATTGAAAAAATAATGTTTATTTAATTTTTTTTAATGTTATATTATATTTTAAATTGTTTTTAAAGTAAAATTTGTTTAATTATACATCCACTAATCCAATTTATTTCATTTTAATCAATTTCATGTTGAATTTCTATTTTAAAACTTGTAAACTTTTGAACATTTTCTCATAAAAAACCCACTCTCTTTGTAAGAACCCAACCCCAGTTTCCCAGAGCCGGTGCCTTATTTGATTATGTTGGAATAAATACAAGGAATAATAATCCTGAAATACCGAGTAGTTTAGTATTATTGGAAACAATTTACATTCATAAGTTTATCATTTCAACATGAAGGGAATCAAAACATTATTTTATTCCACTAGAAACATCACGTCTCCTAGATTATGATTGCACGTCATTCATAAATTACTTCTTCATGTCCCGATAAAATGTAACATAAGAAAGGGGTGATCTCAAATTCACATTAATAGTAAGAAATACATCAGAAGTAAATATACACATTAGACATGGTGATTAATTGAAAACACATGCCTTTAATAATGAACTTGAACACATTATGGAAGAAATATGAGCTGAATAAATAATTCCATAATAAAACATAATCATGGGTATTCTACTAGTAAAATAAACACATAAACAAAAAATAATAGTGTCATAATGAGGGAATTTCATATGTCGGACATCATAACCATACCGTCCAAGCCTCGTGTTAGGACCATAAAATAATCATTTTGTCAAGGCCTCGTGCTAAGACCATAGTTTGTCTCATGAGACCTACCGATGCATTGAGGAGCTATAGGGGGCCCCAACCTTTACATAATAAGTCCAATTCATTCCTCATATGGGAGGGGATAAACATAAACAACATTTACATTCATATTGAAACTATCATATGAAATGTAATTAACTTTCCCCAATTATTAAACATAAACACTAAACATTCAGAATAATATGGTGAATGGTTTTAGGATAGATCATCCATAATAAAGTTAGTAATAAACCATTAAATAAAATATTCTATATGACATCACAAATGATTAACCCCAAAAATACATAATAATCAAAAAGAGTGTTGAATCAAACGAGAATAATCTTTTAAAATCATTAAGCAATTCTTGTGATAAATACTCTTTTATTTTGAAAAGTAGAGTTATTTTGGAAAAATCTTTGTATAAAACCATAATTAAAGTAAGATAGTATTTCATGATAAATTTAGTGTTTTTATAAGGATAATGGTTTCAAAAAAATAGATTATATCTTGCCCTTGAAAATTGATATGAATTTGAGAAATTTCCTTGTATCGAGCTCGTATTTTTGGAAACAGTTTTGAGAGATTCTTTTAAAACATGTAACTATCCAGAAAATAGGGAAGTATTCTGGTTGGTTTACATATATATAAACTCACAAAGAATTTATGATGAGTACATAACAATACATAAGAATTTCATCGAGGAAATTAGACAATAAAAGTAACCCGAATGAAAATGGAAGTTTGGGTGAAAAACCCTTACATTAACTCCAAACGTGTTCTACTCTTGTACTTAAGCTCCTGGAATATGAAATTATACTTTTTAATAACTTATTTAAGAACCTATTATAAATTTATTTAGTTTACCATAATTCTAGTTAGCTAATTTTTGTCTTTATTGACAAGTTATTGTATTGAATTTCATCGTTCTGGAGTGTTCATTTCTTTTATTTTCATATTTGGTTCACTTGTTTTTAAGTAATGGAGTTCATGTATAAAGGTTATAAATCTCTAGGATTGTAATTATATATTATTTATAAACATAAATAATTGGTAATGGTCATTTCTATCATTTGGTTACATGGAATGAGGAAGAATCCTTAAATGACAACCACTTCGATTATTCGGCGGTATTTGGATTATTATGAACTAGTTTTTTCATATAACTTAATTATATGTACATATTCTGGTTACAAAATATTAATTATGTTATAATACATATGTTATAGTCTGGTTCAAACATAAATATATTTTCATGACCTGTAATGAAGATGAAATTGAAGAACAAAACTTCATCGTCCATGAAGGCTATAAATTGGAACCTCATGGACGTTGATTTCGTTAATAAAAATAAAAGGGAGGGAGTAAGAATATTTATGATGGGTCTTCCATTAATGTGACATAAATCCAGTATATATATGTTACTGGAGTTATCATGATCATTTGGACAGATGAGGTGAGGAGATAAAAAAATAAAAGAGATGAACTTGTGAATAAAAGAAAAGTTAAGAGATCCCTTATGAAAATTCGGCAGCCTAATGACGTCACTTAAAATTTCATAAAATCAAATGATTAGAACAAAAGGGTATCTAAAAAAATTTAAATCAAAGGGAAATTAAGAAGAATTAATAGAATCAAACCTCAACATATGATAAAGTAATTTCAAATAGATAACATAAAAGAAGTATCGACTTAAAGAAGAGAATGAACGATTCCCTTACCTTGTAGAATAACTCCTAGATCTTGAAATATGGGACCTTGGGGGCTTAGAGACACCATAGAAGGACTTCTATAGAGGTAAAACCACCAGATCTTTGAGGATGAGTGATTTGGAATGAAAGAAAACGAATGGATAAGTAGGTATTTATAGAAAAAGAGAGGTAATTTTTTAATAATTTCAAAGGGACACCTCATTAGTGGGTTTTGCCAAACCATGGGCTTTCCCATGGTATTTTCCCATGGTTTAAGTCAATTGGAACACATCATGTCATACGTTACCATAAAAAAGTCAGCCATACTTCTATATTTAATTATTACATCATTTTGATGTCATTAAATTACCAAAAACTCAAAACTGTATTTTTACTATTCATGAAAAATTCATGTATTTTAGAAAATTCCAAAAAATCACCCCTACCATTGTTAGACATTTAGAATTCAAAAGTAATGTCCATTTTTCAAAAATAAATTTCTATTATTAATTTAATTTTTAAATAAGGACATATTTAATTCGAAAATAACAATCTTAAAGTGAAATTAGTTTTATTTCTCATTGAAAAACTAATTAAGATGTCATTATCTTATTTACTTAAGAAAATAAAATAATAATATTATTTACTATTCATATAGGTCATATTACTATTCATATTACTATTCATATTACTATTTATAAGGGTATGTTACTATTCACCAAAAATAAAGTTTGTTCTATCAGACCCCAAATGACTTACTGAACACAACTCTAGATGACCATTTTTTGAAATTCAAAACATAGAAGAGGAAAAGTTGTGTTTAATGTATAGATTATAAAATTTAATTCTATATTTATTTTCAAAACCTTGGGGTGTTACATTCTCCCATCCTTACAAAAACTTCATCCTCGAAATTCGCAAAATATTGGCTAAAAAGATTTCGGTATGTATTTAACATAAGATCCTCAGGCTCCCATGTTGCTTCCTCCATCTTATGGTTCCTCCATAGAAAATTTACCAGAAGACTCATCTGATTTCACAATACTTGTTCTCTAGTATCAAGAATCTTGATAGGTTCCTCACAATAAGATAGATCTGGCTCAAGTTATACTTCTTCATAAGTGAGTACATGTGTTGGGTCTGGCATGTAATTTATTAACATTGACACGTGGAACACATTGTGAACCTTGGAGAGACTTGATGACATTGACAAATGGTAAGCTACAACTCCAATTCTGTCTATAATTTCAAAAGGTCTAATGTACCTAGGACTTAATTTTCTCTTCTTACCGAATCGTATAATACCCTTCCATGGAGATACATTTAAGAAAATGTGATCACATTCTTGAAACTCCAAATCCTTCCTTTGGTTATCTGCATAGCTCTTTTGCCTACATTGAGCTATTTTGATATGGCTCTGGATAATCTTCACCTTCTCCATTGTTTCTTCAACAAGTTCTGGTCCCACGAGATTTCTTTCACCAAAATCATCCCAGTAAGTTGGTGTATGAAATCTCCTCCCATATAATGATTCATAGGGTGCCATATGAATACTTGAATGAAAGCTATTGTTTTAGGAAAATTCTACGAGAGGTAAATACTTATCCCACATGCCTTGAAAATCAAGTGAACAAGACCTCAACATGTCTTCCAATGTTTGAATAGTCTGTTCTGATTGTCCATTAGTTTGTGGGTGGTAAGAAGTGCTCAAACTAAGATCAATATCTAGGTCCTTCTGAAGACTTTTCCAGAATCTTGATGTAAAATGTGGATCATGATCAGAAACAATTGATAGGTGTACTCCATGAAGTCTCACAACTTCATTAATATATAGTATTGCTAGAAGTTCAAGTGGTAGATCTTCTCTTATAGCAAGAAAATGTGATGACTTGGTAAGATGATCAACAATGACCCATATTGCATCGTTCCTTCTAGGAGTATTTGGTAGTCCCATGACAAAGTCCATTGTGATATTATCACATTTCCACTCAGGTATGGGAAGAGGTTGCAATACTCCACCATGCTGTTGCCTTCCTACTTTCACTTGTTAACAAACCATACATCTTGACACAAAATCAGCAATATCCCTATTCATGTTGTCCCACCAAAAATATTCCTTCAAATATCTATACATCTTAGTGCCACACGGGTGAATAGAGAAATTGGAACTATGAGCATCATCCAATAATTCCCTTTTTAGATTTGGTATATCTGTAATACAAAGCCTCTTCCCAAATTTCAAAATTCCATCTTCATATACGAAGTCACTCAATCTCCAATCATTCACCACTTTATTCTTATTTTGAAACTCCTCATCATCACCTTGAGAACTTTTTATCCTTTATAGTAAATATGGTTTGGAAACCATTTGAAAAATCATTGATGTTTCACCTTCCATGGTTATTCCCATATTCATCTTTACTAGATCCATGAAAATAGGATCCCTTTCAACTCTCATCTTGTTCAAAACTCCATGATCCTTTCTCCTCAAAGCATCTGCCACCTTATTTTTGTTTCCCAGGTGGTAGTGTATTGTGAAATCATAATCCTTGAGTAGTTCAAGCCATCTCTTTTTCCTCATGTTGAGTTCTTTATATGAGAAAACATACTTCAAACTCTTGTGATCAATATAAATCTCACATTTTTCAACATAGAGATAATGTATCCATATCTTCAAAGTAAAGATTATAGCAGCTAACTCAGGATCATGAGTAGGATAGTTTTTCTCATGAATTTTTAGCTGTCGTTATGCATAAGCAATAACCCTATCGGTTTGCATAAGGAAACAACCAATTCCTTTCTTTGAAGCATCACTATAAATAACAAACCCGTCATTCCCCGATGATAGAGTCAATATAGGATCATTGACTAATATTTTCTTTAGTTCTTTGAAACATTCTTCATAATCTTTTGTACGAACAAATTTAACCCCTTTACGTGTGAGCTTCATTAGTGGGTTATCCAGTCAGGCAAAATTATGCACGAAACGCAGATAATAACCTACTAAGACAATAAAACTGCGTAAATCATTTATGTTTTTTGGCATGGGCCAATCATGGATTGCCTTTGTCTTCGCAGGATCAACTAGGAATCCATCATTAGAGACAATATGGCCAAGAAAATAAATCTCTTGAATCTAGAATTCACACTTGCTAAACTTCCCATACAATTATTGTCTTCTAAGAGTCTTCAGGATAATGCACAATTGATTTTCATGATCTTCATAGCTTTTGGAATATACCATGATATCATCAATAAATACAACGAAAAATTCATCGAGATATTCCTTTAAAACTCTATTCATTTGATCCATGAATGCAGAGGGTGCATTAGTCAATCCAAAAGGCATTACTGTAAACTCGTAATACTCGTACCTTGTTCAAAATGCTATTTTCGGAATGTCTTCCTTCTTCACACTCAACTGATGATATCCAGATCGAAGGTCAATCTTTGAAATGTTTTTAGCTCCAAGCAGTTGGTCAAATAAATCATTGATGTGAGGTAGGGGATACTTGTTCTTTATTTTTATAGCATTGATCTTCTTGTAGTCGATACATAACTTCCTAGATCCATATTTCTTCTTAACAAAAAGGACATGGGCTCCCCATAGAGGAACACTAGGGAGAATAAATCCCTTATTACTCAATTACTCTAGTTGTTTTTTTAGTTCCACTAATTCCACAGTGGCAATTATATAAGGGGCCTTCAATATGGGCCTTGAACAAGGAATTAAATCAATGGAAAACTCAATTTCTCATTTTGGAGGATGTCCATGTAAATCTTATGGAAACAAATCAACATATTCTCTCACAATAGGTACATCCTCTATTTGAACATTCCTTTCCTCACCCACAATTATTTCATTCTCTTCCTCCCCAATAATTGAATTTAGTTGAGCTACTGGGGGTGGATCTAGATAATAATCAGGTGGTGATAATTCTACTCTAACGATAAGGCATTCTTTATCATCCTCATAAAAAATTGTAACCTATTTCTTCTTACAATAAATTTTTGCATCATGGTCCGAAAGAGAATTCATACTGAGGATTATATCAAATTTAATCATGGGTATGATGATGAGATTAGCAGATAAAGAACATTTATATACCGTAATGGGAACTGATTCACAGAACTTTGTAGCAATGATACTTCCCTTAGGAGTTTTGACAGGAAACTCCCTTGTTAAATCAAATTGGAAATATCAAATTTTCTTAGAAAATTGGGAAGATATAAAACAATTCGATGATCCAGAATCAAATAAATAATTGGCTAAACATGCGGAAACAATTAAAGTACCTGCCACCACGTCATTAGGAACTTCAACCTCTGCAGTTGTGATTGCATAATCTTGTCCCTGATCCCTTGGCCTTATCTGTTGCATATTTCCTTGAAATTTTGGACGATCATTATCATAGTGTCCCATATCCCACCAACTATAGAATTGAAAATCATTGACTTCCTTCTTCCCTTTGCAGTCACGAGAAAGATGGCATTTCTGACCACATTTGTAGCATACACCTTTTCCTTTTAAGAATGAACTAGTTTGTTTATTTTCACAACTGTCACATGGTGGAAATTTAAATCTTCCCTTCTTCCCTGTTTCCCTATTTCCTTTCCTAGGGTTTTCAGCAGACCTCTTCTTTTCTTACTTTCCCTTAATGTCATAAGACTTAGAGAATTATTTTTCTGTCTTGATGGAACATGAAACTATATCCTCATATGACGAAAAACTTTGGGAGACCAGTGTCTACTGGAGGAATGGATTTAGGCCATAAAAGAATCGATCAATTTTGCTCCTTGGATTTTGTATGTAGTCTACAACATGTCTTGCCAATCTTGTGAAGTTAGCTTCATACCTTGTAACATTATCATCTTCCTTCTGCCTCAGATTCAAGAATTGTCTCTCCATATCTGCTCGCTGCTCACGAGGGAAATATTTTTCTAATAGGATTTCCTTAAAATCTATCCATTCCATCTCTTCTATCTCTTAATCCTCCTTTTTGTTTTGGATTAATGACCACCACTGATCCGCATCTCCTGATAGACGATATACTGCCATGAAAACCTTTTCCCTTTCATTACATCCCAAAGAGAGAAATATCTTCTCAATGGAACATATCCACTCCTCTACTACAAATGGGTTTGTAGTCTAATTGAATGATGGAGACTGTTGTCCCATAAAGCGATCTAGCATGGCTCCTCCACGTAGCGGATCTGGATGCTCCATATGGGTAAGGTTATTATTCATAACCTGAGTAAGTTGTCCTAGTATAGTTATGAGTTTCTCAACACCAGTCATAGTGCAAGAGCTAACATCATTATCTTGCATTAAGGGATAATCTTTACAGGGGACACATGAATTCGTGCGATTTATATTCCGTCCACTAGGCACGGTATCTACAAAATGGTATACACTAGATTAGGTTATGAATCATAATGTATAATCTTAACTTAAAAATACTTAGAAAAATTGAGATCCTACGCATGGATAATCCCATATTCAAAAATATGGTTTCTTTGAGGAATATTTTACATTTAAATACTTCATAATGGATTGTAAAGAAAATGTGAATTATTCTAAGCATATCCCCGGGAGTGTCGTAACCAAGAGTGCAGCAAGACCCGTTGTCGTGCAGCAGTTCCTGTTCGAGTCTAGCTCAAAGCGGTGTTTTTGGGTTTTACCCCTAGATACATCTCTCTCAGAGCCGCCTCTACCTACTTGTATCCAAACTGGGATGTATTTCTTGAAATATCCACATAATATATTACTTACCAAAATACCAGGATGTTCTTGTATGTTTATCCTCAAAGACTATCTTACTGACTCTTCCCTAATTCTACGTTTTCTAAATCTAGTTTCCAAGTATTCTACTAAACTTCCTCTGATACCAGCTGTAAGGACCCAACCCTACTTGCCTAGAGCCGGTGCCTTATTTGATTATGTTGGCATACATACAAGGAATACGAATCCCGAAAGACTGGGTAGATTAGTATTATTGGAAACAAGTTACATACATAAGTTTATCATTACAACATGAAGGGAATCAAAGCACTATTTTATTCCAATAGAAACATCACGTCTCCAAGATTATGCTTGCACTTCATTCATAAATTACTTATTCATGTCTGGAGAAAATGAAACATAAGAAATGGGTGATCTCAAATGCTCAGTAAGAGTAAGAAATACAGTTGAAGTTAATATAAACATTATATATGGTGATTAATTGAAAACACATGCCTTTAATAATGAACATGAACACATTATGGCAGAAATATGAGCTGAATAAATAATGCCATAATAAAACATAATCAGGGGTATTATACTAGTCGAATAACCACATAAACTTCAAATACTAGCATCATAATGAGGGAAGTGCATATGTCAGAGATCATAACCATACCATCCAAGCCTCGTGCTATGACTATAAAATAATCATTTTGTGAAGGCCTCTTTCCAAAACCATAGTTTGTCTCATGAGACCTACCGATGCATCGAGGGGCTATAGCGGGCCCAAAATTTCACATAATAAGTCCAATTCATTCCTCATATGACCGAGGATAAACATAAACAACATTTACATTCAAATTTAAACTATCATATGAAATGTAATTAACTTTCCCCAATTATTGAACATAAACACTAACCATTCAGAATAATATGGTGAATGGTTTTAGGATAGATCATCCTTAATAAAGTTAGTTATAAACCATTCAATAAAATATGGTATATAACATCATAAATGATTAACCCCAACAATACATAATAATCAACAAGTGTGTTGAATCAAACAAGAATAATCTTTTAAAATCATTAAGCAATTGTTGTGATAAATACTCTTTTATTTTGAAAAGAAGAGTTATTTTGGAAAAATAATTGTATAAAAACAGAAGTAAAGTAAAATATAATTTCATGATAAAGTTAGTTTTTTTATAAGGATAATGGTTTTGAAAAAATAGATTATAGCTTTCCCTTGAAAATAGATAAGAATTTGAGAAATTCCCTTGTATCGGGCGCGTATTTTTGGAAATAGTTTTGAGAGCTTCTTTTAAAAAATGTAACTATCCAGAAAATAGGGAAGGATTCTGGTTGGTTTACATATATATAATACTCACACAGAATTTATGAGGATTACATAAAAATACATAATAATTTCATCAAGGAAATTAGACAATAAAAGTAACCCGAATGAAAATGGAAGTACGAGTGAAAAACCCTTACCTTAACTCCAAACGTGTTCTACTCTTGTACTTAATCTCCTAGAAAATGAAAATATATTTGTTAATAACTTATTTCAGAATCTATTAGACATGTATTTAGTTTAATATAATTTTTGTTAGTTCATTTATGTCTTTATTGACAAGTTATTGTATTGAATTTCGTTGCTCTGGAGTGTTCGTTTCCTTTATTTTCATATTTGGTTCACTTGTTTTTAAGTAATGGAGTTCATGTGGAAATGTTATAAATATCTAGGATTGGAATTATACATTATTTATGAACATAAATAATTGTTAATGGTCATTTATATCATTTGGTTACATGGAATGAGGAAGAATCTTTAGATGACAACCACTTCGATTATTCGGCGGTATTTGGATTATTATGAACTATTTTTGTCATATAACTTAATTATATGTACATATTCTAGTTACTGAATATTAATTATGTTATAATAAATATTTTATAGTCTAGTGCAATCATAAATATGGTTTCATGACCAGTAATGAAGAATAAATTAAAGAACGAAACTTCGTCATCCATGAAGGCTATAAATTAGAAGCTCATGGACGTCGATTTCATTTATAAAAATAAAAGGGAGGGTGTAAGAATATTTATGATGGGTATTCCATTCACATAAAATAAATCCAGTATATATATGTTAAGGGAGTTATCATGATCATTTGGATAGAGTAGGTGAGGAGAGAAAAAAATAAAAGAGATGAACTTGTGAATAAAAGAAAAGTTAAGAGATCCCTTATAAAAATTCAGCAGCCTAACGATGTCACTTAAAATTTCATAAAATCAAATGATGAGAACAAATGGGTATCTCATAATATTGAAATAAAAATTATAGTAAGAAGAATGAATAAAATCAAACCTCAACATATGAAAAATTAATTTCAAATAGATAACATAAAAGAAGTATTGACTTAAAGAAGAGAATGAAGGATTCCCTTGCATTGTAGAATAACTCCTAGATCTTCAAGGATGGGACCTTGGGTGCTTAGGGAAACATTAGGAGGACTACTAGAGAGGTAAAACCACCAGATCTTTGAGGATGAGGGATTTGGAATGAAATAAAACGAATGGATAAGTGGGTATTTATAGAAAAAGAGAGGTATTTTTTAATAATTTCAAAGGGACACCTCATTAGTGGTTTTTGCCAAACCATGGGCTTGCCCATAGTATTTGACCATGGTTTAATCCACTTAGGACACCTCATGTCAAAAGTTACTGTACAAAAGTTGACCATACTTTTATATTTAATTATTACACCATTATGATGTCATTAAACTACCGAAAACTCAAAACTATATTTTTACTATTCATGAAAAATTCATGTATTTTAGAAAAATCCCAAAAATTCACCCCTACCATTTTTTGACGTGTAGAATTCAAAAGTGAAATCCATTTTTCAAAAATAAGTTTCTAAATATTATTAATTTAATTTTTAAATGAGGTCATAGTTAATTTGAAAAATGACAATCTTAATGTGCAATTAGTTTTATTTCTCATTGAAAAACTAATTAAGATCTCATTATCTTATTGCCTTAAGAAAATAAAATAACATTATTAATTACTATTCATAAGGGTCATATTAATATTCATATTTCTATTTATAATGGTATGTTACTATTCACCAAAAATCAAGTTTGTTCTATCAGACCCCAAATGAGTTACTAAACACAACCCTAGATGACCATTTTTCGAAATTCAAAACATAGAAGAGGAAAAGTTTTGTTTAATGGATAGATTATAAAATTGAATTCTGTATTTATTTTCAAAACCTTGGGGTGTTACACTCTTTTTTCATATGAGAAATTAATTTTAAATTAAAAATATATACTTCTATGAATGTAATTTTAAAATAATAGAATCCATATTTTTAATAATTACAATTTATATTATTTAATAAGTTTAAATTAATTTTTTACCAAAATATATAAAAAATAGTAAAAATTATTTATTAAAGTTAAGGTAAGAATGGTTTTACTGGTGGGGGGGGGGGGGTTAAACTAAAAAGATATGGATTAAAAAAAACCCAACACTTTTAAAACACCCACTATATTACCATATTTAGTCTTAATATCTTCTTTTAATGATAATGGTCTATTATTTGAGCCTTGGAACATGAAAACAATGTGGGTGGAATTCTTTCTTTCAAAAAATTATAAGTGTGCCACTCACCTCACTTATAAAAGGCAGCCCCATATCCTCTCTTGTTCACACAGTAAAAATATTTTCTGGATAATACCTTCCCAATTGACTTCAAAAATTTAATCCACTCATCATAAAATACTTATTTTTCATAGAAATCTAACTAAGGAAGGATCTTGGTGCAAACCTAAGTAGGATACCTGAAGAAGAGGAAATGTTCATCAATAAGCATTTTTGTTTTATTTATCCCTCCACATAATTAAATTATTATTATACCATGATAATATTATTACCTCATTATATTAAATATACTGATTTGTTTTCATGTTAAGGTTGTTACCTACAACCATATCCACTTAAATCAAATGGGATACAAAATCACCATTCATGTGTATGGGGGACTACCACCTCGTGAACCGATGTCATTTTTTTCCATTACCACCTATCAAGGACAAAAATAGTGATGTATTTATTGTTTATAAATGATATTATTATACTTCTGAAATTATTACATCACACATACCTTCATAGTATCTATTTTTTTGGAATGCGATAATGCTGCTCATGTGTACTACAGACTACAACCTTGCGGGGTGATGTGATTCATTAACACTTTACATGGATGTTAATAAGGATGGTTTAAAAATAAATTTTTGATATATATTACATGAAAACAATTATCTAATGATAATATATCAGTTTCCTTTATTTATTTCCATCCAACATGAAAATCTAAACATTATCTATACATACGTATGACCTACCATCTATATGAATGGTGTATTTTTATTTTCTATCACTTAATTATATAGATTACTATAAATAAATATATATTATATTTATATCATGATTATAATTCTTCATATTATTAAACCATTTTTAAAATAAGAGGAATAAAAATAACATATAAAAACATATACGAAAAACAAAGCGGTTATTACCCAAAACAAAAATTTAACAGGGAATTGTTAACAAAGAAGTAATAAAAGTTAAAAAAATAAATGGGTTTATGTATATAAATATTATTTTATAATATATTTATAATAAACTTATATTTATTATATAGGAGTTTGGAATGTGTATGATGGAATCCAAGACTTAAGGTAAGATATTTTTGTCTTAATTTTATTTATTTGAGACGCACGTCATGTTATGAACGTATATTATTTTATGAGGTGTATGTAAGACCCCATTCTAATGTAATATAATGAATTTATTTATACTACTGATATTTTATGTTCCATTTTTTGTGATTCCTTCATGAGTTTTATGATTCAATGTTACCAAAGTGGTAATGATTTTATATTACAGTCTCACCATTTTTTAAGATTGTTTATGATTAGGTTTTTGATGATAAAATATTATGATACATCTTTTAGAATCTCATAAATTTTATTATGTTCTTGTTATTCATGATATTTTAAATTAATAGTACCATATTTATTCTCTTTGGTTCTTAAAATAATTGATAAAATATTTTTAATAAATCATAACTTTATTTCTCTGTTAGGTCGAAAATCCATTTTCTTCTAAAATTATGTTTTCTAAAAATGTTTCAAAAAATGTTTTATTATTATCCAATTATTTTTAAAAGAAATTTTGAGTAATTTTTTAATTTTTACAATTTTTTAAATGATCTTCATGTTTTTTTCCAAAAAATGTTCATTTCGATTTTACCAAAAATTTCAAAGGAATATTTTTTGAAAGTGTACACTATGAAAAAAACACTCATAATTATGGACATTATTTTATTTGAATATTAATTTATATTTTTTCAAGTTTATTTTCTAATGAATATATTTTCAAAATATTTTATGTTTCAAAAAAGTGTTTTTTCAAAGTATAAATGATATTTTATTGAAGAAATGTTTTAAATGATCAATCAAAATAATTCTCTATCTATGATGACTTTCTTTGATGAAACTTATGCTTTACTGGGGATATTCCTCAAGGGTACCATTCTACTTATTTATATGAATGGTTTATAATGAAATATGTTTATGAAACCTGTTTCTATTCCATAGGTTATATAATGATAAAATTCTTATGAAACCCACTTCTTTTTTCATAGGTTATGATTTCCTGAAATAATGAAATGATTATGAAACCTGTCACTTTTCTACCGATTATGCTATGATGAAATGTATATGAAACCAATTTAATTTCATGGGTTATGATATGTTGAATTTTTTATGATCTGGTGAAACACATAGGTATTATTTTCCTTATGTTATGGGTAGGACTTATTATCCCTCCAATGCATTGGGTAATGATTTATATCTCATATGATAGTTATGATTAGAATGGGGAGAGAACCCAATTTTTAAGGGACTTTATATATTAGGATATTCTTGGGAGTGAACCTTGAGTATTATGATGGTTTGGGAAGTGATCCCATTCCACTATGATAGTATTTTAAATGTTCCTTGACTAATATGGAAATTATTTTTTATGCTGATGTTTATGACACAAATCTATGTATTATGCCAATGTTATGATCTCATGGATCATGTTCATTGATTTTTTTATGATACTTATCTTATGAACTGCCAATATTTATTTCATGACTCAATATTATAATAATTGATCTAAAGGGCATGGTTTTCAAATGTTATGATCAAGTTCTCAGACAATCATGCTCATGTTATGCTTACGTATCCCCATTATTTACCCTTACTAAGATTTTGAGCTCACCCTTTATAATGTTTACTTTCCCCATGTTATGAAGAAATGTATTACGTATGATTTTTCTAAGAAGGGTGATATTTATGAATATCTTAGTGGTAGATGATGTAGTTTACCTATGGACTAATTTTTTATGTTTCTAAGTTTCCAAAGACACTAAAATTTTATGGTCCTCAGGCTTGTGATTTTGTAATGGATTGAATATTTAAAAACAATTATGTAATATCTATTTTTGATAAGGTTGGGTAGTTATAGTTGGTATCATATGATAGGTTTAGTTATCCTTTAGAATCTAGGTTTAGAAAACCATAGTGATATCTCTAAGGATATGTCTAAGGATAAGTCTAAGGATGAGTCAAACTATAGTAAAATGTCCTAGAATTTTTGAAAAGGATAGAGTGATTATTTTCCAAGAAATTACATCCCTATTTGGATACTACAATTGGATGTGGGTATATCATAGAGTTATCTAAAGGTAATAACTAAAAAAAGGGTGCATTTATATGGATTCAATTTTCACCTGTTGTATGAAAATATGACTTTTTACACACTTAGTTTGACACTCTCGATGGATATTCTTTAGAAGTTGACAAACCATTTACAAACCATCATGAAAGATTTAAATATATTATGACTGTGAGTGATCTAGGATAAACCTATGGTATCATATATTAAATAAGGTTACATGATTTATAGAATATATAGTTAATTTTTCATGATTATGTGGTTCCCCATGATGATTATTGTTTCTTATAATATGTTTTTTTGTTTTAGTCAATGTCTAGAACCTGAAGGAACTGTGTTAATGATGAGTGTGAAAAACAAAGAAATGATTTTACTCATAAGCATTCAAATGTTATGAGAGTTGGAATGAAAATTCTTGTTTCTATTCTCAGAAAAATTTCTAAAGATGTGAATCATACTGGACTTCCGAGCTAAAAAAGGAGGGAACACCATTCAGTTGAGTCATTCGTGAGGCAGCATCCACATCTTTTAGTGTTTATTATTATAAACTAGTTTCTAAATAATGTATGAGAACTAATAAAAATATTTTTTCCATTATCAATTTTTAAGAACATGAAAAAGTAATATTGGATGTCAACCTTTTTGAGGGTGAAGTTGATCAACGGTGGACTCTTTTCAAGAATACACGGAGACATGATGAAATTGAATCTATGGATTAGTATGAGTTCAAGAACTTATTTTTCAATAATTAATTTCCTCATATGTTTCATATGAAAATGGATAATAAGTTCCTTATACTGAAACAAAAGGATAATGAATCCATTGGTACCGAAAAGAAAATTTTTACAATACTTGTGAGGTACACTTCTAGTATTATCATCGGACATAAAAGTAAGGTTGATAAATTATTAAATGGATTAAAACCAAGACTTTGAAGGGTGCTAGACATAAGAGAATTCATTATATATGAAGATTTTTTTTTATGTTCTATCAAGGTGTAAATTGATATTGGAGTTACATATCAATCTCATGGTTTTGATAAGAAGATAAAAAATATAATTCAAAGGAAGATATAAGAACTATGAATAGAAGAAGATGATATTTCCTTCTTTTTCAAAGTGTGGGAATATACATGAAGGAAATTTCCTTAAAGGGACATGTAATTTTTTTAGTGTGTAAGGGAAGGTTATTGGGTATTGATTGCAGAAGTGATGGGAAGAAGTAAGCTAATGATGTGAATAGAGAGAAAGCTAACTAGAATGCACCACCCAAACTCTAGTGTTTGAAATTACTAAAGAATTGAAATTATACTAACCAATGACCAAATCTGAGGGTTAGTGATGATGATCGATGTAGAAAACCTCTTAATCATAGATATAATGGTAAATCTCATTCAATCACCTCCTTTTAAGAGATGTGTGATAATGAGGTGGTGAATGGTACACTTACCATCCACTTTAGACCTAATAATGTTTTATTTGACTATATATCTACCCATTATTTCATATCTAAATAATTTTCAAAGTGTATAAAGATTCCACTAAAACTATTATATGTATAATTTGCAGTGAAAAACCATAATAGTATGATGATCACATCTCAAGTATATAATTTCTCTCCAGTTCATGTTGGTGAAATGTGCTTCTTGAAAATATTTTCACTCTTCATATGGATGAATTTGACGTTATTTTGGTAATGGATTAGCTTTATCTACATAAATCCTACATTAATTGTTTTGTAAGGGAAGTAACATTATATATTACAAACAAATATATGATTTTATATCGATGTGATGATAAGTACAAACTTCTGATGGAGGTCAAATCCATTGTATGGGTCTTAATTCTCATTCAGAAGGGGTGTTTATCTTAGATGGTTGGGGAGAAAATTGATATTTATTATATTACTATTAGGTGGGAAATTTTTGATTTATTTCTAGAATAGTTTCATAGCCTTCCACCAGAACATAAAATTGAGTTCTTAATAGAAATCATACTTGGTTCCATACCAATTTAAAAGACTCCCTATAAAATTTCCTCGATTTAATTGAAGGGATTAATAAAGAAACTCCAAAAAAAATTAACAATGGATTCATTTGGACAAGTGTGTCACCTTGAAATACACTTGTTTTTTATTAAAAAGTAAGTTGGATCAATATGACTTTACATTGATAATAAGGATATGAACATGATCAAAATCAAGAACATATATCATCTTCCCCCGTATTGATGACTTTTTTGACAAAATATGCGAAGCTTAATACTTTTCTGAGATTGGACTTCAATCTAAATATCATCAATTGAGGGTTAAGAATGATCATATAACCAATAAAAAAATACATACAAGCTATGGTCACTGTAAATGTATAGTTATTACATTAGGTATTACTAATACCTCCACTATCTTCATGGATTTAATGAATAGAGTCTTTATATATTACCTTGATCCATTTCTGTAAGCCTTTATAGATAATATTACTACCTATTTTAAAAGAAATAAAGAGCATTAAGACCATTTTATGACTATAATAAAGACCCTTATGAACGAGAAATTATTTGAAAAATTTATGAATTGTGAATTTTTTCTGCAAAGGTTTTCATTTTTGGGTCATATAATCTTAGGAGAGGTTATATCAATAGATCCCTCAAAGACGGAGGCTATTAGATGTTGTCCTAGACTAACCACAGTGACCAGGATCCATAGTTTTCTTGGGTTATCTAGATATTATCAATAGTTTGTGGGGAATTTCTCATTACTATCTAATCCTCTGAAAAGGTAAACTCGAAAGGGATCCATGTTCATCTTGAAATATGATTGTGAGGAAAATTTTAAGGAATTGAAGAGAAGATTAGTTATCACACCTTTTCTAACATTAACTTTTAGTAGAGATGGGTTTTTAGTTTATATTTATGCATACAAGAAGGGATTGGAATGAGTTATTTTGTAGAATAACATGGTAATAGCTTATGCCTGATGAAAATTGAAGGTTCGTGAACAAAATTACCCAAATCATGGTTTGAAATTCACTACGGTAATATTAATATTAAAGATGTGTAATCATTATCTTTATGGAGAAAATTGTAATATATATATATATATATATATATATCACAAAACAATAAATCATATATTCATAAATAAATAGTTACATATGATCCATATAAGTTGGTTAGAGCTGATAAAAGATTATGACTACTCAATATATTACCACATTGGGAAAGAGAATATGGTGGCTAATTCTATTTGTTGAAAGTGTCATTATAGAATATCCATGATGTGGATAAAAAAATACCCAATATTTATGGATTTTCATAGGATATTTCTATTAATCTGTATTGAATCATAGAAATATTATCTTTCTCAATTGAATGTTTAACCATCTATCTATGTGAAGATTAAAGTGGCACAAAAGGAATATGTTGAGCTATAAATGAAGGTTATAAAGTTTCTCAAGTTTAGCCTTAATAACTATGGAATGATAAGGTTTAGAATATGTGTATTAATTTCATCCATACAAGTTTTAAATAAGGAGTTTTTAGAGGAAGCTCATAATTCATCATTCTCTATTCATCCAAGAAGTATGAAGATGTATAAATATTTGAAAGAATAAATTTAGTGGGTTGGAATGAAGAGAGGTATCACAATGTTTGTTTCTCAGTTATAAATATGTAAATAGGTTAAGGAAAAAATCCCAAAGTATAATGGTATGTTAGATCCATTATCTATAACAAAATAAAAATGAGAAAATATCACCATATATTTTATCATTGGAGTCCCCAAAATGTCTAAAGGTCACAATGCTATATGGGTTATATTTGATCACCTTACTAAGTCATAACACTTCATCACTATTAGATAAGAATTATCTTTGGATTAGTTTTATAGGATATAGCTTAAAGGAGTGGTAAGGTTTCATAGGGTACCACATTCAATTGTTTCTGATTAGGATCCGTGGTGTACCTCAAAGTTCTCAAAAGCAAGCTCTTGTTACAGAGTTGCGTTTTAGCACTAGTATCATCCTTATATAGATGATCATCCTGAGATAACCATTCAAATAATAGAGATTATATTTATATCTTATTCTTTGGATATTAAATATGGTTGGGATTAACACCTACCTCTAGATGAGTTTTTAAAAAAACAATATATTTCACTAAATCATTCAGATGGATCCTTATGAATCCCACTATAGAAAGAAATATAGAGCTCCCACATGTTGGAATAAAGTTGGAGAAAGAAATCTATTTAGACCTGAGATATATGAATAAATGTCAGAGGAGGTTAAATCCATTTAAAACACATCAAGTCAGCTCAAAGTTGGACGAAAATTCATACAGATAATCACCGGCGTGATATAGAATTTTAAGTTGGTTGTTTCTATGAATTTATCCGTAGAATAAGGTTATAAGATTCAGGAAGAAAGGGAAACCAATCCCTAGTTTCATTGGTCCCTTTAAAATTATTTATTATTTCAGGATGGTAGACTATTGGATCGAACTTCCACTAAACCTCTCTGAATTCCACAATGTATTCCTTGTATCTCTCATGAGGAAGTATATACCTATCCCTTCATATGTACATAGAGCATGATTTTTCTTATGAAGAACAACTAGTAGAGATTTTGGATCATAGAGAAAAAGTTAAATTAAACAAGACCACTCACCCAGTTAATGTTATTTGGGGAAACCTACAGATTGAAGAATCTATATGGGAACCTAAGGAAATGATGAGGCAAAAGTATACTTTTTTTTGTATTAGAGTGATGTATTTTTATGGAGAAATTCATTTTTAAGGGGGTAGAATGTTACACCTATAGTTTTTATGATTTTTTAAAAATAAATTTAATTTCATAGATATCTTTCATTACACAGAAGATCAAGTTATTATTGCACTATATTCAACACTGGGATGTTCTGTGTTTAACAAAACACTGTGTTTTAACAAAACAACAATATATTATTAATATTATTATTCAAACGTGACCGTTATAACCTTTTTTTAAAACTTAGTGATATGAATAGTAATAAATAATTTTTAGATATTATATATAATTTTATTATTTAAATAAAACATATTTATAAAAAAGTACTTAATTTTCATTAAAATATTTATATTGTATGAAAATACTATTTTTTCAAAATAATGATTTTAATTTATTTTTGTGACCATTAATAAAATCAATATTTAAAATTTTTGAAATGTTAATTGATTAAAATAAAATTAATTTTTTAAATCATCAAGTCAAAATTAGCTTTGGGTGAGTTTTTTAGATTTTTCTAGAAATTTTTAGGTTTTTATGAATAGTAAAAAATATTGAATTTTAATTGAAAACTGTCTTTCAGTATAATTTATTGATAAAGTTAAATGATATTTTAAATTAATTTTAAAGTAAAATGAGTTCAATTATACATAAATTAATCCATTTTTGGTTATTTTAATACATTTCATGTTGAATTTTGATATAATAAATTCACCGACTACTGAAATTTTCTATTTAAAAACCCGTGTTCTTGTCGCATCTACAGAAATAGTTTTAAATTAAAATTTTACACTTATATGAATGGAATTTAAAAAAATATATTCTATATTTTTTATTATAATAATTTATATTATCTAATAAGTCCAAATTAATTTTTTACAAAAAACTAATTGTAAAAATAGTAAAAATTATTCACCACTATTATGGTAAAAATGGTTTTTCGGGAGTTAAACTAAAAATATAAGGGTTGAAAATAATCCAAAACCTTTATAAATCCAATTTTATTACTATATTTTGACATTATATATTCTATTATCAAGAGTTTTTCATTATTGTATTCTTGTAACTTGAACAATATGTGGGAAATATCCTTTCTCTCATAAAATTAAAAGTTTGCCACTCACCTCACTTATAGAAGGACACCACCTATCCTCTCTTATTCACAACTTTAAACCATTTACGTTCAGCCAATACCTACACAAATAAATTAAAAACTTATCTAAAATAATATTTTAAGACTTATTGTGTATATAAATCAAACCAAGGAATGATATTGGTGCAAACCTAAAGAGGATACCCGAAGAAGATGTAATGTCCATCATCAAGCATTTTTGTTTTATTTCTTCCTCCACATCCTTAAATTATTATTATAACATGATGGTATAATAACCATATAAACTTAAATATACATAATATTATTTTTAATGTTAATTTCATAACCTACATCCATCTTCACTTCTATCAAATGGGTTACAAAATCATCATTTATGTATACAGAGGACCACCGCCTCACGAACAGATGTAATTATTTTTTCTATTAACACCTCTCAAGAACATAAATAATAATGGATTTATTCTTTATATATAATATTTATTATGTTAATATTCTTATATAATTATTATATCACACATACCTTCATACTATCCATTTTGTGGGTATATGATAACGTCGCTCGAGTGTAAGGCGGACTACCGCCTCTCGAAGAGATGTGATTCATTCACATTTTAAATGGAATATAATAAGGATGTGTTTAATGGAAATATCTGATATAAATGAAATAAAAAATATTATATAATGATAATATATCATTTAACTTTATTTCTTTAAATCTAGAAAGAAAATGGAAACATCTCTCATGAGAACGTACGACCTACCGTCTCCATTAACTGTGTATTTCATTTTCTATCACCAAATTATATGGATTTCTATAAAAAATATATAATGTATATATATTATATTTATATAATGGTTAAAATTATATATATAATTAAAACATGATCAAATTAAGTGGGCTAAAAATGATAAATCAAAACATATACGAAAAAGTGGTGATTACCCAAAATAGAACATTAACATGGAATTGTTAAAATATGGGTAACAAAAGGTCATAATAAAATCATATTTTATATGATATATATAAATATATATATTTAATATATTTATAATAAACTTAAATTTATTATACATGGTTTATAAATGTGTATGATAGAATCCAATTCTTGAGTTAAGAGTTTTTGTCTCAGTTTTCCTTTTTTGATACGTACGTTATGTTATGCACCTATATTATTTCATGAGGTGTATATATATCCCCTTTGACATTAAATTTCTTTAATTTATTTATCCTCATGAAATTTTATGTTCCATTTTATTTTATTCCTTAATGGGGATTATTATTCAAAGTCACCAACTTGGTAATGATTTTATGATACAATCTCATCATTTATGTGGATTGTTTATGATTATGCTTATGATGATAAAATATTTTGATCCATCTCACAAGAAACTCTTGAATTTTATTCTAATATGGTTATTCATGATATTTTAAAGTAATGTTAAAAATTTCTCACTCTTTGGTACTTAAAATAAGATAGAATTGTTTTAAACAAAACCAAACCTTATTTCTCTCTTTGGTCTGAAATATTATTTCTTCCAAAACAATATTTTATAAAAATGCTTTAAAAAATGTTTGATTATTATTATATGATTTTTAAATTAAATTTTATCCATATTTTTATTTTTTAAATTTATTTTGAAAGGATTCTTCATGTTTTTTTCTAAATTATGCCTATTTGTCTTTTACTGAAAATGTAAAACAAATATTTATTTTAACATGTACGGTTTGAATAAAACTTCCCATATTCATGACAATTATTTTATTTGAATATTTATTTATATTTTTTCAAGTTTATTTTTAATGAAAAATATTTTCAAAATGGATTATGTTTTAAAAAGTGTTTTTCCAAAGTGTAAAGGATTTTTTCATCAAGAAATGTCTTAAAAGATCAATCAAAATCATTCTCCTTATAGGATGACATCCTTTGTTGTAAATTATGATTTCTAGGGATATGAGCTAAGGGTTCCATTTTCATTATTTCTATAAATGGTGTGTGATGAAAATATTTTTATGAAACCATTTTTTCTTTCATGGGTTATACCATGAAAAAATCATTATGAAGCCCGCTTCTTTTTCCATGTGTGAGGCTATAATGAAATGATGAAATGATTATAAAACCTGTCACTTTTATAGATCATATGATATGATGAAATTTTTATGAAACCCATTTCATTTAATGGGTTATGATATTATTAATGTTTTATGATATTGTGGCACACATACATATGATTTTCATTATTTTATAGGTGGGACCTATATATTCTTCCAATTAATTGGGTAATGATTTATATATCAAGAGATAGAAAATACTGAAATAGGGAGTCTATATTGTTCAGTATTGGGATTTGTTCACTTTTATGGTATTAGGAGTGAATCTTCAGTACTAAAATGGTTTGGGGAGTGAACCTATTCAACTATGATATCCTTGAAAATGATTCTTGACTAATATAGAATGATTGTCTACGCATATGTGTATTTCAAAAATATATGTCTTATACAAATGTAAAATCACTCGGGGATCATTTTATTTGATTTAATTATGATTAATGTGTTCTGAACTGCCCATATTTATTTCATGACTCAATATTATGATCTTTGATATTCCGGGTATGACTTTAAAATATTTTACTCTTGTTCTCATTCTCTTATTCTCATGTTTTGTTTATGTATCTCCCTTGTTTACCCTTATTGAGCATCTCGCCTCACCCTTTCTTATGTTTCTTTCCACCAGGTTATGAAGAAAATTATTAAATATCATATGTGTCAAACGGGTTCTATTTATGTAGTTTACCTATGGACTAATTTTTTGTGTTTACAAGTTTCTGAAGAATCTAATCTATTATAGTCATCAAGAATGTGCTTGTGTAATGTTGTTAATATTCATGAAAAATGATGTATTATATATTTATAATAATCCTAGGTCATTATACTAGAGTTTAAAATATTTTTGAGAAAATATGTGACCTAAACTTTTGTGGTGAGAGTAAACTATATATTTCCCCCAAAAAATATAGTGATTCCAAATTTTCAGTGCATTCACAACCAAATCCACTTCCCAATGACGAGTAGTATAAATCCTCTGGTGAGGTTGAAGATGACATGATTCACAAGGAACCAAATGATTCACTTTTATAAATACACAACCCAAACCCCCACCTAAAGTATCACAATAAACCACATAGCCTTATCCAACATCTGGTAGAGTCAGAATCATTACTGAGCTCAAGCACCAGTTTAATTCATAGAAGGAAAAATACATATTTAAATACCATAATAAATTCAACCACTTCTGGACGAGCATGTTAAAAGATGTAGCAAGCTTGGAGAAATCCTTTACAAAAGGTTGATAATATCCTACTAATCCCAAGAATATTCGAATATAAAATACATTATATAGTTCCTTCTATGACATGAAAACAATCATATTTTTTGGATAGACTAATATACTTTATTATAAACATGTCCATTAAAATTAACTTGTTAGATCAATAATTTTAATTTTGAAAATTTATTATATAGGCGATGATCCCTTAGGATTTAAAAATATGTCTCAAGTGAATCACATGATCTTTTTTGGTCTCAAAAGTTACTATAATTTCATCCAAGAACACCAAAAAAAGGTTTTAAAGGTTATTTTAGAAAATATGGTTCATCAATTCCATGGAGGTTGTAAAATAAATAGTCAAACCAAACTACATCACAAGGTACTCATAGTTTTCATGCCAACTCTTGAATATGATATTTTGAATATCTGATTCCATTATTCCGATATGGTGATAACCAGACTAAATATTGCTTTTAGAAAACCACATTTCCCCTTTCATATGATCAAACAAACCATTAATTTGATTCAATGGATATGTGTTCTTGATCATTAATCGATTGAGTTTCTGATAATCAACATACAAGAAAAGAGTTCCATTATATTTCTTGGCAAAGAGCACAAGGGATGCCCATGGTGGCACACTTGGGTGTATAAATCCCTTGGATCTCAAATCACCTAAGTAAAATTTAAGCTCTTTTAAATTAGTTGGAACCATATGGTTAGACGACATCAATATCAATTGAGTTCCCGACCTTAATTCTATCGATACCTCCACCTCTCACGCTAGAAGAAAAAATGAAAATTCATCCAAAAACAATTCTGGTAACTCATTGACCACCTATGGTTGATCACCTCCACTAGAATCCTTACCTAACATGACTGTAGACATAAAATTTAACTTAAAAAACTCTGGAAGTGGTTGTCCCACCTTGCTAGACCTCAAATATCACCCCTAAACCACATGGGAGTTACTATTTTGGATAATAAAATACACCCACCAATGATAATAATCAATCTAAGGCTTGTGATAAATCAACCTGTCTATACCAATAATAACATTAAACATGTCCATGTTGAGATCCAAAAAATCAAAGAGCTTATTTACATCACACAAAAAGAAATATCATGAGGGACATTGGAAACCCTACTCCTTTCCTAGAGGGGTATATAATTCCATAAAGAATGAAATTAGTACTATTATATGTTTTAAAACATATAATATATGAATCAAAATGAATTATTGAGAGTAACCTATATCAAATAAATCATTCTTTAAGGTAGATTCAATATAAATAGTACATCTTATAGTCATAGAACCCATGTCAACTTCTATCAGACACCCTTCCACTTTGTGTAACTGCTTCATTCTGGAGGCCTATGGCTAGAACCCCATAATACTTGAAGCATATGAATACACGACAGATACTATATATTACAAAAATGTTGTTCCAAATCATGGAAAATTCATATCCTAAAAAACATCTAAAGGTAACCATGTCACCCACACAAATTAAAAACTTCTTTTGGCAAGAGCCATTATTAATTCACGTGTCCTATCTGAATACATTAGTTTTAATTAATTCCACTAAATAATGATGACATTGAAAGAATATAATTTTGAGAGCCACCACCATTTATTCCTCTAAAAAACATTCCCCACTTTTTTCCCTTTAAAAGAGCCGTTGGAGCTACCACTAATGATAAGAGGAACTTTGGTCAACCCTGAATTACCATCCAAGTCAATATTTTCTAGCAAAACCCTATTCACTAACTCAACATAGGTATTAAAAATCATTATAAACAATTGTGATTAGAAATTAAACTAAATATCCATTTGAAACCATTACAACATTATCTTCTTTTAGGCACAACTTTTGGAGAGAATAAAGAAAGACCAGTGAAACTATTAGCGTCCTCCATCACTTATCGATTACCTTTCTCAAGGGTGAGTAAATCCATGTACTTCTCCATAGTCATACACACATGGTAGTATTTATTAGTGAAAATTAACTTTAATCCTTTACACTATAATACATCATGTTTAGTATCCAAAAAACTTGAGTCCCACCACCTTTTAATCGATCCTTGTATATTTAAAATGACACACCTAACCTTGAAAAAATTAAGAGGATATAGGAATTAACAACCATTCCAATCATTCCAAACTAATCCTCCATTTCTTGGGGGGTTATTACATTATAAATATGATTAATTTTGGTGATGAAATTATTTATCTTTACTATTATCTTTATCCCTTTGAGGTTACACTTCTATAGTCTAAATAAGAGAAGGTTACACACCTTTGTCAATAGATCAGACTAAACACACAATAACTTTGATCATATTCTGATCAACTAGGGGGTTTTCCCATAAGAGTTTTCTAGTAGATCCCTCTTGAGTAATTTATGGAAGTCCTATAGTGGGTATGGTACAACACATCAACATGAAAAGAGTCACAAGAACATAAGATCCATGAATAAATTATGTTTTAGAATAATACAAGTAAAATAAAATTATTAAGTGATATACAAAAATATATATTTGGATTAAGACACTTTGAATCCCAAAAGACACAATTCCTAACCACCATAGTAACTTAAAGATCATTATGATTGGAGTTGACTTGGAACTCACTCGCAACCTAGCCTTTAAGTCCCCACATTCTTATCACTTATCTACCGAGAAATCCAAAAATGAATAATGAAAATTAAAATATGTAAAAATCATTTAAAAGAAATATTTGTTGAACCAACATGAATTACCCAACAATCTGTAACCTGATGCCATCTTGGAATGACCTAAAGGGTATACCCGATTCCTATGGACTGGTGATAAGCACCTAGGAATCAATAAATACCTTTGGGAATTATTTTTCCATAAACAACATAACTCAAAATAATATAGATGAAAAATTTTGGTATACCAAAATAAGACAATAGCTTAAAAGATAAAATCATCAAACAAAAACAGGTGCCAGGATCCATAAAACAAATAAAGTATATAAGTTCCATAAAAAATACAACTCTATGTAACATAACGTCACCTCTAGATTCCCACACCCAATTAAAGAACAAAACCACTTCCACCCTATTGTTCCTTTCCATTACCTGTACCAGATAAAACCAAATCTATATATACCTAGAGGTGTATGTGAGATGTTGAGAAAAAGATCTCAGTTGAATCCCACCAAGTATTTCATAAGAAAGATTTAAAAAATAAACAAATTACACTCAAATAAATAAAGAAAAGTCATGAAATGCAGTTATATATAGTTTGACACAAAACATGGATAAATTAACTTTATCAAAAATCATGTAAATCATTATAATATCGTTGTTTTTAGATCATTTCTAAAAATATCCTGAATATATATTTCAAGGATAATCGCTGAGAAAAAAAACAAATTTTAAATTAAACACCTTATAAAAATGATATATGGTTTAAGAAATAATATTATCCATCATACAAGAATATGGAAATTTTAGAGAAATTTAGTTTCTAATGAGAAATGATCCCAATAAATTGATTATTTCAAGAGAAATTTAATAATCAAAAAATAAAGTGAGATTGTACAATAACTTTTAACACTTGGTAATTTTCAATCCAAATACCCTAGGATGAAATAATAGAAATTGAAACTTTAAATACCCAAATTATTGATTATTCATGATATTACATGGAAAATGGGCAGTATATACACCATAGAAAATAAATTACGTGCATAACATTATGATATGCCTTAATAAAGGGAAATTGAGACGAAGTCCCTTACATCACACTTAATTTTGGACGAATGTGATTTAATATAAAATATAATGACTTTAATCATGTTATTAATTTATAATAGAACCATATTAATTTATATAATATCATATATGATCATCTTATAACATTTTAGCACTCGTTTGTTAATGATATTTCATTATTTTCATTGTTTTGGGAATTAAAACCTTGTTTTCTAATGCATGTTTTTCTGTGAAGGTGTCATATAATTTACATAGGGTATAAATATATCATATCCAGAATGATAATAATGTTATTAATATAATATTTACTATGTATATAAATTATTATAATCATTATTGATGGTTGGATATGGGAAATTAATCACATCACTTCATGGAGATGGTAGGTAGTGCGTATGCACAAGCGAAGATATCATCCCATTAATGATTGAAAGAGTAAGGATGTGGGTGATATATTCATATTATCTAATTTATATCATTTTATATATATAATATATATTTATTAAATTTTTACTCATTACTTTTTATGTAAATTGTAAGTGGAAAATGAATCACATCGATTCGTGAAGATGTAGTCTGCTGTACACATGAGCGACACTATCATATTTTAAATAGAATGGAAGGTAAGAATTTATAGGTGATATTGTATTGATAAAATTATAATAATATCATAAATAAAATATACATGTGTTAAATCTGTCATTATATCTACACTTTAATGGTGGTTATAGAAAACAAATTATATTGGTTTGTGAGGCAGTAGTCCATTGTACACACGATCGATGACCTCATTTCTTATTTGATGAAAGAGGGGAAGGATATAGGACATTAAATTAACATAATAAAATATAAATATATTTAATATAATTAGTTTATTATACAATCATGGTTTAATAATTTTTAAAAAGGTGGTAGAATAAAAAAAATAAAAACTCTCTTTTAAGAACATTAACTTTTATTCGGAAAACTTCTATAAGGTTGCACGAAAATACTTCCTATGATGAATTTATGATAAAAAAGGTCTATAGTATGTTGGGAGGAGAGTAAGGAAGTGATTTTGGATAGGTATGGTCTGATCTAAATGGCTTTGGAAGCGTGAATAGGGGAGAATATGTGTTGAGATTTAATAATTGGGGGAAAGGACACACATGTAATTTTTGAGAAGAATCAATTACACCCATGTTTTCATCATGCCAAAAGCTGCAAAAATGGGTCCTTATAGACTATTAGGGGTTATAAGGTTAAAATACTTCCATAAAATGGGTTTTTATTAGTTTTTTGATCATTTTAACCCTTATTATTTTAATTGAACCCCTTGGTGAATCAATTTTTACCTTAATCAATGTTATTAAAGTTTACATATATTACTATTCATAATGGTAAAAAATTAAGTTGAAATTATTATATAATATAAATTATTCTGATTCAAAATATGGAATCAATTTTTCCAAATTCAATTCATAGAAGTGGAAGAATCCTATTTAAAACTATACCTAGAAATGTGATGAAGAAGTGGGTTTCAAAAGAGAAAATTATCAGATGTATAGAAGGTTTAATGATCAAAATTGAATATTAAATTGGTTCGACTAACCTTAATTGTATTGGTTATAATATAATTTTACTAGTTTTACATTAAATAAATTTAAGATATAATTTATATTTGTAAATAATTTAAATTAAAGGGAAATGTGGAAATAAAAATATGTATTTTTTACTATTCATTGAAAAAATAAAACTTTTAAGAAAAATCGGGAAAATTTTTCCAAACATAATTTTGATACATTAATTTAAAAAATAATTACATTTTATTAAATAAAATTTCTAAAAGTTTAGAAAATTAATTTTATCATAATTGTGCAAGAAGCAACGAAACTTTTTTCTTAAAAAAATAGTTTTTGAGAAAACATTTCTTTTTATATCAAATGATTCTTATTTAATTTATAATAAATAGATATAAATTTAATTTATTTTATAAATGTAAAAACAATATAATTTTTATATTTTAGTTAGTACTATTCATACCCACCAACTTAATAGTAAGGTTAAAATTATCATGTTTAAATAATATTTTAATAGAGTATTATCATTTAAACCCAACATTGCATGCATCACAAGCTATTGAAGTGATTGAATTAAATTAAAATGAAATAAATTATAAATTTATGCAGTGATACAAAAAACAATTGATTTTCTTATTTAATAATTTTATATTCATTATAAAATAATTCTCAATATCATTGTGAATATTACAATGGGAAAACAAATAGAAGATAAATAAAGTACAATATAATTTATTTTTCACCGAGATCCCATTGAATCATCACAACCAAAAATATCACTAAAATTTAAGAACATAGAAATAGTAACACAATATTCATTTTAGAAATGATGTTGAACCTAATTAGAATTGATGTGAATAATGAAGTATAAAAATGATTGTGTATTTATAGGGAAATACAATCATGTGCCTTTATGTTTTTTTATCCAATATTGTTGATTATAATTATGAATATTAGTTAATAGAATATTTATCGTTTGTTATTGTTGGTTATGTGGACATATTTTAGTGATTTTAAGGATTATTTATTGATTTAATAATAATTAAATTATTTTTGGATACAATAAACATATTATAATTAAAATATATTTTCTGATAAAATTATAATTTTTAAATAATAGTTTTTTGTAAATAATATTGTTAAAGATTATTTTAATTATTATATAATTTAATAAAGTCCTACGTAATTTTTATAATGGTTATAATGTTTGTTATGTTATGAAAATTGTTAATTTTCATTAAATAATGATTTTTATTTAAAACATAAAATTCTTGTATTTTGAGTATTAGTTTGATAAATACATTTAATTTTTAGAATCATCACATCAAAATTATCTTAGAGTGATTTTTTGGGTATTTTCTAACAAGATTGATTTTATGAAGAAAATGAGAAAATTTTCACTTTACGAGCACTGTGATTTTATGACATCATTATTATCTCATCAAGATAAAAAAATTGAAACTTTTTATTCAGTCACAATTTCATTAAATAATTATAAAATTTATTATATATATATTAATTTTAATTCATAAATTTATACTTTACTTTTTTGAACCAAAAATGAGTTTTTGAAATAAAATTCATTTTTTGGATTTTGTTCACTAACTTTGTTGGTAGAAGGTAAGTTTCGATTTTAGAAGGCCTTTGACATCCAAAAAAACTTTATCACTCATTAATAGTCACAAAAATTGGCTGGAATTCATTTATCCCATAATTTTTTATCTTATATTAAAAAATAACCAATATTTATATCTTTAAAAACCACCCCTCCAAAAGTACAAATACCACCACTTCCCCATTTCTTTCCACACCAAATTCATAATTTATAATGTTATGTTATTCTTACCTCCCAAATAGTCCATATTAGGTGTCTTAAATGTATCAAGGTTCTATTCTCAAGTTTTAGGAAGCAAATATTTAAGGTAAGGGAATTCTCCTCTTCTTCCTTTTCATTCATGTACCTATTTTCTGTGAGTCCAGTAAATGTAGAAGATTATTTAACTTTGTGAACTTTTTAACTTCAAATTACTTCCCAATTTTTTTATAAAAGGGAAACCTACATTATTTCTCATTATTCCCTCCCTTTAATCCATTTTGTTTACCATCATGCTGCTGAATTCTTTTGTTATATTTCTCTCTTTAGATGATAAATTCAAATATCGTGAATAACAAAAACCGCTTCCTTTTTAGTGGGTATTCAAATGAAAGTAAATAATTTTTATTTATTAGGGTATTCAACGTATTAAACCCACATTCCCTTCTCATGGGTTAAAAATGAAGTAATTTTTTTATTTATAATCACTCACACACTCAAGGATTTTATATGAATCACATTAATTATTCTCCTCTCATTATTGGTAAAATGTTTTATCATGATTGATGTGGATAGAATGAATAAAAAACCAATGTATTGGGTAAATGATTAATCTTTATTGATGACACGTTTTATCATACCTTGGTGAATAACATTGGTAATAATGATTTATGACACCATGGTGATAATATTTGGTGATATGATTATGAATATCTAATTTTGGTGTTGTATCCACATTTCCATGTCAATATTAATGTTATTTATATTATGATATTATAAGGCCCCCGCCTTAAACCTTACTTAATATTGAATTAAATGAATAATTCACATTGAGGATATTTTTAGGTTTAGAGTTTTAGAGAATTAGGACATAACTATTACATCTCAAAAGATTACAAAGTAGCCACTTATACTAAATTTCCGTAAAATGAAAACTCTTAAAAAGAAACATGTCTAGTTCCATGTTTTATATAGCATGACTTTCCATTGATCCCATCCTTGACCCTATTCCACATTAGGTCCTGTGAAAAACATTTCAAAAAAACTCGGGGTGAACATAAAGAGCTCAGTAAGGGATAAAAAAATAATGAAAACTGTTAGTTTATCAAAACAACAAGTAAACCATGTATACTTTATCAAAGTAATAGTTTTCACCTTTATAAAGTAGTAAAAACTCTTCATTGAATAAAAGATCCTTACTTAACCTATTGTAACCAAAAGATTACCATAAAACCCATAAAAAGATCACGTAACATATAAAGGTAACTTGGGACATAAACATACTTAAGTGGAATAACCATAAGGTCGACTTCCACACATATCACTTAATGGAATAGCCATTCGGCCAACTTCCATACATAATTAATGGAATAGCCATACGGCCGAATTCCATACCCAATGCATTGGAGGTTATAACGTAACCACCGATCCTGGTATTCATGGCACCACCCGTCATAATGTCCAAGTACCACTATAAAATCATAAGACATTGAACAAATATAATGGAAAGAAATAATTTCCACATTTCGATCACAATATATCACTTAAATATATCGACATAAAAAATCCTTTATAAAAACCATTTTCAATACCAACATACATAAAAGAGTATATGGTATTTATTTCATTTAAAAAAAAACATTACGGCTTGTTGAGGGAGCCAAAGACCAAATAATACTTGCGGCGGCGGAAAAGGTCATCATCACCGTGTACGTAAAAAGAAACATTCCCTTTTGTCGTTTAGTAAAATGCTTTGTAGATAAAATATTCCTTTTGAATAAACGTAAAATTCAAAGGGGTTTATACACCGTATAAAAGAAGGTTGTGTATAAAATAAAATATGCCACAATGAATGGAGATTGAGATGATGTCCCTTACAAAGACGATTTCCTTGGTTTAAGGATAAATCAATTACATAATTATGTGTGAAAAATGAATACACCCAATATAAGTGGATATTAAGTGTAAAACAATCAGAGTTTATTCACACATATTCATAGAATGACATATTCAAGGAGTCCAAGATTATCCCAAAGAATCAAATTTGGGTTAAGAAGTTCCCTTGCAAAAATATGACAGCCTAACGGTGTCACTACAAAATTAAGAAAATGAGTTGATGAGCGATAAAAAAGGTATCTCATCACTTTGACATAAAATTTACATCAATAAGGATATATGAGAACATATCACAACATATGAATATGTAAATTAAAAGACCCAACAAAAGAAGTCTTTTAAAAAGAGGAGGGTGAAAGTTTCCCTTACCGACATGGGTATCTTTCGAGACATGCACCCCTTGAAAGAAGGACAATACAACATTGATGTAAATACTCATAAATGAGAGTATATTAAACAATTAGTAACATAATGGGAAGTACATACACCACTCAAAGGAAATTGTGGAAAATGTAGCATAAATCTCATGGGAATAAAAGTGAGATGAAAAATCCCTTACGAAAACTCGGCAGCCTAACGGCGCCACATAAAACTTACAAAAATGGATTGATGAGATCAAATAGGGTATCTCATAATATTAACATAAAGTTTATAGAAATTGGAATATAAAATAAAATCCCCCAACATAACAAATAGGAGCTTAAAAGAAGTGACATAAAGGAGAGTACTTAAAAAGAAAGAGAGAGGTTAGATCTCTTACGAAAATTCGGCAGCCTAACGGCGCCACTCCAAACTTTCAAAATGGATTGATGAGAGAGAATAGGGTCTCTCATCATATGAAAATAAAAATTACAGTAAGAGTAATATAAAATATCATCCCAATAACAAGAAAGATGATCTTTAAAAGGAATGACATAAAAGAGCGTAATTAAAAAGAAAGAGAGGAGTAGGATCCCTTACCTCGGGTCCGACTTGACTTGATCATTCTTTAATCTCCTGAATAATAAACTTGAGTTAATTTATACTTGATTAAGAACCTTTTTCAAGCTTATTATTCCTTTTATATCACTTATTTCAATGTTATAAACATTATGTAATCATTAAGTTAATAATGTTTGTTTTGTCGATATTTGGTTCTTAAGTCGAAAGTGGACTTATTACAATTACATGTTGTTCATGTGGTCAAAGGTTCTTTATGTATATAATGAAATTCCTGATTTGGATATAATATATATCATATATATCCAGAATATACATGTATTTATAATATCACATAATAATTTAGAGGAAAGAAATGAAATGCACCGTTCATGGAGACGGTAAGCCGTACGTACGCATGAACGCTACTTTCATTTCTATGTCATATTAATGGAATTAAAACTATATGAGAGGTATTTATATTTTAATTCCATAATTATATTAATCATTTAGATGTAACATACATCATATATATACATTATATATATGTACTCATAATAATACATTACATTTGGGGATAAGAAATGAAATGCACCGTTCATGGAGACGGTAAGCCGTACGTACGCATGAACGCTACTTTCATTTCTATCTCAAACTTTAATGGAAATAAAATAATAATGATATAAAGGTATATTATAATTCCAGTATAACGTAATATATAATAACTTTAAATCCATCCTTTATACGTCCCACATATGGCATTAACGAATCACATCACTTTGAGGGGGCGATAGTCCGCACTTCTTTAAATGAAGATATCGCATTTACCCATAATGGAAACCATAAAGGTATGACATAAATTAAAAATACATAAGATTAAGTAAAACATAAACATATTATATATCATATATAAGTATAGTTTCATCTTAATGGCCACCTTTGAAGGTGTTAAAAGAATGTTGAACAATCATCGTTTCGGGAGGCAGAAATTCTCCATCCACGGAAACAATATGTTCTTTAACCATTATATGTATATGTGTGTAAGTGTAGCTCAAATACTTCTTATAACAACATCATAGTATATTTAAGATACTGTATATGTTACAAAATAAATGAATAAAAATATTTTAGGGGGTTGGAGAAGCAAAATAAAACAAAAGGACTCAAGTGAAGACATTACCTTAAAATCGGGTAACTCTCTTAGATTTGAGCTCCAAGGCTTCCTTGGGAAGACTTCTGCCAAAAGTGAGGCTTCAATGAGTAAGATAGGGATGTTAAGAGACAAAATGGGCAGGGGTTGGCCGAACCAAAGGCTTTTGAAGTGTGGTTAAGGAGGTATAGGTGGGGGCCTTTTATAAGAGGAGAGGAGGGGCACTCTTGGAAAGGTATAAAATGTAACTTTATTTTCAAATGAGTTTTAGATTTTAATGGTCCCACATTGATTTGTTTCGAGGATAAGGTGATATGGGTTCTAAATACACCCATCCAATAGGTTTTGGACATGTTGAGGTCTTATATTTTACATTATCTTTCCATTTTATTTAAATCGTTAAATAATGAGGTCATCACTACATCATCATGATGTCATAAATAATTTAATTTATTTAATGTCTAAAAATTATAAAAAAACTACTATGATGTAGGAAATATTTTTAGATTTCCATTTAGTATTTATAGTCAAAAAGCTGACTTGTATAACCCCATGTAAAAATTGTTTTAGTAAAACATCTCATGTTTGTGTCCTTTTTTACTTTAACATTAAATAAAAAGTTATTTATGTCATTTCCCAACCAAAGTTGCTCCATGGGGTCCCCAAGTTGAACCATGGATTTTCTTGGTCGGACATGACACATAAAATGAGGTTAGGACATGTGTAAAGCTCATCTCATATTATTAAAACATTATTTTTACCTTAAACTACACTAATTACATCTAATCGCGATTAAAAACTTAATAAGTTACTATTCACCAAAAAATTATTTTCATCCCATTGAACCACATTTTACTTCTTAATGAGAACCATGAATGTCGGATTTTTGAAATTCAAAACACAAAGATGGAAAAATTTCATTTAAACGGAAAATCAGTTTTTATAAGTACCACTTAGTGGTTTCACTATTCATGAAAAATTGAAGTTTTTCAAAAAAATACCAAAACATCACCCTAAGATATATTTGATATTCCGAATTCAAAAATGATGTCTATTTTAAAAAATTCAAAACATATTAGTTGCATTAATTAATTTAATAAATAATTCTCGCTGTCAGAGAAAATAGCGTGTTTTTATGAAACAATAAGTATCAAAAAACTGACACTAGTTTAAGTCCAATTTCAATGTGAAATTAATTCCAACGACCAATATTGTATTAAACGGTAAAAATATAATCTAATTTCAATTTAAAACCAATTAAAAAGATAATATAATCATATAAATAAATTAGATTAAAAAGAGGTTTTGAATTAAAATACAACATTTTTCACTATTCATTAAAAATTGAACTTTTTTGGAAAAACACCAAAAATTAACCCAAGGTAAATTTCAATGTCCCAATCATAAATAATATGTTTATTTTGAAAAATATAGCTTATAAAATTGTCAAAAAGTGGATTTAATAGGGGTTCTCCATCAAAAGGCGTTTAATCGACCTTTTAAAGAATATTAGAATGTTTACGCTTAAAAACTGGATTCATTTGCATTTTTAAGCCTCTAACATTTATTGTAAAGAGTAAAAATATTTGACAAACATATATAATCATTTCTTAGTTAGTTCTTTTCATTTCCGCCATTACAACGGCTATGCGTTAACTATGATTTAAAATAATATTATTTTGTTATTAGAGTGCAACGTAAGATTCCCAAGAAACTCGTTGTTGCATATTGGGTACGCCATCGAGCATAGAATACCCTTTAAAGTAATATTAATATTTTATTCACAAATATGGATAAATATAAATATGTTATATTCTTTATTTACCTGGGGTGTTACATCCTTCCCCCCTTTTGGGAATTGCGTCCTCGCAATTTTAAAATTGGGCTCGGAAACATCCTTGAAAGTCCCACATCGGAACAAGAGTCGGTAAAACAATCACTTTAAAATAAATAAAGATAAGTACAAAGGTCACCCGAGTTAACCCATACTAAGATTCCAAGTATGAAAATATGGACATGGAGGAAAAAAACAAAGGGTCATGTTCTGATGGAGAGTGATAGAAAACAAGTTTAGGAGAAATTTAACCATATGAAAATCACAAACTTGTGATGGGTTAAACGGTATTCGATTCCCCAGTAGGAAAAGTTAATAGACAACATTTTTGTTTTAAGTTACTTTTTATTGAGGAATTTATTCATAAGGAAACATAATCACTTATCATGTTGACTATCAACTTTTATTAGATTCCTTACACAAACTCATATTTTCTCCAAAAGACGAGTATTTAGGAAGACTTATTCACATTAAGAGTACTATAATCAACTTCTAGAGAATCACCTAATCCAAAAAAGATAACTATATACTTCCCATGTCTTTAGACTTTAACCAAAACCAAAAAGGCTAGTACAAGATTAGATAATCCAGAAAAGGATAACCCTTTATAAAAAGAAAATCTATTCTTAATCTCCAAAATTTGTCCAACAAAACCCAAAGTTCAACGAGAACCATTCGATAATCAATTTGTCCATAAAATTCTTCAAAGTAAACCAAACTACGATTGAAACCCAAATATTTGAAGGATTTAGTCACATAGTCTTCCAAGTTAAATCGTAACATTTATCTCCAAACAACATCAGTTTCTCTTAATGTCTCGTATTGAAAAGTAATTAACCTAATCACATATCCTCCATGATAGGTTAATAAATATACATAGATAACCCAAAATCAACTTACTCTTAATTCATAAAATCATATAACTAAAAAGAATCAGTCAAACTAACCAGGGACTTCATGTAGTCCAGTGGTAGGCGATAAATACCAGTTGCACTTTGGTTGTGGGTTCGATTCCCGCAGCTTTGTCCCACGCGACGGGTTGTCACACGGTCTGCGTGTTGTCCTTTTTCCAAAACTATATAATTCTCAAATCATTCCCCAAAAAGAGATAAAATCATCAAAAATAACCATAACATAATTTAACCTCAATTTTATCTCATGCCTTTCACTTCCATCATAACATATAGTAACCCATAATTACCTCAAAAGTAAGGATCATATAAACTATAATGGTTACCTTTATAATTATTACCTGAACTTCCACATAGATTGGTCATCTCGTACATGATGCATTACAGATCATACCAAGGTTCAAGTGGTTGATCATGACTCCTTGATAGTTGGTTTAGAACAACCACTAGTTTCCTCATTGAATCCCCCATTTTATCTAGTATCTTAATCAGAGAACCACCACAGTTTCCTTCAAACCTGTTGTCTCTTTGGTGCCTACTAGATCCATCCATTCACTAAAAACAGAAATGTCAGTGTGAGTATATCAATAAAAACATCATGTACTAATGAGGAAGGTAAACACTAAGATATACTTACTCATTCACTTTATCTAAAACTAGGACTCTTTCTCAAATCCTAACCATTTTGGTAATGTCACTTGTGCTTAGAGAATCCCCTAACCTCTAAAATTATCTAAACCGACCTCTGATACCAACTATAAGGCCCCGACCTTAAACCTTACTTAATATTGAATTAAATGAATAATTCACATTGAAGATATTTTCAGGTTTAGAGTTTTAGAGAATTAGGACATAACTATTACATCTCAAAAGATTACAAAGTAGTCACTTATACTAAATTTCCATAAAATAAAAACTCTTAAAAAGAAACATGTCTAGTTCCATGTTTTATATAGCATGAATTTCCCTTGATCCCATCCTTGACCTTATTCCACATTAGGTCCTGTGAAAAATATTTCAAAAAAACTTGGGGTGAGCATAAAGAGCTCAGTAAGGGATACGAAAAGAATGAAAACTGTTAGTTTATCAAAACAACAAGTAAACCATGTATACTTTATCAAAGTAATACTTTTCACCTTTATGAAGTAGTAAAAACTCTTAACTGAATAAAAGATCATTACTTACCCTATTGTAACCAAAAGATTACCATAAAACCCATAAAAATATCACATAACATATAAAGGTAACTTGGGACATAAACATACATAAGTGGAATAACCATAAGGTCGACTTCCACACATATCACTTAATGGAATAGCCATTCGGCCAACTTCCACACATAATTAATGGAATAGCCATACGGCCGACTTCCATACCCAATGCATTGGAGGTTATAACGTAACCACCCATCCTGGTATTCACGGCACCACCCGTCATAATGTCCAAGTACCATTATAAAATCATAAGACATTGAACAAATATAATGGAAAGAAATAATTTCCACATTTTGATCACAATATATAACTTAAATATATTGACATAACAAATCCTTTATAAAAACCATTTTCAATACCAACATACATAAAAGAGTATATGGTATTTATTTAATTTAAAAAAAACATTACGACATGTTGAGGAAGCCAAAGACCAAATAATACTTGCGGCGGCGGAAAAGGTCGTTGTCACCGCGTACGTAAAAAGAAACATTCCTTTTTGTCGTTTAGTAAAACGCTTCGTAGATAAAATATTCCTTTTGAATAAACGTAAAAGTCAAAGGGGTTTATACACCGTATAAAATAAGGTTGTGTATAAAACAAAATATGCCTCAATGAATGGAGATTGAGACGAAGTCCCTTACAAAGACGGTTTCCTTGGTTTAAGGATAAATCAATTACATAATTATGTGTGAAAAATGAATACACCCAATATAAGTGGATATTAAGTGTAAAACAATCAGAGGTTTTTCACACATATTCATAGGATGACATATTCAAGGAGTACAAGATTATCCCAAAGAATCAAATTTGGGTTAAGAAGTTCCCTTGCAAAAATATGACAGCCTAACAACGTCACTACAAAATTCAGAAAATGAGTTGATGAGAGATAAAAAAGGTATCTCATCACTTGGACATAAAATTTACATCAATAAGGATATATGAGAACATATCCCAACATAACAATATGTAAATTAATGGACCCAACAAAAGAAGTCTTTTAAAAAGAGGAGGGTGAAAGGTTCCCTTACCGACATGAGTATCTTTGGAGACATGCACCCTGTGAAAGAAGGACAATACAACATTGATGTAAATAATCATAAATGAGAGTATATTACACAATGAGTAAAATAATGGGCATTAAATACACCAATAAAAGGAAATTGTGAAAAATTTAGCACAAATCTCATGGGAATAAAAGTGAGATGAAAAATCCCTTATGAAAACTCGGCAGCCTAACGACGCCACATAAAACTTACAAAAATGGATTGATGAGATCAAATAGGGTATCTCATCATATTAACATAAAGTTTATAGAAAGAGGAATATAAAATAAAATCCCCCAACATAACAAAGAGGATCTTAAAAGAAGTGACATAAAGGAGAGTACTTAAAAAGAAAGAGAGAGGTTAGATCTCTTACGAAAATTCGGCAGCCTAACGGCGCCACTCAAAACTTCCAAAATGGATTGATGAGAGAGAATAGGGTCTATCATCATATGAAAATAAAAATTACAATAAGAGTAATATAAAATATCATCCCAAGAACAAGAAATATGATCTTTAAAAGGAATGACATAAAAGAGCGTACTTAAAAAGAAAGAGAGGAGTAGGATCCCTTACCTCGGGTCGGACTTGACTCGATCGTTCTTTAATCTTCTGAATAATAAAATTGAGTTAATTTATACTTTATTAAGAACCTTTTTCAAGATTATTATTCCTTTTATATCACTTATTTCAATGTTATAAACATTATGTAATCATTAAGTTAATAATGTTTGTTTTGTCGATATTTGGTTCTTAAGTCGAAAGTGGACTTCTTACAATTACATGTTGTTCGTGTGGTCAAAGGTTCTTTATATCTAGAATGAAATTCCAGATTTGGATATCATATATATAATATATATCCAGAATATATATGTATTTATAATATCACATAATCATTTAGAGGAAGGAAATGAAATGCACCATTCATGGAGACGGTAAGCCGTACATACGCATGAACGCTACTTTCATTTCTATGTCATATTAATGGAATTAAAACTATATGAGAGGTTTGTATATTTTAATTCCAGAATTATATTAATCATTTAGATGTAACATAAATCATATATATCCATTATATATGTGTACTCATAATAATACATTACATTTAGGGATAAGAAATGAAATGCACCGTTCATGGAGACGGTAAGCCGTACGTAAACATGAACGCTACTTTCATTTCTATATCAAACTTTAATGGAAAGAAAATAATAATTATATAAAGGTATATTATAATTCCAGTATAACATCATATATATTAACTTTAAATCCATCCTTTATACGTCCCACATATGGCATTAACGAATCACATCACTTTGAGGGGCGGTAGTGCGTACTTCCTTAAATGAAGATATCGCGTTTACCCATAATGGAAACCATAAAGGTACGCCATAAATGAAAAATACAGAAGCTTAAGTAAAACATAAACAGATTATATATCATATATAAGTATAGTGTCATCTTAATGTCCACCTTTGAAGGTGTTAAAATAATTTTGAACAATCATCGTTTCGGTAGGCAGAAATTCGCCATCCATGGAAACAGTATGTTCTTTAACCATTAGATGTAGGTGTGTGTAAGTGTAGCTCGAATCCTTCTTATAAAAACATACTAGTATATTGAAGATACTGAATTTGTTACAAAAGAAATGAATAAAAAGATTTAGGGGGTTGGAGAAGCAAAATAAAACAAAAGGACTCAAGTGAAGACATTACCTTAAAATCGGGTAACTCTCTTAGATTTGAGCTCAAAGGCTTCCTTGGGAAGACTTCTGCCCAAAGTGAGGCTTAAAGTAGTAATAGAGGGATGTGAAAAGACAAAATGGGCAGGGTTTGGCCGATCCAAAGGCTTTTGAAGTGTGGGTAAGGAGGTAGAGGTGGGGGCCTTTTATAAGAGGAGAGGAGGGGCACTCTTGGAAAGGTATAAAATGTAACTTTATTTTCAAATGAGTTTCGGATTTTAATGGTCCCACATTGATTTGTTTTGAGGATAAGGTGATAAGGTTTCGAAATCCACCCATCCAATAGGTTTTGGACATGTGTAGGTCTTAGATTTTACATTATCTTTCCATTTTATTTAAATCATTAAATAATGAGGTCATCGCTAAATCATCATGATGTCATAAATAATTTAATTTATATAATGTCTAAAAATTATAAAAAAACTACTATGATGTAGGAAATATTTTTAGATTTCCATTTATTATTTATATTAAAAAATATGACTTGTATAACCCCATGTAAAAATTGTTTTAGTAAAACATCTCATGTTTGTGTCATTTTTACTTTAACATTAAATAAAAAGTTATTTATGTCATTTCCCAACCAAATTTGCTCCATGGGGTCCCCAAGTTGACCCATGGATTTTATTGGTCGCCCATGACACATAAAATGAGTTTAGGACATGTGTCAAGCTCATCTCATATTATTAAAACATTATTTTTACCTTAAACTAAACTAATTACCTCTAATCGCGATTAAAAACTTAATAAGTTACTATTCACCAAAAAATTATTTTCATCCCATTAAACCACATTTTACTTCTTAATGAAAACCATTTATGTCGGATTTTTGAAATTCAAAACACAAATATGGAAAAATTTCTTTTAAACGGAAAATCAGTATTTATAAGTACCACTTAGTGGTTTCACTATTCATCAAAAATTGATGTTTTTCAGAAAAATACCAAAACATCACCATAAGCTATATTTGATATTAAAAATTAAAAAATGATGTCTATTTTACAAAATTCAAAACATATTAGTTGCATTAATTAATTTAATAATTAATTCCTGATGTCAGAGCAAATAGCGTGTTTTTATGAAATAATAAGTATCAAAAGATTGACACTAGTTTAAGTCCAATTTCAAAGTGAAATTAATTACAACGACCAATATTGTATTAAATGTTGAAAATATATTATAATTACACTTTAAAACCAATTAAAAAGATAATCTAATCAAATAAATAAATTAGATTAAAAAGAGGTTTTGAATTAAAATACAACATTTTTAACTATTCATTAAAAATTGAACTTTTTTGGAAAAATACCAAAAATTAACCCAAGGTAAATTTCAATGTCACAATCATAAATAATGTGTTTATTTTGAAAAATATAGCTTATAAAATTTTCAAAAAGTGGATTTAAAAGGGGTTCTCCATCAAAAGGTGGTTAATCGGCCTTTTAAAGAATATTAGAATGTTTACGCTTAAAAACTGGATTCATTTGCATTTTTAATCCTCTAACATTTATTGTAAAGAGTAAAAATATTTGAAAAACATATATAATCATTTTTTAGTTAGTTTTGTTCATTCCCTTCATTACAATGGCTTTGCGTTAACTACCATTTAAAATAATATTATTTTGTTATTAGAGTGCAACGTAAGATTCCCAATAAACTCGTTGATGCGTATTGGGTACGCCATCAAGCATAGCATCCCATTTAAAGTAATATTAATATTTTATTCACAAATATGTATAAATATAAAGATGCCATATTCTTTATTTACCTGGGGTGTTACAGATATTCCTCATGTTCATATGATCATTCCACACTGACAAGCCTCTTGGTCTCATGCTAGGTATTTCCTTGTTTTATTCCCTTATTGGTCTTTATGTTCACCCCTTTCTTTGATGAATATTCTTAGGATATGAGATAGTAAAAGTAACATAGTATCGACCTATGAAGAAGTATTTAAAGTGTATTAGAATAATTTTTATGTTTTTCAGGTATTGTGTTCCTATTTTTAAGACACTAGACCTCAAAATATACTCTATATTATTAAATATTGAACCATGAAATGAAATGTTTATAAAATAAAAAGGAGAGTCACCATATGTTCCATGTATCTATTTTGAGGATGTATATACCTGATCCTTTACATTAAATGAACTCCAATGTTGTATCAATGGAGCATGATCATTATTATGAGGAACAATTGGTTGAGAATCTAGATTTTACAGTGAAAGTGTTATGAAACAAGACCACTCACATGGTTAAAGTTTTGTGGTGAAACCGTAAATTTAAAGAATATATGTGGGAACCCAAGAATGCAATTAAGTAGAAGTATCCTCAATTATTTTCATAATAGTTAAAAATTTTAAAGGTATAAATTCATTTATGGGGGTAGAATGTAATGAACCAAGATTTCATATGCATTCTTTGAAATAAATTTGATGTGTTCAATAACTTAATTTATATGAAAAAATGTGTCTAAATAAACCATAATATATATTATAATCTTTATATACTAGAATTTATATTAAAGGCTATGAATATAAATAATTGTTTGGATTTTTTTATTATTTTTTATTATTTTATGTTTTTTAATACTACAAACCCACTTATTATTTAATGTTAAAATCAATTTTTATTAGCTCTCCATATTTTTCCTATATCTTGTGTTACAGTTATTGTATTTATGTAAAAAAAATTATATGAAATAGAAGAATTATATATTCCTTTAATTAAACAATCAATAAACCTAATTCTATACTTAAAGAGCTAGAAATTCCATAATTTTTTTAAATTATTTGGGATTATTAAAATTCTATGAAAATTGATGGTGCTTGATTCCGAGGCCCAGTGTGCCCAGAATGTAATTTTGAACTTTTTTTAAGGTACGTTCTATAAACATGCGGGAGGCGTTTTCAATATTTTGTACCGGTGTTCAGATTAAAAATATGAGGACATTGTTGAATCCACAACATCGAAATTTTCTTAAGGAAGGATTAACTTCAACCTTAGTAGTTCTAGAGAAAAAGATAATTTTGAGGACTTTTTGAAGAATAATAAAATAAAATAAAAATGTTATTTTGATTTTTCTACCAATGGTTGAGTGGCGGTGGTGGGACCGCTGGGTGGTCAAGCCATTTAATGGATTGACTCTTCTGTTGTGTAACCACTAATCATATAATTTATGCAGTTCATTAATTTCACTGATTAATGAAATCATTAAATGAAAGGAGAGTTAAACTCTTAACTCCTCCTTTTAATTTTTTCCATCGTTGGATAACAGGGGGATTGGTGATATTATGGGAGAACTCCGACGAAGCACCAACGAACTTCCTTGCAAAGAAGAATAGAGGCTTGAATGACGTCATTGGAGGAATCGATTTGGGATTGGAGAATGCATAAAACTTCATAAAATGAGGATTATTATTCCACAACCATGACGTTTTCTCCAAATCTGAGGTGGGGGTTGTAATTAATTTCAATAAATTCTCCCGATTCATTTCTTCATTCTTGAAAATCACGACAAAAGCGGATCAACCAAAATGATTTGATCCGTGATTTGTATGAATTTTAAGGCTGTTTTTGAAGGTGATTGAACATGTTTAAAATTTTCTATGTGATGTATTTATTTAATACCCACTTGATATAACGCTAACAAGGAGGGCGCAGGCCAAACGAACAAGGCCTGGACACTCCGCCACTTTGGTTTTTGTCGTGTTCTTAGTGGGAGAATTTCAAACTCAACAACAACTTGAATCTGGAAGCCATGTAGTGACGGTAGAAACCCAGGAGGACCATAGGTGCATTTGGAAATGAAACCAGACTAGAGGAGCTCACATGGTGGCCCACGAAAGTTCTTCTGGTGTGGCACCAGCGCGGTGGCCGGAAATTTCCGACTGCAGATGGAGGCGGTGCTCGGAGGCGTCGCGGTGGACGGTAGGGTCGGTCGGCTCTTGGATGGCCGCGTTGGCGGAAGGGGGCACTCCATCACACGCCGCGGGGAGGAGGCCGTGGAATCAAAGACATGGAGGAGGTGAAGGGGACCCGCGCCTCGCGGGTCCTGTTGAGAGGAGGGCGGCACCACTAGGGTCGTAGGTTCAATACCTGAAAGACTTGTCATTCGGGAGGGGGGTCCGCCACCCTGTTGGCGGACATCGTCAGCCACCCAGGTCGAGCCCATGGCCCAGATCACTCGGGCTAACCTAGTCAGTTCTGGTCATGATGGGTCGGGTCGGTCCAGGTCAGGGCAGGTCAGGTCGACTTGATCAGGTCAGACCAGAACCGGTCCCTTTTTGGCTTAGATACAGTTAAATAGAAATATCTCACAAACTAGACATGTAATTGTTAAAGCATCTATGGAACTAGAATCCTTGGAGAGAGCAGGTCCTTTTAAGATACTCCACCTAAGTTTTAGAGAATGTTGGAGTATGGCCAGGTTGGATCAAAACCAAATCCAACCGGGCCCTTAGCACTAAAATACCTATAACTCACAGACTGGATGTCCGATTGATGCACCGCCTATCACGTTGGGACCCTTAAGACCTGACGGTCCTTTGGGTTTCTTGTTTTTGGAACGTCGTGGAAATTGAGGCATGACCGATATCTTGAGGAGAAGATACTACAAAACTCAAGCGCACCGAGGGTGGAGAATCCTGTGGCTGGAAGTCACTTGAAGAGAGAACCTGTGGGGATCAACAATAGAGCAAACCAATGTGGATCAGAATCAAAGGAAACCTATATAGATCAATATCATAGAAACCCTAGGTGGATCACCATCATAGAGATCCTATGTGGATCTGCATCATAGTGACCCTGTGTGTATCTACATCATAGTGAACCTATGTGGATCAACATTCTAGAGACCCTGTGTCGATCAAAAGTGTGAGACCTGATGAGGACTATCCTCAGAGCGGCCCGTAATGGATCAACAATATATGACCCTGTGTGAATCGAAAATGGACCAAATTCTTCAAGGCTCAGTTGTTGAACTTTCTAATGGAATAAAATGATATAGGTTATTACTAATCATCTTTATTCCTGATCTCTGAGTTGTATACCTAGTTAGAGCTGAGACTTTTTCTTTTTAAATTTTGTTTTAGATCATGATTTGTGGTTTTTCTTTGTGGAATTCTGAGAGACCTTTGAGGGTATTGGGGTCCCTACTGGGTATTTTTATACTCACCGCTGCACGGGTTTCACCCGCACCTTATTGTGTCTTTTCCAGATGATGAGAAGCTCAGATGAGACTATAGAATCTAGGACCGGGTGGTATATGGAGGTGATTGGTTGACGTGGAGAGCTGAGGAGACGAGTTGTACTTACCCTTCAGGTAGGAACCCTGGTGAATGATCCCAGAAACCCTGGTGGTGAGAAAAAGATATTTTTTTTTGTCCCTTTGGAAGAATAATAAAACGGCATAAGAATGTTATTTTAATTTTTCTACCAATGGTTGACCGGTGGTGGTGGGACCACTGAGTTGTGAAGATATTTAATATCTTTACTCTTCTGTTGTGTAACTAATCCTCATCTAATTTATTTGGTTCATTAATTTCACGGATTAATGAAACCATTAATTGAAAATAGAGTTAAACTCTTAACTAGTCCTTTTAATTTTTTTTCCGTCGTTGGTAAATAAGGGGGATTAGTGATATTGTGGGAGAACACTCACGAAGCGCCGACAAACTTCCCTCCAACGAAGAAAATAACCTCGAAAAACATCATTATAGGAATTGATTCGGGATCGAAGAACACTGAAGACATCAACAAATCAGGATTATTCTTCCACAACTGCGACGTATTCTCTGAATCCGAGGTAGGGGTTGTTATTAAATTCAAGAAATTCTCATGATTCATTTCCTCCCCCTTGAAAATAAAGGCGAACGTAGATCATCCAAAACAAGTTAATCCACGATTCGTATCAATTTTTGGGTGGTTGTTATAGAAGATTGAAAATGATTAAATTTCTCTATGTGATATATTTATTTAATACCCTCTTGATACGATGCAAATGCGGAGGGCGCATGCCAAATGAAAAAGGCCCGAACTCTCCGCCACTTTGGTTTTTGTCTCGTTATTCATGGGCGATGTTCGAACTCAATGAAAACTTTAATACAGAAGCCACAGAGTGACCAAAGAAACCCGAGAGGCCCATAGGTGCGTCTGAAAGGGAAAATGGACCACCAGAGCTCACTTAGTGGCCTGCGGAAGTTCCATCGGTGGGGCGGCACCAACGACCGAAATTGATGAGAAACAACGACAGTCAGATATCTCTAGATGCAGATGGATGCGATGCCCGTAGGCTCCATTGTGGTTGGAAGGGGCATCCGTCCCTCGGATAGCCGCGTTTGCGGAAGGTGGCACGCCGTTGCGCACCACGGTGAGGAGGCCGCGACATCGAAGCCGCGCCAGAGGAGAATTGGACCCGTGCTATGCAGGTCTCGCTGATAGGAGGGAGAAACCATTTGGAGCTGCCAGTTCAATACTAGAATCGCTTTGCTATTCAGAAGGGGGTCCGCCACCCGGATGGAAGACCGCACCAGCCACCCGGCTGGCAAACCGCGCCAGCAACCTGGGCCGGGTTGCCCGGCAGGCCACACCCAGCTGAGGCGATCCGGGTCAGTCCACGGCCCAGTGGACCGAGCCCATGTCCTCGCCCACTCGGGTTAGCCCCTTTTGGTTCAGACCAGCCCAGATGGTTTGGGCCAGGCCAGGTCACGTCAGCTGAGGTTAGGGATGGTCTGGTCGGTTCGACTAGGTCAGACTGGACCCGGACCCTTTTAGGCCCAAATACGCTTAAAAGACTATATCTCACAAACCAGACGTCTGTTTGAAGAACCATCTACGATGCTGGAATCCTTGAAATGAGACAGTCCTTTTGAGATACTCCACCTGAGTTTTGGAGAATATTGGAGTACGACTGTATTGGATCGAACCAGAATCCAACTGGGCCCTCGACACTAAAAAGCATATAACTCACAGACCTGACATCTGATTGGTGCGCCATCTGTCGTGTTGGGAACCTTATGACATGGTGGTCCTTTGGGTTACTCCTTTTTTAAACCTTGTGGAAGTTGAGGCACGTCTGATATCTTGACTATAAGATACTACAGAACTCAAGTGCAATGAGTGCGGGGAATCTTGGGGATGACTGTCAATTGAAGATAAGCCCTATGTGGATCAACATCATAGAGACCCTGTACGGATCAACATTAGAGCGACCCTATTTTAATCATCATCATAGTTACCCTATATGGATCATCATCTTAGAGAACCTATGAGGATCATCATCATAACGACCCTATACAGATTAGCATCATAGAGACCCTATGTGGATTAGCATTCAAGAAACCCTATGTGGATTAGCAATGCGCGACCCTTTGAGTTGAGTCTTTTTCTTTGTGCTTTGTGATTGATATCATGCTTTTTGGTCTTCCTTTGTGGAATTATAAGAGACCTTCGGGGGTATCAGGGTCCATACTGGGTATTGTTACACTCACCCCAGCACGAGCTTCGCCCGCTCCTTGTTGTGTCTTGTGTAGAGGACAAGTAGCTCGGCTGAGACTATAGGAGCCAACACTAGGAGGTACACGGAGGTTACTGGTTGACATGGGGAGCTGAGTAGATGAGATGTACCTACCCTTCAGGTAGGAACCCTGGTGGATGATCCCATGAGTTGTTTTCCATTTTTCTATTGTATTGTATCTTTCGATTGGGCCTATATTACGGCCCCTTTACTTTCAGTACACACTTTTAATAATGTAGTTCTACTACATGGTTTGCATCTTGTCGTGTTCTTGGTTTGTGTATTTACAGGTTCAAAGGAAATGACCTCATGTTTTAGGGATAATCCTTTCCGGTGCTAGTCTCCAACCCCTTGCCTATGGAAGGTAGGCTTGGGGTAGTCACAGAACGTGAACTAGGGGATGGGTTGTGACACTATCTCTATCACTTTAACATTTTGATCTGAACATACTATTTGTTTTTGATTTTAAGAACAATTTTCAGTTTAAACTGCTTCATAGGTTTGTTTAATTATTTAATTATAACATACGATATATAGATTATGTTATAAATAAACTTGTTCTAATAAAAATAAAACAAAATTTTTCACATTTATATTGGAAAAATGGAAGTCCGAATTTATTTTTAAGTGGTGGAAAAAATGCCCGAAGTTTATGAAACAGTTCTGGAATTATGGAATTTCAAGAATTCATTTTTTTAATGATATATCTTTCGATTAACATCATAATAGAATTATATATATTTCTTTGTAAATATAAGACATTTATATATATTTATATTAAATATATAAACGTCTTAAAATGCTATTTATGCATGTCAAATTTTTACCAAAGTTTAGTATTTTTTTCTGTATTTTTTTCTACAACAGTTAATTTATGCAATTATTTGTTTTTTGATGATATATATATATGTATATATTTTTCAGATTGATTCATTATTTAATACATTAGAAAGATATAAAAATATATTCATTTAATTATTATGTATAAAGTGTTAATTATATGTTTTATATGGACTAAAAATTCACTAAAGTATTGTTTTCCAACTATTCAGGTTGTGAAACCCACTTTTGGTTTCAACCTACCTTGAATATTTCGTTCACATTACAACATTTTCATTTAAAACTATTAGGAATATTACATTCACATTACTATGTATAATGAAAACCTACCATGAATCAAAATCTAAAACCACTTCACTCTTGAAGAAGTGCACATCGCTTGCATATTGGATTTTCCTTGTAGAATTTCATGTTATCATCTTTTTTATTTTTTTAGTATTTCAGTTAACAGGGAGAACTGCCACTTGAGGGAATATCTAGAAGATTTATCTTATAAGTTTAAGACTTATTCTATTTATAGTTTGAGTATAAATATGTTCCCCAGTGTCATGTATGATACTTGTTTAAGATGATATCACCATCTTCTCTATCTTATCATGATTTTTCATAACGTGTGTCAAGGGATTACATGCCTCCATGAGTTAAAATCCAAATGACATTTTAAACAAAAAAAATTCACCGTGTACATGAGAATGTCTCCCTAAATATACAACATTTTAACCACTCAACTACTATAAATACCGGTTAGAGTAAGTATACTTACCACACCTTTCCCAGATAGTCAATATGGTGAATGTATGATATATATAGTGACCACATGATACTTTTAACTGATAATACCTTATTCACATGGTCGGTATGGTGACCACATGTTGTAAATTTTACATTGTTAGTATACTGAACACTAGTTCATTTTTCATGCATGGGTATTTCCATACTTTGGATATTTTTTCTATAATTTGGATTTCTATGCATGCTCTTTTATTCTTAATTTTTTATTATTTAGTTAAATACCTGATTATTATTAGTGTTTTTTATTTATTTGTAAAAATCAAATATATTGTATCAAATCCATACGAAGTGTTATTATAAATTTTTCATCAGTTTTTAAATGTTATTAAATTCCTTAATTATTCTTAGGTAACATATAAAGTATGTATTTGGAATATTTAATATTTTATATTTTGAGTTAATTTATTTGATTGATTAATTTCTAAATTTATATACATTGACAATTAATTTATTCAAATTTATTTTTGTTATTTTATGAAATATAATTTATGTTTATATATTTATACACTACATTAACTTATAATGTATTTAATATTTGAATTTAAATAATCAAATTATCTTATGATTTTATGGGATTTAAATTACTTATTATTATTATTATTATCATTTAATAGGTGATTCAAATTAATTTGAGTCATTATTTAAGATTTAAATTCAAATGATTATTTTTAAAATTATTCAGATGATAGTTTTATCTCTCTCAAGGATAGTTATATATTTTGAATTTGATTTCTTTTTACCAAACTGGATATTGGTCTGTTAGTCTTTACATATTCTATTTAAAGGTATTGGGACACATTCAAAGTAAATAATGATATAAAGATGAGCAATGAGAACAAATAACTTTTGAGAATCAAAGATTAATGCTAAACATTGAAATCTCGTGTGATCATTCTTTCTACTGATGGATGATATCTCAAGTGATGAATGAAAAACTTCTATAAAAACTACTCCCTTGATGAGACATCCACTTCCTCAAGAACCTGGACTTATGCTTTATTAATTTTATCTTCTCTTTCTTCTAGTTTCTTGTGTCTGTAAAACTAATTCCCATCTCTCACACACTCTATTTGTTTTCTGTTTATGGTTTCACATACAAAAGCATTATTTCTTCTTCTATCCTTCGAGTTGTGACTCCCAGATTTTAAATTCATGAATATTTTGGTTATTACTCATGTATTTTATTTTTAGTGTTGTATTTGGGATGTGAATCCCCGTACAAAAGTTAGCGTGTCATGGTTTTCCCTCCACTAGAAAAGAATTCCGTAATCAGGTTATGATTCCCACTCAAAAATCAGTTTAGTGCACATGTATATCACACCGAGTAAGGAGGTATAAGACTAAACTAGGTCCACTTTGGAATGATATAATATAAAAATCCTAGTTTAATCTCTTTAATTTTAACTTCAAATTAAATATAATAATTAACAAAATTAATTAATTTGAATAATCTATTTATTTGATTAATTTTTTAATATGGTCTACTCACCCCCAATAGAGCATCCTCCATTACCCATTCCAACCTAACAATTGATATTAGAGGTTAAACTTATTAAGGAGAGTTTATCTATATTATTGTTTTTCTCAATACCAAACTATTGGTATCAAATATTGTTTCTTTTGGAATTTATGCGACCCCTCTACAAAGTTTGTTTATATTTTTTTTATGTTAACATATTATTAGACCTCATTGTCTAAGTACACAATATTTAAGTTGAATATAGTGAACACAAATGATTCTTGGATTCCTTTGGAGCCACCACAATTTGATGGAAATGATTATGGATACTAGATATCCCAAATGGAGGCATACCTCAAACAATTAATCATTGAACACAGGTCGATCATGGAAAAATCATATGCACTACAAAAGATGAACTAGATACACTAATAAAAAATGATGCTATTAGCTATTTTTTAAACATAAAAGGTGTGAATATATTATAATTAGCTATTAAAAAATAATCTTCAGTCATGTATCGTATTTTAATACATGTCATGATATTTGGAATATTCTTCAAGTCACTCACATTGGCTCAGACGAATCAATTCAAACTAAACTTGGAATGTTTTAAGCCGAGTAACAAAACGTCAAGATGCGTGAAGATGAAATTGTAAATCAAATGTTCCACCAATTCACAAGAATTGTGAAGGGAATAAAATCCCTTGGAGAATATTTTTAAAATATAGTACTTGTTGAATGAGTCTTAAGGTGATTACTAAAGAAATGGCATGCAAATAATGTTTCCATTGATGAAATAAAGAAATTAAAAGAGTATAATCTTGATTAATGGATTAGATCACTACTAAAATATTAATTGGAATTGAATAAAATATCAAAAGAGGATACAACAAAATGGAAATGTGTAGTATTTAAATCTTTGAATTTTTTTCTATTGACTCTTCGGATTCCAATCTACAAGATAGTGAAAAAGAAGATATGACTCATATTGTGATTAGAGTCTATAAAAAATGAAAAATAAAGGATTCAAGAACCGATTTATAATAAACCATTAAAAGGATAAACACAAGGGAGAAAAGAAAGTGAGTAATAAAAACAATAGTTCATATATTACTTGTTTTGAGTGAAGAAATGATGATCATATCAAGAATGACTATCCAAAACTGAAGAATAAAGATAAAAAAAGACAGAAAAAAGAAATTAATAATAAGTTAGAGTTTTTTAGAAGAATCCAATTCTAGTGAAGAATTTACACATGAGAAAGAATCAACTAACTTGTGCTTCATGGATTCTCTGGATAAGGTTAGTGATGATAGATTTTATTCAATATGTTCTGATTCAAATTATGATTCTTAAAATATGAATGTTTTATAATTAAATGAATAAATTTAAATATCGAGAAAATAGTTTTTCAAAGTTAAAGATTTATATTATTATATTAAAGAAAATAACGTGAAAATTGTTTCCTAAAATAAAGTGATTTTACAAGATAATGAAAAACTAAGAAACAATACCTCTTCTTATCATTCAAAAGTTTATAATAATTTAAAATCTGCTCAAGATTTGAATGAAAAATTGAAGAAAGAATTTTAAAGTCAAACAAAGTTTATCTTATTTGAATCAAGGTTATAAAAATATCATAAGATAATTTATTTTAGTAAATTAAATAAAAATAATGATGCTGTTGGATATGAAATTATACTACCTCAAATATATAGAAATCATTTTGTTAAAATTAAAAATAGTTGTAATTATACCATTACCTATTTTAAATGTGGCTTGAAAGGTCGCCCTGAAAATTTGTTTTTCTATTAGATTCAAACAGTCATTGGGATTTAAAAAAAAATATATTTCTAAATCATTATTATCAATATTACCATACAATATTTTTTTTAAAATTCATTATGGGTAACTAAATTTTTTATTACTAATTTGATTGGACCCAAAGTAGCTTGGATTCCCAAATTTTCGAGTTATTTATTTTTGTAGGAAAAAATGTCTTGGATATCTCAAGAATGACATATGGTACATGGAAAGTGGATGCTCTAGGAATATGATAAAAGACCTATTAAATTTTACCACATTAAACACATGTGATGAAGGCACTGTAACATTTTGAGATAATTTCAATGGTAAAGTAAATGGTTTTGGAAAATTTGATATTTTGAATTCTTCCATTATTTCTAAAGTTTTATATGTTAAATCATTAAAACATAATTTAATTATTATATATCATTTTTTTGATGATAAGATATTTTAGAATCAAAGAAAATATCCTAAAGATTCTGTTAAACATTTTGGTCATTATTATTGTAAATCTTATAAAACACCTTTGAGTATTTATTATGAATTAGATTATGATGTTGCTATAAATTTTTTTGAATATAAATTATTTAGAGGAATGATTGGGTTTTTTTATTTAACTAATTATAGACCTGATATTAGGTTTGGAATTTTTCTGTGTTAGATTTCAATTTGATTCAATGGAATCTCATTTAAAATGTGTTAAGAGTATTATTAGATATATTAAAGGAACTGTTAATTGTGGATTATTTTATTCAAGAATTGTTTTTGATTTGATTAGTTAATTAGAATATAATTTTATAGAATTTATTCTAGATATGAAAAAGAACCTCAAACGTGTGCCACTTTCTCAGTAAGAATTTAGTTTCTTGGGATTCAAGAAAGAGAAACTACATTGCTTTCTCATCTACTAAAAGAGAGTACATGTCTACTGAATTATGTTCCTCTCAATATTTATTGATTAAACAAAGTTTTTATAACTATGATTTTAATTTTGAAAAAATTAATATTTATTATGATAGTTCTTCTAATATTTCTATTTTAAATAACCCTTTAATTAATTTTATAACTAAGTATATAGACATTCCTTTTCATTTTCTTAGTGATTATCTTAAAAAAGACGATGTTATTCTTGAATATATTCCAACTAGAAATTAGATTTATGATATTTTCACTAAACTATTGGATTCTAAAATGTTTTAGAAACTAAAATTCAATCTTGTTATGTTATAAATTCATTTTGAAAAGATTATTTTATTTTATTTTTAACTTACCATAATATTAATTTATTAAGGGGGGTTGTTCCTTTGTTTTTAAAACTTTTTATTTTTATAATTCTAAAATATTGTCTTATTAAAAAATTTAAAAAAGGGGGATAATTTTATAAAATATTTTTTCATCTTTTAAATTTTTAAAAAGGGTTATTTTTTAGGGATTTTGTTATTATTTATTATTATTTTACGTCTTTGAATATTACAAAACCTCTTATTATTTCATGTGATTTTTTATTGCGTCTATATATTTTTACTATATATTGGGTTATATTGATTATAATTCTGTAAACTGAATTTTATTTGAGAGATAATAAGTATCTATTCATTTTATTCATCTACGATGAAGTGTAATTCCATATCTAGTATATTCTCATTTTTATCTTAACTTATTGCATGCTTTTGTTTTGATGTACAATTTTTAATTTCAAACAATTCATAGTTTTATTTTTAATTTATTTAAAAATGAGGTATATAGACATTATTCTCATGAATATAACTCTATTTTAAATACAACACATTTTTTATATTTAATTAGAATAAATGGAAGTCCATTTTTTTTTGTTTAAGTTATGAAAAAAACACATAAATTTTATGAAACAATTCTAAAATTCTATAATTTCTATATTTAAATTTATTTTTTTATTTCAATGATATTAATTTTGATCAACATAGGAATAAAACCTTGTTTTTCATGATAGAAGTATAATACATTTATGTATATTTCATTAAACTGCATCAATGTTTGAAAATGATGTTTAGGAAAAATACATTTTAACTAAATTTTTGAAATGGTTTTAGAATTTTTAGGCAACATTTAGTTTATGTATTTAATATATTTTTTATAATATATATTTCTATATTTTTCAAATTGATTAATTATTTAATCCATTTTAAATCTCCATAAATTTTATACCTTTAAGTATGCTACTTATATTATTAATTATATTGTTTAGATATAATAAAAACTCATTGAAGTATTTTTTTCCAACTATTTAGGTTGTGAAACCTACTTTTGGTTTCAACCAACTATGGATATTCTTTTCACCTGACTGCGTTTTAATTTCATCCTACTGTGAATTTTCACTTTACCTTTCCACATACAATGAAAACATACCATGCGTCAGAATCCAAACCCACTTCACTGTAGAAGAAGAGGACGTCACCTATATATTAGTTTTTATTTTCAGTGTTACACGTTATTATATTTTTATTTTTATAGTATTTTAGTTCATAGGAAGCACTACCCCTTGAGGAAATACGCAAAATATTTTCTTGCATGTTCAGAACTAATGCTGTATATAAGAGTAGTATAAATATGTTCCCTAGTGGGTTGTACAATTATTTTTAATATGATATATGCATATTACCCATCTTCTTCTCCTTCAAAATGATGTGTGTCAAGGGACTACATGCCTCCATGAACTATAGTCTAAATTATGTTTGGAAAAGAAACTGGTTTATCTTTCACATCAAATACTCTCACTAAATCTTCCTCATTTACAACAATACAATAAGTTGAGCTACTACGCATGGTAATTTTACTTACAAAAACTTCTTCTCTTGGTTAGTATGGTGATTGTATGATATAAATAGTGATCACATGTTATTTTTAAGTGACCAAACCTTGTTTGATTGGTCATTATGGTGACCGAACATTATAAATTTTACATGGTTAGTAGATTGACCACAAGTGTATTTGTGAAGCATAGCCAGTTCAACACTTTGATTATTTTTTCTTCAATATGGATTTCTATTTATGCATTACTTTTCTTAAATTTTGATCATTTTTTATCTGCATTATTATTTTAAGTGTTTTCCTTATTTTATTAATTTATGAAAATAATGTATATTATATGGAATCCATGTGAAGTGTTATTATAATATTTTAATTAGATTTAAAATTTCATTAAATTCATTGATTATTCTTATGTAACAAGTAGAACATGTACTTGGAGTATTAAATATTTTTTATTTTGATTTAATTTATTTAACTTCTTATTTTCTAAATTAGTTTTTAATGACATGGAATTTATTCAAAAATATTTTTCGACATTTAATGTAATATAATTTATGTTTAAATATTTACGTGAAACATTAATTTAAAATATATTCAAAATTTAAATTTAGACAATAAAATTATCTTAAAACTTTTATGGTATTTCCTTGACTTATTATTATAATTTAAAGGGTAATTAAAATTAATTTTAATTTTTCTTTATGTTTAAATTTAAATTATTTTTGCTTTGATTATTTGGATAATAATTTTTTCTCTATCTTGAATAATTGTATGTTTTGAATTTTAATTTTTTTACCTAAATAGAGATTGTTTTGTTAGTGTTTACAAATTATATTAAAAGGAATCGAGATATATTAAGAAGATATAATGATACTGAGACGAACAACAAGAACATAAATCATTTTGATAATTAAATATTGAAGCTGAACATTGATGTCCTATGTGATCATTCTTTGTACTGTTGGATAATCTCTAAAGTTCTGAATGAAGAACTTATATGACTATTAATTCATTGGAAATAAATCACACTTATCAAGAACCATTTTCTGTGGTTCATTAATTTTATCTTCTCTTTAATTTGGTTTCTTATTTATGTAACACTAAATCCCATCTCCCATACACACTCTCTATTTTCCGTTTATGCTTTTACATATAAAAGCATTATTTATTCTTCAATTATTCAGGTTGTGACTTCTGGATTCTAAAATGAAGACAATTTAGGTTGTAATTGGCATATTTTAAAGGATATTTTGTATTTGAGTTGTGACTCCCCATACAAAAGTCATTGCATTTTGGTTAATCCTCCACAAGAATAGGATATTGTAATAGGGTTATGATTCCCCCTAAATAATAAGATTAGTGAACACATATCTCTCAACGAGTAGAGAGGTATAAGACTTAACATGGCCCACCTTATAATAAACAAGAATAAAAATATGTGTTTTCTCTATTTTATTTTTACTGTTAATTTACTCTTATAATTTACTTTAATAATAAATTTGAATAATCAATTTACATGATTAAATTTTTTAATATTTTCTATTCAACCCCTCTAAATCATATTCCATTACCCATTACAAAATAACATCCAGAAAATTGTTAAATATATATATAATTTTTTTCCTTAATTAAAATGTATTTATTAATTCGAAATAAATTATTATTAAATTTTTAATAAAATCATTTCATGATTAGAAGACCTATTTTTCTGAATAAATGTATATTTCATGGTGTTAAGAATTTTTATATAAACAAATACGGTGATAAATATTAATTTTATTATCGAAAATTAATTATAATATATGAAAAATAATTCATACATTAGTTATATAATGTCTATGAATGAAGAGAAAATCACATTAAGGTAAAAAGAGTTATTTTTTAGAAAGTTGTTTTTATGTGGTCAATGTGTTTTTAACTAAATATATTAAATATATTTTTATAGATTAATTATGTTAATGAAATGTGTATATTATATTATAAATAAAATATTTTAAGATTAATATAATAATTTTTACTATTAAATGAATTCATGTAAAATCAGTTTTATGGTTAAAAATTCATTTATCTAAAAACTAAGTTTCATTGTGTTTTGTGAATTTATTTTAAAATTATTCTCCACAAATTATAGAAATTGAAAATGATAAAATAGATTCCATATTTTTATTCAAAATTTCCATATTTTATAATTATTCGAATTTCATCTTTGGTTATAAGGAATAATAAAAATTGTAAAAAAACTTGTTACCATGGTTAGCATTAAAATGGGTTTTTTCGGGGGGGGGGGGTAAAATAAGTTATAAGGGAAATGATTCCACATAAACATGTATAATATTTTTTTTTAATTGAATTAATACTTATATTATCTTATGTTTTATTTTTTTATCCATTTTTTCACTTTCACATAAAAGTGATATTCTATTATGGAAATATTTTATGCAATTCCAAGTGTGTCCCTCCCCTCATTTATAAATGAGAGCCTCTTATCCTCCGTTATTAACAAAATTTGATCCTTTTAAATCATCTAATACCTAATGAAAAACATTTATATCTTACTTACCTGTGTTATTGAGCTCATTTTTTTACCCTAAGACCATCCTAAGAAGTCTTAAAGTGTAATCTAATTTAGGACTCTCAAAGAAGAGGTAATCATCTTACCCGACAATATCCAAATTTATTTCTTCTTATAATTCTTATAAATATGTTTTTTTATCTTAAAATAATTAATACATTATTATAAATATAATTATATGTTATTTTTATTATAGGACAACCATTTTATACCTTCTTTCCATCAAATGTGAAATGAAATTATCACTCATGCGTACGTGGGGACTGACTCCTCCATATAGAAATACAATTTATTTTAAAAAAATGTTTATAATGGTTAGTTATTATGATGGGTTTAATTTTAATATATTATATTTACAAAATAATTATGCTTCTATAATTATAAGATTTTATCTACCATCTTACCGTCCCATTCGTTGTAAAATGACGACGTCACTCCTCCGTACGTGTGAACCCCCACCACCACAAAGCGATGTGATTCGTTTTTAATCAGATCTTTATAGGAATGATTATAAAAGTTAATATAATGATTTAATATTATACATATGATATGAATAATATTTTCTATACTATTTAACCAAGATCAATGTATAAAGACCATAACTTCCAAAAAAACCTAAATGAAAAAAACCAGATAACACCAGAAATGACGATAATAATGAAAAATTGTTATTGAAATGGTGATATGAATTTATAAGTAAAACATTTATGGTACTATAAGTATTAATATGGTCCAGGTATATAATTATAATAATTTTAAATTTATGATACATGAGGTTAAAATCACTAACGATGAAAGTCAGACTTGAGGTAAGGGTTTTTTGTCTTACTTTTATTTCTATGTGACATATGTGAAATTCACCATTTGGGATTTTTATGTGGTGCATATACTATCTAATTATAAGTTATATCTTGAATATATATATATATATATATTAAATCTATTTAATGTTTCATTTTATGTTATTACTTTCATGTGGGTTTTGTTTCAAAAGTTACCACAAGAGTGTGGATTTTATGTTACAATCTTGATTTTTGCTTAGATTATCGATACTTAATTATTTTTATGATAAATTATATGAGATATATCAATTTTTTTTATTTCCTTATACATATTCTATTTTTGGTGAGTAAATATTTTCCTCTATATAAGAACTTATAATACTGAAATATTTTTTTTCAGGAAAACCGATATTATTTCTCTATTCAGTCTGAAATATTTTTCACCGAAATCTAAATTTTATTTAAAATTTCTTAAATAATGTTATAAATATTATATAATGAATTATTTAATTAATTTATAACAATTTTTTTACTTGATATAAAAAAATTGTTTTTTTCTATATGAGGTACTTTTTATCAAAGGTATGGACAAAATATTTTTTTTGGCATATACAATACGAAAAACTTTTCCCACCATCATGAATACTTTTTTATTAAAATATTACTTTATATGTTTCCATGGTTCCTTTTAAATAATATTTTTCTTGATATTTTATAAATTTTTAGATTTTAATAATGTGATTTCAAAATGGAAATGATATTTTCCTCAAGAAAAGTTCCATTGTTATTTTAAAGGTGTTTTCATCAATAACAACATCCTTTTATTTTTCTTGTTATTTACTGAGGTATGATCCAATTTAACTATCTTTAATCTTTCTCTATATTGTTTTTTAATGTAATTATGAAATCTTGATGAACCCCATTTTATTTTCTAAAAGTTAAGATATAATGAAATGATACATTTTTTAATGATCTTTTAAGATATATATGAATTGATTATTATTATGTGATGGATGGGTCTGTTAAATCCCTCCAATTAATTGGATACTGTATAATATTTAGGATATAAAACGGTACATAATAGTTTATACCAATCCCAAAATTTTTTGTATAGAAGATTATACCAAGCATGAAATAAGGTTCATGGTAGGTTATCCCAATGAAAAAGAGGGTAAATGGGTGTTTATCCCAAGGAAATCATGTGATGAATGTATTGGTAGATATCCTATACAAAGGATTTCTATGATTAAGATTATGCTGTATTTTTTATGCCAATATCCATGTCATGTTCTTATACTTATTATAAAAACCCAATATTTTCAGTCATATTGTTACATGATATTTAATATAAATATATAATAAATAAAACTCAAATATCATGAGGCATAGTGACTTTGGAAGACTGGGTTCATAATACATCAAAAAGAAACTAAAAAATAAAATATTTATTTTAATCCCCATAACGATCTACTAAAACCCTTTGAAATTATAAAACTACATAAAATAACCTAGGGAATATATAAACAAATTTGGAAAGATATAAATCCTAATAATGGAATGAAAATGAAAATGAAACATAACATGTGAGTTTAATGATATAACACGATACTATAAATGATAAGAATCATAAATAATAATATGGGAGAATATCATAATGAACATGGTATCATAAGATCATGGAAACATTGGAATGTGGAAGAATCATATTATATGATATAAATATAATTCAAGGATAGTTTACAAGAAAACATCACAAGGTGAAATAGTCCCATTATAGATTTTGTTTACTTCCCAGTAACATACATTATGTATCTTGTGACACGATCATTTGGTGTAAAGAAATCCCAATTAAGTATTGATTCTTTCTCTAGCACATCTATCATCAAGATATTAATACTGAAGATTAAATCAAATGGAATGGGATCCATGTTGACTCAAAATTATTTTTTTGATATTTCAAGAAAGAAATAATGAAACATATTTTTTTTGGTTGTGATTGGAAGACAGCTGTATGGCGTAAATTTTGGAGCTTTATTGGTGTCCAATTTTCAGAAGTAAATAGTATCAATTTTTTCCAAGTTTGGATTTAGGGGGTGGATGATAACAACATGGAATTTTAGGTGAGATAATCACTGGCTTTGGATAGCTATTGGTTTATTTGGAATGCTAGAAACAGGTCAAGGGTGTAAGGATTTTTGATATTGGGCTTTGCCTTCTAAAGTCAGCCAGATCCTGAACTATTGAAAAAATGAGCGATATTTGAGGTTGGTCATGGGTGGAAAGGGATTTATTTATTTTATATAGAGAAATATTATTTTAAAATTTTGGTTTAGGTGGAACCCCCTAGCAATGGGTACAAGCTCAACTGTGATAGTTCTTGCATCCATGGAATTTTGAGAGGAGGAGGAGTTGTCTGTGACTACAATGACTCAATACTGATTTTTAGTGGTTTATATGGACAAGGAGACTCTATTATGATGGAGGACAAAGTTTTACAGAATGTTATGGTGGGTTTTAGTCCCCAAACAATCACCCCTTTGAAGTTTTAAACTGACTCCTTGGTCCTTCTCAACTCTCTCTATAAGAGGTATATTCCTCCATGGCTCATTATCTAACTTATTTGCAGATAAAAGGCCTTTATTTGACATGAAAAATATAACATACTTGGCATGAAGGTAACCATGCTTACAATTATTTGTCTTATAGGGGTACCATGGATATCCCTATCATTATCTATTCTAACTTTTATTCCTTTCCCATTGAGTGTGCTACTTTTGTTCAGGAAGATTCCCTAGGGCTCTAGTATTTTATGCCTCCTTGAATTCTTTCTATGATATATTTTTCTATGATTAATAAAATTTCCCACTTTTAATTAATATATGGGTTCAACCATCATAAAATATAATTGATTATGTGTTCCAAAAAACGAAATCAATCACCAAGCATAAACATAAGAATTACCCATGGGAATATATATGTTACACAATCATACCTCCTATAGTAATCAATTGATATTTCATAAAGTATATAAATAGAAAATATAATTAAATATTATTTATTTTTATATCTAAGTAAATAATAATATGCCTAAAAATATGGTGTCCATTTGAGGAAACTGTCTTTAAATAAGTGTTATATAAAAGGATTAAGGGATAGAAAAGATCCACTTAATCATGTTGGATTTTAAAGAAGGAATTTGAGAAATGAACTTAAGACATGTATTTCCCTATAAAAGGAAGGTAAAATAAGATAGATATATATATAAGATAAATATATAAAAAAATTAAAAGCATTAAAAATCATTAAAGTGAGATATAAAGCGATTAATAAAGAAAAATGTTATAACCTAAAGAAAAAGCATGGTCTAAGAAGACCCCTTACCATATGTTTGGACTTGTTCTTCACTTACACATAACATATTGAATAATAAAATTGGATCAATTAATTACTTAATTTATAAAATATTTCATATAAATTTAATTTAGTATATTTTTATTATGTTCTTTGACAACCATTTCAATGAGATATAACATTTAATTTCAATGTTCTAAGAGAATTCCATTTGTGGTTCCATGGTTGGTTCAATTGTGGATAATTTTTGATGCCCTTGTCATATGATGCAAAAAACAACTAAGTGAAATGAAATGGTATTAATATCCTTAAATAATTTGAAATGGTCCCAAATATCATTTTTTGTTCCAAAATAAGGGTGATTCACTTAGTAAAAATTTTAATGATATATGGTTAGTTCATTTAGGTTGTTTTACCGACCATTAGAAAATTTATTAATTTTATATAATTAAATGATTATTTAAACATTAAATATCTTTAAATAAGTCATAATATACTTATTATAGTCATATTTATCCATAATATATTTTTATAACCATCCCTAAATGCTATGAAAAAAATATGAAGTATGTTGTTCAAGGCGGTGGTGAACCAACCATATTACAAACAATGTTTTCATTTTAGAATCAATCGTGGGAAAGAGAAGAGGGTGGATTGTAGATATTCCATTAAAAAAATAAAATTATAGTATATATATATAATATAATGATGTTATTTTTCCTATTTTATGGAATTGTTTTGGAGAATTTTGAGGAAGAAAAATTAAAAGAACCGTTTGAGGGAATTACCTTCCCCTTTAGGTTTTCGTCTTGGGTTACACTTAAGGGACCTTGGATTGGTCTTTTGGTGATACTAGAAGAACTAGGATATATGTAAGAATATTTTTAATTGAATTGGTTTGAAATTTGGAAAGCTAAAAATTTTATATCTTTTAAGGATAAGGGGTTGCGATGGGTGATATTTATACAAGGCTTTGAGAGGTGTTTTTGAATATTAGATTCATTAGTTTATTATTTTGGCTCAAGACTACAAATATTATTGATTATTGTGACTATATAAAGTAAATTTTTCCTTTGAGTTTTAAATAATGTGTTCTTATATCATCTATGACTCAAAAATATAGTATTTAGCTTATAATATTAAAAAGCATATTTTACCATATTCTACTATTCAAAAAAATTATTCTATTTTTGAAAAATAAAAAAGATTCAACCTAACCATTTTTAGATATATAGATTAAAAAAAATAAAAACTATTTTTTGAAGATAATTTTCTAAATATGAGAAATTTTATATTAAAATAAAATCCTAATTTATTTGAAAAATATCGATTTTAATATTATGATTAATTTTCCAACATTTTGAAAAATTATTTAAGGCATCATAAAATTACATTATCACTACAATAGAACATAATATTAAATTATTAATTCATTTTATGAAAATATATTTTTTTTTAAATCATTATATTTTTCTATAAAAATATGAATAAAACATTTATGTTTTACAAACAAACAAACACTTATTTTATAATATTTGAAACATTTATTTACTTATATAATGATAGGAATACGTAATATTTTCATTTATAAGATACATAAATATTATTTTACACTTCCACAGGCGATGACACTATTCGGATGACCATGATACTATTCCTAGCAGTAAAATTCCAATTCCAATGGCCAGGTTACTGTTACAACAATCAAATTACTATTCCAATGATCATATTTATAATATTAATATGAGTTTCACACTTCTAATAAATACATAATATTTAATTTATTTTTTATTCTCTTCTAATTTATCTCATGGTTATATATATTTTCATCTTCTAAATGAATATGGATTAATAAAATTTCACTTAATTTCTACAGTGTTGTTTGTTTGTGAGATTATTCTAAGGGATTGAGAAGATCTAAATTTTCCTATTATTGTTATCTTATTTTATAATTTTTGTCCCATTATAATAATTTCGTTAATTATGAACATTTTTATTGTCTAAATTTAATGTTCAAATATTTATAATAAAATGAAGCTAGTTTTATCTTGTGGTGTATGTTCATTATATATCATTATATTTCTAAATATGAAAAAATTATATACTCAAAAGAAAAATTGTATTACTAAAATTATGGCTCGTTAAATTCTTCCCCCCTTAAGAAATTTCTACCCTAAAATTTTATATTACATACTAAGGTGAAAACAAAAGAGGGTAATTATTCTCTATAGATTCCACTAGTTCCCATGTATCCTCTTCATACATATGGTTTCAACATATTACTTTAAATAGGTGAGTTTTCTTATTATATAAAAATTTATCTCTACGGTCTAGGATCCTTACTCTCTACTCTTAATAAGAGAGATAATTTTATATATGTACTACCTCTGAATTTAGAACATGTGAGAGATATGATATATAATCTCTTAAGAGGGATATATAGAATATGTTGTGTACTTGATATAGGGGTTTGGGAGTTCTAGTCGATAGGATATGACTCTGATGTGATCGATAATTTCCAAGGGTTCAATGAAATTGGGGATTAGCTTTCCTTTCTTCCCAAATCTCATGAATCGTTTCCATAGAGATTTGCATTGGAATAATTTTTCCCTAACATCAAAATCTAGGTCTCATTGATGATTTTTAGTATAGGTCTCCTATTGACTTTTAGAATCCCATATGTGCTGGTAAATGGTCTTGACCTTTTCTACCATTTAATTGACTATTTCAAGACCTAAAATCTTGTGTTCACCAACATCATACATGCACGAAGGTGTTATACATTCTTCCCATATAAGGAATTATATGGTGCCATTTGAATTCTATAGTGGAAACTATTTTTATTCAAGAAATAAACCAAATCAAGATATTGATCTCATCACAATTTGAATTCCATCGATCCTACTCTCAACATTTATTCAAGTGTCTAGATATTCTACTCAGATTGTCCAATAGTTTGGAGGTGATAAGCTGCACCTAAGTTCAATTTAGTGTTTAGAGAATTCTTAAGAATCTTCAATAACATGGAGGTAAATCTTAGATCTCAATTGGATAAAATAAATAATGGTGTTCCATAAAGCTTCAAAAATTATCTAATATATGTCCTTTAAAGTTGATCAAGTGATAATTCATCTCAAATAGTGATGAAATGAGTAGTCTTAGTAAGACAATCCCACAAAAACCTAATAGAAATATTTACTCTTTAGAACTTCAAAAGACCACTAACAAAGTCCATGGTGATGTTTTCTAATATCTATATAGGAATGGGTAATGGTTGTATCATACCCTTAGAGTTTTTCATTTCATACTTCCATTTCAAACCTACCATTCACATTGATTTATAATCCACAATATTCTTCTTAATATTTTCCCACCAATAGTGCTCTCAAATATCTTGTTACATCTTGATTATCCCTAAATGGATGGATAAGGTTAAACTATGTGCATTATTTTGAAAATCATTCATTATCTAAGGATTTGGTGGAACACTTTGTTGTGACCCGAATATTATTACTCCTTCATCATCAATTTTTAACTCTAAGGATTTATCTTTTCTTATATATTTATATTTTTTGTATTTCCATAATATATATTTGATAATCCTTTAAATTATCTTGAAGTTATGGTTATGTAATCATTTTAGAAAGTAATGATTATATATCTTCCTTTATGATACCCATGTCCATCCTTTACAAGTATAATAAAATTAGATCCTTCTCAATTCTCATCATTGGTAAGGTTGTAAGATCTTTTCTACATATAGAATCTTCCACTTTATTATCTTTCCCATCTTATAGTGGAATAATCATTCATAGTATTTAATTAGGTCAAACCATATTCATTAGAGTATATTAATCTCCTTCTATGTGAATATATACATGAGGATATTGTGATTTATATATATTTCACACTTCTACCTATAGATAAAATGTTGCAAGATTTTTAGTGAAAATATTACTTTATCTAACTACATATTATGTGTTGGATAGTTCTTTTTATGAACTTTGAACTGCCTTATGGTGTAATATATCACTGTATCATTGTTTATTAGTAACATAGACCAATCCATTATTTAAATTAGCATTGTATACCATGAAAATTTCTCCACTTATGGGTTATGTAAGTATTGGTATAGTGATAACTATATTTTTTCAATTCCATAAATCTCTCTCCATATTAATTGGTCTTGAAAAAATCTACTCCCTTCCAAGTTATATTAGTTAATATGTTTGAAAATCATTGTAATTTTCTCACAAATCATCTATAATACTCGTATTGTCTAAGAAAACTATGGATATTTGTTACAGATGTTACTCAGGACCACTCCTCAATTGCCGTTGTCTTAGAAGTGTCCATTGATATCCCTTTTCGGGAGATAACACGACCCAATAATGAAACTTCCTCTATCTATAAGTCACATTTACTATAGTTTTATTATATATTCTCATTTTGAAAATTATTTATCATAGTATTCAAATACACCTCATCCACCTCCTTGATTTTGGATTATGTAAAAATATTATCTATAATTACTACCATTTTTTTGAGTTAATATCAAAAGGCTCTAATCACTAAAGATTATTGCATACTAATATTTATCACACTAAAGAATTGATCCACCATTCATTCCATGTTAATGAAAAATCCATAGTTGTATCATGAATTTTTACTGATATGAACCAATAGAATCATCTTCCATTTTTTAGTCCAAGGAACTCCCTATTCATTTTAAGATGAAGAGTTTGGGTAAAATGTTTATTGAAAATATTTTTGTAATAATTTCCATTCCATAGAATCAATTTTATATTTATACATTGTGTTCTTGATCAGTTTCCACCACTAATTTTATTTATATTCAAGATGATAGAAAACCAAAATGAAATTATCTTATTTGGATCATTAGAGGATAGATAATATATTTTTAATGGAGTTGATATATCATTTTGTGATGACAGGATCAGATGTTCCACTAAAGGTAGGAGTCCTTTTTCATATAAAGGATTCATCTAAAACTTTTTCTTTATTAGGATAAAGAGTACGTTACACGTGATTCAAGTTATTATTCATAACATGAGCCAGCTGAGCCAATATTATCATAAAGTTCTCATATTATACTCCCAAAATTCAAGACATAAAATTAACTAAATCATCGCATTTATTATTATATTGTTTTTTGGAATGATTTAATTGACCAAAAATTTCATAAATGGAACTCCCTTTTTGAATGAATAAATACCTTAATTAATGTAGTAATAGAAGACACCTACCCCAGATTGATTATTTTAAACCATTATGAAAGTTTGAACATTATATTTAAAATGATGTTAATATTCATAAACATTGAAAATTTAGAAGTCATATAGTGACCATTAAGATGAGTATATATTAAGGGTTATGAAAAATTATAATTGACACAAATAGAATAAGAGATTGCTTCAAATAATAGGATCATAACCTATGAATCCCATTTATTAGAGGTTCTGAGGGAGATGAAATCAATATTATTTGTCTTTAACAAAGACCAATATAATATTCAACAACTGAAACATGAGTGAAACTGTTTACGTGATAAGTTCAAGAGTATTGAGATCAGACCCCAAGCCTTGTTCGTCGAACCACCTCAAAAAAGCACCACCATCACACACATTACCCTTATGGAATACACTGGTGCAATAAGGGGTTGTGTATCTAGACCCAATTAGTATGAATTTTTATATTTTATTAATAAAAAATAATTATAATAATTATTTCTTTTTATTATTACTTTATAAATTATTATATAATGAGTTTGATAAATATATAGGTTTTGATATGAAGAAATCAAAATTCTATTTTTGTAAAAAATACAAATTCAATTAAGACACACTTTTGATAAATTCAATATTTTTCTAAATAAATTTTATATTAATAAAATATTATTATTTAATAATATTTTTATAAATATAAATGAAAATTTAACTCAATAAATTCCATTTTAATTTATATATGGTTTAGAAAGTTTTTAGAGTGGTAAAAACTAGTATTTTCACGTAAAAAAGATTTTTTATGAAAAGTAAAAATTATCATATTTAGAAAATTATTTCGTTATAATAAATATTATGTCTTAAATCAGAATTTTGAAATTATTTAATGGGGATTTTTTTTTAATTTTTTGAAACAATCATTTTTTTTGAAAAAATTAAATATGGTATAAATATACAGTCTATATTATTACATCATAATAGCCCAAAATTGAAATAAAAAACTATATAAAATGAATCAAATACCAAATATAGATATCATATTTAAAAAAATGTGTTTATTACTTTATTTTATTAATTATATAAACCTTTAATAAATCCTCACAAACTTATATTATATTTTAATGTTTTAAAATAAATTATTCATGAACATGACCCGCTTCCACATCTCTAATAGTATTATTTTAATGTTTTTTTCAAGAACGTATTTAATATTTAAAAAAAATCCTATTTGGCTGAAACTATGGTATGGTATTTGGTTTTGATTATTTTATTATTTAGTGTCCAAAACATAAATTTTGAAATTAATAAATAATTTTCCTATATTTTTCTATAAATACCCACTCTCTACTCAAAACCCATTAAGAATGAATTTACTCTCCCACTCCTACTCTAAATATCTCCCATGTAATACCCAATATCTTAAAAATATTCACCAAATATTTTAGAAGCACCCTCTCATGGTAAGGTATTCTCTCCTCATGTTATTTATTCATGCACTTTCATTGTATTATGCCATTTGATTTCCAATTTTTCATGTTTGAATGTATTTTTACACTTCCCATTTACTATTCCTATGATGTAAATGTAGTGGGATACAACCTTTTTAATGTATTAGAATTTATTTATATTCTTTTTAAAAATTCTATGGAATTATTTTGAGACCATACACTTTGACGACATGTGATTCCGAGGCCCAGTGAGCCCAAAATAGACTTTGGATCTTTTTTTTCGTTCATTTAAGTTTTCATGTGAGTAGGGTTTTCTAACATTTGTACCGGTGTTCAGATTGAAAATTCAAGGGCTCTGTTGAACTTAGAATCCTAGGATTATCCTAGAAAAGAACCTAATTTATACTATAAAGGGTCAGACAAAAAATTTAGTTTTTGGAATTTTCAGAAAAAAATGGCTTAAAGATGTTTTATTTTTGTTTTTTGAAACCATTGGGAGAGAAAATGGAGGCATAGTGGCGTAACGATGAGGCACATTAAAGGAAACTCAAAATGGCTCATTTTTATGCAATTGTAATGGCTACACTGTTTCATAAATGAAATAGCATAACGATGCAATGTCATAGCATAACCAAAATGATTTACATGTTCCCTTTTATTAAGATACCACACTAGAGAGTTGAGAATTAAACCCTGGGGATTCTTTGATGAACCTACAATAAGGACTCCCCCCAATGATGAATGATAAACACCGACATGATCACTGGGAACATCGGCACCTTACAAAGAATGGGAATGGGATGTGATGAACGCCCATGAAGCTTGAATCCTCGAGGGAAGATCGCTTAAACGAAGAACATAGATTGAGGTAGGGGTTTATTTTCTTTAAATTTTCCCCGTTCTTTATTCTAAATGAAGAACATGGATCAACCAACGAACAGGTTGATCCGAAGATCATGCGTTCTTACGAGAGTGTTTTCTTCTTGGGTTTGTATAGAGGGATTGAATTATTATTGATGCAACATCGTCCCCAAACCACCCATTATTTTAAAACTCTAACATGGAGGTCGTGGGCTGACAAGAACAAGGCCCAAGTCCCTTCGATTGTTCTTTCTTTGTGGATGACTTTTCAATTTGATGAAAAGGTGGATCTAAGGCCTTGGATGGGAAGAGGGGATCCCCAAGAGGTCATAGGTGTAACAAACGCAAATAACAGACCACCGAAGAGAACCCAGTGCTACGCGAAAGAGTTTATCAACGGTAGCTGTGGCCGTGGGTGGGTGGAAGCGTGCCATGTCAGCGCACAGGAAGGAACCACCGTGGTCAGATCAGACTGTGGTGGAGCGGTAGTAGTCACCGGCCTCCGTGCTGGCGGCCCCGTGAACAACCTGCAGGGTGAGCGCACCGGACGTGGCTTCTAGCCGTGTCCCAGCCATGCGGAATAGTCTTCCAATGGTAGACCAAGTAGGCCATCGGGTCAGACCCAAGTAGGACCAGGGCCGAGTCAGGTCATTCTGACCGTGTCAGACTAGGCCCGGACCCCACCAGCCCCTTTTTGAAAAAATGTCAATAACATGAAAATCGAGCATTCGATTGACGATCCATTTTCGGAATTGTAACCCTTGCGAAGAGGCAGATATTTTGGAATAATATATGAAGGATTTAATGGAATTTGGAATTATACGAATGTCTTATGGAGTGGTTCTCCCGAGATCAAGAGTTCTACGTGCGGAAACCCTACGGTTGAATGAGACCTAAAGACTGATGACGAGCGACCCTGTGTAGATCAGATATTATGGCCCAATGGGAAGTGACTTTTGTGTGACTCGACATGCCCACAGTGGGGAGAAACTTCTGTTTGACCTGATAGTCCTAGGATACCCTACAGAAGGAGTACCACTATATGACCATAGGTGGGAGGTGACTTCTATGTGACCCGGCATGCCCATGGTGGGGTGCAGATTCTATGTGATCTAGCATTCCCACAGTACTCATCAGAGATGAGTACCACAACAATCCTAAGGTTAGTGGGAAGTAGCTTCTGTGTGACCTGCCAGACCCACTGTACTCATTTAAGAGGAGTTCTGCATTAGGTCATGGTGTTTGATGACATGACTAATGGTTCTAATTTACTACTATATAATATACATAGTGTATGATGTCTACATCCGTGATCATGCTCAGTGATCATGCTTTAGTGGTTTTTATGGATTTTTTTGGTCTTTCCATTGTGTTTTGGGGTCTCTACTGGGTGTATTATTACTCACCCCTGCATGGGTTTTTCCCATACTTGTTGTGTTTGGTGCAGAAGACTGCCGACTTGACAGAGGAATTGGCGGCCCAGGACCTGGTCCTACCTAGTGCGACTAGGAAGGCATGGTGTACTTTTATAGCTTCCAACAACTACTCTATACTTAACCATTATGTGGGGTTTCCAGTAGACGAATTCTAGTGTTTCTTTTTTTACTTTCCCATTTTCTAGTTAGTATTTTGTTGGGTTTGTATTCTAGCCCATTTTCTTTCAGTTTTACTTGTAATCAGTGGTTGTTCAGTGGTGTGTTTGTTTACTTTTCCGTATTTGGGTTGTGTTTTCATGTGCGTGTGTGTATACATGTACTCAAGAAAATGTCTGCCACTTGGAGGATAACGCCTTCGACACTAATCACCTACCCTTGGCCTTTGGGAGGCGAGTTAGGGGTATGTCATGACACATGCCCTAGGGTATGGGTTGAGACAAAGTGGTATCAGAGGTGGTAAGTTCTACCTCAAAGACCGGGAGTCTTTTTTTTTGTGTTTGGGAAACAATGTTAAATATTTTGATTTTGACATTCAGATTTGGGGAGTCCAGTGTTGGTGCACTGGTCGACGTATCCATACACCAGGATCATGAATTCATCTTTTTGGATATATACATGAAAGAAATGATTACATAAGTTTCTCCTTATAATCTTATTAAATAAGATTCAGCTTTCCATATATAATCTTATGACTATGGTACATCTTGGTATGTATTAGGATTCCTCCACACAGATGGCCATCTCGGATTCTGATGCATGACCGTGAGGATAACCCGCCGAGTGATGAGGTGTCGGTTTTGGGTTCGGTGCAAGATATGGCCCCGTCGGGTGGTGCATTGGTGTTTCCACCACCCATTGATCAGTAGTTACTATCAATATTACCATTATAGGATGTACGCATACTCAGGTCGCTAAGGATTGGATGGAGGTAGTTACACGGGTCTTCGACTTAGTGAGGAAACCTCTTGAATAGATGACAATCTTGGCCGCGAGTCTTACGCAGGGATCGGTAGTGAGATGGTGGAGCCTGACCATAAAGATGCATGATGAGGAAACCCTCTCTTGGGAAGACTTTAAGAGGATTTTCCTGGAGGAGTTTTTCCCCATGACTTTCTTTTTTGTGTGCATATAGGAGCTGCATCACCTGCAGCAGGGCATCATGACGGTGGAGGAATACTATGTGAGGTTTATAGACCTCTCTCGCTACTCCACATACATGGTACGAGACCCTTTATTTAAATATAAGACCTTTACAAAGTGAAATAGATGGGATATCAGGGTATCAATGGAATCTCTCAGCATCCCCACTTAGGTTGGAGTGGTGGAGTGAGACCTTCTTATGGAGAGCTTCCTAGAATAGCAAGGACCGATAGCTGGAGCCACCAGCAAACCCCATGCGATAGAGTGTTCAGTGGTGAGTAGTAAAAAGTAGACATGGCCCCCCAATAAGTCTAGTTATTTTAGGGGGTGACCTCAGGACTCAGGGTCGGAAATGAGGGTCTCCCAGAGGATAGGGAGTTAGCAGGGAACCAGGTTGTGCTTCACATGTGGAGGGTAGGGACACATGGCTCGTGACTTCCTGACCCACCGTATATAGGATCAGCAGATGGTCGAGGGACCACTGTGGAAGAATTAGAGGTTCGATCTAGGAGGTCCGTATGGTGGAAGATGTAGCTGAGGAGCAAGCCGAGCGACATGCAGTGGATGATGGTTCTAGGTACTATCACCACGACCCCAAGTTAGTCCACCATGGGCTTAGGGATCCAACAGATAGGGGTGAGGCCAGCTTCAGGCAATGGAGGCCTACAACCACGACATTGTAGAGATTATTAGACATAAAATATGGGTCTTCTCTAACTTAGCTTCAGTTCTTATAGGCATATGTTACAGTCACTATTTCCTTACCACAGACCTTGTTCGTGGATCGAAGATTTTGGTGGAGACATTTGCTCGATCCTTACAATTATATAGTCCTATGGAAGGGGATTTGAGGATTACACACTAGTTCTAGCCATATAAGCTTACTCTAGTAGGTGAGAGCTTCAGCTGGGATCTCTTAATAGTGGTGTCGAAGCCTTACGATGTCATCTTGGGTATGGACTAGTTATCTATAGTCCATGATAAGATCGACTGTTTTAGGCACAAAGTGTGGTGTGTCCACGATAATGGGATGATGTTTTCCATCATCAGTAAGAAGTGGACCTTTGAAGCACATGATGAACTTTCTCGAAGGAGGGTGTAACCGATCACTCACCAGTTGGCTAGCCTCACCCTTGATGTAGTGGATGAGAGGAGTACGAGATTTACTGTAGTGGTGGAAGAGTATGATAATGTCTTTAATAAGGGTATTTTGGGACAACCTCCTCATAGGGTGGTAGGCTACTACCTCGACCTGTACTTCGGGGCGACGCCGATATCCACACTGTCAAATCTTATGGCTCCCATGGAGCTACGTGAATTGAGGGTACAAATAGAAAACTTCTAGGAGAAGGGGTTCGTAAGGCCCAGTGTCTCACCATTGCATCCCCAGTGTTGTTTTCCAAGAAATTATATAGGATTTTGAGGCTATGTTTGGACTTTCGGAGCCTGAACTAGGTGACCATGAAGAACAAGTATCCACTACCGAGGATTGATAACCTCTTCGGAAAGTTGTAGGGAGAAAAGTGGTTCATGAAGATAGACCTAAGATCAGGCTATCATCAGCTTTGGGTAAGGGACAAGGACATACCAGAGTTACACTTCAGATGTCGGTATGGACACTATGAGTTCTTGGTGATGCCCTTTGGCTTGACCAATTCCCTATCAGTGTTAATGAGACTCATGAATGAATCTTCCATCCTTATATTAATCATTTAATGGTGGTATTCATTGGTGAAATCTTGGTGTACTCGGTATCAGAGGAGGAGCACTCTACACACCAACAGATAGTCGAAGATAAACTCTGAGAGCAATAGCTTTATTGTAAGCTCTCGAAGTGCCATTTCTGGATTTAGGAGGTCCAATTTCTTTAAAACTTCATCTCAGAGGCTGGATTTAGAGTGGATACAACAAAGATAGAGGCAACGCATGTTTGGGAGACACCCAGGAGAATCACTGAGGTGCAGAGTTTCTTGAGGTTGGATGGATACTATTGATAGTTCATGCCTGAAGTTTCCAGAGTAGTAGCACCTTTACAAACCTTAACATGGAATGAAAAACACTTCATCTAGATGGAGAAGTGTCAATGGAGTTTCCAGGAGATGAGGTGGAGACTGACGAGTGCCCCAATCTTGATACTACCAGAAGAGGGTGTTGGGTATTTAGTTTTTTGTGATGCATTAGGGACTAGACTGGGTTGTGTCCTGTTACAAGAGTGATCAGTCATAACTTATGGTTCAAGGAAATTGAGGTAGCATGAGAATAACTATAGTACCCTTGACCTAGAGTTATCAGTAGTGTTCTTCTCCTTAAATATGCATTAATGCTACTTGAAGTGTGAATATTTTACCATCTATTCTAACCACAAGAGTCTCAGGTATATCTTCTCCGAGAAGGACTTGAACTCGAGATAATAATGATGGATGGAGTGCCTCTATGACTATGACTTTGAGATAGTATATACTCCTGGGAAGGGGATCATAGTGGTAGAGGCACTCAACAGGAAGTATAGTATAAGGATACTGAGTGGGGAGACAGAGCAATAAATCGTGATGCAGATATCCTTTGTGGATGATGATGGAGCATCTTAACTTTAGTCGATGACTGTCACTCCTCCAATATTACAGTGATTTAGGGAGGCACAACTTGTGGATGTTGACTATGGGCCCCGATATGCTCAGATATCCTCAGGGTAGGCTCGAGATGGATTTTCGATAGGTGGGGAGAAAGTCATCATTTTCAGAGGACGCAACGTAGTACCAGTTATGTTACAGTAGGAGGTGTTGATGGAGTTCCATACATCCTCTTTGGAGTTACATCTTGGCATGGAAAAGATGTACCAGGACCTCCGACATCAGTCCTAGTGGCCATGGATAAAGAAAGTAGTGGCATAGTTAATTTTACAGTGCCTCACTTGTCAACAAGTGAAGCATGTGCATTAGGCCCCAGATGGATTGGAACAACAACTTGAGGTACTGTAGTGGAAGTGGGATGTTATCTCCATGGATTTTGTGACGAGGTCGCCACACACGTCCAGGGGCCATGATTCTATCTTGGTTATCGTTGACCGACTCACCAAGTCGGCTCACTTCTAACCCATCTAGGAGTAGGGATCAGTATAGGTCTTGGGGAACCTCTACATCCAAGAGATAGTGTGGCTTGACAGGGTTACTTTAACGATAATATTAGACCATGATGCACTCTTTACATCCTGATTATGGAAGGGATTGCAAGAGGAATTCAGGACTCAGTTCTGCTTGAGTACAACTTTTCACCCTTAGACAGATGGTCAGACAGAGTGAACCATACAGACCTTAAGGACATGATTTGTGCTTGTGTCCTTGATTTTGGTTACAGTTTGGAGGACCACCTACCACTAGTGGATTTTTCATATCACAACAACTATCACTCCACCATCAGCATGAAACCATTTGAGGCCTTGTACATGCATCCGTTCAGATAACCTCTATGCTAGACAGACCTTGGGGTGTCAGCACTCATGGTTCCAGAGTTGGTACGAGCTACCATAGAGAATTTGCAGATCTTCCAAGAGTGGATGAGGACTATACAGAGTATACAAAAAACATATGCTCATAGAATACATAGACCATTTGAGTTTTGAGGAGGGAGAACATCTTTTCCTTCAAGTCACACCCCGATGAAGATTACAGAGATTTGGACAGGGCGATAAGTTATCTCCAAAGTTCATCAGACATTTCCAAATTCTCAGTATAGTTGGTGAGGTGGTGTTCCAGCTTGTTCTTCCCCCACTGATGCACCAGGTGTACGATGTTTTCCACATGTCGTAGTTGAGGAGGTACATCCGTGATACACCTCACGTAATCGACTCGGGAGAGCTAAACATTGATGATGGGGAGAACTTTGAAGAGTTCTCGATTGAGATAGAGTATTGAAAAGAGAGGGTCCTTTATGTATGGTCGATTCCTTCAGTGCACCTTCAGTGCCAGTACGAGAATCTCTAGGAGAAAACATTGAAGCAGGAGGCTCAGATGTATGCTCAGTGCCCCCATTTGTTTTTAGCCTTTATTTTGGTTTTTGGGGATGTAAAACCTAAGGTGGGGAGAATTTAATATCACGTAAGTTTCATATATATATTTTTTAAAAATTTATGGAGTTATTTTTAGACCACACACTTTGATGACAAGTGATTCCGAGGCCCGGTGAGCCCAGAACCTAATTTGAAACTTTTTTTTAGTTTGTATAACTAAACATGTGAGTGGGTTTTTATAACTTTTGAACTAGTAATAAGATCAAAAATATGAGGGCACCGTTGAAGTTGGAATGCCAGGATCTACCTAGAAAGGACCTAACTTTGACTGGAAAGGGTTGGACAGAAAATTTAGTTTTCAGACTTTTCGGGAAAAAATAATATAACTTAAATATATTTTATTTTCATTTTTTGAAACTGTTGGTTAAGAGGACGATGGAGATATGACACGATGACAAGGTTCATTAAAGGAAACTCAAAATTGATTGTTTTGTGCAAGCGTAACTGCTACACTGTTTCCTTATGAAACAGTGTAACGACACAACGTCGCAGCATAACCGACATGTTGCGACATGTTTCGTTTTATTAAGTTAACATGTTGGAGAGTCAATAATTACACCCATGTGATTATCTGAAAAACCTATGAAAAGGAATCCCTCCAACTACAAATGATGCACGTCGATAGGATCACTAGAAATATCGATTCCTTACGAAGAACGAGACTAGAAAGTGAAAGAGGCCAACAGATCTTGTGAATCCTCGAGGGAGGAGAACTTCAATGAAGAACGTAGATTGATGTATGGGTTTATTTGTTTTATGTTTCCCCTTTTTTTAATTCTAAATGACAAATGTAGATCAACCCACGAATAGTTTGATATGCGGATTGTACGTTCTTGTGGGAGGGTGTTCTTCTTGGGTTTCTACAACGAGATTGAATTATTATTGATAAAACATCATCCCCAAATCTCCCACTATTTTAAAACTATAATGCGGAGGGCACATGCTGACACAAACAAGCCCCGATCCCATCCACTTGTGCGTTTATCATGTTTGAGTTTTGAAATTTATGACAAGAAGGATATGGGGCTTTGGTAGGAAAGAAGGGACCCCCCTAAGGCCACAGGTGAAAGCGACGCAAAGAACAGACCACCAGAGCGGACTCGATGATATGTGGAAGAGCCTGCCAGTGCGCTGACACCAGAATTGACAGCCTAGGAAAGGTTGCGGCGTGCCACGATGACTCGCAAGAAGAAACTGCCGCAACTGGCACGAGTTGCGGTAGAGAGATACTAGCTGCCGACCTCCATGCCGGTGGATGGAGGCCAGTGGATGCGACCACCTGACCGCGTCAGAGCACCACAGATGTTGCTGCCATGGTCAATCGTCCATGGCAGGGCATGCCACCCACCAAATGAACCACAAGGCGAGGGATCCAGATGCAACTTCTAGCCTCCTCCTGGCTAGGCGGACCGGGTAGGCCAGCGGGTTGGATCCGCCCCGTCGGACGGGACCCACCCTGTTGGGCCGAGCCCATGGCCCACTGGGATAGACCCAGACTAGGTCGAGTCTAGGTTAGATAGGTGGAACCGAGTTAGGTCGGTGGGCCCCTGGTCAGGTCGGTCTGACCGGGCCAGACCAGACCCAACTGGCCCTCTTTGAAAAAACATCAATAACATTGAAACCGGGCATCCGATTGACGATCCGTTTGCAGTGTTGGAACCATTGAAATGAGGAGGATATTTTGGAATAATATATAGAGGATTTAATGGACGTTTTAATTCAAAAAATATCTTTTTTAGTGGTTCTACTAAGTTTAAGCATGCTACGTGCGGAAAGCATGTGGTTGGATGAAACCTAAAGACTATTGACGAGCAACACTTTATGGATCAGATACTATGGACTAGTGGGAAGAGACATCTATGTGAACCGGAAAGCCAATGGTGGAGAGTGGATTATGTGGGACCCTAGCTAACCCATGGTACTCGACATAAGGAGTACCTCAGTATGGCCATAGGTGGGAAGCGACTTCTATGTGACCTAACATGCCCACAGTGGGGAGAAACTTATGTGTGACCCATCATACCCACGATAATAATCAGGTATGAGTACCACAATAGTCCTAAGGTTAGTAGGAAGTGGATTCTTTGTCCATCATGCCCACTGTACTCATTGAGTAGGAGTTCTAAAGCATCCCATGGTGTTCAATGATGTGATTAATGGTTCTAATTTCATACACCAGAATATACCTGGTGTGAGTTGTCTTCTTTTGTGATCATGCTCTGTGATCTTGCTTTGTGGTTTGTTTTTGGATTTATTTTTGGTATATCCTTTGTATTTTGGGGTCCCTACTGTGTATATTATAACTCACCCCTACACAGGCTTCGCCCACACAAGTTTTATCTTGTGAAGACAAACCCCGACTTGACAGAGGACTTGGTGGCCCAGGACTTGGTGGTTTCTAATGAGACCAGACAAGCGTAGTGTACTTCTACAGCTTCAAACAGCTACTATGTACTTACCCATGATGTAGGGATTCCTACAGATGGATTCAAGTGTTTCTTTTATACTTTCCTATTTTCCATTTAGTCTTTTTTTGGGTTTGTATTTGTCCGGTTTTACTTTTGGTTGTACTTGTTCCTAGTGGTTTTTCAGTGGCATGTTTGTTTACTTTTCCAGCTTTAGGATGTGGTTGTTTGTGCATGCATAAAGGTACTCAACAAAATGACTCCCACTTGAAGGTTGATTCCTTCAGTGCTAGTCGCCAACCCCTAGCCTTTAGGAGGCAGGCTTGGGGTATGTCCTGGCATGGGCCCTGGGGGACGGGTCGTGACAACCTTTCACTACCATTAACCCATTCCATGGACCTTTATTCACACTTGTTATGTTTCCAAAATTATCACATGATATTCCATGCCAAACTTTCTTAGTGTGAATACCCATCCCCATTTCCACACAGGGTTATTCAACTATATGTACCCATCCTTCATCGATTAGGGACTTCCTTGTATATAACCCACACAAGTGTGGCATAAAAAGTGACAAAATTCATTCTTATGTTGTATGATCTATGTGGAACACTAAAAAATAAACATGATATGAATTTGGTGAGTGATCTAGGAATCCTATAGCCCTATAATTAATTTGTTAATGTTTTTATATCATGAGATACTATGTATGGTTTATAAGAGGTTATCCCAATCACACTATGTTTAGATGTCTTAGTGGTTATCTTTGACATATTCTTATGATTTTATGTTTTATATTGTGGCCAAATTCATATGTTTACTTGATGTTATAATATTATATCATTCTTTGATGTTCATGGTTATGATTATAAACCCTTTTATGTCACCTTGATATAAATCATGACTAAAATTATTACATTCATGTTGTTATGATTTGATTATTCCCTTACTGAGATTTATATTTCACTAGTTTCTTTTGTATGTCCCAAGGTTATCCCATGTAATTTCAGAAGAGAAATGAAATTTTAAGGGCATGTTAATGAGTTTTAAATAGTTTTTTATCTATGTTTCAAGTTATTATGTTATGTATCTAATTTTTTATATAAACTAGTCCTTTTGATCTTTTCGGGATTGTATTGTCTATTTTTTGGTAATAAATCATGAACTAAGGTTTATTAAATATATGGGCCATTATAGTTGGTATCATAACAAGGTCTATTTATGTTTGGAGTTTGGAATATAAAAATTTATAAAAATCATTTATGATAAGACTAAATATAAGAGAAAACACTAAATTTTGGTAAAGTTTAGAGTAAATGTTTTCGAATAAACTAAATCCCTTTATGGATACTATAAGTGGATGTTTCTATGGAATATTTGTACCTAGGGTTAATAAACCCAAAATGGTGAATTGTGAATTGAAATGATCTTCACCTAGTGTAAAAAATGTGGAATTTTCACACACATGGTTTGACACTCTCAGGGGATACGAATTTGTAAATTCATAAGAACTTTACAATCCATTATTAAGGGAACAAAAATTCCCATAAAATTTTGTGTTAGGAAATCAAACATAGATAACTTATTTTGAAACCTGTAAATTCATAGGTAAATGAATACATGTGATTTATGAATTGCCCCTTCAATATTAATTTTTCCCATTTAGGTGATTAGTAGTTTGAGAATTCACAAACCTAAGTCAATTTTAGTTGGCGTAAATGATTAGAGCTAGAATCAAATAGTGAAAGGAAATATTATCATCCATTAATGAAAATAAAATAAACTATGTGATTATGGTTCTAAATATTATTTCATACACACAATTTTAGTATAAATATTCATATATCACCTCAAAACATAGAAATTGAGATATCAGTGAAAATGGAAAAATGAGAAATTATTGATTACCATTTATATAAGTTATCCTATAACCATATTTGTGGTTTTAACTTCCCAAAAATCTTTATGGTACTCACATTAGATAAATTTTATGAAATTATGGGTATTAATTGGATTTCCTTATATAGTGGAAACATAAATTGTTGAGTGAAATAAATCACCCTTCATATCATGATTCAGCCTTCGATTCTATACAAGTGAAAGGAGGTGGATGAATCACCTTTGGTATATTATTATAATTATGGTTAAGTTTATCTAGATAAAATTATTGACACTAAGGAAATAATCATCTTTGATGGCATGCCCATTATAAGGGAATTTATCGATGTGTTTTCCCAAAGAATTGACTTGTATTTCTCAAAGTCACGAGGTTGAGTTATCAATAAAAATTATTACCTAGCTATTTTAAAATATCAAGACTCTATATATAATGGTTACTATTTAACATAAAGATATGAGTAATTAACTATAGGTGAATTCAAATAATTGGTTTATACACTCAAGTGCTTTTTAGGGGATGGACAAGCCCTTTTATCATGAATTTGATTTGGTAAATGTGGATATGCATTGATTATGATGAGTTAAATATGATCTTGATAATGAAAAATTACCCTCTACCATAAATTTATGACTTATTTATCATAAACCTGGGGATTGATAATTCTATATGGTGGATCTGAGTTCGAGATACTATCAAGTAAAGGGGAAGAAGGAGGATATACCCAAGAATTATTTTCATACATGATACAATCACTATAAGTTCATAGTGAAGAAATTTAGACTAAAAACACTACACCCATATTCATGGACTTAATTAATAGAGTCTTTAGGTATTAACTAGATAAATTTATTATATTCACTATTGATTATATTCTTTTCTACACTGAAATCAGGGAGGAACATGAGGATAATTTGAATACTATACTAAATTACTTGAGAAAGTAAAAGTTGTATGAAATGTATAGTAAATGTGAGTTTTTGATTGACCAAGTGTTATTTCATGGGGATTTTATCACTAGTAAATGGATATCAATAAATACTTAAAAAATAAATGTAATTTATGGATGAACCAAACAAGCATCTGTGATGAATATTTATATTTTCCTTAGACTATCTAGCTACTATCATATGTTTGTGAGAAAATTCTTGTGATTTTAAATCCCACTAACCAATATAAATTATAAGGGAGTAATTTTTTGGACTTATGAAAACCAGGATATCTTTAAAGAGATAAAGAGGAGTCTAATTACTACACCAGTGATCATATTACCCACCAGTGGGGATGAATTTTTTATATACAACTATGAATCCAAAAAACGGATTGGGCCTTGTGCTAAAAAAAGATTAAAAATTGATATATTATGCCTCCCACCAATTAAATATCCATAGTTTAACTACGTTACATATGATCTGGAATTGGATGTAGTGATCTTCATGTTGAATATTTGGTGTCATTATCTATACTAGGAGAAGTGTGACATATATATGTGTCATAAATTCCATAGTTATATATTCATGAAAAATAAGCTGAATATTCACCAATAAAAGTGGTGATCAAGGATTATGATTATTTAATCCATTACCATCTTGGGAAGGTGAACAATGTCGAAGATGGTCTAAGTAGAAAGAATCCAATAAACCTATCCATGATGCGGATCGAAAGGGATCTAATATTTTGGTAAATATAATGGATAGATATGGAAAAAGTAAAAGTATCTTCACTCTACCATTCCTGAATAACTTATCAAGCATCTATTCTTGATAGGACCATAGTGTCCTAGAAAGATGATGAGGATCTAGAAGAAAAAATAGAATATATTCCAGAGTTCAAACTTTCCCAAGATGGAGTTATAAGGATTGGAACATGAGTATGTGTACCATAGAAACTAGAGTTGAGGAGGAAAATTAAGGATGATGCAGATAGATCATATTTCTATATTCATCCCTGAAGTAGTAATATGTATAAATATCTAATGTAAAACTTCTCATGTGATAACATGAAGAGGGAGATTATATAATTTTTTATCTTGATGATTGGTATGGAAACTAGTCAAGAATAAATGACATAAGTTTAAGGATATCATACAACAATTTCCCATACTCGTATGAAAATGAAAAAAATAACCTTGTATTTCATCACAGGACCCCCATGAAATCTAAATTTAATAACCTCATTTGGGTAGAATTTTATCACCTTAACAAGTTGAAATATATCATTGTTATCAAGGGAGGCTTCTCTATGGACCAAAATTTCTATGATATATATAAGTGAGGTGGTAATACTACATGGATTACCTCTCTCTATTATATATGGTAGAGACTCTATGATTACCTTGAGGTTTTGTAGAATCCTTTAGTAAGCATTGGATACAAAGACAAGTTTTAGTAATTCTTATCTCCCTCAGACAGATGGTTAGTCCAAGAGAACCATTAAAACTCTAGAGGATGTAATGATATTATGTTTTAGGGATTTACAAGGATGTTGGGATTAATAGAACCCACAGTGATGTTATCATATACCAACAATTTCCATTCTATCATTGGAATGGAACAATATGAGGCTCTGTATTCGAAGGGATATCAGTATCCAATATGCTCAGATGATGTTGGAGAGTGGAAGAATATGAGACATGATATTATCCAAGAAATTAAATAGAATGTTCAATCCATACAACATCATATGAAATATCTAAAAAGTTGATAGAAGAGATATCCATACAATCATTAAAGAGACAAAGAGTTTGAGGTCATAGACATGATGTTACTTCATTTATCACTATGAAAGAAAGTTATTATTTTGGGGTGAAGGTAAATATTATTCAAATATACATCATCCCCTTTGAGATCCTTGATCACATCAGAGCCGTGGGGTATCGACTTATACTCTGACATAAACAATCTCAAGTACATGATATGTTCCATGAATCCATCCTGACGAAGTATATACCAAACCCCTCATATGTACTGAATACATAGTCGGTACATATAGAGAATGACCATTCATATTAGGATTATCTGATGAATATCTTAGATCATAGATATAAATTTCTACAAAATAAGCCAACTCACCCAGTAAAAATACTATAGACAAACTTCAAGTTCAAGGAGGAAACATGGGAACCAGAAGAGGTGATGAAATAGAAGTTCCCTGATATATTTTAGCGTATGAAGTGAAATTTCTAAATAGGGAAATAATTTTGTGACCCAAACATTAATAAATTAAACTCCCATTTCTAATGAATAAATACCTTATTAAGTAATGTTGTTATACAATAATCCTAAACCACTTTGGTTATATTTGGATTGTTAAAAAATACAGCCTTCCATATTTAAATGACCATTAATAATAATAACCAATGATAACATAAATATCATATAGTGACTATTAAGATAAATATATATTAAGGGTTATGATAATGTCTAATCGATACAGACAAAAGAAGAGATGACCTTAACTAGTAGGATCACACCCTATAAAACCCATTTATCAGAGATTCTGAGGGAGATGACTTCATTAGGATTTTTTAAACCAAAAATAAAACGAGATTCAACAACTAAATCATGATATAAACCATTTATAGGAGAAGTTCAAGCTTATCAAGATCAAGGACCAAACCATTCTGGTCGAACAACCCCAAGAAAACACCACCATCACACACCTTACCCTTAGGGAGTATGTTTTGTAATAAGAGCTTATGTGTCTAGAATAATGTGGAAATATTTTTTATATTTTCTTTTTAATAAAATAAGAATTATATTTATTCAATTTTATAATTACTTTATAAATTATTATATAATTATTTTGATAAAAATGAATTTTTATATATAGAAATCAAAATTGTATTTTTGTTAAATATATTTTTTCAATTAAGAAACCCTTTGGATAACTTTATGAATTATTGAAATAAATTTTATTTTGATAAAATATTATTATAAAATATTATTTATTTAAATATAAATTATGATATAAATTAGTTAAGTCCAATGTAATTTTTTAAGGCTCAAAAGCTATTAGTGTTATAAAAAAATAGTATTTTCCAAGAAATAAGGTGTTTTATTTAAAATTAAAAATTCTTATATTTAAGGAATTATTTTGGTAAAATAAATATTATTCTTGAAATCATCAAGTCTAAATTATAAAATGGTTAATTGTTCTTAATTTTATGAGATAATCATATTTTTGGGTGAAAATGAAATATAGTATAAATATACGGTCTGTATTATGGAATCATAATAGACCAAAAGTGATTTAATAAATTCTATAAAAGGAATACATTACCAAATATATATTTCCAATTTAAAATAAATAATTTTTGAAGTGATTTTATTAATTTTATAAACTTTTAATGAATCCTAAAAACCTATATTATATTTTAATATTTCAAAATCAATTCATTATGAACATGAATCACATCCACATCACAAATGATAATTTTTATATTTTTTTTATAATGGACTTATAAAATATTTAAAACTATTCCTATTTGGTAGAAAATAGGGGAAAAACTATGGGAAGGTTTGTGGTTTTGATTATTTTATTATATAGTGTCCAAAAGCTAAGTTTAAAAATTAATAATGATTTCTCCTCTCTTTTTCCATAAATACCCTCCCAAACTCCCCTCCAATTTAATAAAAACTCATTTATCATGAAGTTACTCTCTATTTCCCTATTCATATATCTACCACATTTCTCCCATCCTTTTAATATTATTCTCCCAAAATTTTAGAACACCCTCTCGAGGTAAAGGATCCTCTTCTCTTCCTTTTTTATTCAAGTATTTTCTTTGCGTTATCCATTAAATTTACAATTTTTAAGATTTAAATGGGGTTTTACATATCACTTTTATGATAATTGTTATTTATAAGTAATGAAATACCACTATTAACTCTCATAAATCCATTATATGAACCTTTATGGACACCCGTAATGCTACAAACATTATCCCCTAATATTCCATGCCAAAATATTCTATTGTTAATACCCATACCCATTTCACTGAAGGGTACTCACAAATATGCACATATACATCATTGATTTGGTACATCCATGTATGTAACACACACTACTTAATTGTGGGATTAAAAGATATGAAAGGTATTCTTATGTTGTATGATCTATGTGGTACCTTAAATCATGTACTTGATATGAATGTGATGAGTGGGAACAGAATTATATATCCCTCCAATGAATTGAGTAATGTTTTTATCTCATGATATACCATTTATGGTGTATAAGAGGTTATCCTATGCACACTATGTTATAATGTCTTAGAGTTTATCCTTGACTTGTGCTTATGATTTCATTTTTATGTGGTTTCCACATTTCTATAATAATTTTATGCTATATTATTATATGAATCTTTGATGTTGATTTTTTTGATTATCACCCATTTTATGTCACATTTATATGACTCTTTAATAATATGTATTAATTTAATCATGTTATGCCTTGATTATTACTTTACTGGCCTTTATATTTCATCCATGTCTTACGTAAATGCCTAGGTTATCTCTTTCATTTTTAGAAGGTAGATGGAATTCTAAGGTCTTTTTTAAAGAGTTTTATATAATTTGATTTTATCCCTATTTAAAGTTATTATGTTATATATATAATTATGAAAATACGATGGACCTTTTGATCTTTCTGGAATGTATTATGTTTTTACTCATGTAATAAATTATGAATTAATGTGTATTAATATATTGGTTTTTTTAATGGTTCCCCCCATTTTCGTCCACTAAATATCATAATAAAACTTATAAGAATAATTTAACTAAAAAATGTATTAAAATTGAAACTATGAATATAGAATTAATAATTTATAAATGAAAAGTATATCCTAAATTATGAGTCTCTATGTTTTAATAAAAGTTGTCCATGATAATTTTCCTATTTTGTTTTCTAACCTAAAAATACGTTCAAGTCCATTATAAATATTCATAAAGTGTTCATTATTGTTCCAAATAATATCATCCAATGTGTAAAACTAGGCATGGAGTATGGCCTCTTTGTCTTATACCTTGTGATGATAGAGTTAATATCCAATACACAATTTTCATGGTTATTATACCTAGGAAAAATTTTTATATGTCCAAATCCAGTTGTAGTATATAGATAGGGATATAACTTCTTAGAAATCAATCATTGTATACTTCCCCAAAATTTTATAATATTAACCTAAACTTAGACTTATCCCTAGAGTTCTCATTAAATTATTATGTTTTTAATCCCAGAATATAACTAGACATTTCTATGAATCAAACTATAGATACTCTAGCCTTTTCACATATTACTACATTATTTTTAACAGAAATATTCCATAAAGTCAACATAAATATTGTTATTCTTAGTGTCTATGGAATACCAGGTTCATAATAAATTAAAAAGAAACTAAAACCCAACGTCTTTATTTTAATCTCCAAAATGAGATCCCAAATCCATTTGAGATTATAAAATTATATTGTATTTCCTAGATAATATATAAAATAAAGGGGTGAGATATAAATCCCAATAATGGAATAAACATGATAATGAATCATAACATGTTATTTGAAAAACATAACTCGATATGCTAAAAGATAAGGATCATGAATAATCACATGGGATAATTAAATAAATAATACAGTGTCAGAAGATAATTTAAACATAGGAATTTGGAAGAAATATATAATATGATAAAAACATAAGTCAAGCCTAACTACCAATAGAACATCACATGGTTTAAAGAGTCCCATCATGTATTACGTTTACTCCTTAATCCCATATATAACATCTCATGAGAGAAAAACATTACCCAATGCATTAGAGTACCATATGTTATAAACAAGCACTTAATATCAAGAATAGTAAAACTATATTCATTAATTAGTTAATTTTTGAACATTTAAATCTATATTTTATTTACTATAAATTTATTATGTTCATTTATAATTATTTCAATGATATATAAAATTTAATTTCATTATTTTGAGAGCGTTTTTCTCATGGTTACATGTTCAGATCACTTGTTGATAGTTATTGATTTCCAAGTAAAATTGGATACAAATAAAAAGTTAAATGAAATGGTATTCATGTTCTTATAAAAATTTAAATAGTCCAAAATAATCTTTGGTGTTACAACATAGGGATAATTCACTTTGTAAAAATATTAACTTTATATCATTATTTCATTTTGGTCATTTTACAGGTCATCATGAACTAGACTTTTTTTATTTAATTTAATGAATATTAATATATTAAAAAACATTAAATAAGGTATAATAAAATTATTATAATCACATTAAACCATAATATATTTTTATAACAATCCATTAAGTAAGTGGTGAAAAATTAAGTACATTTTTCATGGTGGCCATGAGCCAACCATATTTCAAACATTGATTTCTCTTTCAAATAAAATGTGAGAAATATAAGAGGATATATGGTAGATATTTCATTAAGATAATAATAATATAGTATATATATATATATATGATATTGTAGTTAATATTTTATGTTGGATATAATTTTTTAGAGGATGTAGAGGAAGTATAATAAAAAAAATAGTTGGGGGAATTAACTTCTCCTTTGGACATCTCCTTATAAGATTCCACTTAAGGAACCTTAGATTGGTATTTGGATGATACTAGAATAACTAGGAAGTTAAGGAGAGGATTTTTAATTGAATTGGGTAAAACTTTGACATTATTAAAGGATTATAATTCATGTATAGAAGTGGTTGTTAGAGGTGGTATTTATAAGGGGAGTAGAGGGGTGTATTTGAATATTACATTCACCAGTTTATTATTTTTTCTCAATAATACTGATAGTGTTGATTATTTGGACTATATATAGTTTATGGTGCATTTTAGTTTGAAATAATGGGTTCTTACATCATCTATTACTAAAAAATTCATCTATTTATGTTATACTCTTAAAGAACACATTTTACTGTATTTAACTATTAAAAAAAATCAACTATTCCAGAAAAATACCAAGAATTAAACCCACCCATTTTATAAAATTTGGATTTAAAAAATGAAATGTATTTTATTAAAATAATTTTATAAATATAGTAATTTTTTTAAAATAAAATTCTCAATTATTTGAAAAATACCAATTTTAATGTTATGATCAATTTTTTGACCCTATGAAAAATTAATTTAGTTGTAATATAATTACAATATCATTATAATAAAAATAAATATTAATTTATAAAATAATTTTATGAAAACAATATTTATTTTAAATCATTACATTTTTTATAAAAATATAAATAAAACATTTATGTTTTATAAAAATAAAAACATAAATTTTATCATTTTTGAAACGTTTATTTACTTGTATAATGATAAAAATATGTCATATTTTCGTTTTTTAAGACACCAAAATATTCTTTTACACTTACACAGGTTATGATACTATTCTAATGGTCAGGTTACTATTCATAATTGTGAGATAACTATTCCAGTGACTAGGTTACTATTCCAACAGTCAGCTTGCTATTCCAATGTTCATATTTGTAATGGTCATATAGTTTACCTACTTTGTATTAATACCTCATGTTTCATTCATTATCCATTAAATTATAATTTCTCTTAATGTTCTATTTATTTTCATTTTCAAAATGCTTATTAAATTACTAAAATTTTAAATTATTTCTAAAAATTTGGTCATCAGTGTGATTATTTTGTGAGATCAAGAACATCCTAATTTTACTATTATTTTTAAATTATTTTTTATATTCAATCACTTTATAATAATTTAAATTCTTATGGCCATTTTTTATTATCTATGTGTAATTTTCAAATTATTATAATAAAATCCAGTTGTTTTTATCATGTGGTGCATGTGCATTATATAACATTATATTAAAAAATATTAAAAAAATACCTTTATAATGGAAATTCCATTGATAAAATTTTGGTTCATTAAACTTATGATATAATATCATGGACCATGATATTTGAATATTCTATAATTTATGTCTTTTTAAATTCCAAATCCTTATACCATAATTATGATATATTCATTTTTTGTATTATTTTAAAATTTTAAGGTCATATTATTATACCATTATACTAATATATGATTACTGATTGATATTTCCAATATTTACCATTACTGAGCATATGATCTTACCCTTTTTTATTTATCCATTCCGTAAGTTATGGATAGTGGTTTTGAATAGGGAATAAATAATAAGTGTAATATATGAAAATAAATTTATGATAGATATTGAAGATATTTTATGAAATAATATGTTTATGTTTCTAGTCTCCAAAGACACTAAAACTTTACATTTATTTGTTTGTATTATTATGAAATGTTTTGAATGTTAATTTAAATTGATGTAATATTTATATATGTAATGTTAGGATCACCTCATTAATCATATGAGTTATCCTAACTATATTCCTCTGAGAAAATAATGTTCAGGGTCACCAAATAAAATGTAAGTGAAATATCACATCAAATATAATCACGTAATGGTTTGGGTCACATATAATCTATTTTTTATACAATAAAATGTATGGAAAAAATGGTTAGGATCATCTATAATTAATGATCAAGATGTTAAGAAGTATTTTCTAAAAAAGTAATCTAACATTTTATATTTTATATTTTCTTACTCTCACCATTTCTATATGTCTTAAATATATATCATTTATTAAACATTGAATCACATAAAATCTTTACGTCTCATGTTATCCCTACATGTATTCATGATTATAGAGATTTAGTTTTATAATTCATATTTCTTTAACTAAAATAATATGTTTAAACCATATTAATGTGTAACACTATACATGGATGGAAATCCGTGTTACTAGCCAAAAATAGAAGCTTAATATATATACGTATATCTAAATGAAACACGTGCATAAGGTACCCAAAACCCTTTCATATAAAGGTATATAGTTGTATGAAACCATAAATAACCACAATAGTAAGCATGGTGTGATAGGAAGACAAACCACACCTTTATAGGAAGATCATAAGCATCTTGGATAGTTGGAATCCGTACCTAATGTCCATATACCCATGGTTCTTTACATAAGATTGACACATACTCCATTAAAAATATGACACCTAATATATTTAAACTATTATTAAACACATAATAAGAGATCATAACTCCATTGAAAATCTAATTTAAGTTAAAAGAAAACTAAATATTGTATTGTCATACCATGCATGAAATACACGAGTTGGTAATTTTTAAGAAGCAAGTAAATTGAATAAAAATAAAGTATATAATATCCACATAATATAAATAATATATATACATGAATATTTCAATAATAAATTCAAAATTTAATGAAGAATTAAATTATTTAACAAGATATAAAATAACTTTTTACAGTAAAAATAATTAAAACCATGTTTCATATTGTCTAAAGTCATAAAAATTCAATACGGACCATTTGTTTCCACACGAGTGATGGTTTTTATTAACAAGTTTCATTATTTTTACTGTAGAACATGAATAGCCTCCATGGAATGATATAACCATTTGAACCATTATAAACATGGAATGAATCTATTTAAATCATAATATAATTAAATTCCAATACCCATTTCAGTACTTTTATCTCATCAAGGACCACAATATTGTTCAAAGAATTTAAAATGACATTTTGTTTCATGGGTCTCACCATGTAAAACATAATAAGTTTGACCTACATTTTTTTTCACTCCTCTGGTCTCACCAAGAGCTAAAATGGCATGTTAATATCCACCATGACATGGTTGGCCATCTTGGTGGCTATAATAAAGGAATAATGGTCGGGTAATCACATTATAGTGCTGAAAAAAGATACCTTATTTTATTATTACATTAACCACACACATTTTCCATTTGACCATAAAATTTTCAATAAATATGGCATAAAGGTTGGGAAAAACACTATTTTTGAAAGAAAAAAATGTAAATCATTATATATTGGTATGACTACACCACAATTCTAAGAAAACTAAAATTCAAGTATTTAGGGTTTTTAAAACGATCATAATCTTTTTGATTCATAATCATCCAATTCCATAATACCGCTAATGGGTTTTGTGGAACATATTTATGTCTATATATAGAAAAAGGAAACATAAAACTTGTGCTAACCTAAATTGATAGTGTAATAAATAAGATGAAATAATAAAACCATAAAATAAGTGTATCCCACTGTCCATGATTTTTATAACAACCAAAAATATGATTTTAATAGAAATAATTTCACATTTTTTACATTCTCACGATATTTTTGATTTATAGCTTTATAGAATTAAAAAAAATACATAACAGAGTGAAAAATTACACATAGTGTACAATTTTTCCACAAAAACAGGAATTTAAGTTTACAACCTTGTTTCAATGAATCCACTTTGGATTATTTAAATACATGTCCAAAGACGAAAGTTTGAACTTTACATAGTTCCTAATAATCCTTAGATGCTATGAAAAATATTTTAAATTGTGGGATAAGAATAAAAGATCAGAAAGAGACATAAAAATAAAGTAATCACATTAGTCTAGTGAAAACCTGAAAATCAATGAAAATGTTTATCTTTTTCCACAATATAATTTTGATCACATAAATGAAGCATTTCAACATAATAAAATCAAACTGTTATAAAATTAAAATTTTTTAAACACCTTAGTAACCATATAAAAAACATAAAATCCTATTTTGGAATATTGGAACTCACGGAAACTTACCCTAAAAATAAAAACTTTTACCTTTTTAAGTTCATAAAAGTTTCTTTATCCATGAAATAAAAATATTTCCATAAAAAACATTAAAAAGAAAGAAATAGTTATCTTGGGGAATCATATTGAAAACCTATTTTCACCCATGTTTAACCCATTTTGGAATTTTAGATTCTTAGTTAATTTAATAGGATAAACCTACCTAGTTATGACCCCCATTTTTTACCTTTGAAGACTAAATCATTACCAAATGCATTGGAGGGTTATATCGAGCTCACCCACCAGCATGAGTTATATCAGGATCACTCATCATCATCTATAATTCCCAAGTACTGTATCATAAATAAAAAATTTACAATATTTCACTTTTTTTCATAAAACCCTTGAAAAACACATTTGAACCCATAATCAAAGTAATTTACATTTTCGCAAAAAAATAATATGAAATATCATTTTCATTTGGAAACTCATAAAACTGAGAAATTCTCAGAAGAGAAGGAATAAAATCTGATTTGAAAACCCATTTATTCATTTTGAGGAATTAAGGCAACCCATGCCTAATGTATATAAATATTATATCATTCTATAAGAATACTCAACTCATCACTTAAAATATCTCAAGCATCTTCCATAAATATAATCTTATTAGTAACCTGATTGTAATATTATACTTATAAACTACGATAAATGTATAGAGAAGGAAAACATATGAAATAGTGATCTCAGACGGTCCAAATGGGTAAAAATGGGTTACATCAATCATAATATCATAATAAGATCACAATATGATCATAACGGTATGCTAACATAATCAAGTTCGTGTTCTCAAAATAAAACCTTCACAAAAAAATGTTGGATCATAAATTCCAAAATCAAGTTATATATCGAAAAATGATTAATATGGATCCCAAAACATTAATCATAATTCAAGAGTCATAACATAGGCACATGAAATTATAAGAATAGGAAATTATAATCTTGTGAACATAGATTTATATAATCACATCTACCCATAATATTATTATAATAGTTAGACCCAATCATATTCACCCATCAAAATGTGAATAAATCCATATGCAATCATGTCCACATATAATATTTTGATCATATACAGAAGAAGTGATACTCACACATCCAAATGTGAAAATTTTATACATAATCATGTCCATACTTATCATCATCATATCCTGAGATATATATATCACATTACCTAGTGAATTTGAGGGTTATAACATACCCAACTATTATATAATACAAATCCCTTAATTTGTACGACATAAGATCACAAAACATTCAAAATTTAATCATAACATAACTCATGGTAAATAAATGGGTTTTGAAAACATCTCATCATCATAATCATAATACATATAGTGAAAGACTATAGATGGTGTCATTGGATCATATCCCCAGTGTGATACAAGTAATATCAAAGGATGTTATCATGGATAAAAAATTCTTTTCAATGGTATTTGGAATATTTAATGTAAAAATACAATTTTCATTTTGAAATTATTGATTTTAAATAAAAAAACTTCTATTATATTAGTAAATAAATTTACTTTGAAAATAAATATTAAATATTATAGAGGAATATATAAATCCATTAGTGTTTGTGGTGGAAGAAAATTTAGTTCATGCTGTAATCGTTAAAAAACCAAAATTTTATTCACTCAATTGGAAAAAAGTACCCCGTTCAGCAAATGACAGAAAAATTATTTTTAATATTTTAAAAATAAATAAAACAAGGGTAAAAATGAATTTAAAAAATTATTTGAGTATAAAATAATCATCATTTAATATATTTTAGAGAACATTTATATTTAAGAGAAAGATTCCTGGCCAAAAGGGGAGAAATATGGTCAGATTTTGTTAATAACATTTTTAAAATAATTCTAAGTATAAATAGAGGGAAAGGGTACTAAAAAATAAAAATTAAAGAAATAAATGTATAATAATAAAATTTAATGGTAATATTAGATAAGGATAATATATTTCCCCTCTGTGGAAATTCATGCATTAATAATCCCTATTAAAATGTGATTGAAACATATATCAATTACCTTAAGTTTCTTCTTACTTCATATATGTTCAAAGCAAATGAATATAAATATATTTTTATTATAAATTTATTCTATAACTATATTAATACATAATATACTATGTAACATTAATTTTTAATTTCTAATTTTCTATTAATTGACATTTCTTCCTTAAAATATACATTTGGGTGAAAACTAGTCCATTTTCCAAGGATGATTCAGTTCGATGGTTCAAGTACTTGTACCCTAGTCACAGTATCATAATTTCTAGATTATTAATCATGAAATAAATATCATATTTTTTTCATTAAATACACTTTTTAACTATTCACATAAACCAATGACGAAAAATGAATGACATGACTTTGTGAATATGATGGTACATATGAACGCACGAGTGATGTTTTCATTTTTCGATTGATAGAAAAAAGTGAAGAAAATTGTAATTCAAATTTATATAGAAATTATTATATCATTAATATCATATATATTTATTAACTATATCTTTATTACTATCCATGTAATATGAAAATAAAAAACAAATCACATTTCTTCATGGAGGTGATAGTCCACACAAACACATCAGCGATGTTATTTTACCAATAGATGGAAAAGAGTATAAATAAATGTCAAGACATAAAAATAATAACATATTAGTGTATAATATATACTTATTTTCTTATCTTTGAATGTTTAATAAATAATTTATATATGTAAAAGAATAAGTAAGAAGAAAGAGATCAATTGAAACGATTACCTTCCCATTGAGAGTCCTCCTTTGGATTTCTTCTTAAGGATCCTAGGGATGAAATTTTGAGGAGAAAAATACTTCTTGAAATTATATAAGGGTTTTTAGATAATTTTTTGGCATTATTTGAGTTAAGTGTCTCAATTTTGGGTGATGAATATAGTAGAGGTGGTGTCATTTTATAGTGAAAGAAATGATACACTTAAAATTATTTAAAATATTTAAAAATAATAAATTAATTTTTATGTGAAAGTGGAACAAAAATGAAATAATATATAGGATAATACAAAATAAGATTTATATCCCTTCATATAATGAAATTTGGATAGGTTTATTTTTTATTTTAAACCTTATCTTTTATTTTAACCTCTTCATTAACCAATTTTAACATAAACTGTAGTGACCCATTTTTGATTAATAAAGGGTTATAAATTTACTTAAAAGATCCAATTTGGCTAAAAAATGGCCAAGGTATGAATTTTGAGACCATATAACATCCCCTTGTCCTATTACAATATTTTACTTATTTTTAAATCATTTAATTATTTATTATTTTACATAAAATACTATTAAAGTCATTTTAAGAATTATTCACATATTTTGACCTTAAATACTTAAATATAGGTATAAAATTTGAATTAAAACTCTTTCACCATCAATCATACAATATAATTAAAAATAAAATTCATTTAAAACCATTATTCATACATAAAATATTAGTTATGGTGTTTTTAAAATCATTTACTCTAATTTTTCTACTGCTTACACATACACTATGTCCGAGTAGTATAAGTTTTTAATGTAATTATACCATCACTAAATAAAAAATTAATAAACATCATAAAAATGAATAAATTATTTTCAAAATTGAATTTTATATTCATTCATAATGTCTTGGTATCCCAATGTGAACATATAATGGAAATTTAAATCAATCCAGTGAAATCTTGGAAATTTCCTTTACTTAAAATAATATAATGGTCTTTCTCAATGAAAAATTGAACTAGAATGAAATATTATAAGATATAATAAGGTGTTAGTTGAATTAAACTCATATAATTTAATATAAGAAAGTATACGTATGATTTGTGATCTTTATTCTATAGTTTTAACCTTGTTTATCCCATTTTACCCTTTACTAAGGTGATCAATTTTACCAAGATTATTGTTAATAGTGATTTAAAATAAAAGGGAATAATATAACAAATTTGAACCTGATGATTACAAATATGGATCCATTTTTCTATATTAAATTCCTATAAGTTGAAGAAATTTAGTTTAAAATAATCGTGTAACACAAAACTAATTTTTTTTAGAAAAAATATACTTCTAAGAAAAAAATTGGATTTTTTTAGCTCATTCCAAGAAAAAAGAATTAGTTGAATTCTAAAACATTGTTTGAATATATAATCTCAACTTTTTATTAAAAACATTCATAAATATTTACTAATCTAATTTATTAATATATATGATATTTTTTCCAGAAAACATCACTTTTTTACTTTTAAATGCATTTATCTTTTGATAACCAATGAATTAATTATATACATGTGTAAATAGTACTTTTTCATAGTTTAGTTAGTTTTATTCTTACCGACCTATACAAAATCTTAGTGATAAATGTCACATTAAATAAAAATAATTTAATATTATGTTGTAGTTCCCTTAAACACTGTGTTTCATGTAATGAAATCTATCAAATAAATTAAATTTATTTAATGTAAAATATAATATAAAATCTTGGGGTTTTACATTCTAACCCCACTAAAATAATTTTACCTGAAAATTTCAATACTCATATGAAAATATAAGAGGATACTTCTTCCTCATCAGAGCCTCGCGTTCCTATGTATCTTCTACAAATTTATGGTTTCACCACAAACCTTAAACATGTGATTTGTTTTTTTTCCAATATTTATCTCTTTTATCTTGAATCTAAATTAATTTTTTGACATAAGAGAGATCTTTCTCTAGTGGTACAACCTATGATTTGAGTAAATATAAAGGATCTGGTATGTACTTTCTCTAGAGAGATACATGGAATACCCCATGAACTTGACTGAGATTCGATGGAGGTTCCATGTGACATGAAACTATCCTGATATGATCATTAATTTCAAAGGGACTGATACATATAGGGATAAACTATAGCATCCCTCCCCGAGTGCCTATGAAAACGGGCCTCGAGAAAATGAGCCACAAAAACTCAAGCGTATCTCCCTAAATGCCATAGGATGACGACTAGTAGAAAGGGTCTTGGGTAAGTTCATGGGGAGACTATTAACTCATAGGGAAAAATGTATTTCATTTATTAAGGTAATAATATAATCTAGAAAGTAGTAGAAGTAATAGGAAAATCTATAGACAACAACAAAAATAGATAAATGACCCAACAAAAATATATATATTAAAATTGAAATATGAAATGTCAAAAACGGATAAAATGATTATGAAAATGTATGATTCCAAATGTAAATAAATAAAATCATTCAGTATTGGGTACAACCATAGGCTGCATGCTAACAAAGACTCAAAATACCAATTAAAAACTTTCACATGGAATCTCGAGCATGGCTCGATCCTCTGACCCTAAAGCACCATAAAAAATAGCAAAGAAATCAAGAATTAGATGAATAATGATTCCTAGTATCCATACCTACAGACATAAATTCTACTCGAGTACCAAATAGCGCCCAACAAGGGTGTGAGATATAATCTCATTAAGCCACCACACAAGGTATCTAAACCTTTATATTTACTACAGTAAACAAATATAAGTGTGTAGATGTATAATGGATGTAGACAATATAAATAATAATGAAAATAACTGTAATGTGGACCAGGTTGCGAAGTGGACACTCATACCATACCACATACTTCGTCCTATATCATAAGTCTTAATGAGATACATGTTAAAGATAAATATATTTTTCAAGGCCTATGTAACATGAAAACTAAAGAATAAGTGCATTCCCCCAATAATTTTCTTTTTATTAGGCTCTAAACCATATATCAAAACTAGGATCACTAAATGCACAATAGAGGATCACAATAATAGGAAAAAATCTATGCTGCATCATTAAGAAAATCTCAAGTATTTATATTAAAATTTACAAGTTCATAGGTGGAGTCCAAGCTCATCCCGAAGGTATCGATATGGTACATATAATCAATTATCCAATGCACCAACGTTTTTCAAAGGTGATTCATTTTAGAATCCTAGGTATCACTTGTGGTGTGAGAACCATGAGTCCGTACCAAGTATCACACATATGAGACCGAGTCTCAACTGAGCCATGGCGTAGCCATATTTCCAATTTTTTTGTCCTCAGTTTCCCCTTAGGGAACCAGTGTCACTCAGTAGTATCTGAAAATCCCAGGGGAGACCATGCCTGGAGAGCTTAAAAAATTTCTTCCTTAGTGTATCGTGTTTTGACCTATTGATCACGATGTGTCTAGTTGTGAATTCTTATTACAGAACCCACATTCTCTTCCTAGCTCAATTACTTGAAAATAATAAGATAGGTACATATACATATAACCGAGATAAATCATTGATAATTGAAACATTTTTGGTAACCAATAAATTCTAACAATAGAGATTAGGTTAAATAGAACACGAGATTTATCAAATAAAGCATATGAAACAAAATTTAAATAAAATAAAGGCACAAAAAACCTTATAACCAAATTATTTAGCCGAATAATTTACCCTAAATTATTTTATTCAATTTAAATTTCAACCCAAAGTATCACAAAAACACACATAGATGATAATTTAAAGAACCAATGCTAATGTTAAAGATATGAAATTTATGTTGGCACACCCTAAGGGGTATTCAATGGCATGGAAACAACCTATAAAGGGTTTTCATTAAGTAATGGTCGTAAGGATCATGGATAAACACTTTAATTAAATTAATAGGATGTAATTGAGATTCTTCGATAGGCCCCGACAAGCAGCACAATGGTTTGAGTTAAATAACAAAAATAAATGATGGGAAAGATAATATAATCCCTACCTTAAAGTCTTCGTATATCCCACATCCCATGACAAACTTTTATTTTACCTAAAAGGGAAGAAATCAAATGATTTTAGAAAAACCCTAATTTCAGGTAAAAACATTCCATGGAAGATTTTGTAATGGGGAGTGGATTAAATCAAAGGATTATTGGTGTAGTATCTTTAAAATGATCTTCACTACACGTTCGAAGGCTATGAAAATAGAAAAGATACAGAGTCTCAATGGGCTTCTGAAGGGAGAGCAGAGGAGGAGGTCAGGCGTTTTAAGGGGGTGCTATAGGGGGCAATCCATCAAGGGGGATAAGAGAGGGAGAGAAAGAAAGTAAAGATAAAGGAAATAAATAAATTATTGGGAAAAAAATAAAGATAAAAGAAAGAATAATAAAAATAATAAAATAAAATTAAAAATAAAATAAAAGGGAAGATAAGTGAAAAAATGGATATACCCATTTTTAATTATTTTTACTCTTCTCATGTCCGATTTTTATTTAATTATTTATCTTTATTCCTTTTTCATCTCTTTTAATTTATTCAATTTTTTTACCCCTTTTATTTTTATAATTATTATAACCTGAACACGGTGCTAGGGTTTCATGTATTATTTTACATAAATACCCAATAACTATTTCAATAATTTTATAGCTTCTCGGGACCCGCAATAGGATGCATAGACATACGCCTTGGATTAGTTTAAGGATTTAGACTAAAAAAAATTAAATGGTTCATGAATTGATTAAATTTGGGATGTTACAAACACCCGAACTTAAGAGAAAGTTTCCCTGAGTTTTCCTTCCGAGTGTAGTGGAACGTTTTTTGAGAAACATTCTGGCCACTATGCACAAATAGAAATCTCCCGATCCCAGGTCTCATCTTGAATACGTCCTCTTTCCATGACTTCCAGACAAGAGGAATTGACCTACCTTAGAGAACCTTAATGCTATTCTTGATGATATAGATTTAATGATTCTCAAAGGATGCCTCTGCCTCATGTTCAATGTCATCTGGATCAAACAAATGAGGCGTTTCAAGATGATAATGTCGATACTGAGATACATGGAAGATATCATGCATGGGAAGGTACCTCTAAGGTGACAACAAATGATTGGCTACTAGCCGAACTCTCTCCACTATATCTAAAGGCCCAGTATATCTTGGTGATAACTTTCCCTGTCTCATGATTCTCTTATGACCCAAACTCAGCAAAACACATAGAAAGACCTGATGTCCCACCTCAAACTCCAAAGGTCTATGATGAAAATTGGTATAAGACTTCTTTATGAACTAAGGTGTATCCATATGCTTCTGAATTAGACGAACATGCTCAGAAGTCTCCTGAACGAGTTGAGGACCTAGAAGAGCTACCTGAACTGCTTCGAGTCAACATGAAGGTGAATTATGGAAATTCTACATTGAAGGAGGAAGAGCAAGAAGCAGCCCTTTATAAGGTGGTGTGGATATCTTTTCCATCATGAGGCCTTTTCCTGGGAGATGTCTGAGGGTTAGATCCCTAGGAAAGAAAACCCATGTGGGCTTGACCCAAAGTGGAAAATATTACAATCATGGGCTGGACTGAGCCATCACAAATGGTATCATATCCAGTGTCCATTTTATGCATCACGGGGATGCTAAGCCCTTATTTGGGTGGTAGATTATGGCAATTCCACATAGAATGAGGAGGATCAACAATCACCCCTTTATAAGTTGGTGTGGATACCTATCCCATTATGAGGAATTTTCTTGGGGGATTCCTGAGGGCCAGAGCCCAGGGAAAGAAAAACCATGCTTGCTGGGCCCAAATCAGACAATATAATGATCATGATCTAGACTAGGGAATCACATCAAATTTACCTTATTTCTAAATATCATAACTTTGTTCTAAGGAGATATTTTTAGAAATACCTTATCAAAAACATCTAACTCCAGGTCTCATGGATGATTTTCAGCATAAAATTTCTTTTGAATCTGAGTTTCCATATGCAATGTTGAATAAATCTAACCTTCTCTTCCATTTCCTCACATATCCCTAGTCATAATAACATTTATTCTCTAATTTTATTCCATCATGTTATATTTGTAAAACTCCCTATATAGAAGTCATCATAAGGATCCATTTGAAAGATTGAGTGAAGAATATTATTTTATGAAAATTTTACCAATGGAACGTGTTGATCCCAAACACCTTTGAAATCCATAGAACATGATATAAACATATCCGACAGGGTATGAATTTTCCTCTAAGATTGACCATATGTCTTAGAATGATATGTAGTTCTAAAGTTCAAATATATATTCAATTCTAAATGAATACTTCTCCAGAACTTCAATGTAAATCATAGATCCCAATTATATAAAATATAATATAGTACTATATGAACCCTTATGTAACACCATGATATTTTTATGAATTATTTCAATTTAAATAATTTTATTTCTTTGATAGCATGTGTTACACCCTACTCCGAGTATAAATGAACCAAAATATACTATTTAAATATTTTTTTTTAAAATGTAATATTTCTCCAAGATATTTTAATGGTAGGTATGAATATTAATAACATAAAAAATGGGTACAACCGCAAATGTGACACACTACACAATGAACAAATGGAAAATAAAAGTGATTTTTTTCCTTAAAATTTGTTTTTATGTGTTCTATGAATTTTATTAATCATTATTGATCGATTTTAATGAAAGGTATATATCATTTACCTGATAAAATGAATTAAACATTCAGAAAATATTTTCATAGGCACAGGTTAAGAATAAATCTAGGTTTATACTTAAAAATGTATTTTTTTTCTTAAAAAAGTAGTTTTTATTTCATTTTTCACACTGAAATTAAAATTAATTTATATAGATAAAATGATTTAAATATTTAGAATCATAAGGTTCAAATTTTTCAAATTTTACCTTTTTATTTTTAGTCAATTTTAATAATAACCATGGTAAAATTTATCACATCAATAAAGGGTAAATCAGGATAATCTAGATTAAAAATAAGTGAGAAGTCCTTAATTATTAATCTTAATTATTATGGAAGGAAAGTAATTCAAAACGTATCACATTAGCCTAAAAATTTATTTTTTAATGGACACTTGTCCATAAAAATGAAGTATATAATATATAAATCAATGAAAGTAACAAAATATCACTCTATTTTTAATATACTTTATGCGTTCACATAAAGAATTTTTTTATGAATGAATATTAATATAAATTTTGTAAAATAATAAAATTATATTCATGATGAAAATATATTTATATTTTATATGTATTATATAATTACCTTAAATTCTTACGCAACACCAAAACAATATTTATTCAATTAATAAAAAAATAAAATAAATGATATTAAAAATATTAAAATTTATTTAATTTGACAAATTTATAGAATTAAAATAATTTTATATGTGAAAATGAAATATTATTGTTGTTTTGAAATATTATATTCAAATTTAAACTTTTTTTATGAATTTTATCTCAAATTAAATGAGTAGTGTCAAAATTGACAGTAATGGTATTTTATCAAAATAATATTTTATTAATTAACAAAAACTTATAAAAATATTTAAATAAGATAATGGTTTAATTATACTGTCTAAAATCTCTTCAGTTTACATTTTATGGTTCAACTTTAACCTTATAAGTAAAAATTATAACCCTTTAATATTGAAAAATCTGTTACCGTAGTTAAAATTAACGTTGGTTAACTAAAGGTTAATCAAAATTATAGGGATTAAAATGACACAAAAAACTTTATAAATTCCTTTTTTATGTTATTAAAATAATATATTACGTTTTATTTAAATCAATTCCAATTTTGGGGTATTTTTCTTGAGAATGAATTTTTTATTATTCTATCTTTTACGAAATTCCAATGTTCCTCCACCTCAATTATAAAATAGAACATACCCCCTCAATTATTTACAACACATTATGAATTATAACTCATCCAAAACCTACCAATTTATCTTATGAAAATCCCTAAACACATTCTAGTGGTTTTTTTCTTCCATAAAGACTGATCATTGAGCCCTTTAGAGGAGATCTAAAGGATTCAATTTAAAGGAGAGGTAAATGTCTTAACCATCACATTATTTATACTCTCATTAACCTCAAATAAATATATTTTTTTTATCAATAAATAATAAATCATATATCTTAAATATTCTGAAATTTTATTATGATTATTGAAACACCATTATAAACCCACTTTCACCTCAAATGAAAAGTGATAGTATTTCTCGTACATAGGTTTGACTTATTATCTCCAAAAAACGATACAATTAATTTTTCACCACTATATTTTATTTAAGGGTGTTATAATGGCTTTAATGTTTATATTTTATATTTACGATATAATTAAACTTTTTTTAATGATAATATTTTGTCTACCTTATTACCATCCAATCCTTCGGGAAATGAAAATGTCGTTCGTGCGTACATGTGGGATACAACCTCCCTGAAGTGATGTGATTTTTTTCATTTATATTTAAATAGTATAGAAATGAGGAAGAACTTTATGAATATATTATTGAGTCAATAAGTTTTTCCTTATGAATTTTCCGTTCCTTCATGTTTGGGGATATTGTTAAGTAAATAAAGTGTCCTTATGAATTTACCATTCCTTCTTGTTTTTCAAATCACAAACACCTTATCTGAAGAAAAATTTAATTTACTCTATGTTTTATTTCTATAAATAAAATTTTCATTCCCCAAGGAAAATTATCCTTAACATCTTTTTAATTTTTCGTTATCTTGTATAAGTGTAATTTTTTTTTCATATCTTAAACATCAGAATCATATAATACTTAGATGAAGAGCATTCTGTTTTCAGAATCTGAATTCAGACTCTGAGTTCTCTGAATTCAGACACCGAGCTCTTATGAGTTCTGACATCGAATTCTCATGAACTTTGACTCCAAACTTTTTATGTTATGACTCTGAATTCTCATGAACTCTGACTTCGAACTTTGTAAGTTCTAACATAGAATTCTAATGAATTCTGAATCCGAATGTTGTATGTTCAGACTCCGAATTCTCATGAATCCTGACTCCAAACTTTGTAAGTTCTGGTTCCGAATTCTTCTGAATCCAGGTTCCAAATTTCCTTGAAATTCAGACTCTGGAATTATATAGAGTTCAGGTTCTGAATTCTTTAGAAAATATAATCTGAATATCCTTATATCATAGACACCAATTATGTTTTTGGTCATACTCTGAACTTTTATTTTCTTAAATTATGAATATTTGACTTTGGTTATGTAACCATACTTTTGCATACACTTGTTTGGGTTATAAAAAGACGTTGTGCCTTCAGTTGCTGACTAACCATTGTTTGAGTGACACGTGTATAGGTCCCTCTAAAATTGAAGGAAAAAATCACTGTTGGGGGAGGAGGCCGACCATTGGAGCTGTGCGTATAAATAAGATCTCATTTGAAATAGATCATAAGAAGTTGATCAATATAGAGATTACATGATGCTGAAGTGATTTCTAGAGAGAGAGACTTTATTTCTTTGTGTGTACTGAACACCTTGTTTAGATTTTCTTTGTTCGAGTCTAAATATTACTGAGTACATTCTTGGGATTCCGGGAATAGGAAGACAGAGGTGACGACTACCTTAAAGTTTGAGGACTTCCTTGCTGAGGAAGACCGAGATGCCAACAACCTTAAAGTTGAGGGCTTGCAAGGATAGAAAGACAGACTCCGATCTTTGTATCAAGGGCTTACCCTGGCCTGGGTAAGACAGTATTTCTTGAAAGTATAAATCGAGGGACATTTATCCAAGTTTGTTGGATAACCTTCTCTTTGGGTTAAAAGACATACTACTTGTTAATTTTTTGTTTTTAGTTTTCCACTACATTTTTGTTTGTTGAGGAAAGTATAAATATCTTATACTTCCTTATACCTGTACTCTGATATAGTAAGATTCAATATGATTTAAGGCAGAATCATTATTTTTGTAAACTTTCATTAAGTTTCATTTTCTAGAACTATATTTCCGGAGTTGCTTTCTCGGAATCACTTTTCCGAATTAAAGCAAGATTATTGAACTAGAGGTTTTGTGAATTACCTTATTAAACCGAGTTAAACATAATCATCTTTAAAAGTTACAAAATAATTTTTTTAAAAGAATAGAATTCACCATTATTGTATTTTGAGAACTATTAGATACTTCATTCAGTATCTATATTTTTTTGATTCTACATTTGGTATTATAGAGTATATCATACTCCACATACCATCTCAATAATTGGTATCAGAGGGAGGTTCAATCTGAATTAATCTCACGATTAGATTCAGGAGAGAATTAATCTTCTTCTTATTTTTAGAATCAGATTTTTTCTTGCTGAGGAATATTTTCCTTGTTTACAGACTTTTATTACTAACGAGTTTGTGTGGAAAGATTTTCTTTAAGATGGTAGGAATCAATGTTGGTTCCATTGAAAACCTAAATCCAACAAGACCACCAATTTTGGATGGCAATGATTATTAATATTGGAGAGACCACATGAAGACACTCATTATCAATACTGGCGTAGACAATTTTGACATGCTTACCAGAGGATACAAAATTCTTGACCAGGAAGTTAGTACTTTCAGAAATCAAGAAAAGCATGAATATCAACTGAATTATAAGGTACACATTACACTTCTTTGTTCTATGAATAGAAATATATATAGATATATTTAATCTTTTGAAGAAACAAATTTTATATGGAAGAAACAAGAAGTTACACACTTTGGAACTTCCAAAGTTTTTGAAACAAGAAGAGCCACGCTCAGAGCTGAATATCATGGTTTTTTATTTCCTTATGGAGAACCCATATATAAGGTGCAACAAAGATTCATCACTATTGTTAATAGTTTACAATAAATGGTTGAGAAAGTATTAGATGATGAACCTCTTGTTGATAAGATCATATAAATCATTCCCAATGAGTGGGAATACAAGAGGACTGCTATTGATAAGAATAGAAAGTTTGCTCAGATTTTTCTTGATGAACCTTTTGGAACTCTTCTTCAACATGATACTAGAATGAAGAGAGACGCTGACAACATTAAGAAGAAGAATAGTAATGTCCACGTTTTTTTTACTACAACTTTAAATCATATGAAAGCCAAGACTCATGAGAGAGTTACACGATCCAAATCTAAGAAGGTTGTTATACAATCCAAATTTAGTGGAAGTGAATCTTAAGAAAATAAAATAGCCAATATTTCTTGAAGGATGAACAAGATTTCTGGACAAAATAACTTTCAATATAGATATAAGAAGAAAAAAAGTAAAGATAAGAAATATTCAGAAGTTACATGTTATGAATGCAAGAGATCCAGATATATAAGACTTGATTGTCCTATGGATAAAAGAAAGGAAAGAAACGAATAGAATTATGATAGAAATAGAAAAAAGTACTACAAAGCTAAATCTAAGAACGTATTGAAAGCCAATGAAACCTCAAGTGATAATGGTGGTGACTCTTCAGATGAATCATCAGATTACGAATCTTCTGGATAGAGAAATCTTGGTTTAATATCCAGACTACCTATTGAAAATCATTTCATAATGGATAAGGTACACAATGTTGAATCAATGACCAATGTTTCTTTAAATAAAAATTGTCGTAATGATAAATACTATGAATCTTTGGATGAATAATCCTCTTATGATGAAGATGATACTCTACCCACCTATAAAGAACTTTATTGGTTTTATAATCTTCTTGGGAATGAAAATTCTAAAGTCCACAAAAATATTGAAAAGGAAAATTATAGTATTTATATACATACTAAAGAAATAACATATCTTTCTAAAGATCTTGATAAGAAAACCCTTGATTTTGAAAGTATTTCATAAAATCTTGAGGAAGTAAATTCTGAGAAGGATAAACATTCTAATGATCTAGAAAATGTAATTAATAAGAAAAATGTTTTCGAGCCTAACTCGAGTTCTAAAGCTAATGTTTTGGAAGATAAGAACTTAGTTATCAGACTAAAATCCAAAATTTTTTCCTTGAGGAAATGTTTGTAAAACATTACCCTAGGTAAGGAATATTTTTATAAAATTTATTCTCAAATCCGACCTCTAAGGAATAATTCTGGTTTTGGTTATGCTAGTTCTAAATCGATTTTTAGTAACAATTATTTTGTTCCTCAAAGTTATCAGTTCTACACTATGTGTTAGTGTGGTGGACACTGGGCAAAAACATGTTCCTTAAACAAAACCCAGTCTTTAGGATTTCATAAAGCCTATTTTTCTAAGAAAATGTGGGTACCTAAAATTTTTCTTTCTGAAATTTCCGGATCCAAGAAATTTTGGGTTCCGAAATCCTAACACTCTTATTTTCATAAAAGTAAAGAAGATATATAGAGTAATACATGGTACACGGATAGTGGATTTTCCCAGAATATGACCTGTTACAAAATCTACTTTGAAAAGATTTTTAAGGGGAAAGAAGGAAAAGTAACATTCGGAGAAAATTCTAAGGGAAAAATTATTGGTATAGGTAACATAGTTCTTCTTGGAAAAAATTTGATTTCAAATGTTTTGTTTGTTATGGGTCTTAAGAACAATCTCATTAGAATAAGTCGACTATGTGATGAAGGTTACCTTGTGAATTTTTGGAATGACAAGTGCTAAGTAGAAAATTCAAAGGAAGATTTTATTCTTTCTACCAATAGGCAAGAGAATGTTTACACACTAAACTTAGAAGACTTTAGAAGTCAAGACTTACCTTTCTTAGTGAAATGGAAGATCATTCTTGGTTATGGAATATAAGTTTAGGATAATGTAACCTTAGAAACCTATGAAAACTATCAATTAATAGATTAGTTAAGGATCTACAAGAGCTTAGATTTGATTCTTCAAAAGTTTGTGATCCTTGTCAATATCGAAAGCAACACAAATCAAGCTTTAAATCAGTAGGTGAAGTCTCAAATACTGATGTATTACAGTTAGTGCATATGGGTCTATTTGTACCAACATAAATTGGAAGCATTGGAGGAAAGTATTATGTATTTCTATTAGTCGATTATTACACTATATTTACATGGGTCTATTTTCTAACAAATAAATCCAAAGCTTTTTCTTATTTCAAAAATTTTGGAGCCCAAGTCAAAAATCTGAAAACCCTCCATTGATAACTATTCATAGTGATCATGGAGAAGAATTTAAAAATTCTGATTTTGAAACTTCTTGTAGTAGAAAAGGAATTACTCATAACTTCTCAGCACCTAGACCACCTCAACGGAATGGTGTTGTTGAAAGAAGAAATATAATTCTTCAAGAGATAACAAGAACCATGTTGAGTGAGTATTCTGTAACCAAAATATTATGGGCTGAAGCTGTAAGTACTACTTGTTATACTATAAATCGAGTTTTGATTAGACATTTTCTTAATAAAACTCCTTATGAGTTAAGTAACGGTAGAAAACCCAGACTTTCCTACTTTAAGGTTTTTGGATTCAAGATATTAATTCTGAATACTAATGATAATCTTTACAAATTCTCACCAAAATCTGATGAAGCAATTTTCTTAGGCTACTCAACAACTTCTAAGGCTAATAGAGTTTTCAATAAAAACACTTATACTGTTGAAGAGACAGTACATGTTAAATTTGATGAAACCGATCCTTTTTTTAAACAATCCCAACCTACATCTTAGATGTGTTTTCAATAATTGATCATCAACCTTTCTTAGGAGATCCTCTTGATAAGAAAGATGCCCAAGAAAATGTTTCTGAAGCATTTACCCCATAATATTTCCTACCCTATATTGAAGAACATGTTTTACAAAACTCGAATAAGTTTTTTCTAAAGAATCATCCCAGTGATAGTATCATTGGTGATGTGAATAAACCTATAAGACTAGAATTTCCTTAAGGAATGAAGTATAACATCTAACATTCCTTTCCCAATTAGAACCAAAAAGCACTAATGAAGCTTTAGGTTATGATGATTGGATAAAATCTACGCAAGATGAACTAAATTAATTCGAAATTAATAAATTCAGGACCTTGGTTGAAAGACCTAAGGAAACTTCTATTATTGGAGTAAAATGGGTCTTTAGAAATAAGTGTGATGAAAATGCAATCGTAGTTAGAAATAAAGCGAGATTGGTTGCTAAAGTATATAATCAATAAGAAGGAATATACTATGAAGAATCCTATGCTTCAGTAGCTATAATTGAATTTATTCGTATCCTACTTTCCTTTGCAGCATTATTTAATTTCAAACTTTTTCAAATGGATGTGAAATGTGATTTTCTTAATGGTTTTGTACAATAGGAAGTTTTTGTTGAACAAACTCCTAGTTTTGAAGATAAAAAACATCCTGAACATGTTTATAAACTTACCAAAACTTTGTATGGACCTAAGAAAGCCCATCGTGCTTGGTATGATAGGCATATATAATTTTTTCTTCAAAATAATTATGTTAAGGGAAATGAAAATCCAACACTTTTTATAAATAAATATAATAAAAATGTTTTTATTTTTCAAATATATATTGATGTCATTATATTTGGTTCAACTCAACAATATTTAACTAATTCCTTTACAGATTTGATGAAATATTAGTTCGAAATGAGTATGATGGGTGAGTTACCATTTTTCCTTAGTTTTAAAATTTCTCAAAAACCAGAAGGAATATCTATATCCCAATATAAGAATATTAAATATCTTCTTAAAAAGTATGGATATGAAAACACTAAGAGTATGAGTACTCCCATTGGTACCTCAAACACTCTTGATCTTGATGAAGCTTGGAAACCAGTAGATCAAACATCTTTTTGAGGTATGATTGGAAGTCTACTTTACTTGATATCTAGTCGTCTAGACTTAATGTTTTTAGTATGCTTATGTACAAGATATCAATCCAATCTTAAGGAATCTCATTTAAAGGTAGTGAAAAGAATTTTCACTACTTAAAGGTAACCATGGATCTTGGACTCTATTATACTTCTGGAAATGAATTTATTCTAATTTTTTTTTTCAGATTCTGACATTGGTTGATGTAGAATGGATAGAAAAATTACATATGGAACTTTTAATTTCTTAAGATATTCATTAGTTTCTTGTTCATACAAGAAGTAACACTCAGTAGCACTTTCCACTACTAAAGCAGAATATATAGAAGCTGGTAGTTGTTGTGATCAAGTATTGTGGATGCAACACACAATCACAGACTATGGTATGAGTTTTACCAAAACAAAAATTTTGTGTGATAATATTAGTTTCATTGACTTAATTAAAAACCCTACACATCACCCTCATGAAAAACACATAGATATTAGGCATCACCTTCTTAGGGATCACACACAAAAAGAGGATATTATTCTTCAATTTTTCAGAACACAAGATCAAATCGATGAAATTTTCACAAAATATTTACCCTCTGATAGATTTGAATATATTAAAAAGAGTTTAGGAGTGATAATTGTAAGGTAATCATCTTTATTAACTTACTGTTGAAAAAAATCTACTTACATTAAAAAACTTATTTTCATAGGGGAAGTACATTTGTTATATGAATAAAAATTTTCGTAGTCGGTTTTACAAAATTTTTCATAATGATTTTTTCAAAAAATTTCGTAAGGAAGTTTATTTAAAAAAATTTGTAAGGAATTTTTTCGTACTAAAAAATTTCTTAATGAAGTTTTTTCATACTCAATTTTTTTTTCATAATAATTGTTTTTGTACTCAAAATTTTTCATAATGAAGTTTTTTGAAATCAAATTTTTTTTCATAATGAAGTTTTTTGTCCTCAAAATTTTTCATAATGAAGTTTTTTGTATTCAAAATTTTCGTAATGAAGTTATTCGTACTCAAAATTTTTCGTAATGAAGTTTTTTATTTTCAAATTTTTCGTAATCAAAATTTTTCGGAATCTAAATTTCATCAAGGAAAATTTTTCCCCGTTACGAATAATCTTCTGGGAAATCCAAAAGGTACATTTACTTTATTAAATTTTTCATAATCATAATTTACTTGTTGGTTTTTTTCATTTTTTTGAAAAATTTTCAGATTCTCTTTTCTTTGAATCCGAATGTTTTTCATAAAAAAACCTCAAAATATAGGATTCTATCAAGATTTCCTTGCGGCTATCATATCAACCATAAGATCTAATCAGAAGGTTTTTCATCCATTGGATTAAGTTTGGAAGATGAATCATCACATCCAATGCCTATATAAAGGACCGCTAAAGGGTTGTAACTTATTGATATCAAGCTCTCGTGTGCTAAAGTTATGACCCTCTACTGAACCCATTCCGAAATTCTCAGAGTTTTCTCAATTATGAATGTCTATAGAAGAATCTTCTCAGAAAGATATGTCTACTGTCAAGCCAATTCTGGAGTGGCAGGTGAATAGAGAAAGGTTGGTGCATCCGAACTTCTTCAACAAGTATGATTCTATTATTTTAAAGAACATTATGTTGAATGGATGGGAGAGTGTTTGCATATCGAATACAGGGGCTCAAGACTTAATGTATCCGGATCTACTGATAGAGTTTTATGAATCAATCAGTTTATTTAAGGAAGAAGGCAGAGAGAAGTTTTCCTTCAAAAGCTATTGAAAGATATATTCTATTTCATACAATAAGGCAGCTAGTTTGATTCGAGTGTCATATAAAGGGGAATCTGAATTCTATCCCCACAAGCTGCCATATGTTAAAGGAAGTTTTGTAAAGGTGAAAGATATGGAGTGCCTCGGTCTTAATGATGTAAAGACTCTAAAGATTGCTCACCTCTACAAATAATCTGATCCTTAAACTCTGGGTGAAAGGATTTATCATTCCAAGAAAAGGTGACAAGGAAACTTTAAAGAAGAGTGACATGTACATCCTAGATTTTCTGGTGAACATGAGAAAGGTTAATTTGGTTAAGCATATTCTGATTACGATCGAGAATATCAAGAATGGAAATCTGAAGGCAAAAATTATCATGTACCCGACCATTCTTTCAATATTGATTGTTCGGTGTCTAGAATGTTTTAAAATTCATTGCAGCTCGAAGAACAATTTCTGTAAAGTTATGCTTGTCAGTTATGATACTTTGAAAAGGATGATAATTGGATTTTCTAATGACTTTGGAAAATTTTATGGCCTACCTAAGGAGGAAGTTGAAGCTAAGAAACAAGAAGTGGCTGAACCTTTGAGAAAGGTTTCAAAGAATAAAAAGTTGAAAGAAGTAGAAGAGGAAGAGAAAGCCCCAAAAGCTAAGGAAGCCCAATCCGCACCTCCAAAACCTAAGAAGAAGAAATCTTATCCAGATGAGGTTGTATTAAAGTGGAGAGAAGACAATGAAGAAAAGGAAAGAAGAGGAGCCACAGTTTGGCTTAGATCTTAGAGAATCCAAGGCTTTAAAATATAATTCAGTTGATGAGATTGATAAAAAATCTAAAGAAAAGAAGTTAAAGAAAAACATGTCTGAGACTAAGGATGTGCAATCCCTTTCAATGGGATACACAAAAATCTTCCAAACAAATTTTGGTACCAGAATCCTTCCTAGTAGAACCCTTACTTGAGACTCTGGGGAAGAAGTTCATGAATCCAAAAAAAGCCCTAGAGAAGGTTTTTTAAGAGAAAGAAGCTATCAATTGAGTAGAAGAATAAGATGAAAGTTGTTTTGATATAGAAGATTTGATTAATCAAGTGGAGGAATTTCATGAAAAGGATATCCCATCCAAGAAATTTTCAATCTGAACCTCTCAAGCTGAATCCTCAAAGCTTGATACTCATGGAGTAGATGACAAGGATAAAGATGAATTGAATAAGCTGTTAGAAGAAGAAAGTTATAATCATCATTTCATTTATCCTGAAGATGCTGAGGTAGGAGATGAGAAGGAGAAAATAGATGAAGATAGAATTGTTCAGCTGTCTGATAGTGAACATGAATCTACGAATGAGGAATCCGTTCTGAAAACTGATAAGGGAAAATAGGTGGTTGTTGATATCCCTACTAAAGCTATTGTAAAGAAGAAGAAAGCTGGTTGATCTTTGAAGAGGAAAGCTGCTGAGCTAGGGAATGATGTCTCACCAAGCAAACTATCATATTTGGAATCATCGTATCGTGGACATAATTTTATTGTTCAATCATTGATGAAGCTTGTTGGGACTATACTGATATTTCCAAGCATAGACTCTAGATTCTAGATGCTTCAACACCCACTAAATCAAAAATTGGATTCATTTTCCATGGTGGTGGACAAGTGTGTCAAGCTCCATAAAAGATATTGTAAGAAAATGGCCAGCTGGTGAAAGAAAACAATTGAAGATTTGACAGAACTTGATGAGTTTCAAGTTGGTGTTGTGGAGTCTTTTGACATAGAAGATGTTAGGATCAAGGATCTTACAAACATTTTTGAAGAAAAGCTAACTATTGAGCAGAATACTTGGATTCAAGAAGTAAAGTGTTTCAATGGAAAGTTGTATTATGTTTCCAAAATCTATAAGAGATAAAGGGATCTTCAGATTGAGATTTAAGAATATCTTGTTAACCAGGAAGAAGTTCTAAAGGCTCAGGAAGAGCCTCTCAAGGCCCAAGAAGAAAGAATAAAAGCCTTAGAAAATAATTCTAAGGATCACGAACATATTCTTAAGAGATTAGAGAAAGATCATAAGGAGATCAAGATGCTAAAGACTATAGTGAAGAAGCTGATTCCAAAAGAAAACAAAGGATGATAGACACAATCCGATTTTTTGTTGTACTTTTCTTCTGTGTACAAATTATTTCTCATCATAATGAAACTTTTGGTTATTTTTCTTTTTGATGTATTGTACTAATATTTCAGGTAAATTAATTTCTTTTCCATTCCCTCAAACTCTTTTTTAAAATCACAAAGCGGGAGAAAGGAAAAATAATACTAAGTAAAGAAGAAATATCCCTAAGAAAAGGGGAGTTTATCTAAGGGGGAGTTTTCATTACAGAGATTTACATACTCAAGATAACAAAAAATCTCATTCCATAAATCTAGAATACAATCCTTAGTGTTTTAAAGCCTAATAGGGAGTTAGTCTTATTTATCTTTTCCCATATGATAAGGGAGATAAGTTCTATTTTCCAAGTTCAGAAAAATATTTTCTAAGTCCTTTTATTCTTTTTCATAAGGATGTTTGTGCTTTACAAAAAGGGGGACATTGTTGAGTCAATAAGGTTTTCCTTATTATTTTCCCATTCCTTCATGTTGGGGGATATTGTTAAGTCAATAAGGTTTCCATATGAATTTAAAATTTCTTCTTGTTTTGAAAATCACAAACACCTTATCTTATGGCAAATTTCTTTTACTCTATGTTTTACTTCTATAAAGAAAATTTTCCTTCCCCAAGGAAATTTATCTTTACCATGTTTTTCATTTTTCATTATCCTGTCTAAGTGTAAAATTAGGATTCATATCTAAAACATCAGAATCATATAATACTTAGATGAAGATCATTCTGTTTTCAGGACCCGAATTCAGACTCTGAGTTCTATGTATTCAAACTCTGAACTCTTATGAGTTCTGACTCTGAATTCTCATGAACTCTGACTCCAAAATTTGAAAGTCTTGACCCTGAATTCTCAGGAACCCTAACTCTGAACTTTGTAAATTCTGACTCCGGATTCTAATTAATTCTGACTCCATACTTTTTAAGTTCTCACTCCGAATTCTCAGGAATTATGACTCCGAACTTTGAAAGTTCTAGTTTCAAATTCTTGTGAATCCAGATTCTGAATTTCCTCGAAATTTAGACTCTGGAATTCTATAGAGTTCAGGTTCTAAATTCCTTAGAATAAAAAATCCAAATATCCTTGAATTATAGACATCGAATATTTTTTTTGTTAGACTCTATACTTTTATTTTCTTACATTCTGAATATTTGATTTTGGTTATGTAACCATACTTTTTCTTAACCTTGTTTTTGGTAATAAAACGATGTCGTTCTTTCAATTACAAACTAACCGTTGTTTGAGTGAAACTCATATAGGTCCCTCTGAAATTCATGAAAAAATATGACCAATGGAGTAGGGAGTCAACCGTTGGAGCTATGCCTATAAATAGGACCTCATTTGAAAGAGATCATAAGAAGTTGATCAATCTAGAGATTACATGTTGTTGAAGTGATTTCTAGGGAGAGATACTTTATTGCTTTGTGCATAATCAACATCTTTTTCAGATTTTCTTTGTGAAAATCCTAATGTTGCTGAGTACATTCAAGGGCTTACAGGTATAGAAAGATAGAGGTGCTGACTATCTTAAAGTTCAAGGACTTCCTTTCTGAGGAAGACAGAGGTGATGACTACCTTAAAGTTGAGGGCTTACATGGATAGTAAGATAGACTCTGATCTTTGTATCGAGGGATTACCTTGGTGTGGGTAAGACATACTTTCTTGAAAGTTTAAATCAAGGGACCTTTATCCAAGGTTGTTGGATACCCTTCTCTTTGGGTTAAAAGACTTACTTCTTGTTACTTGTTTGTTTCATGTTTTCCACTGCATTTTTGTTTATTGAGGAAAGTATAACTATATTATACTTCCTTATACTTGTACTATGATATAGTAAGATTCTATACGCTTTAAGGTAGAATCATTATCACTGTAAACTTTCATTAAGTTTCATTTTCCAGAACTATATTTCAAGAGTTGCTTTCTCAGAATCACATTTCCGGATTCAAGAATGTTTATAGAACTAGAGGTTTTGTGAATTACCCTGTTTAACCTTATTAAACATAATCATCTTTAAAATTTCCAAAATATTTTTTTTAAAGAATACAATTCACCCCTCTTGTATTTTGAGAACTATTAGATACTTTATTTAATATCTATATTATTTCGATCCTATATTTAGTATTATAGTGTATATTATACTCCACATACCATCTCAACATATATATGATACATATGATATAATAATGATTCAATAAAGGTTAATTAATATTTACCTTTCTTTCATTCTATCCTTTAAAAAATGAAAATAGAGTTTATGCGTACGTATAACCTACCATCTCTCGGAATGATGTAATTCATTTTTATGTCTCTAAATTTTATGGATGAATATAAATTGTATATAATGAATATATATTATATTTATATCATGATTAATATTATGAATATGATTTATCTAATATAAATGTACAAGTACCAGGACTACTGACCTGAAATTCTCATGATAAATGAAACATTTAACACCTGAAAATGAATATTTTAATAAGAAATGAGAATTTGAGGTGGTAAAAATTATATAGGTGGTCAAAGTTCTTTATAAGAAATGAGAATTTGAGGTTAGAGTTTTATTTCATAATCTAATAAATATTCTCGATTATTTATGTTTAAGTCTCCACTGGGGAATATTTTTATTCCATATCCATATTTTCTAAAAATATTTCGAAGACAGTTTTTACTATTATTTTATGATTTTTAGTGTCATTTTTACCCATTAATAACATTTTACAAAATAGTTTGAAAGGAAACTTTTTATCATTTTCTAAATGAGGTTCTCTGTGAATTTTGCAAAAAAAGTATTGAATAAATGTCTTTTTAACTTATATAGCATGAAAATAATTTCCCACCATCATTAAGACTAAATTATTTGAATTTGACTTTAAATGTTTATGATTATTTTTTCAGAGAAATGTTTTCCTTTAATATGTTAATGAATTTTATATTTTATTTAAAAATAAGTTATTTCAGAATGGAAAGGTTCTTTTCCTCAATAATGTTTTAAGGATATTTTATTGATATTAATATTAATAAAAGATAAAAACCTTAATTTAACCTATGATTTACTAGGTTTATGCTCAATGGATACCGAAATTATACATTCTCTAGCTTGTTTATGATATGGTTACTAAAATTTATGAAACCCATTTCTTTTCCAAGGGTTATACTCTGATGAAATGATGAAATGTTTATAAAACTGTTTTATTTTATTGGGTTTCGATATTTTGAAATGTTAATGAAACCTATTTCTTTTTATGGGTTAAGATATGATGAATTCTTTATGATATTATGGAACACATATGTATGATTTTTATTATGTGATGGTTGGGACTTATATCACCCACCAATTCATTGGGTAATCATTCAAATCTAATGAGATAAATAGGATTGGAATGGGGAGTGAACCCTGTTCAATAATGGAATATATCCACTTTGATAGTCTTGGGAGTGAACCTCTAATACTATGATGGTTTGGAGAGAGAAACCATTCAACTCTGATAGTCTTGTTAAATATCCTTCATTACTAAAGAAATGTTTTTATATAATTTTGTGTATGCCACAATTCCATGTATTACAACAATTATATAACTTCATGGATCATGTAACTTTATTCATTTATGATTCATATCATATAAACTGCCTATATTTATTCCATGATTCAATATTATGATAAATGATATGTGGGGTATGGTTTTCAAATGTTAATATTATGTTATCTTACCTTTTTTTCTCATGTTATGCATATGTGATAATTTATATCATCATTTTTTTCCCTTACTGATCATCCTAGATCACCTTATTTTTATATTTTTTTTCTATAAGTTTTGAAGAAAGTTACTAAGTATGATATGTATAAAAAGGGTGCTAGTTATTAAGAAATAATTGGTATATGATGTATATATTATATAAACTATTGCTTTATGTTTCCATGGTTATAAAGATACTAGACCTACATAATTTTGGAATGGATCATCATTTAATGTAAATAGTGTTAATCTATTTAGATGTAATATCTATATATGGAAAGTATGGGTCACAATAGTTGGTATTTGATCCTGGTTTATTTAACATTTAGAAATTAGGATGAGAAAACCTTAGTGAGATCCTTAGAGATATGTCTAAGGATAATTCTAAGTATAAGATAAAATACTAATTTTTTGGTAATGACAATGAAGGACATAGGATAAACCTAATGTTTCATAGAAGAATATGTCATGATTTAGAAATAATATATATGGTTTTTGGTTTCCCACTTTGATTATTGTTTCTCAAACTATGGTTTTTTTGTTTTAGTCAATGGGTTGATCCCAAAAGAATCATGTTAACGGTGTATTTGATGGAAAATGAAATGATTTTACCCCCGTAAAACCAAATTCTATAGGTTCTATAATGAAAAATAGTATTTCTATTATAATAAATATTTATGAAGCTATGAATCATCGTGGGTTTCAAAGAGAGAAAATTAGGAAATAATATTTTGTTAACTCCATCATGATACAGTTTCTACACTATTTTAGTGGGACCACTAATGCACTAGTCTCTAATAAATTGATCATTAACAATAATTTTTTTTTGTTCTCTACTTTTTAGAACATGAAAAAGTTATTTTGGAAGTTTATCATCTGTAAGGATAAGTAGATTATTGGTGGAATCTTATCAAGTACACGATGGAAGTGTATCTAATTGACTTTGTGGAGCTGGATAACTTTAATATATTATTTATCAATACTAATTTCCCTCATATTCTTATTTTAAAAATAAAGAATAATTTCCGTGATATAAAGAAGAATGATGATGAATATAATGGTACCTATGATGAAAATTTCATAAGACCTGTGAAGTACTCTTCTAGTATAATTATCCAACCTAAAACTAATGTTGATCAATTCTTCTGTGTATTAAAACCAAGTCTCTAAATAGAATTATCCATAATAGACTTCAATATCTATGAATAAATTGTTTTATGTACTCTCAATTTTGATATAGAGATTGGAGTTTCCTATTAATCTTAAGGTTTTGATAAAAAAATAAAAATAAAATTAAAAGACAATTCTAAAAACAATAGAGAGAATAATATGATATTTATTTTATTATTGATGTTTGGAAGGAAACATGGTTGATATAATCATAAGGGAAATGGTAAGTGTTTCATGTATAGAAAAAAGGTCATCAGTAAATCAATTGCTCAACTGATGGGAATAAGTTAGCTTATGATGTAAATAGAGATAAAGCTCCAGAAAATGAACCACCCACACTCCAATGTTTTAAATATAATGAGTATGAGAATTATTCTAACCCATTCCCAAATATTAAGGTTAATGATTATGATCAACATCCATAGACTCTTAGGCCTAGTGACAAAGAGAAATAACATGTGATACCTATTTATAATGAGGTATATGATAATGATATAGTGAAAGGTACACTTACCATATACTCTAGAACTTCTGATGTATTATTTGATTCTAGATCTATCCACTATTTTATATCTAAAGACTTTTCTAAGGGTATCATAGTACCACATAAAAATTTTTTATGTTGGGTTATCAGTAAAAACCCATTATATTATGATGATCACATCCTAAGTCTATGATTATTATCTTTTTGATGTTTGGAGGAATGTATTTTCTGAAAATCTTATCATTATTCCTCTCATTTAATTACATGTTATTTTAGACATGGGTTGGATTTTTATACATAAATCCACATCAAAATTCAAGTAAAGTAAGTTACATTTGAATTTTCTGAGCCAACCTAGGATTTTCTATCAGTGTGATGAAAAAACTATTCTTACAAAGGAAATTAAATCCATCATATGGGTTATGATTTCTATTCAAATAGGGTGTTTAAATAAAATTGACGGGTATAAATAAAACATCAATGATATGAGTATTGTGTGGGAGTTTATTGATGTCTTTCTAGAATTTTTTTTCTAGTCTACCACAGATTCGTGAAAGTGAGTTTTCAATAGAAATAATAAATAGTTCTACAGGTATTTCAAAGACTCTATTTATAATGGACCTGATGGATTTATAATAATTAAAGAATTAAATCCAAGAGAAACTTTTAAAGGGATTCATTTGGCCAAGTTCATCACTTTGGAGTTCTCTTATTCTGTTAAGAAGAAATATTGATCAATGAGATTCTACATTGATTATCTAGAACTTAATAAAATCACAATAAAAAAGTAACCCCAAACCTATATTGATGATTTTTTGATCAAATAATTAGAGATTAATTATTATCCATGATTGATATTTTATATGGATATCATTATTTAAGGGTTAAGAAGGAGGATATATTCAAGAAAACTTTAGGTATATGGTATGGACACTATGTATTTATGATGATTCAATTTGGTCTTACTAATGCCCCTAGATTAATGGATTTAATGAAAAAATTATTTAAAGATTAACTTGATCAGTTTATGGAAGTGTTTATAGATAATATTCTAATTTATTCAAATAGAAGAGAAGAGCATGAAGATCATTTGAGGATTGTGATGAAGACCCCAAGGAAGAAGAAAATTTACGAAATAATTATCAAGTGTGAATTTTGGATAGGAAAAATTTCATTCTTAGGTAATATAATCTCATTTCATGGAATATATGAAACACCCCAGGTCATTAAAATATTTTCCTTTTTGAATAAATTTAATTTTTTTCCATATTTGTTTTTAAACAACACTAAGTTTTCTTGTGTTACACACAATACCGAGTTCCTTTGATAGCAAATAAGACACGAAAGACCAAGCCTAGAAGTTTATATAACATCCTGAGACTTTATGATATATTTATTTTTATATTATATATTCAGTACAATGTTTTTACATTCATCCAATAGATTTTATATACCAATGATAAGAAAAAATCTGGTTTTATGCATAAAAATATGTATTTTTCTAAAGGTAGTTTTTCCCCCTTTTAATGGTGCACCTATTTTAAAACTAAATTATAACCCTTTAATAATTTATATTTATAGAAATTAAATTTATTTTTGAATTATTAAGATAAATATTATCTTAGGGTTTCTTTAATTATTCTCAAGAGTTTCTTTTTTTGATGAATAATGAAACATATTGCATTTTACTTGAAAACTACATTTTCATTTAAGTAATTATTAAAGTTAAATTATATTTAAAATTACTTTTAAAGTATAACTAGATCGAAGATACATATATTAATACAATTTATGTTATTTTAATTATTTTTATATTTAATGTAGATATAAAAATTTAATTAACTTTTGAACATTTATCACTTTAGAAACCCGCTTTCTTGCAACCTCTACATGATTAGCTTTAGATTTAATTTATCTACTTTTGTGAATTGAATTTTAAAAAATGAATATAAATTGCAAGAATAATTACAATATTTATATTATAATAAGATAAAATTATTTTTTGACCAATAATAGCAGTGAACATGATTAAAATTAAATATAGAAATTAATGTAAAAATTAGTTTACTGGGGGGTTAAACTTTAATATTAAGGGTTTAAATGACATACAATGTTGTCTAAAATCCAATGAATTCCTGTATTTTAAAAATACGAATTATAGTTTCTAATTTCATGATTTATTGGGATAATATTCCTTAAAATTGAAATATATAATAAGTTAAGTAAGGAAAACAACAAAAAAGGAACATTCCTTACCTTTAACATTTATGAAGACTTGAGACATGGAAAAATAATCATATTTTCGGTTATAAATATCCTTTTCAAATATAATTAGGTAATATTTATCATAATTTTTCATCATTCGTTTCTATATATGAATTAGTTACTTAAAATTATTAGGAAATTTTAATGCAGAGATTATTTAGTTAATAATAAACTAAAATAAATGATACTAAAAATATAAAAATTGAGAAACTTTGAATGAATTATCATATTAGATTATTTTTTTGTAAATGAATATGTCATTTTAAATATATGAGAACATAATATATTTTTATTTCATAATTTTATTTACATATTTAAATTTAAATTAATTAAATAATGTCAAAATTGATATTAATATTATTTTATAGTAAAGGATATTTTATTTAAATATTTAAAATTTAATAAAAATACTATATTTTAGGAATTTATTTTTAAATGTTAATAATTATAAAATATATTCTATTTGGTGACCAATTGATCTTTTATAATGAACATATTGACCCCTAAATTGTAAAAACATTATTAGCATGGTTCAGGTCAAAGTAGTGTGTTTGCATGTTACATGAACTTGTTTTAAAATTAATTTCCAACACACATGGGTTTTTTTTTAAAATTATATATAATATTTTTAATTAATTTGGTATATATTCTCTAATAAATCTCAATTTAATTTAGTCTTAATAGTAAAATTAATTAGGTTAGAAAACTAGTTACCTTAATAAAAATCAAAGGGGTAAATGTGGGTAAACTTAGAAGTCGAGGAACAAAATTATAAAAATTAACTTATTTTTGTCTGGTGGAGGGTTAGATAGACCATAATTAACCATTAATACAATATTTTTTCATTTTTTGAGCCCATGAATTAAGGTATACCCAATACTATTCACCTTTTTGGTATTTACAAGAATGCCACTCCACCTCCATTTTAAAAAGGCATTTACTCTTCCCCTTACTCACACCTATGAACATAACTTGTATCATAAAAACAATTAATAAATAATCTACAAATAAAACTAACCTCATCCTATAATTCCAAATTTATGCTGAAAGAGAAATCAAGGATGAATTTTGGAATAAATGTAAAAGAGTTACTTGAAGAAGATCGAACATTCCTCTACGAGATCACTTGTTTTATTTCATTCACCACCACTTAAAATATTCTTATATATTTCTTATATAATAACAGAATTATTATAAATATACTGATATAATTTTTCCTTGAGGTTATTACCTACACTTTCACACGCTTCCATCAAAAGGGATACACATTCATTGTTCTTCTGTAATGTGGACTACCGCTTCACGGAGTGATGTCGTTTATCCTTCCATTACCACCTTTTACGGTTGAAAATAATGATGTAATTATAGTTTATATAATATATATAAGATATTTATAATGTATATATTATCCTTTAATTATTATATAATAAATAACTTTATTATTTCCATTTTGTTGGAATACGAGAACTTCATTTATGGACGTGTGGACTATCACCTCCTCAATGTGTCATGATTCGTTCACACTATACATGGAATGTATTAAGGTATGGTTTTAATTAACATATGTGATAAATATAAAATTAATATGATACTATAATTATAATATAAATATATATCGTTTACTTTTCTTTCTTTTAATATGAAAAGAAAACAGAAGCAACCTTCATGCATACATATGGCATACCGTCTCCTTGAACGATGTTACAATATTCAATCATTATGGATTACTCTAAATTCTTATATAATGAATATATGTAATATTTAAATATTTTTTAAATTATTTTTAGGATTAAATAATTTTCTATTCAACATTAATGAAAAATAATAAATCGAGAAATACTCAGAAAACAAGGTAATTAACACCCGAAATAGTGAAAATAATGAAATATTATTAACAAATGGAAAGTAAGATATTATAAGAAGAAAATATATGGTATTATAAATATTACTATGTCTCTTTTTTAAGTTAATATAATTATTAAAACCATTATATTTAAGGTTAAAGATAGTTCCACCAAAAGAAAGTGTAAGTTAATTGATTTTCATCTAACTTTTTACATCTATGAGATAAATGTAATATTGGCCACATAATTTTTTGATGCGGTGTATCTAAAACGACATTTGATATATTATATCATTAATAGTTTTATCTTAATGTTATTTAATAATTTAATTTTAAATATCACATCTAAGGGGGTTTTATTGAATATTTCCATTAGGTAAAAGTTATCTTGTAATATCACTTTCTATTATGATTGTTAACTTTGTCTTAAAATAATCACATTATTGTAATAATTTTTCATTTGAACTTAAAATTATTTTTTATATCCATATTATAACATAATTCATATGATTATTTCATAAATTGTATACAATTTTTATATACGATTTTTATTTTATGGTTATTTTATTAACTTAGAAAATATTGAAAATTATGTATCCTTCATTCAGTATAGATATTTGATGATAACGAAAATTGATTATTAATTAAACCATATATTAAATATATGATTAATAATTTGGATTGGTAGACTTGAATGGGTCATAGTTATAGATATCCCCTCAATGCATCAGTGGTCTAATGGGATGAATCAGTTGGCCAAATTAGAGTAGTTTAAAGTATCTTGAGAATAGATCTTGATGTTATAGTGGTTCATGCGCCAGATACATGACATCCAATATTGAATTATTGCCTTGATATAAAATTTAGTTATTATTATACATATTATTTTCACTATGACTAAATCTATAGATGCATTTCATTTTCAGACTATTGATTAAATGACACATGTTTCATTTATTTACCTTTCCATATTGATTATGCCTTATCTAGTAATTTGAATGGATTGTGATCTTAGTTATTTACATTTCCATGAATATTATTCTCATTGATTAATTATTCAATCTATTGTATTTAACATTACTAATCATTTGATCTCCCCTTTTTTTCCTTTCACCACAATATGAATATGAATTCATGGAATGAGTTTCAAGGATGCAGTTTATTTCTACTTGTTATATATTAAGTATTATTTTCTTTTTCTAATGTAAAATTAGTATCATGTATGTAATATGGTTTTCCAAATCATATAAACTGAGAAGTAATTCAGGATTTTATTCCTTGTAATCATTCCAATTAAATTAATTGAGGCACTGACATTGGGATTCTGGGTTTGGTGCATTTCCGTTGGTATCAAATGAAGTTTAGCAGAAATCATGGAAAATAGTTTTAAAAAACATAGATTATGAAACATAACCCTTAGGTTGAACTTGAGTATAAGTATATAAGAACATCTAAAAGAAACCATGTTTAAGATTTTGAGATTATCCATGCACAAAGTTTCTAATTTTTGTTGTGTATTTCACTAGTTTTGGGTTTATACATGATAAGTTCCAATCGAGTCTATGTCAGCATTTAGAAATGGGGCATAACAGAACAAATCCGAACCTCACCAATGCACATGATCCAAAGAATAATAATGTTGATTTCTTTTATGTTCTTAATCAAATATTTATAAGGTAACTAGTCTCCAAAGAATTATTATCATATGAGGACATTATATTATGTGCTAATGAGATAGATAAAAAGTTCTCTAGGTATTATATATTTATAGGGATGCATGAGAAAATGTGGAAAGCTGAGAAAACATAGATAAAGAGAGAAAGGGATATGAGTATTTTCACACATGTTATAATTGTGGAAACAGTCACCCAGATACTTTCTTATAAGGAATGTGAATTTTCTACAAGTGTGGAAAGATATTACACCGTGCATGTGATTTCAAGGATAAGGAAATGGTTTCCAATGTACAATGTTTTAACTAAAATTATATGGGACACTATGAAAATCAATGTTTCAAGTTTCAAAATAATATTCCCCAAAATAGGAAAATGGATCATGGTCAAGATTTTGATACCACCCTAAAAGAAGAGGAATGATTAATATGATAGTGTTTGGATTCATGAATTATTTCATTTGAGTATTTTATTAGTAAGGTACTATTTTTAAGTATTATGAAATATGTAAGGATTTTACTGCAATAGTTTTTCATTAAGCCTGTTAAAGTATGTGATTAATGATACCGATGAATAAGAAAAATGATTAAGAGACATGTTGAAATTTTTGAGAAACATATTGTTGAGGGAAATTTAAACATCAATATGTTTTTTGATATTGAGATAATGATGTTGGAATAAAGACATGAATGATTTAAATAAAGTAAATTGGATAGTTCAAAAATTAAATGGAAATGATTATAAAGTTTGGGATCATAATATTTTTGAAAATTTAACCATTTAATAAATGTTTGAAGTTGATATTTGGACATTGTTTTAGATATTAATGTATTACTTTAACGTATGATGCTACGTTTTCTAAGAAATAAATTATAAATAATTCAAGGTGAAACCAGAGGATATGATTATATTAATGAAATTGTAATGTATCAAAGATTTATGTTTTCTTAATCACATAGATATTGAAATTATTTCTCAACTCATTGAAAAATGGGTTTTGAAGAATTTCCCCCCCTATTATCAACATTTTTTATGATATTAATTAACTTTTTCAAACCCTTAGTTAATATATATGTGGTCAAAAACGTTCTCATAAACATGTTCTCTATCATCCTCCATCAGAACATGATAGTTACATTTTTCTTACATGTTTATTTTTTCAATAAATTTATCCTATTCTAAATCCTAGTTTTGTTGTGACCTTCACATTTCCTTTTACTTATTATTAATAATATGTGTTATTAACCTTATTTATGTTGTGGGGTTTTTAAAAAATATTGTATTTAAATATCAAACCCTCGATTGCTGAGATCAAGTCTAAATTGTAAGGATGACATTTATTTAACCTGGAGAGAATATAACACCCCAATACTTTAAAATATTTTTCGTTTTGAATTTTTTTCTAGCTTTCTTTATATGAAACAACAAGTTGTCTTGTGTTACCCAAAATACTGAGTTCCTTCGATAGCACATGAGACACACAAGACCCAGATTAGAATTTAATATAACATTCCAATAATTTTTGATATAATTGTCTTTATATCATATTTTCAATATATTTTTTTACATTCTTCCAATAGATTTTACAGACATATGATACAAACAAATCAATCTTTATATAGAAAAAGATGTATTGTTCTAATGGTAGTTTTTCCGCCTTTTAATGGCACACCTATTTTAAAACTAAAATTTTACCATTTTATAAATTTTATTTTTCAAAATAAACTTTATATTGGAATTAGTAATTTAAAAATTATTTTAGGATTATTATTTTGGTATTTTTCTAAAAAGTTTCATGTTTTGATGAATAGTGAAAAAATACTGAATTTTAGTTGAAAACTGTATTTTAGTTTAAATAATTATTGAAGTTAAATTATATATTAAATTTGTATTAAAGTAAAAATAGATCAACTATACATATATTAATCTAATTTAGGTTATTATAATTATTTTTATGTTTAATTTAGATATAAAAACATAAAGAACTTTTCAATATTTATCAATTTAAAAACCCTCTTTCTCACCACATCTAGAGGATTAGCTTCAAATTTAATTTTATCACTTTTGTGAATTCAATTTGAAAAAATGGATATAAATATTTTTAATCAGTATAATATTTATAGTCTAATAAGATCAACTAATTTTTTTACCAAAAATATTAGTGAACATGAATAAAATTAAATATAGTGATTAAGTTAAAAATTAGTTTACTTAGTTGTCTAAATTTAATCTTAATGAAAAAACAACCTAGAAACCATTCCAAAATACATTTCATGCCCATATTTAGACCATATCCCCTATTGGTTCTAATTTTATGAGTTAGTGGTATACATTTCTAGGAAAGTAACCCATATTATAAGTCAATTAAGGGAAAAGACAAAAAAAGAACATTCCTTACCTTTAACATTAATTAAGCCATGAGATATGGAAAAGACATCATATTTTCAGTTATACATATCCTTTTGAAATATAAATGATTTATTTTTATAAAAATTATTTATCATTAATTTTTTGAGGTAAAATTGTTAATTAAAAATCTTAAGAAACGCTGTCATAGTGATTATTTATTTAATAACAAAAGAAAATAAATGATACTAAAAATATTAAAACTGATTAAAATTTAATGAATTATTTTGTTAACTTATTTTTTAGATTAATATGTCATGTTAAATGGAATTGAAATTAATATATTTTAATTCCATCGTTGTCTTTATTTTTTTAATTTTAAATTAAGAAAATAATGCCAAAATTGAAACTAATGTTATTTTATAATAAATAATATTTTATTTAAATATTTAAAATGTAATAAATATAATATCTTCTAAAAAAATACTATTAAATGTTAATAAATATCAAATGTAATCTGTTCAGAGACCTAATGATCTTTTATAATGAACATATTGACCCCTAAATTGCAAAATATTTGTTAGTATGGTTCAATTTAATGCAGTTTTTTTCTCAAATTACATGAACTTATTTTAAAATTAATTTCCAAAACACGTGGAATTTTTGTTTTTTAAATTATATATAAACCAAATGAAGTTAACCGAAGAAGAGGTATAGTTATTCAATAAGATCTTTTGTTTTATTTCATTCTCTACCACTTCAATTATTCTTATATCATGGTTATATTATAATATCAGTATCCTAAATATACTTATATGTTGTTATATTAAGGTTATTTCCTATAATTTCACACAATTATATCAAATTTCATACAAAATAATCATTCATGTGTACGGAGGACTACCACCTCACGAACCATTGTCATTCGTTCTTCCATTACCACCTTTCAAGGTTAAAAATAATGATGGAATTGCAGATTATATATTATATATAATATTTACAAGGAATTTATTATTTTTTAATTAATATATAATGCAAACCTTCATGATTTCCATTTTTTGGTAATACGATAACTTCATTTATGGATGTGTGGACTACCACCTTCTCAAAGCGATGTGATTAGTTCACGCTATATAAGGAATTCACTTTAGGATTATTTTAATTAAAATATATGAAAAATATAACATTAATATGATATTGGAATTATAATATACATATTTATCAATAAATTATATTTCTTTTAATATGAAAAGAAAATGGAAGCAATGATCATGGGTACGTACGACCTACTATCTCTATGAATGATGTATTTCATTTCTTGTATCTAGACTTTATGGATTACTATAAATACTCATATAATGAATATATATGATATTTAAATCATGTTTTACATTATTTAATTTATTAAATTATTATCTATGTAATAGGAATGAAAAATATAAAATTGATACATACTCGGAAAACAAGGCAATTAACACCTTAAATAGTGAAAACAATGAAATATTATCAACAAATTGGTAATAATATATTTTAAAAAGATAATATATGGTATTATAAATATGATTATTATTTTGTTATCAGTTAATAACATTATTAAAACCATTATATAGGAGTTTGAATAGTGTTCCTCCCAAAGAAAGTGTAAGGTATATGATTTTTATCTCACCTTTTACATCTGTGAGATAAGTGTCATATTATACACTTAATTATTTTGTGTGGAGTATATAATTACCATATTTATATATTATATCAATAATACCCTTATATTAGTGGTATTTAAGTATTATGTTTAATTATCTCATCTAAGGGGTTTTAACTGGATAATTTCCAAATGGTAAAAGTTATCTTGCAATCTCACTTTCTTTTTTGATTATTAAATTTCTCTTAAAATAATAAATTTCTCATATTCATTTTTAATTGGAACTTATAATTATTTTTATATCCATATTCTTGTATAATGGATATTATTTTTTCCTAAACCATATACTGTTTTTACATATGGTGTTTACTTTGAATGTAATTTAATTAACTTTTAAAACATTGATAAATCTGCATCTTTTATTCATGTAGATATTTGATGATAAGGAACATATATCCTTAATTAAATATAAAATTTGATATGTGAGTAATGATTTGGGTTAGAAGAAATGGGTTGGTCCATATTATAGATTTCCCATTGATGCATAAGTAGTCTCATGAGATAAAGTAATTGGCTAAATTAGAGTAGTTAAAACTATCTTAAGAGTAGATCTTGATGGTATAGTGATTTACATAGAAGATATATAAAATCCATTATTAAACCACTCCATTCATTTATAATTTAGTTATAATTATCCATAATATTTTCACTATGATTAAATCTTTTGATTCATTTCATTTTCGGAGTACTGATAAAATGGTATGTGTTTCGGTTATTTACATTTCTATATTGATTACGCCTTATCTAGTTATTTGAATTGAATGAGTTCTCATTTATTTAACATTCGATGAGGATTATGACCATTGATTTAGTATTTATTCCACTATACAAAACATTACTTAGAATTTTAGATCAGCCTTATTTATTTTCCTTTCCCCAGGACTTGAAGATGAATTCTGGGAATGAGTGTCAAGGATGATATTTATTTGTATTTGTTATATATTATGTTATATATTATTTTCCCAATGTAAAATGGGTATCATGTATGTAATTTGGTTTTCCAGAATTACCAAACAGACCGGTCGTTTGATATTTTATTTCTTATAATGATTTTAATTTAATAATGTAAGGCATCAACTATGAGATTATAGGTTTATGGTGTTGTAATATCAGTAGACACTTCAAAGAAATAAGTTATTGAAAATTGTCACAAATCCACCACTATGACTGAGATATGTTATTTTCTTAGTTTGATAGGATATAATCATCATTTTGGGGAGAATTGTTCAGGGATATATAATCTAATCACCAAGTTAAATCATTATAGAGAAATGTTCCTTTGTATGGATGAATGTGAGGAATGTTTTAACGAACACGAGAGAAGGATATTCAACACACATGTACATAGACTACCTAATAATAGAGAAGGTTTTTAAATTTATATTAATTCATCAAAGAAGGGACTCAGTTATATCCTCATGTAGAATGATATGTTTATAGGTTATTCCTCACAAAAAGTGATGGTCAAAGAGAAAAATTACCCAACTCTTGATATGGAGTTTGGTGCAGAATTTTTTTTATTAAATATATGAAGGAATTATCTCTATATAGAAAAGTATGAATTATATAATGATCATAGAATTTTAATTTATATTTTTACTAAAAAATAGATGAACAAGCACAAAATAATATAGTGGGATATGATTAAAGATTATGTTTCTCAATACATTACCACCATGGAAAAGAGAAAAAGGTTGGAGATACTTTGAGTCAAAAGGATTATGATCGATTATCTATGATTAGGATAAAAATTATTTGATATTTCTTAACTTAAAAATGATGTATGTTTAAATCTTAAAGAAAGGTAAGGAATCTTATCTTTTTCAAATGAGTGTTCAACTATATATCCATTTAATGATTAAATATACAGAGAAGGTATATGTAGAATTGAAAAAGAAGGTAGGAAATGTTCCTGAGTTGAAACTTGATTATGATGGAATTATATGATTTATGAACAATGCATATCCCTTTGGTACAAGATTTTAATAAGTAGATGATAGATAAAGCTCTTAATTTTTCATTCTCTATCCATTCGAGAAGTATAATGATATATATAGATTTCAAAGAGTATTTATTCTTGGATGAAATGAAGAGTGATATTACAGAGTATGTTTCTCGGTGCATGGTATGTTAACATGTTAAGTGTAAGATATAAAAGTACAAGGGTGTTTTACAACTATTACCTATACTATAATGGAAATTGGAAAACACCCCCTTATTTTTTCACCAGACTCTCCAAAACATATAATGGGAATACTTCCATTTGGATTGTAGTTGATCACCTTATGAAGTCATCACACTTCATTTTCATTTTATAAAATTTATCTCTTGATACACTTACCGTATTATACAATAAGGATTTGGTAATATTTCATAGTGTTCCACTACCAATTGTATTTTATCAGGATCCATGTTTTATATTGTTTTTTAGAGAAGTATTCAATTGGATATCGATATAGAATTAGGTTTAATTTCTTCTTATAATCCTCATATATATGGTCAGTTTGGAAAGTCTGTTCAAACTCTATAAGGGATGTTGAGTGTTTCATATATGTATTTCTAAGGTAGTAGGAATAAACCCCTTTATTTGGTGGCCTTTTCTTACAATAATAGTTTTCACTCCAGTATTCAACTATCTCATATGAAGCCCTTTATGTTATGAAGTGAAAAAATTTAACATAATGTAATGAAGTTGGAGAGATAATTCTATTAGGTCTTTATATAGCTAAGGAAATCATAAATAAGGTTAGTGCCACTCAATATCACATAAGAGCAGCTTAGAGTCAACACAAAATTTATGCTATAAATCATCAGATAGAACTCAAGTTTGATGTTTGTGAAAAGGTATTCCTATGAATATTTTCCAAGAATTGGGTGATGAGATTTACAAATAAGGTAAAAATAATCCCTAGTTATATATCCCCTTTTGAAATTATTGATTTCATTGACATGGAATATTATCCATTGGTGCCTCCACTGAATCCATCTCATTTTCATGATGTGTTCCATGTATCTCTCTCTAGGATGTACATAACTGATCCATCACATGCACTAAACTCATAGGGTGTACAACTAGATAAAGATATTTCTTATGAAGAACAACTCATAGAGATCCTATATCATAGAGAGAAAGTGTAATGAAACAAGAACTCACATAGTCGATGTTTTGTTAAAAAACCACAAATGTGAGGAATCTATGTGGGATCTAGAGGATGTAATGAGTTAGAAGTATCCATATCTCATAAATATCATATATTTACATTAAATCTATGACATATCAGACCCAATTCACTCAACAGTAACCAACTAGTATTGGACACATGGCATCAAGAGAGTATCCCTGTACTTCATAGGTTGCTGACTAGAAACGAGGTCCCATGATGGTACAATGGGGATACACTTCCCCAATGATCAAATTATAACATCATTATTTAATAAAAAATCAATAGAGGAAAAATAATATATAACTGAGCATCAGTAGAATAAACATCCATCATTTAAATAATCAAGTATCTCATCCAACATAGTCATATACAATGATGATAATGGAATTCTATAAAAAAATAGTACCAATTGGTTATAGGAATCCAGTAAAATAAATATTTTAAAAGTACAAAAAACCAAAAAGGAATTTTCCCCAAATATCCTGATGAGACCAAATCCCAGTCCTGTCCTCCCCTGATCCTCTGAAAAAATCAATCAAGAATCTGTAAGTGGGTGCTTTTCCCTATACATGCCAACATCAATGATGTCTTTCCAGGTACCCAATAGCAGCCCAATCTAGGTTTGAGAAAACACTCAACATTCTACCACCAACAGTGTCTATAATAAGTCATGTTCATGCATAAAAGAAGAATAAATGTACTGATATAACATATGTACGAGTGAAATAGTAGAAGTGATTCTATTTAGTCTATCAAGTATCACTGTGTTGAAGAAAACAAATCATAAGTCTATCTATAAAGCATATACTATGTTGAGAATAATGAAATAAACTTTGTAATCAAGTGAGAGGCCTTCCTGTGCTATGGTCCAAGGATTAGTAATGTCCAATGAAACCATAAAAACTTTGTAAAACAAGTAAATAGGATCCAAGGAGAAGAAATGTATAAGTCATCCTAAGGGGTCATCAAATTCAAGGAATAGAAATATATGAGGCATCCTAAAAGGTCATTTGATCAATGTATTTTAAATTCCCAAGGCATCATACAATGTCATGTACACTACTTAAACTAGATCCTTTGAGTATAAATGTCTAAGGCATCCAAATAAGACATGTAAATCAGATCAAATGAGTAGAAATATCCAAGGAAACCTAATATAATCATTGGATCCAAGGATTATAAATTTTCATGGAATCATAATAGGTCGTGTAAATAATAAAAAAGGAGTGGAAATGTCCAAGGCATCTTAACATGTCAAGTTAGGAGGATATGAGGAGTAAAAATTTCCAAGTCATCCAAGTAAGCAGGATCCATGGAGTAGAAATTTCCATGGCATACAAATATAGTCATATGATCCAAGGATATATAAGGAATCCTAACCAATTCATTCATTATTCTATAAACCATTTATTTTAATCATTTAACTAATCCCTTCATGATCATGTACACCTCAAGGAATTATCCAATTCATACCTTTCAATTTCAATTGACATTGTTCTATAAGGTGTTCACAACATTTTACAATTCATTTCAATACGACACTCAATTATGAATTATATAAGGTTATAACTTCACACCCTCATGTCTACACAAATGTAAAATATAAGTAGAACCCACCCCATGGTTGGTTTAGGATTTGGTCAACAGCTACTATGCTTTAAAAAGGGTGTAAATTGTGTGTCTCAACATGTTTATATCAATCAAAACTTGGTTAAATTAATTTAGAAATCATCACCTAGAAAGTTTGGCATGAATCACAATGAAAACAAACTATAAAAAATGGGTGTGCGCCTCTAGTTAGAATGTTTCCTCAAACTTTGTATTCCCTAATGTGCAATGAAATTATGTACATGGTTCACTCAAACTGTGTGGTGTGTGTCACATGGTTTCTTTTAAATGTGTGATCCAATTGAATTTTTCAATCACTCAATATATGGGATCTAAAAAATCCCTAGACACCACCGTTTCCTCCATACACTCACTAGGAATTCAAATTTTGTCAAAACCAAGTGATCAAACTATAAATAAAAAGGTTCCATACCTTATAGAAAATCTGGGATCTTACAATATTGCCCCCTTAAATATTTTTTTCCCTATAATTTACCTTCCAACAATTGTTATGCATCGTAGGAGAATAACTCTGGATATTATGTAAGTATGTCAGCCTCCCCATGCCAAGTATCATCCTATATATTTCAGCGATACTATAAAACCTGTATCAAATAGACTAACTAACCTCAGAGAACCTTTATGACACAATAAATAGTAAATAAAAATATGCTCCTCAAAGAAAGAATCTACCTCCAACTCAACCTCATCATAATGTAAAATATTCGATGGATCAGATTATGTTCTAAAAGACAAGATATCTAGAATAAATAGAAAATTTACAAATACCCATGAGTTAGTTGCAACCAATAGTTTATTAGACCAGATCTCTCCATAATCTGATATGGTATGACATAATTATGTGATGGTTTCCCTTGTGTCCAAATATGTCAATGAACCTGTTGAGAAAAAACGCACAAGAAAACGCAAATCCCCACCTTGAAATCAAGAGATCAATAGAGATGATAGGTGTTTGAATTATATCTAGATTAAGTATTAGAAATCAACTTCCCGATAAGATAAAACTTTTTTGAATAATCCTATACCAGATAAGGACCTATTAGTGCTACCTCTCCCTACTATAACTATCATAGGTGTGAATGACTTGATCTACCGTAAATTTCCTCATAAAAGGCCATCTGTATGGTTTAATGGTAGCTATAATAATAATATAAATCACCAAGAGGTAATATTTTCTCCCAATAACATCTAAAATAAAGGATTCATGTTTAGATCATGTCCTATAAAACATGTATCTTATTGTTAGACTAACCATCAGTCTGTGGGCGATAGGTTGTACTTTGCAGTACCTTAGTTCCCTTTATAACCCCTTTTATAACTCTGACATGAAACCCGAATATCTGTTTGATATTATAGAATATAGAACCCCATGGAGGTGTATAATATGATGAATGCAGAGCCTCCTGATCTTATGCACTGAAATAATCTCCCAATAGGTTGAAAATGAGTTACCTTGGTAAACCTTTCTATGATCACCCATACGACATCACAAAATTGAGGTGAAATATCCAGTTTCATCATGAAAACCATGGTGAAATTATCCCATTTCCACCCAGAAATAGGTAACAAGTATAAAATAGTAGCTGGTTTCTGGGGTTCTGCCTTCACCTACTACTAGGTGTCACACCACATAACAAACCCAGATATCATCTGCTTCCTCCCCAACCACCAGTATTTGTGGTGAATGTCATGTTATATCTTCATAAGAATGGTATGATTAACCCAAAGAGAGGCATGAGACACTCTCATAAACTCCTCTCAAACATATGTATGAACCCAAACACATCTATGAATGTGTAAGATATCATTCTCATCAATGATCCATCATAGTGGTGGGTCATCACCTTCAAATCTCTACCATAGGATCAAGCCCTCCAAATATGATAAATATATCATCATCACTCTATATATAAGATTTTAATTTACTACTAAATATGAAATATAATTCTTCCCATGACTATCATGCACATCCATGTTCATCTCTTATAATAATTCCAAAAGCTTCCACTCACTATTGAAATCGTAAAATGCTTATATTTGAGTCCTCCTAATTAGTACTTCTACAACTTCATTTAACTTTACAAGAATATATGAAATATCAAAGTCAAAGTACTAAAGGTTTTCAACCCACATTAATTTCCAAACATTGAAGTCACATTGTGTAAATATGTACTTACAACTTTTGTGATCTGTGTACACCACAAAACACCCTTTAAGTGTGTCATGCCTCTAACAATGTAGGGAATGTGCCATATTAGAAAACTCTAGATTTTTCATTGGGTATTTCCTCTTGTGTGTCCTCAACTGATGATATATATACGCCAAAACTCACTCCACCTGCATCAGAACTACTTCTAGCATGATACCTGATCCATCATGACATAGTGTATTGCTACTACCTGACTCTAGAAGAATAAAGACTATCACTGAAGATAGTCTTACTTTCAACTCATAAAAGGATATCTCATAAGCATATGATCGTATAAACTCCACACCCTACTTATTCATGCTAATAAGAGGTTTTTATATGCATGATAAGTCTTGTATGAAGTACTTATAATATCCAGCTACCCATAAGAAACTCCATATGTCAAATTAATTTTAGGGATGTTCCTAGAAAGCTACAACTCTCACCTTATCTAGGTCAACTTATACTCTTGTCTCTGATATAATATTACCCAGGAAGTGAATTTAATCCATCCAGAAATAGATGTTTGTGTGTTTATCATATTAATGATTCTCTCTAAGTGTATCCAATAAAATATCATGATTTTTGGAATGGGAATATCGAGTGTGGGAATACACTAAGATATCATCCTATAATACCCCTAAAAATGAATGCAGATATAGATTTAAAACCTGGTTTTCCAGTTCCTTGAAAACCACTAGCATGTTCACGAGACCAAACCACATAACCAAATACACATACATGCTATTCATGTTAGGAAAAGCTGTAAGAGGTATGTCCTTTTGTCTAACATGCAACATATGAAAACCCTATCTCCTATTAATCTTGAAGAACACCTGACCTCCTTAGATTTAGTTGAATATATAATATATTTGAGGAATGGGACACAAGTTCTTAATCACTAAGTAGTTTTATTTTCAGTAATCCACACATATCCTAAGGTAACCATATACCTTCTTAGAGAAAAGTCCTGGTGAAACCCATTGAGAAGTACTGGGTCATATAAACCCTTTTCTACCAAGTCCTCTAGCTACCTATTGATATATTAGAACTTCATAGTATCTATCCTATAAAGATTAATGGATAATAGTGTATCTCTTGACGTTATCTTGATGGAAAATCTACCTCTCTCTCAATAGGTAGTGCTAAAAACTCATCTAGTAAAATATCTCAGAAATGATCAACCACTAGAGGGAAGTCCGAGTATCATGATCTTTTATCATCCAGATATAATATTGAAATCTAGGCTTTCGTCCCGCCTAGCCCTTGATACTCGGGTCTATATCGACTCGTCTAGACATACCATTCACCCTCATGAGTAAAACATCTGCCCTTTGGTGATGTGATAGTACCACTTTTGAAATAGAAGTGCATGAATTCATGATAGGGAACCAAATAATCTATCTTAGGAATGATTTCATACCATTTCATCTCAAGGAAAAAGTGGTCCCATACAAAGTAAAACCCACTTATCTAAAGGGGGAACTCTATACACTGGAATATAATATTAGATCATATCACCAAATGAGTATCAAGTGTCCTCACACCATTGGAAAACCGAATTTTGATCCCAAGGATCTCCTCAATAGGTCCAGATATAAAGCTATGATAAGAACCTGTATTGAAAAAGAAGATACTAACGTAGTGGATACTATAATAGTACCTCTCACGATAGAAGGTCTGAAACTATGATCCTCAGTTATCTACTATACTATATAAATCTAGCTTAAACTATATCCCTGAGATATAGCCTAACTAAATTGAGCAATTACCCACTAATATTTTAGATAATCTGATGTATAGCTACCCCATCCCGACCACTTCCTTGACGTGATTTTCCGGTATCACTCCATCTCTTAGCCTAATAAGAATCTGATGACCCCTATCTTGTATATGGAGTCAGTGTAGACTCTCTCTCACTGGATGGTGGAGTAAAAGTATTAAAAACTACTATAGATGGCCCATCCTTTGGAATTCATGGTACTTGAATGGGACTTTATCACAATGGATCCTCATATATACATTCCACCCACCCTAATGATAGATAACTGACCTAACAACACTCATGCTCTGTATTTTATTCCCATCACGAGAGACCTCAAAGTATCTCTTCTTCCCACCTAAGAAGGAACCACCAGGTTGTGAAGCTAATCTACCTTTCTCTTTGTCCACATCTTCCCCCATTTTTCATTTAGTAATCAACACTTGGTTTACTATTTATGAAAAAATAGTATTCCCAAAAACATTTACCTATGATCATTTTTCATATCTGAGACCATCCCCAAATATCTTAGATTTCGATAACTAGTCACATAATAGAATAGGTATGAAATAATGGAGCTATATAAAATGGGATGAATATTCCATGACTATCAAGACACCCTATTTCAGATGCATAAAATCTTTAGATCTATCGACCCTCAATATCTTGGGGTAGATGTAGTCATAAAACGATATCTTGAAATCCCTTCAAGACATATCCTGATGATGATCTGTCTGGGTAATCAATTCCCACAATCTCTTGGAAGAATATTGAAGCATATACATATCAATATTCAGTCTCTTATTAGTAGGTATGTTGAGTTTCTTGAAAATTGATAGCATGGACTTTATCCATGACTTCACAGCTAGTGGTTTGGTATCAATACAAAATGTTGGTGGATGTTTCTACACACACTCTTGTGTCATCTTTTCCATTTTCAATGCAGGCCACAGTGGTACTTGAACCTTTGACATGAATCATTGAAATCCCTCTAAAAAATGGGCCTCATCACCCATATCAGATATAAGCAGCCATTCCACTAGAGTAACTGAGATAGGTTCTTTTAGTATACCATGAACCACCACCTCCGGAGCATGGTTATCACCACCCTTCTGGCACATAAATTAAAAATTTTATGGTGGAATATCACTAAAAATTATAAGCACATTACTCAGAAATGATTTAGTAACAATAAGATCTAAAATTCATCATAGGATAGTCATTGGCCTTAATACATGAGTTTCACCCCTCCATCGGCACCTAAATCTTGGTCTCGGTGACATACAAGTTTTAAGAACACATAATATACAGCTCACTACCCACTATTAAGGTAGAGTTAGGGTCAATTTCTCTACTATACGTCCGGGGTTCTAGTACACAAAGTGCCAATTGAATCTTATAGAGGAAAACACCCTTTAAATTACAATTAGATTCCTTATTTAACAACAATAATTCTTTTGATGATTTACCTTAAATTAAATTAATTCTAATTTATTTAGTAATTCTCTTAAAAAGATTAACTACATGGATCACCACTTTAAGTTTATAAGGGACCATACACATTATAAATTGAAGTGTAACATTCATTAAATCCCAACCAATAATTTATAAAGTTCCTCCATGAAATTTCAACAAAATTCCTTGGATATATCAATAAAGCACCAACATATGCTGTAAGCAGAGAAAATAGTAATATAAATGTGGAATGACGTAATGAATGAATTATAAATCCAAAAATACCTACAATGACGAATGATTCAATATCTTATTTCCATATCATTACAAGGGTAAAAATAAATGATCATCCAGAATATAAAGCATCATGTGCATCACGCATTAGTGAAATGAATACAATTATAATTATAATAATACAGAACAAAATGTCCCATACCAAGAAATTTTGATTTTTCCAATAACTAGGTTAGCTATTCCCAATCATAGATCATTAAAAAATTATGGCACATTCATAATTTCCTATCTAATATTCCAAAATGATAAGAAAAAAATAAAATAATACTGCTCTAATACCACTTTGTGACATACTAGACCGATTTCAATCAAGAGTAACCAAAGACAGTTGGACACATGGCATCAAGCATGACTCCTCGTACACTAGAGGCTGCCAACTAGTAGAGAGGGTCCATGGTGGAATAGTGGGGAGACTATACCCCCATTATTTTAGTGTATCAAAATGGTATATTGAAAAATAGAAAAATCATAATATATAACTAAAAGTCAAAATAATAAACATCCATAATTTAAATAGCCAAGTATCTCATCCAACAGAGTCATATACAATGTTGATCAAAGAATAATATACAAAAGAAAATAATTAATGGTAACAAGAATCCAATACAATACATGTATCAGAATTTAAAAAAAGTAAAAAAATAACTATCCATATATAACATCATTATCCCAAATCATGGTCATGTGCTCTCCTGCTCTTATACATAAATCAATCTGGAATCTACCAGAGGGAGATTTCCCCCATCCCTACCGGCATCTATGAAGTCTATATGGGAATCCAATGACAGATCAAATAGGGTGCAAGATAACACCTAGTAGGCCACCTCCAATAGTGTCTATAACACGTATCATCCATGAATATAATTTTAGGTAGTGTACTAATAGAAAACAATGTACGAGTGAAATAGTATATGTGTTGTTATCTAGTCTCTGAAGTCTTATTATGATCTAGAAAATAAAGGATATGGAAATCTATATAGTATAACACACATCATAAATAATAGAATACATAGTGTAATTAAGTTTTAGGCCTACCTGGTCTAGGTTCCATGGAGTAATAATGTCCATGGTAATAATATATACTAATTAAAACTTGTAAACATGATCCCAAGAGTAGAAATGTCAAAGGTATCCTAAAGGATTATCAGATCTAAGGAGTAGAAATGTACAAGGCATCCTAAAGGGTCATCAGATCCAAGGAGTTGAAATGTATAAGACATCCTAGCATATCAAGTACACTAGTCCACTAAATAATTGGAGTATAATTGTCCAAGTGATCCAAGTAAGCCATGAAAACTAGATCCAAGGAGTTAAAATGTCTAAGGAATCCCTATATAATAATTGAATCCAAGGAGTAGAAATGTTAGATGCATCCAAAATGGTCATGTAAATCATATCCAAGGATAATAAATGTCCAAGGCATGCTAACATGTCAATTCAACAAGGTTATGAGTGTAGAAATTTACAAAGAATCCATGTAAGTAGGATCCATCGAGTATAAATGTCTATCAAATCCATATATGGTCATTGTATATAAGAAGTATTAATGTCTAAGAAAGCCTAATCAATTCATTCATGATTTCATAAACTATTTCATTTAATAATTTCACTAACCCCTTAATAAACTTGTACAAAGAAAGGAATTATCCAATTCATACCTTTCAATTTCAATTGAAAAGGGTATATAAGGTGTTAAAAACCTTTTTCAATTCACTTTAATACCACATTTAACTTCAAATTATATATGAAAATCTCATCACACATTGAGGGTGGAACCAACACAATATAAATGTAGAACCCACCCAATGGGTGGTTAAAGTTGAGTTTCAAAACCAAAAATATTGAAAAAAAGTGTTAATATCAGGTATTAACATTTTTTGTTAATTAAAACTTCATTAAATTAATTTTTAAATAATATCCCAAAAATATCTAGTTTAAAGAACATTGAAAACAAGATTAAAAAAAGTAATTTACAGGAATAGGTATAGATCACTCACCCCAGCATGGTAGATGAACACTCATCCCGTATCAGCTTATGATTTGATCCATATTATAAAAAATTAGAGGAACAGTTGAATTCCCTTAAAACTGTCATAAGATCTTGCACCAAAATAGCATCACTGAAATAAAGTAAAACTACTAGAGGATAAATATAAAAATAAGCCTTATTGAATAAAATCGAATAAGATAAAAGATTCTCGATTCTCAGGACAGATGAATAATGGACATTAAAGCCTAGGAGGAACTTCAAAGAAGATATAAAAATCAAAGGGGATGTTATCTTTTGGATAAGAAAGAAAGAAATTATGGGTTATAATGTTTTTAAGGGTGCAACAGTCATTTTCCCTCAAAATACTGGGTCACATGATTGGGCCGCATGGTTGACCAAACCGTGAACTAACCATGCACGAATCTTTATCTAAGAAACCCCCTCACATGATTGTGTAAATGCCCTGACCCCAGTATGCAAGAGTTGGTGCCTTACTATATTACATTAGAATAGATACAAAAAAAAAATTCCAAAGGACTGACTAGTTTAATAGTATTGGAATCTATCTTACAAACATGAACATTAAATTAGAACTTGAAATAAAATTTAATATAGAAACTCCATTGGGAACATTTATAAGTCCTAGATTATCCTTTCAAGTCATTCATAATATACATCTTTTCATCCTAGGGAAAAATAAAACATAATAAAGGGGTGATCTCAAATGCTCAGTAATGTTAAGAATACAAAGGGATCTATCATAAAAATAAACAATTGGGAATGGTGAATGACTAAAAACACATACCTGTAGAACATAATCTTGAACATAATATGGAAAGCATAAAATATGAATGAATAATTACATGTAAATAATCAAATGAAACTTAACCATGAATATTCTACTAGTTGGACAATCACTTGATTTATCAATTAATAATATCATAATGAGGTAATTAATATTCCATACATCCTAAAAATACCATCGAGGCCTCTTCTAATACTTTTGAAAATTAATGCTTAAGTCCTTGGCCAAAATCAAATTTTGTTTTGTCTCATGAGACCTACCGATGCATTGAGTGACTATTGGAGGCCCCACCTCTCACATACTAAGTCCAATTAATTAATCATATGTCTAATAAAAATATATATTTAAATCAAAATTTCCCACACCAATTTGAAATATTTGAATCATAATCATCGATAAAAATACTCTAATAAAATCATTGATAAATTCTTGAGGAAAATAATCATTAAACATTCCAAATTTTCCTCAACCTCTTAGAAATATTTGAATCATAATCATAGAAGAAGGAATAAAATATATAATACCATAAGAATAATAATAATCATGAATTGATATGTCAAAGGGTGGTACATACAACACATACAAGGAAGAAGTTGTGAACAAGGCATATATCTCACAAAAGTAAATCTGAGATGAGAAAAACCTTTTTTTTACTTTGGAAAAAAGATTTCTTTTGGAAAATCATGTGTATGTTTTCATAAAATCAGATTGTAAACATTTATATCCCAGAAACGAGAATAGAAGGACATTTAAATTATATTTTGTGAATAAATTATGTCTAACTAAATTGAAAACATGTAAAAATAGTGTTTAAGAAACATTATAATTGAACCTCTTTAATATGATTTAAGGGAAATTTTAAAGAGCCTTTAAAATGTAAAAATGTATAATTGTTTGTATAAAACCATAAATGAACAGAGAAATTTTTTTCATGATAAAATGAATGATTTTATAAAAATACTTATGGCTTAAAATATAATATGTGTTGTACTTGGAAATAGTTTAGAAATTGGGATGTTTCCTTTAACCGGGCTTGCTTATCGGGAAGAATTGAAAAGGAAAACTTATAAAACATGTATTTACACATAAATGAAAGATAAAATTATTGGATAAATGGGTTCAAAAAAGATATGAATAATTTTTTAGAGGTATATAAAAATAAATTTAGGATTACATTTAGATAAGGAGAGATAAAGAATAACTTGAAAGAAAAATAAAGGTTTGGGGAGAGCCTCTTACACCTTTTCAAACAGTCGAACCATATTCCACATAAGATTAATTACTTTAAAATAAGTAATTGAATACCATGAAGATAAATATATTCATGATATGATAAATAATGGTCTATATACAACACCACACACAATAATTAGTGGATAATAAGGAATATCACATGGAAATAAAAGTGAGATGAGAAAACTCTTACCTTATATTTGAAAGTGTTTATCTCTTGTACATAACATCATGGATAATTAAATTAGATTAATTAATAATTTTAATAAGAATGTATTAAACATTTATTTTATTGACTATAATTTTATTATGTTCATTTATGGTCTTTTTGATGAGTTATAAGATATAATTTATTTTTTGGGTTCATTTCCTTAGTTTTCATGATCATTTTACTTGTATACGAATATTGGATTTCACATAAAATGGGAATAGATATAAAGAATTGATGTTATATTTTATTAATCAATATAAAAAATATTGAATGTTTATATAATTCATTTATATATTTTTAGTAAGGATGAATCATTATATAAAATGTGAGTTATAATCGTTTAGATTATTTTGGCAGTTTTTTGATAATCACAAACTAGTTTTGTTTTATTAATTAACATTATGTATATATAATGGTTCTAAAAAATTAAATAGGGTGTAATACATATATTATTATTTTTTGAACATAATTGTTTTTATGACCAACCTAGAAGGTGTTAATGGAAGATGAAAATTCATCGGCCATGATGTCGATAAATTGACACATCACGAGTGATGTTTTCATTTATAGAATAAAAGAGAAAGAGAAAAGTGTTTGATAATGTAACTTACATTAACATGATATAATTGTAGTATATAAATTATATTTGAGTTATCATGTCTCTTTGAATTTGGTATGTGAGGGAAGGATAAGAAAAAAAAATAAATTGAAAAGAAAATAAAAGAAAACAAAGAGGATTTTTAGGTCTTCCATTCTCCTCTATGAGAACATTTTAAGGGGATTGGTTTTGGTATTTTGTAGAGAACAAAATATTTTGGAAGTGGGTTAGGGGATTTGGCACAGTATTGGGTATAAATATAAAAATTCTAAAATCTTGTAATGTGTGAGGAGAAGGAGTGGTATTTATTGTGGAATAGTCGAGTGTTTTTTTAATATTTTATTCATTTGTTTATTATTTTGGATCAATACTATGAATAGTTTGTTAATTATCACCAAATATTTTAAATTATTAATTATATTTATATATTATCAAATTAAACCAAACATACATCCCCAATAAATCAATAATACATTTATGTAACGTTTATCCTAAATTATCGTAATTTACTATTCACTAAAAACTCAAGTATATTAGAAAAATAAAAAAAATTCAACAAAATTTATTTTGATGTTTAGAATTAAAAAATTAAATTAACATTATTAAAATAATTTCTTAAATATGAGAAATTTAATTTTTAAATAAAATCATCATTTACTCAAATAATAGAGATTTTAAATTTATAATTGATTTTATAACACTCTGAAAAATTAACTAAGGTCTTATAATGTTATAATAAAATAATAATACAATAAAGCAGTAATTTATGAACAAAATTTATGAAATTAATTATTCTTTTAAATCATTTTATTAATTATAAAATTGGAATAAAATATTTTTTACTTACAAAAATACCAACACTTAATTAATAATTTAAAAAATATTCATTTACTTATACTATGACATGATTTTATCATATCACCATTTATAAGATTCCTAAATTTTATTTAAAATTTAATAGTTGGGGTTATTGTTCTAATGGAAACATTATTATTCTTAATGGTCACATTATTCTTCCAATTATCACATTAATTTTCATCAAAAATGAAACATATCTGGAAAATACCAAAAATGTATCCAAAGTAAATTATTTTGTTATGATTTAGAAATTAATGTTTATTTTGTCAAATATAATTTATAAAGGTTTCAAAATTTATATTTAAAACAAGTTCTCCATTAAAAGGTTGTAAAAAACACATTTAGAAAAAATATAGCCTTCTTATGTGTAAAATTGAATTTACACTTATCTTATGCCTCTAAAATTAGTTATGCTAAATGTAAAAATATTTGATTGAATATATAATATATAAATTTAATTAATATATTTTAGTAATAGTGTTAAATTTAATTTATTAATATAAAATTTCATTGGGGGAATAAAAATAGTTTTTATAAAAATACATCCTTTATGTTCAATTGGTTTTAATTTCTAATTAATTAGAAACCATTGAATTAATTTCACAAGAATGAGTAATCTATATTTTAATAATTAGTTAATCTCATCCATTCCCGCTAATACCCACATCTAGTAGATAACTATAATAATAATATTTAATAAATTTTCATGTTCATAAGCTATTGAAGAAGATAAATTTTAAAAGAGGATTCCCTTAAAAATATTTGGGTGTTATAGTTAGACAAACAATGCACCAACCATGCATTTATCCTCTATCAAAAACACGAAAAAAATTTCATGAGTGTGGGCCTCTGGTTTCCCGATTCCATAAACCATGCAACCCCTTATATAATCTTAAACTCCTTGCATTTTTTTCCTCAAACCATGCGGTCTGTGTTGTACGGTTCCTACTAACCATGCGGCCTATGAGCCCTTTCCAAAAACAATGGGTACAAGCTTCAAACAAGCCTTTAACAACCCCATTTCCTTTATAGACTCACTCAGAATTCAAATTAGGTCATACACAAGGAGTTGAATAAGAAATAAAAAGGTTTTATATCTCATAGAAAATATGGGATTTTGTATACTTGGTTCCCAAAACATATCATTCCATAACAACCATATTTGAACTTAGGAATATTTCTCTAAATTTTTTGTAGTTACACATCCACCTTATATGTCTTTTTAATTTTCACATGGATGGAAAGTTGACCATTCTTATGAGAAAGATATTTTTTTCCACTTTCCTCAGGATTTCATAGTCTATATTTGATAAATATATAAATATTTTATCTATTTCATTCCTCTTCATAGAAAAACAGTCTTGGTATTTCTTAATCAGTGAATCAGCCTCTATGTTCACCTTACCAGGGTGGTAGTTTATTGAGTATTCCTAGTCTTTAATTATCCACAACCATCAAATTCAGTGCATATTAGACACCTTAGGCATGAATATATACTTTAGAAATTTATTATCAGTATATATATCAAATTTTTACCATAATAATAACGCCTCAATATCTTTGGTGTTGGAATATATGATGAAAACTATGAATTACGAGTCAGTAAATTTTGTAATGAGTTTTGAATTAGAATTAGGTATATGGTATCATCATATAACTCTACATGAGGATGCATCACAATCCTTTCTTCGATGAACCACTATAGATAAAAAAACCCTTCTCCAATGTAGGGTAGTGTGATATTTAGTGTATTGACCAATCTTCTTTTTAGATCATTGAAATTTTCCTCATATTCTTCTATATATAGAAATTATATCATTTCTAAATCAACATGTTTATTGGATTAGATAATAGTGATAAATTATTCACAAAGAATTGATAATATAAATACAACCCAAGAAAACTATGCATCTTATTTACCATCATTGGTCTATTCCGCTGGTTAATAACTTCCATCTTTGAAGGATCTACTGATATTCCATCTATTGAGATTATATAAACCAATAATAAAAACTTTTGTATCCAAAATTCACTTTTGGAAAATATGTAATGCAAATTTTTCTTCCTTTGGTTCATCAATAATGTTTTCAAATGATCACCACTCACTTACTTGCTCTTGGAATATATTAGAATATCATATATAAAAACTACCAAAAATTGATCAAGGTAATATATAATGACTCTATTAATTATATCCAAGAATATAGTGATGGTATTGTTATGTCTAAATGAAAATAATATATATTCATAAACCCCGAACCTTGTACAATAGGTTGTATTCATTATATCCTCCTTCTTAAACCTCAACTGTTGATATCTATAATAAAGGTAAATCTTTGAAAAGTATTGAGCACTGATAGTTAATCAAACAAGTCCTAAATACATGGTAAATAATAATTTTTCTTGATAGTGATCTTGTTAAGTTATCAATAATCAATTCTAATACCCGTTGAACCATATTACTTTTAACAAAAAAAGAATAGGCGCACCCCATGTTGATGCACTCATATATATGAATGCTTTATCAATATTCTCACAGAGTTTATTTTTCAATTCCTGAAAATCAATAGGGTATATTCTATAAGTATTATTTGAAATTGGTATAGCAAAACATATTAATTATATTGAAAAATTTTCTTTAAAATTCAGGGGAAAACAAGGATATACTTTTGAAAATACATCAAAATAATTTCAAACAATAGGCATATATTTAATATCTAGTATCTCACCAAATAATTAAGATAAATATGCCTAATTAATAAGCTATAAGACCCATATAATATAATTAATATCCATTTGATGTTTATATTCATCCATGCACCAAAATATAATAATTGATTGATTTGGAATATCAACCACGACTTCCTTTCCATGGAAATTAACATGGGATCTATATTGAGAGAACCAATTTATAACCAAAATCATACAAAATTAAAACAAATTGATAATAATAATATTTTCAAGATGAAAATTTTGACACACTTATATTAGAGAGTAGTTTTATACTTGAGATATCATCATCATACCCTTAACAGTTTTTACTGATAACCCAACAACTAATTATTTTGGTGGTGATGTGATACCCTCAAAAAATTCTTCAGACATAAACGAGTAGGAAGATGAAGAATCAAATAAGAAATTAATATTTACAGAGTGGATGGTCGATGTACCTTTCACCATGTCTTTCTCTTGACCCACTTCAGTTGTGAATGTAAATTCCATCCATTAAACCTTTTACTTAGGGGTTTATTGAGGCCTTCCATCCACATTAGATATTGGATTAGGGAATCGATTCATATAATCCCCAGGCTTTTTGAATCATAAACATTGAACATAATTGGTTTAATCCTTCTTCTCTTATATTAATTTACCAACCATTTTATCCTCGGTCTATAATCACTTTCTCAATGGCTATTATTTCCACAATTAAATCATTTCCCAGTTTCTTTAATAAAAATTATTGAGTGCTTTATCCCACATTTTTAGCATGTAGGTGGTTTTAATTTGTTTCTTGTAGGGGATTTACCATTTTAGTTTCCATGAGGGACCATTTTTATATTATTTTCACTTAAACCCGAAGAATAATTAGAGTTACCACTCTTAATTTATACATTCAAATCACGTTGAATGATTTTTTAATAGTTACCAATGTCTCTTATGAATAATTACTCTTGAATAATTGGATTTATTCCACTGAAAAATTGATAATTTTTTCTCACAGGGTTAATAATAATTCCAAAAGAATAAGTTCAAATTATTTTAAAATTTTCTCTACAGGTGCCAATGGATTCATCATATTTCCATTTGGGCTTTTGAAATTCCCATTAGGACATAATATGAAGGGTTTGAGGAAAGTATATATTGAGAAATATGATATTAAAATCCTTACATTCCATGGATTTTATATCTTATTCATGCCTTTAGTTCATTATAAGATTCCACTATTGACTATATTTACCATCCAAGTGATATAATACTATGAAAACATTATCATGGTATGATAATTGAAAAACAGAAAATATCGTTTCCATCAAATTGATCAATTTATCTACAACTAGTGGATCAGACGACCCAAAGAAGGATGCTAGACATTTTTGTATAAAATACTTAGTGACACACTGCTCCCACATTGGTTCACTTATAATCTCAATGAGGTTCATTTTTTTCTCATATATTGAGAGATTTGATTAAGCATAACTATAAGATATTAAATCCTAGATTTAAATACATTTGGTTTCTCATAAGGATGATCATTTTATTTCCTTTAAAGTTCATTGTTAACACATTTCCTTTTGTTTTCAAACATTAACTATAAAAAAAAACTAAAATTAGTTTTGAGAAACAATAAATAGAGTAATAAAAATTAGAAAATCATTTCCAAGTTGTCCTAATTTATGACACATTCTTATCAACTTTTGAAACTTTAAATTCATTCCCAATTTATTTTGGTTTACCATATGTTTTCCTATATTATCTCCTTATATTTACCAAAACCTAATGTATAAAAATAACTAAACCATAATTTGATACCAAATGAGATGACCCAATATTAACACATATAAATATTACAATTTCTAAACAAATATTCTTTACAGATCACAATTATAAATCATTGAAGACCATAAAGGTTTAGTGTATTTGGAGACTAGATATAAAATCAGCATATTTATGAAAATATATACAATATATCCCATAAAAAGCTTTATATTAGCACACTTCTTGATATATCATAAATAGAACCTTCCATCAAAACCTGTGGAAGTTAAAGATAAAACAAGATGTGATCAGATTCTCAGCAAGGGTAAACATTAGAGAAATCAATCATAAGTGCATAATATGATCTCAAGGGAATTATAACATTATAAACGTCATGTTATCAATATAATATATTCAGATGTATATAATAAAAAATTATTTCATATCTAGATACATGATTAATAAGGGTCTTAAACCAGTAATCATCATTCACAAGTCATAATATAGGGATGTGGAATTATAAGCATAGGAAATCATGATCTTGTGAAAATAGATATCTAAAATTATGTATAGTCATAATCTTATGAGAATTTCTAGAATAAATCATATCATACATCAAAATGTGAAGAAATAAATTCACATTCATTCCCACTCATAATCTTGTAAGTATATCTAGAAGCATCATACTCATATATACAAATGTGAATATCACTACTCTTATAATCATTATCTCATGAGATATCTATATCACATTACCCTATCCATTGGAAAACTCTATCATACCCAACCATCACATAATCATATTCCATTCATATATATACCATAAGATCATAAAACATTCATCATATAATCATAGTAAAACCCATAGAAAAATTGGTTTTGTAAATATCTCTTCAACATTATCATAATCCATCGAGATAAGGATTTATTATATAATCATTCAATAATATCCCTAGAAATTCATAAATAACATCAAATGATGTTATAATAGATAAAAAATTCTTTTTTAAGGCCACTAGAATATTTCTTAATAAAAATTCCCTTTTCATTTTGAAATCACATTTTTAAAATCTAAAAATTTCTATAATATTAGAATAATTATTTACATTGAAAATAAGAATAGAATCTTATAAATTAATCTTTATATCATTGAGTGGTCATGATGACTAAAATTTGGTCCATCTCATAATCATTAAAAACAAAAATTACCTTCACAACTTCAGTAAGAAGTATCTCATTTTAAAAATGAAATGTAGATTAATTTTAAACCATTTTAATGAAATTAAAACATTGGTGAAATTGAATTTAAACTATAATTTGAGTACGGTAAAAAAATTCATTTGAAATATATTTGAGAACGAGGATTTGGAGGAGAATGATTCCTGATAAGCAATGACAAATAATGTTAGTTTTAGTTAAAACATTTTCGAACCCATTTTGAGTACTGAAGAGATGAAAATGGAAATAAAACTTCAAAATCCTTGAAATTACTAGAGTAAAAGAAACATTAAGTGATTTTCTAGGTATGTTTTATATAATTTAACTCAATTTAAATTCAATAATAAAAAATCTTGATTAATATGATATTAAAATTGAAATCCATTACATCAAGTTTAATCTTTCTTTGTACACATTCAAACCTCCTGCATAATAAATTCTGATTTATTATACATTTATTACAATAACTAATTCTTACATAATATAGTATTTACAAATATTTTAAAATTTTCAATTATCCATTTATTAATAAATATTCCTTAAAATAAACATTAGGGGTAAAAATGGTCCATTCTCCATGTTTGTTTAGGTTCGATGGTTCTCGTACTTGAAAAGTTTTCATGGTTTCATCATATATGGAATATTAATCATGATAAAAGTGTCATATTCTTTCATTATATACAATTTTATAAACATTCACATAAATCAGCGAGATAAATTAATTACATAACATCTTAGAGATGATATTCCATATGTATGCACAAGTGATGTTTTTATTTTTCAATGGATGAAACAAAATAAAGATAAATTTTAATCAATGTTTCCATAATATTAATTATATCATAAATATAATATATATTCATTAAATACATCCATATTTATATCCATATAAAGGGGAAATGAAGAAAAATATATCCCTTTATGGAGGTGGTAGTCCAGACATATGCATGCATGAAATTATCATTTCCCGACGGTTGGTAAAGGATTTGGAAAAACATTAGGACATCTATAAGGTATCATATTTTCAACTTTGAAATTTCAGAAGGAAGTAGGCTTCAACTACTGGATAGCTCAATTTTTGATCATATCATTATAATATAAATTTTAATGATGAATGATTCTAAATAATTTTTTATAAATGTTTTGAGGCTTAGAATATGTATTTGATTTTTCAAGATAATTTTGATGGTCCAAGGATAAAAATAAGAGTTTTTAGAAGGGATAAATAATGGTACATGATTGTCACATGGTTAGTGCTAATAGTGTGACCTAATCATGGAGGAAATTTTGTATATGATAATTGTTTGGGAAATGATTTTAGGGTTATTCAATTTATTAATGATTTTTCACATGGTTTATTGGACAATACACTTGAACTGTGAAAGACATAGAGGGCAAGATAATGCTGACCACATAGTTTTGAAAATTATGCGTCTCATCAAAAGTGAAAAATTGTCATTTTTCCATCTAAACCTAAAATGGATTATACCAATTTTCTCTCAAATTTATCCTATAATATACCCCCACACACTCCATCCTTTTCCTAAATTCCTCTATGGGAGTTGATAACCATTATATTTAGAATAAGATGTCGTTAGGTTCATTGGAAACCTTGAGGTAAACCTTTCAATTCATTCGAATCCATTGTGTTCTTTCTCTTCTTACTCTAACATTGGTTTCTATGATTATGTATTTTGGTCCGAATCCACCATATAATTATGGAATTGGAAACCGATGTTGGGATTTTGACTATTCCTAGGAAGAGGGTGACCTGAGGGACTGTCTGCACTTCATCGAGTTCTGTTTCATTATTGTATGTCACTACAGTGATTTTATAAATATTTAAATCCAGAATTAAATTAGTTTAATAAATATGTTGGTGTCATCGATTAGGTATTTTATTGGGAGTTGTTATGATAGAACCATGGGTATATTTTTCATATGTTTACTCAAATATACATTGATTGACTGGCGTCTGGTCGGTTATCACTTATTTCTACATTTTAGATTTTATTTTATATTTAATTGTTTAATGTTGTAGATTACGTTTTTAGACTATTCTTGAGCTTTATAGTGTTAGGTAGGGTCTTGGAAGCTGATACATCTAGAATTGGAAATCGACGAACTTGGACAGAGCTATCAAGAGTGTTTTGTAAATGGTTTGAAGATTCTTATAGGTAGGTGGTCTATCGTACCTACCCAAAAGTAGTTATGATTTTTTTGATAATATGTGTATTGTTAGACTTTCTTATTAGAGAAATTTACCCTTTTTAGACTCATTCTAAAAATATTTTTAAATTTAAAAAGTTAGTTACATTAATTAGATGTTCAATAGGGGTCACGAACAACCCCGACATATTGGATTCATACTTTGAAGTGAGATTATTACTTAAACTAAGGATCCCCTAAGGGATTTATCCACTTCTGATCAGACCAAGAGGATCCCATGTGGGATGTCCCAACTTTCTTACCCCTTATGAGGATCCCAAGAGTGATTAATTTACTTACATGTTTTCTTAGATAACCCTGAGAGGGATGCCTCTATTTTCAAGAAAACTTCAATGATCCTGAGTAGGATGAATTTGCATAGAATTGACATAGGGGACCTAGTGAGGGACCAAATTCTTGACTAAACATGATCTAGTACGATATTGGTTTTGGTAGAAATTGTAGTGAGTGTCACATAGAACCCGTGATGAACATATAATCCCATAGGGCTATGATAGTAGTGATGGATTAGGCATTCATCCACCCTCAATCTCTTATTTATGAATTAACTAAATTATTATTGATTCAGATATAAGTTCCATAGGTTATTCATAGTTTGGGGATGATGAGACCGATGACATGTGATATAATTATTGGGATTCCTAAGAATACTTTATAGGATATGGATTCTGATCCATTTGATCAAATTTTATTTTTAGGATTCCCAAAAAAATATCCTAGGATCTAGATTATAGGCCCTATTAATCAAATGGTACAACTACTATCACTAAAATTCCCATTGTCACTAAGATTCCTCCTTGTATAAGAATTATAGAGGTAGTTTACTAAGAGAGTCTCAAAACCCATCTTATATTAATAATTCTCTAAGTATGGATATCTTAATAGCACCCTAAGGATTCTAAAGGTTGTCGGGTGGGAGATTTTCTCCAAGAAACGAGATGATGATGAGGCCCCAAAGGATTGAATTGATATCCTTGTTTGATTTCTAGTATGCTCCATAGGATAGGGTGGGTGTACCATAATAGTTACTCACCAGAATTGTCTAGGTGTGGGATGTTGAGATGTTTATTGAATGGATTTTATGTTTTTTCTTGGATATGGAGGGTATTTTTTCATATCTTCTAAGGGTCATCACCCTTAGTGATCATTAAAGTTTTAATTTCATGAATAATAATGTTTTAGGACCTATGACTCATTCATTAGACTAGATTGCACATGGATAGAGTTGTATGAAATATATATCTACTCAATATTTACAGGATTTCCAGTGGACACATGATACACCTTCATATTATTTATTGGAGGTGAGTATGGGTGATCCAAGGGTTAAGATTTTTATTCCCCTATAGTGACATAACATGCTCAAATTATTTTCTAGAACTCAAAAAATAGGTATTTTCGATAAGGATCATGGAAATATGGATCAACTTAATTATACATGGATTGAGTGATTTGACCTCCAAATCAATTACTTATTCAAAAGATGTCTAGACGATTCAGATTACAAACCCAATGATCAATAGTGGTTCGATTCATGTTACTTATCACCTTGTACATATATTTATGTTTATATATTTATGAGAATATATATAATAATATAAATATATATAAATGATGAAACTTTATTCTATTTGTTTATTGTATAGGTTGATCACATTCCATGAGAACACCTTGTTAGATGATTATTGTTTAGTTATTATCAGATTTTAGTTATTATTATTATTGTTATTATTTTTATACTATTGAGTTTCTCACATATACATACACTGTATCTTACTTTCTATGTACAAGACCATGTTGGTGGAGCCCTACTAATTTTCCTACTCACACCCTGCTTGGGCCTCCATTGCACTAGGGTACCCAAATAGATGTTCACTTTGTCGTAGTAATGGGATGAACTGAGGTCCATGATTGATTGAGTAATATGAATCAGATTTTTATATGGAGAACATGTATGGGGTATGTCTCTATATATGTAGTAGAACCTTATAATTTTTTTCTGTTTCTTTCGTTTACACCAATATATGTTATCAGCCCAATGGATGATTAGTGTTATTTACATGACATGGACATTTGGACCTTTACTATATTCCATTAATTGTTATGAAATCCTCATGCTCTAGTTTCTTTATTGCTTCCTCGCAATGATTATTTATTTTTATAGATGATATATATTTATTTCCACTATGTTTTAATATGATTTGTGGTAATGTTATCCCAATAAACAGCCCTTAGGTCCTCACTTCTAGTTGACATCCTATTGCATTTGGATAGGTGTGCTTGAGGGCATGTGAAGAACCAGATAGGGGATCCATATTAGTGGCATACGGGGTGGGACATTACAAAGTGTAATCTTAGCCTTTAATTTCTTGTTGGTTTATTATTTGATATATGGTAGACTATAGTATTATAAATGTTTTAGAATCAATTATGGATATTCGACTAGTGCATTGAGAACACTTATTCCAATAATAATTCGGTATTAACAAGGATATGGGATTATTGTTCTCAATTTGTGATGTTACACTAGTATACGGGTTTCACTTTGAGAAACACACATGTGATGTAGATTTTATGATTTATTGTGTATTCAAGATCTTGGATCCTTGTAGAGTGGCCAATGAATGATTTTAAATCTTGGATGGGAAAGGAAAGAGGCATCTCATGCATCATATTTTCCATGCAGGATCCATATGTTATAGGCCTACTAGTGTGTTATTTTACTGATGACAGAGGAAAATTTATTAATGTGTCTACAAAAACATAATTGGTGTTTTCCTATAAAAGTTTTTGGTGTAACTATACTCAATTTGGATATTTCCTTTGGATAATTGGTTCAATTTAAATATGACGAGACATTAGATTGTAAGGACGACGACTCATTCCTCATGAACAAGAGGTGAAGTGACCCTAGTAAGTCGATATGTCACATGATACTGATGTATTTGACAACATTTTTGGGATTTTTTTCTTAGGTTTGGTTATTTAAACTATTAATAACAACCTATATAGTGTTTTACTTTTAAAATTAAATTAAATTATACTTAAATGAACCAAATGAGTGCAGTATGAAAAAATCATTAAGACAATGGTATGTGTATAATGTTGACCCTTGTAGGTCAATAATGGTAGAAAATACCTTTCTAGATGACCCTATTAGGGTGAATATTTGTAGGTTCAATTGACTAATGGTTCATAATGAACTACATAGAGTTTTCAAATCAAGATTTATAAAATAATTTACTTAATAAACATTCATTTTTGGCTATCCGATCAAATTGTTGAGTATGATGTTGATTTCTATTAGGATTTTTATAGTGAACTGGATCCTTAAGGGGTATTACCATATACTGATTCTTGATGAGTGTCAGTTCAATATCTTTTATTTTTTTATATCATGAAACTCTAGGGAATAATCATTTTGAGGATTCTTAGATAGAATTAGGTCCATTGTAGGAATATTCGTGGCTTGTTTTGACCATCCTAGGTAAATGTTATATTTATCTCCCTTAGAGAAGGTTGATAGGTGTGTTAGATTCCTTGACTTGAGGCAAGTGTGTAGATGATTCCATGTGTTATGTGACCTTTATGAGAGGTTTTAATTTTTGGATAGGTGGCTAGAACAAGTTACCCTGTTATGAGGCTTGATCCATTGGGATAGGTATAAGAACAATTGGCCCTTAGTTATGACTTAGACCCTTGTAGGCTGACATTTTATTTTATTGAGGGAAACCTATGAGTTGGGTTGAACCAAGTTCATATGGATTATTTTCATAGGTAGGATCTTGGTATGACCATGTTGAGACTGATTAATGGTAGGTGCTTAGGTTATTCAATATAGGCATGATGATCCCTTATGTTTATAAGTAACTACCTAGGGTGATAATTTATCAAGAATGAGTTTAATGGGAAAGACTGCCTGAGTGCCTGACCCTACTGATAGGAGATTCTATGGTCACTAATATAGTCAGATCATAGGTAGATGATCAGGACTCCAATGATACCAGGAGATCAGTGGTCATTTAATAAATCATGGCATGGTTTAGGTTTCTAATTATAGAGATGAGTTCCAAGAGAGCTTATAGTTTAATGAAAATGACATACTAAGTACCCCGATCATCTTGGAATTATTGATAAGGACTCTCATAATCGTGATTTGATTTACGATGATTGGGAAATATAGAATTTTACACCCACTTTGTAAGAAATTTTGTTACAGGTTGGATGCATTTCGTACAACTTAAATGGAAAATTAGTGAGTAGCCATGTGTGCACTGAGGACCAATGGTTGAAACAGATGTTGTGGTCATGGTTTCTTTGATATTGTGACTTAATTAAGGAATTCCTCCCATTGTTGAAGAGGAATCAAGAATAAAGCTGGTGTTAGGAGGTAGTTGACCTGTGGTTGGGTTTGGACACACTTTTTTAAAGAGAAGTGTTGTTTGGATATTTCTAAATAAAGTATACAATATTTTTATGTGAGATTGACTCAAGATACAGATACACACTTATTAATGGAATCTTACCATACTACCCACTTAGTGGTGATCATGACCAATATATTTACATTATATTGAGTACATTGATAGAGTGTAATCTAAACATAATGATATATATATATATATATATATTTCATAATTTGGAAATAAACTTTTTTTGGTTGCACTCGAGGGGCATTATAAATGGATCAATATGGTGGCAGTGCATCATTTTCCATTACAGGGAAGTGATCCTCAATCTGAGTTTTAACTAATTATTTCCATGGAAACCATTATTGTGGTATGGTAATGGGTGGTGTTTAGAGTTGAAACTTGAGAGTGAGTGAGTTTCTATCAGCATATACAGTTATGTTTGGAAATGAAAAATTATTTATTTATATTTATTTTGAACTCATTTCAATGTTACGAAAAAAGGACAATCCTGAGGTGGGTAGTGCCATGTTGGATACAATTTTTTGAGAATCACATGACAAGGGTAGTGGGATGATGAGAGTAGTTATTGGATTTTTTTGGATTTTTCAAGCCATTTTATTAATGGAACTATCTATTTTGGATTCCTCAACAAATGCCAAAAATAGGTTCAGATGTAGACTTGGGTTGTTTCTAAGTGTGAGTGTTGATCTTGAGATAGCTTATGACAATCCATTCATATTGGAATAAAAATGTATCAGTGTTTATGTGGTGGAAATATAATGGATATGTGAAGGGCGTGGATTTTACAATAGATGTCACAAGAAGTAGGTTGTGGGATTCAGTGAGTGTGTTAAAAAAATATCATTATGCCTTGGGATAAAGGCATCAGATTGGTTTTAAGTGACATGTATACTACTAACGCCAATATTTTTTCCAAAATATTTGACCAGAGGCAGTTTAATATGAATTATTTCATATAATTGGACGTGGTTAGTAAGGAACCTTGTTGGTCACACCATTTAGATAAGACAGGTGTGTTTTAAGGGTCAGTTAGAGCTTTTCCAGGAAATGCCGGTATGACCAGGTTGAGCTTTATTGATTAGAGTTTGTCCATTTAAATTAGATCAATGAGAAAGGGTAGTTCTCCCATGGAAAATTGGGTGTAGATATATGAAAAATGTGTTAGGATTATTGTTATAATTCTAGTGGAGAGTTTTAATAGGAAATTACAATGGTGGAGGTATTATGGTTTGAAATTGGACATTGAAAGAAAGAACCCGTGGTGGGGATTTCAATAAGTTGGTTGAGGAATGGAATGATGAAGTGGTTATGGTTTGGATATATCTATCTCAAGTAAGTGTCATACTAATGTTTTAATAATGGTTTCAATTGTTGGATTGTGTTTTTTGTGAGATATGCACTATATTCTTAAAGTGGCACTGGAGGCACATTAAGATTTTGAAAATAAAAATTGAACATTTGAATAGAGTTTAAGACCTAAGTAGGATGGTTTATTAATTTTGACTCCCACCTTGACTACTCAGAGATGAGAATAAATAATATGGGGACATTTTAAGGTCCCATGTTTTTTTTATTTGGGAATTTAAGAATACATTTGAATTTTTGACTCTTGGGTGGGTAAATTATGATTAGAGCATTGGAATTTGAATTAAAATTTAGTAATTATTATAAATATTGTTTTCAGATAAGTTTTGCGTCTTGTAAGATATATTAAGGGCTTCAAGATCATCTTTTTTGTTCAAGTATTTAAAACGAAGATTTTTGGATGGTCCATCCGATGATGCATGGTTAATGCTAACCATGCTATGAAACTATGTGGGCCATTTTTTATATAGTTAGGGTTTAGGAAACCATGTGGTGGGATGAGGGAAACCATTTGAGTGGAATAAAATTTATTTTAGACATGTCACGTGGTTTATGCATTGCCTTTTGAACCATGTCCTACAACCGTATGAGATGGAATGGCTAATAAAATGTCAACCACACAGTTAGATATTAGTTTGGAAAATTGTGTGGCCAACTCATGCATCACATTAAAAGAGGAAAATTACCATTTCCTCTCTAAACCTTAAGGTGGTTTAAATCATTTTCTCTATTATTCTACCTAGGAGATACCATTAATGGGATTTCTTATTACTCTCTTACTCCATGATAGTTATTCACCGTTCTTGGTTGGAATCAAATTCCATTATGTGCACTAGAAACCGTGAGGAAAGACTTTGAATCTGTTATCCTTCATTCTGACATTTCTATTCTTCCACTAACATCAGTTTCAATGTTTAGTGCATTTTTTATAATTCTACTAGAGCATGGTGGAAATATATACCATTGTTGGGGATTAAACTATATTTAAGAAGATTGTGATCTGAGAGGCCTTCTATACTTCCCCACATGCTGTTTCATTAAGGCATGTCGATGAGGTGATTTTCTAAATCTTCAATGAATAAATGAAATGAAATTAATAAATTTTTTCATGTCTTCGGTTAGATAGTTTCTTGGGAGTGTTGTCAGGGGAAACCTGAGTACAATTTGTTCGTGGTTACTTGAATTTACATCGGTCAATGGCTATCTAGTGTGTTATCACATATCACTTCTATGTGAATTATATTTAATATTTAGTTGTTTATTGTTTTAAATGTTTTTTGGACTATTATTGAGTTTTATAGTGTCAGTTAGGTGATTGGAAGTTGACACGTCTTGACTCACACTTTGAAAATCTTGGAATGAGCTTCTCAGAGTAGTTTGTAAATGGTTTAAATATTCCTCAAGTTAGGCCATCTATTGTACCTTACCTAAAGTATTTATTCATGTTTATTGTATTTTTTGTAATTTTGGGATTTTGTATGTGGACTATTACCCCTTTTCACACTTATTATAACAATATTTTTACACTAAATATATTTGGAAGATTAAGAGGATGAATTCCAGGGTCACTAACAACCCCAGGACACTGGCCTCATAATTTTACATTAGACTATTATTGAGTTTGAGGACCACTTGATAGACGATTTCACTTAGGATCTGACATAGAGGATCCCATGTAGGATTATTCTACTTGCTTACCCCTTAAGGGAATCCCAATAGGAATGCCTTTAAATATGTGTTGACTTAGATAGCCCTGAGAGGGATACCAATATTTTCATGAAAACCTTAATGATCCGCAGAAAGATTCCTTTACTAAGAACTAAATTAGGGGACCCGGGTGGTTCCACGGTGTTTGAAAAAACATGAGCTAGTACGACATGATTTTTGGAGGATATGGTAGTGGGTGTCACCTATAACTCATATCAAACATGTAAGGTCATGGGGTTGTGGCATGTCAAGCATTCAATAACCCTCAGTCTATTATTTATTCATTCATTCAGCTATTATGGATAAAAATATGATTATTATAGGTTATTCCTAGTTCTTGGATGATAAACCTAATGAGATGTGATATTATCATTATGAATCCCATGAATAATTCCTACGATATATATTTTAAGACTTTTGATCATATATTATTATTGGGATGCCTGGACACACTTCTCAGGATCTGTTTTATAATCCCTATTGATTGAATGGTACTGAAACTGTTATTAGAATTATTTCTTCCATTGGGATTACTTTTTGTATGGGAATTTCATTGGTAGTTCACTAAGAGTGTCTCATAACCACTTTTATACTGGGTCACTCCGAGGATGTCTTGGTCGTTATCACCCATGGGATGCCATATGTTACTGGGTGAGTGAATTTCCTTAAGCCAAGAGTTACTGATGAGATCCCTAAGGATTGACATGATATCTTTGTATGATTCCTAGAATTCTCACTAGGGTCATATGGATGAACCATTATAGTGACTCACTATACATGTCTGGGAGTGGTCTGTTGATCCATTTATTGAATGGATTTCAAATTTTATCTTGGATCTAAAGAGATTTCCTTTAGATCGCCAAAGGTTATCCACCCCATGGATTTTTCGAGTTTCAATGTCATGACTACATGCAGACTGGGACCATGGACTCAAACATTGGATTGGATTACATATGGATAGAGTGTTATGAAATATTACTCTAAAACATAATTATAAGATTTATAAATGAAACTGAGAACTTTTTTATTTTATTTGTTGGAGGTGAGTGCAGGTGATCCTAGGGTTAGGGGTTGTATCCCCAAGTGGTGACATAGATTTCTAATTTTTTTTGGAATTAGCTGAATATTGTGTTGTTTATTGGGATGAAAGACCCACGGATCGACTTAATTATATAGGTCTTGAGAGATATGACATACAACCCAATTATTTTTTCATATGTTGTCCAGTTGATTAGGGTTATAAACCCAAGGATCAGTTTTGTTTTGATTCATGTTACTTATTTCCATGATCATAGAAATATATTTTTGTATATATACATATCAGAATATATATATGAAATTCCAAATATTTATACATGATGAAACATTCTTCCAGTTGTGTCTCAACTAGGTTGATCACATTCCATGATCATGCCTTATTTTTTTAGTTATTCTCAACTTATATTTATTGTGATTTTTATTATTATCCTATTGATTATACCACATATATATACACTACATACTACTAGACATTTATGGGATTACATTGGTGGTAGATTTCCAAAATCATTACTCACACCCTACTCAGGAAACCATTGCACTGGGTACCAAATTAGATTTCCCATTGGTTGCATACGTAAGATGGGTTGAGGTCCCGGGATGATCCAGCATGATGGATCAGATTTGTATATAGAGATCAGGTCGTGGGTATGTCTTGGTGTATGTATTAAATACTTATTGGTTTTCTATTTCATTGATTTACTCCTGTATATGTGATCATTTGAGTAAGTGATTTATTTAGTATTTAGGACAAGGCATTTCGGCCATTTACCGTTTTCCATTTATTATTATAGTATCCTAATACTTCTGTTTATTTATTGATTCCATGCTATGATTATTTAATTATTTAGATGATATATCGTTATTTCTACTATTTATTACTCTGATATGAGGGAATATCTATCGACAAACACACTTTAGGACCTCACCACTAGTTGGTAGCCTCTGGCATTTGGAGACACACACTTGAGCCCTTGTGGAGAATCGGTTTGGGGTACTAGATTAGTGATTATAGGCCAGCTAATAACAATATCAACATAATAAAATCTTAATATATATTAGATACTATTTTTATTATATTTTAATTTTTAAGAAAAAATTAAATGAGGTAAAATAAGAAATAAAAAATATAGAGATCAGTTAGAACTATTATCTCTACTTTAAGAGACCTCCATTGGATTTCTTCTTAGGGATCCTAGTGATGGTCTTTTTATGAGACTAAAAAATCAAATTATTATGTAGGTATTTTGAGAAGATATTTTATTTTTCAGGTTTAGTTGAGATAAGTGTCTCAATGTGGTGTGAATATTAGAGGATAGGTTGATTACTTTCATATTAAAGGAAATGATACACTTATAATTATCTAAAATATTTAAATATAATAAATTCGTTTCCATGTCAAAGTGGGAACGTGTGAAAAAAATTGCGAAGATAAAATAATGCAAGGTTAAAATCCATTCAACCAATAAAATTTGGATATATTTATTTTTCATTTTAAACCTTATTTTTTGTTTAACACCTTTACTAACCAATTTTAACATTAACCATAGTAACAACATTTTCAGTACTAAAGGATTGTAAATTTTCTTCTAATGTAACAATTATATCAAAAATGTTTAAGGATTGAAATTTTTTACCATATCACATCCTTTTAGTCCTCATAAAATATTTTTTTATGATTTTTATATCATTTAAAAATATATTATTTAGCATAAAATATCATTAAAGTCATATTAAAATCTATTGAAATATTTTAACTTTAAAGACATAAAAAAGAAATTAAATTGGAATATAAAATATCTAACCCTAAATAATACATTTTTTAACCATAAAATTCATGTGACACCATAATTCATTACGAAAATTATAGTTTTTCAATTTTAAAATAATTTAATTTTATTTTTCTACACTTTGCACAAACATCGTGTTAATGTTATATAAGCTTTTAAGATAATTATACCATCACTAAAAAATAAAATATAAATTAGCATAATAAATAAATTATTTTGTTTAAACTAAACTTTTAGATTAATTCATAACATCTTATTATACATATATGATCATATAAGAGAAGTTAAAAGCAAGAGAGTGACATTTTGGATTTTTTCCTTTACTTAAAATAATATAAAGAACTTTATCAGAGAACAATGGAAGGAAAATTCCATATTTTTGAATATATTAAGGTTTTTGTAAAATTAAATATAAAAAATGAAATATAGGCAAGTGTATATATGGTTTTAATGTGTTATTATATTGTTTTAAACTTCTTTATCCCACTTGACCCTTAATTGATGTGGCGATAAATTTTACCACAATTAGTGTTCATAATGTCTAAAAATAAAAGGGGCATACTTAATGAATTTTATCTTCATGATTAAAAGTATAGAATACATTATTCATTACTAAATTTCTATAAGTGGTTGAAATTAATTTTAAAATAAGTGTGAAAAATGTAAATTAAACCATTATAGAAAAACATATTTTTAAGCATAAAAGTGGGGTAATTAATATAACATGCATATAAAGAAACATTAAATGGATTTTAATCTTTTTATTGAATATATAATATATAAGTATCATAAAAATAATTAATCAATAGTGATTATTTAAATTTGTTAATAAAAATATATATTTTTTCAGAAAAATACCTCTTTTTTTACTTTCAAATGATTTTATAAGTTGATAATAAATAAATTCATTATATACATATTTGAATAGAAATTTTTACATAATTTACTTAGTCTTCTTAATTACCTAAAATCCAATGTCTTGGAGATAACTTTCATATTAAATAATAATAATTTAAAAGTATATCATGATTTATTTAAACTTGGTATTTCCTTTAAATCAAGATATCAACAAAATTATATTTATTTAAATAATAATACTACATATAATACTTGGGTGTTGTAGTAGTACTTATAATGAATAATGGATATGATTTCATAAAATTTGGTCAATCCATATTCCTTTACAAAAAAAATTAGTTTTACACTTTTGTAAAAAGTATAAAAACACTTATAGAGAACATTGAAAATAATAATTTTTAAAATTTTTTAAAGAAAAATATAGTTAAAAAGTGGCTTTGGAATCATTTAAATCATAAATAATAACATTATTAGTACAGTTAAAATAAAATTTATAATGAGGGATTTTTCTAAAACATTTAAAACAACATTTTAATGGAATATACTTACCTTATGTTTTTTCTAGATTCATAAGTTCTCAAACTCTAGAATAATAAATTATATATTTTTTACTTTATTAATAACCTTTTTAATATTCATTAAATTTTAATTGTTAATTTTATTTTATTTATTACCATGTTTTATTTGATTACTAAATCAGTTAATTTCACATCAAACATTTTGAGTTTGTTCGATATTAACTTTTTAAAACAACTTTTATAGGTTGAACATTGTCATTGGTTCATGTTTTATATCATTATCCTTATAATAATTATTATATTTATAAATTAAATAAACTTTTAAAACCAACCATGTATGGCGTTTTAGAAAAATAATTCATTTCATCTCTTGGAGAAGGTAGTCCGTATGTACACATGAACAACATTTTCATTTTTCAAAGAGATGAGAAAGAAATAAAATAGATAAAGGTTTACATTTATATAATCATAATAATATTATAAATATCATATTTATTCATTAAATATATCTTTATAACCAGCCTTGTAATGAGTAAGTGATAAACAAATAACTTTTTTCTTTGGATGTGGTTGTCCAGATGTGCGCGCACCCACAGACACACACATAACATTATCAATTTTCAATCAATTGAAGGGTAAAGCTAGATATTATATTGTCTTTATAGAACTATAACCATATCATAAATATCATATATACTTATTAAATCCATCATAGTAACCTTCAATGTGACTTGATTATGAAAAATGAAAAAGATCTCTTTGTTGAGGTGGTAGTCCACACATATGCATGAGAAATATTTTCATTCCCTTTAGGTAAGAAAAAAAGATTAAAAAGGGTTTTAACATAAGTATAATAACATTTAAATATATTTGAGAAATATATGTAGTTATATCAACATGGTGATGATAGGTTCTAAGTAATTTAAAAAAATAACTTAATTTATATTTATATATTTTTTTTGGAAAAAACTCCCTCGGCTTACACATTAATCATTATAGGTTGTTATTTTTGAGATACTACAACCTATAAAATGTGGGGAGGATATTTTTGAAGGTATATGATAGTTATTTTCTTATCTATAGTGTATAATGTTTTTTAGATAAGTAAGGAGTGGTAGTTCCCTTTTATATGTGAGGGGATGATCAGTCTTGTAACAATTCTTAATATTTAAATATTAAAAAAAATTTAATCCTTAAAAAGTAGAACTAAAAAAATAATATTTCAAATATAAGGTGATAAGTGTCAAAAAATTCTTATACTATAATATTTAATATGATATTTTGGTATTTTATCAAAAAGTTTTCACCATAAATAACCCATTTTACTCTTTACTCCCATGAAAACAATTTACAGTGGTTAATATTCACTTTAAAAAAAATACGATTGACCTTATTACTAAATTTTATACCCTTTATTCCAAATATGAAGTCCATTTTTATGTTTAAATCTATATAAGTGGAAAAAATTAATTTTTTTAAATAATGAAAAATGAAGCGAAAAAAAGTTTTTTTAAAAATGTGTTTTATGTCTAAAACTAATTTTATACCAAAATCAAGATGATGATGGATTATATAGAAATAATTAGATTATTTTTAGTAAAATGGGAATAATTTTACTTTAAATCTAATAAAAGAATGTAACAACCCAAACTGTGATAAATAAAATTCGCCTTCTGATTTAATTAAATTTCTGATTATGTAATATATTTATAGAAAAAACATAAACTTCTATGGTTTTATTATATCCAATGAAATTTAAAATACCGTTAAGTATAATTATCATTGATTTCATAGCCATTTAACAATGATCATATATTTAGTAAAAATATAGGGTTTAATAAAATCTAATTTATATAGACAAAGGAAGTGATGGACTAAATCAGTTGGATCATACCCTGTGAAGCCCATTTATCTGAGTTTTCAAGGGATATATAATCTATATGATTTTACTTCGACCAATCCCAGGCTGAGATCTAAAAACTTAATCACGAGAAAACCCATTTATGGAATATTTTCAAGCTCATCGATATCATGGCCGAAACTATGTATGCCGAGCCACCCCATGAAAGTCTCACTATCTCACAGCTTACCCTTAGGGTGTTTTCTAGTATATAAAATGTATATGTATCAAGGTATTAAAAATATGAGTATTTACATAATTTTTAATAGAATAGTTGTTATAATTACTTCTTATTATTGTTACCTTGTAAATGATTTTGTTTCTGATTCAATAAAACACAAAGTGTATTTTTTTGGTAATATTAAAATTCAATTAAGGTATTATTTTGAAGAATTAATGGATTATTGAAACAAATAATATTTTAATAAAATATTTTAATTAAATTAAGTTTATTAAATATCAATAATCGTATAAATTTTATAAATTTTATTGTTTTTATAAGGGATCGAAAACAGTTATTGTCAAAAAAACCCATCATATCTCAATAAATGTTGATTTTACTTTCAGAGTAAAAATTAAAATATTTAAAAAATTATTTAGATAAATTTAATATATTTTTTTAATATTTATGTCAAAATTATCCAATGGTAAATTTCTCATAATTTATCGAGATAGTTGAATTTTCAAGTAAAAATTAAATACCGTTTAAATATATGGTGTGTATTATGAAATAATAACATCCCCAAAGAGATGTAATAAATATAAAAAACTTGAATCCAATAAAAAATATATGTTTTAACATTAATTTAATTTTATTTAAAGTTAATTTGATTTATTTTATAAATCCATTATGATTCCTACAAAACATATAATATATTTTATTGTTTTAAAACCATTTCTCTAAGTGTATTACTCACTTTAACATAAGAAAGTGTACTTTTTATTACGTTAATAATTTTTAATTATAAAATAATTAAAACCACTCCTATTTGGAAGAAAACATGTTAAAAAACCTTATCATGTATTTTGGTTTTGGTTATTCTATTATAAAAATTCCAAAACCTATGTTTGAGAAATGATAAAGAATCCCCCACTCATTCCCTAAAGAAACTAGCAAATCTCCCATTATCCTTCACTGAAAATACATGGGGGAAATTATTAATCATCCATTAACTCTCTAGTGCCATCCCAAGACATAAATATCTCTCAAAAATCTCTTCCCATACATTTTGAGTCACATACTTAATTAAGTGATCCTCACATTCTCTTCATTATTCAAGATTCCTTGTTATCTTATGCCATATATTTCCAATTAATAATTTTGGTATATACATTTACATGTACCTATTACTTAAAGTTTTATTTCCAAATGATTATATACCAATTTTTCTCTTATCAACCCATTTTATGAATCTTTCAGTGGTGTTGTTTTGTTGTAGAAATTTCACCAAAATTTTCCATGCCAAAAAAATTGTGTAATGAATACCATACACATTTCCTATCAAGGGTGTTCAGATTTATACACTTAAAATTCTTTGAATTGGTACATACGTGTATGTATTCCACAATATTTTAATAATATGTGATGATGAATGAATCCATGTTGTTTGATCTATGTGGCACACTCAAGTATGAGAATGAAATGAATGTGATGGGTACATTTGATATTCTATAGTTCTCCAATTATTTGGAAAATGTTCACTCTCATGAGATTACTTGTTTTTATATGGAGTTAACCTAATTACCTTATGGAAATTTTTTCATCAGGATTTCTTTATAGTTATCCTTGACCTATGTTTATGAGGCTATGTTTTAAGTTGTTTCCATATTTCCCATGTCATGATTATCATGCTATATCATGCCTTATTATTCATGTTTCTCTTATTCCCCATTGATATGCCTATTATATAACATGTATTACTTTATTTAATGGTTATTCCATTACTGGTATTTATATCTTACCTCTTTCTTAAATATGTCCCTAGGTTATCCAATTCAGTTTTAAAAGCCATGGAATTTTTAAAAGCATGTTAAGTAAGTTTTCATTAGTGTTGTTGTATCCCATGATAAATATGTTTCTATATGAACCTATTTCCCAAATACAATAGTCTTATCAATATTATAGGTTTTTTTAAGTCTAATATTACATAATAAATCATTAATTAAAGTTTAATAAAGATTTGGGTTGTTATAGTTGTTATCAAAGGGAAAATTTAGTTAATTTTGGCATTATGATTAGAAAACACTATAAAAATCCTTAAGGATAAGACTAAGTATAAGAAAACATACCTAAATTTGGGAAAGTATATAGTAAGTGTCTTATCAAGAATGTAAATCCCTTACTAGAAACTAAAAGTGTATGTGACTTTGGCACAGATGTGCATAGGTGTAAAACCTAAAAATACCACGTTGAGCTGGACTTGAACGGGAACTTGTGCCTAAATATGGGCCTTACTACACACCTTATTTGACACTCTCAATGGATATTATTTGGTAAATAAATAATTTCATTACAAACCATTATTAAGGGAAAAATAACAATATGAATACATGTTGGGAAATAGATCATGTATGACATTGATTAAATCCTATAAATTCATTAGTTTGAGAGATAAATTTAATTTATAAGTTGTATCCTTAATGTAATTGGATTAACTTTTTGTGTTTAATATTTTAAAAATAATCATCCACAATTTCACTTTATTCTAGTAAATGGACGGAAATAGGAAAAATCTGGTAAATAATGAAATTGATAGGCAATGTGATGACTTCCCCAATGATTGGACCATCTCGATGAGTGTGGGAATTGAAAAGTCTATGAAGATAATCTCTCAGCTAACACAAGTTTTGAATAGGAACCTGGATCAGTATAAGCTCCCAAATCCCCCTAAGAAACAAAAACATGTAATTGAGTTCTTTATGTGAAAAGGCCTCTGAATTTCAATAGAACATATAACCCCTTAATCGCAGAAAAATGGATCAAATCCCTTGAAAAGAAATTCTACATCCTTAAATATTCCAAACAAGAGAAGGTTTCAATGGATATTTATTTAATGGACGGAGAAAGTAAGAAGTGGTGGACATTGATCAAGAATATTATGCTTTAATAAGATATTTATGTGATCGGGTGGAAGAAGTTTTGGAAAATTTTAATCGATAAATATTTTTCTTTTCTCTCTCCAACATAAAATGGAACGATATTTCCTTGACCTCAAGAAAAAAGAATATGATTATTATAAGGAATATGAGGGATACTTTACAATAATTTCATGACATGCATATAAATTTTTCATTACCCCCAAATTAAAGGTTTTTTACTTCATCAGTGGGAAAATACTTAGTCTATGAAAATCCCTGGAGATGCGTGACTTTGATAGCTGTGAGGAAATTGTTTGATGTTCTCTAAAAGTTTAGATAATGATCATTGAATCTCAATGGTATAATGGGGATTAGAAGTGTAAAGTGGGGTTTAATTCTGGTGGTCTGATGGAGAAATATAATGGTGCCAATAAATTTCAATATCTCACTTGTAAAAGGTATAGAAAGAAGCACCATAGAAATTTCCTAAGGGGGATGAGAAAATTATTTAGGTACGGGAAGGAAGGGAACCAAACAAGAGATTTTCAATAAGAGAAACCTACCAATGTGATGGAGGAAAGGAATGCTTCGGTCAACCATGAGTGAAATTTTCATTACTTTAAATGCAAGGAAATAGGGCACTTTCTAATCCAATTCACTAATGCAAGGGTTTTCGAAGACCACCAACATCCTCTAATGTAGAAAGGGAGAGATCTTTATATCAAAATTGTTGAGGTATATCTCGAAAAAAAAGTGGTTATAGGTTTGGTAGTTAGTTAATAAAGAGTATAAAATTTAGATTTATATTTTGGTTATATGTATTCCTTTATATCAATAAAGTTTAGTAGACCCATTGAAACAACACCACAAATATTGGAAGTAGATATGTTTGTGAAAATGAAAAACCTTAAAATACATTCATCCCAAGTATATACCTCCTAACTTTTCAAAATTTGTGAGTTGAAATTCCTAGTGAATCTTTTCATAATATCTTTGGTGTAATTTGATGAAATTATGGATATGTATTTAATTTACTTATATAGATCGAACAAAAGTTTCTGTGAGAAAAATATTCCTCTCTGTAACATGAATCGACCCCCAATTCTGTATAAGTGCTAGGAGTAAGATGAATCTACTTAGAAACCAACATAATAAGCATAGATATTATTTCCCTATAAGAATATATATCTAGATAAATTAATTGAGTCAAAGGAATGAATCATCTTTGAAGACATGTCTATTATGAGGGAATATGCTAAAGTGTTTTTCAAGGAATTTTGTGATCTTCCTCCTCGCCAAGAGGTTTAATTTTATATCAAGCTTATACCTAAGACATTACCATTATACAAGACTCTATATACAATAGTTTTTTTAACTTGAGGAAATGAAAAAACAACTATAGGATAATCAAGATAAATGACTTATATGACGAAGTGCTTAACCATGTGTGCACCAGTCCCCTTCTTTAAGAATAAAGATGGGTTAATTCACCTTTGTATTGATAATAATGATCTCAACAAGATCATGAATAAGAAAAAGTATCCCTTGCCACAGATTTATGACTTTTTTGATCAACTATATGGATTACAATACTTATTCAAGGTGGATATGTGGTCGGTATATTACCAAGTTTTTGTAAAGGAGAATATCCCCAAGATAACTTTTCGTACAAGGTACGAGAACTATGAGTTTATAGTAATTCCATTTGGAATCACTAAAGCTCTACCAATATTCATGGACCTGATGAATAGAGTCATTATAAATTACCTCAATAAATTTTTTGTAGAATTTATAGTTGATATTCTAATATTATTCAAAACCAAGGAGGATCATGGGGAGAATCTAAGAAATGTGCTGAAGAACTTATGAAAGGAGAATCTTTTTTTTTCAAATAATGAAAATGTGGGTTCTAGTTGAAGGAAGTATGATTATTGTGGAATATCATCATAAGAAATGGGATATTGGTAGACCCTTTAGAAATATAAGAAATTGATTCATAGTCAAGGCCAACATCAGTGACAGATATCCGTAGTTTCCTTGGATTGGATGGATATTATCATTGATTTGTGTGAAATTTCATTCAATTATCAAACCCTCTAACCAAGAAAACATGGAAGGGAGTCAATTTTTTAGGGAACAATGAATGTGGATAGATCATAAAGGAGTTGAAAAAGAGGCTTATCACTACACATGTTCTCATGATTCCAACAAGTGGAGAAATTGTAGTGGTATTCAATGATGCTTCAAAGAAGGTATTGGTTCGTGTGACATTACAGAATGGAAAAGTAATAGCCTATGCATTAAGAAAGTTGAAAGTTCATGAAGAAAACTACCCAACACATGATTTGGAGTTGTATATAGTGATATATGTTTTTAAAATATGGAAGCATTATCTTTTCGGGGAGAATTATAAAATATATACAGATCACAAAATTTTTAAGTATATATTCACATAGAAAGAGAGGAATATGCACCAAAAAGATTGTTAGAGTTGATCATTTACTATGAATCCTCACTACACTACAATCCGGAAAAAGTGAATAATGTTGAATATTCTATAATAAAAAAGGACCCACCAATTCAATCATTGATGAAAATTGAGAAGGATATGATCTCCCTAGACTTAAAGAGGATAGACATGGGAATCATAAAGGAAGGAACATCATCAATCCTTTCACAAATAATATCTCAACTGTCTATTACATATAGGATAAAGAATTATCAAATAGATGATGTGAAAATTAAGAAGAAAGTAGAAACTATAAGAAAAGGTAAATCCTTAGAGTTCTATGTTAATGAATAATGATTGGTTATATTTGGGTTAAGACTATGTGTACCATAAAATTCTATGTTAAAGAAGGATATGTTGGATGATTCACAAAGATTATCCATCTCTATACACCTAGGAAGAACAATGATGTTTCTATATCTCTGAGAACACTATTAGTGGTACAATATGAAAAAGGAGATCATAGAATATACATCAACGTGTAATGTATGTCAAAAATTGAAAGAGGAATGGAAAAAAATCCAAGGGGATGATGCAACCACTACGCATACCTGAATGAAAATGGGGAAAAATAACCACTGACATTGTCACTAGTCTTTCGAAGACATCAAGAGGGAGAAATGCTATATGGTTTGTGTTGGATCATCTTACAAATACTTCACACTTAATTAATATTAAATATTACTTCTCACTTGATCATCTTATAATGATATAAATTAGAGAAGTGGTGTGGATATGTGGAAAAACACTATCAACTTTATCTGATTGTGACTCAAGATTTACCTCCATGTTATAGAATATTCTCTTACACACTCTGAATACTTAGTTGTACTTCATCATGGATTATCACCCTCAAATAGATGGCCAATCTGAGAAGACTATCTAGAAACTTGAGGAAATGTCAAGATCATGCTTAATTGACTTCAATGGTGGATGAGATCACTATATTCATCTGGTCAAGTTATTATACAATAAGTGTTTCCACTCGATCATCCATACGACTCCATATGATTTCCTTTAGAGGAAGAGGTGTAGAACACCTACATGTTGGGATGATGTTGGGGAAAAACAACTAGGTCCTGAAATTGTTAATTAAATGGTGGAAAATGTTATGACCATTCAACATCACATCAAGGTTTCTCCAAGTCGACATAAGATTTATACTAACAATCATTGAATAAACCTTGAGTTTGATGTTATAGACATGGTATTACACCGTATATCTCTATGGAATAAAGTGATGAGATTTTGTAATAATAGAAATCTTATTCCAAGATATATCTTTCCCTTTGAGGTCTTTGATCGCATCAGAGTAGTGACCTACCAACTTGCACTCCCACCTAACCAATCTCAAGTACATGATGTATTCCATGTTTCCCTAAAGATAAATTACAAAACATACTCTTCAAATGTACTCAATATAGAGGTGGTACCAATGGATAATGATCTTTCCTATGAAGATAAGAATATGAAAATCTTAGATCGTAGAGTGAAAGTTCTAAAAAATAACACAATTCACCTTATCAAAGCACTATTGAGAAGAAACAAGTTTGAATAAGTGATGTGAGAATTTGATATGGTGATGAAATAGAGATAACCTCATCTATTTTAGTATAGGAAATGAAAGTTTTGCGGGTGAAATTTCTCAATGGGTATATTGTGATGACCTGAACTCTTAAAAAAAAATACATAATGTAATTTAATGAAATGTATTATTATTAAATATGGTTTTATAAAACACTTGAAATTATTTGGGTTTATTATATCCTAACATATTTAAAATAGATTTAAGAGTAATTACGATCGATGATATAGTCATTGAACAGTGATCATATGATTTGTAGAAAAATATGGTTTTAACAAATCCAATTTACACATACAAAGGAAGTGACAAACTCAACCAGTAGGATCATACCCTATGAATCCCATTTATCAGAACATAAAAGGGATAAAAAATATTCGTGATTTTAACTCAACCAATTCCATGATTAAATCTAATAACTTAATCATGAGAAAAACCTTTTAAGGGAGAAGTTCATGCTCATCTAGATCACCACCCAAACCATATACTCCGAACCACCCGATGAAATTATCATCATAGTGCACCTTAACCATATGGATTTGGATGGTGTATTAAAGGGATATGTATCAAGACCCTATAAATATGAGTATTCACATTATTTTTAATAGAATAATGGTTACAATTACTTATTATTTTTGTTACCTTATAAATGATTTTGTTTTTGATTTAGTAAAAAAAGAAGTGTATTTTTCAGTAATATTAAAATTCAATCAAGGAATTATTTTGTTGAATTATTGTATTTTTTTAAATAAATAATATTTTAATAAATATTATTATTAATTTTTTTTATTAAATATAAATCATCATAAATTTTTTGTGAATTCAAATGTAATTTGTATAAGGGTTTGAAAACTGTTATTGTCAAAAAACCCAGCATTTCTCAATAAATGTTAATTTTATTTTAAAAGTGAAAATGAAAATATTCAAAAAATAATCTAGATAAAATGAATATTATATTTTTAATTATAACATCGAAATTATACAATGGTGATTTTTTTATTATTTTTTGAGAAAGTCAAATTTTCAAGTAAAATTTAAATGCCTTATAAATTTATGGTATGTATTATGAAATCATAATGACCCAAAATTTAAATAATAAACACTATAAAAGGTATAAAAAAAATATATATGATAAATTTAAAATAATTTTATTTAAGGTTTATATTATTTATTTTATATGGCCATTATGAATCCTCTAAAACGTATATTATATTTTAAGGTTTTAAAATCATTTCCTTAAGAGTATGACTCAATTCCACATAATCAAGGGAAGAATTTTATTTATTTAAGACTTTGGACTTATAAAATAATTAAAACCAGCCCCATTTGATAAAAAAAATGGGAAAAAACATTGAAAAGGGTTTTGGTTTTGGTTATTTTGTTATACAGATTCTAAAACCTATGTTCGACAAATAATAATGAATCCCCAACTTATTTCCCATAGAAACCCACCAAAGATCCAATTTATCTTTACTAAAAATCATTTTAACACGCTCTAAAGCTTCCCTTACCTTTATATATTCCTCCCAAGGTTCCCCCAAGCTCTTAGAAATCTCCTCTCAAGCGTTTGGAGTCACACACTCATGTTAGGAATCCTAACCTTCTCTTCATTATTCACATTTCTTTATTATCTCATGCCTTCTATTTCTAATTCATAATGTTGGGATATGAATTTCAATATTCATATTGTTATCCATTTTATTACCAAATGATGAAAGACCCATTTATCTCCCATAAACCCATTTTATGAATTTTAAAGTGGCGATGTTATGCTGTTGAACTTTTACTATGATTTTCAATGACAAAAAAATTGTGTTGTAAATATCATACCAATTTACTATCAAGGGTGTTAAAATTTATACACTTATAATTGTTTGACATGGGACATACATGTATGTTTTAAAAAATTCTTGATCTTGGAATCAAATATTATGATTAATGAATCCATCTTAAATATTATATGTGGACCACTTAATCATGAGAATGAAATTAATGTTATGGGCACTCCTAGAATTTTATTGTGATCCAATGGATTGGGTAATGTTTAGTCTCATGAGATGTCATGCTGAGAAATGGAGTGAACCTAACTCCTTAATGGGAATATTTATATCATTATGTATTGGATGTTTTCTTTGACCTATGGTTATTATTTTGTGTTTTAATTTGTTTCTACATTTACCTTGTTTTTATTATCATTATATATCACCCCTTATTATTCATGTTCATTTTATTCCACATTGATATTTAATTTGTCAAACATGTATTACCTTATTCCCTAATTACTACATTACTGGTATTTATAGCTCAACATTCTCTTATGTATGTCCATAGGTTATCCTGTGATATATTAAAATACATTAAATTTTAGAATCATGTTAAGAAAGATTTCAATATTGTTGTTGTATCCCCTATTCAAGATGTTATGCTATGTTCCAATTTACCAAAGAATATAGAATTATAGATATTACAAGTTGTATTAAGTGTAATATTATTTAATTAATCATTAATTATAGTTTAATAAAGATTAGGGTTGTTATAAAAAAATTAAGTCACTTTTTATATACTTGAAAAATGATTTTTTTTTTATAAAAATTGGTATTTTCACTATTCACCCAAAAATCAATATTTTCAAAAAAATACTATTAATTCACCTTAATATAATTTTGATATTTTTATATGAAAAATGAATTCCATTTTATATAATTCAATTTTTAAAATTTTGAAATTTAACTTTTAAATGAAACCAAATGATATAAAGAAGGCTCTCTAGTTAGAATAAAACCATTTCTTTTTTTTTTTCAATTTGAAAAATTATATAAAATTATATTTTAAAATATATAGAACATGAATTCATAAAATGATTAATTATAAATAATAAGATAAATTCATTACTAGTATTACCTAGGTTGTCACATTTTCTCCTTTAAAAAATTACATTCTTACAATTTTATTCATTACTTAAACAGGTGCGGGTATTCTTCCTTCATAGATTTTTAGAATTCTTATTTTGATTTCTTGATCATGTGATTAATCCATAATACCTTAACCTAATTAATCACATTATTCTAAAATAACTTATCTCTATGATATAAAATATGAACTAGATTTTCTTCAGATAAATTAATCTCTTCTGACTGTGCCACATTAGGGCTTGAAATTTGAGATACGTCCGGAACATATTTTCATAACCATGAAAATAGAAACACATTAAGTAATAGAGATAAAAAATCGTAAGTTTACTTGGTAAAAAATTGATCATATTTTTTTAGAATTTATTTTGGTACAATAAGCCACAAAATTAACTTTCCCCTTTTACCAAAATTCATCACACCTCCACATGGAGATTTTTTAGGAAATACCTGATCACCTACCATAAATAAAAGTTATTTACTCTAATTAACATCATAAATCTTATAACTTCTATGAGTTTCCTTTATGTGACGTTGAATCATATTTTCCTTCTCAACTAATTATTATACCAGTTCTAGTCAAAAAAAATTCTTCTAACTGAATTCATCCCAACATAAAAAATTTCGAAACCAATTTCCATATAATGCCTCAAAAGGTTCTATTTGTATAATATAATTGAACCTATTATTATTTTAAAATTTAAATACTGAATGATTCCTATCCCAACTTCCCTTGTAATATATTTAAAAAATTTGAATGATATTTTACAAATTATGAACCATTTACTCTGTCTATCCATCATATTGAGAATGAAAGGCTATACTAAAATTTAATTTAGTACCCAATAACTTTTGAAGTACTTTCCAAAAATTATAGGTAAAACTAGTTTCATGATCATATACTATAGATAAAGGCACTCTATATAATCAAACCATCCTCTTGAGGTAGATTCTAGAAATATAATCCAAATATATACTATAATGGATAGGTAGAAAATTCACAGATTTTGGAAATAGGTAAAAAATAATGTAAATCAAAAAATTAACTTGATATGTATTTTGTAATCTTACCAATAAATACATGGATATATTATTCCATTTTCAATTAGTAATCATAAAAGGATTAAGCATCCCCTTCATAATTTTTCTCTTAAATTTATCCTACTAAGCTATAAAACATTCAATGAAAAAATAAATGAAATATTTCTTTATTCCATCCCACAGATAATATTTTTATGGGTCACTATATATCTAAGTTATACCAGGATGAAAAAAAGAGATACGTGTTTTAATCAGAAATTACTTCTTCAACTTGTAATTACTTAGCACACATAACATATTTTCAAATATCGTAACACCATATTTGTTAATGTTAAATTTAGGAAACATACACTTCTTAACAAACATTACTCTTTCTTGAAAATGATGATCTTCCTTCTGAGAATTCTTCATTATATATAAAAAATATGATTTCACTAAGAAAAGAACCAACGGATAGGGAATCCCTATATGCATAATTTCTAAAATAACACTCATTAAATCAATAAAAAAATACTCATGTTCCAAATTAAACATAGCTAATAATTTATTATCTTTTGGAATCAAGAATCAAATAATTCTTATCTTTACCTGGATGATAGTGAATCATGAAATCATAATGTTTTATTAATTAAAACCATATTCTCTACCTCATGTTAAACATATTTTTAGTGAATATATACTTTAATAAATTATGGTCTATATATATTTCATATTCTACCTCAGATAAAATATGTCTCCCTATTTATAAAGGAAAACAACTATAGTTAGTTCAAGGTCATGCATTGGATAAGTTAGCTTATAGGTTTTTAATTAACATGATTCATACAAAATAACTCAATTATTCTATATCATAAAATGAAAAATTCACTCACAAAATAATCTGTAAAATTAAAAAATTCACCATCTCTTATTGTTAAGGGTGACAATAAAGCATAAACCAAAATTTCATTTAATTCATTGAAGCATTTATCACATTACTTCATTTAAAAGAATTTATCTCCTTTTTCAGTTAACTTGGTTTTTTGTTCTGTTTAGTTGGAAAAATTTTCAACAATCCTTGGGATTAATCTCATAATCCAAGAAAATGTCAAATATAATAGTAATTAATAATCGTGTTATACTATTCTACCACTTTAGTTTTAACAGGATCAATAGTTATGCTATCATTTGAAAGAATATTCCCAAGTAATTAAATCTGTTATAACTAAGTTCACATTTGAAAAATTTCCCACATAACATATTTTATTTTAAATTTTAAAGAGTAATAATTAGATTTATCCCAAGTTACACATAAAATTTTGAATACATAATAATTTATTTAATGAAAATCACTAATTTTTTTCTAAATACGCATGTTAAACTCTATTAATAGGATCCATAGATACAATAATTGCATTATTCAACGTGAAAATCCTAAGAACAACCTCATAATATCTATACCTTTTATGAAACTAAATTTCCAGAATGTCTTGCCCCTTTATTATCATCCAGTGAAATTGAAACGAGAGATCACTATTTGAAAAACATATAACACACAATATCTGAGCAAACAGGTAATTTATATGAGGAAATAGACATTTTTTATTAACAACGATGTTATTGAGTGATCTATAATCAATGAAAATTATAAAGGTACCATCCTTATTTTTTACAATAAAAATAGGATCACCCTAACATTATGTTATTTGATGAATGAAATATTTATCTATCACAACTATTAATACATTTATAATTCCAAAAAGCTCCACAGGAACCATTTGATAAGGGGGATTTGAAATTTTATTATCATTGGGAACTAAGTTAATAGTAAAATCAACCTATTGATATATAATAAAATTAGTAAAATAATTAGGAAATATAGAGAAGATTTATTTAATAATTTAACATTTCTAATTTGAATAGTTTAATTATTTTCAACAATTTCTGAAAGAGAACTTTTACTCCCATATTTAAATAGTTTCTCATATTCTTGATATACTATTAAAGGTGTGGATTAATTTTTATATAGAAACTAAAACTCATTCTGAAAAATAAATTCTTTATCTCAATAATCTATCTTAGGATGATAAAATCAATCCAATATATAGTTAGAATAACATCAAAATCTAGAATGGGTAAGAAAAATTTTTTTTTATATGAAAATCCATTCCAAATATAACAAGATCTATATTATTATAAATTCTCATTACCTTAATACTAACACTATTTTTTTACCAAATGTTAGAACATCATTTATTATGATGTTATTTCCATTATAATTTAGAATTTATCAAAAATAAATGAATACTTAGATTCTAAATAAAGAAAGACATTTATATACTCTAAATAAATAAATATTGTATAAGTCAACACTTCTTTTGAGGGTCCCACATCTACCATAGTTGTATAGAAATAAATTTACACACATTTATTCTTTAAATTTTGATGATTACTATATTGAGTAGCTAACATATAATATGTATTATAATAGTGACCCTACTCATTATAATTAGCACATATCACTCCTGGCTAAATAAATCTTTCCCCATTACAAATATTACATGAAATCATTTTCTTAAAATCATGAGAAAAATGGTTGATATTACCACATCAATAAAACATTCTTAAACCTGTAAAAAAAATTTAAAATAACTTTTAACACATTTGAAACATGTGGGGGGGGGGTTACTTATGGATTTTTTAGTTGAATACTTCTCCATTAATTTCTAGATAGACTAATTTTACTCTTGTTTTTATTAGGTACATAAGTGTCGGAAAACTCTATCTCAACTTTCCAAGCACATTGAAAAATTTTATAACAACATTTCAATTCAAGAGAGTCCAATTATCTCTATAAATCAGTTTTAAACTAGTGTAAATCATAAAATTTTACATTCACGGTCTAGAAATAAATTTGGTGAATACTGGAACAGTATAATATATTTTTCCTTATAAATGGAAACTGATTCATCTGATTTTTCTTCTGTTTTTTAAATTTTATTTTTTATTATATTAAAAATAACTTTTAGAAAATTCTTCTCAAGAAAAACATCTTTAAATATCATCAAATACATGATATAAATCTATTCATGATCCTCAGTATTCTTAATCAGTAACCTCCATCGAACAATAATAACTTCAAAACAACAAATATAAATAGTTACCTTATAATATTCCATACATCAAAAAACTTCAAATATATTCTACAAATCATTTACCCATCCTTCAACTTTCACCGGGTCTAAATATATAATGATAGTTGGTGGGTTTTATTTTATAAAATGATAAAATATAGACAAGTTATTCTATAAAGAATTAAATAATTGTATTTCATTGGTTCCTCAATTAATATTATATTATAATTGAGTTAACACTACTAGAAAATGTTATATTCCAATAATTATAGGTTTTTTATTTGAAATGTTATAATTCTATTGATGCCTTCATACTTCCACTGCCTGGTTTCCTTTGAAAAAAAACATTTTGAATAAACATAGATTTGATAAATCAACATTGAAATCTTAAAATTATATATCATGATGTAATAAAAATATACATGAATATCTTAAGAGTGTCTTTTGACAACCTCATATCCTTTAATGTGATCAAAACATTTCTCTCATACCGACTATAATAGTGTATTACATCAAGAACCAATAAATATGAGTCTAAAAGCAATTATTTCACATTTTTTACATTCCCATTATATTTTATGTTTATAATTTTATATAATTATGAAAGAAATGAAATAAAAATGTAGAAACATCTACATAGTGTACATTTTTTGAAAAATTGGTACTTAAGTTTACACCCTTTTTCATTAAAGAAACTTTTTATTATTTTTAGATGAGTTTAGAATTAAAATTTTAACCTTTATATAGTTCCTGATCATTTTTAGAAAATCTGAAAAACATTAAAAATCATGGTACAAGTACAAAAATCTCATTAAGTGAGAAAAAGATAAAATAATCCCATTATTCTATTGAAAAAATGAAAACCCATGAAAATGTTTAGCATTTTCTACAATAAAACTTTATATCATAAAGAAAACATTTCACATATGAAAACAAATTTCCATCCAATTAATTATTTTAAAACCCACTAGTATGTTAAGGTAAACTGTGAAGGAATCTTGAGGAACATGGGAACTCATGTAAATTTTCCTTGAAAAGAAATCATTTTAACATTAAAATTTTGTAAAATTTTCTTTCAAGATGGAACGAAAATATTTACACAAAATATCTAAGGAAGGATAAAATATTTATCTTATAGAATCATATTCATAAACTTTTTTTTCACTCATTTTTAATACAAGTTGTAATGAAAAATTACCAATGAATTCTATAGGATTAATTTACCAAATTAACTATATCATTTTTACCATTAAAGACCAAATAATTACCTATTGCATTGGAGGGATATATCAGCATGACCTATCATCATGAGATATATCACTCTCACCCATAATAATATATAAATATCAAGTACAATATCTAGAACAAATCATTTTTAATCTTTCCCATTTTTATCATAAACACTTGAAAAACTCATTTAAACTCATATAAAAATCACTTTAAATTTTCACCTAAAAATAAGTAAAAATATCATTTTCCTTTGAAAACAATTTAAAATGAAAAATTACTAGAATAGATATAATATGATATTATTTTAAAAACCATATAAAATTATAGATAATGTTTTATAATTAATAGTAGATATAACATCATGAAATGGCGTTTAAGATGTAAACATTAAAAATATATTATTTTTCCACTTTTGTTAATATTCATGAAAATTCATATAGAAAAAACTAATTGTTTTAATCCTTTATAATGAAATTAAAAAATTGTTATAAATATCCATTATTAACCTTTTAATGATAAATAATCACATTTTTAAGTAATTAAAATAGCACAGATATAATGAAAAAAGAGTGTCAAACATCTAAAATAATGTTTTAAATGATAATCCTTACCCTATGATGCATCTAGATTAGTATGTTATCTATCTATTAAATAGTGAATTCATATTAGTTTTTTACTCTATTAATAACCCTTTTCAAGTTCATTCCATTATCATTATTCCTATCATTTCATTTGTTAATTTTTTATATTGAATTATTAAATTTGTTATGTTTATGTAATAAGTTTTTAGGTAGTTTAGACATTACTTTTTAATATAGTGTTTATATGTTAATCATAAGAATAGTAATATTTTATTATATTAGATATAATAATTTTATTATTTCAGCGTGGCTATGATTGTATTTTTGGAGGTAGAAGAACAAATAAACATGAAATAACTCGGTTAAGATCTATACCTCTTCTTTGGAAAACCTCATTTGTCTCACACATTAAGCCTTCAAGTGACACTAAAATAATTTTTTTTTAAAATATAAGTCAATAAAGATTGAAATAATATTATAAAATAAGATTTAATATCAGATTTATTAACCTTATCACAAAGGTTTAGCTCTAATTAACTAGTTTTGACCTTTCCCACGGTGATAACATTTTACGATGGTTACAATTCATTATGAAGAAAAATGAAAATTTCCTTATCAGTAAATTTAAAACTCATGATTCAAAATTTTAATTCCATATTTATTTATTCGATTAAAATAAGTGAAGAAATTACTTTTTATTAAAATAATTCAAAATTCAATGAAAATTTGTTTTTTTCTTCGTAAAAAATGCATTTTTAGACTAAAAATACATTTATAAAACAATAAAATATAATTCAATCTCACAAGAAATTAATTATTGTTTAAAGGTGTATAAATTTAAATTAAATGAAATAAATAAAATAATTATCTTTTTTTATATACTTTAATTTAAATTGCATTTTTTTTATAAAAATATGTATTTTCACCATTCACCCAAAAATCAAACATTTCAGTAAAATCTAAAAAATTCACCATAACATAAATTTAATATCTTTATATCCAAAATATAAAATATTTTATTAAATTAAATTTCTAAAATTTATAAATTTATACTTTAAATAAAACCATACAATACACGGAAAACACTTTATTTAGAATAAAATTATTTCTATTTTTTAACATTAAAATCATATAAAATTATTTATAAAACTATATGGAATATGAATCTATAAAATTATTATTTATAAATCATAAGATTGATTCATCACTAGTATTTCCTGGGTTTTCACAATTTTAATATTCATTTGAAGTGAGTTTAATCAAAATCCCTTAAACATAATGAATATTTTATTGCCTTTGATGGTATGCACCAATAATTGGAATCACTAAACGCTTTGGTAGGACCTATTACCTAAAACAATGTGCTAAAACGTACTCATAAATAAAAAATTGAGAGAATATGATTGGTTATATAATCTATCCACATATAGTAACCACCTTGTATTGTGAATGAGGTTTAAAAATTTGTATTTTATATGCCTCTATTGAATAAAGGAGCCTCTTAGTGTTCTAATGTTAAATTCTTAATAAAATGACCAAACTATTTTTTTTCAAATTTTTTATTAATTCAATCATTAAGCTCTATCATTAGTATATGTTTTTTTATACACATCATTATATGATTTGACAATAAAAAAATGATAATCATCCATAGAGAGTTGATTGAATGATATCATATATTATTCATCACATGTATCTTGACATGGAACTATGAACCATAAAAATACACTAACCATGATGTGGTTATGTTCACTACCTCATGGTTATTAATTTAGTACACAATTCATAGCAAGATTATAATTTAATAATGATCCATTAACTATAATTTTACAAATGCATTCACCATCTAATAGATTCTCACTATTCAACACAATCCCAAGGTTCATTTAATATACACATGAATTAACACCCAACCTATGATTCTTTAAACATTTTTAAAAGAAAAGTATAATTTCATAGAAAACATGATCACTACCAAATGAGACATTTTATAGTAAATGATTCCACCTTATCATAAAAACATGGCACATCATGGCAATTATTTTTTAGACTCATTATTCTAATTTTCCTTACTAAATTGACCCTAAATATCTCTCTAGAGTATCATTAACATGATCCAAATAGCTATCACAACCTATTACCCAACATTACAATTAAAATATTAAATAACCATTTAAAAAATACCATTATTCAATCGATGTATATTCCATACTAAAATTCCATTCCTCTATTCCATACAAAGATTACTAAACCCAATCCATGATAATAATATTTAAATTCATTCAATACACAATCTCTATTTTTCAATCCATAACCATTTTTAGTCAACATAATTTAAATATATTTCATTCCATTAATATTAAAATGAAAATCACTATTAATACCATCACAACATCCTATGTACCTCATATGATCCCTCAGTATACACTCATCACCTCTATTATAAGAGAACCCCCAATTAGAATGTGCATAACAATATACAACCCTAAATTGTACCTCATAAATCACACAATGAAAATACTTATTACCTCTATGGAAATATAGAAATATATAACCCCTAATAGTTATAATTATATGGTATATTTCACCAAAGAAGGAATTCTCATATATTACCCCGCTAACACACCTAACTCAAGCTATCACAAGTCATATATCTACACTAACAGGCTTACACATTTAATTAGGTTGTATATGAATCCAATAAATCTCATACTAAATATACATAAAAAAACCTCACAAAGGAATATATGTGATTCACTACCCAAATATACACATTTTAATCCATATTCCAACTCTACATATTTTAGGGTTCCCAGACACCTGAGGCAATTAATGTCTGTACCAATACACACACTAGGAATTAAATTCCTATATTATATTAGTATAACATTAACACTCAAAAAATTATCAGTGTTTTTTTAATAATTGACATTACCCAAATAATTTATTAAGGAAAAAATTAAATATTTAGTTTTTTATGTTTTTGATGCAACCAAGAGGTTGTATTTTCGATTTGTTGATAATCAATATTGAGAAACAATGGATCCAATTGAAGACATATTTTTTAAATAAAGTTTTAAATTGAGGATAAATATAAAATGGGTAGAGTGTTAAAAAATAATTAAGAGGTCTTATGTTAGAAGATAATATAATTATGATAATGTTACAACTATGGAGATATTGACATGTGGAAGACATTATAATACATGAAAAACTATAAATATGGTTATCACACATGGAACCTACACTTAATGAATATAACCTAAAAAGTGATGACTATTAATTTGGATTGGATATCAAAGGAGACTGATTAACTTGTTTATTAAATATTATTGAGGCATTTGGGTAAGTCTGTGAATCATTGTAGATGTTCGAAGGGGTTTTTCAATGAAAGAAGAAAAATAATATCATAATTGGTTTGATTATACTGTAATTTTTTTTAATGATTTTTAGCTAATGATCGATGATATAATACACCGTTATGGTAAATAATCAGGGATAAATAGATATCATGGAATATTAAATTTTTTATAAATGAGGTTTCTATGGTTTTGTGAATGGATATGACTAGAAATATTTTACATGAGAAATTCCAGTTTTTCATTATGATCATTGAAATTGAACTATAATGACATGTATTTAATTATTATAGTTTCAGTTATAGAATTTTGATTCATATTGTAACTAAGTATACCATTTCATAACTGGATAGTGGTAAAAAGATGATGTTTTGGGTTATGAATGAGCCATGCTACAAGTAAAGTATATTATACAATTAATTATGGTGAGTTAATGGGGTAGTTTATAACTAAAAATCAGACCTATAAAGTCATTCAAAAATATCATACCATAAGAAAAATTGTATTGAACTATGGAATAAGGCTCAACTATTATAATGATATAGAATGCTTTAATTTTTTAGGTTCTTAAGATCATGTAATATTATTAATTATTATATAGTAATGTAATTTAATTCTTGAAATATATATAGATATAAAATCTATATCCTCAAAATTTAAAATTTAAATGAGTCTATGATTGTTAGAGGAACCAATAACATATCCACTTAATGTTTTAATGTAATATGTCTCACCATGGTTAGTGGAAAATATGTATATATTGAATATTTTATTTTAATTCAAAAGGGGAAGATATGAATTTAGTTATTAGAAACTAACTTGAATTAATTGGATGAATTTTATTACACATAAATATGTTTGTAAAATTTCATGATTATGGTGCATCTAGATAACATGAATTAATCTCAATCTTTGATCAAAGGGTTTAATATTCGAGGGTCCTTATATATTTTGGGATGAAACAACTGGGGAATAAAGAATTATTAATATATATTAATTTTTAAAGAGAAAATAGAGAGACATATAGAGATATATAAGAGGAAATGAACTCTATTGAAGGATTTTTTTATGTAATAAAGAAGTATCATTTTTAAAGAATCTTATTGATTCATCAACATAATTGAATTTGTTTAATGATGATAAAGATAATTTATTTCTATAATTATATTTATTGAGAGGATGTAGTTTTATTTTATGAAGTTTTTTTAATACATAAATTTATCTCTTTTATCAAGGAGTTGATCATACCTAGCTTTAGAACATGGGAGAATGAAGGTTTATTTAATTGGAGCATTAAATTTTGAGTTTTATAATATATATCATAGTTATTTCCTATGATGATCTTAAAAGGTGTTCATGTTAATAAATTGATAATATATTCCCAAAAATAGTGCATGGGAGATGAAGAATAAGGAGTGACCCTTGTGAGGTTATGCACTATCCTTAAATTCAATTTAAGGGTAATATAGATTGGTAGGAGTGACCACAATCTAAAACATTATTTACATGAAAAAATGCATCAATAGTGGAAGTTGGTACACTGACACATCCATGTGGGTATGCTCCTTAGAGATAACAAAATGATGGAGAACTAAATAAAATCCTCATGTTCTTATGTTCTTTAAATTATTTTTATATATGTAATATTTGATATGATAACACTCTAGGGAGTGATATATAGAACATTATAAATATTAATAAGGTAGAAATATTTGTTAAAAGAAATGTAATAGTTTGAAGAAGTTTTAATTAGTTATCACCCAAATTCAATTATTCTCTTATAGTTTCCTAGGAATCACATCATATCACATTGGTCCTGAAAAGTTTAGTCAAATCCTTATAGATTAGAATTATGGTACAATTTATCGAGTCTAATTTTGAAATTTGTATCACTTACCAATCCAGATTTTCAACCTTATTTTTTAATGGTACTAACATTGATGGATGGAAACTTGACATGTTCTTTCTCTATATATGACTATGGTGAAGATTTCATGGAGTATATACATCATGATAATAATTTTAGGAATCATAGTTAAAATTTTCATGATGGAAATGAAAAAAAATCTATTTTGTACTCTTAAAACTGATGATGTATTCAAAAAAACCATTCATAGTTTTTTGGAACCCATAGTTAGGATATTTCTCTTTTCCACCAATGATTTTAGAAGTATGAATACCTTCCAAAACATTGTTAAAGTAATTTCTATAAAGAAATTATAAATGGAATACAAAAAGGATTTTTCTTGGATTAAGAGGATATACATTGGGACCTTGTTTCACCTATCTTAGAAATTCATTCTAAGTAGTTTCACAATTCCCTTTTCCAAAAAAAGATAAAAAATGTTCTAAAAAAAGCACATGTTGGACCATAACCATGCCTAGTGGGAGTAGTCCCAGGATAGCCAGCAGAAAGAAGAATGAATAGTGCCCTCAAGAAGTGAGAGGGACCATGTATAGGGATTCTGGTGCATGAGGATAAAGTTGCTCATAAAATGGGAACAAAGCCCGTAGGGCTAAATCCTAGGTAGAAGTGTTGCGGGTGGTATGTGTGGCATACCTATTTTCCATCTTAATGAAGCATAAGAAGAATCTTGGATATTATGATAGAGGGATTCAATATAAATATTTCAATGTGGGATGGTATTTTTCACGATACTCAATTCCGAACCATCTGATAACTTAATCAGCCGATTTTGACTATCCATTTGAATCTTGTGCACTATGAATCCGAATGAATCCAATCCCACACTATGTATTTTTTAAATCTAGTAAATCCCACACATCACAAAAGGAACTATCATTGCCTTCCTACCAATAGAATCATAAACATAAAAACTCACAACCAAAGAGACACCACAAGGACATCAAGATAACGCCCGAATCAAACCACAACAAGACATGAATCTTTGATTTTCATGAATTAAAGAACATATACTACTGTGAGATCCAATCACAAATACCAGTGGCATTTAAAAACATATCCCACTAGCACTCAAATACATCACATGATAATCCTATGATCATGCAATCAAAGTGGGTAAAGTCACTGGAGTCATTGTGAGAAATTTACGACCATGATCCCTTTCACCTCTTGAATAATTTTCATTATAATTAATTTAGATTTATCAGATTAGGCATTGTTGCAGAAGATAAATGGGGGAATGAGGATCATGTGAATCCACCTTGCAGATGTGTGATGTCAATCTGGAAAAGACGACACCACCTCAATTGGTGCACATGACTTCCTCCCCATTGAAAACGACACCACCTTCAGTGAACCCCGCCTATAAAAACCGTACTATCGTCATGAAAAAACATGTGAGGAAGAGGAGAGGGAGCTTCAAAAAAGGATCATTGGAGAAAAACACTGGATAAATAGAGGGGTCATCCACTGCTCCCAAAGATCACATCTAGGTAATTATTCATATCCATATAATGAGAGTCTGCCACATGATGTTATCGTAGGAGCTCATTGCCTGATTATCAAAAGACCAGACGGTCACATGCAAGTCCCAGGTGGAGCAATGTTTCTTGGACGTGAACCTACCGTATAGGCCTATTACTACGATTCACATATGAACCAGTAGACATGTTTTTTTGGCCTCACAAACCATTAGTGTTACAGTTTTCATTCACTCATCCTTGTGGTGTAGGATTTTGGATGTTCAAAATATATTAAATGTGTTTATCTTCTCCATAAAACATGAAGCCTCATGCTCCTTGCATGATCAAATATTATTCAAAATGATCCAATCATTTTCATACGATTTTATGAAAATTCAAACACCATGTCAGCCATCTGTAGGAATGCATGTAGGGTAGGCCCTCAAGTGTATATGATGCCCATTCTAGTGTTCACAACAATAAACCAGAAAAGGTGTTAATCCCTAGTCTCATGAATATTCAATCCCCCTACCTTTATTTTTTCCACTTGCAACCTTTGGTTTAGTTTCCATAGAATAAAACATCCTTGTAGATTCTTGACATGGTAGAATATACTGTCATGGGACCCCGTTTGGAAGACATGTGAATCACATGAACAATGGATCCTCATGTAGGACTTTTGAAGCCTGACAGATTCTCATGAACCCATGATTATGTGGGATTACTCCCATGGCATTGAAATCGAAGTTATATAACCCCAAAATAATTACCTTATCCTGGGGGTATCAGGAGACTTCATGTATTATGATTCTTACATGCGGCCTTGGAAGTGGTTTCCTTGAGATGCAACATCCCTATGGTCACCCCTTCATGAAATATAAGAAATGAGGACACACAACACATGTTTAATTCACCCTCTCGATGTAGTGTGTACTCATGTCTATGATAACAAAGGCCTTAATACACATATACTTCGCATAATCACCGAATCCATCATAGTTTCTCTTTTAGGTCATGCGATAGGCGTACCTTTATGGGGAACCATCATGCGAGACCCTAGAAGGTGCAGTCTGAAGAAAACCCTTGGTTATGAATCCCTATGACTAGGTGAATAATTTTCTATTTAGAATTAGGGAATTATCCATTTGAACAAGAAACTATGACATGTGAAGAAGCCTAAGATCCTAAACATGTATGCAAGAACCCTCTACGTGAGTAGTTTAAGGTCACATGATCGAAAGATTAACCATTGTACTTTCAATGTCGTTGAGTTGAATAGGATGAGTCATTTTGGTCATGGATAATGACTTGGACAACTCAAGTTGATATCAATACAAATAATTTACTTTTCTGTATTTTCACATGACAAGATTTGGAAAAGTCTTATTGATATTAAAAAACACCATGGAGTTTTTCATCTTGGTCATGCAAAGATATCCAAGACAATGCACTTTCATCAAGTGAAATAGTTATTGACATGTTGGCATGATAATGAGATTTTCCATTATCATGTTTCCATTTTCATGTGAAAGTCCAATGATGATTCAGGTTGATCATGCAAAAGTGGTTTGTCATGTCTACTTTGATAATACGTAAGACACTAGTCATTTCCACTTTAATCATTTGGAAGATCTTAGGAATGAAAAATAAAGTCATTTGAGGCTTCATGAACGTATCAAAAGACACCCTTTGATGTGTCTACCCTAATATATTGATACCCAAAACATGTTGGTTCAGAAATCATGACATGTCTAGTATACAACCATGTCATGATGGAAAAATATCCTCGGACATGTCAACATCACCCTACAGACTCACTTGGACTCCTTCCATGAGGACACTAGCTAGGAACCTTCAGCCCAATTCCCCTTTTATAAGGTAAATGTCTTTGATAAGTTAGGGTTACACACCCCCACAACCCTATTGGTTTCATGCTCTCATATGGGCTCATACATGAGCATCATTTTAAGTGTCAGTCCTGATCGTTCCCTTGACTACCTCAAACCCCACAGTGTGTTTGGTATGAATTGAACTCCAAAAACTCTAATTCCTGTTATAAAATCAGATATATAGGATTACTTAATAAGACTTCAGTCCTATACCATATCCTCTATGAGATAGGAAATCCTACCCCTCAAAGAGAAACATTATTCTATAATCCATGTATGGATATTCTCACATGCAATGTGTCTGATATACCATTATCTCTTGTTTCTCACATTGAGCATGGATCACCTAATATTAGAGGCCAGTGATGAGTGTATAAAAATAATTTTGGTAATTCTCCTACCGCGGTCCCATCAATGGAATGAATGTCTGATTACATCTCATCTCCGCTCATATATACCTCTATTGTTGTATCTTTCAAGGAAGTCTTATATGTATTAGTCCCATATAGGGACTCTATTGTTGTATCTTTCACTAGATACATGCATGTCAAAAGAAATATGTAGAATGTAATTCCATTTTAAACCAGATACATAAGAGGCCTCATTGAGTTCCAAGCCCAATATTCACATTTTTATCATATGATGTTAAACTGCATGGATGGGTCCAGTCACACGACCTTAAACTATGCCAAATGAACTTCATGGGTTTTTGATTCCTATTTTCATAAGACACATCATATTCCCCATAGAGGTTTAATCTCATATCCGAGACAACAATCACTTCCCAGGAGGATAATAAACTCTAACTAACTGAAAATTTAATTTTTATTAGTAAATAAATTTAAGGAATAGTGAGAAACTGCCATAGTTAAACCAAGAGGAAATGCTTGATAAAAGATCATAAAATTATTGAAACATAAATTAAGCCTAATAAATGATTCCCCCCTAAAGAGTTTTTTGGAAATAGAGTGAACCAGTGTATCTGGATCATCAATAATGACTTCTTCAAAGAGATACACCAACTTAACCTATGTTTGAGCATACTTATCCTTACCCATCTTAAATTTGTTAAAACCCTTTATTATAATAAGGTCCTATTTGTCAATCCAAGCAGCCTGCTCACTATTGACATCCATGTGAAGTGGCCTCCCCATCATCTTTTCTGCCTCTTATTGAGTTTTATTGATAAAAAGATACTCCTCCACCATTTATTCCTCCAAATGGACAAGAATCCCTAGAGATTTCTCATTATAACCACTATCCAGACCAAATTATTTTGCACCGACGACACCCAAATCATCTATTACATATTTAGGATTCCCCTACAAATTAACCCTAGAAGCAGGCATGAACTCCATCCCCTTCGATATAATTTTTTACCAGACCTGGTCTCCATTGGGTTTCTAAGATACGAGTAGTCCTTGAGCCCTTTGTTTTTCTTCTCTATTTCCAGGATGCAACCTCTAGAGTCTTGATCAGACTTATGGCCCTTCTTCTTCCATATGTTTTACAAGCTGGTACCATGTTTCCCTCCTAAAGTGTGTTCTAAAAAATAGATAGGGGCGTCCTCATCTGAAATCATCCCACCTATAACTTGAACTTCCATGGCATTCTCTTGGTCTTGAGCCAAGCCCTCTAGAATGGCAAAGCAGTTATAGATTTGGATTGCCGCCTGAATCCATCCATGTCTTGCAACACAATATCCCACTATCTCCTAGGTAATATTGGTGTCATTCACTTTGTCATTTCCATGCTCCTCATTTTTTAATTCTTGTATAAGAAAATATTCACTTCTCTAATACACTAATCCATAACCCATGAAATGTGGTTTGTTATTAGTATCCTCCAGGAATAAGCATGATAAATTCTCCCCAAATTACTGATCATTACTACCAACCTTCTATTCTATATCTTCTTTACTTAGATCCAAATGTGCCTCCACCACTTTATTCTTTGCACCATTATCCTGGACCAGACCAGTATTGGTAGCATCACTCCCTGCTTGAGAATTTCGATTAGACAAGCCATCATTCACGTCAATTTCGTTAACATCACCATTCTGAATATGCAGATTCACATCCACCATATCATTCAGATGCATATCCCATGAAACCTCAGTATTACATATGGGTCCTTCCAAATATTGAATCAACCTATTATAGATTCCAGTGACACTCAATTAATAAGGTAACACCCTTGTCTGCTTCTGCTTCACTACTTCACACGATATAGGACCAGAAGACACATGATCAACAACTCCATAAATATCCTCATTGTGATTCACATACAACAGCTTGATACCCCCAAATGTAGGACCAACTGAGGCCTGAGTGTCTTGAACACCAACACCCATGTGGCTCGACCCTCTGTGCATGCAAACTTCTATGTTATGCTAAAATTTATAGAATGAAGAATATAAATCAAATCAATATTCAAACACAATTCATTAATTATATTAGAACTCTTCCACCATGGAAATATAAGAATATTTGATAGGCACGTTAAATACATCAAATTCCACACAAACCATCAGAAAGATCAGATGGAACAATGCCCTGGTCCTACTATGCGAACAGAGATAACACCCAACCATGTTTCCAAGCATACAAATGATCGAAGGGTTTTGGAAGGGTATTGAAAGTTCTAGTAAGATTTCCCAAATTTCAATTGAGGATGAATCTTTCTTCATATAAAATTTATATGATTATTTGATGAGAAGGAATGATAAACCATCATAGGTCTGAGGTGTGCTTGACCAGGATAGAATCAAGTCATCTTTAAACATATATCCAATCATGATATGTTTAGAGTCTAGTATCCCTACCGTAGATTGCTCTTGCATACCCCATGATTCCAAAATACAATGATAGAAGAAATATAATGATGACCAGGGATGGTTAAACCACACAATAAAGGTCATATGTGGGATAGAGGATTCCTCCATCAATTCTGAAGTTTCAATTCACAATTTTAGGGTTTATTAGAAGTGTTCAATGAATTTTGAGCTTTGTGAAATATGGGGTAATGAGGGATTGAAATAAGGATTCGAGAAGGGGATGAAAGGTCAATCTTCTGAAAGTAGTAGTGGAGGATCCTCCCTCTCCAGGGGGATGGGACAGAGTGGACATCATCACCTAGGGATGGAGGAGCCATTGACTTAGGAATCCTTTCAAGGCACTGAAGTTGTTAGAACAGGATGATAATATACTCTAAAATTCCAAAATATGTCCATAACCCAAAGCATCAAAACTAAATAGGAGAGAGATAAAGAACCTGTGATATGCACACCATTGTTCCTATTGATACAAGTTCGTAATCAAGTCATTGGAACTAGGGAAACTAGTCCCGTATCAGGTTCTAGTAAGGATTTCAAAAACATATCATAAAACTACAAGAGAGTACCAGAGTGGGAAACAATTCCCCCCAAAAGGGTGTGATGAGCCTGACCTCCCATCCTCTCGAACAATGTGTGTTCTCAAGAATCGTTGGTCTTGAAACTCCAAAGGAACACCTACCTTTGGAAAGAAGGTATGTAATCAGTTATGGATTTGGGAACCATTGGATGTTTCTAGGGAATACAAAGAATGGAAAACCCTATATGGGCGACTGAGCGAGGCCACAACCCCCCCCCCTCACAGTCAATCCATTGGGTGAAACCCATTCAATGAACCGTTTCCTGATGAAAAAAATGGTGAACCCTATGTGAAACATATTAACTATGTCATCCATTTCATAGGTAAAAAAGGGTATATTTCTCAGTACCCATAATACCGGTTAATGTTGTTCCCATTGCAAATGAAAAGAGAGAAAATAACATGTTTCTTTTAACCACATTGGACCTTGTGTAAAATAAAGGGGCTGCCTCTTTATCATTTAACTGTGATAGTTATTGATCGAACATGTACTCTTATATATGATGTTGTACTGATAAGGTGTATTGTTTTCCTCTCCATCACTTCTGAAGGTTTATTAAAATCAAAAAAAAAATCATTGAACATGACAATGTATTTTCGGATCAACGGGAAAGTTGTTTTATCCCTGAGGCCCTGATGTACGTTGCCACCAATACACCACTTCCAGTATTAGTTGGTGAACATCTTGGACTGAGAGTACCACATTAATATCTCCATATCTACTCTGGAATTTCCTAATGAAATCATTCAGATGTTGAGTTACCACCAGTCATATTTCCCATGTTGGGCTGCAGTAGAGGAAGCGACCCTTGTTTCCAATTCAACTACTATGGGAACATATCCCTAGAGTGAAATGACTTAGAACTAAGCTACCTCAGAGAGGTGGATGAGGACAGTCATCATGAAAAGTCAGTAACAAAGGAGATAACTATGAGGGATCACATACATTATAATCATCATACTTAACATATGACCATGATTCCATAAGGAACATTAGATGATGTTGTTATTATACCAACTGTCCATGTTGGGGAACCCAGTAGAATATCTATCCAGGGGAATCCAAACAATGTAGATCCAAATAGGGATTATATTACCTCTATCTCCAATCCTTCTGAGGCCCACTAGTGTATCATGATAGTGGCATAGAAAAAATTCCAGAACATCACTATCCCAGTTCTTATAACTTCATCACAATAATCATTGGTGAATGTGGAATCCTAGGAAGAAACCCAACCTATCAGACTATGGGAATTTGTATTATACTTTTCCTTGAGATCTCCCTCAATATGTGAAAAAACCCCTTAAATGGTATAATGGGAACCAACCACTCAAATAGTATAGTGTGTGTCAACCCTCCAAATGATACACTTGGCAATGAACCACTAAATGTGAGGCTTTGTCAAAGGAGTGAACCAACCCACCTATGTATCCATTAATATGATATCAATCAGATATGAAGACTCCACATCTGATCTAGAAAAGAATAATACAGAATAGTATAGTTGTAACCTCCTGTATTGATTTGATACCTGTAATTTTTTCAAACTTACTTCCACTTTAATAAGAAAATAAATTCTAAACAGTTTCTTTTATGCATCTATTTAAGGTGTTTCCAACTGTGTTGGTTTTTCTGAGGGTAATTATAATAGGGCACAAGACTAGTGGCCGTAGTGGATTATTATCTAGGGTCTATGTCAGAACTCCCATTGACATTCACTCATCCAACCATTGAAAAAGGAAAGGGTGATTTCATGGATCCTTCTAGCCAGCCCCCTGATGATGACAAGTCAATTTCTACAAAATTAGATATTACTCAAATATAAAAAGAGAATAGGTATCTTTAAGAGATAAGTGTGGGAATAATCCTGAGTTCTATACCTCTAGATGATATAACAATTCCTACTTATGGAAGACCTATATTCATTAATGTTCCCTAGCTTACTGGGCTGGGGAATTTTCATATTTTTCATCCCGACGACAAAAGAAATCCAAACATTGTTCCACCTCCGCCCATCCCACAAGGATGTTGGAATTTTTATATTTCCAAGGCTTCTAACCCAAAGGGATGGAGAATTTTCAAATTTCTACCTTCTCATTGGGGATATTCTAGAAACCATCTACTCTTATATGTTTCCACATATCCTCAAAGGGAGTAGGGTTATTTTAATCAATAGGAAGTTACTATGTCACCCAATACCTCCAATGCTTCAACACCTTTCCCTGGACCAATAAATACTGAGTCATTGTACCATGAGATATAAAATAAACCATGTTTCCATAGTAAAGGAGTTATATATAACATGTGAGAGAAGTAGTATGATCACCCATCTTGTGAAGATAGATAACAACAAGTGTATTCCTTCCAATCGATACAAGTTCCTTGATATTACAACTATTCCATGGAAAATAGATTTGTAGGTCTCCTAGTGATGAGAATGTTGAGTGAGGAAAGAATGGTAGTACATGAAAATAATTTCCCCTACCATAAAAATCTTACACACATGATAGAAGGTTTCATTTACTTTAAATAATGGATTCAGATGCAGATGGACATGGAGATATTGGAACCACAAACACATGCATCCCCACTCCAATCATCTAATCATTCTGAATAAGATGAACTAGTTGTGAAGTGTAGAATGAGACACCTACCTATAAGGTATAAGTTAAAGTATTTCAAATAAATATTAAAAAAAACATATTATTTCCAAAAAAATCATGTATCCATGTATATTTACTGTGCCATAGAAATTGGTTCGGTGAAACTCTGAAGAGTAAGGACTTCGAATAGGGCAGGATTGATAGGATATGAAAACCATTTCACATAACATTGATGTATTAGGCACACATTAGAACACTAATTTGTATTTATGGACTAGTTGGGGTTATAATTGAGTGAAGGTTTTAAGTAATTGAATAATTCCAAAACACATGAAATATGTGTAACAGTTATCCAAGATCCAATGGAAGAGCTACACTCCTAATAGGTTAATGACCATCATCATTACAAAAAGATGTTAAACTAAACAACCATTGTCCTTACTACAAGATGTTAAAATATACAACCATAATCCTTACTTCATTATGTTAAACTACAAGTTCATCATCCTCATTGTAAGATGTTAAAATTCATGGTCATCATCCTTACAGCATGATATTAAAATGCACAACTAATGTACTTGCCACAATAAATTAAACTGCATGTCCAATACCCTTGCTGCATGAAATTAAAATGCATGGTAGATGCCATTATCAAAATATATTAAACTACACGGTCAGTTTCCTTACTAAAATTTGTTAACCTATATGGACCACGTATTTACCAAAAGTTGTTAAACTGTACGACTGATGTCGTTTCCCTACAACATTAAATGGTCAACGTTTTCAAGAAATATGTATTAATTGATTCTCACCCAGATATGATGCATAGGGATTCATTAATTCTATATACTAGCCCTACCACCCATATTCATATCCTTACTACATGATGTTAAACTGCATGGCTCATGTCCTTTCGGCATGACATTAAATTGAATGGGTTTTCTAAAACTATGTATAGATTATTTTTCATCCAAATAAGATACATTGGGATGTATGGATTCTATATCATGGCCTAAACACCTATATTCATGTCCGTACTATATGATGATAAACTTTATAGAACACTTCATAGTCACAAGATAATAAACTCTATGACATTTCAATTTTTCAATACATCATCAACATCGGGTGGAAATTGTAGTTTCTAGTAGAACCAATCATGTAGTACAGTTTTGATCCCACATATGTCAAAAAACTACCAATACCCCTTAGTCTCCAGCTATGTGTATTCTCTGATAGGTCACCTCCCCAAACACTTAGATCTAGGCATTGAGGATGCATTGTTAAAATGTGAAAAAATGTAGACCAGATAGAGTAGACTCATATACCAACTCATTTGGAGGAAGTCCATGGGAATATTCCCATAGTAGGCATGGGGGAGGAACATATCCCCACCCCAATGCGTGATGTCCATCGAGATATTCCAATGGCACAAGGATGAAAAAGGTGGGCACATGTTCCCACTTTAATCAAAGGTGTCGACCTACATATCTTGCTAGCTGAGAGCATATAAGCATATATTCCTATACTTACCCTATTGAAGTGCTAGTTTTCTGTGACACCAATAGAGGAGATCCTCTAATATATTATGGTTAAGGTGCTTGGATATGAATATAATACTATCCCTACAGTTAGATCAACTCAACACTTTGATTATTGCGAACAAGTGGTTGATATAGAGAAAACAAATATTATGGCTCCCGTCGGGTAGGATTATTCATATATCCTAGTAAAGGATGAGGTGTAGGACCATGATCATATCCCCATACCAACCGGGTCTTGGTAGTGGAGAGTGAAAAATGCCCTAGGATGAGCTCATGTCCCTATTGAAAAAGTATGGAGGCATATTCCAAAGGGCCAGGACCAGGATCATATCCTCATCCTGGCTAGGGATAACCCATTGAGAGGGGAACAAGCCTCATGGAAGGATCATATTCCTATAAAATAAGTACAATAATATTCTAAAAATTCATAGGATCAAGTTTTTATTTTTTCTTTGGATGGGGATAACCATGTGAGTAGGGAAAATGCCTCGGGACAAGCTCATATTCCTGTTAGTGAATCTATATGTAATATTTTAGCTGATCACAGAAGTTACACATAGATTAATACTTCTTATAATGAATGACTGCACCATAATACTTTTGAGGTAATAAAAGAGGAGGCTCATATCCCTTCTCCCATTTCAGAGTTTTGTCATCATATTCGAATGGGGAATGCATATCCATATTAGGCTCATATTCTCTCTCCAACTGGGGCTCACCAAGTGAGTGAGTCACACCCCTCAGGATGGGATCATAATCACGTCAAAAAAGACCACTGACATATTTCAAAGTCCCAGGATCAGGATCATATCCTTGTTCTGGCTATGGACCACCAAGTGAGAGTGGAATACACCTTAGTAAATGCGAATATATACATTAGAAAATATCATTATCATACTGAAGAAAATTCTCAATAGTGGGATCATACTTTCGTAGCACGATATGGTTATTAATGGATTCTTGATAGCCATCATAGATTATGTTTATAACCATAAAAGACCCTTAAAGTCAAAATGAAATATTCCAACCAAGATATAGAGTGCTTCTCATATCCCTAACTTGCTCAATGTAAAGTGACCTTGGGGTTGTTTGAGACACATTATAAGCACCCAAAGGGTACATAGACTGTAACTGAAATAGAAGGTGATCATTACCATAATGGTCCTCCTCATGGTAGTGTGGATATGGATCACTGGGACTATACTCATGACATCCACCATATGCAACCTCCCCATGGTGATATCTCTCACAGACATGTAAATTGTCTCCTTTCTTAGACACCTTTGTATAGAGAGTTGCTCAAAAATACCAGACACATTCATATTGATATGTGCTAAAAAGTATTATGATCCTTCATATAGAAATATCACACAATACTAGGGTTAACCATATATAGTTCCCCACTAACCATAAGAAACACTTCACCATGGTAAACATGCGACCCGGAGAGGTTTCCTCTAGGGTCTGACTTAGTTAAAGACATATAACTCTTATGAATAAGTGGATGATATGGAGATATGTTGATTTTTCTCTAGAAGCATCCTCCTGAACTTTCCTTGACATGTTTCCATTTCCAATCACGTGATCCCAAACATGTCCAAAAGAAAATGTAATAATTCAGCTTAACCACATGACATTAAACTGTATGGAGTTCACCTTATCCACATGACGTTAAAATATATGGAGTTCATTTTAACCCAATGACATTAAACTATACGTATTTTTTCTTGACCATGTGATGTTAAACTGTATGAAGGTCATATTATCCATATGGCATTAAACTATACAGAGTAAGTCTTATCTACATAATGATAAAACTATATAGAGTAAGTCATTAACCCATGAAATTATATTGTACAGATTTCATCTGAATTACATGATGTTAAACTATACAATTTCATCCTTACCACATGATATTAATCTATATATATTCATCCTGACCACATGATGTTAAATTGTACAGAATATTTCCTTGATGCATGGAATTAAACTGCACGAGAAATCAAGAATTATGTGTGGATTGATTCTTCCATTATAGGATAAATAGTGAATCCCTAAGTCTTGTTTTTTGTCCCATACATAGTGATTTTTTACATAATGTGACATTCAACTTTACCTCATGATGTAAAACTACATGGATCCATAATATTTTTGTTCTTTTAGGTCAGCTGATCCAAATCCTTACCTCATAATGTTTAAACTTCATAGAAGATGTCATTTCTACAAGAAATTAACTACATGGGTTTCCTAATACTACGTATGTATTGGTTATTATTTAAATGGGATATGTAGGGATTCCTTGATCCTATATATTGGTCCATCCACCACATGATTCAAAATTTCCCTACCGTGAGTCTTTTCCACATGACACAAAAATATATGATTAATTTCCTATCCACATGACATAAAACTGCAAGGTTACTCAAGAAATACTTGTGGATTGATTCCTTCCATCCTATTATATGTAGTGATGCCAGGATCTCTAATTCGGGGACCATCTACAATGATCAATGAATAAAAAACCCGCCTCTATGTATGGGAAAACATGCAAAGAATGATTTTATTGTTCAAGAACTACATATGAATTTATTCCCATCACCATGGGATACATAGTGACACCCATAATTCTATTCATTGGACCATCCACAATATTATCATTTCAATTCAGAAGACCCACATCTTTACCGCATGACATTAAACTGAAAAACCCCTTATAACTACATGTGGTGTGATTCTCAGATTCAGGATATACATAGTAAAAGCCATATTTCCACACTTGGGCCCAACCATAACATTTTGGTCATTCAAATTGGTTTATCTTAGAACTCACTGCATGATGTTAAACTACATGGGATTTCCTAAACTACGTGTGGCATGATTATTGAGAACACAGGATACCTAATGATGATTGGATATTCAACCCTAGGACCATCTGCAACAACTGATATAAAAATTGACCACAAAATACATAAGGGAAAGGGTCATACAATATCACCCATCTTATGAAAAAGTACGATCTACACACAGCCTTCTTGAACATGTAATGTTCTGTTTACATTTTTTTCACATTGGTTCCCATGACCTTACTATATGATATTAAACATCATGGGAGTACATACTTACAACATGATGATTAACTATATGGAATTAAGTCCTTACTTCATAACATTGAACATTAAGAATATTGTCCTGGTCACATTACACTAAAACTTCACAAAAAGAATATCCTTAATACATGATGAAACACTGATGGGAATAAAGTACATCCCAACTACATGAAATTAAAATAGAAAGGAAATAACCCATAATAATTACTTATTAAAGGACAAAAAGGTCCTTTACCCAATCAACTAGAGTACAAGGGTGCTTCCTCCATTTTTAAAGAACTTCAATCCACAAACCATAGTTCATGTTTCAAGAGCCTCAGGTCACTGCCAACCTTTCATAGTACATGGAAAGAAAATATATATATCTACAGGGCCATTATATTGATGCAGAAGATCCTAGACCAACCAACTAGAGGCATCATTCCCCAATATAAAGGGATTTCTAATTCTTGTGAGCATGACGTCACCAGGGCGGAACACAACACCTTAGTCTATTTCGGGTCATCCCTTACATGATTGTACCATATAATTATTTATGAACCGAGAAACTTAATCCATGATTTAAAGAACCTTTGTATATTGGTTAGAAATAAGTTTTATTACACTTTTCCCTGGGTATCGTAATTAGGCCCTTGTGTAACATCCCCCATATTAGGTCCCTGAGTGTCACAACATTAAACTAAATACACTTTGGTCAAAGCTATGCTACCTTTAAATCTAACCTATTATGTTCCACATCATAATACCTTAAAATACAAGAAAAAGAGTCAAAAAAAATTTCAGGTTGAAAACCGACAAAGGGAGTCCTGAGAAAAACTCAAGTCTTTGTTGGCTAAACTCATCATCACTAGAGTTTAGGAAATTTTTTGTCCTAAATAAATAATCCATAAAGATCAAGGGGACTAATTTATAGCCTTATAAAAATACATTCTATTCTTGTTAGACCCATGGTATAAAAAAGAGTAATAGTAATGGGTTTTCACATCTTCTTGACACGATAATGTGGTCACTAGGCGATGGAATGATTTTTAGTGTGCTAGATCCCTTCTTGAATGTTACATTTTCCATAAATCACACTTCATGCTTTAAAGTGATTTCAGTCATCACAAACATTTAATTTCCCTTGGAAAATAAAATAGATCACTCTTCTTGGACATTCTATTGAGGCATAAGTTATTAGACCCGCCAACTAGAGACATCTTAACCTAGTGTAAAGGGATTTCATATTCTTGTGAGCATGATGTAACTATGGAGAAACCTATAAACTCAGTCAATTTTGGGTCATCCTTGGTATGATTGTCCAATATCATTACTCATGACCCAAGAAATATGAACCATGATTTAAAATCTCCATACTAAAATATTCAATACGATTTAACACCCTCAAGGTTACGTCACCGTGAATTTTACCCTTTCTCAAAGTAGGAGTGAAACCCTTCATTCCTTAACCTTTGATGGCCCACACCATGTGATTCAGAACCACAATTCATAGGGATAGAGCTTCACCGTCAAGAGATAAATTTCCCTAGGGTTCCAGATCTCATCCTAGATAAATTTCTTTCAATACCCTAATTCATTTTTTAGATGATTTAGTCTTCAAAAATCGTTCATAACCCTTGTAATGGAAAAAATATATCTCGATTAGGACATGGTATTAACACATAAAGGATTAAACCCACAAAATAGTGACATTCAGTCTCTATAAGGAGGGTTTCCAAATCATTATGAGCCCCAAAGACACTATGGAGGAACCTAAAATCTCATAGTGTTATGGGACATACACAAAATGTCTTCCCAATCCCATATTCAAAGACTTAGGCTTTTGGGTTATGAATTAGAACATCCATAATCCGACTATCCAAGAGGACCTAATTTTTCTAGTATCTCAACCTTAACCATAGTTCCTCCGATAAATCTCCCACTAACCTTGTAAAAGCATAGATATTAGATTTTCATGTTCGTGCTATCAATTCATAGAGGATTTAACCCACCAACTAATGGTATCTATGACTTGCAATAAAGGAACTAAAATCATCACGAGCCTTGGAAACACCATAGTAGAACCCATAAAAGAAAGTGTTTTGAGTCATCCCTAGTATGCTTACCCCATATTACATATATATCAGAGTTACAAGCTAAAGACCATAAAATACAAAACATCACATTTCTAATCTAGAAGACCATAAACTTCATCACATCAAAGTTCCAAGCCATAAGACCATAAAATACCTCACGTCAAAGGTCTATGCTAAAAGACCATAAACTACAACCCATCAATGGTCTAGGATAAAAGACCAAAAACTATAGTACATCAAAGATCCAATCCAGAAGAACATAAATTATAGAACATCAAGGTACAATCTACAAGACCATAAACTAAAACATATCAATGGTCCAATCTATAAGACCATAAACCATAACACATCATGGCCTTATCTAGAACTCTATAAAATAAAATGTAGAAAGGTCCAAATTAGAAGATTTTTAAACTACAACACATCAAAGTTCCAATCTAGAAGACCCAAAAATATATCACGGAAAAGATACAAATTGGAAGGCTCTAAACTAAAACAGAATGATGGTTTATCGTGGAAGTCCTTAAAATGAAAAAATAAATGACACTCGCCAGGTTGAAAATTTGATAAGGGTGTCCTAGGGAGAAGTTGAGTCCAATGGTCACTGGTCAAAAACTTCATGTGAATTAGGAATTATAGAGCATATATAAGATGGAATAGACAAAAAAAAATTTCAATTCGAAAACCCTTAATAAATAGTAATGAGAAAAAAATCTAGACCATGAAAACTAATTCATCTTCCATATGATACTTATGAAAATTTTAGGGGAAAAAATAAAAAAGTTGCAAATATTGTAGGGATCACCATATGGGCTTAGAAAAAATAATTCCATGCCCAATAATTCCCCTGACTGAAGTTGAAGTTAGAGAATTTGGGAAGGATACCTTGTCCAAACCTTCCTTGTAAATAAAACGATCTCAAGATTACTAAAGCAGGTACATCAATGAATAATTTCACGTCATTGGTAATTTAGGAACATTTCGTAAAGTTTCACCTATTGTAAGTTAAGAACTCAAATCCATGAAATTATATTTGTTTGGTATTATGCACAATGGATGAGTATCGTGGATGATCCAAGAAACAAATCCACCTGAACATGGATATTTACCTTAGATTTCATCATAAAAATAGTAATATTAACCCTCATACATAGGAGCTATATCTGCTTAATTAAATTAATCATATATTTATTTATATATGAACCTATGTTCCTTATGAATGATTCTAATATTAATAGTGGCATATTTCAGAACTGCATACGACATGATTCCCATCCTCATGGGATACACAATGACATCAAAGTAACTCACTTTGGATCCATCCCCAATTTCTTCTCCACCCAATTCCTATTCCAATCTAGAATTAATACACATTCCAATTTATAGGTAACCATGAACCAAGATGTAACCACTTTATATCTTGGATTTATCCAAGCACTCATGGTCATAAATCTCATATGGATAGCACCTGAAATTATTCAGTGACATACTTGTGACAGATCCTGTTAGGTATCTCAATATGAAATCTCATTATATATCCAGTTATGTGGAAAAGTGATCAACATCTACCTTAGAATGAAATTCTTTTCATCATGAATGAATCTCATTCCAAGGGGGGGTGAAGGTATTATGTTGGTACCAATAATTCTCCTCTTTCACTTTTTCATCATATATTTGACATGTTTGAACACCTTGCAAAACATTATTGAAGTATTTTCCAAAAATAACTTTGAAATTGAATACATAAATTCTTATACTTGGTTTAAGATGATATACCTTGGGCCCTTTGTTTCACCCATCCTTGAACATCATTATAATTTGTTACACAGTTTCTTTGGATAAAAAAATAGGCTAAACAATGGCAAACCAGACTACGGATTTACCATCAAAAATATGTGGGACTAGGGTTGACCACACCCAGTGGGGACAGCCCAAGATAAATAGTGGAGAGTAGAAGGCATGTCCCCCAATGAAAGTGAGAGTGACCATGGTGCATGAGTCCAAAGATGCACATAGCGTGGGAACAATGCCTCTCGGGTTGATGCCTGAGTGGAAGTGTTGCAGGTGGTATTGGTGCATAATCCCTTTATTTTATAGATGAATCATAATTCATATCTTAGTTTATATACTAGAGGTATGAGCTAGCGATATTTTTATGTGGGATGGGATTTTTTCACAGTTCTAAAAATACTGACCATCTGATTGTTTAATCAGCTGATCTCAACCATCGATTTGGAATCTTGTGCACTATGAATCTGAATGAATACAATCCCATGTTATTGATTTTTTGAAACCATTCAATCCCATACAGTAAAAAAGTTACTATCATCTTCTTACTCCCAATATTAGCCTATCTATCCAAGCTCGTGACAAACCTTCCACCAGAAGAACATCAACATGAATGTCAAATTGAACCACATCAAGACATGCATCTTTTTATTTCATGAATTTGAAGAAATTATTCCACTACAATATCCAATCACTAATACTAATGAAATTTATCAAGATATCCCTATAATTCTCTAAGACATCACATGATCATCCCTTGATCATGTGATCAAAGAGGATACAATCACTAAGTCATCATGAAAAATTTAAGACCATGAGCCTTTCTTTATCCTGAATCATTTTCAACTGAATTAATTCAGATTTATTAAATCACACAACTTCGTGGAAGAAAATTGATGGAATTAAAATCACAAAAATCCTCCTCATAGATATGTGATATCGATCTAGAAAATTTTCCATTTCCTTACTTGGTGCACATGGAATCCACCCTATGGGTAGTGGAACCACCTTTTCAAACCTCACATATTATAACCCTTCTCCCGTCAGGAAAAAACACATATGCGAGAGAGGAGAGGGATATCTAGAAAAGAAGGAGCATTAGAGAAAAAGGATAAATAGAGGGGATAACTACCTCTTCTAGTGATCACATCCACATAACAAAATAAATCCCTACCATTAGAGTCTTCTACGGGATATCGTCATAGGTACTCATCGCATGGTCTTCATAAGATCACGTGATGGCATGTAAGTCCCTAATGAAGCAGTGTTTTTATACCCTGAACTTCCCTAATGGCCATGTAACTGTGATGTTCGTATGAACTAGTATACATGTTCTTTGTGGTTTCATGAACCATCAGCCATGTACTTTTTCTTCACTCATTCTTTCAGTGTATGATTTAAGACACTCACAAAATATTCCATGCACTCCTCTTATAAATTCAATGTGAACCCTCACACTATGAACATGATCATAAAATATTCCACAGGTCACAATCCTTGATCATGTGATCAAATTACAATCAAAATACCATACGATCCCTCTATAGGAATGTGCATAAGGTAGGCCCTAAAGCGCACATGATGCTCATGCTGGTGTCTACAAGAATAAACAAGTGGAAATGTTAATCTGCAATCTCGAGAAGCTATGAGTCCCCCTTCCCTAATGGTGCCTACAAGAAGTATTGGGCATGGTTTTCTTGGAATGAAAAACCCTTACAGATCATTGATATGGTAGCAGAGACCATCACAAGAACCCATTTGGATGATATGCAAATCACATTAATGAAAGAGGCTCATGGGGAACTTTTGAAGCATGAGACATTCTCACGAACCCATGATCATTATGGATACCGCCCTTGGTGTTGAATTATAAGACATATAAATCTGGACATGTGACCTTAGGATTATGTTACCAGGAGTCTCCATGTCTTGCAATGCCTACATCCACCCTTGGAATTGGCCACCTCGAGATGCAACATCCTCCTGGGAAACCCCTTCATGCAAGATATTCAATGAGGAAATGAGACATATGTTTCATTCATCATATCCATGTATTTTGTACCAATGTGCATCCATATAGAAGCCTTGCCACACAACTCTTGTGCATAAGTGCTGAATCCATTGCAAGACCTCTTTGAGGTCATCTGTGTTGCGAACCTTCATGGGGAGATATTATGTGAGACCCCATGAGGTATTGTCTAGAGATAACAATTGGATATTAATACCTCTACCTAGGTGAATTGTTTTATATCTAGAGTTAGAGAATTATCCCTTTAGATATGAACCAATGATATTTGAACTAGCGCAAGATCCTATACATGTATGTGAGAGCCTGTCGGGTGGGTAGTTTAAGTTCACACAATCATAAGACTGTCCATTGATCTTGTGATGTCCTTAAATTACCATGGATGATTCATGATGTTCATGTGGAATGACTTGTACAATTAAAGTTGATCTCGTGACAATTAATTGACATTTTTTCTTTGTTTCGCGATAATCTCAGGACATGTCATATTGATAATGTGAAACACTATGGAGTTTTCTATCTTAGTCCTGAGAAGGCATCCCAAATGATGCACTTTTATCATGAAAAAGAGATATTGAAATTTTTTATGGTGATGTGATTTCCCATTGGAATTCCACCATTGTTATGCATCAGTCTGAACACGATTCAAGTTGATCATTCGACAACTTATTGTCTTGTTTACTTAGATCATACACAAGACCCTGTTCATGTACACTTTATTAATATGAAAGATATTAGGAATTCCAACTTAGTTCATGTGAGGAATCATGAACATATAAATAATAAACCTTTGGATATATATTCCATGATAGGTTGATACCCCAATCATGTCACGAAGATAATCAAGACTTGTATAGTAGAAGTTCATGACATGACAACAAATATACCATGACATGTCAACCTCATTCGACAGACTAAATTAGAGTCATTCCATGAGTACCATATCCGGGAACCTTTAGTCACACTCCCCTTTTATAAGGTAATAATCTTTGATGAGATATGTTTATGCACCCGCACTACCCTATTGGTTTCATGATCTGGGATGATCCTTTTATGGATGCCACCTCTCTGTATCTTTCAAAAGATAAAGAATGAGTATAGAAAAGGGAATAAATCCTAGTATAATCCCCTACCATTCCTAAAACCTCAGGTATAAAAATAAATGTCTCCCAATATGATCATCCATGTTATCCCATAAGCAGGTTAAGGGATAAATGATCCAAGATAACTCTGATTCTCATCATGGCCAGGATACGTAGGAAGACTTTCTAAAGTATTAGCTCCAATGGGAATCCAATTTGGTGCAATTCCCCTTTGGTCTAAAAAATTTATACCGTAATTATCTAAACATTCCCATGGGATGATCAATCATCCTTATTCATCAGTGGATGAGAAGTTGTCTCACACAAAGGCATCATTTTAAGCATTAGTTCTGACTGTTCCCTTGAGTACCTAAAACCCATAAACATGTTTGGTGTGAAATGAAATACAATGAATTTGATTCATACTATAAAACTGGATATATAGGACAACTTACTAAGGCCTGAGTTCCATACAATATCCTCCATTAGATGTGAAATCATGTCTCTCAAAGGGAAAATTTATTGTGTAATCCCCATATAGATATGATCACATGAAATGTGTCTGACTTACCAATATCTATTGTTTTTGACATCGATGATAGATCATGTAAGATTAGAAACCAATAATGATTGTATTAAGATCATGCTAAGAATTCCCCTAGTGTGGGCCCATCATTGGGATGTATATATGATTACATCTCATATCCAATCAAAGGAAAATACTTCCGAAGAATAAATCCAGGGTATTTTTATATGCATAAGTCTCATCTTGGGACTTTATTGTCGTATCTCTCAAAAAATAGATGCCCATAAAAAAAGTATAATTTGATTCCTATTTTAGAAATGATACATAAGAAGCCTCATTAATGTCCAAGACCAAACTTCACATCCTTACAGAATGATATTAAAATACATGGATGGGTCCTGTCACATGACCGTAAACTATGAAAAACTAACTACATGGGTTTTCATTATTATTTTCATTGCATACATATGAAGCCTCGTAGAGGCTGAAATACATATCCAAGACACCAACCAAATTCTTGGATGGAAATAAAATATAGAGTTCTAAAATATAGACATAACCCAAATCATCATAATTAAATAAGAGAGCAATAAAGAACCTGTGATATGAACACCCTTGTTCCTATCGATATATGCTCAATAAAAATTCATTGGAAATGGGGTAAATAGTCTTGTATCATGGTTTTGGAAGGATTTAAAAAATATATCATAAATATATATTATATTCTTGTGGTAGGAAACAATTCCCCAAAAAAGTGTGGGATGAGACCGACCTCCCATCCAATTGACCAATGTGTGTTCCAAAGCATTGTTGGGCGTGAAACTCCAAAGGACCACCTACCTTTATAATGAAGGTATATATTCAATTATGGATGTGGGATCCATTGGGAGTTTCTAGGAAATATTAAACAAATGGAAAACCCGATGCAGGTGATTGAAAACGACCAAAAACCTCCAATAATCAAGCTGTTAGGTGAAAGATAATCCACATCTTGTTTTCCAACGAAACAATTTTATTAATTTTGAATTATGGGAATCAATAAAAGATATTTATTGAAAATCTATGAAATACATGGATTCTTTGATAAATCCATGATGTTTTGATTATGAAAATGTATATAATGAGTTTTTGATGCCTGAATATAGTGTAAACTAACTTGCATAAAAAAGAAATATTAGGAGGACAAAAAAGGAACCCATTGAGAATATAGACACTCATATTTAGGTAATTGTGGTTATTTTTTATAGTTTATTTATAAATAGATCACTCTTATAAGTTTTATTGAAAAATAAAAATTGAAATTCTTCCACATAGATTAAAATAAGTGATGATTTTGATGAATAAGTGATAACAACATCTATATATCAATTCAGAGAATGATCTTTTAAAAATTATTCAGAGGTATAAAATATAAAGTAAAAGGTAAATCAACTGGATCTCATCTGTGAGGTGGATTTTAAATTCATAGATAGATGTACTTAGATAATAAGAAGTTTAAATAGAAAGTATTTTCCATCAGGGGATCCATTTAAGGAATTATTTCAAATATGAAAGGTAAAAATGATTTACTTGGAGAGAATGCACATGGATTAGAGGAACAAATGAAAAAAGATAAGGAAATAAATGTTATGTGTATCCCCCCTAAAAATTTAAAATAATTTTTTTAATAAAGGAAATTAAAACTTCTTAATTAAAGGATAAATATTTTAAAATTTATGATCTTGAAATGAGGGTAAAATACTTAAAAGAAAAAATAGATATTCCTCCCAAAGTAGCCTAAACAAGTGGAGTCCAAATTGATATAAATATATAATCAATATATAAAAGGAATATTACTACTAAATATGGTGACAATAATCCTCAATGGTTGATCTAAATGAAGTGTTACCAATATGGTGTTACTATACACACTATGGATTTGTGTCTGGAAGCCAAAGTCCACATCAATAGAATAAAATATTCTAAAAAATCTAAACATTGAAAAATATACATGAGGTATTAATTTTCGGGATATTTTTATCTGTTTTAACCACACACACACACACAAAGTAACTAAAATATGATAGGTGATTATGATTCCAAGAATAAATCCTCCACACTTCGAAATACCCACATGAACGATTATAATTTACTGAGATGCAAGGGTGAATCTATGGATTCAATTCCTTTTAATTTTCTACTCTAAATAAACATAGATAAATATTTAAGTGAATAAAAATATCACAAAGAAAAACCTCAAAAACTCTAAGCACTACTGGAATTGGGACCTATACCAACACTTATTTCCCAACAGTTTTAAAAAACCGTTGGGATAAAGAACCTTTTCCAATAGTTCTAGAAAACCGTTGGAATAAGGTGTTTTTAGGTTGGGTTTTCTGAACGGTTTTGTTAAACTGTTGGGATAAGGTGTTTTAGGTTGGGTTTTTCCAACGACTTTGTTAAACCATTGGGAAAGAACAGTTTTAAACACCCAAATTAGGGTTCCTCGTCCCGGACCGTCCCTGACCTCCGCCTCCCAACCCCCTCCCCCCTCTCCGTTCTCTATCTCCTCCCGGCCTCCGCCTCCGCCGCCTGGGCTCCGCCTCCACCTCTCGAACCTCTCCCTCTCCTCTGGCGGAGTTCCCCTTCCCCTATCGTCTCCCTCTCCGACGACGACATCCCCCTCCCCTCTCAGCTCCTAGCAGCGTTCCCCCTCCCCTATCATCTCCCACTCCTGGAGACATCCACCTTCATTCAATCTACTCTGACGATGTCCCCCGACCCCCTCTCTAGTGGCGTGCGAGACCAGTCGAACACCCCGCGGGACGTCCCCCCTCTCGGCTCCCTCTCCTCCCGAAATGGTTATTGATCAGTATATCCCCGTTGATATACTCTTCCAACTATTTATCTTTGTGAACTAATATTTGTTATCTTGTTATGGATTTCATTCTCTAACACTTTTTCAAGTACACAGGATTACAGTAGAAAACACCCCCATGGCATACCGATTTTCCCAGGGAGCTCTCAATTCACTTTTATTTTCATTTTTTTTGATATCCATTCCCACAAACATTAAAAATCACTGCCATACCTCTGTCACCTGCATTTCATTGACAGTAGATAAACTACCTCATTTTAAGTGTGGGGGGAGTTTCTCACAGTTTCACATGGGATGCACTTGGATTTTTTATTATTCTCACTTTTCTATGAGACATTTTTCAAAATAATAAGAATGATTTAAACTTTAGAATCATTATTCCCTTGTTAAAAAAAGTTAAGTGTAAAAGTGCCAAGGAAAATGTTTGACTCCTACATAGATTTTTTAGAATGATTTCTATGTTTAAGGAATTAATTCAAATTCAAAATCTTTGAAAAAATGACTAATTGACCTATTACTTCGGATTTATGCCCTTTGTGATTGCCATTTTTTTGATTCTCACTACCAACAGGACTCTAATCCTTCAATTTCATAGTCTTATATGGGAATATTTCTTGATAGATGCCAGGGGCATGTAAACTGACTATAACTCGCACTAAAATCTTATCTTAGTGATGACAGAACAAGTATAAAACTAAAATGATTTAGGACTCTTTCATAGAAATTATTTCCCTAAGACCCACCTGACATCTATCCATCATTCAACACGTAGTTTCCATTAATGGCCTATTATAATGATTCAATTTCAATACTATTTCCATTCATACCCTACTTATTTTACAATGCGTATGGATATCTTTGAACAAGTGTGGGTGGGAAATTCAAAGAACATGGGATGCTTCCACTTCAGGAGATGTACGATATCCTCACCTGATTATGTGGTTGCGATCCATTTACCATTTGTTGTGTTTCATTCATAATCTCTTCCTTTTCAAAATACAAAAAAGGAAAGAAAGGAAAATTGTTGTGGGTTGTTTACTATGAAGGTAAAAAATCACAATTTTCCAGACTGATTAATCCCTCAAAGGATTATATGTGGTTCGGTGATGGATATGATATCTATCCTAAGAATATATTTTGACGTAGATCACTTGTATACTATAATACCATGAGGTGTGAGTGTGAGGAAAAATTGGAAGATAGAGGAGCCTCCCATGAGATGGAATCATATTTCTAAAACATCGTGTGGGAACATTTCTGGAGTTTGTTGGAGTTATGAAATAACCCCAAGTGTCTCTATGAGATATCATAAATAACCCCAAGTGTCTCCATACATCGAATCATCCTCGCATGGGTTGGCCACTCACACAATCCTATCAAACCTATCCTAGTCTATCCTCTCAGTCACATAGTCTAGACTCATCTCTCGAGGATTAACCCATGCCTCGATGCATATCTCATCATCCAACAAGACAAAGAGGACTATTCACCTTATGATTGTCCTAGTCACAAAAGCACTCTATGTCGAACCCATATACATTATATTCTCAATAATCCGGTCAAGAACCTCATCAAAATCATTTATTATAACCCAGACCCACTAACCAGGTTCCATCCTAAGCTAAATCACACCAAGACTCTTGGAATTATAATGCCAATCTGTCCGACAATACCCAATACCCACACTAGCATCTCATCCTTAATCTCTTTAGTTAAACTCCTGAATCATTAAATAGAGTAAAACCTTTCATAATACATTTTATATACTCAGAGGGACCATCCCACTCTAAGAACCTACCAAGATTCCAATCCATCCTCGTATTTCCTCATCAAATGCTAGATGTACAATTGCAACACCTATCACTACAAGGCCCAATCCTCTTAGGAATATTTTACTTGATCTAAATCCTCATCGTTAGTGACATCAATCACATTAAATCACGTAAATTTCAACTGAACCATACATTCCAAGAATTATTCATGTGGACATGACCCATGCCAACAGGCTAAGAACTACAACCATAAATAATAAGGCCAAATACATGCATCATTTTTAAATAAATATCTCAAGTGTAAACATAAAAACCAAGAATAATCAGTCCTCATCCCTTGTATCAAACAAAACCAAACTAAGTTGAAACTCAACCCATGTTGATTAAATACCATTAATTGTAAGAGTAATTGTTAATTAATTGGAATGTACTATTTGATATTATCATTTTGAAACATTGATCTTTTTCCCCTTTGCTTGAAGGAACCTGATTTGACCAATGGGGAGTTGTGGTACTTATATGTTGGGTGGTGAGAGGTATAGTCACAGGAGATAGGTATGTTTTAGTTTAGTTTTTATTATATTTTCTTTATCACATTGGTCACTTAGATCTTTGACTGCTTTCTATGGACAGAGCGTACTTTTATTCTGCGAAGGGGGCCATAAGGAGTTCATATTGATTCATTCCACCGACTTTGATCCGAGGTAAGATTATATGGTTACTACTTGTCTCTCACCTCATGTATTTTGGGATTTAGTGTTTTTGACTCCATATTATGTTTTCGGTAGGGCGTTGGATCGTTTCGTGTTGGTTCGGGTGGATTTGGTTCTCTTCTGCCAATCTAGGTATGGCTTTAATGCCATTGGTTGGTTTTTAACTGGTTAAGTAGCGTCCTTCATGTGTTTTATGGTCATAAATATCCTTTTTGTAGTGCGTTGATCCATGCTCGTTGGTTTCGAGTCGCCAAGTCAAGGGCGACTCACCTGCGTGTGCATAGGTAAGTAATTATATGTATGTGGGTTCCCCCGTTATGTGTATAGTCACCCATGGAAGTGATTATGCACGTATGGGGATAGGTGTGCCCATGTATATATATATATAAATGTATATGAAGGTGAGTGGAGATTGATATATTCATATAAGCATATGATCAAGGATCCCCTTGCACATTCTCATGGCCATGCAGGTGTGTGCATAGGGGCTAGGTGTCCTTGCATGTGTGTGAAGGTGCATATACCTAGTGGAGGAGCATCAGATTTTAGTTAGAAAGCTCCAAGATCTGAAGTGGACGGCTTGGTTCCATCTTGAGGTAGAGTCCCTCTCATAGCCTCTTTAATTTAAAAATGATTTAAATTGAATTTATATTCTTTCTTAATTCTTCATAATTATATTGAATTTCATACTTGAATAAGTATTCTTAAATATAATGGTTTCATTTGATTAATAAAGTCATGTTTTTATAATAAAACCCCTCCAATGGAGGTGCGCTATCTGTGAAAACTCATAGTGATAGTTTAGACTATATGATTCTTTTCCATTGTTTCATTTCCCTTTAGACGTTGCGTCATTGTTCCGCTCACTATAACCTTCTGACGATCCCTTGTTATAACATATCAAATAGTTGATTTGTTCTATCATGTCCGTTGTGACCTTATCTTATGGTGAAACCCGTTTCGAGTGTTTTCTTGGCCTCGTGGCCACCCCTTTGGGTGTTTACTCGAGCCTATATATCTAAAAACACTGATGGTGTCATTGTTTAACACCTGTCAGGCTTATGGTACTCCCCACCATAAGCTTCATCTTAACACTGTTTGGGGTGTTTTCTTGGCCTCGACGCACATCTAATTTTTTTGACATATATGAATTCTCCCATAAGACTTGTGTTGTCCTACTTCCTCCCTCTCTCTATTCTCTCCTAGCCGGAAGATGCTACCCCGCAGATGTCACTAGGCTGGGCCAACACGACGCGGTCATGCCACGGTCACACTGCGGTCACTCCGCGGTCACGCCGCGGTCACGCCGCGGTCACGCCGCGGTCACGCCGTGGTCACGCCGCGGTCACTCCGCGGTCACGCCGCGGTCACGCTGTGGTAATTCCGTGATTTGGCCCTGCTCTAGGCGACACCCCGCGGCGGTTTGCAGTCCTGTCAGAATTCGATTTATGATACCTAGATAGAGTTTTAGATACATTACCCATCCATAGTTAATGGAGAGGGAGGCGACAACCAGAATGTTTCCCCGCTTCCTCCCGCTCCCTTCGCTCCTAGTAGGAAGATGTTGTCCCTCAGATGTCGCTGGACTGGGCCAACACGTCGTGGTCACGCCGCGGTCACGCCGCAGTCCCGCCGCGGTCAAGCCACGGTCACGCCGCGGTCATGCCGCGGTCACGCCCCGATCACCCCGCGGTCACGCCGTGATTTGGCCCTGCTCTAGGACGACACCCTGTGGTGGTTTTCAATCCTGTCAGGATACTTCTCCTATCCCTAAGCCGCACTTCTCCAAACCCTCGGCGCCAATCCTATACTCATCCCATCCTCGCTGCCGCTCCCATACCGACCAACCCTCTCTGCCGCTCCCATCCCAACCACCCCTCACCGCTCGTCGATCGCTTTTCCCCGCTCCCCTCTCATCACCACTCACGCTTTTTTTTCCAAAATCTATATGTGAACGCATAATCCTTATCGTTTTACCCTAAACCATAGCTCGATGCACCCATATGGATGATTTTTACCAATAGCTCGACACGAATCCTACTTCCCAACCAACTCTCGACGCGAACCCTACTTCCTAGCATGACAGGTCTGGTTTTCCAACGCTCTATTCTTCCACATTAAATGGGTACATGTTATGATCCCTTTACTATTTTAGGTTGTGTTTGTAACCCTACTTACCTACCTGCTCTCGAGGGTTCTAACTCTAATTTCCAACTAGTCATCTTATCTTTGATTCAAGTAATTTTTGTTCATTCACTTTAAATCAGTATGTATGCCTTCATTTTTTTTTGATTTTTTGGTTCCATTTCACTACAATTTACTGTCTATTATGATCCCCTTATGAACACAATCAATATATCATTTTAGGTTGCAGTTTTGTTGTAATTTACCTGTATATAATCATTTTGATTGATATTGAAGAGGTCAAAATGAGGTTGGGAGGAGGGGGGGTGTGCTGGAGGGGGGGGGGGAGGGAAGGGGTGAGGTGAGGAGGGGGGGGGGGGGGGGCTGAACGGGGGTTCGAGGTGGCTGTGCAGGTGGGGGAGAGGGTGGGGGGGATGTGCTGGGGTGAGAAAAGATAAGATATGGGGGTGAAAGAACATCCATGTTGATGGAAGCACCAATAAATCAACGACTAGAAAAACCTGAACATCGATCAACAACGTCTTAACCTAATCATCTATCATAAACGCACCCAATGGGCTATATAAAAGAAATGAATAACCAATTAATTATCAATAGTCCTCATGACAATAATAAAATTTTTACCTTACAAGGGATCTATAGTACAAGATTGACCACTCCACATGGGAATTATTAATTAACAGGTATAGAAAACACTGGTCACTCAATCAGTAACAAGCCCACTATGGTATCCTCAAGAGTCCCTTTGATGCATATAAATATCTTAAGGAAATATGACCATAACTTCTATCCCACAACATCATCCCATCCCAATGGTTCCAATAGTTCCAATCCTAAAAAAATGTGGTAATCCTCAACTATTCTAACCTTGAGAAATAGGTATCAACATGTCAGGATAAAACAATATCTCTTCATATATACTACTTGATTATAATTTTTAGGATCTATATGAAAGAAAATTGAACAAAAATAGCTTAGATTTGACAATCCATTCTAACTAATGATTTCATAACCCTCACACATGATTCTCATCTCACAACCCAACCTGCTGGAGGATTCTGAATCCAATCCTTGAAGAAATCATGATAAAGAATTCTTTTAGTCCAAAACACCCTAAAGACCACATTAAAACACAAAAATTATTCCACCATAGAAATTTATATGAACAACTAATCAAAATCGAATACTCATAAGTCGAATTATGACTCCAGGGTTAAAATAGGGTAAACAAAACAAGGTGAAAAATGTACCAAACCTGTACTTTAGGTACATGATATGTAACCCAAAATGTCCCCTCGTTCCATGTGACATAGACTGCTCAGTGTGTACTTTTCCAAAGTACACATCATGGGTTCTTGTATATGAGGTTTACCCCCACCCGGGTACATTTACATAGAAGGCCCCACTTAGCATGAAAAATTCTCTACTACGTAGAATGTATCACCCCATACACAATCATTACCCCACATATGGTTCCTATATATGTACCTATCCATATATCCCCCCCCACACAAGGTCTACCCACGCACAATGCCTATCCATGTACCTCGCACTACATATAGCTTTATACCCAACGTGGTCATGTGCCACTAGCACACACCGAGTCACCACTACATGGTGTGTAACCCACCCCATTTTATTAATCTTTTAGTTCCCAAAACCCATCTTTCCCAAGTAAGAAGAACACATGATGTGTGTTCTCAAAACTACACATCATGTACATGAGTTTCCCCAAACATAACACCCCAAAAATTTCCCAAAACACCTAATTTCTCCAAAGTTTCCATATATTGAATCCTGAATGGGTCACCAAAAACCCAAAAAATTCTATTAATACTTAAAATCAACTACCCTATGGGAATTTTTTGGGTGGAGGCAGGGGTGCTTGGTGGGGGTGAGGTGGAGAGGTGGAGAGGAGGGGGGGGGGTGTAAGGGGTTTGGTGGGGAGGGGTGGGCTGGGCAAGGGGGAGGGAGGGTTGTGCTGGTGTGGGGGGTGGCTGTGTAGGTGGGGGGCTGGGCAGATGGGGGAGGGGGGCTGGGCAGTGGGGTTGTGCAGGTGGGGGTGGTGGTTGTGCAGTTGGGGGAGGGGGTGGGATGTGCAGGGGGTTAGGCCAGGCAGGGGGGGTGGGGAGTGCAGGGGGTTAGGCTAGGTAGGGGGGAGGGGGGCTGTGCAGGGGGCTGTGCAGGTGGCGTAGTGGGGGGGGGGGGGGTTGGGCAGGTGAATGAGTATGGAGATGAACTTGAGTTCCTTGAACCCAATTAGGGAACTGTAGAACGATTTCGTAGGACCCGAGTATATCAGATAAGGCACATTTGTGGAAGAATCTATAATTCTAGCCACGTCCCTACTTAGACTATCAATGTTGTAGAAACCGTGGAAGACCCATTTAGTGATTCTAGTAGGAGAAGGAAAATCCCCTTTCATAATCCAACTAGGTAAAATTACTATGGAATGTAATAATGTTATATCCATTATAGATCAAGATTAATACGTCATTATGTTGAGAAACATCAGACCCTTGTAATTTATTTAATGATAAATGTTATAAATATTTTAAAATATTACATTGACTATGATTTTTGATTTAATATCATTCCAATGTTGAGACATTCTCATATGTGATATGATGAGGAAAATATAGAACCTTCCACATAAATACTACAACTCTGTGTCCAATGCAAGAAATGTCCATAAGTCCAATTCATGCTCAGGGATCTATTTGGAGACCTCATTTCTGAATCATAATTTATAGTAATTCAGTTGGATCAAAACTTCATTGACTTTTTAGGAAGGCCTCTTTAAACTTTTCTAACCCCTCAAACATAACTAAATTTTTAGTAATCCTAGTCATAAGAACATCTAAAGGGGAAAATATTTAAATTAACCACAGGTAAAACCCAAATAAACAAAGGAAACCCATAATGTCAAATATGTTTCGTATGCCTTCTCATGACACCACAACCTATACATTATTTGGGTCCACATAAATTCCAACATTAAAGATTACGTGCCTAAGAAAACATACTTTATGGAAGCATAAGTGACACTTTGAGATCTTATATCAGCTAGTGTACCACCATGAGGACCATGATCCCATGTGATAAATGTTTAATTTTTATGATTCTCCCTATGGATCATCATTCAAATTTCAATGGATAGAAAAATCATCCATGGAAGGTATATACTAAAATTCATGTAGTAATCTACTGGATTGTCATTGGGGATTATCTGAATGTTTTCATTACAGATTGGGGATAGAATATTACCTAGTAATCTTATCCTCTTAGAATATGATAGAAAATTTCCAAAGTGAGCCCAACAGATGATGTAAATGATTCATAACCATTGACAAACACCATGTTGGATGTCATCATAGCAGATCCCCTTGAAAATTAGGCATGTGATATCTCTCATGAATCATGTAAATATCTATCCCCATAGAATCTATGTGTTATAGATGCCTGAACAATATCCCTCTCTTAAACACAAACCAATACCTTTATAAATGAAACAATATAACTAAATATCTTGACATTATAGAAGTCATTTCCCCATAGTCTATGATTCCCCCATAATTATACTATATGAAAAAAAGGTTTATAATGGTCATAGTATAAATGTCCTTCTAGGTTAGTATATTGAATGATTAAATTCATCGAAAAAATATCAAATTTATCCGGGATTAATCAAAACCAATACGCCTTATCCGATAGATCAGGATTGAGGCAGGGGATTCTTCATATATGAGTTATAAACTTGAATTTCCAATATCCGCCTCCCTATTTGATCAAAAAGACAACATTTTGTTGGTTCTTAGTCTCTCTACCACATCAATATGTGAACCATACAAGGGGAAGGGATGTGAGTAAGCCTTCAAAAATGAGATGATTATTTCTATGTGTTTCTTGTGTGTTTTTTTGTGTGATTGTAGGTGATTGAAGTGGGTTTTTGTTAGTTTTCTATGTGTACAGTGGTGTATTTTCCGTGTTTGCAGGTTGCAGTGTTCCTAGACACACAAAATGAGTGTTTTTGTGTGTGATTGAAGTGTATTTTTGTGATATGGCATGTTTTTGACAGAGTTTTCATTACAGCCTGCAGATGATTGCAGCCTGCAGTTCATTGTAGGCTATTTCATCTTAAATTAATGGGGTTCTAACCCAACGGTTTCAAAACCGTTGGGTTATACCTATGTGCTGCTACTGCATTTTCCAACGGTTCAAAACTGTTGGGTTATACCTATGTGCTGCTACTGCATTTCCCAACGGTTCAAAACCGTTGGGTTATACCCCTACTACTGCCTTTCCCAACGGTTCAAAACCGTTGGGATATACCCCTGCTGCTACATTTCACCCCTGCTGCTGCATTTTCCAATGGTTCAAAACCATTGGGGTATACCCTAATTCTTCTCCCAACGGTTCAAAACCATTGGGGGTATATCCCTTATATGTTTCTGCAAACGGTTTTAAAACCGTTGTGATACCCCTGTGTGCTGATTTTTTAACGGTTCAGCTGAACCGTTGGTATAAAAGAAATCTTTACAGCATTTCCCAACAGTTCAGGGTGAACCGTTGGTATAAGGATTTCCCAAGGCCTCACAAACCAACGGCTTCTAAAACCGTTGGGATAATTTTTCCCAATGGTTTGAGGGCCTTTCACAGCGGTTTTAAACCATTGGGAAAACATGGATTCCCAGTAGTGAAGGAACAATGAAAATAGACATAATATATTTTTACAAGTTTCATTTCTTAAACCGATAAGCTAAATCTATGATTTGGTAAAACCCATGATCACACCATCCACTAATCATCCTCAATAAAAAATGGAAGGGAATTATCCATGAACTCATGATAAAAAATGTATATCTTGACTTTTGTAGAATGTTCCTCAAAATTCAAATATATAAAATTTAAAATGTAATAATAAGATATTATTTAACCCAAGTATGCCCCCATAAAGTTATTATTATTATTATTCCTCTTTACCTTCTTCTTAATATTCTATTTCTTCTCTATTATCTATGTATACCTTTTACAAACACGTAATATATATATTATTCTCCACTCAATCTCTTAAGTTATACAATCACAAGCTTCGTACTCAACATCAATATTTTAATTCCAAAATAAAATAACTATGAGTAACTTCCACTTCAACCACTGCCAATTCGTTTTAAACTATCAGATTAATACATGCATTCTAGTCACCGTTAGATATTATTAAATGACTCAAGAATTGAGATATAATATTGTAAAAAGAACTAAGTGATCCATATCATAAAATAACCTAGGTTTTGTATTATGATATAAATTATGATATAAATCACACTATGAACCTCTGTTTTACAGTGTAACATGTTCTTTGTGGCACAATGAGGTATACAGTGGTGTGATACCGGTGTTACATTTCAAATACTATTAAAACCATCACTCCATTGTGTAAAGACGTTCTATGGTATAGTATGAATCCTGAAATTAATTTTAATATATAGATACACCAAATTTTTAAATTCTATACTCTGAAATGTGATTTTCCAATTCATAGTAAAATATCTCTTAACATTTTAATCCACACTTTCCTAATCCACTGAAATTTTCTCTTCTAGGTGCATTAAAATGTGATCAATAATAATGAAACATGACACCTTGAAATTTCTAATATATAGAAGAAATGTTTTTTCATGGTCATCATACCATAACATTTTTTTTATTTCCTGAAAAAACATGTATTCTTTGTGGTGTGACTTCCATGACATGAGATAATCGTTTAAGCATTTTCATTTTTAAACATCCATAATGGTGTAAATATTTCCATTACGATATGATATATTTATCCTCACCACTCATTGTGGAATGATCACTACCATTATAGAGTAATCTAGTTTAGAACAATATAATTTCTTTACAACTCTATATTCTTAGTTTTAATCATCTTCCATGCACTTCCAAGATTCCAAATTAGTTAACCTCACATAAATTTATATGGTTCAATTTATTTTGAATATGATTAATTTATTGAACAATTATTAAACTATTTGGATATAAAAACAAAATACTTATCACATTTAACAAACCTAAATTTCTATTAAACAATGTCCCCATAGGATAAACACCAAAATGATTGGGGTTACACCTTGCTCAACCATATTAGTTTCTTCCAAATATATAGTCTCAATAATTACCCATTTACAAGGTCTCAATGGTATCCCACTTTATATGTTATTTTAAACCATATAATTCATAAAATTTCAGTTTTTGTTATCAAAAATAAAAAAACCACCCTTTCAACGTATAATTGAGTCACCCTTTAAACATTTTAAGCATATGTGTGTGAATTCGGTGTTGGAAAAAATAACCATGAATGAAAATACTAATGATGTCTATTAGGGAAAATAAAATTATTTTACAATATCTTCTTACACATAACCCACTACACATATCATCATTATTTTTCAAAATAAACATTTTATATTCCAAAAAAGGTCTTCTTACCCATATACTCAAAAAAATCATTATAATAGTTTACACACACCACTAAGAAACACAATGAATTAATAGATTTATTCTTCAAAAAACTAACCTAAAGTATACCACTTAGGCTAGAGAACATATTATTTGAATTTATATTATTCTAATCACTATTTTACAACAATAATACAAAGAATAAAAGATAGGAAATATAATCACCAGACCCTAGAAATGATTTTATTGAGGTTGAACTCCCATCATCAACCACATTTCTTGAAATTAATCTGTTAAAAATAGTTTTGTGAACACATCCACTATTTTATCATTATTCTAAATAATATACAACTTAAAACACCTTTCCCCATAAAATCCATGTTAAAGTGTCCCTCTATATAGATGTTATTTTTATCAATAATATTGAACCAAATTTTTATAAACATTTATTGAACTTTTATTCTCACACCCCATAAGTAGTAAAAACTTTATATACACCTTAAGATCTTAAAATTAAGCCTTTATCCTCATAAATATGTTTATTTATTGAGTTAAAGAAACATATTCTACCACAATAGTACTTAGCTCCCTTAAAATATTCATTCGTGTTTTTTATTCCAGACACTTTCCTCTAAGAATGAAACTTCACCAGATTTTGATCTTTTGTCATTGTCATTTCTAGACTAATCCACAATTTTATATCCACAGAGATTTCAATTCTCTTTGATATTATATTTCCACCCATAATTGTCCATTCCTTTAATTCATCTAGGTATCCTATTTAAATCTTAAATAAGTGATTCTTTTATCAAACTTTGAAATTAGAAACATATTATAACAACATATACTAAATATGATCATGAAGTAGTCAGGTAGAGTAACAACCAAGATATTTTATGAACACTCATTTATGAACTTATTTTATACCTCCATCCTTAGGTTCCCACTGAAATTATTGTATAAAACTACCTTTCATACTTCATTCCAAACTTCTATGTATGTTCTTGATTACACCTCCCTCGAGAGTGGGAAATATGATCCTTCTCTTGAGAAATTTCCACTCGTCCCTCCTTGAAGTCCAATGACTTCAAGTAGGTATCAGAAAAAATAATACCTTGTTCTTTTTGATTTTATTAAACTATGTAAATCTATATTTTACCCAACATGTATCCCTCATATTTCTATAAAAAATATTCTGTTAGGTTTCTCAATGTACTCTTCCTCCTACAACTCTTCATTAAGTGTTATAATCTTTTCATATATTTCAAAGATCTTGAATTTTATTTGTTTGATTAAAAAAATAAATATCCTAATGAGTTCTATCCTTAAAATATTTTTTAATTCCTCATTAAAACCAATTACTTATACTTATGAGTATCCTTTTCACATATCTTGTTTATACTTGAGAAAAAGGAGTTAAGTGTTGTTTACCTCAAAGATCTTGTAATTTGAATATGTTATCCAAGGTCTCCAATGATATTCCACCTACACTTTCTTTATTAGTCCTGGATGAGTTTCACATGATTTTTATTCATCACTAGACACGGATAAATCATAATCTTAAACCTATTATTAATCTAAAATAAATTAATTTTAGATACTTCATCCTTCTTCTCTATAAATTCCACTTCATCATTTTCAATTATAAAACTTTCTTTTTGATGCGTGATTTCATTATTAGAGTGTTCCAAAACATGAACATTAGAAATATCTAAATTTTTTTATGAATATTTTTTATATCATTGATATCCTCATTTATTTGGATGATAATTAAGGAATAAACCTTCAACTCCCTTTTGGTTAAACTTCCCTAAATTTTTAACATTCACCTTTAAAATACACGTGATAATAAATAACCTCAAGTATTTAAATATTTTATCTTATTGAAGTAAATCTAATATGGTGAAATATATTATTTTTTTATAACAAAAATAGATATTTTAAATATAAAGTAGAGTTTTCATAGCTCATCTCAAGAGAAATCATGAAATATATTTTTCATCCAATATTGTGAGAGCCTTCTATAGAAATATCATATTATTATATTCAACAAAACTATTTTGTTCTAGTGTATATGGATACTAAAAAGCGTGAATAATACAATGATTTTCAGGATATACTTTAAATTTTATACTATTATATATATATATATATCACCATTTTAAATTAATTACTTATTTAAAGATAAAAAACTCTCCATTTATGCATTTTCATTAAAATTTTAAAAATATTCAAACCCTCTAACTTATGATTCATGAACATAATCAGTTTGTTGGTATTTAATTCATCAATTAATGTAAAAAAATACTCACCTCCATTATTCTAGTGTTTCTTTAATGTCCAATAAAAATATAAATGAATGAAATCCAATGGATGTGATTTTTCAACATATACTTTCTTATGTGAAGTGTTAAAAATACTATCCATTAGGAATATAGATAACATAAAATTTATTCCTCTTCTAAAAATAAAAAAATCAAAAAACATTATATCATTGTGTAATATTTCTGATGTTCTTTTGACCAATTTGGCCATGTATTTGATTGAATAATTCTTTATCTTCCATCATGCTCAAGTAATATGATTTTCTCACATAAACAACCCAAAACAAGTTAACCTATGTTGAATTTCTTCTTATCAATACACATAGATAATTCAACCAATTCACCAAAAATAAATCCTCCTAAAAAATTACTTCATTTAATTTTTCACAAAACTGATAAAAAATTAGTAAGTTATTCTTTAATCCAAATAAAAATATAGGGTTCTTTGATTTAATCTTTTTCTCTCTAAGGAATAATGATCCAACTCTTATTATCTTGAGAGAACTATCATTTAAAAACATCCCTGATCAATCACTTAAATTATAATCACATATTTAAATCACCTACCATATGTGATTATTATGAAATATCCAAGTTCCATGGATGTTTGTTTTTAGATTCTTGGAGTTCCACTTAAAAATATTATTCCTTATCCATCCCTTTCAATTTATTATTATGAGACTTTGGAGTATTAAATATCATACTCACTAGTGAAGGTTAAATTTTTGAGATTAAATTTAGTAATGTTAATGGATCATACTCACATTACTATAATGTATCCCAATGTTTGAAACTTGTTTCCAATTTTCAATCAAAATTTTTTATACTATTTCTAAAATTTTCTTCTATCAGTGAGAGGAGACCCCTTTAAACACCGACTACGAAGTCTTATAGATTTCTAGTGATATTTTTAATTGATCCATCATCTCCATTATATGTTCCCAAGGCCTCTACATTACTAGAAATATACATTAAATGATAACTTTGCATTGAATAATGCTTGTTTCCAAGATGTAGACTCTTGATGTTATTACACCTTTTCATTATCAATCATGGATCCATTTTTCAACGTAAAATTATGGTAGACTCACAAAAATTTCGTATTCATTATATTATTTTTCCTAATTTTTTCAAATTAGAAATTATAGGTGTTTTCTATTTCTTGTTATCATTCAAAAAACTTCCTGTTTTTTTGAATTTTTTTCTTCACTATAAATATAAATTTCTTGACTTGTTTCTTTGTATAAACCCTTTATACTTTAATATTTTCAACAAAATTATTTTATTATGATTATATAAGTTATATATTGAAATTATAAAATATAGATTTTAACTTGTTTAATTTTATTATCCTACATAATCAATTTATATAGAATAACTTCAACCTATTTTTTCCCTCTTATTTGTCCTTATCTTTTATAACAACATTCAACTTCTTTTCTTCAATAATAAAATTCTTGAAGATATAAATTTCATTCATCAACCATGTTTACATTTTATCCTGAAAGGATTATTTTTTTCTTGATAAATAATCATCTCCCTTTAGATCATTTATCTCCTTTCCAACTTTTCAAAAAAATTATGGAAATTCCTTGAGTTACCATTTTATAATAAACTGCATTTGTGTTTCTACCATGGTTCCATTATTTCTATTCTCTTCACTAGAGAATTATTAATAATTAAATTTTGAAATAATTAATTTTTTTCACCTTACCAGAAGTGTTAACATCTTCTACATCTTCACTATTATCATTATCTTCAAACTTAGATAATAAATTTCTATTATTTTGTTTATAAAAATTATTACCCTTCCCCTTTGAATAAAACTTTGACTTTTTTAATTTTAAATATTTATTCTTAAGAAAATCCTTGTTTTATTATTCACATATTTATCAAATTAAAATTATTTGAACTTTTCATAATTTTATATAAAATTTCCAATAGATCCATACTTGAAACACTTATATGAGATTTTCTTCTATAATTTAATTTTCCTCTTCTCACACTTATTGAAATTAATTACAAGAGTTTTTAAAATTTCATTTATATAACTTATTCCTTATCAAAATTTTATTTTTCCACAATATATTCATTCCCTATCTTACATTATTTCAAATATTTAATGAATATTTAATTACCATATTTACACTTTTTCATGAAAACACATTTTTTATTCATTTTATAAGAAATAAAAACTTTATGAAAATAATCCAATGGAAGTTTATTGAGATTATGGATTTGAAGAGATAAAACCTTTTCATAAAATGTTTCTTTTAAGATACATAGTATGTTCTCCACTATTATTAAATCCTTCATATTCTCACAAGAACAATTAATAGTGAACATAACTTGATAACTTTAGTAGGGATGCCACATAATATTTTATCATCCCCCATTTTTAGATCTTCATATTTAAATCTCTAAACCTTGGCTGTAGTCATTTTTTTCATTACCTTTATAAATTATTTTCAATTTAGAACAAATGATTTTTGATATAGAAATCCATTTAACTATAATAAACTTATTTTTTCAAAATGTCGAAATGATGTCATTATGAAACCCTGATATATTCAGATATATATATTTTTCAAATAAATTTAATTTCTTTAATATCCTGTGTAACACCCAATAATGAGTTTAGACTGACCATAATATACTAAAAAAATATTACTATCACACAACATTTGGATTGGATGGTATGAATTGGAATATTTACATTTTGAATATTTATATTTTACACATGTATAAAATGAAATCATTAGTTATCAATTATTTATAAATAAAAATAAAAATCATTTGGAAGTAAAATTGAGGAGATTTGTTTTCTAAACAACTAGTTTTTATATGTGACATGTATTTTTATCCTAATAAATTAATTTTGTCACTATTGGTGAATGGTTTTAATTAAATTTATATATTTTATATTTAATAAAAATTTTAACATTCATCTTTTTTTCTTATGCATAGTATAAAAATAAATCAAGTTTAATGATTAAAATTTTATTTTTCTAAAAAGTTGTTTTTGTCACATTTTGCGTAATTAATTTAATAATAATTTATTCCATTTATATATATTTAATTAAAAATAATTAATTAAAAATTTATAATAATAAGATTTCAATTTGGTAAATAGGCCTGTTTTATTTTTGGTTAATATGGATAGTAAATGAGGTAAAATTTATCACCCAAGTAAAGGGTAAATTTGGTTAATATAGGTTAAAACTAAGTGGTATAACCATATTGTTTCAACATAAATATTATTTTATAAATATAATTAGACCCTTATCAAATTATGATGAAAATGTATTAGTTCAATCGACACTTTTCTATGAAAATAACCTATATAATATTTAAATCAATGAATGTTACAAAAAGCAACTCTCTTTGTTTTGAATAAATATTATGTGTCCACATAAGAGAAAGATAAACTTAAGAAAAAATATAAGTGTTTATATTGAGCTTAATAAAATTATTTTCCTGAAAGAAATTTCTTTTTAATTTTTAGAAATTATTTAATGACCTTAATTTCTTATGAAACACTGATGAAATATTTATCCATTTTATAAAAAATATAATAAATGATTTTAAAAATAATAAAATTGATATAATTTGAATCATTTAACATGTACCATGAATTTTTCATATCAATGTGACATATTAGGAAATTTTAATGTATTATATATGAATTACTTATTTGTATTAATATATTTAAAATTAAATTAAATGAATATTGTTAAAAATAATATTAATGATATTCTAAAAATAAAAATATTTTATTAAATGATATTAAAATAAAAAAAATATTACATTCATAAAAATGAATGGTATTTTGTTTTCAACATCAACCATGGGATATTTATGTATTTTTTCCATTTTATAATAAAATTATTGACCCTTAAATGTTGGAAAACTATAATATTTTGGTAATTGTAAAAAGGGTTAATGGGGCAGGGGGTTAAAACTAGAAGATAAGGGAAAAAATGTGATCCAATATTGTAAAAATTTATTTTATGAGATTATTTTGATGCATAATCATATGAAATTTGATTTTTAAAAATTTATAACCTTTTGGACTTAAAAATAAATTTATAATAATTTAATATTTTTGGAATTTCCTGGAGTTCCCCTCCCAATAATTATAAAGTGGCACCATATATTCTATTATTCCCACAACTTTGGTCTTTTTTTCTCAAAGAACCTATGTAATTTTATCTTATCCACTTCCATGTAAACATGATATATTTTTTTCTTCCAAAAATACCAACCCTACAAATCTTTAGACATGATCTAAAGGAGTCACTTTAAAGAAGAGGCCATCACCTTAACCGATGACTTTACTTTATATTTTTATTTTATCTAATATAAATATATTTTATTAATAATAAAATAAAAAATTCAATATCATAAGTATACATAAATTTTATTATGATTATGAAGACACAATTATACACCCTTTTCCCATCGAATAAGACGTGAAATTATCACTCATGCGTATATATGACTTGCCATCAACATATAGTGATGCAATTTATTTTTCATCACTATCATTTATGGTTGGGTATTATGATGCATTTAATATTTATATATTATATTTATGACACAATTAATATTTTTAATTATAATATATTATCTACCTTCTTACCATTCATTCCTTTGGGAAAGAAAAACATTTCTCGTGCCTACGTTTGACTACCACCTCCACAAAATGATGCAATTGATTTTTTATCAATATTTTATTTAAATGATAACGTGGATGAATTTTATGAATATATATTATATATATTATATAATAACTATCTTATAAATGTGAATTTATATTTACCTTTAATTTTTTATATCCGCTGCAAAATGAGTACAACATCCATCCATACATATGACTTACCATCTCCATGAATGGTATAATTATTTTCGCTATAAATATATTTTATAGATGAAAATAAATAAATATATAATCAATATATATTATAATTATTCAAATATTAAAATTAATTATATTATGTATCTATGATAAAAGTACAAGGAACTGAACTACACAACCAAAACATACATAAATAGGGAAGCAATTATAATTCGTAATGGTTATTTTAATAAAGAATTATTAATAAACTGGTGATAAAACGTTTAACATAAATAATATATGGTTACATATATATGATTATATTTCTATAATAATAGTAATAATAATCCTATATTTATTATACAATAGGTTCTAAAACATATATAAGAAGGCAGACATGGGGTTAGAGGTTTTATGTTACAATCTCGTTGTTTATCAAGACTGTTTGTGATTATGTTCTGATAATGAAATATTATTATCAAGATCTAAATAAACTCATTAATTTTTTTATAATATGGGTATTTTTAAAAAATACATGTTTGGATTTCATTTTCCTTTTTCCTTATGTACTCAAGATATCTATAATATTTTTTATGGAAAATCAATATCATTTCTCTCTTCTGCCGAATTTTTTTTAGTTTTTAACCATGTTTTATAAAAATTCATCAAATAAGGTTTTTAATATTATAATTTCATTTTTTAAATTCTTTTTAACCGTGCATTAATTTTTAAAAAATTGTTTTAAAGATTTCTTTTTTTTTTCAAATGATGTACTTTGTAACTTTCCAGAAACAAGTATGTAAAGAATTATTTTTAATTTATAAGACATTAATAGAATTTTCCAATATCATTCTCAATCAATGTTTTTAATATTATTTTAATGGTTCCTAATTTTATTTTCAATGAAATTTTTTTCCAAAATATTTTGCAAATTTCAAAATTTCAATGAAGTGATTTAAAAAAGGAAATATTATTTTCCCCAGGAGTGTTTTAGTGATATTTTGATTCATAAATGATAAATACCATCAATTTTGTTTATTATTTACATGAAATATGATCATACGATACAATAATTATTCCATATATTGATTTTTCATATTTATTATTGCATTATTTTTATGAAACATATTCATTTTCCATGGGTTATTCTTTGATGAAATGCTTATGAAACCCATTTATTTTCATGGGTTCTAATATGATGAATGGTTTATGATCCTATGGACCAAATATGGTATATTTTCATTATGTGATCCGTGATTCCAATATCTCCCTTTAATTAATTGGGTAAATATTGATATCTCAGGAGATAAACATGAATGGAATGGGATGTGATCCCAGTACAGTAAGGTACTGTTTCAACTATAATAGTCTTGAGAAAGAACCTTGACTACTATGTTTTATTAGGGAGTAAACCAATTTTACTATGATAGTATTGTAAAAGATCCTTGAATACAATGGAAATAGTTTTCTAAGATTATATGCATGCCACAATTGCATATCTTATGCCAATATTACGATCTCAAAGATCCTATTATTTTATTCATTATGATTCATGTAATATTAAATTCCAAGATTTATTCCATGAGTAAATATTATATTATATGGTACAAAGATCATGGTTTTCATATGTTAAGATCATTTTCTAAAATCATTTTTCTCATATTATTCTTATATGGTCATAGATATCTTCCTTTTTTACCCTTACTAAGCATATGAGCTCACTCATTCTAGTGTTTTCTTTCCCAATTTATGAAGAAAGGTTTTATATATAATATGTATAATAAAGGTGTTATATATTAAGATCTAAGTGGGTGATGATGTCTAACTATAATGAACCATTTTTTATGTTTACAAGTCTCCAATTTTCCAAATTTACTATATAAAAATTGATTCTAGTCTAGACTGTTATATTACATAAGGATTATTCATCTACATAGATTTAATATCTGTATATGAAAGCATAGTGCATCAGTAGTTGGTAACATAAAAAGGTGTAGTTAACCTTTGGAAACTAGGATGAAAAATATTTAGTGATAAATATTGGGATAATCCTATGTATATTAGAAAATCCTTTTTTTGAAATGATAATGGATGACCAAGGATAAACCTAATTTTTTATTGAATAAGGTGTCACGATTTATAGATTCTATAAATGAATTTTAAAAATTATATAGTTTCCCACTAGGATTTTTATTTCTCACATTATGTTTTTGGTTTTATTTAGTTGTTGGAACCTATATAATCTTGTTAATGATTTATTTAATGGATAATATAATGATTTTCATCATGAGAAACCAAATGTTATGGGAGATTGATTGAAAAATATCATTTATTTTCTCACACAACTTTCTCAAGTAATGAATCATGCCAAGATTTCAAATGTTAAAATGAGGGAACAATGATAAGTTGAGTTCTTAATAAGAAAATAACCTAATTATTTTGGTTGATACACAAACCCATTAGTCACTGAGTAATGGATCAGTACCACAAAAAAAGTTATTTTCAATCTACAATGTTTAAGACAATAGAAAGTTGTTATAGCAATTTATCGTTTGGAAGGTGACACTAGTAAATGGTTGAATCTTATCAATAACACCATTTAATAATAATAAATTAAATCTATGGAGTGGGATGAGTTTAATAGCTTATTTATCAATAATTATTTTCCTCATATTATTCAAAAATAAAATTTAGAAGGACTTCGTTGAGTTTAAATAGAAGGATGATGAATCTGTGGGTACTTATGAGGAAACTTTTGCAAGACTTATGGGGTACAATTTTGGTATTATCATCCAACATAAATTCTAGGTTAATAAACTATTCATTTCATAAAACCATGTATTTTAAGGGTGTTAGAAATAAGGGACTTTAATTACTATAAAAAATCATTTTATGTGAAATCAAGGTGGGAATGGTGATTTTAGTTACCCATTAATATCACGATTTTGAAAAGAAAAGAAAAATGGAATTTAGAGTAAATTATAAAACCCACATTAAGAATAATAATAGATTTCATTTATACCAAAAATATTGAATTTGACATGATGGAAATTATATTTATTGAACCAGTAGATGTTTCAAGTGTAGAAAAGATGGTCATCCGACAATCAGATGTTGAAGTGATGGAAAGAAGTTTGATAATGATGCAAATAGAGACCTGGAGCAATAAAATGCACAATCCACACTCTAATTTTTTAAAGGCAAGGATAATTAGAGTTATTCTAACCAATGTCCAAATTCGAAGGTTAATGATAATATTCAATATCTATAACCTCTTAAGTTCAGATAAAAAGGGAAATATCATGAGATTAATATTTTTTATGAGGCATATGATAACGATGTGGTGAAAGGTACACTTACCATATACACTAGAACTATAAGTTTCTTATATGATTTTGGAACTACAAACTCTGTTATATGAAAATACATTTATATGGGTATCATAGTACCACATCAAAAATTAGATGTTGAGTTAGAATTAAAAACCCCTAATTGTATTGTTATCACATCCCAAGTCTATCTTTATTCATCAATTGATTTTTTTGGGAATATATTTCGTGAAAATTTTATCATTCCTACCATAGTTGAATATGATGTTATTTTGGACACAAATTTCCATCCATTAAATAAATACCAAATAAATATTTGAGGAATAAAAGTTATGATTGATATTACAAACTAAAATATGATTATTTATTAGTGTGATGAAAAAATGAACTTATGATGGAAATTTCATCCTTCATATAGATCAGGATTCTTATTAAGTAGGGGATTCTATCTCAAATGTTTGGGGAGAAACTCAACATTAAAAATATTCTTATTTTGTAGGAGTCTATTGATTTATTTCTAGAATAATTTTATTTTCTTCCACTAGATCATGACATTGATTTTTCAATAGAACTCATACCAAGGGATACACATATTTCAAAGAATCCATATAGAATATCCCTAATTGAGTTACAAGAATTGAATAATAAAATCTATTATAATTTTGACAAGAGATTCGTTTTCACAAGTGGACCAACTTAAGGTGAACCTATTTTCTGTCAAGAATAAATATTTATCAATGTGACTATGCATTAATTATTGAAAAATCAACAAGATCAATATCAAGAACATGTATCCCAGACCGCATATTAATGAATTTTTTGATCAACTGTGTGGAGCACAATATTCATCCAAGATTAATCTTCATTCATGATATCATCAATTTAGGGCCAATAAGGTGGATATACTTGGTACAAAATTATGTACAAGGTATAGACATCAGGAATTTATAATGATTTCATTTGGTTTCATTAATGCCCTACTATATTCATGTATTTAATGAATATAGTCCTTAGTAAACACCTGGATCATTTTGTGGTAGTATTTAAGGATGAAATTATTATATATTCAAAGAGAAATTAAGAGCATTAATATCACCTAAAGACTATGTTAAAGTCCCTTGATAAGGATAATATTTAATAAAAATTAACCATGTGTGAATTTTCTCTTCTAAATGATTCATTACTAGGTTATATAATCTCATAAGAGGGTATATTAGTATATCCTTTAAAGATAGAAGTTATTGATCATTGGCCCCACCAACCACAATGAATGAGATCCATAATATTCTTGGTTTGGATAGATATTTTAAGTGCATTTTGTATAATTTTTTATGGATATCAAATCTGCTGACAATGTTAACTTAGAGGGGAGTTAAGTTCCTTTGATAGATAAATGTGAGGAATGTTTTACGAAACTAAAGATAATGAAAGTCAGTTCCCCTATACATACACTACCATATAATGGAGAAGGTATTTTAATATATAGTGATTTATAAAATAAAATTATTCCATGAATTCTCCAGAATAATGATATTGTTATATCTTATGCCTCATGGAAATTCAAGTTTCCTGTGAAAAGTTATCCAACACAGGATTAGGATTTAAAACTGGTAATTTTTACATCAAATATATAGAGATATTATATCTATAAAGAAATGTGTGACATATATAATTATCACAAAATTTTACAGTATATTTTCACTCAAAAAGAGTAGGAAATGTTCTAATGATGATTATAGAGACCTAGGATCAACATAAATAGAAATGAAATATTTTTTCCATAATATTCATTAAATTACAAAAAAAACCAAATAAAGTTTTAGTTTAGTGCCGTTGGAAACATGGAAACGAAAATATTAGTATATAAGTAAAATATATTATCTCCTACTAGGTTCCCCATGACTAACACCCTTATTAGACACATAATATATAAAAAATAACTTTATATCCTAGGGAAAGGATACATTATAAAAGGTGAGATAAAATTCCCAGTAAGGGAGAAAAGGGAGATATGTAAGCATAATCATGATCATAAGGGTATCAGTACATGATCTTAATATTACAAGATCATATCGTGCATATAAAAGATCATAATCAAGAGACATGACATAAAAATTGGCAGTTTATAAGACATGAATCATTAGAAGGTAAAATAACACAATCCATGAGATAATAAAACATGGAATTTTTGGAATACACATAAGCATGAAAAATAATTTCTAAATTAGTCACGTATTACCACCATGACCATCATTGTGGAAAAAGACCTGTACTAAAATAGGTTCACACCCCATTCCATCCTTATATTACTCAACATAGTTTACTTCCCATTCAAGTCCTATATTATTGAACATAGTTTAATTTTCATTATGGCCCTGTATTACTAAACCAAGTTCTCATATCATTATATTCGTGTCTATCTCATGAAATGTAAACTATTACTTAATGCATTACATGGTAATATAGGTCTCACCCATAACATAATGAAATCATACTTATGTGTGACATAAGATCATAAACATTCATCATATCATAACACATGAAATGAAATAGGTATCATAAACATGTAATCACATAATAATCTATAGAAAAGATATTGGTTTCATAATCATATCACAACCCATGAAAAGAAGCGGGTTTTATAATCAATCAACATGTGGAAGTCAAATATGATTCATGAACATCATTCCATAAAAACATAAAACATTTATAGAAATAATATGAATGGTACCCTTGGATAATATCCCCAGTAATGAAAATTTAACACAAAAGTATGTCACCATAGATATAAAATAATATTTAAATACCATTTAAAACATTTCTTGAGGAAAATACATTTCTTCTTTGAAAATGTTTTTTAAAAAACATACTATATTTTCTAAAATGTTTATATTTGAAATACACTATAAATAACCAATTTCTTGAATATTATGAAAAACATTTCTTTAAAAATAACTATAAAAATTTCAAATAAATATTATAAGAGATGATAATTATGATTATGGGTAAGTACATAGATATCTTACATGTTAAACGAACATTATTTTGACATTATAAAAAGTTTTGAAATGTTATTTTATTGAGAAATGATAAGAATATTAATTTGAAATTATTTATAAAAAAGATATAAAATTGGGTAAAAATTTATTTAATAAATCATTATGATAATTATAAAATCACTTTTGAAATATTTTGTTTGAAAACATGGTTTTGGAAGAAAACAGATTTGCAATTGAAGAGAGAAATAAAGTCGTATGTTATTAAAAAACATTTCTTAATATATTGTGTACCAATGAGTGAAAAAAAATGTAACACTACTTGAATATATTTTTAATAACCAAAGGATAAGAAAATATATGATAATAATTGAGAGATGGATCATAATATTTCATCAATTAAAGCAAAATAAAAAAACAATCTTGATAAATGATGCGATTGTAACAATAAACTCTTATCACGTTTTTAACTTTTAATCGTAATCTGAATTAAATAATAACATAAAATGAATCATAAAATATCATAAGTATGATAAATTTTATTATTCTAAACACCAAATGGGATTTATATACACCTCGTGAAAGAGTATAGGTGTATAACATAACAAATGTCTTGAAGAAGGATAATTGAGAGAAAAATCCCCTTACTACTTTGGTAACATTTTATCCATAAAGACCATGAAAATGAGATAAAAAAAATGGATATTTAATTACCAATAATTCTCATTATAATATTCACAAAATAAATCATTGTGCAATATACACACCACATTCAAGAAATACGGGGTGAACATGGTTTGTATCTCAAGGAAAATAAAAGTGAGACAAAGATCCATTACATTATGTCTTGAATTCTATTGTACTCTTTAAATTATAATTTATAATAAATATAAATTTATTATAAAAATATTATATAAAAATATTAATAGATATAGTAAAATATATTATTTACTTATTCCTTTCTATTACTCGTTTATAAAAAATTCCATGTTAAAGTTACATTTCTTGTAATAACCACTTTGTTTTTGTATATGTTTTGAATTTCTATTCATATTTTTCATACTTATATCATAATTTATTCATATTTAGAGTGATATAAATGATATAAATATCATATATATATATATATATATATATTCATTATATATGTGTTTATACTGATCTATAAAAGATAAAAATAGGAAATTTGACACACCAATAATGGAGACAGTAGGCCATATATACGCATGAAGGCTAATTTCATTTCTTTGGATTAAATGAAAGAAAAATTTAGGATATATTATTATTTTTCAATAATTTTAATTTCATATATATAACATATGTTTATTAAACCCATCCTCACATTCTTTGTAATGTGTGAATGAATCACATCGCTTTGCGAGGCTGTAGTCTATTGTACACACGAATGATATTATTGTATTATCAAAAAATAGAAAGAATAAAAATTAAATAATAATAATAACTTAACAAAAATAATTAATATATTATATAAATTAAAAATATATCAATATCACATGATTTTAAATGTGGTAATAGAAGAACGAACTTCATTGATTCGTGAGGCAGTAGTCTGTCGTAGACACGAATGATGATTATATATCTCATTTTATGGAATTATGTGGAGTTGTAAGGTGTAACCTAATCATAAAAAAATATATGTATGTTGAATATAATGAGTTCATTATATATGAATTATATAAAAATAATTAAAGAGTTTTGATTAAGAAACAAAACAAAAAATTTCATTGATGAATGTTACCACTTCTTCAGGTATCACCTTTTAGTTTTCATAAAAGGACTTCCTTGGATAGATTTATGAACAAATGAATTAATATAGGATTAAAAACGTTATCTGTAGTAGTTATTTTCTAAGGGTTTGGGTGATACAATTTTCTTGATATGTGTAGATTAGTGGAGAGGGGGGAGGGGCTTTTATAGTATAGGAGGAGTGACATTCTTCTAAATACAAAAAATTAATGACTATTGGAAGGAATACCTTACACAATTTCCTACAATAATAAAAAAACTAAATAAAAGAGAGTATATGGTTGAAATATGGTCATAAAATATGTTTTATAATTGTTTCTAGGTTATTTCACACTTAAGTTTAAAGTTTCATCCATTGGTAAACATAATTTTCTCTTAATCACTCTAATTAATTTTAACCATGTTGAAAAATAATTTTGTTTAAAAATTAGGTTAGACTTATTAAAAATTATAAATAATGGTGAATAGAAATGTTTAATCCATTTTTACTAATTTAAATCATATATGTGGTAGAAATTAATTTAAAATTAATCCCACAAATAGGAATAAACAACATGTTTTTAAAGAGAAACAATATTCATATGTTTGAAATATTTTTATTTCCAATAGAAATGAAAAACTGATTAGAATGACCTAAATTGGATTAATATATTTATAATTTATTTAAATATTATATAAAATAAAAAAAATTAAATAATTTATCTATATAAATAAATTAAATAAAAAAACATTTTTCAAACAAATTTTAGTATTTTTCAGTATTCATCCAAAAATAAAATATTTCATAAAAACCCAAAAACATAAACCTAGTATATTTTTGACATTATGAATTATAGAATGAATTTTATTGCTTCACACTCAGTTTATAAATGTTTAAAAATTTAACTTTATTATTATTCATAAAAAATACATAAAAAAAGTTTTTTTTATCAAATAGTATTTTCAAAACATATAAATAATTTAAAAAAAATTATGTATTTTATCATCAATATCATTCCATTTTATAAAACCATTAAATATTAAAGTGGTTATTAATATTAAAATAAATATATGACTAATATATAGGTTAAAAGTTTTGTTTTTGAATAACTATATTATTAATATATCATTTTTTTGTTAAAAATCATTGTCCTGGGTAACGCAAGCTAAGTCGGTGTTGTGCATAGAGAAAGATTAATATAGAATTGTTTAAAATGAATGATTAACATGTTTTAGATAATGAAACAATCTTATCTTGATAGATAATTCAATGATATCCATAAAATAAATTTAATTTTTTTAACGAAATCATAAAAACTTGGTGTGTTACATTCTACCCCCTTAAAAGGAATTTTCCCTCGAAATTCGTCACTATGGTTGTGACATACCTCCCCAGATTCAGTGTAACTATGCTCCAATAGAGAGTTCTACAAGACCTCGAATGATCCTCCTCAAATAAAAGAGGATTACAACTAGTAGTGAGGGCCTTAGTTAAGTCATTGAAGAGAGTGTACGGTTATTGATTAGTGTGGAGTGAAAAAATATAACCAAAAATAGTTAAAACAAAAATAAATAGAATTATAAATAACAAAAATTTAAAATTTAAGATAAAAATACAATATGTGGAGTCTAAGTAAGTATATAATACAATATGATGATGGTATGTCATGTTTTATAAGAAAATAACCATTCAAGGGGAAAGGGATACAAGCATATACAACATTCTGAAAAAATATACAAAAAGGGGAAAAATACTACGACTATCATATCAAGAATAAGATTAGTTCTATTCTCCCAAATCCTTCCAAGTAATGTATGTCAATAAAACATTGGAAGCCGGTTGCTTCCCTTTGTCTATACCTACAACCATAAAGTCTAATCAGGTACCAGAGGTGCCCACGAAGGGTGTGAGATAAAATATCAGTAGGCCTACAACCACAATGGCTAGGACATTCCATTTTGGTAAATATAAAATAAATAGTGTTCCTTATAAATATAAATTCAATATGGGAATAAATAAATAATTTAATTGGATATGGTTCTACTTGGACACTCATCTAATTTACCTACTTCGCCCTAAGTCGATGGATCTAGACCAAAGGATGCTAAAATGGTAAAATGAGCGAGGTAATATAAGTGGATGTGAAATATCCGTAATTTTTTGATTGGGATTGGTGGAAACTTCCCTATATTTCTAAATCTAAGGTTCATTTTTCGATTTTAAGAAATTCATTTACCATTTTTTTAATTCAATATGAAAACCACATTTCAGATATAGTGAGACACCCTCAGCCCATCCATGGAAATTTAGAGAGACTTTTCCAGTATTTCTTGAGGGTCTCATCAGAAGAATAACACAAAGAACCCATTCTATGGTGTCCCAAGGTGAATTCCCACGTGTCACTACAATCATGGTCTGAAATTTTTGGGAATAACCTCTATTTTAGTACTTGGTATCACACATGGGCGTCTGAGAGTCTCTCTCAAGGAATGGTAAAATATTTCTGTCTTCGAGCCCATCTAAGGGGTCTCCACTAAAGAACCCATTTCACTCTTATGGAGGTAAAAATAGGTAAATTTCAAAGAGCTTGTTTTAGGTATAGCTTATGTCACCCCCAACATGTTCACAATACATTAACAATTTAAAAATAAGGAATGAGTGTTCGTCCAAAGAGTTGTTAAGTCGAAACACCTCGTTTCACCCTCAACATAAAGGTGGAATCATTGAAAAAGAAGTTCACATTTAAAAGGTTCAATTAGTGGGAAATTAATTTTATTTAAAGAATTTACATAGTAATACTAATTAGTGGTCAACACAAGATAATGGGAAAACCATGTATTCCATAAGGCTTAAGGCTCAGATCTAATTCTCATGTGAAAAATCAACTAAATTCCATAATTCCATTTATTGGAATGGGTGTATTGGGTATTAATACATGTCTCACCCCTTTAATTAAATTAAAAAGAAGATCTCAATGAATTAATTATTAATAATCATCCCTCAAGGGGTGTTTGAGATACCTAATGAAAGGGAAAAGTGATATTCAATGGTAGTCATCCCCAATTTCATTTCATAAGTCAATGAAATCAACCTAATGGGTTGATTCACCACTACCAAGGGTCACCAAAGCATGTGGAAACTATCAATTAAATTTAATTTGATAAATTTTAGTGAAATCAGAAGATTCTGGCTCATGGGAGAAGGATATGTTTTACGGAATGCATAAAAATGAATGGAAAGAGGCTACACCACCTACCTTTGCATGATAGATATTTTCTAGTATTGTCTTAGCCTTTGATTTGAGTTGGTTTGAAGTAAATGAAGAAACCGTCAAATTCCCTAAAAATGGGGAAAATGATCTTGAACCATGATAAAACAATAGAAACAAATAATTACTTTAAATTAATTAGATAGGATTCAAGATCACTCCACTAGATTTATGTTGCACCTATCAGTGATAGAATCAGAGCCTATTTGGAGCAGTTATATCAAAACCTACGAAAGTAGGAGGAAAAGGTCTATACATGGGATAAGTAGGCTCAACCACTAGATATTAAGGGACAAAAATAAAGGGGGTTTAAAATATTAATGAGGGTGGGGGGGGGGTAAAAATGTACTTTTAACCACATTTATAAGGGTGCACAATTGGAAAAAATATGCACTAACCATTAACAGTGTTCTTCTTCAAAGGGGGAAATCGCATGGTTATGCACACTGTTTATCTAATCGTGCACAAACCATACCAAATCCACTATCAAAAATTGTAGGTGGGTTTCATGGAAATGATCCCTTAGTCCCACGGACATACTACCTAGGTTCATGGTTGTAGACATATTGTGCGTCCCCTGTATCCCACTGTCTACAATTGCACGGTTTACGGAAACTGTGTGGGCTGGGATGTAAGGTTTCTCCTAACGACGTGGAAAAGTCTTTTTTTACTATTTCAAGGATCCCAACTCTTAATGAGCCCTAGACACACCAGATACATCCTTACCTTTATTAGGCATCAATATTATGGTTGTTTATAAGAAAATAGAACAAAAAGTTAATGGTTTGTACCGTTGTAAAAGGTCGAGAGGTTACAAACTCCCCTCCTTAAGACAACTCATACTTGATTTGGCCTTCTAAGGGTGGTAGAACATCATATAATAAAGCTTTTACCACTGTGTAGGTACATCAGCCTACCGCTCCCAGGTCTCATCCAATATGTGTATGTTCTTTTATAGCATTTGGACTAGAGGAACTGAACTGCCATAGAGAGACTTCATTATCCAATCTACGATATGTATTAAATAATCCGTAAAGGATGCATACACACCTATATGAATATCATGAGGGTCAAAAAAATGAGAGAGTTTTCATGGTACTATTGATTCTAAGATACATGAAATACATTGTGAATTACATGATACCTCTAAGGTATTAACAACTGACAGGCTACCACAACAACTCTATGCACAATCCGGAAAGGCCAGACATATCGAGGTGATAACTTGTGATGTCTCCTAATTCATATATGTCCCAATCTAGGTGATACATGTTGAATGATCTGATGTCCACTATAGAACTCCATGGGTCTACAATGATGATTATTACAAAACTCCTACCAAGATTGACTTGTATCCATTGACTTCTAAATCATCTTGACTGAATCTAAAGTCTCCTGAATGAGATGAGGTTCTAGTAGAGCTACCTCACTTGCCTCTATCCAGTATAGGGATGAATGAAATAGTCTACTACAAAGGGGCTCATACATATCCATTTTAATTTTTTCCTAGAAACGGTTATTGTTGGAAAACTCAAAAAATTTAATATTATATTCCAAGGAACCTCCCAAATCAAGGATATCTGCCCATAACATATCCTATAACACCCGTATAATCCACTTGGACTGCCTATCGGTCTGAGTGTGATAGGAAGTACTCAAGATCTCTTGCGTACTCTACAACTTCTAGAACCCTATACATAATCATGAAGTGAATCGAGTGTCTATATCTGAAATTATTGAATAGGGGAACCCATGAATTCAAAAATTCTCCTAGATGTAAAGCCTTCTTAGATCATCAATAGAAAAGAACTCCCAGATCAGTATGAAGTGTTCAACCTTGGCCAACCTGTTGACAGTCACACATACTACATCACTACCTTGAGAAGATATCAACAAGACTATCATGAAATGATAGGGTATGTTATTCCATTTCTACTATGGAATGGATAGATCCAATAAATTTTTAGTAGGTCCTTGGTGATCTACCTTCAATTTCTAAAAGGTGGATCACCATGTGATGAAACTGGTTATCTTCCTCATCATACCTAGCCACCAATATTGACAATGCATATAACAATACATCTTAGTAAGGCCAAGATGAACTTCCCATAGAGAGGCATGTGATTCCCTCATTAGATCATCCCATATATTTGAAAGAACACATATATAGCCACAGAAGAGTAAGGCTTAACATCCATTAACTACCCAACTAGGAGATGAGATATCTAATATGATGTTCTTGCTGAAAATGTGGCCCTCAGAATCAGACAACTACCTCATCCAGACCTGCTCTAGAAGATAGGTAATCGTGGTAGATCTTCTATAATTAGATCACCATGCTATTATTGAACCTCAATATGTACCTCATATAATAGGCCCATTAGCTACCACTAACTGTGGGCCTCTTTGATGACTTGCATCTGAGTCTTCTAGTTTAAGGAGTCAACTATATAATTACCCATACTTGGTGTGTGAGAAATATCAATGTCAAACAAATGTCAATATTCCACCAACCTGCATTGACCCAAATTCAAGTATCTCTATGTTGAGATGTATTTGAGACTTATATGGTCCTTATAAACAAAAAACCACTCACCAAAAAGGCAGTGCCTCCAAAATCGTAGATCCTGAACCATGGATGCTAGATCAAGGTTGTGGATAGGATAGTTACACTCATGATGCCTCAGTTGGTGGTAAAAATATGTTATATCCCAATCACCCTACATCAAAAATGCACCCATCCTGATTCATAGTGAATCAAAATTGACTGTATAAAATCTTCTCGGCTCAGGATGAATCAAGATTAGTGATGAAGTGAGTCTTCCCATTAATTTATGAAAAGTTTTCTCACAGGATTCAGCCTAGTGGAAATTCAATCCTTTCTTGGTCAATCCCATAAGTGGTATTTCTAGGTTTGATAAGTCTTGGATTAATTTCCTATAATATCAAGATATCCCTAAGAATATTCATATGTCAAACACATTCTTGGGTTTCTCATAGGAAACCACAACACTAAGCTTATCTTGGTCAACAAATATCCCTGCCTCAGATATGGTATGACCTAATAAGTGAACCTTTCTAATCCAAATTTGGCATACAATTAGCTTCACATATAGATGGATCTCTCTTAGTGTACTCAACACGATCTCAAGATGACTGGAATGGCTTTTTCTAGTTCATGAGCACACTAATATTTCATCTATGAAGACTAGCACAAAAGAATCATGATATGGGTGGAAAACTTGTTTCATTAAAGCCATGAACACTTCTAGTATGTTTGTTATATTGAATAACATGGAAAAATACTCATAAAATACATAACTTCTCTAGAATTATATATGTTTTATGTATATGGTCTCACATGCACTTGATGATATCATGAACTCAAATTGATCTAAGAGAAAATAGTTTATCTTCATAGATGATCTAAGAGACTATATATACGATGAAAATAATACTAGTTCTTCATCATGATCTTGTTTAGTTAGTGGTAATCTGCAAAAAATCTAGGGGTACCATCAAACTTTTTATGAAAAATTACTATTAAGACCCATGTAGATGTGTTGGATGTAATAAAAACCTTAGCCTCTAGATCTTCATGCCACTTCTTATGTTCCTAGATCTCTATAGGTTCCATAAAATATTTATGAACAGACACTGCTGTCATAGCCGACACAAGATCTATAATGAACCCAACCTCTATCTATGAAGGTAAACCAGAGAAATTGGTAGGGAATATTTTCCTAAGATGATCCAATATAGGAGGGAATTCCATTAGCTATATTAACAAATCACTCATAAAGAGACTTTCCATCTGGGATGTCATTCCACCCATCCAAGTATACTTGAATCCTTCCATACTATATTGTAGATCCTATTCTACCTTATGGTTATACGTGTTTCTATTGGGTGATGTGAATGAAACTCAGAAGCGATAGAAATCCACTAGTGGTTGATAAGGAATAATCCATTCCATATCGAGACAGACATAGGAACTGATCTTCTCGAGGATGAAAAAAATCCATAGAAAATAGTTGCCACCCATTTCAGGGGGGGGGGAGATCCCTGCACTGGTGTATACCCTCATCTTAAACTCCTAAAAGCATGTCAATGGTCATAACACTACTGGTGTACTCTATCACTAGGCCCATAATCTGTATAGTTGCAAAAAATAGAAAAGAGTGTGATACACCTATATCAAATAAGACAATTACTAGAGTAGAGGCTACTAGAATAGTACCTATAAATGTAGATGGTATTTCACTCTACTTATCTACCATAGAATATACAAAATATATGTATCCTGAATAGTGACACGGAGAAGATAGTTGTATATCATGAGCAAGTCCACTCTACTTTGGTTGAAAACCTGAAGCTTGACTGCCCCGACCTCAACCACTTGCTCAATCTGAAAGTCTTGTAGAAGATCAAATTCCTTCCGAATAAGGATTCAATAATCCTACACCAAAATAAATTGATAAAATCGATTCACATTCACTTCTATCTATAGGAAGATACTGGTATAAATTCTAGTGTCGACCCATCCTACCACAATCCTTACACTTGATCGGGTTCCTCAGACACTACAACCTTTATTGTCCCATCCTGCTGCACTGGTCACACACTAGAAAGATGTTAGTTCATCCCCCTGGCTATTACCACCTCCATGTGTTACCTAGAAGTGTTTTTTCCTTCCACTAGATAAACCACTACTTTAACTTGAATATGAACTGCCATATTTTATGTGTCCTGATTCACTCAGGTCCTGCTTTATAATAAGGACCTGTTTCATATTCTCTGAAATATTGGTTACCTGTAAGGCATTTACCGATGTGTTTATGTTATAAGAAATCCCATACTTGAATCTCCTCAAAGTAGTCAGATCATCACCAGTTAAGGACGGTGCAAAACACTACAATTCAATGAAGAAATCTGAATATTCCATCACCTAAAAGTCACATTGTTCAAGATTCATGAATTCTAGAATGTGATATTTTCTCAAGGTATGAGGGAAGAAATAGTTGAAAAGGGAATCTTGGAAGCCCAACCATATGATACCCTGGTGTCGACTAGCCTGAGTCAGAACGACCCTCCAACACATGGCAGAATCATGCAACATGTATGTTTGGAGATTAAACCTCTATTCTATGGGAATATAAATGTGTTCAAAGATAGAAACCATAGGCTCCAATAGAGACTCATAAACCTGAGGCCCACCATCCCCTAAGAAGGTGGGAGGATTCTACTGCTGGAACTCATAGGTTAATGCTTTCATAAAATGGGTAGGTTGAGGTGCACCCTGAATTGATTGCATGAACTAGAGGAATCTATCATGAAATTGGGAATTGGAACCCAATAGAGGATCTGCAGGAGGTGCCTCATGTTGTACTACAAGAGGTATCATGGGGGGATCAGCCCCCACCACCTTTCTTGTATTCTCATCTCCACTCTCATGGCATATTGAACGAGGACAGAATGGTTTCATATCTATAAAAATTCAAAGCACATGCCTAATAGAGGTTTTAAAATAGATATGGATGAAGATAAGAAAGGAATAACCGAATTATATCCTACTAAAGCAGGCAAACCCCTCTTCCTACTCTAAGATAAATGTATGTGTGGTAAGAACCAGCATATAAGTATCACATGATACACGAACTACAACCCATTACTAAGGTCTAGTAAGGATGAGGTATCATTCATACACAAGTATGGTATGAATTTAATTTTAAAGGATATATTAATTTTAATTTACATGGTTATTAGCATCACAATATAGTTAATTGTGTCACCAATTCCAATTTATAAGAGCTCATACACCTTATAAACTAAAATTGGTACATCAACTAACTGTATCCAAACATTTACACTAGGTAACTTGTATAATATGCCATGTTTGTGTTTTTATTGGATGAGATGCCCTCAGAAATCACCAATCAAACCAAAAATTGTTTCATTATTTATCAATGTAACGAATTATGTAATAATAGGGAATAAAATCACATTTCCCCTATATATGGGGTAGCTAATCCAAAGCACATTCTCCTATCCAAATCCCATTGTCCTAGTCTCCTGTCTAAACCCAAATAGTAAAACCAAAATAAAATACAATTGATATCAATTTGTAGCATCCCACACCTAATTCCATGTAACTATTCTCCACAATGGTTGGCCAAAACACCTCATGTGTGAATCCATGAACGTGATATGGTGTGACGAGTAGTGAGGGCCTCAAGGAAGTCCCTGGGGACACAATTACTTCATTGATTATAGTAAAGTGAAACAATATATACATATATATATCTGTGTGTGTGTGTGTGGAATATGAAAAAAAATATAAATAGATAACAGTGTCAATAATAACAATTAAACTTTCAAACTAAAATAATAATAAATGGAAGATAAGTAAAAATATATTAAAATATGATGATGGTATGTCATGTTTTATAAAAAAAGAATAAGCAAGGGATAGGGGATACAAGAACATAAAACATTTTATAGAATATAAAAAAAAATGAGAAAAACTTATATAAATAAAATCCCAATGATAGGCTCATTCCTCTACACCCAAATCTATAATATTAATTTTAGTAAATAAAATACTGGAAGTTGGCTACTTTAGTTTGTCCACACATGCAACAATAAATCTTACTCGTGAACAAATGGTGCCCGAGCAGGGTCTGAGATACAATCTCAGTAGGTTATAAACCACAATGTCTAGGCTATTCCATTTAATGAAAAATATAATAAGTAGTCTGCCTTAAAATTTTAAATTATTTTTAGAAATACATATATAAATGCATTGGATTGGGTTCTAATTGGACACCCATCCAATTTAGATACTTAATCCTAAGATGATAGGTCTAAACCAAAGGATCCTTAAATGGTTAAATGAGTGACGTAATATAAGAGGAATAGGACTGTCCCCAAGTTTTTGATTTGGCATTGAGGACACGTCTCTATGTTTTTTAATCCAATTTTCATTTATCATTTTGAAATAATTTTTATAACTTTTCTTTAATTCAATTTGAAAACAACTTTACAAAAATAGCGAGACACCCAGATCCCATCATATGAAATTCAGAGAGACTTTACAAGTATCGCTCTAGGGGCTCATCCTAAGACCAATGATAAGGATTCCATCCATGGTGACCCAAGGTGAAGTCCCACATGTCACTCCAAGAATGGGGGGAAATTTTAGGTAATAAACTATGATTCAATACTTGGTATCGTACGTAGGGGCCCAAGTATCTCTTAAGGCATGGTAAAAACATCATGTCTTTAGGCTTGTCCAATGGGTATCTCCTTGGGAACTCGTTTTACTCATCTGGAGGTAAGAATATGTACCACTCTATGAGACCTTCTTAGGTTTATTTGATTTTACCCCAACATGTTTACGACACATTAATAATTTTATACAAGAATGCACAAGAGTCCATCCAAGGAGTTCTAAAGTTTGAATCCCTTGTTTCACCCTCACCAAAATGGTGAAAGCATTAAACAAACATTTCACATTTAATTGGTTTAACTAGAGGTATATTAAATTAAATTAAACCATTAATATAGTAATAAGTATAAGTGGTAAAGGAAAGCTCGTGAGAAAACCATGTATACTATAAGGCTTAAAAATCATGGCCTATTCTCAAGGACAAACTCAACTAAATTCCACAATTCCATTCAACTTTATGTTTTTGTGGAATTATCATAAAAAATTTCGAAATAACATCCAAAAATTATTGACCTATAGGTATTTCAATGATTTTGAGTTTCTCCCCAACCATTTGAATAAACAATCCTTCCTAATGAGAATTAATACCCATATACTATAAGTAATATCCATAGGAAGTTCATACTTATTTTAACCTTGATAGATGATCATAGGTTGTTTTTTAATATAAAATAGAACTTTACTTCCTTGAAAATTGGTGTTGGATTTATGAAGAGAAATCCAATATATGTCTAAGATGATATAAAATTAAACCATAGTATGAATAAAAGGATTTTCAAGAAGTGAATTCCCACCAACTTAAACTGGATATGAATCATATACTTGAGACAAAGTCATTATAGAATTATGAGTTTTAATTGCTAATTAGACATCTAAACTTTTGGGTGGAATAATGACATCCTTATTAAATTATTTAGAAATGAAATAATATGTAGATACAGAGTCGAATAAGAAATTTTCAGTTATAAAGTGGATGTTAAATGTACCTTTCATCACATTGTAATAACACCCTTCAGTAGAAACAATGATCATATGATATTTCCATTTATCCATTGTACTGAGAGGTTTATGACGTCAAACATAATCACCAAACCTCATATTGTGGAAATGGTTGGTATAATTTCCATTCTCCTTACACCTGTAGCATAAAAGTGTGGGAGGTTCATATTTTACAACTTTATCAATATTTGCATTATCGGTGTCCAACCTTCTCCTAATGCATCCACCCTTCTTTTCCCCATTATCAATGTTTCTCCGAAGGTCCCTAGAATCATCCATGGTCAACCAGTGGTCCATATTTCTTCACAAGAATTCACCAATTCTTATTATCTGCTCTATATGGCCCTGATAGTGAATTTCGTCTGGTATCGACCTCCAGTGGAGATTTTTTACAGGTATGTGAATGAGAAATGGGGCCTAAGATAGCATGCGGTTGTCGGTCTCTTAGGGATGAGATAGATTCTTTTACGTTTCTGCGGTGAGGAAGATTTCTTGTGGGCTTGGACTAGAGCTGGAAGATCTGTTTGTGGATTTCAGTTTCATATGCTCCTCTGGTCATTCGACCTTGACATGAATCATGACCCCTCTATGGAAACGATTTGGCTTCAACTTTCTAGGCTCCCCCTTCCCTTCCAGAATCCGGATCTTCTAAAATCAGTTGGTAATTCCATTTTCCACTTCCTGTGTGCATATTGGAGGAAATCTACCCTGAAACATCCAATATTAACACACATTTGTATTGAAATGGAACTCTCAAGGCCATATCTTGACATGGTGTGAATCGTTATTGAGGGAGAATAAAGGTATGCACAATATATAGTCTATGAATCATGGATGCTGTTTTTATATTCATGATTTAGTCAAGGTCACTATTATCTTGATTGCCACAAAAGGGCTCTGGGTGAGTGGGCAAAACCTCCCCAGATGCCCGAAGATTTTCTTGCTTTGGTTGTGTCTAGTGAGGAGTGTTCGGTTCATGCATATGGTTCAGAAGGTATCACAAAAACGTGTGTGGAAGTTTCTAGAGATGAGTTACATACCATCATGCGGACTTCCACTGGTATGGTGACCAAGGGTGCCCAGGATCCTTTGGGTGAGGTGGAAACCAGCCATGTCTTTCCCCATGCGGAGGTACCTCCATGTTCGGGGTTGGGATGTTTTTTAGGCGCAGTGAAGAAATCAATCCCAAAATATTCAAAGTCTTGTGTTTCAAATGTTTTTGATCGTTTGAGAAGGGATTTGGGTGTTTGTTATTTATCAAGTGGATCTGGGGTGGCAGCTCAAGGGTCTAAGGTTGATCTCGGGGAGCGGTTCCCCCAACTGAATGTTGTTTTATCCAGGTAGCCAGAATTCTTTGCAATCACTACCAAAGATGCTACATGAAAGGAAGCCTTTCCTAGTGCTGGTGGTTGGTTTCACAGTGCGGGTTGGGAAGTCACAAAGAAACATTTTTAGTACATGGGTCGTGGATTGGAGCATCCTAGAGGTTCACAGTTTACAAAGCAGGTCTCATAGACCAGTTCATCTAATACTGATACGGTGAATTTTAGTGGAATGGATAGTATTTCTCCTAAATGTTTCGTAGTGTTGGAAGGTGAAGAGGACCATGTGGTGGAGGGAAGGGATGCTGAAGAGGCTGATCATGGAAAATGAGTACCTTGAGACTAGAGGGTTCCCATAAGGAAAGTGATTCAGACTTGGACTCCCCTGTTGAGCCAAAGGAATTGGGACTTTCAGAGGAATACATTATATTCTCCTCAATGAAGGGTAAAAGCACCATCATTGACTCAGAAGGTTTCATAAATCACTCTTGAAGGCCACAGAAGAATAAAGACTAATTATTTTTACCTATCCCAACTTCCACCAGGTCCTCAAGCGAAGGAAAATTTCCTCAGAAAGCGCCCCAGTAGGTTGGGATATATTCTATAAAGGTGCTTGAACCACATGTAGGTGAACTAATAACCACTGACCTAGTAGATTCAAGAAAGGAGATGATCGAATGAAACATTCCTCAAAGTGGGAGTGAATTGAGAAAATGTGATGAGTGGGAAACCATCCACGATTGAAATGAAGAATTCTCAGATAAGATCTTGGAGGTCATAACTATGCAAGTGGAATTTGACAGGATGGTAGGTAGGCGGTTACCAGCCAACCTTTACAAGGAGAAGGATGCATGGGGCTATAAACAACTTTAAATTCTGGTACATGGACTCAACGAGAAAAATATGATTGCGAAAGAGCACAAACAGACTTGGGATAATATGGTTTAAAGAATTAAAAAAATCATTAATATAGATCTGGATGAGAAGGATCCCGAACTCCAATGGACTCTTCTCAAAGGTAAGGTATCTAAAAGGATCAAATTGCAACTCATAGATTCAACTATTTCATATCATGTTGTTTGACTGTTTCCTCTATCTGGACTGGTTCTCACTTTTTCCTAAAGTGTTTCTCAGAAATAAATATATATATTTGGAGGTCCATAAATTAGATAATCAATTGTCTTATTAACTTCTATTATACTCTTAAAACATTTACTATCCCCAATATATAAACTTCCTCCATGCTTCTTCACACACATAGTGAATAAAGGAATGCTCATCTTCTTCTCTCCACGTTTCTTAGATTTTCCTTTGAAATTCATCTTCCATTTCTTGTTAAAAACATGTGATTAATAAGTAATTCCAACCTCTATATCCACCTTGGTTTCACATTTAACAATATCTTCATAGCTAATGATGTCTCTTATGGATATTTTTTTTGGATACTTGATTTTAAGCCACTAAAGAATCAATCAAACTTATATTCAGGTTTGATGATAATGCATGAAGTGTACCTCACCGGTCTTGTAAAATTAGCCTTATAGGTACCAATAAATTCATTATTGTTTTTCATTAACTCCATGAGCTCATTTTACATATTTTTATGGAGAATTGGAAGAAATTAGTTATTAAAAACTAATTTATTGAACTTTCCAAAATCCATGGAGTCGATCTCATTTTTTGGTTGTCTATTATTGAAAAGAGTCCACTACTAGTCCATTTCTTCTTCTAAATGATAAACAACAAGAATGAATTTCCCATGTTCCAAACATTAGAGAATAGAAAATAACATTTTAGTTATATTGATCCATTTCTCATAAACTAGTGAATCTAAATACCCTCTAAAAGAAGGTGGACATTGCCTCATGAAAGACTCAAAAAAATATAATTCCCTACTTTACCCATTTGAAAGTTCATCATGATTCATAGAATGATAAAGCTATGTGAGCATAACAATGATATTTTTCATTGCAGATAGCATAACATTTTTATTATTTGATGGGAAATAAATACATTTTCCATCGCACACATCATTAATATAGTTTCTTCTGTTTTTATCTATTGACTAAAACAAAAAATAATAGTGTAAGAAACAATTATCATAGTTTGGAACCACGTAATCATAAAAAAATACTTATAGGATGTCTAAATCATGAAAACCACTTATTTAATATATTAAACATTAGTATTATATTAGTTTATTCATAGTTATCATCTATTCAAATATTTCATGATTTTTTATAAAGGGTTTGTGAATTTCCAAATCATATCCCCGATAATCTCAATCTAGGTGTGCTACAAGGCCTTTTGTGGTGCAGAAAATCTCGATCGAGTTTAACTCAATGCAGTGTTTTGAGGGGTTTTCCCCCTAGGTGAATCTATTCTAGAGACACATCCACTTGCAGTATCTAGAAATTAATGTATTCCTGGGAAATAACTCATTCTATCATTTACCAAAATTCCATGACATTTTCCTATACTTTGAATCATACTTAGACTTATCCTTAGACATGTATTTTGGGATCTCACTAAGGTTTTCTAATCTTAGTTTACAAAGGTTAACCAAACCTTTTCTCTAATACTAACTCTGGAGACCTAGGATTAAAATACATATACATTCTATCAATTTCATGGAATATTGATTACATTTCACAAACACATTCCCAAATACCATATTATCTTACTGCCTTCGGAAACATGGAAACATAACCCCTGGTACATAACCGAGCTTCATTATCTTCTACTAGGTTTCCTAGGAATAGTACCCTTCATAGATACATCATACATAATACATTTCATCATTACATGGGAAAATGAAACATAATAAAGGGTTAGATCATATGATCGGTAAAGGTAAACAAGAGACATATATAAGTATAATCATCTAAATAAGAGTATGGGTACATGATCATAAAATTAGAATATCATAACCTACATAACGAAGATTATAATCGAGATTCATGGAATAAAGATTGGTAGTTCTTAAGATATGAATCATAAGGAGATCAGAGAATTTGATCCATGAGAGCATAAGACAAGGAATTTGTGGTATAAAAAAGCAAATAAAGCCATTTACATATTAGTCAAATCAATCTTCCAATCCCATCATAATGGAAAAATTACTTTACTAAACCTGGTTCACACCCTTTTCTGACCCTGTATTACTAAAACGATTTCACTTATCATTCTTGGCCTATATTACTAAACTGATTTCACTTCAATTTATAACCTTGTATTACGGAACCGAGTTCACTTCCCATTACAGTAATGTCTATATCATGATATATAAATCATTACCCAATGCATTTGAGGGAGATATAGGTCCCGCCTATAACATTATTAAATCATACATTTTTATGGAATAAGATCATGAACATTCATCATATCATAACCCATTAAATGAAATGGGTATCATAAAATTTTTTATCATATCATAACCTATGAAAAATTTATAGGTTTTATAATCACCTCATAATCCACGAAAATAAGCAGGTTTGATAAGAATATAACCCATGGAAGAGAAACAAGTTTCAGAAACATCATTCCATAAAAACTTCAAACATTAAGATAAAGAGTATAAATGGTACCCTTGGACCATATCACTAGAATGGGAAAGGTAACACCAATTGATGTTATCCTATATAAAAAATATTTTTAAAATATCATTTCAAACATTTCATGAGGAAAATATACTTTTCTCATTGAAAATATTTTTTCTAAAAATAATAAAATATTTTGATAACCCTTTTCTTTGTACAACACATCAAAACACTGAATTTATCGAATATTAAGGAAAATATTTTCTCTAAAAATAAATTGATGAATTTCAAATTAATATTTTAATAAATGGAATTTATAAAGGAGGTTATTTCCGTATATTCCATACATGTTATATAAAAATTACTTTTTCACTGTAAAATGTTTTTAAAAGTGACTTGATCGGAAAACAACAAAAATATTCCTTTCCATTTAAAAAAATAAAAATTTGTGCAAAAATTTATTTAAAAATTTATTTTTAAATGGTCAAAAACAATTTTTAACATATTTTTATAAAACATGATTTTGAATGAAAACATATTTCCTACCGAAGACAGAAATAAAGTCATATTTTATTTAAAAAAATCATAATTATCTTACCAAAGATTGTAAATATGGTTCCATTGCTTGATGATTTAATGAATAACCATATGAGGATATAATTAATGATAATTTTTGAGAGATGGATCATAATATCTCATCAATGGAAGCATACTCATAAAAAATACTGATAAATAATGATATTGTAGAAATAAACTCTTATAACTTTGGTAACTTTGAATCATAAAAACCATTAATAAATAAAATAAAATGAAACTGAAAATATAATTAGGTTGAAAAAATTCGGGATACTATATCTCAAATGGTCATTATATACTACTCATTAATGAATACAGGTGCATAACATAATGTACATCTCAAAAAAGAAAAATTGGGAAATAAATCCCCTTACTTCGTTGGTAATGTTTTGGATATAAAACCCATGAAATAGAGATCCTAAAATGGATATGAAAATCCAAATATGTAAGGAATGATCCTAGTTGCCCGGAGTCGGTGCCTTATTGATTAAATTGTAATATAAACAAGGAACAATCATCCCAATGGATTGAGTAGTTTAGTACTATTGGAAACATGATACATACATACGTTCAATATTATAACTTTAAAATAAATACAACATAGAAATTACTTAGAAAATATTCATAACTCCAAGGTTATTTCAGCATGTCATTCATGATAAACTACTTTATATCCTGAGAAAATGAAACATAACAAAGGGGTGAGCTCAAACACTCAGTAAGAGTAAGTAATAGAGTGGTAGATAGAATTAACATAAGACATGGTGCAAAATTTAAAACACATGCCTTTAATAATAAATTTGAACACATTATGGTAGGAATATGAGTTGAGTAATTAATTCCCTAATAAAACATAATAATGGGTATTATACTAGTCAAATAACCACATGAAATTTAAATTACTAACTTCAAAATTAGGGAAGTTCATATTTTGGACATTTTGAAAATTTTTTTCAAGGCCTCGGCCAAGACGTGTAATGATTAAGGCCTCGGACAAAATCCATATATCACATTGGGAAAGGCCTCAGCCAATTCCACATCTAGTTGTCTCATGAGACCTACCAATGCATCGAGGGACTATAAAGGTCCCCACCTGTCACATAATAAGTCCAATGCATTCCTCACATGGTCGGGGATAAACATAAACAACATATACATTCATATTGAAACTATCATATGAAATGTATCTATCTTTCCCCAATCATTAAACAAATAACACTAACCATTCCGAGAAATATGGTGAATGGTTTTAGGATAGATCATCAAAAATATTGTTAGTCATAAACCATTAAATAAAACATGCTAGATGAATTCATAAATGATTAAACCCAATAATATATAAGAAACAACAAGAGTGTTGAATTAAACGAAAATACTCTTATAAAATCATTAAGAAATCTTGAGATAAATACTCTTTTATTTAGAAAAGGAGAGTTATTTTGGAAAAATATTTGTATAAAACTAGAAGTAAAGTAAGATATTATTTTCATAATTAAATGAGTGATTTTATGAATATAATTTTTTCCAAAAAAAGATTAGTGATTTCCCTTGAAAATAGGTAAGAAGTTGAGATATTCCCTTGAATCGGGCTAGTATTTTAGAAAGAATTTTGAAAGATACTTTTAAAACATGTAACTTCACATAAAATAAATAAGGATTACGGTAGGTGAAAATATATATAACAGTCACATAGAATTTATTTTGAGTAAATAATAATAAATAGGAATTTCATTGAGGTAATTAGACAGTGAAAATAATCCGAATGGAAAAGGAAGTTCGGGTGGAAAACCCATTACCGTAACTCCAAATGTGTTCTTATCTTGAACTTAAGCTCATGGAATATGAAATTATAATTATTAATAATATAATTTATAAACTATTATACATGTATTTAGTTTATCATAATTATTTTTAGTTCATTTATACTATTATTGATATGTTATTATATAGAATTTCGTCGTTCTGGAGTGTTTGTTTTCTTTATTTTCATATTTGGTTAACTTGTTTTTAAGTATGTGTAATTGATGTAAATATAAAAAATTTAAATTATATATTATTTATGGACATAAATAGGTGTTATTTTTCAGTTATATATCTTGGTTACACGGAATGATAATGAATTATTATATAGAACTTTAATGATAATTGTTTTGGTTAATTTGGGGGTTTTGATTACAAAGAACTCAATTTTCATTATAAATTAATACCATTTGTATAATGGGATTACAAAATCTTACATAGGTTATATTACATATATAATAATCTGGTTCTACCATAAAAATAATGGTTTCATGACCAAAATTGAGAATGATAATAGAAATCGAAATCCCATCGTCCTTGAATGTGGAAAATTGACACATCTCGGATGGGGTTATTGCTACTAGTACAAAAGAAAGTAAAAGGGAGATATGATGACATATTATTACACTATAATGACAACATTACAGTAAATATAAGGTACTGGAGTAATCACAAAATCTAGATAAGTAAATGTAATAGAAAAAGAAAACAAATGAACTTGAAAAGAAAGTCAAAGAATTGAAAAGAGGAATTTGCCTCTTGAACCAAACCTGCTTGAGAGCCTCTTTAAGGAAGTGGTTTTGGTCTTTTTGTGAGACCAAGGCTTTCTGTACATGGGATAAGAGGTTGGGAGGATATTTGGACATAATTTAGATAAGGAACAAGTCTTGAAAGGAGTGAAGAGGATGGGGAGTGAGAAGGGGGGGTATTATAGTGGATGGGAGAGGGGATTTCTCAATTTAATATTCATTAATTTATTATATCACTTCATGAAAAGTAATAGTGAGTATTCAATGAAAAATAATAGTAATTTTATCATGTGAGTTAGAACCAAGTGGGATTATATAAATTGTGATGTCATGAAGAGTGTATTTAACTGATAATTTGTATATAAGGTATTTTACCGCATTTCACCCCATCAATTTTTCAAAGTGTAGAATCCAAAAATGAAGTCCATTTTTCAAAAATAATTTTCTAAATATGATTAATTTAATATTTAATTAAAATCATAATTTATTCTAAAAACAAAAATTTTAAAACATTCTTTTATATATTCTAAAGCATATATATATCGTAATTTCACATGAATATTATTTATATACTATCACATGAAAGGTTACTATTCATTAGGGTATGTCACTATTCATAAGGGTACGTTACTATTAATAAGGTTAGGTTACTATTCACCAAAAATTAAGTATTTCTTATTGGACTCTAAATAACTTACTGATCGCAACCATGTATGTCAGATTTTCAAAATTCACATCACAGAAGTGACAAACATATGTTTTAAGGGTCACATAGAACTTAGTAGTAAATTATGTTGTGTTTTCTTGTGATTAGGAAATATTTATAAGAAAGGAATTTCCATTGAAAAATATTGGGTTGTTATATTCTTCCCCCCTTCGGAAATTTCTCCCTCAAAATTTAATTTTACAATCTAGGCCAAAAACAGGTGGGGGTACTTTTCCTTTATTGCTTCCTCCAGTTCCCATGTTGCCTCTTCGTACTTATGGTTTATCCATAGTACCTTTCCAAATTAGCAGTCTTGTTGAATAGAACATTGTATCTACTATCCAAGATTTTCAATAGCTACTCCTCATAGGAAAGATCATCCTCCAAATGTACCACCTATGAAGAGAGTATATGTGAAGGGTCTGGTATGTACTTACATAAGAGTGATAAATGAAAGACATCATGTACTTTCAACATGGTAGGTGGAAGTGCAAGTCGATAATCCAAAGTTCCAACTAGATCAAGGATCTAGAAGGGGCTGATATACCTGGGACTTAACTTTCTTTCTTCCCAAACATCATGACCTTATTCCATAGAGATATTCGTAGAAATACCAGGTCTCCAACATTGAACTCAAGGTCTCATCGATAGTTATCTGCATAACTCTTCTGTAGACTTTGGGATTCCTTGATATGATGATGAATGGATTTCATATTCTCCGCCATTTCTTCATCCATTTCAGGTCCTAGAAGCTTACGCTCACTGACTTCATCCCAACACACTAGTGTTCTACACCTTTTCACATAAAGGGCATCACATGGTGCCATTAAAATGCTTCGATGGAAACTGTTGTTGTAGAAGAATTCAACCAGTAGAAGATGTTGGTCCCATCCTCCTTTTAATTCCATGGAACATGCCCTCAACATGTCTTCCAGTGTCTGAATAGTTTACTAAGATTGGCCATCAGTTTGAGGATTATAGGCTGTACTGAAGTTTAGTTCAGTGCTTAGAGCATATTGGAGACTTTTCCATAACATTAGTGTGAATCTAGGATCACGATCAGATACAATAGATATTGGTACTCCATAAATCCTTACCACTTCTTTGATGATAATCCATTCAAGTTGATCCAATGAGAAGTCCTCTCAAATCACGATAAAGGGAGATATCTTTGTAAGACGATCCACAATGACCCATATAGCATTTCTTCCTCTAGATGTATGTGGAGGTTCAATGACATAGTCCATGGCAATGTTCTCCCACTTCCATGTTGGTATGGGTAGTTGTTGTATCATCCCCTTAGACTTTTGCCTCTCAGCCTTCCCCATTTGACATACCAGGCACTTTGATGTATATTCAGCAATCTGCCTTTTCATATTGTCTAACCAAAAGTTTTCTTGGACATCTCGATACATTTTGTGCTACCAGTGTGTATAGAGAAATAAGATCTATGAGCATCATCCAATAGTTCTCTCTTCAACTCAGGAATAATAGGAACACAAATCCTCTTCCTGAATTTCAAAATTCTACCTTCATATGGGAAGTCTGTCAACTTCCCACCATTTATAGCATTAATATTCTTTTAAAACTCCTCAGCATCAGCCTGAGAACTTTTTATCCTCTCCAGTAAAGGAGTTTTGGAAACCATTTGAAAAAGTATTAATGTGTTACCATCCTTGATAATTCCCATATCCATCTTTACTAGATACATGAATAAAGGATCCCTTTAAACTCTCATCTTGTTCAGAACCCCATGATCTTTTCTACTCAAAGTATCTGCTACCTTATTTTCCTTCCTCGAGTGGTAGTGTATTGTGAAATCATAATCTTTGAGTAGCTCAATACCTCTACTTTGTCTCATGTTGAGTTATTTCTTCGAGAATATATATTTTAAACTCTTATGATCTGTATATATCTTTCATTTTTTTCCATAGAGGTAATGTCTCCAAATCTTCAATGCAAAGATTACCACTGATAACTCAAGATCATGAGTTGGATAGTTTTTTTCATGAATTTTTAGCTGCATAGATGTATAGGAAATCACTTGATCATTATTCATAAATACAAAACTAAGTCCTTTATTTGATGCATCACTATAAATAACAAACCCATCATTCTCCGATAGTAGGGTTAGGATCAGAGCGTTTACTAACCTCCTCCTAAAATATCATAATAAATTGAATTACAGTAAAAGCCATATTAGAAACATGAATTCTTCAATATTCCTTAAGTACGATACATGTTATTTTATATATTCCTTAAATCCAAAAGTGGTGAAAACTTCATTGATGATAGCATAGACCACTTCTCGACAAGTCGATAATCAGTTACAATGTAGTCAATACTTATCTGAATCAATCATTTCTTAGTAACTATCTCAACATAAGATATATATTAATGTTTTATTTCCCTCTATCATGTTTTTTTAAGTTTAACTTTCCACTAAATCACTTTTTCCTTCGTACCATTAATCATATGACCTCAAATCCTTAATGAAACAGTACTGAAGTACAATCCTTATATATCTCATAGTTTATACAACCAGTACATTACTGAAAAAAATATACAAATGGAATGATTCTTGACTAGTCATATTAATCATTCTGCTTTTTCTACAGTTTCATCATAACATGCTCATTATCCAAAATCACCATTTGGGGTATATTCCTTTGGCTATTGGGAAATTCATTCACATAGTGCCCCATATACTTGAAATTGAAGCATGGTAAGTTGGAAACCATTTTCTTAACCTGAAAATCATGAACTTGGTGTCCTTTTTCTTCACACGTGTAGAAAACACCCATTCCCTTCAATCATTTAACAGGGTGATTCTTTCCACAGTTATCACATGTAGGAAAACACTTCTTTCCCTTCTTCCCATTATCCCCGTATCTCTCTGCCATCCTTTTATTCTTTTGCTTTCCTTCAAATCCATTGGACTCATAGAAGTCTTTTCATACCATGTTAACTCCTGATATTATTCCTTCATATGATGAGGATACATGGGAGATAATACTCCTTAAAAAATATGGCTCAAGACCATTAGAGATATGATCCTTCTTACTCTTCGCATCCCGTACATTGGTGACGATCTCATTCCTTATGCAAGGCACCATATCTAATAAATTCTATTTTATATATTAGATCATAAAATTATGAACTCTCTATAAATATAAACATGGTATAACACATAGCATAAATTTATGCACCGTAAATCCTTGAACCATATACTTTAGTTACTTTGGGGACATAAATCCCTCACAATGGTGGGTAAATAAAATGTGAATTATCTTATACATATCCCCTGGGAGTGTCAAACCAAGAGTACAGCAAGGCCCATTGTCTTATACCAAGATACACCGAGTCATGACCAAAACTCCTTATCAGAGTTTTCACTCCTAGATAAATATGTGTCAAAGCTACATATACATGTTTGTATCCAAATAAAGATGTATTTTCAAGAAAGATTCACATAATATATTACTTACCAAAATTCTAGGAAGTTCTTCTTTTTTTATCCTCAAAGTCCATCTTAGAGCTTTGTTCCTTAACCTAAATTTTCTAAATCGAGTTCCCGAGGTTTTTACTAAACTTCCTCTGATACCAACTATAAGGACCCGACCCCAGTTGCCCAGAGCTAGTGAATTATTGATTACATTGGAATATAAACAAGGAACAACCATCCTGAATGATTGAGTAGTTTAGTATTATTGGAAACATGATACATACATAAGTTCAATATTGCAACTTTAAAAATAAATACAACATAGAAACTCCTTATACAACATCCATAACTCCTAGGTTATTGCTTTATGTCATTCATAATAAACTTCTTCCTGTCCTGAGAAAATGATTCATAAGAAAGGGGAGAGCTCAAAATCTCAATAAGAGTAAGCAATAAAATGGTAGATAACATAAACATAAGACATGGTGAATATTTAAAAACACATGCCTTTGATAATAAACTTGAACACATTATGGCAGGAATATGAGAAAAGTAAATAATGCCATAATAAAATATAATCATTGGTATTATAATAGTAGAATAACCACATGAGATCTCAATTACTAGATTAATAATGAGGTAAGTGCATATTCCAGACATTCTGAAACAATTTTTCAAGGCCTTGACCAAGAATTATAATGACTAAGGCCTCAGCCAAAATCCATATATCATATTGGGAAAGTCCTTCGAAAATTCCATGTCTAGTTGTCTCATGATACCGACCGATGCATCGAGGGGCTATAGCAGGTCCCAACCATCACATAATAAGACCAATACATTCCTAATATGATAGAGGATAAACATAAACAACATATACATTCATATTGAAACTATCATATGAAATGTAACTATCTTTCCCCAATCATTAAACATTAAACAATAACCATTCAGAGTAATATGGTGAATGGTTTCAGGATAGATCACCCATAATATATTTGGTCGTAAACCATTAAATAAAATATGATATATGAATTAATAAATGATTAAACCCAATAATACATAAGAAACAACAAGAGTGTTGAATCAAACGAAAATACTCTTATAAAATCATTAAGCAATCTTGAGAAAAATACTCTTTTATTTTGAAAAGAATAGTTCTTTTGGAAAAATATTTTAATAAAACTAGAAGTGAAGTAAAATATTATTTTTATAATAAAATTATTTATTTTATAAATATAATGGTTTCCAAAAATAGATTAGAGATTTCCCTTGAAAGTGTGTAAAAAGATGAGATATTCCCTTGAACCAGGATTTTATTTCGGAAATAATTTTGAAAGCTCCTTTTAAAACATGTAAATTCACATTAAATAAAGAAGGATTATGGTACGTATAAATATATATAACACTCACACAAAATTATTGATGAGTAAATAATGATACATAAGAATTTAATTAAGGTAATTAAACAATGAAAATAACCCGAATGGAAATGGAAGTTTGGGTGGAAAAACCCATACCTTAACTCCAAACGTGTTCAGCTCATGAAATTAAGATCCTGTAATTTGAAATTATAATTATTAATAATCAAAATAGAAACCTATTATAAATGTATTTAGTTTATCATTATTCTTTTTAGTTCATTTATGCCATTATTGATAAGTTATTATATAACATTTTTTCATTTTGGAGTGTTCGTTTTCTTTATTTTAATATTCGGTTCACTTGTTTTTAAGTATGTGGAATGGATGTAAATCTCTAAAATTGAAATGATATGTTATTTATCAACAGAAATAGGTGTTATATTTCATTTATATAACTTGGTTACATGGAATGAGGATGAATTATTATATATAACTTAATGAAAATTATTTCGATTAATTTGAGGGTTTTGATTACAACGAACACATTTTTCATTAAAAACTTAATTACATTTGTACAAAGAGATTAAAGAATCATACATAGGTTATATTACATATATAATAATCTGGTTCAACCATAACAAGAATGGGTTCAGGACCAGAATTTAGAATGATAATATAAATTGAAATCCCATTATCCTTGAATGTGGAAAATTGACACATCTCGGATGGTGTGCTTGCTACTTTTATAGAACAAGGTAAAAGGGAGATATGATGATAAATTATTCCACTATCATGACAAAATTACATTACATATAAGGTACTGGATTAATCACAAAATTTTGATATGGAAAGGTAATAGAAAAATAAAACAAATGAACTTGAAAAGAAAGACAAAGAATTGAAAACATGAATTTACCTCTTGAACCAAACTACCTTGAAAGACTCCTTAAAAAATAGGTTTTATTCTTTTTATGAGATGAAGGCTTACTAGAAGTGGGAGAGGAGGTTGTGAGGATATTTGGAAAGAATTTGGAGAAGGCACAAGGCTTAAGAGATGTGAAGAAAAGGGGGAGTGAGAGGGGGATTTTTATAGTGGAGGGGAGGGGGGATTTCTCAATTTTATATTCATTAATTTATTATATCTCCTCAAGACTATGAATAGTTAGTATTCCATGACCAATAATATTAATTTTATCATTTGAGTTCGAACCAAGTGGGATTACATCACTTTTGATATCATGAATAGTGTATTTAACTAACAATTTGTATATACGGTATTTTACCGTATTTCTCTATTCATAAAAAAATCAAGTATTTCAGAAAAATCCCAAAGATTCACCCCAATGATTTTTCGACGTGTAGAATCCAAAAATGAAGTCAATTTTTAAAAAATAATGTTCGAAATATGATTAATTTAATATTTAATTAAAATCATAATTTATTCTAAAAACAACTGTTTAAAACATTCTTGTAGTTATTCCAAAGAATAGGTATATCATACTTTCACTAGAATATTATTTATATCCTATCACAGGTAAGGTTAATATTCATTAGGGTATATCACTATTCATAAGGGTATGTTATTATTCATAAGTGTAGGTTATTATTCAGCAAAAATTAAGTATATCTTATTGGACTCCAAATAACTTACTTATCGCAACGGTGTATGTCAGATTTTCAAAATTCATATCACAGAAGTGGAAAACATATGTTTTAAGGGTCACATATCACTTAGGAGTTAATTATTTTGTGATTTCATGTGATTATGACATATTTATAAGAATGGAATTTCCATTGAAAAATATTGGGTTGTTACAAAATAATTCTTAGTAGAAGAATAAAAAAATACATCCATGGGAAATATACAAACCACATATGAGAAATAGGTGGTGAACATGGCATGTGTGTCACAAAAAATAAAAGTGAGACAAAGATCCCTTACCTTAAGTCTTGTATTTTGTTGTACTCATTCAGTACTCCTTTATAATAAATATAAATTTATTATAAATATATTAACGAAACATATTCATATATAGAATAATTTTTATGTAATATATGTAAAATATTTTTATTAAAAAAATCTTTAATACATTTCATGTAAATTGTGAATGAATCATATTGCTTAATGAGGTGGTAGTCCATCGTATACACGAATGAAATTATCATATTCCCAAAAATAGAAATCATAAAGGTATGTGTGATATAAAAATTAGATAATCGTAAAAACATCATAAAATTAAAAATATGTTATATAAATCATAAATATTTCATTATTCACAACCATGAAATGTAGTAATGGGATAACAAACAACATCAGTTCGTAGGCAGCAGTCCACCGTACACATGAGCGGTGATTGTGTATCCCATTTGATTGAAGTGTGATAAGTTGTAGGTAGTAACATTAAAATAAATAAATCTATGTATATTTACTATAAATAGTTTATTATATAATCGTTATATAAAAATAATTAAAAAATTTTGATGAATAAACGAAACAAAAACTTTAATTGATGAACATTACCTCTTTTTCAGGTATCTCCTTTTGGTTCACATCAAAGGACCTCCCTTGTTTGATTTCTTCCAAAATAAATGATTATAGGAATAATTAATGGAATTTTAGTAGGTATTTTTTCAGTTTATGAATGATAAAAATTTCTTGAGAGGTGTGAAAAAGTGATGTGGATGGCATTTTATAGCGGAGGAGTGGCATTCCTGTAAATTCCAAAAAGTAAACACTTTTGGAATGTCTCCTTTACCAAATGTACCTCCAATAATAAAAAAACTAATTTAAAGAGTCTATATGGTCTAAATATGGAAAAAAATTAGGTTTTTAGTATCTAGGTCATTTCCATTTTTTAATGTTTAGTCCTTTGGTAAAATCATTTTTCTTTAAATTAATGTGATTAATTTTAACTGTTTTGACTAATTACATTGGTCAAAAATTAAATTTAAATTATTATAAATTATAAATTTTTATGGTTAAAAATATTTAATACATTTTTACAAATTTAATTCACATATTTGGTATAAATTAATTTAAAATTAATTCCATAGATAGGATGATACAACGTGTTTTTAGAGATAAAAAAAGTTAAAAAGTTTGAAATATTTTTATATCCAATATCAATATGAAATTGATTCTAATAAAAAAAATTGGATTAATATATGTATAATTGATATTATTATAATTTTAAAAAATAAAAATATAATTTATATATATAGATAAGTTAAACAAAAAAGTAGTTTTCAATCAAAATTCAGTATTTTTTTACTATTCCTAAAAAAATGTAATATTTCAGAAAAATCCAAAAAAATCACCATAATATATTTTTAAAATTATGAATTAAAAAAACATATTTTATTTTATAAAACTCAATTTATAAGTGATTAAATATTTAATTTCATTATTTTTTACAAAAATCAATAAAAATCTGTTTTTTTGGGAAAATAGTATTTTTAAAACATATAATGAATCTATCGAAAATTATCTATTTCATAATAAATATTATTATATTATAAAAAAAGTTATATTTAAAATTATTTATTACTATTAATATTAATATTTTTTACAACAATTATAAAATTTTCAGGTATAAATAAATATATTATTAAAATATTATTGGTTTTTTAAAACTAATTTTCTCATGTAACACAAGATACGTCAGTGTTACATGTCAAGAAAGATTAAATTGGTGTTTTCATGTAACACAAGATTAACTTGGTGTATCTTATATTGGAAGATTATATTCATGTAGTGTGGAGTGAAAGACATCAAATAAATTTAATTATTCGAAAAAAGGTTTACAAAAATACAGGGTGCTAGAAATATGGTTGAATTACATTAAGGATTGTGACTCCTTGTCACACCCCGACCGCGGATGTCTGTAATTGTTCTCCTCTCTTGGACCCGGTTTAAATTTTTCGGAGTTTAATTGCGATTGGTGGGTTTGCGCCGGTGCGCGGTCACCGCATCGTTAGCGGTGACCGTGCGTTCAGCCAAGGTGACAGTGTGCTCACCCGGTGTTTTAAATATTATAATTATTATGTTGATATTTTATTATTATTATTACCATTTAAATTGTGTTATCATTATTGTAGTATTTTTATAAATGTTTATATATGTGTAAATATATACATATGTATATATATATATGTGTGTATATATATATATATGTTTAGATGCAGTTATATAGAAGTGTACATGTTATATGTGTATAGATATATATATATGTTGTATATGTTTAAATATACGTATATATGTTTATATATATATATGCGGGCGCGCGTACGCGCGCACACATTTATTTTCAAATGGTTTTAATGTTTTAAAATCTTTTGGTTAAAAATAATTACTATTATAAGTTTTATTATTAACCTTATAAGTTTTATTATTATTATTATTATAAAGTTTTAATATGATTATACCATTTTATTATTATTGATATTATAAGGTTTTATTATTATTTTTATCACACACATATATATATATATAAACCTAAACTAAACCTACCCTAATCCCTCTCCCCGTAGCCGCCACCCCCCTCACCTCTCTCTCTCTCCATCCCCTCTCCCTCACCGCGGCCTGCAACCGACCCTGCTACTCCCGGCCACCTCGCCGCACCACCGCTCCGGTGCACCGTCCGCCGCACCGGCTCGCCGCCCTCCACAGCTCCACGCAGCCGCGCCGTCCCTGGCCCCGTTTCCCGTCACCGCAACCCCCCGCCTGCGTCCGCCGCGCCCCGCATCTCGCCGCCAATCCCGCTGTCCCGGCTCCCCTGCGCCGGCCTCCGCCCTGGCCCCTTCTCCCTCGCGGCACCCGGCTTCAGCCCCTCCAGCCCGCTGGCCACCCCCCGGTGGCCCTCTCCATCCTGCTACCGACCGGACCTCCCCCCTGTGCCAACCTCCTGCTTCCGCCGCGCCCTGCACCCAGCCGCCGTCCCGGCTCCTCCTGCGCCCTCCACCGCTCGCACCTCCCGCTGTGCCGACCACCGCGCCTTCTCCTGCTACCCTCCTCCCGTCCCGCTCACCCCAACGCCGCGCCGCCCTGGCCTGCCTGCGCTCTTCCCGGCAACCCCCCGCCCTGCGCGCGACCCCTGTCCGACCTCGCTCCGCCTCAGCACCCCGGCTGCGCGCCCTGCTCCCTTCTCCTGCGCCCAGCGCCGCCCGCGCGGCCTCCCTTCTTCCTGCCGCGTCGCCGTCCCAGCCACCCTCCGCCTCACCGGCTCCTGCTCACCCCAGCACCCCGTCACCGACATCCTCGCACCCGGCCTCCCGTTCCGCAGCCTCTCCGCACGCCCCGCCGTCGCCCGCGCCGCCGACCCTGCTCCTGTCGCCTGTCCGACGGACCGCCGTCCGGCGCCCCCACCCTGCGCATTCCCTTTCCCCCCTACGCTGTAAGCCTTCTTTTTTTTTTCATTTTATTTCCATTACGTTTTGTTTTTTTGTTTCTTTTTCATATTAGCAATAATATTATTATTAATATTATAGTGCAAATATTTTACTATTACTAATATTATTATCATTATTATATTATGTTATTATCTTATTATTATTATTATTATTAATATGTTATTAATATTATTATTATTAATATTGTGATGTTGTATTATTATTACTACATTATTATTATTATTTTCATGTTATTAAGTTATTATTTTTATTATTATTGCTATATTATTATTATGATTAGTTTATTATTATTATTATTACTATTGTCTTATCATTTTTATTATTATCATATTATCATATTATAATTATGCTAAGTTATTATTATTATCATTATATTATTATTATTGTGATTATATTGTTATTATATTATTATTATGTTGATATTATTCTATTATTATTATTTTTATTATATCATTATTGTTATTATTGCTATATTGTTATTATACTTATTAAATTATTATTTTTATATCATTCTTGTTATTTAAGTATGTTATTATTATTATTATATTATTATTATTAATATATTATTAAGATTAAGATTTATTATTATTATTATTTTCAAGTTAATGTTACTAAGTTATTATTTTGTTATGATATTGTTACTATTATGGTTATGCTATTATTATTATTATAATATTATTATTGTTATTATTATTGTATTATCATATTATAGAAATGCCATATTATGATTGTTATTATTATTATATTATCATTATTATTATATTGTGTTATTATTATTACGATGTTATTGTTATCACCATTATTATTATTATTTTCTCATTAGTATTACTCTGGCATTCCCTTGTGCTTTGTTAGGGGTTTTCCATCAGCTTATATTTGTTTTTGGTAGGTTTAAGATTTTAGGACCCGCGCGTGGCGTTTCTGAGAAAGCGCCATCGCTGCGCCTTGTTTCCGAGGTTCTTCCGTCTCCGCGCCTCAGTTTCGAGAGTGTTGGACTTTATCACGTGGCTTCGGACACACGTCGTGTCATCGCACCTTGGTTCCAAGGTCGTTTTACCGCCGCGCTTGGATCCTAAGGTAGGTCTCCCTTTTCACTCGCCTTTAAATTTAGAATTTATTTATTCCTTGACTTTTTATTAAGTTTCAGCAAATTCAAAAGTATTATTAATTTGTTATCTATAGTTTGGTGATCTGCTGATGATAAAAGTTGTTTTAATTCTAGCGTTTCATTAAAAACTTTTTCTTGGATTTAATTGTGTGCTTCCATGGTAGTGTTGCTAGATGGTTCTTCATGAATAATGAAAGACATGTTGAATTGGGTTTTGAAATGTTTTTGGCGTGTGTAAATTAGTAGATGTATTGTTTATGGAAAATGGTGTTTTCTGAGAACCTTGATTAGAGAAAACGTCGTGTGACCCTTTGAAATTGTTTTTGGAAACTTCATGTGTGGTTCTCGGTTGATGAAAGATGTTTTCCTTTATTGTGTGAACAAAAGTTTGGATTTCATTTGAGAATAGTATTCCTTAAAAAGGTGATTAAAGGCCCGTTTGGCTCTTGATAAAAGTGGGGTGCGTTTTGATATTAGAAAATAATTCTACTTGTGAAACAATTGTGTTCCAGGGTGATATGCTGATTGGAGTTTCTTAAACAAAGTTCTAAGTGTGTTTTGGTTTTCAATGAAATGGCGTGTGTAATATCCCTTTAGAAATTCTTTAATATGAAATGGTCAAAATGTAAATGATATGGCGGCCCGGTTGGCACCTTAATAAATGTGAAGTGATTATACTTATATATATATACATACTTGTGAGGGCATTTCTACAGGGGGAATTCCCTTCGAGGGTTGTCGTGTAGCGATGTCCGTGTAAGGGGTTGGCAAGTGCGGTGAGATGAGTCACGCGTGCGCGGGTCTCCCACTTACACAGTGTTACAAAAACCACTATGGGTTCCTGGGCGTCTTGTAGATTATCGAGTGACGGTTGCTTGCTAACCCTGATTAGACGGGTTGGTACCCTCTGGAGTTGTGGACAGGCCAGGTGGGATGTGCCACTGGTTGGCTATTAGGGCGACCAGTTGGTTATTGACTGTGGAGTACCATGCCGGCAGGTAGTCTGAACCCGAGTACGTCCAGGGGTTTTCTAGGGATGTTCAGGATCACCCATGGTTATTGCTGATAACTTCTGGTTTATTTTTACTTGCACTTGGTTTTCCTTGCCTGTTTACCTTTACTTGCACTTGTTTTCCCTGCTTGCTTTCTTTCAGTCATATTTCACAGCCTATACTGTTAGACTTTGAGAAAAATGGTTTTCAAATGAAAATGCTTTATTCGCTTTGGGTTAGATTTGAAAATGTAACACTTTGCTTTTCAGAATGAGTTTAAAACTAATGAAATGGAACTAACTTTCGAAAAAGAATAAGGGAAATGTCTCGTGTTTGATTTTCAAGTAAAACATTATGAAAAATTACTTTTATACATTATAGTTCAAACCTGGATTATGTAGATTCTATATTTACTGGCAGTGCTTTGGGATTTGTTGTTGGGCTCACCTACTGAGTACTTTTGTGCTCACGCCTATCTTTTACCTTTTTCAGTTGCAGGTTCCTTGTGTTCAGGTTTTCCTGGCTTGAGTCGCTCAGTGATGGAGCGACGTTGGTTTGTAGTTGGGTGGTGACCCGCGAGGTCACGTGGAGGTATGTCGTGGTGTAGTTGTTTATGTCTTTAGTGTTTGTCAGTTTGTTTAGTTTATATTCATTCTTTCGATCCTGTTTTTAGTTTGGGCTGAAATCGTTCCCAACGATTAAAATTTTAATGCCCGGCACTTGTTGCCATCCCGGGGGGATCGGGAACGCCCCTCGGGACTTGCCGCGGACCGGCTCGGGTGCCCGGTTCAGGGTCGACCCGGGCTGGTTCATGACAAAATGGTATCAGAGGGATTCTTGTTATTTTGGGTTGTCCGGTAGAAGGAGATTAGGACTGTCGGAACTCGAGGGGTAGGTACGGGAAGAGCGTCGCGAACTCTTGCTCGCACTGATCCTCGAGTTACCAGGGGTAGTTCGGGAATTGTGTCCTTGTCTTTCCTGGTTTGTCTTGGATTGAGAGATGATAATGGAGACAAGCCGACGTTACATCGTAATTTCACATGGAGTAGTGACCCATGTGGAGTCCGAGTACGTGGTTTGGATCCCTCCTAGTGGTCGACGCTAACTTGGGACATGGCCCACTACCATGTCGCCAGGTTGAGTGTGACTACTAGTCCCTCACTTCAGTGGTTGATGCAAATTTGGATGTTGCTTTTGTTTTGGCCTGTGTAAGTACGTTGTTTGAAATGAAAAAGGGTTTTCGAAAATTGGATTGGTTTCTTTTAAAAGACTTTAAATGTATGAAATGGGTTTTAGAAACTGAAATCTCTTGGTTTGGAAATCTGTTGTTTGCTTGGAATTGGTTAAGAATGGTTCGGGATGAAACCCCAGGTCCTCTTTATGAACGTTTTCACATGTGTGAGAATGCATGAAAAGTGCATGTTGGTGTGAGTATGAATGGAATGTGGATAAAGACATGTGCAACGGTTCATGAGATTACCTGGGTGTGTATTTGAAATTAATGGCTTGACCTTGTTTTCTAAATGGGTTTTAAAGGGGAAACGGTTTTGGAAAGTTTTTGGGTTGAAAGTGGATTGGTTTTGGAAAGTGATCTTGAAAAATGGTGGTTTTGAAATCAAAAAAAAAATGAAAAGAGAATTTTAAAGAGGAGATTTTATTTTGGGTTGTGTTGTATTTGATTGGTCCTTGTGCTGACTGTTTCTGATGAAGGCGCTTTTATTGATGTTGCTTCGATTTGATGTTGGTTTTGGCCTTGTGTTTTATATGTCGCTCAAGAAATGCCGCCCAGAAAGGTCCCTAAGGATTCTGATAGGTCATGCCCAGATTTTGGTCCTCCTCAGACTCTGCCTATTCTCCATGGTGATCAGGGTCCGTTAGAGGCAGTGAAATGGCTCGAGGAAGTGGAGCATGTCTTTAGAATGTTGGGAACTCCCAATAATGTTAAGGTTCGTGAAATTATGAAGTTGTTCGAGGGTCCAGCTCTGGACCAGTGGAAGGTGGTTTCCCCACCATCGACGCAAGTTGAAATGACGTTGGATGTCTTTAGAATTGTTTTCACCCAATGGTTTGTACCTGAGGAAGTGAAGCTGGAGAAAAAGAGAGAGCTTGTGCATATTCAACAAGGTCAACGGACGGTGAAGGCATATGTTGACCATTTCAAGGAACTGCTTTCCTTTTCTCCGGAGGTAGCATCACATGAGCTCATGAAGACCTCTCTTTTCACTGGGGGTCTTCGTCCAGAGATCAAGGAGCGAGTCCTCCCTTTTAAAGACCTTTGTTTCGAGAAGCTGGTGGAGGAAGCTTTCTTGGCTGAGTTAGTTTCTGGTGTGTGGGTGGTTAATACTTCAGTGTCCCCTGTTGTTGTTCGTAAGAGTTCCCCCTCTGGTGAGAAAAAGGCGCCAGAGATACCTGTTCCTAATGAGTTATCCCCTTTGGTCCCAGCTTCCAGTTTATCAGATCGTTCGATGGTATGCTTTTAGTGTGGTCGTTTCGGGCATTTAAAGTCGTCTTGTCGCAACCCTCCGAAGATGTGTCGTCGATGCGGTTGTCTGGGTCATCTGGAGAAGTTTTGTCGGAAGCGTCGCTTAAAGAGGACGTCGTGATGGGATAACGTCAGTACCTGACTGTGAGGCAGAAGATGCTTCAGCCATCAGAGCCCCAGCCACAAGTCTCGGGGTGAAGCTCGCGCACAGTCAGAAGTTCCCAGGGTTGTGAAGCCTTGGTCCTGGTTCTGTTTTCCGTATTGATGGGGGAACCATTAGAAACCTCTTTCATACTTGTTTACCTGCTACTAAAGTTTCAACAGCATTGTAAATATGTTGTTTTTCTATAAAGTTATGATGGATTTGTTCTATGATAATCTAAGCAGACTTGTCGTGTGGAGGTGATATTCTAAATCTTGTGTCCTTCTTAAAAGTGTGTTTGACTCTCGTGTGGGTTGACCTCGTTTCAGTTGTGTTGTAGATATGGTTATGTTTTGTGGACCTCGGTGGATCATGTCTCCAATTTGATAGTGGTTAAATGTTTTTCTATGGATTTTCCCTGGTGTTGAAGGTTGTTGACTCTGGTCGAGGATTTAATGTCTTGATGGAAGTGTTGTTTTAATCGTGCTATAAGAGTTGGTTTGAATTGGCTGGGAGTTCCCGCGTCGACCCCCCCTTTTTTTCCTAGGGTTGTCTATTTAGATGATCAACTTTTCTGCACTAGTTAAGTTCTTGTGGTGGGGAGAACCCCTTCGTGTTCTCCCCTCAATCTCGGACCCCAGTTTTCTCTTGAATCGGCCGGGTGTGACCTGTGCTGAGTAAGGTCATCCCCGAGTTTCTCAGTTCCCTCTGGTTCCTTTAGTTCCGTTGGGGCATGGACTTAAATCTTGATCGACTTTTGGCCTGGTGACTTTCTGGGGGCAGAAAGTGTCTGTGGTGGGGAGAATTGTCACACCCCGACCGCGGATGTCTGTAATTGTTCTCCTCTCTTGGACCCGGTTTAAATTTTTCGGAGTTTAATTGCGATTGGTGGGTTTGCGCCGGTGCGCGGTCACCGCATCGTTAGCGGTGACCGTGCGTTCAGCCCAGGTGACAGTGTGCTCACCCGGTGTTTTAAATATTATAATTATTATGTTGATATTTTATTATTATTATTACCATTTAAATTGTGTTATCATTATTGTAGTATTTTTATAAATGTTTATATATGTGTAAATATATACATATGTATATATATATATGTGTGTGTATATATATATATATGTTTAGATGCAGTTATATAGAAGTGTACATGTTATATGTGTATAGATATATATATATGTTGTATATGTTTAAATATACGTATATATGTTTATATATATATATGCGGGCGCGCGTACGCGCGCACACATTTATATTCAAATGGTTTTAATGTTTTAAAATCTTTTGGTTAAAAATAATTACTATTATAAGTTTTATTATTAACCTTATAAGTTTTATTATTATTATTATTATAAAGTTTTAATATGATTATACCATTTTATTATTATTGATATTATAAGGTTTTATTATTATTTTTATCACATATATATATATATATAAACCTAAACTAAACCTACCCTAATCCCTCTCCCTGTAGCCGCCACCCCCCTCACCTCTCTCTCTCTCCATCCCCTCTCCCTCACCGCGGCCTGCAACCGACCGTGCTACTCCCGGCCACCTCGCCGCACCACCGCTCCGGTGCGCCGTCCGCCGCACCGGCTCGCCGCCCTCCGCAGCTCCACGCAGTCGCGCCGTCCCTGGCCCCGTTTCCCGTCACCGCAACCCCCCGCCTGCGTCCGCCGCGCCCCGCATCTCGCCGCCACTCCCGCTGTCCCGGCTCCCCTGCGCCGGCCTCCGCCCTGGCCCCTTCGCCCTCGCGGCACCCGGCTTCAGCCCCTCCAGCCCGCTGGCCACCCCCCGGTGGCCCTCTCCATCCTGCTACCGACCGGACCCCCCCCCCCCTGTGCCAACCTCCTGCTTCCGCCGCGCCCTGCACCCAGCCGCCGTCCCGGCTCCTCCTGCGCCCTCCACCGCTCGCACCTCCCGCTGTGCCGACCACCGCGCCTTCTCCTGCTACCCTCCTCCCGTCCCGCTCACCCCAACGCCGCGCCGCCCCGGCCTGCCTGCGCTCTTCCTGGCAACCCCCCGCCCTGCGCGCGACCCCTGTCCGACCTCGCTCCACCTCAGCACCCCGGCTGCGCGCCATGCTCCCTTCTCCTGCGCCCAGCGCCGCCCGCGCGGCCTCCCTTCTTCCTGCCGCGTCGCCGTCCCAGCCCCCCTCCGCCTCACCGGCTCCTGCTCACCCCAGCACCCCGTCACCGACATCCTCGCACCCGGCCTCCCGTTCCGCAGCCTCTCCGCGCGCCCCGCCGTCGCCCGCGCCGCCGGCCCTGCTCCTGCCGCCTGTCCGACGGACCGCCGTCCGACTCCCCCACCCTGCGCATTCCCTTTCCCCCCTACGCTGTAAGCCTTCTTTTTTTTCATTTTATTTCCATTACGTTTTGTTTTTTTGTTTCTTTTTCATATTAGCAATAATATTATTATTAATATTATAGTGCAAATATTTTACTATTACTAATATTATTATCATTATTATATTATGCTATTATCTTATTATTATTATTATTAATATGTTATTAATATTATTATTATTAATATTGTGATGTTGTATTATTATTACTACATTATTATTATTATTTTCATGTTATTAAGTTATTATTTTTATTATTATTGCTATATTATTATTATGATTAGTTTATTATTATTATTATTACTATTGTCTTATCATTTTTATTATTATCATATTATAATATTATAATTATGCTAAGTTATTATTATCATCATTATATTATTATTATTGTGATTATATTGTTATTATATTATTATTATGTTGATATTATTCTATTATTGTTATTTTTATTGTATCATTATTGTTATTATTGCTATATTGTTATTATACTTATTAAATTATTATTTTTATATCATTCTTGTTATTTAAGTATGTTATTATTATTATTATATTATTATTATTAATATATTATTAAGATTAAGATTTATTATTATTATTATTTTCAAGTTAATGTTACTAAGTTATTATTTTGTTATGATATTGTTACTATTATGGTTATGCTATTATTATTATTATAATATTATTATTGTTATTATTATTGTATTATCATATTATAGAAATGCCATATTATGATTGTTATTATTATTATATTATCATTATTATTATATTGTGTTATTATTATTACGATGTTATTGTTATCACCATTATTATTATTATTTTCTCATTATTATTACTCTGGCATTCCCTTGTGCTTTGTTAGGGGTTTTCCATCAGCTTATATTTGTTTTTGGTAGGTTTAAGATTTTAGGACCCGCGCGGGGCGTTTCTGAGAAAGCGCCATCGCTGCGCCTTGTTTCTGAGGTTCTTCCATCTCCGCGCCTCAGTTTCGAGAGTGTTGGACTTTATCACGTGGCTTCGGACACACGTCGTGTCATCGCACCTTGGTTCCATGGTCGTTTTACCGCCGCGCTTGGATCCTGAGGTAGGTCTCCCTTTGCACTCACCTTTAAATTTAGAATTTATTTATTCCTTGACTTTTTATTAAGTTTCAGCAAATTCAAAAGTATTATTAATTTGTTATCTATAGTTTGGTGATCTGCTGATGATAAAAGTTGTTTTAATTCTAGCGTTTCATTAAAAACGTTTTCTTGGATTTAATTGTGTGCTTCCATGGTAGTGTTGCTAGATGGTTCTTCATGAATAATGAAAGACATGTTGAATTGGGTTTTGAAATGTTTTTGGCGTGTGTAAATTAGTAGATGTATTGTTTATGGAAAATGGTGTTTTCTGAGAACCTTGATTAGAGAAAACGTCGTGTGACCCTTTGAAATTGTTTTTGGAAACTTCATGTGTGGTTCTCGGTTGATGAAAGATGTTTTCCTTTATTGTGTGAACAAAAGTTTGGATTTCATTTGAGAATAGTATTCCTTAAAAAGGTGATTAAAGGCCCGTTTGGCTCTTGATAAAAGTGGGGTGCGTTTTGATATTAGAAAATAATTCTACTTGTGAAACAATTGTGTTCCAGGGTGATATGCTGATTGGAGTTTCGTAAACAAAGTTCTAAGTGTGTTTTGGTTTTCAATGAAATGGCGTGTGTAATATCCCTTTAGAAATGCTTTAATATGAAATGGTCAAAATGTAAATGATATGGCGGCCCGGTTGGCACCTTGATAAATGTGAAGTGATTATACTTATATATATATACATACTTGTGAGGGCATTTCTACAGGGGGACTTCCCTTCGAGGGTTGTCGTGTAGCGATGTCCGTGTAAGGGGTTGGCAAGTGCGGTGAGATGAGTCACGCGTGCGCGGGTCTCCCACTTACACAGTGTTACAAAAACCACTATGGGTTCCTGGGCGTCTTGTAGATTATCGAGTGACGGTTGCTTGCTAACCCTGATTAGACGGGTTGGTACCCTCTAGAGTTGTGGACAGGCCAGGTGGGATGTGCCACTGGTTGGCTATTAGGGCGGCCAGTTGGTTATTGACTGTGGAGTACCATGCCGGCAGGTAGTCTGAACCCGAGTACGTCCAGGGGTTTTCTAGGGATGTTCAGGATCACCCATGGTTATTGCTGATAACTTCTGGTTTATTTTTACATGCACTTGGTTTTTCTTGCCTGTTTACCTTTACTTGCACTTGTTTTCCCTGCTTGCTTTCTTTCAGTCATATTTCACAGCCTATACTGTTAGACTTTGAGAAAAATGGTTTTCAAATGAAAATGCTTTATTCGCTTTAGGTTAGATTTGAAAATGTAACACTTTGCTTTTCAGAATGAGTTTAAAACTAATGAAATGGAACTAACTTTCGAAAAAGAATAAGGGAAATGTCTCGTGTTTGATTTTCAAGTAAAACATTATGAAAAATTACTTTTATACATTATAGTTCAAACCTGGATTATGTAGATTCTATATTTACTGGCAGTGCTTTGGGATTTGTTGTTGGGCTCACCTACTGAGTAATTTTGGGCTCACGCCTATCTTTTACCTTTTTCTGTTGCAGGTTCCTTGTGTTCAGGTTTTCCTGGCTTGAGTCGCTCAGTGATGGAGCGACGTTGGTTTGTAGTTGGGTGGTGACCCGCGAGGTCACGTGGAGGTATGTCGTGGTGTAGTTGTTTATGTCTTTAGTGTTTGTCAGTTTGTTTAGTTTATATTCATTCTTTCGATCCTGTTTTTAGTTTGGGCTGAAATCGTTCCCAACGATTAAAATTTTAATGCCCGGCACTTGTTGCCATCCCGGGGGGATCGGGAATGCCCCTTGGGACTCGCCGCGGACCGGCTCGGGTGCCCGGTTCAGGGTCGACCCGGGCTGGTTCGTGACAAAATGGTATCAGAGGGATTCTTGTTATTTTGGGTTGTCCGGTAGAAGGAGATTAGGACTGTCGGAACTCGAGGGGTAGGTACGGGAAGAGCGTCGCGAACTCTTGCTCGCACTGATCCTCGAGTTACCAGGGGTAGTTCGGGAATTGTGTCCTTGTCTTTCCTGGTTTGTCTTGGATTGAGAGATGATAATGGAGGCAAGCCGACGTTACATCGTAATTTCACATGGAGTAGTGACCCATGTGGAGTCCGAGTACGTGGTTTGGATCCCTCCTAGTGGTCGACGCTAACTTGGGACATGGCCCACTACCATGTCGCCAGGTTGAGTGTGACTACTAGTCCCTCACTTCAGTGGTTGATGCAAATTTGGATGTTGCTTTTGTTTTGGCCTGTGTAAGTACGTTGTTTGAAATGAAAAAGGGTTTTTGAAAATTGGACTGGTTTCTTTTAAAAGACTTTAAATGTATGAAATGGGTTTTAGAAACAGAAATCTCTTGGTTTGGAAATCTGTTGTTTGCTTGGAATTGGTTAAGAATGGTTCGAGATGAAACCCCAGGTCCTCTTTATGAACGTTTGCACATGTGTGAGAATGCATGAAAAGTGCATGTTGGTGTGAGTATGAATGGAATGTGGATAAAGACATGTGCAACGGTTCATGAGATTACCTGGGTGTGTATTTGAAATTAATGGCTTGACCTTGTTTTCTAAATGGGTTTTAAAGGGGAAACGGTTTTGGAAAGTTTTTGGGTTGAAAGTGGATTGGTTTTGGAAAGTGATCTTGAAAAAGGGTGGTTTTGAAATCAAAAAAAAAATGAAAAGGGAATTTTAAAGAGGATATTTTGTTTTGGGTTGTGTTGTATTTGATTGGTCCTTGTGCTGACTGTTTCTGATGAAGGCGCTTTTATTGATGTTGCTTCGATTTGATGTTGGTTTTGGCCTTGTGTTTTATATGTCGCTCAGGAAATGCCGCCCAGAAAGGTCCCTAAGGATTCTGATAGGTCATGCCCAGATTTTGGTCCTCCTCAGACTCTGCCTATTCTCCATGGTGATCAGGGTCCGTTAGAGGCAGTGAAATGGCTCGAGGAAGTGGAGCATGTCTTTAGAATGTTGGGAACTCCCAATAATGTTAAGGTTCGTGAAATTATGAAGTTGTTCGAGGGTCTAGCTCTGGACCAGTGGAAGGTGGTTGCCCCACCATCGACACAAGTTGAAATGACGTTGGATGTCTTTAGAATTGTTTTCACCCAATGGTTTGTACCTGAGGAAGTAAAGTTGGAGAAAAAGAGAGAGCTTGTGCATATTCAACAAGGTCAACGGACGGTGAAGGCATATGTTGACCATTTCAAGGAACTGCTTTCCTTTTCTCCGGAGGTAACATCACATGAGCTCATGAAGACCTCTCTTTTCACTGGGGGTCTTCGTCCAGAGATCAAGGAGCGAGTCCACCCTTTTAAAGACCTTTGTTTCGAGAAGCTGGTGGAGGAAGCTTTCTTGGCTGAGTTAGTTTCTGGTGTGCGGGTGGTTAATACTTCAGTGTCCCCTATTGTTGTTCGTAAGAGTTCCCCCTCTGGTGAGAAAAAGGCGCCAGAGATACCTGTTCCTAATGAGTTATCCCCTTTGGTCCCAGCTTCCAGTTTATCAGATCGTTCGATGGTATGCTTTCAGTGTGGTCGTTTCGGGCATTTAAAGTCGTCTTGTCACAACCCTCCGAAGATGTGTCGTCGATGCGGTTGTCTGGGTCATATGGAGAAGTTTTGTCGGAAGCGTCGCTTAAAGAGGACGTCGTGATGGGATAACGTCAGTACCTGACTGTGAGGCAGAAGATGCTTCAGCCATCAGAGCCCCAGCCACAAGTCTCGGGGTGAAGCTCGCGCACAGTCAGAAGTTCCCAGGGTTGTGAAGCCTTGGTCCTGGTTCTGTTTTCCGTATTGATGGGGGAACCATTAGAAACCTCTTTCATACTTGTTTACCTGCTACTAAAGTTTCAACAGCGTTGTAAATATGTTGTTTTTCTATAAAGTTATGATGGATTTGTTCTGTGATAATCTAAGCAGACTTGTCGTGTGGAGGTGATATTCTAAATCGTGTGTCCTTCTTAAAAGTGTGTTTGACTCTCGTGTGGGTTGACCTCGTTTCAGTTGTGTTGTAGATATGGTTATGTTTTGTGGACCTCGGTGGATCATGTCTCCAATTTGATAGTGGTTAAATGTTTTTCTATGGATTTTCCCTGGTGTTGAAGGTTGTTGACTCTGGTCGAGGATTTAATGTCTTGATGGAAGTGTTGTTTTAATCGTGCTATAAGAGTTGGTTTGAATTGGTTGGGAGTTCCCGCGTCGACCCCCCCTTTTTTTTCCTAGGGTTGTCTATTTAGATGATCAACTTTCCTGCACTAGTAAAGTTCTTGTGGTGGGGAGAACCCCTTCGTGTTCTCCCCTCAATCTCGGACCCCAGTTTTCTCTTGAATCGGTCGGGTGTGACCTGTGCTGAGTAAGGTCATCCCCGAGTTTCTCAGTTCCCTCTGGTTCCTTTAGTTCCGTTGGGGCATGGACTTAAATCTTGATCGACTTTTGGCCTGGTGACTTTCTGGGGGCAGAAAGTGTCTGTGGTGGGGAGAATTGTCACACCCCGACCGCGGATGTCTGTAATTGTTCTCCTCTCTTGGACCCGATTTAAATTTTTCGGAGTTTAATTGCGATTGGTGGGTTTGCGCCGGTGCGCGGTCACCACATCGTTAGCGGTGACCGTGCGTTCAGCCCAGGTGACAGTGTGCTCACCCGGTGTTTTAAATATTATAATTATTATTTTGATATTTTATTATTATTATTACCATTTAAATTGTGTTATCATTATAGTAGTATTTTTATAAATGTTTATATATGTGTAAATATATACATATGTATATATATATATATATATGTATATATATATATATGTTTAGATGCAGTTATATAGAAGTGTACATGTTATATGTGTATAGATATATATATATGTTGTATATGTTTAAATATACGTATATATGTTTATATATATATATGCGGGCGCGCGTACGCGCGCACACATTTATATTCAAATGGTTTTAATGTTTTAAAATCTTTTGGTTAAAAATAATTACTATTATAAGTTTTATTATTAACCTTATAAGTTTTATTATTATTATTATTATAAAGTTTTAATATGATTATACCATTTTATTATTATTGATATTATAAGGTTTTATTATTATTTTTATCACACATATATATATATATATAAACCTAAACTAAACCTACCCTAATCCCTCTCCCCGTAGCCGCCACCCCCCTCACCTCTCTCTCTCCCCATCCCCTCTCCCTCACCGCGGCCTGAAACCGACCCTGCTACTCCCGGCCACCTCGCCGCACCACCGCTCCGGTGCACCGTCCGCCGCACCGGCTCGCCGCCCTCCACAGCTCCACGCAGTCGCGCCGTCCCTGGCCCCGTTTCCCGTCACCGCAACCCCCCGCCTGCGTCCGCCGCGCCCCGCATCTTGCCGCCACTCCCGCTGTCCCGGCTCCCCTGCGCCGGCCTCCGCCCTGGCCCCTTCGCCCTCGCGGCACCTGGCTTCAGCCTCTCCAGCCCGCTGGCCACCCCCCGGTGGCCCTCTCCATCCTGCTACCGACCGGACCCCCCCCCCCCCCCTGTGCCAACCTCCTGCTTCCGCCGCGCCCTACACCCAGCCGCCGTCCCGGCTCCTCCTGCGCCCTCCACCGCTCGCACCTCCCGCTGTGCCGACCACCGCGCCTTCTCCTGCTACCCTCCTGCCGTCCCGCTCACCCCAACGCCGCGCCGCCCCGGCCTGCCTGCGCTCTTCCCGGCAACCCCCCGCCCTGCGCGCGACCCCTGTCCGACCTCGCTCCGCCTCAGCACCCCGGCTGCGCGCCCTGCTCCCTTCTCCTGCGCCCAGCGCCGCCCGCGCGGCCTCCCTTCTTCCTGCCGCGTCGCCGTCCCAGCCACCCTCCGCCTCACCGGATCCTGCTCACCCCAGCACCCCGTCACCGACATCCTCGCACCCGGCCTCCCGTTTCGCAGCCTCTCCGCGCGCCCCGCCGTCGCCCGCGCCGCCGGCCCTGCTCCTGCCTCCTGTTCGACGGACCGCCGTCCGGCGCCCCCACCCTGCGCATTCCCTTTCCCCCTACGCTGTAAGCCTTCTTTTTTTTCATTTTATTTCCATTACGTTTTGTTTTTTTGTTTCTTTTTCATATTAGCAATAATATTATTATTAATATTATAGTGCAAATATTTTACTATTACTAATATTATTATCATTATTATATTATGCTATTATCTTATTATTATTATTATTAATATGTTATTAATATTATTATTATTAATATTGTGATGTTGTATTATTATTACTACATTATTATTATTATTTTCATGTTATTAAGTTATTATTTTTATTATTATTGCTATATTATTATTATGATTAGTTTATTATTATTATTATTACTATTGTCTTATCATTTTTATTATTATCATATTATAATATTATAATTATGCTAAGTTATTATTATTATCATTATATTATTATTATTGTGATTATATTGTTATTATATTATTATTATGTTGATATTATTCTATTATTATTATTTTTATTATATAATTATTGTTATTATTGCTATATTGTTATTATACTTATTAAATTATTATTTTTATATCATTCTTGTTATTTAAGTATGTTATTATTATTATTATATTATTATTATTAATATATTATTAAGATTAAGATTTATTATTATTATTATTTTCAAGTTAATGTTACTAAGTTATTATTTTGTTATGATATTGTTACTATTATGGTTATGCTATTATTATTATTATAATATTATTATTGTTATTATTATTGTATTATCATATTATAGAAATGCCATATTATGATTGTTATTATTATTATATTATCATTATTATTATATTGTGTTATTATTATTACGATGTTATTGTTATCACCATTATTATTATTATTTTCTCATTATTATTACTCTGGCATTCCCTTGTGCTTTGTTAGGGGTTTTCCATCAGCTTATATTTGTTTTTGGTAGGTTTAAGATTTTAGGACCCGCGCGGGGCGTTTCTGAGAAAGCGCCATCGCTGCGCCTTGTTTCTGAGGTTCTTCCGTCTCCGCGCCTCAGTTTCGAGAGTGTTGGAATTTATCACGTGGCTTCGGACACACGTCGTGTCATCGCACCTTGGTTCCAAGGTCGTTTTACCGCCGCGCTTGGATCCTGAGGTAGGTCTCCCTTTGCACTCGCCTTTAAATTTAGAATTTATTTATTCCTTGACTTTTTATTAAGTTTCAGAAAATTCAAAAGTATTATTAATTTGTTATCTATAGTTTGGTGATCTGCTGATGATAAAAGTTGTTTTAATTCTAGCGTTTCATTAAAAACGTTTTCTTGGATTTAATTGTGTGCTTCCATGGTAGTGTTGCTAGATGGTTCTTCCTGAATAATGAAAGACATGTTGAATTGGGTTTTGAAATGTTTTTGGCGTGTGTAAATTAGTAGATGTATTGTTTATGGAAAATGGTGTTTTCTGAAAACCTTTATTAGAGAAAACGTCGTGTGACCCATTGAAATTGTTTTTGGAAACTTCATGTGTGGTTCTCGGTTGATGAAAGATGTTTTCCTTTATTGTGTGACCAAAAGTTTGGATTTCATTTGAGAATAGTATTCCTTAAAAAGGTGATTAAAGGCCCGTTTGGCTCTTGATAAAAGTGGGGTGCGTTTTGATATTAGAAAATAATTCTACTTGTGAAACAATTGTGTTCCAGGGTGATATGCTGATTGGAGTTTCTTAAACAAATTTCTAAGTGTGTTTTGGTTTTCAATGAAATGGCGTGTGTAATATCCCTTTAGAAATGCTTTAATATGAAATGGTCAAAATGTAAATGATATGGCGGCCCGGTTGGCACCTTAATAAATGTGAAGTGATTATACTTATATATATATACATACTTGTGAGGGCATTTCTACAGGGGGACTTCCCTTCGAGGGTTGTCGTGTAGCGATGTCCGTGTAAGGGGTTGGCAAGTGCGGTGAGATGAGTCACGCGTGCGCGGGTCTCCCACTTACACAGTGTTACAAAAACCACTATGGGTTCCTGGGCGTCTTGTAGATTATCGAGTGACAGTTGCTTGCTAACCCTGATTAGACGGGTTGGTACCCTCTAGAGTTGTGGACAGGCCAGGTGGGATGTGCCACTGGTTGGCTATTAGGGCGGCCAGTTGGTTATTGACTGTGGAGTACCATGCCGGCAGGTAGTCTGAACCCGAGTACGTCCAGGGGTTTTCTAGGGATGTTCAGGATCACCCATGGTTATTGCTGATAACTTCTGGTTTATTTTTACTTGCACTTGGTTTTCCTTGCCTGTTTACCTTTACTTGCACTTGTTTTCCCTACTTTCTTTCTTTCAGTCATATTTCACAGCCTATACTGTTAGACTTTGAGAAAAATGGTTTTCAAATGAAAATGCTTTATTCGCTTTGGGTTAGATTTGAAAATGTAACACTTTGCTTTTCAGAATGAGTTTAAAACTAATGAAATGGAACTAACTTTCGAAAAAGAATAAGGGAAATGTCTCGTGTTTGATTTTCAAGTAAAACATTATGAAAAATTACTTTTATACATTATAGTTCAAACCTGGATTATGTAGATTCTATATTTACTGGCAGTGCTTTGGGATTTGTTGTTGGGCTCACCTACTGAGTACTTTTGTGCTCACGCCTATCTTTTACCTTTTTCAGTTGCAGGTTCCTTGTGTTCAGGTTTTCCTGGCTTGAGTCGCTCAGTGATGGAGCGACGTTGGTTTGTAGTTGGGTGGTGACCCGCGAGGTCACGTGGAGGTATGTCGTGGTGTAGTTGTTTATGTCTTTAGTGTTTGTCAGTTTGTTTAGTTTATATTCCTTCTTTCGATCCTGTTTTTAGTTTGGGCTGAAATCGTTCCCAACGATTAAAATTTTAATGCCCGGCACTTGTTGCCATCCCGGGGGGATCGGGAACGCCCCTCAGGACTTGCCGCGGACCGGCTCGGGTGCCCGGTTCAGGGTCGACCCGGGCTGGTTTGTGACACTCCTTAATAAATTTTCACCCTCGTAATGCTAACAAGGTGGAAGATTATTTGATTCAAAAGGATCATTCAGACTTATCTGTAATGAGGATAACAAAAGATATGATATTTCTGGTCTTATAAAGGATGGATATTGAAATCCTGAAGTAAGTGGAGAAATTTTATATTTCTAAAATGATTATTTAAACATCTATCCAAGTCAAGATTAAAGAGGTGAGAAAGGAAGATTTAGAGATTAAAAAGAAGGTGAGAAATATTCTTGAGTTAAACCTTGATTGTGATAGAAGGATAAGTTTTAGGAATTGTGTATTTATCCATTGTGTACCATATTTGAAGAATTTGTTGGATGATACTCATAGTCCTTCATTCTCTTTGATTTTGGAAGTGAAAATATGTGTAGAGATTTGAAAGATTATTTTAGGTGGGATGGAATGAAGAGATATATGATAGATTTTGTTTCTTGGTTCATTATATGTTAACAAGTTAAGGTTGGGGAATGGAAGTTTAAGGGATTGATACAACCATTACCCATAACAGAATGGAAGTAAGAAATCATCACCGTAGATTTTTTTATCTGACTCCCCATAATATAAAACCAGAATAATTCTATGTGGGTTGTATTCGATATCCTTATAAAGTCGTTAGACTTTATTTAGATTTGGGAATATTTTCTCTCTAGATCATATTACTGAGTTATACATAATAGAAGAGGTAATATTTCATGATGTACCACTATAAATTTTATTTGATCAAAATTCTGAGGTTTACCTTGATGTTTTACAGAAGTCTTCAAAAGTATCTTAATACAGGGTTAATTTTCATCATGACATTTTATACACATATAGATGTTTTTTTGGTAGAACCACTCAAACTATAGAATACACATTGATATATTTCCCTATTTATTTCAAAGGTATTTGTAATCAACACCTTCTTTTGGTGGAATTTACTTATAATAATAACATTCACTCCATCATTCAAATGGATACTTATGAATACCTATATGGTATTAGGTTCATAAATCCAACATGATGTAATGGAGTTAGTTAAATAAAGATATTCGGACTAGTTATATCTGGGAAAATGGTAGAGAAGGTTAGAGTCACTCCACCCTATATAAGAGAAGCCCAGATCCGACAAAAAAGTTATGCTGAAAATCGTTAGAAAGATATAGAGTTTGAAGTTGATGATAAGATATAACTATGAATATATAATTGTAATATGGTGATAATATTGGTAAGTAAGGGTAGGATAATCCCTAGGTATATTGTCTCTTTTGAAATTCTTGATCGTATCGGGATGGTAGATTATTGATTGGTACTCTAACCTAATATCTCCAAAGTTCATGATGGGTTCCATGTATCTGTTAAGAGGAAGTACATAAATGATTCTTCACATGTTCTGAAATTATAGGTCATAACACTATATTAATATCTTTCATATGTGGAACAACTAATAGATATTCTAGACTATATAGGGAAAGGGCAACAAAAGATAACCACTCACATGGTAAATATTTTGTGGAGAAACCAACAATTTGATAAAGCTAAGTGGGAACCTGTGGAAATGGTGAGGGAAAAGTAACCAAATTTTTTTGTACCAGAGTAATTAAATTTAGATGGTGAAATTATTTTAAGGTTTTTATTTTGTAACAATTTGTAATTTTATGAAATATATTTTTCAAATAAATTCAATTTATTCGATAGCTTGTGTTCCACGTAACATTGAGTTAAAACGGATTTTGATATATTATTAAAATATAATTAAATCATAGTTTTTTGATTGTTAAATATGAATAAAAAAACTAAAACATGATAATTTCGTGTTTAAACATTTATAAATTTAATTAATTAGTTTTTAATTAATTTGAAATGAAAATAAATATCATTTAAAAATAAAATAACGGAGATGTTTTTAAAAAAAATTAATTTTATATCTAAAATGAATTTTCATCATAATAAATTAATTTTTCCACTATTATTAATTTATTTTAATGAAATATCTATATTATATATGCAATTAAATTATTTAACATTCATCTAATATTTTTTATTATGCCTAGGATAACAATCAATCTAGTTTTATATGGAAAAATGTATTTTTCTAAATAGAAGTTTTCATCACATATTTAATACTTAATTTAAATCTAATTTCTACCATTTTATGTATTTAATTATATAAAATTAATTACATATTTATAATTATCTGGTTAATTTTTTTAAATAGGTCCTTTTCAGTGTTAGTTAATGTGAATAGCAATCATGGTAAAAATTATCTCCTCGATAAAGGGGAATCATGTTTATATAGGTTAAAAGAAGCAGTAAGACCATAAATATTCATATTATTGATTATTTAACATATTTAATTATACCCATATAATGTTAGGGAAGAGATTTATAAGTTTAGAGAGCACTTTTCAATGAAAATTACCAATATATTTTTTAAATAAAAGAAAGTTAAAAAATGACACTCTCTTTGTTTCTTATATCTCTTATGCATCCACATAAGGATAAAATACAGTTATTAATGAATATAAGAATAAATTTTTATATTAATGAAATTATATTCCTAATAGTAATTTATTTTTAATTTTTATTAATTATCTAATGACATTAATTTCTTATGGAACACTGGTGCGGTATTTCCCTATTTAATTAAAAATATAATGAATGAATTTAAAAATATTAAAAGTGATATAATTTGAATGATTTAGTGATGCCAAATAATTTTATATATCTATATGATAAATTAGGGTCATGTAAAATAATTACATTTTAATTCCCCCTTGCCTTGACATATTTACAATTAAACTAAATTAAGAGTGTTAAAATTACATAAATGATATTTTATTATAAATAATATAATATTAAATGATATAAAATTTATAAAAATATTATATTCATCCAAATTAATGGGATATGATTGTAAAAATAATCTCTAGTCTAGTTATGGTTCTTTTTAATTTTTTATTAACCTTGTTAACCCTTAAATTGTAGAAAACATAAATATTATGATAATTGCCAAAAAAAAGGATAAAGGGAGGTTAAAACTAAAATATAAGGATAAAAACGAGATTAAAACTTTTCAAAATATTATTTTATGAGAGTATTTATTCACATTATTAAATTACATTGTAATATTATTAATTTGAGTGGTTTTTTTTGTGAGTCATTATTTAATTAAATTCTTATTTTTTTAGGAATGAACCATAGTGGCACACCCCATGGTCGATCTCAAAGAGGGAACTTACATACACTTATTCTGTATTGTCACTATTATAAATATAACTTAATATAAAACTATAATTATCAAAATATGAGGGTTTGAAAACATGCATGAAATATAAATAATAATAACAATTTAATGAAACCAAAAAATGAAGTTAGAATGAAAGAATGAATGTTGTTAGTCTTATGAGTTTGTGGTGATTGAAATCAATGTTAAACATTGTTCTTGAAATTCTAATCAGGGAGGTGATCAAGAACTGTCACTCCTCATCTTGTCATTTGAAATGTGATTACCCCATACTGAGACCTCTGTATATAGGGAAATCCCCTTCCAAACATTATCTAGGAGACCCGTTTTCCAACCATTGCTACCGAAGACATAATCCATCGTATGCACGACATGGATATTAAAGGGATGGGTGATTGATAAATTATAAGATGAATTAATATGATAGAGAAAATAGGGTGACCACTCATAGTAATCAAATTAACCATCACAGAAATTCATAGAATTGAATATAAGAGATTAAAAATTAATGCACATGAACTCAATCGAAACACAATTCCATCCCTCAAACAAGTTTTGAGGTTAGATCTCCATTTTTATTATATTTGAGAAGGGAACATTATGGTAGAACACATAAAATAAATGGAAGAAGAGAGGTCAAGAGAATAATACTAATATATTAAATGAAAAAACTATTGTTACAAAATGTAAAATACTACAATGAAAAGGTCAATGAAGACTATCTCTATGTTTCAACACACAGAATAAATTCGAAGGGTGCCCGAGGGGATCGTTATTTAGGAAAAAACCATCAAACCACACAACATTTAATATTTGATTTTTGTATCTGCATAAACACTTACATGACATGTCATGGAGTTTCACATCGTGTAATCCCTAAGAGTTTTCCTCTGCAGCTTTTGAATCTGTTCAAATCTCATTCCAATCGTGTTTGAACTTTGACTTATTTCATGATGTGTAATTAGTAATCATGAACTTTAATTGGGTTTGACATTGTGTAATGAAGTCATAACTTGTCCAGATGGTGATGCCTCTTCTCATGAAGTCACGTCATGTAATTATGTTACACATCATGTAAACATTCCGATCCATTTACATCTCTAATTAATCTTAACAAATTTATTGTCGTGCCACTTCACATTACTTATGGTGTGAAGTGTCTTTTAGCTTCACTCTAAAATATAGATGATATTAAAAATAGTTAAAAATATCAAATTAGAATTTTTTTTTCATTAAGCTCAAAATGACATCAAAACCTAAAAATATAACAATTTCTCATTAAATAACACTATGTTGGGTTTAAAAATATTGAATTATATAATAAAACATTTGAAAACCTTAGCTTCGTCAACTATCAATTTAGAACCCTTTTAATATTTATATTATTTTATATTAATTTATATTAATTTAATATTTTGAAAAATTCTAAGAGTGTCGCTCCCCTAAATTATAAAGGGGAACCATCCTTTACCTTATTCACACAAAATTGAGCCTTATATATTGTTTAAAATCTAAATTTTTTCTTTTATAATTCCATATTAACATCCTATTGGTTTTTTCTTACCAAAACACCGTCCTGAAATCCATATATAGGATATCTAAAAGAGTCGCTTCAAAGAAGAGGCAACCACGTTAAATGATCAATTTCTTTTAGAATTTTCTTTTACCTCCTAAAAATATATTATATTAATCATTAAATAATAAATTTATTATCCTCAACATACCAAAATTTTATTATTATTTTGAGAACACCATAATAATTCCTCTTTACCATCAAATGAGAAGTGAAAGTTTCGATTGTGGGCACATATGACTTACCCTCTCCATGTAGCGATACAAATTTTTTCATGACCATATTTTATGGGTGGGTATTATGATGGGCTTAGTATTTATATATGATAATTATGACAAAATTAAACATCATTAATTATAATATCTTGTCTACCTTCTTTCCAGCTAATCCTTTGGAAAATGATAACACCGCTCTTCCGTATGTGTGGATTACCACCTCCAAAAACAACATGATTTATTTTTTATTTATATTTTAAATGGATTTTAATGAGGATGAATTTGATGAATATAAATGATTTATATGATGTAAAACCCCTTTTACTACATTCAGTTATATTTTGACTCATGTTTATTGTTTTCCTTTTTTTGGGTGCATTACGGGCTTCTCGAGAATGGAGAGCCTTTTTAGGAAAAATGATTTAAAGTTCAAGTATATATTTTTGTATGAATTGATGAGATATACGTATAAAGGTGTAAATTAATTTATATTTTGATCCTCGAGACTGAATATCCTTAACTTTTTTTTGTAGGTTTTCTATATAAAATACGGAATATCACTCCTTGCTAGAAAAATTCACATTGTAAATGGGTTACATGACATGAGTCTATTATATAGAAGATTTCATGAGTCTCATACAGGTTGTGAAAAATTTACATTTAGTTAATCTATTTTATGATTTAAAAACATCTATCATGAATAAATTTAATTTAAGGCAACTCGTTTTTCCACATATCTTTAATTTGTGGGATTTAATTTCATAAAAGAGATTCACATTGTGAATTTCTCACATACAATGGTTTTAAACACAGTACATGCCTGCCTCTTTAATAATTATGGGTGAAGGATATCCTATAAAACCCTAATGTTATTTTAGAAGAATTTTTGTGATCTCCCTAGTAAATTTCTCAATTTAGTGTTTGGTCCCTATGGTGGTTGCACCACATATCCCTGGTAAGTGGTCTTTCTACTTTTTCACTACCTTTGGTCATGGTGACAGTGATGGATATGTTTTTGTTTTAAAATAAAGATTTACTGGTGTTTTTTTCCATCCTTTTATGTTTCTATTCATATATTGTCTTTTTAAAGTCCAATCTATGGTTTTTAGATCTCCATATTCAATGGAAAATAAGATTCCATCATTCTTGAGGTAGGTGTATCTATGAAAGTGTTCATAATTCATGAATTAATTTATGTTCATATTGAACACTTTGGGTTGTTCAATTATGTTCATTTTATTTTTTAAAATTGTAAAGACTCTAATTTTCCATGTATTTTTTTAATTAAATGGAATTATTACAAGTCTGTGAAAATTGACGGTGTGTGATTCTGAGTCCCAATTTAGACGGAATGAATTTATGAATGTTTTTTATGGTACATTCAGTAAACTCACGGGAAACGTTTTTTCTATCTTTTGAACTGGTGTTCGGATTAAATATACGAGGGCACAATTAAATCCGAAGCACTGGGATTCTCTTAAGGGAGTCTTCACTTCGACCGCAGTAAGTCTAGAGAAAAAGTTAGATTTAGGACTTTTCTAAAGAATAATAAAATAACTTTGTTATTTTATTTCTTTCATTCTTTTCCTCTAATGGAAAAGCGGTAGTGGCAGACCAACGACGTGTCAAGCCATTAAATGGCTTGAATCCTCAAATCCTTTGTAACAACATCGTTGGAATTAGGATGGTTCCTATTAAATGAACTCCATTAATTCCATGAGCGTTACTCACCCTCCCCCTCTCATATTTATTTGGAGATTTGGGAGAGGTAATGGCAGGACTTCAGCAAGTGACGAATATATGACAAAGTGTCACGATGCCAAATAGTTGGGGGATAGAGCCGGTTCAAGTGGGTGGTGACAAGAGTTTTCGAATCATGAATCAAGGGATGATTTTTGAGCGACAACGTTGGCGGCTGGTTTTGGGGACGACGGGCACCGACTCATCCTCAATCACGGGTGTTCTCCAATGATCTTGAGGTAGGGATTTATCTTGTTTTAATTTCATGAGTATGATGAATCCTTTTTCCTACCATCATGTTCTCAAGGTAACATGGAGGGAGTAGGCCAAAAGAACGACGACTAAACCCTATCCTACCTTGTGGATCTATTCATTCGTCATGAAATTTTATTTGGGATGGATGGAATTCGGAACGGTGGGTCAAGCAGTGAAGAGGGCATCCCGTGGAGGCCATTAGTATCTTCAGACAGAAAAAAATGAGCCACCGGAGCTCACCTGGTGACCCGGAGAAGACTGACAGCGCGAAACATGCACGATAGCACTGGTGACCAAAGCCAGAGGGTGATGGAAGAGGCCAGCCGCAGAATAGAGGGTGGCGCGCCATCGCGCCCCACCGACGGAGGAGGTCACAACCGTTGTTGCGGCGGTCAACCAGGGCGACCGACATCAGCCAACCATAGAAGAAGAAGGTGGAGTGGCACGACCTCATGCCACGCTAGGTTGGAAGACCCTTGGTCGGCTAAAATGGCCAACCATTATACGGTGGGGCAGCACCCCAAAGGCTTGTTGAAACAGCCCCGCACCCGCGAGACCATCTGGGAAGACCGGTCCCCCTTCTGGGGGACTGGGTCGGATGCAGACTAGACCCGCCCAGTGGGCCAGACCATCCATCGGGCTGGGTTGATCCCACATCCCAGTGGTCCAACGCAGGTGGTCCAAGCTTGACGAGCTAGACTCAGTAAACCGGGCTGACCCTCAGTGGACCAGACCTGAGCGAGGTCAGGTAGTCCCCAAGACCTGTTGCGTCGGGCCGGTCTGACCGAGTGGGACCGGGTCCAGAACCAACCAGTCCCCGTATAAAGAAGCACCCATAACTGGAAAAACGGGTGTCCGATTAAGATTCCATCAGTGGAATTGGAAACCCTTTTGGGAAGCGGTACCTTTGGTATATCCTGGCAGTCATGAACGATTCAGGCCTGACCAAGCTAGGCCGGACCGAGGTGCGATCACCCTCCTTTCACAGAAATGGGTCTAACAAATAGACTGTGCATCCATTTGACGAATCATCTGTAGAACTGAGACCCTTAGGGAGAGGCGGTCCTTTGGGTATAATCCACTGATGTTTTGGAGAGATTCAGATTGTGTTCAGGTTAGATCAAACCCAAATTCAACGGGGCCCTTGAAACTATAACGCTTATAAATCACAGTCCAGGCGTCCGATTAACACGTTTTCTGATGCGTTGGAAGCCTTAAGACGTGGCGTTCCTTTGGTATACTTCTTCATGGAACATAGTTGTGGTTGAGGTATGACTGATGATTTTAGGGGTGGTTCTTCCGAATGTGCTATGAGTGGGAATCCAGTGCCTAGCAGTGAGGTGGAGGTTGGAGACAGATCATACATATGTTTGTACTGAGAAATCCTATGCGAGTCAGCACCGATACTGTGTGGGTCAGATCTTATGTGGGTCAGCACTCAACGATCCTGTGTGGGTCAATGCATACTAAACTTATGTGGGTCAGATCCAGTGTGGGTCAATGTTCAGTGATATTATGTGGGTCAGCGCAATCCAATCCTTTGTGGGTCACATCCTGTGTGGTTCGGTGGTGGTTAGTACCTATTGACTTCAGGTGGTTCGAATCCTGTGTGAGTCATTGTGGAGGTTAGTACCTATCGATATTTTTTGGTTTAGAATCTGCATGGTCATCAATAGTGGCTCTTGACAGAATACGATGATCTAGCTTCATGACTAATCATCTGTAATTCTATAATTCACTAATACCAGGTGTGAGATGAGTCTTTTATCTTCATGGTGTTACCTTTGTGGTACATTCACCTTTATGGTGTTATCTTCATTGTGTTACCTGTGTGCTTATTTTACCTATGTGATGTTACCTTTGTGGTATTCTTACCTTATGTATGAGGCGAGTATATTATGATAACTTAGTTATATGTATGAGCATATACCTATGTAGATTGGTTGACCGCTTCGTGCTTTGTGGTTGAGGTATTTCTTTTTGTTTTTTCTTTTGTGGAACTCTGAGAGACCTTCAAGGGTCTCAGGGTCTCTACTGAGTTTTGTTATACTTACCCATGCATGGGCTTTACTCGCACCTTATTGTGACTTTTGCAGATGAAAGACGACATTGATCGAGGCTGAGGGAGCCAGGGCTGGATAGTTATCAGAGGTGGACCTTGGATATGACACGCTGCAGTGAATACTGATCGTGATATGTACCTACCCATCAGGTATGATCATCGGTGGATGATCCAGGAGGTGTTTTTCTCTTTTCAGTTGTACTTATACTTTTCATTTGAGCATGTATTCCGGCTTCATTACTTTCAGTACACTTTTTACTATAGCAGTTTACTTTGCGATTGCTTTTTATTGTTTTCTTGGTTTGTGTTTTTGTAAAGGTTTTAAAGGAAATGCCTTCACATTATAGGGATACACCTTTTCGGTGCTAGTCGCTAGCCCTTGTCCTATGGAAGGCAGGCTTGGGGTAGTCCCGGCATGGGCCCCGGGGGATGAGTTGTGACAAATTGGTATCAGAGGAGTCAGTTCTACGGAAAAAATAGGACTCTGTTATTTTCTATGTGTCAATATTTTTAAGTGTTATGAGTGTGGTTTTCAGTTTGGGTAATCTAGTGTTGGTGCGGCGGCCAACGTATCCATACACTAGGACCCTGAAATCTGATTTTTGCCTCAGGGCACGAAAAAAATGATTGCATGTGTTTTGAAAAGTTTTTCTTAGGATTTCGTTGAGTCAGCTCACCAGGTATAACTTATTGACCATGTCACACCTATTTATTTCTAGCTGCCTCCACTTAGACAACCATCCAGGATTCCCGAGAAAGTACACAACGATGGCCCACCGAGCAATAAGGCTTTTGTGAGCACCTTCGGGTGGTGCACCTATAGCACCACCACCCGTTGGGTAGAATATTTCACCAGCCCCATCAGAAGAGGGTGCATGCCGATTGAGCGCATTGCACGAGTTTCAATGGTAGATAGATACATGGTTTTGAGGTGAGACGGATCCGCAGGAGGCTGAGGACTGGTAGGAGGCTATGGCCAGAGTGTTTTTCTTAGTTGGGACACCAACAGATCTGATGGTGATTCAAGATGTTATTCTCTTCCAGGGAAAATCTGGGAAATGGTGGAGTCTAACGCTCTCGTTATATGACAAGGATACCCTCACCAGGGTGGAATTTGAGGTCATTTTTAGGGAAGAGTTCTTCCCAGTGACTCTATGCTCAGTGTGTATACATGATCTTCTCCACTTACAGCAGGAAAGCATGACTGTGGCCTAGTACTCAAAAAGGTTCACTGATCTATCCCGCTACTACACTGACATGGTACGAGAACACTTATTCAGGGAACAAACCTTTGAAAAGTGTCATTGACAGGATATCAGAGCATCAATGTTATCGTTCAACATTCCGATGTAGGGTGGGTTGCTAGGGAAAGAACTTTTAGTGGAGAGATTCCTAGTTGAGCAGGCATCGATAGCGAGGGCCACCACTAGAGGTCAGGTAGCAGATTCATCCACAGTAGGAAGTAAACAGATGATGTAAGGGCCCAAGAGGGCCAGACCTTATGGTGGGAAACCTTAGGATATAGGGTCGGTGGTGATGGGATCACGGGATAGAGGAGAATAGTTGAGGATCCAGAAGTGCTTCCTATGCGGCGGGTAGGGTCACATGGATCGTGAATGCCCCGCCCACCATATGGATGACCAATTTATGGTCGAGGGACCACCGAGTTAGAGGTAGTGGTTTGAGAGAAGAGGTCCATAGGGAGGTAGAAGTGATAAAGGAGCTAGATGTACAGAAAGCGGTGGGCGGCGATTCAAGGTTCTACCACTACCACCTTTAGGCGGTCCACCCAGACAACTGGTAGCAGGAGGATAGAGATGAACTCAGCTCTAGGAAGCTGAGGCCTATGACCATGGCGCTCCAGAGATGATTAGAGGTACGATCTATGTCTATTAAACCCTATTTGTATTACCTATATACACAAGATCCAGTCACTATTTTATTGACACAACCCTTGTTCGTAGCTTAGAGATTTAGATGGAGCCTTTTGCTCAATCCTTACAGCTAGACACAACTATAGGTGGGGATTCTCTTATTACACACTGGTGCCTATAGTGTGAGCTTACTTTAAGAGTCATGAGCTTCGGCTATGATCTTCTAGTAGTGGTGTAGAGGCCTTACAATGTCATCTTGGGTATGGACTGATTATCCATTGTCCATGCTTAGATTGTCTATATTAGGAGAAAAGTGCGGAGTATCCATGATGATGGGACCATATTTTCCTTCACCGACATGGAGGGAACTATTGCAACATAGGATGGACCTACCAGAGGAGGGTGCAGAAGATCACACATCATTTGCCTAGCCTTACTCTCAGAGCAGTTTATGTTGACAGTCTGAGCTATCCTTTATTGGTGGTCCAGTATGCCGATGTCTTCCCTGATGATGTTCTGAGGCTACCTCCTCACAGAGTGGTGGACTTCTACATCGACTTGTACCTTGGGATTTCAGCGATATCTACTCCAGAATATCAAATTCCCTCTATGGAGCTTCATGAGTTATGGGTACAGCTAAAGGACTTGTAGAGGATGGGGTTCATAAGGCCTAGTGTGTCTCCATGGGAAGCCCTGATTTTGTTCGCCAAGAAGGCAGATGGATGTTTGAGACTCTGTGTGGACTATCAGTTCCTGAACTAGGTGACCGTGAATAACAAGTACCCACTTCCGAGGATTGATGACCTTTTCAATCAGTTAAAGGGATTTCATTGGTTTTCGAAGATAGACCTCAGACTTGACTATTATCAGCTCAGTGTACGAGATGATGATGTGAAGAAGATGACCATTAAATGATAGTAAATCCACTATGAGTTCTTCTTTATTCTTTTTGGAGTGACCAACACCACTACAGTGTTCATGAGACTCATGAACAGGATCTTACATCCATACCTCAAACGCTTTGTGGTGGTTTTCATTGACAAAATCTTGGTGTACTCATCGACAGAGGAGGAACATTCCTATCATATGTAGATAGTTCTAGATACACTATAAGAGCACCAGATTTATGGTAAGCTCCCAAAGTGCCAGTTTTGGATATGAGTGGTTCACTTTATGGGACACGTTATCTCGGAGGCTGGAGTTTCAGTATATCCGGCGATGATAGTGGCTATGCTAGCTTGGGAACCAAGCAGAAATTTGACTGAGGTGAAGAGTTTCTGGGGGTTGGCAGGGTACTACTAGAGATTCATACCTAACTTTTAAAGAGTTTTGGATACTTTTTCAGTTTCAACAAATAAGGGACAACCCTTCCTATGGGTGAAGAGATTCTAGCAGAGTTATTATGAGCTATGGCAGAGACTGACGAGTGCCCCCATCTGGAGGCTACCGGAATAGGGCGTTGGGTATGTAGTCTACTATGACGCACTAGTGGATATACATGAATTTGTTCTGCTTTAGGGGAGATCAGTGATCACGTATGGCTCTCAGAAGCTGATAAAACTTTGAACAAAACAACGCTGCCCATGACCTAGAGTCAGAATCAGTGGTCTTCGCCTTGAAGATGTGGAGACATTACTTGATGGGAGAACCTTTTACAGTCTAATATGATCACAAGGGTCTTAGAAATATCTTCTCACATAAGGACATAAACCTAATACAACAACGATGGCTAGAGTTCATCTAGGACTATGAATTTGAGATAGTATATACTTTTAGGAAGGGGAACGTAGTGGAAGATGCACTCTACAAGAGGTCTGGTATACAGTTGTTGAGTGAGGCAACAAAGGAGATATCTGTGTTACAGATATCTTTTGTGGATAGAGATGTAGTAGGTTATCTCCACTATATGAATGTCACTCTCCCACTTCTTCAACGAGTTCGATAGGCACAACTTGGAATCATTGACTGTGAGGCTCGACATGAATACATATCCTTAGGACATGAACCTGATGGATTTTATGAAGGTGGGGAGAACTTCATCCTATTCATAGGATGAATCATGATACCAGTGATGCTACATGAGGAAGTGTTAAGGGAGTTCCACACATCCCCTTTGGTGGTACATCTTGGTGTGGCGAAGTTTTACTGGGATGTCCGGCATCAGCACTGGTGTCCAGGGATGAAGAAGGCAGTGGCCAAGTTTGTTTCATGATGCCTCACTTGTCAGCAAGTGAAGGTTGAGCATCGGGTTCAAGCAGGCTTAGTGCAGCCACTAGAGGTACCAGAGTGGAAGTGGGATGGTATCTCCATGGACATTGTGATAGGGCTTCCACGTATGTCTAAGGGATATGATTCTATCTGGGTGATTATTGACCGACTCACCAAGTTGACCCACTTCCTAACCATCCGAGAGTAAGGATCAGTAGAGGGATTGGGACAGATCTATGTACATAAGATTATATGACTTCATGGGATTCCATCGACGATATTCCCTAAATGTGATGCATGTTTTACATCTCAGTTATGGAATGGATTTCAGGATGAGTTTGGGGCTCAGCTGTGGTTGAGCACCACCTTTCATCCCCAGACAGATGGTCAGACAAATCAGACCATTCAGACATTGGAGGACATGCTACATGCTTGCGTCCTAGATTTTAGCCATAGTTGGGAGGATCACTTACCCTTGGTGGAGTTCTCATACAAAAATAAATATCACTCCACCATCGGTATGGCACCATTTGAGGCCTTATATGGTCGAACTTGAAAATCACCTCTAATTTGGACAGACCTAGGGGAGTTAGCACTTATGGGTCCAAATTTGGTACAAGATACCACTGAGATGGTGCATATCATCCAGGACCAGATAAAGATAGCATAGAGTAGAAATAAGTCTTATTATGGTAGGAGATAGAGGCCCTCAGAGTTCGAGGAGGGAAACCACATCTTCTTCCGAGCCTTCTATCGATGGAGACTACATAGATTGGGCCGAGGATACAAATTTTTGCTGAGGTTTATCCGACCATTTATGATTATTTGGAGGATTGGAGAGGTGACATACCACTTGGAACTACCACCGCGGTTAGAGAGGGTTCACGACGTCTTTCACGTATCTCAGCTGAGGAGATACGTGCATGACCCATCTCATATCATCGACCACAACGAGATGAGCTTTGTTGATGGGGTGACGTTTATAGAGGTTCCAGTGGATATTGAGGATCAAGAGAAGCAGGTCTTTTGTGGATGATAAATACCTCTAGTGCATGTTCAGTGGAAGAACATGAACCTCCATGAGAGCACATGGGAGCGGCAGGCTCAGATTCATGCTTAGTACCCCCAATTTGTTTCCTTAGTCAATTTTGTGGCTTTTTGGGACAAAAATCCCTAATTTGGGGAGAATGTAAAGACAAAGATTTTCATTTTCATAATTTTAATCATATAGAATTATTATGAGTCTACGAAAATTGACGGCACGTGATTCTGAGTCCCAGTGTGCCCGGAATGAATTTATTAATTTTTATTAAGGTACGCTCACTAAACTCATGGGTGACATTTCTATATCTTTTGAAATGGTGATCAAATTAAAAATACAAGGGCACTATTAAATCTGTAGTGCTGAGATTTACTTAAGGGAGGATTCAATTCGACCACAGTAAGTTTGAAAAAAAAGTTATATTTTGGACTTTTTAAAAGAATAAGAAAATAATTCTATTATTTTATTTCTTTCTTTCCATTCCTCCAATGGGAAAGCAGTAGTGGTGGGACCAATGAATTGTCAACCCATTAAATTATTTGACTCCCAAAATCCTTTGTAACAGTTCCATTGGAATTATAAAGGTTCATATTAAATGAAACCCCATTAATTCCATGGGCTTTACTCACCCTTCCCCTCTCCTAGTTATATATAGCTTGGGGAGAGGTAATGGAATGACATCACCAAGTGACAATGTTCCGATAAAGTGCCTTGATTCCAAAAACATGGAGGATGGAGCCGGTTCCAATTGGCGGTGATGAGAGACATCAAATCATGAATAGTGGGATGAAGTTTGAGGGGAAACATTGGCGGCTTGATGCAGAGATGATGAACACCAAATCTTCCTCAATCGCAGGTGTTATCTAACAATATTGAGGTATGGATTTATATTGTTTTAATTTCAAGATTTTGTTGAATCCTTTTTCTCTCTCATGTTATCAAGCTAACACGGAGGGCGCGAGCCAAAAGAAAAAGGCTCGAACCCTCCACTACCTTGTTGATCTATGCGTTCTTCACAGGCTTTTATTTGGGATGGATGAAACCTGGAACGGTGGGTCAAGCAGCGAAGAGGGCATCCCAGGGAGGCCATTGGAATCTTTGAATGGAAAAATGGGCCACCGGAGCTCACTTGGTGACCCGCGGAAGACCGGTGGCATGACACCAGCACGACATAACCAGTGGCCAATGTCGATGGGTGACGATAGCGACTGGAAACAGACAATGATAGAAGAGAGGGTGTCACGCTGTCGCGCACCTCAGATGGAGGAGGCTGTGGCTGTAGCCACGATGGTCGAGCACAGAGGTCGGTACAGTCCAACTACTGAAAGAGGACGCGGAGCGGCGCACGCCACTGGAGGAGGCCATGGCTCGAAGCCACGGTAGGAGAAGAATGGCGCGGCCCCGCGCTGCGCTGGGTCGGCGGACCCCTAGTTGTCCAAAACTGTCGACCGTTACATGATAGGGAAACACCCCAACGGCTAGACAAAATGGCCCCGCATATGTGGGGCCCACTGGGAAGACCGGTCCGCCTTCTGGTCAAATGGCCCAGATGCGGGCCGTACAAGCAGGCCGAACCCACCCATCGGACTGGACCCATGGACCAGTGGGCCAACACGGGTCTGTCGAGCACCCTGACAGGCCGGGCTAATGATGGCCTGGGGCTGAAAACTGAATTGGGCCAAACATGATGGTCCAAACCCAGTAAATCCAGCCGACCCTTAGTGGGCATGACCCGAGAGGGATTAGGTAGACCCAAGACTCATTGCGTCGGGCCGGTCTACCCATGTCTGACTAGTGCCAGACCCAACCGGTCCCCGTATAAAGAAAACGCTAGTAAATGAAAAACTAGGTGTCTGATTGACACGCTGTTAGTGGTGTTTGGAACCCTTTTGGGAAGTGGTCCTTTTGGAATATACTGGAGGGACCGACCGAGTTGGGTCGGACCAAGGTGCGATCACCCCAGTTTCATGGAAAGGGGTGTAATTAACAAACCGGGTGTCCATTTGATGAACCATCTGCAGCACTAGGACCATCAGGATGAGGTTGTCCCTTTGGTATACTCCAATTGAGTTTTTGATAAAGTTGTATTGAGGCTGGGTTGGATAGATCCTGAATCGAACCGGGCCCTCTGAACTAAAATGCTTACAAGTCACAGACCGGGCGTCCGATTGACGCGTCGTCTATCACATTGGAACCCTTATGAAATGGCAGTCCTTTGGGATACATCTTCATGGAATTTCATCATGGTTGAGGTATGAAAAATGGATTGAGTAGAGGTTCTACAAAACATTCTATGAGTGAGAATCCAGTGGCTAGCAGTGATGAGGAGTTGGAGACAGATCATACGGAGGCTAGTAACGAGTGATCCTGTGTGGGTCAGAATCGATCATGTGTGGGTCAACTCTCAATGATCCTATGGGGGTCAACATATACCGATCCTCTATGGGTTAGATCTTGTGTGGGTCAGTGCAAACCGATCATGTGTGGGTCAGATTATGTGTGGGTCAGCAAGGGTTAGTTCCTATCGACTCTAGGTGGTTTAGATCCCGTGTTGGTCATTGTGGGGGTTGAAACCTATCTATCCTATGTGGGTCAGACTCTGTATGGTTAGCAGCAGTGCCTCTTGACATAATAAGATGATCTAGCTTTGTGACTAATCATCCGTACTTCTAAAATTCACTAATACCTAGTGGGAGTTGAGTCTTTTGTCTTTTCGGTGTCACCTTTGTGGTACCTTCACCATCATGGTGTTATCTTCATGGTGTTACCTTTTTGGTTATTTTACCTTTCTGGTGTTACCTTTGTGGTGTTCTTACCTCATGTATGAGACGAGTATATCTTGATAACTTAGGTATATGTATGGGAAAATACATATGTATTGTTTTTGGCTGCTTATTTCTTTGTAGTTGAGGTCTTTCATTGTGGTTTTTACTTTTTGGAACTCTGGGAGACATTTGGGGGTCTCAGTGTCCCTACTGAGTATTTTTATACTCACCCATGCATGGGCTTCGCCCTCACATTGTTGTGTCTTGTGCAGACAATAGATAGCATTGATCGAGGCTGAGGGAGCCAGGACTGGACGGTGCTCGGAGGTGGACCTTTGACGTGACGCACTATAGTGACTACTGATTGTGAGATGTACCTACCTTTAAAGTAGGATCCTCAGTGGAAATTCTAGGAGATATTTTTTCTTTTTGAGTTGTAATTGTACTTTTCAGTTGGGCTTGTATTCCAGCACCTTTAATTTTAGTACAATTTTTACTATAGCAGTTTACTTTGTGGTTGCTTCTTGTTGTGTTCTCAGTTTGTGTGTTTCTAATACTTTAAAGGAAATGCCTTCCTGTTATAGGGATATATCTTTTTGGTGCTATTCTCCAAACAATGGCCTATGTAAGGCGGGCTTGGGGTTGTCACTACATAGGCCCTGGGGGACGGGTCATTACGAAAATGGGTTTTTATTAAATTCGGTCATGGATTTGAATTTTTTTTGAAAGAAAATAGGATATTGAGAACCTTAGGTGGATCAGGAAATGAACATAGGTAACCCTAGTGTGTGTGGAACCACTAAGGGTTGTTTTTGTGACATCAGAAAACAATGACATGACTCAATATTGGTTGGAATCAACATTTTCATGGTTTAGTATTATTTTATAACTAATTCATATTCCCATAGACCACATCAAAGATGTTGTGATTTTTCTTTTATACATGGTTTATCACATGATTGTCTATTTCATGGATATTCTCTCACATGTTTAATTTACATGTTTTTATTTTGTAACTGATATATTTTTATTTTATGTATATGGTTTGAATTAATATAAAACAATTGAAATGATTAAAAATGGTTTTATTTATGATAATTCATTATAAAATGGATTTTTTTAAAAAAATATAACTTTTGAAACCCTGATATTATAGATTGTATAGATTATTTGGTGGTATCATACATGGATTTGTAAACATACCCTAATTTTTGGTTTGGTTAGTTGTATACCTTGTTTTATAGGACTCATAAATTGGGAAGTGTATCATGTAGCATGATTGGTTCTCTTCTCATATACGTCCATCATAGTGGGATGGTGTGGTGGTGACAAATGATCACATAGAGAATTGTTTAGTCATATTTGCTTTACTTTTATATTTTTTATTGTTTGGATTGGATTCTACGGACATTGTAGTATCTCTTTATTCTAGTTTATACTCTGTTTTTATGTTTTGTTTTAGTTGTATTCAAGAGATGTTTCTGTTACCATTTTTATACCTCATAATGTGGCAGACCAACATTGTTGACTTGTCTAGTTCATACGTGATGGTTTGTTAAAAATTGGTATCATGGGTAATGAATATCGTAAAGTATGTTAAAAGTACATATTTTTGGTTTTGTGTCTTGGGTAGATAGGAGTTTGGATAATTGGAATTGATGTATTTGGTGTAAGAAGGGGTGTGTCCATCTCCTATCCATGTGTTAAATCATGTTACTATAGGTGGTTATATAATTTTTAATAGGTTTGAGAATTCATTTTTGAGGTAATTTTAATAATCATTATGGTAATTTTATTTAAATAAAATGGTTCATTTTTAAAGTGTTTAATTTTTTTGTAGAATTCATAGTTTATTTAAAATTTTATCATTTTTAATTATTGATATCGATACCTAAAGTTAGTCCTATTATTTTGGAATCTGTTCATGACTGATTTATTTTTGTCTTGTGATTACATGATAATTATTCTTATAATATTTCTTCCAAACCCAAGTGAGGAAGTTTCAAGATAGGTTTTTTAGGTAAATCCTCTAGTTGAACTTTCTTTGGTAGATTCTATAATCTGTACTGTTCATACTTTGGGTCAAGAATGCTTTTGGAACCCAAGAGGAGAAATGGATCACAACTGAGAATTTAAAAAATAGTATCTTCCTACATTCCATGGTGATAAATGACCAAAGGAATCAAAATAATGGGTTGTGTGAATCAATAGAATATTTAACTTCCTAAATATTCTTAAGGACTCTATGATGGGGTTTTTGATGTATGTTCTTGAAGGACCTGGAAGGAGATTATGAGACTCTGTTATGCAATCAAAGTTGCACGAGGATATTACCTCAACATCATTAAAGACAATATTCAACATGTAGTCATATCTTGATAAATTACATGGGGAAAAGACAAGATCGTTATTAACATTAGAGCATAGAGAGAATAATGTTTTGGAGTATTTCACCCATTTTTCAGAGTTGGAGCATTTGGCCCTGGAGCTAGTAACCAATAATTACATGAAGGAATAAATTTTTGAGTTGGATCTGAGGGAAAATATCGATTCGATACTGATTCTCATGTACCTTCCAACCTTTACAAAGGTAGTTTATTAAAAAACTTTGGGAGCGACTGACATGGCACAAAAAAATTGGTTTGGGGGGAGCTTCTATTCAAAATGTCATTGGTCTGGGTGTATCTTTTGGCTAGAAAAGGAAATTCAATGGTAGCTAGTTTTCCTCAAGACCAGTTTTGGGGGTTTGTAAAAAAAATCAGGTTGTTTTCTGTCAGTGTGGGTGGCATGAACATACCAAGACTAATTGTGAGGAGGCTCCCAAGACATATCATTACAGTATACAATATTTCATTTAAAACATTTTTCTGACAGGTTGTCCCAAGGTAGTAAGGTTTTATCCATATTCACTAGGGGGTCCAAGGTTTGTACCGGTTCTTCCTAGGGTGGTGGGTCTTATCCTTAGGTTAATGGGGAAGTTCACATCACTAAAAAATCTCATGGAGGAGATGATACCAGATGTATTTATGTGTTATAGTATGAACTAGATGAATTTGGAGTATGGCTAGTCACAGTGAGATATACGATGTTTATTTCATCTTCTACAGTTATAGGTTTGTTTGATACATGTGTTACTCATTCTTTTATATCATTAAATTTAGTTAAAAAGTTGGGTTCAAATTCCAAAATTATTCCTTTCTAATCCGATTTTTCCATTCCTTTGAGAAATAGGTCCAAACAAGCTTTCAAGTGTCTCACATGTCATGTGGTTATAGATAACTTCATAGTGGAGAGGGAATATTTAATTACTGATCTTGACATCATAAACTTGATTATAAATAGGTATTGGATGATATGTGTTAATGCAAATATATATTCTTACATCCATTAGGTTCAGTTCATATATTCTGAGGTGGTCACTCATGTTTTTTTGGGTGAGTGGGACTCAAAATGGGGAAGGGTGGGGCCTACTGTTCTGTATACTAGGGTAATATCCTTATATTTGTCAAATATTCTTCTTTATTCCATTGACCCTTAATGGGGTAGTTATCAACTTGTGGTGGTTTATTTTAACCTTGATTTATTTCAAGATGTTTTTTATGGTTTAACACTATATACAAAGGTCTAGTTTACTATTAACCTTCTCCCGGTAATGATTCCCATTTCTATTCCATCATACCATATAGATATTTTTTAGTTTTTAGAACATAAAATCTTGCTTGAAAATAATGAGGATAAGGGTTTTTTTCTTAGCGGGCCACAATGGGCCTCACATTTCTTGTTTTCAAAGAAGGTAGATGGGAGCATTAGAATTTGGGTTTACTATAATAGGTTAAATCATATGACTGTAATGAAAGAATATCCCTTTCCAAGGATTGATGATCTCTTTTATCAGCTTAGAGGGGATCATCCGTTTTCAAATATTGGGCGTCAGTCAAGGTACCACCAGTTGAGTGTTCGAGAAGAAGATAAACCTATGATAGCATTTAGAATCCAATATGGGAATTTTAGTTTTATGATTATGCCATTTGAACTAACTAACACTATTATAGTGTTTATAGAGTTCATGAAAAAGATCTTTCATCGGTTCTTGGATGATTTTTTGTGGTTCTCATCATAGATATTTTGTTTTACTCCATGTTTAAGGAAGAGAACATGGACCATTTGGATATAATTCTATGCACTTTGAGAGAACATTGTCTATATGGTAAGATTTCAAAAGTGAGTTTTGGATTCAATAAGTAATGTTTATAGGGAATATTATATCTAAGAGAGGCATCTCAATGGATCCTAAAAAGGTACATGCAGGTTTTTCCTGGGAGTAGCCTAGAAACGTCTTTGTGATCCTATGCTTCTTAGGGTTGGATGGTTATTATAGGTGTGTTGTTTGGGATTTCTCTAAGCTCCCATATTTGGTGAAAAATGTTATCCATAAGGGTGTATTATTTAAATTTAATGAAAAATACTAGTGATATTTTTTGGAGTTGAATGTGAGGTCGACTTCAACACCAGTTTTGATTCTTCCAGAACTGGGTTCTTATGATGATGTTTTCTATGATGCTTATGGTATGGATTTGGGATGTTTTTGGATGTTGGGGAAATAAGTGGTGGAATTTATCTCTTTCCAGTAACAAAATCTTAAAGAGAACTGCCCTACCCAGGATCTTTAATTAGAAGAAGTTATTAATTCACTCAAAACATGGTGGCTCTATCTATTTGGGGATTGGATTATAGTGTATTCTAATAATAAGAGCCTGAAATATATTTTTACATAGAGGGATCTAAACATGAGATAGATACACTAGGAAAGTTATATATGGACTTTTGGTTTTTACATTTCATACACTCATGGAAAAGGTAATGTGGTTTCTAATTAATTGAGCATAAAATTACTGATACAAGCAGTGAAGGAATTATTATGAGATTGATCTTTGGTAAGTTGGTTTTTTGAGATGTGCTTGGGAATAAAATAAGTTATTGGGAAGGTATTTTTGGATTTCAATCAGGCCAACTCATCACTTGAAGAGTGATTTCAGCTTGATAATATGTGTAACATTAACTTCCAAATATTTAGTAAAATCCATTATGGTGGGGAGACCACAGGTGAGTGGTATCCTTCTATTAGTGGTACTTTGTGTTTTCAAATTACGTTGGTTGTTCCTTTTTTCCCAAATGAAGGAGTCGATGGATTGTGGATACCATTCTTTATGGTCTATACACCTAGGAACTACCAAGATGTATCATTACATGAGATGTCTTTATTGGTGGCTGTGGATGAGATGGTCTATTATATATTTTGTATTTCAATATCTTACTTGTCCAAGAATTAAGGTGGAACACCAAATACATGCTGTTTTTTACATCCCTTACCCATTTCGATATGGGAATATGATGATATTTTAGTGGATTTTATAATTGGATTACCATAGACTCCTAATGGGAATGATTAAATTTGGTTAATATTTGATCGAATCATGAGATTGGCACATTTCCAACCTATTAAGGAGACGATAGAGGTGAAAAAAATTGGGTACTTGTATGTTCGAGAGATTTTGAGACATCATGGGAATTCCTATATGGTTTTTTTCTGACAGGGAACCAAGGTTCACATATATGTTTTGGAAAGGTTTATAGGAGGCGATGGGTTCCAGTTCAAATTGATCACAACATATCATCCAAATATGGATGGAAATAAATAGGGAGTGTTATCCAAGTTCTTGAGGATATTCTTCGAGCTTGTGTTTATGATTTCCAAGGTTATTGGGAAAATAATTTTCTTTTATTCATATTTTATTATATAATAAGTTATCATGCCTAAATCAAAATGGTTCCCCTTGAGGCTTTGTATGGGTGACCTTATATATCTCCCTTGTGTTACGAAGCATTGGGATGGTGGTACTTGGTTGGGCTGAGTCCTATTTAGAAGATGATAGAGAGGGTTTTGTTGAGCCATAAGAGATTTGTCAGGGGAAAAAGTCATCACAATCATTATGTGGATCATCACCATTGGATTCTAAAGTTTTTTGTTGGTGATCAATTCCTTATTAGAGTTTTAATTCACTTGGGATATCATTGGTTGGGTGAGCAGGAGAAGTTGGACCTAAGGTTTTTGCAACCCTTTGCGGTCTTTAGATGACTTGGAAAGGAGGACTATCAGTTGTAATTATCATCTTGTTTGAATTACATCGATTACATGGTTCATGTTTCCCAGCTAAGTAGGTATCAAAAAGATCATTCCCACAAGATTGAATGGGAGGATATCGATCTTGAGCCTAATATCACATTGGTTGATAAACCAATACAGATTATGGATCTATAAGAAAAGGTGATACATGGTATAATGATTCTTTTGTCCATGTATCATGGTACTACATATTGGATAGCCAAAAGACCTGGGAACATGAATTATTGATGAGGTAGAAGAGGATTTTGAATTTTAAGAGTCCACAATCTTGAGGAATTTTACTGGACAGAAATCATTTGTGGTGGGGAGATAGTAACAAACCGTTACCTTCCTTCTGGAATTATTTAACATTTTTTTTGTGATCTCCCTTTTTTATTTGGGTGAATTATGGTCTTCTTGAGAATAACAATACTATTTAGGGAAAATGACATAAAGATTTAGGGTGTATATTTTTCTGAATTAAGGGATTCTAAGTATAAATGTGTCAATTGTTTTAGATAGTTTTTGTTGGGAATAAAGATCCTTAGCTTTGGTTTAGAGGTTTCCTATATAAAACTAGGAAGAGAAAATCCTGATATAAAAATTCTTAGTGTGAATGAGTTACATGATGTGAATATATTATAGGGAATATGCAATGTGTATCGATCAGGGCATGAAAATTTTATAGTTCAGGAAATCATTTCAATATTTAAAAACATCAATATGAATCTTACTTAATCTGAGGTGATTCCATTTTTAGTGTATCTTTAATTTGTGGGTTTTCATGATATTAAAGGGATCTCAGATGTGAATTTCTTATGTACATCAGTTTTAAATGAGGTACATAACTGAATCCTTATTCATTTGGCATGTATGCTACCATCTCAAACTATAAGGCGATTTGGGTGATCATGCATGATCTCCCTATTCTAGATCAGTCGGTTTGATGTTTGGTCCAAATAGTTGTTTCACTACATATCCCTGTTAAGTGGACTTTCTTATTCTTCAATGACTTCAGTCACAGAGGTGGTATTGGATGTTTTTGTGTTTCAGATTCATGATCTATGGGGGTTTTATATTGATCCTTTTTAGTTTTTTTGTTCCTTGTCTTTCTATGACTGATCTAATGTTTTTTGATCTCCTTTATTTAAGGTCGATATATTTACATCATTGTTGAGGTAAGTGTATCTATGTACGTGTTTTTAATCCAAGAAATTATTTATTTTACTGTTGATCCCTTTGGGTGGTTCATTTTAATGGAAGTTCTTTGGTGAAACGGGTTTTGAATTAAATGTGAGCATGCATTAAGAAATGGTTTTGAAAAAACATAACATATTTGGAACAACTGGTGTATCGAGGAATCGTTATAGGTAACTATAGTGTGTGGGGAATAACTTGGGGTTATTTTTTTGACATGATCAGACTATGGAATTACTCAATATCAGTTGGAAATAGTATATACCTTTTTTAGTTTTATATTATTTCTATTATATATTCCCATAGGCTAGAGCCAAAATGGTCTGCTTTTTCTTTTATACCTGGTTCATCACATGATGATTTATTTCATAGATATTTTATCACATTTTTAATTTAAATATTTTTCTATTGCACCTAACATTTTCCTATTTAGTGAATATGTTATGAAATTATGAAAAAAATTAAATGATTACAAATGGTTTTATTTATGGAAGTTTTTTATAAACTAGATTTTATTTTAAAACATGAATTTTTGAAATATTATTATTTGAAATTTTATAGTTTCATTGGTGGTATCCTATTAGGATCTTTTTTCCACCCAAATTTTTCCTTTTTTAGCTGGAGAACATGTTTTGAAAGACTCAGGGAAATGGAATATAATCTTATATCATTAAAAGTTCTGTGGTCTTCTTTCACCTTTGAATTAGGATGGTGTGATAGTGATAGATGGACACATGGAGACTTGTTTAGTCTGGTCTACTCTAATTTTATGGGTTATCTTATTTTCCTTGGGTTTTATGGAACTATTTTATCCCTTTCATCTGCATTGTAATATGGTTGTACATCTTGTTTTAGTTATATTCAACAATTTTCTCAGTTATCTTTGTTATACCTCAACATGTGGTGGAACATCATGGGTGACTTGTCTAGTTGAACTAGGTTAATTTAGTATATATAATATAATAATTATCTTTGAAATGTGAATTAATATTTACCTTTCTTTCATTCTAATATATGAAAAGTGAAATATCATTTATGTGTATGTATGACTTTCCCTCTACAAGAATGATATAATTCATTTTTTTATCCCAAAATTTTATGGATGAATATATATATATATAATGAATATATATATATATATATATGTTACTTATCACATGATTAAAATTATGTGTATGATGAAACTATGATCAATGTTGATGGAACAAAACTACCAAACCAAAAAATACATGAAAAAAGTAGAAATTATAATCCAAAATGGTTCTTTTAATAAAAAAATGTTCATCAAATTATGATAAAATGATAAAATAAAATCATATATGGTTTGATATATATGAGTACAGTTATAAAATAATATTTATAGTAAAATATTATTTATTATATAGGAGTTCAAAAATGTATGAAATAAGTTGGGTCCAAGGCAAGGGGTTTTATGTTACAATCTCATTGTTTATCGGGATTTTTTATGATTAAGTTATGATTATGAAATATTTTGATCAAACCCTCTATATACTCATTTATTTTATTCCCATATTGTAATTTATTGAAAATATATATTTTCCATTCATTTTCCACACATTATGTACTCAATAGACTGTAAATATATTTCTAAGTAAAATCGACTTCATTTTTCTCTTTGGATGAAAACCCATTTTCTTCCACTACATGTATTCTAAAATTATATTCATGATGTTTTTTATATTCCCCTTTGATTTTTTAAAATCATTTTTAAACATGTTTTACTTTTTTCAAAATTGTCTGAAAGGAATGTTATTAGCATTTTAAAAATGAGGTACATTGTATTTTTTCTAAAAAAAGCATGGAGGAAATGGTTTTTAAATTATATGGAGGGAACAAAATTTACCACTTTCAAGGCCACTGAATGTTTTGAATATTCATTTACATGTTACCAGGGTTATTTTAAATTATTTTTCCATAATATTTTTGAATATTTTATATTCTCTAGAAGTGTTTTCAAAAAGTAAATCTAATTTTCGTCTATAATGTTTTAATGATATTTTTATTCATCAATGAAAATTGAATACAAATATGCTTAAGATTTTCTGGGATTATGATTAATGGATACAATAATTATTTTTTTTCTAGATGCTTTATGTTTATGATGGAATTATTTTATTGAAACTCATTCCTTTTCCTTGGGTTATTCTATGATGAAGTGTTTATAAAACCCATTTTATTTCATGGGTTCTAATTTTATGAATAGTTTGTAATCTCATGGAACACATTAATATTATTTTCATTATGTTATGGGTGGGATATATATATATATACTCCACTAATTTATTGGTCAATATTGATATCTCATGAGATAAATCTGAATGTACTAGGGAGTGAACTCAGATCAATAAGGGGTTTTTTTCACTATGATTATCTTCGGAGTAGCGTTGACTACTATGATGGTTTGTTCAGTCAACTCATTCTACTATGATAGCCTTGTAAAATAACCTTGACTACCAAGGAAATGATTTTCTATGATTATTTTCATTACTAAATTCAATTTCTTATGTATATATACTGTTATCATTGATAATTTTCAATATTTAATTTAAGATTAATATCTTATAAACTTCCATGATTAATGTCATGACACAACATTATGATATATGATATGCATTGTATGGTTTAAAAAGTTAATATCAAATTATCACACACTTTTTCTCAATTTATACTTATATGATCTATGATATATACCTTGTTTACCAATACTAAGCCTCCAGGATCACCCTTTATTATGTATCCTTTCTCAGGTTATAAATAATGGTTTTATCTTTGATATGTATAAGAAGCATGATAGTTATTAAGATCTAATTGGTAGATGATGTAGAACTATTATGAACCTGTTTTTTTATGTCTCCATGTTTCCATAAATACTAAAACTATAAGATTCTATCATGTATTTTTATCTTTTGTAAATAATATTAATCTACATAGATGTAATATCTATGTATGAAAATTTTGGGTTTTTATAATCATTTTCAAGGCAGCCATAATTTTTAAAATTATTTTAATCAGCTAATTTAATCTTAATAACATTATCACATTGTGTAAAACCAAATATAGAATCTTATAAGGCATCAATAATTATTTTCAATATATTGGACAATATTATTTCTTTCTATATATAATATTTTTTTCTAATCTAATGTGGGAATCCCCTTACTATTCACTGAATTAATGTGATCCAAATTCAACTAAAAATATAAAAGTCATAAACTTATATTATATAATACTATATTTACTCATAACACCATATATATGATCATAGTTAATGTGAATATGGATTCTCTAATAACACATTACATTAACCACACAAGCATTGAGAATCCACTAGGGGGAGGTAAAATAATGAAATATTTTTCTTTTACATTTCTCCTTCCAAAACCATTAACATCTGTTAATTTGAATAATAATTTAACTTTAAACATTTAATAAAATTCCATGGCAGAAGAAAAATTTCAAAAAAATATGTTTACCAGGTTCACATATCAAAATTATCCCTTGTATCCTTGATATTTTTCTAGTAAAACCCATGAAAACATGATTTAATAATCAGAATAAATTATAAATCACCTAGAATAATCCTAAAATAAAAATTTACAATGAATATCTCAACATGTTTTGGGTAATACAATAAATAATAATATATATATTCTATAATAAAACAATAAAAGAGTCTTCAACTCAAGTATAATTCCACTATGTTGTTATTGTTCTTCTTCAACTCCCACTCCCTCTACATCTTGTTCTATTATTCTCCAAATTCTACATATACTCCATTATATAGGAATGTATTTTAAAAAAACATAATCATTCTACTCTTAAACTCTTAATCTATACTCCTGTACAACAGTAAGATATGTACACTACATCAAAATCAAAATTCCCAATTAATATTCAAATGTGTAACTTCCAATTCAACTCTTCCTCCTTATTTTTAAACAATGAATTTAATCCTGACCATTTAGTAACCCTTGGATAAAATAATGTAACTTAAGGATTGAGTTGGAGTAACAAATAAATCAACGACTATGACACATCAATAAGGAACTTGAATAGTGGATTTTGACCTAAATCATGGTGTGAGAAAATTTACTTTGGAATAACTGTGATCTTCAAAACATAACGAAGTATACTATGGCGTAATAATATAGTTACAATTAAATTTATATTTAAACCATCACTCCCCTGAGACATGAAATTATATACTAGGTCTCCAATCAAATTGTTCTATCTAATTTATAGAAACAAATAATTTTCCAGGCCAAAGAATTACTGTGTGATTTTGTGCTTCACTACACAATAACATATCACCAGGATATAAATTACACATTCCAAATCCAATTGAATGTTAAAATATAGTTTCATTATGTCTTGATCAACAAACCTATTACATGGAATGCTTAATCCTTTAATATTTATCTACACAAATTTATCATGTCCTATTTATAGTGGTTGAATTTTTAATTTCATAGCGCAACATGTCTGGTTTTTGGTGTGATTTACAAGACATATATAATAATGAAAGTCTCTTAAAATTTTTATTTCTATCAGGGCATGAACAATTTGATTTTGGTTTTAGATATTTAGACTCACCACATAATGTAGAATGATCACTAACCTTATGGATTGATAAAGTATTAAACATAAAAAAAACACCAAAACACCATATTATTTATTTCAATATTCTTCCTTCCTCTTCCAAGCTTCCAAATAATCTTCACCTCATATAAATAAACATGGATCACTTATTTTTAGATGTGATTAATTAACTAAATAATTTTTTTTAATATTTTTACATCGAAAGACAATAAGTGTCACAACCACTTCACCTTTGCTTCTATTAAACATACTATCCTTATGAAAAGTATTTCAATGATAGGGGATCTATCATATTCAACTTTAATTGTATCCGACAACTCCCTTATCCTAATAATATTACTTCTAAATTATTTCAAAAAATCCTTACAAATGGTAAGGATAACTTAAATAAAATAAAAATATATTATTGTAAAAAAATATATTAACGACATTATAATATTGTGCATCATTATCTATGTTCTTGTATAAACAATATTAGGGTGAATCTGTAGTTAAAAAATACCATTAACATCTATTTTTTTCATTTTAACATCATTTAAAAAGTGACGTTAATGTAGACTGTGTAATTTTTTTTAATATTGGATTAATAAAATCTAATGTTGAAATTCCTTCTAAAAACAAAATATATAAGTATTAAAACATTATTTTTTTAATTAAACTAACATTAAAATCTTTAATAAATGGTTTTCCTTTTTTGTTTTCATTAAAACTGATGTAAAAAATCATTCAGTATCATTTTTCAGAAACAATCAAAATGAAATCCATGCAATTAAGGAATTCAACGTCAACATTTCATGAAACCAATATTTAATGTTAATATATTTTTTCAAAATATTCTAATATATATGATTTTTAACCTATAGAATTCAAACAACAACACTGTATAACAACATAAAAAATAGAAACAATAAAAAAACTCATGAATATCTTTTATAACATATTGTAAAAATAATATACACCAAATTGAAATTACATAAATAAATTATTCAAAAAATGATTTACTTTTAATTTTTTAAGATGGTTTAATTATTTTGGAATACACGGTGAAACATCATATAAAAAATACAACCACATAAATTGTTATGAAATTAAAAATACAACAAATTTGCTTAAATTATAAGTATAAAAGTGAAACTATCTTTTAAAAAATATATTATTATTATGTTTATGATTATGGCATAAATAAGTCATAAAACATAATACCCGAATTAAATAACACCTTTATGATGATGAAATTGTGCTAATAACGTAATATTTTTATAATATAAATAGTATATATGCATGAAAAAAAGTATTAATTTATATAAATGTTTTCTACTTAAAATTACACATATTTAATTTTTTCTACTTTAATTGATAGAAAGTTAATTTTTTTACTCATTTAATAACCGATTTAAATTCAAAATATTAATTATAAAAAAACATGTAAAATTAAAATATTAAGACCAACTAACTAAAATAATAAAATATGACTCACCCATTTAGAACATTATTAAATCATTCTTGAACACCATGTAATAAAGTGCAAAGCCAATATGACTTGAATTCATTTAGGAAAATATATATATAACATATAATTTCCACTAAAAAAATAAAAAATCCATAATTATTAATAGTGTATTAAATAGTAGTAAATAATTGTATATGTGTTCTTACCTGTTAAGAAATGAAAAAACCAAAATATATTCTGTGTGTTTCATAGTCTTTCAAATATATATTTATTTCTAGCCTCTTGGTTTAGGTATTCCACAAATGTTGAAGTTTATTATTTATATATTTAACCATAAATAGAAGTGTAATTTCATTTCATTAAAATAGTGTGGAGATACTGGATTGGAAAAGAAATAAATTAATACCATATAAAAAATTGTTACTTAAAAAAATTAAATTTATAAAAGAAATTTACGTCCATAGAACACAATGGAAACAAAGCTACAATGGGGTTCTCACACTTTACAATATTAATGTTTTCATTATTAGATATATTTAACATATAATTTATTACATAAATATAATCAATAATCATAAAGTATAATAATTATCTTTTATATAAGAATCATGTTTTTACATTGTTATCCAAGTAATACACGAAGTAGTATATAAAGGCTCCATTTTATGGAAAATTTTTCTCTTTTTTAATTAGTCCTACAATTTCATATACTCCGATATAAGTTAAGTGTAATAATTTTTTTAATTAATTTCAATTTAATGATAAATAAAAAATAAAAAATTATGTATACTTCATTCATCAAATAATAAAAAAGACTGTATAGCTAAAGTAGAAAATGGCTAATACTTTTTCCAAATGAGTCCACCTCCATAATAGGCATTGAAACGGGTGCAATTGGATCCAGAATACCATTTACCGCTACCTCTCTTATAAGATCAGAAAAATTAGCTTCATATAAAATTACTCTACTAGTTGAATCAATTTATTCTTTCCTCTGTATTAATTTTATAATATCGTTACATCAATTTATATCCCCTAATTCAGAATCTATGTTACAATGTCATCATTTTAATTATAACATATTTCATTTTTATTTACTGTTTCATGTAAAACAAGAGATCATAACTTTGAGGTGTTATAATTTATGGGATTTTCAATAATTCATTAAATATCACAATATATTGATCCCCAAATAAATATAATAATCCATATAAGGCTTTGATATCATTTTTCAAAATCCACCAACCCATGTGACACCTAAGGGTTGATCTAATGAATGTTAAGTGACCTCAAGTACATCTCTTCGTATGAAAAAGTATTTCCACAAGTGGGGGAGGTTTGAAATCATTATGGAAACACCATACCCCTAGTTAGATTATTATTAATAAAAATAAATCTTTAATGTCTATAAATCATATCATCTAATTTCACATATAAAATATAGTGACCCATTGGTCGTTTATCTAAAATCCATCCATATTATGGGTTAAACATGAAGCATTAATAATATAAATATTTGTTTATTTGAAATATATGTTTTATTCAATATTGGGAATCAAATTTTATTTTTGGAAATATTTATAGATTTTGATATTTGAGGATAAAACTTTTATGGTTTTTTTATATAGTTTGAGGTTTCATTGGAAGTTATGAAACTTGGGTTGATGTTTGGCTGTTTTGGTGTAGGAAAATCAAAGTTGGTTAGGTATAATCTGACCACCGATGTTTTAGTGGATACCATAGAATTATAGTGGACCATTTAGTGGTATATTAGACTACCATAGATGTTTTTTATTCTATTAGAGTTCTATTATATCCCACTACTGTTTCGGTGGGACTAGGGCCACTTTTTTTAGGGGAAAAATGGTTTTTAAAACATTTATTATTTTAAAACATCCCCTAAGTACCCCCTAACGTCATTTATTTCTCTCCATCCATCTGCCTATATGGACTCTCTTAGTTCTTCCCAACTTCTATCTTCTTTCCACTTGATTCAAGGTCATTTTAAAGGGGTTACTCATGAAAAATAATAACTAATACCACTATTACATCCTAAAATGAACTCCTCTATTTTTTATCATAATTTATCATCTATTAGGTTTGAGATTAAGAATGTATTTTCTTAAGCCTGGTGCAATTCATTCGAATCTAAGAGGCTTGTTCTTCTCTTGGATAAATTAAGTAGTAATTAGATGATTTCGTTCTATTAATGGTTGTATTGATATGAAGTGATCAATGTATGAATTATTTTATGGATTTTAGGGTTTTATAGAAAAATTGAAGATTTTTATATAAAAGGAAATTAGGTTTTTAGGTTTTTAGGTTATTGTTTGTGATTTAAGAGTTATCGAACTAGTTTTTATTTATGGTTTATTACTATTTGATTATATTGTTAGTTTATTGGGATTATTATTTTATAGATTATAGTGTAGTTGTTATATAAGTTATTCTATAGCTATTGGAGTATTATTTGTTGATATTTGGACAAGATAAATCTATGATATGGTTATAGAAGGTGGTCTCTCCCATCTGATTAATTTATAGACTATATTTGGGACTTGATTTCCATTTAATTTTCAAATTCTAAATAATGTTTAAATTTTTTTTTATAAACAAATATATATATATATATTAAATGTCAATTTTTTATTATTTAATAAAATTATTAAAACACGATTCATTTCCATAATTATAATGTTTTATAGCTTATAAAATTTCCATGTTTACTTGAAACTTTTATTTTCATTCCTTAAAAAGAACCCATATATTTCTCTCTCAAAAGTTTTTAGTAAGGATGAACCCTTTTTAGTTAAAAAAGTAACGGTGTGACTATTATTTGTTAGAGACCTCTTTTTATAATCTTGATATGATTTATTAAATGTATATTCCTTTCTACATTAAATTATATGACTCATTAGTAAATTATCCAAACAAAACATTGGTTATGACCACACATCCATGATGTTAGGATGGTCCGGTAACTATAGTTAAAGGAAAATTATTTTATTTTTCAAATTATTAAAAATTTATTACATACCTATCTTCATCCTTTAAAAAATTATGTATTAGATAAATTAAAACTTTTATTTTCAATATTTCCATCCTTAATTCTAAATTGAACCCAATTTTTGGAAATGCAAAATTATTTCAAACTCGTAAATTTTAAGAAATTATTTTGATTAAATAAAAATTATTTATTTTATAAATTATATATAAAAATCTAAATCTTCTTTAAAAAATTATTTTTATTATTTTTTGACAAAAATAATGTCCCAAAAATGAAACAAGTGTACTTATTTTAATGTAATGAAGGAGTAAATTAAAAAAATTACTTTAATAATGATTTTTTATTTATTTTAATTAAATGTGTTTCTAAAATCGAGAATGTGGGAATCATTTTTAGAACAAAACATGCCTCAAGTGTAATAAAATTATTATATATAGCTTTCTTATTTCTAGTTTTGATTAATAATATATAAATTCACTTTTTTCTAATAACATTCTTTATATTTCATGTGAAATATCATCATAATTCCATAAATCTATAATCTTGTCTTGGTTGGGAGTTATTTTGCATAGTTTTATATAACTATTGGTGTATATAATGTATTATCAATGGAATTTTTATTCGAATTTTATGTTGATGTGTAACTGGAGATATTTTTTATGATAGTTAATGTAATTTTGTAAATCTTGACTATCATTTATTGTACTAAGAATATCGATTATTGTGAGTTATTTAATTCTTGATCATGGTTACTTCTTTAAAGATAGTGAAGATGAAAGAAAGTATATTTTTCTATTGTTTAAATTTTAAGGGCTTATAAAATATGTGGATAATGATTAATGGAATGCGAACACAATTCCATTACTTAATATATCCATTTTCACTTCCCAGGGGATGAGCAAGTAGTGACCTAATATAGTACAAATATTTCCCTTTCCCATGGGAATGGTGTTATTGGAACTAAATTGGTTTTCATAGACACATATATATGGCTATTTATACAGACACATATGTGTTAAATATATTATATTTTTCGTAATGTATCATTTTGAGGATGGAATTGGAGTATATATTTCGATGGAGAATACACAACTGGGAAACTCTCATTGATTTGGGTTTGATTTGGCTTGATGGTTTGTTGGGCGGGGTTCAATTTCTTGCATATCATTAATGTTGGGTCTTCATTGTCATTTTTAATGGAAACAACCAATGGTTTCCTCATACGTAACCGACTACAGACCTAAATTCCAAAGGAAAATAGTCACTTAGGGTTTTATTCCCAATGATTCTTGTGAACTTGCACTGGTCGAGAGGATGGTAGGCCGGGCTCATCACACCCTTTTGGGGGGAATTATTTTCTACTCTCTTATATATTTAGGATATGTTCAAGAATCATTTCCTAATACTGATACGAGACTGGTTACCCTAAAAAAGGACTACAGGTTAAGTATTTTTTAACACAAAGATAAGGGAACTCAATAGTGAATATATATATATATATCTGAGGTTCATTATCCATATCCCAATGATGGGTACCTTCTTATATGCTGAATCTATATAACTAGGAACTTCTGAATTTTCTTCCATAATGGGAGGCAGCAAATATTATGAGGTGGAGATTGAGACATTATGAGGTGTAATATGTGTCCTATTAATCACAGGAATCAAAACCCACGTATTTTGTTAAACCTGTGTAGTTTAACATCACAGGGAAAAGAAATGTGCGGGTACTGAGGTACCAAATATTTTAGCTTGAGTATCGAGGATAAATCCTACCTATCCTGGTTATAATATGAAATAGAGTTATCATAATTCACTCACACCCTAAGGACTAGACCCAAGGTATATATCCTTCTATGTGGGAGAATTTAAATCATTCCACCCATTAGGGATTGCATGCCAATATTTCCCTAGCTGGTGGATATTCATGTTATGAATGAGATGACAATCGTAACTACCTAAGCCCGGGTGAGTCATTCATGATGTGGGAAAAATGGGATAAAAAGTAATTACTATCACTACATATGTATGTGGGGATTACATACTAGGACTTATGTATATTTGTTTATTATAGAGATAGAGCCTTAGAGAGGTGTCCTACATATCTTGGTTATGTTAGGAATAAGATTCATTATAGTTCAGTTGGTTCTTAGTCTGTTGGTGGATGTGGAAAGATGATCAGCCCTTGGGATTGATTGGGTCCTAAAGGTTGAACTTTTAGTGACATAGTGGGAGTGAAACTGATGTGGATACCCATTTGAGTTTGGGCTCGAGCCTTAGGAATGTGTCCTACGTATCCTGACAATGGAAGGAATTAGATTCCTAATAGTTCAATTTGTATGGGCTTACACACTAATGTTTCCCTTATATTCAGGATATATCTTATTATGTAGTTGGTCGAGGATTACACATTAACTTTTCCCTTTCCTTTATTCTGGATTATGACATGAATCATATGCTTATTTCAACTCCTTATTCCCATGTGAGTTATTCTCAGTGTGAGAAATAAGGAATGGAAAATGATCCATGTCATTTCTTATAGGTGTGAGAATTTTTTGTTGGAACATCCCTTTGGGGTTTGGTATATAGCTTGAGCCCGAGAGGCATCCTATATATCTTGGTTATAGAGTGTATTAGTATTCTTATAGTTCATTAGTTAGATATTAAACACTTATGTTTCCCTTATAATTGATGCGTACAAACTAAGGATGAAAAAATTTATCCAATACGTAGATACCCTTTTAATCTGGATTGTTCGACCTCTAAACATGCTGTAATTGTCTTCTTGACACGCCTTGATCAATTTGTCAAAATGTTAGATGATTTTTACCTAATGTGTCTTCAGGAAAAAATTTGATCTAGTTGACTTGTCTGATGGACATCGTGTATCCTAGATGGAATTCTTAAGGGTTGTCTCATGATCAAGGATGAATTGTCTAGAGGACATCGCACGAGGTAGCCTATTTTTCATAAAGTCCATCACATGACCAAGAATGACATTCTTCAAAGGAATTATGAGAGCAGGGGTGACATGTCTCATATGGTGACACATGTCTAGGATGAAAGGTCTGAGGAAATCACGAGACTTGGCTGACCTTTCTGGAGGGAATCAAAATATCCAGTCGATATTCCTATGCACTATCATGGGAATTAGCTAAAATATGATGGAACTGTTATATGAGTTAGGAAATATGTATGAAAGACACCACAAAACCTAGATGGAGATCACAAAGGTTTTCAAAAGACTAAGGTGGCACGACCTAGGGGTTATATGTGAATTGATTTAGGCAAGTCTATGTGACTTCACATGATCCAAATGGTATGCCAATGTAGCGTCATATGTTTTTGGTGACATGTCCAGGTGTTGTCGCATGTCTTGAGTGGTTCCTGTGAAGCACATGAGGATTAAATTCCATGCACTTTGCCAAGTAACCTATACTTTATTCATTGTTATAGTCTTTTATTGATAATGTATTAGATTTTTTCATTTCTAGTTTTGTATTATGTCTCATGTGATCTTGAAGATATGTGAGAAATTCTTCTCGTGACCCACAAGATGTCCTTCTCATGATCTATGAGTGACCACACAAAGAGATTTTTGCATGTTATATAAAAAATTTAGTTTTCCCTTGATATTACATGAAGGGAATATTTTTCGGTAGGTAGATAAGCCTCTTCATGAAATCCACTCTAGTTCTTGGGTGAACTAGTGTGTCTAGATGAAAAAAGGATCACATCTTATTTGAGGCTGAGGTGGGGGATTTATTGGCCCCACCACCCTAGCTGTTTTCCATTTTTCATGGATTACATCATGCATATACAGGATAGAATCATTATAGGGATTCAACATCTTTCATATTCATGAGGTCCTACCAAGAATCATCATAGGGGCGTCACATGTCATTCAGTGACTGCAAGACCATACTGTCAATGCCCCCTTTATTGGGTTACTGACAATTAATGGGGGTTTTTAATCATTCAAACATGCTAATAGACTTTAATATTTTTAGGTATACATGTCCAAGTTATTTTGTGAGACCAGAGTAGATATCAAGAGGCCTTCATGTGATCTTGGGAGACTTTTCTGAGACTTTATGTGAGATAAATATGGATTGTTAGGGGGTTCTATGTGAGATAAAACTAGCTTTTTTAGGGGTCTTGTGAGACCATGTTGTGCATAGTTTGGGAACGTTGCAAGAGTTTTATGACAATGAGAGGCCCCCATATCCTCCCACTTTTATTTCCATAGTTTATTTTTCAAGGGTTATGAATTTCATGGGGTTGTTCAGGTGTTATCAAGAAAAATGAATTTACCTCACGGTGATGCATCCCATGAACACAAAAAGGTATTGTGGAGATTCATGATTATTTCATTGAAAATTACATCTATTGGTCCTCATGGAGCCAGAGGGAAGCTTGTGGTCACTTGTACATACTTGGGGTCCTTATCTTAATGAGGATTCCATAGAAATCAGATTTCAGTAGATGGGACATACATGTCTCCGGGGTCTTTCGGTGTCTTGTGGATCTCTAGGGGTGGGTTGCAAGATTTTTACGGCCACAGGAGGCTCCCGAATCTCCACCCTTTATTTCCTATATTTTTTTTTAAAATTATTGGGTTATCATGAATTTTTTGAATGTTATCAAGGACAATAATTATATCCATCGATGATTCATCAGAAATGTTTTATGATCTCAAGAGGCTTCCAACTTTTGAAAATTTTATTCCTATTTTCAAATGAATTTCGAATGGGTTGTAAGGAGTCCTCTAGTGGACAAGACATATAACCAGGGGGAGATTATATTGCAACAAATACATGACAACTAGTTGTTTGGGGTGCTTTTACAAGAGCATAAGGAATTTTCAAAGGGACTTTTTGGGGACCTCCAATGTCTATGCACTATTCATGGCTCATTCAAGTGACCTTATTATGGTCACATGAATTCTTGTATCTTAGAGTCTTATGTGATCTATGATTCATTTTAAATATTATTCTTCCGTTATGTTGGGTGAAATATAATACCAATGTTCAGGTATTTCACCCATTTTGATTTTATCTATGATCATTTATAGGTCATCAATAGGTTCCCCACCTCTGGGGAAAAACCTGTGAGTGCTAGGGCTCAGTTCTAAGGAAAGTAAATGTCTACCTGAGTCTTTTGCACTATCACCAATTAGTGTCTTGGGTGACACTTGGTATACCAGGAAACCTTTGGTATTTTGAATAATTAAATATATATAGAGTAGTAAATGTAATATTTATTCACCAGCTACTCTATTCACCAATGCTCATGCACCCTACTTCTGTCGTTAGACTTTGTCATTGAACACTCCCACAAGATCTGATTGTAAGATCTCTTTATGAGACCTCACCATGAGCCTGTTTCACAAGAGATTATCTGCATGACTAAATTTTCTAAAATTCCCCATCACACCCCAATATTTTATGGTATTTATATTTTTAAAATATAATCTATTTGGTAGCTTACATTGCATGCAACACCAAGCTTAATCGAACGGTGATAAACTATTAATATAATTATTTAAAATGAAATTATCTCCTAACCATTTAATGGGTGGTTATGAATAATATTAACTAACTTATGAAAATATATTATCAAATTTATTGGTTACAAATTAATTAGAAATAAATATAAAATCCAATTTAATAGAAATGAAATATATTTATTTGAATTAGAAAATGTGTGTTTTATACAAATAAAATAAAAAATCACACTACATAGATTATATTAAATAAATATATATATATATAATATTCTATAAAATGATAAAAATCCATTTTATGTGTTTTATATAAATAATATAAGAAAAAATCCAATTTTAAACATAAACAATGTATTTTTATAAATAGGCAGTTTTACAGCCTTTTAATGACACACCTCTCTTAAATATAGTTTCTTCCACTTTTATAAATTCTAACTTTCAAAAAAATTACTCTTTTAAATAATAATATAAAAATTTACTTTGGTTGAATTTTTTGGTTTTTTTGATAAGTTTCATGTTTTGATGAATAATGATAAAAGATAGCATTTTAATTGAAAACTTATTTTTTATATAAATAAGTTATAATATTGAATTTTATTTTAAATTTGTTTGAATTTGTTAATAAGATAATTTTTTTATCATTTAGTCTAATTTATTTCCTTGGAATCAATTTCATATGTAATTTGGATATAAAAACATTTCAATCATTTTAACGTTTTCACTTTAAAAACTCGTATTCTCGTTCTATCAATAGAATTAATTTTGAATTAAATTATAAAACTTATGTGTTTCTAATTTTGAAAAATTAATTCCATATTAATAATCATTGTGTCCAAATTATGTAAATATGTTCCTTTTTTAGACTTTATTAATATTAACTTTAGTAAGTTTTATTAACACGGTTAAGGTATGTCAATTTATTAAGGGTAAAAATCATACTATAAATATCATAAAATTACCCAGAAACTTATCCTAATTCTATTTTATAAGATATTTTAGACAAAAATAATACTTGTACTGATTCTATGGCTTCTTGTAGCCACTTGGGTGACAATTAATTTTTAGTATTTTATTCTAAAGAAATTCGATTATGCCATACTCATGTTTTTAACAAGTATTAAAATTTTTATATATGGTTATTTAGAATATATATATATATATATATTACTATAACTAGTAATTTTAAGAATAAAATTATTATATTCATTATGATAAATTATTTTTTCATTTTTAGGAACGAAATTGTTAAATGAAAGCCTTGTAAAATGATGATGTTGTAATTGATAATTTATGGGCATGTCAAATAAATGTTATTAAAAATATTTAAATAAATATAAATTTATATAATTCATTTCATAATTTTTCTTATATATTACCTAGATATATTATGGATTCATTAAATTTTTTTTAAAAAAATTATCTTGTGTATTGATAAATTTTAAAAAGTCAGAAAATGTATAGTGTAAAAATTGACATTAATGATATTTTGAAATAAATAACATTATATGAAAAGATATAAAATTAATAAAAATATATATTTTGAAAAATTATTGAGATAAGGTTTTAAATTTCATCCATGAATCATTTATTTATATTTTTTAATTTTATAGTAACTATATTAACCCTTAATGTGTAAAAATACAAGTTGTCAGTGTAAGAGTTAAAGAGTTTAACTAAGGATTAAATAAAAATGATAAGGGATAGAATGTGATCTAAACCTATCTGAAGAAAATTTCAAAAGATGATTCAGACCAATAATCATCATATATTACAAATAAATAACTTTGGAAAAATTTTTAATTGAAAATTAATTTATATTAATTTAATATTTTTTGAGTTTCCAAAAGTGATCGTCACCTCAGTTATAATAGGGAACCACCTACCTAACTTCCTCACACCACATTGAGACTTATTACTCGACCAAAACCTTCCCATTTCTCCTAAAAACTTTTTTCCTTTTATCCTAGAAGCATTAATTTTGGTTGAAATCCAACCAAAGAAGTCCTTTTGTGAAAATCAAAACGGGATAACCAAAGAAGAGGTAACATTCATCAACAAAAATTTTAGTTTTATTTTTTCCTTGAAGGCCATAAATTAATTTTATTACATGTTTATATAACAAACTCAGTATCATAAATATACTGGTATGTTTTTTATTATGATTTTTACTTGTACTCATACAAACTTTTATCAAATTGGATACACAATAATCGTTCGTGTGTACGGAGGAATACCACCTCGCGAATCGATGTTATTTGTTCATCCATTTTCCTGTTTAATGGTTGGTAATAATGATATAATTTATATTTTTATATGATATATATGATATATATTATTATTTATTCTTATTTAATTATTATATAACTTATACCTTTAGGCTTTCCATTTTTCATATATACAATAGCTTCATTTATGGACGTTTGGACAACCACCACATCAAAACAATGTGATTAATTTAAATTTTACATGGAATGTATTAAGGATGAGTTTAGTGAAATTATATGAAATAAATTAGATAATAACTCTATTTTAATTATATTAATTAATTAATTTCTTTCAATATGACAAGAAAATGGAAAAAATGTTCATGCGTACATACGACCGACCACCCCCATGAATGAAATATTTCATTTTCTACTTCTATATTTTATTGATTGTTATAAATGCATATATAATGAATATATATGATATTTATTCAATTTTTATCATTATGTATCGTATATAATCAGAATATAAGCAAGACGACAAAAAATAAAACAAATTAAAAAACATTAAAAAAACAAAGATGTTATTACCCAAAACACAACTTTAACAATAAATAGTTAATAAAAAGGTAATATAAAGTCATAAGTAAATCATATGTGGTATTATAAAAATTAATATGGTTCTTTTAAAGATTTATAATAGACCTATTTTTATTGTATAAGAGGTTTGAATGAGGATGACGAGAGTCAATAGATAATATAAGGTATTTTTTTCTCAATTTTATTTCTATGGGACACATGGCCTATACACTATTTGATTATTTTTGTGGTTTATATACTTCCCTAGAGTGCCTTTAATGTGTATAATTTTAAATTTTATGGTATTATTATATCTATAATTATTTTTGTTTCATGGGGCATACAATTATAATGATTATAATGTGGTAAGGGGTTGTTTCACTATCTCATCATTATTTATGATTGTTTTTGTTTTAATATCCATTGGGGAATATTTCTCTTCCCTTTTAATGTTTTATAAAAAAAATTGGGAAATGATTTTCATATTATCCAATAATTGTTTAAATTCATTTTTACCCCAAATTTATATAAATTTCTTTAAAATTAATCATCCCATCATTTTCTGAGAAAGGTACTTTATGGATTTTCTTACAAAACTAAAAGGAATGATTTTTAACTTATATTGCATGAAAAAAATTTTCTGACATCATGATTCCATAATGTTTTGAATCTTACTTTAAAAGTTAAAATGGTTTTTTTCAGATTAATTTTTACTTTTATAAATGTTTGACTATTTAAATAAATGATTACAAAGTGGTATAGGACTTCGCCTCGATTTTCACTTCATTAAGACTTACTTGGTATTGTGTGCCTAATATTTTTTATGTGGTGTATCTACTACCCATTTGAGATTTTTTTTTCATTTGAAATTATATTTCTCTTAAATATACATATCATTAATATTAGTACTTTATAAACCATGTACCATATTTATATTCATTGTTTATTTTGAATGATATTTGATTAACTAAGGAAATATTGATTAATCAGTATTATTTATTCTATATAGTTATTTGATAAGGTATATTATTTATTAATTGATTACACAATATGAGTAATGATTTGTATTAGAATTGATGGGTGGGCCCATAATTTATATATCCCCTCAATCCATCTAATTTTTCTGATGAGACAAATTATTTGTGTATATTAAATATGTTTCTACCGGTTGTTTTAAATAGTCTTTTGAAAGTTCTTGACATTATAGGTTATCATGTTCTTGAGACAAAAAATCCAATAATTAATAATTGAATTCATTAATAATTCAATTATTATTATTATCTATAAATGATATTTTTTCATTAAAATTATCAATGGATGTATTCTACTCTCATATTTTTGATTAAATTGCTTATATTTTTAGTTAATTTCATTTCATTTTGATTATTCATTATCCAGCTATTTAAATGTTATGTGTTTTAGTTAATTACCTTGCTATAATTGATTATGAATTATCTAACTATTTTAAAGGAATGTTTTATCAGTTATTTTATTTTTTATGTTGATTAATTCTCATTAATTCATTATTACTTCTATTTTACTTACCCTTACTGAACATTTGAGAATACCCTTATTTTGTTTCCTTCCACAGGAATCCAAGATGTGTACTAGGAATGGTATGGAAGGATTTTCTATATGAAATAATGTTATCTTATAAATAAGAAAAAGTAGTTGTAATTAGTGTATTAATATTTTGTACAATACTGACGTATATATTTGATTTTACTAGACTACTAAACTGGTCGGTCCTTCAAGCATCATTTCATTGTAATAATGCTAATGTAATGGTAGTGGAAAACATATCCAAGCTTATTGGGTCAGGTTTCTATAGTTGGTATAAAAGTTTATTATAAACCTTGGGAACTATATTTAGGAAAATATAGATTATGAAACATATCCCTAAGGTAGAATTTTATGATAAGTATATAATAACATCAGAAATATTTATTTAGATAGATATTATTTGTTTTCTCTAGAAATATATCCATGTATGTATTCTGTAAGTGGACGTGGTTTTGTAAAATATATACCTAGGGGTAACAACATCAAAAAGATACGTTAGACCTGACTCGAACAAAACCTGGTACATGAGAACATGCCTTACTACACACTTTGTTTGAAACTCTCGAGGGATATTCTTAGTTTAGTCAAGATTTACATTAAAAACCATTATGAATTATTTGAATATAAGATGAAAATGAATAAAGTAGGTCAGACCTAAAGTGTTTTAGATTGAAAATATGGTTTCATGATATTCTCTACATGATTATACATTTTTCTCACAATGAATATTGTTACTCACACTTTCATTTCTAGTGTTAGTCAATGGATAGAACCCAAAGAAGTCATATTAACATTAAACATGATGGAAGAGATGGTGGGAATGAGAAACCAAATTGGATGTTGATAGGAGTGAAAAATATAATGTTCATCCCTAACAAATTTTCTTGAAATTTTTTAACAAAATATGCCTTATCCAACTCTCAAACTCACAAAAAAGAGAATGATGGGGTTTTCAAAGAGATATAGTGGTGGAGAAAATTGAGAATAGAAAGTTTGATTTCCATCAGTTAAGAAATGTGGAGGGATACACCTAGTAATGTAAATTATAAGATCCTATAAAGGATTTACGTGTGGAAAATACAAACATAATGAAAAAAATTTATGAGAAAAAATGAAGAGTATAGTGGGGGAAATAAAACTCATCCCAATAACTCATTTTTATTTAGTTGCCTTTAAATTGTGGAACCTAGGAATTACCCAAGTCAATGTCCTCTTATATAGGATAAAATATATACCAAGGAAGGACCGATTTGGAAACAAATGGATGAAGTATTTATGTATTTGGGTTGTATTGAAAATCCTAGTTAAAATGATATTTCATGATTAAACTAATTTCACGGATTTACATCATATTTATTTTGGTAGTATTATTAAAATAGTTTTAGAAAAAGGACAAAACATATTCCAGGGGAAAAATAGTCACATCCAGAAAGGTTATAGGGTTTGAACCCACAACTGAAGGGTGATAATGGTGTAACACGTACCACTTTCATATTTGATGTCCTGGTTAAAATTTTATTTTTATATAAAAATATCTAATGGATAAACTTTATTTTGATTTTTGGGGCATTTTTTTGATCAAATAGATAACCTTGGGATATGGAAATGATTTTGATATTAAATGATTAATTTTATTTTAGAATATGTTATTTTGGGAATCTTATGAGATTATGGTATATAGAATATTATGAAGAATATAGGTTTAATTGTCTTTTGGAGTTAGATATGGTTTTATTATAGACTTATCTTGATTCAGGTTATTTAAGGAAATGGTTATCACATATTTGAGATTATGTGATTTAGGGAATTAAAATTTGGTATATGACATTAAGAGTGATTGATGTAATATGGAAGACTATATGATCAAATCCTTCTAATTTTAGTGTCTTAGCTGAGAATATTTTTGTGTGAGGATAATTTTTTTATGAATGATCTGTATTGATAAATGAATATTACATTTTAATTTTGGAGATTAATGTTCTTCTTCATCATATAAAGGTTTATTCTGTTTGGGTAATTATCTTATATTATCCTAATAATTTTGGTTTTGGTTAATTTATAAGGAAATTAGGAATAGAGAGTTATAATTTTGTTGATATTATGATCTATATAAGTGGATTTGAATTCTTCAGGCATGAAAAATGCATTTTAATTACACATTGTTCAGAGAAAAAGATATGTTGTGGTGAAAATTTAATAAAGGATGAAAATATATTTTTCAGGTACATGTGTTTGTTAATGATGTTAGTATATTAGGTAAATTAATTATATAACATTAAAAATAGAATTTTTAAACAAAAACATTATTTGTTAAATTTTCTTTAAAGGATATCATTGGACTTTGACCCATCACATATTTATGGTTTTGCGATTGTTAACTTTCTCATGAACATGTTATATATCTATCTACATCAGAAATTGATGGTTAGTTATCTCTTCCATTTCAATATTTTCCTACATGGAATCCATATATGTTTTTTCTCAGGTGACGTTCGTACATCCATTTCATCATTTGTTTTAAAGTATATGTGTTATCGACCCTTGTTCAGATGTGGGATTTCAATAAACATGTTTTGAATAGTCAAAACATAGTTACTGAGATTAAATTCAAATATTATGAGCATGAAGTTTTCTTATATAATGGATAATTTAACACCCCAAGATTTTATAGTATGCATCTTTTTAAATTCAATCTCTTTGATAGCTAACTTTTCATACAAAACTCAGCATAAACGAACCATAATATACTTTTAATATTATTATTTAAAATGAAATTATAGTTTAGCTATTAAATTGGAGGTTATGAATAAGATTAAATAACCTATGAAAATATATTATTTAATTCATTGGTTACTAATTAATTATAAATAAATATAAAAAATAATTTAATATAAATGATTTTTATATTTAATGAGCACAAGTATGTTTTATAACAATAAAATTAACAAGTCACACTTTTTGGATAATATAAATGATATATATATATATATAATATTCAATACAATTTTTAAAATTCAACCTTTTAGTTTTCTAGAACTGATATAAGAACAAATCAAATTTTATACATAGAATATGTATTTTTATAAAAAGATAGTTTTACTACCTTTTGATGGTGAACTTGTTTTAAATAATGTTTTTTCAACTTTTAAATATTATATTTTAAAAAATAAATTGTTATTTTAAATAAAAATATAAAAAATTACTTGGTTTATTTTTTTTGTATTTTTATGATAATTTCATGTTTTAAGGAATTGTGATAAAATATTTCATTTTAATTGAAAAAAAAATCATCTAAATATTTTAAAGTGTAAAATTTTATTTTTAATTTGATTTAAAATATAATTAGTCCAATTTTTTATCATTTCATGTAATTTAGTTCATTGGAATCAATTTTAAATAGAATTTGGATATAAAAACACTTCAATCTTTTGAACATTTACACCTTAAAAACCAAATTTGGTATTCTATCAAAATGATTACTTTTAAGATACACACAAAAAATTATGTGTTTTTAATTTGGAAAAATATGTTCAATTTTTGTATTATATAGTTAAAAATTGTGTAAATCAGATTCTTTTATTTTTGGTCATAATGAATTGTAACATTATTAGTTTTTATTAACACGATTAATGGAAAATCGAATAATTAAGGGGAAAAATAATGTTATAAATATTATAAAATATCCCTAAAACTATTTCTAATTTTATTTTATGAGTTATTGGAAACCAAAATCATCATTGGGTCAATTTTATGGCCTCTTGGAGTCACTAGGTGACTTTAAGACACTTTTCTTATTATATTCTAAGGAATCCCAATATGTCATACTCACGTTTTTAATAAGTATCAAATTTTTTATATATAGTTATTCGGAAGATATATTTGACTATAAATATTAATTTGAAAGAATTTTTTATATATTCATCATGAAATTTTATTTTGAGGTTTTGGGGAATAGATTATTAAATTAATGTCTTAAACAATGATGTTGTAATAATTGTTTAATAAATTGTAATATCAAATAAATGTTATTAAAAATATTAAAATAAATATAATTTATATATAATTATTGTAAAAAAATAATTTTATATATTACCTAGAAATATTAGGTATTGGTTAATAGTTTTTTAAGTTATATTGTGTATGATAATTTGTAAGAAGTGAAGAATTGAATAGTGTCAAAATTGTCATTAATGGTATTTTAAAATAAATAATATTTTATTGAATTATTTAAAAACAATATACATATATATATATAATTAGGCCAAATTATTTATATAAGGTTTCAAATTTCATCCATGACTCATTTATAGTTCGTTTTACATTTTATAGTAACTATATTAACCATTATAGAGTAAAAAATCCATGTTGGCACGGTAAGAATTAAGGGGTTTAACTCAGGGATAATGTCAAAAGAAAAGGGTAAGAATATGACCTAAACCAGAATAATTTTTTTGGTCGAAATAATTTCGATGAATACTCATCTTATATTTTAAATAACTCAGTTTGGATTCATTTGGAATTTAAAATTTCCTTATATTAATTTTATATTTTTTGATTTTCAAAAAGATCCCCTAACCTCAATTATAAAAGGGAACCTCCACCCTTACATCCTCAAACCACATTGAGCCTTCTATATTGACAAAACCATTACCAATTATCCTTATTAATTCCCTACATTAATCATATAATTCTTAATTTTTGGATGAAATCCAAACAATTAATTCATTTTGTGAAAATTAAAAAGGAGATACCCAAAGAAGATGTTACATTCATCAACAAATGTTTTTGTTTAATTTCTTCCTTAAACCCAACAATTTATTTATTTCATATTTATATAATAACTTTAGTATCATAAATATAATTCTATTTTTTATATTATCTTTTCTACTTACAATCACACAGACTTCCATCAAATGTGATATTCAATCATCATTTGTGTGTACGACAAACTACAGCCTCACAAACTGATGTTGTTTGTTCTTAAATTTTCACCTTTAATAGTTGTGAATAATGATGAAATTTATATTTTTATATTATATTTATGATATTTAGCATTTATTTTTTGTTATGGAATTTTTATAAAACACATACCTTCATAATTTCCATTTCGTATAAATACGATAACTTCGTTTGGGGATGTGTGCACTACCGACCCATCAAAATGATGTTATTCTTTAAAAATTTACTTTGAATGTATTACATATGAGTTTAGTGAAAATTTATGATATATATTACATAATAATTATGCTTTAATTATATTAATTACATTGTTTTTTCAATTATGAAAATAAAATTGTTACAATGTTCATGCATACATATGTTTTAACATCTCCAGGAATAGCATATTTAATTTTCTATTTCTATATTTTATAGTTTATTATAAATACATCTATAATGAATATATATTATTTTTTTAATGGTTATAATTATTTATATAATTAAATAATTATATAAAAATTATTATAAAAAATATGACAAATCAGAACATATGCGGAAAACAAAGCGGTAATTACCCAAACTGTATCTTTAACATGAAATTGTTAATAAAATGTTAATATAAAGTCATAATTAAATCATATATAGTCTTATAGAAAAGAATATAGTTATATTACAGATTTATAATAAATCTATATTTATTATACATGATTTTTTAATAAGTACTATGAGAGTCAAAACATAATGTAAGTGATTTTTATCTCAGGTTTATTTTTATGGGATACATGTCTTATAGGCTACTTGATTATTTTGTGTGGTGTATATAATTCCCATGAGTTCATTTTATTAGTTATATCCTGAATATTACAATAGTTTCATATCCATATCATTTTATTTATTTCATGGGCCATATAATTATACTGATTATCAATTGGTAAGGGGTTATTTAATAATATCATTATTATTTGGGGTTGTTTTTTTAAGTGTCCTATTAGTAATATTTATATTCCTTTTTATCACTTTATAATTTTTTTAAAAATGTTTTTACTATTCTATAATGATTTTTAAATTCATTTAACCCATTTTTGAATTTCTAAAAATTTATTTAAAAGGAACATTCCTATAGTTTTCAAAGAATGGTTTTTTTATTTTTCTTAAAAAATTAAATTTAATGTTTTTTATCTTATACGGCATGTACAAAATTTATTGTCATCATGAAACCCTAATTTTTTAAAGCTTTATTTACATGTTTAAAATTTTATTTTCACATAAAATATTTTATTTCATTAATGCATGACAATTTAAATAAATTATTTCAATGTGGTAAGTGACTTCATCTCAATTTTCACATCATTCAAACTTAGTTGGAATTGTAAACCTAATAATTTTTATGTGATGTATCTACTACCAATTTTAGATCATTTTTAATTTGAAATTATATTTCAGTTAAGTATCCATATCATGGATGTTGTTATTTCTTAAATCATATACCATTTTAACTTATGGTGTTTACTTTGAATGTTATTTGATTAATGGGGGAAATATTGATAAATATGTGTTCTTTATTCCACAAGGACATTTGATAAGGAATATTATTTTTTAATTGACTACTCGATATGTGTAATTCTATGTATTGAAAGTGATGTGTGGGTCTAAGACATTATATAGCTCTTCAATACATCGATAGGTGCTCATGAGTAAAATTATTTGATTCGAAAAAGAAACAAAAAAGAATTATTGATTCTATTGATGTGAATATGATTGAAAGATTCAAGGAAGAAAAACATACTTTGACTGCTAAAGAAGATGAGAAGGATAAATAAAGTTTTGAAAACAATTTTTATAAACATATAAACTATAATAATCAAAAAGAATCCGACTCAACTATTTCTAGTGTTGAGGTAGATACACAAAAATATCATCCTAGGTTGAGAAAACAAGTGGAAGCTAATAATAGTTTTGGTGATCAACATAAAAATGTTCGAAAAAGAAGAAACAAAATTCTATTAAACACACTTCTTTGTATTAAAAATTATAGTTGAATGGTGTGAATGAAGATTTTGAGTATCAGTAATGAGTTCAGACCATGAATTAAGATATAAAGCAGATAGAAAATAATGATACATGGGAACTTGTTCCTAATCCAGAAAATAGAAATGATATTCATATAGAGTGGTGTTTATGGAATAAGATAAAAGAGTAAGTTTAAGTGATAAGAAAAAAATAATGACTAGTGTGAAAAAGGTTACTCTCAGATTGTATGGGTTCATTTTGAGGAAAATTTTTCTCCGGTGGTATGATTAGAAATAATCCGAATTTTTCATATAATAGCTACACAAGAAAGTTAAAAAATCTTTCCAATGGATATTAAATCTTCATTATTGAATGGTGATCTTAAGGAGGAAGTTTATATTGAACAATATATTGGATTTTTTTAAAATATTAAAGTTATGTGTGAGGATTGAAAAAGGGATTGTATGGGCTAAAACAAGCTCTGAGATCCTGGTATTCCAAATTGGATACTTGTATAAGGAAGAAGAATTTTAAAAATGGAAGAGTTGATAGAAATATTTACAGTAAGTAAATTTAATAGTTTTACATCATCATACTTTTTTATGTTTATGAAAATATCTCTGCAAGGAATGATGAATGATATTTTGAAATATTTTTTGATGAAATGAAAAATTTGTTTGAGATGTACATGCTGGGGGAAATGAAATACATCCTTAGTTTACAAGTTAAAAAAAAGAAACACATTGTCCTTTCACAAGAAAATTATCCTATGTTACTTGTTATGAATTTAGACATAGAAAACATGAAACTATTTTAAATAATGATTTTAGTGGGAACAAAGTTTTCTAAAGATGGATAAGGTGAAAAAGTTGATCTGAAAAAAATTTCAAAATTTTAATATATGTTATTTTATTTGATTTCCTCCCGAACCTACATTATTTATGCTATTTACTTATTTTAAATATTTCAAAATTATCCCAAGGAATTGTATATACTTTTTCAAAAAATAATTATTAAATACATCAAATCTAGAAACAATTTCAAAATCAGGAATGACAGCTCATAAATTATTGATTTGTTTGGGTATTCAAAAGATGATTTGGAAGAAAATGTTGATAATAAAAGTTCCAGATATGGTGGAGTATTATTTCAAGGAAAGAATTATGTTATTTGGAATACAAAATAATGTAATTCATAAACTCTCGGTACAACTGAAGCTGGGTATGTTACAACTACTCAAGAAACTACCCAATTAATATGGATCGAAACTCAATTAGAATACTTTTGGAAGTGAAGTTACCATTTCTCTTGGGTTGTGTTAATAAAATAAAAATAAATCTCACCATGAATTTGGTTCAAAATTCTCATTCAAAACTTATTGATATCAAATATCTTTTCAACAAAGAGCATGTGTAGAAGAATTAATTGAAACTAGAATGTGTTCCGACATCAGTACAAGTTGTTGAAATTTTCACAAAAACTTTACTGGAGGAATATTTTTCCAAATTGAGGTTTAACGTGGTCATCCAACCTCTTTATCATTACGGTTGAGTTATGTGTTTTCCCTCTCCCATATTACATTTGGATAGTGTTTTAGAGGGAGATAATTGTTTAATAAATCTATCCTAATGGAATTATGTAAAAAGGGGGAGTTATGGGTAAGATGTGAATTCTACATTGTTTGAGTTTTAACTATTCTAACTATTTCTTGGAGTCATTATAGGAAACAAAATTTTGTATTATAGGAAAATTAAATACCTTAGAAAGAAAATATGAGGAAGAAAGATGAAGATGGTTTTCATAATCACTGCTTTTTTACAGCATTTATTTTTGGTCAATGATTCTTGTTTTATACAAGGAGTTTTCACAAGAAGGCTTAGAATTACTAATAATTAATCAATTTCTTTAGGATAAAAAGTTCACTTATTTATGAGTCTTTTTTGGAAAGAAAATTTAAATGAGGAGATTGTTATTACCAAGTTGTAAGGAATGTGATCATTTTTTGGTATTGTCTTTTCTTTTCATGTACATTTTAGTTGAAAGAAAATAACCTAACTTGTACTAAATGATAATCAAATTGACCATCATATTCAAGAAATAAGACTCATAATTCTTGAAAAGTTCAAACATTTTGAAGAATAATCTTGCTAGAAGTAAAGGTTCATCAAAATCACCCTATGTTCGGTATGAATGGTTTAATCATAGTAGTATAGAATCAGAGTCCATATGGATATGATGTAATAAATGTGATGATGTTGTGATAATCTTGGTATTATCTTATGTCACATGTATTTGAAAAAATTGTGAAAAAATATTGATGAATGAAAGGGGGAGTGAAAGAGATGATTCCAATCAAATTCAAATTGATCGTATCTATATGGTAAGAGAGGAATGACGCAGGAGATGATATTTAATATAATTATAATCTTTTCAATTGTATTTAGGCTGAGCACAGATGAATGGTGTGGATGGAGGAATGGTAAGTTACAATAATTTTAATTGCATGTTTGATAATGTTGAAGCTGGTATCAAATGTATTCCCATTCATAAACGAATTCATGATCCAAGAATACTTTTGCGAGTGAAGGAATTTGTTGACGTCAAAGTTGTTGAATATCGATCCATCATATTCTATATAACATTATATTTATCTGATATAAAATTATTTGTGACATAAATTCATTAGTGTCATAATTAGAATAGAATGAAGAACTATAATTTGTTTACAATTTATTTTATGAATTCGGTGAAGAGATATAACATTGGAATTGATACTGGATTATAGGCTAAAGAAAAAAATAAGTAAAATAAATTGAAAAACTTTGAAAGAATATGTTATCTTCACCATAATAAATAATATCATAATGAAAAAATTGGAATGAGAAGATTGTCTTTGATTTGGTGTAGAGAAAAATAATGGAAAAATCATATCATGCAATAATAATGGAGAAATGAAATCACACTGGGTTTGTGAAGAAGATTGGAGTTGTCTATTCCTTTATTCATTCAATTGGTAAGGAGAATTGTATTGAAGGAATCAAATTGGGAAAATCCAAATTGTTATGATGCGTGAAAAGAAATACATAAGAGATATGAAGAGTTTTTATGATTCGAGAAGAATCAAGGAAAAATGAGAAGAGTTAAGAAACATTTTCTATGTCAATATGCGCATCAAATTCAACGAGACATTAAAATTCAGGTAATTTGGTTGAGTGGGAAACAATTTCAGATTCCTTCCTAAACCACCTTTGGGTCACCTATAAAAGGTAAAATTACATTGTACTTTATAATGAATGTACTATTCATAAAAGGAAATAGAGAAGCTCTAAAGTTTTAGTGAGAGAATAAGTGGTTTCTAGATTGTTTTTCTTGAATAAGACTTGTTGGATTGAAGTGAATGGAGTAGAGACAAGATCAAAATCTATTTAGTTGGTTATTGTATCAATCTAAATATCATATTTTGTCTATGATCATATTAGAGTGATCATCGTATCAGGATGTATAATCAGAATGGGATTTCCATATTGGGGGTTTCGAGATGAATGATGAAGTGTTCAAAATTATCTAAACCATATTATGCTTGAGATATATTTTTCTAAATTGAGAAATCAGATTGGGAATATCAGATTGGGAAAATTGGGATAATATGATCAGACCTAGAAATAGGATTGAGATCAATATCAATGTTCTTATAGTACTTACCATCTTTTGGGTAAAAAATAGAAGAATTGTTTTCAAGAGAATAATTTCATTGACGTAGAAAAGAAGAACATGTAACATGTGTTGTTACAAAAACTTTATATTACCCCATTTGTGCTAGATGGAAAACACACACAAATGGATTATTTTTGTAGCACTACATGGTTGAAATGGAATAAACTACTCCTTTTATTCCACACAAAATGATTTTTTTATAGTGGATTGTGAGGTTTTGGATTATTTCCAAGACATACCAAGGACACAGCTATTATTATTGAATATTAAACCTTGTAAATACTTATGTTCTTGTGGATGTGTGTTTTTGTGTTTTCAGTAGGGAAAGAAATATTTGATAGGAGGAGAACGTTATTTCATAAGCAAGGAAACTTAAAATAAATTGTTATCACACATTGACCCCTCCCCTCCGAGTGATACAATTTTCCTGATTGGGATCATTCATAAATCACTATGTATCATATGATGAGAGAAATCAATCCACACATAGTTCTTGAGGAACCATTTAGTTTCATGTCTCTCTGTAAGGAAATTATCTTCATGATATGAAAAAGGGTATTGTGGGTGGAACTAAGGATGAAAACCAGTGTCACTACATATTCTATAATGATAAGAATCAAGCCTTACATAGTTCTGAAAATAGAAGCTTCACTCAAAAGTATGGTCTATATGCATGGAGGGGGTAATTTTTATATTTTTTGTGATTAGAGCTAGGATTGGAGATCTATTCATCACTATGTATCCCGTGGTGATAGGAATAAATCCACACAAAGTTATTGAAATAATGTGTGGTAAGGGACCAACACCAAAAATAGTGGTCTTATCGAGTGAGGTCCACATGAATGTGTAGTGTTATATCATACAAGGGATGTAAACTATGCATTTTAATGTCATTTGGTTAGGACTCATGGTACTTGTTTCATTCAAGACCATGATAACCCTATCATGGCTTGATATTATTTGCTCATGTAGTGGAAACAATTACTGAAATTCATAATCCCATGTGAGTTATCCTCAGTGTTTGAAACATAGAACGATAAGGATTCCTCTTATAATGTAAAGGAAATTAAGGTCATGTCAAGGGTATTTTGCATCATTTGGTGGTTGTAACAAGATATAGGATTGTGGATTCCCTATGTTTCTCATTGAAAATAAGAATCAAGATATACATATTTCTAGAAAACTCATGAAGTTTAGTTTCATGTAAAAGGGACTTCTACCTTGTAGTTTAACATCACGTATTAATCAAATATTCCTTCCATTATAACTTCATTATGTAGGGACATATTCCTTGGAATTTAACATGATTTTTTAAGTATGTGGATTCTCCGATATGAAAGAAATGTAATATAGTGATGCCCCAAAAATCTAAAGTATGAACATTATATAGAATGGCATGTATGAAACAGAACACCAAGTCTAAAAATCGAAAATAATAACCTGACACTTTATAATATATTTTTTATCATAAATAAATATAATACATCCAATTTCTTGTAATGCATACGACCTTCCTCGATAGCTTCTGTTAAACACAAGAGTGAGTTTTACCAAATAACAATGTATTATCAAAATATACTTATTTAATATAATATGATATAAAATAGTCATTACATTAGAAATTATGAACAAGATTAACTTACTTATGAAATATTTGGTTATATAAATATAAAATCAATTCATTTTTTTCCGATTAATTGCAAATGAAAATAAGAGCTAATTAGATTTAAAAAGAAATACTATTATATTCCAAATGAGTTTTTTCTAAATAAAAATAATTAATTACAATTAGGGAATAATTTTAGTAAAATATTTATGTTATATATTCAATAAAATATTTTTGATATTCAGCCGTTATATTATATATATAGATGATTGGAACAAACTCCATTTTTCACATAAAAACCTATATTTTTATAATGACAATTTTTACTCCTTTTAATGGAGAAAAAATTTTAAATATGGATTTTGACACATTAATTGATTTAATATTTCAATATAATCATAATTTTTGAAATTGAAACATAAAAAATTATGTTTTGGGGGGGAATATTTGATATTTTTATGAAACATTTCATTTTTGATGAATTGTTAAAAATACTGATTTTTAGTTCAAAACAGGATTTTCATATAATTTATTTATAAGATTAAATTATAATTTAAATTGGTTTTAAATTATAATTATATAATATTAATATCAATTAATCAAATTTAGGTTATTATAATCAATTTCACTTTGAAATTTACTATTAAAACATTTGTTGTAAAAACCAGCATTGTCATCCCGTATGTGGGATTAAATTTAAATTAATTTCTTATAGTTCTCTGATTAGAATTTTTAAAAATGGATTAAATATTTTGAATAATAATAATTTCTAATTTCTAATAATACCCGCTTTTTATTTGACCAAAAATATTATTGAAACTAAGTAAAATTATTAAGAATTTTTAAGGTAAAATTAAACTTAATAAAGGGATAAACCTTTAACTTAGTGGCCCAACTGATCTAGTCACTTATAGAACACACATTGGTTTCCATAATTCGTTCATTAAACTTCCATTTTTTATTTTTTTAGGTTTTTATTACTTTTTTTAGATAATACCACATGTACAACAAACTTGTTTCCAAAAATTCCAAGTGAGTCCTTTTCCTTCCCTATAAATGGCCACCACTTCTCCCCTTTACTCACACCTCTCAAAACACTTAGTTTCATCCAAGATATACTGATTTAGTTTCTCAAAATCCCTCACCTAGACCTTTGAGCCTTTATTTTGGTATAAATCCTTCTATGTAATCCTTTTAGTACAAACCAAAAGTAGTTACCTGATTAAGAGGTAACGTCTTCTCTCAAGCTTTCTAGTTTTATTTCCATTCTAAAACCCTCATATCATATTATTATATTATTGTATAATAAAATATGTATCATAAATATAGTAGGATTTTTTTATTATAAGTTTTTTAGTGAAACTTACACACACATCCATCTAATGGGTAACAAACATATTGTTTCTGTGTACAGGAAACAACTGCCTCACGAAATAATGTTTGTTTATTTCTCCATTATCAACTTTCATGGTTGGAAATTATGATAAAAACTGTGTTTCTATTATATATATATATATTATTATATTTATCATTTATTTATACATATATAATACTTTTATTTTACAAACATTTAATACATTCCATTTTACGTTAACAATATAACATCGTTTGATGAAGTGTGGACTGCCACCCCCTCGATGTGATTTGATTCGTTCACACTAAACATGGAAAGTACAAAGGATGGTTTTAATTAAAAATATGGGACATAAGAAACCTATATATGATATTAATGATATAATTACCTTTCTGGAAAATATAAAACACACACATATATATATATATCATTTTCATTATTACCCTTTTACACACTTAAAAAGTGATAACGCCTTGCATAGACGTGTGGACTACTGCCTCCTCAACATGATGTGATACCTTATAACTCACATGAAATATATATATATATATATATAAGTATATATGATTAAATAAAATGTTATTTTTTACATAATGATCATTTTGTAAAGATATTGTGTTACTTAGCTTCTTTTCATAACGACCATTGAAAAATGTGAACGTTACTCATGCGTACGTATAGTTTACCATCTACATGATTAAAACATTGATTCATTCCTAACCATATTTAATGAATTATTTAAAATTATAATTTATGTATAAGTATAATAATTATTTCATTACTATTATTCTATATATGTTATGTAATTACCACTTTTAAGATAGTTGACCTACTACAGTTGTTCTCAACACATAAACTGAATTTGGTCAATACACCCGATATAAGGCCCCAGCCTTAATCCTTATTTAATCTTGAGTTTGTACAAGATTACACATTGATGATCTTTTCAGGTTTAGAGTTTTAGAGAATTAGATCATAAAACTTGCATTACATTCCACATTTAAGCAAAGTTGTTACATAAAAGATAGTATTCATTTCCCCCCTCAACGAAAACATATTTAAAATAAAACACAGATTCTTTCTTGACACATCCTTGACACTATCATCACATCATGTACCTTTCCCTTGACCTGTGAAAAACATTTTAAAAACATGGGATGAGAATAAAAAGCTCAGTAAGTGTTATAAAAATATGGAAAGGAAACATGAGTTCATATATACATAAGAATGAAATCATACTTTACCCATAAAACATAGGCACTTTAATATACCTCATCAAACCATGAATAAATCATGTAAATCATAAGACATAAAGGTAACTTGAGGCATTCATAACATTCTTACGTAGGGAGTAACCCTCTTGGTTACGTTTGGAATACCCATCACAGTATATTCCCTAAATCTCTTCGGAGAAACCTTAACGTTTCACTCCTTCGCATTACCCAATGCATTGGAGAGCTATATCGGGCTCACCCGCCCTTAGTTTATCACGGAAACACCCGTTTTTGTAACAATGCACAAGAACCATAACATAACCTTATCACATAAAAAATGCATAAAGGAAACATAACATTTCCTCATTTCAATCACAGTATAAAATTTTAGTATATTGAAATAATGAATCTATTAAAAAAGAAAGCATTTCCAAAACCATTTAAAACATTTAATAAAGCGATTTTTAAATCAAAGTGTCCCATACCACCTTGATGCTTTTAAAATTTTAAACCATTAATATCCATATAAATAAATCATTAAAACCATTTTGAAAACATGGATATTAATAATAACAAATAATTAAAACATTTAAAGCGATATTTTGGTAAAAGAGGTTCTACCAAAATTAGAGACACATGAATACAATAATTGAGGAATAACATTTTGTCAGAACTTTATAATATCATGAGAATAAATGGATCATGATATAATATTCCAAAGGACAGTATATACACCATATAAGATTGAATTGGTGCATAACAATAAATAAGTCTCAATAGAAATGTCAAATGTGATGAATTATCTTATAAAGAAAGTATCCTTAAATTAAGGATAATTCAATCTCAAAATTATGTGTGACAAATATAAATACACCCAATATAAGTGTATATTAAGTGTAAAACAATAAAAGTTCATTCACAAATATTCAAAAGATGACATATTCAATGAATACATGTTGAACCCAAAGAAATCGAAATTGGGTTAAAAAGTTCCCTTGGTAAAATTCGACAGCCAAACGACATCACATCAAAATTCAGAAAATGAGTTGATGAGAGATGAAAAGGGCATCTAATCACTTGGACATAAAATTTACATCCATAAGGATATAAAAGAACATATCCCAGCATAATAGAATGTGAATTAAAAGACATAACAAAAGAAGTCTTTTAAAAAGATGAGGGTGAAAGGTCCCCTTACCAAGTTGGGTAACTTTCGAGACGTACACCACATGGAAGAAGGGTCATACAATGAATATGAGAATACACATAAATGAAATTATACTACACAAAGTGTATAATAATGGTAATTACATACACCACTCAAAGGAAATTGTGGCAAATGTAGCATAAATCTCACGGGAATAAAAGTGAGATGAAAAACCCCTTATGAAAACTCAGCAGCCTAACAGCGCCACTTAAAACATCCAAAATGGATTGATGAGATCAAATAGGGTCTCTCATCATATTACCATAAAATTTTCATCAAGAGTAATATAAAAGATCATCCCCAATCATAACAAAGAGGAGCTTCAAAGAAGTCACAAAAAGCAGATTACATAAAGAGAAAGAGAGAGGTTAGATCTCTTATGTAAATTCGGCAGCCTAACGGCGCCACTCAAAACTTCCAAAATGGATTGATGAGAGAGAATAGGTTCTCTCATCACATGAACATAAAAATTACTGTAATATTAATATAAAATAACATCCCAATAACAAGATGTATGAGATTTAAAAGGAATGACATAAAAGAGTGTACTTAAAAAGAAAGAGAGGTGTAGGCTCCCTTACCTCGGGTCCGACTTGACTCGATCGTTCTTTAATATCCTGAATAATAAACTTGAGTTAATTTATACTTCCTTAAGAACCTTTTTCAATATCATTATTCCTTTTATATCACTTATTTCCATGTTATAAACTTTATGTAATCATTTAAGTTAATAATGTTTGTTTTGTCGATATTTGGTTCTTAAGTCAAAAGTGGACTTCTTACAATTACATGTTGTTCGTGTGGTCAAAGGTTCATTATATCCAGAATGACATTCATGATTTGGATATCATATATATCATATATATCTAGCATATACATGTATTTATAATATCACATAATCATTTAGAGGTATGAAATGAAATGCACCGTTCATGGAGACGGTAAGCTGTACGTACGCATGAACGCTACTTTCATTTATATCTCATACTTTAATGGAAGGAAATAATAATGATATAGAGGTATATTATAATTCCAGTATAACATCATATATAATAACTTTAAATCCATCATTTATACGTCCCACATATTGCATTAACGAATCACATCACTTTGAGGGGGCGGTAGTCCGCACTTCCTTAAATGAAGATATCGCGTTTACCCATAATGGGAACCATAAAGGTATGCCAAAAATGAAAAATACAGAAGCTTAAAGAAAACATAAACATATTATATATCATATATAAATATATTGTCATATTAATGGCCACCTTTTAATGTGTTAAAAGAAGGTTGAACAATCATCGTTTCGGGAGGCAGAAATTCACCATCCACAGAAACAGTATGTTCTTTAACCATTAGATGTAGGTGTGTGTATGTGTATCTCGAATATTTCTTATAAAAACATCCTAATATATTGAGGATATTTGATTTGTTACAAAAGATAAGAATAAAAAGAGTTTATGGGGTTATAGAAGCAAAATAAAACAAAAGGACCTAAAAGAAGACATTACCTTAAAATCGGGTAAATCCATTTGGTTTGAGCTCAAAGGCGTCCTTGGGAAGACTTATGCCCCAAGTGAGGCTTCAAGGAGTAAGAGAGGGATGTGTAGAGACAAAATGGGCAGGGTTTGGATGAAATAAAGGCTTTTTAAGTGTGGGTAAGGAGGTAGAGGTGGGGGCCTTTTATAAGAGGAGAGGAGGGTCACTTTTGGAATGTAAGGAACTATTACTTTATTTGAAAATGAGTTTCGGATTTAAAGGGTCCCACATTGATATAATTCGAGGATAAGGTGATAAGGTTTCGAAATACACCCATTAAATTGGTTTTGTTCATGTGTAGGTCTTATATTTGACATTATCTTTCCATTTTATTTAAATCGTTAAATAATGAGGTCATCGCTGCATCATCATGATGTCAAAAATAATTTAATTTATTTAATATCTAAAAATTATAAAAAAATTCTATGATGTAGGAAATATTTTTAGCTTTCCAATGACTATTTATAGTCAAAAATATGACTTTCATAACCCCATGTAAAAATTGTTTTAGTAAAACATTTCATGTTTGTGTCATTTTTTACTTTAACATTAAATAAAAAGATATTTATGTCATTTCCCATCCAAAGTGGCTCCATGGGGTCCCCAAGTTGACCCATGTATTTTCTTGGTCGGCCATGACACATACAATGAGAGTAGGACATGTTTCTAGGTCATTTTAGTTTATTAAAACATTATTCTTACCATAAACTACACTAATTACCTCAAATCGCGATTAAAAACTTAATAAGTTACTATTCACCAAAAAATTATTTTTACCCCATTGAACCACATTTTACATATTAATGACAACCATGTATGTTGGATTTTTGAAATTAAATACACAAATATGGCAAAATTTCATTTAAACGGAAAAATCTGTTTTATAAGTACCACTTAGTGGTTTCACTATTCATCAAAAATTGAAGTTTTTCAGAAAAATCCCAAAAATTAACCCTAAGATATATTTGATATTCCGAATTCAAAATGAAGTATATTTTAAAAAATTCAAAACATATAAGTCACATTAATTAATTCAATAATTAATTCCCACTGTCATGACAAATAGCATGTTTTTATGAAACAATAAGTATCAAAAGATTGACACTAGTTTAAGTCCGATTTCAAGGTGAAATTAATTCCAACGGCCACTATTGGATTTAATGGTAAAAATATATTCTAATTTAACTTTAAAACCAATTAAAAAAATATTCTAATCATATAAATAAATTATATTAAAAAGAGGTTTTGAATTAAAATACAACATTTTACACTATTCATTAAAAAAATGAACTTTATCGGAAAGATACCAAAAATTTACACAAAGTAAATTTAGATGTCCCTATTCTAAAGAAGAGTTTTATTTGGTCCAATAGAATGTATAAGAGTGAAAAAAACTATATTTAATGACGATTCACCATCAAAAGGCGATAAGTGAACCTTTAGTGAAAACTAGGGCATATACGCCTAAAATTGAATTCTTTCCGTATTTTATGACTTTATCTTTTATTGGATAAATGTAAAAACATTAAAAAACATATATAATCATATTTTAGTTATTTCTATCCATTCCTGCCAATAGAACGACTACATGTTAACTTCCATTTAAAATAATATTATTTTATTATTAGAGTGCAATGTAAGATTCCCAAGAAACTCGTTGTTGCGTGTTGGGTACCCCATCGAGCATAGCGTCCCCTTTAAAGTCATATTAATATTTTATTAAAAAATATGGATAAATATGAAAATGTTATATTCTTTATTTACCTAGGGTGTTACATCCTTCCCCCTTTTAGGAATTGCGTCCTCGCAATTTTTAAAATTGAGCTTGGAAACCTCCTTGAAAGTCCCACATCAGAACAAGAGTCTGTAAAACAATCACTTTAAAATAAAGGAAGATAAGTACAGAGGACACCCGAGTTAACTCATACTAGTATTACATGTAGAAAAACATGGAAATGGAAGAAAAATCAAAGGGTCATGTTCTTGAGGGAGAGTGATAGTAAACATGTCTAGGAGAAAGTTAACCATAAGAAAATCACAAACTTGTGATGGGTTAAACGATATTCGATTCCCCAGTAAGAAAAGTTAATAGACAACATTTTTGTATTAAGTTACTTTTTATTGAGGAATTTATTCATAAGGAAACATAATCACTTATCATGTTGACTTTCAACTTTTACTAGATTCCTTAATCAAACACATATTTTTTACAAAAGACAAGTATTTAGGGAGACTTGTTCGCATTAAGAGTACTATAATCAACTTATAGAGAATCACCTAATCCACAAAACAGAACTATATACTTTCCATGTATTTAGACTCTAACCAAAACCAAAACCAAAATGGTTAGTACAAGATCAGATAATCCAGAAAATAATAACCCTTTATAAAAAGAAAATCTATTCTTAATCTCCGAAATTTGTCCAACAAAACCCTGAAGTTCAACAAGGACCATTCAATAAACAATTTGTCCATAAAATTCTTCAAAGTAAACCAAACTAAGATTGAAACCCAAATATTTGAAGGATTTAGTCACATAGTCTACCAAGTTAAATCGTAACATTTATCTCCAAACAACATCAGTTTCTCCTAAAGTCTCGTATTGAAAAGTAATTAACCTAATCAAATATCCTCCATGACAGGTTAAACATTTTAATAAATAACCCAAAATCAACTTTCTATTAATTCATAAAATCATATAACTAAAAAGAATCAGTCAAACTAACCAGGGACTTCACGTAGTCCAGTGTTAGGCGATAAATACCAGTTGCACTTTGGTTGTGGGTTCGATTACCGCGGCTTTGTCTGACGCGACGGGTTGTCACACGGTCTGTGTGTTGTCCTTTTTCCAAAACTATATAATTCTTAAAACATTCCCCAAAAACGAGATAAAATCTTCAAAAATAACCATAACATAATTTAACCTCAAGTTTATCTCATGCCTTTCATTTTACATCATAACATATAATAACCCATAATTACCTCAAAAGTAAGGATCATATAAACTCTAATGGTTACCTTTATAATTATTACCTGAACTTCCACATCGATTGGTCATCTCGTACATGATGCATTACAGAACATACCAAGGTTCAAGTGGTTGATCATGACTCCTTGATATTTGGTTTAGAAAAACCACAAGTATCCTCATTGAATCCTCCATTTTATCTACTATCTTAATCAGAGAACCACCACAGTTTCCTTCAAACCTGTTGTCTCTTTGGTGCCTGCTAGATCCATCCATTCACTAAAAACAGAAATGTCAGTGTGAGTATATAAACAAAACCATCATGTACTAATGAGGAAGATATACTTACTCATTAACTTTTTCTAAAAACTATGACTCTTTCTGAAATCCTAACCATTATGGTAATGTCACTTATTCTTAAACAAAATCCTAACTTATAAAGTTATCTAATCCGACCTTTTATACCAACTATAAGGCCCCAGCCTTAAACCATACTTAATCTTGAGTTACTACAAGATTACACATTGAGGATCTTTTCAGGTTTAGAGTTTTAGAGAATTAGATCATAAAACTTTCATTACATTCCACATTTAAACAAAGTGGTTACATAAAAGATAGTATTCATTTTTCCCCTCAACGGAAACATATTTAAAATAAAACACGGATTCTTTCTTGACACATCCTTGACACTATCATCACATCATGTACCTTTCCCTTGACCTGTGAATTTTTTTTTAAAAACTTGGGATGAGCATAAAAAGCTCATTAAGGGTTATAAAAATATGGAAAGGAAACATGAGTTCATATATACATAAGAATGAAATCATACTTTACCCATAAAACATAGGCACTTTAATATACCTCATCAAACCATGAATTAATCATAGAAATCATAAGACATAAAGGTAACTTGAGGCATTCATAACATTCTTACGTAGGGAGTAACCCTCTTGGTTACGTTTGTAATACCCATCATAGTATATTCCCTAAATCTCTTCGGAGAAACATTAACGTTTCACTTTTTCGCGTTACCCAATTCATTGGAGAGCTATATCGGGCTCACCCGCCATTAGTTTATCACGGAACCACCCGTTTTCATAACAATGCCCAAGAACCATAACATAACCGTATCACATAATAAATGCACAAAGGAAACATAAAATTTCCACATTTCAATCACAATATAACATTTTAGTATATTGAAATAATGAATCTATTAAAAAAGAATCCATTTCCAAAACCATTTAAAACATTTAATAAAGAGATATTTGAATCAAAGTGTCCCATAACACCTTGAAGCTTTTAAAATTTTAAACCATTAATATCCATATAAATAAATCCTTAAAACCATTTTTAAAACATGGATATTAATAATAACAAATAATTAAAACATTTTAAGCGATATTTTGGTAAAAGAGGTTCTACCAAAATTAGAGACACATGAATACAATAATTGAGGAATTACATTTAGTCAGAACATTATAATATCATGAGAATAAATGGATTCATGATATAATATTCCAAAGGACAGTATATACACCATATAAGAGTGAATTGGTGCATAACAACAAAGAAGTCTCAATAGAGATGTCAAATGTGATGAATTCTCTTACAAAGAAGGTATCCTTAAATTAAGGATAATTCAATCTCTAAATTATGTGTGACAAATATAAATACACCCAATATAAGTGGATATTAAGTGTAAAACAATAAGAGGTCATTCAAACATATTCAAAAGATGAAATATTCAATGAATACATGTTGAACCCAATGAAATCGAAATTGGGTTAAAAAGTTCCCTTGGTAAAATTCGACAGCCTAACGACATCACTTCAAAATTCAAAAAATGAGTTGATGAGGGATGAAAAGGGCATATAATCACTTGGACATAAAATTTACATCCATAAGGATATAAAATAACATATCCCAACATAATAGAATGTGAATTAAAATACATAACAAAAGAAGTCTTTTAAAAAGAGGAAGGTGAAAGGTCCCCTTACCGAGTTGGGTAACTTTCGAGACGTACACCCCATGGAATAAGGGTCATACAATGAAGATGAGAATACCCATTAATGAAATTATACTACCCAAAGTGTATAATAATGGTAATTACATACACCACTCTAAGGAAATTGTGGCAAATGTAGCATAAATCTCACGGTAATAAAAGTGAGATGAAAAACCCCTTACGAAAACTCAGCAGCCTAACGGCGCCACTTAAAACTTCCAAAATGGATTGATGAGATCAAATATTGTCTCTAATCATATTACCATAAAATGTTCAGAAAGAGGAATATAAAAGAGCATCCCCCATCATAACAAAGAGGAGCTTAAAAGAAGTGACATAAAGGAGAGTACTTAAAGAGAAAGAGAGAGGTTAGATCTCTTACGAAAATTCAGCAGCCTAACGGCGCCACTCAAAACTTCCAAAATGGATTGATGAGAGAGAATAGGGTCTCTAATCACATGAACATAAAAATTACTGTAAGATTAATATAAAAGAACATCCCAATAACAAGAAGTATGAGCTTTAAAAGGAATGACATAAAAGAGTGTACTTAAAAAGAAAGAGAGGTGTAGGATCCCTTACCTTGGGTCCGACTTGACTCGATCGTTTTTTAATCTCCTGAATAATAAACTTGAGTTAATTTCTACTTCCTTAAGAACATTTTTCAAGATCATTATTCCTTTTATATCACTTATTGCCATGTTATAAACTTTAAGTAATCATTTAAGTTAATAATGTTTGTTTTGTTGATATTTGGTTCTTAAGTCAAAAGTGGACTTCTTACTATTACATGTTGTTCGTGTGGTCAAAGGTTCTTTATATCCAGAATGAAATTCCTGATTTGGATATCATATATATCATATATATCTAGCATATACATGTATTTATAATATCACATAATCATTTAGATATATGAAATGAAATGAACCGTTCATGGAGACGGTAAGCCGTACGTACGCATGAACGCTACTTTCATTTCTATCTCATACTTTAATGGAAGGAAATAATAATGATATATAGGTATATTATAATTCCAGTATAACATAATATATAATAACTTTAAATCGACCCTTTATACGTCCCACATATGGCATTAACGAATCACATCACTTTGAGGGGGCAGTAGTCCGCACTTCCTTAAATGAAGATATCGTGTTTACCCATAATGGAAACCATAAAGGTATGCCCAAAATGAAAAATATAGAAGCTTAAAGAAAACATAAACATATTATATATCATATATAAATATAGTGTCATATTAATGGCCACATTTGAAGGTGTTAAAAGAAGGTTGAGCAATCATCGTTTCGGGAGGCAGAAATTCACCATCCACAGAAGCAGTATGTTCTTTAACCATTAGATGTAGGTGTGTGTAAGTGTAGCTCGAATCTTTCTTATAAAAACATACTAGTATTTTGAGGATACTGGATTTGTTACAAAATAAAATAATAAAAATAGTTTAGGGGGTTGGAGAAGAAAAATAAAACAAAAGGACTCAAAAGAAGACAATACCTTAAAATCGGGTAAATCCCTTTGGTTTGAGATCAAAGGCTTCCTTGGGAAGACTTCTGCCCAAAGTGAGGCATCAAGGAGTAAGAGAGAGAAGTGGAGAGACAAAATGAGCATGGTTTGGCCGAGCCAAAGGCTTTAGAAGTGTGGGTATGGAGGTAGAGGTGGGGGACTTTTATAGGAGGAGAGGAGGGGCACTTTTGGAAAGTAAAGAAATATTACTTTATTTGAAAATGAGTTTCAGATTTAAAGGGTCCCACATTGATATAATTAGAGGATAAGGTTATAAGGTTTAGAAATCCACCCATCCAATTGGTTTTGGACATGTGTAGGTCTTAGAGTTTACAATATCTTTCTATTTTATTTAAATCGTTAAATAATGAGGTCATCACTGCATCATCATGATGTCATAAATAATTTAATTTATTTAATGACTAAAAATTATAAAAAAATACTATGATGTAGGAAATATTTTTATATTTCCAATGAATATTTATAGTAAAAAATATGACTTGCATAACCCCATGTAAAAATTGTTTTAGTAAAACATCTCATGTTTGTGTCATTTTTTACTTTAACATTAAATAAAAAGATATTTATGTCATTTCCCAACCAAAGTGGCTCCATGGGGTCCCCAAGTTGAGCCATGGATTTTCTTGGTCGGCCATGACACATTCAATGATGGTAGGACATGTGTATTGGTCATTTAATTTTATTAAAACATTATTCTTACCATAAACTACACTAATTACCTCTAATCGCGATTAAAAACTTAATAAGTTACTATTCACCAAAAAATTATTTTTACCCCATTGAACCACATTTTACTTCTTAATGACAACCATGTATGTTTAATTTTTAAAATTCAAAACACAAAGATGGAAAAATTTCATTTAAACGGAAAAATATTTTTTTTATAAGTACCACTTAGTGGTTTCACTATTCATCAAAAATTGATGTTTTTCAGAAAAATCCCAAAAATTCACCCTAAGATATATTTGATATTCCAAATTCAAAAATGAAGTCTATTTTACAAAATTAAAAACATATAAGTCACATTAATTAATTTAATAATTAATTCCCGTTGTCATGACAAATAGCGTGTTTTTATGAAACAATAAGTATCAAAAGATTAACACTAGTTTAAGTCCGATTTCAAGGTGAAATTAATTCCAATGACCACTATAGGATTTAATGGTAAAAATATATTATTATTTCACTTTAAAACCAAGTAAAAAGATAATCTAATCATATAAATAAATAAGATTAAAAAGTGGGTTTGAATAAAAATACAACATTTTACACTATTCATTAAAAAAATGAACTTTATCGGAAAGATACCAAAAAATTACACAAAGTAAATTTTGATGACCCGATTCAAAAGAAGAGTTTTATTTCGTCCAATAGAATGTATAAGAGTGAACAAAACTATATTTAATGACGGTTCGCCATCAAAAGGCGATAAGTGAACCTTTAGTGAAAACTAGGGCATATACGCCTTAAATTGAATTCTTTCCGTATTTTATGCCTTTATCTTTTATTGGATGAATGTAAAAACATTTAAAAACATATATAATCATATTTTATTTATTTCTATCCATTCCCTCCCATACAACGACTACATGTTAACTACCATTTAAAATAATATTATTTTATTATTAGAGTGCAACGTAAGATTCCCAAGAAACTCGTTGTTGCGTGTTGGGTACGCCATCGAGCATAGCGTCCCCTTTAAAGTCATATTAATATTTTATTAAAAAATATGGATAAATATGAAAATGTCATATTCTTTATTTACCTGGGGTGTTACACCCGATATAATATTAATTTTTAGTAGTTGTATAAATAAATATAAAAATTGAAATAAAATTAATGATAAAAATTAAAAAATTTCTGAATAAATTATAAAATTAACATATGTTTATTATAATAAAAGTTAGAGGATGTTCACCCAAAAAGAAACACAAGGTAAGGGATCACTACGCCAAAAACTGGCAAGGGAAGCGCTACCAATTTACTAGCGCTAAAAAGATGCTGATAAAGGGGACCCTTTATGAATGCTTATTTTAGTAGAACTGATACAAGGGGGATTTATCAGTGCTTTTCCTGAGCGCTGATAAATGTTGAGTTTCAAAAAAAAATATTTTTTCATGAAAAATAATATTTTGTTATATAAGTATATTTATATTGATATAAATAAAATATATATTTTTAAAATATGTTATAGATACATATAAATAGACTATTACATTTAATATATAAGACATTTATTGAAAATGGCTTCAAAATATTTTAAAAAAATATTATTAATCAATAATTTTTTAATTATTATCGATTAAAAATTATTTAATAACAATTTTAGGACCGGAAAAATCAAAACAATTAATAAAATATCTAAAATACGTTGAAAATGTAACTCAAACTTCAAACGGCTATAAATTTTGATCCGGGTGTCCGTTTGAGCTCTACAACATATCAAATCAAAGAATATGATGAGATATACGTGCTAGTGACCCAGGAAAAGCCTCTGTCACATTTTTCAAGCCTAAAAAAGGCCCATATGTCCTCCAAAACTGAGTTTTTAGTCAGGATACCCTGATTTTTTAACATTCAAACAAGTATAACTTTTGATCCGGATGTCCATTAGGCCTATACCACATATCATATCGAAGATTGTTTAATTTTCTTCGACTTGACTGGTTGTGTCATTTAAACAGAATTCTAGATTATAATTTATGGTCATTTTAACATTTTATGGCTTTTCAACTACACATATATATGTATTTATTCATAAATATATATGTGTATGTGTGTTGTATATATGTATATATGTATTTATTTATTTACATACTTATAAACACACATCAAAAACATATTTTTTCATAAATTCATCTAAAACGAATCTTATATGCACATTCTATGGATTTTCAAATACACATATATATGTATTTATTCGTAAATATAAATGTGTTTTTGTGTGTTTGTGTCTCTGTGTGTGTCTGTGTGTTGTATATATATATGTATGTGTGTTGTATATATCTATGTATGTATGCATGTTTTTATTTATTTATAAACACACATAAAAAACATATTTTTCGTAAATGTATTTAAAACTAATCTTATATGTATATATTAATATACAAATAAATATACGTATAAAAAATTATAACTAAATATATATATATATATTAATATATGAATTAATATATATATATATACTAATATATGAATAAATATATTTATATCAATATGAATCTATGTCAATATATGAATCCATATATGAATAAATATATCTATATATATAGATATATCACTAAATAGAGAACAAAATGAAATGGAATAGTGGTAAAGGTGCAGTAGTGAAATGTGGGAGGTCCCGGGTTTGAGTTCGGGTGGAAGTGAAGGGGGTGCGCACGTATGAGGATGTGCGGGAAGGGAAGCATGTGAGAGACCTCTTAGCACTAATAAAGGGGGGGTAAATTGCTGATAAAAGCACTCCCTCCGTATTTTTTTTTATTTTTTTTAATTTTTTTGACCTTTATCAGTGATTTTTAAAAGCGTTGATAAATGCCCCTTTTATCAGTGCTAAAAAAAGCGCTGATAAAGGGGTTTTTATCAGCGCTTTTATAGCACTGATAAAAGGGGCCTTTATCATCGCTTTTCGGAGTGCTGATAAAAGGGACCCCCTATATTAGCGCTGAGCTTTACAACACTTTTTAAGCACTGTTAATGCCCTTTTTAGCGCTGATATAGGTTTTTTTGGTAGTAGTGGATTCCAATCTCACTTTCCACATCCATGAGATAAAATTCATGTTCAGCGCATACATATTTTGTGTGGTGTATCTATTGAAATTTTTTATATATTATATCATGAATTAATTTATCTTCATCATATTTAAGGCTTTCATTTAAAATTTTTCATTCAATAGGTTTATTATTTAAAATGTTTCAAAGTTAAATGGGAAACTTTGGAATGTTTAAAGATTATATTCCTAGACAATAACTTTAATGTTATTTCTATGGTATTTCCATTCCCTGAAATTATATTAAAATTGTTAAATAAACCCTTTATTTTTTTCTCCTATAGTAATTCATGATATTTTTCATGTATTTGTTCCATTTTTCCACTATTTGGTACTCAAAGTAATTTAAAAAATGTTTTTAAGAGAAAATAACTTCATTTCTCTCTTTTCATAGAGACCTTGTTTTCTTCTAAAAAACATGATTTATTAAAATGTTTCTAATTTTTTTTAAATTTTTAAAGAAATTGTTACCACTTTTATCTTTTAACAAAGTTTTCAAATGAATATTCGTGTCACTTACTGAACAAGGAATTTTTCTAACCCTTTTTACCTTTGAATGTTTCTTTTTTACCTAGGATGTCATGTACAGATTTATCCACCATCATTTCTCTAAATCTACACAAGAATGTTTAAAATGTTTATTTTTAATGAAAATATTTTTAAAAATGGATTAAAAAATGTATTTTGAAATGGGTTTTCAAATCAAAAGTATATTATCCTCAATAATCCTTGTAAAATGTCTTTTTATAATATTTACATTCATCGACGACAATAACCATTTATTTTAATCCACTTTGGGTATGTTCTGTTGATACCATCCTTAATATTTTTATGAATGATTTATGACTAATTTTTCCAAGGATAATATTTGCATTCACTTCTTTTATTTCTTTTTCCCCTTTATATATTCAATCTCCTATGATAATTGAATTTTCCCTAATTATTCATATCATTTATCATGGATATTAATATTTCCTAAATTGTATTCCATTTTACATATGGTGTCTATTTTTAAAGTTATTTATTTATTTGGGGAAATATTAATAATTCTATATTATTTATTCAATATGGTTATTTGATAAAGCACATTGTTAAATCGATTATTTGATATATGAGGAATGTTTTGGTCAGGTACGACATAGGTGGGGCCTGGTTATAGATATCCCCTCGATGTATAATTAGCCTCATGGGACGATTCATTTGGCTATCCACCTTAGATGTTGTTTTACTCGATATTTTGTAAACTATCTTGTGAAGGGTCTAAACGGTAAAAATACCATGTACCTAGGAATGATGAATTCCAATAATCAAGAATTTCCCTCATATTTGTTTTAGTTATTATTCATCAATGAGATTTTTCATTGAAATTTCTATGGATTCATTTCATTTACAGTTATTTAATGTCACGTGTTTACATAAATTATCCTTCTATATTGTTTATAAAATTTCATTTAGTTTATTGATTAGGTGTTATGTTTGTACATTTATTTCCCTTTATATATTGACTATTCTTATTGATTCGCTATTTTATTTGCTATATTTTTCCCACATTGAGAACTTTATATCACCCTCATTATGTTTCTTTCCTTATTAATCCAAGAATCATACTATGAATGATATGCATAGATTTACTATATGGATTTGAGTTATTGTCGAAGTTATTTATTTAGAAAGAAAAAAATATGTTGTAATTAATGAATTTTTTCTCATGTATGTATCTGGTTTACCAAGACTACTAAACTAAATTTAATTCAATATTTATTACCTTGTAACAATCCCAATGTAATAATATCAGACACCGACACTAAGCTATCTTGGGAAGGTCACTACATTTTTTATCAAAGGAAGTTTAATACCAACATTGGGAACTACATTTAGGAAGGCCTAGGTTAGAGAACATAAACCTAAGGTAGAAATTGAGGATAAGTACATAGAAACATCTTATAATTTTGTTAAGGTAAAAAATATGTGGGGCATCATAGAAATACATCCATTTATGGAAGTACATGTTTATGTGGTTCTAGAGTAGATGTAACTAGGAGTAATAACATTGAAAAGGCATTCCATTCCTGACTTTAGGTAACCCGGTACAAGAAAACTTGCTTTAATATACACCTAGTTTGACACTCCCAAGGAATATGATTATAATAATTAACATTTAACTTAAAACCATTATGAAGGATTTGAATAGATATTGAAAATTAATATTCTAGGTTAAACCTATGGTGTTTCAGTTTTAAAAATAATTTTCTTGATTTATATATCTTATAGATAATTATATGCTTTTATCACTATGAATATTTTTTCTCACACTATACTTTCTAGTTTTACTCAATGGATGGATCCCGAAGGATTCAAGTTAATATTGAACTTGAAGGACATGGTGGTGAAAATGATCAACAAAATGATGTGTTGATAAGAGTGAATGATATCATGTTTATTTTAAATAATTTTTCCCAAAATATGGTTAACAATATATATCTTCACCAACTCCCAAACACACTAAAGAAGAAAAGCATGCAGGTTTAAACTCTCAAGTGGTGGATACCATAAATAAAATAAGGTTTGATTTACAACATGTGATAAGTGTGGAAGGAGGCACCTAGGAAAGTCTCTCAATGGAATAACAAAATGATTTATGTGTGAGAAATAAGAACATAAATCAAAGGATTTACATGGGAAAATAAAGAGTATGATGGAAGAAAATGTAATTCATCATAAGAAATTATTTATAGTTCAATGTCATAAGTGTGGAGATCTTAGAAATTACCTCAATGAATATTCTCTTCTAGAGGATAGACAATAGAATAAGGAAGGATCTACGTGGAAATAAGTGGTTGAAGTATTTATGTGTTAGGGTTTTATTGAAAACCTTTGTTAAATGACTATTTAGTGATCAACCATATCTCAAGGATGTACATTATATTTATTTTTGAATTTATATTAATTTTTTTTAGAAAAGGAAAACATATAAGATGGGTGACAACCAATCTAATATGGCAATGCTGCAGGTCATGAACCCATGATCGAAGGACGATAAGCATTTCATACCAACCACTAAACTACGTAATGTCCGGGTTAAATTATCATTGTTAAGAAATTTGATGAATAAATGTTAATGATGGACCAATAGTATCAATTTTATGGATTATAGATTAATATATTAACCATATTGATTTTGTACGATTTCTAAATACAAATAGTTATACTTGTAACTATTTTATTTTCCTTACCACCCATTAAAAGTTTCCTTTAGTGATTCGAACAAAAAAAATATATATTGGTAATTAATTTTTTATAGTAAATGAATGAATTAGAATTTGACAAAATTATAACCAATATTTAGTATTTTTCACATGAAATTGAAAACTATCTGGTGTGTATATTCCCTTATATTCAGGGATAATAAGAGAATTACCCAACATTATGAAATTTACTTAGAAATAAAATATTGTCACAATAAATTAATTTATGTTAACCGGTGGTCCCCGAAATCATCACATATTTATGTATTTTCACACCTAAACTTTATATTGATAATTCAACCTTTGGTGATTGATGATCTCATTCACTCCCTATAAATATTATGCTTTTCTTTCGAGTACATATCTTTACTTTCCACTGGTGATCTCCTACTTATAGACCTAGTTACATAGTAGTCCATGTGACATCTTCACTTTCAATTCTCTCTCTTATAACGGATGAATTATGAGCCCTTATTATGATATGGGATTTGACATATAGGAATTATCAAACAATCTATCACCACGATGTATTTTAAATTGTAAGGACTCAATTTAAATTAGGTGAGGAGAATGTGATGCTCGAAACATTACAGTAAGACCCTTGTTTTCAATGGAGTATATGACAGGAAACACCAAGTTTATAAAGGTAACATAAAAACTATATAATTTAAAATATATTTACTATCATAAATAAATATAATATTTTATATGGATTTTAATGCATTTGACCTTCCTTGATAGCTTTCATTACACATAAGTGCGAATTTTATTAAATAACAATGTATTATTAAAATATTTTTATTTAATATAATATGATATAAACTATGAATTATATTAGTGGTTATTAATTGTATTAACAACCTTTTGAAAATTTATTTTTTACAAAAATATAAAATTAATTCATTGGATTCCAATTAATTACAAATGAAAATAAGAACCAAATGTATTTAAAAAGAAATACTATTACATTCCAACAGACATTTGTCTAAATAAAAATAATTAATTACAATTAGTCAATTATTTTAATAAAATATATATGTTATGTATTCAATAAAATATTTTATATATTCTTTCATTAGGTTTGATAGACATAGGATAAAAATAAACTCTATTTTCACATAAAAACCTATATTTTTATAAAGGCAATTTTAACGGCTTTTAATGGGAACCCATTTAAAACCTTAATTTTGAAACATTAATTGATTTAATATGTTAAAATAAACGTCATATTTTAAATATAAACATATTAATTATGTTAGGATGAATTTTTTATATTTTTCTAAAACATTTCATTTTCTAATGAATAGTTAAAAATACTTATTTTTATTTCAAAACTACTTTTTTATCTAATTTATTTATAAAGTAAATTATACTTTTAATTAATTTTAAAGTTTAATTAGGTAATATTTTTATCAATTAATCCAATTTATGTTATTATAATCAATTTATCTTTTAAAATTGACTAATAAAACATAACAAGCTTTCGAATGTTTTTACCTTAAAAAGCTGCATTGTCATCCCATTTACAAGATGAAATTTAAATTAATATCTGCCAATTATGTGACTTGAATTATGAAAAATGGATTCCATATTTTATATAATTAATAATTTATAATATCTAACATGACCAACTTTGGTTTTGAAAAAAAAATATTAGTGAAAGTAAATAAAACTAATTACAACTATTAAGGTAAAATTAAGCTTAATAAAAGACTAAACCATTATCTTAGGTGGTCCAAATTACATATCCACTTGACCAAAACCCATAGTATTACATAATTCTTTTATTAAATTTCAATTATATATATATATTTTTTGGTTTTTTTGACATTTTTTATGTACCAACATGTGTACACCAACTTGTTTCCAAAAAATCCAAGTGAGTCCTTCTCCTCCTCTATAAATGGCCACCACATCTCCATATTCCTCACACCTATGAAAACAGATAGGTTATTCCAATATTTACCCATATTTTTTACCAAGATAGATAACCTATAACATGAATCCTCCATTTGAAAAAAATATTTCCAAGGAAGACTTTTTGTATAAACCAAAAGTAGTTACCCGATTAAGAGGTAACATCTTCTCCCTACCATTCCCAAAACCCTAATATATTAGTATTATATTATTTTATAAAAAAAGTATCATAAATATACTTTTAAGTTCTTAATCAATGTTTTATACCAGTACAAATAGACAAATACATCTAAGGGGTAACGAACATGCGGTTTCTATGTAAGGAAAACTATTGTGTCACGAAACGATGATTGTTTATTTTTCCATAACCAACATTCATGGTTATCCATTGTGATGGAAAATATGTTTATATACTCTATATATGATATTTATTATTTATTTATACTTATTTAATACTTTTATTTCACATAACTTTAATACTTTCCATTTTACATTAATATGATAACATTTTTTGAGGAAGTGTGGACTACCACCCCCTTGAAGTGATGTGTTTTGTTCCGACTATACACAGAATGTATAAAGAATGATTTTAATTAAAAATATGTGACATAAAAAACCTATACATGATATTCATGACATAATTTCCTTTATTTAAATATACAATATATATATATATATCATTTCTTTATTACCCTTTCAGATATGTAAAAAGTTATAACGTCATTTGTGGATATGTGGACTACCGCATCCTCGACATGATGTGATTCCTTTTACATAACATGTATTATATATAAGTATATTTTATTAAATAAAATTATATTTATTATATAATTATCATTATGTAACAATATGTTATTACTTACCTTCTTTCTATGACGATCATTGAAAAATGTGAACGTTACTCATGTGTACGTACGACCTACCATCTCTATAGTAGTGAAATTGATCGAATTTTCATAAACATATTGAATGATATATTTTAAAAGTATAATTTATGTTAAATATAATAACTATGTCATGATTATTAATCTATATATGTTATATAATGGCCCCTTTGAAGGTAGTTGACATACCAAAGTTGTTTTTGACACATAAACCGAATTTGGTCAAAATACATGATGTAAAACTAATTATTTAAGTAATTATATACAAAATAGTAAAAATTTAAATAAAATTAAAGATAAATAAGATATAGTTTTGAAAGAAAGTATAAAATTTACCTCAGTTTATTATATATGAATTTAAAGGGAATTTACCCAAAAGTAAATACAAGGTAATAGATTCTCATATCAAATTTTACATCTGTGATATAATTTTCATGTTAACCACTTACATATTATGTGTGGTGTATCTATTAGAAATTTTTATATATTTTATCCTTAATTCCTTTATCTTCATGGTATTTAAGGCTTTATTTTCTTATTATTCCTTTATGTTTTTTATTTTTTAAAATGTTTCAATGTGGTATGCGCCAATTTGTATTTTTTAAAGATTATTTTCCTCAATAATATGTTTAAAAATATTTATTTGGTATATCCATTTTAGATAAAAATGTAACCATTTTTCAATAAACCATTTAATTTTCCTCTTCTCTAGTAATCCATGACCTTTTTCATGTATTAGAACCATTTTCCACTCTTTCGTACTAAAAGTGAATTTAAATGTTTTTTAAGAATACCCGACTTCATTTATCTCTTTAATCAAAGAACCTGTTATCTTCTAAAGAACATTTTTCATTAAAATATTTTCAAAAATGTTTTAAAAATAATTTGGTATGTTAATTTTTACTCTTTTCTCTTTTAACAATGTTTTTAAAGGAATCTTCTTGTCCCTTTCCGAACAAGGAATTTTTCCAAAACTTTTACCTTTCAAAAAGAATGTTTCTATTTACCTCATATGACATGTACATATTTATCCACTCTCATATATTTTAAGCTTCCATAGATATTTTTAAATGTTAATTTTTTTTGATTTTTTTAAAAGGTATTGTAAAAAAATCTATTTTCAAATGGTTTTTCAAAACAAAAGTTTATATTCCTTAAGATTGTTTTTAAAACATATTTTCATTATTTTTCCATTAATCAATGACAAAAACCCTTTATTTTACTTCAATTCTGGTATATTGTATTTATTCCATCCTTAATATTCCTTTGGATTGTTTATGAGTAATTTGGACATGGATTGTATTCACATCTACTTCTTTGATTTTTTTCCCCTAGAAATATTCAATCTCATATGATCATTGAATTTTCCATAATTATCCATATCAATTTTCATTGATATTACTATTTCCTAAATCGTATAAAATTTTATGTATGATTTATACTTTTATAGTTATTTAATTATTTGGGGAAATATTGATAATTCTTTTTTCTTTATTCACTATGGTTATCTGATAAGGCACGTCGATAAATTGAGTCTTTGATATATGATGAATTTTTTGGACTGTTATGACATAGGTGGGGCCTGGTTATAGATTCTTCCTTTATGGATCAGTAGTATCATGGAATGAGTCATTTGTCTATCCACCTTTCATGGGATTTTACTAGATATTTTTTAATCCTTCTTGTGAAAGGTCTTGACAGTAAAGGTACCATGTGCCAAGAAACATGGAATCCAATAATCAATCATTACCCTCATGTTATTTCTAGTTATTATTCATCCATGAAATTTTGTGTGGAAATATATATGGATACATTTCATTTTTAGTTATTTAATGAATTTTTTTCCCATTTGTTACATTTACATATTGTTTGTGCACTTTCATTCTGTTTGTTGATTACATGGAATGTGTGTTCATTTATTTACCTTTTTTATATTGACAATTATAATTTATTTTTTATTGATTCCACTATACGTTTCCCTTACTAAGCATTTGAGCTCACCAATATTATGTTTCTTTTCCTAGGAATCCAAGAAGTGTACTGTGAATGAAAATCTGGGATTTACTAGGCGGATTAGAGTTATTCTCAAAGTTATTTATTGAGAAAGAAAAAACATATTCTTTAATTATTGTATTATTTTATCATGTATTTATTTGGTTTATCAAGGATACTAAACTCTCATAACATAGATATTTTATTCATTTTAATCATTCCAATGTAATAGTAGTAAAAATTGTCTTTGAGATATCTAGGGCAAGGTCTCTATAAATTTTGCTAATGAAACCAGGACTTAGTGGTTTAGGTGTCACTATATATCCTATGATGGAATGAATCAAGCCACATATAGTTCTAGAAAACCCATTTATTTTAATTTCATGAGTAAAGGAAATATTCTATACAGTTTAACATAATTTGGTAAGGACACCTACCCTAGAGTTTAATGTTAGGTAGTATGGACATCTGCCATGCAGCTTTACATCATGCGGTAAGGATGTGAGACATTATGTAGTTTAAAGTCTTTCTATAAGGACTTGCACATGTATTTTAATGTCATGTAGTCTAGAAAATAACTTATAGTTTAAAATCATGTAACTAAGATTATAGCTTCATTGTTGAATCTAGGAAAAATATTTATGGAGAAATCTCTCATTGGTGGGGGTGTGACATGGTCTCCATCCATCATGGCCAAAAAGTATGATCCGTTATAATTGTACTTATGTATGATGTAAGGACCTTCCTTTTTGGGTCATAGCTTAATAAGGTTATTCCCTAGTATCATTTGTGTAATAAGAGCCAATACTAGTTCTCCTTGTAGGACTGAATTGAGGAAAAAAATTTAAGGCTTGTGTGATGTGGTTCTGATGGGCTTCGATGTTTTGCAATGCACACTACCTTCTCTCGTTGGGCCATTACAATTCTTCCTGTCGCTTTGAATATTTATCATAGTCTAAGACCTATCATAAAATAGATATGATGAGTGAAGTCATAAAGAATTATAAGGGCAACACTGCCTCTGTCCCGTACCCATAAAGCACATATGATTTTTTGGTTAGGACTTATTATCCATGTACACCATCTTCTAGATTATATTTTATAGGGTATTATAGAAGGCCTCTATATTTTAATTTTTCTATACATGATGGTGAGATGAGTGATTTTAATCGATATTGTACTCCAGGTACAATTTCTTCAACTTTTTATAATAGAAGTTGGTGACGTTGTCTACAAATATTGTGTGAGGGAATCCAAAATAGGTAATTATATGGTAATTTTTTAAATTTATGATATTATTAATATTAACATATTTAAGGTGTATTACCTCATCCCATTTAGAAATGAATTCAGTTGTATTAAGGATATACATGAACTTCTTGGCTGTGGCTGGGGGATATGGACCCATGACATCCATTCCCCACATGAAGAATGGAATGGAATATTTAGCTATATATAGAAATTATAGGGGTTGATTGATGAAGTATGAGTGGATTTGGAACACAGAAATTTTTTTTGTGAATTACACACAGTACTGTATCATTGTTTTCTTAAAGTAACTCAGCCTCTTGAATTGGTTGAAGAGTCTGGTCTGAGACTAATGAACATCTAAGGATCCCACATCGACTTCTTTAATGATGGTAAGAATCTCTATATACACTATTCATATGAGGAGGATTCAATAAAATTAATTCTTACAGAGGGCCTTTTTCTCATTTGGACCATCGTGCAAGGTAATGTTCTCCACATGACATTGAATTTGTTCCCTCCTAACTTGGTTTATTTGGAGAGCTTAATTTTAGAGAAAACCATATATAGGACCCACCTTACTAGGGATGGATACTCGTTCATCATTATATGGGGTGGTGTATACATGATTGATTTCTTCCATATCACATATGATGATCGATGAAAACATTATTTGATGCGTGATATAGACAATTACTTCATCCTGATGAGGGTCAATCCGAATGGCATCTGAATTAGCCAACACATCGGTGTGAGCATTCTGTTATTGTAGAACATGGTGAAACATAGTCTGAAAAGGAAACTCTACCATAAATCTCATAATATAGAAAGTGGGAGGTTCCAGTTCTTCTTTTTTATGGCATATTCACCAATGATATTCTTTATCACTAGTTCTTATTCCCCTTTGATTTTCAGGTAGGACATTTGAAGATATATGGATAGTTCTAACATAGTGATGAGTTATTGGTATTCTACCTTTTTATTTGTAGAGCCTTCGGATAGTAAGAAAGAGTAGGGAAACACTTATTTATCTATAGAGACAAATAACACCCCTAAGACAACCTTATTTGGATTTTATTTTTTCATCCTTTTTCTTATAAGACATCGGGAGGCGCCATAAAAATACATATCCCATGTTTGGGGAGTTTCATGAAGATGAACAAGGATGTATATGATATGATCAATATGATAGACTATAAGGAATTCAAGATTTTTCAAGTAATGCCTCAGATTTTTCTCTGGGAAGATGAGTGAAAGGCAGTTCTTCTCAACATCATAGTATTGGATCTCAGATCCTAGCATTGTTTGGATGAGGTAGTATAGACTCTTATCGCTCCCTGCCTCATTTATATATATTATGAGGGAACCTAGTGATCATTACATGGTAGGAACATACACTATGAGTGTCCTACCTTCTACTGGAGGTATCTAGACTAGTGGGTGTAATAACTACTTCTTGATACTTTCAAAGATTTCTTGGCAGTCATCATCCCATTAATAGGGGATTCCCATTTCATTAGCTTGATAAAGGGGAGTGCATTACCATATTGGTTGGCTGAGAATAATAGAATGTATGAAAGGTTCCCTTAGAGCCACCTCAGTTCTTTGAGATTTCTGGGGGGTGACTCTTTTAAAATAACATTAGTTTTCTCTGTTTCAACCTCGATTCCATAGTTGTATACCACAAAGCCAAGGAACTCCTCTAATGTTACATCAAATTCCCATTTTAGAAGATTCATCTTTAAACACTTCTTTTGTATCTTGTTGATGATTGTTTTAAGATACATAAAGTGATCACATTATTGTTATTATTTGACCAACAATTCATTGACATAATATTTAGATATCATTCCCAAGAATGGATTACATATACGTTTCATTAAATGTCAATAGGTGGATCTAGTTTTATTTATTCCAAAGTACATGACCTGATTGTAGAAGATCCCCTGAGGTTATCTTAAGGACTTGGATTCCTCATCTTTAGGGGATATCTTTATTTGATTGAACCCTGAATAACCTTCCATAAATGAAAGGGCTTAGAAGCCAGTATTTGCATCAATCTAGATATCAGTGATCAGTAATGATAATTTTTCCTCTAGAAAGTTCCAATTGAGGTCTGTGATATCGATGTAGACACTCCTCTATATCAATTTTCTTAAAATTCAAAAACGTTGCTTTATTTTTATTGGTGACTATACTTCGATCAGAAAAGGAAAACTAGCACCATATTTCAAGATTTCAAATTCAAAAAACCTACCTATAATAAAAAAACTTGTTAAAAATTATGATACCACTATAATTCAATAAAATCCACCCATCTATCCCCACACCCCTAAAATAAAGCACAAATTTTGTTTCTACTTAACTGGAGAGAATCCAAATGGTTGATGTCAAATAGTTAAAAAACTGACAAACCTCCACCGAGGACTACGAGGGAGAAAAACCAAACAAATCCATTAATACACAACATTGAAAAAATAAACCAAAATATTATAATAGAACAAAATCATGATAAATAACATCCTAAAAAATATATATGTTAATGAATCCAAAACCATTCCCCACAATCACAAAAACACACTTTCTATATTAACGTCGATGTTTTCAACTGACATCAAAACTGATAGTGGCCAAGGGATTAGAATTATTCCATCATCTTCAAAGATGAAAACTAAATTTCCTACACAATATTGATCCAAAATCATCACCAAACCATCAAAACACACAACCACCACACCGAAATGAGGTGGGGTATAGCGTGATGGTTTAGGAATGAAATGGTAGAGATGGATATCATGGGGAAAAGGTGTATGAGAAAGATGGAACAATGCTACAGACTAAACCTCTAATACCTCTCCATAATCCCAAATACACTATCCACACCATCATACTGACCAAATATGGGGAAAACAAGATAGTTTAGGATAAAATGGTAGGGAGGAAACATCCCCAAATTCCTCAACAACATAGACAACCAAAACAACAGGAAACACTAGGTGAAAAAGCCACTAACGCTGATCCAGAACAAATAAAGTGGAAGAAAATTGGGGAAAAATTAATGATAATAATATGAAAATATAGAGAAAAATATTCTCACTAGTGGTAGTGAAACCAATGAAAATGGTTTCTTGGAGAAACCCTAGAAATCACAATCACTGAGTGAGAATGAGATATGGGAGGACTGATAGAATGAGGAGCCATATAAATAAATGTTGATCACAATATTCCCATTATTTTTACAAATAGGTTTGATGATGGAAATCCATATTGGGTATTTCACTTCTTAGAAAAAAACTTTCTCCAATCAATTTTCCAATATCTACCTCAACCTTAGTGGAATGAGAGGGGTTCATTTTTATAGCTACCTGATTGAATCATCGATTGTCTTTAGGTAAGTTGAGATGATGCATAGTGACGTCTAGATTCTATAAAGACATTTCTATATAGTTCTAGGTGAACACATATCAGTTTATAATTATGAATTTAATGTAAATATACTACTCTTTGAAGGACGTGGATGAACTAATTAATATAGATTGTGAGTCTTCTTTTGTTCATAGATGTATTTTCCTAAGATCATCTTTGTTGGTGGAGGAACCTTCCTCGAATAAAGAAGGGGAATTAATAAGTTATTTCACTTCTTATTTCATCTATGTGTATGTAGAGGCATTCTAAGATAGAGGAGGAAATCTAGGGTCATATTAGTCATTTTAGAGATTAGAGATTCCATGGGAAGAGTCTTTATCATTACCTATTTCCTGAATAATTTCAGAGAGAGCCTATATCTGACTTTATTTTACACTATTGTGGGGGATATGAGAATCTTGGATATCTGGGGTCAAGTATATCACCTAGACTATATTTATGGGGAGCACATAGTCATTGTCGAGCATACTCCTGGTATTTTTAGGGGTGGTCCCCAGTCCATTGGTTGATGAAACCTATATATTATCATCTACCATTAGGCATCCCATTTTGCAGAAATATTATTCATAATATGGGGATTTTCAGGTCTCTCATAGGGGTGGGGGTATGGTCACCATGCAGTATGTCATCCTTTCCATCGAAAAGGTATTTCATACATTGATAGAATGTTGAAGGCACCTCTATGTGGGTATGGAGCCATGTCCATCGAAGAAGGACGTTTTATGTAGTGTTTTAGTGGATAAACATAATCATATCATCATATGTGAGATCCCCAAACATAGTTTAGAGTTTTATATTTTTTATTGGTCTTTTCTCATGGTTATCATACCCTTTAATGGTCAGCCATGCGAGAGTTATGTACCCTTCTCCATATTTGATATGGAAGAAGGTTCAAACTGGGATGAGGATAATCCTGAATATTTATCAATCAGATCCCATTAAATGTCAAAATTATTAAGTATGAACGAAATATATAGGGTATTGATATTCCCTTGGATGATGTCTTCCTGATCCTAGTCATTGAATGAGATGGAGACATGTAATTCAGATAGAATGTTCTCCACTTTAAAATAGTCAGATACATCACCTTCTTTATAAAACTAATCTGGGATATGGACGGATTCAACGATTTCCTCACTAAGTTATTTTGAAAGGTAGAACACACCCCGGATTGAGAGATTGGCTACGAAAACAACCGGTGGTTTCGTATTGTTTTACTTTTGTTCCAAAGGTCAGTTCCTCCCAACGTGGGGTAGGTCTTTAATATATAGATCAAGAGTTGAACAATTTAAGGTTGATGAGACTGGTTATTATAAAGATCCCATGGGAGAATCTGATTCTAGTGACATGGTTTGTGTTAACCCTCCCCGTCGAATGGGAAAATATGATAATTGATCCCTCGCTAGGTGATCATGTAAGAAAATTGGGTGCAGATGACTTCTAAAGGGTTATGAGATGTGTCCATGTATTTTTCATACATGTTGGAGTCCTTTCCCATGGGTCTCAGTTGCTTATATTTTATCCATGGTAACATTATTGAACTATTGGGTTCAAACATGCTCGTTTTGTCCCTTGTATCCTCAATTCCTTTGTATACGACCTCCTATCCCCTGATAATGTTCAATAAACTCATATTCTGAGGTGTATTAATCATCAGGTAATGGGTCTATTAGGTGTATCACATTAAAATATCGAAATATGAGATCTTCATCTAATGAGGATTCTGATTGGTGGGGTGGTGCCGATGCTCCATATTTTATAGGGAATAAATATAAAAGAGTCAAATCTTATTTTGGTGTAGAATATAAATCCCCCACTTCTATTTCTACTTAGTTCTGTTGGTCTCACCAACATTTTGGATGTATATATGATGTTACCTATTTATGTGGTGGGGCTATTGTATGTCTAGGAAGTTGTTCTCTTAGGGTGGCATGAGATCCATCAATTATTTTGTGATTCATCCATTTATTGGACTTTTTTCTCATCCTAGACATATCTTGTTTCCAATAAGCTTATTATTCTATGTAGAAAATGGTTTTGTAAGACACATACTATGGGGTGTTATCTGAAACAACCTATCTAGAATCGACCATACCTTGAATGAAATCATTGAATTTGAAGCAGTCCTAGATATTATGACCCGACCTTCTATAGAAAGATAAGTAGTCATGATAATGGGTGAGGTTGGCCTCATTGGGCTTCATGGGATGTGGTATCTTGAAAAGGTTATTTTCTTTGGCTTCTATAAAATAATATGGGACCTTTCATTTTATAAGAATCATACTTTATTCATTCATTCATCAAATCCTGAGTGTCCTATCTTATTTGTACTTCTAGAAGAGGTTGATTTTGTGGTTGTCTCCACTTGACGGGATGTTATAGGTGGTTCAGGAGTTGCCTATGTTCTTGTATTGAAACTAATACTAGCTTGTGAGCGACAACTTCATCTTTTCATTTACCCAGTCTTATCCTGTATGCTGAGACCATGAGTTGAGTTTTGGATCAGGTTCACTGAATGGAATCCTTAAGATATTGTTCTGTTTCTATAGACTCAAAAAACCTACCTAGAAACTTCATTGGGATCATAGGTGTCTACCACTCCTATAAAAAAAATTAGCATAGACTTCCCTCAATTTTTCTTGTGAGATAGGGATTCCGATTATGTTGGTTAAACCTTTCTATATTGATATGAAGTTAGAAACCCTCTCATTTTCTCATTTTTTCAGTTCATTAAGTCAGAGATTTTTATTTTCCTCAACATGTAGTTTAACTAATAAATTAATTGAAGATGAAGGTATAACCATAATACAATAGAACCTAATGGTAGACTGTTGTACCAAACAAAGGCTATATCTGTTAGAGTCTACATGAAACAACTCATCTTGGTTTCATCTTGTTGGTCTGGAGGTCTCATCATCGACCCAAATTATGATATGAATTATGTGAGATCTTATTTAAGGTTGTCTTCACCATAAAATGTAGATAAGGTAGGATTTATGATACTGGGTGGAGGAAAAGTGTCATTCACCCATTAAGGATATGGCTTCCTCTTAGGCTGCAAATGTGTGTGTCACCATTCCATGGCTTCCATCTGATGATCCAAGGACCTGATAATGTTAAGAAACTCTAGGTGAACTACTATATGGGCCATATCCTATATACAGGGAGTGTTAAAGGGTCAATGATGTGTCCCCACCTTTGTCTCCCACTAATTATAGATTCATCCTAAGACTGAATGATCACCCTGATGAGGGAAAGGATATCACTACAATGAATGAAATTCATGATCATTTTCTTCTTAATCATTTATACATAACAAATTCCAAGATCTGAATCCATTATGATTCTCAAATACTACTTTTGTTGGTGGATTGTCCATGGGAGGGAGAATATTATTCTCTACCAGGAGTCAATACCCAGTGGGAATATTTCCCCGGAGTAGCTCCACATTTAGTTGTCTCATATGTTTAATCTCACTCTCATGTTGTGAAAACTATTCCTCTATGGAAGGAAAATCATTTCTTTGAAGTGGTGATTGGGATGTAACCATACCATTTTCTTTTTATTTGAAATTTATCCACCATAGTGGTGGAAACCTGGTGTTTAGAGGTACTCTGTTTTAGAGTATCTTTTTGTTCTAGGTGCATGCAACATTGGTTGGTGTATCCAGATCACCCTCCTCTTGGGGTAAGTTTTCCATATTTTGGCCCTATTTATTTTCATCTTGATACATAATATCTATTATGTTTAAAGTGATGAAATTCATAGATTTAAATGGGGGAATGGTGGTTGTACAACTACATTTGAGATAATAGGCTGGTTCTACACTGCCATCTTTAAGGTCATTACTCAAACCCCTAGCCATATTATGCCATTTTGGATTTTGACCTTGAAGGGGTCTAGTAACCTTCACCATACATTCCTATCATCTTGGTTTATGAAAAATGACTTTAAGGGAGATTCCAATCATGTTTTCTGAGAGGTCCCTAAATAGTGGAGGTTTGTCTTGTGGTGGGAGGAATAGAGGGGATGTCGAAAATTGATATTTACCTCCCAACCCCAAGAGGACTAATTCTAAATATGGTGATGATGATGATGAAAATTACCTTATCACTTCCGGATGGGGGTTATTCATGGATACAATTTGTATTTATTGATCATTTTGTTGAGGATCCAATGATTTGAGTCTGATATTTGATGACTCTTGGGGATGAAATTGAGATATAATTTCCCCTAGCCTAGAAGCATGGGGTTGATCTTGAATCATTATGGATTTCCCCAGTACCCTCTTAGGGTAATAAGAACCTTGTTATGATGATTGAGATATAAATTCCCCAAGAACATTGGGATGGGTTTTGTTCAATGATTCTACCGATATCTATTTAATCCTCTTAGGAATTGACGACATGTGTTGTGGAGGTGGTTGTAGATATTTCTCGAACCCAGAGGGTTGATTTCACTCTTAGACAGCTGATATGGAAACTTCTACTATAGTCCTTTTTACATTGTGTAGTTGTGATCATGTAGAAGATGGGTTATATGGAACACCATGAGGGGAATCATTCATTATGAGAATTTTTTTGGTTGATAAAAAATTCATCCTTTGTGTTTGAAATACATTCCCATTACTCTATGGGGCCCAGTTTAAAGGTCTAATAGTTATCCTCTACCTTTATTCGTGATGACTAGGAACTATTGAAGTGGGGAAATTCTATTATAGTGGCAACTAGTCTGAGCATTACCTAGTCCCCTTATTTTACAGGAGGATATGAAATTACAATAATCCATATCCAAGGGGCTATGCTATTCCAAGGGTGATAAAAAGTTTAACTCTCCACAATTTCTCCATCCTAGAATATGGATACATGGTGTGGATTCAAAGATAAGATATCGAAGGGTTATGATGAAATGGAGGTACGCATGTTGAAAATTTTCACCGTTCATTTCCAGTGTTCAATCATAGGATATGGAGATAATGGATAGGCCTATATGAAAATAGAGTATCTTGATGGTCTGAAGGTGACCCTCATATCTTAGTTAAGGGAGGCATCTTATCTTCAATGATTGATGAGTAGCCCATATATTTTGGCATTGATAAGGCATGCAATACTTTTCTAGCTTATCAGGCAAATCATAGTCATAAGTGGTGAGGGACCAGAACATAATGCAGAGGTTTTTTCAAGATAAATCTCTCCCTATTTCAATATAGAAAACCTTTTCATCAGAATTACATGCCTCCATATGGTCATACCATAGAAGATGGTTTTGAGGGTTTCCTGTTAACATGAGTGGAGTGCTACTTGAATTTTAAGGGGAACTATATACGGTTGACCCTGATGTTTTGAGAATATCTCCATATGAAGTTGTATTAGTGTTGGAAACCTCTATATATGATGGAGGTTGGGAAAGGGGAGGATCTCTTTATTCATGGGAGATATCACTATGGGGAGGTTCACCATGGTGGATGTCTGGAGTAGGGTCCCCATGATCCATCTCCACACTACCGTGAGGGCGAATATCATGGTAAATTTAATATTATGCTTTTTTTGAAGAGTTTATGTACCCTTTAGGTTTTTAGAATGTGTCTTGAATGACCGGAAGGACACTATAATTGATCACATTATGAATATGGGTCTCATTATTCATCCAGGCTAGAATATTCCAACTTTCCTTTTGGAAATATGTAGGGATATGAGCCTACTATATGATTTTTTTTAGCACTTGTTTATAACCTTAATGTATTGAGAGAGAATGAGACTAATTCTAAGAAAATGTTGGAATATACCAATGGGATTCTTCATTATTGAAAAGAATATGCACCTATCCCGAGTTATGTGATATTTTCACATGGTGAACCTTGGTCACAATAGGATTATGCACCCAATCTTAAGCCTTTGGAATATATCTCTAGTATTTCTTGGAAAGAGAATGAGTCAACTCCATTGAATGTTCCACTCTCAATTGGTGAGTCCTAACTAGAATGGGATTCTGAACCTGGTCCGTATAATATTTCTCCATCAGAATATGCTGACGATCCCCTAGAATGGGGGAATGGATATAAGGATTCTCCTATATTTCCTCAGAGTGATTCTAGTTCAGTCATTCATCTGAGGAAGTAAAAATATGTGCCTAGATTCTGTGATCTTTTAGAATATTCCATGAAGATTCATTAACAAGAAAATGGTCTAATATCGAGGCATTTTCCATTCTCACTTGGTTAGCCCTGACCAAAACAAGAATATATGCCTGATCCTGGGAATTTGGAGTATGTCGCTGGTATTATTTGACATGAATACAAGCCTATACTGAGTCATGTTTCACTCTCAATTTGTTAGCCCTGACTAGTACAATGATTTATGACATTTAGAATATATCGCCAGACTTTTTTGATAGGAATATGATCCTATCCCGAGGAATGTTCCCATCTCATTTTTTGAGTCCTACCAAGAATGGGGATATAATCTCAATCATTGACCTTTGGAAAATGATTCCTAAATTTTTTTGATAGGCATGTAACCTTATCCTGATGCATGTTCTTCTATAACCTAATAAGCCTCATTTGGAATGGGAATATGAGCCTGGTCGAACACATTATCCTTTACAGGAATTTGTCAATAATCCTACTTCATGGGAGAAATAATATGCGATTTATATGGAGAAGCCACCAGTTCACGATGATTAGAGTGTTGATATTTCATGGCTATCGTGATTGGAATATTTTTACATCCCTGTATCTATACCACCACCAAAATATACTGATAGATTTCTTTAGCTATTAATAATATGTATTGGAATTTTTGAAAAGTGTGTGCATGGATAAATTCCTGAACATTTTCCATCTCCAGTATAAACTGATAGATATAATCGATAGAAGGAAGGATAAGATTCCAATTCTATCCTCTTTTGACAACCAAAATATGATGATGGAATGGATGCATGAGGGTAGGGATATACACATCCTTGAAGCCCATTGTAGTGATATGCCAACACACTTATTCTGAGGGAGCATGGATGTGATCCTGCTCACTAGTTACTATCGGAATATTCCAGAAGACTTCATTAGTGAGAGTGGGGATATGATCACACCCATGGTTATCTAGAACCTTCTTCACCTGATATATATTCTTTACTTCCCATTGATGGGTGTTATAGGTGGTAGTGCCCCAGGTGGTACCCTCAGTAGGTGACTAGTTGGTACTAGTGGGATGGTGCTAGAGATTATGGTTGATAGGATCCCTCTTCAGTGGCTCTGAATTAAAGATATCCATATTTGACTCTCTGGTAAACCTTTATTTAAGACTAAAGGTTGTGATTTTCACGCTCCCGGGATAAGATCTAGAAGCATTTGGTTATATAAATAAGGGCCACTAGATTAGATACATCTTTACATGGATGATACAGACTCATTGTCCTCAATGCTTGGATATTATCATAACCATCATTGAGGGTCATTATTGTACCACATCGATGGTACTCCCATAAAATTGTGCTTGTCACCTGACTTTGAAGTTTTCAGGAAGGTGAGATCATTTTGCAACCCTAAGTGGTTACCACCATACCTGACTTTCTAGAATGGTCATTGGATGACGAAATATCTTGGATTTGAATATTGTTGATGTTAAAAGTATCTACAGTCTTTGAGACAATAATGAACAAGGATACCAGTTAGTGCAATATCCTTGGCATAATGTTCTCAATAAGATATCCATGGTTAACATAATTTTACACTTATTCTCAATATATCCATTATACCCACATGTAATTTTCAAAATGAGGATGGAATTCCATCATTGGAACCCCAATTTACAGAGGATTATCTATCATATTTCTTCCAGGATTATCATTTTTTTTGTTATATTAACGAAGCAGCCTAACATATAAAAATGAGTATCCTATTATTTGAGAGTTTCATGATGGGATCACCATTTATATTTGTGTATAATGTGAAAAAAGGCACAATAGATAATAAACCAAACATTTTGTTATTGATAATTTCATGATGGGTTCACCATTTCTATTTTCATATAGTGTGAAAACAAAATGGGACAATAGATAATAAACTAATCATTTTGTTATTTGAGTGATGTATATTGGGTTTACCATTTCTGTTTTAATATAGTGTGAAAACATGGCTTTATGGATAATAACCTAATCATTTTATTATTTGAGATATTCATGTAGGGTTCACTATTTTTGTTTCATTATAGATGATGTGACTTGTAAACCCTTAGTGAGGTGGGTTTTTTTATTTCTTGATGGTTGATTTTGGATGTTTTATTTCTTTCACAATCATCAACATCAGGTTACCATTGTGTTCTTGACAAAAACTCCCAAAGATTCCCTCATCCGTAACTAGGTACATACCTGTTATCCAAAGGTAGGTTCTCACTTGGGGTTTCAAACCCAATGATGCTTGGGGACTAGCATTATTCAAATGGTTGAGATCTTGGGCTCATTATACCCTTATAAGGGGAATTATTCCATACTCTAGGATTATCTTATAGATTTAAGATATGTTCAAGAATCTATTCCTAATCCCAATATGGGACCTGTTACCCTAACAAAATGATTATAGGTTAAGTCTATTTTAACACAAATTGAATGGATCTCAAGAGTGAATCCATCATTGTGTATCTGAAGTTATTTATCCATTTCCCAATGATGGCTAGATTCTTATGTGATAAATCCATATAACCAAGAACTTTGGAATTTTATTCCATGTAGGGGGGAATTTAATATTCCAAGGAGGAAATTGATCCATTACGAGGAATCCAATATATCTTAATTATTATAGGAATCAAAACCCATGTATCTTATTAAACCCATGCAGTTTAACATCATACATAAATTACATATGCACAGGAACTGATACATTAGATATTTTTCCTTGAGTGGATGAGGAAAGATGACCAAACCAAGGGAATGACCGGGTCCTAATGGTTGAAATATCAGAGAAATGGTGGGACTTACACTGATGTGGATTCCCTTTTGAGTTCAGGCTCAGGCCTTAGGTTGGTGTCTTAAATATCCTGGTAATGGAAGGAATCATAGTACTTATAGATCAATTAATAGGAACCTGTATAGTTAAATTTCCGTTATATTTGGGATGTATCATATTATGTCACTGGTCAAAGATTATATATTGATATTTCTCTTTCCTTTATAAAGGATTATGATTCGAATGATATGATTGTTGGAACTCCCTAATCCCGCATGAATTATGATCACTGTGAGAAACAAGGGATGTAAAATGATCAGTCTCATCGATTATAAGTGTGGGAATTATGTGTTGGGAATTTCATTTGGGTTTGGTATAGTTCTCAAGCCTCAATGAGGTTTCTTAAATATCTTGGTGATTGTAGTAATTAGATTTCTCAAAGTTCATTAGTAGAGGTTTATACACTGATGCTTCCCTTATAGTGAGGTCTTACACACTGAGGATGAACAAGATTGTAAAGTCCTAGGATTCCCTTTTGACCTATCCATATTGTGCACCTAATATTCTATGATTTTTCACTCAACATTCTTGATTGTCTATTTGACATGTTGGAGGATGTCTTCCTAACATTTCTCAAGGAAATCAAGTTATCCAGTTGACTTGTATGAGGGATGAAACTTATCCCAAATGGCATGCTTGAGGGTTGTTTCATGATCAAGAATAACCTGTTTGGATTACATCACATGACTCGATCGGTTTGTCTTAGAAGCCATCATGTGACCCCAACTGACATGATTAGAAGGAATTGCAAGAGTTAGGGTTTCATGTCTTAGTGGGAGACATATATCTAGGATGACATATAAGAGTACACGATAAGTTCGGGATGGCATTCCGAGAGGGCATCAAAAGTTCCATTATATATTAACAAGTGTTTTTTCAAGACTTATCTAACATATGACGGATCTATTATATGAGTAAGGAAAATTCTTGAATGAAACTACAAGACCTGGATAGTGAGCATGGAGGGTTTCACGAGATACGGTGGAACTACCAAGAGGTTCCATGTGACATGCTTTTGACATGTATAGAAAACTTCACATGATTTAAATGGTATTCCAAAAGAGCGTCATGATATTAGGATGACATTTCCTTGTGCTCTCGCATATCCTAGGTGGTTTTTGTGAAGCATGTGAGGATCATCGTATATGTTTTCTTCTTAACACTCCCATCATTTAGTCATTGTTCCATCCTTTAATTTTAAATGTCTTAGATTTCTTTAGTGTTAGCTTTTTTTGAATCTTTTCGGATCTAGAAGATATGTGATAAGTTCTTCACATGAAGGACCAGATGTCCTTCTCAATATCTAAGTGTGATCACATGAAGTGTTTTATACATGACACATGTTCTCTCTTGTTTTTTCCCATATGTTACCATAAATGAATCTTTTTTGGTGACTAAATCAATTGATCCAAGAAATATGCACTAGTTCTTGGGTTCACTGGTGCGTTTGGATGAAAAAGGTTCACCTCATCTTTGAGGCTGGGGTAGGTGAATTTTAGGCCTTGATACTCTGGTTGTTCAACTATTTGCACAACACCCATCATGAAATCTAGGTTGGAATCAGCAGAAGGTCTTAGAATCAAGAATCATTGCAAGGTAATGTTGTGAATCATTCCAGTGGTCTCACATGCCTTTAAGTGTCCACAAGGATATCCCATCAATGCATAATTTTTTGGGTTATTTTAAATTATTTGGGACATGTTTGATCATGAAAACACGACAAGAGACTTTCATTTTGTTAGGTTGATAGGTATAAGTGATTTCAAAAGATCATGGATCTTGTCAAAAGGCCTTCATGTGATCTTGGTCGATTTTTCTGGGATATTCTTTGAGACAAGGATGTCTTGTCCAAGGGTTATCCACAATATCAAACCAGCTTGTTGAGGGGTATTGTGAGACCATGTTTTGGGAATTCTAGGCATGTATCATGAGTATTATTACTGCAAGAGGCTCCCAACCCATCCCCTTTTTATTTATTTTTTTATTTTATAATGGTTGGGGATTTCCCAAAGCTGTTCTGGTGTTGTTGAGGAAAAATAATTTACCAATTGGTGATTTGTTTCACGACCACAAAAAGGTCTTGTGGAGATTCATGATTATATCATGGAAAATTCTATCTATTTGTCCTTTTCTAACCAAAGGGGAAGCATGATGTCACCTAGATACACCTAAATGCCTTCGTGCGATGAGGATGACATTACAACAAGCTTTTGTGAGATGAGATGAACTAGTCTCCGAGATATTGCAACATCTTATGGATTTATAGGGGCATATCACATAATTTTTAAAACCAAATAGAGGATCCTTCCTCCTCACTTTTTATTTCCTTATATTATTTTTACAATTTTTGTCTATCTCACGTGTTTGATTGAATGTTACAAAGGAAAATAATTGTCCACATCGGTGATGAATCGCATGAGTTTACGGTCATAAGAAGATCCTAAATTTTGGATATTTTACTTTTATTTTTGTAGGAATTTTGAATGGGTTTTTAGGTTTCCACTGGTTGAGAAAACATGTGACCTGGGGGAACTTATCTGGCCACCTCCGCAAGATCACTGGTTGTCGGAGGTGTTTTCACAAGAGTAGAAGGAATTTTAAAAGGGACTTCATGGGCCCCCTGATGGCTATGGTAATCTCATGGATCCATCATGTTACCTTATGATTGTCACATGATTGTGTGTCTCTTAGAGGATTACAAAATCTGGGATTCTTTGTCCATATTCTTCATCCATTGTTTTGAGAGACCGATAATACCCATATTCAAGTATTTATCCCTTTGTTATTTTTTTGATGCTCATTTGGTGGGAATGAAAAGTATCATCTTAGATTCCATGTTAGTATTAAAGAAATTATGTGTAGGTATGAATATTATCACTATAAAGATTTTCCTATTATATTTTTTATGATTACATGAGCTACTTTATTATTGATCTACTTTTATATTGTGATTATTGATACGTTTCTATACATATTTCTACTATAAAATTATATTATGTATATATAAAATTTAGTAGATATGTTCATTTGGATAGAAGGTTTATTTTTTATTTAGTTTATAGAGTGTTGGTGGTTCCCGAATAAGTATTTATGTTCACAAAATTCATGGACACCTTGGTGGACAAGAAGATCCACATACTATATTTCAAGTAAGATTTGGTACTGGGTAGCTATTGGGTGTTGTACTGGTTATATGAGAATTCGTATTGGTTTGGGAATTTAGTGTCCTTGAGGTGTTCGGGTGAGTGTCCATGGTTGTAGGAGAATTATATACACTTTTCCACATCTATTATATTATGTTAGGTTGATATAGTGATGTATAACCATGTTAGTATAATTTTATATAGACCGATGATTTGTTTGTAGTTTCATTCATGTAGTGGTGTCCATATTTACATTATATTTTTATTCATGAATTCCATGGTTTACCTTTATAAATGTATAACGTATGGATGGGACACACTGATTCGTTGAAGGAATATGAACCAGAGTTTTATATTATTATTAGTGGATAAATATTTGCAAATGACAATTTCATACCCATAGTGGAATTATATAGCCTCTAATGATCATGGAGGAACCTTAGGGTCTGTGACTACCCTTATTGGGTACTGATCTTAAATCACAGGACATGGTCTCTAAATTAGATCATAATGAAATTCCTACCATAACAATATATAGAATACAACACCATAATAAATGAAACCCATTCCAATTTCATACATAAATCATATATATAAGGGATTTATCTTTTTAGACAATCATATACATTATAGGGTATAAAAGTAGAAAAAAAATTAATGAAACATCTTCAGAAAAATAGTGCTTGACCACAGCTCAGAACCAACACCCCATACTAACAAGATATTTCTACACAATCACTTTCCAAAAGGCCCTAAACATAATTTAAATTCTAAATAGTAGGTTTTTATTTCTCTCAAGAAGTATATATAGGGGTGAATTAAAAAAAATATACAATGAGACCCATAGTTATGTCACATGTATATTTTTGACTGGATATATAATATCATAAAAAAATTACTAGTACTCAACATAATAATAAATTTTTTATATCTTGTGCTTACCTAACCACAATGATTCTCTAACTTATTTACATTGGATATTTTCATCAAACTGTAAAGATCATTATCTACACTTAATCACACCCAAAAAATATAAACATTGTGTTGTTATGTGCCAAAAAATACATGTCGAACCCATTATCATACTAACTACCCACACCATTGGGTGCCTTGAATCACGCACTGATGGAATTTTCATAGAAACCATCCACACTAAAAGGTTACATAACTAATGTTCCAACCTATTTTCATAGTAATATTGCATGACATTGTGTACCATATCTCACACACCAATCTCATTTTCATAGTAATCTCTATATGACTTGAGGTCACAAAATAAAATTTCTTACCTTGTAATAGTAACTTCCAAACCATGGTACATTATTAATATACAGATAAATCTATTGTTTATTAGAATTTTATCTCATAATAATTGATAAATAAAAAATAAAAAATAGGGTATCACACCACTTAACATTATTTCTCTCTTATATACATTGAAACATCTCATGCATTTCATACTTAACGTATCAAACCTATCCCTTGACCAACAATCCTTTCCACCTGTGTATTACACATCAAAAACACCATCCTCAATGCGTGAATAAAAAAATCACATCTCATATTCCTCAAATATCATATATTAGATGATCATGTATCAAATATGGAATAAATAATATTTTTCATGGAGCTTCTCTCAAGTCATTGGATGATGAAAAATGAACTAACAAATCCTAACCTTAGTAGGTAATATCATATTATTTTCTAATAACATATTGTGGTGTATCATCCTCTTGATCACCTCTATGATTTTTTTGTAGTCCTTAGCCTCAATATCTATCCATTTACTAAATTAATACCTCATGGTAAATCACTCCTTAGGTGAGTTATACATTAGTTCATTCTCAGTAGACTATTGCTTTTATTGGGATTCAATATCATAAGGCCTCTCACAAACCATCCCATTCTAATCAAGAAATTTACATGCATGGTGTTACCGAAGGTCCTAAGACCATTTTTATTCTTCTTTATAAACCAAAATTGATAAAAAAAAGGCCCATTACCAAACGATTAAGCTTCTATTTTATAATAATCAGACCATCTAGTATAACAAGAAGAGACCATCCATGGTCTCACACATTTTATCTCATTCCTAGAAACACATTTTTATTATATCACACCAAACTAGAATAAGGAGATAAGGTAATGCAATATATTAGTGATATTAATATAATATACCATGTTTTTAATGTCTATTCAAGTCATAATATGTTTTAAATACTATTTTACACAATTATAAACCGTCATGGTACTCGTTTGAGGCTCCCTCAACTGATTACCCACACTCGTATACCACATTGTAAACTGAACACACAATTAATAGTGAAATAATATAATACACACCTAAATTTTACCTTTAGATGATAAACCCCTGGATATCATCACTTTTTTTAGACTCAATGAGAGAAATATTTGTTCTTATTAAAAATTACCAAATAATAGTTTTGGAATGATACATCACTGAATAGAGAAATAAACAATAAATTTAAGGGTGAATAGAATAAGATATAACTCTTTGATTCCAATACATTTGAAAAAATATAAATTTGACCCTAACTGAGAATTGTAGCTCAAGAAGAAGGGATATATAGCTTGGAGACAGAGTGTCCCACTATTGATATTGTCTAGTTAGTCATAAAGAAGGAAGGGGGTATTGTAACACCTTGATATTTTTCTAATTTATTTTTGAATAAATATAATTTCATTTATAACATTCATTACACACAACACCAAGTTTTAATGAACCATAATATACTATTTATATTACTATTTATACTTGATTGTTATAGCCTAGCAGTTAAAAATGAAAATATGAATTAAAATAATTTACTTTTAAATATTAATTATAATGGTTTTAGATAAATAATATATATTGATAAAAAGTACTTAATTTTTATTAATTTCTTTATATATTTCAAAAATATAATTTTATCAAAAAAATGTTTTTTTGCATTTATTGAACGAATAATAAAAGTACATTTTCACCTTTTGAAAATATATTTGAAATTATAAAATAATGTTTTGAAATATACAAGTCAAAATTATATTTGAGTGAATTTTTGAGAATTTTATAAAAATATTAATTTTTTGATGAATAATAATAAATATTCTAATTTTTATTAAAAAGTGCAATTTTGGTTAAGGCAATTAAAATCTCAATTTAATTTTAATATAGTTTTATAAGTAATATTAGGACAATTATATATATATTAATTCATTTATTCTATTTAAATATTTTTCATATTCAATTTCCATATTAAAATATTCTATACTAATAAAAAAATTCACGGGAAAACACTTTTTCATCATATTTGTGGGATTAATTTTAAATTAAGATTTTCCACTTATAGGAATTATATTTGAAAAGAAATGATTATATATTTGGAATCATCACAATTGATATTATATAATAATTTTACATTAATTTTTGTTGAAAATAAATGGTAAAAATAGATAAAATTAATTTCCATAGTTAAGATTACAATTGGTTTATTAGGGGCTGATATAAAAAGATAAGGGTTAAAATGACTTAAAAACTTGTCCAAAACCCATTATATGGACATATTTAGAAATTATCACCTATAAAGTTCAATAATTACACATGTTTTAGCCTTTCATAATGTAAAAAACATAGGTATACTTTATTATTTTAAAAAATTCAGATTGTGCCCTCTCCCCCACTTATAAAGGCCACTACCCATTCTTTATTATTCTCACTTCCAAATACCTTTGGTTCATCCAATACATGAAAAAATTTCATTCTAAATTTTTTCCTGACATCCTATAGGACTTAATTTTACTATTACACCCTTCTTATAAGGATTAAGGTATAAACCTAAACAACTTCTCCAAAGATGAGGTAAAATTCTTAAACATGTGGTTTTGTTTTATTTGATCATCCAACTACTCCAAATATTCTTAAAATATAAAAATATAATAAAACTATTATCTACCATATAATTTTATTCTGTCATGTTAGTTTTATTACCTAAATTTATCTCATATTCAATTAAATGGGAAATGGAACCGTCAAATGAGGATATAGCAGATTGCCGCCCCACGAACCGATGTTATTCACTTTCCACTACCTCCTATCACAGCTGGATATAATGATGAATTTAATTTTTATAATCGATATTTATGATATTATTATACTTATTTAAATTTAAAATCACATATTCCTTTCAAAATTCATTTCCATGGGAATATGATAATGTTGCTCGTGAGTATGGCAGATTATCGACTCACAGAGCAATGTGATTCACTTTTCACTTGCACATTATATGGAAGGTAATAAGGGTAAAGTTAATGAATATATGTGGTATATATGACATAAAAATGTTTATTTAAATTTAAAAAATTATTTACCTTTCTTTCATTTCATCGATCAAGAAAATGGAAACAATGTCCATGCATACGTATGACTTACCATCTCCACGAACGGTGTAATTCAGTTTATATCGATGAAATTTATAGATTATTCAAAATACATAAATAAATAATATATGTGATATTTATATCATGTATAAAATTATATATATTATGTAAATATTATCTACATTAAATGATATACAATACCAAACCAAAACAAACATGAAAAATGAAGGTTTTATTACCCGAAACATGATTTTAACACAGAATTGTTAATAAATGGTTATTAATAGTTCATAAATAAACAATATATGTTATGATAAATATTATTATGTTTCTGTAATATATTTATAATGAAACCATTTTTTTATATAAGAGTTTCAAATGTGTACGAATGAAGTTGAGACTTAAGGTAAGAGATTTTTGTCTCAATTTGGGTTTTTGAGACATTTGTTATGTTATGAATGTATGTTATTTTATGAGCATATATACTGACCATTTGAAATTATATATAAAAAATATTATTCCATTAATGATATTTGGAGTTTCATTTTATGTTATGATTTATTCAACTTATGATTCAAAAGATACCAAAGTGGTAGTGGTTTAATGTTACAATCTCATTATCTAATGAGATTTTTTATGATATGATTACAATGATGAGTTCTTATGATATATCTAGGAAGAAACTCTTGAATTTTATTATCCGATATTTATTTCTATAAAATTAATGTATTAATTTCATTTTCCTCTATTAAACAATTAAATATACTGAAAGAATTTTTTAAATAAAAATCATTTTTATTTATCTCCTTAGTTAGAAACCATTTTTATTACATATTCATGTTTTCTAAAAAAATTAGGAGAGTTTTAATATTCCTATATGATTGATCAAATTCATTTTTACCCTTATGGTATATTTTAAAAAATCATTTCAATGTAATTTTATTTTCATTTTCCAAACAAGTCTCATTAGGATTTTATAGAAAATATGTAAGAATTGTTTGTTTTAATGTGTACGACCTGAATGATATTTTCCACTTCCATGACTGATATGTTAATACAATATACATTTATATGTTTATAGGGTTTTTTTAAAATAAAAACTTGTATTTAATATTATTAGAATTTTTAGTTTTTAAATATTTGATTTCAAGTGAAATGGGTATTTTTAACAATAAATGTTCCATGTGATATTTCAAAATCATTCTCCATTTTAGATGACATCCTTTATGATAGTTATTATTTATTGGGGATATGATCCAATGGTACCAAACTTATTATTTATATAAATGGTTTATATCAATGATGAAAATATTTTTATGAATCCCATTTCTTTTCACATGTTATGAAATCTTGAATGTTTTATGATCATATGGCATAGAAATGTATGGTTTATGTGATGGGTGTAACCTCTATATTCCTACAAGGAATTGGGTAATGATTAATTTTATATGTGCTCAAATTTCACATGATAGGTTATGCCAATCCTAAAATAGGGTACATTCGAGGTTATCCCAGGCCTGAAATTGGGTTCAAGGTAGGTTATCCCAAGCCCGAAAAAGGTATATAGGTGTTTAACCCAAAAAAACATGTTTGGAATATCTTGGTGGATATATTTAACATAATTTTTTCTATGATTATGTTTATTAAATATATATATATATATATAATGACAATGTTTTGTTCCCATGGATCATGTGATTTGATTTCTTTATGATTCATGAACTATAAACAACCATGATTTATCATATTACAGAAATTTATGATCTAATGTATATAAGATATAGTTTTTCAAATGTCATTCTCAGGTTATCAAACCATTATGCTCATTTTATGCCGATATATACCTTATATAAACATATTGATCATATTATCTCACAATTTCTTATATTTATTTTCCCCAAGGTATGAAGAATGGTATAGTGTACGATATGTCGAATAAGGGTTATAATAATGAAGAACATAGTGGAAGATAGGACAGATCACTTAAGGGACATTTTTTATGGGTCCTTGTTTCCAAAGGCACTAGACGTAAATGATTCTGGTGTGTATCATTATGTTATGGAATGAATATTCAACGTTTAAGATATACTATTTATGTATGAGATATTTGTATCTTTATATAGATTTTATTAAATTTAATCACGAAAAAATAGAAATAACATAACATAAAATTGGACTGTAGGTTCTCTAATGAAATTCTAGTAGAACACCATATAGTTCTAGATTGTAGGGGTAGTTATACTAAACCACTGCTTATCCCATGATATTTTTCATAGACTGGCACCATGATTCCATAGGTTATAATAATATCCCACCAAATAACCATAATTCTAATTTACTATATTTATAACATTATGTATTTCTAATCATCTTTCCACCTACAATAACTCCATTTTAATCCATTAAATCATAATTAACATCCCTACTATCGATCTATATCAAAATTTTTAAATAAAACTAGATATTACCCTTTTAATATTCAACATTTTCTTCTTCCATGGACATCCTACAACAAGGGGGGGTTCAATCATCCAACTCCAACTCTACTTGAGATAAGAATATATAGAAAACTAGAGTGGTAGATAAATTAATCAATTATTTCAAAAATAATAATAAATTTATCTCTTATATAATTTTAAAATTAAAAAACCATTTTTACCAATTTTCTAAAAAATATCTAATAATTTCTATTGAACCAATTATTAATTAATATAAATGTTTTAAAAAAATAATCCAATCTATTTAAATGATCCTTTAATGTGTAAAACCAACCACTAATCTATTTCAAAATAATTATCACACACATCTTATATGTAATCTCAATAAACACATTAAAAATATCCAAATACAAATTCAATTATTTGACTAAAAATTTTTCACTCACATTTTCACTTATATCCTTTAAATAATCTATTTCATTATTTTATCATAAAATTTTCCTCCTTTTTCACTTAAACCATATTTTTACACTATTATATATCTAACCCTTTTAAAAAACAAACAAAATCATGGATTAATGTCACTTATCTACCATTTGAGAATATAAATCCAATGATAATGTGGGGAATGCATAATCATAACTTATTATTGAGTAAAAATGGATGTACAACTATAAAACTCATGAAAATATAAAATCCATTTTATTAATTTGGTGATTTCATGATATTTAACTTTTTTCCCTATTCAAAATAATTACTATTTTCAAGAACCATATTTGACCTCAAAATTCATGAAATGATACTCAATATAAATGGTTTTTTGATTTTGAGTGTTCTATCATATTATGAAAAACAATTATTGAAATTTTATTATTACAACATGTCACTAGTAGATAGTTGAAATAATCAATAATTTCATCTAAAAAATAATTCATTCTAATTATTTTTATAGAATTTTAGGAATCTATATCATATTCATCATCTATTTTGCTCAAATCTAGAGAAGACATATTTTCACTATTTCTTGAAACACATATCCATATAATAGAGAATGAACCTATTAATGTGGATTTGGTGCATTAATGTTTCTTACCTATTCTTCATTTTTATAACAAAACTATTAAAATTTCCACTATTTTTAAATAAAATTCCATATTCAGTATAGAGATGGGAATTTTATTTATTTAAATATTGTGATATTCCATTGATTTGATTAGGAATATTACAAAAAAATAAAATAAAAATCAGACCTTGAATATGTTAAATAAATAGGGTTTTTAACTCTTTGATATTTTAGTATGTATTTCCATTTAATTAAAGACTATGTTTAATAGATTTCCCCAAACAAAAAACCAATCTAAAAAATAATGTTTAATTTTATTAATAAAAAATTATAAGTATAATAATGTGACCAATATACTATATCCATTGAATTATCAGTTATAAATAGAATTAACAATATTAATAAATTAATACAGAAACTAAAATAAATGGAATAATGTAGTATATGTATTCTTTATGGGGATCATTTATCTGAGGTTAGAAATTAGGTAGCTCTCTAGAGTTCCCCTAAACCCATTCTAATCCAAAATTCAATAAGTAATACTTGTGGGAAATGTATTATTAGATAACTTTAAGCTCATGGAAATAGCTTTCAAATCCATGAAAAATAAATCACCACTAATAAAAACCACCACCACTTATATTACCCATAGGTCTTATGTGGTGGTTAAAATGGGATTTGTAATTATTTTTTTGAATATTATAAAAATGTTATTTTTAATATCACAATAAATTCAAATCACAAGTATTTTAAAAAAATTCCATTTCTACTATTACATAAAAAATAAAATTTATTTTAATATTTATGCATTGATAAAATTAAATTAGTTTAACTAAATAACTAATAAGATCATTTTATTCTTAAAATTTATATTCTAAAATCAGTTTCATATTATCTATGAGTTTTTATTTCAAGAAACTAATTATATTTTGTTTAAATGATGCCAAAATATATTTCTACATTAATATTACATTAACACTAATTTAATAATAAATTGATAGGAAATGTGAATAAAAAAAGTTAATATTTAAAAAATTCATTTTCTTATAAAATCATTTTTTATTTAATTATCTACGTTCATTTAAAAGATAAATTCATATTTTTGTATATTTTAATTTGATAAAATGAACACTATTTTTGGATTCAGAATAATATTATTATCTTAGGATTAATCTGTTATTTTTTTTTTGAAAAATATTTATTTTAATGTGAAAAGTACATAATACAATTTCGACAAATATCTAGACCTTTATGACATCATTATAAAATAAGAAATTATTAATTTTTTTGAAAAATTTACAAAATAAATATGTATATTATAAGTAAAATTATTTTTTTAACATGTTAATTTTAATTTATAAATCCATGATTTACATTTTATAAAATAAATATTATTTCTTTAGAAAAAGGTTTGTATACGCTACACATTTGATATTATAAAATCAATAATTATAATTGTCAGAAATTTAATATTATGAAATATTATTAAAATTTTAAATCATAATAACCAAATTGGATAATCAGAGTTATTTTATTTTTATTGAGAGAAAATAAGTTATCAAGGGTAAAAAAATAGTAATTGTGGTAAAAGTAAATTTTCGAAAAAGTTAAAACAAAGAATAAACGAACAAAATACCTCAAAAAATCTCTATAAATGAGTTTTTGAGAGTATTATTGGGCCACACTCATCCCCTTATTTTATTTTACACTATTGGAACCACTCTCTTTGAATAGTGACATGTCTATTTATATTATTACCAAAATGCCACTCATTTCTATTATAAAAGGAGTCTCCCACCACCCCTTTTACATACACTCTAAAATTTGAATTCAACATGAAAATTTAACCTTTTAAAATATATTACATCCATAAATCACATTTTAATTCCCTTGATCTTATGAAAATCCGTAAATCCTCCATTTCTATGGGGTAATCCATGGGATGGTTCAAACTTTCAATGTGAGTAGTAATTGCTTATAATTTTTTATTCTATATATTAATCCTAAAAATATATTATTATTATTATTATATAACGAAATATTTTTTATTAGTATTCATAAATTTTACTATATTAATTATATAATCATTTTCTACCCTTCTCCCTTAGGAAAATGAGAGTGTCCTTCGTGCGTACATGTAGACTACCACCACTATAAAGCAACACATTTTATTTTTCATAATAACATTATAGAGATTGTTGTGAAATGGAATTTAATGTATAAAAACAATATTTATAACATGTTTATTATTCATAAAATATAAGACAATTATACTTTATTTTTGTTCTATGGGAAAAGAAATCGCCACCCATGTTACGTGTGGACTACTCTCTCCATGGGCGATGAAAATTATTTTTTATCATAATATCCATGGCTAGTTATATAAATAAATATATGGATAAATATTAAAAAATTTATTATTTTTATAGTTTAATTCATATTAATTAAGTATGAAACAAATATTAATGATCACAATAAGATAATCCATTTATATTGGTAAATTACCTAGGATAAGCTTAACACAGAATCTGTATCCGTCTGTCCTGGCTAAAACTATTGTGGAATGAAAATATAGATTTATAAATCATTATAAGGAATATATTATAGTGAGTTAGATAATATTGTAATGACTATGTTGGTAAAAATATATGGTGATGGACATCTACATTTTAAAACATGTATGATGCAATCAAATTCACTAATATATGATGGTGAAAATAAAATTTAACTAACTAATAAGTGTAAAATAAATTATTATAATTAAAGTATGTATATGGTAATAGATATGAATAATTTTATAAAATAATTTATTATGATATTTATGTTCTTTATACAAAAGGGTAATGTACTTTTAGGGAAGTTGAGAGTAAAGGTAAGGGTTTTGTCTCAATTTCAATTCTTTGTGACATGTTTTGTATTGTGACACTTTTTTTGTCGTGTATATAATTCCTATTTGGAATATTTTTTCATGATTAAATTTTATTTTTGATAATTTAAGTTATATTTAAGGTTTTAAATTTTGATGATTATTTATTCAATGGATACCAAATTTGTAGGGGTTTTTTTATATCAATTTTCTTTCATTGAGATGAATTTCATATCTTCCAATTTGTTTCAAATTTTTTATAGTTTTCATTCTCACTCACCCATTTATTTTGTAATAATATTCATGAAGTTAAATGGATTTATAAATCTACAATACTTTTTCTCTTTTAATTAATTTTTATTCAATAGTTACCAATGTCAAAAGACTTATTATTAACTCGATTTCCATTCGTTGAGTTACAATAGTTAGACTTGAAGATTATTTTTAATTTGAGTATAATATACCCTATTATTGAATTATAATTTACTTCATATTATGTTTCTAGGGACTTATATTCCATTATCATGAAGTATTTTTCAAATGTTTATTACCGAATATCTTTTTCTTTAATGGATTTATTTATTCATAAAAATACAACATTACAAAGAATATTTATATTCATTTTTAATGGTTATTTCCCCCTATATTCTTAATATTTTTTTCAACAAATGATTTTGATTATTATTTTTAAACTAGATTATGGATTTTCCCATCTGATCTTATTATTTATATTTACCCATTTTCAAAAGAACGTTTTATATAATTTTTATGATGTTATTTTTCAATAAATGTATTTTAAAAATATTATCCTTTAAAATTCATGTTTTTATATTTCACTCCATATTTACTCTTGAGAACATTATTTATTATTCAAGGATCCATTATTGTTATTATTACAAATAGGTATTTTAAATAAATTATCATATTAAATACATAAAAAATATTTTTTGATTTAGTCGTGTAAATTTATCTTTTAAAAAATGTTTTAAAATGGTATATGAAGTGTCTTTTAATATTTTTCTTCAAACATCTTTTTTATATATAAAATATCTATCTTACCTGTTTTAATGTTTCACAAATCACCCACTAAATTCTCTTTTGAAATAATCCTTGTGGCCGATTGAATGTTGGGTATCAACTGATCTAACTCTTGAGGTAATTTTTTTGTGAAGTGATTAAAAATTATTATAAAACCCATTTTATTTATATATTTTATTAATGGTATGATAAATGATTTTGTTTTTTTACACACCTGTTTATTTTCTTGTTATAAATTTAGTTGGCATACTTAAATCCCTATGATGGGTTGGGACCATTAAATCCATTCAATGCCTTTGTTAGGGGTTTATATCAAATTATATGATGATGTAAAGTGTGGATATATGAAGTTAGTTAGGTTAAAAATATTTACCATGGATATGATTTAGTTAGTTAGGATCAAAGTATTGAGTGTGGATTGGAGGCAGTTAGCTTCATTCAGAACATTGAATGTGAACCCGATGTGGTTGGCTTGGTCTGTGAGATTGAGTGTGGACTTGTTGATGTTAAACAGGGTTGAAATATTTATAATGTACATGATGTGGTTATATAATACCAAGATATTTTAAAAGAACACTCTGTTCGATTGTGTATATGACACACATCACTGAGCTTAAACGAACTCTGAAATATTATTTTTTAAATATAACTATTATAACCCATCCATTGAAGTGACATATATGAATAGAACTAAAAAGATTTTCAAATATATATAAAATTTCCAACTCAATAAATATTTACTGATTAATTTTTATGTAACAATCACTCAATTTTTAGTAAATCAATTTAATTATTCAAAAATACATTTTCTCGAAAAATGGTTTTTATTACTTTTATGAGCGACCCTTATAATTAATTTCATAAAAATTTATAACTTCAATCCTATAAAAGGTCATATTTTTTAAATTATAGTATTAAAATTAGTATGATGTGAAATTGTTTTATTTTTTTTAAAAAATATTTTTTAGTGAATAGTGAAAAAATAATGATTTTACATAAAACTGTATTTTAAATTTAATTATTTACCAAGTATTATTTTTTTAATTGATTTTAAAATTTTATTAGTTAATTTTTATTGAAAAAAACAATTAAATTCATTATAATAAACATTATTCTTAATTTTTGTATATAACCTTTTATATACTTAAAAATGCGTTTTTCTGGAAATTCTTTTTTGTCTTGGTTTACATGATTATTTTAAAAATAATTTACTATAATTTTCAAAATTGGAATTTATGAAAGGAGATTCATTTTTATTCCTTATGTCAAATTAATATTTGGATTAAATTTGGATATTTTTCTGAAGGGGTTAAATATTTGGGGAATAGTAAAAAAGACAGTTTTTATGAAATTCGGTTTATTTTAGGATATCACAAATACATAAATATGATATAATTTTTTTTAAACTTATGTAATGAATTATCTAGGATAATTTAATACATATATCATAAAAAAATAATTCAAAAGTTATAAACTATAAATTATTTAATGATAAATATGAAAATCATTATCAGTGTCGACAAAGTGCTTGCGCAACATTGTAAAAGTGAAATGTGGTGCTCTAAAGATAATAATCGTGTGGTTGAATTATTTTGTTAATATAATTTTTTAATATGATCTGCAATGAATTATATGTAATTATAGTTATGAATTTTTTAGTTTTATATGAAAACAATATCCAAATGATTCTATAGTGCTTGTGCATGGTAAGAAAAGTGAAAATAACATATCAAATAAATTATCATGCAATAGATGTGAATAAATATAAAAATTTAATTAAACTAAAAAGTCTAGGTGAATTTACATAAATTATTTTTATGGTAATTATTTATTTTCAATTTTTAAAAATTAGTTAAATTTAATACAAACTTTTACTCTACGATGGTGCAACATTTAGGAAAATTGAAGAAAAATTATGCAAATGATTTTAATAACATTAAAATTTATTACATTTAGATGAGTTTTGATATTAAAAGTATTTATATATATTTAGGAAGGATAATTTATATCTTTATGGATCATATTTCAAATTAGTGGCTGTCATGGTATATTTAAATTCTAGATAAGATAATAATAATGAATATAAAAGTAAGTATATTGTATACTAAATAATATATAATTAAATGATTTAAAAATCTGAAAAAATTAAATGGAACACGAGGGATTGTGAAAGGTAAAAAGTTTCATACCTTAACCATTTTGAGCGAATTGATAACTTATAAGTAAATTTAAAACCCTTTAGTATTGAAAAGTTTGTTACCATGGTTAATGTTCAAATTTGTTAATGAAGGGGTTAAAACCAAATATAATGTTCAAAATGCCACAAAAATGTATCTAAATGTTATTTTTTAAAATGATTTCGAACATTAAATATTTTAACATAAAATTTTTTTCCACTTTATTCCACTAGAATATTAAAAAAAATTAGTATATTTATATATTTTAAGTAATTCCATGTGTATCCTTTCCTTCACTATAAAGGACACCACCTCTCCCCTATTCTACACAGTAACTTGAGAAAATTAAAATGAAATGAACTTGAAAAAATATATTATAAAAATTCTTATCTGTATTCTATAAGTTATTTTCTATTCAAAATATCATCTCTAGGGTCCTTAAGATTAAATCCAAAGGAGGTCTCTCAAAGTGGTGGTAATCATTTTAAATGATATATTTCATTTTATTTTTTCTTATACATCCTTTTACAATATCCTAAAAATTAAAATATAAAAAAATAATTATCTCCCATATACTCATATGTTATTATGATAATGTAACAAACCTATTCTTTTCGTTTTCCATCCTACGGGGAATGAAAATGGCGATCGTGTGTAGTGTGGACTACCACATCCATGAAGTGATTTGTTTCGTTTTTCATCAAAATCTAACAAGGAAAGTTATTATGATAAATTTAATAAATATATATGATATTAATGAAATAATTTAGACTCTATAAATATAATATATTACTTACCTTATTACCCTTAAACCCATTAATAAATAACAACATCACTTGTATGTATGTGTGGAATACCGCCACCATGAAGATATGTGATTCAATTTTCATGTCTTCTGTTCATGGGTGTTTATAAAATTATATTTAATGAATAAAAAAGATAATTATTTCATTATTATTATTCTGTAAAAGATGAAACTATGAACCATTTGACTACAATCAACCAACTAAATTCATTTTGCAATTATGAACCAAACATCCTTAGAACATCAGACGTGAACTCAACCGATTAAGTGATTGAGTATTTCATTGTAATAAATGGTATAAATATAATAACGACAATGTAATAATCCTAGAAAAGGTTATAAAAACATTAAATATTAAAATAAAAATATTTTATTGGAAATTAATGGATATACATAGAAATTTTGGACATCAGGTTAGAGGTTAATTAACTAAACTTTCATTTGTTGGATTATACTTCTATGTCGTTTACTGTATCTTTCAAAGAGTATATGTGAAATTAATTATGAGATTATTATTAAAAATTTAATTTTTATTAATTTTTACAAATAATCACTTCATTTAATAAATTCTAACTTCAATTATATGATCATTGTAAGTATTATTCATCTTATTATTGTTTCTTTGAGAGAAGTCATTTATTATGAAACTAAATTATTTTATAAGGTGTATATGATTCATTTTATAATATTATATCAATGTTTAATATTTTATAATTATATTTATGGTCCCATTAAGGTTATTAATTCCTTGATATATTGATTCAATTTTTATAAAAGTTTCACAGGATTTTCCGGTCTCAATTTCGATTCATTGACACATAATTCTTGTTATGCACCTTAAAATTTGATATATAGTGTATTTAATGGCCCATAAATTTATTTTAACATATTATTTTATGAAATTATATGATTTAAATAATCATGTTTTGTACATTCAGTTTTTCTTTCATTCAAACACTACCTCGGTTGTAAGGGTTTCTCGTCTCAAACTTCCTTCACGAAGACATGCTTTTGATTATTGCACCAATATTCATTTATATGGTGTATATAATGAATGTTGTGATATAATATCATGACTACTTTTATACTCATGTTATTTTATATTCCATATTTGTTTCATTATCTCAAATGGATTTTTTAAAATGTAGTTAAAGGTAATTCCTTTAAAAACATTATTTTAATGTTTTTAACTTATTTAAAAAAATATTCTTCCATGTTCTTTATATTATTTGAATAATGTTATTTCATAATAAAAAATTATTTTGTAAAGATATTTTACATCATATTTTACATTCTTTTAAAAACATTAAAAGGAAATTTCTTAATGTTTTCTATGTGGGTCACTTTTGACTCTCTTTAAAAAAGTTGGAAATGAATGTTTAATTTTAAAATTTAGGACCTGAATACATTTTACCAACTTCATGAACATCATTTTTTTGAAAAATAAAATATATTTTTCCTTTTTTATGTTAATAGAAAATGATTTTCAAAATATTTTGTGAAATTTAGGTTTTTAATGTTACTGAAAGAGAATTGTAATTTTCCCTATTTTCCATGAAATATTCTAAATGTTCTTTTATAGGTAATTTCATGTGTGTAAAACTACTTTAATTATTTCTATGATTAAAACAGAATATTGTCTTATTATTCCTTTACATTTCATTCCTTCATTGTTGTTTGAGGATGTTGTAATAATATTTTTAGGAAATAAATTTCTTTTTCATTGGAAAATCACGATATGATAGTTTTGATAAAATACAAGAATCTAAGTTTTATATTTTATGATATAGTACATTAAAATCATTGAAGTAATTATAATATGGGAGTTAATTCAAATATATAGGGGACATTCTCTGATATGTGATGGGTGGTTCCGTAATATCACTCTAATAGATTGGGTATTGAGATGGTGTTAACATGATATAAGGTACTATAATGAGACAATAAAATTTACTAGTTCTATTTTACTATTAATAGATATGTGAATTATCTATTTAGGAGATTTAATTATGAATGTTTGATGTCACAAGATAAATACATAGATTTTCAATTCTTTCATTGAGTTTTAATGGATCCTATTCTCAAGGACCATTTTCAAATGAAACATGATTGATGAGAAATATGAATCATATCTTATTTTAATGTTTTATTACATGTAGCATGATTTTTGGTCCAAGATTTTATGGTTCTGAATTCCCATTTTTTATGATCATGAACTTTAAGTTTCCCATTATACCTTTATGATCGTCTTATGTTCACTGCTTTTATTCTATTTTTGTGGTTTATATTTACCCTTACATAGTGTTTTTAGATCACCAATATTATAATATTTTTTTTTCTAGGTTATGAAGATTTATTTTCAGGGAATTATTTCTAGGATGGTTTCATTTGTGATGAATTTTATGGGAAACATTTAAGGCATAATGTGAAACAAGAAAGGTGTGTAATAGTGGGAAAATTTATTACTTTAATATATAGGTATTGTGATGTAAGATATTATATTAATTATCTAAAAATTTAATTCTAAAAGGTACTTGGTGATATAATTTATCTAATATTTCTGTTTTATTTTGTTTGTTTTAGTTTTTTAAAATCATACCATGTTTATTGTTATCAAATCCAGAAATGAAAGGATTATATTTTTAGCATCGAGCCAAGGAGTTTGTGTTCAGAGATATTATAGTTGGTATTAGAGTAGGGTTTAGATAAATATAATTATTAGGATGTATTAATTTGAGGTTAACATAAGAGATATGGATACAATCATGGGATTATAAGTTTAATGCATATCGTAATTAAAAATGCATTGACACCACCTTTGATTTTGTTAAGTAATGAGATTTTAAAGTGATTAATGAAAGTTTGTTGGATGTTTTATTGGGTTTAAGTACAAGTAAACCATGGGTGTTTCATGTGATTTAACATGAAGTATTATTTAGGAACAGTAATATTTCATTTTTTGGATATAAGATAAATTTTATAAAAGATCATTTGAGGATAATATGTTATTATTAATGTAATTTTAGATATATGGTAAATTATTTGTGCAATGATTTATTTTGATATTTGGTTATTATTGTTTAATTTCAGATATTTATATTTATTTTTATATAATAATTTATTAATTTTGGGTATTATATTAGCTTTTGCTTACTATATGGTTTTAATAAGGCTCTGAAGAAACAAATTCCATCCTTTTATATACCTCATGATCAAAAAAATGATTATTAAATTTCATCAAACATTAAATATTCATACTCATTATATGGAGTAAAATATTAGATAATTGTGGAAAATAATTGAAACATGAAATCAATGCATGAAATTCCATTTATGTATTTGAAGAAAATAAAGTAAGTATAAATCCTTATGTTCTTAGTCTAGATGGTAAATGAATTCCTAAATTATTTGAAAATAATATTTAGACAAAAACGTCTTCCTATTACCTTTATTTCGGATTCATTGATGGCATTTTTTCAACCCCATCAATTTACTCTTTTGTGGTCATTGACTTTCTCATGATCATACACTTGTGATCAATATTCCATATCATTCTCCATCGTTATTTAGACATTATATTTTTACTCCATTTCCATATTATCACTCCCCCTTATTGTAATCATATTTTCAATCCTAGTTATGTGTAATTCTATATGACCTTCACATTTCCCTCTACCATTTTTTAAAATGAGGATTTAATAATTCTTTTATGATGTGAGTTATCAAAAAAATTATTTTTCAATATTAAAAAATTAATTATTGTGTTCAAGAAAAAATTTTCAGGATGCAATTTACTAATGGTGGGAGAAGTTAAGACCCCAAAATTTTAAAATAACAATATGTTATATAGTATAAATGATAAGCAACACCATGATTAAACGAACCGAAAAATATTATTATTTAAATTTTACCATTATAACATATCTATTTAATTAGAATATATGATTATGAGTAACAACATTATAAAATATATATTAAATTTTCCTACATAATAAAAATTTATTTATTAATTATTATTAAATAATCACTCAATTTTTAGTCAATTAATTTTATTCTTTCAAAAATGTTTTTTAGAGAAATTATTTTTATTCTTTTTGTTGAGTGAATATTATAATTATCTTCTACCTATATTAGAAATTTTAATTAATAAAAATTATATTGTTTTGGAAATCAATATATCAAAATTATATTAAGGTGAATTTTTGGGATATTTAGGAAAAGAAGAATTTCTCAGTGACAACTGAAAATATACCAATTTTATTGAAAACTATCTTTTCCATTCAAGAAATTTAAAATTTCACATTTTTTTATTGAATTTATTTTAAAATTTCTTTGGTCCATTTTTATTAAAAAAATCTAAATAATTTCATCATGATTAATATTATGATTAAGTTTTTTATAAAATATCGTTGTAATTAACCATGTATTTATTATAGAAATTCCATTTTCATCACATTTTGAGTATTTATTTTAAAATTAATTTCATATACATATAAGAAATAAATTTTATGAAATTGAATTGTTATTTTTTGGATAAATTAATATTTATCCTATGATTTTTTTAGATTTTACTGAAGAAGTTAAATTTTGGATGAGTAGTAAAAAATCCGGTTTTTATGAAATATGTTCTCCTTTATGATATCATCATGATATATATATATATAATAAAGGTATCTGTCTTACCTATACATTGGTTTATATTTATATTGTTTTTAGGTGTTTGGGGGAGGTTCTAAGATTTTAATGTGGAGGCTCGAGCTGCAACAGAGTTGCAGTAGGAAATACATTCCATGTAAATGTGTTACATGACATGTAGTGGGGGTTAACAGCTTGTGTATCAGTTTGGATCATGATTTGTGCATAGATAATGGATAGCCTTTAAAAAGGGGTATAAGTTGGGTAAGTCATATTCATGATGTTTAATAAATTCAGGTGTTATATCCTTCGAGGCGGTGCATTTTTCGATAAAATAATAAATTTTTTGAATCAGGAGGATTACAGACCATGTAATGGTTACACACCATGTAATGGTTTCACAATATTTAAACTATGGTATATAGGGGTTTATATTCTTTTCTAAATGAATTTTCATTCATTCAGACAAACCCTCTTTCTCTCTCCTTCCGATCGAACCCTAGGCACACTGAAGAGTTCTTCAAGACCTTTTCCTTCTACATTGATCTCTTTGTTCTGGTGTATTATATTTGGAAATTTGTGGTAGGTTCTACTATATTTCATCGATGGTTTTCATCAGTTATACTCCTAGGGATTCTCTATATTGATGTTTTCTTGGTTTCGGTTGTGTGTTAGGTTTTGTTTTGATGATCCTTTAGTATGGTGTATGGTGGTATGTTGTTCAAATAGTGTGGTTGTGGTTTGCAGGTGTTTATTATTCACCATGTGGTGTGTATCTAGATGAAAATACTTGCTTGAGGTAGGGAATCCCTTGTTTCTCTTTATTGTGTATCATGCATGGGGTTTTTAATTTTTTATCCATGGGATATTTTTGTACTAACATAATTAAAGATAAATTATTGGTTAAATTGAAATTGAATGGTGAAGTTGCTTGATTCACATGTTTTTAATGCTTTATTGATATTTCCATATTTTAGATTGTATGAGCATGATGCCCCTCTAAAAATTGTGGTCATTGAGGTATTTGTTTTATGTTTTATGATATGTATTAAGACTTTTGTGACTATTGTGATTATTGTGATATCAACCTAAAAAGGAAATTTACTTACCACTTATATTTGGTTGATAAAATCATTTTCCTAGGACTATGGATTGGGTTATAACACCCTTAAAATAAAATTGAATGTTCTTAAATCCCATTTTCAAATAATTAAAATAATCTCGATGTGTTGTGATTTGTGGTTGTGCTTGTGATTTTCAGACGATGATATGTGGTTGAGGCCAGTGGAGATGATTGTGTGTCGTCCATGCTTTTGGTGCAGTGAGGTGGTGGTACGATGTGCCTGATAAGCTATTTTTGACATGTGGTTGCTATGTGATAGATGCACAAGTAGTGATAGAATAAAAAATTATTTAATAATGGTTGAAATGACGTTGGATGATTTGCTTAATGGGTTAGAAATTGAAAATGTATAAATAAATGATAGGTTTTGTCATCCAATGTGTTTGCTGATAAATAGTTAAATGAATTTGGTGAATAATGGGAATTGGTTGGAAATGTGAAATGGTACTTTTGGATTGTTGAGTTGTGTAATTCATTAAGAGGTGGTAGAAAAAGTGGTGATGGTGTGAGTTGGTTAGTGTTTGGCTATTAACCCAATGGTTGGGCTTGTTTGTGTGATTTTATGTATATAATTTTATATTCCATGTGGTTTCTATACAGACCCCACCCACATCAGGCACTATGTGTGGACACCCACACAGTCACATGGGGGTGTTTCTTCAGATATCCGATGAGGGGGACACATTTTTGGGTACTTTCTCTTTTTTTTCTCTCACTTCTAGGTGAGGTAGGTATTGTATAGGATGTGTTGGATGGAGGTAAATTAGTACATTATATGGTGTTTTTCATAGCATTGGGTTCTTCTTGAGAGATGTGATGTTCCCATTCTTGTGGGGTGGTGAGCTCAAGTGTCTTTGGCTGAGATGTGATGTATCCTTGGTGTCTGCATGTAGGATGAGGTGGCTTATGATGGGGGTCATGAATGGTAGGAGGAGGGCATGAGGATTGTGTCCTACAAGTTCATGACAAAATAATACTTTGGTTCTGCCAGTGGTTATGATGGAATGGACCATGTGTTTAAGGGTGTGATGTGATGTGGGCATGGTTGTTGGGAGGTGAGCCTTGGTTTCTGTGATCATCATGTGATGTGACTATTCTTGTTGGGAAGTGTGGTATAAAGAATATATTAGAGAAACATTTCATATGAATTTGGGGTTTGAATGCGTAATATCCATGAGAATGTGGTGCGAGGCACCCTTATCGATGTGATTCTTGTTATAGTATGTTACATTTCTTACATTATTTTGTGAGCATACCATAATGAAGCAAGGTTTTTTAGATTGCCTATACATGTGTTGTTTTTTGTTGTTGTTTTCTCATGGGTTCATTAGTATGCTTCTTTCACATATGCATGATAGACTTTTGTTTTACTATATAATATCCTTGTATTCTATACCTATGTATATAAAATGGTTTTCATATTTTTAGTAGGATTACATGGACCATGAATGAAATTAGTAAATTAGACCATGAATAGTTACCATGCCACTTCTCTTGATTTGATTATCGATATTAACATTTGTTAATTTTACATATATCGATTTTATTTATACATGCTTGTGGAATGGTTTTGGTTTCTTTTTATGTTATTTCATGGTGTTTCTTTAGTATTATTTGTCTTATATCCCGATATTATATTATTATAGAGGGTAATTCCTCTCATTTCATGAGATTTTTTATAACATGAGTGGTAGTCTCCAGCTTGGGGACTAATGGATGTGGGACTCTAGTGTCATTATCTATCTCCCCTCATTACGACATATTTGGATGGAGGGGGATGTCATATAGTGGTATCAAAGGTGATGTCTGAGAGAAAGTATTTATTTTGGACTTAGCAACAATAAGGATTTCTTGGTTGGTTTGGAAAAAGTTCTAATTGACCTTGGTGTGTGACATAGTCCATAGGGATTGGATAGAACATGGGATTTTAGACCCCTGTGGTCTAGTGCAAGGACTCTAATATTATTAAACGACCTATTGAGGTAGACCTACTTATAGGGTAGTGACCTAGGAGAGGTATATGACTAATGATGACTTGTGTTATTTTATTAATTGTGTTTTTTAGGAACAATAAAATGAATAAAGTGAATTAAAATGAATCTAAATAAAATTCTATACTATCAGGAATATGAAGATCTTTTTTTTCATTTCATCTATGGATAATATTTATTGTCTACATGTGGCTTAGAAATTTGAGGTTAAATAGACTAATCTGGTTGATCACCATAGGGATGATTCAAAAGTGGAAGATTATTCTTGGTAAATGGCACTGCGTACTTTCTAGTAGCAAGATTTGGGGATGTATGAGTATATTTTTTAGATATGGAGAAAGAGGTATGGATGGAGGATATTGATACCTCTTTTAGTTTTATTTGGGTCCTAGTGGGATAAATGGTCCCATTTGTTGTTACTCAGATGTAGGGAGCTTTGGGTCAGTGGCACACGCTGTATTCGGGAGAGCATAAGGATAGAGATGTTTCATGGGTCAAATTTTTGATAGAGTTTTAGGTATAGTTCTTTTGTGACCATGAAGGAAATGAAGAGGTAATAGATTATTTTCCTTCATCATGGGAGTATGTTTGTGTGGGAGTTGGGAGTCATGTTCAAGGACCTTAATCATTTTTCATTGGAACATTTTCCAGAGGAAGAGTCTCATTGGACACATGATGAGGAGTCACTCAATCATTCTATCAAGTAGGCACTTACTCCTTTTACATTGATGAAGTATCTGGAGGTTAAAAAGAAGGAATATGTGATCGAACAGATGAACTCAAAATGAGTTTTATTGTGATATGGGAACTAGTGGTCTTCCCTAGGTGCATAGTTATCTGTGGAAGGTTTTAGGGTCCATGAACTTTGAGGTTTCAACCAATGGGGAGTTGAATTTTGTAACCTCCTCTATGGAATTCCAGGGTCAGTGGTTTATGTGATTTTACTAGGGGATTTGCGCAAGTGTGTTTAGTTTTTGGGGTTTGTGGACATCACCAGAACTAGTTCCTAGTGGTTCCTTGAATTTAGTTTGATGGAGGTGGATTGGTTTAGTGACCACCTTTTCAATAGTTTATAGTGAGTCTATTCCAATAACATGGGAAATAGACTTATTCTCCACTGAGGGGATATGTTATAGGTTGAGGCCTACCTCAAAATTTTCCCCATGTTCAGATACTTATTCCCAAGCATGGTCATGGAGGTGGTCATCTACAGAGAGGTATAGGAGATGGGAATTGTCAGTTGCACACTGTGGAGGTGTCAGTACTAAGGGTCCAGAGATCGTAAGAGATACGATTATTTTGTTTAGTGATTTTTTTGACTTTTTTAATTCAATAGATTCACAGTCCTTTATTTCACAAAATGAGGCCCTTTCTCTAGTACTCACCATAGAGTGGATTTTCATGCCCTTTGTGTTGAACCTTTCTAGTTGGAGGCCAGAACAGCTTGTTTGATGTGAGTCGGGGGTGTAGTCTGATGATGGGGCCACATCAATCCATGGAGATCTTTTCTTAGAAAAGATGAAGCCATATGATTTCATCCCGATAATTGACTAGATTTATTCCATACATGATTTTATTGAATACTTCTGGAAGAGGGTTATATTCTCATATGTGGATGGAAAACATGTGGTTTTCTTTGGAAAGCGGGGTTTTTAGGTCATAAGTTTACATGTGTATCCCCTTATTTCTTTTATGGATGATTTTTTGTTAGAATTAGTTGAATTTGGGACATTTTAGGTACCTATGATCATTGGGGAAATCCTAGGTGATTTCCTCAAGGAGGTTTTTATGCTACCCTTGATGCGATGTTAAGTTTGGGAATGAATTGGAGCTTGGTGCTTCTCTATTTTCAATGGAACCTTATCGAATGTTAACTTATTAATTCTGGAATATTGGGATTAAAATATTTGATTTAATGTATAAGGGTTTTATCTGAACCAATGTACCATCGTGCGCTCCCCCAGTGTTGTTCTCTAAGAAATCAGATGGTAGTATGAGGTTGTGCGAAGGCTACCAGAAGACGAAATAGGTGGAAATGAAAAAAAAATTACCCCTTCCGAGGATAAATGATATCTTAAACCAACTGATAGGGGTTAATTGTTTTTTTATGAATAATTTTTGGTCTAGATTTTTACAGTTGAGGGTGATGGAGGGAGATATCCTGAAGACTACTTTCAGATGGAGGTATGTGTACTTTGATTTTTTAGTGAACCCATTCATTGTTATGAACACACTAGTTGTGTTCGTTCTTATAGTGAAATATGTGTTATTTTAGTTCCTGTACAATTTTTTATCGTATCCATCAATGATATCTTGATCGACTCGATGTTAAAGGAGGTGCATATTGAGCATCTCATAGCCATTTTTCTTGTTCTTGGACACCAATTGATTTATGGAATGTTTTCCTAGTGTATGTTATAAACATGATAGGAACATTTAATTGGGCTTGTGGTGTCTCAGTAGGGTGTGTTAGTGGACCCATATAAGGTTTGGGCAGTTTTTTATTAGTAAGCACTTAAGAAAGTGGTAGAGGATTTCATTTTTTCTGATATTGTAGGCTATTGTCAATGTTTTTTTCCTCAATTTATATTGATTTCTAGACCCATTGATAGTATTCACAAGGAAAGACTAAAATTTTGTGTGGAATGATCAGTTTTAGGAAATGATCTGTTATATTAAGGGGAATATGGTTAGTCATACAATGCTTTAGTTTCCTATAGAGGGTGTGATATTTGTGGTGTTTTGTGATGATTACCATGAGGATTTGGGATTTTTGTTGATTCAGTAGAGGGAAGTTATATTTTATGGGTTTAGGTAGTTATATCCCCATGAGTGTAAATATTCCCCCCATGATCTAAAGTTAACAAGTGTAGTTTTTCCATTGATTTTTTGGAAACATTACCTCATTGGGGAGAACTTTATGGACTACAAATATCATTATATCATCAGGAGTATCTTCTTTTATCGTGATCTGAATTTTTAGCAGTGAAGGTGGATGGATTTTTTTTAGGATTATGATTTCTAGATCTCTTACACATTAAGAGATAGAAATTTTATTAACAACACTTTGAGTAGAAATTTAGGGAAGGATGTTGTTTGACAGTTTGGGGATGCTTGGAGATTAATAGAGGAGTTGACAGTCTTACACTTACATTCATGGGTGGATGGTGGAAAAAGCTATTTATTTGAGTTGATGGTGTATTTTTTCTTTATTGTACCAGGTGGAGGAGTCTCAGTGGTAGAATTAGGGGAAAAGGTGAGGCATAATCATTTTGGCCATGGTGGTGCTTCGGAGGGATGGTCGATGGGTGGTCAGAACAAGATGTTGTTTCATGGGAGGTTGTTTGTTCTTGTGGAGGTTTGTGGGGGAGTCCTTCATGACACTTATACAAAAATGGTTTTATCTCTGGATTAGATTTTAACTGTGCTCGATAAAAGCGATGTTAATATCCCATTTCTCAGTGTTAGAATAATTTCTATTAAAGGGTTCCTTTAATGATGCTTTTTTAGGGCTGTTGAAGGGGGTATTTAAGTGCACGAAAAAAGAACCGTTAAAGAGTGTTATTTATCAGTGTTTTAAAAAAATAAGTAATAAATATCCCCCATATCATTTCTAGTAAAATAGTAGTAATAAAATATTTATTTATCAGTTATTCTAAAAAATAACTGATAAAGGTGGGTTTTATCAGTGTTTCTAAAAAAACCTTAACAAAAGGGTTGCCTTTACTAGTGATTTTTTAGAAGATCTAATAAATAAGTCAAATTTATTATAACTTTTTTACTAGAAATGATAAAGGTTATATTTTCTTACAAAAATATATTTCATTAACGGACTCCCATAGAAGAAGTTATGGCCCTATGGAGGCCATATGGGCCTATTATTCCACAATACAGTTGATCGAGGGTTCTCGTGGGTCACTAAGGAATATATTGCATTAAAATATTTGATTTGATATGTGGTAGAGACAAAAAAGACACCCGATATATAAGTTATGGACGTTTGAAGGGCCGTTAAATGTGAGAAACCCTTAAAACCCCTAAAACCCCTACAACCCCTAAAAACCCTAAACAGATCATAAATTTCAATCCGAGAGTCTGTTTCAGATCCATAAATAGTAAAATAGAAGCTTATGAGAAGTTATAAAACAACATCAGATTTAAATTGTGTGATAATAAAAGGAATAAAATATATTATAGTTTCAAAAAAGTTAGAAATCAAACGCAAACTTCAAACAACCATAAATGTTTATCCAGCTGTCCATTTAGAATCTACTACATATAAAATTGAATCCTATTATAAGATCTATGAAAAATACTGTCTTTTACTAATGTATAAAAAATATGTCCTATTTTTTAATCCCAAATAAACCCCAAAAGGCCTTCAAAACTGAGTTTATCATTGTCGACCCTAGTTTGTTAAAATTTAAATGCCTATAACATCTGTTCTGGGTGTCCGTTCGGTTTGTACCATATATCATGTTGAATCTTGTTTCACGAGCATTGATTTTATCAGCTGTAGAGCTTAAACGGACTCTTGGAACAAATGTTATGATCATTTCATGAGTTTTAGGGATTTCAAAGTTTCTTAATGTGTTTATCTGTTTAAAGGCGTTTTATAGTTTATATCCACTTTATATATATATATATAAATATATATTTATTTAATATATATATAAAAGAATATAAACACACACACACATATATATAAATATATATAAGAAAAATATAATGAAATATAAATAAATAAATAAATAAATATACATCATAAAATGTAAAAAAACTATAGGGGAGTGGAAAAGGCACTGGTAAATAAGCTGGAGGTCCCAAGTTCTAAACTTTTTGGAGGAAGGGGCACACACTCAATCACTAATAAAGGGGTGGGGAAGAACTAATATTGGGTGGAGCATTGAAAAATAGAGGGTGATGATAGGGGGTTGGTATGAAAAAATATATAGCCTTTATCAGCGGGGCATTTATCAGTGGTTTTTCAAGATCTATTAAAATTAACCCTTTTAAATTGCATACATTATATGTTCTTTTATAATGATGATAAATCCATTTTAATAGCACTATTAAAGGCCCTATTTTCAGTAGTGTAAGTTTCATAGCACACCTTTGATGGTACACCCAGAAGATTCCATGATGTACCATGTGTTGATGTTGTAGTTATGGTGGATTGAAATGAAACATGTAATGGAAGAGTTTGTGGGAAATTTATTGGTTTTCTTACAGGTATCATCTGAAAATTTTCTCCATGGTTATTTTTTTCAGCCTTTGGATGTTCCCAAGTGGAAATGGGATGAAATATAGATGGAATTTTTCATAGGGTTACCATGACCACAAGGAGGTTATGACTCTATCTAGGTGATCGTGGATTAGTTGATGAAATCATCCCACTTATTAGTGATTAAGGAGTTGGGAGTAGTGAATTAATTGGATATGATGCATGTGGATGAGGTTTTGTGGTTTCATAGAGCTCTGAGATCCATTGACTTGGATTAGGATACATGTTTTACCACATGATTCTGAAGGGTATTACAACATACTTTTGGACCTTAGTTATTCCATAACACCTATTTCTACACTTAGACAGACATGAAGAAAGATAAAAGTATCCAAAAGATGGAGGATATGTCATGGTTGTCTTGAAATTTGGTTCATCTTGGTTATGAATATTACCTTTTGTTGAGTTTTTATACAAGAGTAGCTATCATGCTTCCATTATCATTAGTCTATTTGATCCTTTTTAATGAAGATAATTTCATTATCCATTTTGTTTGATGGAGGTTGGAGAGGAAGTAGTTCATGGTGCCTATGTGGTGAATAGCACTATATAAAAGGCCAATCTTGTTCATGATAGGGTGATATAATCATAATATCAGACGAATGTTCATGAAAATTGTAGGAGGTGAACCTTAGAGTTTATTGTTGGATACCATCTATTCTTCAAGGTTTCACCTTGATATGGAAAGTGAAGGTTTGTAAGAAGGAGTAATATTTCTACTAGGTTTATTATGACCATTTAGGTGTTGGTAAAATTTGGAAAGGTGGTGTATCTGGTTGAAATTCCACCATAATTGGAGAGGATACACGACATATTCAACATCCCTTAGCTTCAATAATATATTCAAGATGACACAAATTTCATTCACTGGAGAGAGTTGGATATTGAGGATGAAGAGATGTCTTTGGGTTTACTAGTAGACATGTTGTATCACTAAGAGAATGTGCTTCAAGGAAGAATAATTCCTTTTATTATTGTGTTGTGGAGGAATGGTTTCATGTAGGGGAGTAATTGGGAGTGAGAGACGCAAATGTGTGACCAATACCCAGAGTTTTTTTCAGTTTTAATTTTTCTTTTTTTCTTTGTGATTTGTTTTTTGGATCCTTCTGTTCTATGAGATGAGTTGGTTTTCCTATTTTATTATATATGATTTGTAATAAATTCCTAACATATGGAAAGTAGAGGACTTGATTCCAAATTGAGATGCATGAAATACTATGTGAATAAACTGATGTGGGTGAGCTAGTTTTTCCTCGATAGAATATTATCTTGGCATTGAAGATGTAATTTTATAATTTGTGTGTTTGGGATGGTTTGGTTCGGTGGTTTTAGTGGTTGTAGGTTTGGGATGAGTGGAGTTTGAGATGGTAGTGCGGTGGTTGTGTGGAGGTGTGGTTGTGTGAGATGATATGGTTTGTGGATGTATAATAATAAGGTTGGGTGAGATTTTTGTAGTCATTAGGTTTTTCTTTTTATTTTTCATAGAATTTGAGGTAAAAAAATATTCTTCATAGGTATATCAATCAGTGGTTTTTCAAATATCTTTCCTACTGGGCTTGGTTTTGGATTACTGAGGGAAATAACCATTTTAGGGGTATTTGATGTAATAGTTTGTGTCTTCCTGGTCTATTATGCTACTAGTTTTTGTGGTTGGAGGTGTTTAGGGGAGGTTTTAAGTGTTTCTAATGGTGCCTAGAGGTACAATAGAAAATCTGTAAGAAATACACATCCTGTAATTGTGTTACATGACATGTAGTGGTGGTTTATAGCTTGTTTAGCAGATAAGTTCCTGAAATTCATGTGGCTAAGGGGTATCCTGTGAAAAGGTTTAATATCATGTAAGTGGGATTCATGAGGTATAATAAATTTGGGTGTTAAATCCATCTAGGTGATCATATTTCAGTAAAAGATGAATTTTTAAAAAAAACACAAGGATTACACACCATGTAATGGTTACACAATGTGTAAAATGTAGGATCTAGGGTTTTAAGTTCTTTTTCGACTAAATTTTCATTCATTAGGCCATAACTTCATGATCAATCATTTAGAGTAAACCCTATGCACCCAGTGGAGTTCTTTAATCCATATTCCCGCCACCTTTATCTATTGGTTTTGATAGATTTTTTTTGGTAATTCATTATTGGTTTTTATCCCTTTATTAATTTATTGACATCCTTTTTTTCAAAAGTTTTCACTTAGAAAATGTTGTTTTTGTTTGGGGTGTGTGTTTAGTTTCATTTTGATGATCCTTTGGCATGGTGGAGGTTGTTTCGTTGTTCTCGTGGTGTGGTTGTGGTTTGCAAGTATTTCTTCTTCACCTTGTAGTTCACAACAAGTAATTAAATCTTCTTTAATGTTGGAAATCCCTTATTTCTATTTATTGTGTTTCATGTTGGAGGTTCTTAATGTTTTTATCTATGTGAGATGGTTGTTTTGAACTAATTGAAGAAAAATAATTAGTTAATTTTTATTTTATGTCTGAAGGGGTTGTAATCACACATTATTATTGCTTTGTTTTATTGTGATATTGTGGATTGTATGTTCTTGATACCATGCTCAAAATTGTGGTAGTTGGGGGATATTTTTTGTGATGGATGATATGTATTATGACTTATGTGACTGTTATGATAATTTTTATGTCACCCAAAAATGGAAATCGACTAACCACTTATATATTATTTAATAAAATGGTTTCTCCATTATTATGGACGATATGATAACACCCCTAAAATAAAGTGGAATGTAATAAAATCTCCTTTGTAAAAATATAAAATGATCTTGATGTATTATGATGTGTGGCCATGTTTGTGGGGTGTTGATGCGTGGTTGAGGCATCTAGGGATGTTGGTTTGTTGCCCGTTCTTTTGGTGGTGTAGAGGTGATTTTTTCTCATGCTTTTGGGGTGGTGATGTGGTGGTATGATAGGGATGATAATCTATTTGAGATATGTGTTTTCTTTTTACTAGATGCTCGTTCAGTGATGGAATAAATAATTATTTAATACTGATTGAAATGGATTGGGTTGGTTTGTTTAATGGGTTAGAAATGGAAATTGAATAAATAAATGATGGTTTTTCTAGTTAAGTGATATTGATGCAAAATAATGAAATGAGTTTGTTGGTTAATAGTAATTAGAGAGAAATGTGAAATGGGGATTGTGGATTATTGTGTTCTGTTATTCATTTAGTGGTGGAAAGAAATTTTTGATGTTTTGAGCTGGTTATTGTTTGGTTGTGAACCCATAGGTTTGGATTTTGTGTGTGGCTAAATGTATATACCTATATTTTCTTTATGAGTTCTATACGCACCCCATCCACATTGATCGTTATGTGTCGACACCTGCATAGTCATGTAGGGGTGTTTTTCTGACATCAGGTGACTGTGAGAAATGGATGGGTGCCTACTTTCTATTATCGGTGAGGTAGGTATTTCATTTTCTATGATGTAAAGATGTTTGTTAGTTCATTAGATGGTGTTTGTGATGACCCAGGTCTCTTCGAGAAAGATGTGATGTGGCTATATTGGTGGGGAAGTGATCCCCTGTTTCTTATGGTGAGATATGACGTAGCACAAATGTCTACATGAAGGATGAGGAGTCTTACTGTGGGGCTAGGTCATGGTAAGAGGGGGGAACATGGTCGATTTCATACATGTCCATGATACCCTACTGCTCTAGTTATAGTTGTGTTTGTGATGTGATTGCCTAGGTGTATGTGGGTGAGATGTGATATGGTCGTGCTTCTAGGGAAGGGAGCCCAGGTGTCTATGAGTGTGATGTGAGTTGACTATTCTTTTGGGGTGGTGTGGTATACGTAATATATGGGAGTGCTAGTACGTGTGATGTTGGGGTGTGAGAGTGGAATTCCATTGGAAAAGTGGTTGCGGGGGTACCCTTATCGATATTATTATTTTTATATTAAACTACTTCGGTTGTGTTATTTGGTGAGAATGCCTTGGTGTGGTGGGGTTTGGTTAGTATACTTATACAAGTGTTGTTTGGTTCATCGTCTTTCTCAAAGGTGCATTAGTAGGCTTCTTTCCCATTTTCATTAGAGACTTTGTTTTTCCAAGAGAGTATGCTGATATGGTCATCCCATATATATATAACTATTTTTCAGTTTTCCAAAAATATTTTGTGGATAGTGTGGGGCATTAATAGCTTAAACCTTGGATAAATGATGTGTTTTTGCTTTATCTTTTCATTTGGGTATTTAATTTTGATACTTTTATCTGCATCAGTTTTATTATTACATGAATTTGGGATGGTTTTAGTTTCATTTAATGTTACTTCATGGTGTTTCTTGTGGATGATTCATCTTATCTCCTATTACTATATTATTATAGAGGGCAATTCCTCCTATTTCGCAATATTTTTTATAACCTCTGTGCTAGTCGCAAACCCGGGGACTACTAGAAGTGGGACTCAGGTTTCATTATCTCTCTCCCCTCATTGCAGTATCATTGCAGGGAGGGGGTCATGAAAAATAATATATTTTTTTGAAATTTATTGATAAATTTATGTATAATAATATAATAAAAATATAATTTAGAAATATTTAAAAATATGTAAATAATAATTTAGTCCTTGATAAATATAAAAACCATTTTCATTGGCAACGCAGTGCATGCGTAATAATAGAAAAGTCAAATTTGGTGTCCTAAATATATAATTTAAGAGGGAATAAATATTTTATTGAATTAATTAATTTATATGATTCTTTATTGATGATATGGAATGTCAGTTATTAATTTTGGATTTATATAATAGGAAACGTATCCAAATTCTTGTTTAATGCATGTATAAGGAAACAAAATTCAAACTATTAGATAAGTTTTATTGACATAGATGGGAGTAAATATACATTTTAATGAAAATAAATTTTAAAAATAAATTAAAATATATAATTAATATTTCATTGAATTAATTTTTAATTTTTGTAAATTTTTACAATTGTCTAAAACATTTATTCAGGGATGATACCCAGTTTAGGAAAGAAGAATAAAAATTAATTAAATGAATGTAAAAATATTAAAATTGATAATATTTAGATGAGTTTAGATATTCTATGGATTTTTTAGATATTTATTAAGTATAAGGGATAATATAAGTGATTATATTTGAAATTTTTGGTGGTAATAAAAATTTTTCAACTTTGTTACACATTCACATGTAAAATAATATAATGTATGTAAATATTTTTTGTATTTCCCACTGTGTCATTTATTCATTATAAAATGGTACCACATATCCTTTATTTTTTAGACCACCTTGATCCACTAATCTCAACAGAACCATTCCAAAACCCTTTATAAAAATCCTTATACAATTTATATTTGTTTTTGTCTCTCTAAAAGACTATCCCTAGGGTCTTTTTATAAGAAACTTGAAGGAGGTCTTTCAAAGTTAAGGTAATCAGTTCAAAAAATATTTTTCATTTTTCTAATTTTTATTATACCTTCTTCAATTCTAACCTAAAAATTATAATATAATAACATATGTATATCATATAAACTCATATGTTATTATTTAATTGTTACAACCTTAATCATCTCATTTTTCATCATATGGGGAATGAAAACATCGTTTATGTGCACACGTGGAATACCACCTCCATGGAGAGATGTATTTCATTTTTCATCACCACCTCCCAATGATGGTTAAAATGATGGATATAATAAATATATATGATATTCATGATATAAATATTATTATTCAAATATAATATATTACTTACATTATTACTCTTCCACCCATTAAAAATCGATAGCATCGCTCATGCCAAAGTGTGGTATTCCACCTCCATGAAGCAATGTGATTCATTTTCCATAACTTTCATTCATGTGTGATTGTAAAATTATATTTTATGAATAAAAAAGATAATTATTTCTTGACTATTATTCTATATATTATGGAATGGTTAACCCTTTGACCATGGTGAATCTACAAAATTAAGTTTGTAATTATGAACAAAACATCATCAAAATACCTGACATGGACTTAACTAGTTATGTAATTACATATGGAAGTATAAAAAATGAGATAAATGATTTAACAGTAAGGTAATAAAAATGTACAATTTTATTAAACAAATAAATAATAAATATAAATTTGTTATATAGTAAAGTAATGGACATACCTAGAAAGTATGGACTGGAAGTAAGGGGTTTCTTAACTCAATTACTATTCATTGGGCTATACTTATAATACATTAACTATGTCATTCCATGATTATGTGTGAAATTTTATATGACTTTATTATGTTTTATTTTATTTTTCATTTTATTTGATTTTACAATTTTAATATATAATCACTTAGTTTATTAAATTATGACTTCAATAGTAATATCTTAGTAAGGACTATTCATCTCAGTGTTGTTTCTTTGAGACATATTATGTATTAGGAACCTATATCCTTTTATATAGGGTATATGGTTACTACAGTGGTATTATATCATGAATGAATATTTTATATTGAAATTTAACGTACCATTAAATTTATATCTTTCATATTGATTCAAATTTTATAAAATTTTCATGAAATTTCATGGTCTCAATTTCAATTCTCTGATACATAATTCATGTCACACACCATATTTTTTTATATGGTGTATTTAATGAAACATGAATCTATTTTCACATATGATTTCAAGTAAATTATTGGATTTATAGATTCTTTTTTATTTTAATTAAATTTATTTTTGATTCAATCATTACCTAAGTTGCAAGGGTTTCTCATCTCAAACATCTTCTTTGAGACATTTTTTTATTGAAGTACCTATTTATATTTATTTAGTGTAAAAAATTAATCATTAAATAAAATATTATGATTTTATTATAATTTATAAATTTTATATTACTTCTTATGTTCTTTTTTTTCAAATGTTTTTAGAGGTCCGTAAAAGGTTATTTTGTTAAAAATGTTATTTTTATGTTTTAATGGCTTTCAAAAAAATAATTCCTTAGGTTATTATCATAAATAAATAATTTTATTTTATAAAAATAAATTATTTTCAAAATTTAATTTCTGTTAACTTTGAAATAATTTTAAAAAAATTTAAATAAAATTTCTTTACATTATCAACGCAGGTCACTTTGGACTCCCTTTACAAAAGTTGGAAATGATTTTCTATTTTTTAACATCATTTACATGAAAAGATTTTCCTACATTCATGACCATTATATTCTTTGAAACATCCTTTATCTATTTCCATTTTAATTTTCATAAAGGTATGTATTTTCACAATATTTAGTGCGTGATTAGTTTATAAAGTTATTGAATGAGAATGGTATTTTCTTCTACTTTTAAAGAAACATTTTAAATGTAATTTTAAAGGTATTTTTATCAGTCTAAAAATAAATTACATATTCCTATACTTCACATAGTAAATTATTTTATGATACCATTCAATTCCTTTCTCTCTGTATTTTATGATGAAATTTTATTGATATTTTCAGAAAACTAATTTATATTTAATTTGTAAATCAATATATGATATTTTTGATGAAATGCAATAATCCATGATTTTTTCATGATATGGAACTTGGAAATGTTGATGAAAGAAATTTTATTTAGTGATCCCAAATCTATAAGGGAATTTGAAAGTTTTGTGTTGGGTGGGTCCATTATAGTTATCTAATGCATTGGATACTGAAATGAAGTTAACTGGACGTAAGTTACTCCTAAAATAAGTCATAGTTTACCAGTAATTTGTTTCCCCTAATAGATATGGTAATTATTATATCAAGTAATTCCTTGATGAATGTCCAATCTTAAAAGATACCCACATAGTTTTTCAATTCTTTCTATGAGTTATATGTGTTCCTTTTCTCAAGGATTTTTTCCCATAGCTCATGATTGCTTACTTATATGACTCATTTAATATGTTAAAACTATATTCCATGTCCCATGATTTATGTCTGAGGTTTTTATGAGTATGAATTACCTAATGGTATGATCATAAAATTTTATTATTTCATCACACATTTAGGATCATCTTATGCTAACTGATGAAACTTAATTGTTAATTCTTATGTTAACCCTTAATTAGCGTTTGAGCTCACCATTATTACATTATCCATTTCCCTAGGCTATGAAAATTATTTGTGAATAAGTTATTTCTTGTAAGGTTTCATGTGTGAATAAATTTATATGAAATGTTGAATACATAATGTGAAATAATAAAAATAAAGAAATGTTGGAAAATGTTCACTTGAAGACTTTTGTATTTCTACATAAGAGGTTTCCCTAATTATATAAAACTATAAACCTAAAATGTCATTTAGTGTTAAAGTGATAAAATATTATTTTATGATGTTTTATGTTTTATATAGTTAAATTTGGGTCAGGTTTATTAGTATAAAATCCTGAAAGGTAATGATTATATTTTTAGCATCAAATCCGAGAGTGTGGGTTTGGGGATGTTATAGGTTAGATTTATTAATAATATTGAGAATGAATAGGATGTGGTTATATTTTTCCATAGGATTTAATTTTTATACATTGTGTTTATCTATCTTAATAACATTTTTCTTGGAATCCATCTAGTTATCTATGTTCAGATAATTGCGCATGAACATGATGTGGCTGACTATGCTAAAAATGTTTTGATTTCCTATACTTATGATTAAAATAAATTTATATGTTATTTTCCATTGTAATTGACATGGTAAATTATTATTCTTATCATTATTAAACACACTTATGAATGATTTTCTATTCATTATTTTCCATTCTATCTTTAAAAAATGAGATCATCGTTCATGCTTATATGTGGACAACAACTTCCTTGAAGATAATTTTTTTTCATAACCACCTCACATTAATGGTTCTAAATACTAATTTAATTGGAAAAAATATATTGGTAATATTTTTAAGATTGGGAAATTATAAACCATATTTTAGCTTCATGAAATTATATGGAAAAAAGGAAACATCATCCTTGTGTATGTGTGGATTACCACCACTATATGAAGATGTAATCCTTTTTCATTACCAAAAAACATTTTTGGTTATAACAATATAATTAATTAATAAAAATTATTTTTATTGCTTGATCAATTTTATTTAATTATAAATTAGTTATTATATTAATCACCCCATCCATATGAAAATGAAATCGTCACTCAAGATATCTGTGGAGTACCACCTCTATGGATGACATGATTTATTTTATATCAATAATTTGTTGAATCATTATATGAAAAAAATTATGGATATATAGGATGATAATAATTTTATTATCAATTCTTTCATATTCTATAATTTTGACATATAAAATAACAATTACTATAAATTAATCTATTGATATTGGTCAATAACTCGAGACTGGATCATCATAAATTTTGTATTCAATAATCATGAAAAAAAATCACATGGAACGAAAATTGATATTTATAAATTATTATAAAGAATATATTATTGTAAATTAGATAATATAGGAATGACTAAATTAGTATTAATCTGTAGGTATCAACATCAACATTTTAAAACATGTGTTAAACCTTCAAAATAACTAAATGATAGAGACAAAAAGAAACTTCATGTTACAAATAAATGTATAATAAATGATTTTAATTAAAGTATATATAAGTTAATAGATACATATAAGGTTTATAAATATTTTATTAAGTTATTTATATTTGTTAGAAATTATTTTAATGTGATCTCAACAAATTTGGGAGTTAAGTTGAGATAATTTCCTCAATTTTAATTCCTTAATACATGTTTTGTATCATGTACCTAATTTTTTATATAGTATATATCTTGAATATTTTGAATATTTTATCATGATTATATTTTATCCAAGATAATTGAATTTCTATGTCATGTATTCCATTTCAAATAGTTTTTCTTCCAATAATTACCAATCCTTATGGGTCTTCTCGCTTCAATTATCCTTCATAAAAAAATATGTCAAATCCACCACCTTTTTCCTTTCAATTTATGTTTATATATACAAATGGATAAATTTTATAATAAACTTCTTGTTATTAAAAGGATTTTATAATCCATATCACATTATTTATTTCAAGTGATTTTTATGAAATGGTATATATTATATTAGGGTTTGTTGTTAAGGAAAATATCATTCTCTGAATTATAATCATACTTCTTGAAAAAAAAATTATAAATTGGGTAGAATATACCCTCTAATTTAAACATAAATTAATTAATATAACAGTTCTATGGATTTTAATTTTTCTTATCAAAAAAGAATTTTTTAAATGTAGTTACCTAAATTATTCTTCTTTCTTGGACATCCTTCATAAAAATGAAACATTATAAAAAATATTTATCATCCAATTTGATGATTTTTTATTCAGTATCTTTATTCATTATTTAAAAAATCATTTAGTTGGTTATTTTGAACCCGAACATTGATTATCTCATAAAAACTTCTTATTTATATTTAACACTTTTGAAAATAATATTTTATTATAACTTTTACAATGAAGGTTTTCAATAACGGAATTTTCATAATATTAAAAATGATTTCACATTCAATTTTGAGTTTTTATTATCGACTCTATATTTCCAGTAGAAAAATTTACATATTATCCAAGGTTTCATTATTGATATTTATTTTAATGTGGTATTTTAAAAAAAATCATGTCACATTCTTGAGAAATAATTTTTTGAAGGTGACTCATAACTTCAATTTTTAAAGAAAAATGTTAAAAATTGTTTTTGATATCTGTTTTCCTGATTTCTTTTCCATGTCATATTTATATACAATATATCTATCTAATTTTCTATAATATTTAATGAATCACCATATTAACTCCACTGTTAAATACTCCATTTGGGTGATTAAACATTGTGTTTCAATCGATCTAACTCTTACTTTCAATTTTTGTGATACCATTCAAAATTTATACAAAACTAATTTTTTCCAAGGGGTTTTCAAGATATGATACATGATTCAGTTTATGTAGAACAAATTTTTAGATTTTATCGTTATTAGTTGGGTTAGAACCCTTAAATATATGAAATGTGTTGGGTATATTAAAACCCTTCAATTCCTTGGTAATTGTTTTATATTTGATGATATAATTATATTGAGCATGGAAACAATGTGGTTAGGTTGATTCAAAAGATTGATAGAAGACCCGATGTAGTTATCTTTCTTCAAATGATTGGGTGGGGACTCATTTCAATTAGCTATGTTCAAAATATTGAGCATGGAAAATATGCGGTTTTCATTGTCAATAAGATGTATAATGAATAGTATTTGGTTATCTTTGTTCAGAAGATTGAGCTTTGACTTATTGTTGTTATCTATGTTCCCAAAATTGAAAGTGGGTCCATTTTAGTTAGCTAGGTTGACATGATGCAGATGGCTATATTTACAATGTTCTGATTTCTTATATTTATTATTATGCCACATTTTTATGTTCTAATCCTTTATTATAATAATTATTTTCTGTTATATTACTTTATTATGTTAATGGAACTTGATTATTTATCTCATGATTCTGCACTATTATCCCATGTCATATGTTTGGATATTTAGGATTTAATTTCCTTTTTTCCTGACTTGTGAACAAATATTATTATTCCATTTCTTATAATATGTTATTTCTCCAAAGATTATTTATCTCATATGAATTTTATTTAAACCTAGATTATATGTTGATAAATATTTACTATACTGAGAATTTAAACTCATTTTTATGTATTATATTCGACATGTTATGAAGAATAGTATATCATATCATATATCTATAAGGGGATCTATTATGCTATGATTGTGGAGAAATGTTTAAAATAATATTTTTATTTAGATAGTATTTTGAGAAACTAAACCTACCATTCTTGGTATTGTGAGATTATTGTGAGATGTAATATTTTAATTCCAAATATAATGTGTAATATATGAATATTTATCTTGTAATATCCCACATAATAGTAAATAAGGTCATATATTATGTTTTCTAGCACCAAACCTAAGAGTGAGGGTCCAGGGTGCCTCAATGTTCCTAATAATTTTTTCTATTTTTTTGATTCATAGATTTCCCCCCATTATCATTTGATAATTTATTGCCCATTAAAATAGGATTTGACACACTATATGAATATTCTTTTAATTTTTTTTAATAAATCATAAGAACACTTTCCTTGAGAGATAAAAACTATTTCATAACTTTAAATAATCTATAAACATAACAAAAAGTTCATCTTTCCAAGCATTAACATATCCAATTATATCTAATTTATAAAATAAACACATTATATCTACAAGATTATTCTCTAGAAAATATCATGTGATCTATATTTATAACCAAAATGACTAAAGTGGAGTATTTTTTCAACCATATAGGTTTATTTCCACATTTCATTTCATTAAATACGTACTCATTATGTATAAAATTATCATTAAATAACATACAATATAGGATTTTTTAACCAATAATAGAATCTTTTAATCTATAAATATTTTTTTCATCATTATCAAGAATGAATCAATCCAATTTCTCAATATATAAATTTTTCAAAAAGAAATAATTTCAATAACCAATATTACATCAATTTAGAAAATATATTACTTCCTTTGGGTTTTGATTTCAAGAAAAATTCCCATGATTTTTAACTTTTGAAGCATAGAAAATTTATCATCAAAGTTTATTCATTATATTTTTGAATAACCCTTTCCATCTAGATGATATTTTTCTAATATAAACTGATTCTTTATTGTATATAATTTTTCTAAAAGGTACCTTTTTTACCAATAATAATTTATTACTTTGGTCCATGAATATGATACTATATATCAGTATTTTCAATATTATTTAACTTCTCATTCGTATCTTTTGAACACAATTTTTTGGTGAAAATTATTTTATGAAATATTTTATTTTAACATTTAAAAATAATCTATTATCGATTCCATATCTTATAAATTTATGTATATCACACCCTCATTCTCATATAAGTGATATTTTCATCATCTATATCTAATTTTAGTCTTGTGTTTTTGAAAGATCAATCATACTCATATATTTCATTTAAATAAATAGAATTTATTTATTATTCCTTAATCTCGACATGTTATTTAATCATTACAACTTTTTTATATAAATTATCCACAAAAAATTTTTTTTGTTAATTTATTTTATCATAATGTTGAATAAAATTTTAAGGAATTTTCTTATCCCCATTGACATTAAATTAATTAATATTATCCATGTTGCCTAAATTATTGTTATAAAAATGATAAAAAATGTTTTTTAGTGTATAAAAAATAAATATTACATTGAATTATCTCCCATAAAAAATTATATGATTCGTCTATTTTCATTTTACTATAAATGGATTTCCCAGAAATAAAAAATGATTCATGTTTGGATTTTTATTAAACCTTGTTTTTTTGGTAGGATGTATAATTTTTTATCTACATAAGTACTTAATTTTCAAATGTACTACCATTTAAGTTACATAACACAAAAAATAGTATATTATTTTAGGATATCTCGATGTAGGTTTTGTAATATATATAAAACTTCAATTCTATCCTTAAACTAGTTCATCTTGTTGTAGAGTGTATTATGAACATTTCTCATGAAATATTTTATGCTTGTCAAGAAAATTTTAAAACTATTAATTGATATATACTATACTGTTTTTTAAAATTAAATTAGGTGATAAAATTTCATGTCAACATTGATATATATTTATTATATATCATAAATTTTTATTTTTTTTAACAATATACTTTCATTAACATAAAAAATAGTTATATGTGTAATATTATTGAAAAATGTAATGAAATAGTTAACTATGATCATTGAATTGTTTTATTATTAAACTATTTAACCATTAAACAATATTTAACAGTATTAAAGTTTTAATTTTAATCTATTTATGACCAAAACTTATCATTTTACATTTTTGGCATGTAAAACACATTTTATTTTTGTTCCTTTTCAGATTAATAAAATTTTAAAAAATCATATTCACAAAGTAATCCCCTCTAGTTTATTTGTCCAAGTTATTTGAGTATATTATTCCCTAAATTATTTTCATGCTTCATTAGAATTAATCTTTAATTGTTCTCACTATGAACCAAAATATATATAGAATCAGTTCTTTATACTTTTGTTTGAATAAATACTTATTTATACTCCCAAAAATAATTTTCTAAAAAAATCTAATTTTTAATAAAAATAACTTATTTAATAATATTAAGGAGTTTGAAATAATTTTAATGTTATACTTCAACCCCTAAAAAAATAATATTCATTGAAGTTATAATTTTATTGACTATGTTCACTATTTAAACAACTTTTATTTTCAGTAATATATCATTTACAAATTTAACAACTCTATGGCACATCGAAACAAACATAAGTAGGTTTTTACCATACATTCCATGTGACGAATAACTAATATCCAAAATCCAGGTCCAATCAGTTTCAAATATTTATAAACTACCTCTACCACCAATGCATTCTTTTTTGTATTTTATTCACTCCAAAGAAATTCAGAGGCCAAATTTTGATTTAATTGATCAATAATTGAAGGAAACATATCATATGTATATCCTTCCTTATCACATCTCTCACATGCATTTTAAATATAATCAAACTTATTTTTTACTTTTACTTATTTCTAAAGCTCTTATGGTGGTTATATTTTAAATATTCCATTAAAATACACCTTTAATTACCTCTTAATTTTAAATGTATATACATATTGTACCATAAAAAATATGATTTGTGCCTATAACTTTCACAATACGAAGAATTATCTTGAAACATTAAAAAAATAAACATGTACAATAAATATAATTATTTGTATTATCATTAGCCTATTTTAGGAATTAATTAAACTCCTTTATTTTTTAATTTTTGTAGAATAATAATTTTTTATTCCTTCGGTGTAAGTTTTCTATAAAAATCATTACCCTTCATCATTTGATCATATTTTAACTTTTATTTAGGACTATTTAAAAACATTATTATTTTTCAGTATTTTTAGGCATGAATTTTATTTTCCTTTGATGGTGTAACTCTGAGGGTGTTTCCCACTCCAAACCAAAAAAAAATTTCCCCATGAAACTTAGTCTCTATCGGTTTAAACACTCATTCAACTTCAAAATATCCATGGTTTTCATCTCATTTTTTACACTAACTATAAAACTAACAAAATAATTTCAATTATTAAATATAATTTGATTCTATATTTTATATGATTTAATAGACTTTATTTTATTTTTTAAATTTTGGAAATAATATCATCCAAAAAAATATTTCTTTATTAAATAAGATTTTGAGTCACTAAATTTCTTTAATGAAATTATCTTTCCATTAAATAAATTTTTCATATTTATTATACGTTATGATTTTAATATTAAGAATAGAATTTTTCTTACTAAAATTTATAATTCAACTTTGTAATATTGTGGTTTACATCTCCAATAACTACTACAAATACGCATTTTATCAGCGCTAAAAATGGATTTTAACAGCACTAGAAAAGCATTGTTATACCCGGAGAAGATAAAGGAGGGTGGTCCCCTTTATCAGTGATCCAAAAAGCACTGATAAAGGCCCCTTTTATCAGCGCTTTTTTTTCGTGCTGATAAAAGTAATGAAATTTAAAAAAAATTTAAAAAAATTTAAAAAAATCCTGCCAATCGGGGGGAATTTATAGCGCTTGATCCCCCTTTTAATAGCACTTTCCTACTCCTCAAACTTCTGCACGCACTCCGCCTCCACCCTATATCAGTGCTACACCCACCCCCTTTATCAGCGCTAGCCCCCAAATCCACCCCCATGCACGCGCCCTTGCCTCCACCAAGATTTGATCTCAAGACCTCCCTCTTGCGCGCCTAATGCCTTTACCACACTGCCATATTGATTTGTTCTCTAGTTAATGACATATATATTTATTCATATATACATTTAGTTTATTTATTCATATATTAATATATAGTTATATTAATATATATATAGTTATATTAATACATATATATAGTTATATTAAAATATATATTTATAGTGATATTAATATATATATTTATAGTTATATCAATATATATATGTAGTTATATTAATATATATATATATAGTTATATTAATATATAGGTATATAAATATTTATATATTGGTATTTTAAATAAAATGGATATTAGTTATTATTTATATAAAGATAATATATTTTATATGTAAATGGTATATAAATATTTATATATTGGAAACTCAATGTGACCGTTTGAATGAGACTTCAGGACCCCTGTAGGTCAAGTGATATTTTTATTGTTCATAAAGGCTTCTCATGGATGATAAGTTATCGCGAACCAACCCGGGTCGACCCTGAACCGGTCACCCGAGCCGGTCCGTGACATAACCCAAAGGGAGTTCCTGATCCCCACGGGCTGGAAACCAGTGTCAGGCATCAAAACATACACATGGGAATGATTTAAGCCCAAAACAAATAAAAAACATGACAGGATAAATAAATTAAATGAACTAAAGATGCAGCATCATGAACAACTGAAAATAAATAAAATATTGTAATCCAGATACATGGTGCAACTCAACAGACAAAAAACTAAAATACAAAACTGAAAACCCAAATGAAAAAACCAAACTGCCACAACCCGATCTCCACGTGACCTCTTGGTCACCACAAACCATAATACCAGCTATGCTCCAAAATTAAGCACCTGCTTGGGAAATGGCTCTAATATTACTCGTAATGGGGAAACACTGGAAATCCTATGAACACATAGGAATACCTTAAAATACTATACATTTGACTCAACCTGAAGGCATGCCCTAACTCGATGACGTCATAACGCCCTAATGTTTGGCATAGACTTACATAGACTAACTTAGGGGCCCAATCCCCATAGAATCAATAACTCAGTATTCCCTTGCTATGGGGCCACTAGCCAGTGCGTAATCTATACTACTGCATCAATCGTACTCATTAAACCTCTTTGCTATGATAGGCTCCCATGTAAAGTTCTCAAGGGGGTGTGTCGTATCATTCAAACAACAAGTCACATATATATAATCATACACACCACACAAACTGGCACCGCCCCGGCCACATTAAGGGTTTGTCCTTTGCCTCAAAATAATTATCATTTAAAGAAGTCCCATACCAAGGACCCTTCCATCTCACGAGTCAACATTTAGGTAGGGATACAAACCCAAGAAGTTTTTTCCAAAAATCAATTTCAAAAGACAAACTGGCCTTTACACCAAGAATTCCCTAATCATTTCATTAAAGAGCCAATCGGGCCATTTAAAGAAAACACGTGGTAAGTGAAACTTGATGAAAATTCTCCACACACGTTAAAATCCACTTTTCAAATCATACGCACTCTAATTTTTTTCCAAAAACAGTTTCACACTTCTTCCATAATTTAATACACCATTGAATCACCTTATAAAACAATTATAAATAACACTCAAAGCATTTAACAAAAATCATTTTTGTTAAACAATACTATTTATCTACATTCAACTGCATAGGAAAAACATGTGCATGAATTGAAGGACATGTCAAATCCTATATTTATCAAGTTAAACTAACAATAAAACATTACCATAAACTAAGTACATTTGTAATAAAAGTGTGAATCAGGGTGTAACATTTAAATACAAAAATACAAGTATCGCATGGAACGAAATTGGACGAAAAGGAATGGAAGAACCTACCTCAAAGAATTGGCCGGGCCAATGATTTCGAACTCACACGGCCAACTTTTCACATACACACACTCCCACAAATGCACACGCACTAGAAAAAAAACATAGCCACACCTTAACAATACAGTCCACACCCAAAGTCAGTGCGACGAAGACCAAAGCACAACCAAATAAATAATAGGGACTCATAAACAAAATAAGACACTAAATTCAATGACGCAAAGAAAAACAGCGGGTTCATTAACATTACCTGAAAAATTGGGGGCAAAGAAAATCGAGTTCATCCGCCTTTTCCTTGGCGCCGAATGCCAGAAACTTGACCAATGAGTCCCGATACATTAATCGCATAACCTAGGAACTAAGAAAAATATACAAATCACAAACTAAGGTATTAGGGTCTGGTCATTTTGAAGAAAAACACCAAAAATAAATGAAATACCCATAGATCAGAAGGGAGAGGGATGCCAGAAATGGGAAATGAGGTCACGTTGGAGAAAAACGGATGCGCTAGGGTAGGGTATTCTGGTCACGCTGAAATGTGTCGAGAAGTAGGCTAGGTTTGTCGGAATCGCGCTAGGAAGGGTTGTGCGGTGCTGCAAAATATGGGGAAAATAGGAGGGGGTCTTCCAGACCGGAGAAGAGGGAAAGGTGGGAGACCGGGCCACCATTACTGCTGGCCAGAGCTTGGGCCACCTCCGCTAGGCGGAGCGGGATAGGAGGAGGCCGTCATGAAGGGGTGCAGTTGGAGGGCGCCATCAGAAGGGGGTGCGGGGTCACAACGAGAAGGAGGGAGAGACAGCTGAGGGGAGAGGGTTCGCGGAGGCGCTGGGCGGGGGTGACAGGGAGGACCGGTGTGGGGGTGCACAGTGAGGCGACGGGGAAGGGAGCTGGGGCGGCTGGCTTCGTATAGGGAAGGAGGAACAGTGGCAGGGGTCTTGGTGCACAAAAGGGAGAACAAATAGGGGTAGAATAAGGTTTCTATTTTTTTAATCTTATAATAAAAATGCGATTAAAACCAAGGATAATAATAATAATAATAATAATAAATTGATAATATTGATAATAATAATAATACCAACAAAATTAATAATAAAAATAATAATGATACATATCATGATAATAAAAATTTTAATAACATAATAATAATAATAATAATAATAATATTCAAAATTTTATTCATTTTCTTTTAAATAATGACAATATTAATAAAAACTACATAATAATTATATCTATAACAATTTCAATGATAATAATATTATTAAAAACATTTAATAATAAAAACATTATTTATCTACGCAATAATATCATTATTATTACGATTTAAATATTTAACTTATTTTATTTACATAAAACTATATTTATTTGAAACATTAAACATTTTTGCGAGCACTTGGGCTGATCGCGCAATCACCGTCAACCAGTGATGTCTGTGCACCGGTCTGACACCCACCAAAACTATTAAATGAGAAAAAAATTTAGATCGCCGCTCAACTTGCGCATTGAAGAAGCTAACTGAAGTCAAGAAATAGTAAAATAAAATTATAATAAAAAGGGTCGCGGTGTGACAATTCTACCCACCACAAAACTTTATACCCCCAAAAAGTCACCAAGACAACAGTTTCCATAAATAGAGTCCATACCCAGACAAAACAGAAGAAAAACTGTGAATCCCGGGATGACCTTTCTCTCAACAGGTCACACCCGACCAATTCAAGAGAAAACTGAAGCCCGGGGTTGAGGGGAGAACACGGGAGGGTTCTCCCCACCACGATAATTCCCTAATATGAAAACCTTGAAACCCAAACACACCACCCCGTTGGGGGCCAACATGGAACTCCCAAACTGCACCCAGTTAATTTCTTGACATAGAGAGAACAACACCCAAAGGCTTAAACAGAAAGCTTGCTATGAAACAACCCAGCAACCCGAGGATAAGGAATTAACTCAACCCCTCACACACTGACCGAATAAAATCCTCACCGCAACCAGAGATTAGGGAATTTCTAGCCCGAACTCAGAAAGGACCCTGAAACACCACCCATTAATTTCATGAAACCAAACAACCCCCTAACGAAAACAATTAAGAACCAAATCAAAACTAGAACGACCCGTTTATTCGTGGGCCCAACACCCTTCAAAGAAATCCGAACGATTTGAAAACACACTGAGAACAGATAAGACCTCTTAGAATGCGGTAGAACAAGTTCATCAAATCACCAAAACTATTATGAGCTTACAACGGTGACAAGAACAGAGAAAGGAAACTTTGGATATTTCCCTCCCAAAGCTGAAAACATTACTCGGACTGAGGTTCCACAAACCCTCGGCAACTCCGGACTATGCGTGAGCTTCACCCCGAGACCTGTGGCTGGGGCCCTGATGACTGAAGCATCTCCTACCACATAGTCAGGAATTTTCATCATCTGGTCTCTAACTCCTTCTTCCGTTCGATGATTCAAACAATCACGATGGTCATACATTTTCAAAGGAATGCAACATGATGACTTATAATGTCCAGAGAGGCCATACTGGTGGCGCACAAGAGAGCGTTCTGAAGAACTAGGAGCCGGTACCGATGAGTATGTTATCTTGGAGACATGTTCCACCGGCCCGCACTCCATGCCAGGTGGGGAACCTTCGCAGAAGTCTACCACTATTAATCACACCCAAAACTTCAACGACGATGAGACATCTCATCTTTACTAGTCCAAAACTGAACCCTAAAATAACTCTAGGGCGGTACGAACCTTAACTATCCTGGTAGTTCCCAAAAACCTGAAGACACACTTTCTTTTAGAACAATACAACTACCTCTAACAAATATCAATTATCTCGAAAAGCAAGCGACACACAAAAGGAACTGAGAACTGAGCATAAATCATTGAAAACTTTTGGAGGTTTTCTGGGTGGCATACTCATGACAACACAAGAAACACCATCGAAACCGGAATCAAGCCAAAACTCAATCAAAGAAACAACACATAAAATGAAAAATAGACCCCTAAGCCAAAAAAAATACAAACACAAGCATAAATCAGTTTTCCATAACCATTATTCCATTAAAATTTTAAAAACCGCCTATGGAACCTTATGAACCATCACATGTGTGTTCATTCAATCTCGCCCACATCATCTGTGAACAAATTCCCCCACACTCTCTCCGTACATACGCACATACGTGTGAACCTCAATATGGAGTTCCAATGTTCAAACACTTCTTTTCCTTATCAAATCCAATCCCATACCAAATTTTTCCAAACCGATACACTTTCTCTTTAAAACCACACTTTACTTATTTCAAAAACAATTTTGAAGAAACACTTTTCCATTATAAATACAATTTCAATTTTAATGCACACTCAAATCAATAGAGACTAAAAAAAAACACAAGTAGTAATAACCCACTGGAATGAGGAACTAGGGAATATGTATGACCCTACGACATGGTGGTGAGTTGTGCCCCAAGTAAAGAATAACACTAAGAGGACCTGAAACTGGACACTTGGAATCCACATGGGTCACCACCCCATGTGAGGCCTCAAAGTGAACCGATCCGCCTCCATTGTCACCCCTCAATCCAAAACAACCAAGGAAAAGTGACTCAAATCCCAGAATAACCCTAGTAACTCAGGTCTCGTCACGAGAGGTGGTGATCAGGCACCGAACCGTAACCTACCCCTTGAAACCTGAAAATCCTAATCTCCTTCTACCAGACACCACAAATAACAAGGGCCTCCTTTGATTCCATTTTGTCATGAACCAACCCGGGTCGACCATGAACTGGTCACCCAAGCCAGTACACGACATGACTCGATGGGCGTTCTCGATCCCCACGGGCTGGCAACCAGTGCCGGGAATCAAAAACATACAACTGGAAACGATTTAAGACCCAAAAAAAATAAACAACCAGGACCAGATAAATAAATGAAATGATCTAAAGAAGCAGAAACATGAACAAATCAAAATAAATAAAATAAACTAATCCAGATACAAGGTGTAACTCAACAGATAGAAAACTAAAATACAAAACTGAAGACCCAAACGAACAGACAAATCTGCCACAACCCAATCTCCATGTGACCTCTTGGTCACCACCAACCATAAGACCAGCTATGCTCTAACATTAAGCACCTGCTAGGGAAACCTAAACAAAGAATAAACCTGCAAAACAGCTCAGGTCTACTGACACCGAGTGGTATAGGTAGGGTGTGAGCTAATCGCTCAGTATGCAACCACCGCTGATTCCATGTCATTTATTCCACAAGACATTCCATTAATAGTAGTTTGAACTATATTATAAAATTAGGTTTTTATACACACTTCGCTTTTTAAAAACAAACAAACATGTTCCACTCCCCTTAAAGTTTAAAACCAAATACAAGGGGGAATGAAGGAGAGTTGTGCTTTCTATTTCAAAACATCTAATTGAAATCCTTTTTAATGTAATGACAAATTCACAGTTTTTTAAATAAATACCCAAACCAGGTGCAAATAAAAAGTGTCCACACAAAGAGGGAAATGGCTCTATTAGTACTCGTAATGGGGAAACACGAGAAATCCTAGGAACGTAGAGGAATACCATAACATACTATACATGTGACTCATCCTGAAGGCATGCCCTAACCTGATGACGTCATAATGCCCTAACGCTCGGCATAGACCTACATGGCCAAACCAAGGGGCCCAATCCCCATACCAGCAATAACTTAGTATTCCCCTGCTATGGGGCCACTAGCCAGTGTGCAATCTATACTAGTGCAATAATCGTTCTCAGTAAAACTCCTTGCTATGCTAGGTTCCCATATAATGTTCTCATGGGGGTGTGCCATATCATTCAAACAACAAGTCACATACATATAATCAAACACACCACACAAACTGGCATCGCCCTGGCCACCTCAAGTGCTTTTCCCTTGCCTCAAAATAATTATTATTCAAAGAAGTCCCATACCGAGGACCCTTCCATCACACGAGTCAACATTTTGGCAGGGATACCAACCCAAGAAGGGTTTTCCAAAAATCTATTTCAGAATCCAGATGGGCCTTTACACCAAGAATTCACCAATCATTTTTTAAAGAGCCAATCAGGCCATTTAAAGAAAACACGCGGTAAGTGAAACTTGATGAAAATGCGGCACACATGTTGAAATCCACTTTTCAAATCATACGCACTCTAAAAGATTTTCCAAAAACAGTTTCACACATCTTCCATAATTTAATAAACCATTTAATCACCTTATAAAACAATTTTAAATAACACTCAAAGTGTTTAACAAATATCATTTTTTTAATCTTATAATAAAAATGAGATTAAAACCAAGGATAATAATAATAATAATAATAATAATACATTTATAATAATGATAATAATAATAATACCAACAAAATTAATAATAAAAATAATAATTATATAAATCATAATAATAAAAATTTTAATAACATAATAATAATAATAATAATAATAATAATTTTATTCATTTTCTTTTAAATAATGAAAATATTAATAACAACTATATAATAATTATATCTATGACAATTTCAATGATAATAATATTATTAACAATTTTTAGTAATAAAAACATTTTTTAACTACGAAATAATATCATTATTATTATGATTTATATATTTAACTTATTTTATTTACATCAAACTTTATTTATTTGAAACATTAAACATTTTTGCGGGCACATGGGTAGATCGCACGGTCACCATCAACCATGCGATGTCCACGCACTGGTCTGACACCCACCAAAACTATTAAATGATAAAAACATTTAGACTGACGCTCAACTTGCTCCTTGACGAAGCTAACCGAATTCAAGAAATAGTAAAATAAAATTATAATAAAAAGGGTCAGTTTGTGACATATGTTCTAAGGGGAGATGTTGTAATGACCTGTGTTTTCAATAAAAGGTATAATTCCATGGGAAATTGAAATTTTGGCGTTTAGTGGATTGTCCATTATTTTAACTAAGCTTCAAAACATAATATGTAGTTATATTAATATATATATATAGTTATATTAATATAGTTATATTATATATATAGTTATATTAATATATATATAGTTATATTAATATATATATATTTATAGTGATATAAATATTTATATTTATAGTTATATCAATATATATATGTTGTTATATTAATATATATATATATAGTTAGATTAATATATATGTATATAAATATTTATATATCGGTATTTAAAATAAAATGGATATTAGTTATTATTTAGATAAAGCTAATATTTTTTATATGTAAATATATTTTATTATTTATATTTATAATTAAATTTTTATGTGTGAATATATAAAAAATATGTATATATCGTTATGAATTTGATTATAAATAGAAGTTCATTATAAAAAATGATAAAATTTCAAAGTCATAATATCAATATAAATATAATACTTTGGAATAAATTCAGTCCTCCCCCAAAAAATCCAATAATACCCCTATAAACAAGGCTGAAATTCAACAAAATGTTAAAAAATCAGGGTATCCCGACTAAAAACATAGTTTTGGAGGCCTTCTAGGCCTCCCATGGCCTCGAAAAAAACATTATCGGGGTCCCCCCGTGCCATAGGGGTGTAGAGCTCATCGCAGGCTTCGATTTTATATGTGGTAGATCTCAAACAGACACCTGGATCAAAAGTTATGGCCGTTTGAAGTTCGAGTTGAGTTTTCAACATATTTTGGATCTTTTTTTAATTTTATTTATTTATTTAGTATTCAAATTGATATTAAATGACTATTACTCCATAATAATTAGAAAATCATTAATTGAAAATATTATTTTAATTTTTTTATAAGCCATTTTCACTAAATATCTTATATATTAAGTGTAACTGTATATTTATACTTATTTAAAATAAATTTAAAATTATATTTAAAAAGTATATATTATATTTATATCAATATAAGTATATCAATATATTTAAATATTAATATAATTTTTAATGTTTTTTTTGGAAGTATAACCTTTATCAGCACTTTTATAAAAAGCACTGATAAAGACCCCCCTTTATTAGCGCTACTAAACAAAAGCGCTGATAAAGGGGTGCCCTTTAACAGTGCTAAAAAAGCGATGTTAAAGGGGGTACATTTATCAGTGCTAAAAAAGAACTGATAATGGGGTACTTTCATCAGATCTTTTTATAGCGCTGGTAAAGGCACCCTTTATCAGGGCTTTTTTAGCGCTGATAAAGGTACCCCCCTTTATCAGTGCTTTGTCATTAGCGCTGATAAAGGGTGGAGCTGTCCTTGCCCCATTTTGTGGTAGTGAATGTATAATTATACTCATTATTATATTTTTTTTAATTATAAAATAAATATTCTCATGTGAAGAATAATCATCTTTATTATCAATAAAAGATAGATAATATTTTTTATCTTGAGAAAACAAAACCATATGTTTCAAATCATTTAAATTCAAATCATCACTACTAATTACCTCTTTGTTATCATAATGTTTGTCCACATTATTTATGAATTCATCATATTTTTCATTTAGATAATAACTACCCATTATTGTGAAAATCACTCTTTTTAATTTTATTGAGTGGATTCTTGGATACAAAATCATCATATTAAATCTCATTATCTTTTAATGGATAATTTTATAATAAATTTCCAATATCTACATAGTTAAATCATTAGTAGGTTTTTTATGAATATTATTACCTTTTACACTCTAGATGTTCTTCATTTACGAGGATTGACATTTATCATATCCTTCAACATTTCCTTCTTACAAATATTAATCATGAATATAGATATATAATTTATTTATTTTTAGACCCATTAAGGATTTTAATGAAATATACTTATAATTTTTTACTTTATTCTTCAAGGATAATCTAATTAAGATGTTATATTCCATCATTATTTTATGAAGTTTGTCAATTTTGATGTTTTCTATGTATTGATCTTACAATGAAGAATCAATTACATTTAATTTATCTTTGATGATTCCCACATATTTTATAAAATATGCCTTCAATAATTTATTTATACCCACTGATGGTAGTCACTATCTTTATGAATCCTATAATCAATTGATCAACACATTCTTCTTTCACCATCCATACATCTTCATATTGATCATGAAAAGTCATGACAAGGATTTTTTAACCTTATTATATTATTTATAGATAATATGGAGTTTGTTCCATATATATTTAGACACTTTGATACAAATGAATTCTTTTGAATCTTTATCAGACTGAGAATATCATAATATATTTCATGAATGTCCATCATTCAGAATAATTTTCTTATCAACCTGAGACTAAGAACCCAAACCTTTTAGTAATAAACAAATCTATGGAAAATATCAAACACATCAATTTGAATGGAAAAAATATAAGGAATTATATGATCCTTAAATATGATGAATTAATTTCAATAAAAGGTGGGTATGCCTTTACAATTGACATAATTATGACACACAAACATAGAAAATTAGAAGATCCCGTCTTCAGTTGAGAATGGTCGCTCTAATACATGTTACTTTTCTAATTGTACAATGTTAAAGAAAAAATATGACGTGATAGAATTAGTGTAATTTAAATATTTATACTTTAAAATTTATTTTCACTCATAGTTAGTTTTAATGAAATTATCTTTCTCCCACAACTCACAAATATACAATTCATATATCCAGATATCAACACATGTTATTTTTATATAGTTATCTACTCAATGTGAGTATATAGTCTTTTGAACAATTTGGATTTTAACCCACTTCACATGAATTATCATTTATTATTGATACTAAATCATTAAAGGTACGAGGGTGACCTTGAACACTTATAGACTATATCTTTATATTGAATTTTTTCATACATTTATATAATTTATGTAAACAAAAAAATGGTTTAAATTGATTCAAAATTATTAAAATCGATATAATTCAATGTTTATCAAAGGATTACTCAGAAAAATAATACCTACAGAGAGAATTAAATCATACTCTTATTCAATTATTTACTTCCATAGGATTGACTCAATTCATGACTCCATATATAATAACACTAAGTCTACATTGATTATTTTGTTAGGTTTATATAAAAATATATTCACTTTTTTATCACACAAATAAATATCATTGTTTTATACTTATTTATATGTATCTCATGTGTGATCTATGATTTGAGAAAGTTTATAATTCCTTCAATTATGTTGATGATTTAATTGATAAAACATTATCTCTTCCCAACTCTCCAGGATTTCTGGAAGTTATTGAATCATTTCAATATCATTTTTCTCTATACGTTGTAGGAATTAATCAATAAATAAGTAGATTGAGTCAAATGTTATCAAAAATAAAAAAACATTACGAATTTTTATTGATCTATCCCACTATTATGTGAACCTTAGAAAATTATTATCACCATTATACAGTGCCTAAAAACTCAAATCACTCATACATGACATTATGAAATTACATTTATTGATTATAAATAAACATTTATGTTTTTAAACTACCTTTTCTAGATTAATTCATTATTTTATAGCCTTTTTATAGTCAACATTTCAGTTACACAGTACCACTTTTAGGAATTATCAATTATGTAAGAACTATTTATGTGTATTTTTATTTACATAAATTCAGTCTTTTAGATGAACCTTATGCAGATTATATAAAATCTCATGTAAAATTTTAAATATAAACATCTCTAGTAGAAAGAGTATAATATGACTTATATAAACCATTTCAACAAATTTACTCTTAACAAATAGTTTTTCTATAATTATTCATTATCAAAAAATTATTTAACCTCATATAATAGATCCATATTAGTAAAAACAACATATATAAACTTTTTTAACTTGCAATTTTTCATATTTTTCCTTTGGATTCCATGTTTGATCAATCATTATATTTTTTTTGGAATAGTATGTAATTCTTGATCTCGTCCTAATCAAGTGTCATTTCTATTCCTAATAACATACATCTATAATAATCATATAAATATTTTTCAACATGAAATCTCTATTGAAATGTATATTGAAAAAAAGACATCAGATATGAGAATAATGGTTGTTGTGATGTTTTTATTTATTTCATAGTTTTAGAATGGTGATTTTTTACTCTTTAATGAAATGATTTTATAATTTCTATGTGTTATATAAACTCTCATGGTATTATATAACTATTAAAAGGTTATTTTTATTTAAAATGGGATGTTTGATATTTGAAATTGTATATTTTTTGAATTTTTTGATTTAGATCGATAGAGTGATTATTTTTGGTGTTTTTATAATGTTTTAATGATTATTTGGATATAGTGAGATGACTAGAGAATATTATATGTAACACCCCAATATTTTATGAGAATTATTATTTTTAATTTCTTTGATGTATTTTGTTGTACACTTCACCAATATTAGCTTGTTCTATACGCAACACCATATTAGCTTGTAGTATAAGCAACACTATTCTTGGTTTGTGTTGCACAGAATTTCAAGTTCTTTCGAATAAAATTTATTTTACACAACAATAAGTATATAATTTGATCAATTTATAATTTAACTATATTTATATTATGTTATACGCAACACGAAATGGATCTTTCACTACACGCAGCCCTAACTTGGCTTGCATTACACGCAATCACGACCTTCCTTGATAGCGTGTGTAGTACGCAATACCGAGCTTCACTAAAAAAATAATATTGTCATCAAATTATTATGAACTAGCCACTATGAATAGTATGCACTAAAATTTTAATTTCATAATATTATTATTCTACTTACACATTTTCTAGAACATGGTATGAGAAAAAAATAATTTTTTCGGATAAAATAAGTATTTTTTAAAAAATGAAGTTTTGCCTCCTTTTAATGGCGCACCCAGATTAAATATCATTTTTGAAATGTTTATAATTTCAATTTGACAAAATAAAATTCTTATTTGTAATCAGAATATAAAAATTTACTTTGGATAAAATTTTCACATTATTCTGATAACTTTCATATTTTAATGAATAGTAAAAACACGCTATATTTTAATTAAAAACAACTTTTTTTCATCGTAATAATTTATATTGTTAAATTATAATATTTAATGGTTTTAAAGTATAAATAGAATATATTTTTACCATTTAATATCATTTATGTCATTAACATTGATTTTACATTGAATTCATAGGTAAAAACATTTTAATCTTTTGCAATGTTTTAACATTTAAAACATGTTTTCTTAACAACATGATTAATTTTAAATTAATTTCTGCAACTTATGTGATTTGAATTTGAAAAAATGGATTCTATATTTTGAATCATTATGTACAAATTATTTTAAAAGGGTACTTTTTATTTTTGGGCACTATAAATAGTAACTACGGTAAATTTTATTTACCATAGTTAAATGTAAATCGGGTTATTAAGGTTAAATATAATATTATAAATTTACCCTAACAATTTTCGTAATATAATTTAATGATTATATTTCGTCCTAAGTAATATTTGGGTCGAAATTTAATCCATTAAAACCCACTTGGATGTGATTACGACCTTTAATGTATTTTATTTTAATGAAAGTGAAATATGTCTCACTCAAAATTTAATAATTAAAGTATTTTCAATATAAGGTTATACATAATAAAAATTCGATTATAAATACTCATTTGAACGCTAAAATGTTTTTCTTTCTTATGGTAATTTATTCGTCATTTTTAAATGATATTTAATTACCTTAATAGCTTATACATTAATGATGCATAAATTATTTATTTACTAAAAAATAAATAATATAGTTTTTATTATAAAAATAATACCCATTAAAAGGGACAAAAACCAGACCAAATCATATTGGTCGTATATATCTAAACCATAACCATCCAATGGTCTAATATTTTACCATTTTAAGCTTTATAAAAGCGATTATGACAATTATATTATTTTATTTTAAATGATGTCAGAGTTGTCACCTTCATAATTTAATAAATATAACAATTTTCATGGTGTGATTTTAAGATGATAAATTCGAGTAAAATTATTCTTTAGAAATATATTATATTTATAATCATCATATTATTTTATTTTTAATTTTTATGCAACTAATATGTATATTAAATGATTACACAAAAATGATGTAGTAATTGTTTTATTAAGAAAAATATCAAATAAATGATTTTAAAAGTATTAAAATAAATATTATACGCACTAATTAATGTTATCCACAAATTTTATAGATGAATATGACATTTTAGGAGTATATTAAATATATATTTTCGAATATATCCTCTTCTTGGATTTTATTTAAATTCAAATAAATGAAGAGTGTCAAAATTGACGTTATTGTTATTTAATAAAAATAACATATTATAACATTGTTTAAAAATCACAAAAAATATTTTAAATTTATTAATAGAAATTTATATGGTCTAAAATTTCATAAATTATCCAATTATGGACAATTCACAACACATAAGTAATTATTTATAACGAATTAAAATTTAGAATATTATTACCACAAATAAAATTCAAAAGATTAATTAAGGATAAATCAAGGTGATAAGGTTTAAAATAAATTACCAACCTGTCTAAATCTTATTTTTTAATTCGATTACAACACTATGTCATTTAATATTCTGATTTGAGTCATTTTTGGAGGTTTTTAAGTGGGTTTTGAGTTTATTATAAATTAATATTTTAGAGGTTCCCAAAAGTGCCCCTCTCCTCTCTTATAAAAGGGAACCTCCTCCCTCTCATCATCACACCACTTTGAGCCTTCAAGTTCGGCCAAAACCTACCCATTTATCTTCTCCACTTTCCTAGAAACATACTAGAGGTCCTTGTATTATTCAAAGTCAAACTTTAGTGCCCTAAGAGGAGGTTTAGAAGAGGCGCATCGAAGAAGAGGTAATATCCTTTACTGATTCTTTCAAGTTCATTACATATTATACTTCCTATTATTTTGTTGTTTCATAATAAAGTATTAAAATTAGTATCAATAATAAACTGATATGTTATTATAAATATGAACCAACCCTATTTCACCTTCTATCCATCCTACGAAAAATTAAATCACCGCGCGTGCGTACGTACGGAATACCGCCTCCACGCCGTGGTGTAATCAATTTTTCCACCACCACCTTACTTGGATGGGTATAATGGTGTAAATAATAACTATATATGGTTATTATAACATGATAATAATTCTGAGATATTATATCATCCACTCTAATTCGATTGAATAATTATGGGAATGATATCATTGCTCATGCGTACGTACGAATTACCGTCTCCACGACGTGATGAGATTCATTTTCCAAGATAACCATTCAAGAATGATTATAAAGTATATATATTAAAAACTCATGAAATATATGCAATTTTAATGATACTAGATATATTTATATGTTATTTACTTACTTCCATTCAATTTAATAAAGAAACGAAAACAGTGTTCAAGCATGCGTTCGGCCTACTGTCTCCATGAACGGTGTATTTATTTCCATATATCGATCTATTATATATATGTATATTCTAAATATATATTATATATAAATCATGTTTTACATTCTGGAAGTGTGTAATCATGATCTAAGTAATCATGTGAATAATTACAAGTAAAAAAACGGATGATAAATGAAACGATTTTACCCAAAACGTTGCTTTAACATGGAATTGACAAATGAAAAGGTAGTATAAAGTCTTAAGTGAATTATATATGATATCATAAATATTATTATGGTAATGTTACAAGTTAATAATATGTTTAAACCCACTATACAAAAGTCTCGGACACATACGGAATAAATTGGACATAAGGAAAGGGATAATTTTTCAATATCATTTTTATCCGAGATTGCTAATATGTAAGTATTTACTGGGGTTATATTTTTCATCCATGTCCATAAAATGTTTTTCATAAAGTGTTTAATATTCTGACATGTATGTTTAAAGTCATGTTTAACCCTCTTTGACTTTTACTTTGTTTTATGGAAGTAATCTTTCTTTTTTGTACCACACGTGGTACTTTTTGACTTTTCTGTTAAAAGTATGAGGATAATGTTTTTTAAACTTATACGAAATGAATGTATTTTTATGGTTTCATAAGGAATTATTTTCATGAAGCTTACTCTTAAAGAATTCATGATTATTTTCAACAAAATCATTTTCTTTTAAAATTTCATGGCATTTTGTGAAAAGAAAATTATTTTGAAGATGAAAGGATATTTTCCTCAAGAATTCATTTCAAGTATTTTATCAAAACCATTTTCCATCTAAGATGAAATTATTTAATATGTTTATATTTCAATTATAATGTATCTATTATTTATATGTTTTCATTTTTATTATGATGAAATTTTATCCATTTGTTTTATATGGATTATGTCATCATGGGATGATGTTTATGAAACTCATATTATTCATTAGGTTATGATGAATGATTTATGTTTTTTGTGGCACATGAAAGAATGATTTCATTATGAGATGGGTGAGACCTATATCTCCCTCTAATACATTGGGTAAAGATTTATATCTCATGAGATAGACATGGCTAGAATTACAAGGGAATATGGTTCAATAATATAGGGCTGGAACGACAAGTAAATCCGATTCAGTAATAAAATTTTTCCACTATGATGGTGTTGACAGCAATGCCTTGGCTACTATGGAGATCATAACATGTTCTTAATGGTTTCCACAATTACATGTTTTATTCCTGTGCTATTTTATCATGGTTAATGTTCTTTTATGATCTATACCTTATGCACTGCCATGATTTATGTCATTACATATGATTTTGATGTTTTATGTTCATGTTTTTACGATCAAATTTTTATGGATTTTTTTATGTTCTCCATGTTTACGCTTACTGAGAATTTGAGCTCACCATTTTTATGTTTTCTTTTCCCCAGGATATAAAAAAAGGTTTTAGGTAAGAAAACAAAATGAGAAGATCTTTATGGGAGATGTTGAAGATCTTTCGACATCATTAGAAGATTATGTTCCAAATTTCCAAAGACACTAAACTAATAAGTTATTTGGGAATATATTTTGGTCATGTATTAATTATTCCTCAAAATTAATTTAATTTATATGTACGTCAAGCTTGGGTCTCTCTAGTTGGTATCAGAGAAAAGGTTTTTTTAACCTTTGGATACTAGGATGCGAAAAATTTAGTGAGATCCCTAGAGATATTTCAAACGTATGTCTAGGGATGTCCCTAAGGTTATGTATAAGTATATGTTATTGTCTTTGAATTATGGTAAAGATCATATAATTAAACCTAATATGTTAGAGATTGAAAGTACTCCCCTTTATTACGTTGTTTTCCTATTATGATTTTTTCCTCTGACACTATTTTTTTGGGTTTTAGATGATGGCTGAAACCCAATGAAATGAAAATTCACTGGGAAATGCAATGATTGTCCTCCCAAACAACCAAATGTTATGGGAGATTGAGTGCAAAATCCTATTCCTATACTTACACAAGCTATAAATCATTCTGGACTTCCAAATGAGTAGAGATGGGAACAATATTCTATTGAGTCCTTTATGAGGAAACATCCACCTTCTTTAAATGAGTCTACTGATCCACTTATTGATGAAAAATGGATCGGTACCATTTAAAATATATTTTCCATACTTCTTTATTCAGAACATGAAAAAGTAATTTTGGTTGTTTACTATTTAGAAGGTGAAGCAGACCGGTGGTTGACCCTAATTAAGAACATAAGGCCCCAAGATGAAATTGAATCCATGGATTGGGGTGAGTTAACGAACTTGTTTTTCAATAAGTACTTACCTAGTATTCTTCGAACAAATATGGAAAAGGAGTTCCTTGAGCTTAATAAAAACGATTATGAATCCGTTAGTATATACCAAGAAAATTTTACAAGGCTTCTAAGGTATGCATCTGGATTTATCATCCAACCTGAAAGTAATGTTGATCGATTCATCAGTGGCTTAAAACCAAGTCTTCTAAGGGAATTAGCGATAAGAGACTTCATTAGCTATGAAGAAATTGTGCATTGTGATATCAAGGTAGAACTGGAAGTTGGTGTCACATATCCATCTCATGGTTTTGACAAGAAACGAAAGATGGTGTTCAACGAAAAATCTAAAAACAATGGTGAAAAGAAGACGAATGTTTCATTGTGCTCAAAATCTGGAATGAAGCATGGTGGAGATTGTCTTAAAGGGTCTAGAAAATGTTTCAAGTGTGGAAAAAAGGTCATCGAGCAGATGAGTGTTGAAGTAACGGGAAAAGGGTAGCTAATTATGTGAATAAATAAAAGATTGCAGAGAATTCACCACCAACACTTTAATGCTACAAGTGAATGGAAATGGGGAACTATGCTAACCAATTCCCTAATATAAGGGTTAATGATGATCGAAATAAACAACCTATTAAGGAAAGGGAAAAAGGGAAGTCACATGCGATCACTATTGGTGATGTAGAGTATGAAAACGATGTGGTGGAATGATAAAGTGTTTATGTAATGGGATTCCAAAATAATGATGTAGTATCTTGGAATATCGAAATATTTATGTATTGTTCTATTGTGGTTTTCAATAATTTTATGGTACCGGTAACCATGAAAAGTGATTGAAATATTTTTGGAAAGAAGATGAAATGCGCATAACGAAGGGATAATAATAAAATAATATGTATGATAGTATTCATGAGTTCATGACTGATATAAGGAAAAAGTGATATCATGGTTTGAGTATACATAATTTTTTTGATTTTGGTACGTGGAAAGAGTTACCTTTTGACAGCATTCATGTTTTTAAAAAGGTTCTATGGTAATTTATTCTTTAATAGAATACATGATTAAGGTATTAATATGTTTGGAATGCAATCAACAAGATATATCTTATGATATAGGGGGGATAAATGACGGTATTCACATGCTTGGTTGATGGAATTTATAGTAATCATTTTCTCTATACTATGATCTTCGATAGAAGTATTTTGGATAAGCCTAAATATTTCCCATGGATTATTTTGGACATAATAAAATATTGATTAAGGATAGAAACTTTTTTTCGATATTATTTCTGGAATGTTATAATATTGTAGTTTAAGAAAAAGGACAACCCGCAGGACGGGTGAAAACCCGTCGCGTCGGACAAGGTTGCGGGAATCAAACCCACAAACAAAGTGCGACATGCTTTTATCACCAACAACTGTCCTAAAAGAAGTCCCTGGTTAGTAGAAACTAGTATTATTTTATTATGCAGGATGATAGATGAAGTATAAGTCCATTTTTGGAACCATATATGATTAATCTCACCATAGATGGACTTATGCATATAACTTTTGCTAACCTTATGTTTGAGACAGATGGCATGACCTATCATTCTATCGCATGATCTGCTAACACTTCACTAAAGACAAATTCAACTTCATTTCTTTATGATATGAAGTGGAAATTGTTCAAGGCATGAGCAACAGTGAGATTGTACCAAAATCAAGTAAGTATTTATTTTAATTCAAAAATTCTTCAACATTTGGGAAATGATATTGAAAAACAAAAATGTTGTCCTGGTGCCCTTATATCTGATGAATCAGATGGTACCATAGATCATCACACATTTATGGCTTTTTGATTGTTGGATTTTTCATATCCTTGTCCTCTACTGCTCTTCATCATAAGTTGATGGTTATATTTCTCTTCCATTTCCATATTTTCACCTACGTTATACTATGTGGAAAACCAATGATGAGTTAATTTGGGTAAACGTTACGTTTCATACTTCACTTTTTAAAATTAAGTTTTAGTATTCCTTTTTATGATGTGGGTTTCTATGAATGAAACATTCACGTAGTAAACGACTTATAACCCTGACAAATTTCGAGGGCGAAATTCATTTTAAGGGGGGTAGAATGTAACACCCCGAGATTTTATAAGAATTATTATTTTTCATTTTTTTTAGATGTATTTTGTTTTATGCTTCACCAATATTATATTACGCTATATGAGACACCATATTAGCTTGTAGTATACACAACACTATTCTTGGCTTGTGGCACCCAATATTTCAATTTTTTTCGAATAAAATTCATTTTACACAACACTAAGTATATATTTTGATCAATGTATAATTGAAAAATATTTTTATTATGTTATACACAACACCAAAGGTAGATTTAACTATACACAACCCTAACTTGGTTTTCATTACAAACAATCACGACCTTCCTGATAGCGTGTGTAGTACGCAATACTGGGTTTTACTAAACAACGATATATTGTTATAATATTATTATGAACTAGCCGTTATGAATTTTATTAACTAAATTTTTTATTTTATAACATTATTATTCATCTTACACATTTTATAGTACATGGTATGAGAGAAAATTAAATTTTTCAGGTAAAATTAGTTTTTTTTAAATGCAGTTTTTCCGCCTTTTTATGGCACACCCACATTAAATCTTGTTTTGGACATTTTTATAAGTTTATTTTCACAAAATAAAATTCTTATTTGGAATAAGGATATAAAAATTTACTTTGGATAAACTTTTCACATTATTATGATAACTTTTATATTTTAATGAATAGTAAAAATACGCTATATTTTAATTAAAAACAACTTTTTTCATCGTAATAATTGATATGGTTAAATTATAATATTTAATGGTTTTAAATTATAAATATAATATATTTTTACCATTTAAAATGATTTATATGTCTAGCATTTGATTTTACATTGAATTCATAGGTAAAACCATTTCAATCTTTTGCAATGTTTTAACTTTTTAAACTCGTTTTCTTAACAACATGATAAATTTTAAATTAATTTCTGAAACTTATGTGATTTGAATTTGGAAAAATTTATTCAATAATTGGAATCATGAGGTTAAAATTATGTTAATAGGATACTTTTTATTTTTGGTCACTATGAATAGTAACTACGGTAAATTTTATTTTCCATAGTTAAAGGTAAATCAAGTAATTAAGGGTAAATGTAATATTATAAAATTACCCTAACACTTGTATTAATATAATTGGATGATTATATTTTATTCTAAGGAATAATTTTTTCGAAATGGAATCCATTGGAACCCACTTGGATGTGATTAAGACATTTCTTTTCTTTTATTTTTAAGAAAGTGAATTATGACTCACTCAAACTTTAATAATTAAAGTATTTTTAATATAAGGTTATATAGAATTTAAATTATATTATAAAAAAAATTTGAAAAATAAAATGTTTTTATTTGTTATGGAAATTTTTTTGTAATTTTTAAGTCCTATTTAATTACCTTAATAGCTTATACATTAATGATGCAAAAATTATTTGTTTACTGAAAAATCAATAATATAGTTTCTATTAAAATATTAATACCCATTAAAAGGCCCAAAAACCTGACCAAATATTATTGGTCGTATATATCTAAACCTTAACCATCCAATTGTCAATATTTTGACCATTTGGCGATTTATTAAAGCGATTATGACACTTATATTATTTTATTTCAAATGATGTAAAAGTTGTCACCTTCATAATTTAATAAATATAACAATTTACATGTTGTGATTTTAATATGATAAAATCTATTAAAAGTATTCTTTTGAAATATATTATATTTATAATCATTATTTTATTTTATTTTTAATTTTTATGCAACTAATAAGTATATTAAATGATTATAGATAAATGATGTAGTAATTGTTTTATTAAGAGAAATATCAAATAAATGATTTTAAAAGTATTAAAATAAATATTATATGAACTAATTGATGTTCCCCACAAATTTTATAGATGAATATGATATGTTACTAATATATTAAATATTTTTTTGAATATATCCTCTGTGTGGATTTAATTTAAATTCAAATAAATTAATAGTGTTAAAGTTGACACTATTGTTATTTTATAAAAATAACATATTATAAAATTGTTTAAAAATCACAAAAATATTTAAAAATTATAAATTGAAATTTATATGGTTTAAAATGTCATAAATTATCCAATTATAGATATATCACAACACATAATTAATTATTTATAACAATTTAAAATTTAAATATTATTACCACAAATAAAATTAAATAGATTAAATAAGGATAAATCATGGTGATAAGGTTTAAAATAAATTACCAACAGGTCTAAATATTATTGTTTGATGATATTAAAACCCTATCTCATCTAGTAATCAGATTTGAGTTATTTTTTGAGGTTTTTTGATGGGGTTTGAGTTTATTATAAATTAATATTTTAGAGGTTTCCAAAAGTGCCCCTCTCCTCTCTTATAAAAGGGAACCTCCTCCCGCTCCTCCTAAAACCACATTGAGCCTTCATGATCAGAAAAAACCTTCCCATTTCTCTTATACACTTTCCTAGAAACATACTATAGGTCCTGGTCTTCTTAAAAGTCCAACTTTAGTTCCCTAAGAGGAGGTTTAGAAGAGGCGCGTCGAATAAGAGTTAATATCTTTTACCGATTCTTTCAAGTTCATTCCTTCTTCTACATCCTCTTATTTTGTTGTTTCATAATTAATTAATAACATCAGTATCATTAATATACTGATATTTTATTATAAATATGAACCAAACCTATTTCACTTTCTATCCGTCCGACGGTAAACGAAATCATCGCGCGTGCGTACGTACGGAATACCGTCTCCATGTCGTGGTGTAATATGTTTTTCCACAACCACTCTCGTTGGATGGGTATAATGGTGTAAATAATAAATATATATGGTTAATATAACATGATACTAATTCTTAGATATTATATCATCCACTCTAATTCTATTCAATACTTATGGGAATGATATCATCGCTCGTGCGTACGTACGGATTAACGTCTCCACGACGCGATGAGATTCATTATCCAAGTTAAACATTAAAAAATAATTAAAAAGTATATTTATTAAATAATCATGAAATATATGACATATTAATGATACTGTATTTATTTATATGATATTTACTTACTTCCATTCAATTTAATAAGGAAACGAAAACATCGTTCATGCGTACGTACGACCTACCGTCTCCATGAACGGTGTATTTCTTTCCATTTATAGATCTATTATATATAAGTATATTATAAATATATATTATATATAAATATTTTTTTAAATTATGGATGTAATTAATCATTGTATATGTAATCATGTGAATAATTACAAGTGAAAACACGGAATATAAATGAAACAATTTTACCCAAAACGCTGCTTTAGCATGGAATTCACAAATGAACTGGTAATATATAGTTTTCTTTGAATCATATATGATATAATAATTATTATTATAGTTCTTTTACAAGTTAATAATATGTTTAAACCCACTATATAGGATTCTCAGACACATACAGAAGAAATTGGACATAAGGTAAGGGATAATTTTGCAATCTCATTTTTATCCGAGATTACTTATACGTAAGTATTTACTGGGATTATATTTATCATCCATGTCCATAAAATGTTTTTAATAAAGTGTTTAATATTCCTCCATGTATGTTTAAAGTCATGTTTACCCCTCTTTGACTTTATCTTTGTGTTATGTAAGAAGTCTTTCTTTTGATTACCATACGTGGTACTTTTTGACTATTGCGTTAAAAATACGTGGAGAATGTTTTTTTTAAGTTATACGGCATGAACGGTTTTTTATGGTTTCATAACACCTTATTATCATGAAACATACTATACAATATTTCATTACTATTTTCAACAAAAACCTTTTCTGTTAAAATTTCATGGCATTTTGTGAAAAGAAATTGATTTTAAAGAAGAAGGGATATTTTCCTCAAGAATTCATTGCAAGTGTTTTATCAAATCCATTTTCCATCTAAGATGACATTATTTAATATGTTTATATATCTTTTATAATGTCTCTATTATTTACATGGTTTCATTTTTCTTATGATGAAATGTTATCTATTTTTTTATATGGATTATTTCATGATGGGATGATATTTATGAAACCCATATTATTCTTTGGGTTATGATGAATGATTTATAATTATTTTGTGGAACATGAAAGAATGATTTCATTATGAGATGGGTGGGACCTATATATCCCTCTAATGAATTGAGTAAAGATATATATCTCGTGAGATAGACATGGATGGAACGAAAAGTGAATCTGGTTTAGTAATACTAGGCTGGAACGACAAGTAAACTCGGTTCAGTAATGGACTTTGTCCACTATGATGGTCTTGGTAGCAATTCCTTGGCTACTATAGAAATCATAACATGTGATTAATGGTTTCCAAAATTACATTTTTTATTCCTATTTTGTTTAATCATGGTTAATGTTCCTTTATTTTCTATGCCTTATGCACTACCATGATTTATGTCATTACTCATGATTTTGAAGTTTTATGTTCATGTTTTTATGATCAAATGTTTATGGATTGTTTTATGTTCTCCATGTTTACCCTTGCTGAGGATTTGAGATCACCTTTGTTATGTTTTCTTTTCCCCAGGAGATAAATAATGGTTTTAGGTAAGAAAACAAAAGGGGAAGATCTTTATGGGAGATGTTAAAGATCTTTCACCATGATTAGAAGATTATGTTCCGAGTTTCCAAAGTCACTAAACTAATAAATTCTTTGGGTGTCTATTTTTGTCATGTATTAAGTATTCCAAAAAAATAATGTAATGTATATTTAAGTCATGCATGGGTCTCTACATTAGATGTGATTTTTTTTCATTGATACATTGGGTGGATATTTGAGAGACACTGTGAACCTGATGTAATTTTTATTGGTTTTTTAATGTTAGGGTTCCAAAATTTATAATTTCCCATTGGGAATTTCGGTTTCGAGAATCTGCACGAATGGTGGGACCACTAATTTTCAACCTGTTTTCATACATTATAACCCATTTAGTCTATAAAATATTAAAAGTTTTATATTCATCAAATCCTAGAAAAATATCTACTTTATTCTTCCTTTCTTTATTTACTTTCCTCATATTTGATTTCTATTTTTTATGTAGTTATTTTCATAGTTATTCCACAAAATCATGGTGAAATCACATTATTTTGATGGTATTTTCACATCTGAAAGCTATAAAATTCTCAGAGAGATATAGATAGAGAGAATACACAAATTAAATCATTATTTTTATGTTGGTTAGTCACACTGACAGTGTTTTTTGGGGTTTTAATGAAATTAGGATAAATTGATGAATTTATAGGTAGTAGAACTTGGAATTTTTTATTTATATAAGTGTTGAAAGTACATAGAGAGTTTTATATGGGTGTTTTAACTTTAATGTTACGTTTAATTTATGTTGAATTTTGGGTCATCGTTTTTAGGAAGTTGTATTGTGGCTTTTGGATTGGTATATGCATTCCAATAGGATATTGATATAGTTTGTCTTACCCCTAATATTTAGTTGGATTTTTTTATGATGTGTTTATCACTTAATTTCCAAAATAATAAAATTTAAATAAATAACTTGGAATTATAAATTAATGGTTTTTATTAAATTAATATTTATTTAAAATTGATTTTCTATATTTTATTGTATCCCTTATTGTTTTTTATTATTATACCCTATGATTTATTAAAAAAATTGTGGATAATATTTTTGTATTTTTATTCTTTTCAAGATCCTTAAGAAAAATAATTTTTTACTATTTGGTTTTCTAGAAATTATTATTGAATTATATTTATATTTATAATATGTTTTATATTTTGATATATTTATTATCATTTTTCAAGGATTTATTATTTTCATTTAAATTTTATAAGGTTCCTTTATATTCCTATAATAAATGGATTATAAGTTAATGAATGGAAATTAAACATTGGTTAAGTGGTTGTATCCATAGTGATATAATGGTTTAGCCATGTGGAATTGGAATGGATGGTTTAAACATATATATGGTTAGGGCCTCCTGAAAACACGTTTATTATTTAATTTATGTTGGGGGTATGTTAAATATCTTATGTTTAAAGATTTTTTAATCAAGATAATAACCCATTGGTGGAATAATAGTCCATAATTTTATCAGAAGGGATGCCTATATGGATTAGGGATGTGGTTTCATTTTCATTGGTTGTGGTATGGGGATAATTATATGAAATGGTTATTCTAACAAGTGTTTAAATATATTGATGGGTTGTTTTTTGGGTTATTTAACTTCAATAATTTCTTTTTAATCCTTATTTATCTTATTGTTTGGCATGAAATAAACCTTATTATCTTTCATTATTAGATTATTTTAGGTTTAAGGTTTTCATATCAATATTATTCCCCCTATTTTTTTGTTAATCTATCTTCTTTATCCATGATATCATCCCCCATGGTTCGGTAATATGAAATATGATTTTTATGAGGTTTTTAATTGTTGTGGTAGTCTCAGAATCAACCTTGTAATTTCTCAAAGAGAGAAATGTATTTCGGTAGTGTGTTAGAGGCATAAACATTGACGGTTGAAATATTACATATGATGTGAATTCTTTTTGTATGATTTATTTCATTTGGATAGGCTAAGTGAGAATAATTTATAATGATAATTATGGGATTCATTAAATTGATTGTGTTATATTTAATTTGGGGTGTTGATTATGATGTTGTATAATGTATTATAGAAAGGAAATTTATTAGAAAATTAATGATGAAAACATTGGTCGGTCTTATTATGTATTGTGTTATGGTTATGATATGTAACTACTTTGATTTTCCATTTATTATGTTAGAATATTAGATGAATTATTTTCAGAGATTGGTGTTGATATGAAATAAGATTCTAATGCCCGATCTGTCTAAATTTTATTTTCAAAATATATTAAATCTATTAACATCATGTGCATGTAGTTTTCCCAAAAAAAAGTGAAATAAATATTGAATGGGGGCCTGAATAAAAAATAAAATGGAATCGTTGAGTTCATAACGTGGGTTTTCCCCCAGGCATGACATAACCTTTTTCGGTGTCGGACATTTGTGAAAAAATTGTAGTGAGCATGGAATTAATAAAATAAATAAAAAAATGATTTATTTTATGGTATTTAACACATCAATATGCTTCCTCTATTTAAATATTATTATTTCTCAACCCTAGGGTTAGCTACATAACCTTTGTATTGAGAGGAACCATTGGAGAGGAGCTTCTAGAAGATATTTGGAAGACAACATCAGATCAACCCACATTGAGTATCATGTGCCAATAGTTTTCGTGGATCTTCTCAATGAAAGCAATGAATAACCATTCTACATCAGAGATCAATCCAACTCCAAGTAGGATTTTTTATTTTTGATTTTCCATCCAGTTCTTTATCTCATTTCGAACATGGATTAATTCCATGAGTAATAATATATTCATTCATCAATGGTTTAATTTTTTATGATGGAATTTTATTATTTAAATACCTTTCAATTATCCAAATTTATAAAAAAGGATTGAGGAAGAATGAAAAAATGTAGAATTTCATTCTATATATCTTATGGTTTATGTATTTTTTACCTATTTCTTCACACATTCATCACCACCATTTTCTTTGGCCCTTAGTTAAAATATTACCCAATAATTGATCATTGTGGGTCCTTTCTCTTATGCAATGGTTTGGGATCAAGGTGCGATGAAAATGGAGGATTATAAAATGTGGGTCTAAATGGATTGATTATTCCCATTCATGACAAATTTGATGGAAAAACTTTGGACGGTGTGTGCACGCATTTACCAAGAGAGTTCAAGTAACATAATCCTAATCTCTGATAAAAGGAAGGTCAGGTGAACCCAAATATATGGTTTTTAGTGGGATTGGTGGAACTATGGATGTGGAGGATTAAATGGATGAGGAACTATTAGGATGTGAAAATTCTGAGTTACATGATGTGTAATCCTCAATTACACACCATGTGGGACCCCTTAGTTGTGATGTTGTGGTTCCCAAAGAGAGTTAAATATCACACACCATGTGAACCTTTCACATTTTACGTTAATTGTGTAAGATGGATTGGTATGTAACTAATATATTTTATGGGAATTAAAATTCCAGAGTACATATCCAGGTGTACATGGGAATGAAAAAGTTTCCAGGGGTTCGCACACGGGCACTGCTAGTAGTACCCGAGCATGTGAAGATAACACAGTTAAGGTGCCAAGAGATATCAATTTGTCATGTATGACTATACACATTATGTATATGTTTAGATTTAAAATATATGTGAGGAAACATCACCTGAGTAGATTATGGGTTGTATGTACCTTCCCTGTACCCTTAGTACATTATGAGTACCAAGATTGAGGGTGTTTTGATGTCCCGACCTTTTCCAGTGGGGCCCGTGATGAAGCTCACCAAGACTACCTCCAATAGGCGAGGGGATGGTGAATATAGCTAATAATTCATACCGATAACATGGGATGTATTTCCCATGTACATTTACATACACACACATCTCCAATTCCACAAAATGATGAAATGTAAAAACCACATAGTAAATAATGCATGAATACCACTATATCCCACAACCAGAGTACGTTGTAAAGTAAGGTAAAGAAAAATTATCTAGAATAAAACCCCATCGAAAAGATTTTGTAACCACAACTCCAATTCGTAAGAAAAGGTATTCGTACTGCTATCTATAGTCATAGGAATAGACCTCGCTCTATCCAATCTCACAAAGCATTATCTGGTCCTGGTCTTCCAGGGGTTACATAAAAAGTTATATCTTAACCACAAGACACGACACATTTAGGCAAAGCCCGTGTAGGGGTGAGTATAATATTACATAGTAGGACACCCTAAAACATAAAATAAATATAATAAAAAATTTATTATCATCTCTACACAAGTATGTGTCTAAATAACATATAACAAGAATATCCAGATAAACTCAATCCAAGACATACAGTCTATACATAATTCACAACTATTGTATACCAACACTAGAATTTGAGATCGAAGATTTCATGAATCAATCATTTGGGATAACACAAACATATGTTTGATAGCAATGATGACATCCAACCAAGAGGTACTTCTCATTGGGTCTCTCCATGAGAGAGATATGCGGATAAATATGAGGGGAGATATGACACAACAAATTAGGATCACATCTAGGGCCATGGGGTAACACTGACAAGTCAATGTAGATTAACCCTCCAAGTATAGGATTGGTTACCACATATTTTTGGTCATGCCTATTCCAAGAACTACACCTAGGAAATGAAGAATGAATAGAGGATCCTACTCTGAGCCTCTCAAGGGATTTCAGTAACTCTATACATGATGTTCGGCTGAAGGGATCATAGTTCTATGAGTATGAAATTATTCTCACCTACCTCTAGGGAAATAATAAAGGGAAAAACTGTAATGAAACTTATCCAATATATTGAGGAAATTTGGCTCAATCCAAGTAGTTAGGTGTAAACAACATGTTTTAGGGTCACACACAATGTCCCTGGACCCTAGGTACTTCATGTGTACAATAACCCATGTCTTTAGAACATGTCATGTAGAAGAGTTAGTACACGAAATCTAGAGGGGTTTACCTGTTGTTTCCTTGCATCTGAGGTCCACCCAAGTACTTTGGTCATGTTATAGTACACGATGTAAACCTGTGTATCCTTTCTCGTGTATCAGTACATAGGGTAGTATGCGCAACTGGTTTTGTCCATGCCATGTGGGGAAGTACATGTCGTGTTGGAAACCCATTTACTCCACCCAATGTCAATGTACTTATCATATACATGTCGAGCCTTCCCATGATAAACACACACCATGTTGCTGGGACTCTATGTAGTGTGTAATAGGTTTTCTAGAAACCCATGTACTTCCTCCACTCTTGGCGATCCATCACCCAGATCTCTCTTTGGTTCTCAGTTTAGCTCAAAAATCTTTATCAAAGGCTTTTTTGATGACCTAACACCAAATCGATGGGATTTGGGAAATCAAAACTTTTTGGAAAACATGATTATAGGAGTTGTTAATTATTCTCGAGAATTTGGATTCGACACCCAACATTTTTTGATCCGCCACCTCACCCATCATCGCACCTCCACCAAGTTTTCCTGATTGTGGATCTCTTTTTTTGGATCATTACACCAAGAATAAAAGGCAAAATGATCAATTGTTTAATTTCTAGGGAAGAACAAAGAACATTCACCAAGAACACAAGAAATTGGGAGAGAAAAGCACAAAAATTGAGTGGGATGAGCCTTGATCAATGTTCATGTTGATCTTGCGTCATTACAAATAAAATAGTAAATAAATAAAAAAATCGATATATTCATATCCTGATAATCCCTATAAATAAATCATCACACAATTACGATCAATCCATGGACTAATCTGTTCATTGATTAGTCTGTGTTCATCATATGATTTTCTTAATGGGAATGAATAATCAAAATATCACATCCTTCTTGGATTTTGGGTCACTCTATGATGAATACAAATCACCTCATCGTCACTGTTGGAAAGATCTACAAAGAACAACGTTCTTCGATATTTGATCTGAATTTCTATCATCGCATATTGAGAGAATTCTCTAGATATCTCTCTCTCAAGGGACTCTAGTGGATTCTAGGGTTGTGAGCCTAACTTTGTATCTCTACCAAAGTGTTTATTAAAATAAACTTGTGTCTACATCACTTCATCAATGAAATAAACATAAAATAAATTTGTTTCCATTTATTTTATTCATTTAGAATACCCATGAGAAATTTCCATAGTCAACCCATGCCGACCAATGTTAGGTCACTTTTATTGTAAATCTGTTGATATGGACTCACCTATGCCCTTGGATTTCTGATTCGAACACCTTTTTAGAATTTATTCAAAATTTTTATGAAAACCATGCACACATGATATTTAATACTTTAATATATTTCAAGAATTTATTCCATGCGCACTAGGTTTCATAATCACACGCCATCTTAGTACCTGGTCTCAAAATCAATAAATATAATATTTAATAACTATACAAGGAAAATCTGGGACATTACATTCTCCCCACAATGGGTATTTTAGTCCCTAAAAACCCAAAACAAAGGCTACTCAAATAGGTGAGGGTACTAGGAATGAAATTGAGCACCCCGCTCCTAAGCATTCTTTGAAGATTCATGTGCCACTACCGTACACACACTATAGAGATCAACCACCCATGCAAAATCCTCTCATACTGATCCTTGATATCCATTAGATAAGAATTTTTTTTCAAACATCATCGTTGTCTAGCTCACCGAAGTAGATGACATGCTATGTGTCATGAATATACCTACTCAGCTACCACCCATGGAAGACCTTATGTACCTGGTCTCACTATGTAGGTAGAGCCAAGCGGTGTTCCACCACTCCAAATCTACATAGTATTTGAAAAGGGTTGCTAAAATTTGGAAATATCTTCGCACACCAACCAAATATCTATAATCAAAATCGAGGTGAAACCCATAATGACACATGATATCCTTATTTGAAATCCAAATCCCTTCATCGCATGTCAACATAAAACTTCTGATGGATTCATGTAGTCCTCATTCACTTTTTGATGGTGGAAACCTTCTCAACAGTCGCTCGCACCAACTCTGGGCCCATTAGTACTGACACTCCTAGTTCAGGCTAGCAAAGTGGTGACCTATAGGGATACCCATACTAGGAATCAAATGGTTCTATAAAAATGGTGGAATGGAATCTTTTATTGTATAAAAACTTGGCTAGTGGTAGGTGATCCTCTTAAAAATAGTTGAATTCTAATATACAAGCCCACAACATGTCTTCTAGAACCTGAATGGTCTGCTTTATCTGGCCGTCTATTAGTGGGTGATACATTGTGCTCAAGTGTAACTGGTCCCCAAATTCCACCTGTAATCCCTTTCATAATCAGGATGTCAATAAAGAATCATAATCTAAAATAATATTTTATGGAACTCCATGGAGTCGAACTATCTATAGCATGTAAAGGTGACCCAAGCTCACTATTAAACTCTTCTCTCAAATAGCTAGGATGTTTTCCAACTTGGTGAGTAGGTCAAAGATCACCAAGATGGAATCGTGTCCTCTGAATGTACATGGTAAAACCGTCATGAAGTACATCGATAACTCAACCCACTTCTATTCTAGCACCTCAAGGTGTTAATATAAACTTGTTGGAACCTAGTGCTCATCCTCTACCTATTGAAAAGTATGGAATCAAGAAAAAAACTCGGCCACACACTTATTAATACCTAGACACCAAAACTGATGTCAGAGGTCCTAGTAAATTTTCTCCACACATTGATGTACCACAAATTAGATGTATGAACATCCCTCATAACCTCCTCCTACAAGTCCACTGGAACTACTGCATGTCCTCTGAAAAAAAACATCCTCCCAAACTTTTGAATATCCATTTAGAGCATGCCATATGGATATATGATCATTTAAACCTCACATTTGGTATACCCAAGATGTGTCTCGCTAACATGGTGTAATAGTGGAGGGGTAACAACCATCAATTGGAGGTAAGAGGATCCATCTCCATCCGAAAAGGATAACTGTAACATGGAAAACTATTGTGGCACCTCATTCAAAAACTACAAACTAGATATCCCACTTAGAGCATCTACCACCACGTTCCCCTTTCCAATAGTATAGAAAATATTGAAGTCATAGTCCTAGAAGAACTCTATCCATCGTCTCTATCTCATGATGAGATTCTATAGAGAGTTGATATACTTGAGAATCTTATGGTTAGAGTATATGATAAAATGTTCTCCTATCAGGTAGTGTTTCCACATCTTCATTGAAAATACTACCACTGCTATCTAAAGATCATGGGTCGTATATTTCTTCTCATGTGTTCTCAACTAGCATGAACCGTAGGAAATCACCACTGACATCTACACTAGGAAACAACCAATCACGGTTCTTGATTCATCACATAACACTACAAACTCGACACCATCCTCTAGAAATCTAGAGATTGGAGCAGTCATCAAACTATGCTTGAGCTGCTAAAAATCTAGCTGACACTACTCTATACACACAAAAGATTTCCCATTTTGAGTCAAAGCTACAATAGGTGCTGATACCCTAGGGAATTCTGGTATGAATCTCCTATAATAGCATGTTATCATGATATAGCTTTGTACCTCTATGACATCTTTAGGTGGAACCTATGCTAACACTACCTTGACCGTTGCCATGTCCACTGCTACTCCATCCGCTGATACATTGTTTCCTAGAATGTTGACCACAAGAATCTAGAACTCGCACTGTGAGAGCCTTATGTAAAGTTTTATCTCTTGGAGTACATCCCAAACTATCCTTAACTGTGTTGCATGCTCCTCATAAAATATCGAGTACATAAGGATATCATGGATGAAGATTTCCATGAACCGGTTTAAGAAAGGATAGAATATCCAGTACATGATTCCCATGAACACTAATGGGGTATTCTTCATGCTAAAGGTAATCACCAAGTACTCATAGTGACCGTAATGACATCTGAAAGACGTATTCCATATATCTTTATACAGTTCTTGCAGCTAGTGATAGCTTGGTTAGAGGTAAACCTTAGAGAACCATCTTACCCATTTTAAATGTTAAAATAGTTCATCGATTATTAGTAGTAAATACTGGTTTTTCACGGTCACTTGGTTCAACCAGAGTTATTCCACACACAACCCCTAGATCCATTATACCTTTTTGGAAAACAAGACTGGGGCTGGCTAGGGTGAGACATTGGGTCTCACAAAGACCTTCCTCTTCAAGTCCTGCAATTGCACCATCAGCTCATGAAGCTCTATAGGAGCCAAATGATATACTGTTGAATATATTAGTGTCGTCCTAAGGTGTAAATAAATACAAAATTCTATATCTCATAGGGGAGGAAAACCTAGAACATCTTAAGAAAATACGACTTCATACTCTTCCTCCACTTCTAGAAACTGGAAGCTCGTAACATCTGTTATAGTGAGGGTTAGGCTATCCAACTGATGAGTAATCGAATGCACCCTCCTATGAATGTGTCCATCTTGTGAAAAAAAGGATTTCCTTTCCACTGACAAAGGTAAACCTTGTTCTACCACTAAATATACACCACACCCTTCACCTAAAATATTATATCTCGGTATGGACTCTAGATAACCAATCCACACCAAGAATGACGTCAAAAGGCCTTGAAACCACAATCAAGAGGTTCCAACTAAAAATATCACCTCCAAGGGTCATGTCACACTACCAGCATTGGTGTGTGATCCATGAGTCTCCTCAAATATTTGTCTCCAAGAATAAGGGTTAAGTCAATAGTTCAACCAAAATCTCTAGGTATTATACATGATATTTAGTGAGAAAGGAATGACTTGAAGCTCTCTCTATCAGTATATAAGATAAGATATAAAAGACATGGATCATAACTAAAATCATTCTTAGAACCCCTAGGTCATATTCCTTGACTGCATGCTATTTTTTTATCCCCTACTGAGTCTGGCAAGGACCACTTAGGGGTGGTGGTGGTAGCAAGTCAAAACATTGACCACACCCAGATGCTCTCCCAGATCCTCTATTGCATCTTCCACCCTATAGATCATCTAGACTCTATCATTGTGTCTGCCTATATATTCTATCTTCAGTATCCCTATCAGTAGTATGGTGGGTGGAAAAATCTCAAGCGAGATGCCCCATACCATCACATGAATAGAACCGCCTATCTCTAGGTTACTGGACTCACCCTGTGAGCTCCGAACTATAGATCCTATATCATGGGACTTCCTCTTGAAGTTTCTCCCACATCTAGATCCATGGGACTAATTTCAGATCCCTACTTCTAGGGTCTCTTCTTCTGCTTTCCCACTACTGACTATCACCAGCTATATTTTATTAGCCAAGAAGCTTTCAACAACCAAATCCCATTCAATCACCCTAGTATACATCATAATGAAAAGAGGGATAATGCTGGATCAAATATCTCTATGTTGAACTCACTCGAAGGTCTGATCCCTGGTGTACTGATCTCTAACCATATCCATTGAGTACCAAGAATGTTTGGTGAACCCTGTTGAATAATCACCTGCTGACATGCTGCCCTTCTAGAGATAGAGAATCTCTTTAATATGCATATCCATTAGTATAACCAATGAAAAATCATGTCTTAAGAGGGTTTAGAACTCAATACATGGAATGTCCACCTCCTTGAGAGTTTGGATATCCAAAATCCACCATCGTCCCACTGATCCATGTATAATGCTTGCTGCAAGGACCAACATCTGATCTGTGGGTGTGCTTACTAGATGGAAAACTTGTGTCAACGCCTCAAGCTAGTCCTCAGCCGACTGTGGGTCGGGCTCTCTGGAGAACCTAATGGGCCTCTATCTCTAAAACTTGTTTAGGGTGATTAACTTACTCTCCTAATACCCTAGTACTGTGGGTACAATGTGTCACTCCACATGTGGCAGTATGAATGTTGCACCACCTAGAGGTGACATTTGGGGAACTGACCCCTATATCGAACCCTAGTCACTGAGGGGGTCATCCTCTTGATCAAGATACTGAATCCTAGTAGGTATACATGTCAGAGACATCCTAAAATAAACAATATGTACCACAGACAATGAGTATATCTGAAGAGCTGACTCAAGATGGACATGGAAACCACAACCCATTACTCTATGAGGCATGTGAAATTATTTTCCCAGTAACCGATTTCATCATGTACTGAGTCGAAAAGAATGTTATCAAAGTCCTGGTGTATGGATATGTCACCCTCACCAACATTGGATTCCCTAGTCTAAACTTTGAATTCAAAACACATAAAACTATTTCCCCAAACCAATATCGCATACTCTCGGTCCTATAGCAGAACCAACCCCCTCTAATACCACCCTGTCATGTCCTATCACAGTGGGGCCCACACCATGACTCTATAATACCGCCTTCAATAGTCTAGGGGCTGGTGACTGGAATCGAGAGGTCATATCACTATCATGGGAGAAATTTCCTATATTCATGTACACATTTAGACATCTCTAAACCCACAAAATGTTGAAATGTAAAAACCACTAAGTAAAAATAGAATGAAAACAACTATATCCCACAACTAGAGTAAGACAGAAAGTAAGGTAAAATAAACAGGGAGAGAATATAAGACCACCAAAAACATTCTATAAATATAAGTCCAACTAGTAAGTAAAGGTATTTTGATTGATGTCTCTATCTATATGAATGAACCTCAGTCTGTACAGTCTCATGAAGTACTATATGGTCCTTGTCTTTCTAGGAATCCATCAAAAGGTCGATCATCTATACAATACATGAAACGTTCAGGAAAAATCTCATGTAGATATGAGTATAACAATACTCAGTAGGACACCCTGAAACCACAATGAAATATAAAAAAACAATGTATAGTCATATCTACATAAGTATATGCCTAAAAAATATATAACAAGAATATCCAGGTAAATTAAATCAAAGGAGCATAGTCTAGAGGTCAGTCAGGACCACTATATACCAGCACTAGAAATTCATCTCAAATATTTCAGGAAGCACTCATCTGGGAGGACACACTCTTGAGTCTGATAGCATTAATGATGTTCGTTCAAGAGGTAATGCTCATTGGGCCTCGCCATGAGAGAGACACACTGATAGATATGAACAGAGATACAATACAAAAGATGAGGATCATAGCCAAGGCCATGGGATGATACTGAAAACTCAATACGGATTAACCCACCATGTATACAATAGGTTCCCACATATTTTTGGTCACATCAATATCAATAACTCCACCTACAACATGAATAATGAATAAAGGATCCTTCTCTAGGCCTCTTGGGGGATTCCAGTAACTCTCTCTAGAAATTCTTGCTAATGGGATCATAGTCCTATGAGTTGGAAATGATTCACACCTACCTTTAGGGAAATAATAAATTGAACAAACCCTAAAAAAACATGTCCAAAATATGGAGGAAAAGTGGATCAATCCATATAAGAAGGGTCATGTCCCATGTAGTAGGGTCACATGCCATGTCCCTTGACCCTGGGTACTACTTGTTTACAATGGACCATGTCTTTAGAACATGTTGTGTTGAAGAGGTGGTACAAAACAAGTAAAAGAGGTTATACATCATGTCCTTTCATTCGAAGTCTATACGTGTACTACGACTATGTGCCAATACACCATGTCAACCCATGTATCCATGCTCATGTACAAGTACATGAGGTAGTCCTTGTAACCAGTTCAAGCCATGTCGTGTGGGGGAGTACACGCCGTGTAGGAAACCTGTGTACTCCAACCCATTTCAATGTACTTCCCATGAACACTCAGAGTCATCCAATGATAAAGATGTTCCAAATATGCAGAACTGCACACCATGTGTATTGGGTTTTCCAGAAACTCATTTTCGTCCTCCACTCATGCCAATCAATATCTTGGATCTCGCTCTGGTGCCCGATTCACCTCAAAACTCTAGATATACCGTTGTTATGCCACCATAACAACGAATTGATGGGTTTTAGGCCTCACAATATCTTCTCAAACATGATTATAGGAACTATTCGTTTTTTCTAAAGAATTAATATTTGGAACTCACTGTCGTTCAATACATTGTTGCACCCGTCATCGCTCCTCAACTGAGTTGTCCTGATTCCATTTCTATAGTTTTATATCATTAAACGATGAATCAAAGGCTCAATTTTTAATTGTTCAATGTCTAGATATGAAAGAAGAACACACACTAAGAACACAAGAAATCGGTGGATAAAAGAACTATAATCGATAGTGACGAACCTTAATTGATGTTCATGTCGATCTAGGTTTGTCACTGCTAGAATGGTTAACAAATCAAAATAATTATCTACAATCAAATACCAATAAACCTTGAAAGTAATCCATCCTCTAATTATGATTGATCTAAGGGATAATATATTAGATGATGAGTCCATGTTCCTCACCATATTTCAAGAATAGGAATCAAGAATCAAAATAACGCATCCTACTTGTATGTTTGATCTCTCTCTGATGAAAATCAGTCATCGTATCATCACTATTGATGAGATCTACCAAGAATGGAGTTTTTCGATATCTGATCTGAATTTATATCATTTCCTAACCAGAGGATTCTTCATATATCTCTCTCTAGGGCCTCTAGAGGATTCTAGGGTTATGAGCCTAACCCTGGATCTCTCCCATATGTTTTATTAAAATAAACTTATAAATGCATCGTTGGGTCGCCAAATCAGGGGAATAAAAATAAAATAAATTTTCTATAAATTTATATTATTTAGTTAAAAAACCCTTGATGATATTCCATAGTCGACCCACATCGACCAATGTTAGGTCACACCTAGGTTAAAGTCACAGTTTTAAACTCAATGGCACCCTCAGATTTCTGATCTGTGCACCCATTTAGAAGTTATTCCACATTTTATGGAAAACCTCACATTCATGATATTTAATATTTTAATATTTTTCAAACATTTATTATGGGAACACCAGTACATGAAATCGCATGTGTTCATAGATCCTAGTTTTGAAATCATTCTGTATAATATTTAAAAATAATTCATGCAAAATCTGGGACATTACATTCTATACCTTCATTTCTTCAGTTTGGACCAGTAACGATTGAGTGTGTTCACTTGGTCCATCCCATCGAATGTATAGTGTAGAATTACATTCACATCTTTGGGTTTTGATCCTCTCTATAGGATGAGTCTCAGAAAGAGTTTGTGGTGTCCCTCTATGATGTCGGTGTCTGATCATCTATCATTTTTATTGTTTTTGTGGGGTTTTTAGAATTGGTGTGAACTCCATGAGAATGGAACTGATCCACCATCGAGGATGTCATATTTTATGAGTTTTTAGTATAATTTATAGAATAATCCCCTACATAGTGGGTTGATCTAGATTAGGTTTCTGGTGTCCCCTAGAGGTCCTGGGTGGGCTCCCATATCTGATTATCAGGGCCTTCAGTGGACGGTGAACTTTCTTGGGTAGGGACCAATGATCCCAAAATCTTGGAACTAATGATAGCCTGTCTCATAGATAATATTCTCCCAAGATGAGTATTGCTTCAAGAAAAATCATATGGATGGTAGTTTGGTTATGGGATCCTAGAGGCATGGTGTCCCTCCTAAGTATATCTGGGTTTTTTAATTGATTACTATATCCTTATTAGGATATGACTAGTATTGATACTGGCTATTTAGTTTTTTTGGTTGTGTTCTATTAGGTATTTTTATAATCACCCTCTCATTGTTTCTATCTGTACATCTCTTGTCTTATACATACAACTATTCTTTTGATGGTGCACTAGGAGGATTGAATACTGGTGAAGCGTAGCTTCAGTTTGATAGAGTGAGGTGTTTTTGTGTGGTTTCTTTTGATCATAATCCTCATCCTATAAGAAAATTAGACTCTATATTTTTTGGTAGGGCTTTTATTTTACCCCTTTATCTCTTTCAATACATTAATTTCATACTCTCATTGTTGGATTATAGGTGTATTCATGAATTGGTTTCATTTTTTTTAAATTTATTCATTTTATGTGATTAAAAGGGTGTGCATGTGTACATGCACATTAAGTGAATTCCACCCAAGTGTGTGATATTCCCACTCAGTGCTAGTCACCATCCCATGGACTATTAGAGGTGGGATTAGGGTTGATGTGTTCTGGACCCTATTGGATCGAGTATTGATTGAGTGGTATTAGAGTTGTTAGTTATACCTTAGGAATAGAGTTTATGAGATTTATTTCGATATCATGGAAGCAGTATTCAGTTTTTCAGGTTCGTCTTTTGGGAAAGGAACTCAAGTGTTGGTGTGGCATATGATGTATCTATACACCAAGACTCCGATCACTGGCCTTTTTAATTGGTATATATAGACATTGATTGCAAGGAAAAAATTGTTACATACATCATATAGAAGTGGTTTGGTGTTTTCATGAACTTCTTGAGTCCTCTCCCTAGATAAAATCATTTACCATACAACATATTGTTTATTTTAGGATGTCTCTGCAAATATAGATTTCCAAGATTCAACCACTTGATCACGATCATCGTTTTCCTTATGGAGAGGCCTCAATATAGGTTGTTGTACTAGAGATAACACCGTCGAGTGGTTTTATATCTATACTGTCATTTTTTTAGAATTATTTAGCACTAAAGGTTCCATCAGAGGAAAAATGTAGTATTTGTGCACTGTATGATTTCTGTAGGTAGTGACCTCTCAAGTTTTATGTTGTTTTATACCCCTAAGTGGAAGAGGTCTAGCCAGAGGTATTCACATGGGTTTTCCATCTTGGGAGAATTCATGCAGATCAGATGGTAGTACTCATATAAATTATTCTTGAGGAATCCACTGGGTAATGATGGATTTTAGTGACTCACTTAAATGATGAGATAGCTCTCTCCAAGTTAAACTTTGATCATCTATTTATGGAGGAGTTTTATCCGGTCATGTTTTCATTAGTGTACATCTAAATGCTTCTGCATCTATAGTATGTTAGTTGGACTATACCAGAGTATTAATTGAGGTTTATTGATCTCTTACAATACGCTATGGATATGGTGTTAGATTCATTTTTAATATATTAGTCCTTTGATCACGGTGTACACCGATATATCGTCCCTTAAATGATGTCTCAATGTATTAAAACCTATGTGAGGGTGTTTTAGTGATTCTATGTGGTTGAGATATTCCTGGAAGATAATTGATCGAGAGTGGGTTCTAGTAGTGAGAACTCATGAGCCGAGACCTTGTAAGAAGTTATCCAATGATAGTTTTATGGATATAGGAATGAAATACAATTGAAGAGATGATCCCAATAGATAGGGTCAGCGGTGAAGAGCTCTTAGGTTGGATCGAGTCAGCCGAGGGAGAGGTAGTGTTTCTCTATAGTATTTGGGGAAATATTTCATGGGATTTTTTGACCCATTATATAGTTGATCAGGAGATAATTTAGAGACCACTGATGCAAAGATATCTGTTAGAGAAAAGTGGTCCTTAGTGCCACATATGAAGAAGAGAAGATATTAGAGTAGTATGAGGTTGTTGGAGGTTGGACGTACTAAAACCATCACCCCTATGTGGTCCACACTAGGATCATGGATCTAGTGTTTAGCATTGAGGACAACAACATGATATAGAGGCCTATAACCCCAGGGATCCAGGGATGATATGAGGTATAATATGTGTCTTGGTTTCCTTATCTTCAGTATTAATAGAGATCAATGTGACTCATTTCTTTCTTTCGACTCCTCCAGTTTGAGACTTATAGATTACTTCTGATCCTTTATCTTGAACCTTGTGCTTTAAAACTCCAACAAGATGTGACTCAATGATAGAACACTTCTACCGACAGTGTGATTTATCAATTGAAAGTGAGAGATTTGTGTGGGATCTATTTGTAGAAACGATGAGACCTTATGACGTCATCTAAGGTCTGGACTGGGGATCCATAGTTCCTTCCCATGTTAACTATCTTAGGTGGAGGATAATTTATGTTGAAGAAATGGGATGTAGTTTTACTTTATGAGTGAAAAGAAAACCATGGAGGACCAGGATGGTCATAGGTATAAGAGAGTGTAGATGATTACACACCAGTTCACTAGAATGACTCTTGGGGTAGTAAATTCTATGATCTACCAATTCCTTTTGGTGGTGGAAGAGTATGAGGAGGTCTTTACTGTGTTCATTCTAGGCTTACCTCTCCACCATGAGACATAATTATTCCTTTACTTACACCTCGTCATGTCCTCGATTTTTTCACTAGAATATTGGATGGCTCTGAAAGAGATTAGTGAGATGAGGGTTCAGTTGGAGGACATGTACGAGAAGGTATTTATTAGACCCAATGACCCCCCTAGGAAACCCCTGTTTTGTTCTCCATGAAGGTGGATGGGAGATTGAGATTATGTGTGAATTACTAATGCTTGATCTCTGTGACCTTGAAGAATAAGTATCCAATACCGAGGATCAACGACATGTTTGATCAGTTGATTGGGGAAAGAGAGTTCTCCATGATTGACCTTAGATCATGATATCACCAACTTTGAGTATTGGATGAGGATGTACCAAAGACAACATTTAGATGTTTTAACAGTCACTATGAGTGCTTGGTGATGCCCTTTGGAATGAAATATTCCCTAAAAGTGGTCATGGGACTCATGAAACATATCTTTCATCCTATCATAGACTAATTTGTGGTTTTATTAATCAATGATATCCTAGTGTACTTGAAATTTGGGGAGAAGCATGTGGGACACTTTACGATGGTCCTGGACACACTTTGAGAGCTCTATCTTTATTGAATGATCTAAAAGTTTCATTTTTTTATTTGAGAGGTCCACTTACTTGGTTAAATCATCTTAGGTAATTCATAGTAGTGGACTCAATGAATCTTGAGGAGGTTCTATCCTGGGAGCCACCTAGGTATGTTATCATGTTTCAAAGTTTCATTATTTTGGAAAGGGTACTAAAATATGTTTGTACTGAATCTATCTAAAGTGGATGCACCATTGATAGGTCTGACCAAAAATGGGAATCCTTTCATGGAGATGAAAAGGTTCCAGTAGTGTTTTCAAGAGTTGTGGTGTCAGTTGTCGAGCACTTCTATCTTGAGATTTCCATAGGAGGGTGTTGAGTATGTAGTGTTATATGATGCATCAGGGACCAAAATTGGTTGTGATTTGATGTAGAGGAAGGTGGTGATTTCCTACAATTCATGTCAGTGGAGACCACATGAGAATAACTACGCAACCCCAGATCATGAGTTAGAAGTGGTAGTAATCGCACAGAAGATGTAGCGACACTACCCTATGGGTGAGCAATTTATATTCTACTTTTACCACAATAATATCATGTATATATTCTATCGAAAGGATCATAACATGAATAATGGGAGATGTCTAGAGTTTCTCTAGGACTATAACAATGATATTGTCTATATACATGGGAATGAGAATATGTTGGAAGATTCCCTCAGTAAGAGGTCTTGTTCTTAGTTGTTGGTCTAGGCATCAAATCAGTTGTCCTTATTGATGTTGTCCTTAGTGGAAAAGGATAATCCTCCACATCTTCAGTCAATTGTTACTACCCCACTGCTTTTACAGTGTGTTAGGGAAGCTCAACATATATATACCAACTATGAGACCTTACATAATTATTTATACACTATATTTTCTCATGATTAATATTATGAAGGTGTGCAGGATGTTATCCTTTTCAGAGGATGAACTATGGTAAAATTGATGTTGTGGGAGGAGGTGAAGGGGGGGTTATACATCCCCATTGGTGATACATCTAGGCATGTGAAATATTTTCTTGTACCTCTAATGGTTTTTTTGATGTCCACGCATGAAGCATGTTTTTGTTGAGTTGTCTCTCGATGCCTCACTTTCAAGAAAGTGAAGGTATAGCACCAACTTTCAATGGGTTTAGATCACCCCTTGAGGCACTAGAGTTGATGTGGGATTAGATAACCCAAGAATTCATGATGAATCTACCATGATTTTCTAGGGGACATGTTTCCAAATGGTTTATCATAATCAGAATCACCATGTAGTCCCACTTCATATCCATTCGAGATAAGAGTTCAGTAGAGAGATTAGAATTCCTTCAAGTACAAGAGATAGTCCAACTATATGCAGTTCCCTTGATGATAATTTTAGGCCATAATGATCACTTCACTTCAGAATTTTGGATATGATTATACAATGTCTTTGAGACTCAGTTTAATTTTAGCATGGCCTTTCTCCCCAAGACAAAGTTCAAGATTGAGTAGATCATTTGGGTCTTGGAAGAAATGATATGGTGTTTCAGTTAATTTTATGGACATATTTTGGAAGATCACCTACCCTTGGTGGAGTTTTCGTACAATAACATATACCATTTTACCATTTGTATGGAATGTTTCATGTATTTTTATGTGATACCCTTTAGGTAACCACTTTGTTGGACTAATCCCGATGAGTAAGCACTCACAGGAACAAAGTTGGTGAAAACTAAAAAATAGAATGTGTAGATAATTCAGATGTAGATGGGGACTGTACAATGAAATCATAAGTCTTATGTGGACTAATGATAGAGGCCTATGGAGTTTGAGGTAGGAGACTATGTTTTTTGAGGGTCTAACAATGATGTGGATTATGTAGATTTGGTAAAGGTGGAAAGCTATCTTCAAGATTTTTTAGTCCTTTATAGATTCTATGTGGAGTTGCTGTGGTAGGGTACTTCTTAGATCTAATACCATAGTTTAACCTCATACATGACTTATTCCACATGTCACAGCTAAGGGGGAACACGAATGACCCATCGAAAGACATCGACTGGGGTGAGTTGGATATCAGGGGTGAAATTACATTTGATGAGTACCTATTGGAGATCAAGGATCAACAAGAGTGGATACTTTATGGGAGAACAACTCCCATATTACATAACCAGTGGTAGCAGAAGTATCTTCAAAGATAACCTAGGATAAGGATATAGAGATATGATCTTCGGACCCTCATCTATTTGGGTAGGTTTTTGTATTTTCAGGATAAAAATCCCGACGGTGGGGAGAATGTAACAACACTGATTTTTCAATGTATTTATTTATATTATTATATGGATTATTTTTCGGAGCTAGGAGATAAGACGAACTGAGACTCTGAGGACCTATGTTGCAAGAATTAATTTTTGAAATATATTACATATATTAATATCTGAAAGTGTAGTTTTCCTAGAAGAGTGGAATAACTCATGAATAGGGGCCTAAATCTGAAATTCAAGGGAATGATTGACTTTAGAACATGTGTTTTATCATAGGTGTGAAATAACCTTTTTTCGCATCAGTTGTTTGTGAAAAAGTTTTCAGGGGCATTGAATAAATAAATAAATTTATTTATTTATTTTATTTAATGCAACGACCCACTTCCTTTAGTTTAACATGGTTATGCCTATACCCTATGATTATCTGTATAACTAAGGGATTGAGAGGAACTGTTGGGGAAGTAAATTTGGAGGATCATTGGAAAATGGATTATTATTTCATTAGATTGAAGATAGTGCACCAATGATTTTTGTGGATCCCACCAACAATGGAAATGTAGAACCGTTCTTCATTATAGATTAATAAAAAATTTCAATAGGATGTTTAATTTGTTATTTACATCATGTTTTTATTCATTTCCAGATGCGGTCCAAATCCATGAAAAATAATTGATTCTTGCATCGATGGTTGATTTGTTTATGGTGGATATTTTTTCATCATTTAAATTCATCTTTGTTTGTACAAATCTATGAAAACGGATCAAGGTAAAATGAACATAGGTTGATATTTGTTCCTCACGTATTATATTTCATGTATCTCTCTATCATTTCATCGCATGTTCATCATAGTAATTTTCAAAGGGACATGGTGTGATCAATGTATGGAAATGATGGAGGATGATCAAAGGGGATTGAAAGTGATTGGTGATTCCCATTAAATTCAGATTAGATGGTGTGGTTGTGGACAACACATGTGAGAATTTCTCAAGAGGATTCGAAGTAGTGTATCCTGATCTCTGGTAAAAGTATGGTTAGACAACCCCAGATCAACACATTTTAGCAATCTCGGTGGCTCCAATTATGTGGAGGAAAATGAAGAAGGGAAACTAGTGAGATGTGAAATTATCAAGTTAAACTGCGTGTAATATGGAATTACACACCATGTGGAACCCTTAGATATCGCACTGGGGTTTCCATAGAGAGTAAAATGTCACATTTCATGTGAACCTATCCCACACTAAGTGACTTTTTCTAGGTGGATTGGTGTGTAATTAAGAGAGTACACGGGCTTGAGATGTCCAGAGTACACGGACAGACATACATAAGAATGATTAGGTGTTCAAGTGTTGGTACAAAGGCACAACTAGTGGTACCCATGAATATGAAGGTGATATAAAAAAGGTATTAGGAGATATATAGACTCTATAAATGAATAATTATAGATTTTTTATGTCATGATTTACCTATCTTATGTGGCATAACCACAAGGGAAGAACATGGGTTGTAAGGACATACTGTGTAGCCTTAGTACATGCCGTGTACCCCCATTGAGGCTGTTTAGAGTTCATCATTTCTTCATTTTAGACCCATATTGGATGAGTGTGTTTCCTTAGTCCATCCCCTCAAGTTTATTGTGTGTATTATGTCAATATCTCTATATTATGATACCATACAACAGATGAGTCTCTAATAGATTTTTTGGTGTCCCTTCGTGAGACTAGAGTGTGATCCTCTATCGTTTTATACCATAGGTGGTGCTTGTGTAATAAGAATGAACTACTTGAGCAGAGTGTTTTTCCTCCATCTTGTATTCCATTTTTGTAGGGTTCACTGTATCATTTGAATATGATCCCCTTCATATCATTTTGATCTATATTAGCTCTATGGTGTCCCCTGGTGGTCCTGGGTGTGATTACCTATCTGATTATTGGGGTATTTAGAGTCTAGGGATCTTTCCTTGATGGGTACCACTGATTATGACCACTTGGTTGAGTTTCTTCAATGGTATCATGAATTTTGGGATGGATCCTATCAGAATGAAAAAAAATTCGAGAAGAATCTTGTGGCTAGAAGTTTGGTTGTGACCACTGGGAGGTGTAGTGACCTTCTAGAGTATATCAAGGTTTTTCTATTTATTAATTTCTATATCTTTTTTATGATCTGAATATTCTTGATTATTCAATTTTATTGTTTTATTGAAATCCTATAGGTTATTGTTATATTCACCCTTTCATGGGATATACCTGCACATTTTGGGTCTTATGTAGACAATGACCCTTTTGATGGTGTTCCAAGAGGATAGGGAGTTGGTGGAGCATAAATTGAGAATGAAAGACTGAGCTTTATCTAGGTAGTTTCATTTGAACATAATACTCTCCCTATGAGTAGGTTGTACCATATTCATTTTTCTGTTAGGGGTTATTTTTGGACTCCTTTTTGCTTTCATTTATTTACAATAATAATATTATTATGGGGTCATAGATGTATTCATGAATTGGTTTCATTTGTTTTACATTTCAACATTGTATGATCTTGATAATATGTGCATGTGTTTAAGTAAATTTGGTTAACGCCTCCCATTTTTATGATATTCGTACTCAGTGCTGGTTTCCAACCCTAGGCCCATTGGATCCAGTCTTGGTGTAGTTGCGGTTTGAGCCCCATTGGGTTGGGTTATGACATGAAATATGTTTAGTACAAGATCACATGGGATTTCATATGTTATTAGAAAAAATAGATATTAGATTTTTTTTACATACCAATATATATGATTCTATATTCTAGATGATTTCCTTATATTCCTATTTAACATATATAATTTATGTGGTCACACAAATTGTACTCATAAGTTTCTATTTTTTAGGTGTTGATGCATTACCATTTAGTCAGTTGTAACACGTTACTACTTGAAATGTTTATTTTACATTTTAGTTATTATCTATCATTGTTGTTATGAACGATGATATGAATCTAGTCATATGGTTATTCTCGCTATTTTACCTTCTATTGATTATGAATAAAAGATCTTTTATCTCATATTATGGATGCCTAGATGATTATTTATTCTTTTATTTTCATTGATGATATCGTGTTTTTTTACTAGGTTTTAGAACATAGTCACGATGTTGGTATGGATCATCTTATTGGTGATAATTTTATTATTTTCAGCATTTAACATAACTTCCCTTAGTAGTGTTGGAGGATTTTTTTTTATTTCATTATAACTTCTTCTTTTGGATGAAAATGAGTCTATTTTCATTTTATAATTTCTATTAACTGATCTTTGAATTTATATGTTTTTTAAATGATTCATCTATTATAATATTAATATATATTCTATAGACCTAAAAAATAGTAACCACTTATTTATATAGACTTGTGGGACATGATATCTCTTAGTGGTGCCTACTAGGACTATGTACTTACGCGCTATATGTGCACCTTGCTGCACATGTTGTTTTATATATTAATTTGATAGTAGAAGGAATTATGTGAGGATAACTACTTTCCTAATTTATGGATATTCTTGGTTTTAGATATATATTTCATTTTTCTATTAGTTAGTGGAGTGAGAGGGTCTATCATTGTTAATATTCTTTAGTGGTGTATCATCACATTTTTTTGATTATTTTTAATTTTAGGTTTTCCTCCTATATTATTTAGTATATATACTATTGTATGTTTTTCTAGTGTATTTATATAATATTTTTACACATTAAAATGAATATCCAACTACATGGTCACTTTTCTCATATTTTCAAGTTACATATTTTCGGTAAGTCAAATATACAAACAAGGCACACTTGATTTTTAGAAACAATTTGACAATGAGAATGTTTATTTGAAAAAGAGGGTACATTATTCACCCAAAATATATTTAGACCCCTTATTCTAGTCACAATCACTTTATAATTAAGAAATGTTCCTGGTTTATGTCGTATAATGGTCTAGGTAGATGTATGATATGATATGGGTTGTCACAAAATTGTATAATGTAATTTGTTTAACAAGGGAAATGTCATTTCATAATAGATATATAGTGTCAGAACATGGGGTATATGTTTTGTGTATATAGTTACAACATGGATATAATATAATCCTATGTCACTGGGGATAAATAGTTTTTCAATATAGGTAATAAAAATGTTACTTAACTTTTTCTTCGTTTATTTTTGGTACAAAATAAGAAAAACTCCGAATGATTCCTATGGATTGGTAGGCCGGTGAATGTTTAATTTTCTCATTAATTTTTAATAAAATTTAACATATGAAACAACATATATATCATGATATTTTTTATTAAATAACTTAAATTAATTAAAATTTACTAATAATGTATTTAGTGTTTACCTAAATAATTTACTCGGGGAGAATTACTTAATAAAATCCACTAGCAAGTATGTATTATTTCTACTAATGGTTTTATTGATGATGAGTGATGTTCTGCTATACATGTTTCATAGTATTGATTTTTAATCTATTAGTGTAATATTTTTAGTATTTAAAAACATATTAAAAATATTATTCTTTTTGAAATAAATTATGTAAATTTTTTAAAAAATTAATTTATAAAGATTAATTTTTTGGAAAACAAGGAATTTGAAAGGGAAATCGAGTAATAATTTTTTAGATAAATCTTATATTAAGGGGAATATAATTTAATTAATTTTATTTATTTTAAATTCTTTGTAAATATAGTGGTAGAGTATAAATATTAGAATTTTTTATGGATCTTATGGTTAGGAGAATAATAATTTTATAAAGAAACTGTCCATTTTTATTTTTTGAATGATAGATGTGTCAACCTCTATTTTTGGTATTCATATTTTGGGTATTTCAGAATGTGACCTTGTATTGGTAGCTTCATATTGATAGTGTAATTAGTGTTTTGAGGTGTAATTTATTATTTCTATGATGAATTTATGTTTTAGAAAAAATAAATTTTTAAAGTTGGAAATCAGTTTTTTTCGAGGATGAAATTAACTATGGTGGTATGTTTTTAAAATCCAAGAGTATTATATAAATTTTAAAAGATTATTTTCAATAAAAATTAAAATTTGATAGAGGAAAATATATTTATGCGTTAGTTTTTGGATTTAAACAAGGATAGTAATAATTCATTGTGTCATTATAAAGTTTTAAGTGAGCTTTTATAGGTGTAAAGGTGATTATAAATGTGTGGAAGTGATATGTTTTGTGTTTTTAAAATTAAAATTTTATATAGGTGTTTGTAGTTATAAAATGGTTTCCCTATATGGTTCCATTAAGTTCCTAGTGAGATAACCATTGGTATTATACCATACTATTTTATTTCAAGAGTATGGTGGGATTCCATCCAAAACTCTTTGAGACACTAAGCAGAAGATAGAGATCATGTGGTTAACCGGTGGTTCCCACTATGTTTTTTAAATGAATAGATTTTGGTAATTAGAATTTTTCATTTAAAATCTAATTTTTTGTCTTTTGGTTAGTCTATCTACATGAAAAGAGTAACCTCCCAATTTTCTTATTTCTTCTTATCCTCTTTCCTCTATGATCCCTATAATCGGAGGAGGTTTTAATACAAAAAACAAAGTTAAACTCCCTCATTTATCCTTAATTCATCTCATTTTCATTTCTCTGATTTACATTTCTTGATTTAGGGATTTTTATTTAACATATATTAAAACATAGTAGAATTTCATTGGATTGATAGGGTGTTCATGTGTGATTTCTATATGGGCCTAAAAAATATAGAGAATGATGTTAATCACTATTTTTATTTTGGTTTATCACGAAATGAGTTTTTTTTTTAAAATTTCTATAAAATTGGGACTAATTGAGTATTTTTGTTGTTGTGTAATTTTAGGATCTTATTTTTGTATGTTTTATAATTCTTCCATGAGTTTTCTAGGGTGTTTCAACTATATAATTAGGTTTAATATGTTTTAAATATTTTATTTCCATTTATATGATGTGTCTTCATGGTTATAGTTTTGAGATTGTACTCTTCATAAGGATATTGAGGTAGACAATATAAACCACCTTACTATTTAATTGGCGTTAGTTGTAATATGATTTCTACTTGACATTAAATTATTGTAAAATATTATTGATTACTATTGAAATTGATATTTATGGTTTGGGAATTGGAATTACTATGTTAAAATTATGTTAATTATTTTCATTCTTTTATTTATTACCCATTATCATTATTCCATAGGGTTTTTTTATATATATTAATATGGTTTTTAAGTTATTTTTCATTTTTGGGACCTCATGTAAAGTAATATTATGAATATTTTTATTGATAGAAAATATTATTAATCTCTTTTCATAATTATACATTTTTAAATAAAATATATTACATAGAGGCGAATGAAAACCACAAATACACCCTCACACAGGAATCCCAATGGGTCAAACCTCATATCTCCCCAAATAATTGAAATAATCTTAAATGAACTATTTTATTACATTTAATTAGAATGAGGGACACAATTATAGATGGCCTGAATTCAACGGTATATATGTCACAAAGGGCCATAAATGAGATGAGTTGATGTTCCAAATAAGCATATTGTGTCATGGAATAACCCTAACCTTCAAATCACACCACCCCCTTTCCACAACACACCTCCACCATCCACTATGTAGATTTTTGACTACCATTGCACGATACTTTTCTCCCTTCCACTATAACTCTAGAATCCATCACACCACAACACCTTCTATGAAATCATGGTTTGGAACCCCTCTATTCCATATCGAAAATCTACGTGAGAGGAGGTTTAGTTTATATGAACCATCACATCCATCTCTCTTTCAAGACTCCTTCTTGGTGATGCACGTGTGTCGACACACTACACTACCTATATATTCCATCGTGTTATGCCACATTATCATACCGAGACACCAAGTTCATGAACCAACCATCATTTCATCCCATCGTTATTTTTCCCATAATTTTACCCCAAAAAACCCCAACAAATTCCAATAAGATTATAAATTTGGTTAAATGTAAGATTTTAGGGTGATTTTACCACTCAGGAAATCTCTTAACTACATTAAATAATATTCTACCGTGTCCCATTTGGGGTTACTATTTATAGAATCTTTTAAATTTTTGGTATATATTTTTACATTTTTTATAATTTATAGTTTTAGTTTAAATAGTATTCCACTAATTTCCACACATAAAATTCTTGAATTATAAGTTAAAAAATGACACTCAGCCTATTGTTAAGTGGATTCATTGGTGGTAATGTAATGCCCTGGTCATTAAGAATAAAACAAGATGAATGAACCATTTTGTTGTAACTCTTGTTTTTCCTAATAGAGACATATCTCAATATTGAGTTTTTGAGATGGGGTAAAATAGAAAATTAACCCAAGAAGATGAGCGTGGGAAATTTATTTGATTATTCTGTTTTTCCCAGGGTGTGATGTTTTTCCCCAACATGAGTTGATGTATAATTGAGCACATAATAGATCCTAAATAAAAATTTAATAATTATATACTATAATTTTAGTCTAACAATGTTTATTTGTGATACTTTCTTATATCATCCGAAGAGATCATTGAATGGGAAAAACAACACCCAAGTTGGCTCTGGTATGGCATGTTTACCTGTGGGATGATGAAATTTTCTTTTAATTAAAATTTTCTAGGATAGTTCCATCGTATATTTTTGGATAAATAAATTTTTAATTTATTTATAAAATCCCAAATTTCCCATATAAAATCATCCTCCACACAAAAATTGTAGGGTTATCCACAAAATAACCCAATCATGAAGGATAGGTATAGAAAGGGGAGGTGGATGATGGGTGAGGCTGGAGAATCTAGTAATCAAATTAGTCATAGAATATTGACTATAGAATTGATAAATATATATGATCAACCTCAAATAGTGATTGAAACCTAAGGTATGTCTTTTTTTGATTTTTTGAATTTATCCATTCTCCATGAATTAACCCTTGAATTATTTATTTAATCCACATTTTCGTGGTTTGATTAGAATATATTATTTTGTTCAGTTTTATTTGTATAATTCATGTTATAAAATATCAAATCTCTACTCTTTTACTATAAATTATTATGCAATAAAAATTATGGGGTAGGTTTATTTATCTCTAAATTTATTCCCCTTGATTGTGAAAATTTGGTATCATATTGATGGAGATTAGGAGTTCTGATTACCCTATATCATTATTCTATCTCCATCTTTACTCTCCATCTTTCTCAATATATTTTTTCTATATCTCTATCCTAATTATCTCCCTTCCCTCTCATCACACACACACACACTCCTTCTTTTTATGGTAGTGATGAAGGGCCATTGGTAGTAGAAATTGTTCATGGTAGTGAGTGGAGGTAAAATAAGAGGTGTGGTTGAGGGTAAGTGGTGCTTGTTAGGGATGAAATCATGATAGTGGCGTTATTGTATATAGGTGGACATCGGTCTAGAAACTGCATTTTAGTGGATATTGAGGGGGTATTCATGGGTTATTTACCTCTATTATGTGTTATAAAAAGATTAATATTAAAATTTGAGGACATTTTTGGATAGGGAGGGTCAAGAATGTAAGGAGAGAGTTGTGTGGGTGGAAGGGGGGTCACTTCTTGATTTCATCCCCTTACATTATACTATATTTATAAGTATTATACTAATATTATTATTATTATTATTATTTTACAATTAGTAATAACTCTAGTTTGGTTTATAACATATCATTAAAATATCATATTGATTATCCATTTTTGGTATCATGATCTTGAAATTGAGGAAAAAATAATCAATACCAATATGTGATACATAAATCTGACTTGTTGGTCATACTTCATGTTTTTTCATGTATGGTCTCTCATGATTTATGTGATGAAATACATATTTTTTATCTAATGTTTTTTTCTATTAAATATATATTATAACCTTGTTATTTTTAAATGAACAACACTATAATTAAATTTTTGTGCCCATTTGAGGTTATTTGTTATGTAAGATAGAATGATTATGAATTTAGACCTATGGGACCCACAATGGGTTCAAGCATAAGAATCATGGAATTCAGAGGTTCAATAGCTCTCTCCCCCCTCTTCTACTTTGTCTCACCCTTTTCATCTATGTTCCATGTGATGTGTAAAGTTTTTTCATATTAATAATGGATTAAACCCTATTCCTCTCACCACCATTATGCCACCCCTTTATGTTATTTTATTACTGTGTGCCATGTGGAGTGAAAGATATTTATATATGAATATAAAAAAAATTAAATTTTTTTTGTGAGATTCTTGAGGTAAGAGTCTTCCACTAGGGTCAGTTATCCCCCATATCCAATGGAATTTCACTTAGTGAGGAACAGGTCCCATACTATAGTTTTCTATGAGTATACTTGAACTTTTTTATAGCTTAGGTAGTTATTTTTTATAGGGTTATTTTATCCCTAACCCAAATATATGTCTATTAGGGTTCCTAGCTTTCACTTTTGGTTCCTAGATACTTGATTCGGTATTTATTGTTGAAAACATTATGATGAAATACTTCCTTGATGGGAAGATATACTTCAACTTGATGTTGTTCTTCTCTATGGTGTATAATGGAAGAATGGTAGTTATGAAGGATAAGTAGAATGGATAATTCTAACTTGTGATTCCCCAAGTACCCTAGGGTTTCCTTTGAGGTGAAACATATAAATGAGGTTAATTTAGACCATGTGGATTTTTTTCACACCAAGAATTCCTACTCACCTGTTAAATAGGAAAATTCATTATTGGGAGCTATAATGATCAAAATGAGCCTTCTTGGGATGAATAAAATGAACAAGACCTCTCTTAGTTCTCGTGTATTTGGATTATGGATCATACCAAGATTAACTTATATCATGATTTCCTTCCTATTACTCTCTAGTGTCAGGGGTTTGACCTTACATTTTTTATTTAAGGTTTTGAAGAATCATACTTAGTATGTTTATTCTAATCCCTACATGATATTTATGCACACATGTGTTATTTCTATATAGATAGATCTCAAGTTCAAAATAGTCTTAATGGATGTAGGAGGGGAATTTGATTATTTATATTTGACTCAATGTGGTGACCATGGTGGATACAGTGTTGGAAGAGATTGGTGGTATCAAGAGATGCTAGTATAGAAAATATTATTTTTTTTAATTTTTTTATAGGGACCACTTTATCATTGCTGATGATTCCATTTTATTTTATGGTTATTGTTTTTTTATATTACCCCATTTATATTTTTGATTATAAACCATGTTTTCATTTTAGGATCTTAGTTTTTTTGAATGAATTATATAAATAAATATATATATATATATATATATTAGATTAATTTGTCCTTTATGTGTTATTATTTCCTATATAAGGAACTGTATTTTATGAAACTGTATTAGGATAAGTATTCCCATGCTTTTTTGATATGCATACTTAGTTTCGATCACCATCCCTTGGCCTATTGAAGGAAACCTTGGGGTAGAACACATAATTCATTTCCACCCAGGATGGGTCCCTATTGGCTGGTTGTATTAGAGTTGTATCAAAGCGGTTTTTCCAAGAGATGATGTTTAGAGTTATTATTCATCTGAGGAATGGTTTATCTATACAATATAAATGATGTTAAATGGTTATTTCATTATTTTATTTGACAAAATTTTCAGTCTTGGGAGGTAAGGTTTAAATATCCTACTATCATTTGTAACAACCCATATTGTTAATAAGTTAAAATGATAAATTTTTATACCCATTTTAACTTGGTGAAATTTTATTTTCAAGATCCTAACTGATTAGAACTCTACTATTATTCATACATACATTTGATTAGTGTCAGAATGTGTGACCTCATAGTCAATTTCCTGGGGTTTGTGTGGGTAGGGATAAATCACATTGATTTCTGAAGTAATTATTCTATGTGGACCACTTCATCATACATTCTTATGTTGTTTTTATTTTTGGATTTTGGGAATGTATATCTACCCATTTCTGTTATGGATTATGTATTATCTTTACCTTTATTGATATTAGTGTTTCTTTAATTATTTACATGTATATAAATTGATTAAATTTATACTATATTCATTACTATGTTATTTTTGGAAATACATATTGTATGAAGGTGCATTAGGGTTATTCCTACCATCATGTGTGACATGCCTACTCAGTTATTTTCACCAACCCCTACTTATTAGAGGTAGGCTCGGAGTTAAACACTATAGTTACTACTGATTAGGAGGGGTATTAATGGGTTAGGTCATGTCACCTTGATATGGATCGAACCTTATGAATGTTAAGCTAATAATTAACTAAAACTATTGGTATATCAAAAACAAATCCTTTAATAAGGACTAATCGGGATAACAACCCATATGTTGGATAGTAATATAGAATGTGTTCTATATGGATGACCTTATATGATTGAGGATTTATATCTAAATGTTGGGTGGAGATATTTAGATAATTGGATTATTTAGTTCTTATGATTGGACTTCCAAAAGAAGGATGTGTTGTTATTTTTTGGTTGGTTCCTTAGTTTACCTTCTTTTTCAACTTTGTTTCTCTTATTGTAATTTATTAATTTGGGACTTCTTAACTATTATTCATGTATTATTCTAAGATAAGAGACCTTATATGATTTTAAACTCTCTCTCTCCCTCTCTATCATTATCTATTTTTTTATCTTTTATCTTCTTTATCTATGATTTCGTCTTGAATGGTCTGCTAATGTGAGATATGTGTGGCATAAGTGTTGTTATAAATTGGGTCTTTAGGGTATCAAGCATGGGAATGTTTAAATATTAAAATTGTTGGAGTTGGTGGCCTATAACCTACTACTTTGTACTTTATTCATTAATAAATACCTTATCACATCTTGATTGTTCTTATACATAAAAATTCATGTGATGATGTCCTAAGGATAGTTGTTGCGCAAAAGGGTCAAAGTATATCTCTACTACGATGAGAACATGGAAGTTACATAACATTGTACTTGAATATATGTTCTATGTTCAGATGATGTTATTTTATGGAAACAAATAATATAGTCCATTAGGGGTGAGGACTCATAAAACTTTGAGGCATCTTCTCACGGTGTGCGTCATTGGTAATATCAAGGAGGATATTTTGAGAATGAGAGCTGCTAGCAAGAAATCCACATTTCATAGTGTCATTGTATGTTCCTATCTTTGGACGTTTATACATGTCATTAGACATTACGATTATTATTAATGGGTATTATAACTCGTGCACTTAGATGTATTGACAAAAACTGTGATGACACACTATAAATAGAAAGGTAGGATATGCTGGGTGTGCCATGGGTAATAATGCATTAATAGATAATGAGAGAATGGATTTGTCCCTTATGTTCCATAATGAAATTTGATATCTCATGCCATTTAATGGAATTGACATAGTCTAAATAAATTCATGGCCATGGTCACGAATGGTAAATTTCAATTTCGGTAATTCAAAGAAAGAATAATTGATCACATGGGTTGATGGAACTACCATAAAACTTGACTCATTTGAGATATAGAAACAAAGGGATTACATTTCATGGTAATACTTCATTATAGGTGACATTTCATTATAGTGTTAACTTCATTCTCTATGCGTTCCTTGGCGTGTATCTAGATTATAGCCTTGGACATTAGGTAGACTCCACCTAATGCCACGGAGAAAAAGTCCTAGAGGGTCATACACTAAGTGGGTCTAGGTATTTTAGTAAAATATTCCTTTGACCAGTTGAATAAAGATTATTCCCAATTTTGGTTTAATAATTATTCAAGGATGTCTGATTAAATTTATTTCGACACTAGTTATTTGGGAAAATATAATGTGGGTGAAATAATATATTTATTAGTGAGTAATGCAGTGATATTTATTTGAGAAACAAATAGTCATTATTTATGGTCTAATAAATGTAGTGGAGGAAATAAATAAAATGGAAAAAAAAAATTACAGACCATGTATATTAATATATATATATATATATACCATGTGATTTTTCTGGGGATTTGTGAGAAATAATATTTTTTTATTTAATTAAATAATATTAGGTGTAATTTGTTGGAATCATGTCAAGTGATAATAAAAGTAAAATGTTATTATTAGGAATGGGGTCTTACTATGAATTAAATGAAATGTATAAATGCATTCTGGTAATTAATTCATTTTATTATTATATGTAATAAAATCCAAATTACATTATTCTTATTAACCTAGTCATTCTTTTTGGTTGTGCACAATGGATTTAGAGAAAGATCTCAAGCCAAGAGAGAATTATTTTTTCCTCTAAGAAATCTCTCAAGTTATCAGAGAGATACTCATCCACCAAAAAAAGGAGAGAGTTTTGGAAAAGGTTGTCAAGGTGATCGAAGGAGGAAATTATAAGTGAAGGATCTTCCATGCTAGCACATGATGATCCCTTCAATGATATCCAGAGATACGTGGATCATGTGTGGATCACCACTAGATGAATCATACACCTAGATTCTATGACATAATTATGGATCAGATCAGATTGTGATCAGAAAATTCAATGGAGAGACAATTACATCAAGGTAATTATAATCTTTAATTAAATTAATTATGACCAAAATACGATGGTCCTCTCTATGGTTCCAAGACTTCCCACTTTCCATTTTTTGTTCTTTGTTTTATTCTGAAGGTCCGACATTTTATTATTGTGACAGATATCAGATTGATCATTGTTAACCATAAAATTAAAGTTGGGTACACCCATCCACACACTTCTGTTGTGCCCGGAACCTACAAAAATATCATATTGAATTGATTCTAAAAAATGAAAAAATGATGGTGTAATTATAACATGGGATCTGTGTTCTTTTAGGATGATTCATTTCTTATGGATATGTAAGAGAGAGTAGAGACTTATAGTAATTTATGGTTTGTGTAAATTAATTTCATGGGATTTATTTAAGTTTATTTATTATGATATAATACCGAAAAGGTCAGATCCAAGCATGCTTGGACCAACAAATTTATTAATAAAAAGAAAATGGCAGAGAAAGCAGATAGGAAAAAAGAGAGTTTACAAGTCATAATAGTCATAATCATCACACCCATACCTAGTCATGTCGTCAGGATCAGCCGATTCCCATTCTGATTGAGTCTCATATTTTTTGAGCAGCTTCTTATAAACCTTCCTTTTTTCCATTTGCTCCATAGATAACTTCTCGATATCCTTCTTAGCAGATGACCTAGTGGTCACTGTCCTCGGAACTGCAGAGTAGTCTTTCCTTGGTTTCCTTCTAACTGGGTCAGTCCTGACACCCTCACTGTTAGAGATCCGTTTCTTTTCTCCTCGAACAATTTCACTGTATGAAACTATACTCATGTCCCTATCTCTTTCCTTGGCCTCATCCTGAGTGTCACCCCACTTGCAGAGGATTGGTTCCCCAAATCCATGAGTGGAATCCTCCGCCCTTTCCTTTGGTGCATCAGAGATGTTCCCCCGTTTAGCAGAGGAAGAAGGTTCTGTCTGGACATTCTGTTGTGTAAGAACGTTCACCGTTAAGGCGGGAGTGGGGCTCAGAATCTCAACATTAGCAGGCTCATGAGCTTTAGGAGGAGCAACAGATCGAGGCAGAGAAGCATCAATTATCAACTCTTTGTCATTCCTATGAATTGGCAGATCACGAGAGTCTGACTCCGGAGGAGGGTGACTGTCCCTGGTGTCAAGCTCAGGCGGGGGCGAATCCTTCATATTCACCTTACGTCGGCATAGATTGGAGGGGTGCCCTCGCATCCCACACTCCTTACATGTAATGTTTTTGCGGCACAACTCCAAAGAATGCCCCACAGCCATGCACTTAGTGCAGAAAAGAGGTTTGTTTTCATATTCAACATCAATAAGAATTTGATCAGAGGGAATAGAAAGTGTTACCGTGTCAATGAGAGTGGATCTAAGATCGACTTCCACCAGCATTCTAGCAAAGTGCCCATACCTGACATTTGTCGTCTCCTTATCAAGACGGATGGGTGTTCCAATCGCCGTACCAATATCATGCAAGATCTCTGGATGCCAAAGAACCCAATTAAGCCCATGAAGACGCACCCATACCTGGGCGAAAACATTCTTAGCAGTGGAGACGTTAAAGTCAAGTGACCATTCATGCAGATGAATCCATCCTGGCCTTAAAAACATGGATCCAAAACTCCAAGCTTTAAGCATCACGTCAGCCGATGGAAACAAGCAGTGGAAGAATCCCCGCCCAATGGAGACACATTTCCAGTTGTCAAAACCCCATAACATCGAAATCTTACGAAATAGATCTTCACATTTCCAGGGCAGCGCACCTTTAGGAAGAACAATGCGAGCAATCAAAGAATTCTCACCTAATGCCAATCTTTCAGCAATCACACTGGGGTTGGCCTCAACATGGGCTAGTGAGCCCTTTCGAAGAATCCTCCTTGGATCCTCATTCTTTTTCACCGTTGCAGAATCCTTCATAACATCCACAAAGGATCGCTGCCCACGCACGGTGGACAATCCATCCTGCAAATTTCCAGAGTTCATAAACGTGGAAGTCGTCCGCTGTTCAGAGGGATTGCAGGTCACCCCTGTAACACAATCACCCTTCGCAGTAACCCCAGCCGGATGAGGGTAATTCCGAGCAGCTCCAGACTGAACCCAATCAGCCCCATCCCGATCACGAGCAGCCCCAATCGGATCCCGAGCAGCAACCAGATCCCGAGCAGCTCCAAACTCCCGAACAACCCTAACCGGATCCCGAGCAGCCGACAAAAGCTCCCGATCATCCCCAGCCGGTATCCCGGCCGGCCCAAGCGCAAACCGTCGGCCATCCTTTGATATCTGAGGATCCACCTCGCCGGGAGAGGGTACACCGTGAGGCGACGCACGCACACCAGGTGGAAGAATCGCCGAGTTGCTCGCTGCAACCACGCCGCCCCGGACTGCATCACGTTCACCAAACCGTCGCAAATCAACGCGATTGAAGCCAAGGAAGTGAGGTATCGCCATCGCCGCACCGAAACCCTAGAAGCCGCCATTGATGGTCGCCTCTCGCTGCTCGCTCTCGTCCGCCATCCTCATAAGCAGATATTACTATCTTTTTCTATTATGATATAATATAATGGGTTGTAAATAGGATATTAATTATGAAATTAAGGTTTGAAAATTGAGCATGAATTATTATAGTTGGTGTTATGATATTGAGACGTTTTCAAGAAAATATCTTATAGGATAAGTTATATAATATGGATATGTTGATATTACATTATTGTTTCCCATAACATCCTATATTTTTATTTATTCAAGATTATGGTCTTATATATCTATATACAAAAAAAAAATTATCTCTCCACTTATATAGTTCTCATGGATTTCTATTTTATAAGTTTTTATACATTTCTATTTTGTTAATTTCATTATGTTTACTTGATATGTAATTATTTCTTTTCAGTTATTATTTATTATTATTCTAATGAATTATTATACGTTTCTAGTCATATGGGTATTCGAGATGTTTTCCCTATTATTTAGAGTTAGGTTTCCAGGCCCACAGTGGAAGCCGGTGGTTCAAGAATATTAAAATTTTCCTCGGTAGATCGACAGTACTTGTCGATGCCGACAATACGAGCCTCAGTGAGGTCCGAGGGTCTTGTGTAAATTATAAGGAGCACAAAATAAAGATGAAAACGCACCTGTTTCAAATATGAATCCGCGGTCAACTGCAACTCATCAATGGTGATAGCTGCTCGAAGGATCCAAAGCAGGAACCCTCTAGATCATCTACACATGTTTCAAAAGCCCTTGGGAGTGTCAATCATTGGATTCTGGGTGCTACCGTGGAGATCTGACAACACATTCAACATATCAACAATCACCACATCAAGACCTCATCAATGCTTGATAAAGAAGATGATCGGAACTCTTGGATCAATGAATTCTCTCTCTAGGAAGTGGGTGGATAGAGAGCCTCTAAATTTTCATTCCATGAATTATTGAATAGTGAATTGAACAACATAAGAGAGATCATCCTCCTATATTTATAGTGGAGTTAAGAAATACCCGGTTGGGTTCCCCTGCCCCCGCTTATTTCAACATCCACTAAATAAATAATTTTGACAAACTAATCTGTGCCAATATTATTTATTATTTTATCACATACTTTTAATATATATATAAAATATATTATGTGATAAAATATAGTAATTTAACTCGACTCGCTATCCCGCTTAATATTAAATAAACCTTGAATATTAAAATAATATTCATTGGATTAAATATTTTCTCGTATTTACTAAACCTGTAAAAACATTAAATAAATTCAATCCCAAATATTCATAAATTTAATAAGAATTAATTTATTTAATTCTTTTGGTGATCGATAACTTAGACAACCCTTGGACCCCATGGCAGGGCCCACTATGTCCATATACGTATTTAGATGAATATGGAGGATTCTTGAATATTCTATTGTGTGCGACCCTCTAGGCCCTGATCACGATTGTAGTGAATAAAATCCACATACCAATAGTGGAGTATAGAAACCCATTAGGGCTTGTAAAGAGATAAGGATTGTCATAGCAACTAAAACCTTCTTATAAACACCGACTATGTACTATAATCTCTTTGTCATTAAATATATCATAAAGCAAAACACACATGTGTGTCACCGTCCCTTTTCTTCCTTTATTATTTTTTATCTAACCAGATAGATTTAACTTTTTACTACTTTGGCCTAAGACTTATGAAGGTAGCACCATCCTGATCTGCCAGGCCTACGATATACAACTTCTTAAACTCAGAAGTGAAAAATCCTTGCTGGACCATTCAACCAATGTCATACCACCAACGACGTACCCAACACAAGATACCCGACCAAGATTTCAGTAACATAGTTTTAACCTTGCATCAAAGTACGTAATAAAATGGTAAACATTGGTAATGGTATCAAGTCAGGAGACTAATACACATGTCTGTAGATGTAAATGACCAATGACACCCAAAACGTGTGTTGTTCCTATTAGCGGGTCACTCCTCGTGATCTCACTACTAGAGATCACCAAATACGAACTTCATGAGAAGAAGTCTCAATGATTATGAGCCCCCAACACTTGATAATCAAACATCTACTATGTCTAGTTAGTATGATGTATCTAGACTATAAAAAATATATTTAAGGTTAATGTCATAGTATCTTTAGGTTCTCATTATAGCCTAGTAATTGCTATAATCTCTTGACACGACAATTAACATTTGGAAATTACCATTATAATAGTGGATGCAAAAAATTCTACACTATATTGGTGAGAAGACATAATATATAACTAACTGTACACATGATCTGGTAATCAAATGTTCTGTATAGTTGGGTCTAGGGAACCCACTATTTCAACACTTAAACTAGAACTAGAGTCAACATTGTTGGATCTTGAATATACAAATTATACACAAGAGGGGGGTGAATTGTGTCTTTCAGATTTTTCATTAACTCTTCGATTGAAAGAGTTCTGTCTTCTATGCTTCATCAGATTTGATCATGCAGTGGAATAAGTAAAAGCAGGGACACATAGATGTAAAGTGGTCCGGGGAACAGAAGGCCCCTAGTCCACTCCCCCAACGCTCAACTCCACGAACTTGGTAATTTTCACTATATGGTCCTCATTTCAACAGACCAGTTCACAACTGAGTACAGGCAGTTGACACCTTTACAATCCAAGGAAAATAAAGCCTTCTGGTTCAAACACGAACCTACACAGCTTAGTACGAGAAGCCGGTCACTCAAGAATAAAAATAAAATATTTTCATATTTTGAAAATACTCTCCAGATGTTCTTCACAATTGCAATATCCTGCAATTGACAGCAGATGGATCGTCGTCTCTAGAAATATTGATTTTCAAGTCAAAGCAGTTCTGAGTCGATCCGGTTGCAGTAGATATAGAGATATAATTCATAACTTCAGCAGTAGTAGATCCACTGTTGATATTATATGTAAAACAAGTAAATCTTCTATCGAGTTCCTTCTTTTTTCTTAAAATAAACAGAGCTTTGACGCTCCTCTTAAATCATCATAATGGAGTTCTTTTTGCAGTCTCTATTTTCCAACTTTTTGAATAATCGATTGATCACCACACACACTTGTTCCTGGTGTTTCAGAGAAAACATATATAATAAAGTAGAGAATATTCCCTGCACATTTAGATCCATAAAAGTCGCCTTTTGATTCGCGATATTCAAAAATATGAATTTACAGAGTTGTCATAACATCTCTGAAGACTTAGCATTAAAAGATCCTTTTAATTCGATCTTTAATCCATAGATAACACTTCTTTGAATTGTTCAAAGTTGTATTTTAAAATCGACTTTAAATACGGCTTTAAATCCGCCTAACAATCAGCATGCTGACCATTGCATAAAAATATCGTCTTTAAAACTTTATGACGCCAAACGTAAGGTTGTTGATGTGGCCTCCAAACGTAGGGTTGATGTCATAGTCTTCAAATTTAAGGTTCCCAATGTAAGGTTGAAAATGTAAGGCTGAACATAAAGGTAGGGTTCATGTTACTTTCTTCAAATTTAAGCTTGATCATAAACGTAAGGTTGATCATCCATACTTTTTCTTCAACTTTCAAATGTATAGTAATAGATCCATACTTTTACATGATCCATAAATTTCCAAGAATGTATGGTTTTTTACAAAATTAAGGTTGATAAACCATACTTTTGAGAAACAAACATAACGTTTAATATTTACATACAGTTCTCCTTCCATACTTTTCTGATAACCCAAACGTAAGGTTCCTTCCTAACGTAAGGTTCTTCTTCCATTCTTTGCTGATAACGTATGGTTCATTAACCACAATTTTCTCTTATCTCAAAAAGTATACACACTTCTCATCATTACGCTACGTTTATCCACTTTGGGTATGAACAGTGATTCCAGGACATGCTAAAGCAGATTCCGACTAAGTAGTTCATGAACAGTGTTTCCAGAACATGCTAAATACGAATACTTTAACAATAAATTACCATAATTTCAAGAGTAAAATAAAATGATAAATTCGTGCAAAGTACTACATAAAATCATTAGAAAATAATTAAGAGTATTTGTTAGCATCAAAATTATCATAAAGAGACAGAGTATTATTTTCAATAATCTCCCCATTTAAATAACATTATTATCTATAGTTGAAAACTATACTTTGCTCAACAATCTCCCCATTTTTGATGATTACAAAACCCATAAAATAATAAGACTAATTAAAATGAAATTAACTTTCAAAATTAGTTACATAAAGTTTTAGAATTTTGAGAGGATAAAACAATATTTAATTTTGACAAGATCATTTCGATAAATATAAATTTCTCCCCCTTCATGAAAATTAATGTTTCTAGTTTTATCCAAATTTATCCCCTAATAACTTAAAATAGTTTTATGTATAAATCCAAAACATTAAATCAGGTCAAGTGCCTGACCCACTAGAAGCACTATTTGCAACTGATGCAAATTGGTTCTCCATAAACAATTTTAGATCTGATAAATCTTTCTTCATAACCATTTTAGATTTCAACTTGTCAACTGCATTCAGCATATCCTATTTAAACATTTTAACTTCTTGCCTTGAGACTGTACTCTTCTTCAGCTTTTAAAATCTCAATTGTTTTAAGCCTAAGGCATTTCACAGAGTGACATTCTCAAATTCCAACTGAGACACCTTTTTGTACAGTTCTTCAACTTCTTTCTTTCTTGAATCAGGGGCACTCTATGCTTGATTCGCATTCTCTGGCTCTATATGATGTAGTAGTACCAAAGTTAATGATTCAACATCAAATTTTTCTCTCTTTGTCCTGAGTAGGATGGTCCACATATTTTTCCTTAGAGTCCGCAGACTCCTCCATAGAAAAATCCCCTTGAAGTAATTCTGTGTGAGCTTCAGAAGCATGCTCATCCCGAACATCAGCATCTTTGTCTTCCACTAGAATTTCGAGAACAATATTTCAGGATTTCACTGAGGTCTGGCCACTTCCTCACCAGGATATTCCTCCTTATCTTGTTCCGGTTGAAGTGTAACTTCAACATCAGCTACAATCTGTTCCTGATTCTCCCTTTCAGCTTCTTCTTGAACTCCTGATCCCTCTACTGGTGTTATCCTTTCACTAACATCTTCCATGGTCTTATCAATAGAATCTTCTCTTACAAAAGAATAATAAAATAAGGCTTATCTTGTCGCCAATGTAGGGGAAGTAATTTCCTCAGTAACAGGTCTAGTTCTTCGATATTGAATTCCCTCCTGACTTCTTTCTTCCTCAGTATCTTCTACTTCAAATTAGATTTTTCTTGCTACAATGCTGACTCTTGATTCAGCTTGTACTTCCTTGGACTTAGCAGGTTGAGCCTGACCACTCTCTGAGTCATCCTCAGCTCAAATTGAAAAAAGTTTTCCTTTAATGGTGCTCCAGAAATAGAGAATTTTTCATAGAGTTCTAGCATTAAACATATTAATGTGATGATAGTGTACTCAGGCATCCACTAATCTCACCATGTCCTTATTAAGCAACAATATAGAAATAAATCGAACAAAAGGGTAAATATTCATCTGGGCGTCACATTGACAATAGTAATTGAGGTACCTTACCATGTACCTTGGGAATTTTAATTTGATATCGCTTAACAGAAGATACATTATGTAAATATCATAGTACAAAATCTTTTCAATTTCTGCCATTCTGGGTGCTATTCCTGTCTGAACATATTTAACCAGGATCTTCTGATCCGATTTTAAATCTTTCTCCATTATTTTCTTAATAGTAGATGTTACAAACACCGAGGACATAATGTCCTTGGATGTATACACAGCATCTCCTATGTTTTTCAAATCAAAATAAAAAACCCCCTTATGAGGGAATTTGAGAATCTAACCAATTTCTACTGACGAGATTGAGAAATCTCTATCCTCTATCTTAGCCATCATACTATCCTCAGTATCCCCTATACTAAACTGTATAGATTTTAAGAAGTATCTAAGTTCTACCTCATACATAAATTCTGTATTTTCACTGTTGAATGTCTGTTCAAGGTTCTGAAATGACAACGCTTGTTTCAACAGTAGATTTGGCTAAAATAACCAGTCGATATCGATTACTTTTCCCTGTAATATTTTTCTTCCTTCGGAGCATTTTCTCTTTGCATTGTGTGGCTCTGCTTCACTAGATCTTTTCGTCCATACCATCTCTGCGAGAATATATGAATGTTTGAAGGTTAGGGTTTTAGAGGATCGTAGGTTATGGTTCATGAGTAGAGGTGTGGTTTGTGGATTCGAAAAGGTTTTGATAGAAATGAAATGGTTTAGAAGTCAAAAGGGTTTCTGAAAACCTTAATTCCCGTGTTTTTAATAATCATTACATATATTTAAAAATAAATAAAATAGATTACGTGGATAAAAGAACCTTATTCTATTTTAGAAAAAAAATATTGTAAGCAGAATTAAAATAAATAACTAGCATTGTAAAATAAAATTTTATTTAAAATAAAAAAAACCTAGCCCCCCTTAATAAAATCAAACCTCACAGTGTGAAGTGGTTTAGTAAAAATATCTACTAATTGAATTTCTGTATTTATAAATTCTAAAAATATATCCTTTTTAATAACATGATCTCTTAAAAAGAGATGCCTTATATCAATGTGCTTAGTTCTAGAATGACTAATAGGATTTTTTGAAATATTAATTGCACTTGTATTATCACATAAAATAGGTGTATTATTAAAATTCAATCCAATGTCTATAAGAGTTTTTTCATCCACAACACTTGTGCACAACAACTGTCGGCAGAAACATATTTTGCCTCAGCTGTTGACAGGGAAACTGAATGTTGTTTCTTAGTAGACCATGACACCAAAGACTTTCCTAAAAAGTGACATGTTCCTGATGTGCTTTTTCTATCTAATCTACAACTTCCAAATTCAGCATCTGAATATGAAATCAAATTAAAATCATAAGTTTTAGGATAAAGTAGAGATTGAAAAATAGTTACTTTTAAATATCTAAAAATTCTTTTGACATCAGTTAAATGAGATTCTTTGGGATTTGATTGAAATCTAGAACAAAGACATACTGAATACATTATATCTGGCCCGCTAGCAGTAAGATACAACAAACTACCAATCATACCTCTATAAATTTTTGTCAACTGATTTACCAGTTTCATCCAAATCAAGTTTTATATTAGTACACAAAGGAGTTGTAAATGGCTTGCTGTTTTCAAGTATAAATTTATTACGTAAATCAGTAATGTATTTTCTTTGATTCAAAATATTTCCAAATTCTTTTTGATAAATTTGAAATTCTAAAAAGAAATTTAATTCTCCCATCATACTCATTTCAAATTCTTTTTGCATTAACTTTGAAAACTCATGACAAAGGGTTTTATTAGTTGATATAAAAATTACCTCATCAACATAAATTTGAACCAATAAAACATTATTTTTCATAGTCTTCTTAAAGAATATTGGATCTTCCAATCCAACAGTAAAGTCATTTTTCAATAGAAAAGAACTTAATCTTTCATACCAAGCCCTGGGTGCTTGTTTAAGGCCATAAAGAGCTTTAGTAAGTTTAAAAACAGAATCAAGTTTTTGAGAGTTTTCAAAACTAGGAGGTTTCTCAACATAAACTTCTTCCATTAAATAACCATTTAAAAAGGCAGATTTAACACTACGGGAAAAATGGGAATTTGCGACGGGGGAATTTGCCCGTCGCAAATAAGTAGGTATTTCCGACGGGTTAGCTTTCCCCGTCGCAAAAGGACTGGCGCGCTTTGCGCGCCAAATCGCGGGAAAGTTATTTGCGATGGGCGGTTACCGCCCGTCGTAAATAACCTGTGGCGGTAAATAGCTATTTGTGACGAGAATATACCCCCGTCGCAAATAACCGGCGGTAATAGATATTTGCGACGGGAATATACCCTCATCGCAAATAGTATGTCGGCAGGTTATTATTTGCGACGGTACCCGTCGCAAATAACTATTTAACCATTGACCGTAATAAATGAGGTCCAAGGTATTTGCGACGGGTACCGTCGCAAATAATACTATTTGCGAGGGGTACCCCGTCACAAATAGTCCCATTGCAAATAATCTAACCTATAAATACCCCCCCCCCATCCATTTTTTTCATTCATTCTCAAACTCCATCTTTTCCATGTCTCAAAACTCTATTTTTAGAGTTCAGCGTTTCTTAAGTTTACTTTTTTTTTCGGAGTTGATATTGAAGTTTTCAACAACGCTCAGAGATCAACCTCAGATCAATTTTAAAGGTATTTATGTTTATTTTAATTTAATATTTATTTTAAATTTTTTATTAGTTTCAATTATTTTTAATTAGTTGTAATTTAATTATGTTTACATTGTTTTGCTACTTAATAAATTTAAATTATTAGTATTCATTGTTCATAGTTAATGGTAATTAGGAATAATTAGTAATAATTTCCAATAATTAAGAATAAATGCTAATAATTAGTAATAAATACCAATAATTAGGAATAATTAGTAATAATTATCAATAATTACCAATAATTAGTAATAATTAGTAATAATTACTAATAATTAGTAATAATTACCAATAATTAGTAATAATTTCTAATAATTACCAATAATTAGTAATAATTTCCAATAATTACCAATAATTTGTAATAATTAGTAATAATTAGTAATAATTACTAATAATTAACAATAATTCGTGATAATTACTAATAATTTGCAATAATTAGTAATAATTACCCATAATTAGTAATAATTTCCAATAATTACTCATATTTAGTACTAAATAGTAATAATTAGTAATAATTAACAATAATTAGTAATAATTAGTAATAATTACCAATAAATACCAATAATTACCAATAATTACCAATAATTACTAATAATAAGCAATAATTACCAATAATTAGTAATAATTACCAATAATTAGTAATAATTACAAATAATTATCAATAATTAGTAATAATTACCAATAATTATCCATAATTAATAATAATTAATAATAATTATCCACAATTAGTAATAATTACCAATAATTATCCATAATTAGTAATAATTACCAATAATTATCCATAATTAGTAATAATTACCAATAATTACAAAGAATTACCAATAATTAGTAATAATTTACTAATTACCAATAATTATCCATAATTAGTAATAATTACCAATAATTAGTAATAATCAGTAATAATTACCAATAATTAGTAATAATTACCAATAATTACCAATAATTAGTAATAATTACCGATAATTATCCATAATTAGTAATAATTACCAATAATTACCAATAATTACCACTAATTAGTAATAATTAATAATAATTACCAATAATTAGTAATAATTAATAATAATTACCAATAATTAGTAATAATTAATAATAATTACCAATAATTAGTAATAATTACCAATAATTAGTAATAATTACCAATAATTAGTAATAATTACCAATAATTAGTAATAATTAGAAATAATTACCAATAATTACCATTAGTTAGAAATAATTACCGATAATTATCCATAATTAGTAATAATTAACGATAATATTCCATAATTAGTAATAATTTCCAATAATTATCCATAATTACCAATAATTACCAATAATTACCGATAATTACCAAAAATTAGAAATAATTGGTAATAATTAGTAATAATTACCAATAATTACCACTAATTAGTAATAATTAATAATAATTACCAATAATTAGTAATAATTAATAATAATTACCAATAATTAGTAATAATTAGTAATAATTACCAATAATTAGTAATAATTACTAATAATTAGTAATAATTAGTAATAATTACCAATAATTAGTAATAATTACCAATAATTAGTAATAATTACCAATAATTAGTAATAATTATCAATAATTTAGAATAATTAATAATAATTACCAATAATTACCAATAATTCCCAATAATTAGGAATAATTACCAATAATTAGGAATAATTACCAATAATTAGGAATAATTACCAATAATTAGAAATAATTACCAATAATTAGGAATAATTACCAATAATTAGGAATAATTACCAATAATTAGTAATGATTCGTAACGATTACCAATAAGTTGTAATAATTATCAATAATTATGAATAATAACATTATTACATTATTAGTATATATTTTATTATTAATATTAAAATAATATAATTTTTTATATTATATACAATTCTCCTTTCATCTGTGTGTTTTCTGTCTCCACATGTAATATTTGTATGTGGAGACAGAAAACACACAGATGAAAGGAGAAGTGTATATAATATAGAAAATTATATTATTTTAATATTAATAATAAAATATACTAATAATGTTATTATTTCTAATTATTGATAATTATTCCTAATTATTGGTAATTATATGAATAATTACCAATAATTAGGAATAATTACCAATAATTACCAATAATTAGGAATAATTACCAATAATTAGGAATAATTACCAATAATTAGGAATAATTATCAATAATTAGGAATAATTACAAATAATTAGGAATAATTACCAATAATTAGGAATAATTACCAATAATTAGGAATAATTACCAATAATTAGAAATAATAACATTATTACATTATTAGTATATTTTATTTTTATATTAAAATAATATAATTTTCTATATTATATACAATTCTCCTTTCATCTGTGTGTTTTCTATCTCCACATGTAATATTTGTATGTGGAGACAGAAAACACACAGATGAAAGGCGAATTGTATAAAATATAGAAAAATATATTATTTTAATATTAATAATAAAATATACTAATAATGCTATTATTTCTAATTATTGGTAATTATTCCTAATTATTGGTAATTATATGAATAATTACCAATAATTAGGAATAATTACCAATAATTACCAATAATTACCAATAATTAGGAATAATTACCAATAATTAAGAATAATTACCAATAATTAGAAATAATTACCAATAATTAGGAATAATTATCAATAATTAGGAATAATTACCAATAAATAGGAATAATTAGGAATAATTACCAATAATTAGGAATAATTACCAATAATTAGGAATAATAACATTATTACATTATTAGTATATTTTATTATTAATATTAAAATAATATAATTTTCTATATTATATACAATTCTCCTTTCATCTGTGTGTTTTCTGTCTCCGCATGTAATATTTGCATTCTTTTTCAAAATTATCAACCAACTCCCTAATGGAGAGGTGAAAGTGAATGCAAATATTACATGTGGAGACAGAATGTTAAACACACAGATGAAAGGAGAATTGTATATAACATAGAAAATTATATTATTTTAATAATAATAATAAAATATAATAATAATGTAATAATGTTATTATTATATAATTAATATTTATGAAAAAATAATATTAGTACTATGAAAATAATAAAAAATTTATATAATATTAAAATTATCAATATTTGTAACAGGTTTTGCTTTATTCTCAACATATTCAATGCTTAAAGGGTCAATTTTCAGGTCTATCTCAATAAAAAGTTTGCGTCAGTCGTGTATGATGTAAACTCTATAATTATCCTTGCTTGAGTGTTTTTTCTAACAAATTATTCAAAACCATTAATGCTTTTATATTTTATAAAAAAATATGGAACAACGATGTCGTCAACAATCATTATTAGGTGACCGCATATGGATAAATCAACGTAGAAATCCAAACGGTTCTGGTTTAAATCCAGTATATGTAGAGGGTGTGGAGACTTTTTTATCATTTGCGGCATCATATCCAGAATTTGTTTCAGAAGGCAAAATAAAATGCCCTTGTAGAAAATGTGCATTGAGAACGTTTGACACGTTTGACAAAGTGGGGGGACATCTCCTGCGTTTTGGTTTTCAACCAGATTATGTTTTTTGGTATCAACACAGTGAACGTAGTTCCAGAGCAGGTGATACCAACTTGATTCTGGATCCATCCCGGTTTCAAGATTTAGTACATGATGTTGCAGGTTCATCTGTTCAACATACAGAAACTCCGGCTGATATAGCTTCAAATCCTGAGTTGGCACCATCTGAATTTTATGAGTTGTTGAGGTCTGCTGAGGATGCATTATATCCTGGCTGCAAGATGAGAAAATTAGAAGCATTTGCAAAATTTATGGCTATCAAATCAGATAATGGAATGTCAAACACCTGTTTTGACCAGATATTTTCTTTGCTTAAAACACGGTTACCCGAAGGAAATGTTTTGCCTGCAAATTACTATGAGAGTAAGAGGATGGTTCGAAATTTGGGACTTACTTGTCAGAAGATTCATGCATGTTCAAATGACTTCATTTTATATTCTGGGGAAAATGAGTCGTTGGATAGTTGTCCCACATATGGGAAACTGAGATATAAAGAAGGAAAACATGGGAAGTCTGGTTTGATTCCTGTAAAACAGTTGAGATATTTTCCTTTTACATCCTGACTTTAGCGTGTATTCATGTCTAAGAATACAGAGACAATGATGTCATGGCATAAAGAGAATATTTCAACCGATAAAAGCTTGAATCATCCAGCCGATGGTGATTCATGGACACATTTTGATAGAGTGCATCCATCCTTTGCTTTAGAAGCTATAAATGTTCGACTGGGCATTTCCACTGATGGTTTCTGTCCATTCGGATCTTATGGCTGTCAATATTCATGTTGGCCTATTTTTTTTAACTCCGTACAATTTACCTCCATGGATGTTAATGAAGGAGCCATATATCTTTTTGACTTTACTAATTCCAGGACATCCGAACAAAAATATTGATGTTTATTTGAAACCATTGATTGATGAATTAAGTTTATTGTGGAGTAATGGTGTCAGTACATATGATGTTGCAACGAAACAGAATTTCATACTGAGAGCAGCATTGATGTGGACAATTAGTGACTTCCCGGGTTATGGGATATTATCTGGCTGGAGTACACATGGTCAGAAATCTTTTCCTTACTGTATGGGAGAGAACAAAGAATTTATGCTCATTCATGGAAAGAAACCTTGTTATTTTGACTGTCATCGCAGATTTCTTCTAGCTGATCATCCTTTTCGCAGAAACAGATCTCATTTCAGAAAAGGAACAGTTGAAAGGGATGAACCTCCAAAAATTCTATCAGGTTCGGAGTTAAAATCGGTTGTATATTCATAAACTCCCATTACTTTTGGTCCCACAATAAACCAAAAGAAAAATTTCTGGTTTTGGAAAAGAACACAATTGGATTAAACGTAGCATATTTTGGGATTTTCCATATTGGTCTGATTTGTTGGTCCGACACATGTTAGATTTCATGCATATTGAGAAGAACTGTTTTGATAATTTGTTTCATACAGTTTTGGATACGCCAGGAAAGAGCAAAGACAATGTAAATGCACGTTTAGATCTTGCCCAAATTTACAGGCGTCCAGAACTGGAACTGTTTGAGAATCTCAGAACAGAAAGGTTACTGAAACCAAAATCAGTTTATACACTGTCTAAAGAAAACCATTTATTATTTTGTCAGTGGATTGCAGATTTGAGACTTCCAGATGGTTGTTCTTCCAATTTGGGTAGATGTGTAAATAATGGTCATATTACTGGATTAAAAAGTCATGATTTTCATGTTATAATGGAAATACTTCTACCCATTGGATTAAGAGCTCTGTTGAATTCTGTGATTTGGGATTCCATAACAAACATGTCTCATTTTTTTCGGGAAATTTGTGCGGCTACAGCAGATTATGATGCTCTATGAAAACTTGAAGAAGATGTTGTTGTAATTATATGTAAACTGGAAAAAATATTTCTGTCATCTTTCTTCGACTCAATATAACATTTGATGTTACATTTGCCATATGAAGCCAAATGTGGAGGTCCAGTACAGTTTCGATGGATGTACCCATTTGAAAGATGCATGCAAAAATTGAAAATAAAAGTACGTAACAAAGCATCTGTTGAAGGATCTATTGCAGAAGCTTATTTGGAAGAGGAAATATCTTTTTTCTGCTCCCATTATTTTGAAGCTGAGTATCCATCAAAACACAACCGAATGGGACGGAACGAGAGGAATATTGATGAAATCGACAATCAATTATCTGTTTTCAACCAGCCAGATCTTGGTTTTGGTGGAGTTTATGAACGCTGGCTTTCGAATGATGAACATCACAGAGCTCATACGTACGTTCTGCTCAACTGTGAAGAGATGACATCAGTTGTACTGTAAGTGTTTATATCACTTATTCTATCATTTATGTTACAGTAAATAAATTTAGTTTTTATAGGCTGTATGATAATCATATCAAGAAACAAATTCCACAAATTACAGTAGCTGCTCTCGAAGAACGCCGACTGAAAAATTTCTCTCAGTGGTTTCAAAAACTGGTAACTAAATTCTTTATCTTTCAGCAACTCATTCAATGTATAGTTTACTATATTGATAATTATTTCACAAATTTTCAGGTGTCTCAACATGCTGATAAAATTGACAAACGGCTGTGTATATTGAGTAACCCACCTTCCAAACTTGTTAAAACTTATAATGAATATGTGGTGAATGGATTACGATTTCACACACATGCATATGGGGAATCGAAAAAAACAATGAACAGTGGAGTTAGCTTGAGAGGATCTCATCATCGAGAAAATGAAGTTGACTTTTATGGTATACATGATGAAATCATTGAACTCTGTTATCTTGGACAACATTACATAACCATGTCCAAATGTCAGTGGTTGGATACAGAGAGAGGCGTGTGTGTTCATCCGACTCATGGAATCATCGATATTAAATGTAAAAATGTTCTCGCAGTAAATGAACCATTCTTATTGGCTCAACAGGCACATCAAGTTTATTACGCAAAGTACTGTGCTACATCAAGAGACATGACTGATTGGTGGAGTGTAATAAAAATAAAAATTTGAGACAATCATTTTAGTCAAAGTGAATGTGCTTTCACGGATGTGCAAATAATTGAAGTTTTTAAAGAGAGTACTCAAAATCAATCTTTTTTACAAAGAGACATGAGTATCGATGACGACACCCCACATTTAAGAGTCGGTGATGATGATGATGTTAATGATGTCACATATGAATTTGAAATGGTAAGAGATGAAGCAACTGGAACTCGAATGGATATCGATTATGTTGAGGAGGAATATGAAGATGACATTGACATATATGAAGATGATAATGAAGATTAACACTGATAGAATTCCATGGTAGTTATATACAATCATAATATATATATATATATATGTATATATAATAGTAATTATCAATTATTTTCTAACAACATTAACATTTTCTGTTTCAGATGGACGACGACACATTTCGTGAGTTGGCGGATGCTGACCTGACTTTCGATGCGGATGAGTTGCTGGCAGATGACCCTCAGCCTGCAGGCACTCCAGGGAGTACGCGGAGGGGGCGTGGTCTTGCACGATTGATGATTCATGACCCCTTCCCCGAGCGACGTCCACATCTTGGGTTTGATCCACGCACACAGAGGTGTGATAATCTGTGGATTTGACTAAGATTTCATTAATCTATTCACATAATAAATGTTTATTATTTTTACAGTTTTCCGCATATAGCAGTCGGACAGGGCAGTGCTATTTTTCGCAATTATTTCTCTCAGACGTGGACCACATGGGAGCAGATTTCCATTGATGTGCAGCAGGCCATGTTCGGCCATTGGTTGGTACGTACGTAAATAAATAATTTTTATTTTGAAAATTATTTCATTTCTAACTTGATATTTTGATTTATTTGTAGGGTTTATGGTATACGATCGAGGATACCATGCGTGACGCCATCCAAAAGCCATGGGAGGTGGCCATGCATGATCGCTTTCGTCAGTTTTTGCACAATTTAAGAAAAGCTGCCACGAAGAAAGCAGGAGTGTCAGATTTTGACGAGTCATGTAGAGCACACCGACCATATTACATTTCATCCCATGTATGGGATGGATTATGTGTGCAATGGTGGAGTGGTGCCTTTCAGATGAGATCATCGGTGGGGAGGAAGAATCGGGGGAGACAGAAGGTGACTAATCGAGATGGGAGTCGTTCTTTCAGTACTCATAGACATCATATGGTACGTACCTTATTTATAAATATTTTATATAACTATAAATATTAACAGTTTATTTTTTATTCTTATAGGCTGTTGAGCACCCCGATATTACGGAGTACGACATATATCAGAGGATGTATAGTGATCCTGCTACTGGGGAGCTCAGAGGTGATCGTCAGCATCACATCATGGTCAGTATTATTTGTTTTCAAGTTTAAAAATTTACTGCATATAATATATTCACAATTTTAAATTTAAATTTCAACTACAGGAGTCATATGAGGCCGCAACATCACAGACCCGGCCTGAGAGTCTGGCCGAGTCATCAGATCAGACCACTGGCCGTCAGTTTGATGAGGCGGCATGGATGCAGGCCACCCAGTATGCCTTCGAGAAGGGCCGGGTAGTTGGTATTAGCTCTCGACTGACTCCCGAAGATTATTATGGCAGTGCTGCGATGTCGGCGTCCAACTCAGGAGGAGCTCGTGCATCTTCTTCCGCTACACAGTATGAGGATCAGTTGCGATCTCAGACTGCACTGATAGAGAGTCTCCGACAGGAGCAGGAGCAGATGCGTCAGCAGCAGCAGCAGCATGAGGAGGAGCGTCGACACCAGCAGCAGCTGTACGAGGAGCAGATGAGTCGGTGGCAGCAGCAGCACCAGGAGCAGATGGAGTACATGCGCCGACTCACTCATGCTTTAGGGATGGAGTTTCCTCCACCAGCATCTGCAGACCCCCCTCCCCCTCCCTCCTCCTTCAGATTAGAGTTTGTTTTTATGTTATAAAGTTTGTTAAATCAAAATATGAATTTTTTCTATTCGTAGTTTCTGTCTCATTATAAAATATTAATAATATTATATTTTGAAATAACAATATTAATATGAATAATAATATTATTTATATTTTATAATATTAAAATATATATATATATATATATATTTCAATTTTATAATATTATAATTTAATTATATTTTTTTGTAATATTTGAATTATTTTAATATTTGAATGTAAAATAATTCTCTTATTTTTATATTAATTGAAATAAATTATTAATATTTTTTAAATTTATGAATTATAATTCTAATATTATTATATTAATTAAATCATTTATTAATATTCTATTATTTTTTATTTTTGAATTATAATTCTATTATTATTATATTAATTAAAATAATTTTTTATTATTTTATTATTTTTATTTGTGAATTATAATTATATTATTATATTAATTAAAATCATTTATTAATATTTTATTATTTTTTATTTTTGAATTATAATTGGATTATTATTATATTAATTAAAATAATTTATTAATAATTTATTTTTTTTATTTTTTTAATAGTATTTGCGACGGGATACTATGCCCGTCGCAAATAGTATTATTATTATATTCATTAAAATAATTTAATAATAGTTTTTAATTTTTTTTAAAAAATATTAATTGCGACGGGCCCCGTCGCAAATACCTGTTGCGACGGGCCCCGTCGCAAATACCTGTTGCGACGGGCCCCGTCGCAAATACCTGTTACGACGGGCCCCGTCGCAATTACTATTTTAAAATTTTTTACAAATATACGGAGTAATATTTGCGACAGGAAGGATCCCCGTCGCAAATAATATCTTTAGTGACGGGCCCGTCGCAAATAATTGTTGTTGCGATGGCGTTTTCCTCAACGGGCGATTTGCGACGGTCCCCCGTCACAAAAGGCCATTTGCGATGGGATCCCGTCACAAATGACCCATCGCAAATACCTGTTTTTCAAGTAGTGTAACATCCATCTGAAATAATTTAAAATTCATATAAGATGCATAGGCTAAAAGGATTATAATGGCTTCTAACCTAGCGACGGGTGCAAAAGTCTCATCATAATCTATTACTTATTCTTGATTATATCTTTTAGCAACTAATCTTGCTTTATTTCTAGTTATTGTCCCTTGATCATCCTGCTTATTTCCAAAGACCCATTTGGTTCCTATTACTGGATAGTTCTGTGGTCTTTAAACTAATTCCCAGAGTTCATTTCTTTTAATCTGTTTTAACACTTCTTGCATTGCTATCATCCAGATTTCATCATCTAAAGCTTCTTATATAGTCTTGATTTCTTGTTGGGATAGTAAGACAGAGAATTCCACTAGGTTTCCTCAGTTTCTTCCAGTTTGAATTCCTGTATCTAAGCCACCTATCACAGTTTCTAATGGGCGATTCTTTAGGGTTCTAGAATTTCTAGGCAATACACTTATAGGTTCTTCAGTATCATGTTCTTCTGAACTAGACTGAATTTATTTTATATCATTTACAAAATCATTCTTTATGTTCTCAAGTCTCATGTTATAATTAGATTCAGGTTCATCCATTTGATATATCCTTTTCTCAAAGGGATCAGATTCATCAAATTTCACATGAACTGATTCTTCAACAATCCTTGAATTTTTATTATAGACTCTATAAGATTTGGAGGTATCAGAATATCCTAAGAAAATACCTTTATCAGATTTTGGATCGAACTCACCAAGATTATCTTTGGTGTTCAAGATGTAGACCTTGCATCCAAAAACATTAAAGTAATTTACTTTAGGTTTTCTGTTATTCTATAGTTCATAGGGTGTATTTTTCAAAATAGGTCTAATTAAAACTCTATTAATTATATAGCAAGCTGTATTTACAGCTTCTGCCCAAAAATATTTAGGTATGCTATATTCATTTAACATAGTTCTATCCATTTATTGAATTGTTATATTTCTACTTTCTACAATCCCATTATATTGAGGTGTTCTTGGTGTAGATAAGGTATGTTTAATACCCATGTTTGAGCAAAAGGAATTAAATTCCTGATTATCAAATTCTCCACCATGATCACTTCTCAATGAGATTATATTAAAACCCTTTTCATTTTGAACTGATTTGCAGAAACTTTCAAATAAAGTATAAGCTTCATTTTTAAATTTCAAAAAGAAAATCCAAGTAAATATAGAATAATCATCAACTAATACATACACATATTATTTACCATCTAAGCTTGATACTCTGGAAGGTCCAATAAAATCCATATGGATAAGTTCTATAGGTTTAGTTATAGCAACTTTATTAATAGATTTGAATGATGATTTGTGTTTCTTGCCAAGTTGGTATGCATGACATAATCTGTCACTTTCAAATTTGAGACTAGGTAAATCAGAAACTAGATGTTTCTTAGATATTTTATGTAAAATATATACATTGCAATGTCCAAGTCTCCTATGCCAGATCCACGATTCACTTACTTTAGCAGTCAAGTAGTTTACTTGTTATCTACACAAGGAATTTAAATCTAAAGTATAGACATTATCAGTTCTTGGTGCCTTAAATTTGAACAGTTTATCTATAGAAACAGTACAACAATTGTTAGTAAAATCAGCAGTATATCCATCATCACTAAGTTGAGAGATACTTATCCGGTTGTGTTTCAATCCTTATACATAAATTACTTTGTTGATTGAGACTATTTTTGGATCTCCAACAGTTCCAATGCCAATGATTTTTCCTTTGGCATTGTCACCAAATGTGACAAGTACTCCTTCCTTTTGAGTGAGTGAATAAAAATTCAATGAGTTTCCACTCATATGTCTTGAGAAGCCACTATCCATGTACCATATATCTTTCCTACTCTGGTGGGCTGCTACCTACAAAGACATTCAAACAAATTGCTTTGGTACCCATATTTTGTTGGGTCCAAGGATGTTACCTAACAATGATCTGGGTATCCAGATTTTATTTGTTCTTTTAAAATTAGATGAATCATATAAGTCTTTTGAAACAAAAGCTTTCTTAATACCACAGATTTGAGGTTGTCATAAAAAACATTTTTATCTATATGTCCCTTTGTCCCACAAAAGTTACAATTAACCCTTTTAGAGCTAGGAACAAAATAATTTTATATAGCATAGTTTTTTCTCCGTTACTGCCAATTCCAAATATCTCCTTTTTAATGACAGTTTTTCCAAGAATTTCATTTAATTAATTCTCTCCTTTTGTAAAAACCAATGCAACCTGTTTGTAAGATTTGACTTCATTTTGCAGTGTTTTTATTCTTGATTAAAAATTAATATAGTTAGTGTTAATAGAATTGTATTTATTAGTTAATTCCTTATGTTGTTTCAGCATTGTATCTCTTTCATCTGAAACAGATTTATGTATGCTTTTTTGTGACTTATGTTTCTTAAATAGTGAGTCATATCTTCCTTCAAGCATATTGCAGTAGGCTGCACGTTTGTTATTTGTGTAGCTTGATTTAAAACTTGATTATTTGAGTCAGAGGAGTAATAAGAGTTTACCTCATCGGTATCTACCATGAAACACATGTTTGATTTTATATTGGATTTTTCTTTCTCTGAGATTGATTCAGGAGAGCTAATGGAGTCTTCAGATACACTCCAAGTGGATTTCATAGCTTTCTTGTCTTTATTCTCATAGTAATTTCTTTTGAAGAATTTCTTCTTGTTTGCATATTTTAATTGGGGGAAATCTGGTCTAATATGCCCCATCTTCTTGCATTAACAGAATCTTACATCCTTATCATCTCATAAAGGATTTTTTGAAGTCTCTATTCTTGCTGTATAATTTTTTAAATTTTCTGGCTAGCTGAGCCAATTCTTCATCTGAGTTTGATGAGTCAGAGCTCTCTGATTTAGCATTGACTTCTCTGCTTTTCATCTATCTACTTCTAATCTGTGATGATGCTTTCAGGGGCAGTATTTTCTATTTTGATAAGAACTTTATGTTCATTAGATTAATCTTACATCTCATCTTCATACATCATTATTGTTCTAATCAGTTCTATCATGGTTAAATCTTTGACAGGTGTCGACTGTCCAATTTCTGCAGAGATTCCATTCCATTTTGTAGGTTGTACTCTCAATACTTTTAAAGCTTGATCAGCTTGCTTAATGGGATCTCCCAAGGCAGTTATGTTATTGACAATCTCTATAAATATTCCATTACTTTGGGTAATACTCTCACTTTCAACCATTCTGATAGTATCAAATTTAAGCTTAGCAGTTGCATATCTCATTTGCCTCACATTGTCTGTTCCTTCATATACCATAGCTATTGTTTGCCACATCTCATATGTTGTAGGGCACTGAGATACTCTGTTAAACTCATCATGTCCTAGACCACATATAATTGCATTCATTGCTTTCGAATTCATATCATATTCTGCTTCAGTAGCTGCACTCCATGTTTCAGGTTTTTCTGGTATTTTATATGGAGTTATAATCTTAGAATAGACTCTGTATCCAAGATTTTTCAGATAGATAATCATTCTATACTTCCAGAATCCATAATTTTTTCCATTGAAGTACAATGCACTGACCATAGACATTCCCTCTCTTGTATCATTCCTGATGCTCTGTTGTATAATCATTAAATTCTTCTAGCTTGCTAAGGCTCCATCAGAAGCTCCACCTTTGATACCAATTGTTGGATCGTGAATATACAAATTATACACAAGAGGGGGGTGAATTGTGTCTTTCAGATTTTTCATTAACTCTTCGATTGAAAGAGTTTTGTATTCTATGCTTTACCAGATTTGATCATGCAGCAGAATAAGTAATAGGAGGGACACATATATGTATAGTGGTTCGGGGAATAGAAGGGCCCTAATCCACTCCACCAATTCTCAACTCCATGAGTTTGGTGATTTTCACTATCTGGTCCTCGTTTCAATAGACCGGTTCACAACTGAGTACAAGCAGTTGACACCATTACAATCCAAGTCAAAACAAAGCCTTCTAGTTCAAACACAAACCTACACAGCTTAGTACGAGAAGTTGTTCACTCAAGAATATAAATAAATGATTTTCGTATTTTGAAAATACTTTCCAAATGTTCTTCACAATTGCAATAGCATGCAATTGACAGCAGATGGATCGTCGTCTCTAAAAATATTGATTTTCAAGTCAAAGCAGTTCTTAGTCGATCCGGTTGCAGTAGATATAGATATATAATTCACAATTTCAGAAGTAGTAGATCTATAGTGTATATTTGATATAGAACAAGTGAATCTTCTATCGAGTTCCTTCTTCTTCTTAAAATAAGCAGAGCTTTGATGCTCCTCTTAAATCAGCAGAACGGAGTGCTTTTTTCAGTCTCTGTTTTCCACTTTTTTGAATAATCGATTGATCACCACACACACTTTTTCCTGGTGTTTTAGAGAAAACATATATAATAAAGTAGATCATATTCCCTACACATTTAGATCTATAAAAACTGCCTTTTGATTCGTGTTATTCAAAAATTTGAATTCACAGAGTAGTCGTATCTTCCCTGAAGACTCGGCATAAAAAGTTCATTTTAATTGTATCTTTAATCCATTCATAAAATGGCTTTGAATCAGTCAAAGTCTTATTTTAAAATCGACATTAAATCCAGCTGGAAATCTTCCAAACAATCTACTTGCTGACCGTTGCATAAAAATATCGTCTTTCAAACATTCCGACGCCAAAAGTTAGGTTGATGATGTGGCCTCCAAACGTAGGGTTGATGACATAGTCATCAAACGTAAGGTTCACAACATAAGGTTCACAACGTAAGGTTGAAAAAAACGTAGGGTTCGTGTTATTTTCTTCAAACGTAAGGTTGATGATAAATGTAATGTTGATCATCCATACTTTTTCTTCAACTTTCAAATTTACGGAAAGAGATCCATACTTTTACTTGATCCATACTTTTCAGAGAACGTATGGTTGTTTAAAAAAGTAAGGTGGATAAAACATAATTTTGAGAAACAAACGTAACATTTAATATTTATGTACGGTTCACCTTCCATACTTTTCTGATAACCCAAACTTAAGGTTCCTTCCTAACGTAAGGTTCTTCTTCCATACTTTGCTGATAACGTATGGTTAATTAACCATCATTTTCTCAAATCTCAAAAAGTATACACGCTTTTCATCCTTACGCTACATTTATCCATGTAGGGTATGAACAGTGATTCCAGGACACGCTAAAGCAGATTCCGATTAAGTAGCACATTAACAGTGTTTCCAAAACATGCTAAATATGAATACTTTAACAATAAATTCCTGTAATTTCAAGAGTAAAATAAAATGATAAATTCCTGAAAAGTACTAAATAAAATCATTAGAAAATAATTAAGTTTATTTTTGAGCATCAAAATTATCATAAAGAGACAAAGTATTATTTTCAATAATCTACCCCTTTAAATAACATTTTTATGTATTGTTGAATACAATAATTTACTCAATAAACATGCTAACCAAACTTTTTATCTACTCACATGATAAAGTTCATGCTCTTTCTGAGTAATGGATTAACTATTGGGTCTGTCATGTTTTTGTCCCATGGAATATCTTCTATATTCAGCCTCATCTTCTTAAGTAAAACATCTCAAGACAAGGTATCCCTGAGTATATCACTTTTTTCATTTTCATAACATGAAAACTTCGCTAGTAATAATATAATAATTTACATTATGATAATACTTTTCTCACTAGGTTTGAATCCAATAACTTGAGAAAATCGTTTCAATTGATAATTACTTCTTAGCTTCCTTAAAAGTTGCAATGTACTCGGTATTTATAGATATGGCTACCATTGGCTTTTATGATCATTAATCGCTCATCACCATAGCCTAACTATGGTAATGGATCAAATTGATATAAGGATTACTAGTTTGTGTCCCACAAAATCTAGTATACCTTCATCTCCATATACTAGGTACATATCATTGGTACTCGCCGAAGTACAAGGCGATAGCTCTGACTGCATCACTTGTAGTGCTCATAGAAAAAATTGATATTTGGCTATAATAAAGTATATCCTGGAAATATCAATTATTGTACATAATATAAAATATGTTATTGATCCATCACTGAAGTGTATGGTATAAATTCGCAACATTAATCTCTTCCCATGCTCCAAACATGTCAACCTGGAGAGATTAATCCATGTGACATTGGCAATAATTCTGAACATGAATTGTTCCAACTTGTATTTTTAAATACAATGTCACTTAATGTACAATTAACTAGGTCCAAGAAACTATTATATCTATTTATATAGATAATGTTCCCACAAATTAAGGTTTCTACTTTAATTCAATCATATGATAATTTCTTTTATTCTGGTCTTAACTAACTATAAGACAAATATCTCTTTTCCATATGTTGCTGAACATGTTTCTATTAGAAAACATTTGTGCTCCCACTAATCTTTGGTAGACACAAGGCAATGATTAATTAAAAATTAATGCTCTAATATCTTGTTGATTACTAAAATCCAGAATTGGATTTCAGTAAGTTGAAACCTTCATTGGAATTTGAAGGTGTCATTATCCCTTTCTAATTGCATCGTATAGACACCTTCCATGAAAATTTATTATGAAGTCCAATGACCAATAGAATGATCTTAGAAGTTTGATATGACAAGTAAAAATTATAATGGATTTAGGTGTAGCAGCTTGGTATAACCAATCAAGATTTATTGGTACCAGTCTTGAACCATCCATGTGTCATATCATTTGAATACCCACCACATTATTCAATTTATAATCCCCTTTGTGATTTGATACATGGAATCCATTATTGAATTTTAATTGATCTTGTCAATATTAGATAATTTTCATACACTTCTTGCTTGTAGGATTTATTATTCTCAATGAATAATTTATCACCAGCCATAGTGAAATTAAAACCATCACCATGGTTTCATCCTTCCTATGAAATATGTTTTACTAGAACATTCCTATTTTACATGTACATGTGGAACTTGTCCCTATTTCAACCATATGTGCATCTCAATCATTGACTTAACCCAATTCAATCTTTCTCCCACTATCTATAATAGATATGTGCACACTTATATATACATGTAAACTAATAAATGACTACATATTTTTCTATGTTAGGGATTTAGGTAACATCCTAAGAAATCGTTAGGATAATTACCTTAGATGCATCATGTGTTCACCTTGATGCATGTTTGTTTATATCTTAATAGACTCTTTGCACCTTATGGATATTCATCATAATATAAATCGTATGATATCCATTTTTCATTTTAGTTGGAATATTGGTTATTGGTTTATGCAGTTATTTTCAAAACACATATTGAAATATAAAGGTAGTTACTTCAGGTTGTAACATTGATACTCCATACATCATAAATTTGACGTATAAAATGTGTGTTTATGAATTCCTCCATGCAACATTTTGTTGATAAATTTTAACATTTAAGACTTCATCATCAATACATTTTATGAACATCAATACAGTGATGTAGATAAGGTAACATGCGTTTAGGAATGACTCTACGCTAAATTACCATGATTGCTGAATGTTTGGTCAAGATATTCTTCGAAATGCCGATCCGAAGCAACTCATATCTTCTGACCAAACATATACTACACTCTTACATTACTTAATGACTTAAAATTATCTTATGAAGTATCCTTACCTCTAGGTTTATTTGGAATAGTTTACACTCTCTTTTTTAGCTAATCCCGAAAGATTTGTGGCATACATTTATCTCTAAAGATTTCTTTGTCAAAACTAAGTATGTCAATAATATCAAAGGTGATTAGATAAACCGATCCTAAATACCATACTGGGTATATTATTGACACCTACTTTTAGTTTTACTTGACAAAGAACTATATTTCCACAACTAGGTAGGTCTTAAATTTTATATTCATTATGTATTTCCTTTGATTCAAGTAGTAGTGAACTATTTGTTGAGTACGTTACCATAAACAACATTCATTACAAAATAATGAATAATGTCTCATTATGTCCAAAGGGAAAATGAGATAAATTTTTTGGTTATACTCTACAACTTGTTCAATTTGAATCAATCACTTGGAAATTAGAAGTTATCTATTTCCCACTACTGACAAAGGAATCACCCTTTCTCATCTACTTGGAGAAGACACCTTACTCCTCATAATGTTTCACTACTTACATGGTAACTATATTTCAACACATATATGTGAAAAGTATATTGTATTTTAATACCCAAGAAGTATGTGAGAAAACAATACCTTTATTTTATTAATATAAACTAAACGAGAAGCGGGTACTTGCTTCTTGCATTTCAGTTTTTAAACTTCCATGAATTTATTTCATGACATGTTTTTAACAACCCAATATTTCATAGTACGTTATCACTTTAAAGTGATTTAATAGCTTTCACCACACACAAGAACAAATTAAACTTTTGTATTATGTGTTTCTTAGACATATTTTAAGAATAAATTCAATTTTTCAGATAAAAGAATTATTTTTCAAAAAAATGAAATTTTACCCCCTTTTAATGAAAACCCTTTTTAAATCCAATATTTGACACTTTTATATATTAAATTTGACAAAATAAAGTTCTTATTTAGAATCAGGACATCCAAATTTACTTTGGATGAAATTTTCCTATTTTTCTGATAATGTTCATTTTTTAATGAAATGTGAGAAATACTGTATTTTAATTCAAAATTTACTTTTAATATAATTTATTTATATGGTTATAATATCTTTTTAATTGGTTTTAAAGTGTAATTAAATTATATTTTTACCATTTAATCCAATTTTTGTCATTTGAAGTAATATCACTTTGAAATTGGACATAAACAAGTGTCAATATTTTGATAGTTATTATTTCTTAAAAACCCGCTTTTTTATTTCTACAACAGGAATTAATTTTAAATTAATTAATGTAACTTATGTATTTTGAATTTGGTCAAATAGAAATAATTTTTGAATTCGGAATATGAAATATATATTAGGCTGAATATTTTGTATTTTTATGATAAAATTCAATTTTTGATGAATAGTGAAAACACTAAGTAGTAGTTAAAAAACCGAATTCTTCATTTAAATGAAATTTTACTACTTATGTGAAATTAATTTAAAAAATATGACATACATGGTTATTATTAGTAAGTATCATTTGGTTTAATAAGATCAAAATAATTTTGGGGAATAGTATCTTTTGACTTTTATTTACCAGAGTTAAAGGTAAATAGGGTAATTCAAGGTAAAAATAATATTATATTAATATAAAATTTCCCTAAAATGTGTCTTAATCCTATTGGTTGATCAATTTCTGACCATGGGCATCCTTGGGTTGATTTTTGGACCCCATTAAGTCACTTAAGTGTTATAGTGACACTTTATATTAATTAATTTAATGAAAAGACAAAAATGACATAAACATATATCTTTTAATAAATCAATTTTTACATTGGGTTATATCAGTTATCTCTTCAACTATAAATATTAATTTTAAAGATAACAAGATTTAATAAACCATGTTATTTGTTTTATAATTATTAGACACTAAATAAATAAAATTATTTATGACACAATAATGATACAGTGTTTAACTCATTAAGGAATGATTTAAATAGATAAGATTATAAAAAAATCCAAAACTAGTTCAATTCTTATTGGATGATTTTATTTCAAACAAGATTCATATTATATCCTACTTTAATAAGTTTTGGACCTTTAGAAACTGAAAATCATTATATAATAAAATAATATTTTCACACTTTCCTAAAGAGCCCCTCCTCCCCCTTATAAAAATCCATCAACTCTAACCCATTACTCACACCTCTCAAGCCCCATGGATAATCCAAAATCTTCCCAAATAATCTATAAATATCCCTCTATTCTTCCTAGAAGACTTACCTTAGGCATAATTCACTTCAAGAAATCCTTTTGGTTCAAACCAAAAGAAGTTACCCGATTTTAAGGTAACGTCTTCCCTAAAGTTCTCTTCTTTTATTTTACTTCTCAAACCCACTAAACTCTTTTTATTCTATTATTTTATAATAAAACGGTATCCTAATTATAATAGGTTGTTTTTATGATAATTATTCAAGATAAATATACAAAAACCTCCATCTAATGGGGAAAGAAGATATTGTTTATGTGGATGGTGAACTACTAGCTCACGAAATGATGATTGTTCAATTATCTCCTACCACCTCTCATTGTGGCCATTATGATAGAACTGTATTTTCATGTGATATATATTATATTAATATAATCTCTATAATTCTGTATTTTTTATTTATATCATACCTTTATGGTTTCCATAATGGTTAAATACGATAGTTTCATTTGAAGAAGAGTGGACTACTGCACCCTCAAAGTTATATGACTCATTCATGCCATATGTTGAACTTAAAAAGGATAGAGTTAATTAAATTAAATAACATGTATATTATAATGGAATTATAATATACCTATGTATTATTCATTTTACAGTGCATTAAATATAAAATATAAATGAAAGTAGCGTTCATGCGTACGTACGTCTTACTATCTCCTTGAACGATGCGTTTAATTTATTAACTCCAAATGATATGGAATATTATAAATACATATACACTATATATATATATATGATATATATTATATCTAAATCATGAATATTATTCTATAGATAATGGGATTTTCACCCCATGGACAATTTTTAATTATTATAAGTTCATTTTTTACTAAAGTTCCGATCATCGACAAAATGTATGATATAAACTCAAATAATTAACTAATTGTAATACCAAGGTAATAAGTGAAATAAAAGGAATAATAAACATGAAAAATATTCTTAAGGAAGTATAAATTAACTTAATTTTATTATTCAGGAAGAACTCGGAACATAAGAGTTAAGATGGACACGAGGTAAGGGGTTTCTTATCTCATTTTTAATTCTGTGAGATTTCTATTATTCACCACTTATTTATTACTTGAGGTGTATTGTGTAATTCCATTTGATATATATTATCATCATTATCTTTGTATTCATGAGTATTCTGTAATTAATTTGGTGGTTATTAACTTTTGTTCATACCACTCGAATGATTACAACGAGGTAAGGGGTTTTCATCTCACTCTTTATTCCCGTGAGATTCATGCTATATTTTCTACTATTTCCTTTTGTGTGGTGTATGTACTATCTATTATTTTATTCTTGTTGTAATATAAATTAATTTATGGGTATTTACATCTTTGTTTTATGATACTTCTTTCATGGGGTGTATGTTTTGTAAGTTACTAAATCGGTAGGGGAATTTCAAATTTCAATTTCTACTCATTGGGCCTTACACATACTTCATTGATTATTTTAATCCAAGATTATGTGTGATATCACTAATTATTATTTATGTAGTAATTTCCACTCCCATTTTTTGGATATAATTTTGATACACATAATCACTCCATTGATAAATTCTCATGCCATTGATATGAACTTGTTATGGGTAATCTTAACACAATTTCCATTCATTGAGTTAAATATCCATGTCATTGGTTTAGTTTTTACAAACATATATGGGAATGTGCTCTGATTTATTTACACTAAAAATCCAATTATATTGAGTGTATTTATATTTCTCACACATAATTATTTCATTGATTTATCCTTAACCTAAGGATACGATCTTTATAAGGGATTTCATCTCAACTTGCATTCCATTTAAACTCCGTTGTTGTTATGTGCCAATTCACTTTTATATGGTGTATATACTATTAGTTGACATAGTTTATCATGAATCCCTTTATTCTCATGATATTATAATGTTTTTATTACCTCAATTATTTTTATTCAAGTGTCTCTCATTTTGTTAAGAAATCTTTAACTAAAATATCATTTTAAATGTTTTAAAGATTTATTCTTCTTAAACATTCTCATTAATGTCCAGGTTTTAAAAATGGTTTTAAATATTTACTTATATGGAAATGAAATTTTTTTGAAATTAAAATTCCTTTCAAATGTTGTAATGTGTTATGGGACACTTTGATTCAAAAATATCTTTTAAAATACTTATTTGACAAATAGTGAAACTTTTAAATGATTTCACAAAAAGTTATATTTCTCTCAAAAAGTATTACTATTTATTTTCATTCATGTCAATATAATTATGGCTATTTTATTCTTTATTGAGGTTTATTTATTGTAATACAATCTTCTGTTTTGTATTGAATGAGTTATGATATGTTTGGTTATGGATGTACTAATTTTATACCATTGATGGTTTATAATTAAAGAATTGACATTTTGTAAGCTAGTTTTAATACGAATGTTGATGTTATGTTTCAAAATTTTCATATGAGGAATTAATTGGACATATTATGTGACAGGTGGAGCCCTCTATTGCTTCTTGATGCATCAGTCGATCTCATGAGACAAATCAGTGTCTTGACACAAGGCCTTGACAAATATTTTTTTGTAGTCTGATAAAACACTATTTTATTGAATATTTTATTGATAATAAATGATATAATTTCCTCACATTGTGTTAAATATGTTTATTTATAAAATATTTGGGATTTGATCATTCATTTGAAAATTTGGTGAAAATTCCAGTTTTATCCTTAATAGTGCACTGTAGTATTTCGAATATAAATATTTTTATATTTATTATTTGAATTTTAAATTTTGTAACAGTTTTCCTATCTTAATTATATACAACTTTTATTCAGGACACTAGATCAAAAGAATGCATTTTAATGGAGTAATTGGGCCATAAAGTCAAAGCTAGGATGGACTCGCCAGAATGGATAAGATTTTGTATTGCGGCCATAACTCCTACATATTGGATTTGATTGAGCCAAAATTTGGAGAGGAGATAGTGGAACCATATACTCACATTTGATCCTTCTAGAAGGCCGGCCAATTCACGCGTTTTGGCTGCCAAATGGACGGTTCAATTTGCATTAAAATATTTGGCCGAATTTCCACATTCACAGTTGAAACCACTTGTAACCTCTCCTCTCCTCCCCTATATAAATTGGAGTTTTTCTCATTTGGGGGGGTTGGGACGTGCATTAGGAGATTTGAGGCAGAGGATAATTTGTTTCACCTAAATTCTCCGAACATTGTAAGAGAGGTATCTCTTGAAGCAAGGATCCCCTCATCGAAGCCTCCTTCTCTTCTTCATTTTGTAATGTTTTCATTTGTGTAATAAACTTCTTTGTTATTATTTTATTTCTTCTCTTTCATTATGTTTTTTTTTAAATTTATTATTCTATTAATCTTCCTCTTTGGGATGAAATTCTTGAGTAGAAGCGTTATTGGGAGATACCCATTATAAACCTTTGCACATGCAAAACGTTTCTACGATGATTACGCCACCCATGGAAGAGTAGTCTTTTAGTAATCGATCTATATTCTACCATCTTCATTTAATTATTTTGAATCATTGAGATACTATAATTCATTTAATATGATCCATGAATTCTTTTTTCTAAATTGTAAGAAACTAAGAAAGCAATTGAACAATTAACACAAAAACACGCGAGGTCGGGATTTTGTGTAAATTGTGAGAGCGCGATCTTAATCGGTAATACAAGACCACATGGGATAAATTTGTAGAGTTCAAATATAATCCCTAAACACAATTCATCCTCATTTCCAGAATGGATATGAGCCTTAATTTACCACTGAACATAAGCTAATCTTAGAACATCAATCAAAGCAGGGTGCTGCGATTGCATGTTCTGAAGTTAGCCTAGGGTTAAATTCACATCATCTTCGTGGTAAAGTTAATTCTCGTAGGGTTCGAGATTTAACAAATTAAGGGATAATAATTAAGTGAATGTTAATTTAAATTATAATGATTAATAATAAAGTGAAGAGGTAGAGTAAGATCGATTACGCCTTTTAAATAGATTTCTAAAAAAACATCTTCTTGTTGTGTCGTTTTAATCGAAATTCATTTCAAAACTAAAAACAAAAAAAATATACAATCTTCTTCCAGAAAAATTCTTCTAGCTTCATAAACTTTAAAAAAAACCCCAATCCTTTAAAGTAGAGTTTTTATTTTATTCTATTTTATTTTATTTTTAGAATACCTTTAATAAGTTGTTAAATTCAATTCCTCCTTTGAGAGATGACCGTGGTCAGCCACTCTGCTGCACCTAAGTACCCCAAAATCACACTAATCATTTGAGTGTGCCCAAAACAGCGCTCTACCAAATTGGCTCCGTTTCCAGGGAGGCAAGTAATTATTTCAACCAATTAGAGGTATTTATTTTATTTTACATTTTATTCTCTTCCTCTCTTCTTTCTTCCTTCTTTACCCAATCTGATTTTTCTTCCTCTTCTTTTATTTTCTTCTACTTCTTTTTGGACCATCAACTAAAACTTCTCATTTTTATTTTACTATGGTCCAATTTCTTTATTTTTATTTTTATTTGATCTATGACATGAACTAATCCCGAAGATCTCTTAGATCTTGACCCTAAGATTGAACGTAGCCTTTGGGCTCGAATCAGAAATTCTCAGTCTATGGGAAGTTTCAATTTTCAACCAGTTGGTGAATTCCTCTCTTTTGGAAACATTGAAATTGGAAGTAATTCAAATTCAAACATAAAAGAGGAACCAATGGCTGGAAACAATGGAAATGAACTTAATAGAACTATTAGAGAATTGGATGCACCTGATATTAACTATCAACAAAATTGTATTGCACACCCAAATCTCGAATCGGACTTTGAACTAAAATCTGCGTTAATTAACATACTTCCAAAGATTCATGGCCTCTCTGGTGAGGATCCCAACAAACACCTTAAATAATTTAATGTGGTTTTCTCGACATTAAAACCAAGAAATGTTTCTGAAGATCAAATCAAATTATAAGCATTCTCATTCTCACTTGATGGAGCTGCAAAAGATTGGATGTATTGTTTGCAACCTGAAGATTTAACATGTTGGAATGATTTGAAACGTCTTTTCTTGCAAAGAATTTTTCCAGCATCAAGGACCACATCCATTCGAAAGGAGATATCGTGGATCAAGCAAGCACAAGGGGAGTCAATGTATGAGTACTGGGAGCGATTCAAAAGTTGTGTGCAAGCTACCCACATCACCAAATCAGTGAGCAACTACTCATCCAGTACTTCTATGAAGGACTCACACCCATGGAGAGGAGAATGGTGGATGTTGCAGCTAGAGGAGCATTGGTGGACAAGACACCAGTAGCTGCACGAGAATTGATCGACAAAATGGCCCAAAACTCTCAACAATTCGGTGATAGAGGTACACCACATGTTCGAGGAGTACATCAAGTAAGTCCTTCTTCTCTTGAAAGTTATTTTATTGATACTAAGTTAGAAGAATTGACAACTATGGTGAGGCAGATTGCATTGGCTCAAAAGACATCCCAAACCCCTCCTTCACGGCCATGTGGCATTTTCACTGAGACAAGCCACCCAACTGACTGTTTCCCACAACTACAAGAGATAGAAGATTGTGCAGTAGTGTTCCCTGGGAGACCATTTCAGCAGCAACCACAACAACCATATCCCCAAAAGAAGTTTGATACAGTATACAACCAAGGGTGGAAAGATTAGTCAGATATGAGGTATGGCTCTGGACAACAACAAAGGCCCCCTTTTCAACCAAACTTCCAACAGCCTCCACCTTACCAACAGGGTTTCCAACAACCCCAAAGGATATTCAAAGCTCAAAAATCAACGAGTCAACAACAAGGGAATATCCAACACAAGGTAGACTCTAACACTGATTATCTTTTGAAAAAAATTGTTCTTAATCAACAGAATGAGCTGAAGAGTCAAGGTTCGGAGTTGAGAGAGTTGAAGACTCAAATGAGTCAGATTTCCACCGCCCTCCATGAATTTGTGAGTAAGAATTCTGGAAATCTACCTTCCCAACCCACTCCAAATCCAAAGGGGAATGTTAGTTCCATCACATTGAGAAGTGGGAAGCAAATGAATGATACATCTGGAGCTACCATTCCCCCAGGATTTACCTCTACTCTAGAGAAGCCGCATTCCATACCAACTGATGAGAAATCCAAGGAGAAAGATAAAGGTAAGAAAAAGATTGATGATGTACCTCCTAAACCCCTTCTTTTTCCAAACAGGGTTGTTCAAACCAAGAAGATGGCTGAAGAAGCAATGCAAAAGGAGGTTTTGGACACATTCAAGCGTGTGGAGATCAACATTCCTCTACTTGAAGCCATTAAGAAAATTCCAAGGTATGCGAAATTCTTAAAAGAACATTATAACAATCGAAGAGGGATCAAGGGAAATGAGAGGATCAACCTTGGAAGGAATGTCTCGACACTCATTACACCAAATCTAGCAATGCCAACAAAGTGCAAGGATCCCGGGACATTCACCATCCCATGTACCATAGGGGAGTTGCACTTCTCTGATGCTCTTTGTGATTTAGGAGCTTCAATAAATGTGATGCCTCACTCTGTATTATCTTCCTTGCAGGTTGGTGAGTTGAAGCCAACAAGAGTAGTGGTGCAATTGGAGAATAGAGCTATGACATATCCAGCAGGAGTTCTTGAGGATGTACTTGTTCAGGTAAGAGACATGATCTTTCCAGCAGACTTCTATGTGCTTAACACGGAGGATGATCAGGTAAGTTCTCATGCCCCCATTATCTTAGGTAGACCCTTCCTCAAAACTGCAAAAACTATCATAAATGTCAATGAGGGTACACTTTCCATGGAGTTTGGAGATGAAGTTGTGATATTTAATGTTATGGATTCCATGAAGTACCCCTCAGAGGACCATTCTGCTTTTGTTATCTCCCATTTTGAACCACCAAGTAAAAACATCATGGAATTGGATTGTCCTATGGTTAGGGAGATTATGAGTATTGGTTCTAGATTGATGTCTAAGAGTACTTCTACACCCATTTTTAAGGAACAAGACTCTCTAAGATTTGATTTTGAAATAGAATCATATTCAAATTTGATCATGTGAACTCTGATTATGACATGGCTGTTGAGTATGCTGATGGATTTGTTGATTTATTCTCTAATTGTGATGATTTTTATTCTGATAATGATGTTCATTGTGCAGATATGTCTGTTGAATCAATTTCTCCATCCATACTACACCCTCCTTCATTAGAACTCAAGCCATTGCCACCAAATCTGAAATACTCATACTTGTTGAGTGGTGATAGATTACCTGTTATCATTGCTAAAAATCTCCCTTTTGAACATGAAGAAAAGATTTTGAATATTTTGAGGGAGAACATCTGGGCGATTGGGTGGACCTTGGCTGACATATAAGGTATTAGCCCCTCTATTTTCACGCATAGGATTCTCTTGGAGGATGGGGATAAACCGGTGAGACAGCCACAAAAGAAACTTAATCCCACCCTCCTGGAAGTTGTTAAAAAAGAAGTTGAAAAATTGCTCGAGGCAGGTATAATTTACCCTATTTCTGACTCACAGTGGGTAAGTCCAATTCAGGTTGTGCCTAAGAAAACTGGTTTTACTGTTGTTAAAAATGAGAAAGATGATTTAGTTCCAATGAGGGTGAAAAACAGTTGGCGTGTGTGTATTGATTATAGGAAACTAAATCAGACCACTCGCAAGGACCATTTCCCCCTCCCATTTATTGATCAAATGCTCGAGAGACTAGCTGGGAAAACACACTATTCTTTCTTGGATGGATTTTCTGGATATTTTCAGGTTCCTATAGCTCTAGAGGATCAGGAGAAGACTACATCCACCTATCCCTTTGGCACATTTGCCTACCGGAGGATGCCATTTGGACTTTGCAACGCCCCAGGTACCTTCCATAGATGTATGGTGAGTATTTTTTCTGGTTTTATTGACACCTGCATGGAGGTATTTATGGATGATTTTACAGTGTATGGGCCTTCATTTGATGAATGTCTAAGTAGTTTGGGAAAGGTGTTGAATCGTTCTATTGAGAAGAATCTGGTCCTGAACTTTGAAAAGTGTCATTTTATGGTAGAGCATGGCATTATCTTAGGTCATGTAGTGTCAAAACATGGGATAGAGGTTGATAGATCTAAGGTAGAAATTATTTCATCCTTACCCTATCCTTCATGTGTGTGTGATGTTAGATCTTTCCTAGGGAATGCAGGATTTTATCGGCGCTTCATCAAAGATTTTAGTAAGATCGCTCTTCCTATGTCACGATTACTTCAAAAAGATTCTGATTTTGTGTTTGATGACTCTTGTAGGACTTCCTTTGATGAGCTAAAGAAGTGTCTGACCACTCCACCTATCATACAACCCCCATGGTGGGACCTTCCATTTGAGCTTATGTGTGACGCCTCCAACTTCGTGGTTGGAGCTGTCTTATCTCAGAGGGTGGAAGGATGTTCACATGTGATTGCCTATGCATCAAGGACATTGGATTCATCCCAATAAAACTACACAACCACGGAAAAGGAGTTTCTTTCTGTCATATTTGCTTTAGATAAATTCCATTCATATTTATTGGGCTCTAAAGTAGTTGTTTTTTCTGACCATGCAGCTTTGAGGTATCTCCTAAAGAAGCCAGATGCAAAGCCACGACTTATCTGTTGGATGCTCCTTCATCAAGAGTTTGACCTTGATATAAATGACAAGAAGGGGTAAGAGAATTTGGTGGCAGACCACATGAGTATGATTACTCACACACTAAAGGATGACACCTTGGACCAGGTACCACTTCGAGACACTTTTCCCGATGAGCATCTTTATTCCATCTCAGGTATGCATCCTTGGTATGCTGATTTAGTGAACTACATTGTTGCCTCTTAAATCCCTACAAATTTAAAGAAACATCAAGTCCAAAAATTAAAAAGTGAGTCTAGGTTTTATGTGTGGGATGATCCTTACCTCTGCCGCATGTGTAGTGACCAAGTAATTAGGAGGTGTGTTCACGACCATGAGTTTGAGTCTGTTTTGCATTTCTGTCATACACTTGCTTGTGGTGGACACTTTGGACCCCAACGGACAGCTAGGAAGGTTTTGGACTCTGGATTATATTGGCCTAGATTATTCCATGATGACCATGTGTTTTGTAAGTCATGCTCTCGTTGCCAACACACTGGGAACATTTTTAAGAGACATGAGATGCCCCAACAACCCATAATATTCTGTGAGATTTTTGATGTATGGGGCATTGATTTTATGGGTCCTTTTCCTAGTTTATTTGGATTTTTGTATATTTTGGTTGCTGTTGATTATGTGATTAAATGTGTGGAGGCCAAGGCCACCAGGACTGACAATTCTCATGTTGTAGTGGATTTTGTCAAGGCTCAAATTTTCTGCAGGTTTGGAGTACCAAAGGCCATCATCAGTGACCAAGGGACACACTTTTGTAATAGGAATTTTTCGTCCCTCCTTCGAAAGTATGGGTTGACACACAAAACATCAACAACATACCACCCCTAAACAAATGGCCAAGCTGAGGTTTCAAATCGTGAGTTGAAACAAATCTTGGAGAAAATCGTGCAGCCAAATAGGAAGGATTGGAGCAAGCGCTTGGATGATGAATTGTGGGCTTATAGAACTTCATACAAGACCCCCATTGGTATGTCCCCATTTCGGATTGTTTTTGGGAAAGCATGTCACCTCCCAGTGGAATTCGAGAATCGGGCTTATTAAGCTATAAAGAAATGCAACATGGATTTGGCCCAAGCTGGAATCCAAAGGAAGCTGCAAATTCAAGAGCTTGAGGAGATTATATTATCATCATATGTGAACTCAAGGCTCTACAAGGAAAGATAAAAAGCAACTCATGACAAAATGATCCAACAAAGGGAGTTTCATGTTGGAGAGAAAGTCCTTCTCTATAGTTCACGACTGAAGCTGATTCCTGGTAACTTGTGTTCCAGATGGTAAGGTCCTTATGTTGTGACTAATGTTTTTCCTTATGGTGTAGTGGAGATCACACAAGAGGACACTGGAAGGAGATTTACAGTCAGTGGGAAATGTTTGAAGAGATACATTGAGGGACTTCCTACTGATGCAGTGGATTTTATCACACTACATGACCCCATCATCACTTGAGCACATCAGGCTGTTCCTAACCCTTTCACTTTTATATTATTTGTCCTATTTAAAACATTCTGTATTTCATGTGCATATATCATATCATAGGTTCACATTGAGGACAATGTAGTATTTTAAGTGTGGGGGAGGGAACCTTTTAGTTTAGTAATTTCAATTGCTTTCCTGTTAAAACAAACAAAAAAATTGTGTGTTTTTCAAATTTTGTGTGTTTATTTTACAATTTATTGTGTGTTTTTGAAACTTTTGGTCTGAAATGATTCTCATCACCATTTTTAAATCCATATCAATAAGTGAAAAAAATTTACCCCTTGAAACTAAGCTTAAATGAATGCTGAAATTACTTTGTTTCAAGTTCAAATATTTACTAATTTCATGAAAAGTATGCTGAATTTTGAATCCCATGCCAATATCACTGTCTTTATATTTGAAATCACTTTCCTGTGAGGCTTCTAAAACATTATTTTCATATTCTTTACATTCACCTCACTTCTTGAGAGAACCAGACCATACTTGATTTAACCAGAATTTGATCTATTCCTGTCAAAACTTGAGGGTTTGAGGTACTTATGTTTAAATGATTGAGGCATTTGTTTGGTATTAACACCCCTATTTCAAAGAATCATTTTTTATAATAGTCTACCTTGAATATTTAATCCTTTTATCCCTTAGAAGCCATGAAAATCCTGTTAGGTTAGCCACATTATAAGACAATATTCCCTATCCAACCAACTCTTGAAGTGAAATTGCATAATCTAGTTGATCTTAAGTGTGGGGGAAGTTGTCTTGTGTTTTGCCACCACATTCTGTGATACTTTGGGTGGAAAATTAAATTCTGAAGAGATGTGTTTGCTAATAAAGAAAGTCATTATATTGAAAGCTGTGCCTTTTCTGGAGCTTTCATGACAAGTGACGCTGTGCCTTTTCTGGAGCTTCTAATTGTGGTGGAAAGTTGTGCCCATCTGGAGCTTTCAAGAAAATCATGTTTGAGAAGATTGACATTTTTTATGCTGAAATGATGAATGGTGTAAACCTTTCATGATTATGGAGCTGTATTGATACTATGGGGATTGAAGAGAATACCATATTTAAGTGAAAATTTGATAAATGCAATTTTGCTTCAAAAGAGTCAAGCCCCCCTCATTTAGCCTCAGAGTTTTTCACATCTTAATCCTACCAACCGAAAGCCACAGAACAACCCTGAAAAGTCCTCATGATAAACATATTTCCTTAACTCACATCGGGTAGCGATGTAGGAATCTATCAAGCCTATGGTGACCCTTGTATGAGTTTGGATGAGAAAGACATTGCAAAAAAATTGATATTTGAGTGATGAGAGAAAATTCAAACGAGGTAAGTGTTTTGTGCATGGGCGGATAAATGAAGTGGAAATATATTGAATGATATAAATGGAGAACTTGAAATAAGGTTTTTTATGAGGCATGATATCCTTTGATTCTTGGTGTGAAATTGATTGATCTTAAGGATATGTGTTTAAAAATTGGTTTTGATTTGATATTGATATTTACTTGATATGAGGTTTTGCCCAGGTGTGCAAAAGGGTAAGTGTGGGGGAGTTGATAAAACACTATTTTATTTAATATTTTATTGATAATAAATGATTTAATTTCCTCACATTGTGTTAAATATGTTTATTTATAAAATATTTGGGATTTGATCATTCATTTGAAAATTTGGTGAAAATTCCAGTTTTACCCTTAATAGTGCACTTTAGTAGTTCGAATATAAATATTTTTATATTTATTATATGAACTTGCAATTTTGTAACCGTGTTATTAACTTAATTATCTAAAACTTTTATTCAGGACACTAGATCAAAAGAATGCATTTTAATGGAGTAATTGGGCCATAAATTCAAAGCTGGGCTGGACTCGCTAGAATGGATAAGCTCTTGTATTGCGGCCATAACTCCTACATATAGGATTTTATTGAGCCCAAATTTGGAGAGGAGATATAGGACCCATATCCTCACATTTTATTCTTCTGTAAGGCCGGACAATTCACGCTTTTTTGTGGTAAAATGGGCGGTGCCATTTTCATTAAAATGTTTGGCCGAATTTCCACATTCACACTTGAAACCACTTGTAACCTCTCCTCCCCTCACCTCTATAAATTGGAGTTTTTATCATTTGGAGGGGTTGGGACGTGCATTAGGAGATTGGATGAAGAGTATAATTTGTTTCACCTAAATTCTCCAACCATTGTAAGAGAGGTAGCTCTTGAAGCAAGGATCCCCTCATCGAAGCCTCCTTCTTTTCTTCATTTTGTAATGTTTTCATTTGTGTAATAAACTTCTTTGTTATTCTTTTATTTCTTCACTTTTCTTCTGTTTTGTTTAAATTTATTCTTCTTTTAATCTTCCTCTTTGGGCTGGAATTCTTGAGTAGAAGGGTTATTGGGTTATACCCATTATAAACCTTTGCACATGCAAAACGCTTCTACGATGATTACGCCACTCATGGAAGAGTAGTCTTTTAGTAATCGATCTATCTTCTACCCTCCTCATTTAATTATTTTGAATCATTGAGCTACTGTAATTCATTTAATATGATCCATGAATTCTGTTTTTAAATTTTAAGAAACTGAGCAAGCAATTGAACAATTAACACAAAAACACGCGAGGTCGGGATTTTGTGTAAATTGTGAGAGCGCGATCTTAATCGGTAATACAAGACCACACAGGATAAATTTGTAGAGTTCAAATATAATCCCTAAACACAATTCATCCTCATTTCCAGAATGGATATGAGCCTTAATTTACCACTGACCATAAGCTAATCTTAGAACATAAATCAAAGCAGGGTGTTGCGATTGCATGTTCCGAAGTTAGCCTAGGGTTAAATTCACATCATCTTCGTGGTAAAGTTAATTCTCATAGGGTTCGGGATTTAACAAATTAAAGGATCATAATTAAGTGAATGTTAATTTAAATTATAATGATTAATAATAAAGTGGAGAGGTAGTGTTAGATCGATTACACCTTTTAAATAGATTTGTAAAAAAACATCTTCTTGTTGTGTCATTTTAATCAAAATTCATTTCAAAACTAAAAACAAAAAAAATATACAATCTTCTTCCAGCAAACTTCTTCTAGATTCATAAACTTTAAAAAAAACCCCAATCCTTTAAAGTAGTTTGTTTATTTTATTCTCTTTTATTTTATTTTTAGAATACCTTTAATAAGTTGTTAAATTCACTTCCTCCTTTGAGAGACGACCTTGGTCAGCCACTCTGGTGCACCTAAGTACCCCAAAATCACACTAATCATTTGAGTGTGCCCACAACAGCGCTCTACCATAGTCTTAACACGAGGCCTTGACTATGTGGTAATGATGTCCAGTGGTATATGTCACTACTGGAAATTTAATATTTTACAACCGTTTTAAACCATTGGGATATCTACAGAAACTGTTGGGATAGTATTTCCCAATGGTTTCACAGCCCGCTGGTATGTGAGGCGTGGTCGTAGCTCTATACCAACGGTTCCTAGAGAACCATTGGGATATATGGTGTGAAATTAATCTATAACAATGGTTCTACTTATACCGTTGGTATATATATGTACCAACAGTTGGTGAACCGTTGGAACTTGTGGGTATACCAACGGTTTTCAGACCGTTGGTATACATTTTATTCCAGCCCGTAGTATACCAATGGTTTCAGAACCGTTGTCATACCTATATTCTAACAGTTTCAGAACCATTGGCATACTCTATACTCTATCCAGTATACCAAGGGTTTCAGAACCATTGGCATACTCTGTCCCGCATACTTCGTATGACAACGGTTCTACAAACCATTGGTATACATCTTATATCCACAAAACTGGACAGGCCGCTGTAAACAGCCTCATCCAAAACTGGGCAGCCTACTGTAAACGAACTGCATGTAAACCCCTTGATTCCAAAGATGTAAACCCCAACCTGTAAAACTATAAACCTACACCTCTCCAATATATTTCCGAAACTATAAACACCAATCTATAAAACTAAAACTTGCACCTCCCCAAGATACAAAAATGTTGTTAAACTAGTCTTTAAGTTAAATACAAAGTGTTAATAGTTTAAAGATAAATGTTTACAAAAGGTTTGATAAATGTTGAGAAGCTAATAGTTTGTGATATTTAAAATCCAAAGAAAATTTTGGAGATATATTAAAGAAACCGTTTGGTTAATAGTGATTGAAAATCCAAAAGAAATTTTAGAGACATATTAAATAAAATGGTTGGTTAATAGTAACTAGAAGATCATCAAATTAAATGGCCAATCTATTTCCTTTATTCATTCCATTATAGTAGAAAAATGTTTGTTTCTCATCCTCTTACTTTAATAAAGTCTGATAATTCTTAGAAGGTTCAATTGCTCCTTCTTGAATCACTGAATATTTATCCTTTTTAAAATTCCCAGCCTTCTTGGGATTTCCGTTTCCAACCCTTTTCTACTCTATGAATCATCATTAGCTGAAGGCCCTTCACTTAGATTTAAGAATATGTTCTGAAGGGGAACTCCCTTGGAAATGGATCTACCAACATCACCCTCCTTCAAGGCCTCCTCTTCTTGCATGTTCTGTGAACCTGCATTGTATGCCTCTTTTTTCCCATGATCCAAGACACAAATACCATATCTGTAGGTCAAAGATGAAGGACCAGATCGCTAACCCACTGGTCAACGTCAAGCCACACAAAACTTGCAGGAGGTTTTGAAACATCCAAAGTGAAGCAGTCGGTGGATCTCGATTCCATGGAAAGTCATAGGACCACCAAAAGAAAAGTACTGAATCTGTTTTTTGAGTTCGAAACCACTGAGAAAAATGGATTCTGTAGAAAGGGGGACAAAAATATTTCTCCCCAATGATTTTAGCCGCCTTTAAATCATCCCAAAATCTGGACGAATTTGGTTAATAGACTAACTAGAAGCCAGAAACTTTACTTTTGAAGGTTGTATAAATACCGAGAAACTATGGTCATCAAAATATGAAGAAAATAGGATGATCTAAAGAATAAAAGACCTTAACGAAATGAAAATGTCCTTAAGATTGATTATATAAGATTTATTCCTGAGGAATGTAAGTTTAACTTCACCTTATGAAGAGATTTTCAATAAAAAAATATGGAAAAAACATGGTGTAGTAATCACCGAAAGAAATTATGAAATGTTAAATTGAAAATACATTGCAAGAAATAAGAAAAAGATATGGTGTTTAAGGCTCTGTAAGTAGATGAGAAAATAAAAGGAATAAATGTGTGATAACTTCAGAAGTAAAATTAGTCTTAGATAAATGCATCAGAAGATGAGATAGGTCAAGTAGGTTATGTGTGATTTTAGGTGTGTGACATCAAGATGGATTTTTTGAACCTTTGAATGTAGTACATGAATGGTGAAACCTAATATGGGTTTTGGAATGTAGGGTGTCTTTGGTTTTGGGGAAGAGAACTTGAGTACTTGTGGTTTACCCTTGTGGTTGGCTTCTAGAAGGGATGTACATGTTTTGGTACCTTTCCCATGTAATGTATATTAAAATGGGTGGTCCTTATAATTATAAATTTGATCATGAGAATAATAGGTGCTAAAAGAAATTTGGTTTGATGTGGTTTTATGTGAAAACATTCTCGTTGGGTGGAGACCGTGCATGGGAGATTTGGTTTTGGTAGGAAGCACATGGAGGTGCCTAGTTTTCATGAAATGAGAATCGCTGGGAGTGTTGGTGTTTTGCTATTGCATGTGGTTACTAGGGGTTGGACGAGTTAGAGGGCGTAGGCTGAGTTTTTTGAGTAGGGATGAAAACTATGATTAGGCGGATGCATGATTTCTATGTGATGATATTATCATGGGAAGGGATGACCAAGACTTTTAAATGACTTTGACATGTCCATGCAGTGATTGGAGACATCTGAAATAGATGAATGTTGGTGGTATTCATTTTTAAAATCATAGCATACAATTATTTAGTGATGATCATTCTGAAAACAATAATATCTTCCTTTGAATAATGGGGGGCAATGGCTATATGTCTATATACCCTACTGTCTTTTGGACAGATATGAAACATCTTAGGGGTTATGATCGTGGAGAGTTTTTGTGAAGCCACATGGTGGAAACTACATCGTTGACTACTTATGGACGAGGTCCTCATAGTGGATCAAATATTGAATAATACCTTGGGTTTCATTCAAGGATGTAGGGAATGAGTGACAGTTGATGTTTCATTTGGTTTCTCAGGTGTAGAAAATATAGACACGTCTAATTCTGTCTTTAGTAGTGGTTGTAGAGTTCGACAAAGTGGTTGAGGTTGTTTGGGTGAGTTGATGATGATGAAACTTCTATGGTGGGGAGTGATGTATTTGTTGTAAAGATATAATCCTTGTTCTAGAAGGCTCATAGGTTTGTGAAACTGGGTTTGGATTTTTTGGGGTGGCATTTTGATTAGATTGGTTGGGGCGGCATTGTGATTCTAGTGAGGAATCCTTGATGTGTGCAATGAGTTTTCATAGGGTGTTTAAATAGAAAATCATTTAGGGTATATGATTGAGCCGATAGTGTGGGTTCTTAAGGTTTCACGATACATCTATTGTGTGGTTTTGGAAATGATAGGTGTGTTTAGAGTTTGATATGTGTCTAACCTTTTGTGGGAGTGATCTTTAAAAGGGAAGCATGCATTTAGAAACATCTGGTAAAAGGGAAAAGTTGTGAATTCAGCAATGTGTTGGGTTGTCAAAATCTAGAATTTGTTTACAGAAAACTGAAAATCAGAAATATGTTTACGAAATCAAGAATTTGTGAACATTTTTTGTAAACTATGAACTTCTCTAAAAGTTTTTAGAGCATGGTTGTAGGAAATATGAAATTGGTTTAAAAAATCAAGAACTTTTGAACTGTTTTTATAACCTGTGAACAGCTCTAAAAGTTATTGATCATGGTTGCATAAAATTTAAAATATGTTTTAAAAATCTAAAAACTTGTTAACTATTTTTGTAACGTATGAACTGCTCCAAACATATTTGAAGAATTGTTACATGAATATTTCATTTACAAGTTCAATGAATGATTTTGAGATTGAAGAAGTATTGATTCCCAACTCATCTCTCATGATATGTCAAAGTGGTATAGAGAGATTCAAAGTTTGTGAAGGTATGTATGTAAATCACTATCTTTGAGTGGTGTCGGCAACATCGTGCTTCAGATTGAGGTAGGGTTTACTCGTACACGTCACATGTGACCCATGCATCGTTGTCCTAAAGTTTCAATAGAATCCAAATGTGTTTGTTCATTTTTTCATATGTCAGTTGTTGTTTTCACTAAAAATGATGTCCATTTTAAACAAAAGAGAGACACTTTGAGTGGATTCGGCCACATTGTGCCTTGGATTGTGGCGGCGTTGACTTGTACACATAAAAAATGACCCATGAAGGATTTTCCTAAAGTATCAACACAATCCGAATGCGTTTGGTCGGTTTTCCGTATGCCAGTTGTTGTTTTCACTTAAAATCATGTCCATTTCACATAAAAGTGAGATAGTTTGAGTGGTGTCGGCCACAATGGCCCTCAGATTGAGGCTGGGTTTACTCATACAATTCACATGTGACCCATGGATCATTTTTCTAATGTTTTAATAGAATCTGAATGCCTTTGGTCAGTTTTCTACATGCCAGTTGTTCTTTTCAATTAAAATCATGTCCATTTAAAATAAAAGTGAGACAGTTTGAGTGGTTCCGGCCACACTAGCCCTCGGATTGAGGAGGCGTTGACTTGTAAAAGTCACATATTACCCAAGGATTTTTTCCTAAAGTTTAAGTAGAATCCGAAAGCCTTTGGTTGGTTTTCTGTATGTTAGTTGTTGTATTAACTTAAAATGATGTCCTTTTGAAACTAAGAGAGACACTTTGAGTGGTGATGCCCACACCGCACCCCGAATTGAGGCGGGGTTGACTCATACATGTCACATATGACCCATGGATCGTTGTCTTAATGTTTCAACAGAATACTAATGCGTTTGGTTGGTTTTCTGTATCTCTGTTGTTGTTTTCACTTAAAATGATGTCCAATTTAATCAAAATAGAGGCAATTTGAGTGGTTTTGGGCACACTGCACCTTGGATTGAGGCAAGGTTGACTCATACACATCACAAATGACTCATGGACCGTTTTACTAAAGTATCAACACAATCCGAATGCGTTTGGTCAGTTTTCTATATGCCAGTTGTTGTTTTCACTTAAAATGTTGTTCATTTCAAATAAAAGTGAAACACTTTGAGTGGTACTGGCCACACCATGCCTCATATTGAGGCGAGGTTGACTCTTACACGTCAAAAATGACTCTTGGATTGTTTTTATAAAGTATCAACACAATATGAATCTATTGTTTCAGTTTTCCGTATGTGAGTTGTGGTTTTTATTTAAAATGTTGTCCATTTCAAATAAAACTGAGACACTTTGAGTGGTATCGGCCACACCGTGCCTCGGTTTGAGGCGGGGTTTAATTGTACATGTAACTTGGGAGTTTTTAGTTCCTTCAAGTGTATATTTAAGATCTTGGTGAGTCTAATCCTCTTCTTTCTTCCTGTTTTTTATTAGGGTTTACACTATTCCCTCATCTTCTTCTGAAGCTCTATACCCTCTTTTCCGTTGGGATTTATGATGAATCTTGAAGAGATCATATATTGGGATCTGGGGTCCAGGGGGGAGGGTTTGGGGGGCTATCCGGGGGCTATCTGGGGTCCAGGGAGGAGGGTGGGGGCTGTCCGGGGTCCAGGGAGGAGGGTGGGGGCTGTCCGGGGTCCAGGAATGAGGGTGGGTAATGCATCTAAAACTCTATCTAGGTATCATACATCGAATTACGATAGGACTGTGAACCGCCATGGGGTTTCGTCCTAGAGTAGGGACAAATCACGGCATTACTGCAGCATGATCGCGGCGTGATCGAGGCGTGACCGCGGCGTGACCGCGGCGTGACCGCGGCGTGACCGCGGCGTGTTGTCCCTCTCCAGTGACATCCGCGGGGAAGCATCTTCCGACCAGGAGCAAAGGGAGTGGGAGGAGGTGGGGAAACATTCTGGTCGTCGCCTCCCTCCCCATTAACTAGTGGTGGGTAATGTTTTTAAAACTCTATCTAGGTATCATATATCAAATTCTAACAGGACTGCGAACCGCCGTGGGGTGTCGTCTGGGAGCAGAACCAAATCACAGCATTACCATGGCATTACCGCAGCGTGTTGCCCCGGTCTGGCGACATCCGCAGGGTAGCATCTTTCAGCCAGGAGTGAAGAGAGCGGGAAGAAGTAGGGAAACATTCTATCCGTCGACTCCCTCCCCGTTAACTATGGGTGAGTAATGTATCTAAAACTCTATTTAGGTATCATACATCGAATTCTGACAGAACTGAGAACCACCGCAGGGTGTCATCATAGAGCAGGGCCAAATCACGGTGTGATCATGGAATGACTATGGTGTGACCGAGATGTGTTGGCTTGGTCGAGTGACATTTACGGGGAAACATCTTCCAGCTAGGAGCGAAGAGAGTGGGAAGAAGCGGGGAAACATTCCGGTCATCGCCTCCCTCCCCATTAACTATGGGCGAGTAATGTATCTAATACTCTATCTAGGTATCATACATAGAATTTTGATAGGACTTCAAACCTCCGTGGGGTGTCATCCTGAAGCAGGGCCAAATCACGTTGTCACCACGACGTGACCACGACATGATCGCGGAGTGACCGTGGCATGACTGCAGTGTGACCGCAGTGTGACTGTGGCGTGACCGCGACGTGTTGGCCTAGTACATGAACATCTGCGTGGCAGCATCTTCTAGCCAGGAGTGAAGGGAGAGGGAGGAAGCGGGGAAAAATTTCGGTCGTCGCCTCCCTCCCCATTAACTATGGGTGGGTAATGTATCTAAAACTCTATCTAGGTATCATAAATCGAATTCCGACTAGACTACGAACCGCCATAGAGTATCGTCTTGGAGTAGGGCCAAATCACGGCGTGACCATAGCGTGACTGCAGCATGACCGCGACATGACCACGACGTGACCGCGGCGTGGTGGCCCTGTCTAGCAACATCCGCGAGGGAGCTTCTTCTAGCAAGGATTCCAAACAAATCCTATATAGTTGTCCTTCACATTATATAAATCGATCTTATGTTATAAAAAAGACTCTTGATTTGGGATTGTAGTATGATAAAGTTATATATTTAATATTTGTTGTTTTTTAAAGTGGTTTTATTATAAAAACATGACTTTATTTATCAAATGAAACAATTATATTAAAGAAAACTTATTCAAGATATGCAATTCAGTATAATTAAGAATAATTAAGAAAGAAGCTAAATTTAATTTAAAGCATTCTTAAATTAAAGAGTCTACGAGAGGGACTCTACCTCAAGGTGGAACCAAGCCATCCACTTCTTCTATTGGAGCTTTCTAACTAAAATTTGATGCACCCCCACTGGGTATACGCACCTTCACACACATTCAAGGACACCTAGCCCCAATGCACACACCCTCATGGCCATGAGCATGTGCAAGGGGATCCTTACACATGTACTTATATGCATATACCTGTCTCCACTCACCTGTGTATGCATTTTTATATATATACATGGGAACACCTATCCCCATATGTGTATAATCATTTCCATGGTTCACTATACATGTAATGGGGAACCCACATACATATAATTACTTACCTATGCACACGCAGGCAAGTCACCCTTGACTTGGTGACTCAAAACCAACGAGCAGTGATCAATGCACTACAAAAAGGATATTAAGAACCTTAAAACACATAAAGGACCCTACATAACCAGTGAAAAACCAACCAACAACATTAAAGCCTTACCTCTATTAGCAGCGAAGAACCAAATCCACCCGAACCAACACAAAACGATACAACGCCCTACCAAAAACATAATATGGAGTCAAAAAAATTTAAATCCACAAAATATATGAGGCACGAGACATGTAGTATTCATAGAATCATACCTCAGATCAAAGACGGTGGATTGAAATAATCTGAACCCCTTCTGGCCTCCTTCATAGAATATAACTACTCCCTGTCCATAGAAACCAGTAAAAGACCTAAGTGGCCAATGAAATAAAGAAAATAAAATAAATACTAAACAAAATAATACATGTCACATGTGACTATACATGTCACCTCCCAACATATAAGAACCACAATGCCACATGGGTCAAATCATGTTCCTGCAAGAAATAGGGAAACAAATCTATGTTTTAAAATGATACTATCAAAAAAGTATATTCCAATTAATTAACAATTAATCTTCTTATAAATGGTATATAATTAGTTTGGCTCGAGTTTCAGCTTAGTTTGGTTTTTTCAATACAAGTTTGTTTGTGAAATTTCCATTAGATTTAGTTTCTCATGTTTTTGTTTATACTATATTGGACAATTTCATTCATTTGGGTTCTAGTCGATCATGGAATTAATAATAATCAACCAATCCATATTAATAAATATATCCTTTGGTTCCATATCTAGAGTAAAAAATACATAGAAATGAATGATATCATATAAATAAAATCATAATAGGGGCATATGAGACCTTTCTCTCTCCTTTTATCTAATGGAATTCCAATTTAAACCACAAAATGAATGAAATCAATAAAATGATTTATCATGTACACAATATAGGTCTAAATAATATAATTGGTGGAAATATTTTCAAATAAAACATTATATAATGATGAATCAATATTAATTATACCTCTCACTATTATTGGACCTACATCATCTATCATTGGATTATCATATACCATGTGATGAAATTTCATTACTAATTCATGTGGATAGAACTTCAAAATTCATCCTCAAGACTGTGTTAAAGACATTGAGCCAGTGAAATTCAGGTGACTTGACCTTTTTTCATCATGAAACATTCATGATATTATTATAGGATGTCAAATGATCTGGACGGTAAGTGTGGAGGACTTCACGAGACCTAACTAATAGACAATGGGGTTGTTGAATAATTTTAGGGTCCTTTATGTGGAAATTGTAAGAACTATATGAAGAGCCCATAAAGATTCAAAAGAATTAGGTGGCATGTCTGAGGGGTGTCATTAGACTTTATAGAAATGTCTGGAGGACATCGTATGATCCAAATGGCATATCCAGGGAGGGTCGCATGATTTGGGCGGCATGTCCCGATGCTTTGACATGATCTGGGTGAGTCGTGTGATGTTTATGAGGATCATTGTATATGTTATTTACATAAGTATCAGGTATTTTAATCTTCATTCCATCTTTTATTACATATATTCCATAGATTTTTCTAGTATTATCTTGTTAAGGATTCAAATGATTCATCAGATATTCAGGTCCTCTTTCACCTGACTTGGATTTCATGCCAGAAGTCCTTCACAATACATCATGTTATCACATGAAGTGTTTATGCATGCCTCATGACCCCTTAGGTTGTTACCTATATTTTAGCTAGTGGGTAATCATTGTGATCACGAGATTGTCCGCTATTAGAAATCTACAACGTATGTGATCATTTGTGGATGCCTGAATCTGCAAGTGCATAGATTCTTTTTTTTTGTGCTAAGGGGGAGGGATATAGAGGCCTCAAAACCATATTTATACACTTCCTTTTGTGGTGTGTATCTCATAGATTCAGTATGGATTCGATGTAGGGAATTGTTGTTATGTGTTTGGTATGATCCAGCAATGGTTTATTCATGGGGTGTCACATAGTGATCATTGACCACAATAACCTTCCACCTACACCCCAATTATTATACTTTGTCCCACCAATGTGGTATTGACTAACCATGTGGGTAATTTCCAATGTATCACACTCCACAAGAATCATCCACCATTTCCTCTTTTATTTAATTATTTATTTGAGAAAGGCAAGGGGTATTGCAACTTCGTAAGACTGTTATCAACAGTAATCTCTCTACCTTTTCGTACTATGCCGCATCACCAATGAAGGGTCTTGTGTTGATCCATGATCATTATCATGTAAAACCCCTTAGTTTTTCCATGGATTAGTTCATTGTGACACAGAGTCAAATGGTCATGTTTAAAACCTTTTTTATGATGAATGTGAAATGCCAACCGGATATTGTGCGATAAGGTAGACCTGTCTCTAGGGCTTTCATGGTGTCTATCAAACTGCATGGGCACATCTTTGATTAATGAGCATGGATATTTTTGGTTAGGTAAAGCTGGTTAGATTTTTCTGACCAGCTGCATGTTATCCATCTTTAAGAACCGGTATGGGATTCCTAGTATATCATATACCACAAGTCTAATATTCTAACAGAACTCATTACACATTGGTTCCTTGGAACCAACTCATTACATTTGTCCCACAACAAAGTTGGAATTAGCATCTAGGATGTCTCTTTAATAGGAAGGATACCCCCTAGGGGAAATGTGAGACAAATTTCTTCCTGTCATGGATGTATGGGATAACCCCTCAAAGACTCTAGTTTTGGTGAGGGATATGCTCAATATCATGAAACGAAAGTTAAGAAATTATATTTCAATATGATCATTCATATATTTTAAAGATTGGATCAATATTTTACTCTATCGTAGTAGAGCTTGGATAACTACTATACACCCTCACTGATTCCCATCCCAAAAGGCCCATAATAGTGTTAGTTCATATTTCGAAATCATTGAAGTAGGAGAATACACCACATGGGGTTATTGGGTGAGGATGTAAATATATACAATCCTTGGGATTGATGGTTTCATGGAAATATTTTTGAATGTGTGGTTTTTTCCAGTAGGGGATTCACATTCAGGAATCCAAGATTGAACTTTGGTAATGGAGGCTTGAGTGGTAGTGATTCGGATTCTTAATATAGTCGTATTGACCCTTATAGGCCTTTGGCATCTCTTGAGCCACATTAAATAGTAAAATATACCTTATAGGCTTAGTGGTCCTTTACTGTTTTTATTTGGATAGATAAGGTATCACCTAAATTGATACAGTTATCACAATACTACCATAATCCTTGGTGCATTGTTTCACCCCAGGATACTATACATCAATTGATTTAAGTACACACCATTAGGCCCTGATGAGGTTATTGATATGGTGAGATGATCTAATCATTTCTATTTCACACATTATCTTTCACTAACTGGGCCAATTATTGAAAATGGATATGACTCTCTTATTGAAAGGGAATGCAAGTTATCACTTCAAGATGGGGTTCTAATCAATTCAGTTTCATTAAATTCAGTTCATATCAGTTTGGTTTAGTTCACTTTAGTTCATGTCGGTTGTGGTTATATAGGTTTTAATTAATTATATTTGTCCAAATTTGATACATCATTTGTTGGTTTGTATTGTGCCACTTTATTTAGTTCAACTCATTTTTGGTTTACTCTTCATAATCTTATTTGGTTTGGTTTCATGTGGTTCATCTTGGTTTGTTATGTATGATGTCATCCTAATTGAGGCAGGTCATTGATTATGTATGATTTGTTTTGATACAACATGATATGATTTGTTTTAGATCTTTTTAGTTTTAATTTATTTGTTCGGTATATGCTATTTTAATTTATTGTAGATTCATTTAGGAATATTCAATTTTACTCTTTATAGGTTAATTCAATTCAGATTATTTTTATTTTTCCTACTTATATTATGTCTTATTTCATTCAATTAAGTTTGAATGAGTTCGTGTTGGTTTAATCTAAATTGGTTTGTTTCATCCTCAAGAATGTGTGGCATTGAATCAGTTATTGAGAATCTAGAATGGGTCACCCATACATTAGACATCCATGAAACATCAAATAAACAGAAGTAAAAAAGATAAATAACCCAAATGAGATTAATATAATTAACATCAATTCAAAATTAAAAAATGAATCATAAAAATAAGATTCAATGAAAGTAGAATCAAACATACACTAGGTCGTGTTAGAAAAATATAATAGCACATACCAAAACAGAATAAAAAAATCAATTATACCCATATATCCATTGTACAATATCATGTTTCTCAGCATATCTCCACTCACCCATAAATAAACAAACATGAGATGATTATACCAAATGATGAATCTGGAACATATAACATTATATGATCTACATACACACACAAATAGATATGCAGGATGTAAAGTAGTCTTATTCATGAAATTCATTCCTAATATAGAGTTTTCATAGACACATAAATCACTACAAGCACCAAATTAAATTGGGCCAAACAAAGAGAGAAGAATAAACCAACCTCAAATGGTGGTAGATGAACCAAGACTATCCAAACCACTTTTCCTTTGGCATCGGATGCCAAAACATGCCCCAGGAAACCTGAGATAACCATGATACCCCCTAGAAACAAGGATCATAGTTAGAATCAGGAAACATCAAAACCCCTAGGGTTAAACCAAATGAAACTGGGCAACCAGAAAGAGGAAAAATCAAAGAAATTGTAGAACTAAAGAAGATGAATTCTTACATGGAAGTATTGGTCATGAACCCTCAAGAAATTTGGGCGAAATGCCGGAGGAGAGGGAGTCGAGAGAGGGGGACGTCGTGTGGGGTGTTTGACCATGGGGGGTCTCGTGCGTGACTGGAGAGGGGGATGGGGGACATCGTAGGAGGGGTGAATGTCGCCGGAGGAGAGGGATCCAGGAGCCGAGAGGGGAGGGGGATGTCATCGTCGGAGAGGGAGTCGAGTGGGGAGTGTTGAACGTTGCCGGAGGAGGGGGAGCCAAGAGGGGTCAGGGGTCGGGAGGCAGAGGCGGAGGTCGGGAGGTTGAGGAGGCCGAGGTCGGGAAGGGAAGGAGAGTGATGAGAGGATGAGGTTAGAGAGGGTTTGTGACGGGTGTGAAAATTTGAAAGGGATCCCGATAAAAATCAGAAATTGGTAATGTATACAGACAGTTTTAGAAAAACCGTAGGAATAAAATACAATTTCCCAATGGTTCTTATAAACCGTGGGCTTGCATGCGTTGTATAAACCCATTTTTCACAAGTGTGTTCCCTCATTATAAATTTAATTATTACATGTGATTATTTGACTTGTAGAATATCAATGTGAATAAGTTAATGGGATTATTTTATTAACTTTTCCATATTATGCTAAAATTTAATATTAAAAGGCTTGTGTTTTAGTGTTATACATTGCATTGAATGTTTATGCTTATTTGTGATATTTTCCACTTATTGTTATCTTTACTGAGCATCTAATCTCACCCCTTTCTTAAGTTTTTTTCCAGGATGCGAAGAAGTATATTATGTTTAACCATTGGGAATAGGATAATACATATAAGAGTGATAAAAGGGGACATAATATTGTTTATTATTTCATTGTGTAATGTAAAACTTATGTATGCATATAGTACGTTCAATTATACTAAAATGATCATTATTCTGGGAAATGATTCCTTGTATCATGCCAATGTTAAGTAATAATGTGCTGACTCTAGGAAACTAGGTTTATGGCATTATAGTTGGTATCAGAGGATGTTTTGTACAAACCTTGGAAACTAGATTTACAAAAACTCTGATTTGAGAACATTACCCTAAGATAGACACTGAGGATTAGTATAGAAGAACTCCCTAGAATTTTGTTCATGTATAAATTTTGTGAGTTTTCCAAGAAATACATCCTTGTCTAGATACGAGTAGGTAGAGGCAGCTCTGGCATAGAGGTACCTTGGTGTGAAAACTCCGACAAGGAGTTTCAGGCTTAACCTAGGGTATCCTAGTACATGATAACAAGCCTTGCATCACTCTTCGTTACGACACTCTCAAGGGACATTCATACGATAATTCACATTTTTTTACAAACCGATTTCAAAGATTTTAATATAAGAATAGAATAAATAACCTTGACTAATCCTAAGGTGTTTCAGATTGAAAATAAGGTGTCATTATATTCTCTAAATGATTTTATAACTCACACTATGCTTTATGGTTTTAGTCAATGGTTGGATTCTAAGGAAGTCATAGTGATATTGAACATGATGTAAAAGGTGGGCACGGTAGTGGAAATGAGCAATAAAATTGAATTTTTACAAGCGTAAAAGATATCATGTTTATGCCGAATCAGTTGTTAAAAAATGATAAACAACATATACATTAACTAACAGCCACGCTCAACAAAGAAGAGAATGGCAGAGAATGATAAGAGCTCTATAAATAGAGACCATGGAGAAAAGAAACCTCAATTTCCATGTTTCAATAAATGTGGAAGGAGACACCTCTGAAAGTGTCTCAATGGAACAAATAAATGATTTGTGTGCTGTAAATATGGATATAAAGTAATGAATTGCCGAGAAAAAATGAAGAGTACTATGAAATAAAATAAAAATGATCCTAATAATCCAATTAAAGTCATTTTTTGTAAATTTATGGGACCTTGGAATTACCCGAGTCAATGCCATATTGTATAGGATAACCTCTAGGTCAAGGAAGAACCTATGTAAAAATAAATGGATAGAGAAATGTTAAAAGGTATTAATGATCTTTGTTTATGGGATTACTTTCGAAGACTTTTCCCTTGTGTGTGTAACCATGCAGTTTGTTATGTGAAAATTCTATTTGAGGGAGAATTATCTTTTAATTTGTGGATATAATTATAAGGAACTATTTTGGATTATATGATCCTTGAATCGAGAAAATTACAAGTTATTACTTTTTGGGATGAAAATATGATGTATGAGATAACATTTATGGTTGACATATATTAGGGTTATTTTTGATGAATTTATCTCATTTTTGGGAATGTTATAAAATTGTATAGTTTTTGAAAAAGGACAAAACACTGACCGTGTTCCAACCCGTCACATCAGAAAAATTTGCAGAAGTCGAACCCACAACCAAAGTGTGATTGGTATTTATCGTCTACCACTATACTACGTAAATTACCTAGTTAGTATGACTAATTATTTTTGGTTAAATGATTTTATGGATGAAGAATATATTGATTTTGGGAACTTTTGATTTATCCTTAGTATAGGAAAATGGTTTGGTGACTAAGTGATAAATGTTATTTTGAAATATGTTCTCTCTTTTGGTAATACTATATGCCTAATGAAAATAGAATACTGTGGGATTTAATTTGAGGAGTAATGGTGGACTTTTATTTTTGAAGAATGCATGTTTTTATAGTATACATATAGCTATTTGGGTTATTTATTGAAATGATTAACCAATCATAGATTATATGTGATTTTTTAATTAATTTTATGTATTTGTCTTTAAGATTAATTGATGTTATTTGGAGATAAATGATAAGACATATCGTGGAAAACAATGTGATCATATCCTTCTAAATTTTGGGTTTCAAAGGTATTTTGGATTATTTTGAAGAATTTTATGGACAATGTTATTTGGATGGACTTTGTTGAACTTTGGGTATTGTTTGTTTAATTTTGGAAATTAAGAGTAGTATTTCGTTCTATAAAGGATTATCCTTTTTGGGGATTATATGATCTTGTGTTAACTATTATGGTACCATTTAATGTCTAAAGAAAAGGCGCATATATAGTTTATATTTTGGGGATTATGTGATTCTCTATAATTTTATTCTGGTGCTTTAGGTGTGACCAAGTCATCTTGAATACTGATCATTTTGAGAAAAGATGAGTTTATTGTAGAAGTTAATTAAAGGACGAAACTCTAGCATTAATGTATGTATATCTACCTATTCTATTAGTCAATCTCATAAATAAATTTCTCAACATTATGAGAAGGAACTTAAAACAAAACATTGCTCGTCTACTTTTCCTATTGGGTAATCAAAGACCTTTCAAGCCATCACAAGTGTATAGATTTCAGATCACTAAATTTATCCTAATAACATTATCGATCACTCTCAATTAGAACTTTATGGTTATATTTCTCTTATATATCCATGTTTTCTTATATGGAACTCTAGTATGTGTTATTTTCGGTGACCTCCATACTTACCTTTCTTTTTTTAAAATAAAGGCATCATTAATCCATTTTTCGATTTGGGATTTCGACTAAGATATTTTTAAATGTTAAACCTCATGTTTTCAATCCCAAGAATAAATTGCGAGGATGTAATTTAATGATAAAGGGTAGAATTTAACACCCCAGTATTTTATAATACATTATCTCTTTAATGTATTTCAATATCTTTCACCACACACAACACTGAGTTCGAGCGCACGACAACATACCAAACTAGCCGTTCAAAAAGTGTTTTTGAATATTATTAACTGGATTTTGAATTTTTCATACTCCATATAATTTTAACTTCTATATTATGTGTTTATTAGACATATTATAAGAACAAATTCAATTTATCAGATAAAAGAAGTATTTTTTTAAAAAATACAATTTTACAACCTTTTAATGGAGAACGATTTTTAAATCCAATATTTGACACTATTATATATTAAATTTTACCAAATTAAAATCTACTTTAAAATAGGGACATTAAAATTTACTTTGGATGAAATTTTGGTATTTTTCTGATAGTGTTCATTTTTTAATGAATAGCGAGAAATACTATATTTTAATTCAAAACTGCCTTGTAATATACTTTATTTATATAGTTAGATTATCTTTATAATTGGTTTTAATGTTTTATTAGATTATATTTTTACCATTTAATCCAATTTAGGTAATTGTATGTAATTTCACTTTGAAATTGGACATAAACAAGTGTCAATCTTTTGATAGTTATTATTTCTTAAAAACATGCTTTTTTGTTTTGACAACGAGAATTAATTTTAAATTAATTAATGAAACTTATATGTTTTTAATATGGTAAAATAGACATAATTCTTAAATTTTGAATATCAAATATATCATAGGCTGAAATTTGGTATTTTTCTGGAAAAAACGTCAATTTTTGATGAATAGTGAAAACACCGAGTAGTAGTTAAAAAACAAAATTCTTCATTTAAAGGAAATTTTGCCGCTTCTGTGAATTGAATTTCAAAAATAAAAAATAAATGGTTGTTATTAGTAAGTAATATTTGGTTCAATAAGATGAAAATAATTTTTTTGAATAGTAACTTTTGACTTTTTTTACCGCAATTAAAAATAGATAATGTAATTCAAGGTAAAAATAAAATTATAATAATATTAAATTACCCTAACATGTTTCTTAATCCTATTTTTTGATACATGTACGACCATGGACATCCTTGGGTAGATTTTGGGACCCCATGGAGCCAATTAAAAGTGATAACGACACTTTATATTAATTAATTTAATGTAAAGACAGAAATGACATAAACATATATGTTTTAGTAAATCAATTTTTACATGGTTTTATATAAATTATATATTAGAATATAAATACTCATTTGAAATATAAATATATTTCCTACATTCTGGTTTTTTTAATTTTTATACATAAAATAAAAATATATATTTATGACACAATAATTATGATGTGTTTACCTCATTAATGAATAATTTAAATAAATAAGTTTATAAAAAATTAAAACAATATCCAAAACTATTGGAATTATTATTGGATGATTTTATTTAGAACAAGATTAATCTTATCATAGAATTTAATAAGTTTTGTACTTTTAAAAACCTAGAATCATTATATAATAAAATAATATTTTCACACTTTCCTAAAGAGCCTCTCCCCCCTCCTAATAAAAAACCATCAAGTCTAACCCATTACTCACACTTCTCAAACCCCTCGGGTCATCAAAACTCTACCCAAATAAGCTCTAATTATCCCCCTATTACACCTATATTCCTTACCTTAGGTAGAGGGCACTTCAAGAAATTATTTTGGTTCAAACCAAAAGGAGTTACCCGATTTTAAGGTAACATCTTCCCTAAAGTTCTCTTAATTTATTTTATTTCTAAAACCCTCCTAAAATATTTTTATTCCTTTATTTCTAAAAAATTATCCTCAATATACTAGGTTGTTTTTATGATAATTATTCGATATTTACTTACACACACCTCCATCTAATGGGAAAAGAACATACTGTTTCTGTGGACGACAAACTACTACCTCACAAAACATTGATTGTTCAATTATCTCCAAAGACCTCTCATGGGGGAAATTAAGATGGAACTATATTTACATGTGATATATATTATATTTATATTATCTCTATACTTCTGTATTTTTCATTTATATCATTTCATTATGGCTTCCATAATTAGTAAATACGATAATTTCATTTGAGGAAGTGCGGACTACTGCCCCTTCAAAGTGATATGACTCGTTCATGCCTTACGTGGAACGTATAAAGGATAGAGTTAATTAAATTAAATAAAAACTTTATTATTCTTCAATTATAATATACCTATGTATTATTAAGTTTACATTCTTTTAAATATAAAATAGAAATGAACGTAGTTTTCATGCGTACGTACGGTTTTCCATCTCCATGTATGGTGCGTTTCATTTCATAACTCCAAATGATATGGAATATTATAATTACATATACAATGAATATATATGATATATATGATATCTAAATAATTAATAATATTTTTTAGATAATTTACTTCTGACCACATGGACAATTTTTAATTATAACAAGTACATTTTTGACTAAAGTTCCGAACATCGACAAAATGTCCAATATGAACTCAAATAATTAACTAATTGTTATAGAAATGTAATAAGTTATATAAAAGGAATAATAAACTTGAAAAATTTTATTAATTAAGAATATATTATCTTAAGTTTATTATTCTGTAGGAAATCAGAACATATGAGTCAAGTTGGACACTAGGTAAGAGGTTTCTTATATCACTTTTAATTCCGTCATATTTCCATTGTTCGCCACATATTTATTTAATAGTTTTCTCTCCAATATTTTTCGATATACTTTTGACACAAATAATCAATCCATTGATAAATTTTCATTCCATTGATATGAACTTGTTACGGGTAATATTAACTCAATTTCTATTCATTTAGTTAAACATCCAAGTAATTAGATTTGTTTTTACAAGAAAATGTGTGAATGTACTCGGATAAATTTACACTAAATATCCAATTATAATGAGTGTATTAATATTTTTCACACATACATATTCATTTATTTATCCTTAACCTAATTATATGATATTTATAAGGGATTTATTCTCAACATACATTCCATTGAGACTTCTTTTTTGTTATGCACCAATTCACTTTTATATTTTGTATATACTATACTTTGACAATATATATAATGAATCCATTTATTATTATGATATTATAAATTTTTGATTACCCCAATAATTTTTATTCAATCATCTCTCATTTTTATAGGAACATTTTAACTAAATTATCATTTTAATTGTTTAAAAGATTTATTCTTCTGAATCTTTCTCATTAATGTCCATGTTTTAAAAATGGTTTAAAGTATTTATTTATATGGACATGATTTTTTTTGGAAATTAAAATTCCATTCAAATGTTTCAAAGAGGTATGGGAAACTTTTATTCAAAATTATCTTTTAAAATCATTCTACGATAAATAGTGTGACTTTTAAATGATTTCACAAAAAGTGATATTTCTCTCAAAATGTTTTATAGGTTATTTTCATCTATGTCAATATCCTCAGTGTATTTTATTCTTGATTGGGGTTGATTTTTTATAATAAAATCTTCCATATCATATTGAATTAGTTATGATATGTTTGACTGTGGATGTGCTATTTTTATACCATTCATGGTTTATGGTTAAAGTATTGAAATTTCATATGCTAGTTTTAATACAATGGTTTATGTTTTGTTTCAACATTTTCATATGAGTAATGAAGTAGACTTAGTAAGTGATGGGTGGAGCCCCCTATATCTCTTTGATGCATTGGTATGTCTCATGAGTCAAATTAGTGTCTTGGAAGAAGACCTTGAAAAAAAAATTATTTGTAGTCTTGGCACGAGGCCTTGACTATGTGGTAATAATGTTCATCATTTGGAATTCCCTAATTATAAAATTAATTATTACATGTGATTATTGAACTAGTAGAATATCCATGTGATATGTAAATGGAATTATTTGATTTATCATTTACATATTATGATGAATTTTATGATTAAAAGGCTTGTGTTTTAGTCTTATACATTGAATTTAATGTTTATTCTTATTTATGATAGTTCCCTCTATATTTTTATCCTTAATGAGTGTCTAAGATCACCCCTTTCTTATGTTTTATTTTTTCTAGGATGTGAAGAAGTATAATACGTTTAACCAGTAGTAATAGGATAACGGTTATAAGAGTGTTAAAAGGGGACTCACTATTTTTTAATTAATAATGTAATGTAAAACTTATGTATGTATCTAGTACTTCCAAGGTTATTAAACTGATCGGTATTTCAGGACATGATTTATTATATCATGCCAATGTTATGTAATAATGCACCAAATCTTGGTAACTAGGGTCAGGACATTACAATGTGATGAAAATGACCTCTTGTTAAATAACCAACCAATTTTTCATTGAAGTACATGACGAAGGTTCCTTTGGCGTAAATTTCCATAGTTCTTTCCATCTTCACTTTCAATTTATTTTCCATAAGAACAAAAGATGATGTTATCTTTAATATTCTTATTACTTAGCACATTTTATCTTAAAGGAAATGAAGTGATTACTCTATATCGTTTTTTAATATCCATAAATTATACTAGAGTAATTGGGTGTTAAAAGGTATAATAATGGGATGACATGAAATATTGTGAATTGTCTTTCACTTTACACAATTCGAGTACAATCATCACACTAAAATTTTGCTTCAATTTCTCCTTAAAAACTTATTGGATATGAGACTTCATGTAATCATCATTCGTCTCAAGATGTAGAGACCGCAACCAACATCAGACGTTGATAATAACATTATGATAGAACCATCATATTCTTAATCCATGAGTCTCTTGTAAGCATTTACACCTTCGCTTGCTGAGGTGTCTTAACAGGTTGGGACAAAAACACTTTGAATTTCAATTATGGTAGTAATGTGCGCATGCGCCTATACTAAAGTTGGAATTTAGTGCTTGTTTTGACATTAACTTTGTCCAATATTTATCATAGTTTTGTTTGTTGTATTTCTTTTCATTCTCTACAAATAAACTTTAGCAGATTGTACTTTTATGGGATTACCAGTTTACACATATTTGATTAATTTAATCATTAAATGTTTCCCACTAATTTTTCAAATTCTAGGATCCTTATAATCAAGAATCATAATTCTCTTGAGTATTCTAGTGGCAAGGATCCATGAACCTCCCTCATAGTCTACAAGATATGGATACACCAATACTCGGAGGGTCAAAGGTGGGATTTTGACTATCCAAACGCATTAACTCACAATTCCTTGATCTGTTGAGTGAAGTCGTATCTTCTGTAATCATTACTTTATTTACTCAACGCTTGCCTCTAAAATTACTATAAGCTAGCTATAGATATTTCTTTGCTGAAATTTTAGTTAAGTCAACCCACCACCCTAATAATAACTCTCTGGTAGTAAGAGTCACCCTCAGAAAATGGCATGATTGACACCTCAAACACTCGCTTCTATTCAAACATGAATGATGGAAGGTTGTTGTGACATAATATTTTCTTTAAGGGTTTTATTGGTTTATATCAATTAATGTGATCCATTGTTATTAAACTTGTTCATCTATGTTGTCGTGATCACAACTAATCTTCAATAGAAAAACACACGACCCTTCTTTATGCATTTTATTATCTCTCATTTTATGAATTTTAATATTGTTCTAAAATGTATAAAATAATAAATAAATGCATAAATGAAAAATACTACCCAACTGGTCTTGCGAATATAAACGACCTAAGGGTGTTATACCTAACTCGAAGATTTACTCTTAATGCAGCTTGCACCTTGTCTTGTATGTTCACTTTACTTCTGGAACATCGCATTGTCGTGGTGGGGTCAACATCACATCTTGGAGTACCACCTCGTCTTGGCTGAATCCACGGATCGTCTTGCACCGTCTTCATCAACGTGCACCGCCTCCTCTTGGCAGGCTCCATGTCATTCGCCGTCTTCGTCCAAAGTATGATAATACTCATGCTCGGTCAAGGGGAACTAAGGGGTATAAATGTACATCAGGTAAATTAGATGCACATTCCCATATAAATTATAACCGAAAAAAATATACAGACACCATCTATTTAATTAATTACAATCATCTCATACAATTAAAATAATTAATTAAATAAAAGGCAACATACACGGGTCGGTGCTCAAGACCTGTAGATGAGTAAATGATGCGCGATGAAATTAAAATTAATAAAATAAGTACGAGGGGTAATTTAATTAAATTAAATGAATTTAATAATTAAAATTATTTAATATATCATCGATCCTCTAATTAATTTATTTTTTATGAAAAAATTAAATTAATTAAATAATTAAATTTAAGTGAAAAATTAAATTAATCTTTATGCATGGGTATCAAAATAAATAACCTAAATTAATTTTAATTATTTTAATTTTGATAGTAAAATTAAATTAACTAAATTAACCTATTTTGATTAATTTAAGTGATTTTTCTCTGAAACATTATTTCTTAGCTTGTGTGGGTCGGGATAAACCCAGGAAAGACTATGCCAGGCTTTGCAGGGCCAATCTGGGCTAGACCGATCTGCCCAAACCCGTTTCGGGTTGGGCAGGTCCACCCAGACTGCTTCGGAGCCATTTTTGGTCTGCAGGAAAATGCTTGCAGACAAAGTAATAGTACCTCTCATATGGTGCAGAGTAGTGAAGGAGGGCGGTGGCCACGTGTAGGTGTGGGATGACGGATGCCAGTGAAGAAGCCAAAAAGTTTGTCCGGCTCTGCGGGAGGACCGCAGCGTGGGATTTGCTGGATGCACACAGAGGTGAGGTTGGGGCTTCCTGACGGGGTGGTGGTGCTGGTCTTGGGGCGGCCAAGTGAGGCAGAGGAGGTTGGGTCATGTGCTGCGACTTGGGCTGTTGAGGATGCAGTTCGTCAAGAAGGAGGAGGTGAACTGGAGGAAGGACCGTGGCCAAGGGGGGCCTGGGTGTGGCTTGACCATTCCAGGCTAGAGGTGGACACGGGTCCAGTGTAGTCTAGGCAGGCGAGTGGGTTTTAGAGGGCTGATTTGGCGCGCCGAATGAGATGAATGAGGACGCGAGCTTAGGGTTGTGGAGGCGGTCGGGGCATGGCTTGTGAAGGGGTTCAGGGCTTGCTGAGGGTGCACTGGGAGATGGTCGGGGTGCCTTTTGTAGAGAGGAGGAACCCAGTTGGAGGGTTGCAGGCCGAAGCCAGTGGGAAAGTCGCAGCAGCCAGGTGGCGGATATGCATACAGGGTGGTAGCTCGGAGCAGGGTCGGTGCTTCATGAAGTATGGGAGGGTCAGTGTGCGGCGTCCAAATCGTGGGAGGAAGGCAATGGAGGGTGTCAACATAGAACACATGTTGCTCCCCAGTTTTTTTATTTTTTTTCATGCACCGTCCCACCCTCACATCGTCCTCCTTTTTTATATTTTAAGAATTATTTGAAGTCTCTTCCACCCCCTGTTTCTTTTTTTAAATTGACATATATGAATTCAAGTCCTCCCATATTTTTTAAAGGCTAATAGGCCTTTTGATATAATAATACGAAAATTATTATAATGAAATAATTCTTTATTATTATTGTATTATTATAAAATTAAAATAAATATTATTATAATAATAAAATTATTATGAAAATTACTTAATTGTAAAATTTACAATTTTCATATAATTTTCATTCAATATGAATAATTGATCAAGATTAGATTGGCTCATCGAATATAATTAAAATTAATACCCATGATCAAAACGCAAATTTCGATGAAATCCAAAAATTTATAATGGCCATAACTTGGCCGTTCAGAATTGGATCGACGAGCGGTTTGATCCGATGAGATGGTTCTTGAACCCTATACTTAATTATATACAAATTAATTTTATTTGGATCTGAAAATCTACGTGCTCCCTCTGATACCACTATTTGGTTTTGGGGCCCGCAGTAGAAGCTGGTGGGCCTTGGATATTAAATTTTTTTTCAGTGGATCGATGGTAATTCTTGTTGCCAAACATCCGAGCCCCTGCGAGTTCTGAGGATCTTGCATAAATTATAAGTTGCACAAAATAAAATTGAAAACGTACCCATTTCAAACCTGAAGCTGCGGTCGACTGCCACTCGTTGATGGCAACCTTTTCTTGAAGGATCCAAGGGAGGAACCCTATAAATCTTTCACACGTGCTTCAAAAACCAACAGGATCATTGATTGTCGAATTTCTATTGCTAGCGTAGATATATGAAGATGTTTTCGACATCCCAACAATCACCGCATTAATATCTCTTCGATGCTTGAGAAAAAACATGATCTGAACTCTTGGATCAACGGCTTCTCTCTCTAGGAAGCATGCAGAGAGATAGGATCTCAATTTTCATTCCATGAATGAATGAATAGTGAATTTTACAACATAAGAGAGAGCCTTCTCCTATATTTATATTGGAGTTGAGAAATACCCGGTTCAGTGACCCCAAACCCATTTATTTCAACGTCCCCTAAATAAATAATTTTGAAAAACTAATCTGTGCCAAAATTATTTATTTTTTTATCAAATACTTGTAATATGTATAAATATATAATATATTACGTGATAAAACAAAGTCATTTAACTTAACTCTCTATCCTGCTTAATATTAAACGAATCTTGCAAATTAAAATAATTTTCATTCGATTTAATATTTTCCTGTATTTTCTAAACTTATAAATACATTAAATAAATTCAAACCCAAATATTCATAACTTTAATATTAATGAATTTATTTAATTCTTTTGGTGATTGAAAACTTGGACAATGCTCGGACCTCGTGGTGGGGCCCACTATGTCTATTTACTTATTTGGTTGAATATGGTGGATTGTTGAATACGCTATTGTGTGTGACCCTCTAGGACCTTATCTCGATAGAAGTGAATAAAATCCACAGACCAAGAGCGGATTCTGGAAACCCATCATGGCCCCTAAAGAGATAAATATTTTCATAGCAACGAAAACCATCCTACGAACACTGACTGTGTATTATAATCTCTTTGTAATTAAATATCTCATAAACTAGGATGCACACTTATGTCATCATCCTTTTCTCTAAATTATTATTTGTTGATATAACAAGATGGATTTACCTTTGTACTGCTTTGGCCAAAGAAATATAAAGGTAGCACCATCATGATCAGTCAAGACTGAGATATAAAAATTCTTAAGCTCGGATGCGAAAAATACCTTCTTGACCATTAAACCAATGTCATACCACCAACGATGCACCAAACACAAGATACCTTACCACGATTTCAATACCATGTTTTTTACCTTGAATAAAAGTAAATAATCGAATGGTACACATTGGTAATGGTCTTACGTCAGGAGACTAATAAATATGTTCATAGATAGAAATGACCAATGACACCAAAACATGTGATGTTCCTATTAACGGGTCTATCCTCATGATATCACTACTAGAGATCGCAATGTGTGAACTTCATGAGAAGAAGTCTCAATGATTATGAGACCTAGCACCTGATAGTCAAACATATACTATATCTAGTCAGTAATATTTATCTAGACTATAGAACATATATTTATGGTTAATGTCATAGTATCTTGAGGTTCTCATTATAGCCATGTAACTACTATAACCTCTTGACATGAAAATTAACCTTTGGAAATTACTATTATAATAGTGGATGCAGAAAAGTCTACACTATAATGGTAAGAAGAAATCATGTATAACTGACTGTACACATGGTATGGTAATCAAAAGTACAACATAGTTGGGTCTAGGGCACCCACTATTTCAACATTAAGGATTTATAGATGTTAGTTTCCATCAAATTTGGGATATCCAAATTATCTTTTCCTTCATAGAGATGAACTAAGGATTTCATGTTTTTTATAATGGGATTCCAGGATTGGATTCAAAGATAGAATAAATCCTAATTACTGTGTGGGAGTGATTCAATAAATTTTTTATAAATTTTTCCAGAAGTGAAAGAAGAGTTTGATGTTATTATTGAATAACTCCATCAGGTGGAACAAAAGAAATTTATTATTATTTTTGGGCTTGTACTGGGTATTCTTTGACATTATATACCTTTTCAATATTATTATAAAAATGGAAAAAATATTTACAGGAAATCATCTAGGTGTATACACTGATAATAATTGAGGTCTCCTAGTGGTCCCTAATCGTTTGATGTATTTATACGACTCATGTGCACCTTAACACCCTATTACCTTTTTTCTAGTATGTTCTAATCATTGATTCTGTTTTTCCTTTTCATTGGGATAGTATTTATGAAATTGAATTGGGAGGATACCTACAATGGTAAAGTTTGGAATTTTTCTTAATTTTCGACATAAATCCGGGAGTTTCTATTGCTTGTTGGGAACGTACACTCCTTGTATGTTTAGTACATTCAGTGTAATTTATGCTAGGAATATGTCATGAACTGGATACATGGAATGAATCTTTTAGACACCGTGTAATATTTACCTACCGTGTATGTATAAACAAATTGTTTTCAAAATAAATGAAATTGGTTTTTTAGCGTATACATTCCATGAGGATTACATGATATGAAAATTATTACATTCTACTTAAATGTTGCAGTGTTGTTTTTTAGGTAGCTATATGAGTGATATGTTTCATTCATTTTTAATGAATACTTCCGCGCTTAACCAAGAAAGATACCTAATAGATCATGGGTGATTCCATTTCATCCATATCATTTTTTTCAGGGATTGATATCTATTGTGGATGTATTTCTTCCCTATGGGAAAGCATTCATTCGTGTTCTCCCTTGGTTTTGGTTGCATGTTTTTCTTGTGGTGTAGTAATCATATTTTATTTTCTATCAATTATTTCTAGTATCCTATGGTAACATGATTTCAAAAGGTAGATCTTGTGGTTTCTAATCCCCATTTTAAAATGAGGTTAGGTTTTCTACATCCTTGAGGTAGGTGGATCTTTTTAATTGTTCTATTTTCTTGAATTTATTGGAGTTTTTATTTATTTATTGAGATTTGAAAAGCAATTTAATGTGTTGAAATTTAATAGATCATGGGTTCATGTTTTAATAGGGATTTTCCTTGATATCTAAATTACCTTTCTTTGAAATGAAAAATGGATTTTTGAACCATAAAGCCGATTAAGTTGGAAATGAAATAGTTTTATTAAAATTTGAGAGTGGTTTTAAAAATGGAAATTGGAAAACATTTCGAAGAGAGAACCAAAGGTGCATTTAGAAAGATACATGGGTAGAATAAGTGTGTGTGAGACCTCTAGGAGGTGGATTCTTGTATATCTATGGACTATAGATCAACTCAATATTAGTTGGAACCAATCTTATGATTTTTGGCTTATGGGTGTCACTATGTATTTTCCAATAGGCTATAGATCATATAGAAATATATTGTTGTTTCTTGTAATTTATTACATGATATATTATTTCATGTATGTTGTTTCACATGGATGTTTATATTTCAGTATTTTTAACTACATTTTCTATAGATTTGGAAAATACAACATTCAATTTTCACGAAGTCAGGGATTATTTGAGAATTGTTTTTAAATTGTTTTATTTATAAAAATGAGTGAAAAAATGTTTTGTTTTAAAGCTTGATCTTATGAATTATTATTATTATTATAACTTGTATAGACCTCTCTATGGTATCCTACTAGGTTTTTTTGGTCCAACCCTACTTATTAATGTTGGTGGATGTAGACCATGTTTTGCAGGACATTGGTAAAGGGAAGATCATTTTTTAGCATAAAGGCTACTATTTAAATTCATGTTATAGTTTGGGATGGTTTGAAGGTGATGGTTTTTCACATGGAGACTATTTTTTCTAGTCTCATTATTCTTTATGGTTTAGCTTAGTTAGATTAGTTCTATCTTCCTCTATTTCATATTTTTTACTATGGTTGAATTTCTTGTTTTTCTAATATATGAGATATCCTTTTTTATCTTTTTTATACGTCATCTCAAAATGGGATGACTTGGACGACTGATATGGTTTTTTTGGGATGGTCTGTTACTATTTATTATCAAATGAATTTATCAACCTGATGTGTGTTAGCACTACCTGAGTTGGTTCTGTTTCATGGGTAGACAGAAGTCGGATTTTCAAAATTCAAAATGTAGGTGCAGAAAAGGGGCCTAGCTAGATCACTCTTGTGAATAATTTAGATTTTCCATGGGTGGTTGGAAAATCTTTACTAAGTACAATATATTGTATTTAGGTTCATTAAAATGAAATGTATTGGGTAATTTATTTAAATTAATTTATCTATAATGTTTTCAAACATGGTTTGTGTATGATAATTTAAAAAAAGTGGGGAATTTATTTTGATGCAGCTATAACTTTCTAAAATAGTTTCTTGTTTTGGTATAATTCACATCTAATTTGTATTATTATTATTCTAAAGTATTTTTTTGTATTCTAGAAGTTGTTTCAATGGTTTGGGAGTTTCTCATAATAAATTTTTTATCTTATTGGGGTTAATTTAGAATGCCTCCTATAAGAACTCTTCCAAATATTATAGGGGCATCCATGACACCAATTCTGTTAGAGGATCCTCCAGTGGACACTTCTTTCGTTAATGAAGTGATCTATACCACTCAGACTCAAGGATTAGTGGGCATAGTGAACTCTAGATGAGAATTAGACCATGGGACATAATTTACCCAGAAATATTCACATGTCTTCTATGGTGACAACAAGACCCAAGAATCAGAGTAGTGGATTGAATGGATTGAAAGGGTCATTAGCATTTTAAAGGCTCATGAAGATTCCCAGGTGGGTTTCTCCGTGTATATACTTCAGGGGACATGAAGAATATGGTGGGATTTTTTTTACAATATATGTTACATGAATGTATTACCTGGGTTTCTTTCAAGAATATATTTCATTTGTAGTTTTATCCTTAGACTTTATGTGCAGAAAAGACCTCAGAGTTCTGACCTTGGAGAAAGGGGGCATATCGTTATTGTTTACTCCACCCATTTTTTGGAGTTGGTGAACATGACACCAAATCTTCTCACCATCGATTAACTAAAGTCTTGAAGTTCTGAGATGGGGATGAGAGACAATATTAATTTGATACAAGTTATTTTTTACCTTACAACATTTTTGGAAGTAGTTGATAAATGATATTTGACTGATAAAGACATAGCTAGAAGGAAAGGTTTGGGTAGATCTTTGGTAGGTTAAGGTTTCAATTAGGGTGATTCTTATGGTTAGAAAAGGAAGCAGAAGAGTTGATAGTTTTTTATAGGTCTAGTTTTAGGGGATTATTTAGGGAAAAAATTAGTTATTTTCTACTAGTGTGGGATGCATGGTCATACTAGATCTTAATACAAGAGGGATACTATGACTTTTCTTCTTTTTGGGACTTCTGGCCATATGAAACTTTTCTATCTTATGATACCCTAAGGAAGTAAGGTAGGATCCAATTTCACTAAGGGGTCACAGGTTCTTATTAATTCTCCCAAGGGTGGTGGTTATCATTCCTTGGACATTGTGGATGTATAAGTTTATATGTCACTATGACTATATGGGTAAGAATGTGAGAAAGAGGAATCTTATGTAGGTCCATCTATAGTTAGAGGTACAGTGTTTAGTTCATCTTCTATGATGCTATAATTGTTTGATATAGGTGCAACTCATTATTTTATATTATCAATGTTGTTTTACATGATGGGTTTGTTTTTGAAACATATGTCATTATTTTATGATATTTCTACCCCATTAGGGAAGAGTTCTAAAAAATGTTTCAAGTGACCCACATGTCAGGTGGTGATAGCAGACCTAGAGTTGGTATGGGTCTTCTTAGTGAATCATCATAACATATTTTACATTATTATCAGCATGGATTGGATGGTTAGTGTGGAGGCATAGATTGACTATTATCATCATCAGGTATTGTTCTTATCTACCAACTGGGTCCCTCATGTTTTTCATTGTGAGTGGGACTCTGGATCAGGTAGGGAAGGGCATGTTTTTCCTTATATTAGTGTAATATCATGCTAGTGTTTATAAATGTTTCTTAACATTGATTACCCTTTTTTGGGTGGTCTACTACCTTTTGTTTTTTGTGATTATCCTAAGGCCTTTATGGATGATTTTTTGGTCTACTACCAGAGATATTTCTCAAGTATATTATTTACCTACTCCTTGGAATGATGTCCATTTCAATGACATCCTATTGAATGGAACCTACTATATTGGTGGAACTAAAGGTCCAACTTCTGGACTTGGATGTGAAATGATTTATTATTCATATCTTGCCACCATGGGATTCACCTGTCCTCGTTTATATGAAGGAATAAGGGAGACATAGATTTTGTGTTGACTATAAAATGTTGAATCATGTGACCATTAAAATTAATAGTCTTTTAATCAGAAATATTCATCTCTTTTATTTTCTTAAGGGGGCTTATTGGTTTTCAAAGATTTACTTGAAGTTAGGGTACCATCAGTTGAGAGGATGATTGGTTGATATACCCAAGGCAATGTTTCAGATTTGATATGTGAATTTGTAGTTTTTGGTTATTTCATCTGGTCTCACTAATGATCATGTGTTATCTATGGATTTGACGAACCAAATCTATCATCTTTTCTTGGAATGTTTTATTTTTGTATCCGTAGATGATATCTTGGTGTACTCTAAGTCATAAAAGGAGTACATAGACCATTTAAATATCATTCTACAAAACTTTATGGATCATCCTCTATATGGTAATCTTTCCATGTGTGAGTTTTGGATCTAGTATGTGATGCTTCTAGGGAATGTGATATTTGAGAGGTGTGTATCAGTATATCATGAAAAGATACAAGAAGTTATGTCTTTGGATAAGCCTACATACAGTTTCATGATCCATGGCTTCTTGGGATTGTCAAGCTTGAATAAATAGTTTGTTCAGATCTTTTTTATGATCACATATTTGATGTCATCTTTAACCCACAAAGGTATAAATATTGAGCGAAAAAAGGTGTCAAATATATTTTTAGTATATGAAGATATGGTTGAATTCAGTACTAGTTTTGAGTCTTCTTAAACTAGGGTAGAGTAATGGTGTTTTATGTGATATTTCTAGTATGGGATTGGGATGTGTCCTCATATAGTGGAAACAGGTTGTAGCCTATGGATCTCACCAGTTATGCCCTCATGAGATGAAATACCCAGCCCATGATCTTTATTTGGAAGATGTTATGCATGAACTCATAATGTGGAATCACTATCTCTTTGGGTAAGAGTTTAAAGTGTATTATTTTCACTAAATACTAAAGTATATTTTAACATATAGATGTTGGAACTTGCGATAGAGATGTTGGGTGAGTATATTATGACCTTTTATTTTGATATCATATGTACTACCATGAATGAGAATGTGGTTTTCGATGCATTAAAAATAAAATTACCAATATATTTCATGAAAGAATCAGTTTAGAAGGGGTATTTGATTAGTTTTTTTGTTGATATGACCTTGGGAGTAAAAGAGGGTGGTTGATCAGTTTACTTGTCTTTGATGAAGTTTTACTCATGTTTTGATGAGTAATTTCGACTTGAGTCGATGCAATCCACTGAGATCTGATGCATTGGAGAAATCCTAAATGGTGGGGAGACCTCGTGTGAGTTTTATCGGTTTCACAATGGAGATATATGTCACTATAGAAGGTTAGTGGTTCTTTTATCCCAAATTTGTTAGTTTCATGATAGTATACCTTAGTCATGTTTGTCCTTAAAATCTAGGGACACAAAGATATACCATGATTTGAGACAGCCATATTGCTAGCAAAGCATTAGGTGGTCAGTTGCAGATTATGTATTGTGTTGTCTCACTTCTAAAAGAGATATAGAGGAACAATAGAGACCTGTAGGTTTGTTTCATCCTTTACCCATTCTTGTATTGAAGTGGGATGATATTTATAAGGATTCATTCACTATTTTACCAAAGAATTCAAGTGTCAAGGATGTGATTTGGGTTATTTTTTATGGACTTGCTAAATCATTATATTTGTTACCAATAAATGAAATTATGGAAGTTCAACAGTTTAGAGACTTATGTGTCTGAGATATTGTGAGACTTATTGTGGTTCCCTCTTCAGTTGTTTTCAACAGAGGATCAAGGTTGACATCTAGATTCTGCAATGGTTTTTAGGGGGAAATGTGTTCCCATTGAAATGTTTTCACAATATATCATCCACATTTATATGGATAGATATAAAGGGATATTTAGGTTCTTAAGAATATGCCTCGGGCTTGTGTTCTTGATTTTGGTGGATCTTCGGAAAATCATTTTCATTTAGTTTTTTTTACTATAAATATAGTTATTATAATTTGATTATAATGGTTCCCATTGAGTATTTACAGGGGTGTCCATTTTGATATCCCATGTGATGGGTTTATTTGGGAGACTGGTCCTTGGTTGAGCCAAGTGTTGTTTAGGAGATGATAGAGATTGTGAAGTTGATCCATAGCCTTTTGGTCAGAGCACAATGTCATCATAAAACTTATGAAGACTGTTGTTGGTGTCTATTGTAATTTGAGTTTTAGGATCATGTCTTTTATAAATCTTTACATCTCTTGGGACATCATCGGTTGGGTATGTAGGGTAACATGGCATTGAGGTTTTTGGGCCCAATTGAGATCATTGAGCGACTCTGAAGGGCAGAATATTAGTTTCTTTTATCATCTGTATTGACTTTTATAAAGGATGTATTTCATGTTTCTAATCTGAGTTTGTATATACTAGTTATTTCACATTTTATTAGTTTAGTGGATGTTGATCATCAGTCGGATACCACATTAGTTGAGAATCTAGGTAATATTATGGATATCTAGGATACGGTAGTTCCAGATACAATTATCTTCCTAGTCTGGGTACTATGTGTGTGTACACATGATCGCAATGAGATGTGTGAGCTTGAGTCTTTGATGAGGTAGCAGTTCATTATTCTTTTTATGTATCCAGTATCTTGAGCACTTTCTGGCGATGGACTGATTTTATAGTGGGAAGATTGTAACACACCATTAGATTTCTATCAGATATGTTTTAATTTATACTTTTAGTTTATTTTTTATTTAGGAAAGTATTTCTGACCAAGAATTGGGAGGATAAATCTATGGGAAAATTCAATAATTTGTTGTAATTTTCAACATAAATCTTGGAATTTCTCTTTCTCGCTAGGCACTTACAAATGATGTGTGTCGATTAAAAACCATGTAATTTCAACATAGAAGATGATGTAAAATGGGTACTTGGAATGAATGGTTTATTTTTTATATAACAGATACACACAATATATATATAAAAATATGGTTCTTAAAAAAATGTGATGGAGTTTTCATTGCATATGGACCCTAATGATTACATGACATGCAAATTGATAACACATTATGAAAATGTCGCGGTGTTGTTTTTTTGGTAGCCGTATAGTGGTATGTTTCATTTATTCTTCTGTGTATCCTTCCTCTCTTGGCCTAGAGTTACCCCTAGGATATATTTGGAGATTCTTTTCCTCCCATGTGATTTATTTTAGGTTTTGATCACTGTTGTAGTTGGATTTATTCCCTCTAGGTAAGTGTTCTTTATGGTTCTTCCTTGGTTTTGGTTGTATCTTCGGTTTAGAAATGTTTTAGTAATCTGATTTCATTTTGCATCAATCCTTTCCAATCTATTCTCATTCTTTGTTTCCTAAAGGAGTATATTTTGGTTTCTAATACCCACTATCAAAGGATTATAGGTTTTATACATCCTTAAGGTTGGTGGAACATGTCAATTGTTATACTTTCTTAAAAATTTTATGTTTTTATTTATTTCTTGTGATTTGAAATAAGATTTCATGTGTTGAAATTGAAAAGGTCATAAGATTTTTTTAAAGGGTGTTTTTCCTTGAAAATGGACAATGGAAGGAATTGATATTAGTTGGATCCAAACTTATTCCTTTTTGTATCATGATTTTTTAGTATGTATTTTCCTAAAGGATAGAGCCTGACTAGAGGTGGATTACTATTTCTGGTTTTTTATTTCATGATAGATTATTTCATGGATGTTTTCCCACAAGGATTTTTATATCTCATTATCTTTAAATTATTTTTATCTATATTTGTAAAATATGACATGAAATTTGTGTAAAATCAAGGATTATTTGAAAAATGTTTTCAAATTTTATTATCCATAAAAATTAATGTAAAAATATTTTGTTTTAAATATTGTACTGGTGAATTATTTTTATTAGAACATGTATAGATCTCTTGGTGGTATCCTACAAGGATACATCTTCCCACCCTACATTTTCCTATGAGTAGCTGTAGACCTTTTTTTATAGGATACATGTAATGGGAAGATAATTATAATAATACATGATTCTATTTACATTATTGTTTCGGTTAGGGAAGGGTTGGAGGTGACAATTTGTCACATAGAGACTATTTTTTCTAGACACCTCATTCTTTCTATTTTAGCATGTTTTTATTAGTTGCATCTTGCTTTGTTATTTCTTTTTTACTCTGGTTTAATGTCTTGTTTTTATATATGAGTCTTTATTTTTTGATATTTTTTATAACTCACCCCATAATGGGATGACTCAAGGGACTAGTCTAGTTGGTCTTGGTTTGTCTGTTACAAGTACCTTTATACACATTTTATTTCATATATTGCATTGAAATAATGAGAAGGTATGCGATGACCCAAAGTTTTATAAATTAATTTCTATTTTTAATGAATATATGCATTCTTATGAAATGTAGTTACATAAAACACATGCACTACATTGGTTATTTTTTACCATTATAGAATGTATCATGTTAGACCTAATAGACTTTTAATAATCATAACCATTGATAACGTAGGCATTATATAGTGGATTTAATGTCTTGTTACCCACTTTCATGTTTTTTTCTTATCGTTTCTTGTTTTTCATCTTTAATTGGGTTAATATTTGGAATATAGATGATAGATTACATTTAATGAGAGAAATTACCTAAATACCAAGGATGCGTGTTTGTATAAATTAATTTATTAAAGGTATAAATGGGTTAATGTATTTTTGGGGTTCTCCATGAGTTTAGAGGATGTACGAGATGTATTGGGTTTTCATATAAAATTATGTAGTTTTCATTATCTATCTAAAATTTACCCACCTTGTAATGGTGTACACAATCTGTAATGGTTTCCAAGATCATGTTGTGAGATGAGTATACAACATGAACAAATACACACCATGTAAGAGTTACACACCATGTAATTTTAAATGATCACGTTTTAGTAAAAAGTTCATGATTTTTTTTCATATGTGATCCCTAGGGATTACACAATGTGTAAATGGATTTCACACCATGAAAGTGTCGCGAACATGGATTTTATGGTGTTTCTCAGCTTTTATGTTGATTCATTCTTCCATATCTATCTCCCCACAATACATAGGTCTCTTCTTCGGTGATTTTGAGATCCTATGTTTAATCATTTTGATTCATTTAGGAATTGACCACCATTGTGGTTGGGTTACATTCCTCCATGTGAGTAAATATTTATTCTTATTAATTTCATTTGATAATGTTAGCATTGTTTCATTTCACTATTGATTTTGTGGATCTATGGAAAGGTTTCCTTTTTTTCCCTTCTAGAACTGATGTGTTATCTTGTTCTTGGGATTGTATCCTTATTGGTTGTGGTGTGACGATTGTGTGTTCTGGTGGAATGTGTTATTTCCTCTTATCCACCAACCCATTTGTTAATTTGAATCAATCCAAAGATTTAAGTATTTGTTATAGGGATTCTTTTTTGTTTTTTTCTTCCATGTGGTGGATTCCATTGTGGGCATGTGCAATCCAAGTATTGAGGTAGGTTATTTTGTCTCTAGCCTGTGTTAGTGAACTACATTGTTCCTATTTTTGATAAATTTTTTTAGTAAATTAAATGACATGATTTAACATAATTTTTGTGTGTGTTTGAAAGTGGGGTTTTCAAAAATATTTTTTTATCCTAGTTTTGGTAAACAAAAAAAGGTTTCAAAAGCATTGTGAAATGATTTTCAAATCATGGTTTGATGAAAATGGTTTGATGAACACGTTTAGAAAATAGAGCACATGGGAATCCTCTAGTACTTAGTTGGTAGGTAGAGTGATATGACTCATCCAATTTTAGGGTGTTTACTCATGGGGCGTTCCCCTTCTCCTTAGGCCTGTTGTTCTAGGGACTTATTAGGATTTTTGAGAGGTTTAATTTTGGGGGTGTTCCAATGCTCTCTTGAAATAATGCATACGTCTAGTATCTTGATGTGAACATGAATTTAAATGTTAGGTATGAGTGGCCTATCTATCCTTAGCTAGTGTGATCCTTGGTGTGATACTACCTGTTCTTAGGATTCTGGATTGTACTATTTTTTTTATATCATGGATTTGATATGATGTGGCATGAATTATTTGTTTTTAAATGATATATCTACTTGGATATATTATTATGAAATTATTTAAAACTGAATTACCTATTTTATTTAGGAATATAGAAAAGGGTAAATTAAATTATTTTTCTATTATTTTGATAAAAAATTGTTAAAATGTTATAATAACTTTTTTTCATTAAAGTTAAGAATTATATGTTTATTGTTTAAAGGATTGATATGGGACACCTGGGAAGGACCTTACTGAGGCTGTTAGTCATACCCTACTTACCCCTTCGATGGTTCGTAGACCTATTTATGTATTTCAATATATAGAAAGGCAAGTCAACTTAGTCAGGTCGTGAGATTTTTTGCCATCTGGGTTTTTCATAGCTAGAGGAAATATGGTGGAAGGTTTCCCACATTATCATATTGATTTTTTGGAGTATTTTTTTGGTTTTTATAGTCCCTTTTTTTTCAAATTCTCACTTGATGATTATTTGCAACATTTTTCAATTATATTTCTTCTTTTTTACAAGTATGTTATAGAATATATTTATATCAACTGGTTTTCCTCTTTTCTATGTATATAAATTTGATGTTATTTCTTTAGGTTGGGAGAAATCATTCCCTTTGATTGTGGTTTGATTCCTGGGTGTTGGTCACAAGCCTGTTGGGATCAGGAATGCAGTACAGGTAAGTGAAGGATCTGGTCGGGTACTAGTTTGAGAGGGTATCTAGTTTGGGTTTATTACAAATTAATATAAAATGAAGTTTGTCTTTAAGATTCCTTATCTTGGGATTTGGTTAATTGGAGATACAAATGTTGATACTTGAGAGGTATATTGCAGTGTGTTCCTAGCCAGATCTTACCAGCATGAGACTCAAGTTACCATGGTATGTTGAGATGTGAGTATCCTATTTTAAGTTCATGATGTTAATCTCAATTTTTTATGGGTTATCTATTTTTAACTAGGATTGTTGTGTTTTTTTTTATTTCATCTGTTTCAGTGTGTATTAGTATGCATCTGAGATGTGTTTTGTGACTTCCTTGGGAGGGTGCCGCTGATGCTCTTAAACGGTATCCTTTGATGGATAACAACATTATCGAGGCTATTGTGCACTTAGTTTTTTGCATTCGAATAGAATGTAACATAAGCTTAGAATGAAGTTATTGAGGTAAAAACAGGATATATAGGAGAAAGTGATTCATTATAGGATTTCTTGCATGAGAAATCACCATCTATTAAAGGTATGAATGAACCTCAATAAGTGGAGGAATTTATTGACAATATTAATAAAATATTTGGATTACTAGATACACCTGAGAGTATCAATGTATACTATACGTCGTTCAGAATTGAGGGTCCAAGTATGCATGGGTGGGTTTCTATTGTGAGGGAAGATATGCATGTGGGCTTCGACTGGAAGGGTTTCAAGACTATCTTCTTGAAATAGTTTTTTCTAGAGTCATTGATGATGCCCAATTATTTGGATTTCATCCACATGAAGTATAGAGAGAATTCAATGTTGATGAACAATAATCAGTTCATAGAGTTTGTCCATTTTGGACCAAATGTGGTGAATAATGGCCAGATGAAAGATCAGAAGTGCTGGAATGGTTTGAAAATGGATATTAGATGGAATGTATTTATGTAGAAGATTTTGAACCATGTGAAGAAAATGGACATGGATATGATGTTAGAGTTTAATATGGTATCTAAAGTTAGATATTCATCCCATTATCTTCCACATATGGGAAACATTAGTGGTGCACTCGGGAATAAGTTAAAGTGACAAGATCATCCTAGGTGTGGAGGAATTTTTTTCGATAGCATGCCTCTTTATCACATCCAGTTGTAGCTAGTTGTGTACATTTGACATGCTAGTAGTGTGGAAAGGTCATACACAAATGATGTTATTGTCTTTAAAATGTGAAGACGTTTAATAGTTTTTGATGTTATTTATATCTAAAGAGTTTCTATCAGGTGATGTATACTACTCAATATGTCCAGGGATGATCCGTTGAAAATGCTACTGTGGCATAGTCATAAACGTCTAAGACTACAGGGCTCTAGCCAAAAGCCTTAAGAATGAAGCACCTTCACATATTAGATTATTTTTGTAATGAGGTAGACATATGTCCAGTGAAAGTGAGAGGTATTACCTTTATTTCATCCTTAGTATGGATTTCATTATATGATAATGGTGGTTATTATTTGTTTATATCTGAAAATTATGTCCATATTGTTTAATCTTGAAAAAAACTCAAGTAATTTATTATGGATTTAGAGACACCTCATGGTATAAGAAAAGAGATGGAGTTTAAATGTCCATGAGTTCTATCAATAGATGATGTAGAGATAGACTACGGTTTTCTTATTCTTGATCTAGAATTATTTGATGCAATCATCGGTATAAAATTTCTTGTTTCTCATAATGATGAGGTTGATTTTAGTAATCGTCATGTTGAATTTATTACAAATTATGTGAGGTAACATGTGTTTTAGGGAGAGTGGTATATGAGTTCTTGTCATGCAGGAACATCCATCCCAGAGCTCAGGAGTTTTTTGTCTATTATTGCAGTTGATCCCATTGGTGTCCCTTCTGTTGCTAATATTTTCATTATTGTTTTGCAGTTTCCTAACCTTTTACCATGTTATTTCTCTAGAATTCCTCCATAGAGGTTGGTAGAGTTAATTATTGACACAGTTCTAGGTACGAAGCCTATATAGATACCTTCTTATTGAATAGAACTAGCAGTACTGCAAGAGATTATGGTTCAGTTGGGTGATTTTCTAGTGAATGGTTTGGTTTTCCTAGTTTTCCACATTGGGAAGCCTTAGATTTCTTCTCAAAGAAGACAGATGGTTCACTTTTATTGTCTGTGAATTATCAGATGTTGAACCATGTTATGATTAAGAACAATTATCCTTTGTCTCATGTTGATAATTTTTTTGATTAGTTAAAGGGGGAAGTGTTTTTCAATGATTGATATTTTATAGGGTTGTCATCATCTTAGAGTCTAGGATTTTGATATACTGAAGATAGGTTAAAAGAGAAGTTATTACCATTATTAATATATAGTGATTCTATTTTGTATGACTAACTCTCCTATAGTTTTTATGGCTTCGATGAATGAGATTTTATAATGAGTATCTTGATACTTTTGTTATTGTTTTCATGGATGATAATTTTGTTTATTCTATATCCATGCATGAACACAAACACCATCTGTGTTTGGTTTTGGAAATATTTAGAATTCTCTCTTTATATGGAAATATTTTGAAATAATACTTCTGGATTCAATAGGTGATGTTATTAGGGAACTTAATTTATATTCTTTAATAATTAGTTTATCCTGGGAATGTAGTGGATGATTTTCCATTTTGAGAACCATGAATTGTGTTTGAGATTCATAGCATTCTGGGTCCTGGTGGATACTATTGATAGTTCATCAAGGGATTGTCTATGTTGGTTTGACCATTAACTTCTTATACCAAGAAAGGGGTGAAATTCATATAGGACACAATGTTTCCAATATTTGTTGATAAGATTAAATGAATTATAAAATTGGCTTCTATTATGTTCTTACCGGAGCCTGAAATGGGGTATGTTGTTTTCTGTGATGCTTCTGAAATTGGATTGGGTTGTTTTTTTATACAGGATGATCATGTGGTAACTTATGATTCATATCATCTTCAACCGAATGAGATTAATTACCCCACTCATTATTTTGGGCGTATCACACTTATGCATAAACTTAAGTGTTGGAGGAATTATATTTTTTTGGAAAGGTTTAGATTATTTTATAACCATAATAGTTTGAGCTATATTTTCTCCCATAAGGGAATGAATCTTAGATAGAGGCAGTGGGTGGTATGCCTTTAGAATTTCGACATCAATATCACCTACACCCAGGGTATGGGGAATGTTTTCGCAAACTATCTTAGTAGGAAAGTTCAATAGTGGGTTTTTTGGAACCGAATAAAGAGTAGAACCTTAATATGATTTTTTATTTATTTCCTCCAGATGATCAGGAGGATGTTTTAGGAAAGGTTTTGACCAGTGCTCATATATCATCTTATCCTATTGAGTCTATTCTGCAGATTCAGTATTAAGATGTCGAGTTCAGGGGAATTCAAGAAACCCTATATTGTCAGTAAAGAGTATCTCATTGGTATCTCTCTTCAGATGGTATTTTTAGTTTTTGGCATTATTTTTCTCCGAGAAGATATGGGGATCCCAGTTTCTTTATTATCATAGTTTTTATTGGTTCTTTCATCCAAGAACTACAAAGATGTATTTTTTACATGAGATGATGATTCTAGTTACTATGTATGAAGCATGAGTTTTCAAATTATGTATCTCACCATGACACCTACCAATAGATAATGTTGATCATTTGAATCCAGCAAGTTTTCTGCAAAATCTTCTTGTGCTAATTTGAAAATAGTATATGGTATCAATGGATTTAATTTTTGGATTTCCATGGACTTCTTGATGAAGGAGTTCTATCTAGTTTTTGATTGATCTGTTGAAAAATTCAGCTCAATTCATTCCAATCAAGGACACCATGAAAGTTGAATATATGGGTAAGATGTATATACATGAAATTGTAAGGTTACATGGTGTTACATATTCTGTTGTTTCATAAAAGTATCATTGGTTTACTTTAAGGTTCTAGAGAATTATCCAAGAGGTGATGGGGACTCAAATCATATTTGAGTACAACTTATCATCCACAACTAGATGGTCAAACATAGTGTTCTATTTAGATACTGGAGGATATGATTTATACCAATAAAATAGATTTTAGTTATTATTGGGATATCCATATATTATTAGTTAATTTTTCTTATAACAATAATTATCAATAATATATCAAAATGGATCCTTTTGAGGCTTTTTATTATCACATGTTCTGATCATATCTTTGTTGGGAAGAGGTGGGTGAAGTTTATTTTGTATAATAGAGTTTGGCTCAACATACATATGTGAGGGTTTTGGATATACATTAATATATAGTTACATCGTATAGTCAGAATAAATATTATGTGGATCAACAACATCATCCGTTGAAGTTTTACATGGTGACTGGGTTTTCATTAAATTTTCTCTTCAGTTCGGTCACTATCATCTTGGAAAACTGGGAAATTTTGATATGATATATATTGGATCATTTGGGGACATTGATAAGATATTGGGGTTTTCTTATAGGTTTCAATTTCCAGTTTAGTTAAAAGTTATTTAATTTTTTTCACACACCAGATCTTACAAATATCATCATGATGCCTCTCATGTTTTGAGTTTAGAGAATATTGAGTTAGTGCTAGATATTTCAATTATTTAGTAGCCAGTGGAGATCATTGATTCTCAAGTCAAATTATTGTATGGGAAGTCATTTTTTTAGTCATAGTGTAATGATAACATATATCATATTCCTACAAGACTTGGGAGCATGATTCAATGATGATTGAGAATTGTCTTAACCTATTTATTGAGCTTAATTATTATATATAACTTCATGGGGTCAAAAAATCTTATAGTGGGATGTTTGTAACATCATTTTACCCACCTTCATGTATTTTCATTCCCTTTGATTATTTTTATCATTAATTGGGTATAACTTTATAATCTCAAGGATGGAGAACATTTTTTTGGGAAAATGAACTAATGTTCGAGGATGTAATTTTGTTTGAATTAATTGAGACTGGATATAAATGTGTTAATGGATTTTTAGGATTCTACCTGATTTTGGAGTATGTCATAGGTGTTTTCAATTTTCCTAAATGAATATGCAGTTTTTGCTATCTACAAGAAATTTACATGTCGTTTACTGGTAGCACATGAAGTGTAATTGTTTATAGGAACATGTCATGATTTGAAGAAACAATGTGAAAGAATACATTCCATGTTAGAATTACATGACATGTAATGTTAAAAGTTATTTTCCTAAGAAGAAGGTGGTTTTGTTTAAGTATATGAGATCTTAATGGATTTCCTACTGAGTAAATTGATTAGATTCCATGTAAATTTCATGAAAAGTAATTTTAGGGTGATACTGGGATAATATGTTGATTCATTATTCTACATAACTCTCCCCTCTTGACCAAGGGATTTTCTCTTTCAGTTTTGAGAGTATTTATTCAACCCAGATTGATTCATTCTATGATTGACCACCTATATGGTTGAGTTTCATCTATTTAGGTCAGTATTCCTTTCAACTTCTTCATTTACTTTGATTTTAGTATTTTATTTGTGTTATGCTAATATTTTTTTATATCTATGGTGATTTTATCTTTGTTTACATTTATGTTTTGTTGTGTGATAATGTTCTAATGGTCATTTCCTTATTGGTTGTGGTCTGTAGGTTTTGAATTCTTCTGGTATGTGTTTTTTCATCTTCTTTGCCAACTCTTTTGTTAAATTTAATAAATTATGAGATGTGAAGATTGGTTCTAGGTATTCTATTTTTATTTTTGGTTTCTTCTATACGGTGGGTTTCATTGAGGGCATGTGAAACTCGAGTTTTGGGTTAGGTGGTTCAATATGAAGATTATTTTGGTGAACTGTGTAACTTTTTTTTCAATGAATTGTTTGTATTAAATTAAATTCCATGATATGACTTAATTTTTTGTGTTTGTGGAACTCGGTTTTTATAAAATATGGTTTCCCCTCGTTTTGGTAAATGAAAAAGGGGGTTTCAAATCATTTTGAACTGGTTTTGAGAAATGGTTTTCAAAGCATAATTTTATGACAATGGTTTGAGGAACTATTTTAGAAAATAGATCACATGGGAAACCTTGGATACATTGTTCAATGGTATATTAATATGTCTCATCGACTATCAAAGAGTTTTCCGATGAGGAGTTCCACTTCTCATGAGGCCGATTGTTCTAGGTACTAGTTATAACTATTGGGTTTCACTTTCTAAAGTGTTCATATTCTCTCTAAACTGTATTCATATGTCTAGTGGCATGATGTGTACTTGATTTTATTTTTTAGGTATGAGTGTAGTAGCTATCCAAACCTAGTGTCGACCTTAGTGTGATGTTACCTGTGCTTCATATTTGGGATTGTGTTTTTTTGTTATACTTAAATGGATTTGATATGATATATCATGAATTATTTGTTTTGAAATGTTATATCTGTTGTGATATATGGTTATGAGATACATTAAAACTAGTTTATTATTATTATTGAGAAATGTGGAAAAATGGGAAACGCAATGTCATTCCCATTATTTTGATATAAAAACTTTTAAACTGTTATCATTCCTTTTATTCTTTAAAGTTGATTATTCTTGGATTATTGTTAAAATACTTGATATGAAACAGATGTGTAGGACCCTACTGATTCTATTATTTCATACCATGCACATACCGTTAGTGGTGTGTAGAACTAGATATGTATTTTTATGTGGGGAAGTGGTAGGTGTCATAGTGAGGTGGTGAGGTTTTATATCAGATGGGGTTTGGGTAGATGGTGGTGAAATGGTGAGAGGTTTCCCATATTATCAAATGGATTTTTTGGAGAATCGATTTTGTTTTTAGTCCATTGCAGTTAGTCTTGTCACTTGGATATTGATTTCTACCATTTCTAGTTGTATCTCTTCATTTTTTCCACATATGTTATGAAATATATTTCTATAAAATGCTATTTCTCTCTATTATGTATACATATTCCATGTTACTACTTCATGTTGGGTGAAAGTTTTCAATATGATTTGTTATTCCCTAGTGTTAGTCACCGTCCCAAAGGGATCGCCAACGCCCTTCGAGTATGTGGTAGAGAGGGTTGAGTACCATTTTGAGAGGGTATCTAGGCTGGGTTCGTTATAGTGACTATTATGATTTTTATATATTAAAGGTTATAATGATATCTAGTTGACATTGATGGATATAGTGATGACCTTGATGAATAAGATCATACATTATGATGTTCATTTATTCGATCATATGAGGGATATGGACTCACTAGGGTGTCACCATGATTAAGACCATGCTGATATTAAAAAACTAAAACTTGATAAAAACATTTATAGGAGAAGATAAATATCATAGAGATAACTACCCAAACCATGTTCACCGAACCACCCCAGGAAAGTAACATTGTTACACACCTTACCCATATGTCGTATGATAGTGTAATATAGGGTTATGTGTCTAGACCATAGTAATAAAAAAAAATTATATTTTATTTTTAATAAAATGATGATTATATTTATCCCATTTCATTATTACTTTATTTTTTTTTTGACTTTGATATGATGAAAAAATTGTGTTTATGGGAAATAGATTATTTCAATTGAAACACTCATTTTTATAGATTCACAAATTCTTGGAGTAATTTTATTTTCATATGATATTTTTATTAAATAAATTTTATATATAAATTATAATGTAATTTAATGAATCACAATGAAATTTCTAAAAGGGTTAGAAAGTTGTTATTTTTTTTAAAAAAGAGTATTTTTAAATTAATAACGTTTTTAAATTAAATGTATAAATTATAATATTTAGATAATTATTTTGGTAAAATAAAAAAATATTTATGAATAAATCATGTAGAAATTTTTCAATTCTGGATTTTTAAAAAAATTCTAAGATAATTGAATTTTTGTGTTAAAATTAAATATAGTATAAATATAAAGTGAGAATTTTTACATAATAATATCCTAAAAGTGATGTAATAAATACTATAAAGGTAACCCATGAACAAAAAAGATCTATTATTTAAAATTATGTCCTTTGGATGTTATTTTATTAATTTTACAAACCTAAAATGAATCCATTATAACATTTATTATATTTTTGATGTTTTAAAAATAATAATTTTTAAACATGAATTATATCAACATTATGAATGGTATTATTTTATTTTTTTGGTTCTTAAGATAATAAAATATTGAGAAACAGTCTAATTTGGTATAAATCATTGAAACCCCCATGGGAATGTTTGTTTTTTATCTTATCACATAGAGTCTAAAGTGTAAGTTTATAAATTAAAAAATAATTCCCCACAAATTTTTTATTAATACCCATACAACCATCGATTAACCTTTATTAAAAAACTATTTTACATGAATATCATCATCTGATCTCTCTCTAACACCCTCCCTAGGTGTTTCAAAGATCTTAAGAAGCTCCTCCAAATATTTTTGAATCAAATTCTCAAGGTAATGGATTCTATCCTATTCCTTTTTATTAAAGTAATTTATTTGTAATAAATATTTTTATGTCAAATATTTAATGTTTTAATTCATTTTTACACATCCCCTTACTATACTTAGGATTCCCACGTAATTAGAGAATTTATTTCTCTCTCTCACAAAACTCTTCCATGAACCTTTTTTTAAACCTGTTATACTGCCAAAATTCATCCATGATTTTCCATTTCAAACTTTTGTGTTGTTAATACCCCTAAAAATTACCACTCAAGGGTATTCACCTAGATATATTTATCCTTAATTTATTTTGTAATTTCATTTATGTAACCGAAACTCCTGAATCATGGGATTAAGATTGTTTAATGAAATTCTTATGTAGTATGATCTATGTGGGATGCGAATTTATGTACATAATATGAATATTATGGGTGCGACCTAAATTATATATCACTATAATGTATTAAATAATTAAATAATCTCACGTTATAAATAATACATCTATTAAATAGTCAAAAAATCTAATGAATGAAAGGTTTAGTGTCTTACAGAATAGATATATAAACATATTATTTTACAACACATGTGAATATTTCTCCTAACCGTGATCCTCTAGACACTTTTATACATACCATACATGACATAATCATCTTGATAACCTAGGTAATGGAAAAAATATGAAAGGGTTTAGCTCAAATACTTGATAATAGAAAAGTCAAATCTTAAGGCATTAGATCAAAAAAATTATGGAGAATAATAGGAAGACATATATATATTAATAAAAGATCATATGTCCACATATGATAATCATAAACATGATGGAGAAACATAATATCATAAAATATCATTAAGTAATAATAGGATCCTTAAAATGAAACAAAAATAATAAATAAAAATAATATTCTCATGATATAATGGTATATAATAATTTAAAAATAAGACATGTATATGAAAACACATCATTTCATGTTAATAAAATGCATCATGTAAAATGGATAGAACATGATAAACAAATTTGAAATGTTTAATAAGTTTATGAACAACATTAAAATGTTTAATACATATAAATATAGGAAAATATGTTTAAGAAAACACATTATTCCAATGCCTATGTAAACAAAATCATTAAATACATTCATGAAATATAAGAAAACCCATCATGAAAAAAACTATGTGAACTAATAGATTATGGTCATCTCTAACTATATTATGATATATAAGTTTAAAATACCATATTGGAGTGTGATATAGGACACCACCCATAATTATCCACAGATATGTGTTCCACTCAAAATAAAAAATAATCGTATCTTAAATAACCCATGAAAAATGAATGGGTTTCTTAAACATTCAAATGATGTGAATTAAGTAAATCAAAGGACATAAAAATATCATTTACCAACATGATTCAAAAAATAATAATGTATGTTGGGTGAAAACAATATCACTTCATAGAAGATAAACCTTGGAATAAAAATTTAAGTATAAATACAAAAGTTTTTATAAAACCATTTTAAACAATTATATATATGATTAAGTATAAATTACTTTCAAAAACACATTTCTGAGTAGGGTAAGATAAGAATTTTATAAAAACCTATTGGAAAATGTCATATAAAAAACATCCTTAAAAATAAATAAGGTTTCAAAAATGATATGTTAAAATAATTTTATTCTTTTAATTTTGAAAAGAATCTTTAATAATGGATACTTGAAAAAGAAATAATTATTTTGAAAAGGGAAGTGAAAATAATTTGACCAAATTTAATTTTAAAAATAATATTTAATAGTAAATACTGGATCAAGACATATATTTTATGAAAATAAAATGTTGAGTGGAAGATAAAACCATTTATTTTTAGAGGATTAAAAATACATTTGAACATTTTGAAATAATATTGTTGAAAACGAACATCGTTAAAAAGTAAAAAATAAAACATTAATTTAAAATGAAATAATGGGAATAGAAGTATTAGTATAGATAATAATATTTTGATTCTCAACTAAGGAATGGATAACATTGGTGGGATGTGAAAATATGTACATGGAATAAAAATTCATTAAATGTAATGGGAATTATTCTTAACAAAAATAATTTTTTAATAAAATATTATAATCATTGAGGAAGAATAATTTTTTGGGAAACATTATTTCCCAATAAAAAAGGTGGAAGAAATCCAAAAAACATTATATGATACAATAGATCAATTGTGGAAGAAAATAGAAAAATATGAGTTATTATGACATAGGGAAGAAAATTGCGTCATGAAAAACAAATAAAAAATTTAATAATTTCTGAATAAAACGAAATTATAAGATTGAAATTCATTTTTTTGGTAAATACCATGTATTTTTTCATGGAGTATTTCAAAATACATTCTTAGGAAGTATATAAATAATTATAATAAAAAATTGGTGCAAAACATTAAAACATAGATCAATGATGTGAAGTTGATGAAAAACCACTATAACCTTTGTATCTTTTGAATGAAATACCCAATAGAGAATGATCATGGAAAAAACATTGGTCATCATGAAATATAAATAAAATTTAAAAAAATAAAATGGGGTATTATTTATATAATTTAAAATGAAACCTGGTTTAAAACATGAACATGTAGTAGGGGATTCAAATTTGGGACAAAGAAACTCTTACCTTATTTCCCTACACAGTCAAATATTCTATAAAGTCTTGTAAAACAAGAAAAAAATATCTTAGTACACTAAATTAAAAAAATATCCATATCAAATTTTTTTTTATAATTTTAATTTATAATCATTATCTACATATATATTAGTTAGTCGTTTCCTATTTTCATACATGGAGAGTTTATAGTTTTGACCATTTATAGTAGTTTCATAAGAGAAGTTTTAGTGTTATTTCTTCTTAAAAATATAGTAATTTAAATTTCAGTAATGATTTAATAATTTATTAGTTAAAAGTATTTATTTACATTATATTTCCTTTCACAAGTACATTAATCTTTATCCTACAAGATGAAATTGAGGACGCATAATTTTTTTGGTGATTTTCAACAAATGAAAGGGAGTTTTATTAATTAACGAGTTAAATATTGTTTTACTAATTAAATAATAATAAAATAAATATTTATATATTTTTCATCATATACGAAAAATTATGTTTTCATAATCACCCATGATATAATTTCATAGCATTATTCAGTAGTTAATTCGAACCAATATTGAACAATCTTTAACTAGATTGGTTGTCACAACCCGTCCTCGGGGCCCGTTTTGTGACTATCCCAAGCCCGCCTTCCATAGGCCAGGGGCTGGCGACTAGCACCAAAGGCGTAAATCCCGGAAAAAGGGAAGGAATTACCTTTATAGAAGTAAACAAACACAATAGAGTACACAAGTGAAGTAAGCACTAAGTAAAACTGAGTACAAAAGTAAGTGCTGAAAAGTAAATGGGCTAGTATACAAACCCAACTGAAAGTACAGTACAACTGAAAAGAAATTAAAACAGTAGTAATGTAAAGTGGCAACCAATGAGTCGTCCTCCGGATATTCCACCTGAAGGGTGGGTACATATGGTCTCCTCATCTCCTCAGGTCTGGTCGTCTGCCCCGTGTACGTCCCACCAAGTGGTCCACCTCCAGATACTGTCCGGCTCCACAAACCTCCACCTCAATCAGTGTTATCCATCGTCTACATCCAACACAAATTATTGTGGGCATATCCCATCCATGGGTGATTATACGATACTCAGTAGAGACCCCGAGACCCCTAATGGTCTCCCAAAATCCACGAAGGATAAACCAAAATGGGAACATAAAATCACAAATTATCAACTGACTCTACTTATGTATATTCCCATACATATACCTAAGTCATCAATTAAAGTTCGGCTCCAACTCTCAAGTCCAAGCACAACCCATTCCACCCAGGAAAGAAGTTAATCACATCAACTACAATGATTGAATGTCAAGACTCATCTCATATAGGTATACTACTCACGAAGAGGGGTGGAGATGATTAGATGTAGCCTTTGAATCATCTCCTCTTCCGAACCCACGTAGGATCCTAGTACAGAAGTCGTCGCTGCCGAACCCATGGAGGATCCAAGTACAGTAACCATCACTGTCGAACCCACATAGGATCCAAGTACAGTACTCATTACTGCCGAGCCCATGTAGGATCCAAGTATAGTAGTCATCATTGTCGAACCTACGGAGGATCCCAGTATGGTAGTCGTCATCATTGAACCCATAGAGGATCCCAGTAAGGTAGTCGACGTAGTCACAGCCCGCTCTAGGGTTCCCGTACACAGCACACTCAATTCTGGGAGGATCCACTCCTTGAGCCAAGGGGTTGATACATAAACTATCAAGAATTCTAGATTTGATGTATCCCAAAGTTCTGTCTCGTCAAAAGGCACCCGACGCGACAGACGGCGCGTCAATCAGACGTTCGGTCTAAGAGATATTGACTTTTTCGTTCCAGGGGCCCGGTTAGAAATACGCTCGTTTCTAACCGGACCATTATCCAAAGTCTTCCAAAACTCACTTAGAGTATCGCAAAAGGACCACCTCGTTTTAAGGGTCCCAGTGCCGTAGACGGCGCGTCGATCGGATGTGCGGTCTTTAAGTTATTCATGATTAAGTGAAAATGGGCCCGACTCATTAAGCCGAGTGAGCCGATGGGTCGGGTTAACCTAGTTTTGGTGGGTCCGACCCAGCAGCAGTGTCAGACCGGCCCGATGAAATTCACAGCTCGGGCCAAACCAGAACGGTGTGGCATGGCCCAGCGCAGCACGACTCGGCCCGGTAGGGCGCGGCCCAGCCGCGACTCAGCTGTCTGGATGAGCTGCTCAGACCGAGGGGGCCGAGCGGTCCGAGGCGGGGGGCGTGGAACCCTGGCTACCTGAACCGGCGCCACCAAGCATCGCCGCCCTCCCTAAGCGGCTGGCCAAAGCCAGCCGACCTTCTTAGCACAAGTATCCCGCTCGTGCGGACTGCGGTTCGTTCGGCACGGCTTCCTCCTGGCACCGCGGCTCTCCTTTGCCCGGTCGGCCGTCGGGCCAGTAGGTTCTTCCGCAGAAGCGGCCCAAAGAATACTGGTCGCGATCTTCCATAGTTCAGTGCACCTTATGGTGCCATAGTCCTCCTTTGGCCTGGCCAACTTTAGCTAGCCGATTCTTTTTCGGTCAAGCGGCCCGCGGTTGCGGGCTACGGTTCCTCCTCACATGGTCAACACCTTCGTTTTCTACCACCTCTATTCATCACGAACTTTTTCTGACATGGTCTCAATCAAAAATGAAAGAAAATATGGAGGTTCATCGGGCCGTGTGTGTTTGGCCCGCACCCTCCATGTTAGGTGGTAACAGTTAGAAGCATTCGTTTCAGAGAATTCAACGAAGAACAAGAACAATTTTAATCAACTAAAATTGTATATAATCCCCCATCCACGATAATTGACGTCACATGTCGGGTGCTGCGGAAGACGACGTCAAGAAAAGAGGAATCATAGAGGACGTCGGAGTGCGTCTGAGGAGGACGCGGTGTCTCCATACTAGTTGCGGAGAAGAGGAAGGATGGCACATCATCGCTCTTCGTGGAGTCAGCGTTCTTCATTGAAGTGGTGCTGTTCTTCGTGGAAGGATGGTGTTCTTCAACGAAAGAGGAACTCTCTTCTTCTTTTACAGAAGAGCTCTCTCAAATATCCTCCCATCACAATGTGTGCCAAAATAAAAATAATATCTATGGCTATTATTATATTAAATTTAAATTCAAAATTCAAATCACTTAATTAATTAATTGTATAGGTTGAATAAATTAATTAAGGTGTGTTGGAAAATAATAAAGAGAGAGAGAGGGAGAGGAAGAGTTCTCATTCAATAAGGTAAGTTATCAAATAATTAAATAAAGGGGGGTTTAAGGAATTTTAGGGAAGATGAATGGTTGAGGATCATGTGGGCCCCACCTCACAAATATCCACACATGGGAAGTTAGTTGGTTATGGGTCCCACACTTTACTCCCCTTTGTAGGATATAACTAACATAGATATAAATAAAATTGTGTACTACCAATTTTATATATTTTATTCTAAATCCCCAATTATTAACTTTCAACCCGCACAAAATGAAACTGCGATAAAGGTCCCCTTAAGTGAATACTGGCGCTGCGAGTTCATCGGTGCCCTCAGATTTCAATTCCGAGCACCGGTTCAAAAGATAGAAAACCCCGCTCGTTTGTTCATTGAGCGTACCCGAACATAACATCAGAAAATCATTCCGGGCACACCAGGCCTCGGAATCAGGTGCCGTCAGAAACTGCATACTCGTAAAATTCCAATGAATTTAAGAAACAAATTTGCATGAAATTTATGAGTCTTTACATTACCTCAACCTCAGAGCATTACGTCACCGTAAAGCTACAACATAGACTTGGGAAACAATTGAGGATACTGAGCTCACATCTGTGCCTCCTACTCCCAAGTGCTCTCCTGGAGGTTCTTGTGCAGCCATCGAATGCACACCAGAGCAATCGACCATCCACATTGGACCTGATCTGGTCGATCCTCGATCTCCACCGGTACCTCTGTGAATGTTGCCCTGTCATCGATTTCCATCTCCCCATGATCGATGATGTGTGATGGGTCGTGCACGTATCTCCTCAGCTGAGATACGTGGAAGACGTCGTGCACCCGGTGCAACTGAGGTGGAAGGGATAGGTAGTAAGCCATCTCACCTACTCTACTGAGGACCTGGAACGGCCCGATGAACTGCGGAGATAACTTTCCACCCCAACCAAATCTCCAAAAACCTCATCGAGGTGTGACCCGTAATAAAACATTGTCGCTATCCTCGAACTCCAGTGGTCTCCGCCTCCTATCAGCATAGGAATTTTGTCTGCTCTGTGCAGTCTTCATCCACTCCTGGATGATCTGCACCTTCTCTGTCATACCCTGAACCATCTATGGTCCTACAAGTGCTGAATCCCTAGGGTAAGTCCAGCATAGAGGTGATCTAAGTACCTCGTATGGTGTCATCTCGATGGTGGAGTGGTAACTATTGTTGTACACAAACACCACCAAGGGTAGTTGACCCACCCAGCTATGAAAAAAGTCAAGGACACATGCATAGAGCATGTCTTTGAGTGTTTGTAAGGTCCTCTCAGATTGTCCGTCTGTCTGAGGATAGAAGGTTGTGCTCAGTCGCAACTGCATCCCAAAGGCCTCCTGTAACCCCTTCCAAAGCCGGGAAGTAAAGCGAGCATCTTGATCAGATACAATAGTCAATGGAACACCATGAATCCATATGATCTCATAAACATAAAGGCATCCAAATATCTCTACTGAGCCCTGCTCTCTGATCGGTAGAAAGTGGGCCGACATGGTGAGTCAGTCGACGATCACCCAGATAGAGTCGTGTCCTATGGATGTACGTGGAATCCCCTTCATGAAATCCATGGATATCCCATCCAAATTCCACTCCGGGGCCTCTAAGGGTTGTACCAATCCTACCGGTACTTGGTTCTCTGCCTTCAATTTCTGACAAGTGAGGCATCATGAAACAGACTCTACTACAACCTTCTTCATACCCGATCACCAGTGTTGTTGTCTGAAGTCCTGATAAATCATCACCACTCATGGATGTACCACTAGAGGGGATGTGTGAAATTCCATCATTAATTCATCCTGTAAAGAAACTGGTACCATAATACGTCCTCTGAAGAGAATAAAATCCTCACCTCTTTCAGAAAACCATCTTTCTCATGCCATGTGGATATCTGAGCATGTCGTGTCTCGTAGTCAATGTCCCCACATTGTGCCTATCTAACTCGCTGAAGGAGTGGAGGAGTGACTGTGAGTGACTGTAGAAAGGCTACTACATCTCTATTCACAAAGGATATCTACAATGCATCTAGCTGCTTCATCGCCTCTCCTAGTAGCTGAATGCTCGATCTCCTGCTGAGAGCATCTGCTACAACGTTCCCCTTCCTAGGAGTATAGACTATTGCGAAGTCATAGTCCTGAAAGAACTCGAGCCATCTCCACTGTCTCAGGTTCAGGTCCTTCTTCGAGAATATGTACCTGAGACTCTGGTGGTCAGAGTAGACTGTATAGTGCTCACCCAACAGATAGTGTCGCCACATCTTCAAGGTGAAGACCACTGCTACTAACTCCAGGTCATGGGTAGAATAGTTCCGCTCGTGCTGCCTCAACTAGTGTGAATCCTATGCGATCACCACTCGCTCCTGCATCAGGACACACCCGAGTCTGGTCCCTGATGCGTCGCAGTAAACTACGTACCTAACGCACTCATCCGGTAGCCTCAAGATGGGCACACTATTCAATATCTATCTCATCTCATGAAATCTATTCTAGCATCTATCTGACCACACGATGGTTTTACCCTTCTTCGTCAAAGCTGAAAGCAGTGCTAAAACTCTAGAGAATTCTGGCACAAATCACCGATAGTACCCATCTAGACCTAGGAAACTCCACACCTTTGTCACGCTCCTGGGTGGCTCCCAAGCAAGTACCGCCTCGATCTTCGCTGGTTCCACTGTAACCCTAGCCTTTGAGATGATGTGTCCCAAGAAATGAACCTCTGGAATCCAGAACTGGCACTTCGAGAGCTTAGCATAAAGATGGTTCTCTCGGAGTGTGTCCAGTACAACCCGCAAGTAGTATTCATGCTCCTCCTCTGTAGTTGAGTAAATCAGTATGTCGTCGATGAATACTATGACAAAACGATCGGGGCAAGACTGGAAGATCTTGTTCATGAGACCCATGAAAACCACTGGAGCTTTTGTTACGCCGAAGGGCAAAAATAAGAACACAAAGTGGCTATACTGACACCTGAAGGCCATCTTCTGCACATCATCGTCTCAAAATCTAAGCTGGTGATAGACTGACCTGAGGTCTATCTTCAAGAATCATTATGCTCCCTTGAGCTGATCAAAGAGTTTGTTAATCCTCAAGAGTGGGTACTTGTTCTTTATGGCCACCTGATTCAGGTGACGATAATAGACACATAGTTGTAATCTCCCATCCACCTTATTGGCAAACAATATTAGAGAAGCCCAGGGTGAATCACAAGGTCGGATGAATCTTTTTCCTTGTAAGTCCTCCAGCTGTACCAGCAGCTCATGAAGCTCAGCAGGAGCTATACGATATGCTAGAGTAGATATCGGTGATGTCCCGGGGTACAACTCAATATAAAAGTTTACCTCTCTACGAGGAGGTAGCCCTAGAACATCTTCAAGAAAAACTTCTGCATACTAATCCACAATAATAGGAAAACTCAGAATCCACACATCAATCGCTCCTAGGATGAGACTAGCCAACTGATTGTGATCGACTGACCTCTCCTCTGTGTAATTCCATCCTGCACTTCAAAGTCTTCCTTCTCACTAGTGAAGGTGAACCTGGTCCCATCTGTGTGGACACACCGCACATTGTGCCTAAAGCAGTCAATCTAAGCATGGACTATAGACAACCAGTCCATACCCAAGATGAGGTTGTAAGGCCTTGAAGCCACTACAAGAAGATCTCAAATGAAGCTCTCGCCTCCTTGAGTAAGGTCACACTGTCGGCACCAGTGCGTAATCGTCGATTCTGCTCCCGTAGGAGTCCCTAGCTGTAAGGATCGAGCCAACGGCTCCATTGGAATATTTGAGCTCCAAGCAAGTGCAGTGGCAATAAAATAATGACTTGATCCTGTGTCTATAAGTACTACAACAAGGGTGGAGTAGAAACAGATAGTACCTTGAATCATCTCAGGTGCGCCGTGGTCGTAGGCCTCAACTTCCGGAAGCTAAGCTTGCCCCTGTCCTCCAGCTCCCTGTGGTCGGTGTGGTTCTCCTGGTGGTGGTGGTGGTAGAGCCTCAAAGAGTCTCCCACCGCCTGCTGCTCGGCCAGCTCCTCTGCCTCGTCCGCCTGCTCCCTGCATACCGCCATGTTCAAACCTATTCTTCTGCCTGGGAGGACCCTCTATTGTCTGCTGCTCATATGTATGGTGGGTTGGGAAGTCCAGAGCCATGTGAACCTGCCTGCCGCATGCATAGCACTGCCTGACCCTCGAATGGATGGCTCTGTTTCATGTGCCCCGCACCTGCAAACCAGTGTCCTGGGGTCGCCCAACTGATGGCCTGGTCCGCTTGGACTTCTGCGACATCTGTCTACTACCGGCTGCAGAAGACTCTGCTACGTGTCGCCCTGCGGTGGGTCTCACAGATGGTGTCGGCTCAGTAAGAAATCTCTCCACAAGAAGGCCTCGCTCTAGCACTTCTTCCTGCGTCAGAATGCTGAGGGAGATCATCGAAGCCATGATCTCATGCCTCAGTCCCTACTTTAAGGTCTAGGCCCTGAAGAATGGGTCTCGTACCATATCCTTGGAGTAGCGTGAGAGGTCAGTGAACAATGTTGTGTACTGAGATATTGTCATACTGCCCTACTATAGATTAAGAAACTCCTGAATTTGCTCTACACGAAGGGTGGTTGGAACAAACTTCGAGCGAAAGAGACGCTCGAAGTCCGTCTAATGTAAATATGTCTTGTTATGCACCTGTAGCATTTGGATCCACCATCTACCTACTCCTATGTGCAGGAGACTCACAGCAATGAAACCATAAGATTAGCTGGTGTCCTTACTTATCTAAAGACTCTAACGGTAGCCTCCATCCAATGCTCAGCTTCCTGAGGGTCCGTCTCTCCACGAAACCTGGGTGGCTTCTGTCACTGAAACTCGTGCAGCGCACTCAGGTGGCTTGCACTCTCTGCTGTTGGTGCCGGTGGTATCGGTGGCCCAGCAGGTAGTGGTACCGCTGGTTCCTCTGCTGTTATGGGGCCCTACACCGAGGCATCATCGCTCGGTGGTCTTCTATATCACACGTTACTCAGAACCCTAGATGGCTGCCTTCATGGGGGCATCCTGGAAAGAAACATGTGTGCCACGGTCAAACAGTATACCTGGTGAGCTGACAAAAAGTAATCACAAAGAAAACTTTTGAAACACATATGCAAGCATTGTTTTCGTGCACTGAATCGGAAATATTGAGTCAGGGTCCTGGAGTATGGATACGTCAGCCACCTCACCAACACTGGGCTCCCTAGATGGATAACCACACTCAATACTTTTAACACTATTTCTTCACAGAAAATAACAATCAGAGTCCTGATTTCTATAGTAAAACCGACTCCTATGATACCAATTTGTCACGATCCGTCCTTAGGGCCCATGTTGTGACTACCCCAAGCCTGCCTTCCATAGGCCAGGGGCTGGAGACTAGCACCAAAGGCTTAAATCCCGGTTAAAGGGAAGGAATTGCCTTTATAAAAGTAAAAAAATACAACAGAGTACGCAAGTGAATTGAGCACTAATTAAAACTGAGTACAAAAGTAAGTGCTGACAATTAAATGGGCCAATATACAAACCCAACTGAAAGTACAGTACAATTAAAAAGAAAGTACAACAGAAGTAAAGTAATGTGGAAACCACTGAGTCGTCCACCGGATATCCCACCTAAAGGGTGGGTACAGATGGTCTCCTCAGCTCCTCGGGTCCGGCCGTCCGCCCCGTGTACGTCCAGCCAAGTGGTCCACCTCCGGGTACCATCCAACTCCACAAACCACCACCTCAATCAGTGATGTCTGCCATCTGAATCCAACACAAAGTAGTGCGGGTATAGCCCGTGTAGGGGTGATTATACGATACTCAGAAGAGACCCCTAGATGCCCAAAGGTCTCCCAGAATACACGAAAGATAAACCACAAAGGAATGATACAATCACCAAGTATCAACCAACTCTACTTAGGTATATTCCCATACATATACCTATGTCATCAATTACAGTTCGGCTCCAACTGTCAAGCTCAAGCACAACTCAGTCCACATAGGAAAGAAGTCCATCATATCAATGATAATTATTGAAAGTCATAACTCAGGTCACATAGGTATACTACTCAAGAAGAGGTGTGGAGATGATTAGATGTAGCCTCTGAATCATCTCCTCTACCGAACCCACGTAGGATCCTAGTACAGAAGTCGTCCCTGCCGAACCCACAGAGGATCCAAGTACAGTAACCATCACTATCGAAGCCACGTAGGATCCAATTATAGTAGTCATCGCTGCCTAACCCACGTAGGATCCAAATACAGTAGTCATCATCATCGAACCCATGGTGGATCCCATTACTATATTCGACGTAGTCGCAGCCAGCTCTAGGGTTCCCACACACAACACACTCGATTCTGAGAGGGTCTGCTCCTCGAGCCAAGGGTTTGATACATCAAATATCACGATGTCCAGAGTTGATGTATCCCGAAGTTCTGTGTCATCAAAAGGAATCTAATGCGATAGACGGCGCGTCAACCGGACGTCCGGTTTGAGAGATATTGGCTTTTTCGTTTTAGGGTCCCGGTTAGAAATATGCCCGTTTCTAACCAGACAGTTATCCAAAGTCATACAAAACTCACTTATAGTATCACAAAAGGACCGCCTCATTGTAAGGGTCCTAGTTCCGCAGACGGTGTGTCAATCGGACGCGTGGTCTTTATGTTATTCACGATTAAGTGAAACGGGCCCGGATCGTTAAGCCTAGTGGGCCGACGGGTCGGGTTAACCCAGTTTTGGTGGGTCCTACCCAAAAGGGGTGTCGGACCGGCCCGATGAAATGCGTGGCTCGACCCAAGGGGTGCGTCCTGGCATGGAGCAGCTCGGCACGACGCGGCCTGGCCCGGCGCGGCCTGGCCCGGTGCGGCACGGCCCGACACAGCACGTCACGGCCCAGCTCGGCGTGGCACGGCCTGACCCGACAGGGCGCGAGCCGGCCCCGGCTCAGCCGGCTGACCGAGCGGCTCGGTTCGAGGGGGCCGAGCGGTCTGAGACGAGGGCGCGGCCACCCGGCTACCCGAACAGGCGGCTCCGCCCTCCATAACCGGACGGCCGAAGCTGGCTGGCCTTCTTGGAGCAAGCAGCCTGCTTGGGCGGGCCACGGTTCATCTGGCGTGGCGCCCTCCTGGCACTGCGGCTCTCCTCAGTCCGGACGGCCGTCGGGCGGGCCGGTTCTTCTGCCAAAGTGGCCCGTGGAATGTGGACCATGGTCTTCCGCAGTTCAGTGCCCCTTGTGGCGTCGTGGTCCTCCTTCGGCCTGGCTGAATTTAGCCAGCCAGTTCTTTGTTGGTCGAGCGGCCCACAGTTGCGGGCCTCCGTTCCTCCTCACGCAGCTGGTGCCTTTATTTGTCACCGCCTCTATTCGTCACCACCTTTTTCCGCCATGGTCTCAATTTCAAATAAAAGAAACTATAGAGGGTCGTCGGGCCATGTGCGTTAATCCCACGCCATCTGTGTTAGGTGGTAATAGTTGGCCGAATTCGTTTCATAAAATTCAACAAATAAAAAGAACAATTTTAATCAACTAAAATTGTATATAATACCCCTACCTTGATAATTGACTTCACACGTCGGGCACCATGGAAGACGGTGTCACAAAAAGAGGATTCGTAGACGACGTCGGAGTGTGTCCGAGGAGGAAGCGGCATCTCCACACTAGTTGCGGAGAAGAGGAAGGAAGGCACATCATCGCTCTTCATGTAGTCGGCGTTCTTCTTCGAAGAGGCATCGTTCCTCGTGGAAGGATGGTGTTATTCAAAGAAAGAGGAACTCTATTCTTCTTTTACACAAGATCTCTCTCAAATATCCTCCCAACACAACCTGTGGGAAAATAAAAATAATAGCTATGGCTATTATTTTATTAACACTTGAAATTCAAAATTCAAATCACTTGATTAATTAGTTGAAGAGGTTGAATTCATTAATTAAGGTGTTTTGGAAAATAATAAAGAGAGAGAGAGAGAGGGAGAGGATTAGTTCTCATTCAATAAGGGAAGTTGTCCAAGAATTAAATAAAGGGGGTTTAAGGGAGTTTAGGGAAGATGAAAGGTTGGGGCTCATGTGGGCCCCACCTCATAAATATCCACACATGGGAAGGTAGGTGGTTGTGGGTCCCACCCTTAACTCCCTTTTATAGGATATAACTACGATAGATATAAATAAATTTTTGTACTACCAATTTTATTTATTTTATTCTAAATCCCTAATTATTAAATTTCAACCCACATAAAACGCAACTACGGTAAACGTCCCCTTAAGCGAATACTGGCGCTACGAGTTAATCAGTGCCCTCAGATTTCAAATCCGAGCAACCGTTCAAAAGATAGGAAAACTCCCTCTTTCGTTCACTGAATGTACCCGAGCATAACTTCAGAAAATTATTCCGGGCACTCCGGGCCTCAGAATTAGGTTCTGTCAGAAATTGCGTACTCGTAAAATTCCAAAGAATTTAATAAAAAAATTTACTTGAAATTTATGGGTCTTTACATTAGTGATTGTGGTTAATGATGTTTTTATTTTGATATAATATCATTATAATAGAATAATAATGATATTATTTTTATATTTATATGATGATGAAAAATATTTTAAGTTATTTGTGTCAATAATGAAAAACTAGATGAAAAAGAAAATAATTCTTCTTGGAGGCGGTGGTCCATCAAACGCACGATTAGAATTATTGTTGCTCAATGAATGATAGGGGTTATTTTGAAAAGTAAGTGATAATTTAATAATCATATATATGTTATATAAATTATATTTATTCATCAATTCCATCATTATATCCATACTTTATAAGTGATGATGAAAAATGAAAGTGTCTCTTCACATAGGTGGTAATCTGCACACACACACTGAAAAAAATTATTATTTTTCAAACTATATAGAATTTATTAATAGTGGTTTTAACATTATTAAAACAACATATCAAAAAAATATTGATTTTGAGGTTATTATTATAGTTTGGTTATGGTTGGTTTAGATAGGAAATAATGAGAACGAAATGTTTATCAAGATGTGTTACCTACGTTGAGACCATAAACCTTCCCTTGATTAAGGTATTAGATTTTAGAGACACCGTAACACCCAAAATTATAAATAAAATCATTTTCTTCGATAGTATATATGACAAGAAACACTGAGGTTAAACAACCCATGAAATATATTTCATTAAATTTATTCTATATAATATCTTGTGAAACTTGCAACCCTGAGTATAAATGAATCAAAATATAGAATAAAATTTTAACATAGTAATTAAATTTTTTGGTGTGAATAATAATTAAAAAATTATCAAAATAATGTTTATATATTTATTAGAAATAATATAGGAACCATTCAAAAGAAATATAAATTCTTTATAAAAACAATTTTTTTTAAAGGATGATTTAGTCATGATTTGTGAAAATAATTTAAAATTAATTTTCACTACAATAAAATAAATCATTTGATAAATTTAACTTAATTTTTGAAATAATACTATGAAAATCATCTTAGGTTGAATTTTGGGGATTATCCTTAAATACACCATTTTTCAATGAATAGTAAAAAAAAATCCAATTTTTATTCAAAACTGCTTTTACATATAAATAATCTACATGGATAAATTACATTTTAAATAGATTTTTGACTAAATTTACTTAAATAATATTACAGTTTCACTATTTTAAGTCATTTTAATCAATTTCATATTGAATTTTGATATCAAACCCTTCTATAATTATGAGACTTTTCTCTTTGAAAACATGTTTTTTCATCACATCTACAGGTAAAAATTTAAATTAGATTTTTCCACTTATGTAATTTGAATCTATAAAGATGAATCATATATTTATAATAAGTTTAATTCATATTATCCATTATGTTCAACTTAATGTTTTTATTATAAATATTAAAATAAGTTAAAAATTAATTATTGTGGATAATATAAAAACTAATTTATAGGGGTAAACTAAAATGATAATGGTTAAAATGGCTTAGAAAAATTTATAAAACCCATTAAATAGATAATTTTGGACCTTATAACCTCTAATATTTCATAATAACCCATTTTTTAGGCATGTTTCATTATCAAAATGTTGGTGTAATTGAATCGTTTCAAAAAATCCATGTGTGTCCTCTCCCCCACTTATAAAAGGCCACTAACTTCCTCCCCAATTCATAAATAAAAAACCATTTGGTTAATATAATTCCAGACCAAATAAATTCCTTAATCCCCTAAATAAAACAAATATCCATTTTATTTACCACAAATCAATCCTATGTAGTATTTGTGTGCAAAATAAAATAAATTCCCGGAAGAAGAGAAAATATTGTTAAATGATCATTTTAATTTTATTTCTTCTTCAACCTCCCAAAATATTATTTAATATTAATTATGTAATTAACTTAATGTATTCCATATATTTAGATGTTATTATTTTTTGTTAATTTTTTGTATTTATATCCTCTTTCATCAAAGGGGAAATAAAATCATTGATCGTGTGTGTGGTAGACTAACGCATCACAAACTGATGTGATTCATTTTACCCCACCACCTTTCATGGATGGATATAATGATTGATTTAGTAAATTTATATGATATTTTTTATATTATAATACTTATTTAACTCTAATATAAAATATTAATTCTTCCTTTATATGCCTTTTTAAAAATGATAACATTGCTCGTGAATACGACAGACTACCGCCTTGCGATGATATGTGGTAAATTATTCACTTACACTTTAAAATGAAGGTAAAATGGATTAATTTAATTAGTATATGTGATATATATGAGATTATAGTGATTATTTAATATTAATATATCACCAACTTATTTACCTTTTCTACTGTTAAGGGAGTGATAACATCGATCTTGCGTACTTGTGACCTACCGTCTCCATGAAGTGATCTGAAACATTATCCATGTTCAAATTTCAATAATGATTTTAAAAATGTATATAATGGATAAAATAATATTTATATAATTAATATATTTCTGGATATTATGTATCTATAGCCTATACCCATGAACCAGAACATTCATGACAAAACATGCATGAGAAAATAATGAAATTAACACGAGAAATAATGAAAATAAAAAAAGATTAATAACGAACAGGTGATAAGATGTTATAAGTGGATCATATATGATTTTATAAATATTAATATGGTTATTTTATAAATTAATAACATGACTAAAACATTATAATTGTTTTTAAATCTCATTCATCCAAACAGAAGTGTTTGGTAAGGGACTACGTCTCAACTTCCATTCATTGAGACAAGTTTTATTATTGTGAACCTAATTTGTTTTATATTCTATACTCACTACCCCTTTTACATGAAATATAATAAATCCTTAATTATTAATGGTATTTTATGTTTTAATTTTAATTATTTCTTTTAATGGTATTTTAATTGAAAATTACCATGTTCTAAATAATTTCCTAAGAGAATTTATTTTCATCGGGTTATATTACCTCAAAAATGTCTTTGATATTCTAAGATTATATGTGTAATGAATTTTTATATCTTATGTTTTATTTGAAAAAAAATTATGAGGATTTTTATTTGATAAAAATAATTTATTGAATGATTATTTCTCACATCAACGTTATGATCATTCTATGGGATTTCCCCTTAGTCTTCATTTCATTGGGACATATTTATTATAATGAAAATATTCAATTTTTTGTGGTTTATATACTACCAAATTTATGTATTTAACATGAATAAATATTTATTCATGATTTTATAGAAAATAAATATATTCATAAAGAATCTATGGTCACCTCTCATTTCTTCTTTAATTTTGTGGTTGTTAACATTCTCATGAGAAAATCAATTTATTATGATGATTTTCAATTGAACATTACATTTCAATTTAATATCCATATTTCTATTTGATGGATATAATTATTTCATAAACTATGTTCCATTTTAACATATTATTTTTAATTTCACTGTTATTTTTTATCTATGGAAACAAATTATATATCTGTATTCTTTACTCAATACATATTTTTGATGATAAGTCACATTTTTCATGAATTAAATCGATTATATGATATATGAAGAATTACTTGGACATCCAGATATGGGTGGGGACCATTTAAAATTATACCTCTGAGGCATCGATAGTCTAATGAGATGAATCAGGTGGCTATTCTTAGTTAAATGGTTGTTTGGTTTATTCTTAGCCATCTTTTTTGAACTATCATGTGAAAGGTCTTGATATTAGAGGTGACGTGATTTTTGAGATCATGACATCAAATAATTATGCATTTACTTCATTTATAATTCAGTTTTTTATTATTATCCATGAGTCTTTTGTAATGATATTTTCACTTTATTTTTTTCATTCTCAGTTTGTTAATTAAATGGAATGTGTTTATAGTTATTTTAATTTATATATTGATTGTGCCTAATCCACTTATGATAGTATTTTTATTGATTAAATGACATGTGTTTTCAGTTATTTACCATGCCATATTTTTTATGCATGTTTAATTATCTAAATGTAATGCGTGTTTAGTTATTTACCATTCAATATTGGTTATTCTTGTGAAATTATTTAAATGGAATGCATGCTTATTTATTTACCATGACATGTTGATTACAATTATTTATTCACGATATCTTATTCTATACATAACCCTTAATAAGTATTTGATCTCATCCATATCTTGTTTACTTTCATATGAATCTGGGATGTGTACTAAGAATTATGTACAAGGATATTCTATAGGGAATAATGGTATTATTGAAAAAATTGTGTTTTGTGTGTTCAAATATAATATGGTAATATTATATGTATTTAGTTTACTAAGTATACTAAATTATTCCTTAATTAGGGATGTGATTCCTTATATTTTATGTCAATATAATAAATTAAGATACTAACTCAGGGTTACTGGGGTCGGGGGGGTTATAGTTGGTATCATAGAGAGTTTAGAAAAAACCTTGGGATTTATTTGGAAAACAGTGACTAGGGAAGAAAAATATATGATAGAGTTCGAGGATAAGTAGGTAAAAATATCCTAAAATATTTTAGGTATATACTATGTGGTTTTCTTGATAGCACATTCAAATATGGATACTAAAATTGGATGTGGTTTTCAAACATATGTATATAGGGGTAATAAATTAAAAAAATAAACATCTCGCATGACCCGAGTTCTACCTAGTAAACCAAAATGAGACTTACTACACACCTGGTTTGAGACTATTGAAGGATATGATTTGTTTAATTCAATTTTAATTTACTAACCATTATGAATGATTTGAATAGATTACAATAGGTAATGACTTAGGTTAATCCTAAGGTTTATTAAATTAAAAAGAACATAATCCCCAATAGAATGGGAAAATGTTTTATTTTCTGGAAATGAAGGAAATAAAGTAATATATTATGAAGGAAAATGAAGAGTACGATGGAAGAAAATAAATTATATCCAAGGGATCCATTTGTTGTTTGTTTTCCTTAATGTGGTGAATCATGGCTTTATCCTAGTCAATGCACTCTTTCAATGGTCAACACCTTTACCATGGAAGGACTTATATTAAAATAAAATTTATGAAATATTTATTTATTGGGATTCAAGAATTAAATTCCAGAAGTTTTTTTACAAATTATATTTTAATTATAAGAATTGTGAATAATTTTAGGATTGTTTAGAATTTCTAGAGAATATATGTCTTCATTTACTTAAGAGTTGTAGAAACCATCACAGGTTTAAACGTGTAAGTTTTATCACAATTTAAATTTATTGAACACCCATTTTGAAAATTTTTATGGTAAGAATATAATGTAATTAAGGATATATTTTTGAAACATTTTTGTGAATATAACCTATTTGTTTAATATATGTTTTAGTATAAAATTTATTTGAGGATTAATTCCTTTACAAATTTTTAAGGTATAGGATTTAAGGTGTTATTAAAATTTAAGGTTTATGATATATTTTATGCTTGAATAATTACAAGCCATGAAAATTTGGGAATTTTATATGAATTTTATTAATGTAGTTTTTGAAGAAGAACAACCCGCATGTTGGGTGACAACCCATCGTGTCAAGAAGGACCACTAGGAATAAACTCCCAACTGAAGGAAGATAAGGGTTTAACTCCTACCAATGGAATATGTGATGTCTTAGTTTATATTTTATTTTTTTAATTAAATCATAAAATAAATAAAAATTAATGATGATCCAGTAGTGTTACAATTGAGTTTTATAGATCAATGATTAATATTTAATAATTTTTTTTAACTATATTAGTTTAGAAAAATATTTGAAGAGCAAAAAAGACTTTTCATCCTTTTATATATCTTATGATATATTTAAAGTGAAATTTTGTGCCTTAAGAATAAAAAAACAATTTTTGGATAATCATTTTCTATAGTAATAATGAATTGTAAATTGATTAAAGCACAACCAAATGATGAAATTGAACTTTTGAAATAAAATGATATCAAGTAAGTATATTTCAATATATTCATTGACAATAAAATAATTCCAAAAAATTATGAAAATGAATTTTTTTTTAAAAAATTATTTTCATATTTCCATAAATATGATTAATCCAATATTATGTTAAATCATCATATATTTTTGGTTTTTGGTCCTTAACTTTTTCTGATCAATCACTTTCACAAGATGAATGACTTCCATCACTATATATAATTATTTATTATTTTATTTTTATCCATATCTTTTTATTCCACCAATTTTTTAATAAAACATATGTATGTGTTATTCCATATGACCTTTTTAATTCCAATCCTCTCTTATTAAGAGGATGTTTTATTAACCCTTTTTACAGTGTGTTTTTTCAACAATGGAATATTCAAATATCAAACCCATGATTTCTGAGTTCAAGATAAAATTTCAAAGGAATAATTTATTTAATGCGGGGAAAATGAAAAGGCCCTAAAATTAGAAATGAATAACATTGTATTTGATAAAGCAAGTGAAATTCAACACCAAGATTAAACCACCCATCAAATATATTTCTTTAAATCTAATTTCCTTGATATCTTACAGAAGACATTACCCCGAGTATAATTGAATCCTAACATAGTATACCCTTAAAACCATGACATTAAATTAGAGTGTTTTAATATTTCTAACTAAATTATATAAATATGTTTATCGATTAATTATAAATAAAATAAGAATCATTTATAAAAAAATAAATGTTTTCTAAAAATTCATTTATTTCAAAAGAAGGATTAGTCAAGATAATCATATATAATTTCAAATTATTTTTTACCAATTTTATAATTTTTTTTGATAAAACTAATTTAATTTTTTAAATCATAATATTCAAATTATCTTGTGGTGAATTTTTGGTATTTTTCAGAAATGTTTTATTTTTCGATCAATAGTGAAAAATACTGACTTTTATTGAAAATGGAAATTTCATTTAAATAAAAAAATTATAAATTGTAATTAATATTGGATTTAAAGTAAAATTATAAAAAATATATTACAATTTTATTATTTTATGTCATTGGAATCAATATCAAATTAATTTTTGACATTAAAACCTTTTATACTTATAAGAATTTTCTCTTTGAAAACCGATTTTTTCATCGCATCTGTGAGTATAACATTAAATTGGAATTTTCCATTTTTATGATTTGAATTTCAAAAAATGGATTCAATATTTTGAATAATAATTTTTTATTTTATCTAATAAGGTTAATATAATTTTCAAATATTATGAATAATAAAATAATTAAAAATTAATTACCACAGTTAAGGTAAAAAAAGATTTATAGGGGTATAATTAAAAAGGTAAGGGTTACAATGTGCTAAAAACTTGTCAAAATCCAATTTTAGGGAAATATATCATCTTTATAACATATAAGGTTCAATAATTACCCATTTTGTGGGATTTCTTAATGACAAAAACGTGGGTGTAATTGAATATTTTCACATATACCTTGTGTGTCCTCTCCCCCTCTTATAAAAGGACACCCTATCCTCCCCTCCTCACATGTACAGATAAATTTGGTTTAGCCAATACCTTACCAAATAAGTTATTTAATAACCTAAAAAATATCCAAGATAACTATTTTGATCAGAAATCCATCATAGGTTATATTTTGTTGCAAGCCCAAAGATGTTCCCTAAAGAAGAGGTAACATCCTTAAATAAGATTTTTTATTTTATTTCTTGTTCTACATCCCAATAATATTTTTTAATCATGATTATATAATTAAATAATTTTCTTATATGTAATTAGATTTTATTTTGTTATGTTCATGTCCGATATCCATATCCTATTCCAGTAAATGGGTAACCGAACAACCATCTTGTGTACAACAGACTACCGCCTCATGAACAGATGTAATTTGTTTTTTTAGCATGTTTCAAGGATAGATATAATTATGTAATTTACACATGTATATTATTTTTATGATATTATTATACTCATTTAATTATAATATCACATATTATTTACATGAAAGGTAATAAAGATAAACTTTATTAATATATTTGATATATATGTGATTATATTGATTTTTATGTTTAATGTATCACCCACTTCTTTATCCATTCACCCATTAAGTGAGTGATAATGTCACTAATATGTACATACATTATACCATCTCAACTAGGAGATGTGATCAATTATCCATGTTTAAATTGTAATAATTATTCTAAAAATTAATCTAATGAAAAAATGATATTTATAACACTAATATAATTATAGTGATTATGGATTTATATCTTGTAGTCAATAACTATAAATTTCATGACAAAAACATGTAAGAAGGCAAGGTAATTAACACATGAAGTAATGTAAATAATGAATGATTAATAACGAATAGGTGATAAGATGTAATAAGAGGATCATATATGATAGTATAAATATGAATATATTTTGCTTATAAATTAATAACAGTCTTAAAACCATTATAAATTATCTTAAATAATTTGAAACAAAAGGAATACTGAGGTAAGGGACTTCATCTGAATTTCCCTTCATTGAAGAAAATTTTATTATTGTGCACATAAGTTAATTTATATGTTGTACACACTTTCCCTCTTACATGTAATATCTTGAATCATTTATAATTAATGGTATTTTATGATTTAATTTTAATTATTTGAACCAAGGATAATTTACTTAAAAACTACCAAGTGGTAAAGAGTATAATAACACAATTTCACATTATTTTATGATATTACTTATGTGTTGTCTTTGGTATTATAAGATTATATGTGTAATTAAATTTTATTATCTTATTTTATATTTACTCTTGATTTATTTTGATATAAATTCTATATACACAATAAGTTCAGTGATTAATTATCACTTGAACATTGTGACCACTATAAGGGATTTCATCTTAATTTATATTTCATTGAGATAAATTTCTTAATATAAACCTATTAAATTTTATTATGGTGTATAAAATTACACTTTGATTTATTTAACATGAATACATATTTATTCACGATTTTTTTATAAAAACATATATTCTTAATGAATTGAAGGTCACCGCTCATTTTTTGTTTAATTTTATGATTGTTAACTTTCTCTGGATACACTCACTATCTTGTGATAATTTAAAATTGTAAATTAAATTTATATTAAATATAAAAATTGTTTTATTATAGATATGATTATTAGATAAACCATATACCATGTTAATATGTTCGGTATAATTTGAATGTTATTTCATTATAATGAGAAGTATTGATAAATTTGGTTCGTTTACTCAATACGGATATTTGATGATAAGAAATCTTATTCGTTAATTAATTTTATTATTAAATATATGAGGAATTATTTTTACATTAAGGTACTGGTGGGGACTAGTTATAAATATCCCCTCAATGCATCAATATTCTTATGAGATATATTAGTTAGATAACATTGGTTAAATGGGTTTCTGGTGTATACTTATGCCTCAGATTTTAACTTTATTATTAATGGTATTAATATTTATTGGTATCATGATGGAGGATATAATGGAAACCAATAATTAAGAATTTAATTTTTTGATAATTCATATATTATTATTATCCATTATATTTTCCAACGATATTATCATTGGAGGAATTTAATTCTCATTTAATTGATTAAATGGAACACGTTTTTATTTATTTACCTCTATATATTGATCATGCCATATAAGCTTATGATAGTTATGTGATTAATTAAATGAATTTTTTTGTTATTTACCTTACCATATTTTTTATTCTAGTATAATTATATAAATGGAATTTCTGTTCTTTTCGTTACATTTCTATATTGATTATTCAAATCAACTAATTTGAATTGAATATGTATCCAGTATTTTACCTTTTCATGTTGATTAAGATTATTGATTCATGATATCTTATTCAATATATAAATCTTACTAATAAATTTATAAAAAAAACTTATCAATTTTTGTTTTCTAGGTATTTGTGATGTTTAGTAAGAATGATATGCAAGGATATGATAGAAAGAATTACAGTATTATAAAAAAGTTTTAATTTGTGATTTAAAATGTAATATGGGAATAATGTATATATGAATTTTACCAAGTCTACTAAACTATTTCATCATATGGGATACAATTCCTTGTATCTTATTCTAATATAATAAAGTACTACAATGGCTTTGGGTTAATGAGGTTGGGATAATTTTAGACTAAGGATACTTTTTGGTGACCAGGAGAATTAGATAATTTCATAGTCTTCAGGGATATGATATTTGTGTAGGGTTCCAATTCAATTTTGAAATATGAGTGAAGTATTGAAAGTGTGGACGTGATTCTGCTTTTATATGTGATAAAGAAATGCTATTTAGTTTAAATGATTTATAATTAATTAGTAGTAATGGAAATGTATGAATGTTAGGTGTGTTAGATGAAGGAACATTGGAAAAAAATTTAGGTATAAATTTAAAACCCAAAAAATCATGAATTTCCAAAGGTCATGAAAATTTAGGAAAATTAAAGACACCTTATATTAGTAATTCAAACACTTATTTATTGTAATTAAATATTAACCTTGTTAATTAATTTATTACATAAAATAATATGACCTTTATCTTTAAATTTCAACATGATTAATTCTATTTTTGGATATATTTAAATAAATTAAATTTCTAAATAGGATAAAAATATATTTAAAATGAAAACATAAAATTTTTTGATAAAATATTTTTTTTGGAAAAATTTCATTTTATTCATTAAGTGTTCTTAGATTTATTTAATTTTCGTACCCATTAAATGAGTGTAAATTATTCTATATATGTATTTAAACATTATATTAGAGTAAAAATTTATAATAAACTATTTTAATATTTAAATTTTCAAAAATTTAGAAAATGTTTTTCCATTGAAAAATAATCATCTTACCCAAGAACTAATATTTTCCCATGGTAAATTAATATTTATTCCTTAAAATTAAGTTTCCATTATTATATAATTTGGACCTACTAATTAAAAATTAAAAATTCATTTCATTTGATTCAATCTGTGAAAAAATATTTTAAAATATAAAGGTATAATGTATTTAAAATGATTTTTGGGAAAATATTACTTATATTATAAAATATCAAATATAGGTTTGTAATTCAAATGAAATATTTTAATATATTCCATTTTACTTAAAATATATATATTTGGTAAAGAAAATGTTTCCTATGTTTTAGGATATAAAATTAATGACATTTTCAAGAATGTTATTTTTAAATATTCTTCAAAAAATAAATTATTTTAAAAACAAATCCAAAATTTCATCTTTAACTAATATAAACATTTTAAACCCTAAAATTATGTAATTTGTTTCAAATTCAAGTCACAAATTTTTTAAATTTAACATTAAAATAAAATCATAAAATATAATTACTGCAGTTTTTTATAGGGAATCATTTTTTAGTATATTAACTATTCCTAGAAATTTTTTTCTAATCATAAATATATCAATATTGAAAAAAAATCCATTTTATAAAATAAATTTTAGAGTAAAATTTTATTTTTTTAGTTTCAAAATGGTACAAATTGAATTCGATGACTAAAAAGAATTTTATTTTATTTTGTTCTTGTATATATATATATATATAATCATTTATATATATTTAATAATTCTATTACTATTGTTTATATATATTAATTCTATTTCTACCTTATGATGGTCTATATTGGTTTTGTTTTTGGTGTTACATATGAAGAAAACCATAGACACAATATTTATTTAAGGAGAAACACTCAGGTTTCTTTATTCTACACCCTAAAATAAAAATTTCCCTCTAAATTTAATCATAATTTACATAGAGAAATAATTAAAGGTGGATAAAGGGTTATCACACCTCAATATATGATCTTTAATATCATAGGGATGTCAATTAAGAACTTATTTTTCATAACCATTTCAAGAAAATGTATCTCATAGATAGGAATTAAGGGTTATGTGGAGTTTTTAGGTTTCTTTATAGATATTTCATAGTTTTCATTTCATTAATAGATGGCCAGAGTTGATTTAGAACAAGTTTTCACCCACTCTAGAAATTAATGTGTAGTCAATGTAAAGATAATAATTCTATTTTGAAAAAAAAAAAATTATTTTATTATATTTGTTTTTAAAGGAGAATATTGTAATTTTCAAAAAATTAATTCCCACAAACATAATAATCATACTGCTAAATGTTTTCATTAAAATAAAAGTCACCGAGGATGGGGAATTTATGTTCTTAGAAAATAATCTTGATACAATATGGATGATACAACAAGAATAGATCCACTAATTCATGATGGAGGGTAAGTTAACACCTAATTTTCACTATTCTATTCATCATAACCATTTAGTATATTTTTCTTTTCTCCCTATGTCTAGGAGTTTGTGGATTCCTATTATCTTTAAAAATCATTTTATTACGGCATTGGATTGAAAAATTCCATACTTTTTCGATGATAAGAAATTTAATTATTAATGGTACCCTAGGATGAGTTTTATCTTCTTTCATTATGGTAACTAAACTATACATTTCCCCTTGATAGTTTCATACTCAATACCCTCCTTGACCAGAAATGAAAAATCTCACATTTCCCTTGAGTAAATTTACTTGATGATTCATTCCATATTTTTTACAAATAGGTATTTGAATTTAAATTATTTAATAATTTTGATTTCATGAGTTTTCATGAGCCTCAATTTTAACACCATGATATTTTTATTAGATATAATTTTTTTAAAAAGGTTTTTTCTTTGAATTCTAGTATTGCACACAAGACCAGCTTATCCTTCATTACCACAACAAAGAGTTTCTATGAAACATCATTTTTTTATGATAATAATCTAGCCCTTAAATTATAATTTATGAATATTATTAGCTAACTTATGAAAATATAGTGTTTATAAGATGAATTTATTATTTACCAATTACATAGAAATGAAAATACAAACAAATCGAACATAAAGAAAATATTTTTTATATTTATACTCCTCAAGTGATTTTGTATTTATAAATTAAATTTATTAAAAAATTTGAATGATAATAATGAAAAAAAATATATTTTATATATTCAATAAAATTATTTTGATATTCATCCAAAATATTCTTTTTTCATAAGACACAAATAAACCCTATTTTGTGTATAAAAACCTATATTTTTTAAAAGTTCACTTTTATTTCCTTTTAATGGAGGCCACATTTTAAATTAAAATTTTGATATATTAATAATTTTTAAATGAAAAATTAACTTATTATTTGGAATAAGGATACAAAAATTTACTTTGGATGAAATTTTGGTATTTGTTTGACAAGTTTCATGTTTTGGTTAATAGTAAATATATACAAAATTTTAATTAAAAGGAATTTTTTCATTAAAATAATTTATACGGTTAAATTATAATATTTAATGGTATTAAAATATGTATATATATATATATTATTTTTATAATTTAATATAATTTAGGTCATTAGAATTACTGTTACAATAATTTTAAATGTAAAAACATTTCAATCTTTTTCATGTTTTAACTTTTAAAACCCATTTTCTCATTCCTATAATGGGATTAATTTTAAGTTAATTATTTCAACTTCTGTATTTGGAATTTCAAAAAAATGGATTATATATTTTGAATAATTGGGTCCAAATTATGTATATATTTTTCTTTTATTTTTCAGCATTATGAATAATAACTTCAGTAGTTTTTATTAATACGGTAAAAAGGTAAATTAGGTAATTAATGGTAAAAATAATATTATAAAATTATTGTAACACTTTTACTAATATCATTCGATTATTATGATTCTAACTAAATAATATTTGAGTATAAATGGTATATATTTGAATCCACTTATATGAGATTAGTAAAATTAATATATTTTATTTAAAGACAAGTTAATGATGTCTTACTCAAATTTTAATAACTATATTATTTTTTATATAAGTTTATAGTGAAAATAAATTCTACTATAAATAAAAATTTTGAATACTAAATGTTCTTCTTTATCATGTAATTTTATTTTTAATTTTTAGTTAATAAATAATTACATTAAAGGCCTATATAATGATGATGGAGTGCTTATACAAGTAGAAGAAAAAGTAAAAAAATGATTTTAATTAAAATTATATGAAATATTAAATGACATAGAATATTCAATAAATATCTTTTGTTGTTTAAATCTCTTCCATGGTTGTCTAGGGATCAAGTTATTGACAATTTTGCACCGCTTGGGCATTAATAGTACCCTTATAATATTTTATTTAAAAGGAAGTCATATTGTTCACACTTTAGGATTGTAATTAATAAAATATTTTAATATACATTTTTCTATAAGATTTATTAGAAGTTAAATATTAATTAGAAATTTAATAAATTTATATTATCGAAAGAAATTTATTTATAATTTTTAGGGAACAAATAAATACCTCAATGGATTTAACAACAATGATGCAGTAATAATTTATTTAATGAAAAAATCGAATTAATTTTATTAAGAATGTTATAATAAATTCAATTATGTATAATTAATATATCAAAAAAATTTAATATATTAACTTGACCTATTAGGAATAAATTAAAATATTATGTTTGATGTTTACTTGTTATATTAACATTTAAAAAAACAATGATTTGAATAGTTTCAAAATTCATACTATTGATTTTTTCTCAAAATAATGGTTTATTAATTTATTTAAAATAAAAAATAATTAATATATGATAAAAAATATTTTAAATTTATAATTTATGGTTATATTGACATCAAATCATTATAAATCACACTCTTTTAATATTGGAAAATTTGTTACCTTAGTTAAAATTAAAATAGAATAATACGGGGTTAATTAAAATGATAGGGTTTAAATTGATATAAAAACTTTTCTAAAATATATTGGTTGATTATATTACAGTATTATATCATCTAATATTATAAAATATGACATTTTGGAGAAATTTGGACATATTTTTATTTTATTATAAATTAATATTTTTAGAGATTCCAAAAGTTCCACTCACCTCAATTATAAAAGGGCACATCCTCCATCATCTCTTTACTTCACTTTGTGCCTTAAATCTCAGAAATATTCTACCCAATTTCCTTCTCAACATTTTTTTCCACATTCTAGAGGTGATGGTCTGCTCAAAAGACCAACTCTAGTGTCTCTAAGAGGAGATCTAGCGGGAGCTAGCTGAAGAAGAGGTAATCTCTTTCACCGACTCTCTCTAAATCAATTATTCTTCTACATTATATTTATTTTATTGTTTCAATTATCAATTATTTTAATATATTTTATTAAAATACGGAAAACCCATATTTTACATTTTTCCCATCCTATGAAAAAATAAAATCACCATACATGTGTAAGTATGACCTACTATCTCCAAACTGTGGTGTAAACTGTTTTTCAGCACCACTTTACTTGGATGGGTATAATGATGGAAGTAAAAACCATATATGATTATTATAATATGATACTGATTCTGTAAGAAAATATATAACATCCACTTCTATACCATTCCACAATTAAGGGAATTAAATTGTTTCTCATGCGTATGTACGACCTACGATCTCCACGATACGATGTGATTCATTCTATGTGATCTTCATTAAAGCATGATTATATAAATGTATATAATGAATAAATATGATTTTTATTCACCATAATATAATTATTTATTATTAAAAGAAGGGAGAACAAGAGTAAAAATGTCTAAAACTAGGGAGGTCTAAAGTAGTGAAGTCTGAGGGCCTCCCCTTTGACTCTGTTAACCCCCACTGGTATTAATGAGTTAATGTTTGTAAAAAAATAGATACTAGTGTAATAGAATTCCATTAAAGATATGTGATATGCAACCCTACTGCCCTCATGCCAAGTATGTTTCATGTGAATTTTACTGTTAATGATGCCTCTTCACTTTTTTATAATATAAGAAATGGACCATGGGATCACACCTATGACATGTAGAGAGTTATAGAGAATGATGGATCCAGTTTCAATTTTACTTAGAATAATGTTCGTTTGGAGCATAGATTAAAACCAGTAATTATAGACTTTCCTTCCACCTTAAGGGAGTTTACGTGACTTAAGTGGGAAGTATAGTCTATGATAACTCTTCCTATTAAATCATGAACACCCCCAATTTCTATTGCCTATTATATTAGAGCCATCAGTGTTAATTATATGGCCCTTAAGGTTAGAAATCCATAAAACCCAATGTCCTTAAGAGATAGGGTATAAGGGTTAGTCTGGAGATTACACACTTGCAATGGCCTTAGGGTAGGGGCATCATGCCAATTATTGAGAATGCAAACCATATCAATGATTATATTTCTTGTTCTTATAATAATATCACTACATGTAGTTAGGGTTTCCTCATAACAATCCTTATTTCTCAATTTTTATATGCACCAGAACCCAGTACTTAAGGTGCTAGCTTGATCCATCCTTTCTGACCTAGAAACACTCACTCTATGAAACCAACGGTCCAAAAAAAGAATGTCAGAAATATATTTAGATAAAAAGGCTGTAAAATCTCTAAATAATCTCAAAATAGTGTTCACCTAGTCTCCTTTAAAAAATAGGTGATATAATATCTCTTCCTTGTGCCATTTACAAAAGTTTCACCTTAAGACAAGTTATATTCTATCTCTCTAAACATTTTCATATGTAGGGACAACTCGGTTCCTTTTTCTCAAGGAGAGAAAGTTATTCTTAGTATTATTTTTATTACAACATATTAAATCATTACAACTATCTTGAATGTCTCGAGATATATCGACCCTAGGAAATTATCTTTAGGAGAAGTTCCCTCTGGTAGAGAGAGTACACAAACACTTATTAGGGTTAGAGTTCATCCCAATAAGGTCGAATATTTCTTTTTGATCTTTATTCAGGATTGACCTAATAAATGACAGGTATTTTCTATCCTCCTTTAATGACATACAATAAAATAGAAATATCGACAATCCAATATTTGGGCACTCCCTGTTATGGTTCCTGAAGGAGAGGTCACCATTCCCTACAATCCAGCGAGTAAGGGGTTGTAAGGTCAAGATGATGGCCCTAATCAAAGACCCAAAGGGGGATCCATGGGTACTCACATTATCTATATCTTCTCTTCATCTTGTGGAAATGGTCCTTCCCCACATATTTTACTCTTCTAAAGCATCCCACACCAACTTCACATGAATGCAGTGAGGAGTGTCGTGAAGGTTCCTCACATTTATCCCTCCTTCCTGGATAGGAATTTCAACTCTATTCAAAGAAACCCAGTAAAAGTTACCTTTGAACAATACATCTAAGATAAATATATCTAGGGCCATATTTATGGTTTCAAGAACACCCTTTATAACTTTTTTAGATTCCAGTACATGGATAGGAAGAGTCAATAATATGTTGTTAACCAGTGCAATCTGACCCCCTAAACAAACGAAGTCATCTTTTCATCTCAATATCCTACTCGTAATCTTACTCAATATGTTGTCAAAGTCCCAAATGTGAAGCCTTATATAATACATATTATTTCATCTATACTCTATCAAGAGACAGGATATATGTATTTCAAGGTTGTGGCACAAGGTGGAGACCTGACTGACCATACATCTATTTGAGATACAGAGTCTACTCTTGGTTTTTTTGATAACTTGACCACTCCATTGGAAATATTCATTGTATATTTTATTGAAGAAATTCACTGATCTCCTTCTATAATTCATTAAAATAGTGTTATCATAAACCAACATAAGTTGGGATATGGAGAGGGTACTTAGTCTGTTCTGATAGGGAAGGATATCATCAAAAAACACTCTTATTAATACCCAAAACATGAGTAATAATGAAATTTTGTTAACAAAAGTGTGATTAGATGATTATATTTTATATCATTGTTCTGTAATAATTTAATGAAATTATTTATACCATTATATCGGAGGTTTAGATACGTACTAAGGTAATCCAAACTAAGGTAAGGGATTATTTTTTTCTCACCTTTATTTCTATGATACATATGTCATATACACTACTTGTTTATTATAAGTGGTGTATATACTTCCCATGAATGTATTTTATGAGTATTATCCTAATGATTATGTTATTTGCATAATTTTATTTCATTAATATGGTATATGATTCTATTAATTATAAAAAGAAGAGTATTTATTTTACATTCTCTACAATATTTAGAATTGTTTCATTTAAGTCTCTATTGTGTATTATTTATGGTCCATGTCCATGTTTTAATAAAATGATTTCATAAAATGATTTCATAAAATGTTTTATAATTATATATTGGATATTTAAATTAATTTTTACCCTTTTTTGAATTTTTAATACACATTTTGAAAGGAATCTTTCTTTCATTTTCCAAACAAAGAACTTTTTTACTTTTCTGGATAAAGTATGATATTATTGTTTTATTTTAACTTATATGGTGTGAATGGAATTCCAAACATTCATAATAATTTATTTCCTTAAATATTACCTCAAAATATTAAAATTTTATATTCAATGAAATTATTTTATTTTTGAATTGCACACCCTTTTATGAAAAGAAAACATTTTCGATTAAGAAATGATATTTTTTAAAATAATTATTTTAAAGTGTTGTATCAAAATTATTTTCCATATAATATAACATTAATTGATTTTATTTGTGATTTAATGGTGAATTTCTTTTTCAATTACATTATCCATATTATTCATATTATTTTATTATGTTTATGATGGAATGATATTTATGAAATCCATTTTATTTTTTTTATTAATTTAGGATGGAATGATGTTTATTAAACCCATTTTAATATGATATGATGAATTATTTATGTTCTAATGGAAAAAATATGTATGGTTTTTGTTATGATATGGGTGGGACCTATATATCCCTCTAATTAATTGAGTAAATATTTATATGTCATGATATAGAAAGGGTTGGAATAGGAAATGATCTTGCTTCAGTAAAATAGCGTTGAAGCAAGATGTAAACCCAGTTCAATAATATATGGATGGAATGTGATGTAAACCTAGTTCAGTAATATTGGGCTATAATGAGGTGTGAACTCAATTTATTAAGGGAATTTGTCCACTATGATGGTATTGGTAATGAGCCGTGGAAAAAATAGAAATTATTTTAATTGCTTATATGTTTTCCATAATTCCATGTTTTATACCAATGAAATTTTCTAATGGATCATGTTCCATTATGATTTATACCTTATAAACATCCATGATTTATTCCATGACTCAATATTTTGATATATTTTAAACGTGGTGTGATTTTCAAAAGATATGTTATTGTTTTAAAAATTTTATGTTCATGTTTCTTTTGATATTTTCCTTGTTTACCCTTACTGATCATCTGAGCTCACCCTTTTCATATAATTTATTTTACCTAGAATATAAATAACAGTTTTATATACGAAAATTAAAGTGTATTATCTTTATTGGATATTTTTAAGACCTACTATGAAATTGGAAGATTTAATTCCCATATTCAAAATGCATTAAAAAAATATTGTCTTCATGAGTGTGTTTGTATAATGTTTGAAAGAGTTTGAAAAAAATTATGTAATATCTATATACATCAAACATAGGTCATAATAGTTGGTATCATAGTGAAGGTTTAGTTAAAATTTTGAATCATGGATGAGAAAACCTTAGTGAGATCCCTAGAGATATTTCTAAGGTATGTCTAGAAATGTCCCCATATATAAGTCTAAGTATAGGTTACAACCCTGGAATTTTGGTAACGGCCATGGATAACCATGGATTAAAACTATGATGCTGTAGATTGAAATTATTTTCCCTTAATTATGTGAATTTTTCTAGTATGATTATTTCTACTGACACTTTTGTTTTTGATTTTTAGAAAATGTATGAAAATGTGAGGATTCTTATTAATGGAGAATATGATGGAAAATGGAATGATATTCCTCATGAATAACCAAATGAAATTGGAGTTGGAAAGCAAAAAATTGGTATTCTTAATAATTATAAATCTAATAATATAATCAATAATCCCATCTTTGGTTAGTTTCCTAACCCACCTAATAAGATAAATATTGTGTTTTAAGGTGACCATAGAGGAAAGAAAGATCAATTTTCCTCACATAAATATTGTGGGAAGAGGAATCAAGGATAATGCTTCAAAGAAAATAAAATATTATTTGGGTGTGGAAAATAAAGATACAAAGAAAGTAATTGTAAATGAAAAAAGTTAAGTTAACATAATTGACAAGGATAATGAAACTGCTAAGGAATCAATGATAATAAAATGTCTTAAATGTAGAATGTATAGCCAATATAAAAATCAACTCCTTAGGGGGAAAGATCAAGAAGAGAATCAGTGTGGCAGTATGAATAATTATTATATTATTAATGATTAAGAGACTACAAATGACACCTGAGATGAATGAAGTGTTGAGGAATAAAAGTATGTATCTTGGAAAATTATATAAGGAGATATTGGAATGTTTTCATATCTATGTATTACAATTCAATAATTAGGTTATAAAATTACTTTTATAGTATTATAAATTAATGAACCATATAAGGATTGTTCCACTATATTTTTCCATTAAATATTTTGAAGTATATATTGAATGGTACTAGTAACCATGAATAGTGATAGAGGTCATAAGGTAATACTGTTTTAGAACACATATTTAAGGGATGAATAACCCTTAATATGTGCATAATGTTGGGATAATGAAATAAGAATTTCTTCGATAATATTAATGATCACTGGACTAATATGATGACAAAGTGGTTTTATAGAATTTTTGGATTTATTGTATAAAGAAATATTTATTTTTGTAAATAATCCATGTTTTCACTAAGGTATTATGGTAATTTATGTTATTAACATATTCCAATAGAATACATTATAATAGTTTTCAAATGTTTGGTGTTTGAGAAATAAATGATATGTCATGTTGTTTTGGGAATTAATGATAATTTGATTTTGTAAATTTAGTTACCTTCTTTGAATGTTTTGGATTTTAGACTTTCAGAATGATCATAGAGGTAACCATTTATAAAATTGTTTGATGTTTTAGATATTAAATTATTATCATTGCATATGAGTATTTTTAAATATTTGATAACTTGTGATTTACTTTTTTGTGATAAAGATAGATGGAATGGCAGATCATTCTATTTATGGATCTCTTGATCTGGTAATTCTTAACGAATGACAAATTCACCTTAATTTCATTGAATAAGAGATGAAGTGGAAATTGATCAAGGCACAATGAAAGGATGAGATATACTTAATCTTGTAATTATTTCTTCTCATCATTCAACTCTATGAAAAGTATATTGAGACAAAAAAATCAATCCTAGTATTTTCTTTACCGATGAATCAGATGGTCCTTTAGATCATCACAGATTTATTGCTTTTGATTATTAACTATCTCCTAAAGATGTTCATTATCACTCTACATTTGAACTTTATAATTATATTTATATTCCTTGTCCATGTTTTCAATTTCCACCTATTTTTTCTTATGTGTGAATGTAACATCCCAAGATTTTATAAAAAAAATATTCTTTTTAATTTTATTAAAGTCTTGTGTTGTACGCTACACCAAAAGGAGCTTGCACAACACGCATCCTTGACTTGCCTTGCATTACACGCAATCACGACCTTCCTCGATAGCGTGTGTAATACGCAATACCGAGTTTCACTAAACAACGATATGCTATTAAAATATTATTAAAACTAGCCGTTATGAATAGTAATAACCACTTTTTAAAACTCTGTAAATCTTATTTTTCAAAATGAACTTCATTTTTGGATTCGGAGTATCGAATTTAGCCTAAGGTGAAATTTTGGTACTTTTCGGATAACTTTCATATTCTGATGAATAGTGAAAATTACTAAATTATAATTAAAAAACAACTTTTTTAATCGAAATAATTAATAGTGATAAATTGTTAATTTGAGTGGTTTTAAAGTATATTTAGAATATATTTTTACAATTTAATACAATGTTGGTCATTGGATGTAATTTCACATTTAAACCAGACATAATCAAGTGTCAATCTTTTGATAGATATTGTTTCTTAAAAACACGCTATTTGTTTTAACAGCGGGATTTAATTATAAAATTAATTAATGCAAATTCTATGATATGAATTTGGTAAAATAGACTTCATTTTTGAATTCGGAATATGAAATATAGCTTAGGATGAAATTTTGGCATTGTTCTGAAAAACATCAATTTTTGATGAATAGTGAAACTACTAAGTGGTAGTTAAAAAAATTAATTTCTTCATAAATCTTAATTTTACCGCTTCTGTGAATGGAATTTCAAAAATCCGAGAGACACGGTTGATGTCAGTAAGTAAAATGTGGTTCAATGAGATGAAAATAATTTTTGGTGAATAGTAACTTTTTACTTTTTTTTACCACGGTTAATAGTAAATAGGGTAACTAAGGGTAAATATGATATTACTATTACCCTAACACATGTCCTAATTCTATTGGATAAGTGTAATTCGACCAAAAACAACCTTATGAATATAATATGACCATTTAGGTCCACTTGGATTAGATTATGACATTTAATATTATATTATTTAATGAATAGTTAAAATAGTTAAAATCAAAGTTTAATAACTAAAACATTTTTAATATGGGGTTATACATAAGATAAATTCGACTATAAATATTCATTAGAAAGCTAAAACGATTTCCTACATAATGATATTTTATTTATAATTTTTAGACTTTAAATAAATTAATTTATTTATGACAGAACGATGATGCAGTAATTACCCTTTTAAGGAAATATTAACATAATTGATGTTATAAATGCTCAAATGAATGTAATTTGAGACTTTTTATGACTTAAACTAATTTTCTAGGTTACTATGATATATTAGTGTTGATTTAATCAACTTGGTTCGAACATATAATTCTGTTATGACTTTCACAAAAATCATATATCAAATAGTGTCAAAATTGACACAAAATAGTTTTTAAATCAAATATTATATTATTAATTGTTATTTTATTCCTAAAAATCTAAGGTTCGGCCAAATGACTTAGATAAGGATATATTTATTAATAATATACAATTTGGGGTTCTTTTGGCATGTTATAGTAAGTGTATTAACCATATAGTAAAAGAAAACAAAAAGACACGGTAAAAGTTAAATTATTTAACTTAGAGTTAAATCTAATTGATAAGGTTAAAATAATAACCTAAACTTGTCTAAATCCTATTGGTTGATAGGATTTCGACCCATACCCACTTTATCTTCGAAATAAGACCCTTTGGAACCATTATAAACCGATTTTGACTTTAATATAAAATAATATTTTGAGATATTCCTAAGGTGCCCCTCTCCTCCCTTATAAAAGGGCACCTCCTCCCCCTCCTCCTCACACCAATTTGAGCACTCAAGCTCGGCCAACCCCTTCCATTTTCTCCTCTCCACTTCCCTAGAATAATCCTAGAGGTCCTGGTTTTCTCCAAAGACCAATCTTAGTTCCTTAAGTGGAGGATTCAAAGAGGCGTTCCAAAGAAGAGGTAATATCCATTACCGATCTTTTCAATTTATTTCTTCTTCAACTTCTTATTCTTTAGTTGTTTCATAATAAAGTAATAAAATCAGTATTACTTACATACTGATATGTTATTATAAATATGAAACAACCCTAATTCACCTTCTATCCATCCTACGGAAAAATGAAATCACCGCGCGTGCGTACGTACGGAATACCGTCTCCACGCCGTGGTGTAATCTATTTTCCACCATAACCTTACAAGGATGGGTATAATGGTGTAATGAGTAACTATATATGATTATTATTAAGTAATATTGATACTGAAATAATATATATATATACTCCAATACAATTCCACGATCATAGGAACGATATCATCACTCGTGCGTACGTACGGAATACCGTCTCCACGATGTGATGCGACTCGTTCTACATGATCTTCATTTCATAATGATTATATAAATGAATTGAATGAATGAATATGGTATATACTAAACTAATACCATTCTGGAAATGAATTATCTATAACCTAAATATAAGAATAAGAATTTATTCAACAAAACACGCATAAGAACAAAAAGTTATAAAGACCCGAGTAACAAGTAACAATGAAATATTACTAACAAGAAGCTAATAATATGACCATATATGATATCATGATTCTGGAATAAGTCAATAACATGATTTAAATCATTATACAAGAGGTTCGGACACTTACAAAGCAAGTCGGACATAAGGTAAGGGAAATATCACAATCACATTTTTATTCGAGATTGTTTATTCGTAAGTATTTACTGGGGTGTATTTTATCATCCACATCCATGTTTCATCAATATGTAATATTACTTCCATCCACCTACAATTGTTTAAATCCATTTTTACCCTTCGGTGAGTTTTTAGTAAAAGAAATGAAAGGAATCTTTTGTCGTTTTTCGTACGAGGTACTTTTTGACTTTTCCGACAAAAGTACGAAGAATGTTTTTTTTAACTTATACGGCATGAATGGATTTTTAAAACATTATTTCCAAGAAGCTTCCTTTAAAAGTTTTCAAGTTTATTTTTAATCAACTTCTTTTATTTTAAAGTTGTATGACATGTTATGAAAGGAAAAATGTTTTTGAAGAAGAAAGGATATTTTCCTCAAGAATGGAGTTCAAGTGTTTTATCAAAATTATTTTCCATCTAAGATAATAAAGGGTTCTGTTTTTATCCCTATTATTAAATTGATTTGATCATGTTGTGATGGAATTATTTTTATGAATTCCTTTATCTTATATGAATTGTTTTATGATGTCATGTTGTTTAAGAATCCCATTTTTATTACATGGGTTATGTGATAATGTAGGATTTATGATTATGTGGCACACATAAGAAAGGATTCATTATAAGATGGGTAGGACCTATATCTCCCTCCAATGCATTGGGTAAAGATTTTATATCTCATGAGATAGACAGGGCTGGAATGGTAGGTTATACCGGTTCAGTGAAAAAGGACTGAAACGAGGGTTACTCAATTCAGAAAGGGACTTTGTCCACTAAGATAGTCTTGGCAATGAGTCATGACTAACAAGAAATGATTTTCCATGATTATGTGTGCATGCCACAAAGTTTCAAGTTTCATGTTATGATTATGGTGATCCCATTTTCACTTCTATGATTTGTTCCATGTTAAGATATTATGATCTCTTTTGCAGGTTATGATTTTCAAAAAGATATGATATGATTTTTATTTCTTTTGTATACCCTTACTGAGCATTTGAGCTCACCCTTTTATGTTTTATTTTCCCCAGGATATAAAGAAAGGTTTTAGGTAAAAAAAAGGAAGATCTTTATGGGAGATTTTTAAGATCTTTCACCACGATTAGAAGATTATATTCCGAGTTTCCAAAGACACTAAACTATTACGATCCTTGTGTGTGTGTTTTTGTTATGTACTAAGTATTCCGCAAAAGTAATGTAATGTCAATGTACATCAGGCTTCGGGTCTCTACAGTTGGTATCAGAGGAAAGGTTTAGTCAACCTTTGGAAACTAGGATGCGAAAACGTTAGTGAGATCCCTAGAGATATTTCTAAGGTATGTCTAGGGATGTCTCTAAGGTTAAGTATACGTATAGGTTATAGTCCTAGAATTGCTCTAACGATCTTAAAATTTAACCTAAGATGTTAGATATTGAGGGTACTACCCCTTTATTATGTTGTTTTCCCTAGCATGATTTTTTCCTCTCACACTATTCTTTTGGGGTTTTAGATGATGGCTGGAACCAGAAGGAACCGTGTTGATCAATGCAATGGACAATGCAATGATTGTCCCCCTGAGCAACCAAACGATATGGGAGCTGGAATGAAAAATCTTGTAGCCATGCTCACACAACTTTCTCAAGCTATGAATCATGCAGGACTTCCAAACGAGCAAAGGAAGGAGCAACATTCTGTTGAATCCTTCATGAGGCAGCGTCCGCCTTCTTTCAGTGGGTCTACTGATCCATTAGTTGCTGAACAATGGATTAGTACTACTGAAAAGATATTTTCAGTTCTTCAATGTTCTGAACATGATAAAGTCATCTTAGCAGTATATCGTTTGGAAGGTGAAGCTGATCAATGGTGGAATCTTATCAAGAATACGAGGCAAAGAGATTAAATTGATTCCATGGAATGGGACGAGTTCAAGAACTTGTTTTCAGTAAGTACTTCCCTCGTATTCTTCGAACGAAGATGGAGAAGGAGTTTCTTGAACTAAAGCAAAAGGATGATGAATCTGTTGGTATATACGAAGCGAATTTTACAAGACTTGCAAGGTATGCATCTGGCATTATCATCCAACCTGAAAGTAAAGTTGATCGATTTTTCAGTGGCTTAAAACCAAGACTTCGAAGGGAATTAGCTATAAGAGACTTCAGTAGCTATGAAGAAATTGTGCGTTGTGCTATCAAGGTAGAAATGGAAGTTGGTGTTACATATCCATCTCATGGTTTTGACAAGAAACGAAAGATGGAGTTCAAGGAGAAATCTCAGAATAATGGTGAAAAGAAGATGAATGTTTCCTTATGCACAAAGTGTGGAAAGAAGCATGGTGGAGATTGTCTTAAAGGGACTAGAAAATGTTTTAAGTGTGGAAAAGAAGGTCATCGAGCAGCTGAGTGTCGAAGTAATGGAAAAAGGGATTCTAATGAAGTGAATAAAGCAAACACTGCAGAGAACGCACAACCAACACTTCAATGCTTCAAGTGCAAGGAGATGGGACATTATGCCAATAAATGCCCTAATCCAAGGGTTAGTGATGATCGACATGAGCAACCTCTTAAGGCAAAGGACAAAGGGAAGTCACATGCGATCACTATTGGCAATGTTGAATATGACAACGATGTGGTGGAATGATTAAGTTTTTATGTAATGGGATTCCAAAATAATGTTGTATCATGGAATATTGGAATATTTATGTATTGGTCTAATGTGGTATTCAAAGTGATTGAGTTATTATGTGCATAATGAAGGGAAAACGAGAAAAGGAAATGTTTAACAGTATTCATGAGCTCATGATTGATATAAGGACTAAGTGATATCATGGTTTGAGTATATAGAATTTTGAGGATTTTGGTATGTGGAAAGTGTTAACTTTTAACTGCATTCAAGTTTTCACTAAGGTTCAATGGGTATTCAAGAGATTACAAGATTAAGGCCTTTGAATGTTTGGAATGTTCCCAACAAGATATATCTTATGATATATGGGGATCAACGATGGTATTAAATCTCTGGTAATCGTTTTCACTATGTTATGAGAATGGACTGCAGTATTATGGATAGGACTAAAGATTGGAATGGATTATGTTGGACATAAGTTAGTATTGTTTAAGGATAGAAGTTTTTTCGATATTATTTATGGGATGTTATAGTAATATAGTTTTAGAAAAAGGACAACCTGCAGGACGGGCGACAGCCCATCGCTTCGGACAAGGCTGTGGGAATCGAACCCACAACCGAAGTGCGACTGGCCTTTATCGCCTACCACTGGCCTACAGGAAGTCCCTGTTTAGTAGAAACTAGTTTTATTATATTAAGCAGTATGATATATGAAATATAAGTCCATTTTAGGAACTATATATGATTAATCTCACTATAGATCGACTTATGTATATAATTTTTGCTAACCTTTTGTTTGAGACAGATGGAATGACCCGTCATTCTATCACATGATCTGCTAACACTTCACGAATAACAAATTCAACTTCATTTATTTAAGAGATGAAGTGGAAATTGTTCTAGGCATGAACAATAGTGAGATTGTACCAAAATAAAGAAAGTATTTATTCCAATTCAAATTTTCAACTTTTGGGAAATGATCTTGAAAACCAAAAATGTTGTCCTAGTGATCTTATACCTGATGAATCGGATGGTACCTTAGATCGTCACAAATTTATGGATTTGTGATTATTGGCTTTTCCATAGCCATGTTCTCTACCACTCTCCATCAGAACATGATGGTTAAATTTCTCTTCCATATCCATATTTTCACCTATGTGGAAACCCAATGATTAGTTTATTTGGGTAACCGTTACGTTTCATACTTTTGTTTTTAAAGATTGGTTTTGATATTCCTTTTTACGATGTGGGTTTCTATTAAAGAAACTTTCAAATAGTAAACCATTTATAACCCCGACGAATTTTGAGGGCGAAATTCATTTTAAGGGGGGTAGAATGTAACAGCCCAAGATTTTATAAAAAAAATATTCTTTTTAATTTTATTAAAGTCTTGTGTTGTACGCTACACCAAAAGGAGCTTGCACAACACGCATCCTTGACTTGCCTTGCATTACACGCAATCACGACCTTCCTCGATAGCGTGTGTAATACGCAATACCGAGTTTCACTAAACAACGATATGCTATTAAAATATTATTAAAACTAGCCGTTATGAATAGTAATAACCACTTTTTAAAACTCTGTAAATCTTATTTTTCAAAATGAACTTCATTTTTGGATTCGGAGTATCGAATTTAGCCTAAGGTGAAATTTTGGTACTTTTCGGATAACTTTCATATTCTGATGAATAGTGAAAATTACTAAATTATAATTAAAAAAACAACTTTTTTAATCGAAATAATTAATAGTGATAAATTATTAATTTCAGTGGTTTTAAAGTATATTTAGAATATATTTTTACAACTTAATACAATGTTGGTCATTGGATGTAATTTCACATTTAAACCAGACATAATCAAGTGTCAATCTTTTGATAGATATTGTTTCTTAAAAACACGCTATTTGTTTTAACAGCGGGATTTAATTATAAAATTAATTAATGCAAATTCTATGATATGAATTTGGTAAAATAGACTTCATTTTTGAATTCGGAATATGAAATATAGCTTAGGATGAAATTTTGGCATTGTTCTGAAAAACATCAATTTTTGATGAATAGTGAAACTACTAAGTGGTAGTTAAAAAAATTAATTTCTTCATAAATCTTAATTTTACCGCTTCTGTGAATGGAATTTCAAAAATCCGAGAGACACGGTTGATGTCAGTAAGTAAAATGTGGTTCAATGAGATGAAAATAATTTTTGGTGAATAGTAACTTTTTACTTTTTTTTACCACGGTTAATAGTAAATAGGGTAACTAAGGGTAAATATGATATTACTATTACCCTAACACATGTCCTAATTCTATTGGATAAGTGTAATTCGACCAAAAACAACCTTATGAATATAATATGACCATTTAGGTCCACTTGGATTAGATTATGACATTTAATATTATATTATTTAATGAATAGTTAAAATAGTTAAAATCAAAGTTTAATAACTAAAACATTTTTAATATGGGGTTATACATAAGATAAATTCGACTATAAATATTCATTAGAAAGCTAAAAAGATTTCCTACATAATTATATTTTATTTATAATTTTTAGACTTTAAATAAATTATTTTATTTATGACACAACGATGATGCAGTAATTACCCTTTTAAGGAAATATTAACATAATTGATGTTATAAATGCTCAAATGAATGTAATTTGAGACTTTTTATGACTTAAACTAATTTTCTAGGTTACTATGATATATTAGTGTTTATTTAATCAACTTGGTTCGAACATATAATTCTGTTATGACTTTCACAAAAATCATATATCAAATAGTGTCAAAATTGACACAAAATAGTTTTTAAATCAAATATTATATTATTAATTGTTATTTTATTCCTAAAAATCTAAGGTTCGGCCAAATGACTTAGATAAGGATATATTTATTAATAATATACAATTTGGGGTTCTTTTGGCATGTTATAGTAAGTGTATTAACCATATAGTGAAAGAAAAAAAAAAGACACGGTAAAAGTTAAATTATTTAACTTAGAGTTAAATCTAATTGATAAGGTTAAAATAATAACCTAAACTTGTCTAAATCCTATTGGTTGATAGGATTTCGACCCATCCCCACTTTATCTTCGAAATAAGACCCTTTGGAACCATTATAAACCGATTTTGACTTTAATATAAAATAATATTTTGAGATATTCCTAAGGTGCCCCTCTCCTCCCTTATAAAAGGGCACCTCCTCCCCCTCCTCCTCACACCAATTTGAGCACTCAAGCTCGGCCAACCCCTGACATTTTCTCCTCTCCACTTCGCTAGAATAATCCTAGAGGTCCTGGTCTTCTCCAAAGACCAATCTTAGTTCCTTAAGTGGAGGATTCCAAGAGGCGTTCCAAAGAAGAGGTAATATCCATTACCGATCTTTTCAATTTCTTTCTTCTTCAACTTCTTCTTCTTTAGTTGTTTCATGATAAAGTAATAACATCAGTATTACTTAAATACTGATATGTTATTATAAATATGAAACAACCCTAATTCACCTTCTATCCATCCTACGGAAAAATGAAATCACCGCGCGTGCGTACGTACGGAATACCGTCTCCACGCCGTGGTGTAATCTATTTTCCACCATCACCTTAAAAGGATGGGTATAATGGTGTAATGAGTAACTATATATGATTATTATTAAGTAATATTGATACTGAAATAATATATATATATACTCCAATACAATTCCACGATCATAGGAACGATATCATCACTGGTGCGTACGTACGGAATACCGTCTCCACGATGTGATGCGACTCGTTCTACATGATCTTCATTTCATAATGATTATATAAATGAATTGAATGAATGAATATGGTATATACTAAACTAATACCATTCTGGAAATGAATTATCTATAACCTAAAGATAAGAATAAGAATTTATTCAACAAAACACGCATAAGAACAAAAAGTTATAAAACCCGAGTAACAAGTAACAATGAAATATTACTAACAAGAAGCTAATAATATGACCATATATGATATCATGATTCTGGAATAAGTCAATAACATGATTTAAATCATTATATAGGAGGTTCGGACACTTACAAAGCAAGTCGGACATAAGGTAAGGGAAATATCACAATCTCATTTTTATTCGAGATTGTTTATTCGTAAGTATTTACTGGGGTGTATTTTATCATCCACAACCATGTTTCATAAATATGTAATATTACTTCCATCCACCTACAATTGTTTAAATCCATTTTTACCCTTAGGTGAGTTTTTAGTAAAAGAAATGAAAGGAATCTTTTGTCGTTTTTCGTACGAGGTACTTTTTGACTTTTCCGACAAAAGTACGAAGAATGTTTTTTTTAACTTATACGGCATGAATGGATTTTTAAAACATTATTTCCAAGAAGCTTACTTTACAAGTTTTCAAGTTTATTTTTAATCAACTTCTTTTATTTTAATGTTGTATGACATGTTATGAAAGGAAAAATGTTTTTGAAGAAGAAAGGATATTTTCCTCAAGAATGGAGTTCAAGTGTTTTATCAAAATTATTTTCCATCTAAGATAATAAAGGGTTCTGTTTTTATCCCTATTATTAAATTGATTTGATCATGTTGTGATGGAATTATTTTTATGAATTCCTTTATCTTATATGAATTGTTTTATGATGTCATGTTGTTTAAGAATCCCATTTTTATTACATGGGTTATGTGATGATGTAAGATTTATGATTATGTGGAACACATAAGAAAGGATTCATTATAAGATGGGTGGGACCTATATCTCCCTCCAATGCATTGGGTAAAGATTTTATATCTCATGAGATAGACAGGGCTGGAACGGTAGGTTATACCGGTTCAGTGAAACAGGACTGAAACGAGGGTTACTCGATTCAAAAAGGGACTTTGTCTACTAAGATAGTCTTGGCAATGAGTCATGACTAACAAGAAATGATTTTCCATGATTATGTGTACATGCCACAAAGTTTCAAGTTTCATGTTATGATTATGGTGATCCCATTTTCACTTCTATGATTTGTTCCATGTTAAGATATTATGATCTCTTTTGCAGGTTATGATTTTCAAAAAGATATGATATGATTTTTATTTCTTTTGTATACCCTTACTGAGCATTTGAGCTCACCCTTTTATGTTTTATTTTCCCCAGGATATAAATAAAGGTTTTAGGTAAAAAAAAGGAAGATCTTTATGGGAGATTTTGAAGATCTTTCACCACGATTAGAATATTATATTCCGAGTTTCCAAAGACACTAAACTATTACGATCCTTGTGTGTGTGTTTTTGTTATGTACTAAGTATTCCGCAAAAGTAATGTAATGTCAATGTACATCAGACTTCGGGTCTCTACAGTGAACCTAGTTATGATTCACGTTGGGTATCCGTTATCTTTCTAACATTTCATTTTTAAAAGGAAGTTTTATTATTCATTTTTCTGATGTGGGTTTCTATGAAAGAAACATTCAAATATTAAACCTTTCATTTATGATATAAATTTTAAGGGATAAATTCATTTTAATTGGGGTAGAATTTGACACTTAGATATTTTTTTAAGATATTTTTTTAATGATTTTATTTCTTTGATTTCATGCATTGGACGCATGGCCAGTTTATCTTTCCTTACATGCGACATTGAGTTTATATGAAAAATTATTTTTCTAGATAATATCCTAGTCCTTAAATTTGATGTTATTAATATTATTAACTAACTTATGAAAATATAGGGTTTATAAGATAAAATCATTATTTACCAATTATTAGAAATGAAAACTCATAAAAATCGAATATAAAAGAAATATTTTTTACTTTTATGCTCCCATAGTTTTTTTGTATTTATAAATAAAATTAATTAAAATTTGTGATTGATAATAATGAAATAAATATGGTATATATTAAATTTAATATTTTTGATATTATTCCAAGATATTTTATAAACATAGGATTTGAATAAACTCTATTATATATATAAACCTATATTTTCAAAAAGAGTGATTTTATTGGCTTTTAATGGTGAACCCATAATAAATTATTATTTTAAAACATTAATAATTTTTATTTTAGAAAATAATCTTTTTATTTAGAAGTGGGATATAAAAACATAATTTTGGAGGATTTTTTATATTTTTTTATAGGTTACAACTTTAGATTCATAGTAAAAATAATTTAAATTTTAATTGGAAACAACATTTTTCATCAAAATAATTTATATGGTTAAATTATATTATTTAAAATTTTAAAAAAATAAATAGTTTATATTATAATTTTTTAATATAATTTAGGTCATTTTAATTAGTTTTACATTTAATTAATATGTAAAAAAAGTTTAATATTTTGCATGTTTTATCTTTTAAAACCGGTTTTCTAATTCTGAAATGGGATTCATTTTAAACTAATTAATGTAAATTATATTTTTCTAATTCTAAAATATATATTCCATCTTTGGAATCATATGGTATATGTTATGTAAATATCTTTATTTTATTTTTAGGAATTATGATTAGTAAATTATTTATTTTTTATTAATATTGTAAAAAGTTAAATTGAATAATTAATTGTACAGATAATATAATAAAATGACACTAACACTTGAACTATTATCATTGGATGAGTGTGTTTTGACCTAAATAATTATTGGGTTTGAAATGGTTCCTTTGGAAGCCAGTTGGATGATATTATGATATTTAATATGTTTTATTTAAAGAAAATCTAAAGATATCTTTCTACAATTTTAATAACTATATTATTTTCAATATAAAGATTTATAGAAGTTAAATTAAATTATAAATAATCATTTTAGAGCTGAAATATTTTTCTTTATCATATAAGTTTATATTTAATTTTTATAAAATTAATAATTACCTTAAAGGCTTATACAATGCTGATGAAGTACTTATACAAGTAGAAGAAAAATAAATAAAATGATTTTAATTAATATTATAAGAACTACTAAAGGACTCAAAATATTCGATAAATGTATTTTTGTTCATATATTATCCATGTTTTTCCATGTTTTGAATTAATGACCATTTATATCCACTTGGGTATGAATAATATCCTTATAATATTAAGTAAATTAAGTTGTTCACACTATAAGATTTAAATTATTAAACAATTTTAATATATAATTTTAAAAATTTTCCTATAGAAGATAAATTTTAATTTGATATAAAATAAATTTATATTATTAATATGAATTTATTTATAATTTTTTGAGAAAAATGAGTAGCATAATGGATTTAACAACGATGATGTAGTAATTATTTAATTAATGAATTAATCAAATTAATGACATTAAAAATATTAAAATAAATATAATTTGGGATAGTTAATATATCCAAAGAATATTATATATTACCATAACCTCTTATAAATATAAATAAATATTATTTTGATGTTAAATTTTTTCTGTTAATATTTTTAAAATTCCATGAATCGAGTAGTGTCAAAATGGACACTATTGATTGTTTATTCAAATAATGATTTATTAAATTATTTATAAATAAAAAAACAAAAAAATCTCAAATAATTATTATATAGTCTAGAATATTATAAATATTTAATTTATGGTTTAATTGACCTCAAATAATTAAAAATAACACTATTTTAATATTGAAAAATTTGTTACCTTAGTGAAAATTTTAATAGAATAAATGAGGGTTAATTAAAATGATAAGGTTTAAATTGATATAAAAACATGTCTAAAATTTATTGGTTGATGATATTACTACCTTATCACATATCCTATTTGAATATATAAAAAATTTTAGGTTTTTTTACGTGGTCTAATTTTATTATAAATTAATATTTTTCGGGATTCCAAAAGTGCCCCACACGTCAATTATAAAAGGGCATCTCGTCCCTCATTTGTTCACTTTAAGTTGAATCTTAAATATCATCCATACCCTATAAAATTAACTTATCAACATTACTATACACATTATGTAGTTTCTGATCCTCTCAAAAGAAAAAGTCTAGTGTCACTAAGAGGATATCTAGTGGGAGCTCGCTGAAGAAGAGATAATCTACTTTAGCGACTTTCTAAAGATCAATTATCCTTCTACTTACTATTCATATGTTTTTTCATTATAAATTAATAACTCAAGTATAAATTATATTCTGATATGTTATTAAAATTATGGAACAACAATATTCCATATTTTATCCATCCTATGAAAAATGAAATCCTCACGTGTGTGTACGTACGACCTACCATCTTCACACCGTAGTGTAATCTATTTTTCACAAATAATTTACTTATATGTGTATAATGATATAAATAAAAACTATATATGACTTCTATAATATTATATTTATTATTGAAAGAAATATCATCCACTTCCATACCATTCCATAATTAAGTTAATGATATCATCTCTCAAGCATACGTACAACTGACCGTCTCTACGATGCAATGTGATTTATTCTACATGATTATCATTAAAGAATGATTAAAAAAATTGTATAAAGAATAAAAAATATATTTATTACATTAACATAATTATATAAATGATATTACTTTAACCTCATAATAATAACCTGAAATTATACGATTAAACATCCATAAGAAAATGAAGTAGTTAATAACAGAAAGATGAGTAATAATGAAACGTTAATAATAAATGGGTGAGAAGATGATCCTATTTAATATCATTATTTAGGAATAACATAATGAAATTATTTAATTCATTATAAAATATGTTTGGATATGTACCAAGGGTATTATAACAAAGGTAAGTGGTTATTTTTTTCTCACCTTTATTTCTGTGAGACACATGCCATATACATTACTTTTTTCTTCTAAGTGGTGTATATACTTACCCTGAATGTGTTTTAGGAGTATTATTCCCAATAGTATGTTATTTTCCTAATTTTATTACTTTAATATGGAATATGATTCTATGTATTATAATGTGATGTGTATTTATTTCAAAATCTCTCGAATAATTAGAACTGTTTAATTTTAAGTCTCCATTGGGGAATATTTATCATCTATGTCCTTATTTTCTAAAAATGTTTTCATTTTTTTAGATTTTATTATGGATATTTAGTTTCAATTTTACACATTTTTTAATTTTTAATACATAGTTTTAATGGAATATTTTTTTAATTTTCTAAGCAAGGTACTTTTTGACTTTTCCTGCAAAAGTATGAGAATAATTTTTTCTATAAAATTATATGGAATGAATTATATTTTATGCATTAATAATTCTTTATTTCCTTAAATTATTCCCCATAATATTAAAAGTTTATTTTCAAATATATTATTTTCTTTTATAATTTCACAACATTTTATGAAAAGAAAACAATTTCTTAGAATAAAAGATATTTTCCTCAAGAATTATTTTCAAGTGTTATACAAAATTATATTCCATTTAATATTATATTCTTAAAAATAATATATTCTTTAACAAGGAATTTTTTTTTCAAAAATACTATACATATTATTCATATGATTTTATTATGTTTTTGATGGAATGATATTTATTAAATACATTTCTTTTATGATGGATTAATTTATAATGGTATAATATTTATGAAACCAATTTATCTATGATATTATGAATGATTTATGTTATTATGGAACAAATATGTATAGTTTTTTATTATTATATGGGTAGGACTAATATATCCCTCCAATTAATTTGATAATGATTTATATCTCATGAGATAGACAAGAATGGAACAAGAAATGATCTTAGTTTAGTAATACATGGCTGGAAAAGGAAGCAAATTTAGATCAGTAATACAGGGCTAAAATGGGATGTAAACCTTGTTTAGTAATACAAGGATAGAATAAAGAGTGAACTCGGTTTATTTAAGGTATTTTTCCACAACGATGGTCTTAGAAATGATCCTTGGGTAATATGGAAATGATTTTCTATACTTATGTGTTTTCCACAATTCCATGTTTTATGCCACTTCTATTTTATCATAGATCATGTCAAATTATTATTTATTCCTTATAAATTAACAAGATTTATTCCATGAATCAATATTTTGATATATGTTATACAAGTCATGATTTTGAAAAGTTATTTTCATGTTTTTATATTCTTATGTTCTTGTTTTGTTTGATATTTTCCTTGTTTTCCCTTAATGAGCATCAGAGATCACTATTTTCAAATAATTTCTTTTCCCTGTGATAAAAAATAAATGTTTTTGGTATAAAAACAAAAGTTAAATATCATTATGGTAAATTTATAATACCTTTCACCAAATTTGAAGAATGTGTTCCCATATTCCAAAGTCACTAAACTAATATGTTCGTTCAGAGTTATTTTGTGTATTGTATCAAAGAATCCACCAAACAAATGTAATGTCTATGTACATAAAACTTGGGTCGTTATATCAATCATTCTGTTTTTGATATACTTAGGATTTCAATGATGGTTACATTGCTAATGATGGTTCTAATTTTTGATTTGACTTAATCAACAAATTTTTTTGTTTATTTTCCATTATAATGGTTATATTTTTTATTTAATCATCACATTGTCTTTCACACCAAGAGTTAACTTGGTTTCTCATGGTTAGAGCCTTTGGTAAATCGAAAATGGGTTGAAATAAGTAAAAAAACATTTAGAGTATAGGGGAATTATCATAACCATTAAAGGAATTATACCTTAAAAAGTTATGTTATTTTATATTATCATGTTGGCCTATAGTTACTTTAGTTCGACCTATACCAATATTAGTTTGACCTCGGTTTTATTAAGTTTTATTATCTTATGTTTCTTAACATAATACCTTAAAATAACTATGAAATAAATCCTTTATCATGATTAATAATGAGCATGTGATCAACCAAAGAATATGAACTGGGAGTTTTGAACTGTGTGTTTAATCTTAGACCCACTTTTAATGTATTAGAAAGATGATCGAGTCAATTTCCAGTCAACCCTTTTTAGGGTGATGACCCCTAAGTGAATTTATTCTAAAACCACATCTCATTATGGAATCCATATAGGGATTTATTTCAGGGTAATACCATCAACTTAAGAATTTACTAACATTTTAGTATTCATCCTATACATAGACTCATTTCTAATATTTTCACCAAGGTTATCTAAACTAATCCCCAAAATAAATAACCTAATCTTTAAAAATAACTAATAAATCTTATGAGACTAACTAAAGTGGACCATTCTAATCATGAATTAAATAATAATAAATATAATGATTTAAATTATATATCTCATAAAAAGTCTCATAGCCCTTGGATTGAAAGTTTTAGTGTATTGGAGACTGGCTACATATATATCAAATTATACAACACATGTGAACATTTATTCAAAAAATTTCTCCTCTAGGCCCTTTTATATATAACTCAAATGATATAATAATATTCATAGCCTATGGAATCAAAACATAATAAAATGGGTGATCTCAAAATATTGGTAAGGGAAAATACCTATCATAAATTATTTGATCATAAAAATTAAGGAGGAGAAAGGGAATAAATATAAACCTTAATAGAAGAACAAATATCATTTATAACAATCATAAAACATGATATAGAAAAATAAGATCATAAAAATGAGCTTTATAAGAATAAAATATAAGAAATTTATCGAACACTTATCAATAATCAAAAAACATTTGGACATGATATAAGGGTGAAAACTAATTTAAAAATAAATCAAAAAGTTAAAAATGAGGAATTTCATGGAATATAAATAAATCATGTAAACTGGATGTAACAAGATAAAAAAACATGGGAATGTTTCATAACATTATGAAAAAGTTAAAACAATTTTTAAACCTAAAATCGTAGTAAAGTTTATGTGAGAAAACCCTTCATGAACATACCTATGTCAATAAACTCGTTACATCCATGCCTAAAATGTGACAAAACCCATCATACCCGTGCCTTTGAGAACAAAAAAATTATACCAACACATAACTATATCATGATATATAATATTGAAAAAATGAATTCGAGGGTGATATAGTACCCCACCCATTATATTCCATACCTATGTGTCCCGCTTAAAAGTTGACATCGTCATATGTTAAATAACCCATGGAAAAAAGAATGGATCTATTAAACATTAAAATAACACATACTTACGAAATCATAGAATATCAAAATTTCATTCCCCAAAAGGATTCATAACATAATAACATATAGCGGTGAGTAATACATCACTTCTTAGGAGAAAAACCCTGTAGGTAAATTTGAAGTGGAAATACAAAGGTTTTCACAAAAATAGTAGACTAACCATACAATGGTGATGTAGTAAGACCAATGACTAATTCCATATCTTATCATAATAATGAAATTATAATTTGAGAGAAAACAAGGATATAGTGAAATTTGGGGTGTTGTTAAATTGTGTTCCATATACCAAACCTAAATATTACTTCTAGATTACCATATTATGTATATAGTGAGTTATGAATGAAGTAAACATCCCAAAATAGTGGTGGTATTTATACATCCACTATTTAAATGTAAATTTACATAGATTATTTTCCATACAGAGAGGTTATTGTAGTTCCAAAGCTATAATGAGAACCTAGATATACCATGATAGTAATCTAAAATTTATGTCCTATGGCCCAGATGTGACATGTTGACTTTGCACATATGATTTGATACCATTAGATTCTAGGTTCCTACAAGAATCGAGACTTATTTTCATGATGTCAGAATATGGTGATCTTGAGTGTAAGAGATCATAAGGACTGGACCACTAATAGGAACACCACATGTTTCTCATTTCATTTGTAGTTTCTATATAAAAACATGTAAAATGGTATCTTGAATTTAGATTATTATTTATTATAATATTTCATTACTTATATTGATGTAAGAAAAAAACATGAAAATTTTGTCTTGGTGAGGTACCATATATTGGGTGTATCATTAGTGGTATGTCATTGATTGAATAATAAGGATATAATTTGTTTATTCTAAAAAGAAGAAGTATATTGGGCCTAGTTGATAATGATGGTACCAACTTCACTAAATCCATTTCCATAATACATTAAACTAAGTCTTTATAGTAAGTTTAATGAATAATAAAGAAAAAAAATGGATGATGACATAATGCTATGATCTTTATTTTTGTGATATCATGATAAATTAAGATTATTTTTAACAAAATCAATTTGTAAGATGTTTTCATTGATATGAATATTCCTAATATCCTTTGGGTAATTGATGGGTTTCTAGAAATTGATCCTAGGATATGAATATTACTCAATGTGAACAGGATAAGGGCCTAGATGGTCACCTAGTTAGTGTATTAAAATGTATTTCTTATTCTAATGAATTGGAATTTAGAAAATTCTGAGACTCATAAAAGGGTTCAGAAGATGTTTGAGTTTTAATGATCACCATGTAAAAAATTAATTAAATATTATTAAATCAATGAATAATTGCAGTAGAATTTATTTATTTAATGTATTTATTAATATTTAAGTGATAATTAGGAAAATATTTAATGAATGGATATTATTTTTATATTCAGTTTTTTTAATATTTATGATAATAATGAGTAAAGTTAACACTACTGGAATTTAGTCTTTTCCCAACGGTATTATACCAACGGTTTACTTAAACCGTTGGTATAGTGAGCCTTTGACAACGGTTTAACAAAACTGTTGGCAAATGGAATTTCGGTGGACTCTTTCCCAACGGTTCACTGGAACCGTTGGGAAAGGGGTGCTAAACTCACACATTTCCCAACGGTTCACTGGAACCATTGGGAAAGGGGTGCTAAACTCACACATTTCCCAACGGTTCCAGTGAACCATTGGGAAATGTGGGCCTTTGCCAACAGTTTTTATAAACCGTTGGCAAAGGATTCCCCCAAATTCCAGATCGCGATATCCTCTCCCAATTCGGACAGAGCCCTAATCTATTCGCTCTGCTGCTCTCGCGAACCCCATCCGACTCCACTGCTCTCGCGAATCCGAACACCAGCACCCCCCATCCCAACAGGTACACCCCCATACGAATAGGTAAAATTTGATCTCAACCATATTGTTGTAGTTGTTTTAATGAATAGATTTTTTCCAGGTGTTGGTGATTTAATTGATTATTGAAATTAATATCTAAATAGGATATTGTTTGTGTTTGTGAAGACTTCTTTAATGTTTTTGTATTCTATGTTTGGAAGGAGAGTGTTCAAAACATGTAAATCAGAGTTGGGGGAGGCTATCGTGAACGTTTACATGTTTTGAATAATGGATTGTGGGAATTATGGATTGTGTTCAAACCAATTTGATATGTTTTGGATAATGGATTGTAGGGGTGGGTGGGTGTCCACGGGGGTGGGTGGGTTGTCCACGGGGGTGGGCGGGGGTGTCCACAGGGGTGGGAAAGGCTGTCCACGGGGGTGGGCGGGGCTGTCTAGGGGGTGTGGGCTGTCTTGGGGGTCTGGGTGGGGTGTCCTGGTGGGGGAGGGGTGTGTGGGGTGTCTAGGGGGTGGTATGTCTAGGTGGTGGTGGTGGGGTTGCAAGGTAGGGGGGTTTGGGCTGTTTGGGAGGGTGGGCGGGGCTATCCAGGGGGGTACGGGGGTGGGCGGGTTGTCCACAAGGGTGGGCGGGCTGTCCACGGGGGTGGTCGGGCTGTCAAAGAGGGGTGGGCGGGCTGTCCAGGGGGGTGGGTGGGCTGGCCACGGGGGGTAGGGGTGTACAGGGGGGTGGGAGGGCTATCCAAGGGGGTGGGGGCTATCCATAGGGAGAAGGGGTGTCGAGGGGGGTGGGTGGGCTGTCCACGGGGGTGGTTGGGCTGTCTAGGGGGTAGGGGGTGTCCACGGGGGTGGGCGGGGCTGTCCAGGGGGTGTGGGCTGTCCTGGGGGTCTGGGTTGGGTGTCCTGGTGGGGGAGGGGTGTGTGGGGTGTCCAGGTGGGGTGGTATGTCTAGGTGGTGGTGGTGGGGTTGCAAGGAAGGGGGGTGTGGGCTGTTTGGGAGGATGGGCGGGGCTATCCAGGGGGGTACGGGGTGTCCAGGGGGGTATGGGGGTGGGCGGGCTGTCCACAAGGGTGGACGGGCTGTCCACGGGGGTGGTCGGGCTGTCAAGGAGGGGTGGGCGGGCTGTCCAGGGGGGTGGGTGGGCTGGCCACAGGGGGTAGGGGTGTCCAGGTGGGTGGGCGGGCTATCCAAGGGGGTGGGGGATGTCCATAGGGAGAAGGGGTGTCGAGGGGGGTGGGTGGGCTGTCCACGGGGGTGGTTGGGCTGTCTAGGGGGTAGGGGGCGTCCACGGGGGTGGGTGGGTTGTCCACGGGGGTGGGCGGGGTTGTCCACGGGGGTGGGAAAGGCTGTCCACGGGGGTGGGCGGGGTTGTCCAGGGTGTGTGGGCTGTCCTGGGGGTCTGGGTGGGGTGTCCTGGTGGGGGAGGGGTGTGTGGGGTGTCCAGGGGGTTGCTATGTCTAGGTGGTGGTGGTGGGGTTGCAGGGGAGGGGGGTGTGGGCTGTTTGGGAGGGTGGGTGGGGCTATCCCAGGGGGGTACGGGGTGTCCAGGGGGTACGAGGGTGGGCGGGCTGTCCACAAGGGTGGACGGGCTGTCCACGGGGGTGGTCGGGCTGTCAAGGAGGGGTCGGTGGGCTGGCCGGGGGGGGGGGGGGGGGGGGGTGGGCTGGCCACAGGGGGTAGGGGTGTCCAGGGGGTGGGCGGGCTATCCAAGGGGGTGGGGGATGTCCATAGAGAGAAGGGGTGTCGAGGGGGGTGGGTGGGCTGTCCACGGGGGTGGTTGGGCTGTCCACGAGGGTGGGAAAGGCTGTCCACGGGGGTGGGCGGGGCTGTCCAGGGGGTGTGGGCTGTCATGGGGGTATGGGTGGGGTATCCTGGTGGGGGAGGGGTGTGTGGGGTGTCCAGGGGGGTTGGTATGTCTAGGTGGTGGTGGTGGGGTTGCAGGGGAGGGGGTGTGGGCTGTTTGGGAGGGTGGGCGGGGCTATCCCAGGGGGGTACGGGGTGTCCAGGGGGGTACGGGGGTGGGCGGGTTGTCCACAAGGGTGGACGGGCTGTCCATGGCGGTGGTCGGGCTGTCAAGGAGGGGTGGGCGGGCTGTCCAGGGGGGTGGGTGGGCTGGCCACAGGGGGTGGCCGTGCTCTCGCGAACCCCCCGTCCGAACATCATCGACCCCCGTGGACAACCCACATTTTATCCCAAATTCCATAGATTTATACATTATTTTATTATATTATGTCTCAAATTATCTAAAATATGTGTTTTATGTTCTTCACGTGACCTATCATAATTCCTCCTCATAATCTATAGTGATCATGGGAAGATCCCATGCATGATTCATGATCACTCAAATTATTCTGCAGATCATACATAATGGAAGCCTTACAGGATGTGAGATGATTATATCTATGAAATCTACTCAGGTACCTGGTGAGGAAGTGCATATTAATTCAAAAAGGTAAATCGTATATGAGGATACCCTACTAGTATGGTTATGGGATGAGGCATGCTCTGATGTGATAACACGTTAAGTTCTTGTTGGTTTTACATTTTTTCAATAACACATTAGTATGTTTTTTTAACATGTGTAGTTGATACCATGATTATTTTCTTCCTTTATCGTTTACTTAAATGTATTTTCTATTAAAGTTCAATCCTATTGAATTGTTTATGACAAAATTACTTATATGAATTCTTTTTACAGAATGGACAGAAGTTGGATGTATGAAACCGATCGTATCTCAAGCGATTTTCTAAACAATTTGGAGAGCTTTATAGATTTTGCATTTCACAATGCTTCAGATAGTGGTCGAATACACTACCCATGTTCCAATTGTGTTGGTAGACCTTGGTTGAGTCATGAAGAAGTCAGCTACCACATAACCAAAAATGTTTTTCAAGCAAACTACTTTGTGTGGTATCACAATGGGGAGAAAATGAAATCTCAAATTGGTGATGATCGAAATGAAAGGACTGGAATGGAGAATTTGTTAGATGATCGGTTTCCGTTTATTCTTTATCATGAAAAAGAAAGGATTTCGACTCAAGAATATGTCGATATGAGGAAAACTGATGCATCTAGTGAAAATGATGATATTTATAGGGTGAAAAAATTTAATGATGCTGCCACGACTCCAGTATATCGACAATGCGATAAAATGAAAAAGCTGGAATTTTTAATCTGATTGTTTCATGGAAAAACTATGTATGGGATTTCTAATACAGCAATCGATTACATTCTTACCCTCTTGAAGGATTTACTTCTAGATGATGTAGATATTCCCTCAAAACACTATATAGCATGGAAGTTAGTTGAAGAACTTGGATTTTCCAGAAACAAAATTCATGCTTGCCCGAAAGATTGCAGTTTATTCTAGGAAGAAACCGCTGAACGAAATGAATGTATAAAATGTGGCACATCCCGCTGGAAGTCAAAACTTGATGGAACACCATCCCGCATTCCACAGAAAGTAATGTGGCACTTTCCATTGATCCCCAGACTCCAGAATCTTTTTATGTCTGATGACATATGAATAAAAATGAGATGGCATGATACTGAGAGAAAGAAGACTAATGATGAGTTGGTTCATCCTGCAGATGGATTTGCATGGCAGAGATTTGATGCTCAACATCCTGATTTTGCAGCTGACGTGCGTAATGTGAGGCTGGGTCTTTCATGCGACGATTTTAATCCGTTTGGGCAGATGCTTACTTCGCACAGCACATGGCCAGTTTTTATACACATTTATAATCTTCCCCCATGGTTGTGTATGAAAAAATCTTTCACTTTCATGATTATACTCATATCTGGTCCTTCTGATCCCGACATTGATATTGATGTATACATGCAACCTTTAATAAAAGAGTTGAAACTTCTTTGGGATGTGGGTGTGCGCACATACGATGCATGTTCGAAAGACATATTTCAGATGCGTGCTGCGCTTATGTGGACGATCAATGATTTTTCGGCATATGCAATGATGTCTGGATTAAGCACGAAGGGAAAACTGTCTTGTCCAGTTTGTATGAAGAATACACGATCTAGAAGACTGAAACATCGTTGTAGTTTCAGTTTTATGGGACATCGACGATTTTTGCAAAAGTATCATCCATATAGAATGAATCGTCGAAGATTTGATAATACTATAGAGACCGATGATCCACCTCAGCATATTTCTGGAACTGATGTGCATAATGAATTGAAAGATTTCAGTTTTTCATTCGGGAAGGTTCAAATGAAATCTGGAAAGAGAAATAATGTTTCCACAGAAACCTGTTACAATTGGAGGAAGAGGAGTATCTTTTTTGATTTGCCTTATTGGTCAACCAATTTGCTACGTCATTGCTTAGACGTAATGCATATTGAAAAGAATATATGTGAAATGTTGCTTTCAATTCTTCTAAATGTCAAGGGGAAGACAAAAGATGATTTACGATCTCGACGTGACTTGGTGGATTGGGGCATCAGACCAGAATTGCATCCTGTGCGTATCAGTGAAAATAAATGGCAACTTCCATGTGCTTATTATGTGATGACACCTACTGAAAAAAAACAATTTCTAGAAATATTAGAGACTATTAGAGTTCTATATGGATATTCAAGAAACATATCTAAACGGGTCAACAGAAGAGAGTTGAAGCTAAAATCTTTGAAGACTCATGATTACCACGTTCTACTGCATGAGTTGCTTCCAATAGAAATTCGTCATCATTTGTCCAATAATTTAAGGGTGGGTGTTATTCGGTTGTGCCATTTGTTTAGAGATATTTGTGCTAAGAAGTTGTCCACGTCTTTCTTGCAAAAAATGTTGACAGATGCCCCATTAATTTTGTGTGAGTTGGGGAAAATATTTCCCCCTTCATTTTTCACATGCATGCTGCATCTGACTGTCCATATTCCAAATGAAATACTTCTCAGAGGACCTGTTTCTTTTCATTGGATGTATCCAAATGAAATAAATATGTTCACATTAAAGTCTTATGTTCGAAACAAGAACCATCCCGAAGGTTCTATCGTGAACGGTTACTTAGCTCAAGAATGTATGGATTTCTGTTCGATGTATTTGTCTGATCTTACTACAAGAATGAACAGACCAATGAGAAATGAAGAAGAACAATATGAGCAAATTGAACCCAGTTTTCCATCACTTCCTCAAACAGGAGTAATTCCTGGATCATATACATTGAAGACATTAATCCATGAAGAGTGGGAGATGGCACATCGCACAGTTTTGTTCAACTGTGATTTGTTCGATGACTATATCAGGTAACAAAATTGAATATGTATATCATACATATATATCTATTAAACTATTCATATTTTTTTATCTACAGGGAACATAAAACAATGATAAATAGGAAGCATCGTTCTTTATCTTTGAGAAGGAGAGAGACTTTGCATAGCAAAGAGTTTTCTGCTTGGTCAAAATTGAAGGTAAAAATATTACTGTTTAAATTAATTATTTCAATATTTACTTAAGTTTAACTGTCATTTATATTGCAGGTATTGAGTTTGTCTGCTGACTCTGTCTCTGAGGAAATAAGAGCTTTGTCTTTTGGTCCTAATACCGTGGTTCGTGACTGTAAATCAATTGTTATCAATGGGTACAGATTTATTGTCACTGAACGAGCCAAAAACATGAGAACACAACATGATGGTATTATGGTTACTGCCACAACAGATTGTTATGCCAGTGCATCATATAGTATACCGCGACTTGAAAATGTGGGTTATTATGGAGTCGTTGAGAAAATAATAATATTGGATTATTACTCTCATAGACGAGTCACAATGATGAAATGCCATTGGTTTGATTCGATGACGAGACATGGCACATTTATTGATGATTGTGGATTTTGATTAATTAATATGACCCGCACTCTTTCTACCGAAGAACCATATGTGTTGGCATCAAGGGCTAAACAATATTTTTATGTCAAAGATCAACTTCAACCTGAATTTGGTGTCATAGTTGAAGTAATTCCAAGACATATTTTTGATGATGCTGATGATGGAATTGACACTGTCCCTATTTCCATTGGAACCAATCCATTTATTTCTTTTAATGACTCCAATAGCTCAATTGTCAGATTTGATTGTGAACCTGAAGTTGTGGTTGGAAATATATAGAATCATTCATCCATGTTCTCAATTCTTTTGGTTTACCTCGAGTTGGGTTGTTAAGGTTGGTAATATTCATATTTATTTAGTATTGATCACAAATATGTTTTAGATGACTTGACCGTTATGTGAATTTTCAATGTTTATTGGTTGCTGTTTTATTTGAATTGCATTTTCTAATTTGGAATTGAACTGTATTCAAACCAAATCAAACAATATTTCTAACTTGGTGAACATTACAACTTGTATGTTTTATTAAATTCATTCAAGCTCTTCTAAAACAATTGATAGCTAAATTACCAATGAATCCCCTCATTCCCTCATATATTTAGTTTTTTGGTTTACACATTCATTTCCTTTTTCTAATTAATTACATATTTGTTTTCAAATCCAGGAAATGCAGCCAATTGAAGAGAGACGAAGAAAAAAAATGGCGGAGAACAATCGTCAGATGGAGGAGCTGGGCGTTCCACCATTAGTGCCTACAGTGAGTACTTTATTTCAAATATATATATATATATATATATATTTACAGAATATATAATTTCATGTGATTAATTTTTTTGTAAACTTTTTTGTAGGATCCACCGTTACGTCGACAGTTATTCGACGAGGAGCCTAGTACTGGTCCTAGTACTCAGGCCGGTGGTACGACGAGGGTTCGTACCAGAGGTGGACGTAGAGCTGCGCGTGCCCGACTATACCCTGCCCCTCCCACTGACGTTTCAGCCTTCCCTCATTCTGATCCCGATGTGTCGTTAGGGACACACGGGGTATTTAGGCCTCCCATGTTTTCGCTACCTTCTGTATCTTCTTCCCCGTCATTTTCACATCCCATGATGATTCCCACTCCCCAGTCAGCATCAGGTCATTCAGTTGTTCCATCTTCTTTTCCTTCTACTTCTATCTCTCAGAGCTTTTATATTCCATCGTCTTCGACTCCTGTTACACCAGAGGGTGTTCCATCAGGTTATGTGGATCCGGCGCCACTCATTGATCAGACTAGCGCAGGTATATTTATAAAACCCTAACAAATTTTTATAGCAATATTTATTTTCATTATAACATGTTTTGATAAAATATTTGTTTTTCTTTCATGACAGATACATCTACTGACAGGAGGCGGGGGTGGGGCCGTACACGCATGTGTTCGGTGTGGAACCGTCGCACACAGGTTATGGTGGAATATAATGAAGACAATCAGATGGTTGAGAAAACAGGGCAGCAATGTCGGAGTTTTATGGCGACGCTTGCCAAATACTCCGAAATCATTCCCGTCAGCCCGCTGTCGTGGAGACATTTTCCAAATGAGGTCAAAGATAGAGCTTGGGCAGAGATATGGGTAAAAAAATATGTTTTATTTAATGCCATGAATTATTTTTGTATTTATATGAATTAATATTTTGATTTCAGCTTCGATTTAATTTTCCTGATGGTGAGGGTGCATGACTGGAACGTCTAAAGGATTTAGGCGAGCTTTGGAGAGCCTACAAGCATGAGTTGTATATTGGATGGCGTGCTAGAGTTGGCACTGAGTTAGAGGCGGTACCAGTCGTGGATGATTGTCCTATAGAGCAGTATCGTCAGATGATTACTCATTGGACGAGTACCCAGTTTAAGGTATGAATTACATTTGAGGTATTTAAATAATAAATTTCAAGTTTTTCATTAATATTATCCTTTGAATTATCAAATTTTATTTAGGAATCATCTGAAAAAAATAAAAAAAACATTGATGCAAAAAAATACCTTCATACACTAGGACGCACGACGATGTCGGATCATGAGAGGCAGCAGGTATGACAATTGTTTATAAGTTTTCTTTACGACTTACATTTTCTTTTGTTTCCTCAATTATTTAATCATTTGCTAAAGTTTTTATATAACTTTTGTTTTTAATGTCATTGTAGAGGCAAGTACAAAATATTGAAGGATGTGTGCCTCGAGCAAAACTGTTTTGCTCGAGTAGACGAAAAAAGGATGGAAGTGTTGTCAACGAAGCGACTCAGCAGCAGATTGTAAGTTTTAATCTGTTGATTTTATATTTTAATATCTATTTTGTAACTTAATAATATATTTATATTTGTAACAGGATGCTTTAGAGGCCCTCGATGCCCAAGAAGCAGACAATTTTGGGCCATCTGATCACTTACATCAGGTGTTGGGAGAGGATCATTCTGGCAGAGTACGCTGCCGACCTAGGATAGCCCCGACGAGGTATTAGCCTGCCTCAGGTACGAGTTGTAGTGCCACCGAGCTGCAGCAAGTTAGGGAAGAGGAAGAAAAGGCTGAGAAAAGGTCCACAGAGACGGCAGAACAATCTACTAGGGCAAACAGTGCATTTATGAAATTTATTGAAGTTCTACGTCCAACACTTCCAGTAGAGGTCAGCCCAGCGATTGATGAATACATGTCGTCGATACATTCTATATATGGTGCACCAGGTGGCAGTTCCAGTGGTGGTCAGGCCGATGTCCAGCTTGAAGATGATGATGGCGAGGAGTCTGATGCGGAAGAGGAGGGAGATGAGGAGGGCGAGGAGGAGGGCGAAGGCGAGGAGGAGGGCGCTGTGGAGGGTGAGGACGATGACGAGGGTGATGATGATGATGGTGGTGGTGATGGTGATGCTGATGTGGGACATATTGATCCGTTACATTTTTGACTTATATTACTGAGATTTGATGTTTAATCTATTCTAGTTGTTGGTTTTATCTATACTCGTAGTATAGTATTGGATTTGAGTTATTTTTATATATTGTCTGTTTTTATGGATGTTGTTGTCTTTTAGTGGTTGTGTGTTTGAGAACTCCCTGGACAACCCCCCTCATTCTTGGACCCTGGACAACCCCCCCCTGGACCCCGAACACCCCCCAAACACCCCCCGGACAGCCCCGCGGACAGCCCCCTGGACAGCCCCCCGTACAGCCCCCCACCCTCCACTTGGACCCTGGATAGACCCCCGGATAGCCCCCCGGACTACCCCCCCACCCTCCACCTTGGACCCCGGACAACCCCCCAAACACCCCCTGGACAGCCCCCCGGACAGCCCCCTGAACAACCCAGAAAAACCCCCTGAACAACCCCTGAACAACCCCCTGAACAACCCCCGGATAGCCCCCGGAACAACCCCGTACAGCCCCCTGAACAACCCCCAAACACCCCCCGGACACACCCCGCACAACCCCCCCACCCTCCTCCTTGGTCCCCGGACATCCCCCCGGACACCCACCAGACAGCCCCCCCCCCCCCCCCCCGGACAGCCCCTCCACCTTCCTTAATTTCATTAGCTCTGAAATGTTTCATAGCACGATCAACTAAAATCTAATCCATAGTAAAATATGATATAAAAATATTCTATATGAATTTCCATAAGATTTTAAGTGAAAACAAAAAGTGACATACGAAAAACTGACCAAACGCATTCGAAATGTGTTTATTCTTTAGGACAACGATCCATGGGTCATATGTGACGTGTACGAATCAACCCCGCCTCAATCCGAGGCGCGGTGTGGCCGGAACAACTCAAAGTGTATGTCTTTTGTTTCAAAAGGACATCATTTTAAGTGAAAAACATCAACTGGCATACGGAAAACCGTCCAAATGCATTCAGATTGTGTTGATACTTTAAGACAACGATCCATGGGTCATTTGAGACGTATACGAGTCAACCCCGCCTAAATCCGAGATGTGGTGTGGTCGGGACCACTCTAAGTGTCTTTCTTTTTTTTAAAATGGACAGTATTTTAAGTACATATGGAAAACCAACCAAACGCATTCGGTTTCTGTTGAAACTTTAAGAGAACGATCCATGGGTCATATGTGATGTGTACCAGTCAACGCCACCTCAATCCGAGGCGCGGTGTGACCGACACCACTCAAAGTGTCTCTATTTTGTTTAAAATGGACATCATTTTTAGTGAAAACAACAAATGACATACGGAAACCACACGTCCGATTGACGTTCCGTCTGCGCGTACACGTCACGAATAATAATTAGAATGTTGCACGGTGGTTTCAGCTCAATCCGAGGTCGTCCTCTATGAATTTGACCGTTGGACGCCCGTTTTGGCCGTTTATGACACCAGAACTGCGTTGTCGGTCACCGCGGGCACATGGCACGTCCAATTGATGTTTCTTCTGCTCGACCACTTCAGAAATCACTCACCCGTATTTTTCGTCTGATTTCAGGCCATTCCGACTTCGTTCGGCCTGTTTGGACACCCCTCACGCGCGTTTACGAAGCGCACGCATCACTTAAAACTCAAATATTGAGTCGTACCGCGCAAACCGCACGTCCGATTGACGTTCCGTCTATGCGTACACGTCACGAATAATAATTAGAATGTTTCATGGTGGTTTCAGCTCAATATGAGGTCGTCCTCTATGAATTTGACTGTTGGATGCCCGTTTTGGCCGTTTATGACACCAGAACTGCGTTGTCGGCCACTGCGGGCACACGGCACGTCCGATTGACGTGTCGTCTGCTCGACCACTTCAGAAATCACTCTCCCGTATTTGTCGTCTGATTTCAGGCCATTCCAACTTCGTTTGGCCCATTTGGACCCCCCTCACGTGTGTTTACGAAGCGCGCGCATCACTTAAAACACGAATATTGAGCAGTACCGCGCAAACCGCACGTCCGATTGATGTGTCGTCTGCGTGTACACGTCACGAATAATAATTATAATGTTTCGTGGTGGTTTCAGCTCAATCCGAGGTCGTCCGCTATGAATTTGACCGTTTGATGCCCGTTTTGGCCGTTTATGACACCAGAATTGCGTTGTCGGTCACCGCGGGCACACGGCACGTCCGATTGACGTGATGTCTGCTCGAACACTTCATAAATCACTCACCCGTATTTTTGGTCTGATTTCAGGCCATTCTGAAATCGTTCGGCCCGTTTGGACCACCCTCACGCGCGTTTACGAAGCGCGCGCATCCCTTAAAAACCGAATATTGAGCCGTATCGCGCAAACCGCACGTCCGATTGACGTTCCGTCTACTCTTACACGTCACGAATAATAATTATCATGTTGCACGGTGGTTTCAGCTCAATCTGAGGTCGCCCGCTATGAATTTGACCGTTGGACGCCCGTTTTGGCCGTTTATGACACCAGAACTGCGTTGTCGGTCACCACGGGCACACGGCACGTCCGATTGACCTTCTGTCTACTCGACCACTTCAGAAATCACTCTCTCGTATTTTTCGTCTGATTTCAGGCCATTCCGACTTCGTTCGGCCCGTTTGGACCCCCCTCACGCGCGTTTACGAAGCGCGCGCATCACTTAAAACACGAATATTGAGCCGTACCGCGCAAACCGCACGTCCGATTGACGTGCCTTCTGCGCGTACACGTCACGAATAATAATTAGAATGTCACACTGTAGTTTCAGCTCAATCCGAGGTCATCCGCTATGAATTTGACCGTTTGACGCCTGTTTTGGCCATTTATAACACCAGAACTGCGTTGTCGGTCACCACGGGCACACGGCACGTCCGATTGACGTGCCGTCTGCTCGACCACTTCATAAATCACTCACCCGTTTTTGTCGTCTGATTTCAGGCCATTCCAAAATCGTTCGGCCCATTTGGACCCCCCTCACGTGCGTTTACGAAGCACGCGCATCACTTAAAACACGAATATTGAGTTGTACCGCGCAAACCGCACATCCGATTGACGTGCCGTCTACGCGTACACGTCAAAAATAATAATTAGAATGTTTCACGGTGGTTTCAGCTCAATCCGAGGTCGTCCTCTATGAATTTGACCGTTTGACGCCCGTTTTGGCCGTTTATGACACCAGAACTGCATTGTCGGTCACCGCGGGCACATGGCACGTCCAATTGATGTGCCGTCTGCTCGACCACTTCAAAAATCACTCACCCGTACTTTTAGTCTGATTTCAGGCCATTCCGACTTCGTTCGGCCCGTTTGGATCCCCCTCACGCGCGTTTACGAAGCGCGCACATCACTTAAATTACGAATATGGAGCCGTACCGCGCAAACCGCACGTCCGATTGACGTGCCGTCTACACGTACACGTCACGAATAATAATTAGAATGTTTCACGGTGGTTTCAGCTCAATCTGAGGTCGTCCTCTATGAATTTGACCATTGGACGCCCGTTTTGGCCGTTTATGACACCAGAACTGCGTTGTCGGTCACCGCGGGCACACGGCACGTCCGATTGATGTGATGTCTACTCGACCACTTCATAAATCACTCTCCCGTATTTTTCATCTGATTTCATGCCATTCCCACTTCGTCCGGCCCGTTTGGACCTCCCTCACGTGCGTTTACGAAGCACGCGCATCACTTAAAACACGAATATTGAGTCGTACCGCGCAAACCGCACGTCCGATTGATGTGATGTCTGCGCATACATGTCAGGAATAATAATTAGAATTTTTCATGGTGGTTTCAGCTCAATCTGAGGTTATCCGCTATGAATTTGACCGTTTGACGCCCGTTTTGGCCGTTTGTGACACCAGAACTGCGTTGTCGGTCACCGCGGGCACATGGCACGTCCAATTGATGTTCCGTCTGCTCGACCACTTCAGAAATCACTCACCCGTATTTTTCGTCTGATTTCAGGCCATTCCGACTTTGTTCGGCCCGTTTGGACCCCCCTCACGCGCGTTTACGAAGCGGGCGCATCACTTAAAATACGAATATTGAGCCGTACCGTGCAAACCGCACGTCCGATTGATGTTCTGTCTGCGCGTACACGTCACGAATAATAATTAGAATGTTGCACAGTGGTTTCAACTCAATCTGAGGTTGTCCGCTATGAATTTGACCGTTGGATGCCTGTTTTGGCCGTTTATGACACCAGAACTGCGTTATCGGTCACCGCGGGCACACGGCACGTCCGATTAACGTGCCGTCTGCTCGACCACTTCATAAATCACTCTCCCGTTTTTGTCGTCTGATTTCAGGCCATTCTGACTTCGTTCAGACCATTTGGACCCCCCTCACGCGCGTTTACGAAGCGCGCGCATCACTTAAAACACAAATATTGAGTCGTACCGCGCACACCGCACGTCCGATTGACGTGCTGTCTGCGCGTACACGTCACGAAAAATAATTAGAATGTTGCACGGTGGTTTCAGCTCAATCTGGAGACGTGGTGTGGCCGGCACCACTCAAAGTGTCCGTCTTTTGTTTCAAAAGGACGTCATTTTAAGTGAAAAGCATCAACTGGCATACGGAAAACCGACCAAACGCATTCCAAATCTGTTGATAATTTATCCCAACAATACATGGGTCATATGTGACGTGTATGAGCCAAACTGGGATGAATCCGAGTCGCGGTGTGTCCAGGATAAGTCTAAGTGGCTCTCTTTTGTTTAAAATGGACACCATTTTAAGTACATACGGAAAAACGACCAAACGGATTCGGTTTCCGTTGAAACTTCAGGAGAACGATCCATGGGTCATATGTGATGTGTACGAATCAACCCCGCCTCAATAGAAGATGCGTTGTGGTCGACACTACTCAAAGTGTCTGTCTTTTGTTTCAAAAAGACGTCATTTTAACTGAAAAGCATCAATTGACATACGAAAAACTGACCAAAGGCATTCGGACTGTGTCGATACTTTAGAACAAGGATCCATGGGTCGTATGTGACGTGTACAAGTCAATCCCGCCTCAATCCGAGGAGCGGTGTGGCCGACACCATTCTAACTGTGTCTCTTTTGTTTAAAATAGACAGGATTATAAGTGAAAAGAACAACTGGCATACGCAAAACCGACCAAACGCATTCCGAATCTATTGATAATTTATTACAACGATCCATTGGTCATATGTGACCTGTACGAGCCAACCCGGGCTCAATCCGAGTCGCGGTGTGGCTGAGATCAGTCTAAGTGGCTCTCTTTTGTTTAAAATGGACAGCATTTTAAGTACATACGTAAAACCGACCAAACGCATTCGGTTTCCATTGAAACTTTAAGAGAACGATCCATGGGTCATATGTGATGTGTATGAATCATCCCCGCCTCAATCCGAGGCGCGGTGTGGCCGACACCGCTCTAACTATGTCTGTTTTGTTTAAAATGGATAGGATTATAAGTGAAAAGAACTGGCATATGCAAAACCGACCAAACGCATTCAGTTTCCATTGAAACTTTAGGAGAACAATCCATGGGTCATATGTGACGTGTACGAATCATCCCCATCTCAATCCGAGATGCGGTGTGGCCCACACCGCTCTAACTATGTCTCTTCTGTTTAAAATGGACATGATTATAAGTGAAAAAGAACAACTGGCATACGCAGAACCGACCAAACGCATTCCGAATCTTTTGATCATTTATCAAAACGATCCATGGGTCATATGTGACCTGTACGAGGCAACCCGGGTTCAATTCGAGTCGCGGTGTGGCCAGGATCGGTCTAAGTGGCTCTCTTTTGTTTAAAATGGACACCATTTTAAGTACATACGGAAAACCGACCAAACGCATTCGGTTTCCATTTAAACTTTAGGATAAAGATCCATGGGTCATATGTGACGTGTACGAATCATCCCCGCCTCAATCCGAGGCGCGGTGTGGCCGACACCGCTCTAAATGTGTCTGTTTTGTTTAAAATGGACAGGATTATAAGTGAAAAGAACAACTGGCATACGCAAAACTGACCAAACGCATTCAGAATATTTTGATAATTTATCACAACGATCCATGGGTCATATGTGACGTGTACGAGCCAAACCGGGTCAATCCGAGTCGCGGTGTGGCCGGGATCAGTCTAAATGTCTCTCTTTTGTTTAAAATGGATACCATTTTAAGTACATACAGAAAACTGACCAAACGCATTCGGTTTCCATTGTAACTTTAGGAGAACGATCCATGGGTCCTATGTGACGTGTACGAATCATCCCCGCCTCAATCCAACATGCGGTGTGGCTGAAAACACTCAAAGTGTCCGTCTTTTGTTTCAAAAGGACGTCATTTAAAGTGAAAGGCATCAACTGACATACGGAAGAATGACCAAATGCATTCGGATTCTATCGATACTTTAGAACAACGATACATGGGTCATATGTGACGTGTACAAGTCAACCCCGTCTTAATCCGAGACGCGGTGTGGCCGACACCACTCTAACTCTGTCTCTTTTGTTTAAAATGGACATGATTATAAATGAAAAGAACAACTGGCATAAGCAAAATCGACCAAACGCATTCGGAATCTTTTGATAATTTATCACAACGATCCATGGGTCATATGTGAGATGTAAGAGCCAATCCGGGATGAATCTGAGTCGCGGTGTGGTCAGGATTAGTCTAAGTGTCACTCTTTTGTTTAAAATGGACAACATTTTAAGTACATACGGAAAACCGACCAAACGCATTCGGTTTCCATTTAAACTTTAGGAGAACAATCCATGGGTCATATGTGACATGTATGAATCAACCCCACCTCAATTGGAGACGGGGTGTGGTCGGCACCACTCATAGTGTCCATCTTTTGTTTCAAAAGGACGTCATTTTAAGTGAAAAACATCAACTGGCATACGGAAAACCGACCAAACGCATTCGGATTGTGTCGATACTTTAGCACAACGATCCATGGGTCAAATGTGACGTGTACGAGTCAACCCCGCCTCAATCTAAGGTGCGGTGTGGCCAGTATCACTTCAGGTGTATGTATTTTTTTTAAAATGGACATCATTTGAGGTAAAAATATATGGTATAGAAAAAACCGATCAAATTATGAATTGAATTTCGGATTCCACATATAATTGTCATCTAAATTTTAAATTGAATTCTATATGAATTTTGTACGTTTATAATTACGTTATGAATTCTAATTTAATTATGGATGTGTATAGTTTCAGGATCCATTATATGTTAAATGTGTATGAATTTGTTCGTAATTGTATATGTATGTTTTATTTTATTGGAGGTACAATAATTGGATTGAAAATGAGGTCAAAATGAGGCCTGATGGAGAGGGGTCGGATGGACAGGGGCTATGAAAATTGCAGGGTGCTGCAATTTGCAGCATAGGGTATGCCAACGGTTTAAAACTGTTGGAATATAATCCTAAAGAAGTTTTTACCAACTGTTCAATGAACCATTGGTAAATATCTCTTTTCCCAACGGTTCTAAACCGTTGGGAAAGAGTTTGGGATATTGATATTTCCCAACGGTTCTCCCAAACCATTGGGAAAAAGTATCCCAACGGTTTGGCAGAACCGTTGGGATAGGGTGGTTTTTGTGAGCCTATACCAATGGTTTCCAGTAAACCGTTGGGAAAACCTTTTCCCAACGGCTTACTTCCCTACGGTTATCACAACCGTTGGTATATAATATACCAACGGTTAGACGGGATTTCCCAACGGTTTTGAACCGTTGGGACATATTATATTTCAAGTAATGTAATGAATCACTTTTATCATGTAATATACTTATTATATTACAAGTAAGAGATAAAATATTATTGACGTTTATGAAATAGTTAAAAAGCAAAACATGTTTTTATGACTTATTTTGGGGTTAATAAATTTTTGGGGGCCAGTGATACATTTATAGGTATTTTATACCTCATTATATAAGTGATATGAGGATTTCATTTTGGCTAATAGTCATTAAATAAATTTGAGGACTCCTCTACCATCTATCCTAAAACCAAGAGAGATGATATCATGGACCAAGATTTCAATCCAAGTTCTTCTTAATAGATCAGAGGATCATTGTTGTGGTGATCGTTGAGATGTCAAAGGCATTATCAGATCTACAAGCTATCATATAGGTATCAAAATTTGGTATTATTGTAGACTTTTGAAGAATTTTTGGATTATCTAGAGAGATCTGATGTTAGTTACATTGAGCAATAGTCTCAAACAATTAGTGTTTTTTGGAAACATGTATACATAAAATGAGGTATATGTATTATTTGTTTTTGTTACTAATTACATCACATGGGATCCTAGTATTTTTTAGTAGGGTAAAAATCACTGGAGATGATGTAGTTACGTCAATCTGGTGATGTAAAATTTTAAGTCATTGGCCCATCTACAACAAATGAGCAGCCCAATAATAATAGTAACAACCCAACTTGATCCATCAAGTCTGATTCAAAGTGATATATGAGCGCATGTACTCCTCCCCATATACAAAAGGTTGTTAACTAGTGGAAAGGGGTTGTAGAAGACCATAGAGAGTCAATACCCTCAACTCTTAATGAACATCAGATTATAATAAGGAAGTGATAAAAGTAATGAAAATATCACAAATAGATTAACCACCATCAGATTAAGGGTGTAGAAATTAAATCTACTACATGTAGTTACAATATGTCATGTAATATCCATAAATGGTTGTGTCCTATAATTGGCATACTGAACCGTCCAGCATAGGACCCTTTACTTTCATCAAAACCCTAATCATGAAATATAAAAGTGCACCAAAGGACCCATGTAGGGTGTGAGTTCAATAATTAGTTGGACACCACCAATGACCCTTAAAATAAGTGTGTAAGGTATATAGGTGTGTTCCATGAAAATAATATTAATATATATAAACAAAAATATATCACACAAGCACAAAATATATATCAATTCCTCGGAGATCAACACTAGCCATTTCAAATCCTTGATGGAAGGAACATAGGTCATTTTTATTGCACATCCCCCTTAATGGGAGAGCCTAAAACACATGTGACACATCCCATTAGTTGGGATATCCCATGTATATACAGACCAATGTATGACACATCCTACTTGGGGGAAAATCCAATAGTTTCAACCTACACACTCAACTTCAGATGATAGAAGAGAATCACATACATATGATTCATGATACAAATTACATGTCAAGGACCATGTAAAATCGAACTAGCAACATAACCATCCAAATCCATATGAATGAAACACAGGATCAAGTCTATAATCATGTGATCAAGCATCGACACATGTCTCATGGGGCTACACACATATTCTAATAATCATTCCATCAAACTATACAAACCATACAAAAAAATTAAAGGCTTTTTTCTTCAAGGATTATGGTAATGAATTCCATGGTTAATTAATAAATCATCACATGAAAAAAATCTATCTATTATTCATTTAAAACCACTATAAAAGAATTTATTGAACCGATTCCAAAAAAAATTAATTCCTAAAAAATAAAAATATAACATGCTGTACAATTTCTCTCTCCTATAAAATTTCCAAATTGTCAATATAAGCCTTAGTATTTGCATAAAAGTTTCTTTGTTAAAGAATTATTATAATTTTACATGAAATAATATTCTATCACTTTGGAATAATATATGATAATTATGATAATTATTCTATATCATTATTTTATAATTATTGGTTTTTTATCATTTAATAAATATTTATCCTATTTTCCAAAACATTTAGAAATATTAAAATCACAAATAACATAAGAAAAAGGGGAAGAGTAATATTGGTTCCTACCAGGAATTCTCATTTTATATTACTCCTAAAAATATTATAGAATAAAGATATTTCTACCATGACATAAAATTGGATGTTGAACTGTTATTGATCAATGAATAATTTATTGATCTTGGGTATTGGAATTATAGATTATCCAAGGATAATAAGGGATATAAAAATGAAGGGAAAAAGATTCAAATTTTTTTTGGAATGCACCTTCATACTGGTTTATATAAATAAAAACCTCAAATTAAATACCACCATATAATTTTTCTTTTACATGAATCTTGAATGCAGGTAATTTGAAATTTTCATTAATTTTAGTTATAAATTTTTAAAAAATGTTATACAATTTATTTCCCATGATTTAAAGCTTTAAAAATTATTAATACTCATTTCAGGATCATTATGGGAAAGGTAATATGAAAACATGGTTAGAAACCTTTTTTCCAAAAAGGGTATTATGTTAGTGTAACATGGTCTTTCCTTTATGCTACTCATAAATATCACATGAGGGTAAAATTTTACCATTAAACACCATTTAGAAATTACAAAATACATTTAAATAGTTAAAATGTTACCCCCATGTACTATTTATAAACATAGGCCACCCTTATGCAACTTAGTCAAAAAGAGCTTAACCAATACAAGGACTTTGAAATCAGGGGCCTACTATTAAAAACCTCAAAAATAAGGAGTTACACTTATGTGAAGTTGGGAAGACCCTTACGCAACACATGTGATGAATAAATTACCTATATAAAACAATGGGAGCCATCCTCTTACCTTTATGTATCCTTTTTAAAACATGAGTTTCCTCTATGTAGAGCATTGATCCGGCTTAATGGTAAAAAATAAATTTAAATTGTTTAACTTTTTATAGAGAAGACAGAAGAATTAAACCCAAAAACGTTTTATTAAAATGAGGATGTTATAACCCCCCTGAAAACTTCTCATCCCTGTGATGTATTTTTAGTAATATTAATCACACAACTTAGGCCACTGAGCTCAAACATCATGCCCCCGCTCCAACGTTTCCCCTAGATCATTATATTATTTTATAAGATATAAAAAAGTGGAATGGTAATTTCTTATAGTACCATTTCATGTTATTACATTATCTGAACATTACATTCCCCAAAATATACATCCTATAACATCCTGTGATTTTTTAAAATTCTTGTTTTTCAAAATGATTTGATATTTTCCATTTTTTTGTGAAAAGAAACACTAATTTTGGATTATGTTACAATTAACACTAATTTTATATGTAACTACACACAAAACAAGGTTTGGCTTTTATTACACACAATACAAAGTTTATTTTTCATTATATGAAACAATGAGTTTAAACAAAATGTGTCATTAAATTAAAATATTATTATTTAATATGTTAGTTTTCACCTAACTGTTGGAATAAGAAAGCATGGATAAAATTAAATACATTATAAAAATATATATTACACAAGTATATATAATTAATTAATTTATAAACAGTTAATTAGAAATGAAAATAAAGACTATTTTAAAATATAAGAAATATTTTTTTAAACCTATTTTTTATGAAAAAAAATGTGTTCTAAAACATAAAAAAATAAACAAATATACTTTTTGTGAATTATTTTTTTGAAATTCATATTTTATATATATATATATATATTCAATCAACTATTTAACATTCATCTTACTTTTTTTATAAATAATTCTTAAGAATAAATATATGTTTATACTGAAAACTGTATTTTTCTAAAAAAACAGTTTCATCACCATTTTATGGAACAATTATTTTAAAACTAAATTTTTCTGGAAAATAAGTTGATAAAATAAAAATAATTTTATAAATTTTAATATCGAAATTATCTTAGGGATAATTTTTTTGATTTTACAGAAAGGATTCTTTTTTTAAATAAAATTGAAAAAATACTAAATTTTAGTTGAAAACTTCCTTTTCATTTATTTTCATTATATAGATAAATTATACATTAAATCAGTTTTAAAGTTAATTTATTTAAATTATAAATCCATTTATCCAATCCAAGTCATTATAATTAATTGTATATTTAATTTTGATATGTAATCATTGTAATATTTTGAACATTTGTCTTTAAAAAACTCACTTTTATGTTTTGTTTATGAGATTAAATTTAAATTTAATTTTTCCACATCAATGAATAGAATTTGAAAAGTAAAATTCCATATTTAGAATAAAAATAATTTATATTATCTAATAAGATTAATTTATCTTTTTACCAAAATTAATAGTGAATGCGGTAAAAATTAATTTCCGCGGTTAAGGTAAAAATGTGTTTTTAGGGGTTAAACTATAAATATACGAGTACATATGAAATATAAAATTTTATAAAAACTATTTTACGACCATATTTAGACCCTTAAAATATATTAGGTTAGATAATTGTCTATTTTGGGCCCCTGTGTCACATTAAAAACAAGGGATCACTCAATTCTTTTCAAAAATACCATGTGTGTCTTCTCCCCCACATAAAATAAGCCACCTACTATACTCCCATATTCACACCATAAAACATATTTGGATCAAAAAATGAACCTATCAAATAAATTTCCAAAATCTCTCCCCTCATTTAAAAAACATTATTTTGGTCAAAAATCTTTCCTAGAAAGGCTGTTGAGAAAAACTAATGATAATACCTGAGGTAGAGGTAATATTCTTCAATGAGAATTTTTTTTCTTTTCACACCTCCATAAATAATTATTATTCAATGATAATATAATAACTTAGTATCTTCCATATAATAATATGTTTTAATGTTATGTTTATGACCTAAAATTTTCTCCACTTACATCAAATGGGTTATGAAATCATCATTCATGTGTATGGTGGACTACCGCCTCACAAACCGTTTTCAGTTGTTTTCTCATTTCAAACTATCAAGGAAAAAACTTATGATGGATATATAGTTTATATTATATATATATATGATATTTATTATTTTATTTGTATTTTATAATTATTTTATAACACATAAGTTCCTATATTCTTTTTTGTGCGAATAATACAATGTTATTCTAGTGTACGACAGACTACCACCTCACGAAGAGATGTGATTCATTCATGATCTACATGGAATGTAATAAGGATGAGTTAAATAAAAAAAATTGATATATATTACATAATAATTTTTATGTAATTATATTATTTCATTTATCGGTATTTCTTTAAATCTAATAAGGTAATGAAATTGCCTTCATGCGTACATATGACTTACCGACTACATGAACAATGTACTTAATTTTCAATAACAAAATATTTAGGATTAATATAAATAAAAATATACTGAATATATAATATACTTATATAATTTTTATCACTCTATAGATTATGAAACCATGATAAATTTAAGAGGAAAAAACCTAACAAATAAAATCATTTACGAAAAACCCAATTGTTATTACCCGAAACATAAGTTTAACATGAAATCGTTAATAAATAGAAAATAAAAGGTCAAATGAAAATAATATATGGTATTATATATATATATATATATATTAATATGTTTCTTTTATAGATGTATAATAAATTTATTTTTATTATATATGAGTTTTAAATGAGAATTATGGATGTCAAGACTTAAGGTAATGGAATTACCTCTCACCTTTTCATTTTGTGTGACACATTCTATATTCACAACCTCTTCATATATATGGTGTATATAATTACCATGAATTTATTTTATAATGCATATACTAAAAAGTATGGGGAGTTAAGAATCTATTTAAAGACATATATTTCATGGTTTTATTATTCAAAAGTTATTAAATTTAAAACGGGATTTTTAGTATCACTTTTATTTCTAAGAGACTTATTCTATATTAAAAACTCATTTATTTCTTGTGGTGTATATAGTTCCCTATGAAATGATATATCATGAATAAACCTAATTTAATTATAATTAATTTTTCTATTGATGTAACTATTTCATGAGGATTACAATTCAAAAGTTACTCAAGTGTTAAGGGGTTTTTTGTATAGATTTTATTTCGTTGAGATGTATGCTATGTTATACTCCTATATTCTTTCAAAATATTTATATATAGACCCTTTGAAAATTAATACTGTGAATTTATTATCAAAATGATTTTTATGTTCAATTTTTTTATTTCTGCATGGTTTTTTTGATTCAGTGTTATCAAAGTTGTAATGATTTTATATTACAATTTCGTCATTTAACAGAATTATTTATGATTGTGTTTTTGATGATAAAAATATTCTGACACATATCTCAAGAAACTCTTTAATTTTGTTATCCTATTATTATTCAGTGTATTTTAATTTAATATTACCATTTTATCACTCCTTGTTACTTATGATAATTGAGAAATTTTTTTATGAAATCCAGACTTTATTTCACTCTTTGATTAAAAATGGGTTTTCTGATAAAAGAATGTTTTATAAAAAAATCACAATGTTTTTTTATTACCCTATGTTTTTTAAAATAATTTTTTTCCTATGTTTTAATTTTTATATTTTTTTGAAAATAATCTTCAAGTAATTTTCAAATGTAATTTATGTTTGGTTTTTTCTAAAAATGTGAAATGAATCTTGGTTTCTTACATGCATGACATGAATAGTATTTCACACTGTCATGACCACTCAATTATTTCAAGCATTGTATATTTTTTTCAAATTTCAATTAAAATAAAATTATTTCATTAATATATGGGAAATTCTTAGATTTTAATTTAATTATTTCAAAGTGGAATCTATGTTGACAATTCATTATGTTTTAAAAAATGTTATTCCAGAAGAGAAAATGATATTTTCCTCAAGAAATGTTTTAATTTATTTTAAAATTATTCATTTATAAATTTTCCTGGTTATTTTTATAGTAAATGATTTTCATAACATTTTATGTTTTAAAATTTTATTTTAAAAAATGATATTTTACACAAGAAATGTCCAAAGTAGTGTTTCAAAATAATGTTTCATCTATGATAACATTCCTTTAGATTAATTATTATTTACTAGGGATATGATCCATGGAAAACATTCATATTTTTTCTCTAAGTGATTTATAAATATGATGAAAATATTTTTATGAAACCCCTATCCCTTTAACATGTTGTACCACAATAAAATTATTATGAAACCACTTTTTTTTACATGGGTTATCATTTGATGAAATGAATAAGTGATTATGAAACCAGTTTATTTTCTATAGCTTAGGTTGTGATGATTTTTTTATGAAACCCATTTCATTTCATGGGATCTGATATAATGATTTTTTTATAATATTGCGACACACACATGTGTATGATTTTTATTACGGCATGGTGGTTAAATTTTACCCAAGCACGGTTGGTAAATTATAACCAATGATTGGTATGACCTATATCTCCATACAATGCATTTTGTAATGATTTATATCTCATGAGATAGAAAATATTGGAATGGGGAGTGAACCTGGTTTAGTAATACAATGCTAGAATAGGAAGTGAAACTTGTTTAGTAAGAGTTGGTTGTAATAGGGAGTAAACCCATTTCAGCGAGATAGGGATGGAACAAGAAGTGAGACCAATTCACTAAGATGAGACTAAAATGGGGAGTGAACTTAGTTCAGTTTGTGACTTTGTATTCTATGATTATATTGGGAGTGAACCATGACTAATAAGTTGGTTTGGGGAGTGAACACATTCCACTGTGATGAAATGGATTCTCCTAGGGGTAGTTGTGTGTCACACCAAGGAGGTGTAGACACCCAGATCGTAACCTTATATGTTTGAGAAATGATACTTGAATACTAAGTAAATTATTTTCTATGGATATGTTTGTTCCATAATTTTTTGTCTTATTCTAATATTATGCTCTCATGTCTCATGTTTTTTGAGTTCCTTATAATCAATGTCTTATGAAAAACCAATATTTATTCCATAACTCAATATTAGGATATTTGATATATAGGGTGTGGTTATCAAATGTTATGATAATATCATCATCCCCTTATATTCATATTATGCTTTCTTATCTCCCTATTTACACTTAATAGTCATATGATCTCACCCTTTCTAATTTTTCCTTCCACCGACTTATGAAGAAAGGTTTTATATGGGGTATACCTATGTATATTTCTTAATGGGAAAATCATTATGGGTGATTGAATATTTTTTTCATGATTATATGATTTCCTTCCAAGTTACCACTGGCACTGAACTATTATGGTCATCTGACATGTGTTTTTTTAATGTAATGAATATTCCAAAAAAATAATGTAATATCCATATATGAAAATCCCGGGACTCAATAACTGGAATTGAAGGGATGTTTTAGTCAACCGTTGAAAATAGGGATGAGACAACATTAATGAGGTCCCTAGGTATATTTATAAGTATATGTCTTGGAATGTATCTAAGGATAATTCTATGGTTGAGTCAAAATATAGGGAAATGTTCCAGAATTATGGAAAAGTATAGACAGAGTAGTTTCCAAACAATTGCATACATGTATAGATACTATAAGTGGATATGAATATTGTATAGAGGTACCTATTGGTGATAACTATGAAAAGTTATCATTGAGAAGGGCTCAATCATCACCTGGTGTATGATAATGGGCCTTTCAGCACACCTAGTTTGACACTATGAGTGGATATTATTTGGAAATTCACAAACACATTGTGAACCATTAAGAAGGATTTAAATATAATATGACTATGAATGGAATAAAAAATACATAAGGTGTCGTAAATTAAAAATATTGGGTCTTGATTTAGAAATAAAATATAATTTTTTAGACTATTTTATTTTTCATTATGATTAGAATTTCTCACACAATGGTTTCTCATCTTAGTCGTTGGAGATAACCAGAAGAAACTGTATTAACATTAAATGTGATGGGTGGTTTTCTAGTGAGAAGAAAAATGGGATGAAAGTTAGAGTAAATGATGTTGTGATTATTCCTAATCAGTTTTAATGGAACATGATTAACTACATGTACTATAACCAACTCTTAGGCTCACCAAATAAGAGAAGTAAATAGTTTACTAAGATTTTGGGTAATGATAACTTTAAAGGAAAGAAGATTCATTTTCCTATATGTCGATAATGTTGAAAGAAGAACCCATGTGATTTCCTTAGAGGTATGAGAAGATGTTTTGAATGTGGATAAGAATGACATAATTCAAGAAAATTCAAAGGAAAAAATTAAAAATTCAATTAAAGAAATAAATGATTATATTATTTTCCCTATGATATCATCAGCTATTGAATGCATTAAACATGAAAAGTATGAGAATTATTGAAATATAAATTCTAAGTGGAAAAATCCTTAAGAAAATTATCAAGGTTGTATGAGTAATGGTAATATTTTATATGATGAAGACACTAGAGATTACATGTGAATAGAAATAAGAAATCTGAAACAATTCCATTAATCCAAGATAGTTGATAAAGAAGGAAGTGGGATGAAAAAAGTATTTATTTATTAAAATTAAAATAATGTGTTATCTAAATAATTAAATATATATTAATTTTTCAATAAATTTTTTATTAAGGATTTGATATAATATATTGAATGATGTTGATGATATGAAAAATTGATTTAATGACAATGTTCTAATTTTTAGATAATATTTAATATGTTCTGTATATTGAGACAATGATTTTGGGATAAAGAGATGTTGGATATGAATATGTAAATTGGATGGTACTTATTACATTGTAACTAATTAATTATTTGATAACAAAGTATTTTATTCTATATTTTAAGAAGTTTACATAATTTATAGATTTAAATAATAGATCCATAATTTCTTTATGTAAGGAATGAAAAATAATGTATGTTTTCAATATGGTTATATAGTAATTATGGTTTCAAGAGAATATGTGATGAAGGTATTAATATTTTTGATATGAGAAAATGAAGAGAAATTTTATTCTCTTTGGAGGATTAATGAAAAGTTCATTAAAGATTTAGTGAGATTTATCATAATGTTTTGGATTTTAATATTCTTTAAGGGTCAAAAGTATAATCATTTATAGAAATATATATATTGAACATGGTATGGAAATTTATATATTAATGAATTACATCACCAAATGAATATTTATTTATATTACATAATATATGGTGTCGATTTTTTGTGATGATAACCAAAGATAGATGAAATTACTTATCATTCTATTTATGGACCTTACAATCCATAACTACTTCAGGCACACAAAAAATCACATTTATTTAATAGAGTAATTGATAAAGTAAAAATTTAAAAATTCACAACTGATGAATGATATTTTTATTATTTAATAGAATGAAATCTTGTATGTGTATCTTCTCATGAAAATTCATCAACATTTGGAAAATGATCCTGAAATAAAATCTCGTCATTTTATCATCATTTTTTATGATATCTATAACCTTTTTTTACACCTCTTTGGTATATGTTTTTTTTGTCATTAACATTATCTAGAACACCCACATTCATATGATCAGTTATATTTATCAATTTATAAAATTATTTATGCTTTTCTTCAATTTCCAAATAAAAACTTACCATATATGTTCTTCTATGAGGAAACATAGTTATGAGTTACTTAAAGTGACATTTTTGGTACAACATTCCCTTTTTAGGGAAGTATTATTATAAATTTTTTCATTTTTTATTTCTTTGAAGGAATTTTCAGATTTTAAAACATTAATTTCCAAGATTCACTTCAATGTAATGACTCATTTCATGGTGTTTAGAATGTGACACCATGATATTTTGGTATTTTTTTTTCAAAAAGACTTTTTCATATTTTTTGTGACATGAAACATTTATTTTTGGATTATAAAACAATTAACAATGAGATTATCTTGTTTTATACACAAATATATGTTTTTATTTTTTATTTACATAAAACAAAGTTTATCTAGCATTACATGTAACACCAAGTTTAAACTAAATGTGTCATATAATTAAAATATTACTTTTTTTAATATGATTGTTATCACCTAGCCATTATAATGGAAGGTATGGACAAAATTATATAAATTATAAAAATATTTATTTACACATTTATATATAATCATTCATTTTATGTCCAATTAAATAAAAATAAAAATTAAAACTATTTTAAAATCATGGAATTATTTTCCAAAAAAAGAATTTTTTATGTTAACAAACGAGTTCAAAACAATAACAATAAAAAATATAAATTTAGTGATTTTTTTAATAATATTTATATATTCAATATATTAAATAAAATATTTTACATTAATCTTATGTGTTTTCTTGAAAACATATAATAATAAATCCAATGTTATTCTTAAAACTACATTTTTATAAAAATCATTTTTGTCGCCTTTTTATGGCACAATTATTTTAAAAATAAACTTCACACATTTTAAATATTAATTGGATAAAATAAAAATAATTTTATAATTCATAATAACAAAATTATATTAGGGTTAATTTTTGGGAATTTTTTTAACATAATAAGTTTTTGATGAATAGTGAAAAATACTATATTTTAATTCAAAAACTACCTTTTAGTTTTCAATATTGATAAAGATAAATTATATTTTAAATTATTTTTAAATTTAAATTATTTCAATTATACATACATTAATCCAATTTAAGTCATTTTAATCAATTTTATATTGAACTTTTAAATAAAAACTTTGTAAAGATTTAAACATTTTTCTTTAAAATCTTCTTTATCATTGCATATGAGGGATTAATTTTAAATTAAATTTTTAAAATTATATTTGTGGAATTTGTACAAATGGATTCCATATTTTGATCCATAAAAATTTTTATTTTCTAATAAAGTCAACATATTTATTTACCAAAATGAATAGTGAATGGAGTGAAAATTATTTACTGTAGTTAAGGTAAAAATTGGTGTATCAGGGGATGAACAAATATTATATGGATAAAAATTACCAATATAATTATTTAAAAACATTTGGATAGTTATAGTTTTACCACTAAAACCCAAATATTTTAAAAAAATCATTATTTACCCTTTTAGATTACGAAAAACCTAGGATAACTCAAATATTTCAAAAAATACCAAATGTGTCCTCTCCCCCACGTATAGAAGGTCACCCCTTCTCATCCCCTATTAACCCATTATATCCAATCTAAATCATCCAATACCTCACCAAATCACATAAAAAATTCCATTGCTTCATCCTATAATCCTTAGTTTTGGAATAAATCCAACATAGGATGGATTTACAGCAAACCTATAGAGAATACCTGAAGAAGAGGTAACGTTCTTCAACAAGCATCTTCAATTTATTTATTTCTCCATGTTATTAAATTATTATTATAACATTATTATATAATAATACCACTATATTATATATTATTAGATTTTTTATGTTAATTGAATGACCTGGATCCATCTCTACTTACATCAAATGGGTTACAAAATCATCGTTCATGTGTAAGGAGGACTACAGCCTTGTGAACAGATAATATTCATTTTTATATTACTAGATATAAAGGCTGGACATAATGATTTATATATTTTTTAAATATGATATATATTATTTTTATAATTTTTTTATTATTCTATAAATATTATATCACACATAGATTCAAATTTCTCATTTTGTAGGGAAACTATAACTTCGTTCGTGAATACAATAGACTATCGCCTCATGTAGCGATGATATTCATTCATGACTTACATGAAATGTATTAGGGATGGGTTTAAAAATAATAATTTATATTTATGAAATAAAAAATATTCTTGAATTATGAAATATCATTTACCTTTATTTATTTCAATTTAATAAGAAATTTTAAATAGAGTTCATGCATACATATGACTTACTGTCTCCAAGAACAATGTATTTCTTTTTCTATCACTACATTTATTGGATTACTGTAAATACATATATAATGAATATATATGATATTTATATCATGTATATTATTCTAAATATTTTTTAACCATGATCAATTTAAGAGGAAAACTATATAACAAATCAAAACATATACAAAAAAACAAAGCGTTTTTTACAAAAAAATGTAACTTTAACATTGAAATGTTAATAAATGGGTAATAAAATTTCATAAGAAAATAATATATGGTATGATATATGTTAATATGGTTTTAATATATATATATGTATATATATATAATAAACTTACATTCATTACACATGAGGCTTGAATAAATACTGATTAAGTCAAGACTTATGGTAAGGGATCCCCGTCTCACTTTTTAATTTCATGAGACTGATGCTATATTCACTACCTCTTTCTTCTACGTGGTGTTTATAATACCATCAATTATATTTTATTATTATTCTACTAAAAATTATAGGGATTTACATATCCATTTAAGGACCACTATTTCATGGGGTTTATTGTTCAATTGTTATGAAAGTGGTAAATGGATTTCTAGTCTCGCTTTTATTTCTTAGAGACTTCTGTAATTTTCACCACTCATCTCTTTTGTGCAGTTTATATACTTCCCTATGAAATCATATATTATGATTATACAATATGTAATGATAATTAATTTTTATATTGATTTTATTATTTAATAGATCTTAGGATTCAAAAGTTACTCAAATGGTAATGGGGTTTCATATAAATTTTAATTCTTTGGGATGTATGTTATATTATGCCCAAATATTATTTCACGAGATTTATATACTAACCCATTAACATGTAATATCATGAATTTATTATCATCATGATATTTTATGTTGCATTTGGTTTACTTATTCATGGGGATTATTATTCTTTGTTATCAAAGTGGTAATGATTTTATGTTACAATCACATGGTCTATCGAGATTGTATAAGATTTTGTTTCCCATGATACAAATATTTTTTCAATATCTCAAGAAACTAAATTTTTTTATTATTCTATGGTTATTGATGTTATTTTAGATAAACCGTATCATTTTTCCACAGCTTGGTATATAAGATAATTGAGAGGATGCTTTTAAGAAAACTTGGCTTTATTTATCTCTTTGGTCAAAATATGTTTTCTTTCAAAACCATGTTTTCAAAGAATGTTTAAATTTTTTTATTGTTATCCTATGTTATTTAAAATACATATTTACCCTTGTTTGGCTTTTAATTTTCTCTAAACTAACAATCATGTCATTTTAAAAAACTATTCACTTTTGTATTTTACAGAAAATTTGAAAAGAATCTTTATTTTTAACACTCATAACATGAACAGTATTTCCCACTATCATGACCACTCAATAATTTCAAGATTCCCTTAAATAAAATTTATTTTCTCTTAAAAAAATTATATCCGTAATTTTCAAGATTAGTTTGATTTTAATAAAATTGTTCTAGAGTGAACATGATTTTGAATGTTTTTTATGTTTAAATATGTTTTTTCCAAAGAAAAAATGATATTTTACTTGAGAAATTTTTTAAATGATTTTTAAAAGCCTCATTTATATGTTTCAAATGTTATTTTCAATGAAAAGTATTTTCTTTATAAATTATTTTTTAAAAATTTGCATTCAATGAAAATATATTTCCCTTAATAAATGTTCCAAGTAGTCTTTAAAAATTATGTTCCTTCTAATATGACATTACTTGATGATACTTATGGTTTATTATTGATATGATTCAAGGATAGTGTTCTTATTATTTTTCATAATGTTTAATTTTTATGATAAAAATATCTCAATGGTAACTGTTTCTCTTCCAAAGGTTATATGATGAAAAAATTCTTATGAAACCCACTCCTTTTCAATGGGTTATTCATTGATGAAATGATGAAATGATTGTGAAACTTTCTAATTTTCAGTAGGTCATATTACAATTAAATGTTTATGAAACCCATTTCAATTCATGATTTATGATATGATGAATGATTTTTGATAATTTGTAACACATGTGTATGATTTTAATTATGTGATTGTGGTCATGTTATAACTGAGGATGGTGGTTACGTTATAACAAATGTTTAGTGAGACCTATACCTATCTCTAATACATTGGGTAAGGGTTTATATCTAATGAGATATATTAGATTGGAATAATTAGTAAACCTAGTTCAGCAAGATAAGTTCAGAATGGGTAGTGTACCCAGTTCAGTAAGATAGGGCTTCAATGGGGAGTGAACCCAGTTTAGTATAACAAGGCTAGAATGGGGAGTGAACCCAATTCAGTAAGATAGGATTGGGATGTGAAGTAGACTTTGTTCATGAAGGTCATTTTTCCTCTATGATGATCATGGGAATAAACAATGACTACTAAGATTGTTTGAGAAGTAAACCCATTTCACTAAGGGGAAAGGGATTCCACTGAGGATGGTGGTGTTTCCTTCCTAGGAGGTGTATCCACCCATAGATTTACCTTATATGTTTTGAAAATATGCATTCTCTAAGAAAATTGTTTTCAATACTTATTTTTATGCCATAATTTCAAGTCTATTTTTAATGTTATGCTTCCATGGATCATGTTCATTGATTTCTACGTGATCCATGACTTATGAACTTCCAATAATTATTCCATGACATGGTATTATAATAATTTATATGAAAGGTATGGTTATCAATTTTGATACCCATTTATTCATACCTTTATGTTTGTCTTATGCTTACACATCTCTCTTGTCCACCCTTACTAATATCTATGATCATAATTTCTTATTTTCCCTTCCCCCATGTTATGAATTAATGTTTTATGTAGGGTATACCAATGAAGAGTACTAAATGGTATGATAGTTGTGGGAGACATTGAAGATCTTCCCACATATTAGAAAATTTTGTTCCATGTTTCCGAAGGCACTAAACTAGTATGTTCTCCAAGCATGGGTTTAATGATTATTCATCAAAATCATGTAATATCCATGTAAGATAAGCTTCGCCCCCTATAAATCCTTCTCTATATTTAAATCTTGTCAATCTATCTCACAAAAAACATCAGGTTTATAATTTTAAAGTAGATACAAAACAAAAAAATGTCCATACCATGATATTGGGGAGTTATATCCAATCAATATTTTACTATCTAGATACATTTGAAAATTTCAAATAGTTTGTTGTACTGTAGTGTTAACATCCATTTCCTTATCATGAGATTATTCCCTAATCTAGGGGACACACACAATAATATTTTTATAACCATTGTGAAATGTAACAGCTATATCCTTCAGTCACAGTAATAATTATACATGTTCCAATCCCTAACCAACCATTTCCAAATCAACTATACCCAATTAGAGGTACCGTATACCACACATCACCCAAAAACTAAAGAATCGCCTATCTCATGATAGCATAGTGATGATCAAAATAGACACCCATATAGAAATTTAAACATAGACATTTGAATCAAGGACAAAAAAATTTATTTTAGTAAAATTATTCTAGATCTATGTTATCATCCCTAACTCTTAAAAACTCTAGAATACATTCTCAAATAATATTATCTAAATCCTAGAAAGTTCTTTCTGACTGCCTGTTAGCCTATGAATGAAAGGTAATAGTTATCAACCACTAATTTCCCAAATTCTTCTATAAACCATGCCCACAAAATGACGTAAACTGGGCATATCTATCTGATACCATTCTAGAAGGAACTTTTTGAAGGATCATGAAATATCAAACATATATATTGTCTATCTCACGCACCAAATTTATCTCATGGACTGGTATAAGTTGATCCACCTTTTTCAACCAATACACTCTCATAAAAATAGTTTCTTGACATCTCAGGGTTCAAGGAAACACTATAATAACAATTTTTGTTACAAAATTAGACTTAAAAATTGTCCTACCCTTACAATACCCTTGAAAATAAGAAGTTACCCTTACTTGAATAGAGGAAGACCCTTACACTGTGCATGGAACAGAGCACATACCATTACACTACTAAATAAAAACACTTATTTCCTTTACCAATAACCTATAAAACATGAGTTAGCCTTATGTAGAGAATATTTCCTACGTAAGGATAAAACTTTTATTGAGATTTTTAATTTTTTATAGAAATGTATTATGAATTAAAACCAAAATGGGACTATAAAATGAAGATGTAACTTAGATTTTTGGAGAACTATCCTTATTTAGTACCTCTATGATTTGTGAAAAAGGGAAGTTTGTTCAAATTTGAAGTTCTATCACATTGAAAATGGGGGATAGTATCCCAGATATAACTTCGATAAATTCTATAAGGAAAAATGGATAATAATTGAGAAGAAGGTACCCCGAACTATAAAAAATAATGGATTTACTGAATGAATGAATTGGAATTTTTTGGATAATGATTGAAGTACAAATTTTCACTCATTATTACCTTAGGGGATTCTGATAGTGGAACTTAACATAGTATATTTTATTGTGAATAGGATTACATCATTGGTGGTTGATAAAAAACTATAGGTTCTAAAATCATAAAAACTTTATAATTTTGGAATATGTGAATATTTATTACAAGTAACATGATAAGGTTGAGGTGAAAGTAATAACTCTTTTGTTCATTGGATATGAAGAATCACATTTTGGATACCATCTAGGAGATTATGATAGTTGATAAGACATCCAATGTAAAGATGTTCCCTTCAATGAGAAGGATCTATGGAAGCACCATAACTGGAGATATAAATAAATTGACTGAAAATATTCAATTCTGAACATCTACATTGATAAGAGTAAGAGTAATACAAGTACATAACATTTTATGAACATAGATGAGAGTTATGTAATCCCCAAAAGTTTAACATCCCAAATTTTATCAAAGTTACATAATGTTTGTTTTCAGTTTTAATTCCATTCCTTGGCCCTTTAATTTTTTTTAATGGAGTATTGGAGGTCCTGAAGGATCTAAGGTCTTTTTTGGATCCCAAATCCCTAAATTTGGAAGGAACATACTAGAATGCATGGTTTGGAGAAACCGTATAGTCCGGCACACATGATATCCCTATCTGTGTGGTTTTATATATTGGGGAGAAGGGATCCACACCATTTCTTTGAAACTATGCAAGGGAGCCTGCACACCTATGAAACTTGTCTATAAAAAGTTTTATATCTATTTTTCATGGGTTTTGTATGTTTATCTAAACTATGTGCATAGACCATTTGGGGTTCCCCTTTGAGAAGAACTCGGTTGATAGTTGGTGCACATTTTGGCTAACCGTTCCACCAAACTATACGCCCCTATCAGTGTGGGTGTGTTTATGGTTTTAAAATAAATGCATTAAAACTCCTAATGATCCTTCCTCAATTATTTTATCTAGCATACCATCACCTCTCCCATGTGTGAGCTCCCTATACTTCTCATCATATGTTACTTTATATCTCCTTCATCTGAGATCCCAATCACTCACCATCGGATCCATTGGAAAGATTCAGTTATTATAAACATTCATATCCCTTTAGTTCACCGTTGATTATACCTTGTGTTTGTCTATTTATATCTGACCTATTTGTATATATTTTCTATGTTCTGGGTGATTTTTAGAATATCTTCCATCATAGATCATTTTAAGGGACAATAACGAACAAGTGGAGTGCTACTATTGTGAGGTATATTATTTGGTTTCATTCTTGACGTTTCTTTACATGTTATATGGTGCTCCCATGTACCATATTCCAAAACCTACAAAATACACTTTTAATTTGTTAAATAAATTAAAATTATTGCTTTTCTTTGTCTAGTACTATCCTAGTGAGTGGTAAATCACCCCTTGGGGTGATCTTCTTGATTATAGCCACCCAAATGGGTGAGTTTTTTCCTTCAAAGAATAATGACTTCTACTTGAGGTGTGTCGCACTTAATGAATTCTTGGAATTGAATTTTATATGTTTTGAATAACTGTGAGTTAGGAATTTACATTTGATACCTTACGTTTCACACTTCTTTTCCTATTCTTTATACTCAATCCATTCTATGTACTTCCTTCATTAAGAAAGATTCAATGCGCCTATTATTTTTCCTTGTGTCCATGAATTTTATCAATGTTATTTATGTTTATACTTTATTCCTTATTGATTATAAATCATGAATGTGCCTTATACCACATTATTTTTTCATTGTTCCTTTCTTAAAACTTATTCTTGGTTCTTAATGACATATTAATTACATCATAGTTATTTAGATTGAATTAATGGGAATTGGATTGGGCCCTTAACTTGATATATATTTCATTCCATGAAGAGACATGATCTTGGTTTTTATTCCTTAAATGTATGTGGGTTGGGAGACATCGTGGGTCCCGACTTCAGGACACCTAGGATGGACATTCTGTTCTTGGCTCGGATCTACATGACGTGTTTGGAACGATACTTGTAATTCCATTTATGGGATATATAGGAATATTTTTCATACACTCGAGTGACACCAACATCCTAGGGGAGAAACTGTGGATGGTCTCATTGGAAAGATGGATACACCAAGCCTCAGGTGATATTCAATCCCATATGTGAGACACCTACTTCAAAATCATAGTTTACAATACCAAGAGTAATATTAGGGATTCCATTCAAGTCATATTTGATGGAATTTGTGGTATTAGTTATATAATAGGCTCTTTTAGTGACCCTTGGGTTTCCATTATTGATCTCCTTGTACAGTCTTGGGATTCTATTTTTGGATTTGATAGTTTTCTGTTTGAATTACATGTGATCACCAATCCAAATCACAAGCTTGGGGTCCATCCAATTTTTTCACATCATATATGATGCTAATGTGTACACCCTATTACATGTATATGTTTACCATGGTTAAAACATATGGTTTATACTGATGTAGGAAGAAACATTCAGGCATCCATTTAGGAACCCGACCTGAAATGGTATTTATCTATTTATTTAATTACTTTTATCGACTAATTATTGTTTCACCATGTTCATCTTATACTGTACAAACTAGATTGTTCTAGACACGATTGGTGAGGGCCTAATTGATTATATCTCACACCCAACTGGGGCCACCTTTGGTACGCAAGTAGAATTGATGATTACAGATATTGACAAAGGGAAGTGTCCTATTTCCTATGATAGATTTACATTTCTTGGATGGATTATGGGGGAAGACGACTGAGCCTATGATAGGGATGCTAGTTGTAGAAGATTTTTGTAACAACCCGAGATTTTATGATCGTTATTGTCTTTAATTTCTTGGATGTCTTTTATTGTATGCTTCACCAAGATTAGCTAGCACTATATGCAACACCATATTATCTTGTAGTATACGCAACACTATTCTTGGCTTGTGATGCACAAAATTTCAAGTTCATTCGAATAAAATTAGTTTTTCACAACACTAGGTATAGATTTAGATCAATGTATAATTGAAAGGTATTTTTATTATGTTATACGCAACATAAAATGGAGATTTCACTACATGCATCCCTGACATGGGATGCATTACACACAATCGCAACCTTCCCCGATGGCGTGTGTAGTACGCAATACCAGGTTTCAGTAAACAATGATATATTGTTATAATATTATTATAAACTATTATTTATGAATATTATTAACTACATTTTGAATTTTATAACATTTTTATTCATCTTACACATTTTCTAGAACATGGTATGAGAACAGAATAAATTTTTATGGTAAAATAAAAATTTTTAAAAAAATGCACTTTTGTCACCTTTTGATGGTGCACCCACTTTTAATATAGTTTTTGACATTTTTATAAGTTAAATTTGACAAAATAAAATTCTACTTTGGAATAAGGATATAAAAATTTACTTTGGATAAATGTTTTACATTGTTCTGATAACTTTTATATTTTAATCAATAGTAAAAACCCGCTATATTTTAATTAAAAACTACTTTTTCCATCATAATAATTTATATGGTTAAATTATAAAATTTAATGGTTTTAAATTATAAATATAATATATTTTTACCATTTAATATGATTTATGTCATTAGAATTGATTTTACATTGAATTCATAGGTAAAATCATTTCAATATTTTGTAATATTTTAACCTTTAAAACTCGTTTTCTAAATAACATGATTAATTTTAAATTAATTTATTCAACTTCTATTATTTGAATTTAAAGAAATTTATTTCATATTTGGAATCATTAGGTCCAAATTATGTTAATAGGCTAGTTTTTATTTTTGGGCACTATGAATAGTAACTATGGTAAATTTTATTTACCGAAGTTAAATGTAAATCGGGTAATTAAGGGTAAATATAATATTATAAAATTATCCTATCACTTGTATTAATATAATTGGATCATTATATTTCGTCCTAAGGCATATTTTGGTTGAAATGGAATCCATTGGAACCCACTTGGATGTGATTAAGGCCTTTAATTTATTTTATTTTAAAGAAAGAGAAATATGTATCACTCAAACTTTAATAATTAAAGTATTTTTAATATAAGTTTATACAGAATATAAATTAGATTATAAATACTCATTTGAAATATAATATGTTTTTATTTGTTATGGTAATTTATTTGTAATTTTTAAGTGATATTTAATTACCTTAATAGTTTATACATTAATGATGCATCAATTATTTATTTAGTGAAAAAATAAATAATATAGTTTTTACTAAAATAATAATACCCATTAAAATTCCCAAAAACCTGACCAAATATTATTGTTAGTATGTATCTTGACAATAACCATCCAATGGTCGAAATATTTACCATTTGGAGCTTTATAAAAGTGATTATGACACTTATATTATTTTTTTTAAATGATGTCAAAGTTTCCACCATCATAATTTAATAAATATAACAATTTACATGTTGTGATTTTTAGATGATAAATTTGAGTAAAAGTATTATTTTGAAATATATTATATTTATTATCATCATAGTTTTTTATTTTTAATTTATATGAAACTAATAAGTATATTAAATGATCATACAAAAAATGATGTAGTAATTGTTTTATTAAGAGAAATATCAAATAAATAATTTTAAAAGTATAAAAATAAATATTATATGAACTAATAAATGTTATATAAAAATTATATAGATTAATATGACTTTTTATGATTATATTAAATATTTTGGTTTGAATGTATCCTTTGTTTGGATTTTATTTAAATTCAAATAAATGAATAGTGTCAAAATTGACACTATTGTTATTTTATAAAAATAACATATTATAAAATTGTTTAAAAATAAAAAATAATGTTTAGAAATTATAAATTAAAATTTATATGGTCTAAGATTTCATAAAGTATCCAATTATAGACAATTCACAAAACATAAGTAATTATTTATAACAATTTAAAATTTAGAATATTATTACAACAAATAAAATTAAATATACTAAATAAGGATAAATCAAGGTGATGAGGTTTAAAATAAATTACCATAATGTCTAAATATTATGGTTTGATAATATTACAACCCTATGTCATCTAATATTCATATTTGAGTCATTTTTGGAGGTTCTTAAGTGAGGTTTGAGATTATTATAAATTAATATTTTAGAGGTTTCCAAAAGTGCCGCTCTCCTCTCTTAAAAAAAGGCACCTCCTCCATCTCCTTCTCACACCACATTGAGCCTTCGAGATTGTAATAACCTTGACCATTTCTCTTCTCCACTTTCATAGCAACATACTATAGGTCCTGGTATTTTTCAAAGTCCGTCTTTAGTGCCCTAAGAGGAGGTTTAGAAGAGGCATGTCGAAGAAGAGGGAATATCATTTACCGATTCTTTCAAGTTCATTCCTTATTATACTTCCTCTTCTTTTGTTTTATCATAATAAATTAATAACATAAGTATCACTCATATACTGATATTTTATTATAAATAAAAACCAACCCTATTTCACCTTCTATCCATCCTACAGAAAATGAAATCACCTCGCATGTATACGTACGGAATACCGTCTCCACGCCGTGGTGTAATATGTTTTTCCACCACCACCTTAATTGGATGGGTAAAATTGTGTAAAGAATAACTATATATGTTTATTATAACATGATACTAATTCTTAAATATTATATCATCCACTCTAATTCGATTCAACAATTATGGGAACGATATCATCGCTCGTGCGTACGTACAGATTACCGTCTCCACGACGGGATGAGATTCATTCTCCAAGTTAACAATCCAAGAATTACTATAAAGTATATATATTTAATAATCATGAAATATATGAAATATTAATGATAATGGATTTATTTATATGTTATTTACTTTCTTTCATTTAATTTAATAAGGAAACGAAAACAGCGTTCATGTCTACGTATGGCCTACCATCTCCATGAACGGCGTATTTCATTCCATTTATAGATCTCTTATATATATGTATATTCTAAATATATATTATATATAAATCATGTTTTACATTCTGGAAGTAATTAATCATTATCTAAGTAATCATATGAATAATTACAAGTCAAAACACGAACAATAAATGAAACGATTTTACCCAAAACGCTGCTTTAACATGGAATTGACAAATGAACAGTTAATATAAAATCTTAAGTGAATCAAATATGATATCATAAATATTATTATGGTTCTGTTACAATTTAATAATATTTTTAAACCCACTATACAGGAGTCTCTGACACATACAAGAGAAATTGGACATAAGGTAAGGGATAATTTTGCAATCTCATTTTTATCCGAGATTGCTTATACATAAGTATATAATGGGGTTATATTTTTCATCCATGTCCATAAAATGTTTTTCATAAAGTTTTTAATATTCCTAAATTTATGTTTAAAGTCATGTTTACCCCTCTTTGACATTTAATTTGTGTTGTGGAAGGAATCTTTCTTTTGTTTACCATGCGTGGTACTTTTTGACTTTTCTGTTAAAAGTACGAGGAGGATGTTTATTTAACTTATACGGAATGATTGGATTTTATGGATTCAAAATGCCTTATTTTAACGAAGATTACTCTATAATATTTCATGATTATTTTAAAAAAAAATCCATTTCTTTTAAAATTTCCTGGCATTTTTTGAAAATAAAATGATTTTGAAGAAGAAAGGATATTTTCCTCAAGAATTAATTTCAAGTGTTTTATCAAAACCATTTTCCATCTAAGATTTCATTATTTAATATGTTTATATTTAAAGTATAATGTCTCTATTATTTACATGGATTCATTTTTCTTATGATGAAATGTTATCCATTTGTTTTATATGGATTATGTCATGATGGGATGATGTTTATGAAACCCATATAATTCTTTGGGTTATGATGAATGATTTATGTTTATTTTGTGGCACACGAAAGAATGATTTCATTATGAGATGGGTGGGACCTATATCTCCCTAAAATTTACTGGGTAATGATTTATATCTCATGAGATAGACATGAATGGAATGAAAATTGAATCTGGTTCTGTAATACAGGGCTGGAACGACAAGTAAACCCGGTTCAGTAATGGACTTTGTCCACTATGATGGTCTTGACAGCAATTCCTTGGATACTATGTAAATCAAAACATGTTATTAATGGTTTCCAAAATTACTTGTTTTATTCCCATGATATTTTATCATGGTTAATGTTCCTTTATGATCTATGCCTTATGCACTACCATGATTTATGTCATTACTCGTGATTTTGATGTTTTATGTTCATGTTTTTGTGATCAAATGTTTATGTATTGTTTTATATTCTCCATGTTTACCCTTACTGATCATTTGATCTCACCCTTGTTATGTTTTATTTTTCCCAGGATATAAATGATGGTTTTAGGTAAGAAAAAAAAAGTGAAGATCTTTATGGGAGATGTTGAATATCTTTCACCATGATTAGAAGATTATTTTCTGAGTTTGCAAAGACACTAAACTAATACATTCTTTGGGAATATATTTTTTCATGTATTAAGTATTCTGCAAAACTAATGTAATTTCTATGGATGTCAATCTTGGGTCTCTACAGTTGGTATCAGATAAAAGGTTTAGTTAACCTTCGGAAACTAGGATACGACAAAATTAGTGAGATCCCTATAGATATTTCAAAGGTATGTATAGGGATGTACCTATGGTTATGTATAAGTATAGGTTATAGTCCTAGAATTATAGTAAGGATATTATAATTAAACCTAAGATGTTAGAGATTGAAAGTAATCCCCTTGATTATGTTGTTTTCCTAGTATGATTTTTGCCTCTTACACTGTTCTTTTTGGGTTTTAGATGATGGATGGAACCTGAATGAACTGTGTCAATGATCAATGCACTGGGCAATGTAATGATTGACCTCTTGAACAAACAAATATTATGGGAGATGGAGTGAAAAATCTCATTGCTATACTTACACAATCTATGAATCATTATGGACTTCCAAATGAGTAGAGAAGGGAACAATATTCTATTGAGTCCTTCATGAGGCAACATCCACATTCATTCAATGGGTCTTCTGATCCACTTATTTCTGAACAATGGATCGGTACCATTGAAAAGATATTTTCCATACTGCATTGTTCAGAACATGAAAAGGTCATTTTGGCTGTTTACCGTTTATAAGTTGAAGCAGACCAGGGGTGGACTCTAATTAAGAACACAAGGCCCCAAGATGAAATTGAATCCATGGAATGGGATGAGTTCAAGAACTTGTTTTTCAATAATTAATTCCCTAGTCTTCTTCTAAAAAAGAAAGAAAATGAGTTCCTTGAGCTTAAGAAAAAGGATGATGAATATATTGGTATATACGAAGCGAATATTACAAGGATTGCAAGGTATGAATCTGGATTTATCATCTAACCTGAATGTAATGTTGATATATTCTTTAGTGGCTTAAAACCAAGTCTTCAAAGGGCATTAGAGATAAGAGACTTCAGTAGCAATGAAGAAATTTTCTGATGTGCTATCAAGGTAGAACTGGAATTTCGTGTTACATATCCATCTCATGGTTTTGACAAGAAACCAAAGATGGATTTCAAGGAAAAATCTCAAAACAATGGTGAAAAGAAGATGATTGCTTTGTTGTGCTCAAAGTGTGGAAAGAATCATGGTGTAGATTGTCTTAAAGGGACTAGAAAATGTTTTAAGTGTGGAAAATATGTTCATCAAGAAGCTGAGTGTCGAATTAATGGAAAAATGGTAGCTAATGATGTGAATAAAGAAAAGACTACAGAGAACACACCACCAACACTTCAATGCCACAAGTTCAAGGAAATGGTGCATTATGCTAACTGATTCCCTAATCCAAGGGTTAATTATGATCGACATCAACAACCTCTTAAGGTAAGGGTAAAAGGGAAGTCACATGTGATAACAACTGGTGATGTAGAGTATGAAAATGATGTGGTGGAATGATAAAGTGTTTATATAATGGGATTCCAAAATAATGTTGTATTATCGTGGAATATTTTAATATTTATGTATTGGTTTATTTTGGTTTTCAATAATATTATGGTACTGGTAACCATGAAAAGTGATTGAAATATTTTTGGAAAGAAGATGAAAAGCGCATAATGAAGGTATAAGGATAAAATAATGTGTATGATAGTATTCATGAGCTCGTTACTGATATAAGGAAAAAATGATATCATGGTTTGAGTATATAGAATTTTTGGTATTTTGGTATTTTGGTATGTGGAAGGAGTTATCTTTTGATGCATTCATGTTTTCACAAAGTATCTATGATAATTTATGTTTCAAGATAATACACGATTAATGTATTCGCATGTTTTGAATGTGATCAAAAAAATATATCTTATGATATATGGGGGATAAATGATGGTATTCCCATGATTGGTTGATGAAATTTCTAGTAATCATTTTTTTATACTATGAGCTTGGACAGAAGTTTTTTGGATAAGCCTAATGATTTTAAATGTATTATATTGGAAATAAGATAATATTGTTTAAGGATAGAACCTCTTTTCAATATTATTTCTGGAATGTCAAAATAATGTAGTTTAGGAAAAAGGAAAACCCGTAGGACGGGCGACAACCCGTCATGTTAGACAAGGTTGCGTGAATCGAACCCACAACCAAAGTGCGACAGGCCTTTATCACCTACCATTATCCTACAGGAAGTTCATGATTAGTATAAACTAGTTTTATTTTTTAAGAAGGATGATAGATGAAGTATAAGTAAATTTTTTGAACCATATACGATTAATCTCACCATAGATGGACTTATGTATATATCTTTTTCTAACCTTATGTTTGAGACAAATGGAATGTCCTATCATTTTATCTCATGATCTGTTAATACTTCACGAATGAAAAATTCAACTTCATTTCTTTAAGATATGAAGTGGAAATTGTTCAAGGCATGAGAAACGATGAGATTGTACCAAAATTAAGTAAGTATTTATTTTAATTCAAAAATTCTTCAACATTTGTGAAATGATCTTGAAAACCAAAAATGTTGTCATAGTGCCCTTATATCTAATGAATCAGATGGTACCTTAGATCATCACAAATTTATGTATTTGTGATTGCTGAATTTTTCATAGCCATGTCATCTACCACTCTTCATCAGAAGTTGATGGTTATATTTCTCTTCCATATCCATATTATCACCTATGTTATCCTCTATGGAAACCCAGTGATGAGTTAATTTGGGTAACCATTAAGTTTCATACTTCGCTTTTTAAAATTAAGTTTTAGTATTCTTTTTTACAATGTGGGTTTCTATGAATTAAACTTTCAAGTAGTAAACAATTAATAACCCCGACGAATTTCAAGGGCTAAATTCATTTTAAGGGGGGTATAATGTAACACCCCGAGATTTTATGAGAATTATTCTTTTTAATTTAATTCTTGTATTTTGTTGTATGCTTCACCATGATTATCTTGCGCTATACGCAAAACCATATTAGCTTGTAGTATAAGCAACACTATTCTTGGCTTGTGATGCACAAAATTTCATGTTCTTTCGAATAAAATTCACTTTAAATAACACTTAGTATAGATTTTGATCAATCTATAATTTAACTATATTTTGATTATTTTATACGCAACACCAAAGGGATCTTGTATTCTTTGATAGCGTGTGTAGTACGCAATACCGGGTTTCACTAAACAACGATATATTGTTATAATATAATTATGAAATAGACGTTATGAATAGTATTAACTAAATTTTTAATTTTATAACATTATTATTCATCTTACACATTTTATAGAACATGGTATGAGAAAAAAATAAATTTTTCGGGTAAAATAAGTATTTTTTAAAAAATGCAGTTTTGTCGCCTATTGATGGAGCACCCACTTTAAATCTCGTTTTGACATGTTTATAAGTTAAATTTGACAAAATAAAATTCTTCTTTGGAATAGGGAAATAAAAATTTTCTTTGGATAAAATTTTCACATTATTATGATAACTTTCATGTTTTAATGAATAGTAAAAACACGCTATATTTTAATTAAAAACAACCTTTTTCATCATAATAGTTTATATGGATAATTTATAATATTGAATGGTTTAAAGTATAAATATAATATATTTTTACCATTAAATATGATTTATGTCATTATCATTGATTTTACAATGAATTCATAGGTAAAATCATTTCAATCTTTTGCAATGTTTTAACTTTTAAAACTCGTTTTCTTAACAACAGGATTAATTTTAAATTAATTTATGAAACTTATATGATTTGAATTTGTAAAAATGGATTCCATATTTGGAAGCAGTAGGTAAAAATTATGTTAATATGCTACTTTTTATTTTTGGGCACTATAAATAGTAACTACGGTAAATTTTATTTACCATAGTTAAAGATAAATCGGGTAATTAAGGGTAAATTTAATATTATAAAATTTCCCTAAAACTTGTATTAATATAATTGGATGATTATATTTCGTTCTATGGAATATTTGGGTGGAAATGGAATCCATTGGAACCCACTTGGATGTGATTAAGACCATTAATTTATTTATTTTTAAAGAAAGTGAAATATGTCTCACTCAAACTTTAATAATTAAAGTATTTTTAATATAATTATATACATAATATAAATTCGATTATAAATACTCATTTGAAATATAAAATGGTTTTATTTGTTATGGTATTTTTTTTGTAATTTTTAAGTGATATTTAATTACCTTAATAGCTTATACATTAATGATGCAGAAATTATTTATTTAGTGAAAAATCAATAATATAGTTTTTATTAAAATACTAATACCCATTAAAAGAGCCAAAAACCTGAAAAAATCTTAATTTTCGTATATATGTAAACCATAACCATCAAAGTGTTGAATTTTTGACAATTTGGTGCTTTATAAAAGTGATTATGACACTTATATTATATTATTTTAAATGATGTCAATGTTGTCACTTTCATAATTTAATTACTATAACAATTTACATGTTGTGATTTTAAGATTATAAATTCTAGTAAAAATATTATTTTGAAATATATTAGATTTATAATCATAATATTATTTTATTTTTAATTTTTATGCAATTAATAAGTATATTAAATGATTATACAAAAATGATGTTGTAATTGTTTTATTAATAGAAATATCAACTAAATGAATTTAAAAGTACTAAAATAAATATTATATGAACTAATTAATGTTCTCCACAAATTTTCTAGATTAATATTACATGTTAGGAGTATATTAAATATTTTTTTTCGAATATATCCTCTTTTTGGATTTTATTTAAATTCCAATAATTGAATAGTTTAAAAATTAACACTATTGTTATTTTATAAAAATAACATATTATTAAATTGATTAAAAATGAAAATATAATTTAAAATTTATAAATTAAAATTTATATGGTCTAAAATATCATAAATTATCCAATTATGGACAATTCAAAACACATAAGTAATTATTTATAACAATTTAAAATTTAGGATATTATTACCACAAATAAAATTAAATAGATTAAATAAGGATAAATCAAGGTGATAAGGTTTAAAATAAATTATCAACATGTCTTAGTATTATTTTTCAATGAGATTAAGACCCTATCTCATCTAATATTTCGATTTGAGTCATTTTTGTATGTTTTTAAGTGGGGTTTGAGTTTATTATAAACTAATATTTTAGAGGTTTTCAAAAGTGCCCCTCTCCTCTCTTTTAAAAGGGAACCTCCTCCCTCTCCTCCTCACACCACATTGAGCCTTCAATATCAGCAAAACCCTAACCATGTATCTTCTCCACTTTACTATAAACATACTATAGGTCCGGGTCTTCTACTATCTCTAACCTTAGTTCCCTAAGCGGAGGTTTAGAAGAGGCGCGTCAAAGAAGAGGTAATATCTTTTACTGATTCTTTCAAGTTCATTCCTTCTTCTGCTTCCTCTTATTTTGTTGTTTCAAATTAAAGTAATAACATCAGTGTCACTCATATACTGATATGTAATTATAAATATGAACCAACCCTATTTCACCTTCTATCCATCCTATGGAAAATGAAATCACCATGTGTGCGTACATACAAAATACCATCTCCACGCTGTGGTGTAATATGTTTTTCCACCACCACCTTACTTGGATGGGTATAATGGTGTAATTAATAACTATATATGGTTATTATAACATGATACTAATTCTGAGATATTATATCATCCACTCTAATTCAATTCCATAATTATGGGAATAATATCATCGCTCGTGCGTATGTACGGATTACCGTCTCCACGACGCGATGAGATTCATTCTCCATGTTAACCTTTCAATAATGACTATAAATTATATATATTAAATAATAATGAATTATATGACATTTTAATGTTACTATATTTATGTATATTTTATTTACTTACTTCCATTCAATTTAATAAAGGAACGAAAACAGCGTTCATGTGTACATACGACCTACCATCTCCATGAACAGTGTATTTCTTTCCATTTATCAATCTATTATATATATTTATATTATAAATATATATTATATATAAATCATGTTTTACATTATGGAAGTAATTAATCCTGATCTAAGTAATCATATGGATAATTACAAGTCAAAACACTGACGATAAATTAAACAATTTTACCCAAAACGCTGCTTTAACATGGAATTGACAAATGAACGGGTAATATAAAGTGTTAAGTGAGTCATATATGAGATCATAAATATTATTATGGTTCTGTTACAAGTTAATAATATGTTTAATCCCAATATACAAGAGTCTCGGACACATATAGAAGAAATTGGACATAAGGTAAGGGATAATTTTTCAATCTCAATTTTATCTGAGATTACTTATACGTAAGTATTTGCTGGGGTTATATTTTTCATCCATGTCCATAAAATATTTTTCATAAAGTTTTTAATATTACTCCATGTATGTTTAAAGTCATGTTTACCCCTCTTTTACTTTTACTTTGTGTTATGGAAGGAATCTTTCTTTTGTTTACCATATGTGGTAATTTTTTACTTTTCTGTTAAAAGTATCAAGAGAATTTTTTTAACTAATACAGCATGAACCAATTTTTATGGTTTCATAACGCCTTATTTTCATGAATAATTCTATACAAGAATTCATGATTATTTTCAACAAAATATTTTTATTTTAAAATTCCATGGCATTTTTTGAAAAGAAAATTATTTTGAAGAAGAAAGGATATTTTCCTCAAGAATTCATTTCAAGTGTTTTATCAAAACCACTTTCCATATAAGATGAAATTATTTAATATGTTTATATTTCAGGTATAATGTCTCTATTATTTACATGGTTTCATTTTTATTATGATAAAATGTTATCCATTTGTTTTATATGGATTATGTAAAGATGGGATGATGCTTATGAAACCCATATTGTTATTTTGGTTATGATGAATGATTTATGTTTATTTTGTGGCACACGAAATAATTATTTCATTATAAGATGGGTGGGACCTATATCTCCCTCCAATGCATTGGGTAAATATTTATATCTAATGAGATAGACATGGATAGAATAAAAATTGAATTCGGTTCAGCAATATAGGGCTGGAACAGCAAGTAAACCCTATTCAGTAATGGACTTTGTCCACTATAATGGTCTTGGCAGCAATGCCTTGGATAATATGGAAATCATAACGTGTGTTTAATGGTTTCCACAATTACATGTTTTATTACCATGCTATTTTATCATGGTTAATGTTCCTTTATGATCTATGCCTTTTTCACTTCCATGATTTATGTCAATACTCGTGATTTTGAAGTTTTATGTTTATGTTTTTATGATAAAATGTTTATGGATTGTTTTATGTTATCCATGTTTACCATTACTGAGTATTTTATCTCACCCTTATTATGTTTTATTTTCCCCTGGATGTAATGAAAAGCCTTAGGTAAGAAAAAAATTGGAACTTATTTATGGGAAATGTTGAAGATCTTTCACCATGATTAGAAGATTATGTTTTGAGTTTCCAAAGATACTAAACTAATTCGTTCTTTGGGTGTCTGTTTTTGTCATGCATTAAGTATTCTGAAAAAGTAATGTAATGTCTATGTATGTCAATCTTGGGTCTCTACGCTTTTGGTCTTTTTGGGTTTTCTAAGCTTGTGGTATATTCATGTATCCCATATTCCCCATGAACTATTATTTAATATAGAATCCTAATTATCATCATCACATTGTATCTATTTTAGCTTAACGTCCTCTAGTTATTTATTTACCTTGGATGATATTTAATTATTCTTCCCACTGCCTGATGTTTCTTGTTTGTACTTATGTTGTGGTTGTTTACTGGTCTGACCATATTGTATATGTTTATATTGTTTCATATTTCTTATATAATTTAGTTATTCACTCTTATCTATGAGGTAATATTCCCCCCAAGGACACACCCTAGTCCTTCACTACTAGTCAGCATCCTCTAGTGTATGTGGATTCATGCTTTAGGTCTTATGGTCAACCATCTCATGGAACATATCAGTGGATTCTGAGGAGGGATGTTAAAAGGTGTTATCAGACCCCTTTTTCATTTTGTCTTTCTATTTGGGTTTTATAAAGGATACTCGGAATATTGTAATTTTCTTATGAGCCTATACATGGGAGTAGCTAACATGCGTATATAGGAGACCCCAATTAACTAGGATGAGTTAATGTTATTAATTCTTGTTCTTGTTATAGTTTCAAATATTTCACAATTGGGTGATGCACTTGATTTTTTCTCTTACTATTATTGATAATAATTATTAACATTATGGGATTTCTCTACCATATCCCAATGATATGAGGGTGTATCAAATCATTCATTGTACTAGGAACCATATGACTTAAATGTCATGAATTTATTCCTTGTTATATTTACTTTATAAGTGCATTGCCTATGATACATGTGCTTGATATATTTCCTTGACTTTTATATATGGAATTGTGTTTAAATTTGATTCAAAACTAAGGAAAAATTATTAAAACATAAAGTTCCTGAAATAACCTAACAACTTTTTTATGCATAAGTTATATAAAACTTCTTAATTAGTTGGTTACAGAATGTTGATCCATATACAATTGGTCTCATTGGATAGAATGTGTTATGGTTAAGATTATGTGGATTCCACACTTCAATTAGTAATGTGTATGGGACCTTATAATTTATAAATGATGATACACTTAATTAAATCATATAAAGGGATTAAAATAAATAAATGAATTAAAACAAATATAATCTTTAAAATGTAAGGGGAATCGTATGTGTGTGATATGAGACCCTGACCTGAGCTTAGTAGTGGGAAGTATGTTGTGTCTTCAGTGATCTATCTGTGTTTCCTTATCACTTGGGCCTAAACATCGGAGCAGGCTGAGGTTTATGCCATGTTATAAGTAGGATTTGTACATTTCCATTCCTTACATCTTTTACTATCTATTTTTAATCTTATCTGAGGAGTGCCCTAGGAAATTATAGAGTTATTATATCATGATGTACTCATGTTTTATGCAAGGAAAGTGTAAATTAGAATACTCTAGAGGTGGTGGGACCTGATCCACCACATACATTGCCACCCAAGGCATATTATACAAATATTCTAATAAGAACCGATGATCAGTTCAATGAGAGTTTTTCCCATTTGTGTTGTCTATTCAGGGTGCTCCCTGTCCTACCCATTCTATAGTAGAGATGACCTGAGATTTTAATCACCAGCAGCATCCTCCCACCTTCCTGGGGGATGGAAGAACTCAGGCTATTGAGTTGTGGTTAGAATTTATAGTGTTGATCCTTGACCATCTTGATATGCCTCTAGAGTAGAGGTTTATGGCCCTTAACTACATATTTCATGATTCCTACAAGCGTTGGTGGGGAATCCCCTCTTAAGATGATCGTTATCATGTTATGGTCTGGGTAGACTTCTAGAAATCCATCTATGATCACATCTCTCCATAGACCTTGACAGCTGACTACACTCGGGAGTTTATTCATCTCCATCGTGGCACTGTGACCATTCACATGTATCCAGCTCGCTTCACCGAGATCCAGGGTTTCACTCTATCTCTTATCGGTAATGAGTTGAAAACTAAAATAATATTTGAGGATGGGATTATATAGGTTTTTTGATAGTAGGTGAAATCCTTATAGTTATCTACCATTACAAATATAGTTAATCGGTTCTTTATTACATATTGAAACATCAGAGAACCTGGAAATGTGATCCAGTTTAGGGGAGTTCTGAGGTCGGGTGACAGTTCATCTAGAAGCATGATGCATCGCTTCAAGGGTGCATGTGGGGGTTGTTCCAGGCATGTGACATGCACTGACGGTCAAGTGGTGTGTCACTATTACAGTAGGATAGGATATAAGAATCCCCAGTTCATGATGAACCTGATCGAGTGCCAAGCTTAAATTAGTATGGGTCACCTTCAGCATTTATGCAGATAATTTCCTATCACATTTAGTTAATGGGGATCTATGACTCCAGTTCATACTGGGAGATGGACTTCTACTGGTTTTTTAGGCTGAGGAAGTGGTCGGGGATGAGGTAGTTAGATTTTAGATGTTCTTCACCAGAAGAGTGGACCTTCTCATGCTAGTTTAACAACATCTCAAGGATGAAAATCAGGTCGTATCTATGTTGTGCAACTAATGCCTGAGGATCAGAGCCCAAGGACTTCAACTGAAGTGGTACTATTCTGGTAGCCTCAACTTTAGTTTCTTCCCTTTTTGAAAGAGGTTCATATCACTATTTCTTATCCACTACAACTATGGGAGGTCTGGGACTAGTAGTAGTTTATTCTAGTAATGTGATGACTCTTGGTACACTATTAGAAGCTCGTTCTAAGGATATATTATAGTGCAGGGAGTGCCTCTTGAGATAGGTGTGTACTAATTATTATGAAGTTTCATGATTCCTAAGATGACTAGCTTCAACGTCATTCTCAGTATGGATAGGCATGTTCCTTATCGAGCCCATATGGATTTATATCACTACCATGTGTCATTCACATCTCCCAGGAGATGCCCATATATCCATAATGCTAAATGTGATATCCCGAAAAGTCGAGCTAGACCGAAGTGTATTGTTCTATGTGGAGTGAGAACCCATATGGTGAGTTTCCTTATGAGAAATTAGTGAATGAAACATAAATAATTCCATCCCATAGTGGAACTTTTTTAGGATATCTTCTCAATTGATTTATGTTGATTACCTCTTGAGAGATAGGTTGAGTTCACTATCGAGATAGTTCCAAGTGAGACACTAGGCTACATTCCACCTTATATGATGGAACCTATAGAGTACCAAGAAAATAATAAGTAGCTTCAATATCTAGAGTTAAAGGGTTTATCTGACTCGGTAGATCGCCATGGGGTTCATCTGTCATTTTCACTAAAAGGCAGATGATACCTTCAGATTTAGTGTGTATTAGCACCGATTAAACAAGCTCAAGGTAAAGAACCAGCATTTTCCACCTTATATAGAATACCTCTTAGACCAGATACGAGGAGTAGCAGTGTTTGATAAGATTGGTTTGAGATCAGGATACCATCGGGTTTGTGTCAGGCCATCAAACATATCACATACAATATTCTAAAGAAGGTACATCTTTTACGATTGTTTGGTTATTTTTTTCATCTTGAAAAATGCACTGGAAGTCTTTTTCGCTCTAATGAATCTAGTTTTCCACTCATACCATGGTTTTTTGTGGTGATTTTTATAGATGATATATTAGTGTCTTCTCACACCATACATGACCATCCAAACCATCTTGACATCAAGATGAATTCACTAATAGGGCATCATATTTATGCAAAGATTAGAAAAAGTAACTTTTGGATCTGTAATGTTGAATTACTAGGTCATATTATTTCATAGGTTGGTGTATCTATTGAACTAGATAAAGTGAGTGTCTTGGTTTCCCTGGAGCATCCCAAGAATGTTTTGGATATATGTATTTTCTTATAGATTCCTGTATATTATAGGTTATTCATACAGTATATCTCCCGTCTAGTAGTACCAATTATGGTCTTGACTAAGAAGGGGGTGAAATTTCTCTAGATCCAAGCATGTTACACATCTTTTCAAAAGTTAAAGGGAAGACTTTATTCAACATTGATACTGATATTGGTGATCTAAGAAATAAATATACTATTTATTATGATTATTTTTGAATTGGGATAGGATAAGTCTTGATGTAGGGTGATCGGATTGTGGTGCAAGGGTCTTACCAGTTGAGGCCTCATAAAGAGAATCAACCTACACACAAACATGATCTAGATACAATGGTTCATGCCTTATGTTGTAGTAGTAATTATATATTGAGTGAGAGATTCAATATCTACATAGATCAAAAAAAAATTAAATATATATCCCAGAAAAAAGACATGAATATAAGGCATCATAGGTGGGTTGAGAACCTGAAGTTGTTCAACTGTAAGCTTTCTTACAAACCTATTTTGGGAAATATTGAGGCTAATACCCAGATCTAGAAGACTCGGAAAAAATCCATCAAGTAGGGTATTATTGAATGGAATCTAAGGGATCTGTTTTCTGAAATGCACATGGAGTTTTAGGAATGAATCAAAAAACATGTTTAACCAGCTCTAGTAGTGACATCCTCCTTTATGGAGAAGGTCTGAATGTGGTAGTTATCTAATTATGATGGCTTCATCTTGAGGGAGAGCGTCACAGGTGAAAAACCAACTTGTCATTGGTTTTTTATTGATATAAGACACTAGTCTACCCTGGTCATTTTTTATAACTTTTGATATACGTGAAGAGATGATATGAGAATCCCATGCCTTTTTTTGGGAAGTTAATCTTGGAATTACCAAGATGTACCAAGATTCACATCAATAGTATTGGTGGAAAGTTATAAAGAGTTCGATTACATGTTTCATTATGAGATATTACACCTTTCAACAGGTGAAGGTGGATCACCAGTGACCACATAAACATATATACCCTCTATCCTTTCCCGAGTAAAACTGGAATGATGTCACCATGGATTTTATTATGGGATTATGGAGATCCCCTTGAGAAAGTGATGAAATATATGTGATCATCAATAAATTAAAAAGGTTTCACACTTCCTAATAATTTGGAAGACCTTAATAGTTGATGATCATGGGAGGATTTAGTCCTAGAAGATAGTTCACATTCCGTGTGTTCCACTTTCTATCATATCAAATAGAGACGCCCGGTTTAACTCACAATTCTGGAAAGGGTTGTAAAAGGAACTGGGTTCATAGGTAATCTTGAGAAAGACATATCACCCTCAGACCAATGGGAAATTTCAGAAGATGATAAGGTTGTTAGAGGATATACTTTAGGTATGTATCCTTGATTTCATAGGTTCATGGAAAAATAACATCCCCCTTATGGAGTTTTCATATAACAAAAACTTTCAGGTAATGATCAAAATGGCTCTGTATGATTCCCTTTATGGTAGGTTATGACATTTACATCTATGATAGTTACAGGTAGGTGAGGTAGCTCTACTGGGTCCTCATATTATGAAAGATATTTCAAAGAAAGATCTATATATTCAGTAGCATATAGATACAACTTAGTTAAGGGAGAATTCTAACACTAATCATCACCATTAACCTTTGGAGTTTAAGGTGGGAAATTAGGTCTTTCTGCGGGCATCACCAAGATTGGGTCATAGACAAATTTAGAGATAAGGAAAGATATCACCTTGATATGTTGGGACTTTTGAGATAGTGTAGATATATGGGCCGCTATCGTATTGGTCATTGTTACCTAAAAGGATCTATTCCATGCACGATGCCTTCCATGTATCTTAGATTCATCGATTCCATACTAACCCATCTATTTTGTTTGACCCTAAGGATATTGATATTGAGATAGAAGAAAATATTGACGAGCATCTGATACATGTTGTTAATCAATGTATGGAGTCTCTATGAGGTAGGTCGGTTTCTCTAGTCCAGGGGATACGGAAGTACATACATGTATTGGAAGAGACCTAGGAGAGGGATTCCAATATATGTGTCCAGTGTCCAGAACGTTATTTGTTCTTTTAAATTTGGCCTAATAGATTTTTAGAGGTCACCGGAGAGCCTGAGGATTGTTCCAAACCCAATTACCTCAATTTTGATGAAACAGACCAGGCTTCATGATTAGTAGAAACCATGAATCCTAGATTGCCTGGTTTCTCTAACCATAAGAAAATAGATCGTGGGGATCAAGGCTCTGTATAATTTATCTGAAACTATGGGAGGGAGCCCGCGCATCTGTAAACTTGTCTGAGACAAGATATTGAGATGTTCTTCAAGGGTTTAGCATGGTCATGCTAATAGTAAATCTAGCATGTGTGAGTTGACTCTTTGAGTAAAACCTGGTGCACAGTTGGTGCAAGGTTTGGATAATTGTGTGGTAAATAGTACACCCATGTCTATGTGAGTATTTTTACATGTTTTCTATTAAATGTTTTAAAATGCCTAATAATCCTTCCTCTATTATTTTCACTAATGGACTATCAACTCAGCCACACGTGACCTCTCTCCTCTTCTCCTCATACTTTCCTTATTATCTCCTTTATTTGAGCTCCAAATTTCTTGTCATCATATCTGTTGGAAAACTTATGATAAGTTATACATTCATATCCCTTACATTATTCTTTACCTATACACATATTTTTATCTTTATGTGAGACTAGTTTATCCCTATTCTCAATTATTTGGATGATTTCTCTAAAATATTCTATTCTATCTCATTTCATAAGTTAATAATGGATTGGGGTAGTGCTACTACTTTGAGGTAGGTGGTCTAGTTTCATTCTGAATGTTTCATCACCTGTTATATGGTGCACCATTGTGCTGATTGTTGTACCCTTCTGACAATGCTTCTAGATTTCTAAATAAATTAAAATGAATATGTTTCCATATTTGGTACAACCTTAGTGAGTGGAAAATTACCCATTTGGGGTGATCCGCTTGATTGTAGCTCCCTTAATGGGGGAGTTTTCCACTTCGAATCTTAATTCCAACTACACGAGGTGTGTTGTACTAAATGAATGCATTGAATTTAATTTTATTAGAGCTGAAAACCCATGAGTTAGGTCTTTATAGTTTATGCCTTATGATTCACACTTCTTTTCTTATTCTTTACACTCATTCCATGCAATGTACCTCCTCCTTTAGGAAATTAAATTAGTGATTATTCTTTTTTATTATTTCCATGATTTGTATCTATGTGATTATTTTTATGTTTTATGACTTATTTCTTATACCTCATGATTTTTCATTATATCACTAGTTTTTTTCATTTTTTCCTTTCTTACAACTTATTCTTGGTTTTTATTTCCATATTGTTTACACCACATTAGTTTGTCTTGAATTAATTGATAATGGATAGCTATATTAACTTGTTTTATATTCTATTCTTTATTGATAGGTTATCTTTGTTGTTATTCCTTGATTGTTTATGGGTTAGTAGAGAACATGAGTCCTAACTTAAGGGTGTTGTGGATGGACTCGCCATGCTTGGTTTGGATCAACTTGATGTGCCATGGGTGATAGTTTTCTTTCCTTGTACGATCTATCTGGTAGGATTACACATACTCTTAGGTGACACGGGTTCCCTAGTGAATCAATCATGGATAGTCTCGTTAGAATGATGGCTATGATATGCCTCAGGTGATACTCGGTCCCCTATATGAGAAACCTAGTATGGAATCAGAGTATACCATACCAAGTGTGATAAGAGAGATGACGTTACAGTCCACCTTAAAAATATTATGTGGTATTAGTTATATTATATGCTCCTATAATGACACTTAGGATTCTATTATGGATCTCCATGGATGGACTTGAGATTCCCTTACTAGATTTTATGGATTCTTTGTTTGAATTAAATATGACCACTAAGCCGGAGATACTTCTTAGGGTATTCCCACTTCTTTCACTTCATATAAGATTCCCATGTGTACACCATATTACCTGTATAGGTTTCCCTTACTTCAAACATCAAGATTAGGGTGAAGTAAGTAGAAACAGTTGGGTATCCATTTTGGAACCCGAGCCAAAATTTTATTTATCTATTTAGTTAATTCCTTTCATCTACTAATTATTATATCACACTATTCATTTTATATTACATGGTCAGGATTGATATCTACATTGTTGGTGTTGGATTACTAGGACTATATCTCACACCCTCCTTGGGATGCCTTTAGTACCCAAGAATAATTGATGATTGTAGTTATTGACAAAGGGAATCATCCTGCCCTTGATGCTTGGTAGATAGTTTGGTGATAGGGTATGGGGAAGTGGACCAATCCTATGCTCTATATTATAGATGTAGTAGCTTTTCGTATTTTTCATTTTTGTTTTCATGTGGTATATATTCATGTATCCCCTATTCCCTATGCACACTTATTGTATATAACATCTTGATCATCATTATCATTTTCTATATATTTTAGTTTAGCTTAATCTAGTTGTGTATTTGTCAGGGGTTATATATAATTATTGTTCCCACTTATGTTTGTTTCTTACTTATAGTTCCACTATAGTGAGTTACCGGTCTAGTAATACAATATATACTTATGTTGTTTCCTATTTCTTATATACAATTGAGCTACACTCAGATCTATAAGGTCATCGTCTACCCAATAACACACCATATTCCCTCGCTTCTAGTCATCACCCTTTGAAATACGGGGAAGAAATATTTAGGTCTTGTGGCCCACCGTCTCAAGTCACCACCCACTGGAATTTGGGGTGGGATGCTACAAAAGACCTAGAGTAATACCATTGGAATAAATGCCAAAAAATTCCAAGGACTTTTAATCTTGAGTTGGAGTACCATAAGTGTAATATCATTTTTTTAATTATGATAAACCCCCTTTTATTAAATTATAAATATCATCTGTAGGAAAAATTAATTTATCAATAAACTAATTTGATAAATTTTTTGAAAGACATCAATTTCTATTTACATCATGGAAGATTAAATTTATTTTTCTTTGTTTCAACACTGATTTAGTGTTGTATTATGAGGCCCGCAAAGTCTCATTGAAGACTAAATAAAGATATTAAATATTTTTTTTAAGAACACACTTTTTGTTCAAAATAATTGAATAACTCGAAAAGGGTGGATTGTATGGGAAATTTGGGACAACTGATAGGTCTGTGACATGGTTTTTACCCTAGCTAGTGTATAAAATTTTTAAACGTCGTCTTTTTTGGATGACTCACTCATGAAAATAACCATTTTTATATTTAATAAAATTTTAACCCATTAATTGAATATTAAATAATTAATATCTACAAAACAGTGCATCTTGTGAGAAATATGTGTTCACCGCTAGGGTCGGAACATGATTTTTTAACAAGGTGGAGCATAATCGTTATGTGCAAAAGATGTTTGATGTTATTTAAATTTTATATTAAATAATTATTTTAATTTAGTAATTTAATCCATTTTGTATTGTTAAATAATTAATATCTCCCAAACGATGTGCCGTATTAGAAATTTGAAACCAACATTGGGTCCGAAATGAGGTGTTTACCTTTTCCCAGATATAAATATTATGCCCAAAAAATGTTTGATGTTATTTAATTTTTATATTAAATAATTAATTTTAATATATTAATCATACAAGTTTTTACTATTCACCTTCTTCAATAAAAACAGGGACCACCATTACCCCCCCAAGCTTTGAAGACACCGTTATTCCCATGGATTGACAAAATTAATTTAAAAAACCCTTAATGTGATGAAATTAAGTACTATGTTGTAAATTTTCGTACAAACAAACATTAGAAAGGCTTTTTGATTTTGAGTTTTTTTTGGCATGGATGAAGGTTTATTAAATAGTATAACCCTTTTGGGTTCCATGTTGATCATTTTTATCAAAACCATACAACCTTGGGTCTTATCTATGCATTATTGGTGTAGTCTCTATGAGTTGATAATCTTATTTCTTTATCTAGGCACGGGCGATAGATCATCGGTGTAGTCTCATCTACCCCTTTGGGTTCTATGTTCATCTATGCATGATCTGGTGAGTTTCATGTTTTTTTAAATTTCATTGTTTTATTTAATTTATTCCATGATTTCTTAAATTCTAAATTTTGGAAAAATTTGGATGAATATAGATTAAATAATGAAACCAAAAATCATCATAGCATGGTTATTAATTTTTTTTATCATAATATGAATTATCATATGATAGGTAAAAAAATTATCAAGTGATAATTATATCAAATATAAAAGGATTATATATAAAAACAATTATGAAAACATAAATATTGTGAATTTTAGAAAAGATAATTGTTAATAATTATTGAATGGTAATTGCATACAATTATCAATCAAAGAGAAATCATCATCACATGTGATATTTAATTTCTTGTTGAAATAAAATAGTGGATTTTGGTTTTAGGAACCCTTGATGAACATAGATCATTGGAATATAGACGCTTATAATAGTAACAAGATGGGGTGGTGTATTGAACTGCACAGGGTGGTTTATCATTGCCACTAATTTCAAAACCTTGAGGTATGTTGTTATGTCACGTTGCCTAGATTATTTTAACTCTAATTTCTTTGTGTATCATTTTTTTAAATTAAAATAAAATTTATTAAATCTGAATCATATGGATTTCAATTATTTTTCTGGAAAAACACAAATCCGTTGAATTTACATTTTTGAGAAAAATGGTTTTTTTGCATGGATATTTGAATTGGTGAGATTTCAACTGTAAAAATTTAAATCCTAATTTTAAAGGAAAAAAATCTATTAAAATGTAAACTTTTATTATAGAAACTAATTTGATGAAATTTTGTTGAAAACCCCCAATTCCAGTAAATTGGGGGAATTTGATGAAAATGTTGGAATTTCTTAAATTGTGAAAAGGGATTTAATTTTTTTTTGATACAAACCGAGTGGTTTTATACTATTAAAAAGGAATGTTTTCGACTAATAATTTTTTTGGTTTTAAATAGAAATTGGAATTTATATGGAAGAATGAGATTTAATTATATTTTTAAGAATTATTAGAATAAATTTCCCATTATTGATTGTGTAAGAGCACATTCAATCCTTAGGTAGATTGTTATTTATTTGGACACACTCAACAATTATACAGCGTTCTAAAAGATAAATGTAGTAGGTCACATCCCTTAGGCGATGGTGATGAGTTCTCTCTTTCCAATGTACAAAGTACCTATGTGTACACATATTATCTTGATCACTTAGAGAGTGTGGATTCCTATAGTCTACAACCAACTTACCTATTTAGAATATGGCCATGTTTCTCGCATGTTTATATTTGAGATATAATTGTATGCTAATATTGTTAAAATATTTTTCATATCCTTTTTTAAATTTATATAAACTATTTTATATGAAATTTTTTATTTAATCCATTGGTTTATAAATATTCCATCACTTATAAATTAAATCATGTGCTTAAATTATTTTCCATATTTTGAACAAGATATCATGATTTTTTTAAAAATGATTTGAAATGTCATAACTGTTTATTTATGGTTGAAATATTTCCTTGGTTAATTTATTATTGTAAAATGTTATGTAATATTTGTTTTAATTATACTAGGATTTGTATCACACCCTAATTTTTTCTTCACGAGATTGTAGACTTTCCCCTTCTAGGTTTGAGCAAGGGAAAATGATCTCTTGGAGGTGGATCCAACTTTTGAACATTAGACTTAGTGAGTTGTGTCCTTGGGGACCTTGGGTTGTTTTCCCTATTTTGGTAATTGGTTTTCAGTACTTTAGCTTGTATATTCCTTTATGTATTCGAGTACATTACTCCCAGTGGAGTTTCTTTTGATATACACACTGGGTTTTTTATTTTATTTCCGCATTGTTAGTGGAAAAAATAGTCCCACCCTCAATCTGAATGATATTAGGAGCTAGTTTCCGACCTCTAGGGATCAGGAATGAAATTCAGGCTATGTTGAGGATGGAATGACTATTGGGTTACCAAGTTACCTAATATTGTTTTTGAAAAATGGTATCATATGAGGTTGATCTTTTGTCTTAAAGTCAGTACGCAATTATGAAATCTTTTCGGGACTTAAGAGGTAGTTGTAATTGATTTCCTAGCCACATCTCCCCATAATTAACCTTAAGTCTATAGGGGTGGTTAGGGAAAGAAATATTATGGATTAGTTCTATTATTTTCCTTATTTTTATTTGGATAAAGTGAAATCAAAATCATGTTTGTTCTATATGTTGGGATTAATATCCCTCATTGTTTTTTTATCATTACCTAATGTCTTCATTGTTTTATGTTGATGTTGTGTAGCATCCTGCCTTTTATAATATGTGTTAATCAAATCTAGGAAGAGACAACTACTAAACCACAACGATCAGATGCTATTATAGATCCAAATATGGTAGAGTAGATTATGCGTACAACCCAAGCATTAGTATAGGCACCAACTACAATCCTCGTTTAGGATCCAGATGTGAAACCATGAGGGGATGCTCTTCGAAATCATTATGAATAGTTCCTTATCTAGGATCCACTAATTTTCAAAGGCTCCACTGATCCTCAACTTACTATGTAATAGATGGGTAGGATAGAAATTATGTTGGAGTTATTGGAGACACTGGATGAGATCAAGGTGAAGTGTGCTACCTTCATGATAGAGGTAGAAAGTATGATATGTTGGGACATGCCATTGACAGTTAAGAAACATGAAGTTTTATAGTGAAAGGACTTTGAGGTTCTTTTCACTGACTAGTTATATCCAAATTCAATGGTTTTGGCCAAGGCTATCGAGTTTTTCAAGCTTGAGGATGCCAATAGAACAATGACTGAGTAATCAAATCATTTTTCTGAATTTTTGAATTTTTTTTCTGAGATTGTATCTAATGAGAGGATGAAGGGTCAAAATATTGAGTTGGGAATTTTAGAAAATATCTTTTCATTGGTTTTCTTGAAAAAATTTCCCACTTATACTAATGTTCTTGATTGGGTGATGATGTTTGAGATGGACCAAGCTAGAAATTCGGGGTTAATGGGAGTTCCTTTTTCTCCTAGTGGCTACATGACTTATTTTAGAATAAAGTGGAAGAAATATGAATCTCATAGTGTTTCTTTAAATCAAGGTTGTTTTGACCTCCTGTAGATGTTTAGGGGACATGAAGAGGTTCTTCCACAACTTTTCCACATCATTTAGTGGTATAGGATCATCAGAAACTCCAAAAAACTCTGGTGTAATCAAATTCTTCACGTACAAAAGGGTTCTAGCCACAGGAATCTAGAACAAAGCTTATACACATAGTGGAAGAGTCAATAGAAGAAGCTTATATGGGTCCAGTGACTATCAGATGTACCATTACTATATCTTCATCTTTAATGACTACTTTACTAGACATCGTTCCATCTTACATGTTTATTTCAAACCGTATTGTTAATCTTCCTATGGAGATTCTATCTTGTGTAACGTATATTACTAAACCCCTTGGTACAAAGATATTAGGGTCTCCATTTTCCCACTATTGTCTTCTATATATCAAATTTCTATTTTTCTTGGAGTTTAATAGTTCTCATCATTAAATCTATTGACTTTATATTCGGGGTGGATTGGATCATTTCCAATAAAGCCTAGATTTATTGTTATCTTTGATTATTCTACCTTACTACACCTAATGCTGCGCCTCTTGTCTTTCAAGAATAATGGGCCCCATGTTCAAGTAGAGTTGGACCTCTTTATTTGGAGTTGGGGAAGGTGATATCAATGTTTTCTTTTGATCTGGGGAATGATTTAATGAGTGGTGACCTCCCTCCAGTAATAATTGATTTTCCCAATGTGTTTCTTTCTGAATTATCTAGTTTTCCACCAGTAAGGGAGGTTGATTTTTCTATTAAATTAATTATTGTAACTTTCAATTCCCTCTTACCGAATAGCACCATCTCAAATGAATGAGCTGAAGTCCCAATTTGGATGATATTTTAGAGAAGGGGTCTATATTCCCAAGTGTGTCACCTTGGGTGGTGCCGGTTCTCTTTGCTAAGAAAGCTGATGGTTCTCATTGATTATGTGTTGATTACTAAAAGATCAATCGAGTGACAGTAAATAACAAGTATCTATTATCATGGATTGATGATATGTTTGATTAGTTGAAATGGGAAATGTTATTTTCAAATTTTTATCTTCGGTTTGGATACCATAAACTAAGAATAAAAGAATCCGACATTTGGAAAACTACCTTCTAGAGCATGTATGACCATTACGAGTACCTTGTTATTCCCTTTGGTCTAACAAATTCGCCTGATTGTTTCATTTCATTAATGAAAATAAATTCCAATGAGTATCTGAATACCTTTGTGGTAGTCTTATTGCTCAAAAATCTCATTTACTCTAAAGCCAAGGTGGATCATGTGCATTATCTGATAAGAGTTATAATTATCATGAGAAATCACTGACTTCATGCCAAACTTTATAAGTGTTATTTCTTGATGCATGAAGATAGATTCTTGGTACATGTGGTGTTAGAACAAGGAATATTAGTCGATCAAGAGAATGTGAAGGACATTATGATTTGGAAGCAACAAATACATTTCTTCAAGAATTGGAACTTCTTGGGGTTAGCTTGATATTATCACCAGTTCATTAGGGTCATCTCAAATTTGGATTCTCTGGTGACTACTCTGACTCTAGAAGGAGTGATGTTTTCTTGGAATGATAAATGTTAGATTTATATTGTTGAGATAAAGAATATTTTAACTATTTTTCCAGTGTTAACTATTCCAAAGGCCAGGAAAGGCAATGTGGTATTTTGAAATTCATCATGTTCTGGTTTCAGTTGTGTTCTTATGTAAGGTAATCTTGTTGTTCCCTATGTATCTCATCAACTTAAGCCTCCTGAGAAGAACTATCATACCCACAACCTTGAATTTTTATATGTAATTCATGTGCTTAAGTGTTAATGACGTTATCATTATGGAGAAAGGTGTGCTATGTATTTAGACCACAAAAGCTTGAGTTATATCTTCTCTCAAAAATATTTGAATCTTCTACAAAGGCATGAGGTGGAGTACTTGAAATATTTTTACTTTGACATCACTGATAACCCGGGGAAAGGGAATTTCATTACATATGCATTAAGAAGGGATATTTCAATTCAGGTTTTGATAAAATATTAGGAAGAGTAGAGTTTGATGGCTTTTTTTGAACATTTTCCTATTGGAGTTCAGGAGAAATGGTATGAAATTTTTTTATCCAGTGTTCAATTAACATATTCTCTTCTTGAGATGATTATTTAGGAATAGTATGTTGATGATGAATTACACATCATTAGATATTCTATTTATGGTTTGGAGACTAATTCCCCATGTTTGTTCTCCAAAGAGGGTGTTATGTGTTATCTAAACCGTTATGTTGTATTATTAAAGAAAATGAATGTTTTTATGGGAGATTTTCATAATTCCCAAAGGTTTGTGCACCCAAAAACCAGAATGATATTCTATGGATTGAGGTAGAAGTTCTGGTGGCTAGATATGATATGTTTCTTTGTTGAGTTTGTTTTCCATTGCTATAATCACCAACATGTGAAAGTTGAGCACCAAAAACCTTCAGGTTTGCTTCATAATCTTTTAGTTCCTAATTGGAAGTGGGATTAAATCTCCATGTAATTTTTGGTTTGTTTTCCTCATTATTAGAGGAAGAAGAATGTGGTATGTGTAGTGATCGACAGGCTGACCAAGTCAGCTCACATTAAACTCATTCAAGATATGAACAAAGTTCAGGATATAGAAAGTATATATATTAAGGAGATTTATTTTTTACAAGGAGTTAAATATCCTATAGTCTCTGATAGAGATCCTTAATTTACTTCTCACTTTTGGAGAGTCCTTTAAGAGGCACATGGATCTTAGGTCTATTTGAGAATGGGCTACTATCAATAATTGTATGAAAAAACAGAGAGGACTATATAGATCCTCTAGGATATGTTTCATGCTATCCTTTTTGAATTTAGTGGGGCTAGGTATGGTCATTTGGGGTTGGTTAAGTTTTCTTATAAAAACTGTTACTAGGATGTGACTAGAATGGATCCTTTCGAGGCCTTGTATGGCCATGCTTGTAAATCTCTATTGTGTTGGTCAGAGATTGGTGAATGTTATTTAGTTGGACTGAGTTCGATCCAAAAGAGGCAACTAAATTTCAGTTTATTCGTCAGATAATGTTGTCTGCATAGAGCCAGTATAAGTCTTACGATGATCATCATAGTTGGCCTTAGAGATTTTCAGTTGGTGACCAGGTGTTCTATATTGTTTCAACTCAGTTGGGTCATCGATGACTTGGGAAGAAAAGGGAGCTTACTGTTCATTTTTTGAGATCTTTAGAGGTTTTTGAGCATGTGGAGAATGTTTCATACCATTTAGTACTACCACTATAGCTGGGGTCGATACCTAACGTGTTCCATGAATCATATATGAGAACGTATCTCTCTGAATCTTCTCAATTTTTGAGCAGGAGTGATCTTGAGACTGAACCTGATTTTAAAAGGTTGGGGCCGAAGCCTCATTTATTATTTAATGCAAATACCTCTTTCAAACTGGGTAGAGGGGGACCCATTACATAGCCCGAAGGCCCAAGACCAAGTGGTCTGAATACAAGGCCTGGAAGCCCAATTTTTTGGCCTAAAGAGCCCTTCAGTAAATAGTACTGCTACAATACCCAGGCGGCTACAGTAACTGCTATAGTACCGCCACCGCTACAGTTCCTACTACAGTGCCTCCACCGATATAGTGTTGCTGCTGCTACAGTTCCACGACTGCTACAGTACTGCTACAGTACCCCCGGAAATTAGTCCCTGTCCGGATTTGATCCTGAGTCTTTTGGATGCCAAGCAGGAGCCTTTACCACTTGGGTAGAGGCTCGTTGGCAATGAGACTGAACCAGATATATACTTGATAGAGCAGATAATCAGGATAGTTGATTCTAAGATCAAGGTACTTTATCAGAGGACAATAACATTAGTTTGTTTGCTATGGAAACATGGTTTTGAAAATCAACAGACATGGGAGTGTGAATCTGATGTTCGAGCTCGGTGGCCTGAGTTGTTTGATAAAAACGGCTATAGATGCTTCTCAAGTATGTGAAGTCGATAGAGGGGGAGAATTTAATATCCTTTTTAATAATTATAAATCCTTTTGTGTTAAATTATTAATCTCTTTAGTGGGAAAAATGATTTATTAGTGAAATAAATTGACAAATGGGTTAAAGGACTTAAATTATAGTTATAATCTTGGGACATTAAATTTATTTTTTGGGGGTTTCACACTAAGTTAGTTTGAGATTATAAGGCCCACAATGTCTCGGTGATGACTGGATAAAAATATTATATATATTATATTAAGTGTACACTTTCTATTAAAAATAATTGAATAACCCCAAAACGATGCATTGTATGGGGAAATTGATACAACTAATAGGTCTGTGATGATGTTTTTACCCTTGGTGGTGTATAACATTTTTAAACATCAGATTCTTGGATGAATCTCTCATGAAATTAACCTTTTATATTTAATAAAAAATTATCCATTTTTTAAATATTAAATAATTTATATCTCTTAAATGGTGATTCGTATGAGAAATTTGAGACCACCACAATGTTTTGAACATGGGGTTTTACCATGGCAGATCATAACCTTTATGCACAACAGATGTTCGATTATATTTAATTGTTTTATTAAATAATTAATTTAATTTAATAATTTAATCAATTTTTTGAATATTCAATAATTAATATCTCTGAAAAGGTGGGTTTCATGGAAAATCTAAGACCATTATTGGGTCTAGAATGGAGAGTTTACCCAATGCGGAATATAAATTTTATTCACAATGGATGTTTGATGTTATTTAATTTTTATATTAAATAATTAATGTTAATATATTAATTATACCCATTTTTACTGTTCATATTCTTCAATTAACACACGAAACACCATTAAAACTCCCCAAATCTTTCAATGTACCGTTCATCACACAAATTGACTAGATTAAATTCAAAAACCCTTAATTGGATGAAATTAAGTCCTCCGTTATCAATTTTCATATAAATCAATCGTTAAAATGGTTTTTTGATTTATGTTTTTCTATATGGAATAACATAGGGTTCCAGAAATATTTGAACCCTTTTGGGTTACATGTTGATCATTTTTATTGAGATCAGACAACCCTAAGTCTCCTTTATGCATGATCGGTGCATTATCCACAAGATGATAAACATATTTCTTCATCAAGGAGGCGGAGATAATCTCTCCTATCGCATAGCATATCCAAGTGAGTTTTATGTTTTTTTTAATTTTATTATTTTTTTTAATTTATTCCATGATTTTTTAAATTATATATTTTGGAAAAAAATGGCTGAATATAAATTTAATAATAAAACCAAAAATCATCATAATATGATTCTTAATTTTTTTTGTCGAAGTACGAATTATCAGATGATAGGTAAAAATTATTAAATGATAATTATATCAAATATAAAAGTTTAATATTTAAATAAACAATCAAAAGATAAATTTTTTGAATTCATAAAAAGATAATTGTTAATAATTATAAAATGATAATTGCATTAAACTATAAAAGACAGTGAAATTATCATCTCATGTGATATATTGTTTATTTTTTAAATGAAATAGTAGGTTTTGGTTCTAGGAACCCCTCAACAATGTCAAGCATTAGTGTTTTGAAGCTCATGATAATTAGGATGTGAGCAGGCATAGTGAACCAGATAGGGTGTTTTATCATTACTAGTGATATCGACGACCCTATGGTAGGTGGTTCCGTCAAGATGCCTAAATTATATTAACCCTAATTTCTCTATATATGTTTCAATTGTTTAAATTCAGATGTGATTATTTAAATCCAAATCATATAATTTTAAATCAATTTGTTAAAAAAACCAATTCTAGGGAATTGTGGTTTTCAAGAAAAAATGTATTTTTGGCATGGAAATTCAAATTGGAAAGATTTAGATTGTAAAAAAATTAAAATCCAGTTATGAAAGAAATATAATCAATTGAATTGTAAAATGTATTTGTAGAAATTAATTTGATTGAAAATTTGTCAAAATCCCCAATTCTAGTAAATTTGGGGCTTGTGATGAAATTGTTGGAATTTTTTAAATATTGAGTAGGGTTTGAAAAATGTATTAAAATAAACCCAATGGATTTAATATGATAAAAAGGAATGTTTTCTGTTAGGACATGTTTTTGTTTTAAATGGAAAATTGGCATTTAAATGGATGACTGTGATTTAATTTTATTTTAAGAAGTTATAAAAAATTCCCATCATTGATTGTATAACAACACATGCTACCCTTAGGTTGTCTTTGAATTATTTGGAGAAACTCTATAATTACACAATGTTCTAATACATAAATGCATCAGGTCACATCCCTTAGGTGATGGTGATGATTTCTCTATGACTATGGTCCAAGGAATGTGTGGGTACACATTTAGTCATGATCACATAGAGAGTGTGGAGTCCTATATCCCAGAAGATACATACCTATATGGTAGATGTCCATGTTGCTCGCTTATTTATATTTGAGATATAACTATATTCTAATATTGTTAAATAGTTTTACATTCCCTTTTTTGAATTTATATAAACGTTTTTTATATAAAATGTTTTTTTTAATCTTTTTTTTTGAAATATTCCATCACTTATAAATTGAAACATGTTCCTAAAGTATTTTTCCATCATTTAAACTCTATAACATGATTTGTTTAAATATTATTTAAAATTTCAAACTTGTTTTATTTAAAATTTAAATATTTCCTTAGTTAATTTATTATTATCATATGTTATGTAATCTTTTGTAGAATCATATTGGGATTCGGCTTATGACCGACTTTTTCCATTGGGTGTTTGTATAATATCTTTTTATAGGTTCTAGTAAGGGAAAAGGATATCTGGGAGGTGGATCAAGCTGTTGAACTTTTGACTTAGTGAGTTGTATCCTTAGGGACCTTTTTTTGTTTTGCATATTTTGGAACTTGCATTGTAGTACATTCAGATTTTTTATTCCTTGTTGTATTCTTGTAGATTAATCCTAGTGGAGTTTCTTTTGATACACATACGGTCTTGTCTCATTTATTCCTGCAATTTTAGTGAAACAAGTTTCTATAATCTTAGTTTGTATGATGCCAGGTGTTGTTCGTCGACCCGTGGGGGGTGGGAATGCCCTTCGGGCTATGTTAGGGACGACATGTTTCTCGGGTTACCAGGGTACCCGGGCTGGTATGTGATAGTAATCTTGGGCTTTAAAATTTATAGAAGATCCATAAAGAACAAACAATATAATTTTGTTTTAGAGATAAAAAATAATTATACTAGTTTAGTGGTTTTGGCTAATATAAATTATCCACTCTTGATGGATACTAGAGAACTTGGATTTTTAAGTGATTGAGCTTCACTCAGTTATTCAAATAAGCAGAAACCGGTAATGGATGATGTGATAAATACATTAGAAACTAATATAACATAGGATTTTAATGAATTACTGGGGGATACACTAGATAATAAATGTACTTTTTGATTGAAAATGGATGATAAATCTACAAGAGAATTAAAAAGAATGATTGGTGGAAAATGAATTTTAATAGAAGGGAGAGATTATCTGTTTGGAATTTTATCTTCAAAGGTTAAAAATTAATCATTTTTGACAGTTATAAACATTGTAATATTAGAAGATATTCACCAAAAAAATATGGATGTAAATTAAACTTTCATTCATAGTGAGTTGAAAGAATAAATTAACATAAACATGCTTACAAGTTTTACATAAGGGGGAAACCAAAATATTATTTGTAAGTTGAAGTAAATTATTTATGGGTTGAAACAAGTACCACAATAGTCGAATTATATGTTCAATGGATTTATGTATGATGAAATAATTGAGAGATGAAATACAGATCATTTTTGTTTCAAAAAGTTATGGAATGATGATACCTTTATCAGATTACTTTTCTTTTCATTGGAATTTTTTAGGTTATATAAGATGATGGAAGGGTTTACAAATTAAAGAATAATATATTTATAATTTTTGAGATGTAATACCTTGAGATTGATAATATAATATAGGGGATAAAGATAGAGAGGGATAATAGGAAATGAATTTTCATTCTATCATAGTAAACCTACATTCATAAGATAATTTAAATTTTTTAAATTGACAGATAAAAGAAAGTATCTACCTCTCTCAAAGGACACTTGAAACATTACAAGGCATACACATTAGTAATGGAATATGAGAACCAGTACATTGGTAAAGTGTTATTTTCTTTAGATGTAGGAATCTTAATATATGGAATTATTTTTTTTAATTGGGAAATAAAATTTGTTGTAGTATTTTTTAGTGTATTTATGTCATATACTATATGTAAACACTGGGAATATGTTAGGTGGATAATTTTTTAATTTACCTAAATTCAATATATCAATATATGTTTTTGGGGGGATGATTTGTTATAAGGTTTTGTGTGTGTATACATCATTGAATATTAAAACACCCAAAATATCATGACTTTTTTTTGTTTACCAATGGAGGAATAATCATATTTTAGATTTCATGGCTAAAAATGATTATTACATTACGTATAATTTAATATGAGTATATAATTGTAATGGAATTAGAGAAGGATATGGCTTGGTTGAATCATTTTTGGAATGAACTTCAAAAAAATTAATTACAAATATTTATATTCTATGATAGATAAAGTGTAATTAACTTGAATAAAAATATGGTATTATCTGATCTAATAAATCATATTAACCTAAAGTATCCACTAATTAGTAACATGATGGAGTAAAAAGTTTTAAATCTCTAGAAGATATCCAGCTGCTAAAATATAATTTACATGTTCACTAAAATGTTATTTAAATAAATTTTGAGGAAACATCTTGCAGTAGTGGGGCTTAATTGAACATAAGGAGGTGGATAAATACAACATACTATATAATAAGAAAGAAACAAGTTTTTCTTTCACAAATTTCATAATGGTTCGTGATGGTGATTCCCATATAATAATCTTCAACTAGAAGATTATTGGGATGTGAATCCAGATATTAGATCACAAAAATTTAATTCAACCAAATTTATTTTAATATATATTCGTTCACGAAGGGTTTTTTGGGTGGAGTACATGCTTGAATGGTTCAATATTTCTAGGTAGAAACGGGTTCAATAGAATTTTGTATCTTTCAATGATATCAAGGAATTCTAGAATGTTTCATGAACTAAGTAATTATGTAGAATTAAGTATATATATGTATTTATCGATTCATATAGTTGAGTTAAATGATGGAACTTGAAATCTCCAGTCACATTCTATATGGGGGATGTTCCTTTAATGGGGGATGGCGATAGAACCTAGATGACTGCATGAAGATTCCAATAAAGGGAAGTAAGGGCATTCTTTATAGGTTATCATGATCTTGAATAGTGCATGAGTGAGGGGTATAATGTTCATTTAATTAGAGAGTTATAATATCTTTTAATTAAATCTTACTAAATGCTTTTTGAGTTGAATGTAATCTTATACATCTGGTGAATTGTGGGAAAACCACAGTGGTTCTATCATTTATGTAGGGAAACTCATTATGAAAAAATTAATCATTTTGTATAATATAGTATTTCATTTACTTCTATTTTTTATTTTCATTAATGTTATTTTTATCGTCTCTTCTAAGTTTCATGTATGTTCGACTTTGTACTATGGGATGTTCACACTATCTTCTCAGTTCTGATATAGTCAATTGAGAGAGTCAACTTCCCAAGGTATTTCCTTATGTTATTAACTGCGAACATCAAATGGAATATCAAAAATAGTTCTAGTGGTATTATCATAGGCTCAAATGATTGATATTACAAACAAAAAACCCATATTATTATCCACTTTTGTCAGAAATGAAAAGTAATAAAGTAAGAAATGATATAAATTTTTCCCTAATAGGGATTTTTGGAGAGAATACACTCCCAAAAAGGGTGAGTTGTTTTTTCATATGTATAATTTGAGATATTTATTATAATTAAAAACTATAAGAATGATTCGGTTTTTCTATTTTATTATGGAGAAACATTTCATCCTTCATATGTAAACCAATCCAAGAATTTGAATCTTTATCCCAAACATCATCTTCTAATTTCTTTTGAAATACCAAAAAAACTTAACAATTTTATCTATATCATAATAGAACAATACTCAAGACTTTATTTCACATAACACAAGATCATATCTATTTTAATATGGATCTATTCCATTAGAATCCATTAGAAACATTCAAAAAGTGTAATAATAAAAAAAGTTCATTTTTTGATTCATACACCTATTAAACATTCAATCAATATTTTTAACTATCATTAATCACACACATTCCATAATAATCCTTAGATAAATATATTCTAATCAATATCGGAGTATATTCCATCATTAATTATTCCTTTTTGAATAGTTTCAATAAACTTAAAACACATTTCTTCATATGATAATATAATGAAATATATTGTTTGCATCACTTCATAACAAAAGAAATATTTCATATATCTGTTTATATAAATCTCAATGAGTTCATTGATTTAAGGAAAAAACTCTTCAAAGTATTTCTCTTAAATTATAGAGAAAAATATCCCATCCTTAAAACTATAAGCTTGGGGTTATTAGTGTTGTTTTATTTAATATTTTTCTATTTATCCACATTTAGTATCTTAAACATTATAGTCTTTAAAATATTATCCAACTATGAAATCAACTGTCAAAGAGATAGTCTGATCCTATAGAATTATTTCTTGAATTTTCAAACATATATGAAGTAACCTTCTAGGATAAATTACAATGTTTTTTCAATATATACCTGTCATAATTTTATACATAAGAAATATAGATTATACATTAGTTTAGAAAACATTGTAATTACTTTTAAAAAAAATTCAAAATATTCATTTCATTTCATGAATTGAAATTGGATAGAAAATATTATCAAAATGAATACCCTTAAGTTAAAATTATTATTTTAAAACTATATGAGTTTTATTTGGTGCTAAGTCACCTTTATCATTGAGTTTATTCTCAACCACCCATTTTATCCCTCTGACATTATTTTCTTTAGTACATCACACCAACTCGCATGTGTCATCCTACTCCATTTAATTTAACTCCTATTCCATGGTTGAAAACTAATCCTAGTGATTTATAATTGTAAAAATTCTTGGTCTTCACGACAATCATAGATTTTAATTTTAATTAATATTATTCTTTTATATATTAGGATGTGATGGGTTTTCAAAATTCTGATTGAATAAAAGAAAAAATGATAATAAGCTGAGGTGGTGTATGCTAGAATAAAATAATAGGTACCACCATGTAATTTTGGCTAGTGTAACCTATACCTATTATTAGAGGAAAAATTATGGAATTACATTGGATTACCACCATATGGTCATAATGACTTCTATAGGTTTACAAGATCTACTAAGTTGTTGAAGGCTATACACCATGTAACTAGTGGGTTTTGAGGATATTTTTTGTTTGGTATATTTTTTTAATTCACTATCATGGGAATTATGGATTTTGCCATTTTTTTATTCCTTAAATCCATTATTATTATCTTCCATACCACTAAATTATCCTTATTTTCCTTGGCCCCTTTAGTGTTTTCTTCATAGATTCTTGGGCAAATTATTATCAGATAGTGGTGCAATATTCACAACAGTAAGTTCATAATATTACCTATAATTTTTCTTGAAGGTTTTGGATCAGTCTATTAATTCCATATTTTAATATTCAAAAATCATATTTCCTTTATTACTAATAATCTCTGTTTTTAATGATAGAATCTTCACAATTATGGATTTTACAAAAAAAGTATGTGAGTAGAACATTCTCTTACCAATTCATTTCTAATATCACTATTTAAATTATTTCACAATCAGATAATATTTCAAACCACTAGTTCACTTATAATTATATTACTAGAAAATTTACCTCCCTTGGTATAGATATACTACCACCAGAAAAAGTGTGCAACAATCTGTTGAAGGTTGCTACCATCAAGTTGATTTCTCTATAATTGGATTATTTTTCTACCATATGTAAAAACTTTATACTGATAGGATTAGTTTTCATCCATTAGTTGAAGAATTATACTAACTAGATAGTTCTACTATTTCCATTCCAAAGTATAATACTTTTATAAGACTTCACTACAACTAGGAGAAATCTGTTACTATTGTTTTAGTTCTACTACTATGAGTAGAGATCTACATCACGAGATAAAATAACTACCACATGTTAATTTCAGATTTTGTGCATATTTGTAATTAAATTAAATTAAATTATTCTGATGATTATTGTATGTAATGTAATTTAAGTGAGATATTTATAAATTATGATGATTTAAGGATGTTTCTCCTTAAAATATCTACTTAGATGCATTGAATACAAAGCTATACTTTATAGAGTTTCTTCTAATGCAAGGATTTAAATTATTTTTTTATTATCCTAAAATGTATAATTAGAGTTACTAAAAAACTATAAATCCGAGTAAAACCTCATGCATAAATGATGGTTTATTGAATCATTAAATATATCTACTGACTAATTGGTAGGAAATTCTTATTTATTTTTATTAAAAAGAATAAATATAGTCTAATGTTGTATATAATACTCTGTTCAAGTAATAATAGTTTACTTGTGAAGAATGTTGGAAATAACACCAAATAAATATTTAAGGACAATCTAAAAGATGAATAAGATCATAAAAAATGGATTATTTATTGATTATAGAATTAAGAACCAAAAAACGCTTTTTTATTATTTTTTTCTACTTATCTATATATATATATTTGATTTGTGCTTACATTATTTGTTTATTCCTCGAGAACGTTCTCTTATACAATATTGAATATTACTATGATACTCTATTCAGATTTATTTTATTACTTATATCCCATTAATAACTATAGAAGAGGCTATGTGTAACATGGACTTTCGGTGTGCATTTATATGTGAAACACAACCCTTATTGTGGATTATTTTATTATTTAATAAACATTCTTATAATTGGGAAACTGCCAAGTAGATAAGATTAGGTTTAATATTGATACTTAAATTCTTGTATTTATTCTTATTATATGGTTTTATTTTCATATTGTGGCTTAAAATTTACTTATCAATTTAAAACTTCTTAAAAACAATACTTTGATAGTAAACAATAATCACAGTTTTATGTATTGTATTTTAAAGGATTAGATTTGTTTCAATGGATAAATCCGTATGGTTTTTTTATTCTAGGTTGTGATCATCAACTTGAGAACCCTTTTGAAGATATCATGTTATATATTTCAAATATTTTAGTTAACTATTTTTTCTATTAACTATAGCAATATGTTTTAAATTGTTTTAAAAAATTATTTTTTTTATTGGACACTAAATTCAGCATCTCTTGAGTACCCCACTCTGAACAACATTTAGTATAAAAGTATTATATATTTTTCTTTCTTATATATATTTAATAATGATCATTTTTCCCCAAAAGGTATAAATCTCTATTTATTATAAATATATATCTTTATAGACAATAATAAATTTTAGGGTACTGATATAAATAAACCTCCTTATTTTAATGGTACAAATTATTCTCAATGGATGATTAAAATGAAAACTCCTCTTGAGGGATTGGTTCTTTCTCCATTTAGACAATTATAGAAGAGAATTTTTAAAAACCAAAAGATTCTAGAGTGGACTAGAGTGATTTCACAAAGGAAACTTATGATTGTATTTATAAATATTTGAATGTCATATACTATTCATTAGTTGAAGATGAATTTTACATAAATTTTCATGTGAAATTTCTTATGAAATATGCGATACAATTTCTTTGTCTCATGAAGGAACATAAAATGATAATGAAATTATTCTGAATTCTTATACTATTAAAAATTATATATTTAAAATTATTTCTATTTTATCAATTTATAAAATGTATCTCTGGATTAATGAAATCATCAATACGATGTTTTCACTTTAAAATAAACTAGAAGACTAAGATAATGTGATGAGAATCATATGGAACTTACATAATAGATGGAGATGAAATTTTGTCTCCATTAGAGATCCATTAAACATAAGAAAATTTCAAGTGAAGAAGTTGGTTGGAGAACTCATGGTATTTGAGGAAGAATAGAAAGTGAATAAAGATGGCCATGTAACAAAAAGAATAATAGTATCTTCCAAAACATCCAAGTCAATGATGAAAGATAAATTCAAATAGAATATCATTATCCATCATCTTAAAGTGATAACGAGATGTCTAATAAATAAAATAGATTTAAGTAATTACAGAAGGAGAAAAACTCTTCAATTAATCAAACTATAATGGAATATAAGATAAGAAATTTGTCATGATGAGATATAGTAATTTTAAATTTACCAAATATGAATGTATGAGAATATGGAATATTAGATCTAAATTTCCAAAATTAATTTTTAATAAAAAAGTATGTGGATAGTGGAAAACGACCAAAGAGTTCTATGAAGGTGATGTAAATTGAATCTGTGGAATGTTCCAGTGAATCTAATTCAAGTTGATAAGGCAATAAATAAAGGGATAATTTGTTCCCTATGAAAAAAATTAGTGTTGACTACTTCTAATTCACCTAGTAATACTCTTCATGAATCAAAAATGAACATTTATGAATTGGAATAATATTGTGATATACTTGAAGTCACTATCAATGGTTAGAACTAAGATATAAAAATTTACGAAATGGCATGTGTTCTTGCTAGTCGTAAAGGTTCCACACCTAATGAAAAGGAATATTATATATCATCGTTAATGTATAATAAATGAGCACCAAATGTAAAATTCACAACTAAAAAAGGATCTTGAAATAAAAAAATAGAAGTGAAAACTAGACCCAGATTATTGGTATGTATACAACAATGAAGTAAACCATTGGTATTGGGTACTAGCTAGATCATGTGAGTAATTATAAAAATATGTTTATTCCTACCTTAACATCTTATTGTTTTATGAACAGTTCATATTCCTATGATACTAATATGTTATTTACATCTAAAAACCTTACTTATGCTTATGTTTAATCTATTAAAAAATTTCATATTCTTAACTAGACTATTTCAAATTCCTCCTAGTGCAAGAAAGTGTGTGTAACAAAACCTATCCTCATTTAAACTTATTGATGGAAACATGATTGTATAGTATGAGTAAGCATTTATGGAATCTGTATAGTGGATGTTATAGACACATGACTGGATACTATTCAAACTTTAAGAGCCCTATGAAGTTTGATGGTGGATATTTCACATTTATTGATAATTCTAAAGGAAAAATAATTATACTTGAAAAAAACTGAAAAGTACTTCTATTTTAATTTATAAAGATTATGATTTAATGGTTTGGAATATAATTTTTTTATCATCCCACTATTATTCAATAATTGTTTTTTTGTTATGTTTCAAAATAATTCATTCAAAATATATAATTATAATAATTAATTAGTATTTACTTTTTTACCCAATGATAATGTACATGTAGTTCATTTAGACTCATTATTTTCAAAAAAAACTTTCTTAAGTGGCATTCACAAGGATTATTGGATATAGAATGGGAGATTAGGTCTCTACAACTTTAACTCTCTTATAATTAGTTATAGGAATGGTTTAGTTAAGTATATTCTTAAACTTAATCTCCTAAAAGATAAAATATATAACCCATTTTAAAAAATGGAAATAATATAAGATTTCATTGAAAAAAAGAAGTCTCAAATTTTCAATCCCTATAGTTGGTTCACATGGATTTTTTTGGAAATTCTAGAGTTTCTATCCAAGGTGGTAAGTATTATGCCTATGTTTATGTAGATGAATTTTCTAGATTTATTTGGGTATTATTTTTTTCTCATAAAATTGAATCTTGTTCCCATTTTTTAAAATATTCAAAAACTATAAAGAAACCATGTTTGATATACTATTAACAACGTAAGGAGTGACCATGGTTGTGAGTTCGAAAATAAAGTATTTTAGAGTGTATGTTCATAAAAAAGATATAATAAAAACTTCTTTACTACTAGGAATCCCCAATAATGTACAGTAGTTGAAAGAAGTAATAAGACTCTTCAAGAGATTTCCTACACCATTCTCAATGAATATGACTTACCTGTTAATTTTTGGGAAGAATAAATGAATATAACACTCAATATTATCAATAGGGTTCTTATTAGACCACATTTTAAGAAGAACCCATATGGGTTATGGAATGGAAGAAAACAAATGGTTAATTACATTGGTGTTTTTATTTTTAAGGTCTTAATTATATAAAAAAATAGAGTTTATATAAATATTCATCCAAAAGTGATAATGAAATTTTCCTTGGATACTTAACCTCTAGTAAATCATATAGTATGTTTAATTAAAAAAATGTTTTAGAATAATTTTTAGTTGTCAAATTTGATGAAACATATCTATATGATTCTAAAAAATCATTTATATAACCTTTAGGATGATTTATCTAAGATGGATATTAATACCTCATCCAAGCCTAATAATCACTATGTAAAACATGGTATACAAAATCACATAGTATAGATGAAGTGTTTGAATTAGACCCTCCAAAAGAAAATTATGTTATATGTACATCTATATATGTAGATCCATTAGATCCCATGGAGACCATCCTTTTCTTTATGTTATTAGAGATCTTCACGGAGGTACTAACTATAAATATTTTATTAGAAACCATGTTAAAAATAAATCCTTTTTTATATCTTGAGCCTAAAATCATCACTGATGATATGAATGATGTATTTTGGATTGCGGATATGAAATAAGAGTTGAATATGTTTGAAATGAATATAGTATGGGAGCTATTTCAAAGAATAAAAGGATACCTAACCATTAAAAGTAACAAAAAAATTTGGAATGGGGTTGATGATTATGACACCATAGTAAGAAATAAGGCTAGATTGGTTACATACGTATATAGTCAAGAAGAAGAGATTGAATATGAAGAAACTTTTTCTCCAATATAAATACTTGAGATTGTTAAAACATTTATTTCTTATACAAAAAATTGAATTTCAAACTATATCAAAAGGATATCAAGGGTTCTTTTCTTAGTGGTTATATTATTGATGATGTTTTTGTTGAACTTGTATGAACCCAGTTTTTGCTGCAAAAAACTTTGGGATATTTCCTGACGTTATTCTAGAGCAGCACCTTCAGACGGCATGCGAGCGCGAGCCCTGGAGTGGCCGGAATTAAATTTGTTGTGCATTCACACTAGAAACGCAAAATAAATGGGATAACTCCAAAATGGTGCTTCAGATCAGATATTCGAGTGTACTGATGGGTTTGGAATGGGGTGTTTACCCTAGTAATGACATAAAACTTGTCGGCGCGGGATGTTTGGACCCCACGCTCGCTTTCAGAATGTTAAACGGATAAATTAATTAATTAATTTATTCGTTTAATGGTTAAACTCGAGTATCTCTTAAACGGAGGCTCGGATTGGAAAACCGAGTGCACCGTTGAGTTTGGAGCGTGTCGTTTACCCTATAAGGGGTATAAGTTTCACGGGGGTGGCCCGTCTGTGAAAAATGGCCCCAAGGGTGTTTTCGTAATTTGACAGACTCGGACGTTCAGTTTTATAACTTTTGAACGGGGTCTCGGATTAAACTTCTGAGACCACCGTTGTGCTCTTGAGATGGTGTATGGTCTAGGGGAGTCTTATCCTCAACTCTATCAAATGTTCCAGATACGGGTTAAATTACGGGTTTAAATTAATTAAAATTTATTTTAATTTTATTTAAACCCTCATCCCCTTCCCCGCTCCCTTGTTCACTCCCTGGCGCAGGCAGCCCCTCAAGGAATCCCCTCCTCTCCCTCTCTTCCTTCAACTCCGGCAAGGCGGCAGATCGCGGCGAAGCTCCGGGCAACGCCCACGAGGTAGGGTCTTGTTGCGTTTTTCCTTCCCACACCTCTTTGAACCTAAATCATATGCTCGAATTGTTGTTGGATTTTTGAACTAACCACATGAATGCGTATTAGAGTTTTTCCTCTTTCCATCGCTTGTTTTGGTTCGTAAATATGAGTTGTGAGGAGGCTGCAGCGGCCCGGTGAAGATTGCGGCAATTTTAGGTTGTCCCGGCGATTTCCGGCTGTCCGGCGAGTTCCCAGGGCGGCGCGGGTTCGGTCTGAGGAGGCGTCGGCGGCGTGACTCCATCCGGCAGCGGCGCTGGGGGAGATGGAGAGCGGTAGAGAGCGACGCGGCGGTGGGCCGAGGCATCGTGGCGGTGGGCTCCGGCCGCGGGCGAGGAGCGTGGGGCGCCTTCGGCGCAGGCTGGCGCGACGACGAGGCGGGGTCGCACCGCGCCACCCCGCGTGGCAATAGAGACCCGCGATCGGCCGGTATCCATGGAGGGCCGTGACCAGCCTCGTGGCTGGTCAGCGTGGCGTGGAACCAGAGTCCACGTCCGGGCCACGCGGGTGAGCCGCGGGCCGGCCGGTGCGGACCGGTCCAGACTGGTCGGACCGGCCGGACCCGATCGGTCCTGTCCAGGGGGAAGGAGTTCGCCCCTCTGACTTCGGACACCCGTCAATTTCGCCACGGGTGTCCATTTTGCGTGCCGTCTATGGAGGCGCGGACCTAACAGTAAGGCGGTCATTTTGAGATGGGTTTGGGTTTTTTTAATTCCCGAAACGAGGGGCCTCGGTGGCGCCACACGTACGTTGAGGGGTTTGTCGTTTTTCCCGAGATAGTTATTTTGGGCGGCGCGGACGCATCCGACCTCCGTTTTGAGCGCCGTCAGTGGCGTTGCGCCCCTGGCACTGAGCTGGAGTTTTCCAAGGCAGTTTCGGGCATTGAGAATGGATTTGAGGTTTGGGCCCCACGACCCGTCTTCTGAGCTGTGTGCAGCGTTTCACACCTTTCTCACCGGGCGTCCGTTCGGGGCGTGCGAGCAGTCGATTCTGGATGTTCTTCTGAGGGGATTTCAATGGTGCAATCCGCCCGCTCTAAATCCGCACAATGGTGCGGGCCCCACGAGGGTTGTTTGGGCGTTGACGGTGATTTTCCATCTTTATCACCGGGCGACCGTTTTGGACAAATGAATAGTCCATCTTGTGTGCTTTTTCGAGAGGATCGCAACAGTGCAATCCGTTCATTGAGTTTCGGGACCGGGGTGTGGGTCCCGCGTGGTACCGCTCGTGCGCGGGGCACCGGAATGCATCTTTTTCTCCGGATATCCGTTGCACTCAAGTGAGTAGTGCTTTTGACGTGTTTTCCCGAGGATATCGCAATGGTGCGACATGGACATCCGTTTTAGGGGCCGAGACTTGGGATCACGGGACGCCGTTCGGGCGTGAGGCGGTGTTGGTGACTTTTCCGTCGGATATCCGTTTGAGGCGAGTAAGTAGTCGATCTCGCGTGATTTTACGAGAGGATTACAACGGCATGATCTCTTTGGCTGTGTGGAGCCTCTTACGGGATCTTATTAAATGTGGAAGCATGAAAGTTTCTCTAGTGGTGGTTCACCCTACCTTGTTTGTAGAGGACCCTTGGCCTGTGATCGCGCACTCTTGGGAGAGTGATATAAATGATTCACAAGATGTGGTTGGCTGTGCCTGGGCCTTTGAGGTGGATTTGTCACGTCACGCCTTCACATTGACGTTGGGTGCCGTGTGCACGATAGCCTTAGGGCTGGAGACGTGGTATACTCTAGGAGTATACGAGAGTTCTTGGAGGTACGTGTGGTTTGTACCTGAGAATGTTTGTGCGCTTGGATGGGGTTAACTTGGGGTCACACGTCGTGTGGGCCCCAGGTGCGTGTTGTGTTCTGCTTTGCGTACTTTGACGTCTCGCGATGTAGAGGGTCCCTCTGTGCTCGTTTGTTTGACCAGCAGGGTGGAGCTTTTCCCCTGGATCGGTGCTCGTTGGTTTTACCAGTAGGGTTGAGTGGTCTCCCCCTGGTTACATTCTCGATGGATCAATCGGTAGCGGTGCTAGTGACACCTGGTTATGGAACAGGCGATGAACCCCTTTGTGTGAGTTGTGCTGGAGTTGGGTGGTTGCGTGATACCCACTACGTGTTCGGTTGGCTAGTGGTGTACCCTCCAGTAGAGATGGCCAGAGCAGTTCTGAGTTTTACCCTCAAGCGGGTCTAGGTAGTGGGTTACTCATCGACTTCTTCGGGTTTACCCTCCAGCAGGGCTGGGTAGTGGGTTGATCACTGACTTCTAGGGTTTACCATCCACCAGAGACTGGGCAGTGGGTCACCCGATGCTCTTAGGGTCTACCCTCCAGCAGAGACTGGGCAGTGGGTCACCCGACGACCTCTATGGGTCTACCCTCCAGCAGGGTTGGGCAGTGGGTCGCCCATCGTCTAGTTCCAGGTCTACCCTCCAGCACGGCTGGGCAGCGGGTCGCCCGTCGACTTATTCTAGGTCTACCCTCCAGCGGGGCTGGGTAGTGGGTCGCCTGATGATGTATTAATGCCTACCCTCCAGCGGGGCTGGGCAGTGGGTCGCCTGATGATGTATTAATTCCTACCCTCCAGCGGGGCTGGGCAGTGGGTCGCCTAATGATATATTAAGATATACCCTCCAACGGGGCTGGGAAGTGGGTCACCTGAGGATGTATTATGGTTTACCCTCCAGCAGGGCTGCGCAGTGGGTCACCCGATATCATATTATGAATGACCCTCCAACAGGGCTGGGTAGTGGGACACCCGTTGATATTCCAGACTCAGTCCTTTATACTAGGCTAGTCTGTGTCTTTCCTCCATGACCACTATACCGAGACCCTTGGTTATACGGGTCGATGATGGAACGACTTTGACTTTGAGGAGACCTCTCGACTGCGTGGCAGTGACGAGGCGTGGTTTGACTTAACCTGGAACTCTCAAGTACGAGGGGCACTTTCCCCACCGAGACGTGTTCTTGTGACGTGATCTAAAACCGTGCGGGCGAGTCATTGCCGTCCAATGCGGATAGTGTCGAGGTGAAGTGATTGAGCCCCTTAGCTTGCGGTTTGGGGCAGACATGCGGGATTCTGGGCATCAATGGTGTTACTTCAGGGACTATTGGCTACTCATTTTCTTGGGCTGAGCTACGGGACGGAGATCCGCTTACGACGTTGTTCGGGCTTTTTGATTGAGCATAAGGATATGTATATACCTTGTTTCTGGTACCCACTCCTTGGTTTTGGTTACTCTCCTTCCAGGGGAGGCGAAGACGCGCGGGGTATGCCACGTGCTTTCTGTTTCTAGCCTCTCGTGGTTGGACGAGACTACTCTATTGCTATAGGTAGCGAAGACTCGACGGGAAGTTCATCTTCTCAGTGTTTCCATATCCTTGTGTCTGGATGAGTCTACCTCCTTTCTCTTGTTGGGTTGAGCTGGACTCTCTACTATTACTCCACTACACCCCCTAGTTGTACTCCTTTACTTTTCCTATTCTCTCTACTGCTCACCCTTCGGTACCTCCATGGTTTCTCCCTCGAGCCTTCAGGGTATCCTACTGAGTATCTTTATACTCACCCATGCTTGGGCTCTGCTCGCACTTGGTGTGCCCTTGCAGACGACAGATAGGTGGAGCATGACTTCAGTGGAGTATAGGAGCTTGGGATCTTGGACCACGTGCGGTGGTCGAAGTCGGGTTCCAGGTGGGAGACACATCAGCTGTTTCTTTTTGTTTGCCTATTTCCGGGTTGTGGCACCTTTTCTGGTTGGGTGCGTGTTTTTTCCCTTTTTCCTTTTCAGCACTTTACTTGTACTGTTTAGAAGTCGATGCACATTGTGGTTTATTTATTGCAGTTTCCCTTTTATTTTCATTTTACTCTAAACTTTTACATTGAGTTTTCTGCGTGTGTGTGTACAAGTTTTTAGGAAATGGCCTCCCTGAGTTGTTGTGCCTTCGGCGCTGGTCGCCAACCCCTGGTCTTTGGAGGCGGGCTTGGGGTAGTTGCAGCTTGAGCCCGGGTAGGGTCGGGTCATGAAAAAGTGGTATCAGAGGTAGTTCGTTCCTTGGGACGTTGTGAGGACGTCCCTAAAAGAGGAATTGGTTCAGATTTAGGGCAACAGTTTCAACGTGTCTCAAGAGTGGATCTCAGGCCGGGGAGTCCAGTGATGATGCAGCGGCCAACATATCCATTCACCAGGACCTTGATAACCCGCTTGTCGACTCGGCATGCTGAGACACTTGTTGCAGGGAAAAAATTGGTTTGTACATCACATAGGATTAAGTCTTTTATTGTCCTTCTTGAGTTCGCTCCCCATCGTGGTTGTTGTTGGTATATACATATATTCTCATCTGACCGCGACACTCCTTGATAATAGTCAGGATGCCTCCGCGAAGACAGTCAGCCAGGATACCAGCTTTGGTTCATGACAACGACCCTATGAGCTACGAGGCCATAGTCCAGGACCCATCATGCGAGCCCCTTTTCTCTAGGTGGTCCGGTAGCAGCACCCCCACCTGTTGAGTAGCCGGTAGTTTCAGCAGATCAGGCTGAGCTTGAGCGCAGGTTGAGCGCACTCTGTGTGTTCCAGCGGCAGAGACCGCTGAGGTTCAGTGGTGAGAAAGACCCTCAGGCAGCAGAGGTTTGGCTAGTGGCAGTGGTCCGCCTTTTCAGGATTGTGCAGACGCCGACAGATCAGAGGGTGGCTTTGGCAGCCGCCCTTTTTCATGGGGCAGCTAGGCATTGGTGGAGTCTGGTGACTCAGCTTCTTGACGAGTTGTCACTTTCGTGTGGAGACTTCTAGTTTTTGTTTCATGAGGAATTGTTCCCCTCTTTCTTGCGCTCCGTTTGGATTCAGGAGCTCCTGCAGTTTCAGCAGGGAGGGATGACTGTGGCCGAGTACGCGGCTAGTTTTGCAGACCGTGCACGCTTTTACCCGGACTTGGTCCATGATGAGCACTTCCGAGCGAGGAAGTTTGAGCAGGGTCTCCGCTGAGAGATTTGTGTTGTCATATTACCCTTGGTAATTTCCACATATGTCGGGCGCTAGAGTAGGCATTGGTGACAGAGGGATTCCTGTCACGTTCTGGAGTTGGTAGTGGAAGAAGGCATGTTAGAGCCGAGATGTATGTCGCAGCTAGCGGGCGTCGGCAAGCAGAACCTCAACGCATGTGATTTCTAACAACTAGGCTCAGGGGTGTGGTCATACACCACAGTGGCGCCGGACGGCCCCAGTACAGCCCAGAGAGAGTTAGTGCTATGCTGGTGACGGGCGAGGTCACTTGGCACGAGACTGCCCGACCCGAGCTGCTGAGAGCTTCAGGAAGGTAGCAGGCGCACCACCACAGTAGAGGCAGCACCGTTATTGGAGTAGTACCCAGAGAGGTGGTTCTATAAGAGGAGCGGGAGGATCTGGAGGTAGGGTATGACGTTACGAAGTCTTCCTATCACCACTATGTGGTCCACATCAGGCCTCGGGAGCTGACAGTTGGGACCACGGACAGCTGCGAGCATTCGATGTCTACGATCCTGCCGAACATGAGGTGATAAAAGGTATGCTCTACAGCTCTTCTACCTTTTTTCAGTATAATTGTTAGACTCTGTGTGTAGAGCACTTTTTTTCTTCCCTTCTCATTGCTTGAGTTGATACCAGGGTGACGCAGGGTGTCGGGTGTAACCCTGTGTTGGTAAAGTAAAAGGTGTGGGACCTTTTTCTTTAGTTGGTGGTGTCGACTCCTTCGCATTTAGAACGTGTAAGAGAGCATCGAATGTGGAACCTTGCGTGGCCAGATATCCTTGGGAGTTTTACCATATGGATATTCTGAAGTAGGGAATCACCAGGCCTTGTTTCAGGTGCGGGCGGTGATTCCAGTCACGGCGTGAGACATAGAGGTTCATTCAGGGAGGTGAGATACCCCCAAGAGCCTTTGGGTCCTTCGAGACCATGCCAAGGGACGGAGAGGTTGTCTACTGTCTCTCCCTAACCCCAAATTCTGGAGTGGGTGCATGACATCGTCAAGGGACAACCTCGCGTGAACAGATCAATCCCTTAGTCTGTGTGCGGTGACGCAGAGCTGTGCGTGGGTTCTTCTGGGTATGGGAAAGCCAGGTGTGGGCTTAGTACCTTGTGTTACTCCCTAGTTTTGCTTTTCGGGAACGAAAATCTTGAAGGAGGGAATGATTTAAGAACCCATTTTTTGTTACGAAAGACTTTGAGATATTTCTTGACGTTATTCCAGAGCTGCGCCTTCAGACGGCGTGCGAGCCTGAGCCCCGGAGTGGCCGGAATTAAATTTTCAGTTCATTCACACTGGAAACGCCAAATAAATGGGATAAATCCTAAAAGGTGCTTCAGATCATAGATCCGAGTGTAAGGATTGGTCCGGAAAGGGGTGTTTACCCTAGGAACGACATAAAACTTGTCGGCGCAGGATGTTTGGACCCCTCGCTCACTTTCAGAACGTTAAACGGATAAATTAATTAATTAATTTATTTTTTTAATGGTTAAACTCGATTATCTCTTAAACGGTGGCTCGGATTGGAAAACCGAGGGCACCATTGAGTTCGGAGCGTGCCATTTACCCTAGGAGGGGTATAAGTTTCGCGGGCGTGGCCCATCTGTGAAAAATGGCCCCAGGGGCGTTTTCATAATTTGGAAGACTCAGACGTTCAGTTTTATAACTTTTGAACGGGGTCTCAGATTAAAATTATGAGACCGCCGTTGTGCTCGGGAGATGGTGTATGGCCTAGGGGAGGCTTAACCTCAACTCTGTCAAATGTTCCAGATACGGGTTAAATTATGGGTTTAAATTAATTAACATTTATTTTAATTTTATTTAAACCCTCATTCCCTTCCCCCCTCCCTTGTTCACTCCCTGACGCAGGCAGCCCCTCAAGGTAGCCCCTCCTCTCCGTCTCCTCCTCCAACTCCGGCAAGGCCGTGGATCGCGGCGAAGCTCCGGGCAACGCCCCCGAGGTAGGGTCTTGTTGCGTTTTTCCTTCCCGCACCTCCTTTGAACCTAAATCATATGCTCGAATTGTTGTTGGATTTTTGAAATAACCACATGAATGCGTATTAGAGTTTTTCCTCTTTCCATCGCTTGTTTCGTTTCGTAAATCCGAGTTGCAAGGAGGCTGCAGCGGCCCGGCGAAGATTGCGATAATTTTGGGTTGTCCCGGCGGTTTCCGGCAGTCCGACGAGTTCCCAGGGTGTCGCGACTTTGGTCCGAGGAGGCGGCAGCGGCAGCGACTCCATCCGGCAGCGGCGCTGGGGGTGACGGCGAGAGGGAGCGAGCGACGTGACGGCGGGCCGAGGAGTCGTGGTGGTGGGCTCCGGCCACAGGCGAGGAGTGCGGGGCACCTTCGGCGTAGGCCGGCGCTACGGCGAGGCGGGGTCGCACCACGCGACCCCGCGCGGCGACAGAGACCCGCGATCGGCGGGTCACCACGGAGGGCCGCGACCAGCCTCGTGTCTTTTAGGCGCGGCGTGGACCCGGATTCCACGGCCGGGACATGCGGGTGAGCCATGGGCCGGCCACTACGGACCGGTCCAGACCAGTCGGACCGGCCGGTCTTGTCCAGGGTGAAGGAGTTCGCCCCTCCGGCTTCGGACACCCGTCAATTTTTCCACGGGTGTCCGTTTTGCGCGCCGTCTATGGCGGCGCAGACCTAACAGCGAGGAGGTGTTTTTGAGATGGTTTCAGTAATTTTTAATTCCCAAAACGAGGGGCTTCGGTAGCACGACACGTACGTCGAGGGGTTTGTCATTTTTCCCGAGATACTTGTTTTGGGCGGCATGGGCGCATCTGACATCCGTTTTGAGCGACGTCAGTGGTGTTGCGCCCCTGGCACGGAGGCAGAGGTCTCCAAGGTGGTTTCGGGTGTTGAGAATGGATTTGAGGTGTGGGCCCCATGGCCCGTCTTTTGAGCTGCGTGCAGCGTTTCACGCCTTTCTTACCGGGCGTCCGTTCGGGGCTTGCGAGCAGTCGATTCTATATGTTTTTTCGAGGGGATTCCAATGGTGTAATCCGCCCGCTCTAAATATTCATGATGGTGCAGGCCCCACGATGTCCGTTTGGGCGTCGACGGTGATTTTCCATCTTTATCACCAGGCGATCGTTTTGGACAAGTGAATAGTCCATCTTGTGTGCTTTTTCAAAAGGATCGCAGCGGTGCGATCCTTTCGTTGAGTTTCAGGGCCGGGGTGCAGGTCCTGCATGGTACCGCTCATGCGTGGGGCGCCAGAATGCATCTTTTTCTCCGGATATCCATTTCACTCAAGTGAGTAGTGCTTTTGACGTGTTTTCCCGAGGGGATCGCAGTGGTGCGATGCGCCCGACTGTTTTCGGGGTCGAGGCTCAGGATCACGGGACGCCGTTCGGGCATGAGGCAGTGTTGGTGACTTTTATGTCGGATATCGGTTTGTGGCGAGTAAGTAGTCGATCTTGCATGTTTTTTCACGAGGATTACAACGGCATGATCCATTTGGCTGTGAGAAGCCTCTTGCGCAATATTATTAAATTTGGAAGCATGAAAGGTGCTCTAGTGGTGGTTCGCCCTACCTTGTTTGTAGCGGACCCTTGGCGTGTGATCGCACACTCTTGGGAGAGTGATATAAATGATTAATAAGATGTGGTTGTCCGTGCCTGGGCCTTTGAGTTGGAGTTGTTACGTCACGCCTTCACATTGACGTTGGGTGTCGTGTGCACAACAGCCTTAGGGCTGGAGGTGTGGTATACTCTGGGAGTATACGAGAGCGCTTGGAGGTATGTGTAGTTTGTACCTGAGAATGTTTGTGCGCTTGGATGGGGTTAACTTGGGGCCACATGTCGTGTGGGCCCCAAGTGTGTGTTGTGTTCTGCTTTGCGTACTTTGACCTCTCGTGACATAGAGGGTCCCTCTGTGCTCGTTTGTTTGACCAGCATGGTGGAGCGTTTCCCCTGGCTCAGTGCTCGTTGGTTGGACCAGTAGGGTTTAGTGGTCTCACCCTGGTTACTTTCTCAATGGATCAGCCTGTAGTGGTGCTAGTGAAACCTGGTGATGGAACAGGCGCTGAACCCCTTTGGGTGAGTTATGCTGGAGTTGGGTGGTTGCGCGATACTCACTACGTGTTCGGTTGGCCAGTGGTGTACACTCCAGTAGAGATGACCAAAACAGTTCTGAGTTTTACCCTCCAGTGGGGCTGGGCAGTGGGTTACTCATCGACTTCTTCGGGTTTACCCTCCAGCAGGGCTGGGCAGTGGGTTGCTCACTGACTTCTAGGGTTTACCCTCCCGTAGAGACTGGGCAATGAGTCACCCGACACTCTTAGGGTCTACCCTCCAGCAGAGAATGGGAAGTTGGTCACCCGACGACCTCTTTGGGTCTAACCTCCAACAGGGATGGGAAGTGGGTTGCTCGTCTTCTAGTTCCAGGTCTACCCTCCATCAAGGCTGGGCAGTGGGTCGCCTGTCGACTTATTCCAGGTCTACCCTCCAGCGGGGCTGGGCAGTGGGTCGTCTGATGATGTATTAAGGTCTACCCTCCAGTGGGGCTGGGCAGTGGGTCGCCTAATGATGTATTAAGTTCTACCCTCCAGCGGGGCTGGGCAGTGGGTCGCCTGAGGATGTATTAGGGTTTACCCTCCAGCAGGTCTGGGCAGTGAGTCAACCGATATCATATTATGAATTACCCACCAGCAGGGTTGGGCAGTGGGACACCCATTGATATTCCAGACTCATTCCTTTCTACAAGGCTAGTCTGTGGCTTTCCTCCGTGACCACCAGAGCGGGACCCTTGGTTGTATTGGTCGGTGATGGAACGAATTTGACTTTTAGGAGACCTGTCGACTGGGGGCAGTGATGAGGTGTTTTTTGACTTAACCCGGAACTCTCAAGTACGAGGGGCACTTTCCCCACCTATATGCGTTCTTGTGAAGCGATCTAAAACCATGTGGGCGAGTCAGTGCTGCCCAAAGCGGATCGTGTCGAGGTGTGGTGATTTATCCCCTTAGCTTGCGGTTCGGGGTAGATGTGCGGGATGCTGGGAATCGATGGTGTTACTTATGGGACTGTTGTCTACTCATTTTCTTGGGCTGAGCTACAGGACAGAGATCCCCTTACGACGTTGTTCGAGTTTCTTGATTGAGCATAAGGATATGTATATACCTTGTTTTCGGTACCCACTCCTTGGGTTTGGTTACTCTCCTTCCAGGGGAGGCGAAGACGCACGAGGTATGCCATGTACTTTCCATTTCTAGCCTCTCGTGGTTGGACGAGACTACTCTCCTGCTATAGGTAGAGAAGACTTGACGGGAAGTTCATCTTCTCACCGTTTCCAGCTCCTTGTGTCTGGACGAGTCTACCTCCTTTCTCTTGTTGGGTTGAGCTGGACTCTCTACTATTACTCCACTGTACCCCCTGGTTGTACTCCATTACTTTTCCTGTTCGCTCCACTGCTCACCCTTCGGTACCTCCTTTGTTGCTCTCTCGAGCCATCGGGGTATCCTACTGAGTACCTTTATACTCACCCCTTCTTGGGCTTTGCCTGCACATGGTGTGCCCTTGCAGACGACGGACAGGTGGAGCATGACTTCAGTGGAGCATAGGATCTTGGGAGCTTGGACCGCATGCGGTGGTCGGTGTTGGGTTCCAGGTGGGAGACTTGTCAGCTGTTTCTTTTTGTTTACCTGTTGTCGGGTTGTGGCACCTTTTTTGGTTGGGCACGTGTTTTTCCGCTTTTTCTTTTTCAGAACTTTACTTGTACTATTTATAGGTCGATGCACATTGTGGTTTATTTATAGCAGTTGCCCTTTGCTTTTCTTTTTACTCTGCACTTTTGCATTGAGTGTGCTGCGTGTCTGTGTACAGGTTCTTAGGAAAAGGCCTCCCTGAGTTGTTCTACCTTCGGCGCTGGTCACCAGCCCCTGGCCTTTAGAGGCGGGCTTGGGGTAGTTGCGGCTCGAGCCCGGTTAGGGTCGGGTCGTGACAGAACTGCCCAATATCTTTTAAAATAAACATTTTTTAAATCATTTTTTCAAATTTAAAAAATCAATTTATGGGTTAAAATGATCTCACAGAGCATGGTGTGATAAGCTCAGCTCTTTCTTGATTTCTAATGATTTTTAAAAAGGTATAGCTCATCAAAAATTATTTATAAAAAGGATGTCTAAAGATTATTTCAAAGAAAATATATATATTGATGATATTATTTCTAGATATTCTAGAAACTACTTATCTATATAATTTTAAAAAAATTGTAAAACGAGTTTGAAATGATTTTAATGGATGTGTTAAAATTCATCATTGGTTTTCAGATTTTTCAAAATAAATACAGAATCATTTTAAATCAAATAAAATAAAAAAGGATATTTTTTAATGTTATTTCATGGATAGATCAATATGATTTTTTTCTCCAATGATTACCACCTACAAATTAGATCTTTTTTAAACTTGGAAACTAATTGACTAAGGCATTTACATTGGTATGATAGAGAGTTTGATTTACAAAATTTCTAGATGACTTGACCTTTTGTTTAGTGTGTTTCTAAGTTCATGTTTTCAAGAAAATATCTCGGAATATCAGTTGAATTTTGTAAAAAGTATTTATAAATACCTTAAGAATAAAACAAATATTGGATTATTTATCTCTAGAAGAAAAATTTAGGAATTAATTAGTCATTAAACTACATATTATGGTGGTTGTGAGTTAGACATAAAAATAACCAATATAAAATGTCACTTTTCATATATACTCTAGAATCATGGTTTAGAAAAAGAAGAAAAATTTTGTTACCTTATCCATTACTAAGGGTGAATGAAAAGTTGTAGGCAGTATCTATGCACAAATTTAGTGTATGAAACACAAATTACTATACTATGGATATCTGTTTAGATATATACCTATAAACTGTAACAATAAAAGTTATATAAACATTTCTAAGAATACTTTATATCATTCTAATACAAATAACATTGATATTTTAAATCTTTTTTTGAGAGATCATTTTCCCTAAGGTGATAAACTCTTGAATTAATTAGCACTAAACATCATATTGATGACATTTCTACAATTTCATTGAATATGGAGAGAATAATCTACATCAGACATGATCTTGGAATGATAAATTCTTCTTAGTAATTTTATTCCATTAATTATTTTTTATGGGAGAGTTATGTTTCAAGTCATGTCACAAACTAGCCCAGATGCCTTGATACCATGATATCCAAGACAACTCTTACATTTCCCAAAGGCCATTCCCGATCCCCACAGGTTGGCGACTATCACCAGGCATCATACAACATCAAAAGTGAACGAATTGGCCACAAAATAGTGGAAGATAAATGATTACAAGTTATCATGATCAACACTTCCAAAGGTAGATAGTTATAGAAAACAATAGGTACAACCCTACCCAATTTAAAGACAAGAATCCCAAATAAAATGACATACCAAGATGAAAACATTAAAAATGATATAAAATGTAGCATATCCCAGATCTAAAATCTCGAAAATGGCTCCATCGGTCACCATTATCACCCAGTGGTCCAAAGGATCATGAATATCCACCACCTCCAATTGGTGTGTTCCCTTTACTCTGAATTGGCATAAGAAATTCTATAAATTCTTGAAGGAAAAGGTATGTTTTGAGCTATAAATTCTCATAGGGTATCACCATGTGTTTCATAATCAATACTGAAATAATAAACTATATATTATATAAATTTAAATCAAATAAGGCATGGAATGGAATTTATATATTTACAAAAAACATGATTTTCAATCAAAATATAGAAGATATAATATAAAAGTTTTCATGTACGATTAAATTGAAATTTAATATTTTTTTTATAAATCAGTTAGAATGAATAAAATAGTTCATAATTAGAGGAATGTATAATCAAATCAAGAAATGAAAGAATCATGAACAAGTTCCTTATGTTATGTTAGTTTCTTTGGTAATATTATCCTCACACTTCTAATTTATCAGTATGAATCTAGGTATTTGTGCATAGACAAATTAAATCCCTATTTATGGATCCACTATATGAATTTAATAAGAACATAATTTAGTTAGTGTTTTCATTTTAAATCTAGTACTAGGGGATCAAGGTCACGAAATTCGTATCCCAGTTACCTACTAACTACACATGATTACATGTGGTTCAATAAATCAATCAACTGATCAATAATATGACAACCAATAATTTCAAATAATATCAACATATTATTTCACAATTTTAGTTTTCATCATGACTTTCTCATTTTAAAACCAAATCATAGTTTCTCATCATTTCATTACATTTCAAATCACCTTTAAATTAAAACAATTTCCCTAATATCAAAAGAAAATCATTTCATCCAAACTATTTCTTAATCAATCCATCATTTTTAATAAATCCCCCCAATAATTTCAATTCCATTGAAATTGGGGTTTTTTCTAAAATTTCATACCTATAAGAAATTAAAGATAAAATCATCCAAAATTTATGTTTTTAAATCATTTAAAACCTTTCAAAATTAATCAATAAAAAATAGGGTTTCGATTGAATAGAAAAGGATCGTGGAACCAAATACCTTTAAAACAAGGGGTCATAACACAAAATACACCGAATGGGGTATTCCAATAAATAATGAGATCACATAATTTCTTAGAACATAACATAGAATCAATATCCAAAAAAATTGATTCTATATCCATAAATTACATGATGATCTAAAAACTATAAGGAGTATATAATGAGATATCTGAAGAAACAATACGAGAGAATATAAAATTGGATCAACAATGTTTTTATCCACCATTAAATGGGTTTGGAGGGGTTGAAAACACATATTTGCGAGCCTCTGAGGATAAAAAATGAATTCAGGCCATGTAGGGTGATTACTTATTTTAAACGTGGGGGGGGGGGGGGGGTTATGGTCTTTAAATTAATTTCTAGAACATTAAATACCCCCACACATGCTTAGCTTGAGGGTAACATGGTTGGGGGAAACCAATCACCAGTTGTGCTACCCTACTATTTGGGGAACATTGTATCCCTTTGGTGGGAGCATGATTTCGAAAACTGTGTGCCAATTGTGCACAACCCAAAAAGCCTCAAAAAATACTCAAACATCATATAAAACACCCTGAGACCAACCCCAGCCAATGAGTGGTCAAAAACATGGTCATGTAGTACTTGAAAATGAGTTATGAGTTGTTACAACCACCACACCATAAAAAAAGTCAACCCCTTGAAATCGTTTCAATAAGATTTCATGTCAAAGAGAGGAGGCCACTACTCTGTCATTAGTGACTCACACTCCCTTGTATGATGATAATCAAAAGCATGATTCTATAATACATGGACCAAAGGTATCACACTCCAATGAAGAACTTATCTCTCAGAATCCACAATCCTAACTGGTTGCTCAGCCCTAGATAAATTAGGCTCAAAATCAAGATCAGTCAATCTCAAAACATGATATTATTTGGAAATATACTTTATAAATTGAGATGAATTAAAAAATAGTGGATCATATTCAATTTTATTGGATTTTCATACTGGTAAGACACTTTCCCCTACCACTCAAATATATCAAAAGGACCCACAAAGAGAGGTTAAACCTTTTCCAGTTTCCCAAGCCATCGATTTCCCAAATGGGGTGAAACTCACAAAAAAATATGGTATCCAATTCAAAACTCAAAAGGCTTTATATGATTGTCAACATAAACATTATAGCAAATCTGTAACATCAAAATTATATTTTAAATCAAATAATTCTTCAATTCCATCTATCGGACTAAACTCTGTCCAATCAAGGAATCCACTATAATCTCAAACCATCACAATAAAGATTTACAAGGCGTTCCATATAAGGCCTCAAAGGGGGAAATCCGAATTGTCTATTGTTAACTGTTGTTATAAAAAAATAAAACAATTCATAAAGGGACGTTTTAAGCTTCCCCAAAGATGAGAATATAGGCCCATAAGATATTCATAATAATCTGTATAACCCTTTCAATCTGGCCATCCATCTAGGGATAATATGTTGTACTTGAAGGAATATGAGATCCCATCACCCCCTGAAGGCCTTTCAAAAACCAAGAGGTAAAATTGGGACCTATCTTAGATATTATAAAAAATGGAACTCCATGAAATGGAACAATATCTTTCACATAGATATTTTCCAACTCCTCAACTTTGGTTGTATTTTGAATGGGTATAAATTGCATAAATTTGGTCATGATATTGATTACAACACATTTCGTATAATTTCTTTAAGGGTTACATAGAAACTCACACATAATATCTATATAAATATCATCCTAATTCTATGTTATCATTGGATGTTACTGAAGTAAAATCGAAGGTCTCTTCTACTCACCCTTGACGATTTGGAAATTATAACAAAGAGAAAAAACTCAACAATGTTATGTCTCATACATTGCAACAAAAATATTCACCGCATCACATGGAACATTATTATGGTACTATGGTAAACTGTACACTAGGTATTAATGAATTCCTCTATCACATCTTTTTTCATTGATGAATGAATAACAAATCGATTTTGAAATCATAGGATACCCTCATAAGAGAATGACCATTCACCAATAGTATCCCCACCATAAAGAGATCCTCTAATTCCAAAGAACCCATCATCAAGCTTATACTATTAAAGAATCATTATGAGAAGATTGGAGGTCAACAGAATACTTTCCAGAGAAATTTTGACTCATTATTCCCGAACTCCTAAATGAAACTATGAAAAATAGCCATCATATTCCACCCTGATGTTGATTATTTCAGGGCTTGGGTGGGACTTTCCATACTCAATGTATCATAAAATACATTCCCCATATGTAGGGTGTATGAAATTTAGAAATGAAAATTCTATAGGTACTCTATGCAATGACTCTTCCAAAGGTTCAAAGATTTTTGTGAGAAAATTTAACTCATGATCTTGTAGTCGGAAAATATGTTGTACATTTCTCCAAAAACGTAATTTCACCAGCTCTTAAGTGCATGCATCATGGATGCATGTTCAATTTCATGTGTCGTATTATAATTATCATGTGGCCAAATCTATCAAGAACCGTAGGATAACATGTGATCATCCTATATAATAATGCATTAAAAACACAAATATAATGCTTTAAAAAATACCAAATATGCCTCCCAAGCCTTTGGAATACTCAAAATCGGGGTGAAATATGAATGATTTTTCATATAAATAAAATAATTCTATAATTTCTTATCCAAAGTGAACATCAACCCCCCCCCCCTGAGTGAGAGAGGTCATCAATGAAAACAGCATCGAGAAATAATTTGAAACTGATGATAAAATCCTGTCAAAACCAAGAAGCTCTAAATCATAGAAACATTATGTGGTTTCTCCAACGTTATTATAGATTTTACCATATCAGTATAAACTAAAATACCATGTTTAAAGACCATGTGTCCCATGAACTTCACTTTTCGAATCCAAAAAACACATTTCAATTGCTTTACGTTGAGTCAGTGGTTTCTGGACATTTCAAAAACTACACTCCCATTATTTACATGATCCACCTCTGAATGAGAGTGAAACCATATGGGATCTATAAAAATCACCTAGAATGTGTCCAGATACTCAAGGAAGATTCTCATTATCAACCCGATAAAGATTGTAGGAACATTTTTTAGACCAAATGGCATGCCAAGATACACATAATTTAAATACTTTCTTCAAAAGGTAGTCTTATGAATGTTATATTATTTTATTCTAAAATGGGAATAAACATATTGAAGATCAATCTTGTAGAACCACTTATCCCTTCTCAACTAGTCAAACATATCATCAATATTTGATAATAGATAATGGTTCATCATTGTATATCAATTGAGTTTCTAGTAATCGTCACAAAGGTGAAGTGATCACTCATCTTTCTTATCAAATAGAATATGTTATTTCTAAGGTGACACACTTGGGAAAATGAAGAACATACCCATGAAGTCATCCAAATGCATCTTAAAATCTTTTAGTTCATTTGGTTCCATTAGGTATGAAGTAATATACTCCAGTTGAGTACTAGGCACTAAATCAATAGAAATATCTACCTCTCTTACTGATTTAAAACTAAATAAATCAGAGGGAAACATATTAAGAAACTTGAAGAAAACTGGAGGGATATCATCACTCAAATATTTCAAACCCATATAAAAATCAAAATTTGATATTACTTTCCCTAAATCTAAATAATAATGTCTTACTCTACTCGACCTCGGGTACCATTCTCCCGGAAAAACATAGTAGACATTGTTGAGTGTAGTAAATGACACCAATTGAATATAATAGTAAATTATAGAATTATTATAAATAATAAAATCCATCCTGAAAATTACATCAAGTGGTTTCAGGTTACGAACCGTAAAATTTCAAGATGGTTCAATCTATTATAAAGATAAAACTCAAGAAGGACCACAGATACATTACTCTATCTTCATTCTGATGGGAATAGTAATATCCATCACATAAGATAAAATACCAATAGTAATATTTATTTGGTTCAAAATATGTTTCGATATAAAATATTTAGTTTCACTAGTTTCCAATTGTACAAACTCCATTTTTTTCTTTTAATACATTGTAATATTTCTACACATATTTTTGAAGTCGGACGCTACGAAAACGTGCCATTATGAGGCCCAGTGTGCCCTGAATAAATTTTATAAAAACATTTAATATATTTTATATTATTCAGACATGGTTTCTTAAAAAAATTGGAACCGTTAAAAGGACTCTCATATCATAAATCTTAGACCATGGTTGATTCTAGAACATGATATTTACCCTAGGGTGACTAAAAATAAATCGATATGGGGCGTTCAAATAAAAATTCCACTGGGGGAATGTTTAGTTGGTAAATTTAATAATTAATTTCATTTAATTATTGATTAACCTAACTGAAATATGTATATTTAAACACTATTATGGTAGGATATCTCGGGTTTGCCTCATAGCCCTGGGATCTTTGCACAAAAACTTCTTATCCTATCATTATAAAATAAGATTCGTATAGTAATGAATATATGCATACAAAAATATTGATGTTTAGCGAAGGTAACCAATCATATCATTCGTTTAATAGTGCATTATTTTACGATGAATGATCCAAAACCAGGTAAAAACCATAATTTTTGTATTCTTCCTCGTTTGATGAAACTATTTATCATGATCATTTTTTATCTGTAATCTGTCTCAATTGTGAACTTTTACATTTCCCCATGTATCAATATTTAATTTATTATTCAGTTATTCTCAACCATGATATCCTTGATTATGTTCTTTGTCTATGAAAACTTGGATAACATTATTTTCACATCTATTTATTTTTTATTATTCTCTGTGTTCTTCATGTTTTCCATATTTAGATCACAGTTTCACGATTCAATAATGTTGGGTGGGACCAAGCCCTATCGTACCCCCAGATTCACCATGAATTCATGTACTTTTAATGGAACTATGAATCAATGAAAAATTTTGGATGATTTAGGGTAAATAAGTTATTGATTTTTTGTTAGAATCTAAAGTGTAGATGGCCTAGCATGGGTTACACACATGGTTATTGTGGGAATCAATGAACCAACCCAAATTCAGTTTCCAACCACTAGATAGTTCAAAAAGAAAAACAGAGGAAATATCCTTGATTTAGAGAGGCTTGGATGCAAGATCCATGGAGAAGAGGCCAGATCTAGAATGTCAGTATAGATCTAGATATTCCCTGTAAAATAGAACTACACGTCATGTAGTCTGATGAAAACAAAATGTGTATCCCCTATGGTTACAGTGCTAAGGTTTCTGTGGAATTATAAGTGTCACATGCCTTGTGGGATCCCCATACATCATGTAAAACATGTTCTAGAGGTATAGAGTGTACTTCAAGAGTACCTAGGAATAGGCATGTCTAGCCACATGTCGTGTTCCTAAGTACACATACATGGACATGATACAAGGACACGACCAAGAGCCCAGATGGCTAAGGGACACCATGTAGTCCACTTAGATGATGTGTATGGATACATGAGAAGTGATACATGTATATATTAGTATTGGTATAAGCGAAGGAGTGGGGCCACACACCGTGTGGGTCCCGTTACATGTAGTGTACCCCTTCTTCCCTTTTAATGAAATTTCATTCTCTTTTATATCCTTTTTTGGACTCGGATTTTGGATTAGAAGTAGCTTATCCTGAGTTTTTTTTCATCTAGAACAAACTAGTGGCCACCATTATGGATTTTGAGATATGATGTGATATGTTACATGCATGTTTCTTATTTAATAAACTCTTGATGATGACAGTGATGATGAAATATCATTAGGGAGATCAGAGTGGCACCCCTCTCCTAGGCAAGTCATGGGTCCTTGATCGACTACCATAGTGGAACCTTCTGGTTGGGATGGGCATGAGTCATCTACTTACCATTAGAGTAGAACCCTTATTTTTTTATAGGTATTGGTTCTTCTACATATCCACTGATTGGAACCCTCCTGTGAAGTTAGGGCACGACTTCTTGACTACGATAGTGGTACCCTATTTTTGGGTAGGGCATGGTTACTCTACCTACTACTAGAGTGGAACCCTCTTGATGCATTGGGAATGGGTCCTCTATAGACAAGTATACTGGAACCCTCTAGCAGGACTGGGCATGGGTCCTCTATCAACAACTAAGTTTCACCCTCCCATGGATTCAGGGTATGGGTCCTCAACCATTAGAGTGAAACCCTTCTCGGAAAGGTAATGGGTTATCTAGCTATCTACTGATGGTAACCCACTTGTTGTACTTGGTAATGGGGTCATCTACCTTGAGATTTTGTCTCCTTGGTTGTGCGTAATAATGGCGTGGTGTGACTTGACTTGAATGTAATCTGTTGGCAGGACACATGAGACTCTGGGCATCATTGATGGGCTTCTGGAACTAATGTCCCTCTTTTCTTTGTCTGGGCTATGATATGGATATCATATTCTCTCTGATTTGTGTTTATTTAGTTTAATAATATATATATCTATATACATTTCATTATATCTAGTAATATCTTAATTTGGTTTCAGCTACCAGTTGGATATTATTATTGTGTCTCTTACTACTCTCTCTTCATCTTTTAGGGCATCCTACAAGGTATTTATATACTCACCCCTAAATTGGTTTTTAATGAACATGAAATTTCTTATGTATATAGAAGATAGGTTAGTGGTGAAAACATATGAGCATAAGGATACTTGGTGCATTAGACCATGTATGGTGGTCAGATCTTAGAGATTCAGAGCTCGACTCTCTCATCGTTTCTTTTACCTTCTAGTTTTCTCTGGTTGGGAAGTATTACTGGTTAGGCCTTTATTTTTTCCCTTAACATTCATTTTTCACTATCACACTCTTGTACACCCTATAGGTTTTCACATTCATGTTTATATTATAGATATTGATTCTTTTATTAATGATCTTATTCACTTCTACATTCATATGGTTGGGTCTATTTGTATAGGTACATTATAAAAATTCCTCCGATGTTAGATATACATTTCAGTGCTTGTTACCAGTCCCAGGACTTTGGAGGCAGGATTGGGATAATTTTGGCTCGATCGCCTTTGGGTTAGGTCATGATAGATTTTTATCTAAGGTGGTTAAATCCTTAATACAGTTTCTAGAGTCGTCCCCTAATGATGATTGGGTTCGGATATAGGAAAATTGTTTTGAAGTTTTTTGTGTGTGGATTTCAGGATAGGGAATCTTATGTTGGTTTTCCAACCAACATATCCATTCAATTGGAAATTGACTACCTACTTGTCGACACATCATACTGAGAATTTGGTTTCATGGGTAAATAGTTCATGAATCATATAATATTGATTCCTTGAATGTCCTACCCGATTCATATCCCAATTTTGTGAATATAAATATATGATCATCTTACCATGGTATGTATTGATTAAAAATTTAGGAATCCTATGTGATGACAACCATCTCGGTTACCATTACTGGATCATGAAAATGATCAAATGAGTGATGAGGCCTCAGTTCAGGGTCCATCTTTTTAGATTATTCCTCTATGTAGATAGGTAGCAGTACCTCCACCTATCGAGAAGTAGATCATACTGGTGGGTATAGATTCTGATTCACATGGGCTTAGAAAACTTCATGAGTTCAAGAGCAAGAGTTTAGTGAAGTTACTTGGTGATCTAGATCCCTAGGCAATAAAGGATTAGATAGATTTGGTGGTCTTCTTTCAGGCTTATCCAGACAACAATGGAACAGGTGGTTGTGCTGATAGCTAGCCTTTTCCAGGGAGCAGTTGGGTATGGTTGGAGTCTTCTTTCCTAGATTCCCAATGAGTAAATGCTCTAAAGGATCGATATCCCGTAGTTGTTTTAGGAAGATTACTTCCCCTCTTGTTTTAACTCGTTTAAGATTTTGGAGATTTTGGGTCTTCATTTGGGAGGGATGACCATGGCTGAGTACCCAGCAAGGTTCATAGACAATACACAGTTCTCCCTTGATATGATTTGGAATGGATAATTATGGGCACATATGTTTTATTAGGGGATCTGCATATATATCTATTTTAGTGTGGTACCCTTGTGAATTCCAACCAATGATGGGGTGATAGAGAGGGTGCGGGTGAGGTATAGTTTCATATAATAGGTATACCACGATGATAGGGCTAGCAACAGGTGTTATAGTGTTGATTCTTTTAAAGTAGCTATAAGACATCAGTCGATGGGATCTTAATGTAGGATATCTTCTTAGGATCAATCATGGGCATGTGGTCTAGGAAAATATAAAGGACCAGTTAAACTTGGATGGGGGTGGTTCTATGATTTTGAGGATCGAGGTTACATTGTACATGAATTATCAACTAGATATGATGTGGAGCATAGGAATATAGTGGATACACCGACACGATAAAGGTAGATCCATGACCAGGGATCTCCCAGGTGAGGGAACAATGGCCCCTAGAGAGGCAACATTGGCAGAGGTGCTGGTGGAGCACCAGGAGGAGGAACTATGTGTGGTGGATGAACTATAAGATCCATCTAACACAACCACCATGAGTCCCACATCAAGATCAGGGAGATGGAAGTCAGGGATGTAGATAGGTGAAGGCTACGAAGGCTTATGACCCCATTTTATGTGAGTTTATTAATGTATGATCTATGTTTCTTTTACTCATTCCTTTGTATTAGTAGACATTGTTTCAAGTTATTCCTTCATCTCTTTACTGCTGGCCTGAGAGATAGAGCTCCCAATCGAGGCTTTATCCCAGTAACGTTGTCTTGAGGATTCTATAGGGAACATTTCTTCATTATCTTTTATCTTAAAATAGTGAGAGATATTGCTTGGGGGAGATAGGTTCTCATGAGACATTTTTTCATCATTATGGATCCCAAGGATAACATATTGGGTATGTATTAGTTATCCAAGATTTGAGATCATATCTACTAACACTACAAATTAGTCTGATGAATTAACTTTAATGGGATGAGATTCTTCTTGGTGGGTGAGGTAGATCTCATGGTGGGATGAGTGGGTTTTTAGAGAAGGAGGCTGGAACTCATCACCTATCAGTTGTAGAGTGTATCCCTTCATGAAAAAAGCTCTTCATGCATATAGATTCCTTTGGTCATGAATGATTTTATGGAAATATTCCCCGAGAACATTCTATTACTACCTCTGATGTGGGAGATGGATTTTTATATCAACATTCCTCATAGTACCACTATGATTTCTTCTCTGTCATATCAGATATCCCCTATCGAGGTGTGCTATATCTAGATGCAGTTGTAGGACCTTCTAAATAATGGTTTTATTAGGCCCAGTGAAACCCTTATAGAATCTCTATTGCTATACATGAAAAATAAGTATGAGAGCATTCTTTTTTGTGTGGAATATCATCACCTAGACAAGGACACAATAAAGAACAGGTATTTCTTTTCAAGGATTGATGACATCTTTGACCAATTTGGAGGTGCAATATGGTTCTCAAAGATTTATATGTGTTCCCTCTAACACAAGTTTGGAGTCTCCGAGGATGATATTCTGAATTTGGTATTTTAATGATGTTACAAAAAGTATGAGTTCTTAACGATGCCTATCCGTGTGAAAAATGACACCACCATGTTTATGGATTTGATGAACTGGGTCTTCCATATGTACATGGCCAAGTTTGTGGTTGTCTTCATTGAAAACATATGAATATACACTCCATCAGAGGAGGAGTATACAAAGAACTTGAGGTTGGTACTATATTTTCTTATAGAGAACTTTTTTTATAGGATTTTCATGAAGTTCAAGTTATAGATAAATGAGTTCAACATATTGATTAATATCATTTATGAGAATTTTTTTTCCATGGAACCAAAAAATATTGATGTAGTTATTTATTGGGTGCCACCAAAGATCATGTGAGAGTTGCATACTTTTCATATAATGGATGATTACTACTAGAGGTTTGTGGTATACTTTTCTAGGATTCCATCCCCATTTACCGTGATAATGAAGAAAGGGTATCCATTTACCTAGACTGAGCAGTGCCATTGGGTCATCAAGAAGTTGAGGCTTAAAATGATGATGCATATTATTTTGGGACTATCATAGGAGGACATGGAGTACATAGGGTATTTTTGATTCCTCAGTAAATGGGGTTGGCGACGTTTTCATGAAATAATAGGTAGTTTCAAATATGGGTTGAGGTTTATGGAGACCACGTGTGTAGACCTACGTGTCTCATGACCTAGATTTTTAAATAATAGTCTTTTCTCTAAGGGCATCGAGGAACTATCTTCTGGTAGGGAGCTTTGTGGTTTATGTATACCATTACAATCTTAGGTATGTCTTCACGTAGATATACTTGAACCTTGTATTATAGTGCTGGTTGGAGTTACTGTAGTACTAGGACTGTTAGATTATCTATAGTCCCGGGAAGGGAAACATGGTAGCAGATTCCCTTACCCAAAATATGCAGGATTGTTTGGTGTAGGAGTTGTCTATCCAGTTCTATTCCTTGAAGCTAACCCTAGTTGAGCCTAAGGGTGAATATTTTATTCAATTGATAATGTTTACTCCTCCACATCTTAATCATGTTAGATAGTCCTGACTTGGTGAAATTGACTGTGAGATATTGTATGTCCCAATATCATCAAGAGATTTACCTAGTCGATTTTCAGAAGGAGGTAATCATGTTATCTTTCTCTTAGTATGGTTGATGTTTCTAGTCTTGAAGTGATAAGAGTTGATGAGAAAGTTTCACACTTCTACTTTATTACTACATACTAGTGTGGGGAAAATTTATAGAGTCCTTAAGTGATAATTTCGGTGGGATGACATTAGATGAAGCATAAGTAATTTCGTTTCACAACGTCTCATCTGTTAGTAGTATGTTAAGACGATGAACTAGGTTCATGTAGGGTCATTGTAGCCCCCTGAGATATCCAAGTGGAAATGGGATGAAATATCCATGGACATCTTGACAGGGCTTCCAAAGATTGTGACGGGACACAACATAATTTGGGTGATAGGTGACTGGCTCATGAAGCCAACACACTTCCTTTCTATTATGTAATAAGGTTCATTAGAGAATTTCTAGCATATTAATGTATCAGAGATTATTCTCCATCATGGGGTTCCCTCAAATATTGTCTCTGATTGTGATGTTTTTTTCACATCATAGTTGTGGAGAGGCCTGTAGGAGGTATTCGGGACCCAGATGAGGATGAGTACAGAATTTCGCCCCAAGATAGATGGGAAGACTAAGTGACATGTCTATGAATTGGAGGACATGCTGAGGGATTTCATGTTATACAATGGCCAAGGATAGAAGGATCATTTACTCTGGGTATATTTTGCGTACAATAATAGCTACTGCACTACCACTGGTGTGAAACCTTTAAATTTCCCATATGGGATACCCTATAGGTCACCCATGTACTGGATTGAAATCATCAAAGAATCTATTTTGGGTTTAAAGATGGTATAAGAGACAATATATAAGGTATAGGTCATCTTTGAGCATATGAGGATAGCTCAAAGAAGGAAAAAATATTACAGATATTGATATCATGGTCCCTTAAATTTTGATAAGGGAGATCACATTTTCATGAGAGTCTACTCAATATGAGGATTGCAGAGATTCATTTGGTGAGGCAACCTATCCCTAATGTTCATAAGACTGTTTAAGATCTTTAACAGGATTTGAGATGTTTTTTATTGCCTCTTCCTACGCTCATAGTTGGAGCTGGTTCACACTGTCTTCCATGTGTTGTAGTTGATGAGATATGTGCATAACACCACACACATTATTGATTGGGGAGAGTTTTACATAAAGAATGGGAAAACATTTTCGGAGCACCCAATGAGGATTAATGATCAGTAAGAGAGGACCCTATTTGGATAGACCTTTCCTATGTTTTGTATGTTGTGGCTACACAGGGGCATGTAGGAGAACTCCTGGAAGTGGAAGGTTCACATAAAAGCTCAGTATTTTGATATTTTTTATTTGTTTTTACCTTTTTGGAATGAAAATATTGAAGGATATAATTATGTAGAGACCCATTTTTCCTCGTAAGACTTTTTAATATTTTTACATTAATTTTCAGATCTATTTGTGGAGACAACATGCGATTCTGAGCCCTGGTGTGCCCGAAAATAAATTTATAAAAATATTAAATATTTTTTAAATAAATCTTGCACAGTTTTTAAAAAATGGTAAAACACTTAAACAGAATCTTAGATCATAAATCAGATACCATTTTTCAGTTCAAAAAACATTGTTTACCCTATGTGTGACCTAAAATTGATAATCATAGGTAATTCAGATAAAATGGTCATTGAAAGTATGTTCAGCTAGTTAATTAAATAATTCATTTAATTAAAATATTAATTGAAATAACTTAAATTAGCCTATTTAAACAAAATTATGGTAGGATGTTCAGATTTATCCACATAACATTGGTATGGTTGTGCGGTGACTTCTTCCTCCTCTCATTGCAAAATTGGATTCAGATGACGATGGATCTATAGATCTAGGTAGATCAATGCGCAAAAAAATAAATGAATCCTCCCATTTTTTAGTAAGTGTTGTATTTGATGAAAAATTGTCCAAAAATAGGTGTGACTCATCATTTTTTGGATTCAAAATCATTTTATTAAACTATTTATCAAGATCATCTTCCTATCTTTAATCTGTGTCAATAGTGAACCTTTGCATGCAGTAGTGCTTAAATATTTTATTGATCAATCAGTTCATATCAACAAGAATATCCCAAATTGTGTTTTTTGGCCATGATATCTTGGCCAATGATAATTGAACCTCTGTTTCTTGTGAATTTATCTCTCAATTCTTTACTCTAGTCATCATTGGACTACGATGTCACGATTCAAAATTGTCTGGTGGGACCGAGCCTGATCAGACCCCCAGATTCATGATGGATTCATGTGAGATAAATAGAATGATGAATCAGGGATGTATTTGGGATGATTTCTTTGTAACAATTGATGTATTTTTTTTAATCCAAAATAGATATGGAACTACAAGTGTTATTTGCGCAATGCATGTAGGAAAGAACAAACAAAACTGAATTCGATTTCTAGCCACCGAATGGCCGAAAAAGATGATCAGGGGAATGATCCTTTGATTTTGGGAAGCTTGGAGGGGATATATGATACATAAACTACCAATAAATAATTTTGGAGTAGATATTAATATTCTATGAAAAACATGACTACACATTGTGTATTCTGATGAACACATGGCGTATAGCCCCTGTGGCTATGATGCTAGGGTTTATGTGGAATTTTAACTATCATACACTATGTGGGACTCCCACGTGACATTTGTAACGTGATTTGGCAGCCCATAATGTACTCTGGGAGTTAAAAGGCATAAGAACAACAAGTAAGAATCCATTTTTTGATGTACATGGACATGATTATGAGACATAGACACAATCAAGAAGCACAGGTAGGACCCCAGTGACTGAGTCATGCTATATAGTCCTCTTACACACCATGTATGGATATATGTGAAACAATCCATGTGCCTACAAGTACCCATCAATGCGATAGAGTAGGATCACACACCATGTGGATCCCCTTACATGCCATGTACCCCTTCTTTCCATTTTGGGAAACATGAATATATTGTATCTCCTATATTTAGACAAGTATTTTGGTCCATGAGTAGAATATATTGAGTGTTTTACATGTAGAGTATGATGGAGGCATACACAATAGATTATGAATATGATGATAGATTTTTTTGGGTTTTTCACTTATTTATGCAGTGTTTGAATGTGGAAATGATCATGCAACATCATTGTAGGGATCAGAGTGGCACCCTCTTGCGAGGTTGGGCATGGGACCTTAATCGACTATAAAAGTGAAACCCTATAGCCAAGACGGTCATGGGTCTTCTACTGACTACTATAGTGGAATTTTACTTCTAGTATAGGATATGGTAACTCTACCTATCCACTTATTTTCACCCTTCTATAGAGTTGGGGCATGGGTCCTTTACTATGAGAGTGGAACCCTCCTACTAGGTAGTGCATGGGTACTCAATTTTATACTTGATTGAAACCCTCTAACTGGGTTGGTAATTAGTCCTCTATAGAAGACTAGAGTAGAACCCTCTAGCTTGTTGGAATTGGACCTCTATCGACTATTGAGTGGAACCCTCCCATAGAGTCATGGCATGGGCCCCCAACCATCAGAGTGGAACCCTCCTACCAAGAAATGGTATGGGACCTCTAGATAACTACTGAGTGGCACCATCATATTATTCCGGTGCATGGGTCGTGTACCTAGAGATTTGTTCACCTCAGTTGTGTGACACAATGGCAAGGTGTGGCCTTCCATGGATGTTTTTATCTGGGTATACGCATAAGATGTTGAGCATTGATGATGGACTTCATGAACTGAGGGTGGTATTTTCCTGATTTGGGCTATGAGAGAGAGATCCACATTTCTATTGTTTGGGTTTATTTGGTTTTTACACACACACAAATATATATATATATATATATATTCATTACATTCTATTTTGTAATCTCTTCCTTTGGGTTTAGATGTTTTTTATCTATTCCTATTGTGTCTCTTAATACTCCTCCATCATCTTTCTATACGTCATACTGGGTATGTATATACTCACCCCTAAATTGGATATTCCTACACGTTTCATGTATTATGTAGATGAGAGAATTTCAGTGGTGAATATAGAGTATCATTGGGATACTTTTTGCAATGGATTGTGTATGGTTTTCAGAGCATCGAGATCAAGAGTTCGGATCTCTTAGCATTTATTTTACTTTCTTGTTTTGTCAGGTTGGGAAATATTTTTGGTTAGGAGTGTATTTTTCCCATTTACTCTTAGTTTTAACTATCTTAATCTTCTACACCCTTAGGTTATCACATAAATTGTTATATTTTAGATATTTCATCTTTTTATTATTATTCCTCGGTACTTCCTCAATAATATGGTATGTTGTGTGCATACATGTACATTAAGAAAATGCCTCCCATGTTATATATACCTTTCATTGATTATCGTCATCCCCTGGACTATGGAGGTAGGGTTGGTGTAGTTTTGGATTGAGACCCTTTAGGTTGGTTCATGAAAAAAATAAAAAAGTCACTAAAGATGAATCTATTGTGATGGTACCTCTCATAGTCACTGGACTCATATCCACTTCCTTTGATGATTATTCATATGCATAAAGAAGATTCATTTTGGAGGCATGTGGCATGAACCTCTTATTTCGTTAAGAATTTGATTTAAACAAAGTAATTTTAGGAAATAATTAGATATTTACACTGTCTAGATTTAAAAAAATATGGAAAAAACTTTTGTAGGTTTCCTAAGTTACCATCTAATCTTTAAATCATGGGTTCCCCATAGAAAACCCATTTTAAATGCTTGAACTTGATAGTCTGAATTAAAGTTAAATGAACTATTATAGTAACTTTAAGAGGTATGGAGGACACCATATGTTTATAACCACAAAACATCTAATCATACATTATCTTTCCCTTAAAAAAACTCATAAAACAACCACTAGGAGAAAAATGATCTCTAATAAATCCTGACATACCAGCCAGGTTATGATCATCCAACAATTACCTATCATTTACATTAGAATATTATGTGATATTAATTAATAAAACCAATAAATGTATATTCGTTCATACACCCATGTTCTACCTTGAAGACTTCATATTCTCATTCAATACAATCTTATGTGAAAACTACACAAGCTCAGCAAAGCATTTCACATAATGTTTCATAATCTATCAGCCTGCCGGAGGTTGAAAAACTCAATTGTCTTAGCTGACACCATATATTTTTGGTTTATAAAATCCACGAAAAGAAATAAAAATTAATCCCACTCCAAACCCTTGTTATTCTTCATCATTACTATAGAATCCCACCATCTCTTTCTAGGACCTTCCAACTTAATGGTATCACACTTCACCTTAATCAGATCTAGTGTCTTCAATAAATCAAAAAAGAACTCTATCTTATTCAAAAAATCCTAAAAATATTTAGTATCATTATATCCTTGTATGGTAGGTGTTTCTACATAACAAAATCATGAGTACGATTAAGATATTCATACTTTTAAGTTCCTAAAATTTTTCCTAAATGGGAAATGTTTGGGTGATTTTACTAGAGCTTATAAAACACACACAATAATATCAATATGATTTTGGTCCATAAGGTGATCCTATTACTACGGTTTACATATCTTCCTACTGGGAACTTATCAAATAGTTTCTTAGATGCATTATTCTACACAATATTAGTAAAAACACAAAAACATTAAAATATTACTCATATCATCAACTCAAATAAAATAAATGACAATATAAATCCCATAAGATATGTGATAAAACAGTATTTTTTTGAATATTTTATTGATAATAAATGATATAAATTCCTCACATTATTCTAAATATGATCAATTATGAGATATTAGGGATTAGATCATTCATTTGAAAATTTGAGGAAAAATCCAGTTTTACCATTTTACAATTCACTATAGTATTTCGGGAATAAATAATGTTATGTTAATTATTTTGAAATAATATTTTGTAACTGTGTTCCTTAGTTCATAGTATACAACTTTTATTCATAACACTAGATCAAAATAATTCATTTTTATGGAGTAATTGGGCCATAAAGTCAAAGGTAGGCTGGACACACCAGAATGGAGAAACTTCTGCATTTGGGCCATAACTCCTTCATATAATCTTGGATTGAGACAAACCTTTGAGAGGAGATATAGAACATATATCCTCACATATTATCCTTCTGTAATAAGAGGTTATTCATGAGTTTCGGTGGTCAAATGGCGGTGTAAGTTGGATTAATATATTTGTCCGAACTTCCACATTCACACTTGAAACCACTTGTAACCTCTCCTCCATTCCCCTCAATAAATTAGCATTTTTATCATTTTTAAGGGTTGGTACATGAATTGGGAATTTTAAGGTAGAAGAGAAGAGGTTTCACTACAATTATTCAACCATTGTAATAGGGGTAGCTCTTGAATCAAGGATCCCCTCATCAAGCCTTCCTCTTCTCCTCCTTCTTCTTCATGTTGTAATGCTTTTCTTCTTTCAATAAAATCATAGTTTGTTTTCCATTTATTCTGTTATTTTAAATTTTATTCTTCTATTAATATTCCTATTTGGGTTGTAAATCAATAGTAGAAATGATATTGTGTTATACCCTTTCTAAACCATTGCAAATGCAAAACGTTTCTACGATGACTACACCGCTCCTGGAAGAGTAGTTTTTTTATGTAATTGATCTAATTCTCACCTCCATTAATTTATTTTTAATCGATGATATAATGTAATTATAATAATGTGGTCCATTAATTTAGTTTTAATTTAAATAAAATTAATCAAGCTATTGAACAATTTACACAAAAACACGCGAGGTTGAGATTTTGTGTAAATTATGAGAGTGCAAACTTAATCTGTGAAACCAAGTCACACGAGATAAATTTGTAGAGTTCAAATATCACCCATAAACTCAATTAATCATTATTTCCTAATTTGATTTGTGCCCTAATTAACCACGAACCATAATCTATACTTAGAACATTAATCAAAGTAGGGTGCTACGATTTCATGTTCCGAAACTAGCCTAGGGTTTAATTCATTTCATCTTTGTGGTTAAGTTAACTCTCGTAGGTTTAGAGGGTTAAAAAATAATGGGATCATAATTAATTGGATGTTAATTTAAATTATAATTATTAATAAGTAAATTAATAGTTATTTTTAGATCGATTACACCTTTTAAAATAGATTTCTAAAAAAACATCTTCTTATTGTGTCATTTTAATTGAAATTCATTTCGAAACAAAAAAACAGAACAAAAGAGAAGAAATAAAAGAAGTACAAAGAAATTTATTACACAAAAAAATCATTACAACATAAAGAAGAAGAATAAGGATTCGTCTAAGGGATACTTTCTTCAAGATCTACCCTTTTTTGATGAACTTTGTGATTTGGGAGCTTCCATAAATTTGATGCATCACTCTGACCAAGGTCGTATCTCAAAAGAGGAAGTGAATTAAAACAAATTTTTAAAGGTATTATAAAAATAAAATAAAAGAGAATAAAAACACTACTTTAAAGGATGGGGTTGCTTATTTTTTATGAATTTAGAAGATGTTTTCTAGAGGGAGATTGTATTTTTTTAAATGAATTTCGATTAAAATGACACAACAAGAAGATTTTTTTTAGAAATCTATTTTAAAAGGTGTAATTGATCTAACTCTACCTCTTAATTTACTTATTAATAATTATAATTTAAATTAACATCCAATTAATTATTATCCCCTAATTTGTTAACCCTTGAACCCTATGGGAGTTAACTTAATCACAAAGATGAAATGAATTAAACCCTAGGCTAGTTTCGGAACACGCAATCTTAGGACCCTGCTTTAAATAATGTTCTAAGTCTAGCTTATGGTCAGTGGTTAATTAGGTAAAAAATAAACTCAGTAAATGAGGATTAATTGAGTTTAGGGATGATATTTGAACTCAACAAATTTATCCTGTGTGACTTGGTTTCACAGATTTCGTTTGTGCTCTCATAATTTACACAAAATCTCAACCTCACGTGTTTTTGTGAAAATTGTTCAATTGCTTGATTAATTTCATTTAAATTAAAACTAAATTAATAGACAATATTATTTGAATTATAGTAGCTCATTGATTCAAAATAAATGAATTAAGGAGGTGATAATTAGATCGATTACATAAAAAAACTACTCTTTCATGAGCGGTGTAGTCATCGAAGAAACGTTTTTCATGTGAAAAGGTTTAGAAAGGGTAGAACTCAATCACGTTTCTACTCTTGATTCCCAAACAATTAGGAATATTAAGAGAAGAATAAATTTAAACAAAACAGAATAAAAGATAAGAAAAACTAAAATTTTATTGAATGAAGAAAAGAATTACAACATGAAGAAGAAGAAGAAGATGATGTCTTGATGAGGGGATCCTTGCTTCAAGAGCTACCCCTCTAACAATGGTTGGAGAATTGGAGTGAAACCTCTTATCTTCTGACTTAAACTTCCCAATTCACGTCCCAACCTTTAAAAATGATAAAACTCTATTTTATTGATGGGAGGGGAGGAGAGGTTACAAGTGGTTTGAAGTGTGAATGTGGAAATTTTGTCAAATATTTTAATCCAATTTGTAAATCAAATTTGACCATCTAAACGCGTGAATAATCTGTTCTTCTAGGCAGATAATATGTGAGTATATGGGTCCTCTATGTCCTCTCAAAATGTGGGCTCAATCGAAGCCCAGATGAAGGAGTTATGGCCCAAATACAAAAGCTTATCCATTCTAGCGTGTCCAGCCCACCTTTGAATTTATGGCCCAATTACTCCATCCAAATGCATTCTTTTGATCTAGTGTCATGTATAAAGGTTGTATCCCATGACGTAAGGAACATAGTTAAAAACTATTAAGTTCAACTAAATCAAATAAAAATATTTATGATCTAAATACTACAATGATTTTGAAAGGGTAAAACTAGAATCTTCATCAAATATTCAAATGAATGATCTAATCCCAAATACATTCTAATTGAACATATTTAACACAATGTGAGGAAATTATATCATTTATTAACAATAAAATATTCAATAAAAATGTGTTTTATCAACTCCCCCACACTTTTCACTTGGACTCCTGGACAAGTAAACATCAAAAGCAAATCAATGAAAATTTAAAACACATATCAATGAGATCCACCAATTTCATACCAAGAAACAAAAGATATCATGCCAAATATATAAACTATTATTTTAAGATCTTAATTTAAGATCATTAAATATATTTCCTCTTAATTTATCCTCCCATGCACACAAAACACTAACCTAACATTCATTTTCACTCCTCCCATAAATGTCAATTTTTTAGCAATGTCTTTCTCATCCAAACTCATACAAGGGTAAACATAGGCTTGATAAATTCCTACATATACACCCGATGTGAGTTAATGAAATATGTTTATCATGAGGAATTTTCAGTGTTGGTCAGTGGCTTTCGTTTGGTAGGATTTGGAAGATGAAAAATTCTGAGGCCGAATGAGGAGGGCTTGGCTCTTTTTGATGTGAAATAACATTATTCAAGTTTTCACTAAAGCATGGTCTCCTCCTCACTCACCACAGTAGAATGTCATATCCATAAGTATGAAAAATCAATGAAATTTAGCACCCTTGATTATTTTAGAAGAAAAAATTCCAATCTTGTCAAACAATACTTTTCTTAAAATCTTCAGAAAGGCAAACCTTTCAACAAAATGTTTTTTTAAAGCAAGATCATATCTTCATCATTTTATGTTCCTCCAAAATTATCACCAATTGAGGTATCACAACACAAAGACACCTTACCCCACACTTGATTTTAACTAGATTATGCAATTTCACTTCAAGATCAGGTTGGATAGGGAAAATTGTCTTGTAATGTGGCTAATCTAACAGGCTGTTCATGGGTTCTACGGGTTACAAGGATCAAATGTACAAGGTAGGCCAGAATAAAAAGGATTATCTTGAAAAGGGGGCTTTAATACCAAACAAATTCCTCAATCATTTAAACATAAGTACCTCCAACTCTCAAGTTTTGACAGGAATAAATCAAATTCTGGTTAAATCAAGCATGGTTTGGTTCTATCAAAAAGTGAGGTGAATGTAAAGAATATGAAAATAATTATTCAGAAGCCTCACAGGAAGGTGATTTAAAATATAAAGATAGTGAGATGTAGCATTGGATTCAAAAATCAGATTACTTGACATGAAATTCCCCAAGAATTTAACTTGAAACAAAGTGAATTTCAGCATTCATTTAAGCTCATTTTCATGGAGTAAATTGGTTTACTCATTGACATAAGTTTCAAAAATGGAAATGATAATCATTTAAGCTCTATTTTTTTAAAAAAACACACAAAAATGATAAAGAAACACACAAATTTTTTGAAAAGGCCAAAAATTTTTAAATAAACAACAAATGAAAATCCTAAACTATAAAGGTTCCCTCCCCCACACTTAAAATATTGAATTTTACTCAATGTAAACCCATGAGATGATATATGCATATGAAATGCATAATTTTATTTAGGAAAAGTAATATAAAAGTGAAAGGGTTAGGAACAGCCTGATATTGTCAAGTGATGATGGGGTCATGTAGTTTGATGAAATCAATTGCATCGGTAGGAAGTCGCTCAATGTATTTCTTCAAACGTTGCCCATTGACACTATATGATTCATGAAAAAAACTATAATATTGTAAAAATTGAGTAAAGTAACATCTAGGATATATTAAAAGAAAATTCAAAATAAGAAGAAGATCATTCGAAATTATATATTTCTTGATCAAAGAAAAATGTGCTACACAAACACTTTCATATTCTTTAATTCTTATTATTTATGTTATTTTCATTCAAGTTGTGCTTGCTCTATTTTTATATACATTTTTGAAACATACCTTATGTAATACTAGAAATTAATTTGATATTCTCTTCTAATTTCTCTTAGAAACATCATCACATGATTACCAATGGATGAGGTGATGGGTAGTCTGGATTGCATGTGTATAGTTGTATGTCAAACCTGATCTATGTTTTTGATTATTTTATTGTTTAATATTTGTTATTTTCAGCGAGTGAATGTCAAGTAGAGATGATTAGGTCTCGTATTGGGATTGAACCGCATGTATTTATTTCTAATTCTTGTTCTTATTTTTTTACCTAAAATGTTTTCAAATTAATATATCATTTCAAAAAACTTTTATAAAACAATACTTTGATAGGTGGCTTTAAATCATTATTTTATATATTGTGTTTAATGTGATTAGATTTGTATCAAAAGGTAAAGTGATATTAATTTTTTTTAACTAGTTTGTGATCAAGACTTTGAGAAACCACTTAAAATTATAAAATTATATAATTTTTTTTTATTTTAGTTAATTGGGATATTTTCAACGTTTTTTGAATTTGTTTCAAATATTTTTTAAACAAAAATTTGAATTTAATACTCAATTCAAACCCTTCTTAAGTAATCTACTCTAACCAAAAAATGTTTCTATCATAGAATAATAATATCTTCTTGTGTTCTTATATTCTTATATATTTACATATTTGTAAATTCCATGAGGTTTTTGAGGAATCGAACCTTTTATTGTTTTTGGAATATCTAATAATCAAAATATATGTTACTCTCCCATTTCATTGACCTTTTTTTATAAATAATTTTTAAATATATATTATGATTTAACCATTTATTTGAATATAATGTGATAAGAATTTCAATTTTTTAAAAGTGATTTTAGGTGAATTATTATGCGTCAAACACACATTTTGAATAATGTTAGTGGAAAAAAATCAATATTATCAATGAGAACAACTTATATGATAAGAAGGTTATGTGAATTTAATAACAATCTTGAGGTTGTCATTATTAATGGAATTAATAATTACTTTTATATACTAGAAATATTTTTATTGATATTATTTTTTCTTTTAAATTGTTTTTTTTATTTTGAGATATAGTTCCATCTTAATGTTTTCCAAACATGAGTAAATTTTAAAGACTAAAATTGGAGAACACTCCCATATTTTGATTGAAAATAAGTGGTGTGTTTTTTTAATTATTTAATGAATGTATTATTTTAGATAAAACAAATGGAAATGAGTTTTGATAATTATTATTGGATTAGCAGTAAATATTTAATAAATAATATATTAAAATTGAATTTTTTAAAATCAATTTACTTGAGTTTGGAATATTATTATTTTATATTTTATGTGTTTATTATATATAGTAATTATTTTATTTTTTGGAATTAACAATACATAGTCTATGTTTTTGGATATTACTCTACTTTATCGGTGAATAAACATTCTTCTAACATTTACTCAAGAAGGTATTTAAGTTTCTTGGGTGACTTGGTTTTCACTAACTCTTTAAAATAAATATTATATATGATTCTTTTTAAAAATTCAATATATTTACACAATTTATATTTATGATCAAATAAAAATCCTAGAAATGCTTTTTTTAGTGGTTTTTACAACAATTATTTCTCACACACCATTTGGACGCACCTCAAGTTCATGTGAATGTGTTGGATTGGGGATTGGATTTTTATTAAATTTCTAGGTTATTGATAAAAGAATTGAAATTTTGTTGAATATATTATTCACAATAAATCCAATTACTAGAATTAGTGGAACAGATTCATGACGTGATGTGATTGGTTAGATTTATAAAATTACACTATGAATCCATGAACACAATGATGATAGTTTTTATTATTTGATAAAAAATTTCTGGTCACTATGTAATGTGTTAAATTTTATAGAATCATGAAATAAATGAATTGTACAAATGATCCTTGTTGATAATATATTGAAAATGATAAATTTGATGAATAAAGTATTATAACTCCCATATATTTTAAAATTCATCCTCTTTAATAATTTTTTATTTGTTCGATAGTTTGGTATGGGCACAAAACTAAGGATAAGTAAATAATGAATCATTAAGATTATAAAATAAAATAAATTAATATATAGTAAACTTAAATTAAAAAAATTAATGTAATAAAATCATTTAATGAAGTTCATGAAGTAGTTGAGTATAGCATCCCGCCTTTTTATCACATAAAATTTCATTACATTTTACAAAACCGAGGATCTTTAAGGTTTAATGTCTTGGAAACCAGGAACTTAAAACATGAAACAACAAAAAAACATTCTTCTTAAACACTTGAAAGGCTTCTCCTTATGTTCATCCTAGGTTCATTACTGCATCTCATAACATGGGGACATACATCAAAGGAAAGGGTGAGCAGAAGGCCCAGTAAGGAAAAAAAGAGAAACATTTTACATGTGATCTTGAGATACTTCAATAAGGACATGAGAATAACTTTATGGCATGAGAAAGAAATAATGAGATACATCATAATAAAAATAACATTTTTCATAACTTGAAGATTTGTCTACAACATTTAATATTGACAATCATTTCGTTTCACCAAGTTCCATCCAAAAGGTGTCCTTAAAATTACCAAGGTTATTCACCAAGGCGTCGTTAAAATGGTCATCTCTAGAGATTAAGTCTTTACCCAATGCATTGGAGAGCTATCAGGGCATACCCTTAAATTTTCCTTTATTATAATGTGAGCCACATATATCATCATCAAACATTTCATAAATAAACCATATAGCATAAAATAAATGGGTTTCATTTCATAATCACAACGCTTTAAAAACTGCTTTAAAGACATGATCTTTACGTCACCTTAAAACCCACAGAAAAGGAAGGTGGGTCTCATGTATGTAAATCCCAGAATTTAAAATAGAACATTTTGGTATATATGTGAATACCCCTTTAGAAGAAAGATCTTTGAGTATTCACTTAATAATATAAAAGAACTTTAGAAAAAGAGAGATACATTTTGAGACGGAACGGCTAGGTTACGAGGTTTTAGAAGACATTAAAAAGAGAGGGGACATGGGTCCAACATTCATAAATGACCCATAAAATAGTAGAGGGACAAAATATAAGGGATTTAAGAATATGGTAATGAAATTTGAAAATATACCATATGAAATGAAGAACATGAAAGGAAGAAAAAATAAGATTTCTCTTGTGAGAATTCGGCAGCCTAACGGCGTCACTTAAACATCAACAAAATTGAATTGACAAGGTCAAATAGGGTCTCTCATAATATGAACATAAGAGTCCAGTATGATAGATATAGATATCATACCCCAACATAATTGAAAGTAACTTGAAATAATTGACATGAAAGTAGAACTTCAAAACGAGAAGGGTGAAGAACCACTTAAAAATTCGGCAGCCTAACGGCGTCACTTAAACTTCAACAAAAATGAATTTACAAGGTAAAATAGGGTCTCTCATCATATTAACATAAGAGTACAGTATGATATATATAGAGATCATACCCCAACATAATATAAAGGAACTTGAAATACTTCACATGAAAGTAGAACTTTGAAAAAGAGAAAGGTGAAAGAATCTCTTAAAAATTCGGCAGCCTGACGACGCCACTTATTACTTCAAAGTGCTGAATTGAAGAGATCAAATGGGGTGTCTCATCATATGATCATAAAATATCAGTATGATAAATTTATAGATCATACCCCAACATAATAAAAAGGAACTTGAAATACTTTACATGAAAATAGATCTTGAAAAATGAGAAGGGAGAAAGAATTCGTTACAAAAATTTCGGCAGCCTAACGGCGCCACTTAAAACATCATAAAACGAAATAATGAGAGTAAGAGGGGATCTCTAATTATATGAACATGAAAAGGGAAGTAATAGGATTATATAATAACATCCTCCAACATTTGAACATGGATCATAAAAGGAATGACATAAAAGAGATTACTTGAAATTAAAGAGAGAGGTCGGATCCCTTACCTTAAAACGTAACTCTTAATACTCAAAGGTTTGGACCTTGAAGGCTTGGGGGCACCTTAGGAGGTAAGGAGACCAGAACTTCGTTGGGGGAGAGTGGGGAGTCGAATGGATGAGAGGATGGCTTGGTATTTATAGGGAAAGTGAGGGGACAAGGCATTAATGGCCAAGGGACACCTCATTAGTGGTTTTGGAAAAACCATGGGCTTGCCCATGGTATTTGCCCATGGTATTGGCCACTTGGGACACCTCATACCTTATATTACTATTCATAAGTCGACCATATTGATTACATACTTAATACATCATTTAATGATGTCATTAAACACCCGTAACTTAAAAACTGTATTTTCACTATTCATCGAAAATTCAACTTTCTCCGAATAGTCCCAAAATTTCACCTTAACAAAAGATCAATGCTCTGATTTCAAAAATGAAATCCATTTTATAAAAATAATTTTCTAAATATTTTTAATTAAATTTTTAATTAAAAACACTATTCATCGAAAATTTATTTTTTTCAGAAAAATCCCCAAAAATTACCTTAACATAATATCGATGCTCTGAGTTCAAAAATAAAGTCCATTTTATAAAAATAATTTACTAAATATTTTTAATTAAAATTTTAATTAAAAAAACACTATTCATCCGAAAAAACTAATACTTGAATAATAATTTATGAAACAATTATTTAACCATTTTATTGAATCACATTACTTAATCAAAGTGCCTATATTATTTTAATACTTTCTTTAAGTGAGATTACTAATCCGTTTGGACACATTATTAATCCTAATCATAAAATCACTATTCATAATTTACTATTAATCAAAAATATGCATACTATATTTATCCGGTCATTTGAAAATTCATAAAAGAAATCGAAATTTTTATTTAAAACAAAGGATTACACAAGACAGTTACGGTCTCCTTACATAGCCCCTTATCACAACAGCATGGGACCTAAGTGTAAGGTGTGCTAAGGTGAGATAATCCGAGGGAGGCTCGGCCAACATCGCACGAGTAGTAATTTCTATCAGTTTGAACTTCTCGCGAAGGCGATCCTGTTCTAGCTTTATACGATGAAGTTCAGCTTGGGTTTGGTCCAGAGCAAAGCCCAGTGGTGCTACCTCCTTCCCAATTTCTGTTAGATGGGCTTCGATCGGTCCAAGACTACTGGGTGAGGCCATCGAATCTTCTTTCTATATTAATTAACCAAGATTGCTTGTATTTAGAGACAATAGTCAAAACGTTTAGTTTATAGCGGTCATATTGACCAATGGTCAAATAACAGTCAAAACCCAACAGTCTCATTTTAATTATACTCATGTTATCAATTGAAACATTTTTTTGAGTATAAAAATAAAATAAAATAACACATAAAATTAGGAAACAATATTTATTTTAAATTTCGGGTCATTACAATCTTCCCCCTTAAGAAATTGCATCCTCGCAATTTTTTTAAAATTGGGTTTTGAAATTTCATTGAAAGTCCCACATCGGAAAAGGAGTCAGTAAAACTATTACTTTAAAAGAAAGAAAGGGAAGTACAAAGGTCACTCGAGTTAACCCACACTATGATTCCATGTAGGAAAACATGGACATGGAGGAGAAAACCAAGGGTTAAGTTCTGAGGGAGAGTGATAGAGAACATGATTAGGAGAAAGTTAACCATAAGAAAATCCCAAACTTATGATGTGTGTAAACGGTCTTTGATTACCTAGTAGGAAACGTAAACCAACAACATTTTTGTTTTACGTTTCTTTTCATAATTTTGAGGAATTCATTTACTACATAGAACAAAAACATAAGGAAATATATCTACCTTCAAGTAGAGTTTCATCCTTTAATAAGTCCCTACCAACACTAATCTTTTCTCCAAATGATGAGTCTTCAAAAACACTTGGTCTCATAAAAGCACAAGAATCATCTTCTAGAGAATCACATAATCTACAAAAGATTAACTATCTATTTCTTCTATCTTTAAACATTATCCCAAAAACAGAAAGGTTAAGGTAAAACAACTCTTCAAAAAGAAAGAATCCCATAGGAATGGAAACTACTTTTAAATCTCCAAAGTTCCATGGTACTACCCAAAGTTCATCATAGACCATTCCATAAATAACGGTCCTTAAAATTCCCCAAAATTAACCAAACTAAGATTGAAACCCAAATACAAGAAGGATTTTATAACATAGTCTTCCAAAACAACTTCATTGTTCATCTCTAGACAACATCAACCACTCCTAACATCTTATAACAAAAGTATCTAACCTAAACATATTTTAACCAAGATAGGTTAATCATTCCCATAAGTAACCTAAATTACTATAAGTCCACCTTAAATTCATCAATTCTTCAAAATATAAGTGAACCTTACTCCTCAATGAAAATACTATAGTAATCTATTTACCTCGATCATATAGGGTCCCCAAAATAGTGAACGTCTTCCAAAATAATAATCATCTTTTAATCCCCTAATCATCTCTGTCATATTAATACGGAAATTGTCGCATTTCCTATCACATTGGTTGTTGGGACACGTTATTCCATTTACCACCATTAACTAAGAAGAGAAAGTATAATTAGAGGCTTAAATACTTAACCAATATTCATGAAAAGGAACTTAAAGCATATAAGGATAACTTGTAGAAGAAAAGTATACCCTAACTTGTTATCCCCTATGTTCCCATCTAGGTTATCCATGATCATATATTCTTATGTGAATCTTTATTTTATTTTATCTTTGTTCCTTTAACAATGGTTCATACCAAGCTTATGAATTTACCAAAGCATATCCCCCGGGAGTGTCGTAACCAAGAGTGCAGCAGGGCCCGTTGTCGTGTACCAGTTCCCGTTTGAGTCTAGCTCAAAGCGGTGTTTTCGGGTTTTAACCCTATGTACATCTGTGCCAGAGCCACCTCTACCTGCTCGTATCGAGACAGGGATTTATTTGCTTGGTAACCCCTTACTCAATACTCACCAAAATACCAGGAAGATTTACTATATTTAAACTTTTCTATAGGGTTCTTCCTAGATTTTTCATATCCTAATTTCCACAAATAACTAAACCATCCTTTGATACCAACTATAGCATCCTTCCTTTTTATCACATAAACCTTCATTTCATTTTACAAAACCGAGGATCTTTAAGGTTTAGTGTCTTGGAAACTAGGAACTTAAAACATGAAACAACAAAAAAACATTCTTCTTAAACACTTGAAAGGCTTCTCCTTATGTTCATCCTAGGTTCATTACTTCATCTCATAACCTGGGGACATACATCAAAGGAAAGGGTGAGCAGAAGGCCCAGTAAGGAAAAAAAAGAAACATTTTACATGTGATCTTGAGATACTTCAATAAGGACATGAGAATAACTTTAAGGCATGAGAAAGAAATCATGAGGTACATCATAATAAAAATAACATTTTTCATAACTTGAAGATGTGGCTACAACATTTAATATTGAAAATCATTTCGTTTCACCAAGTTCCATCCCCAAGGTGTCGTTAAAATTACCAAGGTTATTCACCAAGGCGTCGTTAAAATGGTCATCTCTAGAGATTAAGTCTTTACCCAATGCATTGGAGCGCTATCAGGGCACACCCTTAAATTTTCCTTTATTATAATGTGAGTCACATATATCATCATCAAACATTTCATAAATAACCCATATAGCATAAAATAAATGGGTTTCATTTCATAATCACATCGTTTTAAAAACTTCTTTAAAGACATGATCTTTACGTCACTTTAAAACCCACAGAAAAGGAAGGTGGGTCTCATGTATGTAAATCCCAGAATTTAAAATAGAAAATTTTGGTATATATGTGAATACCCCTTTAGAAGAAAGATCTTTGAGTATTCACTTAATAATATAAAAGAACTTTAGAAAAAGAGAGAGACATTTTGAGACGGAAATTCTGCAGCATAACGACTATGTTACGAGGTTTTAGAAGACATTAAAAAGAGAGGGGACATGGGTCCAACATTCATAAATGACCCATAAAACAGTAGAGGGACAAAATATAAGGGATTTAAGAATATGGTAATGAATTTTGAAAATATACCATATGAAATGAAGAACATGAAAGGAAGAAAAAATAAGATTTCTCTTGTGAGAATTCGGCAGCCTAATGGCGTCACTTAAACTTCAACAAAATTGAATTGACAAGGTCAAATAGGGTCTCTCATCATATGAACATAAGAGTCCAGTATGATATATATAGAGATCATACCCCAACATAATAGAAAGTAACTTGAAATAATTTACATGAAAGTAGAACTTCAAAACGAGAAGGGTGAAGAACCACTTAAAAATTCGGCAGCCTAACGGCGTCACTTAAACTTCAACAAAAATGAATTGACAAGGTCAAATAGGGTCTCTAATCATATGAACATAAGAGTACAGTATGATAGATATAGAGATCATACCCCCAACATAATATAAAGGAACTTGAAAGACTTGGCATGAAAGTAGAACTTTGAAAAAGAGAAAGGTGAAAGAATCCCTTAAAAATTCGGCAGCCTGACAACGCCACTTAAAACATCAAAGTGATAAATTGAAGAGATCAAATGGGGTGTCTCATCATATGATCATAAAATATCAGTATGACAAATTTATAGATCATACCCCAACATAATAAAAAGGAACTTGAAATACTTTACCTGAAAATAGATCTTGAAAAATGAGAAGGGAGAAAGAATCCGTTATAAAAATTTCGGCAGCCTAACGGCGCCACTTAAAACTTCATAAAACGAAATAATGAGAGTAAGAGGGGATCTCTCATTATATGAACATGAAAAGGGAAGAAATAGGAGTATAAAATAACGTCCTCCAACATATGAACATGGAGCATAAAAGGAATGACATAAAAGAGATTACTTGAAATTAAAGAGAGAGGTCGGATCCCTTACCTTAAAACGTAACTCTTAAAACTCAAATTTTTGGACCTTGAGGGCTTGGGGGCACCTTGGGAGGACTCCTTGGGAGGTAAGGAGACCAGAACATCGTTGGGGGAGAGTGGGGAGTCGAATGGATGAGAGGATGGCTTGGTATTTATAGGGAAAGTGAGGGGACAAGGCATTAATGGACAAGGGACACCTCATTAGTGGTTTTGGAAAAACCATGGGCTTGCCCGTGGTATTTGCCCATGGTATTGGCCACTTGGGACACCTCATACCTTATATTACTATTCATAAGTCGACCATATTTATTACATACTTAATACATCATTTAATGATGTCATTAAACACCCGTAACTTAAAAACTGTATTTTCACTATTCATCGAAAATTCAACTTTCTCCGAATAGTCCCAAAATGTCACCTTAACCAAATATCAATGCTCTGATTTCAAAAATGAAATCCATTTTATGAAAATAATTTTCTAAATATTTTTAATTAAATTTTTAATTAAAAACACTATTTATCAAAAATTTATTTTTTTCAGAAAAATCCCCAAAAATTACCTTAACATAATATCGATGCTCTGAGTTCAAAAATGAAGTCCATTTTATAAAAATAATTTTCTAAATATTTTTAATTAAAATTTTAATTAAAAAAACACTATTCATCCGAAAAAACTAATACTTGAATAATAATTTATGAAACCGTTATTTAACCATTTTATTGAATCACATTACTTAATCAAAGTGCCTATATTATTTTAATACTTTCTTTAAGTGAGATTACTAATCCGTTTGGACACATTATTAATCCTAATCATAAAATCACTATTCATAATTTACTATTCATCAAAAATATTCATACTATATTTATCCGGTCATTTGAAAATTCATAAAAGAAATCGAAATTTTTATTTAAAACAAAGGATTACACAAGACAGTTACGGTCTCCTTACATAGCCCCTTATCACACCAGCATAGGACCTAAGTGTAAGGTGTGCTAAGGTGAGAGAATCCGAGGGAGGCTCGGCCAACAACGCACGAGTATTAATTTCTATCAGTTTGAACTTCTCGCGAAGACGATCCTGTTCTATCTTTATACGATGAAGTTCAGCTTGGGTTTGGTCCAGAGCAAAGCCCAGTGGTGCTACCTCCTTCCCAAGTTCTGTTAGATGGGCTTCGATCGGTCCAAGACTACTGGGTGAGGCCATCGAATCTTCTTTCTATATTAATTAACCAAGATTTCTTATATTTAGAGACAATAGTCAAAACGTTTAGTTTCCAGCGGTCATATTGACCAATGGTCAAATAACAGTCAAAACCCAACAGTCTCATTTTAATTATACTCATGTTATCAAATGAAACATTTTTGTTGAATTTAAAAATAAATTAAAATAACACATAAAATTAGTAAACAATATTTATTTTAAATTTCGGGTCGTTACATTGAGAAATTATAAGGAATGTGGGTCATGTAATTCTGGGATAAACATTATTATTTGGTTTACAAACAATGATTTTATTACATATGTTATAATTAATCATCAATTTATTTTGATTTGAATAATAAAATAATTGAAAATTGTTTTTTATACTTTTATAAAAAAAATAAATCATTCATACACTTATTATCAAATGATTATAAATGTAGATAAAATCATTTAAATGGAAAAATAGATACATTTTTCTTCAGAAAACGGTTTTTATGCACACAATGTGTATTTTTGTTTATAAATTAATTTAATATCTATTTAAGAATTATTTTAATGAAATATGTAAATAATGTTTTCAATAAAATAAATTAACACTCATCTAATGTTTTTAACAAGCTAAGGATTGAGAACACATTCATTTTTATGCTTAAAAATATATTTTTTCCTCAAAAAGCTTTTTAAGTGTCTTGTGTGTTGATTTTAGAAATAATTCATGCCACATTTATAAATTTAATATCTTAAATTATATTTCATATATTTGATTATAATTTTCTAATTTTTTTATAAATAAAATTTCATTTGTGTTTATAAAAATAAGTAACCTTGGTGAAATATTTTCCACCATGTTCAAGGTGAAAATGGGTTAAATGAGTTAAAATAAAGGAGCACGGATTCAGAATATTAGTAAAACAAACATTTAATTTCCTTATTTGAGTTTATTTTCACTTTCCTCACCTTATTTTATAATTTTTTTTATTTTTATCCACTTTCATAAGAGAGTGACTTAATTATATTTTAATATTCTTAACATTTATAAGGGTGGTCCTCCCCACACTTATAGAATATAACATCCTCTTATCAAATCTACACACCACTTGAGAGCCTTATCAAAACTATGATATACCAAAATACCTTTTAAATTATCCCTTTCATTACCTAGAAGTTATGTTCTTCCCAAAATACCTATCCAAGAGGCCTAAAGTATTTTTAAAGGATATTATCCAAGGAAGTGGTATATGTTCCCAAAAACCCTTTTCATGTTTATTTCTTCTTATCCCTCCTCAAAATGTTAAATAACCATATTAAAAGAAATAAAAATTTATTTTTAACATAAAAATGTTTTTTTAGTAATGTTACTTGTAACAAACATGATATTTTAAAAAAACCACTATATTTTATAGAATACTTGATACACTTGATTTAGCTTAAATGAACAAATGTATATTATTATTTAATATGATAGTGGACACATAGCCATTATAATTATGCTAATTAAAAGTAAAAACTAAATTATTATAATATGTTATACACATTTATATATAATTATTCATTTGTTACCAAATTATATAGGAAATTAAATAAAAACCAATTGAATTAAAATGATGCATTTTTCTGAAAAACTATTTAAATTAAAGATAAGTGAGTTTATAAAATAATTAAAAAACTATTGTTGGATTTCATTAGTTAAATATATATGTGATATATACAATTAAATTTCTAAAATTCATCTTAAAATTTTTATAGACATTATATAAGAACATATTCGATTTTACGGATAAAAGTTATATTTTTCTAAAAATGTAGTTTTACGTCTTTTTGATGGTGACCCTTTTTAAATAAAGTTCTTGTACCTTTTATATGTTATAATCTAAAAACTAAACTTCTTATTTGGAATTGATGCATCAAAATTTACTTTGGTTGAAATTTTGGTATTTTCCTGATAAAATTCATTTTTTAATGAATAGTTAAATATACTGTATTTTGATTCAAAATTTCATTTTTGTCTAATTTATTTGTATTGTTATACTATAATTTGAGTTGTTTTTTAAGTATATTAAGATTATTGTTTATCATTTTATCCAATTTTGGTCATCAGAAGTATTTTCACATTGAAATTTGATATAAACACATGTCAATCTTTTGATGGTTTTTACTTTTTAAAAACCCATTTTCTCATTTCGACAATGAGATTAAATTTTAAATTTATTTTTTACACTTTTGTGAATTTAATTTTCAAAAACTAAAATAAATTTTTTATACAATATGAAAATTTTAGTTTAATAGAATCAAAAAAAAATTGAATTGTAACTTTAGTATTTTATTTACCTTGATTAAAGGTTAAATCATGTAAATAAGGGTAAATATAATATTATAATAATATAAAAATACCCTAACAGTTACCCTAATTTTATTGGATGAGTTTTGGATGACCAATAAAACCATTGGGATGAACTTTTTACCTTTTTATGTCACTTTTTTTTTATTATGACATTTATAACATTTGATCTAATGTAATGGCACATATATCATAAATATGACTCTTATTACTAAAACAACTTTAATATGGGGTTATATAAGTGATATCTTACATAATAAAAAGTCACTATAAAGATAAAAATATTACCTACAAATTATTATTTATTTATAACTTTTAGTAATTAAATAATTAAATTAAATTATGACACAATGATGATGCAATAATATATTTATTAAAGGAAGAATAAAATAAATAATATTAATAAAGTTAAAATAAATATAATTTGTAATATTTCATGTCATACCCAAATTTTCTAGAACACTATGACATTTTATTATTGAGTTAATGTATTTTCTTGGAAGGAATAAAGTTGTTATGATATTTCAAAAAAACCATCTAATGAATAGTGTCAAAATTTAAATAATTCATAATTTAAAATATAAAATATTTAATTAAATGATATAAATTTTTTAAAATTTTAATTTTCAGAAAAAAATTTATGATATTTCTTAAAATTCCATCAATTAATCTTTGATTGGACTTTTTCATGATTTGGTATTTTTCTAACCCTCTATGGATAAATTACTTGATAAAATGGTGAAGGTTAAAAGGCGTTAAAACAAAAAGGCAAAGCCTAAAAAATATTAAAATGTGTCTAATTTTGTTTAAAATGTGTATTAGACCCAAAATAATCATATCTTATAAATAATGTAATTTGTGACTATTTGGAACTGAAATTGAATTTATATTAAGTTAATATTTTAAGAGTTTCCAAAGGTGCCCCTCCCCTAGACTATAAAAATGTATCTACTCTTCTCTAATACTAACATTTAAATAAACATTTTTATTGTCCAATATCTATCTAAAACCATTCTTATAATCTCTCTCCACATTCTTGAGGCCTTATTTTAGGCATAATACCCTCTTTAAAGGAGTTAAGGTGTTCTTGAAAGGTGATAAAACGAGGAAGAGGTATCATTTTCTTTATGTATTTTTATTTTATTTCTTATTACACTTCCTTTAAATATCCTTCAACCATGATAAAATAAGAAATCTATAATCCTAAATATAATGAAATTTTATTATGTTAATATCATCACCTAAATACATGTCCACTTCCATTAAATTATAAAGTAATTAACCGTTTCGGCGTACGTGTGAACTATCACTTCTCCGAATGGATCTAATTTGTTTTCTATATTCATATATCATTAGATGTTATAATAATAGTTTTAATGTTAATATTGTATATTTGTGACATATTAATAATTATATGATAATAATATATCAATTTTGTTCTTAATTTCAATGTTTATAAAAATGATAACATTGTTCGGGCGTATGTGTGAACTACCACCTCCACAAAGCGATGTGACTCATTTTTATTCTTTACATAAATTTTATGATATATATAATTATATTTAAATAATTAATATGATATTAATGATTTTAAGATCATTGTATAAAGATGAAAAAATACATAAATTATTTCCATAAAGATCAATGAAAAATCGAAAACGTTACTCATGTGTACGTACGGCCTACCGTCACCATGATTATAACTTTGTTCATTTTTTATACCATAAATGAATGGTTCGATTCAAAAAGTATAATTAATTAATAAAAGTGATTATTAATCCATAAATTTCATTTTAGAGATAATTAAATTATGACCACATAAACTATTGACATCAATCCAAGCTCATTTTCAACTCATGTACCATATATCGACTGAACGCCTGATATGAACTTAAATAATTCTGTAAGTTTTATAACATAGTAATAAGTGATAAAAAAAGGAATATTAAATTTGAAGAAGGTACTAAATAAATTATAAATTAATATAAGTATATTATTCAGGAATATAATAATTGTATGTGATGATTCAGACTCAGGTTAAGGTACTTTATCTCAATCTCTTTTCGTTAAGGAATATTTTGATGTTATACACCACGTTATTTTATATAGTGTACAATTAACGCCTTTGAATTTTAATTTCATATAAAAGTTTTGAAATGTAATCTTTTCTTATACAATGTTTTTTACTAAATTATAAAAGGTATTTTTTTAACATATACGGTGACAATGGCCTTTATGAAACAATGGCCATTATTTTGTATTCAGCTTCTTCTAAAAGAAGTAATGTTTTTAAAAGAAACATAAATACCATATTCCTTTTTTATGTATTTTGGTATTGAAAATTATTTTTAGGAAAAACTGGTTATATCAATAACTTGAAATAATATGTTTTTATTTCAATTTTGAAATGATATTTTTCCTTTATGAAGGGTTTATCTATTATGATTAATTTATGGTTCTTGGGTATTGTTTATAAATAAATGTGGTTACCTGATAAACTGAGGGTGGGTGAGCCCGTAATAGCTCTACAATGAATTAGGTAATGATACTTTGTTAAACGATAAGGTTTCTCCTAATATATTGTTTGAATATACTATGATGGGTATTACAAATGTAACCATGAAGGTTACTCCCTATGTAACTATGAATGATACAATGTATGTGTGATATGGATTCCATAATTTATCTTTATTATTTATTATTGCTATGAATTTTTTCATGATTCTTATGATTTCACAGGTTTATAAATTTTCTTGTACTAAATTTTTCTTTCCTTATTTTTTATCCTTTATTAAGCTTCTTGTGCTTATACCACCTTTATAAAACATCTTCCCTGGGTATAAGGATTGGTTATAAAAAGTAAGAAGTCCAAAATATGTTTATCAAGAAAAAGAAATCATGTTTACTTTTAAAATTTTATATTGTGGAAGAAAGGGATACTATTGTAGTTGTATCTATATTATATAAATTTTAGTTTCAATTTAATAGTTATATCCTAATTCTCCAAAAATCTAAACCTCAAAAGGTCCTCAATGTTAATTCTTAACTTAACTCGAGATTATGTAATGTTTGAGGCTAGAGCTTTATAGTTGGTATCAGAGGATGGTTTAGATAACTTTATAGGTTTCGGTGTTCTTCAAGAATATGTGAAAAATGGTATATAACCATAATGATTATCATATTATAAAGATTAATAGTTATTATACATAAATTTAATGAGTTCATATATTAGTTCTTATCTTCCTCATATGATATTATGTGATGATTTTGTTGTTATACTCACACTAACCTTTTTGGTTTTAGTAAATGGATGTTGGAAAACAAAGTAAAAAAGTATGTGAAGGAAATTTTAGTGGTTTTATGAATAAAAAAACCAAATGAAATGAGAGATATAATGATAACTCTTGTGTTTATTATAAACCAACAATCGGGATTCATGATTAACAACTTGAACTATGGTGATTTTTCTGATGAATCATATATGAGATAAATGAATCCTTATAGATTTTAAGGTAATAATGATCATAATGGTATGTATATTCAATGACCTATGTTTCAAGGATGTGGGAAGAAAAACCTGGTAAAATGTTTAAAGGGATAAAAAGATGTAATAGATATTGAAAAGAAGGTCATAAAGTAGTAACCTTCCAAGTAAAAAGGTAGAATTCAGTTGACTCTAAGAAACATAAATAAGTTCTTTCTGATTTATCAATTGAATGTTTCAAATGCGGGGAGTATGGTCACTATACAAATAGGTTTCCTGAAAAGAAGGTTTAGTAACGGGATCATCCGGACCGTACAAATATAGGTTTATTAATACCTAATTCCAATCCAATTGAAGATGTGTAAAATGAAAATAATGTATGAAAGGTATGGATTATTTCTTGTCTCATGTTTTGAAATTATTTAATCTTAGGACATGATTCATGTTTTTGTTTTTAGGAAAGAATTATTAAGGAATAGGATGGAGAATCAGGGTTAATGAATCATGAAGAACACTGAATGATTTAAAAGTATACATAGAATGGATTAAAGAGTTACAATATACTATTGGATAATGAAATATTGAAAAATATTAATGCTATGATGATTATGGGATTACATTGGAATAATTTTTATAGTATGTGTAACCTTGATGTTTTTTATGTGAAAATTTTATTCAAGAAAGAATTATATTTTATTTTTTGGACATAATAATAAAAGTAATGGATAACATTTTGGGTTCATATGATCTTTTGTTTTTGAGGTGATTAAGGGTTATTACTATTTGGTATGAAAAATGAAAGGTATGATATAACCTTTGAGGTTAAAACAGTTAATGGAATTTTTTTGGGGAATTTTCTTTTTTTGAGAATTTTATAAGAATTATATAGATTTACAAAATGGAAAAACCACAGTATTGGTGAAAACTCATCGCATCTGATAAGGTTGCGGTAATCGATCCCACAATCAAATGGAGACAAGGGCGCATCACCTACCACTGGCCTATATGAAGTCTGTGGTTAGTATGACTTTTTCTTTTTAGTTAAATGATTGTATGGATTGAGAATAATTTTATTTTTAGAACTTGTGTTTTATCAAATGGATATCCTTGGTATTGTAAAATGATTTGGGGGATTAAGTGATAAATGTTTTTTTGGAAGACGTTCACTATTTTGGGAACTTTATATGATTAAGATAAATAGAATACTGTGGTATTATATTTGAGGAGTAATTGTAACAGCCCGAGATTTTATGAAAAATATTATTTTTAATTTTATTAATTTATTATGTTGTACGCTACACCAAAATGAGCTTGCACAACACGCATCCTTGACTTGCCTTGCATTACACGCAATCACAACCTTCCTCGATAGCGTGTGTAGTACGCAATACTGAGTTTCACGAAATATTATTAAAACTAGTCGTTATGAATATTAATAACCAATTTTTAAATTTTAGAAAATATAGCTCTCAAAATGGACTTCATTTTTGGATTTGGAGTATTGAATGTAGCCTAAGGTGAAATTTTGGTACTTTTCGGATAACTTTCATATTCTGATGAAAAGTGAAAATTACTAAATTATAATTAAAAACAAATTTTTTAATCGAAATAATTAATAGTGATAAATTATTAATTTGAGTGGTTTTAAAGTATATTTAGAATATATATATACAATTTAATACAATGTTGGTCATTGGTTGTAATTTCACATTTAAACCAGACATAATCAAGTGTCAATCTTTTGATATATATTGTTTCCTAAAAACATGCTATTTATTTTAACAGCGGGATTTAATTATAAAATTAATTAATGAAACTTCTATTTTATGAATTTGGTAAAATAGATTTCATTTTTGAATTCAGAATATGAAATATAGCTTAGGATGAAATTTTGGCATTGTTCTGAAAAACATCAATTTTTGATGAATAGTGAAACTACTAAGTGGTAGTTAAAAAACAGAATTTTTCATAAAACTTAATTTTACCTCTTCTGTGAATGGAATTTCAAAAATCCGAGAGACACGGTTGATGTCAGAAAGTAAAATGTGGTTCAATGAGATGAAAATAATTTTTGGTGAATAGTAACTTTTTACTTTTATTTACCACGGTTAAAAGTAAATAGGGTAATTAAGGGTAAAAATGATATTAATATTACCCTAACACATGTCCTAATTCTATTGGACAAGTTTATATCAACCAAAAACAACCTTAAGTGTAAAATATTATCATTTAGGCCCACTTGGATTAGATTAGGACATTTATTATTATTTAATTCAAAGAAGAGTTAAAAGAGTTAAAATCAAAGTTTATTTACTAAAACATTTTTAATATGGGGTTATACATAAGATAAATTCAACTATAAATATTCATTAGAAATCTAAAAAGATTTCCTACATAATTGTATTTTATTTATAATTTTTAGACATTAAATAATTTACTTTATTTATGACACAATGATGATGCAGTAATTATCTTATTAATGAAATATTGAAATAATTGGTGTTATAAACACCAAAATAAATGTCATTTCAGACTTTTTATGAATTCCCCTAATTTTATAGGTTACTATGATGTATTGGTGTTGATTTAATCAACTTTTTTCGAACATATAATTCTGTTATGACTTTCAAAAAAATCATATATCAAATAGTGTCAAAATTGACACAAAATAGTTTTTAAATCTAATATTATATTATTAATTGTTATTTTATTCCTAAAAATCTAAGGTTCGGGAAAATGACTTAGATAAGGATATATATACTAATAATAAACAATTTGGGGTTCGTTTGGCATGTTATAGTAAGTGTATTAACCATATAGTGTAAGAAAACAAAAAGACACAGTAAAAGTTAAATTATTTAACTTAGAGTTAAATCTAATTGATAAGGTTAAAATAATAACCTAAACTTGTCTAAATCCTATTGGTTGATATGATTTCGACCCATACCCACTTTATCTTCGAAACAAGACCCTTTGGAACCAATATAAACCGATTTTGACTTTAATATAAAATAATATTTTGAGATATTCCTAAGGTGCCCCTCTCCTCCCTTATAAAAGGGCACCTCCTCCCCCTCCTCCTCACACCAATTTGAGCACTCAAGCTCGGCCAACCCCTGCCATTTTCTCATCTCCACTTCCCTAGAATAATCCTAGAGGTCCTGGTCTTCTTCAAAGACCAATCTTAGTTCCCTAAGTGGAGGATTCAAAGAGGCGTTCCAAATAAGAGGTAATATCCATTACCGATCTTTTCAATTTCTTTCTTCTTCAACTTCTTCTTCTTTAGTTGTTTCATGATCAAGTAATAACATCAGTATTACTTACATACTGATATGTTATTATAAATATGAAACAACCCTAATTCACCTTCTATCCATCCCACGGAAAAATGAAATCACCGCGCGTGCGTACGTACGGAATACCGTCTTCACGCCGTGGTGTAATCTATTTTTCCACCATCACTTTACAAGGATGGGTATATTGGTGTAATGAGTAACTATTTATGATTATTATAAAGTAATATTGATACTGAAATAATATATATATACTCCAATACAGTTCCACGATCATAGGAACGATATCATCACTCGTGCGTACGTACGGAATACCGTCTCCACGATGTGATGCGACTCGTTCTACATGATCATCATTACATAGTAATTATATAAATGAATTGAATGAATAAAAATGATATATGTTACACTAATACCATTCTGGATATAAGGTATCTATAACCTTAAAATAAAAATAAGAATGTATTCGGCAAAACACGCATAAGAACAAAAGGCAATAAAGACCCGAGTAACAAGTAACAATGAAATATTACTAACAAGAAGCTAAGAATATGACCATATATGATATCATATCAATATGTATGATTATGGAATAAGTCAATAACATTATTTAAACCATTATACAGGAGCTTCGGACACGTACAAAGCAAATCGGACCTAAGGTAAGGGAAATATCACAATCTCATTTTTATCCGAGATTGTTTATTCGTAAGTATTTACTGGGGTGTATTTTATCATCCACATCCATGTTTAATAAATATGTAATATTATTTCCATACACCTACAATTGTTTAAATCCACTTTTACCCTTTGGTGAGTTTTTAGTAAAAGAAATGAAAGGAATCTTTTGTCGTTTTTCGTACGAGGTACTTTTTGACTTTTCCGAAAAAAGTACGAACAATGTTTTTTTAACTTATATGGCATGAATGGATTTTTAAAACATTGTTTCCAAGAAGAATCCTTTACAAGTTTTCAAGTTTATTTGTAATCAACTTATTTTATTTTAAAGACGTATGACTTGTTATGAAAGGAAAAATGTTTTTGAAGAAGAAAGGATATTTTCCTCAAGAATGGAGTTCAAATGTTTTATCAAAATTATTTTCCATCTAAGATAATATAGGGTTATGTTTTTATCCCTATTATTACATTGATTTGATTATGTTGTGAGGGAATTATTTTTATTAAGTCATTTACCTTATATGGTTCGTTTTATGATGTCATGATGTTTCGAGAATCCCATTTTTGTTATATGTGTTATGCGATGATGTATGATTTATGATTATGTGGCACACATAAGAAAGGATTCATTATAAGATGGGTGGGACCTATATCTCCCTCCAATGCATTGGGTAAAGATTTTATATCTCATGAGATAGACATGGCTGGAACGGTAGGTTATACCGGTTCAGTGAAACAGGACAGGAATGAGGGTGACTCGGTTCAGAAAGGGACTTTGTCCACTAAGATAGTCTTGGCAATGAGTTATGACTAACAAGAAATGATTTTCCATGATTATGTGTGCATGCCACAAAGTATCAAGTTTCATGTTATGATTATGGGGATCTCATTTTCACTTCTATGATTTATTCCATGTTAAGATTTTATGATCTCTTTTGCAGGTTATGATTTTCAAAAAGATATGATATGATTATTATTTCCTTTATTTTCCCTTGCTGATCATTTGAGCTCACCCTTTTATGTTTTCTTTTCCCCAGGTCAGGAAGATGGATATTAAGTAGAATATGCTAAAAGGGACCCTAGATATGATTAAATAAATGGGAGACACTGTAGAAGATTTATGAACCAGTTGTTTATATTTCCCAGTTTCTAAAGACACTATACCTATACGGTCCTTTGTGGTTTTGTCATATGTTTTAATAAGTGTGCTTCAATTTTGAATTATTAACAATGTATGTAAAGTATGGGTCGTTATAGTCGGTATCAGAGGCAAAGGAGGTAGGAATGTATCCAATCCTTGGGAACTCTCACATGTGAGCATTGGACGAAGCATGGCTCTCCGCCCAAGGGATTCATGAGGAAATGGCTGCCACTGGGGATGGTGGTGTGTCCCGCCCAGGGGGTGTAGCCACCCATGGAGTTCCCTGATAGGTATCAATTATATTCCACTGGAAGTAATTCCAGACCGCTATAGTTGGTATCAGAGGAAAGGTATAGTCAACCTTTGGAAACTAGGATGCGAAAATGTTAGTGAGATCCCTAGAGATATTTCTACGGTATGTCTTGGGATGTCCCTAAGGTTAAGTATACGTATAGGTTATAGTACTAGAACTACGCTAACGATCATAGAATTAAACCTAAGATGTTAGATATTGAAGGTACTCCCCCTTTATTATGTTGTTTTCCCTAGCATGATTTTTTCCTCTCACACTATTCTTTTTGGGTTTTAGACGATGGCTGGAACCCGAAGGAACCGTGTTGATCAATGCAATGGACAATGCAATGATTTTCCTCCTGAACAAACAAATGTTATGGGAGATGGAGTGCAAAATCTTATTGCTATACTTACACAAGCTATGAATCATTCTGGACTTCCAAATGAGCAGAGAAGGGAACAATATTCTATTGAGTCCTTCATGAGGCAACATCCACCTTCTTTCTGTGGGTCTTCTGATCCACTTGGTGCTGAACAATGGATCAGTACCACTAAAAAGATATTTTTAGTTCTTCAATGTTCTGAACATGATAAAGTCATCTTTGCAGTATATCGTTTGGAAGGTGAAGCTGATCAATGGTGGAATCTTATCAAGAATACAAGGCAAAGAGATGAAATTGAGTCCATGGAATGGGATGAGTTCAAGAACTTATTTTTCAATAAGTACTTCCCTCGTATTCTTCGAACAAATATGGAGAAGGAGTTTCTTGAACTAAAGCAAAAGGATGATGAATCTGTTGGTATATACGAAGCGAATTTTACAAGACTTGAAAGGTATGCATCTGGCATTATCAGCCAACCTGAATGTAAAGTTGATCGATTTTTCAGTGTCTTAAAACCAAGTCTTCGAAGGGCATTAGCTATAAGAGACTTCAGTAGCTATGAAGAAATTGTGCGTTGTGCTATCAAGGTAGAAATGGAAGTTGGTGTTACATATCCATCTAATGGTTTTGACAAGAAACGAAAGATGGAGTTCAAGGAGAAATCTCAGAATAATGGTGAAAAGAAGATGAATGTTTCCTTATGCACAAAGTGTGGAAAGAAGCATGGCGGAGATTGTCTTAAAGGGACTAGAAAATGTTTTAAGTATGGAAAAGAAGGTCATCGAGCAGCTGAGTGTCGAATTAATGGAAAAAGGGTTTCTAATGATGTGAATAAAGCAAACACTGCAGAGAACGCACCACCAACACTTCAATGCTTCAAGTGCAAGGAAATGGGGCATTATGCTAATAAATGCCCTAATCCAAGGGTTAGTGATGATCAACATGAGCAACCACTGAAGGCAAAGGACAAAGGGAAGTCACATGCGATCACTATTGGCAATGTTGAATATGACAACGATGTGGTGGAATGATTAAGTGTTTATGTAATGGGATTCCAAACTAATGTTGTATCATTGAGTATTGCAATATTTATTGATGTGGTATTCAAAGTGATTGAGATATTTTTTTGGAAATAAGATGATATGCGCATAATGAAGGGAAAACGAGAAAATGAAATGTTTAATAGTATTCATGAGCTCATGATTGATATAAGGACTAAGTGATATCATGGTTTGAGTATATAGAATTTTGAGGATTTTGGTATGTGGAAAGTGTTAACTTTAAACTGCATTCATGAGAATACATGATTAAGGACTTTGAATGTTTGGAATGTGACCAAAAAAACATATCTTATGATATATGGGGATCAACGATGGTATTAAATCTCTGGTAATAGTTTTCACTATGTTATGAGAGTGGACTGCAGTATTATGGATAAGCCTAAATATTGAAATGGATTATGTTGGACATAAGTGAGTATTGTTTAAGGATAGATGTTTTTTTTCGATATTATTGATGGGATGTTATAGTAATGTAGTTTTAGAAAAAGGACAACCTGCAGGACGGGCGACAACCCATCGCTTCGGACAAGGCTGTGGGAATCGAACCCACAACCGAAGTGCGACTGGCGTTTATCGCCTACCACTGGCCTACAGGAAGTCCCTGTTTAGTATAAACTAGTTTTATTATATTAAGCAGTATGATATATGAAGTATAAGTCCATTTTAGGAACCATATATGATTAATCTCACTATAGATCGACTTATGTATATAATTTTTGCTAACCTTTTGTTTGAGACAGATGGAATGACCCGTCATTCTATCACATGATCTGCTAACACTTCACGAATAACAAATTCAACTTCATTTATTTAAGAGATGAAGTGGAAATTGTTCAAGGCACGAACAATAGTGCGATTGTACCAAAATAAAGTAAGTATTTATTCTAATTCAAATTCTTTAACTTTAGGGAAACGATATTGAAAACCAAAAAATGTTTTCATAGTGATCTTATAACTGATTAATCGGATGGTACCTTAGATTGTCACAAATTTATGGATTTGTGATTGTTGGCTACCACTCTCAATCAGAACATGATGGTTAGATTTTTCTTCCATATCCATAATTTCACCTATGTGGAAACCCAGTGATTAGTTTATTTGGGTAACCGTTAAGTTTTATACTTTTGTTTTTAAATATTGGTTTTGATATTCCTTTTTACGATGTGGGTTTCTATTAAAGAAACTTTCGAATAGTAAACCATTTATAACCCCGACGAATTTCGAGGGAGAAATTCATTTTAAGGGGGGTAGAATGTAACAGCCCGAGATTTTATGAAAAGTATTCTTTTTAATTTTATTAATGTATTATGTTGTACGCTACACCAAAAGGAGCTTGCACAACATGCATCCTTGACTTGCCTTGCATTACACACAATCGCAACCTTCCTCGATAGCGTGTGTAGTACGCAATACTGAGTTTCACGAAATATTATTAAAACTAGCCGTTATGAATAGTAATAACCAATTTTTAAATTTTAGAAAATCTAGCTCTCAAAATGGACTTCATTTTTGGATTCAGAGTATCGAATTTAGCCTAAGGTGAAATTTTGGTACTTTTTGGATAACTTTCATATTCTGATGAATAGTGAAAATTACTAAATTATAATTAAAAACAACTTTTTTAATCGAAATAATTAATAGTGATAAATTATTAATTTGAGTGGTTTTAAAGTATATTTAGAATATATATTTACAATTTAATACAATGTTGGTCATTGGTTGTAATTTCACATTTAAACCAGACATAATCAAGTGTCAATCTTTTGATATATATTGTTTCCTAAAAACACGCTATTTATTTTAACAGCGGGATTTAATTATGAAATTAATTAATGCAAATTCTATGTTATGAATTTGGTAAAATAGATTTCATTTTTGAATTTGGAATATGAAATATAGCTTAGGATGAAATTTTGGCATTGTTCTGAAAAACATCAATTTTTGATGAATAGTGAAACTACTAAGTGGTAGTTAAAAAAACTGAATTTTTCATAAAACTTAATTTTACCGCTTCTGTGAATGGAATTTCAAAAATATGAGAGACACGGTTGATGTCAGTAAGTAAAAAGGGGTTCAATGAGATGAAAATAATTTTTGGTGAATAGTAACTTTTTACTTTTATTTACCACGGTTAAAAGTAAATAGGGTAATTAAGGGTAAAAATGATATTAATATTACCCTAACACATGTCCTAATTCTATTGGACAAGTGTATCTCGACCAAAAACAAACTTAAGTGTAAAATATTATCATTTAGGCCCACTTGGATTAGATTAGGACATTTATTATTATTTAATTCAAAGAAGAGTTAAAAGAGTTAAAATCAAAGTTTATTTACTAAAACATTTTTAATATGGGGTTATACATAAGATAAATTCGACTATAAATATTAATTAGAAATCTAAAAAGATTTCCTACATAATGGTATTTTATTTATAATTTTTAGACATTAAATAATTTACTTTATTTATGACACAATGATGATGCATTAATTATCTTATTAATGAAATATTGACATAATTGGTGTTATAAACACCAAAATAAATGGAATTTGAGACTTTTTATGAATTCCACTAATTTTCTAGGTTACTATGATATATTGGTGTTGATTTAATCAACTTGTTTCGAACATATAATTCTGTTATGACTTTCAAAAAAATCATATATCAAATAGTGTCAAAATTGAAACAAAATAGTTTTTAAATCTAATGTTATATTATTAATTGTTATTTTATTCCTAAAAATCAAAGTTTCGGCCAAATGACTTATATAAGGAAATATATATTAATAATAAACAATTTGGGGTTCGTTTGGCATGTTATAGTAAGTTTATTAACCATATAGTGTAAGAAAACAAAAAGACACGGTAAAAGTTAAATTATTTAACTTAGAGTTAAATCTAATTTATAAGGTTAAAATAATAACCTAAACTTGTCTAAATCCTATTGGTTGATATGATTTCGACCCATCCCTACTTTATCTTCGAAATAAGACCCTTTGGAACCATTATAAACCGATTTTGACATTAATATAAAATAATATTTTGAGATATTCCTAAGGTGCCCCTATCCTCCCTTATAAAAGGGCACCTCCTCCCCCTCCTCCTCACACCAATTTGAGCACTAAAGCTCGGCCAACCCCTGCCATTTTCTCCTCTCCACTTCCCTAGAATAATCCTAGAGGTCCTGGTCTTCTTCAAAGACCAATCTTAGTTCTCTAAGTGGAGGATTCAAAGAGGCGTTCCAAAGAAGAGGTAATATCCATTACCGATCTTTTCAATTTCTTTCTTCTTCAACTTCTTCTTATTTAGTTGTTTAATGATAAAGTAATAACATAATTATTACTTAAATACTTATATGTTATTATAAATATGAAACAACCCTAATTCACCTTCTATCCATCCCACGGAAAAATGAAATCACCGCGCGTGCGTACGTACGGAATACCGTCTCCACGCTGTGGTGTAATCTATTTTTCCACCATCACTTTACAAGGATGGGTATAATGGTGTAATGAGTAAATATTTATGATTATTATAAAGTAATATTGATACTGAAATAATATATATATACTCCAATACAGTTCCACGATCATAGTAACGATATCATCACTCGTGCGTACGTACGGAATACCGTCTCCACGATGTGATGCGACTCGTTCTTCATGATCATCATTACATAGTAATTATATAAATTAATTGAATGAATAAATATGATATATGTTACACTAATAACATTCCGGATATAAGGTATCTATAACCTTAAAAGAAGAATAAGAATGTATTCGGCAAAACACGCATAAGAACAAAAGGCAATAAAGACCCGAGTAACAAGTAACAATGAAATATTACAAATAAGAAGCTAAGAATATGACCATATATGATATCATATCAATATGTATGATTATTTAATAAGTCAATAACATTATTTAAACCATTATAGAGGAGCTTCGGACACGTACAAAGAAAATCGGACCTAAGGTAAGGGGAATATCACAATCTCATTTTTATCCGAGATTGTTTATTCGTAAGTATTTACTGGGGTGTATTTTATCATCCACATCCATGTTTCATAAATATGTAATATTATTTCCATCCATCTACAATTGTTTAAATCCATTTTTACCCTTCGGTGAGTTTTTAGTAAAATAAATGAAAGGAATCTTTTGTCGTTTTTCGTACGAGGTACTTTTTGACTTTTCCGACAAAAGTACGAACAATGTTTTTTTAACTTATACGGCATGAATGGATTTTTAAAACATTGTTTCCAAGAATCTTCCTTTACAAGTTTTCAAGTTTATTTGTAATCAACTTCTTTTATTTTAAAGACGTATGACTTGTTATGAAAGGAAAAATGGTTTTGAAGAAGAAAGGATATTTTCCTCAAGAATGGAGTTCAAATGTTTTATCAAAATTATTTTCCATCTAAGATAATATAGGGTTATGTTTTTATCCCTATTATTACATTGATTTTATTATTTTGTGAGGGAATTATTTTTATTAAGTCATTTACCTTATATGGTTTGTTTTATGATGTCATCATGTTTCAAGAATCCCATTTTTGTTACATGTGTTATGCGATGATGTATGATTTATGATTATGTGTCACACATAAGAAAGGATTCATTATAAGATGGGTGGGACCTATATCTCCCTCCAATTCATTGGGTAAAGATTTTATATCTCATGAGATAGACATGGCTGGAACGGTAGGTTATACCGGTTCAGTGAAACAGGACTGGAACGAGGGTGACTCGGTTCAGAAAGGGACGTTGTCCACTAAGATAGTCTTGGCAATGAGTTATGACTAACAAGAAATGATTTTCCATGATTATGTGTGCATACCACAAAGTTTAAAGTTTCATGTTATGATAATGGGGATCTCATTTTCACTTATATGATTTATTCCATGTTAAGATTTTATGATCTCTTTTGTAGGTTATGATTTTCAAAAAGATATGATATGATTTATATTTCCTTTATTTGCCCTTGCTGAGCATTTGAGCTCACCCTTTTATGTTTTCTTTTCCCCAGGTCAGGGAGATGGATATTAAGTAGAATATGCTAAAAGGTACCCTAGATATGATGAAATAAATGGGAGACACTTTAGAAGATTTATGAACCAGTTGTTTATGTTTCCCAGTTTCTAAAGACACTATACCTATACGGTCCTTTGTGGTTTTGTCATATGTTGTAATAAGTGTGCTTCAATTTTGAAGTATTAAAAATGTATGTAAAGTATGGGTCGTTATAGTAATGGTTGAATTTTATTTTGAAATCATCTATGATTTTATTGTGGAATTATAGAAATTTGGTTTATTTAAGCAATGTATTAACTTATCTTGGGTAATATGTGATTTTCTTAATTACATTGTGGTATGAGACATTAGGATTGGTTTATGTTGTTTGGTGATAAATGCTAAAGCCTATCCTAGAAGACCATGTGATCAAATCCTTCAAAATTTTTGGCTTCATACTTAATTTGGATTATTTTGAATAATTTTAATGACATTTGTTTCTCAAATGGTCTATATAAAATAGGGGTATTATAGTTGAATTGTAGAGATTAAAAGTATCTCTTCTTCTTATATAGGATTATTCTTTTGGGGGGAATTAGATGATCTTGTAATAACCTTTTTGGACTTCGGTAATGTCTAAAGATAGGGTAAATATATAGATCATATTTTATAGTTTATGTGATTCTATGAAGTTCATTATAGTGCTTCAGGTGTGACCATGTCAGCTTAAATACTCATTAATTATAGAAAAAGATGATTTTGTGGTGGAATTAGAATAATGGATGAAACTCTACTTGTCAAGTAAGTATATTTCCCCATGTTCTTATTCTAAGTAGTAAATAAATTCCCTTACTTTATGAAAATGATCTTAAAATGATTACATTTTCCCTTTATTTTTCCTACTATGAAATCAAAGACTGTTTAACCCATCAAAAGTTTTTGGTTTTCTGATTGTTAACTTTCTAATGATAATGTTTTCTATCACTCTCCATCAGAACATAATGGATTTTTTCTTCAAAATCTATATTTTCTTACATATAATCCTAGTATGATTTATCTCAAGTCACCTTCATACCTTATTTTCTTTCCTATAAAGTGGAAGTTTTGTTAATAATTTTTCCGATGTGGGATTGTAATAAAGGTATTTTGAAAATTCATACCTTAGTTACAAATCCAAATATCAAATTTTGAGGACTAAATTTCAAAATGGGGTGGTGGACAATTTAACATCCTTTTTTTAAAGGGAACACTATGTTCAATAGCATACATGATACACCACATTTAGCATAAATGAACAAGTCAATATTATTATTTAATATCATAGTTATCACATAGCCATTAGAATGGTGGGAATGAAAATTTTTAACTAAATTATGAAAATATGGTTTACATATGTTTATATAATGATTCATTCGTTAAAAAATTAAATAGTAAATTAAATAAAAACCAATAGAATATAAAGGATGTTTTTTCTGGAAAACTATTTAAATGCAAAATTAGTGAGCTTATAAAATAATGAAATCATTCTAGTTAGATTTTATTAATGAAATATGTATGTAAGATATTCAATTTAATGTTTAAGTTTCATCTTATATTTGTTATATACATTGTATAAGAACATATTCAATTTTATAGATAAACATGTTTTTTTTCTAAAAATGTAGTTTTACCACCTTTTGTTAGAGAACCCTTTTTAAATCTAGTTCTTGTAAATTTTATATGTTATATTTTACAAAATAAACTTCTTATTTTTAAGAGATATTTCAAAATTTACTTTGGTTTAAATTCTTGTATTTTTCTGATAAAATTCATATTTTATGGAATAGTGAAAAATACTGCATTTTAATTCAAAACATTACTTTTGTATAATTTATTTGTATTTTTAGAATATAATTTGAATTGGATTTAAAGTATATTTAGACTATTTTTCTATAATTTAATCTAATTTTGTTCATATAATGTAATTTTACATTGAAATTTGATATAAACACATGCCAATCATTTGGTGGTTTTTACTTTTTAAAAACTCGTTTTCTCATTCTAACAATGAGATGAATTTTTAAATTTAATTTTTCCACTTCTGTTAATTGAATTTTCAATAAATAAATTAATTTATTTTATCATTTTGTAAAATTTAGTTTAATAGGATGAAAATAATTTTCGGTTATTAGTAACTATAGCATTTTATTTACCACAGTTAACAGGGAAATCAGCTAAATAAGGGTAAAAATAATACTATAATAATATAAAACTGCCCTAACACTTGTCCTAATATTATTTGATGAGTTAAAATCGTCCAATAAAACATTTGTGACAAAATTTTTTCCTTTTAAAGCCACTTGGGTGTGATTATGACATTTAATTTAAAGTTAAGACAAAAATATCATAAACGAGATTCTTATTACTAAAACAATTTTAATATGGGGTTATATATGTGTTATCATCAAAAGTAAATAGAAATTAGAAATATAAAAAATATTAACTACATCATTTCTATTTATTTATAATTTTATGAATTAAATAATTAAATTATATTATGAAACAATGATGAAGAAATAATAGATTTATTAGAGGAAGAATCAAATAAATGATATTAATAATAATAAAATAAATAGAATTTGAAATATTTGAAATAATACATTAATTTTTTTGATGAATATGATATTTAGTATTGAGTTAATATAGTTTTTTTGAAGGAATCATGTTTTTTTTGATATTTTAAAAAAATTCATATAATGAATACTGTCAAAATTGATGTAATTCATATTTTAAAATGTTAAATATTTAATTAAATGAAATAAAATTCCTAAAAACTAAGATATATCCAAATGGTTAGGTTATTTCTAAAAATTTCATTAATTAATCATTATTTTTTACTTTTCATGTGATTTGATAATTATTTTAACCCTCTAAGTGTAAATTACTTGATAAAATGGTAAGAGTTAAAATGGGTTAAAACAAAAAGATATGGATTAAAAAATATTAAAACCAACCTATTTTGTATTGGATTATGTGGATTCAACCCAATATTATCTTATATTACTAATAAATTATTTTGGGAGAATTTGTAACCGAAATTTAATATATATTAATTTAATATTTTAAAAGTTTCCAAGGGTGCCCCTCCCCTCTTCTATAAAAAGGTACCCACTCTTATCAAATAATAATACTTCAATAACCAATTGGTTCTTCTAATATTTTAACAAACCACATACTAGAATCCATACCCACATTCTTGAGACCTTAGTTTAGGAAAAACACCCTCTTTATAGGTGTTAAGGTATTCTTAAAAGGTGATCAACTGAGGAGGAGGTATCATTTTCTTTAAGTATTTATATTTTATTTATTCTTCCACTTACTTCAAATCTAATTAAACCATGATGAAATAATAAAAATAATATCCTAAATATAATTATATTTTATTATGTCAATATCATCACCTAAATCCATCTCCACTTCCATGAAATAGGAAAGTAAATAATTGTTCATGAGTACGTGTGAACTATCACCTCCACAAACAGATCTAATTCTTTCCATTATTGTCTATCATGTATAGTTATAGTAGTGGAATAAATATTTATATTTTTTATCCATGAAAATTTAATCATTATATGATAATAATATATCAATTATGTTCTTACTTTCCAGGTGCATAAAAATGATATTGTCGTTCATGCGTACGTGTGAACAATCACCTCTACGAAGCGATGTGACTTGTTTTTATTCATTTGATCAATTTTATGATATATAAAAGCTTATTTAAATGATTAATATGATATTAATGATGTTTTTATAATTTTGTAAAGATAAAATAATGCTTAACTTCTTTCTATAACAATCAATGAAACATGGAAAATGCTACTCATGCGTACGTATGACCTACCGCCTCCATGATTATAACATTGTTCATTTTTCATATCATAAATAAATGGTTTGAATTAAAAATTATAATTTATGTATAAAATATATTATTATTTCATGAATTTATTTCTAGATATGATCCATTATTACCACATAGACTATTAACATCAATCCAAGTTCATTTTCCCTCAAGTACCAAATATAAACTGAACGTCCGTTATAAACATAAATAATTATTTATGTTTTATAACATGGTAATAACTGATAAAAAATTATCATAAACTCGAAAAAATGATTTAGGCAAGTTTAAATTAACTAATGTTTATTATTCAAGAATATAACGCTTGTACATGATGATTCAGACTCAAGGTAAGGGACTTCATCTCGATCTCCTTTCATTGAGGCATATTTTGATGTTATACACCACCTTATTTTATAGGGTGTCTAATTAACCCCTTTTACTTTTAATTTTCTTAAAAGGATTTTATTTTTTTTAGACAATCATTTTACTTAACGAAAAAAGAATTTTTTTTAACATATTTTGCGACAACGACCTTTCCACCGCTGTCACCATTATTTGGTATTTGGCATCATCAAAAAGTTATAAGGTTTTTATTGAAACATAAATACCATATTATATTTTTAGATATTTTATTTTGAATATATTTTTGAGTAATAATTGATTATATCAATATCTTGAAATGATATCTTAATATTGCAGTGTGGAAGTTTTATTTTTTACTTTATGCATGGTTAGTGTGTTATGAATATGTTATAGTTCTTGGGAATTTTTTATGTACACGGGTTGTTTTGTGATAAGTAGAGGGCGGGTGAGCCCTTGATATCTATCCAATAAATTGGGTAATGATACAGAGTTAAACGTAGGGTTTCTCCAAAAAGATTTAGGAAATATACTATGATGTGTATTCCAAATGTAACTATTAAGGTTACTCCCTATAATTTTATGAATGATAAAATGTAAGTATGATATGTATTACATAAGTTACCTTTAAGATTTATGATTGTTATAAAGTTTATCAGTATTCTTATGATTTTATGGGTTTATAAATATTCTTGGACCAATGTTTTCTTTCCTTATTTCTTAACCATTGCTGATATTTTAGTTCTCATCCTAGGTTTTTGAAATGTTTTAATAGGGTATAAGGATAGGTAAGATAAAGGAAGAATTCAATAATATTTTTATAATGAAAAATAAATCATGTTTACTTTTAAAAGTTTTATATTGTGGAAGAAATTGATACTGTTTTAGTTTTATCCACTTTGTATAAATTTTAGTTGTTATGTAATAGATATGTCATAATTATCTAAATCTCTAAACATAAATAAATACCCAATGTGAATTATTTAATTTATTCAATATTATGTAATGTTTAAGGATGTTGCCTTATATTACTACAATTTTATATATCCATCCCATCCAATGGAAAATGAAATCATTTCTCTTATGTACGTACAAACTAGGATCTCCATGAAATGACATGTATAAATTTTCATCACCACCTATAAGAAATGGTTATATTGATAGAGTTAATGAATATATATGATAAATATAATAATATTATTATTATTATTTACCTTACTTTCTTTCAATCCATTTAATAATGAAAACCATACTCATTCGTAAGTATAGACTACTTTTTCAATGAAGTGATGTAAATAATTTTTCCATCACCTCCTTATAGGGATAGTTTTAAAATTTTATATAGGGATAAAATATGAATCTTATGACTTGATTAATATACTAGAGTATATTAGATCATGAACAAATTTAATGTAATATATTATTCATACCAAAACAGAGGTGGAAAATTGAACTATTTACACCAAGATATTTATTTTAAGAAGAAATATTAAAAAATGGGTTATTGGAAATTAAACAAGAATGATATATAATAATATAAGTATTAATATGTTTATTTTATAACTTAATTATAATTTAAAATTTATTTTCAATATTTTTAGATCATGTATGAAGCATGTTTAGACTATGGTAAAGGTTTATGTCACAATCACACTTTTTTCCCAGATGGTTTTTGTTTCAATTACCATCACAAAATATTATTTCTTCATTACTTATTAAACCTAATATATTTTCTTCTACTTTGATTATATTTTAGGGCATTAATTATCCTTTCCATTTCACCCCAATTTGTTATTAAAAAATAAAAATATAATGTTTTTAATAAAAGTCAACCTTATTTCTCATTTTTATAGGGAATATTTTTCCTCTATAACCATGCGATTAAAAATTATTTAATGGATTTTATTATCTATGTTTAAATTATTGAAAAATTTATTTTTCTAATAACATTGAAATTATTTGAAATTATTAAAAGAAATATTTTTAAATTTTTTTCGTACAAATTTATTTTTACATTTTAAAAACTCAAATAAAGAATGTATTTTAACATTTATATCAATATTTTATCCCTCGCATTCATGATAGATATTTATTAACATGATTAATTTACATTTTTCCATGATTCTCCTTATAAAATTATATTTCCATTCTTATGAGATTTTTAGTTTTTAAAAGTTACCAAAAGTGTATAATTATTTTCCATGATTCTCCTCAGAAAATTGTATTACCTAACTTATGATATTTTTAGTTTTTAAAAGTTACCAAAAGTGAAAAATTATATTATATTATTTTTTAAATGATATTCTTAATTCTTTTATAAAATTATTTTTCATCTATGTGGACATCCTTTAAGGATTTATACGACTACCAAGGGATTTTAACTTATTAAACTCTTTCATTCCTTTATTTGGATGGTTTATTATTATGATGTTGATGTTTCATGAAACCATTTTCTTTATCATAAGATAATTAAACTAGGAAGGAATATTTAATGATCTTATATTCTTAGGGAATATATATGAATGGTTTATTATTATGTAATGGTTGGTACTATCATAACCTTATAATGGATTGAAAACTTTTTTTTATATAATGAGATCAGTGGGGTACATGAGAGGTTATCCCAAGTCTAATTATTTATAATATTTTGTTCCAAGCCCAATATGGTACATGGGTGGTTGGACTAAGCCCTAAAATAAATATTGTTAGTTAGTCAAAGCCTTTTATGTGATTAATTTAATATAAAGTGTCCTTGACACATGATTTATATTCTTCTAGGAATGGGGAGTGAATTTAATCCATTATGGTACTTTTTCCACTATGATAGTCTTGGTAGCGAGCCTCAACTAAGGAAATTATTATTTATACATATGTTTATTACTCACTTTCTACAACAAAGTTATGTGTTATAATTATAATATGATCTCAATAATACTTATTGATTATTTATTATTCATTAATCTTATGAATCATGTCTATTATTATGAAAATTCTTTAATTCATGACTCATGTTTAATGCTTTATGGATTTTTGGGTATGATTTGGTAATTTGTGACCATGTTATCATACCAATAAGCTTGTCTGATCATCATATATGGTCATTGATGAAAATATTATATATTTACCCATAATGAGCATCAAAGATCACATTTTTATGTATATTTTCCAAAAGTTATAAATAAATTTTCTATTTAGGGAATTTATAAGAAGGATACTATATGACGAGAACATTGTGGGAGATGTTGAAGATATTTCATGAAATAAGTGGATTATGTATCTAGTTTCAAAAGACACAATACCATTTCAGTTGTATATAATGTATTATTATAATATTTATTCAATATTAATATAAATGATGTAATATTTATGTATGTGATGTTCTTGTTTCCTTAGTTGGTATCGGAGCAAGGTTTAACTATTTTTGAAGGTTAGGTTATGATAAACATGAGGATAAAACCAGTGAAAAACTATGAAAAACCAAATTGATATAAGAAAAAAATAAATTATCATACGTTTATAAGAATTTATAAAGTTTGGGACATATTAAGAATATCTTCCATGATTATATGATTTCTCACAATGATTAATGATGCTTTATACTTACATTGGTATTTTTTATTTAAGACAATGGTAGGAACAAAGAGGAGTAATATTAAAAAAATTCAACATCAAATTTAATGATTATCCTTATGTGAAACTTAATGGAATGGGGGATAAATTTTAAAACATTATTTCTATGTTTATAAAACTCTCTAAAGCCACTAAACATATTGGTATTTGACATAATGAAAGGAAGGAGAAACATATTGTTGGTTCCTTCATGAAAAAACTCCCATATTCATTTAATGGGTCATTAAATCAAATAATTATTGAGAAAAAGGATTAGTACCATAGAAAAGATATTTTATTCTATATAGTTTCCAGAGTATAAAGTATTATTTTTTGTTATTTATCATTTTAAATGTGAAACAGATCAATCTTGGGCACTTTTTATGAATATAAGGCAATATTAAGAAATTTGTTCCATGGAATTGGAGGAGTTTAATAAGATATTTTCACAAAAATATTCTATATAATATCCCTAGAAAAATGGGTAGGGAAATAATTGAGGTAAATAATAAGGATGAGAAAACATTGGTACCTATGTGGAAAAGTTTTCCAGACATTAATGGAACTTTTCAAGTTTCATCATCTACCATGAAAGAAAAATTGATCGATTATTTAGTGGTTCAAATCAATGTCTCAAAAAGGATTTGTTTGCATTGAAATTGAACTCATAATTCTATATTTAGTTACTAATTTATTACATTGGCATAAGATACCAGGAATCGAATCCAGAAGAAACAAGTAGTTAGCAGTCTTGGTAAAATAGTTACATACTATAATCACATTTCCACAAAAAATTATTTTATTGAGAACTCTATTTTTACCCTTATGATATCCCTTAATACCAACCATAAAATAATTCATTATATCCTAGGAAAAATAAATATAATAAATAGGTGAGATAGATGCTCAGTATGCATATGTGTACAAAAAAGTTATGAATAAATAATGTATAATCAATATTGAATTTTAAAAAAATTCAACACATTCTATTTAATCAATAATAAGAGAATAATATGGAATAAATAAACGATGATAAATTATTGATATATAAATAATCACCTCATAATGAAACTTAAATATGTATATTCTAACTAATAGAATAATAACATGGAATATCAATAACAAATTTTTTAATGATGGTATGCATAGTGATAGACATCTATAATATATTATCAAGGCCTCATGAAAAGAAATAAAATACCATCAAGTATTCATTCCAATACATGTAATATCAAAAAGGATTCATGCTAAGATATCTAATATCATCAAGGCCTTATGACAACACATCTATATAAATGGGTAAGGACATGTCTAAAACCATAACTAGTTTATCTAATGAAAAAAATGATGTATTGAGGGGCTATAGAGGGCCTCGCATATCACTTAAATTCCTCGTATTAATGGGTTGAAACATAATTCATAATAACATTTGTATTGGAAAAAAACTAACATCATAAATTTTAATACATACCCCAATCAAAAAGCATAATTATAATCTATTCAGAGTAAAATGGTGAATAATAATAAATTTCTAAAACCTCAATTAAATAGATCATAACTCATCTAATAAATGAATAAGGATTATATTAGTACAACATATCCCTTGTGGATCATAAGTTCATTATAGGGTTTATGTCATTGATTAATATAAATACCATAAAAATGTCGTTAAAAACATTCTTGGGGAAAATATAATTATCATTTTGAAAATTACATTATATGAAAATAATAATTTCATGAATATTACGAAAATATTTCCCTCTTGAAAAATAATCTGGTTCATATTAAATGAAAATTTCAATAAAATTATTTTCATGTGGTGGGTATTTCCGTACATGTTGTATCATCTAAAAAGAACATTCCACTTAATTTGTAAAATGGATAGAAAAGTGCCACATTTAGAAAAAATTATTCCTTTCAAACCATTTTTTAAAAATTATAAATGGGTTAAAATTTCATCAATAAATCTTCTAAAAAATGGTTAAATATAGTTTTGAAAATATTTTTTGAAAACCTGGTTTTAGAACAAAGTAGTTTCTAGACCAAATAGAAAAAAAAGTCTGATTTTATTAAAACATTTTATGAATAGTTTTCATTACCAAAGAGTGGGAAAATAGTACTTTTACTTGAAAAGGATCATGAACAACCAGTGGAAAATAATATTAAAGTATTTATTAAACAATTATCAAATAATATCCTTTAATGGAAATTCAAGTATAAATAATCTTGATAAAGATGAGATTGTAAAATAATCCCTCAAAAGAATCATAACAATGATGTGAGAATTAATCAATGAATAGATTATGTGTATAAAATATAGATCCATTGAAAAAAATTAAAATACAACATATGATATAAAAAATTAAATATATGCATCATCTTAGGATATCAACAATAATGAAGAAGTAAGTTTTCCCAATGAAAAGAAATTGAGTTATGGAATTCTTTATGACTTGGTAACTATAAATTCAAATCCCCTTTGATGAAATAATTAAGATTAAAACTTAAAATACTATGAAGAATGAATTTTCCATGATATTACATGTCAAAGGGGAAGTATATATATCATACAAAGGAAATTATGTGAATAACATTACTGTATGCCTCAATGAAATGAAAATGAGACGAAATCTCTTACCTTACACTTCCTTTTGATTGAACATTACTTAAACTAATATATAGTGGTTTTAAAAATTCTATATAGATAAAAAATAAACTTATAACTATTTATAATATCATATTTTATCCTTTTATATTATCTTATCACCCGTTCATCAATAATATTTCATTACTTTCATTGTTTCAGGTGTTAATTGCCTTGTTTTCTTATGTGCGTTATTTCTTCAAAGATTTGGTTCATTCACATACTACATAGTTTAATAATATATATAATAATAATATTTAAATAATTATCATATTTATAAATCTATTATAAATTTAATACTATTCATGAAAGAAGGCTGAGACAAATGAAGTATGTTACGATCATGGAGACAGTAGGTCTTACATGTGTAGGAGTAACATTTGCATTTTTCAATGATAACTATGGGAAAAAGGTAAGAAATATTTAATATTTACATAATGATAATAATATCATATATAAAATATTATATACTTATATATATAATCCATGTGGCGTGTTGATGAAATGTGAGGCACATCGCTTTATGAAGGTGGTAGTCCACACGTACACGAATGATGTTATAATTTTTAAATGAGTGGAAAGGTAAGAAATAAAATTATATACTATCTCTAAATAATTATAAATATGTAATTAATATAAAAATTATTTAATTTATATAAAATAAAATAATTATCTTTATCATTATCATGTTCCATGTGAAGCGTTTCTGAAAGAAAAATCACATGGCATTGCGAGGCGGTAGTCCAACGTACACACAAGCGACATAATCATATATCATATGGAATGGAAGGTAAAATGTTATAATGAAAAAGAAATCTATAAATATGTTATGAATATTCTATATATACTTTATATTAACCATCATATCCAACTATAAAATCTATAAATGGAAGAAAAAATGACATCAGTTTGCAAGGTGGAAGTTCACCGCACACACGAATGATGATTTCATAACCCATTTGATGAAAGTGGACATGTTTGTATGTCCTGAACGTATTAAAAAATAATCCTAGAAAATGGTAAATAATAAGTTTATCATTTCATCATGTTTTAAGAATAATTGAATTATTTGAATATAGAAATTAAATAATGACACTTATTGAAGAACATTACCTATCCTTCGGGATTCCTCCTTAGGTTTGCATCAAAGCATTTATAGGATGGATTTCTATCAAAAATGTGGATTGTTGGATTATAGGAGGGAATTTTGGAATTGATCTGGGTAGGTAATGGTCAAAAAATTATTTTTGATCATATGAAGAAGAGAGGATAGTGGGTAGCCTTTTATAAATGAGGTTAGTTGCACACTTGTAATTATTTCAATAAATTCAATCAAACCCTTGTTTTTATCATGAAAAAAACTTCCAAAATGGGATATTATCGAACCTATAAAATATAATGTCTATATATGGATATAAAATGGGTATTTTAAAATTTTTTAGGTAATTTTATCCCTTTTATTCTTATTTTAACTCCCAGTAAATCCATTTTTACCTTTCATGTGGTAATTAACTTGTACTGTTTTCAATATTTGTTATAGTAAAATCAAAAGTTGAAATTATTATAAAAAATAAATTATAATGATTTGAATAATGGAATAAATTTTACCCAAATAAATCAACATGTGTGGAAAATTAAAATTTACAATTATTCCTATAGACGTGTCGAAAAAGCTGGTTGTTAAAGAGAAAATGTTTATAAGTGTACACCGATTTTATATTCAAACTCAACATGAAAATTTATTAAATTATATAATTTATATTAATTGATATATATTTGAACTAATTTTACATTAAAACAAATTTAAAATATAATGTGACTTTCTAAATAATTTAATCAAAAAAGAAGTTTTCTATTAAAATTAAAAAATTTCATTGTTCATCAAAAATGAAACTTTTAAAAAAAATCCAAAAAAACCACCCTAGGAAAATTTTGGTGATAGGATCAAAAAATTAATTTTATTTTTCAAATAAAATTTATAAATTTTTTAAAAATTAATTTTAAATCATGTTATAAAAGTGCGACTAGTTTGTCTTTTAGAAAAAATTCTCTTTTTAAGAAAAAAAACTATTTTTATTATAAATTATCCTTAATTTTTTTTTAATAAATAGACAAAAAAACATGTGTAAAAAATATATTTTGAAACTTTATTTAATCCTTTTCATATCCTATATTATAAAAGTTATTAAATAACTATCATATTAAACAATAATATTAATTGTATATTGTTGTTCTGTAAAAATTAGACTTGTGTATAACGTAATCTATAAAAGAAATTCATTTTTTTGTACATAAAATAAACTCATTATTTCATGTAATTAATTATATTGAATTAAATTTTATTCTTTTATAATTTCAGGGTGTTATATTCTCCCCACCTTAATTGAGCTCCATACTCAAAATTTAAACTTTTTCTTGAAAATAAAGGATTTGACATTGGAATTTTTTTTTCCAAAACACATATCATAAAAAGTTGTAATAAAAAATCCTATTAATAAAAGATCAATGGAAGCACAAAGTTAATACGGGATAACACATAACTAGGTTTCCTTGTTGAACATTGGTTGCAATTGAATATATGGACATGGAATAATATCATAAATTATTATATAGAGTTATTGAGGTCATTGATCAAAAGAAAGTGAATAATCAATATAATGTTAAGCGAATCAAAAACCTAAATCTATGACGATTTAAAAAAAATATTATTGATAATAAATGAATTTAATAGGGTAAAATTTTTGTTTTAAGATCCTTTCCAAAAATTTGAGTAATTCTTTTACTATTGAAAAATATAAGATAGTATATTGACTTGATATGTTAATACTTCATAAGAACAATTTCATCCTTTGGTTTCACTTTGATTTATTTCCAATTCATCTCTTACTCTAATAAATGTAAGAGAAAAAAATAAATTTGTATTCGTAAAGCATTAAATGTCACTTTTAATGGACAGTAAGATCCATTGTGGGATAATAAGTCATTCCTTCAATCTCTAGTTATTATTATAAAAAATCGTTTTCATAGGTCTTCCAATAACTTAAATATTCATATGGTGAACTACTATATTAATCTCTAAAACCATATCTAATTTTCAACATAAACAATTTTATAAATGTTTAACATTTTTAACCTTCCAAAATATTATGATCTAACACTTTATAAATAAGGTTACTAAATTTATAATATGAACATATCATTAATTAGATTCAAGGTAGTTAGTACTATCCAATTTACTTTTTCAATAAACATCATATATTTATCCCAAAATAATTATCTAAACATATGGAACATATTAAGGGTTTGTATTCCCTTAATAAATTATTTTCCAAGAAGTTCTAATTTCCACTGAATCATTTTTTTTGTCATCTATGTCATTCAATATACACTTTTAAATCTTTAAAATAACAACATTACAATCCTTATACATTTTATAATCCTTATAACTAGGATATCATTGATAAGGTAATCAAATGTAATAAGTCTTTAGTAGAAAAACAATCACATTAACCCTTCCAATTCATCTCTGGTAATAGGATAATCTTGACATTGATCTCCAAGATTATTTTGAGTTATATTCCATGGATTCTTGTGGAATTCATTTCTGTAGTTCCCCATATACATAAACATGAAGTATTCAAAGTTAAAAAATTATTTCATTCCCTTTAAATCATGAACATGGTGGTATTTTTCTCTATACTTGAAGAAAAGTGAATTTCCTTTTAACAATGTACCAAGGTTTTTTCTTCCATAAGTTTCACATATTGGAAAATCCTTCTTTCTCTTCTATCCTTTATTCATGTTTTAATCTTCCACACTCTTCTTCTATTTATTCCTTTCTAAGTGATAAGACTTTGAGAATTATTTCACTATCCTGGTATAAAATGATATTATGTCCTTATATAATGGTAATTTTGGAGTGACTAGTTCCCTTTGAAGTATTGGGTTAATCCCATCAATTAAATGATCAATATTTCTCTTTGCATTATACATGCAACCCAAATCATGCCTTTCTAACCTTGTGGTGTTGGATTCATACATAGAAAAATTTTCCTCTTATTTCTATATTTGAATCAACAAATGTATTTCCATATCCTCTTGTTTCTCATGAGTAAAATATTTTTCCAAGTAGACTTCCTTTAAATCCTTCCAATCCCTGCTTTCTATTTCCTCCTCATCCTCTGTGTTTTGAATCAATGACAACCATTGATCTAAATCTATTGAGAGATGATAAAATTTCCTAAAAAATTCCCCCTTTAACTACTTACAAGAATGAGAAATATATTACCTCTGTAACTTATACATTTCACTAGTAAAAATTTATTTTTAGTCCCATTAGAGGATATAAGAATTTGGTGAATTAAGTGGCTTAACATTGTTACTCCTCAGGGTGGATCAGAAGGTTTCTCCATATGGGAATGATTATTTCTCATAACATGAGTCAAATGCCCCAATATTCATATAATTTGATTATTTTCATCTACATATCAAGATTAATTTTCATTATCCTTCCCATTAGGGAATCCCACAAAAGATTATCTGTATTGATGTAGTTCCCATTTTTTTTGTGAGAAACCATATCTAAATAAAGGTATACAATAGATTAGATTCTAACGTTATGAAATATAATTTATAATCCCAAAAATATTGAAACACTCTATATAAGTTTGAAAAATGTATGCATAGATAATCTCATAGCCATAAATATGGTGTCTTTAGTGTTATCTTTATTTTCAAATACCTCAAAATGATCTGTAAAGAAAATGTGAATTATCCTAAGAATATCCACTAGGAGTGTAAAATTAGGTTCAAAGAAAGCCCCATTTTCATGAACTCAATGAAAATAGGGTAAATACCAATGCTCATTTTTTATAGATATTACCCCTAGGTACCTTGATTATAGAACTAAGTCCTTGTGTAATTAGCATACATGGATGTGTTTCTTGGAAAAACCACTTAATCTCTACCTTACCAATATTTCAGGATGTTATTCTACACTTATCCTAAACGTCTATCATAGGGTTTTGTTCCATAATATTTGATTTCATAAATCTTCTTTCCATGTTTTATACTAAACATCCTCCAATACCAACTACAATGACCCTAAACATAGAATCCCAGATCCAGTTTCTACTTTATTAAATTGGCAAAAGATATAAGGAATCACAACCCTAAAGTCTGAATATAATAAATTATTTTCTTGATAATTTCATTATTACCTTTACCATATCCCTACATATAAATCATAAATTACTAACTAGTATCCTATAGAAAATAAACATAATAAATGGGTGATCTTAGATGGTCAGTAGGTGTGAGTATATGAATGAATCTTTGAAAAAATAAGGCATAATCAGTATGGAGAGGTAAGTAAACGAAACACATTACCATCAATCAATAAAATTAGCATAATGTTTCCAGAATAAATTATGATATAATAATTCCATATAAAAAATAAAATGAGCATGAAACTTAACCATGGATATTCTAGTTAATGGATGAATCTCATTAAATATCAATAACTGAATTCAAAATGATAGAATTCAGAAATATGGAAATGAAAACATATTGTTGCGGCCTCATTAAAAGACATATAAAACCTTCAAGTCTTCATTCCTAGACATATTATACCATTGAGGTTTCATTAGAACACATCCAATAGCATCAAGGAATCATGCCAAGACATCTATATAAAAGGATAAGGCCTAAAATCTATCCATATATTATTTTTCTCATCACTAGTGGAAAAAACATTTAAAACGTTGGCATTTTTCATGTCGGTTCTATATAACTGATGTGAAAAGCTGTAAAAATCAATATATAACATCTATTATTTTATAATGGATGTGATAAATCGCTGAGAACCCATTTTTACATCGATTATTTTATAAACGACGTAAAAAATACTAAGATTAGCTTTATCACTTCAGTTATTTTATAACCGACGTGAAAATTGAATTTGTGCAATTTATCACGTAATTTATTTTATAACCGACATGATAAAGAAAATTTTGGAAATTTATCACGTCAGTTATCAAAATAAATGATGTGGAAATGCCCTATTTATCATGTCGGTTATAAAATAACCAATTTGATAAATTATATTATATATCGGTTATTAAATAACTGACGTTATAAACATAAAAAAATTAGTTTATCACTTCAGTTATTAAATAACCGAAGTGATAAATTTTTTAAATGATTTATCACACCCTATATTCAGTCATTCTGATTTCTTCGATCGGGCGACCTGTGACTCATCTCTCCCCATGTAGAAAACCTAGAAATGATTCTTCGAAGTTGTTCCCTCCTACCTCATTTTTTCAAGATCATTCAACATATTTATTGTCACTAGATCTTTCTGATTTACATGCAACACTAAATTAAGCCTAACACGGCTCGGTTTCAATTTTTATATTTGGCGATGCCCCAAAATAAATTTTTTAGATGGTATTTTTCTATCTTTGTTCTTGATATCATGGTAAGTTTCATTGTGTTCATTTATACCATGATAAATTCTCTTCTGGTAAAATAATTCATGGAAGTGATATCATGCAAGTTTACAATTTTTGTGTGTTCTATCATGTGTTTGTGTGATTACAGGGGGTGTCCAAGGGGGGTGGGGGTGTCCAGGGGGTGAGTGGTGTCCAGGGGGTGGGGGTTGTCTCGGGGGTGGGGGTCTCCAAGTGGTGTCAAAAGGGGTGGGAGTGGTGTCCAGGGGTGTGGGGGCTGTCCAAGGGGGTTTGTGGTGTCCATGGTGGTGGGGGTGGTGTCCAGGGGGTGGGGGTTGTCTAAGGGGGTAGGGGGTGTCCAGGGGTGGGGTGGTGTCCAGGGGGTGAGTGGGTTGTCCAAGGGGGTAGGGGTGTCTAGGGGGTGGGGGTGTCCAGAGGTGGGGGTTTTCTAGAGGGGTGAAGTCTTTTCAGGGGGTGGGGGTTTTTAAGAGGGGTGGGGGATGTCCAGAGGGTTGGGGGTTGTCCAGGGGGTGGGGGGCTATCTAGAGGGGTGGGGAATTTCCAAGAGGGTGGTGTTGTATAGGGGGTTTCCAAGGGGGTGTGGGTGGTGTCCATGGGGTGAGAGGGCTTTCCAATGGGGTAGGGGTGTTCAGGGGGTGGGGCAGTGTCGAGGGCGTGAGGGGTGGTCCAGGGGGTGGGGTGTCCAGTGGGTGTCCAAGGGGGTAGGGGTGGGGGTGGTGTCCAGGAAGGGTAGTGGTGTCCAGTGGGTGAGTGGACTGACCAAGGGGGTTTGGTGTGTCCAAGGGGTGGGTGTCTAGGGGGTGGGGGTTGTCCAGAGGGGTTGGGGGTTGTCTAGGGGTGTGGGGCTTTCCAAGGGGATGGTGGGGTCCAAGGGGTTTCCAAGGGGGTGGGGGTGGTCTACAGGGTGTGAGGGGGATTTCTAAGGGGGTGGGGGCTATCTAGAGGGGTTGTGGGTTGTCAAAGGTGTTGGGGGCTGTCCAGGGGGTGGGGGCGGTCCAATGGTGTTGTGGTGTCTAGTAGGAGTACAAGGGGGTGGGGGTGGTGTCCATGGGGGTGAGGGGGATTTCCAAGGTGGTGGGGTGTCTAGGGGTGGGGGAGTGGTGTCCAGGGGGTGAGGGGGCTGTCCAGGGGGTTGTGGGTGTCCAGGGGGTGTGGGGGTGTCCTGGGGGGTGTCCAATGGGGTAGGGGTGCGGGTGGTGTCCAGGGGGTGAGGGGTATTTCTAAGGGGGTATGGTGTTGAGGGGGTGGGGTGGGGTGTTGAGGGGGTGTCCAGGGGGTAGGGGTGGGGCTGTTCAAGGGGGTGGGGTGGTTTCCAGGGGGTGAGTGGGCTATCAAATAGGGTAGGGGTGCCCAGGGGTGGGGGTGTCCAGGGGTGGGGGCTGTCTAGAGGGGTGGGAGTTTTATTTAGGGGGTGGGGGTTGTCCAGGGTGTGGTGGTGTTAAAGGGATGTCCAAGGGGGTGGGGTGGTTTCCAATGGGGTAGGGGTTGGACAGCCCCCTCACCCCCTGGACACCACTCCCCCACCCCCGAGACACCCCCCACCCCCATGGACACCCCCACCCCCTAGATAGGCCCCCACCCCCTGTACACCCCCTACCCCCTTGGACACCCTATACAGCCCCTACCCTAGTGGACAGTCCCTACCCCTTCGATATCCCCCCACCCCTTGGACAACCCCCTACCCCCTTACACACCCCCTTGGTATATATATATCCCAACAGTTTCATTGAAACGGTTGGCATATTTTAGCATCAGGTAGTCTATACCAACAGTTCATGTAGCATCATTGGTATAGGTCTATTGATACGACCATCATGCCAATGGTGTGTGAAACCGTTGGGGTATTCTATCCCAACATTTTCAGGGGCTATCCCAATGGTTTCAAATCTATGTGTAATTTTCAGTAGTGAATGTATACATATTTTAATATTTATACTTCATGTTTCTTTTTTATGGAAGGGTGAATTTGGTATCTAGTGGAACCAAGATGTATTATTTGTGTACATTAAGAGGAAAATATCGAAGATTAATTTCAAATAGTTATATCTAACAATATTTTCTTTTTAAAATCATTTTCATGTATACTTTTTTCAAATACACATAGATTTGGTTCATATTTCAAAAAAAAATTACATTCAAATTATGATATTTTTCAAATAAATATATATTTGTCTTATCTTAACAAGATTTATAATTTTTTTGTTATAGGTGATAATAAGTCGAAGTTGGATTACGGAACATCGAATGAGTAATGAATATGAGGAATGTGTTGATGCCTTTTTGGAAGCTTCTAAACAAAATGCTCCAATCAATGACATTTTTTCATTCCATGCCTGAAATGTTTGAATATAAAGAAGTTGAAAAGTAGAGATATCAAAGATCATCTGATTTTACATGGTTTTAATCTGATTTATAGCCCTTGGATTTGTCACGGTGAAACTAGACAGAATGTCAGATATAGTGATGATAATGATTCGCAAGATGGTAACTCTGATGGAATTGAAGAAATGATTTGTGATATTGAAGCAGAAAAAATTGAGATATAACTGACAGTTGTGCGTCTATATGGTGATGCTTAAAAACCATTGTATCCTAGTTTTACGGATTTTACGGTTTTTTTGGCGGTGTTAATATTGATTAACCAAAAAGTGAAGCCCGGTTGGAGTGACAGAAGTTTTACAGAGCTACTATAATTGATGAAAAACATCCTTACAAAAGATAATGATCTTCTAAATTCACATTATAAGGCCAAGAAACTATTATGCATGATGGGATTGGGATAAAATAAAATACATTCATATCTTAAAGACTATATGATATATAAGAAGGAATATGAATTTCTGTCAGAGTATCCTAAATGTGGGACATCACAGGATAAGTTGACAGAAAAATCATAGGCTTATGTAGAGATTACAAAGATCCCTTCTAAGGTATTTTGGTATCTTCCTATAATTCATTGTTTGAAATGTTTATTTGCTAATTCACATGATGCAAAAAGGATAAGAGGGCATGCTGATGAGAGGATATATGATGGAAAAATTCTTCATTCAGCTAATTATACACAATTGATGAAAATTGATGAGAATTATCCTACATTTTGAAATGAGATTAGAAATATCAGGCTAGGGTTGTGCATAGATGTAATGAATCCATACCGAACCCTTAGTTGCACACATTGTTCGTGGCCTATTTTATTGTTAATTTACAATCTCTCTTCTGAAGTTTGTATGAAGCACAAATATTTCATGTTAAGTATAATAATATTTGTTCTGAAGCAACATGGAAATGATATTGATGTTTTCATTCAACCAATTATTGATGATTTGAAACTCATATGGTTGGATGGTATTCGAGTGTATGATTATTATAAAATGGAATATTTTCAATTGAATGTAGTGCTAATGTTCACTATAAATTACTTCCCATCATATTGAAATTTTTCTAGATACATTTTTAAGGGGCATAAAGCATGTCCAATTTACAAACAACCGACTTCATATTGTCAATTGTATCATGGTTGGAAAACAATGTACATGGATCATTGAAAGTTTTTTCCTATGTAAAACTCTTATAGATGACTAAAAAATCCATTTAATGGCTCATAAGAATTTTATATTGCTCCATAACCTTTATCCCCTGATGTCTATTTTGAGAGGGTGGAAAACCTAGATGTGACATTGGGAAAGACACATAAATCTAGTAATGATAGACATATTTGGAAGAAAAATTCAATATTCTTTGAGCTACCATATTGGATATTTCATGAAGTTAAACATAATACTGATGTCATGCATGTGGAGAATAATATTTGTGACAGATTTATTGGAACATTGTTAAATATTAAAGGAAAGACAAAAGATGGGTTAAATGCAATATTAGACTTACTATTAATGGGAATATGTTTTGAGTTATCTCCCACTCCTATTGGAGAATGAACATTTCTTCCCCCAGTATGTCATACATTGTCTAATAGGGAGAAAATGATCTTTTTCCAGTTTATTAATGATATCACAATGCCTCAAGGTTATTCTTCAATTGTAAAAATTTTTGTCTCATTGAATGATTTGAAGTTGATAGGTATGAAATTTCATGATTGTCACATCATGATGCAACAACTTCTACCAGTTACATTGCGTGGAATATTTACCATCTGTGTTAGAAAGACTATATTGAAGTTGTGTTTTCTTAATTCAATTTATAATAAGGTAATTGATGTGAATGATTTGAACATTCTGTAAAATGATGCAATTTATATACTTTTTCAATAGGAAATGTATTTTCCTACATCTTTTTTTGATATAATGGTGAATTTAATGATTCATCTAGTTTGAGAAATAAATCTTTGTGGACCTGTATATATTTTTTGGATGTATCCTTTTGAAAGGTATTTGAAAATATTGAAGGGTTATGTTAAGAATCCATATCGACCCGATGTATCCATTATTGAAATTTATATTTCTGAGGAGGTTATGGAGGTTTATACGAGCTACATGGCTACGGAGGAGTAAATAGGTTTGCCTCCATATCGCCATGAACGAGTTAATAATGAGGGAAAGGGGATTCATGGCTAGAAAGTAAAATCATTGTCAGCTGAACAGATGAAGAATTTTGAATTATACATTTTGAATAACATAGCTGATGCTCAACCATATATCACATTGCATATTAATGAGTTGAAACAATGTCATCCAAATAAGAAAGAAATGTGTATTTTAAATGATCACAACAAAACATTTTTGTCATGGTTTAAAAAGACCTTGCTTGGTAGATCAGATGTATCAGAGACATTAAGATGGGTAGTGGGTGGTCTATGTTTAAATGTGATAACATGGTCCGGTTATGAAATTAATACATATACATTTCAAACAAAAGCATGGGACAACATAAGTTCAATTCAGAATATTGGTGTATTGGTGTTTGCAGAAATAATGCATTTTTTGAGTTCTAAAGACAAAAACCCAATTTTGGCATTAAGTGCATATTATGGAGTCATTGAAGAAATATAGGAGGTTGATTAATTTAGAATTAAAGTTCCTATTTCTAAATTTAAATGGTTTATCAGTAACAATTGTGTCAAACACAATGAATTTAATTAAAAGCTGTTAATATGAATAGATCGAAAGACACAACTGATTCCATTATAATGGAGACACATGAAAAAAAAATTATATGTAGTTGATAAATTAGATATGCAGTGGTATATTGTTTTACAATACAAAAAACAATATGTTGGTGAGGATGAACTTGATGCAGATGCTGATTTATGTGATATCCCTACTTCCATGGAAAGATTAGTAGAACATAATGATGAGCATGTTGAAGACATGGTTTGTGCCATAAGGAATGATCATGATGAAGGAATTTGGGAAAAAATCCCATTTGTACATTCCTAATATTACAGGTAACATATTATTATCTCTTTTTTACATTAATTATTTTCATAAAATGTCAGATATTGTAATTCCTTTCTTTATTAAAACGAATATTGAAACAAATACGTATATGTTTTTGTTTATTTTAATTTTGTTTAGTTTAGTTTATCATGTAACCATTACATAAATTATATATCTATTATTTTTGTTTAATAGAAATTACATTACCATGTTTACCATTTTTACCATGTTTACCATGTTTACCATGTTTACCATGATTACCATGATTACCATAGTTTACCATGTTTACCATGTTTACCATGATTACCATGTTTACCATGTTTAACATGTTTACCACAGTTTACCATTGTTTAGCACAGTTTACCTTTACGTAACTTATATATTTATTGATTTTGTTGAATGACAATTACACTACCCTATTTACCATCTTTACCATTTTTGAACATGCTTACCATATTAACCATGTTTACTATTATGTAACTTAGTTCAGTTTTCCATTTTCTGTTTACATTACTACTATAATATTTGAATTTGTATATTTCTGAACTAATGTTTGTTTTATTATTTGAAGGATAATGACAGATCAATCAGTTGATCAACCACATGTTTCTAGAGATGAGCATAATGATCATACCTCTGGGGAGGAACATTCACATGCTCCTATTCATGTTCCCTAATCTTCCTCATGTGCTCTCATAACGACAAAGAGTTCAAGAGTTGGTAAATGTGGGTGCACTCATTTACCAAAATTATTAATTTTATGTATGCAGCACCAGAGGATACTCATTGAGTTTGATGAGAATGATATTCTTAGAGGTCCAAATGCATAAGATTTTAAGATTTTTTTATCAACTCATGGTAAAAGAAAAGTAATCATTTTGTATGATGATTGGTGAAGTGTGGACAAAGTGATAATATCTCAGTCATGGGAGATGATTTTGGTAAGATATTTTGCAATGTTTTTCCTATTCTTTAAATGTTTCTAGTATAATATGTTTTACCTATTCTTTATTAGATAACATTTGATATTCCTAACACTCGAGGAGTCAGGAAGAAATGCTTATCAATGGCTGCTAGGAGATCAATGTATTTCAAATCAACCATCACATCTAATTTCATTTTTTGTCATAGGATTCATGAAAATCGATTTAATTTATATCCTTTTATAGATGAAGACACATGGAGACAGTTTTTTGAAAGTAGAAGAAAAGATTCATTTTTTGTATGGGTAATGTAAACTCTTATAAGATTTATTATATAAATTATCTTATTAATGTTTAGTTAATGATTTGTTATTCTTAATTTACATTAAATAAGGGAATATCATCAGGATATCCAATCTAAAAAAGTATACCCTCATAGTTTATCTAGAAGAGGGTATATATTATTGGGAGAACAAATAATGGAAGAAAAATTACAAAAACTGAGAGATGAGTCTTCAAGCTCTGGAGAGGCTTCCCCTCTATCCCCTCCATCAAGACATGAAAAATGTAAGAGAGCTTGGATGGGAAGAAATGGGAAATATCTTTTAGAATATTTGAGAATCGTATCTTAGAGGATTGTAAGATATTTATTTTATTTATTTAAGTTAACTATATTCTTTATATAATTTGAATCATTACAGAAATGTTCAATTAATTAATATAAGATTCTCTTGAGGAGTAAATCTCACATGGGGTATTTACCGCTATGGGGAGGAGAGATATTTTATTTATAGCATTGGGAAATCCTGAACACCCAAGTCGTGTACGAGGATATCCGACGAGTGCATCAGTAAGAAAAGGGTTTCCTCATTCTTCAACTTCTTCCATTGAGGTTGTTTATAAAAAAATAGAATCCTTGGAGGTTGAAGTTCAAAATATTAATGCGAAGATGGAATAAAATATTAGAGCTTTAGTACAGTCTATGTTTGCAGACATGCAAAGACAATTTCAGACTGCAACTCCCACTCCTCCACCTCCCCCTGGAAACCCCATTATTTATCCTCCACCTCTGCTAGTATCTCCCACTCCCCCACCTTAGCTTGCTGACCCCATTTTTTATCCTACTCCTCTACCGCAGCTTCCTACTTATTGTGAGTTGTATGTTTATGATCCTTAACATCATATAGTTGCATATGGGATTGTATATTGTATAGGAGATTTAGTTCATCATCAATAGTTAGAGGTGGAGCATCATATGGACAATGTACAGGATATTATAGATAGATCAACTCAAGTACCATTACCTACAGATGAGGTGACGACAATTGGACATAGTATCGACCATTTTTTAATTTGTCCATCCAGACTTCTGTGACTCATTACCATAGAGGTATGTATGTTATATATTTTATTTTATTTTTTTATTAATATTTTTTTAACAGTTGAAAACTAATATATTTTTCTATTTATTTTTATAGGAATACTTCAAAGGTAAAGAAATATTGTACTAAAAACAACAAAGACAAATGGATATGTAATCAGATACATATTCTATTACTCTTGACAGATTGTCAAGATATTAATTTTTTTAGCAGATCATTATGAGTTTCCAATAGAATCTCATGTTTGTGGACGTGATATAAATGTGGGGATTGTGAAAACTGATATCATGGAGCTTCTTACTGGAGATAAGTTGGGCATCAACGTGGTGCAAATTTTTTCCATGTAAGACTTAACACCTTTTCCATGTGTTATATTTATTAAAAATGAATACTTATGTCTATTTTTTATTAGGTATATTTATAAAATGTAAGAGAAGAATGAGCGAATAGATGAATATGGATTCATGGACCCTCATTTCATTTCCCTTGAAGCACATGCATTGAATAAGGAACAAAGTATGCTTTATATTGCTAAAATATTTAAACAGAATATAATCACATAGCATTGGATGATGCATTTTTGTGAGAGGTATGAAACATATCTCTGGCAAGGAGTTCATTATCTTTTAACATAAAAAACCACTAACCTTAAATTTTATTTTATCAATGATCATTGGATGTTAGGTATTTTTTCCAAGGGAGAAAACAAATTATTGGATATGCTCTATCCATGGAAATGTGTGGTAATGTTTTAATAATATAATGGAAAAGTAAGTTTCAATTTCTTAATAGTTTTATATATTATAATGAATTTTAAATTTATCCCATTCGTATTATTTTCTAATAGGGGATGGGTCAACTTTAGAAAAAACACTAAGAAAAGAAGTGCCAAGATCAAAAATGTTAAAGTAAAGGTAAATATCCATTTATAATTTGTACTTTTTTATGTATTACATAAAAATAATATATTGAATTTACACTCATTCAAACAGAATTTTCATGAACAACAAGGCATCGTCGAATTCAGACATTATATGTTAAGATTTATGTATGAAATAATTACAACTGGAACACTTGTGAACTTTTACCTAGTAAGATTTCCTTTTAAAATTTTCCATAAAATTTCATTTGATTTATTTCCTATATTAGCTGATCCATTACTCTCACAAACTACTCGGTCCCAATCCCAACCATTCTAGGTTGCAGATTTGGAAGTATGTCATTCTTTCAGTGGCTCTCCTATTCAGCTTCCTTGTTTATTTTGTGGACATCCATTTTGAGAAAACATATATTAGTCAAAGAAACATGGTAATCATTAAATTATATAACATTTAAAATTAACCCTATATTAAAAAACATTTATGGTATTATATTACCATCATCCTAACCTCTAAAGTTTTCTAAACCATCCTCTGATACCAACTATAAGGACCCAGACTTATTACATTACCTAATCTTGAATTTAGTCAAGAAATAACTTCCCTTCACATTGAGAATATTTTAATGTTTATATATTTAGATAATTGGTATATAATACATTCATAACATTACTCATTAATATAGAGTGGATACCATAAAAACAGTATTCATTTATTTCAAAATATAAAACATTCAAATAAAACATAGTTTCATTAACAGTTTACACATCCTTATAACCAATTAAATTTATTTAAAAACATGTTATGAGCACAAAAATACCATTAAGGGATATAAAAAGATGGAAAGGTAACATTAGTCCATGAATACTTGTAACATATAAAATCCTTTGGAAAATTCACACTTGTTACCCATATATACTTACTTGGTGAAACATTATATTTCCAAAAAATTCCCAAAATACATATAAAAATAAGTATAATCATAAAGGTATCTTGGGTAATTTATTACACAATATTTTAACCCTCACAGCTACCTTATAACTTGTAACCCTCATGGCTACCTTACAATTTGTGTAACCATCACACTTACACTTAGAGTAATCATACAATAGACCACCAAATTACACATAACCAATGAAAGGGATGGAGATATAGGTCCCAAACTTCATAATAAACAATTCCCAAGAACTATAACATGATCATAAAACATTAATAATTTCCTGAAAACATTCACTTTGAATTTTTTAAAATTAGATGTTTAAAAGAGAATTTTATAAGAAAATTCACTTACAAATAACATATAAATTGATATGAGAATGAATATAATGAAATAAATATGTCTATACACTTTAAATAAACATAATAAAATAGAATATAAACAAAACTACATCACACAAATGAACATAAAACCACATAATTAATAAAGTATAAGGTTAACCAAAAGAATAGAAATTGGGTTAATAATTCCCTTACCTCGGGTTGGTCTTACTTAAGAATTATTTAAAACTTATATATAATGGTTAAAAGAGTATTATTAGTATTTTATAGAAACATTTTCATGTTTTTAACATCTTATAAGATCATATAATGACCTCATTTCACCATTTAATTATTATTATTTTGTTCCTTCCATTGTTTTTGGGTGCGTTCTTTTCATGATTTTCATGATCGGTTCATGATGGAAACTCTTGTCGATTGGAAGTGAAAATACAGTATTTGAATGGAGAGGTATTTAAATATTTACAAAAACATAAATTATCCCATTTATTATTTTAAAATCTTACATTATTATGATTCATATGTTAAAACATTATTGATATTTGTTTAGGTCATTTCGGTGATTCTTCGATCGTAATGAACTCATTTTGTTTCATAAATTTAGTGAATGTGTAAAAAATTATTCCAAAACATTATATAAGATATAATACATAAATTATAATCTGGTTCAACCGTAATGATGGTTTCATGACCAGTCACGAAGAAATTAAAAGAAATTGAAAACACATCATCCACGATGTCGGTAAATCGACACATCACAGACGGTGTTTTAATTTCTTAAATAAGTGGGTGAGGAAAAGAAATGTAATGGTGATTATTCCATAAACATGATTAAATCAAGAATATGTAAGATACTGGATCGTTAATTCCTATTGAATAAGTGGAGGTGAGGAAATAAAAAATAAAATAAAGGAATCTCAAAATAAAAGAAAAGTTCAGAAATCCAATACCAAAAATTTAGCAGCCTAACGCCGTCGCTTAAAATTACATAAAATATTTTGATGAGTGAAAAGGGGTCCATTATAATTATTACTTAATATTGGATATAAGGGAATTATTTAATTACATATCCCAACATAATCCAAAGTAAATTTAAAAGAATAATATAAAATAAAAGAAAAGAATGAAAAAAAAGAGGATGTTTACCTTATCATCTCTTCTCCATGAGATCCTTCTTAAGGCCTTTGGTTTTGGCTTTTTGGTGAGACCAGAAGCACTATAACGTAGAGAAGATCCTTGTTAGTATTATTGGGAATAAAATGGGTAGGGCTCAAGGATTTAGAGGAGTGGGAGGAAGAGAGGAATGAGGGTGGCATTTTTAGTGGAGGAGAGGGCATATTTTTCATTATTTTAATCATTATTATAATACTTTTGCTCAAGATTGTGAATAGTCTTAACTCATGTGACCCCAAATAATAATAATGGCATGTGAGTTTGAACCAAGTGGTATTAATGTATCCTTGAATCACCTATGATGTAGTAAATCCTGTATTTAGCATTTATCATATTTTATCATATTTTACTATTCATCAAAAATTCTCAAATTCCAAAAAATACCCAAAAATTCACCTTAACCATTTATTGATGTTTAGAATTAAAAAATGAACTCCATTTTTAGAAAATAATTTTCTAAATATTATTAATTTAATTTTTAAATAAAATTATACTTTATCCAAAACTTGACAATTTTAAAACTATAACTACTTTTATATCACATTAAAAAATTAACCAAGATGCCATTATCGTAAATCCTTATTAAGATAAAATAATAATACAATTTTCTATTCATTATAGTCATATTACTATTCAAAATGGTATGTTACTATTAACCAAAAATAAATTTAGTTCCATTTGACTTCAAATAACTTACCGATCAGAATTGTAGATGACTATTTTTTTGAAATTCAAAACATAGAAGTTGGAAAATTATATTTAAAAGCTAGATTTAGATATCTACTTAAAACAAAGATTCTTGCATTTCAATTTATTTTTAGAAAACCATGGGGTGTTATATGTTCTACCTTAGGACCTAATTCTGTGATTTTGGTTTAGGGAAAAGTGTTATGTTTTTCTAGTTTGGATTTAAATACAGTGACTATAGTATTAGTGTGGAGGCTGGTGTATCCATACATTAGGACTCTGATAACCTACCTTTTGACTTGATACATGTAGGCTTTAGTTGTAGGGAAAAAATTGGTACCTGCATCAAATATAAATAGTGTATGGTTTCCATATACTTATGGAATCAACTTTATAGAAATACTCTTTGACATTGGTACATCTTGTTTATTTCAGGATTCCTCTATGAATATAGGAAGTCAGGATTCCACTGCTTGATCATGAAGATGATCCTCTAAGTGATACGGCTTTCGTACATGGTCATGCACTAGAGATACCACCTCTAGATGATTTATCATATATAACACTACCCTTTGATAAGAATCTAGAGATGTTAGTGCTATATGAGGATGCATGTTGGATGAGTTCTCTCCATGAGTTTCAGAGGTAGAGACCTACCATGTTTTGGGACAAGCTAGACCCCCTGGTGGCTAAGGGATATCTAGAGGTACCCACTCACGTTTTCTTCCATTTTAGGATGCCTTCTAATCATATGGATGTCCTCACACTGAGACATATTTATTAATCTACTAGGCATTGGTGGAGCTTAGTGACTCATTCACACGACGAGACAACTCTCTCCTAGTTAGGCTTTGATCACCTCTTTAGGGAGGATTTTTATTTTTCCACACTATGATTAGTGCACATCTAAGAGCTTCTACTTCTATAGAAGGGAAATATGAATATAGAAGTGTATTAAATGAGGTTCATTGATATCTCATCATACTCTATATATATGGTGAGGGATCCATTAATTATAGAACAGAACTTTAAGGGGGGATTATGCCAGGATATCAAGGATGCAATATTTTCTCTTGGAATTCCCACCAATGATGGGGTACTTGAGCAGTCCTTAGTGGTTGTGTGAATCATGCCAGAGCAGACACAGACAGTGGGTTCTAGTAGTGGGAACCCTAGAGTTAAGACGTTGGTTCCAGGTAGCTGATAATAGTATGAAGGATCTGGGCATGTCAAATGATTCAAGAGATGATCTTGGGATAGAGGTTTAGTGGTGAATGGATCTCATGATGGCTCGAGTCGGACAAGGGTTAGGTGATGTTTCTCCTATGACAGTCGAGGAAATATTTCACGGGATTTCCCAACCAATTGAAAAATCTATTGGGTGATATTCCATGGACTATATAGGGAGAGATAAAGGTTGGAGCATGGTGGAATATAGGACAGTGTATGGGAAAGAGGGGTTGGTAGAGTAGTAGTAGATGGTCAGAGGTTTGACCTATTACCACCACAACTCTTAGGTGGTCCACATCAGACTCAAGTATTTGGTTATTAGGAATAATGATATCTACATGATATGGAGGCTTATGACCCTTAGGCTCTAATGGTGATATGAGGTATGATATGTGTCTTTTCTACCTTAGATATAGTATTAATAGACACTGTTGAGAGTCATTCATTTATTAATACTTCTTTAGTATTAGATTTAGAGATTCTAGTTGATCCATTAGCTTAACTCTTCCACTTGGAGACTCTGAAAGGAAGTTACTCAATGATTTCACACTTCTTCTGATAGTGTGATCTGATTATTGAAGGTGAAAGTTTTGTACGGGTTCTATTTTTAGTTGTGATGAGGTCATATGACATCATATTATGTTTGTAATGGATTTAACACTTCATTCCAAAATTTAATGTTTTAGGTGAAGGATACAGTGTGTCCATAGTGATGGGATGAGGTTTTTATTATTGGGTGAAAAGGAATCCTTGGCATAGTGGGATGAGATCATGTATAGAAGTGTGAATTCGATTACTCACCAGTTGGATAACATGACTCTTAGATAAATGGATGAAATGGGAAAATATTTATCATTTGTAGTGGCAGTGTAACACCATGATATTTTTTGAATTTTTTTTGAATTAATTTATTATTTTTGATATTTTTCATCTCATGAAACACCAAAAGTAGTTATTTCATATAAATTAAAGCACCAAATTTGGTTTGTGTTATATGAAATACCAAGCTAACCATGCACAAAAAACAAAATAATTTTTAGTATTATCTACATGGAACACCGAGGGTAGCTTTTGTTTCACACAAGACTAATATTCCTCAATGGTTTTCATAACACACAAGATCGAGTATTACCTAAAAATAATATATTATTAAAAATATTATTATTTAATATAATAATTTATAACCTAGACATTAAATTATATTTTTTGAATATTATTAACTAAATTATTAAAATATTTGGCTTTCATAGAATATAAAATTAATTAGTGAGTTAAAATTAATTTTGAAAAGAATATAAAAACCAATTGAATATAAAAGGATTATTTTTAAAGAAAAATATTCTTATGCTCACAAGGTTATTTTAATACTTATAAATTAAATTAATTACAATTATTAATTAATTTTAATCAATATATATGTTATATTTATACGGAAATGTTTTTTATATTCATCCAACATATTTTATAGGCATAAGATAAGAATAAACAAAAAAATTCACATAAAAACCTATATTTTTATTAAGACACCTTTACCACCTTTTATTGGAGAACCTAGTTTAAATCTAAAATTTGAACTTTTATTATTTTTATATATCAAAATAAAATTAATTTTTAAAATAAAAACATAAAAATAAGGTTATGGTGATTTTTTTATTTTTCTATGAAGTTTTATTTTTTAAAAAATAGTGAAAAATATTGAAATTTAACTCAAAACTCATTTTTCATCTAATTTATTTATAAGGTTAAATTATATTTTTAATTTATTTTAAAGTTTAATTAGATCATATTTTTATCAATTTATCAAATTTAGGTAATTATTATAAATTTAACATTGAAATTGTTTATAATAAACTAAAAAAAATTGAACATTTTTTCATTAAAAATATGCTTTGTCATCCCATATACAGGATTAAATTTATATTAATTTTTTCCACTTATGTGATAGTAATTTTATGAAATTGATTTCATATTTCGATTCATAAAAATTTATAATTTCTAATAATATAAAATTAGTTTTTTACCAAAAATATTATTGAAGGTAATTAAAATTAATTACAATGATTAAGATTAAATGAAGCTCAATAAGGGACTAAAACCTAAATTTATGTCCTAATATGACTTTAAAAATTTTCTAAAATCCATTTTTTGTCCATATTTTGACACTATCCACCCTTTTCATTACTTTTTACCATTATTGGATCAACTCAATAAAAAAACATGGGTTGGGTTTCCCTTTTACAAAATATTACAAGAGTGCCACTCCTCCTCACCTATAAAAGGCCTCCTCTCCAACCAATTCCATAAACATATAAATCCTATAAAAGTTGAAAAATATCTTCCCAAATAGCACCCCAACATCCCTCTCTTTCTCTTTTAATCCTCCCTTTGGTCACAAATCCATCCATGGAATCCCTTTGGGGAAAACCAAAAGGTGTTACCCGAATAAGTGGTAACATCATTCCTCGAGCTCCTTCCTTTTATTTTCTTTCTCCACCCCCTGTAATCACATTATTTCATGCTTATATAACAAAACAAATATCTTAAATAAAATTATATTTTTTACATTAAGGGTTATACCTACACTTAAACACATATCCATCTAATGGGTAATGAAGATATTGTGTACGTGTTTGGAGAACTACCACCTCAAGAAATGATGATTGTTCATTTTCCCTTTACCGCCTCTCATGTTGGAAATTATGATGAACACTATATTTATATGTGTTATATATTATATTTATTATGTATTTAATATTTTTTAATTAACTTATAACACCTATCATTATAATTTCCATTTTTGTAAATATGATAATTTCGTTTGAGGTAGTGTGGACAACAACCCCCTCAAAGTGATGTGATTCATTCACATACCACATGGAATGTATTAAGGATGTGCTTAGTGAAATTATATGATATATAAGATATAATAATTATACAGTAATAATGATATATATATACCTTTATTTCATTTACTCTCTTTCTTCCAATACGATTATAAAACAGAAATAGTGTTCATGCATACATATGGCCTACCATTTCTATCAACTGTGTATTACATTTCATAATTTTATGTAAATTAGATTATTATAATGAAAATATACTAACTATAAATTATATTTATGTCATTTTTTACATCTTGGAAGTCATTATATAGGTATATGGACCAATGATATAACAAACTAAGACACATGCGAAGAACAAAGAAGATATTACCTGAAGCATAACCTTAACATGGAATTACAAATAAGAGGGTAATATAAAGACATAATAAAATCATATATGGTATTAGATATAATAATATGGTTCTTTAAAAGATTTATAATATAATTACATTTATTATATAGGTTTTTTTAATGAGTTTTACAAGAGTGAAGACACAAGGTATCAGAATTTCATCTCACTCTTTATTTTTGTCAGATACTTATCTTATCGACCACGTAATTATTTTGGGTTGTGTATATACTGACCATTAATTTATTATATGATTATTATAATTAAATATATGGGTATTTACATAACCATTTAATGATCTTACTATCATTGGGTTTAAGGTTAAAAAGATACCAAATCATTAAAGTAATTTTGTACAAATTTTTCTTTCTATGAGACTCATGCCATGTAATAGACATATATTTTTATATGAGGGGTGTAAAATTCCTTCTAAAAATTATATCAGTAATATAGTTCTTTAAATGATATTTTATTCTCTATTTAATTTAATTTTCTTACATGGGGAGAATGAATCAATGTTACTATGTGGTAAGAGCTTATTGAAACTGTAACGCCCTGACCTGAGTTACCCAGAGTCGGTGCATTATTACATAATATTTGAATGATAAAAGTAATCATGTCCTGAAATAATGATTACTTTAGTATACTTGGAAGTACTAGATACATAAATCATTTTTACATTATATCATGAAATAAAAAAACAACATTGTGTACCCTTTTAATACTCTCATCTCCCTTAGACTATTCCTACTAGTTAAGCGTAATATACTTCTTCGCATCCTGGGAAAAAATAAAACATAATAAAGGGGTGAGCTCAGATGTTCATTAAAGATAACAATATAGAAAAAACTATCATAAATAAGAACAAACATTTAAGGCAATGTATAAGACTAAAACAAAAGAATTTTAAACCTAAACTTTAGCATAATATGGAAAAGATAAAACAAATAATTCCATTTACTTATTCACATGGATATTATACTAGTCAAATAATCACATGTAATAATTAATTTCATAATGATAGAATTCCTAACCCCAGATATCATTGCCACATAGTTAAGGCCTCGTTCCAAGACTACAAATAAATGTTTTGTCAAGGCCTAGTTCCAAGACACTAATTTGTCCCATGAGACCTACTGATGCATCGAGGAGATATAGAGGGATCCATCCATCACTTACTAAGTCCACTACATTCCTCACATGAAAATTTTTAAACATAACATAAACAATCATATTAAAACTAGCATATGAAATGTCTATACTTTAACCATAAACCATGAATGGTATAAAAATAACACATACATAGTCAAACATAACATAACTCATTAAATAAAATATGGAAGATTGTATTATAAGAAATCAACCTCAATCAAGAATAAAATAAACTGAAGGATATTGACATAGATGAAAATAATTAGTAAGACATTTTGAGAGAAATATTAATTTTTGTGAAATCATTTAAAAGTCGCACGATTTATCAAAAAAGTCTTTTAAAAGATATTTTTGAATAAAAGTGTCACATACCACTTTGAAACATTTGAAAGGAATTTTAATATCGAAAAATTCAGTCCATATAAATAAATACTTAATGCCATTTTTGAAACAAGGACATTAATGAGAAATATTTAGAAGAATAAAAATTTAAAACATTTAAAATGATATTTTAGTTAAAGAGCTCCTAAACAAATGAGATATGCTTGAATACAAATAATTGAGGTAATTATAACTTTATAATATCATGAGAATAAATGGATTAATGATATAATATTTTAAATTATAGTATATACACCATATAAAATTGAGTTGGTGCATAACAACAAAAAAGTCTCAGTGGAATGTAAGTTCAGATGAAATCTCATAGAAAGATTGTATCCTTAGGTTAAGGATAAATCAAGGAAATAATTATGTGTGAAAAATATAAATAAACTCAATATAATTGGATATTCAATGTAAATTAATCAGAGTACATTCACACATATTCTTGTAAAACTAAACCAATGACTTGGATGTTTAACTCAAAGAATGGAAATTGAGTTAAGAATACACTTAACAAGTTCATATCAATGGCATGAGAATTTACCAATGGAGTGATTATGTGTATCAATTGTATATCCAAAAAAGTGGAGTGTAAATTACTATATAAATAATAAATATTTATTCCACACATAATATTGGAGTAAAATAATCAATGAATTATGCATAAATCCCAATGAGTGGAAATTGAAATTTGAAATTCCCTTATCGATTTGGTAACTTACGAAACATACATCCCATTAAAGAAGTATCACACAATAAAGATGTAAATACCCATAAATTAAATTATATTACACCTAGAATACAATCAGGGGTTGTACATACACCACACAAAAGAAAATAGTGGAAAATATAGCATGAATCTCATGGGAATAAAGAGTGAGATGAAACCCCCTTACCTCGTTGTAATCAATCGAGTCGTATGAACAAAAGTTAATAAGCACAAAATAAAATACATAATACCATAAATATAAATAGAATAATGATAATATATATAAAATTTCAGTACACAATACACCACATGTAATAAATAAGTGGTGAACAATGAAAATATCATAGAATTAAAAGTGAGATAAGAAACCCTTTACCTCGTGTCCAACTTGACTGGTATGTTCTGGGTTCTTCATGAATAATAAAATTAAGTTAATTTATACTTCCTTAATAACATTTTTCATGTTTTTTATTCATTTTATATCACTTATTTTCTTTATATAAAAATTAGTTAATTATTTGAGTTCATATTGGACATTTTGTCGATGTTCGGAACTTTAGTCAAAAATGTACTTGTCATAATTACAAATTGTCCATGTGGTCAAAATTACATTATCTCCATAATGATATTCATGAATTAGATATCATATATATCATATATATCAATTTTATATGTATTTATAATATTATATATCATTTGGAGTTAATAAATGAAACACATCGTTCATGGAGACGGTAAGTCATACGTTCGCATGAACTCTACATTCATTTTTATTTTATATTTAAAGGAATGTAAACTTAATAATAAATTGGTATATTATAATTAAATTATAATATAAATTTTATTTAATTTAATTAACTCCATATTTTATACATTCCATGTATGGCATGAACAATTCATATCACTTTGAGGGGCGGTTGTCCGCACTTCCTCAAATGAAATTATCATATTTACCCATTACGGAAACCATAAATGTATGATATAAATGAAAAATACAGAAGTATATAGATAATATAAATATAATATATATCACATGTAAATAAATTTCCATCTTAATTTCCACCATGAGAGGCCTTAAGAGATAATCGAACAATCATCGTTTCGTGAGGCAGTAGTTCACCGTCCACAGAAACAGTATGTTATTTTCCCATTAGATGGAGGTGTGTGTAAGTGTAGCTCGAATCCTTCTAAGAAAAAAAACCTATTATATTGAGGATTCTATTTTTTTTATAAAATAAAGTAATTAAAAAGAGTTTAGGGGGTTTTAGAAGTAAACTAAAAGAAGATAACTTTAGGGAATACGTTACCTTAAAATTGGGTAACTCCTTTTGATTTGAACCAAAAGCATTTCGTGAAGTGCCTTCTGCCTAAGGTAAGGCTTCTAATTGGAAGAGAGAGATATTGTGAGATTATTTGGGTAGAGTTACGATGTTATAAGTGTCTTGATAGGTGTGAGTAATGGGTTAGAGATGATGGATTTTTATAAAGTGGAGGAGTGGCTCTTTAGGAAAATATGAAAATATTATTTTATTATATAATGATTTTCGGTTTATAAAGATCTAAAGATTATTAAAGTTTAAGATGATATGACTATTTTTCGAAATAAAATCATCCAATAATAATTGGATAGGTTTTGTATATTTTTTAATTTTTATAATCTTATATATTTAAATCATTTATTAATGAGGTAAACACTCCATCATTATTTTGTTATAAATAATTTTATTTATTTGATGTCTAAAAATTATAAAAAAAATACCATGATGTATTAAATATTCTTATATTTCAAATGAATATTTATAGTCTAAGATAGAACTTACATAACCCCATGTGAAAATTGATTTACTAAAAGATACATGATTATGTCTTTTTTTGTCTTTACTTCAAATTAATTAATATAAAGTTCCATTATCACTCTTAAGTGGCGCCATGGGGTCCCAAAATCGACCCAAGTATGCCCATGGTAGGAAATGTATCAACTAATAGGATTAAAACACATTTTAGGATAATTTAATATTTTTATAATATAATTTTTACCTTGAATTATCATATTTACCTTTAACTGCGGTAAATAAAAGTCAAAAATTACTTTTCACCAAAAATTATTTTCATCATATTAACCCAAATTTTACTTACTAATAACAACCATGTATGTCTTATTTTTTAAATTCAATTCACATTAGCGGTAAAATTTCATTTAAATGAAGAAGTCGGTTTTTTAACTACTACTCAGTGTTTTCACTATTCATCAAAAATTGAAATTTTTCAGAAAAATACCAAAAAATCAGCCTAAGATATATTTGATATTCTGAATTAAAAAATGATTTCTATTTTACCAAATTCAAAACATATAAGTTGAATTGATTAATTTAAAATTAATTCTCGTTGTCAAAACAAAAAAGCGTGTTTTTAAGAAATAATAACTATCATAAGATTGACACATGGTTATGTCCAATTTCAATGTGAAATTACTTCTATTGACCAAAATTGGATCAAATTGTAAAAATATAATCTAATTATTCTTTAAAATAAATTAAAAAGATAATTAAACATTATAAATAAATTCAATTAAAAGGTAGTTTGGAATTAAAATAAAGTATTTCTCCATATTCATTAAAATATGAACATTATCAGAAAAATACCAAAATTTCATCAAAACTAAATTTTTATGACCTGATTCTAAAGAAGTATTTTATTTTTTTAAATTGAATATATAAAAGTGTCAAATATTGGATTTAAAAATGGTTATTCACTAAATGGTAGTAAAATTGCATTTTTTTTGAAAAATACTGATTCTATCTGAAAAATTTAATTTGTTATTATAATATGTCTAAGAGACACATAATATGAAAGATAAAATTATATGGAATATGTAAAATTCAAAATCTTGTCAATAATATTCATAAACTCTTTTTTAACGGCTAGTTTGGTAAGTCGTCGTGCGCTTGAACTCGGTGTTGTGTGTGGTGTAGGCTATTGAATTACTTTAAAGAGATAACGTACTAAGAAATCTTGGAGAGTTAAATTCTCCCCTCCTTAAATATATTAAATCCTCACAATTTAAGCTCAGGATTTAAAACTTGGGGTTTGATATTTAAAAATATCTTTGTTGAAATCCCATATCAAAAAATGGATTAATGAGGCCTCCATTTTAAAATAAAAGAAGGTAATTATGAAGGTTACCAAAATTAACCCATACTAGGGTTACATGTAGGAAAACATGGATATGGAAGAGAAATATAACCATCATGTTCTGATGGAGAGTGATTGAGAATATTATTAGGAGAAATTTAATGATCTAAAAGTCATAATCTTTTGATGGGTTGAAAGGTCTTTGATTACCCAGTAGGAAAAGTAAATGGGATACATTTTTCTTTTATGTTCCTTTTCACAATGTCGAGAAGTTTATTTATGGGATTTACTAAGAGAATAATGAGATATACATACTTTAAAAGCGGATTTTCATCCTTTAATAAATTTCTACCGTAAACTCATCTTTTCTCCAAATGATGTGTATTCAAGAAGACTTGGTCACACATGAAGCACTAGAATTAAATTATTTAGAATAAAATAATCCCCAAAAGATGAACTATATTTTACCTTGTCTTTAGACATTAACCAATACCAAAATGGTTAGTACAAGATCAGATAATCCCCAAATACGATAATCCTTTATAGAAATAAATACGACTCTTAATTTTCAAAATTAAACAAACAATACCCAAATTTCAACAAATACAATTCAGAAAAAATAGCCCTTAAAATTCCTAAAATTAATCCAAACTAAGTTTTAAACCCAAAATTGAGAAAGATTTTATCACATAGTCTTCCACAACAAGTCTTATTATTTATCTCCAAATAACACTGACTACTCTTAAAGTCACATACTTAAAAGTAATTAACCTAATAACATATTATCTAGGATTGGTTAATAATTTCGATAAATAACCCAAATTGCAATAAGTCTACTGTAAAAACATACATTTTTTGCAAAATAAAAAACCTTCATTACTCCTCAAATGAAATCCAATAATATTATATTTTCTTAGGCATATAGTGTTACCAAAAGAGAGAACTTCTTCCAAAATAACATTTATCGCTTGATAACTAAATCATTTTCCAATACTAAGGATAAATCATAAATTCCCAAAATAAACATATTCTGGATCCATAAAATAATTTAACTAAAAATAATTAGTTAGACTAACCAACGATTTCGTATAGTATAGTGGTAGGTGATAAATCCCAATCTCACTTTGGTTCTGGGTTTGATCCCCATATTTTTTTCTGATGTGATGGGTTGTCACACGGTCTGTGTGTTGTCCTTTTTCAAAAACTATATAATTTTATAACATTCCCAAAAATGTGATAAATTCCTCAAAAATAACCCCAACACATTTTAACCATAAATGTTATCTCATACCTCGTATGTTCATCCCAAAAAGTAATAACATGTGCATATCTCAACTCAATGATCATATAAACCCAAATGGTTCTTTATAATTATATCCGTAAATGTAAAGATAATTCTCCCTAAAATATTATTTTAACATAAGAAACTACATGGCTACACATACAAGGGTAAAGTCTTCCAAAGTAATCCCATAAACAAAGATCATTAAAACCTTTTAACATTTCGCCATCCATTTATTTTCACATAGGTTCTTCCTTGACCTAGAGATTATCCTATAGAATAGGTAATTGACTTGGGAAATTCCAAGGCCCCTTATATTTATGGTAATTGAATGTAATTGGATTATTAGGATCATTTTTATTTTATTCCACAGTACTCTTCATTTTTCCTCAGAAATTCTTTACTTTATGTCTTTCTTTCCCACACATAAATCATTTCATTGTTCCATTGAGAAACTTTCCTAGGTTTCTCCTTCCACATTTCCTTCATGATGTAAATTGAGCTTTCTTTTCTCCATGGTCTCCATTTCTATAGCTCTTATCATTCTCCACATTTCTCTTCTTTGTTGAGTGCAGAAGTTGGTTAATGTATATATTGTTGATCATATTTTTGTAAAACTGATCCGACATGAACACTATATCTTTTACGCCAGTCAACATTCCATTTCATTTCTCATTTCCACCACTTTTCCCACCTCGTACATCATGTTCATTGTCACTATGAATTCCTTGTAATCTAACCATGGACTAAAACCAGAAAGTATTTTGTGAGTCATAAAATCATTTAGAGAATATCATGACACCTTATTTTCAATCTGAATTACCTTGGGATTAACCACAGTTATTTATTCTCATATTATAATAAAATCCTTCAAATTTATTTATAAAGAAAATGTGAATTATCCTAAGAATATCCCCTAGGAGTTCCATAACTAAGAGTGCAGAACGACAAGTTGTCTTGTACCAGGATACCCCAGGTCAAGCCCGAAACACTTTATCAGAGTTTTCACTCCTAGGTATATTTGTGCTAGAGACTCCTCTACCTGCTCGTATCTAGACAGGGATGTATTGCTTGGAAAACTCCCAAAATATCTACATTACCAAAATTCTAGGAATTTATTTTATACTAATACTCAATTTCTATCTTAGGGTAATGTTCTCTAATCATAATTTTTCTAAATCTACTTTCCAAGGTTTTAACTAAACTTCCTCTAATATCAACTATAATGCCCTGACCCTAGTTACCCAGACTCAGTGCATTATTACATAATATTGGAATGATATAAGGAATCATGTCTCAAAATACTGATCAATTTAGTATCCTTGGAAGTACTAGATACATACATAAGCATTACATTACATCATGAAATAAAAAAAACATGGTGTCCTCTTTTAATGGTCTTATATCCCTTAGCCTATTCCTACTGGTTAAATGTAATATACATCTTTGCATACTAGGAAAAACTAAAACATAAGAAAGGGGTGAGATCAGATTCTCATTAAGGATAACAATATAGCAAAAACTATCATAAATAAACATAAACATTTAAGGCAATGTATACGACTAAAACAGAAGACTTTTAAACTTAAACTTAAGAATAATATGGAAAAGATAAATAAAATAATTCCAAATACTTATTCACATGGATATTTTACAAGTATAATAATCACATGTAATAATTAATTTCATAATGAGGGAATTCCTAATGCTAGAAATCATTAACAAATAGTCAAGGCCTCGTGCCAAAACTACAAATAAAAGTTTTTTCAAGTCCTCATTCCAAGACATGAATTTGTCTCATGAGACCTACTGATGCATCGAGGAGCTATAGAGGGCTCCACCCATCACTTACTAAGTCCAATTTATTCTTCATATGAAAATGTTGAGACATAACATAAACATTGGTATTAAAACTATCATAAAAAATGTCAATACTATAACCATAAGCCATGAATGGTATAAAAATATCACATCCATAGTCAAACATATCATAACACATTCAATACAATATAGAAGATTGTATTATAATAAATCAACCTCAATCAAGAATAAAATACACTGAAGGATATTGACATAGATGAAAATAATAAGTAAAACTTTTTGAGATAAATATCACTTTTTGTGAAATCATTTAAAAGTAGCACAATTTATCAAAGAAGTCTTTTAAAAATTATTTTTGAATAAAAGTGTCCCATACCACTTTGAAACATTTGAAAGGAATTTTAATTTCAAAAAAAATCATGTCAAAATAAATAAATACTTAAGTCCATTTTTAAAACATGGACATTAATGAGAAATATTTAGAAGAATAAATCTTTAAAACATTACAAATGATATTTTAATTAAAAAGTTCCTAACCAAATGAGAGACTCATGAATACAAATAATTGAGGTAATAAAAACTTTATAATATCATGAGAATAAAGGGATTCATGATATACTTTGTCAAAGTACAGTATCTAGACCATATAAAAGTGAATTGGTGAATAACAACAAAGAGGTCTCAATGGAATGTATGTTCAGATGAAATCCCTTATAATGATCGTATCATTTGGTTAAGGATAAATTAATGAAATAATTATGTGTAAAAATTATTAATACGATTAGTATAATTGGATATTCAGTGTAAATAAATCAGAGTACATTCACATGTATTCTTATAAAAACTAAACTAATGGCTTGGATGTTTAACTCAATGAATAGAAATTGATTTAAGATTACCCTTAACAAGTTCATATTAATGGTGTGAGAATTTATCAATGGAGGGATTATGTGTACCAAAAGTATATTCACAAAAAGGGGAGTGGAAATTACTACAGAAATAATAAATAGTGATTTCACACATAATCAGAGAGTAAAATAATCAATGAAGTATGGATAAAGCCCAATGAGTGGAAATTGAAATTTGAAATTCCCTTACCAATTTGGTAAATTACTAAACATACACCCCATGAAATAATTATCATACAATGAAGATGTATATACCCATAAATTAAACTATATTTAACCAATAATACAATCATTGTAAGTACATACACTATAAAAAAGGAAATAGTGGGAAATATAGCTTGAATCTCACGGGAATAATGACTGAGAAGAAAAATCCTTACCACGTTGTAATCAATTGAGTCGTATGACTAAAAGTTAATAACCACCAAATAAATTACATATTTCCATGAATATAATTAGAATCATGATAATATATATCAAATGGTAGTACACAATACACCACATGTAATAAATAAGTGGCGAACAATGGAAATATCACTGAATTAAAAGTGAGATAAGAAACATTGTACAACGTGTCCAATGTTACTCGTTTGTTCCTGGTTCTTCTAGAATAATAAAATTAAGTTAATAAATACTTTATTAAGAACATTTTTCATGTTTATTATACCTTTTATATCACTTATTACCTTGCTATAACAATTAGTTAATTATTTGATTTCATATCGGAAATTTTGTCGATGTTCGGAACTTTAGTCAAAAATGAACTTTTTATAATTACAAATTTTCCATGTGGTAAAAACTCCATTATCTCCAGAATAATATTCATCATTTAGATATCATATATATCATATATATCCAGTTTATATTTATTTATAATATTCCATATCATTTTGAGTTAAGAAATGAAATGCACCGTTCATGGAGACGGTAAGCCGTACGTACGCATGAACACTACTTTAATTTATATTTTATATTCAAAGGAATGTAAAATTAATAATAAATAGGTATATTATAATTACAGTATAATATCCATTTATTTTATTTAATTAACTCCATACATTATACATTCCATTTATGGAATGAACGAGTCGTATCACTTTGAGGGGGTGGTAGTCCACACTTCCTCAAATGAAATTATCGTATTTACCCATTTTGGAAACCATAGAGGTATGATATAAATGAAAAATACATATATATAGAGATAATATAAATATAATATATATCACATTTAAATATATTTTCATCTTAATGGACACCATGAGAGGCTATAGGATATAATTGAACAATCATCGTTTCGTGAGGCCGTAGTTCGTCACCCACATAAACAGTATGTTTTTCCCCATTAGATGGAGGTGTGTGTAAGTGTAGCTCAAATACATATCATAACAAAAAACTAGTTTAATGAGGATACTGGTTTTTTTATAAACTAAATGAATAAAAAAAAATTAGGTGGGTTTGAGAAGTAAAATAAAAGAAGATAACTTTAGAGAAGACGTTACCTTAAAATCGGGTATCTCTTTTTGGTTTGAAACAAAAAGATTTCTTGAAGTTCCTCTAGCCTAAGGTAAGGATTATAGGTGGAAGAGAGGGATATTGAGAGATTATTTGGGAAGATTTTGTATGAGCCAAGGGGATTTATAGTTGTGAGAAATATTTTATAGGTGATGGATTTTTATAAGGGGAGGAGGGGCTCTTTAAGAAAGTAGGAAAATATTATTTTATTATATAATGATTTTCGGTTTCTAATGATCCAAAACTTATTAAAGTAGAAGATAAGATGACTCTTGTTTTAAATTAAATCATTCAATAAGAATTGGATAGGTTTTGGATATTGTTTTAATTTTTATAATCTTACTTATTTAAAGCATTCATTAATGAGGTAAACACTTCATCATTATTGTGTCATAAATAATTTTATTTATTTTATGTCTAAAAATTATAAAAAATATGAAATGATGTAGGAAATATTGTTTGATTTCAAATGAATATTTAAAGTCGAAGAGATAACTTATATAACCCCATGTAAAAATTGATTTACTAAAAGTTATATTTTTATGTCATTTTTTTCTTTACTTTAAATTAATTACTATAAAGTGTCATTATCACTCATAAGTGGATCAATGGGGTCCACAAATAAACACAAGGATGCCCATGGTCGTAAATTTATCAACCAGTTGGATTAAGAGACATGTTAGGGTAATTTAATATTATTATAATATTATTTTTACCTTGAATTATCATATTTACCTTTAACTGCGGTAAATAAATATCAAAAGTTACTATTCATAAAAAATTATTTTAATCTTATTGAACCACATTTTACTTACTAATAACAACCATTTATTTAGGATTTTTGAAATTCAATTCATAGAAGCAGTAAAATTTTATTGGAATGAAGAATTTGATTTTTTAACTACTACTCAGGGTTTTCACTATTCATCAAAAAGTGATGTTTTTTAGAAAAATACCAAATATTCAGCCTAATCTATATTTGATATTCCAAATTAAAAAAAGATGTCTATTTTACCAAATTCAAAAATTATAAGTTTCATTGCATAATTAAAAATTAATTCTCGTTGTCAAAACGAAAAGCATGATTATAAGAAATACTAACTATCAAAAGATTGCAACTTGTTTATGTCCAATTTCAAAGTAAAATTACTTAAAATTACCAATAATTGATTAAATGGTAAAAATATAATCTATTTACACTTTAAATACAATTAAAAAGATAATATAACCATATAAATAAATTATATTAAAAGGCAGTTTTGAATTAAAATACAGTATTTCTCACTATTCATTAAAAATGAACATTATCATAAAAATACTAAAATTTCATCCAAAGTAAATTTTGATATCCCCATTCTAAAGAAGAGTTTTATTTTTTCAAATTAAATATATATAAAAGTGTCAGATATTGGATTTAAAAAGGGTTCGCAATTAAAATGTGTTCAAATTGAATTTTTTTTGAAAAAATACTTCTTTTATCTGAAAAATTGAATTTTTTTCTCATAATATGTCTACGAAACACATAATACAGAAGTTAATATTATATGGAGTATTTAAAATTCAAAATCTAGTTAATACTATTCATAACCTCTTTTTGAACAGTTATTTTGGTAAGTCTTCATGTGCTCAAACTCGGTGTTGTGTGTGGTGCAAGCTATTGAATTACTTTAAAGAGATAACGTAATATGAAATCTTGAGGTGTTACAGAAAAAATATCACTGTTTATCGAGATTTAATATGGTTACATTTTTATTAATGAAATCATATGATCCATCATTAAATAACACTCATTACTTTTCTTTTCCACTAGTTAGTCTTGATTTATTCATGTATTAGTACAATTTTGACCACTATTTAGTACTTGAGATAATTAAGAATATGTTTTTAAGAAAATATGACATTTCCTCTCTCTTAGATCAAAAGTATGCGTTCCTTCAAAACCTTTTTTTCGAAAAAGTTTTCCAAGAATATTCAAATATTCTCATATGATCTTTAAAATACATTTTTACCCTTGTTTCACTGTAACAACCCAAGTACTTAAAAAATAATTTGATTTCATTCTGTATTTAAATTGTCAAATTCATTATAAATGAATAATGAAACAAGTGGGATAAATAGAAACTAATGAATTTATATTGTTGGAATAGTAACTTGACCTTAAAAATAGAAATATGAACATTCGAACTGTATCATAACCTATGAGAGTATTAATAAAATTTATGCATATTATAATTTTAATCATGATATATTTATATCATGTAATAAATAAACTAATGCTTTGGAAAAGATAAATTAAGTGTTGGTATTTTTGTAAGTCACAAATTTAACATTACAATTTTATAATTAAAATAAAAATTTAAAAGAAAATAGATTTTTATAAAATATATTAACAAATAAATATTTTCTTGTCTTATGGTCATAATAATTTTTTATGTGACCTTAATTTATTTTTCAAAGTGTTATACAATCATCTATATTTATAAAATTGGTATTTTTAGAATAAATTATGATTTCAAATAAAAACTAAATTTCTTATATTTAGAAATTTATACTCCAAAAACAGAGACCATTTTTTAATTCTACATATATAAAAATGGTTAGGATGAATTTATGGGAATTTTCTAAAGTACTCGAATTGTTGGTGAATAGTGAAATATAGTAATTTACTGTATTTAACAAATTCATTAATTATTGAGTCAGAGATGATGTAAGACTGATGTAGGCCCAAAATATCAAACTATCCCTTATTATTTTAATATATTTAGTTAAAATGATAAAAATCCTCATATTCTTGATCCAAAAAAATAATTTAATGAATATAATAATGAGAATACAACCCTCTCCTCCACTATAAATACCACCTATTCTCCTCACAACACAAAGCCTTGTATCTTACTTAATTTCTACTCAGATCCATTCCCAAGCCTCATACCCACATCCAAGACCTTATGGTCTCATTAAAAGTCCAAAACTAATGGCCCTAAGGAGGTTCTCGAGGAGTAGAATTCAAGAGGTAAAATCCTCTTTCATTTCCTTTTATTTTCTTTTCAATTTCTTTTCATTTATTTTTATCACTTCACCTCACCTTATCCAAGTGGTATAAAAACTCTAGTATCTTATATATACTATAATTTTATCATTTTTATGTGAAAACTAACCATAAAACTTTATATCATTCCCTCTTTTATTGTAAAAATGAGAACATCATTCGTGATATGTCGATTTACCACCATCATGGATGATACACTTTCATTTTTCTTTAAAACCTTCAATTCTAGTCATAAAACCATTATTATAGTTAAATAATTTTTTTATTATACATAATATAAGTTAGTTAATGTTCTTTAGCCAATATATAAAGATTATATTTAATGAAATTATTTAATTTCATGATGATAAAAAAACAAAATAAATTAAATCATTTTCATTAATGTTTTATCTAATAATTTATCATTATATCAGAAAAAACTCATATATGGTATCATTTAAATTTTTTAAAACAAATTAAAAATATTTCATTCCACTTCTATATATTTTATTCCATTCAACAAGAAAATCAATAATAAATCTTCCATAGAAACCATGAGAAGTATGCACCTAAAATAATGGAAATAACAAAAAATTGTTAATAAATGGGTGAAAATGATATAATAAACCACATAAGGTATTATAAACCTTAGTATAGTTCTATAATAAATTAATAACACTATTAAAACCATTATACATGAGTTTTGAGCACATTTTGATGAAGTCAAACCTGAGGTAAGGGACTCTTTAACTAAAATATTATTTTTAATGTTTTAATGATATATTCTTCTAAATACTTATATTTTATGACAATTCTTTAAAAATGGTTTTTATGAATGTATCTATATGGTTATTAGTGTTTTAAATTATGTTACTTGTTTTGAAAATGGATATTCTTCATGTGATATGTAAGGGACATTGCTTTTCAAATCCTTTTAATTGTCTCTTTTATGAAATTCAAAAAGATTGTTTTTTATATACAGCATGAATAGTTTCCACACTTTCATGATTATTTATTACTATAATGGTTCCATTATAATTTTTCATATTTATTTGTTTATAACTTTATTTCATCATTATATATACGGTTTTTATATTTTAAAAGTGAATTTTTATGATGAATTTTATTTTGATATCTGAATACGTATTTCTCATGGATGAAAATGAGGTATCAAGGGTTTTATTCATGATATATTCCTTGTAAATTCTTCATTTTGTATTTATCCCATTATATATTAATATATGGGGGTTTTATCCCTATTATAGCTCAATATAAGATGGGATAAGCCCCATTATAGCTCAAGATATGTTGGGTTGAGCCCATTATAGCTCATCATATAAAGGTCGAACCCCATTATAGCTCTCCAATGAGTTGGTTACTCCGTAGATGCAATTTTATCATAAAGTTATTCAATTTTTAAGTGAAAATTTAAGATAAATATTTTAATTATGTCCCAAGATGACTGCAATATTTTTCTATGCATGCTTATGAGTTTTCAAGAAAATGGTTTTAACAAGTTTTCATGATTTCACTGGACTAACGATCTCATTTATTTATGTACCTTACTGATATTTTTGTGCCCATACCATGATTTTATGTTATTTTCATAGGTTATAAAGATGGTTAATAGTAAGTATTATTTCATGTAGAATGTTTTGAATAATTTTCAAAGAAGTCGTGTTTTATTTTTAAAAGTATTATATTTTGAAAAATTAATTATACTGTTTTAGTAGTATAATATTTGTATGAATGCGGTTTGTTATGTGTGTATTATGTACTGATTATATAAATCTATAAGGTTTAAAATATCCTCAATGTGAAAGAAATTAACTTCTTGACTAAAACTCAGGATTATATAATTTTTTAAGGTTGTGTCCTAATAATTGGTATCAGAGAGTGGTTTAGATAACCTTAGGGGTTAGGATGATGTTAATACCATAAATGATTTTTAATTTCTGGTTAATTTATAATGATATAGAATTTTATTTTTATCACATTTCTTCATCTAGGATATATATGTTCATAATGGTTTTCTATAGAAGAAATAGGTAAAGTGAAGAAGGAAGGCACCAAGAGGCTGATATATGTCTGAATCTGCAGCCTGGAATAGTGGGAATTAGAACCAAATAGTTTGTGACAATAATGGATCATTTGAATCAGGATATAAATGGTGGTGGTATTCATTATATAGAGGAACCTGACCTACCATTAAGTAACATGTATTTTTTGGATCATTTCATGAGGTAACATCCCCCATCTTTCAGTAGATCATTTGACCCGATGGTATCCAAAGGTTTGATCAATGCTCTGGAAAAGATATTTGATGTTGTGGGATGTTCGAAACATCAAAAGGTATCCCTTTTCATTTATCATTTTTAAGGTTAATCTGATTGATGGTGGTCCTTGGTTAAGAATACCAGAAAGATAAGAGATCTTGATTTCATGGAATGTAGAGCATTCAAGGATCTTTTCTTCCTTGAGAAATATTTCTCAATGGTTGTTCAAATCCGAATGGAAAAATAATATCTATAATTTAGGAAAAACATTTAAGACTATGTACCTATATATGATGAAAAATTCATAATATTGGCCACATGTGTTCTAGATTTTGTTCGGGACACTGATAGAAAAACTAATCGATTTTACTCAGGATTGTAACATTGTTTACAAAGAGATTTGGTAGCAAGAGAATTTAAAATATACAAGAAAGTTGTTTATTCTTATAAAAAGGTTGAAATGGATTTTTCTGACACATATGTGTCTATTGATGACAAGAATAAGAATCATTCAAGTTGGAACACTTTGTGTAATAATTCATCATAGAAATCTGGAGGTATGAAAATCAAATTTCATTCTTGTGAAAAGTGTGGTAATAAGAATCCTAGAGAATGTCTTGTTAATTATGGGAAGTGTTACCAATGTGGAATGTTTCGACACATGGATCCTGAGTGAAAGTCAATTGATCATAATATTGGAGATAAGTTAAGGGTAATATGATTTAACTATAAGGAGTTGGGTCATTTTTTTAATGGGTGTCTAAACCTAGTCACTAAGTCATGAAATTAACAAGATTGAAAATATAAGGGCGTGTAAAATTACATTGCAACTACATCAGTAGATGTTGTGCCTTGAAATGAAGTTGTATCATGTACATTTATTGTTTTCATATAATACTCCAATGCATTTTTTTAATTTAGGGTCTCCACATTCATTCAATACTGATAAATTTTATAGAAATTTAAAAACTCCACTCAAGAAATGAATCCAGGAAATATAGTGAAAACACATCAAGGAAATGTTAAGATAAAAAAGAAATTATATAAATCTTCTTGTGATTTTATGTGGAAATAATTTACCAAAAAACATTGTTTTTTTGCCTTTAATAGATTTTGATGTTATCTTCGATATATATTGGTTTTCTGTTTAGCATTCTAAGTTTGATTGTAGAGCTAAAGAAGTTTATTTTTAGAAAGAGTTTCCTTTTGGGTACAAGAGTGATCCCATATCATTGATAACATATCATGAATATGAGAAACTATTAAAAGATAGAAATAAAAGTTATCTTGTACATATTGTGGAAAATAAATTACATTTTTAGATTAATGTGGTGCCAGTGGTAAATGAGTATCTTGTTGTTTTTTCTGATGATTTTTCCAGTGTTGTTCTTGACCCAGCAGTTGAGTATACCATTGACTTAGTTCTTGATGCTAATATAATTTGGAAACACCCTTATCAAATGGATCCAGTAGAACTTCTAGAACTGAAAAGGCAGTTTTCAGAATTATTGGATAAAGGCTACATCTAACCTAGAACTTAACCATGGGGTTATCTTTTATTGTTTATTAAAAATAAAGATGATTCAATGAGACTTTTTATTTATTATAGAGCCTTGAATAACATCACTATTAAGAACAAGTATCATTTTCCTCATATTGATTATTTTTTTTATCATCTCCATGGAGTATATTATTTTTTGAAGGTTGACTTGAGGTTGGGGTACCATTAGTTTAATGTATAGGAATCATACATGCTAAATATTGTATATCATACTATATATGATCATTATGAATTTTTATTTATGCCATTTGGGTTAACTAATAACCCTACAGTATTTATGGATCTTATAAATATAATATTCCATTATTTCTTAGATAAGTTTTTGGTTGTATTTATTGATTACATTTTGTTATATTCTAAAAGTAAAGAGGAAAATGAAATATATATAAGGGTTGTTTTTCAAACCTTAAAGAAAAGGAATTGTATGGAAAACTCAGCAAGTGTGCCTTTTGGTTGTAACAAATTTCTTTCCTTGGTCACATTGTTTCTAAGGATGGAAGAATTATTGATCCTACTAAAATGAAATTTGTTAAAGAATGACCAAGACCGAAAAATATAACCAATATTCATAGATTTCTTGGTTTAGCATGCTATTACTGGAGGTTTCTTTAATATTTTTCACAATTATCTAACCCACATACTATCTTAACTCAAAACATAGTTTAATTCATCTTGATGAAAGAATGTGATGATTTTTTTCATGAATTGAAAATAAGATTGATCAATTATCCATTTTTGGCCATGCCTTCCATAACTGGTGAATTTGTCATCTACAGTGATGCTTTGTGGAAAGGACATAGTTGTGTCCTAATGTAGAATGATTAGATAGTTTCTTATATTTCATGTTATTCGAAACCTCGTGAGTAAAATTACCCAAAACAATATTTTTAATTAGCTTCTATTGTTTTTTTTATTAAAAATTTGGAGGCTTCATTTATATAGAGTACAATTTGAAATATATACTAATCAAAAAAATTTGAAGTATATATTCATTTAGAAAGAATTAACCATGAGTCAGAGAAGATGGCAGGAATTAATCAAAGAATATGATTGCACAATTCATTATCATTATTGAAAAGAAAACAAAGTATATGATTCATTGAGTCATAAAAATAATGATGCATTAATCATTCTATGTTTGGAACATGACCCTAGGTTAATGATTTGATAAATGTTGGCTTAGAATTTGTTGTTGTAGGAAATTACTCTATTTTGTTTCAGGTGTCAGTGTATTCATCTCTATCATATATAATTAAGAAATTGCGGAAGAAAGACAGTGAGTTACAAAAAAAGTAGAATTTGTGAAGGAAGGTAAATGTCCTAAATTTAATGTTGATAAATATTGTATTTTGAGATTTCTGAAGAGATTATGTGTGCCCTATGATTTTGATATTGTCATGACTCATCCCCCAAGACCCATTTTGTGACTACCCTAATACCACCTTCCATATTCCAGGGGCTTCTGACTAGAACCGAAAAAGAATATCCCAAAAAGGTAAGGCATTTATTTTCAACCTGAACACAAACAGATAGGGAATACTACACAAAGAAAACCAAAAAATAAAAAAGTATTACAACCACCACAAAGTACCGTCACTAAGAGTAAATTGTGTAAACATAAAGTAAAGGGACCAGAATACAATCCCAACTGAAAGAAAGTACAACAAAATAAGTACGAGCTCCGGAGGTCATCTGCCAAAGATCCTACTTGAAGGGTAGGTACATCTCACTGTAAGATGTCACTACCGCACACCACGTCTATCAATCCACATTCGAACACCGTCTAGCCCTAGCTCTATAAATTCCCAGTCAAAGTTGTCCGTCGTCTACAAAAGATGAAATAGGTGTTGGAAATCCCATGCAGGGGTGAGTATAACAATACTCAGTAGGGACCCCAACACCAACTCGGGTCTCACAGTAATCAACAATGGAAAAATATCATAGAGCAAGAACTCAAATTAAATCACAAAGAAAAAGATACATCTCACACTAGTTATAACTCAAGTACATAAGTAATGATTATTCGTTATAAAGCTATATCATCTTATTCTATTAAAATTCTCTAATGTTGGTCCATGAAGGGTCTCTCTTATGCTGATCCACGAAGTTTCACTCTTCTATGATCCATGAAGGGTATCTCTTATGCTGATCCATGAAGGGTATCTCTTGTGATAATCCATGTTTATTTTCTCTTATGTTTATCCACAAAGGGACTCTCTTGTGCTGATTCATGAAGGGTCACTCTTGTACTCATTCACAAAGGGTCACTCTTCATTATTCACATCACAGCCAGCCACTGGATTCCACATTTGGCACACTTGATTTCTGGAGGTTCTAATCCTCATGCCATTAGTAATAACTCAACCTTCACAAAGTCTAACATAGAGTAACCAACAATACCATCTCATCGTAAGGGTCTCAACACATTAGACGGCGTGTTTAACGGACACTCGATCTATAAGATATGGACATTTTTTGTAAAACGTGATGGGTTGGATTCGATTCAAATCCAAACTAGACATATTCCAACAACATTGAAAACTAATGTAGAGTATCTCTTAAGGACCTCCTCTTTTCAGGGGTCCCAACACCACTGACGACGCGTTAATCAGACGCCCTATTTGAGAGATACAAGTGTTTTAGTGAAACGAGGGACGGTTGGGTCCGAGTCTAGTCTGACCCGACCTGAACCGTCCCTGGCCTGACCTATTAGGATGCAGGTCTGGCCCTGAAGGGAGGGTTTGGCCCGGTAGGGTGGGTCTGGCGCACCAATGCCGTTCTAGCCTACCTATTTTCCCATCCCTCCATAGCGGGATGACTCCTCCATCCAGACGTGGCACAGCCCCATCCGGTCTTCAGCACACACAGTCAGTTAAACTGGCCCTGCCCTCCACATCACCCATGGACCCAGTCTGAGGGTGGACTAGGTCAAAGCAGTGCCAATGTGGCGCTATACGTCTCCAACTCTAGTGTGGCGCCGCGGGTCTCCAGCATCGTAGCCGTGGTGGCTGCAGCCTCTGTCACTCGCCCAGGCAGACGGATGCAGGCTGCCACCTCCACGCAGCGCTAGTCGGTGCTGCACTTCCATGCCACCGTAGGATGCCACCAGCCACTTCCTTCCACCACTGGTGCCGGTGTGCTGACTGTTTCTTCTACGAGCCATCAGAGTTTCTATGGTGTTCCATTTCTTGATCCTCCAGTGCCTACGAGATTGTAAGGCTTTCACCTTCACTCTGATGACCTAGAACTCACCTTTCCTCCATTTTGATAATTCATCCATGAATAACGCACATGAAAAGGGGCTCAAGCATTGTTCGTTCAGCCTATTCCCTCCGAGTTATATGCTTATAAACATGGGGAGGTCTGAGGAATTTAGTTCAACCAATAAAAGTGATAATTTAATCCTAGATAGACAAATCCCAAAATAAGTCACCCTCCCTCAAGAACGCACAATCCGCAGATCAACCTGCTTGTGGGATGATCCACGTTCATCGTTTTCATAAAAAAAATGGGGAAAATTTAAATAGTTCAAACCCCTACCTCGTTTGACATTTTCTTTCGTAGAGTTCTGTCCTCGATGGTTTAAGAGGTCAACGTCATTCATCCCTTCTCGGCTTCATTATTCTAGGCACGTCGAATTAGATGACGTTATGAGAGTGTTTTTTGTTATTCGTTAGAGACAAAGGATTCTAGTGGTTTTTTAGGTAATTTCCCACAATTTAATTTCCAACTCTCCAATGCATTATCTAATTAAAAAGGGAACACGTCACAGCACATCTGTTACACTACGACATTGTGTTGTTACACTGTTTCCATTATGAAACAGCATAGCTGTTATGCAGCCACATAATGAGCCATTAAAGGGATTCCTTTAATGTGTCACTTTGTCTCCTCGTCACCGCACCGTAGTGTCGTCGTCCACTGCTCAATGGTTGAGAAAATAAATGAAATAACGGTTTAACGTAATTTTATTATTTTCCAAAAATTCTGAAAAATAACTTTTCCATCTGACCCTTTCCGGTTGAAGTTAATTCTTTTCAAGGTGAATCCTGGAATTCCGAGTTCAAAGGTGCCCTCAAATGTTTGATCTGATAAACAGTTAAAAATTTATAAATACCCACTCGCACATTTACTGAACATGCAATAAAATAAGTTCAAAATTAAAATCCTAGAACTTCGGGCCAAGGAATCATGTGCTGTCCAAGTGTGTGGTCTCAAAATAATTCCACATAAATTAAAAAAATATAGAGATATTCTGGGTCATTACATTCTCCCCACCTTATGGATTTATGTCCCCAAAAGTAAAAACAAAGGATAATCAAACAAATGGGATAATTGAGCACAAATATGAGCCTCTCACTCCCATGTGATCTCCTAGAATTTCTTGTGCTGCCACTAAACGCGCACCAGAGGAATCAATCGTCCATGAATGACCCACTCCTGTTGATCCTCTTTTTCCACCGAGAACTTTGAAAACGTCTCCCCATTGTCAATTTCTAGCTCACCCCTTTAGATGACATGTGATGGATCATGAACATACCTCCTCAACTACGACACGTGAAACAAAATCATACATTTGGTGCATCTTTTGGGGAAGAGATAGGAAGTATGCCACCTCGACAACTCTTCTAAGAATCTAGAAAGGTCCAACGAACCTTAGAGATAGCTTCCTACCCCATCCAAATATCTACAATCTTCGTCAGGGTGAGACTCAAAGGACAATATAGTATCTATACTCAAAATCCAATGGTCTTTATCTCCTATATACATAAGACTTATTTCCGCTTTTTGTAGTCCTCATCCACTTCTTGATAATCTTCACCTTATTAGTTTTTTCCCATACCAACTCTGGACCCATGAGTGTTGACTCCCCTAGGTCTGTCCAACATAGAGATGATCTGAATAGCCACCCGTACAAGGCCCCAAATAGTTCCATGAAAATGGTAGAGTGACCGATATTGTTGTATGTAAAATCCACCAGTGTTAAGTGGTTCTCCCAACTGTGGCCAAAATCTAGGACACAAGCAAGAATATTGTCCTCCATGTTCGGTATGGTCCCCCCTGCCTGACCATCCATATAATGGTGAAAGGCGGTGCTCAAGAACAGTTGAGTCCCAAACACCTGATGTAATCCCTTTCACAATGAGGATGTAAAGTGTGCTTCATGGTCTGAGATAATATTCGAAGGCACCTCATGAAACCGCGTTATCTCTTGGATGTAGAGGCACCCCAAGACCTCTATTGATCCCTGCTCCCGAATGGATACGAAGTGGAAAGACTTGATGAGTTGGTCAACATTCACCAAAATAGAATAATGGCCCCTAGAAATGCATGGTAAACCCATCACGAAGTCCATGGTGATACCATCCTACTTCCATTATGGTACTTCAAGTGGTTATTCCAAGCATACTGAGACCTGATGCTAGGCCTCCACTTGCTGAAAAGTGAGGCATTGTGAAATGAACTCTTCCACCACTTTCTTCATCCCTGGCCACCAGTACTGATGTTGAAGGTCTGAGTACATCTTCAGCACACCAGGATGTATTGAAAAAGAGGGTTTATGGAACTCCCTCAATGCCTAATACCATAATTTCACTGGTAGTATGGTGTGTCCTATGAAAAGTATGAAGTTCTCCCCACCTTCCGAAAATCCATCAGGAGCCTGTCCTGAGGATATCTGAGCAAGTCGGGCCTCGCAGTCAACATCCAAAAGTTTTGTATCCCAGACTCGTTGAAGGATTGGGGGAGTGATATTCATAGAATGGAGGTAATCTTCTTCATTGTCATCCATGAAGGATATCTACATCACAGCTTGCTGCTTCTTCACCTCACTCAGCAGCTGTAAACCAGACCTTCTATTGAGTGCATCTACCACCACGTTCTCCTTCCCAGAAGTATAGACTATCTCAAAGTCATAGAACTTAAGGAACTCCATCCATCACCATTTTCTGAAGATCAGGTCCTTCTGTGAGAAGATATATCATATACTCTTATGGTCATAGTAAAAGGTAAACCATTCAACTATCAAGTAGTATTTCCATATATTCAAGGAAAATACCACTACTGCTAACTCCAATACATGGGGTGCGTAGTTCTTCTCATTCTACCTCAACATCTGTGAGCCGTAGGTGATCACTAGTCCCTCCTGTATTAGGAAACAAGACATTCTGGTCCCTAATGTGTTGCAGAAGACTACATACCCAATTCCCTCTTCTAGTAGTCTCAAGATGGGGACACTCATCAGTCTCTATATTAGATCCTAGAAACTCTAATGTCACCTCTATATCCATATGAAGGGTTATACCTTCTTTTTCAAAGCTAAAAATGGTGTTGCTACTGTGGAAAAGCCAGTTATGAACCTCCAGTAGTAACCATACAACCCCTGAAAACACCACACCTCAGTCACACTTTTGGGTGGCTCCCAAGCAAGCACTACCTCTATCTTCACTGGATTCACTTCAACACTATCCTTTAAGATGACATGTCCCAAAAAGTGGACCTTCTAAATCCAGAACTGGCACTTCAAGAGATTACTATAAATATTGTGCTCTCAGAGTGTATCTAGGACTATCCATAGATGTGTAGTGAGATCCTCCTACAACGTTGAGTACACCAAGATGTCATCAATGAATACTACCACAAAATAGTCTAGGTAAGGCTAGAATATCCTATTCATGAGTCCCATGAACACCACTGGGGAATTGTTCATGTCGAAATTCATCACCAAAAACTCATAGTGGTCATACCAGCATCTAAAGGCTATCATTGGTATATCGTCATCTCGTACCTGAAGCTGATGATAGATGATCTGAGGCCTATGTTCGAGAACCACCTATCTCCCTTAAGCTCTTTGAAGAGGTAATTAATTCTTATTAGTGGATACATATTATTCACGGTCACCTAGTTCAGGCATTGGAAGTCCATGGATAGACTCAGGCTCCAATATACCATCTTGGAAAACAACACCAAGGCTGCCCATGGAGAAACTCTGGGTCTTAAGAACCCCTTCCTCTGCAAGTCATCCACCTGTACTCTCAACTCCTAGAGAACTGTAGGAGCCATATGATATGCAGGTGTATATATCAGTGTCGTCCTCAGGTACAGATCGATGTATAAGCCTACCACTCTGTGAGGAGGTGGTCCTAGGAAATCTTCTGGAAAGACATCCTCAAACTCTTCCACCACTATAGGAAATATCAGACTCCTCTCGTCCACCACACCGAGGGTGAGGGTAGCCAACTAGTGAGTGATCGGTTGCACCCCACATTAAGGAAGTCCATCATATGCTGCAAATGTTCCCTTCATGTTGGTGAAGGAAAGAACAGTCCCATCCTTGTAGAAACATTGTACTTTGTGCCTAAAACCGATGATCTGACCACAAACTGTAGATAACCAGTCAATACCCAAGATGATATCGTAAAGCCTCGACATTACTACTAGGAGGTACCATCCAAAGCTCTCACATCCTAGATTAAGATCAAACTACTGGAACCAATGTATAACCATCGAATCCACATTCATAAGAGTATATAATCATAAGGATCGAACCAACGGATCCATCGGAATCTCTGAGCCTCGAACGAGGTCCATGGAAATGAAAGAGTGACTGGAACCTATGTCTGTACGAACTATAGATAAATTTGAGTAGACACATATTGTACCTCCAATAATCTCTGTAGCACCGTTTTCGTACGCCTCTATCGCCTGAAGCTGGCCCTTCCCCTATCCACATACTCCCGAAGCTCATGGTGGACCACCTGGGGGTGGTGGTGGTAGTACCTCGAACCTTCATCCACCGCCTTCCGCTCGTCCTGCTCCCATGCCATGTCCTTCTCCCTACGGACCTCCTCACTCGAACCTATGTCACTGTCTTGGTGGTCCCTTGACTACCTATTAATCATCCTTGTAAAGATTCGGACAGTCGCGATCCATGTTCCTTTGTCCACCGTAGGAGTAACAAACTTTGTACCTCTGTTGACCTCCTCTGCCTCACGATCTCCGCACCTCTGACCCTACATCCTGGGGTCATCCTCTAGAAGGTCTATCCTTTTTAGGCCTCTATTTCATCTACCTATTGCCTAATGCAGATGACTCGGCCACCTTTCATTCAGTGGTGTCTCTCACTGTCGGTTCCTAGTTGGCTATGAATCTTTCCACCAGTAGAGCTTGCTCTAGCATAACTGCCTATGTTGGGATGCTGAGAGAAATCATCAACACCCCAATCTCTTATTGGAGTAGCTGCTCGAAGGCCTAGGAATAGAAGAAAGGGTCTCTTACCATGCTATTGGAGTAGCATGAGAGGTCGATAAACCTCTCTGAGTATTGGGCCACAACCAGGTTTCCCTACTATAGGTGCAGTATCTCCTGAATACACACTGATCATAGTGTCACTGGAATGAGCTCCTCCCTGAAGAGGACCTTGAAGTCCAACCAAGAAAAGGTCACCTCCTCATGTATTTGGGAGCCAATATCCACCATATCCCCTTTTGTGACTTGAAAATGCTAGTGACTAGGACCACCATATTGTCTTTAGGTGTCTCTACCTGGTCAAAACCCCACGTAACTAGCTCCAACAAATCCTCAACAGCATGAGGATCTGTCTCACCTAGAAACCTCGGAGGCCTCTGTCTCTGGAACTCGTGCAACACGCTCAGTAGGCGTACACTATCTAATAGTGGGGCTGGTAGAAACTACTTCTCTATTGGTGGTGGTGCTACTGGTACACCACCAGAAGGTGCTATTGTTGTAAGTGGTCCCTACACAGACGCCTCATCCCTCGGTGGACCATTGCCGTGATCTCTCACTTGAATCATGGCTGGTTTTCTTCGTGGAGACATTTTGTAGAGAGATATATGTTCCTCAGTCAATAATTTATACCTAGTGATCTAACAAAAAAGATATCTAGAGAAAAACATTTCCAAAACACATGAAACCAGTGTTTTGTGCACAAAGTCAGAAAAAATAATTCCGAGTCCTGGTTAATAGATACGTCAGTCGCCGCACCAACACTGGACTCCCTGTACTAAAATTCAAACTCAAGACACTTAAAACTATTACCCCCAATGAAAATATAGATTCTTAGTTCTTCTGGTAGAACCGACCACCCTCTGAAACCACTTTGTTAAGACCTGTCCCCTGGGGTCTGTGTCATGACTACCCCAAGCCTTCCTTCAATGGGCCAGGGGATGGTGACTAGCACTGGAAAGGCATATCCCAAGAAGAGAAGGCATTTCCTTTAAACTTGTACACAAACAGACAAGGCATACTTCACATATAAAACCAAAAAGAAAGGAAATTGGTATAACCATCACAAAGTTCAACCACTGAGAGTAAAGTGTGTAAATTAAAAGTAAAGGGTCCAGAATACAAGCCTAATTGAAAGAAATGTTCAGAAACAGAAGTACAAGCTTCAGAGGTCGTCTAAAAAGGATCCAACCTGAAGGGTTGGTACAACTCACTATCAAATGTCACTGCATCACACCACGTCTATGAGTCCACCTTTGAGCACCATCTAGCCCTGGTTTCCCAAATTCTCATTCAAAACTTCCCATCATCTGCACAAGACACAACTCAAGCGGGTGAATCCCATGCAGTGGTGAGTATAACAGTACTCACTAGGTAACCCAAGACCAACTCAGGTCTCATAGTAATTCAAAAATAAAAAATACAAAAAATGAAGATCTCAAAGTAAATCACAAAGCAAAAAACACAGATCGCACCAAGTATAACGTAAGTATAGAAGTAAAGATGATTAATCGTAAAGCTAGATCATATTATTCTGTTAAGAGGATTTGATACTATTCCATGAATGGTTTCTCTTATGAGAATACATTAAGGGTCTCACTTGTGCTAATCCATGAAGGGTCACTCTTGTGTTGATCCATGAAGGGTCACTCTTCATTCTTCAAGTTACAGCCATCCGATGGATTCCGCTAGCATTCTTGATTTCATGAGGATCTGATCCTCAATACATAAGTCATACCTAAACTTCCACAAAGTCCCACATATATTAACCCAATGAATCGTCTCATCGTAAGGGTCTCAACGCAATAGATGGAACGTCGAACAGACTCCTGGTCTGTAAGATATGGGCATTTTTTTAAAATGGGCCCAGTTGGATTTGAGTTTGATCCAATATATACATATTCCAAACTCATCCAAAACTCAAGTATTTTTTCTAAGAAGAACCGCCTCATTTAAATGGTCCCAAATCCACTAAAGGCGCATCAATCAGATGCCCAGTTTGAATGAAACGAGCATTTTAGTGAATGGATATCCGGTTGGGTTCAGGTATGGCCCGCCATAGCAGGCTGGCTCCTCCATCTGGATGTGGCACAACCACATCCGATCTTCATCACACATGGCTGGTGAAACTGGCTTCACCCAATACATCAACTATGGACTGGTTCTGCGATTTGACTAGGTCAACACAGTTCCAGCGTGGTGCCGCGGGTCTCCAGCAACATGTTCGCGGCGATCGTCGCCTCTGTCGCTCACCGGGCAGCTCAGACACGGGCCACCACCTCCACATGTCGTCAGTGGGATCCACACCTCCACTCTTCCTCGGCCATTGTCCGTGTCCCTCTACCACTATGGAGTGCCACCTCCCTCCACCCGTTGTCGCCACCGCGGGCCACTACCGGCGCACCGACGGTTTCTTTTGTGGGAAACCAGAGTTGCTCCGATGATCCATTTCTCAATCTGTATCTTCCTATAGGATCATAAGACTACCAAATTCACTGATATGGCCTCAAACTCAACTTTCCTCCATTTTGAGAATTTATCCATGAAGAACGCACATGTGAAAGGGCTCGGGATATGTTCATGTTGGCCTGCACCCTCTACATTATAAGTTTAAAAACATGGGGAGCTCCGATGATTTCAGTTAAATCAATACAAGTGATAATTTAATACTGGATAGATAAATCCTAATATAATTCACCCTCCCACAATAAATCATGATCCGCGGATCAACTTGTTCATGGGTTGATCCGTGTTCTTTGTTTTAATAAAAGAATGAGGAAATTTTAAATAGTTCAAAACCTATATTATTTGATGTTTGTTGTCATATAATTCTATCCTTGAGGGTTTAATGAGTCAACATAGTTTTTTTCATCCTTGATTTGTTCTTCGAGGCAATTCGAAGTTGATGATGTTCCACTGGTGTTTTTCGTTCTTCATTGGAGAATAAACACACCAGATGTTCATCAGGGAATTTCCCATGATTTAATTCTCAAATCTTCAACGCGTTAGCTAATTAAAAAGAGAACATGTCGCAACATTTCTGTTACACTACAACGTTGCATTGTTATGCTATTTCATTTATGAAACAACATAGTTGTTACTCTACAACTTAATGATCCATTAAGGAGCTTCCCTTAATGTGCCTCGTCGTCGCCTCATTGCTACACCGCAGTGTCGCCGCCCACCGCTCAACGGTTGAGAAAAGAAAAAAATAACTTCTTAAAGTTATTTTATAATTTTTTCAAAAAATTAAAGAAATAACTTTTCCATTCGACCCATCCGATCGAAGTTAAGTCTTTTCTAGGCGAATCCTGGAATTTCAATTTCAACAGTGCCCTTGGATTTTTGATCCAAGCACTAATTCAAAAGTTAGAAAAAATCATTCGCACGTTTAATAAACGTACTTTAAAATAATTTCAAAATTGCACTATGGGCCTCTAAATAACTTATCGTTAAAGCTTGCGGTCTCAAAATCATTCCATATAATATAAAAAAATTACATAGAAATTCCAGAACATTACAGATAAGAATTGTTTTTTTGAAGTTCGTATTTCTTCATTTTCTGTTCATCTTGGAAGTACTAAGATATATAGAGACCTTTGAGAGTATTACTAGTGGGGTTGAATTAAAAGAGATATTTTTTATTTTACAATGAAATTTTTTACTTTAAAATAGGTTAAAGAAAAGAGAAAACTACCCAAGGGGGTGCTTTATCTTTATTGAGTGCCAGAGTAAAAATGGGAAAATATATCCATGGACTTCATGGTGGGATTATCAAAGGCTTCTTGAGGTAAAAATGTGATTCGGATTATTATTGACCGAATAAATAAATCTACATATTAACTTCCTATTCAAGATACTATGTATTAGGATTATATTTCTCAACTATGCCTCAAGGAGATTTTTAGGTTACATGGACTTCCTCTTTCCATTGTATCTGACTATGATCTCGGGTTTACTTATATCTTTTGGAAAGGCCTTCATACGTCGTTGGGCATAGAATTAAAATTTAGCACTACTTTTTATCCTCAATATAATAGAGAGACCGAGTGACCAATTCAAACATTGAATGACATGATTCGATCTTTATCAATGGACTACCGGGGAAGTTGGGATCAGAGTTTTTCTTTGGTTAATCATTCTTATAATAACATTTTTCATTCCAGTATATAGGTGGAACCTTTTGAGGAATTATATGGAAATCGGTGTCAAGCACCAGTATTTTGGGTTGAATATAGGGAAGGGATGTTGAAAATACTAAAATTATTAGAGGAAGTGGCTAAGAAAATGAGGATGATTCAACAACACCTTAGGATAGCTCAGGGTAGGAAAAATAGTTATCTAGATAACATGAGGAAAGACCTTTATTTTATGGTAGGTGATCATGTTTTCCTAAAAATAACTCCTTGGAAAAGTGTTATGCATTATTCTAAGAAAATAAATTTATGTCCATGGATCATTGGGTCATATGAAATTTTGGAAAAAGATGGACCAGTTTCCTACCGAGTGTCCATACATCTAATTTTATCTTAGGTACACATTTTTTTTCAAGTTTCAATGTTATGAAAGTATGTTCTAGATTCATATTATGTTTTGAGCCCAGTATTAGTTCAGAAGGAAGAAAACATTTCTTTTTAATAAAATACTATTTATATTCTTGATAGTATAGACAAAGTACTGTAGAATAAGATAATTCAATAAGTTATGATTTTGTGGAGAAACTATATGGTTGAAAAAGTAACATGGAAATATAAAACTTTTATGTGGGAAAGGTATCCTAAATTATTTAATAAGTGAATAAAAAATGTGATATGAAATTTCTAGTAGGTGGAGATAATGTAACAACCTAGGTAATTATAAAATAAATTTTTTTTATTCTGGGATTAAATAGTCAAATTCGTTATAAACCTATAGTGAAAAAAGTGGTATTTAAATAAATTAATGAATATATACATTGGAATACTAACTTGAAATTATGAATATTAATCTATCCAATATAATAGTAACCTAATCTATGAGAGTATAAATAAAATTTATGTGTATTATAAGTGTAATAATGGTATATTTATATTATGTAGAAATTAAATAAATCTTTTAGAAAAGATAAATTTAATTATAGTATTTTTGTATGTCATGAATATTAAATTAAACATTTATAATTAAAATGAGGATTTAAACAAAAATATATTTTTATAAAATAAATTCATAAATAATTTTATTTCTTATTGTAATATGATAATTTTTTGAGACATTAATTAATTTTTCAAAGTGTTATAAAATTAGTTATAGTTTTAAAATTTTTATTTTTAGAATAAATTATGATATTAATTGAAACTTTAATTTCTCATATTTAGAAATTTATTTTCAAAAAATGAGTTCATTTTTTAAATTTACCTGAAAAACAATATTTAGGGTGAATATTTGATATTTTCCCAAAATACGTGAATTTTTAGTGAATAGTAAAATACTATAATTTATAGTATTTAACAAATTCATGAATTAATCAGTAATAGATGATGTAAGGGTGATGTAAGACCAAAATATAAAAAAATACTTCATTATTTTAATATCTTTATTGATAATTCTCAAACTATTCATATTCTTGATCAAAAATAATAAACTAATGAATATAATAATGAGAAAACACCCCTCACCTCCACTATAAATACCACCCCTCACAACCTCTTCTCCTAATATGTTAAATCATTATAGATTATTTAATTTCTTCCTAATTACCTTTTAAAGTCTTTTTCCACATCCAAGACCTAATATTATCACTAAAATATCAATAATAAGGGCCCTCAAGGAAGAGAATTCAAGTGGTAAAAACCTCTTTTATTTCCTTTTATTATCTTTTCAATTTCTTTTAATTAATTTTTCTATCTTCACCTCGCCTAAAATTATTGGAATAAAAACTCTAATAACTTATATATAATGTAATTATATCATGTTAAAGGAAAAATTCATAATCAAACTTCTTCTCCTCCCCCTTTTATTCTAAAAATGAGAACATTTCCCATGGTGTGTCAATTGACCACCATCATGGAAGATACACTTTTATTTTTCTTTAGAACCATAAAGTCTAGAAATAAAACCATTATTATGGTCAAATAATATTTAGTTATAAATATTATATGTTATTTAATATTTTTTAACCAATATGTATACTTGATATTGAATTAAATGATATAAGTTCATAATGATCATAAAATCTTCCAAAATAAATTAAATCATTTTCATTAATGTTTTATATAATGATTAATCCTCATATTAGAAAAAAATAGTATATGGTATAATTTAAAATTATGTAAACATATTAACACCATTTCATTCCACTAAGGTAGTTTTTCTTCCATTGGACAAGAAAATCTATAATAAACCAACCTTCAAAACCTTGTAAAGAACACACCCAAAACAAGGGAAATAAAAAAATATTATTAGTAAGTGGGTGGAAAATTTTATAATAATAACTTTTAATATATTATAAAAATGGTTATAGTGAATAACTAAATTAATAACACTATTCAAACCATTATACGGGTGTTTTGAACACATTTTAAGGAATTTGAACCTGAGGTAAGGGACTCTTTAAATAAAACATTCTTTAAAATGTTTTAGAGATATATTCTTCTAAATATTTTTATTTTATATCAATGTTTTTAAAATTCTGATTATGAATTTATCTATATGGTTACTAATGTTTTAATTAATCTTATGTGTTTTGAAAAGGTATATTTCTCATGTGTTATGTAAGGTACTTAACTTTTAAAATCCACTTAAATGTCTCTTTTATGAAATTCAAAAGTATTACATTTTTATATATGACATGAGAAGTTTATCGCACTGTAATGATTTTTTATTAATCTAAATTTTCCTTCATAAATATTCATATTTATTTTTTAATAATATTATCTCATTATTATGTTCATGATTTTTATATTTTAGAAGTGATTTTTTACAAGAAAATTGTATTTTGATATCTTAATGTGTTTTGGTCATGAGTATAGATGAGTTATCAAGGGTTTTATTCATGATATGTTCTGTTTACATTGTTGATTATGATTTTATCCCATTATATATCAATATATGATGGTTTTATCCCCATTATATCTCAAGATATGATAGTTTTTTCCCCATTAGAGCTCAAGATATGTTGGGTTGGGCCCATTATAGCTCAGGATATGACAGGTGAGCCCCATTATAAATCATCAATTAATTGGGTACTCCGGAGACAGTATTTTACCATAATGTTATTCAATTTTTAAGTGTTAATGTTAGAGTGATATGTTAATTATGTACAAATTCAAATTTATGATTTTTCTATGCATTCTTATGAGTTTTTAAGAAAAAAAATTTAATGGGTTTTTGTGATATCACTGGACTAACAATATGCTTTATTTATGTCCCTTACTGATATTTTTTTATCTCGTCCCATGTTTTTAAATGTTTTCCACATGGTGTAAGGATGATTAATATAATGGATTAAGTCATGTTGAATGTTTTGAATAATTATCGGGGAAATAATTTTTTAATTTTAAAATTGTTATATTTTGAAAAAAAATGTGTACTATTTTAATAGTATCCTAATTGTTTTAATGTGGTTTGATATATGTGTACTATGTCCTAATTATATAAATTTATAAACTTTAAAGGATCATTAGTGTGAAATAATATAAATTATTGACTAAAACTCAATATTATGTAATGTTTTAAGGTTGAGTCCTTATATTCACCTTTTAAACAAAATGTGTTGAAAAAATTAATATTCTAGTCATGTTCTGGTCGAGGCACTTTTCTAAACTTTTTACAATGAAAAATTAATGAGCAGCATGTACGGATTTACCTGATTCCATTTCTTTGAAGATTCCTTTTCATTTTTAAATGGTTATTTTTTTAGAAAATGTTTTTAAAAGTGATTTTCAATGAAATGGGTTTCAAAAGGTTTTCAAGATTCTTTAATATTTTCTCAATGAAAAAAAGTTTTAAAATTTTTTTCAAGCCCCTCTAAATGTTTTCAAATGAAAAATGATTTAAAAATGTATTCAATTCCTTCTTTATAAATTTTCAAGTTTGTTTTTATGAAAATTGTGTTCATATGGTTTTACATTTTAAGAACAATTTTCCGAAGGGGGAAGGATAATTTCATCAAGAAATGTTTTTAAAATATCATTCAAAATTATTTAATATATATGATAACATATGTTGGTGTTACTCATGCCCTTATGGGGAAATGATTCAATGTTTCTTTTAATATTTTTTATCTAAATGATCTTTATTTTTATGGAATGATTTTTATGAAATATATTTCTCTTTTATGGGTTATATTCTTTCAAAAACCCACTTTTTCATGGATAATGCTTTTGATGAAATGATTATGAAAATTGTATATTTTTTCACACCTTATGATATGATTACATGTTTATGATACCCATTTCATTTCAGGGGTTATGATATTATTTTTTACCATTTTGTGCAACATTTATGTATGATTTCATTATGAGATGGGTAGGACCTATATCTCCCTAAAATGAATTGGGTAATGATAAATTTTTATGAGCTCATAGGGTATACTGGAGGGAATCCCAATCCAGAAAAAAACAGGGTACACAGGAGGACATTCCCAGGCCAAAACAAGAGGTTACATGGGAGGACATTCCAAGCCCCAAACAAGAGGGTACAGGGGAGGGAATCCAAAGTCTGAAGCAGGTACATGGGTGATTAGCCTAATACTAACAAATTATAAAGGTCTTGGTAGTAATCCTTGACATGGGGTTTTTATATGCTTATCTGTTTTCCACAATTTCATGTCTTATTCTTATATTATGGTTTCATAGATCATGTTCTTTATTCCCTTATAATTCATGTCTTATGTACTACAAATATTTTTTCCATGATTCATGCTTATGATTTTTGATAAGCATGGTATGATATTTTAATGATCATGATCATGTTATCATACCCTTATGTTCATGATATGCTTATATATTTTATTTTTTACTCTTAATGAGAATTTGAACTCACCACTTTCATATGTTTTATTTTCTCGAATTATGAAGAAATATTTCATAGTATAAATACTAAGGGGGGGAGTTTTTTGTGAACCATTGAAGTTATTTCAGTATGTTGGAATATTTTTTTCCAAGATTCCAAAGGTACTAAATTAATATGGTTTGGGGAATTAGTTTTTTTAATGATTTAAGTATTCTGAAAAAGTTATGTATTGTCTATGTACATTATGAATGGGTCATAATAGTTTGTATAAGAGAAAATTTTTAGTTAACCTTTGGAAAATAGGATAATAAACCCTTAGTTACAACTCTAAGGAAATTTCTAAGTATATATCTATGCATAAGTAAAATTATAAGAAAATTTATTGGAATTTGTTAAAGGATAAAGTGAATGGTTTCCCAAAAGATACATCCATGTCTAGAAACTACCAGAGGATGTGGATCTGTAATAGATATTTATAAGGGTAATAAATCCAACAAGATGTCCCGGGTCTGACTCGGGGTAATCTACTACATGACAACGAGCCTTATTCATACCTATTTTGACACTCCTAGGGGGATATACATTGGAAAATCACAAACTCTTCACCAACCATTATGAATGATTTGAATATAAGATGACTGTGAATAACCTAGGATAAACCTAAGGTGTCACCTATTAAAATGTTTTTTTCATGATTTAGACATCCTATAAATAAATATTCATGATTATATTGTTTTCTTATATGATATATGTTTCTAACCCCATGATTTCTGGTTTTAGTCAATGTAGAGAACTAAGAAGAAACATGGTTATCATTGAATGTTTCAGATTTGGAATGTATGGAAATTAGTAAAATCAATTTCCAAAGTGAAAATCTCATAAAAAGATTTAGGACGGTGGTATGAGTATTAATTATACATATAAAGATTAAGATACTGCAAATGACATGTGAAAGGTATGTGATGTTCTTCTAGTATTATTTACATTAATCATAAGAAGCGTGATTAGATTGTTTTTGGGGAACCTTAAGACATGATTCATATTTTATATTCTTAGAAAGATGTATTACAGAATAATTTGATGAATACTAATTAATGGTTTATGATTAAATTTGGATTAATTAAGTACTTATGTTTTGGAATTCAATTATTATGTTATATGAATCATAAAATATATAAGTATTTTCAATATAATTTTTCATTAAGGTTTTAAAATGATAAATTTAATGGTAACAAGGACTTAGAAAAGAGATATTTTAATTAAGGGATGTTAACCCTTAATGTGATAAAGATGTTGATAAAATTGTGTTTTTTTTGAAAAAGAGATAATTTATTTGGATACATTAAATTGGATAGAACTGATTATGATGCATATAGTAACCTTTGGAATAAGTAATAATTCATGTTTTCTAAAATTATTTATGGTAATTCAGGATGTTACCAGGTTTTAAGAGAATATATGATAAGGGAATTCATTTTTTTTGGAATGTGACTACTAGGAGATAATTTTTGATATATGAGAGATCATTATTAAGTTGATATTCTAAAATTTTAAATAAAGTTTTGTATTTTCAACATTTATAAGGGTTATATGGTTAACCATTTATGGAAATACAAATTTAAACTTTGGATAAAGATTGTGATAATAAAGTATTATCTTTCCACATGAGGATCTATGAATATTGGATAACTTATTATAAAAACCTGGTGTTGATGATAACTAATGAAATATGGGATATTATATCATGGATCTTATGATTTGTTAGTGCTTTAGGAATGAAAATTTAAACTTGCTTTTTAGAGAAAGAGTTGAAGTGGATAAAGTAAAAATAAAGGGTGATATTCTCCTAAAATAAAAAAAGTTTATCTTATCATGAAAATTAATTAAAAGGATATTGAAATGAAAAATGTTATCCTAGAACCTCCATTTTTGATGATTCAGATAGTCCCTTAGTTTATTATAGATTTATGGATTTTTGATTGTTAACTTTCTCCTAACATTATTCTCTATCACTCTATATCAGAACATGATTGTTCGATTTCTTTTCAATGTCCATGTTTTAGCTTGAAACCTACTTTCTCCCATTAGGAAACCGAGTGATATGTTACATTGGGTAACCATTTTGTTTCCAATATTCCTTTTTAAAAATAAGTTTTAGTATTCATTTTTACAATGTGTGTTTCTTAGAAAAGAACTTCCAAGCATTAAATCTTTAATAACCCAAACAAATACGGAGGGATTTAGCGGGGTATAATTTAACACCCTGAGATTTCTTAAATTATTTTTTCCAAATTAATTTATTCTTTTTTGATATTTTTCATTTCATTAAACACTGAAAATATATATTTTATATATAGAAAAGCACTAAGTTTGGATTGTATTATACGCAATACCAATTTAATTGTGCACTACATGAAACATAAATTCTAGCATTATCTACATGGAACATTGAGGTTAGAATACATTTCACACAATATTGAATTTTCTTAATGGTTTTATAACAGGCAATACCATGTTTTACGAAAAAAATATATTATTAAAAATATTATTATTTAATATAAAGATATAAATTTTATCCATTAATGTAAATCCCTAACCCAAGTTGCCCAAATCCAGTGCATTACTTTAATACATTGATATGATTATAAGGAATCAAATCCTGAAGGACTAAGTAGTTTAGTTGTTTTGGAAAACTATATATATACATAGTTCAACATTACAACTTGAAATGAAATACAACATATAATTTTTATTGGGAACATCCACAAAACTAAGTTTATCCCTATATGTCTTTCATAATAAAATTATTGATGTCTGGAAAAAATGAATCATAAGGAAGGGATGAGCTCATATTCTCAGTAAGGGTAAGAAATATAGTGGAAGATATCATAAATATAGACATTAGGCATGGTGAATAACTAAAAACATATTACTTTACAAATAAAGTTAAACATAATATTGTAGGAATATAAACTGAGTAACTATGTCATAATAAATCACTATCAAGGGTATTTTACAAGTAGAATAACCACATGAAATTTCAATTACTAGTTTCAAAATGAGGGATTTCATAACATGGGAATCATAACAATACCGTCATGTCCTCTTTCCAAGAACATAAATAACCATTTTTCAAGGCCTCGTGCAAAAACCATAGTTTGTCTCATGAGACATACTCATGCTTTAAGGGGCTATCGTGGGACCCACACATATCTTTCTATGTACAATGAATTATTAATATTAATGTAGTGAACATAATCTATATATAAATTCATATTGAAACTAACATATGAAATTTAAATTACTTTCTCCACTCATTAAACATAAACACTAGCCATTCGGAGTAATGTGGTGAATGGTATCAAGATAGCACATCAGTAGTCCAACTAATCAGAAACCCAACAAAAAAATATTTTAGATGATATCATAATAGATACGCCTAAAAAAGTACATGATTCAACAAGGATGTTGACAAAAATGAAGATACTTTTAGATGATACCATTGAAATTTTATTGAGGAAATAATCCTTAAACATTCCAAAGTGTCCCATACCACCTTGAAACAAAAAATAATAATAATCCATTTGAATATCATAGTCATAAGGACAATATTTATATGATATAAAAAATGGTATTAAATACACTACATGTAAGGAATAATTGTTGAATAAGGAATATATATCATAAAATTTAAAGTGAGACGAGAAAATTCCTTTTTATTTTGGAAAGAAGAGTTTTTTTTTGGAAAACCATTTTTATTTGTAATGAAATCAGATTTTTAAAGATGTATATACTATAAAAGAATTGGTATGAACATTGAAATTATATTTGAGAAATAAATTATGTCCCACTAAAGTGAAATCGCGTAAAAAGATCTTTTAAAGAAGCTTTAGAAGTAAAACATTTTAGTTCGGTTTTAGGGAAATATTAAAGAGATTCTAAAACAGAAAAGTACGTTTTCATTTATAAAGCCATAAATTAACCAATATTGTTTTTTTATAATAAAATTTATTATTTTAAAAAAATGGCTTAAAATATATTACATAGTGCAGTTGAAAATAAGTAAGAATTTGAGAAGTTCCCTTGAAATGAGGTTGTCTATCAGGAATAATTTTTGAAAGATCCTTTTAAAAAATATAACTCCCATAAATGAAAGTCGGATTATGGTTGGTACACATATATATACATTAATACAGAATTTATTAGGAGTATATATGAATAAATAATAATTTAATTAAGGTTCATAGATAATAAGAGTAACCCGAATGAAAATGGAGGTTAAGGTATAAAACTCTTACTAGTTTGTAATCAATCGAATCATATGACCCAAAATTAATAATCATAAAATGATAAATTTAATACCATGAGAATAAATATATTCATGATATGATAGATCAATGTATAGTATCCATACACCATACATGATAAACAATGGTGAATAAAGAATGTCTCACAAAAATCGAAGTGAGATGAGAAAATCCTTACCTTAAGTCTGATGGTGTTCTTCACATGATCTTAGTGTCCTAGATAACCAAATTAAATTCATTAATTAATATTTCCATAACATCTTATTTATGTAAATTATTTATTATATCCTTATTAAGTTCATTAATGGCCTTCTTTATGGGTTTAAAAGGTTTAATTTTATTGTTTGGGAGCATTTTCTTCCTTAGTATTCATGACCGGTTTACTAATATACATGTAAGGATGAACATGTAATATGAGAAAGGTTATATGGAATAGAATTTGTATTTTATTTTTTAAAATACATAATAATTCATGTTTATATAATTCATTTGGTTATTGGGAGTGAAGACGATCCATTATATAAAACTTTAATGATAATTGTTTGGGATAATTGGTGTTTTTTTATCACAATGAACTCATTTTAATTTATAAATTAATATCATGTGTAAAAAAAGATTCCATAACCTTAAATAAGTTATAATACCTATATTATTGGATTTTTCAACCATAAATATGGTTTTATGACCAGAATCAAAGATGGTAATAGAAATTGAAAACCAGTCTTCCTTGAATGTGATAAATTAACACATCTCGGATGGTGTTTTCATTTCTAGTCTAAAAGTAGGGGAAATGAGATATTATGATGAATTATTATATTATCGAAAAAAATCCAATACATTTAAGGTAATATATTTATCATATCATTTGGATTAAAGGAGGTGAGGAAATAAAAAGAAAATAAAAGAACTCAAAATAAAAAAAAGTTGACAAATCCCTTATGAAAATTCGGTAGACAAACAGTGTCACACAATAATTAATAAAATATTTTGATGATATAAAAGGGGTATAAAATCATTCCTACATAATATTAAAATTAATTATGATATTTAATGACATGTACAAACATAATCTAATTGAAATTAAAAGATAATAATATAAAAAGAGTGCCTCAAAAGAGAGGGGTGATAGATTCCTTTACCTTAGAGAGCAACTCCTAGAACTTTATGGTTTGGGCCTTGGGGGTTGAGAACACCTTTGGAGGACTCTTAGGGAGGTAAAACAACCATATATTATAGGATGATGAATTTTAAATTAAATAAAATGAAGGAATGGGTGGTTATTTATAGTAAAAGAGAGCGATATTTTTATTAATCTCAAAGGACACCTCATTAATAGTTTTTACAAAACCATGAGCTTTCCCATAGTATTTTCTCATGGTATTGGCCACTTAGGAAACCTCATATCATATTTTAATTTACACAAGTCTACCATAATTTTATATTCATTATTACATCATTATGATATCATTAAACATACCAAAAACTCATAACTGTATTTTTACTATTCACGAAAATTCATGTATTTTAGAAAAATCCCTAAAATTCACCCCAAACATTTTACAACATGTAGAATTAAAAAATGAAATCCAATTTTTGAAAATATTTTTCTAAATATTTTTAATTTAATATTTAAATAAAATCATAACATATTCCAAAAAAAACAAGTTTGAAAATATAAATCATTTTATAACACCTTGAAAAATTAATTAGGGTCTCATAAAATTATCGTATAACCATAAGACAATAAAATAAAAATTTATAATTTAATTTTAAGAAAATATATTTCCATTTAAAATTATTAAATTAATCATAAAATTGTACTCAAAGTATTTATGAATTACAAAAATACCAACACTTATACTATGATCATTTTTTCACTTATAAGATGTCTAAATTGTATTAGTACATTCATGGGTGAAGTTTCTATTTTCTTGGCCGATTTAATTTTCATCACTATTAGTAAGAGTAATAGTTCTATTCATAACAGTATGTTACTATTCTTAAGGGTATGTTACTATTCACCAAAAAAAATTAAGTTAATTTTATCAGACTCTAAATATATTACTAAATGCAACCATGTATGTCAATTTTTCAAAATTTAAGTTAAAAATGTGGAAAATATATTGTTATGGGTTAGGTTATAATAAAGCATTGTTTTGTAGATACTCAGTGTTTCATTCATTCTGTCATAAATCTATTTGTAAATTATTGGGGTGTTACATTCTCCCCTCCTTACGAAAATTTCATCCTCAAAATTTGAAATTGAATGTTGAAAGTTAATGGTTGATATGTGAAAATTCCCTAGTCGGAAACCCACATTAAGAATATGGTTAAAATAGCCTATTAATAAGAGGGAATGGGAAATGCATTGATTAATACAAAACTATGCATTTTAATTGTACCACATTGTAATGGAAGAACAATCAAACCATCATGTTTCGATGGAAGATGATAGAGAACATGCTCAGATGAAACATCATTACCACAAAACCATAAACTATAGTTATGAAATAATTTATTAATATCATGAAAAAAATGATAATAGTAAAAAAATCATTTAAGACTCTTTTCCTAGAGTTGATTAATTATTCCACTCTATAAGAGTATAAATATAAGTTTATATTTCATAAACACAATCTTATCCATTGTTTGTGAATTGAACTAGATATACTTCATCTCTTAGAAGAGGTTGCATCATATAGTGACATTATGCTCCAAAACCTCATACAATGATCAACTTAAACCATTTCCCAAATGTTTTCTCTTTACAAGTGATCATTATCCAATACTTTATAATCATTATCATATCCATCCTTCTTAAATACATGTACATAGGGTTATTATAAATCCTCATTTGTTTAAAACTCCATGATCTATCCTTCTCAATTCATATCCTACCTTATTTGTCTTTAATCAACATGAGGCAGCCCTAAATTTTCACATTCCTAACCAGTTAATATACATATCATGTGTCCTATTGAAATATGGTAATGACCCAAATTACCATAAAACCTTATTAAAAACATGAATTAATCCATACACATGTTATTGGATATATTCCTTATATCAAAAAATTATTGAAACTCTATTAATGATATTATAGACAACCTTTCGACAAGTCAAAAATCAGTTTTGAGGTAGTCTGTACTTATCCAAATCAATAATTTATTCATCATTATCTTAATCATCACGAATATATTTAGAGTTTTATTTCCCTAAAACATTTACTTTCCTAAGATATTAACTTTCTATTGAGTGACTTATACTTTTTACAATTGATCATACCACCTCAACGAATTTATAAAAAAAGTATTGTAGTTCAATCATCATATATTCTATAATTCTTATGACCATGGAATTGCTGGTAAAATATTCAAATGAAATGATTATTTAATAATCATATAAACCATTACACTTAATATTTGGCAGTATCGTGATTTGATCATTATCCTGTAACATCATTTGGGGCATATTCCTTTGACACTTGGGAAATTGATTCACATAGTGTCCCATCTCCATGAATTTGAAGCACTGTACATTGGAAACCATTTTATTGCCCTTGAAACCATTAAATTGTCATAAATTTTCTCCACACTTATAAAAAATCCTATTCCCTTTAATAATTTACCAAGTTGGTTCTTTCCACACTTATCACATGTATGAAAACCCTTCTTGACCTTCTTTCCTTTATCAATATTTTTCTCATCCATCCTCTTTATTTAATTCTTTTATTAAAGACATAGGACGCAGATAATTCTTTAAATATCTTGTTAAAACATGATACAATTTCCTCATATGATTAGGATACTTAGAAGACTATCTTACTTCAAAATGATGGCATAAGACCATAAGATATATGATCCTTCTTACTCATTTCATCACGTTCATTGGTGAAGTTCTCATTACTTTAGCTATTTGCCATTTCAAATCAATTCTATATATTATATTATCTCATAAAATTATGAACTACATATAAATATAAACATGATATAGTATAAAACATAAATTTATTCATCACAAATACTATAACCATATACTCTGGTTACATTAGGGGCATAAATCCTTCATAATGTATAATAACAAAAATGTGAATTATCCTAGGAAAATCCCCCGAGAGTGTCAAACTAGGTGTTTAGTAAGTCTCATTTTTGTGTACTAGGTTACCCCATATTAATCCCAAACACCTTGTCGGAGTCGTTACTCTTAGGTACATATGTTACAGAACCATGTCCACTTGTAATATCTAGATAGGGATATATTTTCTAGAAATATCTACACAATATATTTCTTACCCAATTTCCAGGATGTTCTTATATATTTATCCCCAAATACTATCTTAGGGATTTGTTCCCTAATATACATTTTTTAAATCTATTTTCTAAGTTTTCTAATAAAATTCCTCTGATACAAACTGTAACACCATGACCCCAGTTGTCTGGTGCCAGTGCAATATTTTAATACATTAGAATGATTACAAGGAATAAAATCGTGAAGGATCAAGTAGTTTATTTGATTTGGAAAACTATATACATACATAGGTTCAACATTACAACTTGAAATGAAATACAATATATAATTTTTATTGGGAACATCCATAACTCTAAGTTTATCCCTGGAGTTCATTCATAATAAACTTCTTAATGTCCTAATAAAATGAAACATAAGAAAGAGGTGAGCTCATATGCTTATTAAGGGTAGGAAATACAGTGGAAGATATAATAAACATAAACATTATGCATGGTGAATAACTAAAAACAAATTCATTTTAAAATAAACATGAACATAATACAAAAGGAATATGAGATGAGTAAATATGCCATAATAAATCACTATAATGGGTATTACACTAGTTGAATGACCTCATTAACTTTCAATTACTAGTTTCATAATGTTGTAATTCTTAATACGGGACATAATAACTATAACATTAACTCCTAGTGCCAGGATCATAAAAAACCATTTTGTCAAGGCCTCATGACAAGACCGTAGTATGTCTCATGAGACCTACCGATGCATCGAAGGGCTATCATGGGCCTCAACCATCACTTAATAAGTAAAATTAATTCCTCATATTAATTTGGTTAACATAATTAATACATAAATTCATATTGAAACTAATATATTAAATGTAAATAATTTTCCCAAATCATTATACATAAACACTAACCATTCAGAGTAATATGGTAAATGGTATCAAGATAGCACATCCACAGTCAAACTAATTAGAAAACCTTGAAAATATATTCTAGATGATATCATAATAGATACACTTTAATGATTTACAATATTAAACAAGGATTTTGACATAAATAAAGATACTTTTATATGATACAATTGAATATTAATTGAGCAAATAATCCTTAAACATTCCAAAGTTTCCCACACAACATTGAAACATTCAAATCATAATCCCTTAAAATATCATGATAATAAAGAGACTCTTGATATTATATGCCAAAGGTTACTACATATATCACATGTAAGGAATTAGTGGTGAAAAAGGCATATGTCTCACAAAATTTAATGTGAGATGAGAAAAATTCATTTTACGTCGGAAAGAAGAGTTCATTTAGATAATCATTTTTATTTGTCATGGAATCATATTTTTAAACATTTAAGTCCAAAAAAATCAGTGGTAACAAAATTTAAATTATATTTTAAGAATAAATGATGTCTAACTGAAGTGAGATTATATAGAAATATCTTTTATTGAATCTTTAGAAGTAAACCATTTTAGTGCAGTTTTAGGAAAATATTAAAGAGATTTTAAAACAAAAAGGACAGTTTTCTTTCATAAAACCATAAATTAACCAAGTTAGTTTTCTCCTGATTAAATGTGTGATTTTATGAAAAAAATAATGGATTAAAATAGATTACATGGTGCACATGAAAATAGGTAAGAATTTGAGAAGTTTCCTTGAAATGGTATCATTTATTGGGAATATTTTTTTAAAGATCCTTTTAAAACATATAACTCCCATAAATGGAAGTAAAATTTTGGTTGGTACACATATATATAAATTCACACATAATTTATGAGGAGTACATATGAATAACTAATAATTTAACAGAGGTACGTAGAGAATAAGAGTAACCCAAATGAAAATGGAAGTTCAAGTAGCAAACCCTTACACGTTTGTAATCAATTGAATCATATGCCAAAAATTAATAATCATAAAATGAAAATTTTAATACCATTAGAATAAATATATTCATGATATGATAAATTAGTGGTAATTAATCATACACCATACACAACAAGTAATGGTGAATAAAGAATTTCTTACAAAAATGGAAGTGACATGAGAAAACACTTACCTTAAATCTGATGGTGTTCTTCACTTGATCATAGTGTCCTGGAAAACAAAATTAAATTAATTAATTAATATTTAAAAAACCTATTCTTTATGTAATTTATTTATTATATCCTTATTAATTTCATTCATGGCCTTCTTGATGGGTTTAATAGGTTCAATTTTATTGTTTGCGAGCTTTTTATTCCTTGGTGTTCATGACTAGTTAACTTATATACAACTAAGGATAAGCACGTATTATGAGAATGATTATCCATAATGGAAGTTGTATTTTAATTTTTAACATATAGAAGATTTCATGTTTATATAATTCATTTCATTTTGGGGATTGAAGATGAATTATTATATAAACTTTCATGATAATTTTTTGGGTTAATTGGTGGTTTTTGATCACAATGATTTCATTATGATTTATAAATTAATATTATGTTTAAAAAAATCCATAACCTTAAATAAGTTATAAAACATATATTATAGTCTGGTTCGACCATAAAAATGGTTTCATGACCAGAATTGAAGATGGTAATAGAAATTGAAAACCCATCATCCTTGAATATGATAAATTAAAGCATCTCGGATGGTGTTTTCGTTACTAATATAAAAGATGGTGAAAAGGGAGATGATGATGAATTATTCAACTATCACAACAAAATTATATTACATGTAATTTACTGGAGTAATCATAACATATGGATGAAATTAGTTCAGTACATAAAAGGTAAATAAAGGAACTCGAAATAAAAGAAAAGTTGAGAAATCCCTTAAGAAAATTCGATAGCCTAAAGGCGTCACATAAAAATTCACAAAATACATTGATGAGATAAAAGTAATATATCATAATTTTTACATAATATAGAATTTAATGGGGATATGTAATGGCATATCCCAACATAATCCAATTTAAATTAAAATAGAATAATATAAAAAGAGTTCTTGAAAAATAAAAGGGTGATAAATTCCCTTACCATATAGACTAACTCCTAAAACATGGAGGTTGGGACCTTGGGTGCTTGAGGAAACCTTGGGAGGACTCCTAGGGAGGTAAAACTACCAGAGATTCTATGATGATAAATTTAAAATGAAATAAAATGAAATAATGGGTGGGTATTTATAGTAATGGAGAGGGAGTTTTTTATTAATTTCAAAGGACACCAGATTCGTGGTTTTTGCAAAACCATGGGCTTTCCCATGGTATTTTTTTATGGTATTTTCCAGTTGGTACAACACATATCATATATAATGTAAAAAAGTATAATAGCATTTTATATTAATTATTACATCATTATGATTCCATTAAATATAATGAAAACTCAAAACTATATTTTTACTATTGACAAAAAAAACATGTATTTTAAAAAATAACAAAAATTCACCGAAAAAAATTTTCAATGTGTAGAATTATAAAATGAAATCCATATTTAGAAAATATTTTTCTAAATATTTTAAATTTAATTTATAAATAAAATCATAATTTATTCCCAAAAAACAACTTTAAAACTATAACTCATTTTATAACACCTTGAAAAATTAATCAAAGTCTCATAAAATTCTACTATAACCATAATACTATAAAATAAAAATTTATGATTACATTTTATGAAAATAAATTTCCATTTTAAATTATTAAATTAATAATAAAATTGAAATTAAAATATTTATGACTTAAAAAATACCAATACTTATACTATGATCATTTTGTCACTTATAATATGTCGAAATTGTATTTATACATTCATGGGTGATGTTTCTATTTTTTGGCTGATTTAAAATCCATTACTTTTCATAAGAGTAATAGTACTATTCATAAAGATGTGTTTCAATTATTAAGGGTATGTTACTATTTAACAAAAAACTTTGTTGATTCTATCAGACTCTAAATATCTTACTAAACGCTACCGTGTATCTCATTTTTTAAAAATTAAAATTACAGAAGTGTAAAAATTATGTTTATTGGTTAGGTTATAATAAATTGATGTTTTGTAGAGACAGAGTGTTAAATTCAATATATATTAAATCTATTTGTAAAATCTTTGGGTGTTACAATTAAATTATCTTTTGTGAATATTATTAACTAAATTATTAAAATATGTGGTTTTCAGAAAATATAAAATTAATTAATTAGTTATAAGTTATTTATAAATGAATATAAGAACCAATTTAATATAAAGGGGGTATTACTATAGAAAACTATTCTTATTCTCACAAAGTTGTTTTAATTATAATAAAAAAAATTAATTAAAATTATTAAGTAATTTTAATGTAATATTTATTTTATATATCCAATGAAATGAATTTTAAATTCATATATTAGATTTTATAGTCATAGGATAAGAATAAACCAAATTTTACACAAAAAAACCTATATTTTTTTAGAGACTTTTACTGCCTTTTGATGGAGAACATATTTTAAATATAAATTTTGGAACTTTTAAAAAAATTTATATCAAAATAAACCTCATTTTTTTAAATATTGATAAACTAATTATGTTAGAAAAAACGTTGGTGCATTTCTATGAAGTTCCATTTTTTAATGAATCGTGAAAAATACTAGAATTTAACTCAAAACAGCTTTTTATCTAATTTATTTATAAGATGAAATAATATTTTTATTTTATTTTAAAGTTTAATTAGATAAAAAATTTATCAATTTATCCAATTTAGTTCATTTCAATCAATTTCACAATGAAATTGTCTATAGAGACCTAAAAAACATTTGAATGTTTTTATTTTAAAAACCTGATTTGTCATCCTGTCTGTGGGATTAAATTTAAATAAATTTTTATCACTACTATGATTGTAATAAGAAAAAATTTATTCCTTATTTGTAATCATAATAATTTATGATTTCTAATAATATAAACTTACTTTTTTACCATTAATATTATTGAAGTAAATTAAAATTAATTACAACAATTGAGATTAAATTAAGCATAACAAGGGACTAAATCATAAATTTAAGGCATAATATGACTTATAAATTTTTAAAAAATACATTTTATAGAAATATTTAGACTGTATCTTAACTTTTCTCTATTTTTTACTATCATTTGATCCACTTTCAACAAAAAAACATGGGTGGGTTTCCTTTTTCTAAAATATAACAAGAGTGTCACTCCCCATCCACTATAAAAGGACTCCTCTTGTACCACTACCACACACCTATAAAGCCAAATAAGTTTCACAATAATATTACCATATAGCTATCCAAAATAACTCCCTTACTACTTTAATAATTACTTTTGACATAAATCCTTCCAGTGAAACCCTCTGGTGCAAACCATAAGGAGTTACCTGAATACAAGGTAACATCCTTCTTCAAGATCCTTTCTTTTATTATTTTTCTCCACCAACTAAAATGTCCTTATTTAATTCCTATATAACAATAAAATTATCCTAAATTTATTGAGATGTTTTTATATTAAGGGTTCTACCTACACTTACACACACCTCCATCTAATAGGTATTAAACATAATGTTTACGGGTATAGTGAACTACCACCTCATGAAATGATGATTGTTCATTTTTTCTTTACCGCATATCATAGTGGAAATTAAGCTGGAAAATATATTTCTATATGTTATATATTATATTCATTATGTATCTATGATTCTGTAAACCTTTTACAAAACATATCATTATACTTTTCATTTTGCGTAAATATGATAACTTCTCTTGAAGAAGTGTGGACTACTGTCCCCTCAAAGCGATGTGATTCATTCACACACTATATATAATCTGTTAAAGTTGTGTTTAGTGAAATTATATGATATAATAATTATACTTTAATAGTGATATATATACATATATTTATATTTATATTTATATTTTATTTACTCTCTTCTGATATGACAATAAAATAGAAACAACTTTCATGTGTATGTACGGCCTTCTGTATCCATGAACGGTGTATTCCATTTCTTACATATATATCCTATAGATTATTATAATACAAATATAATTAATATAAATGATATTTATATAATTATTTACATTCTTTAAATCATTATATAAGTATAAGGACTAATGATGTAACAAATAAATACAGAAGCGAAGAACAAATCAGATATAACCCGAAGCATAACCATAACATGGAATTGAAAGTAACAGGGTAATGTAAAGTCATAATAGAATCATAAATGTTATTACATATAATAATATGGTTATATTTATAATTTATAATAATTTAACATTTATTATACAGGAGGTTTGAATGAGTGCGACGATAGTCAAGACACAAGGTAATGGAATTTCATCTCACTCTTTATTTCTGTGAGATAAATGCCTTATTTACCACTCACTTATTTTGTGTGTCATATATACTGACCATTAATTTATTCTATTAATAATATAATTAAATATATGGGTATTTACAAAACCATTTTATGATATTTCAGTCATGTTGTTTATGTTTCCAAATTTACCAAATCGGTAAAATAATTTTGTCTCAATTTTCCTTCTTTGAGATACATGATAGGTTATACACCTATATCTTTATATGAGGTGTATAAAGTGTCTTTTAAATTTTATATCATGAATCTCCTTATTTTTATGATATTTTAAGATTCATTTAATTCCATTTTCTTATATGGGGAGTATGATTCAATTTTACAATATGGTAAGAGTTTATTAAAACAATCTCGCCATTTATCGAGATTATTTATTATTAAATTTTTATTAATGAAATATTATGATCTATAATTAAAGAACACTCATGAATTTTCTTATCCACCGGTAATTATTTATTTATTCATGTACTCATACTGTTTTTTCTACTCTTTGGTACTTAAGATAATTTAGAAAAAAATTAAGAAAATGTGACTTTACCTATCTCTTTGTTCAGAAGTATGTGTTCCATAAAAACCATGTTTTCTAAAAAGGTTTCCAAGAATATTAAACTATTCTCCTAAAATCATTAAAATAAATTTTTTCCCTTGTTTTTCCTTTTAAACAAAAATGGTTTAAAAATGAATCATCAAGTCATTTTCTGTTATAGGCACTTTTCTAAACATTTTATGATGCAAAATGAATGTTTGACATGTATGGATTTACCAACCTTCATTTCTTTGAATATTTATTTGAATGATTAAAAGTTAATTTTTAAGAAAAAAAATTTAAAATTTATTTTTAATGAAATAATTTTCAAAATGTTTTTAATATTATTTTATAAATTATCAATCAAAATGGTTTTAAAAAGTTTTTCAATCCCATCTATAAGTTTTCAAAGGGAAAACCCTTTCAAAATATTTTCAATGATTCCTTTATAAGTTTTCATGTTTATTTTCATGAAAATGTTTCCAAAATGTTTTAAATTTTAATATAAAAAAATCAAAGGTGAAAGGATAATTTCCTCCAAAAATAAATTTAAAATATATTTCAAAATTATTTCCCATCTAAGATAACATATGTTGGTGTTACTCATGCCTTTCTGGGGAAATGATTCAATGTTTCTATTCATATTATTTATTTGAATGGTATATGTTTTGATGGAATTATGTTTATGAATTCCATTTCTCTTTCACTTGTTATATGTTTTCAAAAACAAACTTCTTTTACAGGCTATTATTTTCATGAAATGATTATGAAAACTGTACATTTTTTCATATTTTATGATCTAATTACATGTTAATGATACCCATTTCATTTCATGGGTTATGATATGATTGTTTTCAATTTTTGTGGCACATGTATGTATGATTTAATTATGAGATATCTGGGACCTATATATATATTCAATGCATTGGGTAGTGAAAAATGTTTTATGATCTAAATGGGTACATGAGAGGGCATCCCAATCCCGAAATAAAAGGGTACATGGGAGGACATTCCAAGCTCGAAACAAGAGGGTACACAGGAAGAAATCCCAATCCCAAAACAAGAGGGTACACAAGAGGGCATCATAATCCCAAATCAAGTACAAGACTGATTAGCCTAAGCCTAAGATGTTACAAAGTTCTTGGTAGGAATCCATGACATAGGGTTTTTATATGCTTATGTGTCTACCAAAATTCCATGTCAAATTCTTGTATAATTATTTTTGAATCATGATATTCATTTCATTATGGTTCATGTCTTATTAAATTCAAGTATTTATGACATGATTCATTTTTGTGATTTTTGATATGTAGGGTATGATATTCTAATTATCATGATCATGTTCTCATACCCTAATGTCTGTAATATGCTTACGCATTTCCTTTATTTACTATTACTGAACATTAAATCTTACCCCTTTCTTATGTTTCTCTTCCCCAGGTTATTAAGAAAGGAATTAAGTAGAAACAAAAGTGGGGAGATCTGTATTGGAATCATTGAAGATATTTCACTATGTGAGAATATTTTTATTCTATGTTTCTAAAGGCACTAAACTAATACGGTCCTTCGGTGTTTGTTTTTATAATGTTTCTCGTATTATGGAAAACTGATGTAATTTCTATGTATGTTAATATTGGGTAGTTATAGGCAAAGTATGAGGATATATTTCACAAAGAATTTTTAGGATTCTATACCCATTGAGAGATATAATATTTCATTGAAAAACTCTTTGGGATAACCTCGATATATACACTAGTATATTAAATGGCTATTCCAGAGCTTCATGAGATGAGGGTGTAGTTGGAGGACTTTATGGATAAGGGATTTGTGATACCCACTATTTCACCAAATGTAGCCCTAGTGTTGTTCACAAAGAAGGTGTAATGGAGCTTTATTTTATGTTTGAATTATTCATGTCTGGACCTGGTGATCATGAAGAATAGGTATCCACTACCAAGGATTGATTACATCATCGATCTGTTGGGAGGGGAGAGACGATTCACAAATATTCACCTCAGATCAGGATATCCATAGCTATGAGTAAGGGAAAGGGATATACTGAATATGGAATTCACATTTTTCTATAGTTTCTATAAATACATAGCGATTCAATTCGTTAGGAAGAATTCCCTAGCAGTGTTCAAGGCACTCATGAACCAAATATTTCAGCCTTTCTTAGACCATTTTTTTGTGGTATTCATCAATGATATCCTAGTATACTATGAATCCAAGGAGGAGAATGTGATACACTTTAGGATTTTTCTAGACACACTCTAGGAGCACCATCTTTATGGGAATCACTCAAAGTGTCAGTATTGGATTCAAGAGTTCCAATTCCTAGGACACATCATCTCAGTTGTAGGAGTGGTAGTGGACCTAGTTAATATTGAGGTACTTCTAACTTGGGACCTATCCAAGAGTGTTATTATGGTTTAGAGTTTCCATGGGTAGGAATTCTAAAATTATAGTTTTTTACCCGATTACTCCATAATGGAAGCACTCTTTCCATATTTGACCTAAACTAGGTAGCCTTTCTCATGGATAAGGATGGTGCTTCATATCTTCAGTCTATGGTTATTACCCCCACCAATTTACAGTGCATTTGGGAATCCCAATACAAAGATACTGAATATGGGACATTATAAACTCAGCTATCTATTGGACACACTCATGATGGATATTCTAATGGTGGAGATCATGCAATCATTTTTAGAGGATAGATGATGGTACCATTGGAATTATAGGAGGAGGTGATGTAGAAGTTTCATAATTCCAATTTGGATATATATCTAGTTGTGGAAAAGATGTACCAAGACCTTAGATATCAGTTGTTGTGACTATAAATGAATATTTGTGTTACATAGTTTGTCTCTAAATGCCTCACTTATAACCAAGTGAAGAATGAGCACCAGGTTCTAGTGAGTTTAGCTCAAACAATTGAGGTTCTAGAGTGGATGTGGGATGAGATATCCCTAGACTTTGAGATGGGGTTACCATGTACATCTAGGGGAAATGATTCCATCTAGGTGACCATATACCTTCTCACCATGTTGTCCCACTTTCTATTCATTTTATAGAAGAGTTCAATAGAGATATAGGGGTGAATGTACTATCATAATATAGAATGTATCCTTGATGTTATCTCAAAAATCGTTTCACGTCTTGATTATTACCTCACATAGTAAATATGGGGAGGATTTCATGAGGCCATTGGGGATAAGTTGCATTTGATCATGATGTTCCACTCATATTATGATGGTCTGACTGAGTATACCATTCAGGTCTTGAAGGTTATGATGCAGGCCTGTATGTTGGATTTTAGACGATTTTGGGAGGATCATCTACCCTTAGTGAAGTTTGAATAAAAAAATAGATACCATTCCACCATGGGTACGGCACTATTCTTGGGATTTTATGGGATAACCTATAGGTATCCATTTTTTTGGACTGATATTGGTGATTAAACACTCATGGGTATAGATTTAGTGCGAGCTATGAAAGAGAAGGTGAAAATCATCTAGGAGGGAATTCAGCCTGCACAAATCCATTATAAGTATTAAGTGGACCAATGATGGAAACCTACGGAGTTCTAGGAGGGAGACCATGTGATTTTTAGGGTCTCATATTAATTTGGATTATGGATATTTGGATGTGGTGGAAATAAATCTCCAATATTCATTGTCCCTTTCTAAAACCTACATAGAGTTTCCAAGGTGGTGTACCTTTTCGTTATACTACCATAGTTAGAATGGGTACACGAAGTCTTCCTTATTTTGTTGTTTATGAGGTATGTTCACGACCAATTTCATGTTATCGACTGGGAAAAGCTTGTCATTGAGGATGGAGCTACCTTTTTTGACTACCCGGTGAAGATTGATGATCATAAGGAGAGGATACTTGGTGGGTGATCGATTACCCTAGTGCATTTCTAGTGGCCACAAGGGAAACTCCAGGAGATCACTTCAGAGTGGGAGACCAAGATACAAGCCCAATACCTTCATCATTATGAATAGGTTTTTCTCATTTCATGAAAAAAATATCTAATGTGGGGAGAATGTAATGAATCTGATTTTAACATGTATTACTTTTTAATATTATATGTATTATTTTCCAACATAGGAATTAAAATGGTGTGATATTCTAAGGGCTGGTGTTCCTAGAATTAATTTATGAAATATATTAAATATTTAAATACCATGTAAATATAGTTTTTCTAAAAAAATGGAATAACTCTTTAAAGGTGTCCTGAATCATAATCTTAGGGCACTATTGAGTTAATAATATGGGATTTACCCGAGGTGCGACATTACCTTTATCGGTGTCATGAGTTTGTGGAAAAGTTCTCATCCACACGTAATTAATAAAATAAAATAAATTTATTTATTTATTTTATTTTATTTTATTTTATTTGATGTAGTTACATGAATACTCTATTTAAACATGGTTATTCCTAAAACCTAGGCTTATCCAAATAATCTAGGTATTTAGAGGAAGCATTGGACCAAAACCTATGGGGGATCATTGGCATATGACATTAAATCACATCAGATCAAAGATCATGAAACAATGGATGTCATGGATCTCACTAATGACGGTAATGCATGATCGATATTTTTTAGTGATTGATCCAAACTATAGGTATGATGTTTGATTTTTGATTTCCATCCTGGTCTTTATCCTGTGCTGAATGTGAATCAATTCAATAAACAAGAATTTATTTGTCCATAGATGGTTGATTTATTTATGGTTGATTAAATTTTTTTCTAGTTATTTTTCTCTCCAATCATCTTAATATAATAAAATGGATTGAGGAATATTGAAAAAGGTATAATTTCATTCCTCAAATCTTGTGGATTATGGATTTATCCCCCAGTTTCTTCGTACGTTCATCAAAGTTATCTTATATGGATTGTGGTTCAACGAATACCCAATATTTGATCATTGAATGACCATTATTTAGTGCAAAAAATAAATACCCAAAGTGTATTTTTTGATTGGGTTGTGATGATGAAAGAGGATTATCAGAGTTGGATTATAATTAATGTAACACCCCAAGATTTCATAGTGTGTTATTTCTTCAAAATAATTCACTAACTTGCACTACACGCAACACCGAGTTCAATCACACCATGACTTACAAAAAAATCCATTCAAAAGAGGTTATTAATAGTATTATCTAAATTTTAAACTTTATATAATCCTTATAATTTTAGAATCCATATTATGAGTTTCTTAGATATAATGCAAGAACAAATTCATTTTCAGTATTGCACTTTTATCAACTTTTAATAGTGAACCCTTTTTAAATACAATATTTTAAACTTTTTGACTAAATGGGGACATCAAAAAATTTAAAATGAAACATCCCAAGCTTCCACGGTACACTTTCTTTGAATAATACAGTAGCGTGTGTTGTACGCAACCTTGAGTTTTAACACACACCATAACCAATCAAACTAGCCGTTATGAATAGTAATACCTACTTTTAGAAATTATATATATTTTATATTTTAAAATGGACTTCATTTCTGGATTCAGAATATCGAATTTAGCCTAAGGTGAAATTTTGGTACTTTTCGGATAACTTTCATATTTTGATGAATAGTGAAAATTACTAAATTTTAATTAAAAACAACTTTTTTAATCAAAATAATTAATAGTGATAAATTATGAATTTGAGCGGTTTTAAAGTATATTTAGAATATATTTTTACCTTTTAATATAATGTTGGTCATTGGACATAATTTTACAATTAAACCGAACATAAACAAGTGTCAATCTTTTGATAGTTATTATCTCTTAAAAACAGGCTTTTTGTTTTGACAGCAGGAATTAATTTTAAATTAATTTTAAATTAATTTCTGCCACTTCTGTGTTTTGAATTTAGGAAAATAGATTCCATATTTTGAATCAGGATGTTCAAATTGTGTAAATAGGTAACTTTTATTTTTAGATATTTTGAATAATTACTGCGGTAAATATTTTATTTACCATGGTTAAGGGTAAATCCGGTAAATAAGGGTTAAAAAAATAATATTATAATAATACTAAATTACCCTAAAACGTGTCTTAACCCTATTGGTTGATACATGGTCGACCATGAGAATCTTTGGGTCTATTTTGGGACCCCATGGATCCACTTGTAAGTGATAATGACACTTTATTTTAATTAAGTCAAAATGAATACAAAAATGACACAAGCATATATCTTTTAGAAAAACAATTGTTACATGGGGTTATATATGTTGGATTTTAGATTATAAATATTCATTAGAAAGATAAAAATATTTCCTACATAATGATATTTTATTTATAATTTTTAGACATTAAATAATATATTTTATTTATGACACAATGATGATGCATTAATTAATATAATAGTGAAAAATTAAAATAATTGATATTATAAATACCCAAATAAATATAATATGAAACTTTTAATGAATTAAACTAATTTTATAGCATAATATGATATATTAGGATTGATTTTATTTACTTTTTTCGAAGTAATCAACCTGTTATGAGTTTCACAAAACTCAACTATTGAATAGTGTCAAAATTGACATAAAAGAGTTCTTAAAACAAATATTATATTATTAATTGATATTAAATTCCTAAAAATCTAAGGTTCGGCCAAGAGACTTATATCATGATAGGTTCATCATTAATGGACCAATTGGGGGTATATTGGATGTATATAGTAAGTTTATTAACCATATTATATAAAAATACAAAGAGACATTGTAAAAGTGAAACTAATTAACTTAGAGTTAATACTTAAAGATAAGGTTAATATAAGTACCCAAACCTGTATAAATTCTATTGGTTGAGTTGTTTTCGACCCATCCCCACCTTAACCTTTGAATAGTCAACTTTGTAGCCATTGTAAACCGATTATGAATTTATTATAAACTAATATCTCTAGCTTTTCCAAAGGTGCCCCTCACCCCTCTTATAAAAGGGCACTCCTCCTTCTCATTTCTTCACACCTTCAAAGCCTTTTGGTTCGGCCAAACTCTTCCCAAATACTCTCCCAACATCCCTCACTACAACCTAGAGGCCATGGTTTGATCAGAAAGCCAACCTAAGGATCCCTTTTGATCAAATCAAAAGGAAGAACCCGAAGAAGAGGTAATGTTTTCACCACCCTTTTCTAAGTTCATTTCTTCTTCCACTTCTTTTTCCTTTGTTGTTACCATTCTAAAATAATAAATCCAGTATCATATATATACTGTGGTGTTATTATAAATATGGTACAACCATATTCAGTATTCTATCCACCCTTTGAATAACATGTCACCATACGTGCGTACGTACGGCTTACCGTCTCCACGTCGTGGTGTAATTGTTATTCAATATATTATTATTTGGATGGGTATAATAATGATGTGTAACTCATGTAAATAATAAATATAACATGTTAATGATTCTGTATATATGATATACCATCCATTTATATATTATTTTAATATCAAAAGAATGATATTGTCGCTCGTGCGTACGTACGGACTACCGTCTCCACGAACGCGATGAGATTCATTCTCCATCGTATCCATTCAAGTATAATTATCATTTGATGATTTAAAAAATGATGTTTAAGGACTTGATATCATTCTGGATATGAATAATATAAAACCTATCCTTTACAAACATGTCTTACGTAACAAAACATATAAAAGAAAACAAGTAAGTTAACACCCGAAACAACGATAATACTAAGATATTATTATCAAATCAATATTAAAAGATCATATATGATATCATATTAATGTATATTATTATTGTATAATTTAATAACAATTATTTCACCATTATACAGGAGGTTAACCTACCCCAACCAAGGAAAAGTACAAGGTAAGGGTTATTTCACAATCTCTTCATTATCCGAGGTTGTTTATATGTAATAATCTAGCGGGATCTCTTTATCATCCACATCCATGTTTTTTCGAAATGTAATTCAAAACATATTTATTATTTACAAGAATATGGGTTAAAGTCATTTATACCCTTGTTTGACTTTTTATAAGAGGTTTATAAAGGAATCTTTCCGTCGTTTTCAAAACAAGGTCCTTTTTAACCATTTCGATAGAATTAAGGTAAGAATGTTTTTTTTAACTTATACGGCGGGTGTGGCTATTTTCCGCCGTTATAAAATCTTCAAAGCTTCACTTACAAGCTTATAAGATTATTTTCAAAGAAAATGTTTTATTTTATATTGATCTTAAATGATTTCAAAATAAAAGGAGATATTTCTTTAAAAAGAATTTTGATTTCATCTATGTCAACGTCCTTTGATGGATTTTAAGATTATTTGAAGTTGATTTATTATGATACCAAACTTCTATATTGTATTGAAGGTTTTGTGATATGTTTGACTGTGGATGTGCTATTTTTATACCATTCATAGTTTATGGTGAAAGTATTGACATTTCGTATGCTAGTTCCAATAAGAATGTTTATGTTATATTTCAACCTTTACTTCATATGAATGTGTTGGACAAGTATGTTCCAGGTTGGGGACTGGTTAAAGTAAGGCCTCCATGTTGGGGACTGGTTAAAGTAAGCCCTCTAGGTTGGGGACTAGTAAAAGTAAGCCCTCCAGGTTGGGGACTGGTAAAAGTAATCCCTCCAGGTTAGGGACTGGTAAAAGTAAGTCCTCCGGTTTGGTCTCTGGTTATTAGAGGCACTTCGGGTTGGTGTCCGGTTATTAGAGGCACTACGGGTTGGTGTCCGGTTATTAGAGGCACTCTGGGTTGGGTTCCGGTTACAGTTAGCCCCAAGGTCTTGGGACGAGGCCTTGAAAAGAAATTAAAGTTTAGCATTATGCATTCCATCATTATGAAAGTGGTTATTGATTTTTGCATTTGATTATTCGATTAGTAGAATATCCATGTGAATAAGTAAATGGCATTATTTCATTTTATTTATGCCATACCATGTTGAAAGTTCATGTTTGAAAGGCTTTTGTTTTAGTTATACATTTCCTTAAAAGTTTATTCTTATTTATGAAAGTTTCCGCTATATTGTTATCCTTACTGGGCATTTGAGCTCAACCCTTTTCTATGTTTTATTTTTCCCAAGAAGTGAAGAAGTAAGTTATGAATGACCTGCAGGGATATTATGTGGGGATATGAGTGTGGATTATGGATACAATATGTTGTTGTAGTAGTTTTTCGTTTAATGATGTAATGTAAAACTTATGAATATATCTAGTGTTTCCAAGGCTACTAAACCAATCGGTCTTTCGAGATATGATCTTTCTTGTGATCATGCCAATGTTACGAAGTAATGCACCGACTCTGGGTAGCTGGGGTCGGGGCGTTACAGTTGGTATCAGAGGAAGTTTAGTACAAACCTTGGAATCTATATTTAGGTAAACTCTGATTAGAGAACGTAGACCTAATATGAACTTTGAGGATTATTATAGAAGAACTTCCTAGAATTTTGGTATTGTAGAGATTTTGTGAGTTTTCCGAGCAATACATCCCTGTCTGGATACGAGCAGGTAAAGGCGGCTCTGGCACAGATGTGCCTAGGGGTAAAACCCGAAAACACCGCTTTGAGCTAGACTCGAACGGGAACTGGTGCACGACAACGGGCCTTGTTGCACTCTTGGTTACGACACTCCCGGGGGATATGCTTAGGATAATTCTCATTTTATTTACAAACCATTATGAAGGGTTTATGAGTATATACATCCTCAAAGGAGACATTTTTATGATTATGGATTATATCCATAAATAATTCAATTTATATTAAGTGTTTTATAAGTATGGGATTATGTATTTTGATTCATAAACTGATCTAGTTTATGCCATTGTTTAGAAATGGCGCCCAGTAGAAGAAATGAGAACTCCAAAAATGTACATGATCCAAAGAGAATGAAGGATCATATCTTTCATGGTCTTAAGCTAGAATTTATAAGAGGAATAGTCTCCCATGTATTATCATCAGGTGAAGAAATAATATCATGTGTTGATAAGATAAGTAAAGATATTACTGAGTCTTATGGCTTTGAAGGGAAGCAAGAGAAGAAAAGGATGGAAGAGAGAAAGATGGATAAAGGGATGAGGGAAAAGAAGAATTTTCACATATGTGATAACTGTGGAAAGAAACACCCTGGAACTTGCCTGAAAGGAATGGGAGTTTGTTATAAGTGTGGAGGAAAAGGGCACAAAGTACGTGACTGCAAGGGTAAGAAAATGGTTTCAAATGTACAATGCTTCATTTGTAAGGAGTTTGGACACTACGCGAACCTATGTCCCAGTTATCAGACTATGCCACAAATGATGCTATTGGATAATAATCAAGTTATGATACTACCATAGATGAAGAGGAATGATTAGAGTTCTTATGTTGATTATGTCAATTGAGTGGTGTATCAACAATGTACTTGTTATAATAATTATGGAGTATATAAGGATTATATTGCAGTACTATTTCATTAAGGAATTGAGATTGTGTGGAACAAAGAAAAGTGACTCAATAGCAGGATAAATTTTTGGAAAATATATGGTTGAGAGAATGATAAACCATAATATAGTTCTGATACCGAGGTAGTGATTTTGGAATAATACATCATTGTTTTGGATAAATTATATTGGATATTCTTGCCTACCTTGGAACTGATTAATGATTTGTATATTCCATCATTGTTGGGGTTTAAAACATTTTTGGATTGATGAAGTATATCCTGCATTCTATATGGAATAAGGGAGCATGAATGTAATCAATAAGGAATATGGTAATTCAGGATGTTTCAGTGTATTAAAAGAATACATGATGAAGGTATTCATATGCTATTACGGGGTAAAAAGGATCTACATTATGTTTACCTTTCTTATAAATGTTGGACTGTGAGTTTGGACAGAAGTATTTTGGATAATTCTAGTTTGGATTATTTTGGATTGCCATAAAAGGACAACCCGGAGGTTGGGCGGCAACCCGTCGCGTCCGGCAAGGCTGCGAGACTTAAACCTGCAACCGAAGGGCGACAAGGGTGTATCACCTACCACTGGCCCATGAGATGTCCTGGATTAAATAATGTAGTTTTTTATAAAAGATCTGGTAGATGAATTATAAATTCATTTATTTTGGAACCCTGTACGAATAGTATAAATAGAAATTTTTTTTTTCTATTATCTTTTAGAGTGAAAGATGAGTTTGTGGTAGAAATTTATTAATGGAAAAAACTCTAATTATAAAGTAAGTATATCTCCTTATGATCTTATCCAATCTCATAAATAAATTCCTCAACATTAAAAAAATCAACTTAGAACAAAAATGTTTTCCTAGATGGTACCTTAAATCATCACTAATTTATGGCTTTGGGATTGTTGGCCTTTTCATAGACATGTTCTCAACCACTCTCCATCAGATAATTGATGGTTAGATTTTTCTTCCATATCCATATTTTCCTACATGGAACCCTAGTATGTGTTATTTTCGGTAATCTTCATACTTTCGACTCTTTATTTTAAATAGAGGCCTCATTAATTCATTTTTCGATGTGGGATTTCAACTAAGATATTTTGAAACGTCAAAAATGTGTTATCCTAATACCCTATGTTTTGTTGAACCGATGGTATTTCAAATCATCATAGATTGATGAATTTAAGGACCTCAATTATAAACTTGTTTGTGATTGATGACCTCAACCACTACCTATAAATATTTACGTTTTTCCTCCAATTATATGTCTCTAATTTCCACCAATGTTCTCCTAATCGAGATCATAATTTGGTGGTCACCCTTTCATTTCTCTTTTCCTCATATTAAGACTAAATTTTAGTAACCCAATTTCCGATGTGGGTTTTCCCACAAATATATTTTCTATTTTCAACCTTTTATTTTCGAAGATCAATTTCAAATTGCGAGGACGCAATTTATTGAAAGAGGGGAGAATGTAACACCCCAAGATTTCATAGTGTGTTATTTCTTCAAAATAATTCAATAACTAGCACTACACGCAACACCGAGTTCAATCACACCATGACTTACAAAAAAAAATCCATTCAAAAGAGGTTATGAATAGTATTATCTAAATTTTAAACTTTATATAATCCTTATAATTTTAGAATCCATATTATGAGTTTCTTAGATATAATGCAAGAACAAATTCATTTTCAGTATTGCACTTTTATCAACTTTTAATAGTGAATCCTTTTTAAATACAATATTTTAAACTTTTTGACTAAATGGGGACATCAAAAAATTTAAAATGAAACATCCCAAGCTTCCACGGTACACTTTCTTTGAATAATATAGTAGTGTGTATTGTACGCAACCTTGAGTTTTAACACACACCATAACCAATCAAACTAGCCGTTATGAATAGTAATACCTACTTTTCGAAATTATGTATATTTTATATTTTAAAATGGACTTCATTTCTGGATTCAGAATATCGAATTTAGCCTAAGGTGAAATTTTGGTACTTTTCGGATAACTTTCATATTTTGATGAATAGTGAAAATTACTAAATTTTAATTAAAAAAAACTTTTTTAATAAAAATAATTAATAGTTATAAATTATGAATTTGAGTGGTTTTAAAGTATATTTATAATATATTTTAACCTTTTAATATAATTTTGGTCATTGGACATAATTTTACAATTAAACCGAACATAAACAAGTGTCAATCTTTTGATAGTTATTATCTCTTAAAAACACGCTTTTTGTTTTGACAGCGGGAATTAATTTTAAATTAATTTCTGCCACTTCTGTGTTTTGAATTTAGGAAAATAGATTCCATATTTTTAATCAGGATGTTCAAATTGTGTAAATAGGTAACTTTTATTTTTAGACATTTTGAATAATTACTGCGGTAAATATTTTATTTACCATGGTTAATGGTAAATCCGGTAAATAAGGGTTAAAAAAATAATATTATAATAATACTAAATTACCCTAAAATGTGTCTTAACCCTATTGGTTGATACATGGTCGACCATGAGCATCTTTGGGTCTATTTTGGGACCCCATGGATCCACTTGTAAGTGATAATGACACTTTATTTTAATTAAGTCAAAATGAATACAAAAATGACACAAGCATATATCTTTTAGGAAAACAATTGTTACATAGGGTTATGTATGTTGGATTTTAGATTATAAATATTAATTAGAAAGATAAAAAGATTTCCTACATAATGATATTTTATTTATAATTTTTAGACATTAAATAATTTATTTTATTTATGACACAATGATGATGCAGTAATTAATATAATAGCGAAAAATTAAAATAATTGATATTATAAATACCCAAATAAATATAATATGAAACTTTTAATGAATTAAAATAATTTTATAGTATAATATGATATATTAGGATTGATTTTATTGACATTGTTCGAATTAATAAACCTGTTATGAGTTTTACAAAAATCAACTATTGAATAGTGTCAAAATTGACATAAAAGAGTTCTTAAAACAAATATTATATTATTAATTAATATTAAATTCCTAAAAATCTAAGGTTAGGCCAAGAGACTTATATCATGATAGGTTCATCATTAATGGACCACTTGGGGGTCGCTTGGATGTATATAGTAAGTTTATTAACCATATTATATAAAAATACAAAGAGACATTGTAAAAGTGAAACTAATTAACTTAGAGTTAATACTTAAAGATAAGGTTAATATAAGTACCCAAACCTGTCTAAATTCTATTGGTTGAGTTTTTTTCGACCCATCCCCACCTTAACCTTTTAATAGTCAACTTTGGAGCCATTGGAAACCGATTATGAATTTATTATAAACTAATATCTCTAGCTTTTCCAAAGGTGCCCCTCACCCCTCTTATAAAAGGGCACTCCTCCTTCTCATTTCTTCACACCTTAAAATCCTTTTGGTTCGGCCAAACTCTGCCCAAATACTCTCCCAACATCCCTCACTACAACCTAGAGGCCTTAGTTTGATCAGAAAGCCAACCTAAATATCCCTTTTGATCAAATCAAAAGGAAGAACCCGAAGAAGAGGTAATGTTTTCACCACCCTTTTCTAAGTTCATTTCTTCTTCCACTTCTTCTTCCTTTGTTGTTACCATTATAAAATAATAAATCCAGTATCATATATATACTGTGATTTTATTATAAATATGGTACAACCATATTCATTATTCTATCCACCCTTTGAATAACATGTCACCATACGTGCGTACATACGGCTTACCGTCTCCACGTCGTGGTGTAATTGTTATTCAATATATTATTATTTGGATGGGTATAATAATGATGTGTAACTCATGTAAATAATAAATATAACATGTTAATGATTCTGTATATATGATATACCATCCATTTATATTTTATTTTAATATCAAAAGAATGATATTGTTGCTCGTGCGTACGTACGGACTACCGTCTCCACGAACGCGATGAGATTCATTCTCCATCGTATCCATTCAAGTATAATTATCATTTGATGATTTAAAAAATGATGTTTAAGGACTTGATATTATTCTGGATATGAATAATATAAAACCTATCCTTTACAAACATGTCTTACGTAACAAAACATATAAAAGAAAACAAGTAAGTTAACACCCGAAACAACGATAATACTAAGATATTATTATCAAATCAATATTAAAAGATCATATATGATATCATATTAATGTATATGATTATTGTATAATTTAATAACAATTATTTCACCATTATACAGGAGGTTAACCTACCCCAACCAAGGAAAAGTACAAGGTAAGGGTTATTTCACAATCTCTTCATTATCCGAGGTTGTTTATATGTAATAATCTACTGGGATCTCTTTATCATCCACATCCATGTTTCTTCGAAATGTAATTCAAAACATATTTATTATTTACAAGAATATGGGTTAAAGTCATTTATACCCTTGTTTGACTTTTTATAAGAGGTTTATAAAGGAATCTTTCTGTCGTTTTCAAAACAAGGTCCTTTTTAACCTTTTCGACAGAATTATGGTAAGAATGTTTTTTTTTAACTTATACGGCGGGTGCGGCTATTTTCCGCCGTTATAAAATCTTCAAAGCTTCCCTTACAAGCTTATAATATTATTTTCAAAGAAAATGTTTTATTTTATATGGATCTTAAATGATTTCAAAATAAAAGGAGATATTTCTTTAAAAAGAATTTTGATTTCATCTATGTCAACATCCTTTGATGGATTTTAAGATTATTTGAAGTTTATTTATTATGATAAAAAACTTCTATATTGTATTGAAGGTTTTGTGATATGTTTGACTGTGGATGTGCTATTTTTATACCATTCATAGTTTATGGTGAAAGTATTGACATTTCTTATGCTAGTTCCAATAAGAATGTTTATGTTATATTTCAACCTTTACTTCATATGAATGTGTTGGACAAGTATGTTCCAGGTTGGGGACTGGTTAAAGTAAGCCCTCCAGGTTGGGGACTGGTTAAAGTAAGCCCTCCAGGTTGGGGACTGGTAAAAGTAAGCCCTCCAGGTTGGGGACTGGTAAAGTAAGCCCTCCAGGTTAGGGACTGGTAAAAGTAAGCCCTCCGGTTTGGTCTCCGGTTATTAGAGGAACTCCGGGTTGGTGTCCGGTTATTAGAGGCACTCCGGGTTGGTGTCCGGTTATTAGAGGCACTACGGGTTGGGTTCCGGTTACAGTTAGCCCTAAGGTCTTGGGACGAGGCCTTGAAAAGAAATTAAAGTTTAGCATTATGCATTCCATCATTATGAAAGTGGTTATTGATTTTTGCATGTGATTATTCGATTAGTAGAATATCCATGTGAATAAGTAAATGGCATTATTTCATTTTATTTATGCCATACCATGTTGAAAGTTCATGTTTGAAAGGCTTTTGTTTTAGTTATACATTTCCTTAAAAGTTTATTCTTATTTATGAAAGTTTCCTCTATATTATTATCCTTACTGGGCATTTGAGCTCACCCATTTTCTATGTTTTATTTTTCCCAGGAAGTGAAGAAGTATGTTATGAATGACCTGCAGGGATATTAGTGGGGATATGAGTGTGGATTATGGAGACAATATGTTGTTGTAGTAGTTTTTCATTTAATGATGTAATGTAAAACTTATGAATATATCTAGTGTTTCCAAGGCTACTAAACCAATCGGTCTTTCGAGATATGATCTTTCTTGTGATCTTCCCAATGTTACGAAGTAATGCACCGACTCTGGGTAGCTGGGGTCGGGGCGTTACAATTAATTGGCAGTTCCCATTATCCTAGTTTTGATGGTGTGGCTATGGATGGTGTGTGGAGGTGTTTCTTGACCGAATTCAAAAATCAGAATCCTGATCTATGGTGACATGAGTGTTGTCCAAACCCAAATTTATGATATTCAACATGGAAAATATTGGAGTAAATGCGTAGGGTGATGAATATAAAAAAGCTACAGGATCTGAAAATCTCGACTTACATGGTATGTAATCTGAAATTACAAGTTGTGTGGGACACCCTGGTAGTGGTACTAGGGTATCCATAGAAAGTTTAATATCATATGTCATGTGAAACCGCCACATGTTGTTTGACTCATTCTAGGTGGGTCGGCATATAACTTGGAGGTTACATGAGCATGAGTACGATTAAGTACACATACATGGTCAGATTACATGTATATGGTCTATTGTAGATGTACACAACCAAAGTACACATACATAGTCCATTATATATGGGCATGGACAAACGGCATGTTCATAGTGTAGATAAATCTCTACACAATTTTTATGACCAATTGAATGTTTTGTATTGCGAGATATACATTCCATGTGAGGAATAACTACACTTGTAGACTAGGGGTTGGGTGGATATTTCATGTACCAACATTACACATTGTGTACCCCATTTAAGGTTTTTTGGGCCCTTTTCATCATTTTGGTATATTATTGGTTGAGTTTGTTACCTTGGTCCATCCCATTAAGGTTAAAGCGAGTAATTTCTTCCAAATATCAGGATTGTGATCCCCTCTATAGGTTCACTCTCATAGAGAGTATTTTATGTCAATTCAGGAGACAAGAGTGTGACCCTCTATTATTCGATACCCTAGGTGGGTTTTGTAGAATCAGTGTGACCTCTTTGAGTTGGGTGTTGATCCTTAATATAGAAGTTTCTTTTAGTATAGTTGTTGGTATCATTGGAGTTCAATCCCTAACATAGTTCATTAATCCATATTGGGTTTATGGTGTCCCATTGTTTTCCTAGGTGTGATCCATTATCTAGGTATTGAGGTCTTCTAAGACCAGTGGTATTTCTTATGTGGGGCCTAAGGATTGTGGCCTCTTGGATGAGTGACTCCAATGATGGAAGGAATAGTGGAGTGGATTCTCCAAGAATGGTAATTTATTCTAGAAGAATTCTATAGATGGTAGTTTTGTTTAGAACCTCGGAAGGCACATTTCTCTTACTGGTTATATCTGGGTTTTTTTATTTATGAATTGATTTCTATATCATTTTTATTACCTGACTATTTAGGATTATTTTTTTGGTGTTTTCATGGTGTCTAACTAGGTATTGTTATACTCAACCCTTCCTAGGATCTTCCCACATGTTTCATGTCTTATATAGAAAACAACCAATTAGATGGTGTCATGGGGGTACATGGAGTCATCATACCATAGAATGAGCATGTAAGGCTAAGATTTTTTCCATGTGTTTGAATTTTATAGTAGTTCTCATTATTGGAGAATGTTAGACTCCTTAAATTTTTTTGGTTGGGATTGTATTTTCTCCTTTTATCACTTTTGGAACATTACTATTGCACTCTGATTGTGGGATCATATATGCATGAATGAATTGGTTTAAGTTGTTTTGAATTTCAGAACAGTATGGGATTGGATAAGTGTACATGTGTACAGGTACATTAGACTGACGACTCCTATTTGTGTGATATGCCTACATAGCGCTACTCGCCAGCGCCTAGCCTATTGGAGGTGGGCTTGGGGTTGTCATGGTTCAGGACAAATTGGGTTGGGTTGAGAAAACAAATATAATATAATTGGTAAGACTAGGAACATAATTAAAATTATTCCAAAATTGAATCATTTATGTAGGAAAAGTATGTCTATTGTTTTCAATGGACAATGAAGAACTTATTTCTCCATTGGGAGATCAAAGATCCACCTCACCTCTTGAAAAGATTATGAATATAATTTTCTCTATATTTTGAAATAAATGTGAGAACTAAAAGCTATATGTGATACCCAAATATTATAAATTGAGTGGTTACATTCTATAATAAACAATCTTGAAGATTCCCTATGCTTCTTCTCTATGTTTTGATTCTCATTTCCCTGTCCCTTCTAACCAAATGAAAACCATTTTTCATCTTAATCCTATATCTTATGACGAGATCCTCCATTACATGGTGAGTTGGTGTATAGTATCGATAAACTTAGGGTTAGTCTTGGTGCCCTTTTCATTTCCGTTCCTATTGATCATCATAATTATTGAAAGTTTATCATACCTCATTTCCTTATACACATGGGGAATTAGAGTTAATAATTCTAAGAGATTCTTCCAATTTTTGTTCATTTTAAAATTCTTCACAAAACCAAAGAATCTACATGGGATTGAAGTATGTAAAATATTTTTTCACAATTCATCAAGTTTATTAAATATTAGATCTATAATCACATTATATATCCAATCATCTTGACTATATCAGTATAGTCTAGTTCACCTTCTCTATGTTTTCACATAAAGAGTTCCTTTGAGATCCTATACCACTCATTCCCAGTGTTCTATAGAAAAATATCATAGAGTAGAGACAACATTTTTTATGCATCAATGTTTCAACTAAATTTTTGATCTCACTAGCCATTGATGTTAACATCAATCACTGAAAATCAAGAACATAATCTAGGCATCTCAAGTGGATATTGTTTTATTTTTCACCTTCCTCCATAAAAGGATAATTTGAAATTGGGAAATCATGTTTTTAAAACTCCCACTATTTGTGTACAATGTTGTTAAAGTTCCTATACTACATTGGTATATTATTGCTATTGAATATATTTTATTTCTATAATATTTACACATTGATATTTTTGAGTTCAGATTACGTTCATTTCTCAACAAAAAAAATAAAATCAGGTTATAATACTTTATCTTGATTAGAAAAATTCAATTTAATAGATTTATTAATTAGTGTCTTACTATTTTATCATTTACAAATATATATCACCATTAGACATGGAATATATTATCGCATGGTTATTCAATAGGAAAGGATCAACAAATCCCTTATCATAATCCATATTTAGTCTTGATATATTAATAAAAGGTATTTAGGTAGATAAACTTCCAAGTTATATTCTCTTGTAGCTCATTTATCTATTGATGGGACTCCCAAATCCTAAAGTCTTGGAATGGTATTTCTTTAATAATTACATCAAAGTTTCACCAAGTACTTATTGGGTAGTCAATCCTCAATGATAACTTGGTTATGTTGACGAAAAAACATAGATAAAACTCCCTAATAATTTAAAGAATCGAATCTTGGTCTAGAAATGTACATTGAACTATAGTTTCCTTCTTAAATAATGTAATGAATAGATTATCTAAAATTAAAATTTTCTTGGATGAATTGTTATCTTACGCATAAATATTTTTTATTTTATCTTTTACATGATTGTTATTATTATTCATATTTTGAATAATTTAATAACCTTATCTATATATAATTCGTTATGTGTAGTTCATTTATTTTAAGCCATATTACAGGATTGGTATTTCATTAAATTTATATGACCATGTTTAACATCAAATAATCATGCCTTAAAAATATATATCCATGAACTAGAAAAAAAATCAATATTTGTTTATCATAATCACAAGATTTTTACTGGATAATTTATTGAGAGGATAATAAAAAAAATCCTTGACCTTAGGGAATAAACTCCTAGAATTAGTCTTGGTTTGAGTTGATGTATTCCTCCTGGATCCAATATATAATCTTGGTTGGGCTGACCTTGTCTCGGGTTCTGAACCATCACATCTTCTTGGGGTTGCATACATTTCATATATTTACTCACTTGTAGGTGATGGGATCCCTGAGTATGAGGTTAGATAAAATAATTCATGTTCACACATATCCAATATAGTAAAAATGGGAGAGATGAAACACTAACCATCATATATAATTTAATAAAATATCAATCACAAATAGAATCCAAGAAATTAAATTAAACAAAATAGAATCCAATAAAAACATTTTCTAATAAATCTCATGATCATCCATGAAAGAAATGAATATATATTTAATAATATTATTAAAATTCATTTTTATTCATTCCTTATTAAGATAAATTTTATGAATTAAAAAAATTATTATCTTATTAATTAATCAATTCATTTGTCTTAATATCTCCATCTGAATAGTCTTCAATATTCCAATCAACTGTAAAATTAAATTAGTTAAATAATTTAATTTAATTTAAAATTAATTTATATACCCCATGTACTAATAAGGAATAAAAAATTTACACATCAATTCAACCATAAACATTTTAAATAATTTGACAAATCACATACTAGAGGTTACATGGAATGTACCTTTCTGTTATGTATGGTGTTTACTATCACTCACATGGAATGTGACTCCACTTTTTATATCCCTTATCATGTACTTTATAATTAAACAACATGTAGAATACATGACATGTCACAATATTTCATGGTGAGTAGTTACATGATTCATTCTTCATTGTCTACACAACATGTATAACTACACATCATGACATTATTATACACAATATGTCTTGTACAATTATAAAATAAGAACATAGCGTCAGAGTTTTATCATTATTTTTTCCATATATGACGTTAAAAGTGACATGAGAAGAATTTAATATCATTTTTAGCAAAAAAAAAATTGTTTAAATATTTTTAAAAATATGATTTGAACATTCTTATCCTCTTTTTTCAGCATGATCACTTTGAAATCTTTATCCTATTGAATCTCAATGGAACCAAACCCATTCTGCAACTTATATTTTTATTTTATTTTTATACATAATTTTGTATTTTTTCACCTCAACATTCCATAAATTTTCTTCCATCCATGGTCGTTGACATCATCCCATCCACAAAAACCCTATTCATATTGAATCACGACCATACTATAAGTTTTTTATTTATTTTTTACATTTTTTGTGACAAATTTTCTCTTGAATATTGGACCATTAACCTTATTTAGACCACCATTGAGTGCATTTTTCATAATTCAATAGTTATTTTATATCATTTAACTCTATATTTTAAATTTTATACTTTTATATATGGAATATTAATTAATTATTTTATAGTAACAAATTACATTTATCTATTATTATTTTTCATGTATATCATTCTCAATTATAAATTTTTATTTTCCAAATTAATTTAATTTTATAATTTTTTTAGACTATAATTTTTTTCTATGTGTAATTTGTTTTTAGTTGTAACTGTTTTTTATTCATGATTTTTTTATTTACAATTTTTAAGTTTTAAAAAAATTTTGTGGCTGAAATCATTTATATTTATTAAATTTTTCAGTTATAATTTTCTTATTATTATAATTAATTTTGTAAATAAATTTTTCTCTGGTTTAAATACTTTTTCATATATAAGTAGTTTATTAAAAAATTATTCATGTTTATGTAATTATATCCTTATATGTTATAATTTTTTTATAATTATAAACATTTTTGAAATGATTATATATGTTAATATATTTATCAACTATGTTTTGATTTTATGTAATTAATGGGTTATTTTTGGACTAATTCATAAAGAACTAGAGATTTATTTATGAAAGGGGTTAATAACTCACTGGAATTTTATAGATGAAATCTTTAAATTGACGATGTGATTTTCTATCTATTCTTGATGTGTATGAATGTGAAAAAAAATAGTGTATAGATAAATGGAAGAATATATTAACTTCTTTGGTTTTTGTTATAATTATACACTCTCGATATGTCTTGGTAAAATAAAATTAATTCAAGTTCTAATGATGGTGTAGATGTTAAACATGAGATAGAGGATCATATTGAATAATTAATTCATGATGTAAGTGTTTAAGGAATTGAAAAATAGTGTTTCATAACTATATGGAGTTTCTGAGAAACTACTATTATCATGTTTCACTAAATTTATAATAGCATTAATAGTGTTGAGATTAGTTAACATGAATGAAATAAATGGTATGAGTGATAATATTTTCACATAATTACATGAAAATTTAATTAGTATTTTTCCAAAAGTCTATGAGCATCCAAATTTCAATTATGAGGGGAAAATATTAGATTAGGGTCTAAAAAGATAAATTATTTCATCAAAAACTATGTTTTGTATGGGAAGAAATATAAAATTTTATCTCAATACCTTAAATTTTTACACCATGATATAAAATGGATGAAAAGTCCAACCGAGATTCATTCAGAAGAATAGAAACCAAACCTCCCACTAAATAAATATGATATCTTCCAATAATTACTCATTTTTACTATCTATTAACAAATTCAAATGATGCATAATGTTAATATGACATACAAATGGGAGCATCTTTAATCGAAACCAACATCACCCTACTTATTTTTCATAATTGAAGAGTTCTTATCACAAATTTCATAGTTTTGGAAATGATGTTAAGAATAAAATAATGGTACTATGCACAAATGGAAGGAATTTATATAAGAGGCTCAAAATCCATCATAGTTTATGGAATATTATATTGGTTCTGTATAAGTTATCCCAATATATATGTATGAAGAGGAAATATGTGACGATGACCTTGATAATTTCTTTACAAAAAACACTAGGAACTAAAATTAATGTTTATCTATCACCATTTATTAATGATTTGAAATATCTTTGGGTGATTGGAGTTACTATTTGATACATACTTGAAATAATATTTTTTTGTGTTATGATCATGTTAATAATAAAATACTTTCCTATCTATGGAAATTTATCTAGATATTCTGGTAAAGTGCATAAATATTTTCCAATTTGGAAAGAGGGTACATTATATCATCAATTAAAAAATAGAAGAAATATTGTATATACGGGTCATCAAATATTTTTGTGAATGGATCGTTCTTATCAATGATTAAAAATGGAATTTAAAATTTTTTAAAAGTATTATTTTCTCCACAACCATTTTCTATTGAAAAATATTATGATAAGGTTAAAAACATCGATGTCACATTTGAAATGAAAGAATGTTCTAGTTAGTAAACAATTACAAAGAAGAAATGGTCCATTTTATTCGAGCCACCTTAAAGGGAATTTTTGGAGTTAAAATATAACATTAAAGTTATAAACATAGAGATAAAATTTTATGATTGTATGATTGTAAAATTCTTAAATATAAAAGGAATGTAAAAATGTAGTTTTCATGAAATACTAGACTCAATAACAATGAGAATATGATTTAAGTTATCTCCCATTAAGAAAAGAAACAAAAGATATTTTTCGTCATCTTGTCACACATTAAGCCAGTGAAATTATAATTTATTTTCAATGTATTCATGGTATTAAAGTACATAATGGGTATTATATAAATGTGAAAATTTAGTGTCATTAAAGGATTTAATGTTAATATGTATGAAATATCATGACAGTAATGTATTAATTCAATATTTGATTATATTTTTATTACATGGTATATTAAAAATAACTTTTATAAAATCTATCATTATATTATGTTACATTTTCAATTCTGTTTAAATCAAATATGTAGATCTAAATTTGTAATATTTTTTAGATAATGAAGTTACCTTCATAAATTTTCAACTAGAAATTTTTTTCCACCATTATTTTTTGATATAATGGTTAATTTGTTGATTTATTTGTTGTGATATATAAGAAGATTTAGGCATATTTACTTACATTGAATGTATTATTTTGAAATATATATAATATTTTTAAATGATATATTATCAATATGCATCAACTATAGGCCTATATTTTTCAAAAATATTTATTATAATTTTTTATTAAGTTCTCTAATGATTATTTTTCTAATCTAGAACATGTTGGCCCCCCTATATCCCAACTTATATAGTTGATAGTGAAGGTAAATGAGTCTATGGACTAAAGGTAAAGTTAATTCCACATGATGAAGTGATTAATGCAGATTTAGTAATTTTGAACAATATAGGTAAGGCTCAATCATATATATCATCACATATATCTTGATTGAATGTCCAATATCCAAGAAGATATGAAAAGTGGTTGATGAATTAAAATAAAAACACATTTGTTTCTTAGTATAAGTATAAATTCAACATTGATTTATCCATATTAGAATCATTAAAATGGTTGGTAGGGGGACACTCTGTTAATTTGGTCATGTGGTCTATTTTTTATATTAATGATTACACATTTTAGACACAAAACTAGGATGGTAATAGTACCACTCAAAATAATAGAGTTATGTATGTCACTGAAGCACTGTATTTTTCAAGTTAGAAATATTTGAATATAATTTCTGCTTCAACAGTATGTCTTGGATTTATTGAGGATATATGGTAGATTTATTGTACTAAATTATGGGTACCAATATTAATGTGTAACTGAGTTAACTGTAACAGTTTTATGAAAGAGGATGAGTATTTATTTCCACTATTCATTGGAAAATATTTAGTTGTAATGAGGAATTATTTATCATTATAATTCTAGAAAAAATAATATTTTATTTTGTTTTACCATAAAATAATTAGTGGTTTTTGGTTTGTAAGGGAAATAATTCATTTGGGTGCTGGGAATATTGATTATATTTAAGAATTATGTGTGATTTTATTAATCTATTACACAATTACCTAAGTTTAAAATGATTGTGATGGAAGAATAGTCTATGAGACATGAAATGATCACATAGAATGGATATAAGAAACGTCTCCCTTAATCTCCAACTTAATTAGGTAAACATCTATTTTTTAGGAATTGATACCATTAAAAATTATTTTTTCAATCTTGATATTTAAATATATTGATTTTGAAAATTTTAAAAAAATTTGTAATATTTTTTATATTAAATAGATTAAGATATGTATTTTTTAGTTGAAAATATTTTTCGTCCATATTTTTCTGTGAATATTTTTTTCATATTCTTTGTTTTAAAGTAAAAAAAAATTATATTGTAAAATATTTGCAATTTTATTCCAAATATTAACAATCACATTTTTTCTCATAATATGTATTAATTTATAATCAAATATATGTACAAAAAAATTGAAATTTTTTTATGATAATAATTTCTATCATTACTTTAATTTTTTATATTATTTAGTTTTAGATACACGTTTTTTGATTGAAAAGTCTCACATTCAATGTTCTATTTTCAATTATAAAAAATAAATTTTTTATTTATTAAATGTATTTAAATTTAATCAAATATAGTTACTCAAGCATTCTTTTAAGTAGTAATTATTTTTATAAATGATTAACATAGAGGTAGGGGAACCGAGGTTTATACATTATTCTTATAAATATATCTATATTAATTAAATTAGTTATTAAATTAAATATATATTTCTTGAAATTATTTAAAAATCTTCTTCTTATCTATAAAGGATAATTCCTAAAGATGTTAGGTGTAAGATTATATATTTCCAAAATTTTCACTTGCATGTATAGAGAATAGGTTGATAATAATTTCTACACAACTAGCCTAAAAGAAACATAGTTTAGGAGTTACTTGGGTTTTCAGAATCATTATCAGATATGTATTTTATACTATATATAGAAAAGCATCTACTAGTCAGAGAGAGATCAATTGTGGGAGTCCATAATGATAACATTTCTAATAATATTTTTTTAGTTTTATAATGTTTAAAATATTATAAATTTATATAATTAATATTTAATATATTCCATTACAAATAACATGTTTTTTAAAGAGATAAAATCATTTATGAAACAATGTATATCATTTAAAGTCACCACATATAGAGATTTTAAGAAAAAATTGACATCATTTTATATTTTTTGGAGAAAACATAATCACGATTCCTTCTATAAGTGAGACTTTGTATATATAAATACATGGTAATAATTTGTCTCTAGTTAGTGGGAGAAATCCTTTATAGTATGTTTTTGTTGAATGTAAAATTTTCTTGTTAAAATAATTTTAATTACATGATAACTTATTAATTTTTTTTTAAGATATAGATCTTGTAAAATTCACCATGTGATATAGCCCTAGAATGTATACCCTCATAAGTTTTCACTTGGAGGGAATCATTTATTGGGGGAGAAAATTATTCCCAACAAATTTAATGAATTATGATCCAAGTCAAGTATCATATCTAAAAAAGATCAATATGACCCTCCACCTTCTGTCCCTCGTCATGTAAAATATTAAAGTATAATAATGAAAAAAGTGGTGAATGTTATTTATCCAAAAAAATAAGTAGCTAATAAAATTGAAAATAATTAATTATTAACTTTCTTAAATATTAGTATTTTATAAATTAATCCAAATATTATAAAATTTTATAGTTATATTTCTGAATACCCATCCATAGAAAATGACAAAAGGAGACTTTATCCCTAGGTTTTGGATAGATATTCTTATATATAATTTTGGAAAGTTGAAAAGCCCATGTGACATAAAAATAAATAAGGAGTGTATCAGTTTTAGAAATGTTTATCTATCCACCATTAGTGATGCATTGATGGTGGTAGAATACAAGAGAGAAAATATTCCTTTAAGGTTGAGAAAGGACAGTTGAATGAGTCAATATATGATAGAATAAAATCATTTATAATAGATATTCTTATAGAAGTGATGAGACAGATAAAACATTTGAACGAGTTAATAAATGGTAGAATTAAATCTTCTATAATGAATATTCTTGGGGAAGTTATGAGACAGATACAACTTGTGAAGCCTATCTACCCACATCCTTCTCAACCTCATTTTGACCGGACCATCTACAATGATTTTCATGATGAGTATCCCTTTTTACATTTTTTTAGCATACAAAATTATTTGTTATTAAGTGGATTATTTAAATCATAAACTAATGAATTCAATTCATATAAGAGTAATAGTAAATGATATTATTGATCTAACTACTCCAGTTCCACTACCTATATAGGAGGTTTCTATAGTTGGACAATGTTTTGGTTATTCTTTTACTTTTATAATACACTCATTTTCTTCAGCTTCCATATGAGGTAATTATTGTTTTTATTTTATTATTTATCATTAACTTCAAAATTAATTCGATTTTTTCATAAAATTAACTTTTATAGGAGTATTTGTAATAGAATGAATCATTGTAAAGGTATATAAAATGCCAGGTACAATCACCTTTTGACACTCCTTGGGATGTTAATGGGTTACCAATGTTCACAGATTTTTCTTCTATATATAGATTATTATTGTAATTTTTTTATGAGACTTGAAATTTTTAGAAGATATTATACATTAAATACATTTAAAATAAAAATCACTGATGTCTTAGAGCATGATCATCTCATTATACCTAGTTTGAAGTTATTTTTCATGTAATAAAATTTTAGTTATAAATTTAATGTCATTAATTAAACATATGTTATGTATTTGTTTTTTTACCTTTGTATATTGGTATATCTAGACTATTTTCATAAAATAAAATGTCACTTCTGTTTGGGGGTTTATTGATCTAGATTACATTTCGAAATTTTTGAATTACATGAACCAAGAAACCAAAATTCAATATGTATTTAAATGATTAAAAAACAACCATATTACTTGTTGGTTTTTTCATTCCGTAACATTTAGTAACACATATATAACTATGAACCCTTTTTCATTATACTATTATTAAATATAAAGTATTTTCATTTAAGCAACCATTTAATTTTATTCATTTTTCATCAAAAACAATGAAAATCATATTGGTTATTCTCATTATTAGGTAGTATAGGAAAATATTTAACAAGTTCTTAAAGAAAAAACTATTACTCTATTATTATACATCATTAATATTAATATTTTAATTTTATAAAATTTATTATAATAATTATTGTATTTTACAATATATCATGTATTGAGTTCAATATGTTTTTCTTTTTAATAGGGGAACCATAAAAAATTTAATATGTGAATGTTTAGTTACAAAAACTTTTGTTTAAGTGGATATTTATTTTTTCTTATATATCTAGTTTTTCTATATTTTAAAAAAATTTCTATAAATGTTGTATTATCATAAAAGTGTGAATGTTTAATGTAGGTATTATGTTTTATGATTCATTTAAGATATTATCAAAATTAAAACCAGAAAAAAAAATTAAAAGTTTATTTTCATTATAACGCATAAATTTTAAATATAATAGTTGTATTTTTAAATTTGTAACACATTACATTACTAGTTTTTTATGATGTTTCACCTTATTCTATGAATGACTTGAAACACATTAAAAATTTATTTTCAAAATAATTTCTATTTTATACTAATTTCTATATATAGTTTTACTTAGATTCATATTTATAAAATATGTTTTAAATGTTTTAAATTAATTTTTCTACTTTAGTGTGTTCTATTTATTGATGGATTTTGGTTCTTTAGTTTTGGTTTAAATGTTTGGAATAATGTATTTTACAATATATTTTTATAAATTTTTAACTTTAATCATTGATTTTATGAATAAATAATGTTGAAGTCCATTATAGTAGGTATTTTGACAATTATTTTTCATAATACTGATTTTTAAATAACGTTCAAAGATGGTTTTACTGAAAACCAATGTGGAAATCCTAGTATGATGGATTTAATAGTTAGGTTTTTATAAAAAAAATATTTATAGCCTTCTATATATTTCATTTTAGAATTACTTTAAATTTTGTTTTATAAAAACCAACATTAAACCTCCCACTTTTTGCATCATATATATTAAGATAAAATTTTAAATGATATTGAAAGGTAAAAAATACAACATTAATGGTTTTTTTCATTAGTGTTGCTGATAATACTCATGAATTATGTGATGTATAAAATGACCATACACATTATACATGTAAGAACCTAGTTTTTCTCTTTGAGGTACGTGCTTCTTATTTTATCTTTTCCTTAAGTGTTTTTAATAAAATATGGAAAATGGGGAAAAATCCTTAATTTTGGAACTACACGCAGTGTACTTTTTCCACACGCCGTGTACTTCTGCCCGTGTTGGGATGAGTACACGGGGAAAGTAGCCATGTCGGCGACAAATGGTTTTGGAACCGACTAGATTTCGTGTAGTGGTCCTTTACACATCGTGTAGTCAGTCAGCAGGCCAAAATAGTAAGGCGGTGGAGCAGCCGCCAGCTGGGCGGCAGTACACGTTGTGTACTTAGGCGTACATGTCGTGTAACTCATTTCGGTGGGTAAACAGTTCCATGCTGGCGGAAAGCCGCCAGGGGAACAGTTAAATGAAAGGAGTACATTTTGTGTACTATATTTTTTCGGCTTAAAATAGGCAGTAGCCTCCTCATTTGGCAGAGGAGGCATTTGAGCCATTTTGGAGCCAAAGGAGGAGGCCAAACCTTTGAATATCCGCCGAGTGATCGTCTGGAATCGGTTTCCACCTCAGACGATCCCGTTGGAACCACACGGGTAAGGGCTTCTATCTCCTTGGCTTCTTCTTACCAATTCTTATCCTAACAAGAGTTATTTGAGGTTAAGAAGGTTTTTTCCTTCGTTAGATCTATGTCGTTCTTGGGCGTTTCTGGAGTCGGCGTTTGGGTATATCGTTCGTTGGCATATAAGGTAGGTGGCTTGGTGTTTAGTTTTCCAATTGTCATGTGTTTTGTGCGTTTTTGTGCCACGAACCCATGTTGGGGTGTCGTGTGTCTGAGGTCGTGGCTATATTAACTAACTAGAACATTTAAGGTAATTGAATAATTTGTAAAACTACTGTTTGGGATCGTTGCTTGGATCTGGAACCACCCCGGGGGTGTGTTCCACTGTTTAGCCGTTTGGCAAGGATACCCGAGGGTATGCCTTTAAATTAGTAATTTTACAATTGCCTTGAGAGGAATTTCTTGTTTACTGCTTGTTTACATGTTAGGCATGGCTCGGTTACTTGTTTAGCCTGAGGGCATTGTTGTGATTAGCCCGTGGGCACTGTACTATTTAGCCTGAGGGCAGTAATTATTTTGGCCTGAGGGAAACTTCTTTCGTGCCTGTGGGAAGCTGACTCTATGCCTGTGGGTGAAACTACCAATGCCTGAGGGCAAACTCTATTATACCTAATGGCAGATTCTTGTGTTGGATACTCTTTACATGAGGGTAGGGGTTTACGTGTCTGAGGTCATTAGCTGGTTATTTAGAATATTCACTGTGGTGGTATTTTAAATTTGAAGGATTAAATAGATAATAAAATGGAAATATAACTAGTAATTAGTTAATTTTGAGTACTTCTTACTTTATTTCATTTTACTATTGCACATTGTCGCTGCATGCTTACACGCAGTTGGGCACGGGCCTTTGGTGGGTGCCTAATGGGAATTTATTTCTCACACCCTGTTTGGGTCACGCTTTTCTGCCCAAACAGATTATGTTGCTGCAGGTATAGATAGGGGCAAGAGTCCCTATACAGGTACGTGATTTCTGCTAAGGAGTAGGAGGGCATGGGATCAAGCCTAGGCTCGCGATGCCACTGCCAGCTGTTTTGCTTTCTTTTTCTGTACTTTGCTTTTGGTTGTACTGTATTGATGTATAACATGTTCTGGCTGTTTTCTTAGAACTTGAGACATGTAGCATCATCATTTATATATTATTTGTTATATACATTGTTGTTGTTTATTTCATTTTTGTATGGTTTACTCCTTCCGCTGTTGATGTATGTTTTATTCTGTATTCTGCTACGCTACACTTTGACAAATGAGGGCATATTTTCCCCACTATCGGACTTGGGCCCTCGCTGCTAGTCGGCAGCCTCTGCCATTTGGGGAAATACGTTTGAGGTCACGTGGCGAATCGGGATCGGGGCACCCATTGAGTGGCACCTGGAACTGGGACGTTACAAGGTGGTATCAGAGGGGTTCTTTTCTTTGACTTACTATTTGAAGCCTTAGTCAGGGATAGGACGAACGATAATTGGTAATAAGTTGTGCCCGAGTGTATCTAACCCGCATATAGGGAAAAGCCAGTCTACCTCGTATTTTTCAATTTATTGATTTTTCAATTTACATTTGATATGATTTCATCGTTGGGTGACGCACTTGAGATCGTGCTGTTTATATTTTATCTACGGTTTCTATTTAGTTGCTACCTGATGACATGAGGGTATGCCAACTCATGCATCATATAGGCACATGCTAGATATCACATGTCTTTCATAGTTTCCATGCCATGTTGGTGCATTAGAAAAATTACATGTTTTTGTGATAGTTGTTGTGCTAGAAAAGCATGCTGTTGTGATAGCTGCAATGATAAAATACATGCTATTTGATAGGGTAATTTTTGTGTGAGTTGTTCATAGAATGGACTCCAAACTTTGGTTTTTGGGGAGTATGGGCCCCCATTGACAGGAATTTGGTGGATCATTGACTGATTATTTTTTTATAACATAGATAAGATGTCAAACTTTGATTCGTGGGGAGTATGGGCCCTCACGAGTCGTAATTTGACACTTAGGTGTAGTTTTTTGGTGTTTTCTGTATTCCGGGGAAGTTTCTAAGGGATACTATCCGGAAACCCAGTATTCACGCAGTGTAGTGTTTTAAACACGTCGTGTATGGCCTTCTGTTTGGGAAGAAAAATAAACCTTTTGAGTACACACCGTGTACTTTGAATACACGTCGTGTAGTCTCTTACCGTGTCACAAACCGTGTGGGTGGCGACACGAGGTAGGGAAGTGATTGGGTAAAACACACCGTTTACCAGATATACACGCCGTGTAGTTTTGACCCGGAGTCCGGCCGTGTAACTAACAACATGGGTCGGTGAACTCCTTACAGAATACGCCGTGTCAATGATTAACACATCGTGTAGTGTGACCTGGGGACTCGGCCGTGTAACTAAAAACACGGGTCGGTGTCACCTCTCCTTGAACACGCCATGTACCTGTGGGGCATGCCATGTAGTCTTGTCCAAGGATGGACACGTGTGGAGTTAGCCATGTGACTGGAAAACGGGGTGGTGTACACTCCGTGTGTGGGTGTAACACGCCGTGTAGTGTCAACCCCAGTACTCGGCCATGTCACAGACGACACAGGTAGCTGGAAATAACACCATACACGCAGTGCATATGAAATACACGTCGTGTAGGTTTTGTTCATATGGGATCCGTTTGGTTTAGCCGTGAAGAAGGACTCGGGCAGGGGAAGGGAAGTCAAGTACACGCCGTATAGTCAGTATAAACGACGTGTAGTCTTCTTTTGAAAATTTTTAATGCCTTATTCCTCCTTTTCCCTTTTGGGTTTCTTCATCTCGGTCTTTGATAATCTTGTTCTAAGGCCTGTTTTTTGACCTTGTAGTGTCATGCCGCCAAGACGATCGCGCATTGTTCGCCAGGAAAGCGTCAACGAGTATACTCCAGAAATGGTGGGCCATGGGCTACCAGTGGATCCTCCAGCAGATCCAGATGCGGCACCAGCTGATATACCGGACACAGGCACAGAGGCGCAGTTCCGTGAAGGCTTATTGGGGTTCATGCAGACCTTTCAGGGATCACCCCGCAGGCTGCCACATCTATGGTTGAGCTGACACGTATCTTATAGCAGCATCATTAGCCTACGTTTTCATGGGATAGAGGATCACAGGCTGTGGAGTCTTGGATGGGGTCGATGCAGACTATTTTCGAGCATCTGGAGACGCCTCCTGGGCGGAGGGTCAAGCTCGCGACTTACATGATGCGTGATTCCGCTAAGAGGTGGTGGGATGTTACCACCCTGTCAGAGCATCACAGGGACATGGTGTGGGAGGATTTTCAAGCAGTCTTCTATGACATCTTCTTTACTGAGACGATGAGGGCAGATAGAGCTCGAGAGTTCATGAATCTGCAGTAGGGCTCTATGTCAGTGATGGAGTATTCTACTCGTTTTATGTAGATTTAGAGCTTTGCACCCATGCTGGTGGGTGATGAGACGCTGAGAGCCAGGTGCTTCAAGGATGGTCTTCAGTATTACATTCGGGTGCTGGTCAATGTTCTCAGGTTTCCTTCAGTACATGATATTGTAAATCAAGCGCTGACTATAGAGAGGAATTTTTGGGAATCTAGTGGTGTGGGCCAGGGCGGTTCAGCACCAGTTACTGGTACTTTTTCTATTGGCAAGAGGAAGAGGCAGATGGAGTTCTCTCAGGGTGGCAGTACAATCCAGACAACTTCTTCAGGTGGCCCGATCAGGTGCTACCAGTGTGGAAGAGAGGGACACAAGAGACCGTAGTGTCCACGAGACCTAGTGCAGTGCCGAGCTTGCGGAAAGATGGGTCATCTGCATCACTTTTGCAGGGCGTTTCCACCGATGGCTAGTGAGAGGGGTTCTGTGTAGAATCCACGTGCGCGAGCAGGACTAGTGGCTTCTTATCAGTCAAGGAACTGGAATACGTCAGGGCGTGCAGGCAGAGATGGTGGTCGTGGCCGAGGTAGCCAGACGCCAGGATCTCAGAGGTAGCAGGGTGGGATAGCTCAGGGTAGCCAGGCTGTGTCGCAGGGCTGCGGCACTGGGCAGGCATATGCGGTGCAACAGACCCATTAGGAGCAGGATCCCAGACCTTCTACAGTCAGAGGTACTATTTTAATAGCGTTTGTCTTATCTTTAGTACTTTTCGATATGGGTTCTACACATAGTTTCATATATGTACCCGTTGTGGAGAGCCTTGGGCTCTATGTTTCTACTTCTCCCGATATCATGATGTTAGACACTCCATTGGGAACTATAACGGTTGGTGTGCGTCAATGCAAGGATTGCCCCCTTGAGGTTGGTGGGTGTCAATTCCTTTGGGACCTCTATGCCTTGGAGATGATGAGCTATGACGTCATTCTCTGGATTGACTGGTTGGTTCCCTTTCGGGCCTTTGTAGACTACTATCATCGTAGGGTGAGTTTCATGTCACCAAAGGGCGGAGAGTTTCTATACAAGGGTGAGTGGGATGTTCAGGCAAGTTGAGCTGGACCAAAGCATCGTGGGCTTGGTGAAGTCACAGCCTAGATTGCGAGTTTGTATCTGGATGATCAGGGGACTTGTCAGTCAGATTTCCCTCCAGTTGTTGATCGTTTCAGGGATGTCTTCCTGGATGACTTTTCAGGTCTACCTCCAGAGCGTGAGGTGGATTTCTCTATCGAGCTAGTGCCAGGAGCAGCATCGGTGTCCATTCCTCCTTATAGGATGGCTACACCTGAGTTTCAGAAGCTCAAGAGGCAGTTAGAGGAGTTACAGGCAAAGGGATTTATCCGACCCAGTACTTCTCCTTGGGGTTCACCGGTCCTTTTTACAAAGAAGGCGGACGGTACCCTCAGACATTGCGTGGATTATCGGAAGCTGAACCAGTTGACGGTTAAGAACCGATATCCCTTACCAAGGATTGGTGATATTTTTGATCAGCTTCGTGGAGCACAAGTGTTCTCAAAGATTGACCTGAGATCAGGATATCATCAACTTCACGTGATACCATCTGATATACCTCTCACGTTTTTCAAGTGTAGGTATGGTCTATATGAGTATACGGTGATGTCGTTCAAAATCACGAACACGCCTGTAGTTATCATGGCTCTGATGAATCGTTTGTTCCATCCATATCCTGATTCATTTGTGGTATTATTTTTGGACGTCATCTTGGTGTACTCTCACACTCGACACGACCATGCCACCCATCTTGAGATCGTATTGAGTACACTGAGAGAACATCGGTTATATGCTAATCTCTCAAAGTGCCACTTTTGGATGGACCGATCCACTTCCTGGGTCATATCATCCCATAGGCAGGAGTTTCAGCAGACCCAGAGAAGGTGAGAATAGTAGTTTTCTGAGAGCATCCTAAGAACGTGTTCGAGATACGAAGTTTCTTAGGGATGGATGGTTACTGCAGACGTTTAATATAGGACTTCTCCCTCTTAGCAGTGCTGTTAATGGGATTGACTAAGAAGGGTGTGAAGTTCGTTTGGTCGGAAGCTTGCGAGGCAGCCTTTCAGGACCTGAAAGGAAGGTTGAAATCAGCCCCAATCCTGATACTCTCAGAGCAGGGGAAGAGCTATATAGTTTACTATGATGCATCAGGTATTGGGCTGGGAGAAGTGTTGATGCATGGTGATCGAGTTCTTGCATACAGGTCTTGGCAGTTGATTCCACATGAGAGGAATTACCCGACACATGATCTCGAGTTAGATATAGTGGTACATGCGTTGTGCTTTTAGAGACATTATCTATTGGGGGAGCATTTTGTGGTTTTCACCGACCACAAAACCCTCAAGTATATCTTCACTCAGCGTGACTTGAATCTGAGGCAGCAAAGGTGGGTTGAGTAGCAACAGTCCTTCGATTTTGAGCTTGCCTATACACCTGGTAAAGGTAATGTAGTAGCTGATGCACCGAGTAGGAAGACTCGGATACAGGTAGTGCAGGAGGCCAGTGGCGAGTGGCAGCTCATGGCTTTGTTCTCTGAGATGCATCTGGAGGTGCACAATAGGTAGGGGAAAACTTATCTTTCATCTTTAGCTGTGACTTCTACCCTCCTGGGTAGAGTGAGGATGAGGCAGCTATCAGATTCAGAAGGGCTAGTTCTACGGGAGTCAGTGCCAAGTGGGGACCCTTCTCCGGGTTGGACGATAGGCGATGATGAGGTTTTGCGTTTCCATTGATGAGTATGGGTTTCAGGGGATATACGCGAGGACATGATGCAAGAGTTTCATGCTTCAGCTTGGCCAGTTCATCCCGGGGTTACCAAGATGTACCGTGACTTGAGACGTCAGTACTGGTGGCCAGGTATGAAGAGAGAAGTAGCTGGTTTTGTTACGAGGTGTTCCACTTGTCAGCAGGTGAAGGCGGAGCATCAGAGACTAGATGGGCTGTTACAGCAGTTACCCATTCCAGAGTGGAAGTGGGATGATGTTGTGATAGATTTTGTGACTGGATTGTCGAGGTCACCTCGTGGCAATGATTCCGTTTGGGTTGTTTTAGAAAGACTCACGAAGTAAGCTCACTTCTTTCTAATCAAGGAGACCTTCTATGTTGATGATCTTGGAAGGCTGTATATCCGAGAGATTGTACGTCTTCATGGGGTCCCTCATTCTATCGTTTTAGATAGGGATGCCTGCTTTACGTCATGTTTCTGGCAGAGTTTTCATAGGGAACTGGGTACACAGGTGCTTCTGAGAACAGCATACCACCCTCAAATAGATGGCCAGTCAGAGCGTACTATATAGATGCTTGAGGACATGCTGCGAGCATACGTCCTAGACTTTGGGGGCTCTTGGGAGAAGCACATACCCTTATTAGAGTTTGCCTATAATAATAGATTTCAGTATACTATTGAGATGGCACCATACGAGGCTTTATACGGTAGGTCGTGCCGATCACCTCTGTGATGGTTAGAGGCAGGTGAGGTAGCTTTTCTGGGTCCATAGCTCGTGCAAGAGACTTCTGAGCAGGTCCAGTTGATTTATAAGCAAATGGCTACTGCACAGTATCGTCATAAATCTTATGATGATCGATGAAGATGACCTTTGGAGTTCGTGGTTAGGGATCAGGTTTTCTTGCATGTTTTTCCGAGGCTGGGACACAAGCGGATCAGGAGACAGGGTAAACTTTCACCGAGGTATATGGGGCCATTTGTGATTTTAGAGAGAGTCGGGCCAGTTTCCTAATGGTTACAGTTACTGTAGCAGTACCGAGCCATGCATGGCATCTTCTATGTATCTCAGTTGCACCGATATCATTCAGACCCATCTCACACCTTTTAGCCCGAGGATGTTGAGCTGGAGGCAGATGCGTCCTTTGAGGAGCATCTGATTCGTATCGTTGACAGAAGCACGAAGGTTCTCCGAGGCCAGTCAGTTCCTCTCGTATGGGTGCTATGGCAACATGGACGAGTGAAGGAAGAAACCTGGGAGCGGGAGACCGACGTACGTGCTCAGTGGCCGGAGTTGTTCATGGCTATATCTTCTCCACCCTTGGAAGGGCAATTCGGGGACGAATTGCTATAAGGGGGAAGTTTGTATGAACCCGATTCTTCTATTTGAGGTACAGGCTTCTTCTTTTCTCTTTTCCTTTAGTGTTTTTAATAAAATATGGAAAATGGGGAAAAATCCTAAATTCTGGAACTACATGTCGTGTACTTTTTCCACATGTCGTGTACTTATGGCCGTGTTGGGATGAGTACACGGGGTGTGTAGCCATGTCGGCGACAAAGGGTGTAGGAACTTACTACACGTCGTGTAGTGGTCCTTTACACGCCGTGTATTCAGTCAGCGGGCCAAAATAGTAAGGCGGTGGAGCAGCCGCCAGCTGGGTGGCGGTACATGCTGTGTACTCAGGCGTACATGCCATGTAACACATGTCGATGGGAGAACAATGTTGTGATGGCGGAAATCCGCCAGAGGAACAGTTAAATGAAAAGATTACATGCCGTGTACTTGGATGTACACGCCATGTACTTTTTTTCAGCTTAAAACAGGCATTAGCCTCCTCATTTGGCAGAGGAGGAATTTGATCCATTTTAGAGCCAAAAGAGGAGGCCGAACCTTTGAAGATCCGCCGAGATATCGTCTGGAATCGGTTTCCACCTCAGACGATCCCGTTGGAACCGCACGGGTAAGGGCTTCCATCTTTTTGGATGCTTCTTACCAATTCTTCTCCTAACATGAGTTATTTGAGGTTAAGCGGGTTTTGTTCTTCGTCAGATCTACGCCATTATTGGGCATTTCTGGAGTCGGCGTTTGGGTATATCGTTCGTTGGCATATAAGGTAGGTGTCTTGGTGTTTAGTTTTCCAAATATCGTGTGTTTTGTGCATTTTTTTGCCATGAACCCATGTTGGGGTGTCGTGTGGCTGAGGTTGTGACTATATTAACTACCTAGAACTGTTAAGGTAATTTAATAATTTGTAAAACTACTATTTCAGATTGTTTCTTGGATCCAGAACCACCCCGGGGGTGTGTTCCACTATTTAGCCATTTGGAAAGGATACCCGAGGGTATTCCTTTAATGTAGTAATTGTAGAATTTTCTTGAGAGGAATTTCTTGTTTACTGCTTGTTTACATGTTGGGAATGGCCTTGTTACCTGTTTATCCAGAGGGCATTGTTGTGATTAGCACGTGGGCACTACACTGTTTAACCCGAGGGCAGTAGTTATTTCGGCCTGAGGGAAACTTCTTTCGTGCCTGTGGGAAGCTGACTCTGTGCATGTGGGCGACACTACCTATGCCTGAGGGAAAACTCTATTATGCCTGAGGGAAGATTCTTGTGTTGGATACTCTTTACCTAAGGGTAAGGGTTTACGTGTCTGAGTACATTAGCTGGTTATTTAGAATATTCACTATGGTGGTATTTTAAATTTAAAGGATTAAATAGATAATAAAATGGAAATATAACTGGTAATTAGTTACTTTTGAGTAATTCTTACTTTATTGCATTTTAATACTACACACTGTCGTTGCATGCTTACACGCAGTTGGTCACGGGCCTTTGGTGGATGCCTATTGGGAATTTATTTCTCACACCCTTTTTGGGTCAAGCTTTTCAGCCCAAACAGATTACGTTGCTGCAGGTATAGACAGGGGCAAGAATACCTATACAGGTACGTGATTGCTGCTGAGGAGTTGGAGGGCATGGGACCGATCCTAGGCTCGCGATGCCGCTGCCAGCTGTTTTGCTTTGTTTTGGTGTACTCGGCTTTTGTTTGTACTGTATTGATGTATAACATGTTCTAGCTATTTTCTTAGAACTTGAGACATGTAGCATCATCATCTATATAATGTTGGTTATATCCATTGTTGTTGTTTATTTCATTTGTGTATGGTTTACTACTTTCGCTGTTGATGTATGTTTTATTCTGTATTCCGCTGCGCTACACTTTGAAAAATGAGGGCATAGTTCCCCACTATCGGACATGGGCCCTCACTATTAGTCGGCAACCTTTGGCGTTTGGGGAAATGCGCTTGAGGTCACGTGGCGAACCAGGTTCGGGGCACCCATTGAGTGGCACCCGGAACTGGGAAGTTACAATACAGTTCCAAAATAAGGTGTAGAAAAATTAATTTAACTACTTATTTCTATAATTTATTTCCATTATAAATAATTAATTCACATGGTTGCGACATTGATTGATATGCACTTCTTGTGAATGGGTATAAGTTACATGAAATGTACAACATGCTACGCACCATGTACACCAATATTTTACCTTCCACAAAACATGAATAGGGACTCAACATGTAATATTTGTGAGAATTTTTGTGTTACATAGTGTGTACACAAACTAGATGACCTGTAGTGACAACACTGGGCCTTTCTTCACTACTTTTATTAAATAAATGGTGTGTAATTAACACATTTAGATTACTTTGACTGCCCGAATGGCCTTAAGGCCTTCATTTTTATTGATTTTTGATAACCCCTCTTTCAAGGGATGAGGGGGAGCCCTTACAGGGCTCGTAGGTTCAGAGATTACATGGCTCGTAGGCTTAGAAGATTACATAAACCAAAGGTCTTAGGTAATTCAACTAGACTATCTACAAGGAACTGCCCATCCTTAGTATCTGCATCATGATATTATCCCTCCACCTTCGCATGGTCTTCTGGATAGGGTTCCCATGCAAGAACAGGCTGGTCCTGATGGCATATCCATACCCTCTCATTCTGACAAATCCATTGGTCTCTGTACTAGTGACTTCACCTACTCTGAATCCTCTTCTGGGACTGGTCCTTTTTTGTAGTGTTTCTGGGGAAACTGCATGTGCTCCGAAGGCCTTGAGGTGGACTAAAGGCCTTAAGAGTGCCCCAAAAGCCCTACTGGCCTGAAGGTCTGGGAGGCCCGAAAGCCTTAAGGACTCCAAGCCCAAACCTGTGGCCCAAGGTGAATAGTTCCAGCTGCTACAGTACCAAACAGTACCTACTACAATGCCTTCTATAGTACCGCAAAGTGTACATTTCTGCTATAGTACATGTACAATGTATAGTTTTGCTATAGTACTTGCACAGTGTACAGTACTGCTTCAATGTCTGCTACAGTGTCTGCTACAGTACTGCTACAATACTACAGAAATATGCTTCAACCTGGTTTTGAACCTAGGTCTTATGGATGCACTTAAGGATACCTCACCAACTGGGTTGAGGCTCATATGATTTACTTTGACTGCAAGGCTTCTAGGATTCTTGTAGGACTAAACTGAGTGGGGTTACATGGTGTTTACTCTAACTACATTCCATGTGACTCTTCCAGAAATTTTCAACCAAGATAGAAAAAACGTGGAATATAATGATTCAACATGTTATTCTATTACAAGATGATATGTAATTAATGAACACATCATAGTGGGGTTATCCAGACTACACGGTGTATAAATTTTCAATTACATACCTTGAAATGATTTCCATCAATTTGAATATTCAGAAACATTAAATGGTATCATTGATTGTTCTTTATAAGTTCATGTCCCGATATTGGTCACATTACGTTAACAAAAAAATTATATATAATTTCATATTTATGAATGAGTAATATTGGAAAACAAATAAACTAATAGCAAAAAAATAAGTCATCAATACAATATAGATAATTATAAATTAGTATATGACAACTCTGATAACACTAGCAGGTTATTGGGTGTAGTGGAAGTGGTTGAGCCCTGGCCCAATAATGTATTTCAGACAATTTCCTTGGATTTATCCTTTGAACTTGAATAATAGAAACCCCAACATCCTAAATATAAGTTATTTCACATATAATTTATAATTAATTTATAAACAATAATAACCTCTTTTCTTGTAATTATTTCTTGGTTATTGAATCAGTTGACCAGGATTATCATACAATTACTTTAATGAAAGTATCATTTATAGTATCTATCTAATTATATCCACACACATTTCACAAACCTCATAAAATCACATATGTATTTATATGTGTTAGTACCAAAGACCAATCGCGTTGTGTTTTTATATTTAATCAATTTAATAATTCCTTCTATTCTGTATGGAATTTATCTTGTTCTCTCAGTGTCTTGAGGAGGGGAGTGATATATGATATCTATTATTGATATTTTTTAGGGAATTTTCATTGTATGCTAGAGGGGATTTTTTAGAGATAAATTATTGTGTACAAAAAATAATTTCATCTACAAAATGACGTAACATGATTTATATACTTAGTTATGAGAACTAGTTAGTGTAAAAATCCCTTTACCAAACTCTTAATTCTCTGTAAAATCCAACATTGAATAAAAATAATAATAAAACTAATTCTATTATTTTTTATTTGAAGTGTGTGAAACACATGGAAATTTTAATGTCATTTATTTATTTAGATGAAATTTAAATTTATCATTTCTTATAAACCCTTTAACTCATCCCATCAATGATCCTTGAAATTTATCTAAAATTGAATAATGAATATTTATTTAAATAAATAAATATCACTATATTATTCATTTTATGGAAATTTATGTGATCAAAGGTGCATAGATGTCTACATCTATTAACTTATATGAGACAAATCCTATCTTAACTTTTTAATTAATGTCAAATCATTCATGACACACCCAATGTATCCTACCACAATGCAAGAATATATTGTTATGGTTTTCATCAATATAAAAATTTATATGAATCATGATATACATTAATAAAAATATAAAGTATACAGAGAAATATACATTTCCAAATATAGGAATATTCAATGACATACATAACATGTTGAATTCATACAGGCATGTCTATACTCATAACCTACTAATTTGGATTTTACTATTTGCGAACTTCATGAAATTGTGTCTCAATGTCTTATGAGTCACCGAATGTTGGTATCAGTAATAATCTATTTCCTATAAAATATATTTCATATGACCATATGACATGTATTAATGATTATTTTAATATCACTCTAAGGTTCTCATTATAGTGGGGAACTGCAATAACCATCTAATGTGACAAATAATCTATGGAAATTATCACATTAATATTATAAAAATGAGCACTCATCAAGTGGTATAATATTTATTAATATTAATATGGGAATTTATAGGTAATATAATGTAAATAGTAGTTCCTTCCAGGGTAGAAAATCCAAACAAATGGATGAAATATCATACCAGGAGATAGAAATGATAAATGATGTGGTTCAAGATTTTCATGAAAAATATAATCTTATTTTTATTAGAGACACAATAATTCATGATGAAAAATAAGTGAGGGAATTAATGGAAAAATACTTAAGTTGATTGATGATTTAGAGGAAATAAAGTGAAACTTTCAATTTTTATTACTGAGGGACCAACGTCATGTTGATGGAATATACTGGTTCGGGTGAAGAGGACCAAGGGATTATCATGAGATGATTTTTATGATGTATTATTTGAGATGTTCTACCCATTGGTATTTATAATGGATAGGGGCCCAAAATTTATAGTGGTAATACAGGGTAATATTTCTATCATGGATTATATATCTATGTTTATAGACTAGCTTTATCTTTCTCTCACCTTGGGAGATAATGATTCATCAAAATCTCATCATTTTGAGTGTGTTTTAATATTAATGGTTTTTTTGTAACAAACCCAACTCTAGATACCTAGATATGAAGATATTTTATTATATTTTAAACTTCAAAAATCAAAATATTAGTGGTCTTAGGTGACTAAATACATGTTTGAACATTAAATTGCATCCGAAAATAAATGAATTTTTTTATTCGTCAATTTCTTTTCCTTATGACATACACAAAAGAAATTATAGTTTCTTGAGGAAATATGGAAACAATATAAATTGGTAATATTAGATGATGAATAAGGGGTATTGTATAAGGAGATATAATAGTGAAATGAGTATGAGTTATATAATATAGTATATTCAAATAAAAAATAAATTCCTTATAATAGGTTATAAAAGAATACCATTTTCATAAAAATGGATATAGATAATCATAGTGAACAAAAATTGATCTCATAATGATTGAATGGATAATTCCATATATCATAACCAAACCATATTTTCCTTTTCCATAAGAAAAAATTAATAATGTTTAAGGGCACTCTTATTATCCAATTCTAGTTTATCTTATGAAACATATCGATATATAAAGAATAAATATAATTATGACCCCAACCCATAACTAACTAATCTTAATGAATTCATTATATGAAAATGAAACCTAAAAATACTAATAGAAAATTTCCCCTAATGAAAATTTTTCATCAACATGTCCATGAAATAAAAATATATATATATTGAAATAATAGGTATATAAATTATCAATATTTCCCTTGTAAAATATATAGGATAACTTTCTAGATAAACAGCCATAAAAATGTAAATGAAATATAGGGTATTAAAATATGTAAAGTACAGTGTATATGGTCAAGTAACTATTATATAAACTAAATAAATAGTGGAAAAGTTATGGAATACACCCATGAGATAAAGAATGGGGAACATGATTCAAAATGAAAAGATTAATACATGAAGCCCCTTTTTAAATTTTATAAAGTTTGAATTAGGTATTAATATATGAGTTATGGTATATAAATACCAAAAAAGATAAATTAGAAAATAATATTTTATTTGTGTAAATTAATAGTTGAAAACATCTAAATGGGTATTAGCTTAAAAGAGAGAGATAATTTGAAATAGAGAACTCTTTACCAAATTTAGATGATATGTGAAAAAAACATTTAAATTTAATTAAGGAATATGGTATTGTTTTCCCAAAACCAAAAATTAATTAGAATTTTTTATACTAAAATTAGTATTTTTTCAGAAAATCAAAAGAATTTAATATTCCTTATTATAGTGAATTGTGAAAAGGATGAAAAACTAAACATGTTGCATTTTTAATGTTTGATGTAATATATATATAGAAAAAAATATAAGAATACATGAATATAAACATAAAATAAATGAAAAAATAATACACATAAGGGAAAGTAGTATTCAAAAAAATTAATTAACACAAATGAAATTGATAATGATTAAAATAGGTAAATGGATAGTGATATTACAAATATTATGATAAATAAAAGTTGAAGAGTCCCCTTGCCTCTGGTCCTGACTCACATAAACATTCCTATAATAATAAAAATTATTTAATTTTATATATTAACTGAATATTTTTTAACCTTATTATTTTATATTTAATATATTATAATCCATATATTATCTCATTTATTCATTTATTACATTTTTTACCCATGTTGGTTATTTGGGGATATTTTGTCTACAATTCCAATATCATTGTTTTATAATGGTAATGGCCAATGTTATTTTCTAATTATTTTCAACACCTATAGAAGTGTGAAATTATGGATTCTTCATCACGAAAGTAGCATAGTTTTAAATATTAATAGACAGTCCAAAAATTGTTTCAAATTGGGAAACACTTCACAACACACTCAATTTAAGAGAATGAATTGATTTTGATTAATTATTGTGAATATTATTAATATGATTTCCATTTTATCTTTTCCAAAAATCTATCTTGTCAAAAATTTTATATTTATTTGTTAAATACGTTTTTAAAACCATCCATGTAAGTTGGTAATAGTCGATTTAATACATCATTCATATAGGTCATTTAAATTGTCCATTATGTAAGGAATAATATAAACAACTATGAAATTGATTTTTATGAATTAAATGGTGATGTAATTTTCATAAAAGTGTCATTATATTATTAATTTAATGATATATAAATATATTGATAAATTTAGAAATATTAATAAGGGGAAAATATTTAAATTTATAGATCTTATAACAGAATACATACCTCCCCAATTAAGATGACCACTTGAGACCACGCCTTAAAGATTAAAAGGATGGTATTTTGATGAGAATAGAACCTCCTAAATATTGAAAACACTATTTTGGGAGATAATGTTTTAGATTATGATTATGTTAATATGATTAATATTTGAGGGTAAGTGGCGTAGTGAGAGGAGGTATTTATAGGAGCATAAGGGAGTTCTAAAATAAAATATTATAATAAAATATAATTTTCTAAAATAGTGCTAAAACATATGATTCAATAGTAAGGATATTGTGAATTAATACTAAATGGGGTATTATAATATTCATCAAACATATATAACCATACATATTTATTTGTACACCATTATTTCAAAATCCACTATCTATATAATACTTTACTATTCACCAATGTATTTTACTATTCATTAAAAATAACAAAACAAAAACCACACATAATTTAGATTTATTGATTCCAAAAATTACAACCATTTTAAAAAAAACTACATTTCTAAATCAGGTTAGTTTCATATTTTCTTCGAGTATGAAAATTACTTTCTTGTAAAAAAAAATTTACTAAAATTATTATATATATTTTTGCATTATGTTACATTAATTGAGTAATTATTTCAACATATTTGATACTTAAATTTTAACATTTAATAAATATTAAAAATTATTTTAATGTTTAATTAGAAATTTATCATAATATTTATTTTAATGTCATCATTACCTAGTTAATATCCCAACTATCAAGATGCAATTATAATGACCAAGTTACTATTAAAAAGTCATATTTTAAATGGTTATAAAATTTTACACATCTTGTAAATTCCTATTATTTATATAATTCTCTATTAGATTAGTTTTATCTCAAGGTTATTTTTCTATATTTATATAATTAAAATCATATTTATAATTTTTTGATTCCTTTTCACAGTATTGTTTAATTAAGTCATATTTCTTGTGGACTATAACACACTAAAATTTAAAATTCTAGTTCTATTATTTACATGTTCTTATGATCCCATTAAACTATTTTAAATTTGTTTTAGTGTATTTATCCATATTATATAATGTTCTACATCACTATTTATATCCTTTATAGTGAATTTAAATTTATAGTCGTGTGTATATACTATGATTGAATTATAGGAATGGTATTATAAAGAAATATTTATCATAATAAAATCTTAGTTCTTACATTCGTACCCACTTAAATAATTTTATCCTCATAATTTTGGGTATACATTAATCCATGAAAAAATTTGGGTAATTTTTCCTCTTTACCTCTTCAGGCATCTGCATCACTTACTCTTACATTTGATTCCACCAAATTATATTCACCATATGAGATATTTGATTTGATAAAACTTGATCATCATAGTCAGGACTCTAGACTGTATCATCCTCTTAGGATAATTTATTCTCTATATCTATTTATTTAGTTATAAATATATGTTATATGTCTGGTATATTAATCCTTAATAATGAAACATGGATGACATCATGTACTTTAGCAATATTGGGTTGCATTCCCACACAATATGCAACAACACCAAAAATTTACAACTTCTAAAATGGGGAAATGTACCTTGAACTTTTATTTTACTTATTCAAAACCCTATAACTACCTTCCATGGTAATTAATTTTGGAATACATGTCCCCCCACTTCAAACATCAATCTATGTCTTCGATTAATAATATTGATTTTATATCTTCTTTGAGTAGTCTGGATATATTTATAGATATTTCAAACTTTCTTAGTCATCACTTTAACTAGATCAAAACCAACAAGTTTTCTCTCTATGAAATCGCCTAAAAAATTAATTTATGATATATTTACCTAAACAAAGTTTTTCCCAAAAACATTTTAATTCTATAGTAAATGATTTTATTTTACATGAACTCTACAAGAGGTAGGTACTGGTCCTAGGTTCCATAGAATTCAAGTGAGAAAGATCCCAACATATCCTTTAATATATGGATAATTATTATAGATTTCCCATCTATTTGATTATGGTATGTGGTTTTTTTTTAAGTTCCCTCAACCAAAAGGCCTAGCCAATTAGTCATAGAAGATAAGAATATTACAAAAGATGAAAATGTGAGATCTTATTACAATTAGCCTCATAAAGAGGGAGCAGAACTACAGGAAGGGTATCGAACTAGGTAATAGGTTCACCAACCCCCATGCTGATTATGGTAGGTGGTGATCAAATGTAACTAAGTGTTTAGATACTTGTAAAGAATAATCCAAAATTATGATGTGAAACAAGGTTTATAATTTGATAAAATTAATTGAGTTTAACCCTGAAGCCTCATAACATAATTAATATTAATTTTTGAAAGTCTCTTAAGATGAAGATCCTCCCATATTAATTTGAAATAAACTAACATTATAAAGAGATCCTTAATGACATATATTTCATACATCCTTTTTTATGTCTTAATAAGTCTAGGGATAGTATCTATTATGATATTTTTCCACTCCCACATTGGTATATGGGGAGGTTTTATGATGCATTTTATAAAAAAAATCTTAAAATTTACTTTCTCCTATAGTAAGCATCTCAAAACATAGTTTTTTTCTACATCTTTTATCCCACAAAAAGTTTTCTCATAAATATTTGTACATCTTGGATATATAAGTGTGTATTGAGAAATCTAAGCTAAGAGATTGATCTTTGAATTATTACTTAATCTTATGGTCTTATGGTATAAATAATCTATTATGAAACATCAAAACTCTTTCTTTATTGATGAATAATATAAATTTACCATCATTTATATATTTAACTTTCTTTTTTAGACCCTTTTAATCTTTTTGAGACTTCTTTATCTTCTCTAGTAATAAGGTATGGAAATTTATTTTCAAAAGGAATGATGATTTATATTCCCTAATAATTTTCACGTTATGTCTTTATCTATCCTCAGAGTGTATATATTTCTATGATACTTCTGACTCAAGACATATTCCATTTTGTTTGAATTTTGAGAGTAATAGTTTATAATACATCAATAGTTTTAGAGTAATTATATTTATCTATATTTCCCCATATTGAGATTTTTTATGTGAATATATAAATCAGAATATTTTGATCTATACATATCTTACATATTTCACTACATAAAGTGTGTTTCTAAATATTTAAAGAAAATTTTATTACAAATAAATCTAAATCATGAGTTGGATAATTTTACTATTAGATATTTTTCAAACATAGTGAATAACAAAATTCACTATCATTTTTTTATAAGGAAAAAATACAATTACTTCTTTAATGAATCCCTAAATATAAAAAATACATCCCCATTTGTAATGTTATTATTAAGGAATTTACTGGTCTCTTATTTTGTTCTTACAAGAATTATTCATGTTCCTTTGACCCAATTATTTTTTAACCTTTTAATGTATACTTGGTTAATAGGTTATATATGTAAAGACCCAGATTTTCCATGTATTTTTTTTATTATATGGAACTATTCTGAGGCTGTGAAATCTGATGGCATTTGATTCTGATGCCCGGTGTGCCTGGAACAGAATTTTAAACTTTCTTAAGGTATATTCAGTAAATGTGCGAGCAGGAAATCCTAACTTTTGGACTAGTGCTCAGAATTGAAATATGAGGGCACCATTGAACTCGCAGTGTTAGGATTCGCTTAAGGGAGCCTTAACCTTGACCATATTGGGTTGAGATAGGAAGTTTGTTTTTGCGGTTTTCATGGTGGATTAATAAAATAAATCTAATTTATTTTAAGTATCTTCGACCTCCTTTTTAGGTTTTGGTGGGGGACCACAAGGGCTGATCGGGCATTTAATACAGGACATTAAATGCCTGGTTATACAAAAATGTTTAACCACCCTACATTCAATTAAGGAGGTTCATTAATTGCACCAATTAATGAACCTCACTTAATTATGTGTTGTAAGGATAACTCCCCTCTTCTCTCATTTTGGTTTATAGAAATATATGGCAAATGAGTAGTGTTTTTGTAGAGGTGGATTTTGGAGGATCCTCTTGACGAAGAATGGATCCATCAAGAAAGAACCAAAGATCGCCGGTTGAGTGACAACATTGGAGGATTTCTTCGGGATCGACGAACACCAACCCATATTCAAATGCAGGATGCTCTCCAATGAATCAGCAGATAGGGTTTTTTCTAGTTTAAATTTCAATATTTTTTGTATCAATTGTATTCTTCCTTGTTAAGATTATAACGCAGAGGGTGCGGGCCAAACGAACAAGGCCTGGTCCCTTCGCCTCTTGTTTTATTGTGGCGTTCTACACAGGTGAGTTTTTGGGATAGATGGAACCCAAATATGAGGGTCAAGAACTGAAGGAGATGACACAAGAAGCTTGTTGGTGCAAATGGATGGAAAAACAGACCATCGGGGTTCACCCGGTGGCCTGTAGAATACCGTCGGTGTGGCACCGGCGTGACGGAACTAGCGAACAACGTCGGCAGGCGATGGCGGCGGCCGGCACCAGCCGACCACGGTTGTGGCAGTGCACCACGGGAGGAGGATGCAGCACTAGGCTGTGGGGTTGAGTAATCGGCCAGCACCGGCCACCCGCGGAGATGGTGGCAGCATTCCATCGTGCGCCTCAAAAGGAGGGGGTCGCGGCTTTTCAGCCGCAGTGGTCTAGCAGGGTGTTCGGCCGTAGAGGAGGAGTTGTGTATCATTGAACACCGTTGAAGGTGGTCGCAGCTCGAAGCCGCGAAGTAGGTAGGGACCCGCTCCCTGTAGGTCCCATGGGCTACCAGGCGGTGCCACGTGCCACTACTGCTCCAAATCCCGAACGGCTTAACCATTCGGGAAAATGAGGATGTTTCCCCCTCGTGCCAGCTAGGGTGGGCCCCGCTCCCTCATGCGGGCTGGGTTTTGCCCTTTTGTGGGATGGGTTGCACCCTCCAATGAGCTAGGTTGTGACCGCCTCTAGGCTCGGTGGTTCCCCCCTATGGGTCGGGCTGAGCCACGCCCCCCTGCGGGCTAGGCCGAGTCGCGCCCCCCTGCGGGCTCCCCCCCCCCAGCAGGTTGGGACGGACAGCGGCCCATCCCAACTGGGATATCCCAGGAAGGTTTGGGTCAGCCTCAATCAGGTTGGGTCGGCCTCGACGGTTTCGGGTCGTCCTCGACCGGGTCGGGTCGGTCCGGTAGGGTCAGACCGGACCCAAACCCATCCAGGCCTAGTTTTGCTCAAAATGTCATATCTTGAAATCCAAACGTTTGTTTGATAAACCATCTATGGCACTGGGATCCCTGGACTGAGATGGTCCTTTTTGTATACTCTACTAAAATTTTGGAGTATGTTGGAGTATGGATGGGTTGGATTGAACCTGAATCCAACCGGGGCCTCGGTACTAAAACACTTATAACTCAAAGACCTGGCGTCCGATTCACGTGTCGTCTCTCGATTTGGAACCCTAATGAAATGGAATTCCTCTGGGTAATTTTTTTTGGAGATTAGTGGAGGTCAATGTAGAAAGGTTATATCAAGGAGCATATTTTACAAAACTCGACCGCACCGGGTGCGGGGAATCCTATGACTGGTTTTCTTTGATGTAGAGACCCTGTGTGGGTTAGCATCACAGCGACATTGTGTGGATCAACATCGTAGCTACCCGAAGAGGACTTGTTTTAGAGTGGGCCATAGAGGATTAGAATCAAGAGACCCTGAGTGGATCATCATCCATCAACCCATATTGGATTATCATCAAGCAACCCAGTGTGGATCTGCATTCCAGCCACTCTCTATGGGTCATCATTCCAGCGACCCTATGTAGATCAACATTCTAGATTCCCTGTGTGGATCAGCAGTAGCGTGACCTGATGAGGACCAGCCTTATAGTGGCCCATCATGGAAGAGTGACTTATGTCCAAGAGTGGATCTATAATAGAACAGCTTCTTGTGGATTAGTTGTGGAACTTCTAAATGGAATAAGATGATATAGCTTAAGATTAATCATATATATTCCTGATCTCTGAGTTGTATACCTGGTGTGAGCTGACTATTGCTTTATGCTTTGTGAATGAGGTTTTTCTTTATGGTTTTTTCCTTTTTGGATCTCTGAGATACCTTTGGGGGTCTCAGGGTCCCTACTAAGTATTTTTATACTCACCCCTACATGATCTTAGCCCACACCTTGTTGTGTCTTGTGCAGATGACAGACAACTTTGACCAATGTTTGGGAGCTTGGACTGGATGATTCTTAGAGGTGGACCTTTAGACATGATGATCCATAATGACAACCGACTGTGATTTGTACCTACCCTTCAGACAGGAACCCTAGAAGACAATTTGGAGAGCTATTTTTATATTGTAGTTCTACTTTTCAGTTGGGCTTGTATTCCGGCCCCCTTTACTTATAGTACACACCCCCTTTTTACTATACAGATTTACTTCAGGGTTTGCATCCCGTTGCATACTTAGTCTCTATGTTCAAAGGTTTAAAGGAAATTCCTTCCCATTTATAGGGATGATACTTTTAGGGATAGTCGTCAACCCCTATACTATGGAAGGTGGGTTTGGGGTAGTCACGGCACAGGCCCCAGGGGACAAGTCGTGACAAAGTGGTATCAGAGGAGTCTGTTCTAAAAAAGAACAAGGACTCTAATCTTTTCATTGGAAATATTGTTATGTGTCATGAGTGTGGTTTTCAGTTTGGGGAATCCAGTTTTGGTGTGGTAGCTGATGTATCCATACACTAGGACCCTGAATTCTTAATTCTGACTCAGTTCACAAAAACACTGATTGCGTGTGTTTTTGAATTTTTATTCATTTTGATCTCTTTTGATTCAGATCACCAGGTATAACTTATTTATCATGGTGAATCTATTTTCTTTCAGGATGCCTCCACATAGATAGCCATCCAGGGTTATAGGTTATAGTTTGCGATGACGGCCCACCGAGCGATGATGCTTTGGTGCAGGGCCCTCTTACAGCGATAGTACCATCGGGCAGTGTACCAGCAACACCACTACCCATTGGGAAGTTGTTTCCACCAGAACTGCTAGCAGATAGTGCATGCCAACTGAGTGCGTTTCACGAGTTTCAACGTAATAGGCCTCTGATGTTCTGAGGCAAGACGGATCTGTGGGCCACTGAGGATTGGCTGGAGGCTGTGGCCATAGTTTTCCTCCTGGTTGGGACACTAGCCAACTAGATGGTGATCCTAGATGATAGTCTTTTCTAGGGAGTAGCAGGGAGATGGTGGATACTGAAGCTATAGATACATGACGAGGAGATCCTCACTTGGGCAGATTTCGAGGGCCTCTTCAGCATAGAGTTCTTTCCAGTGACTCTACAATCTCTGCATATACACGAGAGGATACACTTACAACAGGGCAGCCTGACTGTGGCCCAATACTCAGGGAGGTTTCCTGACCTCACGTGCTACTCTATCGACATGGTTTGGGATCCTTTCCTCAGGTCCCAGACCTTCCAGCAGGGACTCTGATGGGAGATCAGAGCATCGATGGTAACTCTCAGCATCCCAACTCATGCTGGAGTGTTGGAGAGAGTACTCTTGGGGGAGAGATTCCTTGCTAAGCAGACACAAAAAACAACACCCACCACCGGGAGACAGATAGTAGAGTCATCTGTGGCTGGTTGTAGGAAGATGAAACTGACTTCCAAGTGGACCATACCTTCTGGTGGATGACCTCGGGATGTAGGGTCAGAGGTGTGAGGCTCATGAGGTAGAGGAGGCCAACAGAGGAGCGGGTTGTGCTTCATGTGCAGCGGGTAGGGTCACATGGCATGCAACTGCTCAACCAACTGCACTGATGACCAACATATGGTCAAGGGACTATCGAGGTAGAGGTAGAGATTCAAGCGGGGAGGTCCGCAGGCAGTAGGCAGACGTGGCAGAGCATCTGTTCGTGCAGCAGGCAGTGGGTGGCGATTTGAGGTTCTACTACCACCACCTCCAAGTGGTCCACCCCAACCACAAGAGGCGGGTGGACAGGGACACACTCAGCTCCAGGCAGCTGAGGCCTATGACCACGGTGCTCTAGAGATGATTTGAGGTATAATCTATGTGTACTCCACCTTAGTTTTAGTAATTATAGACACAGGTTCCAGTCACTATTTCATTTCCATGGCCCTCATTCAGAACTTGGAGATTCCGGTGGAGCCATTGGATCGATCCTTACAGCTAAAGACTCTTACGGGAGGGTATTCAACAATTACACACTGGTGAAGATAGTGTGAGATTACTCTAGGAGGCGAGAGCTTTCGCTGGTATCTTTTAGTAGCGGTTTTGAGGCCTTACGACGTCATCTTCGGTATGGACTAGTTATCTATAGTCCATGCTATGATTGCCTACATTAGGTACAAAGTGTGATGTGTCCATGAGGATGGGACCGGGTTTTCCTTCACCCGCAAGAAGGGAACCTTTGCAGCACAGGATGGACTTACCTGGAAGAGAGTGCAGCCAATCACACATTAGTTGGCTACCCTTAGCCTCATAGAAGTTGATGTTGAGAGTATGAGTTATCCTATAGTGGTGGACCAGTATGTTGATGTCTTCCATGATGATCCAGGACTACCTCCTCGTAGAGAGGGGAACTTCTTCATCGACATGTACCCCAGGACGACACTGATATCTACATCCTCATATCGGATGGCTCCCATAGAGCTTCATGAATTATGAGTACTACTGGAAGACATGTAGAGTAAGGGGTTCATAAGTCCCAGTGTTTCTCCATGGGCAGACCCGATTTTGTTCACAAAGAATGAAAATGGTAGTTTAAGTCTCTGTGTGGATTATCGGTGCTTGAACTAGGTGACCATGAAGAACAAGTATCCACTTCTAAGGATTGATGATCTCTTCGATCAACTGAAGGGAGATCGTTGGTTTTCGAAGATAGACCTTAGATCAGGCTATCATCAGCTTAGGGTGCAAGATGAGGATGTGCGGAAGACGACCTTCAGATGTCAGTATGGCCACTATGAGTTCTTGGTTATTCCATTCAGCATGAACAATGCGCCTGCAGTGTTCATGAGACTCATGAACATGATCTTCCATCCATACCTTTATCGCTTTGTGGTGGTCTTCATTGATGACATATTAGTGTACCCAGTGACGGAGGAGAAGCATGCCTATCATCTACAGATAGTTTTGGATAAAGTCTTAGATCACCAGTTTATGGTAAGCACTCGAAGGTCCATTTCTGGATAAGTTAGTTCCACTTTCTGGGACAGTTTTCTCGGAGGATGGAGTTGCAGTGGATCCAGAAAAGATAGAGTTTGTGATTTCTTGGGAGCCACCCAGGAGTGTGACCAAGGTGCGGAGTTTCCTAGGGTTGGTTGGGTACTACTGGAGATTTGTATCTGAATTTTACAAGGTTGCAAAACCCTTTTCAGCATTGATGAAGAAGTGACAACCCTTCGTGTGAACAGAGAGATGCTAGTAGAGTTTTTAGGAGCTGAGGCAGAGACTGATGAGTGCCCCCATATTGAGGCTACTTGAAGAGGTTGTTGGGTATGTAGTCTACTATGATGCACCAGGGACCAGATTTGGATGTGTCTAGATGTAGGAGTGAGCAGTGATCGCTTATGATTCACAATAGCTGAGACAACATGAGCAGAACTTCGCTACCCATGACTTGAAGTTAGTAATAGTGGTATTCGTCTTGAAGATGTGGAGACACTATTTGATGGGAAAATGTTTTATGGTCTACTATGATCACAAGAGTCTTAGGTATATCTACTCACAAAAGGACCTAAACCTGAGATAGCGGTGATGGCTAAAGTTTCTCCAGGACTATGACTTTGAGATATTATATACACCTGGGAAGGGGAATGTCGTAGCAGATGAACTAAACATGAGGTTTGGTCTACAGTTGCTGAGTGAGGAGACAGAGAATATGGACGCATTGCAGATATCTTGTGTGGATAGAGATGGAGCAACTTACCTCTAATCTATGACAGTCACTCCACTACTCCTTGAGAAAGTTAGGGTGGTGTATCTTGGGGACATTGACTTTGAAGCTCGATGTGATTAGATATCCTCAAGATAGGCACCTGATGGATTTTCCGAAGGTAGGGAGCATGTAATCCTCTTCATAGGATGAACCATGTAACTAGTGGCACTATAGGTGGAGGTATTAAGGGAGTTCCATACATCCCATCTAGAGGTACATCCTGGTGTGGAAAAGATGTACCAGGACCTCCGGCGTCAGCACTGGTGGACAGGGATGAAGAAAGCAGTGGAAGAGATTGTTTCACGAAGCCTCACATGTCAGCAAGTGACGGTCGAGCATTAGGTTCCAGTAGGCTTAGCACAACCACTAGAGGTGCCATAGTGGAATTAGAATGAAATTTCCATGGATTTTGTGACAAGGCTACCATGTAAATCAAGGGTCCTCGATCCCATCTAGGTGATCGTTGACCGAATCTCCAAGTCAGCCCTCTTTCTACCCATCTGAGATCAGGGATCCGAAAGGGGCTTGGGATGCCTCTACATATATGAAATTGTACAGGTTTATGGGGTGACATCAGAGATTGTCTCTAATTGTGATGCATGTTTTACATCCTGATTGTGGAAGGTATTACAGGAGGCATTCGGGACACAGCTTTGTTTGAGCACCACCATTCATCTTCAGATGGATGTTTAGATAGAGTGGTCCATTCAGACACTGGATTACATGTTTTTTTCTTGCATTCTAGATTTTTGTTGTAGTTGGGAGGATCACTTGCCCTTGGTGGAGTCCGCGTACAACAATATATATCACTCCACCATCGGTATGGAACCGTTTGAGGCCTTGTATGGTTAACCATGTGGATCACCTCTATGCTGTATAGACCTAGGAGATTCATCACTTATGGGTCCAAAGTTGGTATGGGCTTCCACAGAGAAGGTTCAAATCATACAGGAGCGTATGAAGACTTCACAGAGCAGTAAGAAGTCTTATGCTGATAGCAGACAAAGTCCTTTGGAGTTCAAGGAGGGAGACCAGGTCTTCCTATGGGTCTCACCTCAAAGAAGTTTATGGATATTTTTCTGGGGGAAAAACTATCTCTGAGGTTTATCGGACCCTTTCAGTTTCTCAACTGAGTTGGAAAGGTGGCTTATCGTCGTGCTCTTCTCCCACAAATGCATTGGGTGCATGACATTTTCCACATGTCATAGTTGAGGAAGTATGTGCAGGATCCATCGCACATTATAGACTAGGGAGAGCTGGACATTGATGATGGGGCGACGTTTCCAAAGGTTACAGTGGAGATTGAGGATCAACATGAGTGGGTCCTTCATGGATGAGCGATACCTTTGGTGCACATTCTCTAGTAGCACGGGAACCTCTTAGAGAGCACATGGGAGAAGGAGGATCAGATTCATTCTTAGTACCCCCATTTATTTCTTTAGTCTATGTTGTCTCTTTTGGTGATGAAAATCTCTAAGGTTGGGAGAATGTAAAGACCTGTATTTTCTTTGTAATTTTTTTTATTATATCGAACTATTATGAGGTTGTGAAATCTAATGGTGTTTGATTCTGATGCCCAGTGTGACTGGTATGGAATTTTATACTTTATTAAGTTACATTCAGTAAACGTACGAGTGGGAAATCTTAACATTTGAACTGGTGCTTGAAATTGAAATCTGAGGGCACTGTTAAACTCGCAGCACTGAGATTCACCTAAGGGATCCTTAACCTCAACCGCAGTGAGTTAAGAGAGGAAGTTGGTTTTTGCGGTTTTCATGGAGGATTAATAAAATAAATATAATTTATTTTATGTATCTTCCACCTATATTTTATGTTTTGGTTGTGGGGACCACAAGGGGTAGTCGAGAATTTAATGCGGGACATTAAATGTCCAGTTACACAAAAATGTGTGACCACTCTATGTGAAATTAAAGAGGTTCATTAATTTCACCAATTAATAAACCTCTCTAAATTATGTGTTGTAAAGATAACTCCCCTCTTATCTCTTTTTGGTTTTTGGAATTAATTGGAAAAGGAGTGGTGTTTTTTTAGAGGATGATTTTGGAGGAGCCTCTTGACGAAGAACGGATCCATCAAGCAAGAACCGAAGATCGTCGTTTGAGTGGCATCGTTAGAGGCTTGCTTCAGGGTCGAAGAACACTAACCCATATTCAAACTCAGCACAATCTCCAACAACCCACGAGGTAGGATTTTTTCTTGTTTAAATTTCATGATTTTTTGAATCAATTGTCTTATTCCTTATTAAGATGCTAACGTGGAGGGCGCTGGCTAAACGAACAAGGTATGGTCCCTCCACCTCTTGTTTTATAATTGCATTCTATGCGGGTGAATTTACGGGTTGGATGGAACCCAAATATGAGGGTCAAGAAGCAAAGGAGATGACACGAGAGGCCCTTATGTGTGAACGAATGGAAAACGGACCACCGGGGCTCACCCGATGGCCTGCGGAAGACCGCCGATGTGGCACCGTCCGGCTGAGGTGGTGGTTGTGTGTCGTCACACACCACAAGAGGAGGCTACGGTACTAGGACATGGTGGTCAGCATGAGGTTGGAACCAGATGGACGCGGAGATGGTGGTGGCATGTTGTCTCACGCCGTAGGAGGAGGAGGTCACGGTGGTCGATCAGGGTGTCTTCCACAGGCTAGCCGTGGAGGCGGAGCGGCATGTCGTCACGCACCGCTAAAGGTGGTCATGGCTTGAAGACGCATAGAATGAAAATACCCTCCCCCTATGGGTCCCTCGGCAACCAGGTGATGTTATGGGGGGACATGGAAACGCCACAGGGAAACCAGGCGGCGCCACGGGGTGACTCGGCTGCGCCCCGGGGACCTGTCGTTCCAAATCCCAAACGACTTAGCCAGTTGGGAAAAGGGGGGATGTTTCCCCCCATGCCATCTAGGGAAGGTTTGCGCCCTCTTATGTGCAGGGCTACTCCCTCATGTGGGTCAGGTGGCACCCCCCTATGGTCTGGGCCACTCCCCCCTGCGAGCCGGTCTGCGCCCCTCTATAGGTCTGGCTGTGCCCACCCTACGAGTTGGACCCAGGCTGGGTCGGGTCAGGCCGGGTTGGCCCGACCGAGTCTGACAGGACCCAGACCCATCCAGGCCCAGTTTTTCTTAAAATGTTCTACCTTGAAATCCATACATTCGTTTGATAAACCATCTATGGTGCTGGGATCCTTGGATAAAGATAGTCCTTTTGGTCTAATCCACCCTAATTTTGGAGAAAGTTTGAGTATGGATATTTCCTCTGGAATTGGGAATGACCTTGTTGATTGAAGGTTCAAACATTCCAATCAATTTCTAATAGGTTTGTTTGTATAACCGGAAACATCCAATGATTCCATATCCATTTGGACCTACTTTCCAAAGGTAGGTGCTCATTAGTTGTGAACTGATGAGGATTATGAATTTTCATTGGTCGAGAGGATGGGAGGTCGGACTCATCACACCTTTTTGAGGGGAATTATTGTCTACTCCGGGACTCTCTTTATAGATTTAAGTTATGTTCGTGAATCCTTATTACATTACATTGTATAAAATAAGATTTCCTTTAGATCTGACAATCAATGATTGAATATGTAGTAAATTTAAAGAATCTTTTATATGTATTCGAGGTTCTTCATCGATAGATAATCATTGGTATTTGTTAGAGATTCTTAGTCAATGGTATCCTTCAATACGTAAAATTATATTGGTCATTATGATTACCATGTTGGTTTTAAAGTCACTATGTGGGGAACTTGAAGTTTATTGTCATTCAGAAGGACATTGATTATTTCAGAGTTGGGATCGTACCCGTAGATGGGCTACCTACGTATCTTTTGTTTTTGAAATGTAATTATAACCCACGTAGTTTGAGTAAGGGAGTATGATGTTTATGCATGATTTATGGCTCAAATAAAGTTTTCATGACTACTTTTACAATCTAAGCTCACGTGAGTCTGCTCGGTCTGAGAAACAAGAGGTATTGGTGAAACTAGACAATTGTTCCACGAAAGATGCAATGATGTGGGGATTATGTATGTATGACTGCCCAAATAGATGAGGATTAAGATTTACTTCAGGGAAGAAATCTAAGAACAAGGTCTATAAAGGTATATGTAATTCATGGAGATTTGGGTACTCTAACATGGGGCTTACTTCTGAGGAAGATGCCCAAATTAGGAGGGGAATCATGATTGGGTTTTACTCCTGAGAAGGAAGCCCAGATCAAAAGTAAATTAATACTGGTTAAGAGAAATTAAGACTGTGGATTTCTCCTGAGAAAGAGGCCCAGGTTAAAGGGATTTGAAAATTAAGGGACTTGGGGCTTACTCTTAAAGAGGATGCCCATATTTTAGACTGGGGATTACTCTTGAAAAGGAAACCCAGGTTAAGGTAATTAAGATTTAGTGCTTACTCCTAAGGAGGATGCCCATATTTGAGACTAGGGCTTACTCCTGAAAAGGAAACCCAGGTTAAGGGAATTATGTTTTGGGGCTTACTCTTGAGGAGGATGCCCATATTTGAGACTAAGGATTACTCCTGAAAAGGAAACTCATGTTAAGGTAATTAAGGTTTGGGGCTTACTCCTGAGGAGCATGCCCATATTTGGGAAATTATGACTGGGTCTTACTCCTGAAAAGGAGGCCCAAATTAATGAGGACTTGGGGCTTACTCTTAAGGAGTATTCCCAAATTAATGAGAATTTGGACTGGGGCTTACTTCTGAAAAGGAGGCCCGGGTTAAGAGATCCATGGCTGGGGATTACTCCTAAGAAGGAAGCCTAGGTTAAGGGAATTATGATTGGGGCTTACTCCTAAGGAGGATTCCCAAATAAGGGGACTTGGGGATTACTCTTGAAAAGGAGTCCCAAATTAATGAGGACTTGGGGCTTACTCCTAAGGATGATGCCCAAATTAATGAGAATTTGGACTGGGGCTTACTCTAGAAAAGGAGGCCCAGGTTAAGAGAACCATGGCTGAGGCTTATTCTTGAGAAGTAAGCCTAGGTTAAGGGAATTATTATTAGGGCTTACTCATAAAGAGGATTCCCAAATTAGGGGACTTGGGGATTACGCCTGAAAAGGAGGCCCAAATTAATGAGGACTTGGGGCTTACTCCTAAGGAGGATGCCCAAATTTGTAGACTTTGGAATGGGTCTTACTCCTAAAAAGGAGTCCCAAATCAATGATTCTCTCATCTTAGAGGATGAGGTTGAATGAACAAACTCTCTAACTTTAGTGATATAAATATGTGTACATCACTAGGTTTTGAGAGATGTTCCACAGAATTCCTTTCAGATAAGGAAGTCAATTAAGAAAACATGCCATAAATTTCTTGAATAGTGTCTTGAAGACTAAATCTTTAATAGGAGAGGTGGAATGGCATAAGAGGGGTTAAATGGGCAGGAATGGCACCCAAAAAATATAAGGGTGCGCAAGTCCTGGTAGGCGCGCAGGTACTGCGTGGGCGCGCAAGTCCTAGTCGCACAGGTATACCTACGCGGCACATGGGTACTTGCATGATCCATGACCAGTAGAGTTATACTTGGGAGATTCTTGACCAAAGCCATTAGAATCATCCTTAGGTACCTCCAAAAGAGTGGCGCGCAAGTTTCAATGAGTAGGTAAGGAGGCACACAAGTGTGTCCATTTCCCTTAAGGGTAAAACACTTAGGCGCGCAAGTGTTAGTGAATTATAACACTTAGACATTATTCCTATTGTTTAGACCATCCATTCTAGGTAAAGAATTACCTTATAAGTGTTCAGAAGACTTGAAGAAGAGACTTGGGCGTTCAGAGATCTGTATCTGAATTCTAGAAAATTTCCTCCTCAAAAGGGGGGCCCACATGGTCTATTTATAGGCTGCTGAAGACCCTGAGCAAAAAATCACATAGGGCGCTCAACTCACCTACGCGACCAAAAGGCAGCGCGCAAGTGTACTTTCACGACCATGGAGAAAGTTGTGCGCCCATTGTGCAGGGTTCTCTTTATTCAATCCTTTGTTCATTTCTGATGTTTCTTCAAAGAATGAATCTTATTTGTTTGAGGTATTTTCCCCTTTTCAGTTGTGACGAAAGGAGTGTCAACAAAATTCCCCCCTCAGAGTTGGATCCAAAAGGAATGAGGATTTGACTCTGAGGAAAACGATAATCAAAAGGAAATTGGGGCGCGCAGGTTATGACGCGCAGGTGGGCTTCAGGCGTGCAGGGTACGGCGTGCAGGGGTATGACCTCTGCTATATATAAGAGGCTCCATTTCGCAGAAAGCACTCGGATTCCGCTTGTCCTTTGCTCTCGGCATGAAAGTGATCTCGTGGCTCTCGCTCGTCCGTGCTTCTTGTTTCTTGTGTCGCGCTTCTGTTAAGGTATTTGGACTTGCGCGGTGATACCTGCATTCCCAATACTTGCATGACAAAAGGAGACTTTCACGCCAACTATGGGAATTTCGTGCCTAAATTCCTTTGCCAATTTTTCAGACTCCTTCACAAATTTTAAGAAAAACTAACTTATTTTATGAGTTAATTATTCAACTTTTGTGCAGATCCAATGGCTCCCAAGAGAATAGGAACGGCTGATGAACTGGCAAGCAAAAGAATTGATGAAATGATGAGCATCATGGGCCATGATTACTATGATATTTCTGACAGCAGTCTCCCAGATTTGGCCAAGTACTTGAAGAAGTGTCATCTTAATTTTCCACAGAGCATCTTCCTGCCTTTGCATGGCCATGGTCATCTGCAAGAAGTTTCCATTCCAGATGCAAAGAATTATATACCCAAGATGCAGCCGCACTGTTACTCCTCTATTTTGGTTGTGCTGTCCATTAAGAGTAGCAATAATGGTGTGAATATTTTTTCTTCATGCCATTTTCTTGCAGATATGAAAATGTAAAACCATGGGCTGATATGTTTTCTACTGCCGGTTGATGGAAAGAAGACTATAATGACATTAGAAACAATATCTGAAAAGAGTACTCTCTCCAAATCGATATTTACTTCCAATGCACCATTCTCAAATCCATGTATCCATCTTCCAAGACTCTTGGACAGAAACAGATTCACTATTTGATCATCAAAAAACTTTCTCAAACCGCACTAAAGAACATTATTTTACAATTGTTCCAATAAGATCTAGTACTACTGCATCTTTTATTGTATCCAGTTGAATGAATGAATTCCAGGTGGTTGCAGAAGAAGCTCGGGATGCCGTAAATCAAATGAAGAGATATTTTGGAAGCCTTTTGTAATTCCTGAAAAAGAGAAGAGAATCTAATCTGTGGATATCCTTCTAACTCTTCTTTATCAATGAAAAACACTTTCATCTTCAATCATTTATGCACGCATCTTCCTTTGCTACCTGCTTTAGATTTTACTTAAGCCAGTGGGCCTAGTAACCATAGTTTGATTTTTTCTTGGATTATTATAAATAACCCTAGAAACTTTGAATCTTTTAATTGCTCAATATTACCTAAATCATAAAAAATGTATGTTTAGTGAGCTGGAACTTGACTTTTATTCAGAGTTCCCTTGTCTTTTGTGGGAAGTTTAAAGTCATGCATGTCGGACATAAAGAGGCTAATGTTTAAGGTCAAAATAGATTTGACCAAATGAATTTGAATTGACTCAATTCCTTGACAACTTATCTGAAAATATTTTACCACACTCAAGTATCAGGGAAAATATGTAAATTATGACTTAAGAAAATTTGAATATGAGGAATGATATGAAAAAGAGATAAAAGTAATTAGAAGAATTAGTTCCCAAGAATGAAGTTACCATTATTTAAAAAACCCGTTAGGGGGTTGAATTATGCAGGGCCACCTAAGGGTATTGGCTGCATAGTCAAATAATAGCATCTTTTGGATGACAGGTCCATTATGTAGACTGTTTATGCAAGGCCGCCTAAGGGAACATGCTGCATAGTCAGGAAAAAGAACTCTAAGAAATTTACTTTTCTACTACTAAAAAGCCAGTGGTAGTTTACAAGGATTCAAATTTTCCAAAGCATAGAGTTTTCTGTATGGAGAGAGGTACTTGAATTTGGAGAAGATATTTCCAAATAGGTTATCGAAGAACTGGATGAATATCACTCCTACGAACGTCTGAACCAAACGTAGGGAAGGAAAATATAAACCATAGACTTGAATACTTTCAGATCATGAAAAAATGCTATGGGACAAATATGTTAAGGATGGATATTTTTTTTGCGGATCCTTACATATTGTCATTAGGAAAAATAAGGAAAAAAGAGGTTTTCCTCCCAAGAATGAAGTTACCAGTATATGAAAAACCTCTTAGGGGGTTGAATTATACAGGGTCACCTAAGGTCATTGGATTCATAGTCAAATAATAGTATCTTTTGGCTGACATGTATGTTATGTATACTGTTTATGCAAGGCCACCTTAGGGCACGTGCTGTATGGTCAAGAAAAATAATTCTCAGAAATTGGAAATTTTGTGACCAGAAGTCAAGAAAAGGGTTATGAAGATCTAGTAGTATTCAAGATTAGGATTATGACACATAAATATGGGTAGTGTCCAATGTATGCAGAGATACATGGATCAATGATAACCATAATCATGTTGTGGCTGGATCCTGAATTGAAATGTTGGACTTCACTACGTATCCCATAAAGAGGGGAATCAAGCCATACATAGTTCTTAAACTATATTTTAATGTAGTGCAGGATGAAAATATAGGAGATATTATTTTAGGTTCATATATCTTGGACCATTTATAAGAAATACACAGTGTGTGTTTTCATGGGGATTTTTCTGCCAAGGGACTGAAAGTGGAATTTGGGGTTAGGCCCAAAAGAATTGGGGATAGATTCGAGGGACACTCGAACGTTCCTACATATCCCATAAAGATGGTAATCAATCCCACGTAGTTCTAGAAATACCCTTTGTACAAATTTGATCCGTACATGTGAAGGGTGAAGGGGGAATTTAGTGCAATGATGGTTTAACCCAAGATAAAAGGTTCAGGTATTTCCATGTATGTACAATGTTTTTAGAATATAACATGATTAAAAATCAATGTAAATAATGATTCCCTATCAAGTGAGGGTATCAAAGAATATTGTAGTTTATTGTCATACAGGACAAAATTGATGTACAGTTTAACGTCGTATAGCAAGGACAAAGGTGAACCAATGTAAATATATTGATTCTGGGGGTGTTTCATGAATCAACATCATATGAGATGGAGGTGAACCGATGTGAAGAGATTGGTTTTGGGATTGAACCTTGGAAGGTTGCCTACGTACCCAGCCTGGAAGGCAAGGATCAAAGTCCACGTAGTTCAATTAAAGAATGAATTAGTGATCAATTTGTTTTTGGGAACAACGACCTAGAAAATGATGTCGGGGCTTACGCATGGTTAGAGGCCCAAAGAGGGTTTTATGGTTGAAATTTGCTCTAAGCTCACGTGAGTCATACTCGGTGTGACAAACAAGAGGTAACAACAACCTTAACGATGCACAGTTTAATGTCATGTAGGACATATGAAGGGACTATGATGTTTAAAGTCTTCCAGTTAGGACTATTGGTGCTGCACAGTTTAGTGTCATGTAGCAGGGACAAAAATATAGTTTAACGTTATGTAGGATGTATTAAGGGATTTCTATATAGTTTAGCGTCATGTAGTTAGGACGATGGGGACAATACAATTTAATTTCACGTTGGACAAAAAAGAGGACTGTGCAGTTTAATGTCATGCAGTAAGGACAAAAGAGGACACATTTTAACATCATGTTGGACATATTAGGGACTTTTTCATAGTTTAACGTCATGTTGGATGAATAAAAAGGACGATACAGTTTAGCGTCATGTTGGAAGAAAGTGCGAATAGTTTAAGGTCATATGCATGGACCGTTGGTTATGTGGTTTAACGTCTTTCTAGACGTAAGTAACATCTACACAGTTTAGCGTCATGTAGTCTGGACGTCATAGTTTAATGTCATGTTGGACGTAAAGGACCGAAAAATAGTTTAAGGTCATATGCATGGACCGTGGGTGTATAGTTTAATGTCGTATAGGACGATGAAGGGGACACAGTTTAACGTCATGTTGGACGAAAGAAATGCAAATAGTTTAAGGTCATATGCATGGACCGTGAATTGTGTAGTTTAACGTCATGCTGGACGTAAAGGACATGCAAATAGTTTAAGGTCATATGCATGGACCGTGAATGGTGTATTTTGTGTTTATACAGAACACTTCTTCAGAAATCTGGCATTGGTTGGAGTAGTGATGACTTCTCCATCCATTGAGATTAAAGAATAAGCTCCATTGGAATAGACCTTATGTATTGAATAAGTTCCTTCCCACTTTGGTTCAAGCTTGGGAGGTTTCTTTCTTGGTATCATTGGATTTCTGAGAACTAATACCAATTCTCCCTGAACGAATGAACAAAGATGAACTTTTTTGTTGAAAGATCATGCTATTCGATTCTGATAGACTTCCAAGTGGTGCAGAGTGCACAACCTTTTCTCATCTAACCATTCCAATTCATTTAATCGCTTTGAGATTGTCTATCTGTAGATGATTGATCAAAAATGGATACTTTGAGTTAAGGTAATTGAAATTCAATGGGAAAGACTGTTTCTGTTCCATATACTAGTGAATATGGAGTTGACCGTGTTGCAGTGCGGGTGGTAGTTTGATAAGCTCATAAAGCATGAAAGAGTTTATCAGGCCATGAATTATTATCTTTATCCACCATCTTTTGCAGTATTTCTGACAGAGTCTTATTGAAAGCTTCCATCTGGCCATTGGCTGCTGCATGATACCGAGATGAATGGTTGGATTTGATGTTGTATTCTTGGTACAACTTCTTCACCTCATATGAACAGAAGTTGGTGCCATTGTCCATCAATATGGTATGAGGGACACCAAATCCGGTAATGATGTTAGACTTGATGAAGCTAACAATGCTTTTTGAACTAACTTCTTTAAGGGCTATTTCCTCTGCCCATTTGGAAAAGAAGTCAATAGCAGTAAGAATATACTTAAGCTGATTGATCGTAGCTGAAGGGTAAGGTCCCACCACATCCATTCCCCATGTGGAAAATGGCCACGAGTATTTAGCTGTATGAAGCAACTCTAGGGGTTGATGAATGAAGTTATCATGTACTTGGCATGAATGACATTTCTTTGTGAAATCAACACAATCTTGTATCATTGAAGGCCAAAAGTACCCAAGCCTTCGAATCTGATCAGACAGTTTATGTCTAGACTGGTGGGCACTACAGACTCCTGCATGCACTTCTTTCATGATAGTCATTGTCTCTTCTCCATAAATACACCTGAAGAGAACTCCATCAAAACCACGCTTGTAGAGAATTTTCTGTAGGTGATCTGGGCCATCATAAAGAGTAAAATTGACCACACGTCGTCGGATTTGTTCTTTCCCAACTCTATCAGGTGGAAGTGTTCCATTTTGAAGGTATTTCTTAATAGGTTCCATCCATCCTGTAGTATGACCATATGGTTTAGATATGGGACTAATTTCATTGATTTCCTCTTTTCTGGCTTGAACATAAGGTGAAATTGTACGACGGTGGGCAATATTGATGGTTGTCTCGTCCCGATTTAGATCTACCAGAGCTGTGGCTATATTAGCCAGTGCATCAACTTGGGCATTTTGTGATCTTGGGACATAAGAAAATGTCGGTTCTAAAGGAAATTCATCTATTAACTATCTAACGTAATCATACAAAGGTATTAGTTCTTCTTTTCTGATGGCATAATCCCCATTGACTTGCTTGATTACCAGGTCTGAATCACCTGTCAACTTTAAGTGATTCACTTGTGCTTGAAGCGCCAAATCCAATCAGGTAATAAGAGCTTGGTATTCCGCTTCATTATTTGTACCGCCACCCAAAAATGAGAAGGAATAAGGTAACACTGCCATTTCTGGAGAAATGAGTACAATACCTAAGCCAACTTTGTTGAATTTAGGATTTTCCATTTTCCTCCCTGTTGGACTTCTGGAAGCACCATCAAAATACATTTCCCATACCTGAGGACTATCTTGAATAGAGAATATTTCCTCACCAGGGAGTTCAATATCTGAAGATGTATCTTCCATTGAGGGGTGTTCAGCCAGGAAATCAGCCAGAGCCTGGCCCTTTATTTCCGTTTGAGACACATACTGAATGTCGAACTGCTGTAAAATAAATGCCCACCTTTCCAGAAGTCCTGTAATCATTGGAAAACTAAGGATGAATTTTAGCGGGTTATTACGAGATACCAATTGGACCTTGTGATGTTTCAGGTAATGTATCAACTTCTGAACTGAAAATATTAATGCCAGGAAGCACTTCTCAATACTTGAATATCGGTTTTCTGCTTCAAGCGTAGTCAGACTAAGATAGTATAGGATGTTTTCATTCCCAGCATCATTCTTCTGAGAAAGAAAGGCACCCAATGATCACTCTAGTGTTGTCACATAGAGGATAAGTGGTCTTCCTTCAACAGGTGGCATGAGTACCGGTGGACTCAAGAGGTATTTCTATAGAATATCGAATGCTTCTTGACATTCTTCAGTCCACTGGTAAGTGACTCCCTTCTTCATAAATTTGGTGAAGGGTAAGCTTTTTCCTTCCAAATTGGCGATGAAACTCCGAATATAGGATAATTTTCCTTGAAGTCCTCTCAATTCTTTCAAATTTCGAGGAGGTGACATACCAAGGACTGACTTTTTCTTCTCAGGATCAACTTCGATACCAAGATGGCGTACAACAAAGCCGAGAAATTTTCCTGAGGTTACCCCAAAAACAAATTTTAAGGGGTTCATCTTCAAATTATGTTGTCAAAGCTTGCAGAATATGACTTCCAAATCAACCAAGTGATTAGAACGTTGTTTGGATTTGACCACAAAATCGTCCACATAACATTCAACAAACTTTCCCAGAAAGGGTTTGAAGATACGATGCATGGCACGCTGATATGTTGTGCCTGCATTCTTTAGGAAAAAGGGAATTACCCGATAGAAAAACACACCTTGATGGGATATGAAGGCTGTAGATTATTCATCTTATGGAGCCATTCAAATTTGATTATATCCATAATATCCATCCATGAAGGAAAGTGCTTCATAGCGAGCTATCGCATCAATCAAGAGTTCTGTAATCGGAACTGGAAAATCATCCTTAGGACAATGCCGATTAAGATTTCTGAAATCAATACAAACTCTAATTTCACAATTCATATTTTTCACTCAGACAATATTATCCAACCACTTGGGATATTGAAATTCTCTGACTAAGTTAGATTTGATGATATTATCCACTTCAGTATCAATTTTGGAAGCATAGGTTGGGTGTGTTCTTCTAGCGGCTTGTTTGAATCCTTAATTTTCTTCTGGAAAACCCAAATGATGAGTGGAAATATCAGGATCAAGCCATGTCATCTCTGTATAGTTCCAAGAAAATATATCTCGATTTTTCTTTAAAAAATAAATATACATCTCTTGTTCTTTAAGAGTCATGGCCGCACTAATTAAAGTGGGGTGTGGATCTTCTTTTGTACCCGGATTGATTTCTCTGAGTTCATCCACAGTGGTAGAGATACCCTCTTCAAATGCTAGAGGATCACACCTGAGATCTTCCTCTTCTTCTTCATCATGTGTTACTTCTTCTGTTTCTACTTGCATAGTAGATGATGAAGAAGAATTTCCATAATCATAAGAAATGTCAAAATTTACACATCTTGAAGAAGAAGCTTCCATTTCTGGCCATATTGATGATGAAGGGTCTTCTTTGGGTAACAAAGAGGAAATTATGGATTTAGAATCGACATCATCGTTTTCCTTTGACATTGCTATAACTTTCCCTGGCCAGATTGGTGAAGTATAGACTTGCTGGATTTTAGCAGATGAAATGAAGACATCTCCAATTGAGCTTTCATTATTTCTTGGTGAATCACCAATTTCTTCCATGTTGTCTGACTCGATTTCTGTAATTAACATTATGGATTTTTCATAAGAGTATTTTGATTTGGTTCTATCTTGTCAATTTTATTGATAGGCAACACATAATCTGTACTCACATGTGCTAATGGGTTTACTGGAATCTTTTCTAAACCATACGGAGCATTAAATTTGGTAATCTCCTTTGTTGTGGATTCCTCCTTTCCCTTCATGTGGTATAATTCCGCCTCAATGAATTGAGATTAACATGTCTTGAATAGGGCCTTATCACCATATAATGTCCCAACATGACCATCGAAACAAAACTTGAGACATTGATGGTATGATGAAGGGATAGCCGCATGTCGATGTAGCCAGGGTCTTCCAAGAAAGATGTTGAAGGATGAGTCTTGATCAACAACCATGAAATCTTAATTGGAAACAAGATCTCTAAACTGAGTTATGAGTGTAATCTCTCATAGTGGTTATTGTTTATTTTTATCATATCCTTGTAACATCATAGTTGAAGGAGATAAATCAGATTCTGTTAGGCCCAATCGACGAAGTGTACGAATGGGAATGTGGTTGAATCCTAAACCATTATCAATGAATGCTCTTTATATGTCTACACAATTGACCTTTCCAGATAAGTACAAAGGTCTAATATGTCCATTCACGACATCATCTTCATCTTAATCTGTGAAATATATCACTGCATGGCATTCTGCTGGATTATTCTCTACATGGTAGACTTTAGCTATAGCAATTTCAGTCTCAAACTCCTGAAGACTTGACAAAGCCTCAATGAGTTCCTCCCGAAGATCCTTTGAAAAATTCAAGGCATCCATAATTGATAACTTGGCCGGTACTTGGTCCAGGTGTTTCAATATATCATGATTTTGATCCAAAGGTCCGTGTTTCCCAACAGGAACATGTGGTTTATCAGGTGCCATGAAAGTTGATGCTTTGGAATTTGATGCATATTATACCAGGATAGTAATTGGTAATACTTCTGGATTTGGAAGATTAGACCGATTAGGTCTATTTACTTGTTGAGAGGAAGAAGATGGAACCTTCAACCGATCTTCTAGAATAATTGTTCTACGGTTGAGTCTGCCTTGTGTGGAAGAACATTCTTGTTCTTGTTGAGCTCGTTGAAGGGATCTACCACGAGTTTCTACCGCATACACAGTTCCAGTTGGGGTAGAATTGAAATAGTGGACTCTAAAAGATCCACATCTTCCCCTGTATCCTGAGCCTCTGGAACTTCCTCTAATTCCTCTATTTGATATAAGGAATTCGGGCTCATCAAAATCGAAATTGCGACTGGCATATGGATCTATTAATTGAATCATAATAACAGAACCAAAAATCAACTCTTCATCCGATGAAGACTCTGCCTGATTATCTTGTTTAGTCTTTTCTGTTTGGTGGGGAAGTGGCCGTGAATTTGAAGTACATGGCATGAAGTCTTCCAGAGTCAAAGACAACTTAGGCTTTGACACATACTCATCTTCTTCTGATTCTTTTTCTTTCTTTGAATCATGTCGTTTCTTTGAGGATTTTCCCTCTGATGAAGAGGGTTTTGTTGTGGCATTCATAGTAGAAGGCACAATTGGTCTCTTCAATTGCATTTGAAAAATGGCATGAGTTCGGTTGATCATTTTTCTAACCATCCAATCATCATATTTCAGAGCATTTTTTCTTTTGACTTATTTCCATTCGCCTTCTTCCTCTGGAACTGTAGCAGTAACACATGCTACCTAGGCTATAGAGCCTTTTAATTTGACTTGTCTCGAGTCGACCATCTTTTTCAGGAGGTCTTTGAAGACAAAACACTCGTGGATGGGATGCCCCAACATTTTATAAAAGGGGCATTAATTGGGACGGTCTTCATCTCCTTCCTTGTTTGGCCTTTTGGGCCTTGGAAACTGAACCAAATTATTTTCCAAAGCCGAAATGAAATAACCAGAAACTTGTTCATTTCAGAAAGAGTAAACATTTCTCTTCAGATCCTCAAATTGTTTCCGTCTATGATCTCTTTGATCATCTTGACGAAACGGCATTTGTTTTTGAAACTTAGGAGGTGGATCCCTTCGAGAAGATGAAGGTTTTGAAGTAGATGCAGGTACAGGTGCTTGTTTAAGCATAACTATAGCAGTCTCTGCTTTACCCATTCTCCTTCCTGGAGCTGATGGAATTATACGAGCCTTATCCTTAGTCTCTATAAGAGAATCTTCAATCTGTTGAGCGATTGAAGTAAGGTCTCGAAACCCTCCTATGTTTTTCACAGGGATCAATGGCGTGCGTAATTTGTCACGCAGATTTGCCACACATATTGGAAAAAGTTCTTCCTGAGGGAGTGCTAAGCTTAGGGAATATGTTAATCCCTTCTAGTGAGCAATTAAATCTGAAACCCTTTCATTCTCCCTTTGCTTACAGTTTTTAATATCAAAAACTGTTGTCTTTGGCAACGTTGAGCTGAATTGGAGAAAGAATCTTTGAAGAAGATCCTCTCATCCGGTAATTGACCGGGATTGCAAGCTTGTGTACCAGAAAAAATATGGTCCTTGCAAGGTTTGCACGAAGCATCTGAGTTTCACTGCTTCTTGCTGTTCCAGAGTTCCCATCATAGGATTTCAACAAGACACGTAATGCATTAAATGCTGTTTAGGATCGCCTGATCCATTGAAAATAGGGAATACAAGGTTCCCAAAACATGATGGGGGAGAGACTGAATCTACCCATTCAGGGTAAGCTCTCTTTTCTAGTTGAATTTGAGCACGCTTTCCCTCCATAGCTTCCAACCGATATGTTAATGACTCAATAGTAGTTATTAACTTTTGTGAAACATCTGGTTGAGCCTGGACCTGAATAGGTGCAACGACTGGAGCTGGACCAAATGTGGTGGTTGGTACTGCAACTGATGGTAGCACCTCCAATTGTTGTTGTACTTGACCCGTAGGATCAGACCTATGAGGGTGTACTGATAGAGGTGGATATTCCTGATCCATCTCAGGAACTGCAATAAAATACCTTGGCTTATTGACTCCATCACGCTTAGGAGGAAGACTACCTTGAAGTAGTTCTGTGTTCAACCTCATCAATTCTTTCATTTCATCCTCTTATTGTGCAAATATATTCTCTAGTGAGATCGATTGGCCTTCTCTAGAGGAAGGGTATATAACCTGATTATTTCCTTTCCCATTTTTATCTCCCTTTCGGAGAGGGGGAAGTGGGTTACTTGAAGGATTAACTAGATTCTGGGTAATCCTTTGATTTTTTGTACACACACCTTCTTCATTTGTGTCTGTGCGTACAACTTCTAGAGCAGGAACCTCTTCATCTGAGTCCCCTGAGTGATCCTCGTGTTCTAGAGGATCAGAAACAACGTCATTAATGACATTAATTGATGCAAAACGCATCGTATCCCTTCTATCAGTATTTCTGTGATATTGTCTTCTGCCATGCCCCTGACAAGACATTGACTTTTGTTGATTTGATCCCTCAGGAACTTCTAGGTGAACTGTAATTTGGAGAGAATCTCCAGATAATTTGGATCTTTGTTACTCTTGTGGCTTCTTACCCAATCGAGAGAAGACCGACTTTCACTGAGGAGGGGATTGATGATTTGAAAAAGTCCCCAATCTTGTGGACTTGGGCTGTTCCTGCTGTCTTTGCTCAACCCCTCGAATCCTATTTGTTGATTCTGAGGGTTGGGTTAAAAGATTCTCTAGTCTGGTAAGATGGGGTGGCTCTTGACATGATATGTCTGAGACTTTCTTAAAAGCTCTCTTGATCTTGCGGACCTTAGTCCGGAAATTAGTGGGATGCATCAATCGACATCCACTTTTATCACCTGGTTCATAAGACTGTTTTACGTTCTCTGACACTTCTATCACATGATGATGTTATTGCTCCACACGAGAGGCCTGTTCAATATTCTCGTTTGCTTGATGCAGGAATAATTCAACAACTTGTTCTCTGTATTCTTGATTTTGAGAGAAACTAGTTGAAGCCTGTTCTTGGGAAAGTTTTTGATTACAAACAAAACCCATTGACTTTGGCCGGCCATGGGCAATAACATTGCATGAAACCATTTTCGGAGGGCTTTGCTGATAAGAGAGCACAGTGAGATGTAGTGCTCCATGAACACCCTATCCTCTGACATGAATACCAGATGGGGAATTGGCAATTAACTGGCGCAATCTTCATAGTGCGCCAAGGCATGAACGTTGAAGGGCTCTCTGCTGCTTTTCAGCCTTCGGATATCGAGAGACTCATAGAGATGCCAAATCAATCTGACGTTGTAACCCTTCTATTATCTTAACATGATTTTCATATTCATCATATGATAATACTTTCTTTTTAAACTGAAAAAGAGTTTTCCATATGTTGAGACGAATGTCATGAATTCCATCTTCCATCAACATCTCTGGAATGTCATATTGAGAGTCAGCAAGAGGCCAAAACATGACTGTAACTTCACCTTTCGCCAGTTGTTTTCTCATGTTCAGCATTTCCTCTTTATCATTCAATGAAGATTCTTCTACCTGATTTGACCAGAGTTGGTGTTTCCTTGTTTCTTCGTCATATTCAACAAGATTGGTAGAGAAATCGCTGATCAAACTAGAAGATGCATGACTTAGAGGTGGTTCGGAGAACGACCTACACCCTGGGCTATCTTCTAGTTGATAAAGAATTTCACCTGCTAGCGATGAATCATCAGACATGACTGGTTTCACATTTGCAAGTGCCTCAAGATAAGAGGGCTTTCTCGGCACTACATTTTCCACTAGAGTATTTTCCGGTCAATGTGCATCACTACTGAGGAGAGGAATTTTGAAGCGAAATTCATCATCATGGGGACGACCACCGTGGTGGGTTATAGTAAAAGATGAGATCTCCTACTCCTTGGTCTTCTGGCCACATAGAGGGTTATTGTAGCTCTCATCTGAAGATGAAAATTCAAGATCGTCCGAACTATCATGAAGCAAGCCTTCATGAGAAAGTTTCTATTGAAGACCTTCTGAATTAATGTACCCACTATTGGGAAATGAGGGAGTAGAATCTTGGATTCCAACAGATAATTGTCTGAGGGCATAAAGAACTCCAGCATCGAGAAAGGCCTTGTTACAGATTGGTTATTGATCTCTTGACTGTGTTGGGAGGGACTTCTTCTTAGACGCATTCTTACTCGCCTTGGAAACCACTTTTTGATGAAAGTGGATACTCTGAACAGGTGTATGTGCCTGATCAGGAGAGATGGCGAGGTTAGGATGACGATATCTACACAAATCAGGTGTATGTGCCTGACTTGGTTGTCTGTATGATATGGGGGAATACGCCCCACAACCCTCTTGGACTGGAACAGATGTGTGTGTCTATTTCGGAGTGAACTTTTGATTTGTCACTCCACTGGTAGGGATAGATTTATGTGTCTTTCCCTGAGATGCTTCTGAAGTAGTTATAATATCCTAGAAAGCATCCAGAATATGAGAAGAGATTTTCTTCTGCTCTTTCACCATTTATAGAATATTCTTAGTGACATCAGCTGCCGGAACGGGGATATATGTCCTTTCCGTGCTTTGAGTAGGTGTGTGTGCCTGATCTTGTCCTCTTTTTCCTATCATTGAATCCTAACAGTACTCAAGTGTGGGGGCAAAGAGTTGAGTATGCCTCTTATTTATCACCAGAGCTTTCCAACTGACTTCTTCGAGTGCTACCAAGAGAGACTTTTGGGAGGATTTATCAATACTAGCAGGTGTATGTGTCTGATGATTATACTTTTCCTAACGTGGTTGACGAGATCCATCATATGTAGTTAGACGATCCAGCTGACTAGCTGAGGATGTATAAATAGGTGTATGTCCCTGCCTATAGTACTCCACCGGAATTGCCTGGCGGGATTTGTGTGATGCTTCTAGAAGAGTCTGTCGGAAAGAGAAATTAAAACAGACGGGTGTGTGTGCCAACTCGTTATTTTCCACCAAGTTAGGTTGGTGGAATTCTCCGAAAACAGCAGAGATAAGAACCTGCTCACTGTTGACCGGATTTCGCCTCTGGCGATTCGTCTTTCCTGCTCGGGTTCGAGGAACCTGAGCTGAATGCCTGGATTTGATACACTCATCATGTTGAGGGCGCACTTTCACACGAGTCTGGCGGCGATTATTGATGGGAACCCTCGGGAAAGACTCATATCTCCTTGAATTAAGGCCCTGAGGGACCTGCTCATTCACCTCCTCAGAATATGGGAGTGAATGGTGATTGCGTTCTGGGGATAACAACCCAAAATAGTTGGAGATGGTGGTTAGAACTGCCTGTTTCTTGATCGCTGGTCGTCACTGTCCGGACGACCAGGTTGAATTATTGACTTGGAGGGCTTGTCGAGCAGCCTCCAGAGTCAGAATGGTATCGTTTTGACGGTACTCCTTAACCAGCACATTTGATACCCTGCATTGAAGACACTGAGTAGGTGATGTCAACCTTAGAATGAACAACGATCCAGCAGGAGTATCAGCAATGGAATTCGTAATAGAGGTCTTCACGGTAGACGTATTCATGGGTATAAACTTGAGAGAATCCATTTTGGAAATGCAGAAGATCTTGGAAAAGAGTTCCCATTTGATGACCATGCGGGTTTTAAAGTCACTCAGTGGGGCACTTGAAGTTTGTTGTCATTCAGAAGGACAATGATTATTTCATAGTTGGGATTGTACCCGTAGATGGGCTACCTACGTATCCTTTGTTTTGGAAAAGGAATCAGAAACCACGTGGTTCGAGTAAGGGAGTATGATTTTTATGCATGATTGATGGCTCAAAGAAAGATCGCATGATTAATTTTACACTATAAGCTCACGTGAGTCATGATCGGTCTGAGAAACAAGAGGTATTGGTGAAACATGAAAATTATGCCACAAAAGATGCAATGATGTGGGGATTATGTATCTATGACTGCCCAAATAGATAAGGATTAAGATTTACTTCAAGAAAGAAATCCAGGAACAAGGTCTATAAAGGTATATGTACTTCATGGAGATTTGGGTACTCTAACTTGGGGCTTACTATTGGGGAAGATGCCCAAATTAGGAGGGGACTCATGATTGGGTTTTACCCCTGAGAAGGAATCCCAGATAAAAAGTAAATTAAGACTGGTTAAGAGAAATTAACACTGGGGATTACTCTTGATAAGGAGGCCCAGGTTAAAGGGATTTGAAAATTAAGGGACTTGGGGCTTACTCCTAATGAGGATTCCCAAATTTGAGACTGGGTCATACTCCTGAAAAGGAAACCTAGGTTAAGGGAATTAAGGTTTGGGGATTAATCCTAAAAAGGATGCCCATATTTGAGACGGGGGCTTACTTCTGAAAAGGAAACCCAGGTTAAGGGAATTAAGGTATGGGGCTTACTCCTGAGGAGGATGCCCATATTTGAGACTGGGGCTTACTCCTGAAAAGGAAACCAAGGTTAAGGGAATTAAGGTTTGGGTCTTACTCCTAAGGAGGATGCCCATATTTGGAAAATTATGACTGGGGATTACTCCTGAAAAGGAGGCCCAAATTAATGAGGACTTGGGGCTTACTCCTAAGGAGGATGCCCAAATTAATGGGAATTTGGACTGGGGCTTACTCCTGAAAAGGAGGCCCAGGTTAAGAGAACCATGGCTGGGGCTTACTACTGAGAAGGAAGCCCAGGTTAAGGGAATTATGATTGGGGCTTACTCCTAAGGAGGATTCCCAAATTAGGGGACTTGGGGCTTACTCTTGAATAGGTGGACCAAATTAATGAGGACTTGGGGCTTACTCCAAAGGAGGATGCCCAAATTAATGAGAATTTGGACTGGGGATTACTCCTAAAAAGGATACCCAGGTTAAGAGAACCATGGCAGGGGCTTACTCCTGAGAAGGAAGCCCTGGTTAAGGGAATTATTATTGGGGATTACTCCTAAGGAGGATGCCCAAATTAGGGGACTTGGGGCTTAATCTTGAAAAGGAGGCCCAAATTAATGAGGACTTGGGGCTTACTCATAAGGAGGATGCCCAAATTTGTAGGCTTTGGACTGGGGCTTACTCTTGAAAAGGTGGCCAAAATCAATGATTATCTCATCTTAAAGGATGAGGTTGAATGAACTAACTCTATAACTTTAGTGATATAAAGATGTTTACATCACTAGGTTTTGAGATATGTTCCACAGAATTTCTTTCAGATAAGGAAGTCAATCAAGAAAACTTGTCATAAATGGCTTGAAGAGTGTCTTGAAGACTAAATATTGAATACGAGAGGTGGAATGGCATAACAGGGGTTAAATGGGCAGAAAGGGAACCCAAAAAATATAAGGGCGTGCAAGTCCTGGTAGGCGCGTAGGTACTGTGTGGGCGCGCAATTCCTAGGCGCGCAGGTATACCTACGCGGCACATGGGTACTTGCGTGATTCATGACTAGTAGAGTAATAATTGGGTGATTCTTGACCAAAGCCTTTAGAATCATCATGAGGTACTTCCAGAAGAGTGGCGCGCAAGTTTCAATTAGTAGGTAAGGAGGCGCGCAAGTGTGTCCATTTCCCTTAAGGGTAAAACACTTAGGCACGTAAGTGTTAGTTAATTCTAACACTTAGACCTTATTCCTCTTGTTTAGACATTCCATTCTAGGTAAAGAATTACATTAGAAATGTTCTGAAGACTTGAAGAAGAGACTTGGGCGTTCAGATCTCTATATATGAATTCTGGAAAAATTCCTCCTCAAATGGGGGGCCCATAGGGTCTATTTATAGGTTGCTGAAGACCCTGGGAAAAAAATCACATAGGGCGCACAAGTCACCTACGCGACCAAAAGGCGGCATGCAAGTGTACTTGCACGACCATGGAGAAATATGTGCGCCCATTGTGCAAGTGTCTCCTTATTCATTCCTTTGTTCATTTCTGATGTTTCTTCAAAGAATGAATCTTCTTTTTTGAGTTATTTCCCCTTTTAGTTGTGATGAAAGGACTGTCAACAATGGCCAGGTTGGATCAAACCTAAATCCAACTGGGGCCTCGGTACTAAAACTCTTATAACCCATAGACCAGACGTCTTATTACACATCGTCTATCGCATTGAAACCCTTACAACATGGAGTTTCTTTGGGTTACTCCTTTTTGGAGCTTAGTGGTGGTCGAGGTACGACTGATATCTCAAAGAGTAGATTCTAAGAATCTCGAGCGCACTAGGTGTGAGGAATCATGTGACTGGTTGTTTTTGAAGTAGCGACCTTGTGTGGATCACCAACATAGAGACCCTGGGTGGATCCTCATCATAGCTACCCATCGAGGACCAGTTTTAGATTGTCCCATCGAGGAACAGCATCTAGAGACCCTAAGTGCATCAGTATCTAGCGACCCGGAGTGGATCATCTCCAAACGATCCTCTATGGATCAACATTCCAGTGACCCTGTGGGGATCAGAATTCTAGAGACCCTGTGTGGATCAACATTCTAGTGACCCTGTGTGGATCAGTAGTAGCGTGACCCAATAAGGACAAGTCTTACATTGGACCATCATGGAATAATGACATACGTTCAAGAGTGGATCAATAATAGAACAACTTCTTGTGGATTAGTTGTGGAAGTTATAAATGGAATAAGACAATATAGCTTAATATTAATCATCTATATTCCTGATCTATGAGTTTTATACCCAGTGAGAGTTGACTATTGCTTTGTGCTTTATGAATGAGGTCATGATTTGTGGTTCTTCCTTTGGGAAACTCTGGGAGACATTCAGGGGTCTCGGGGTCCATACTGAATATTGTTATACTCACCCTTGTATGAACTTCTCTCGTACCTTTTTGTGTCTTATGGAGATCACATACACCTTTGACTGAGGTTTGGGAGCCAGGACGGGACAGTGCTTGGAGGTGGACCATTAGATGTGACGAGCCGCAGTGACGACCGACCGTGAGTTGTACCTACCCTTCAGGTAAGAACCCTAGAAGACAATTCTATGAGCTTTTTCTCTATTGTAGTTTTACTTTTCAGTTGGGCTTGTATTCCAACCCCATTTACTTACAGTACACACCCCCTTTTTACTACATAGATTTAGCTCATTGTTTGCAAGATTTCTTATACTTAGTCTGTGTTTTTGCATGTTTAAAGGAAATTCCATCCCATTTACATGGATATGCCTTTTGGTGCTAGTCACCAACCCCTGGCCTATGGAAGGAGGTCTTGGGGTAGTCACGGTATGGGTCCCATGGGATGGGTTGTGACAATATAATCTAGAAACTTTATGAATAAATCATCAATAATTACTAGTTAATTAATGGGATGTATTTATTTTAAAAATATTCATTGGTGTTATCCATTACCAAAAAAATCTTGGTCTTTTAAGGGTCGACATATATTCCCTCCTTGGAGGTAAAATATCCAAGAAGAGAAAATTATTACAACAAAAAATCATTATAACTGTATATCCCATATACTGACTACTCTTTTATCATATGTAAAATAAGCCCTAGATCATTCCCATTCTCCTCATAAATCTTTGATTTTACTATGATATCAGTATTAAATTCCATAATAATTTATCCAAATAATATTTGAAAACTCAATTCATCAAATTCATAAACATTATGGGTGTATCAATTAACTCAAATGGAGTCACTGTCAACAAATAATTCATATACCTTGTATGAAAAACTATCATTCATATATCATTCTTCTTAGCTTTTAAATGATGATAACCGTATTAAAGGTCAATCTTTGAGAATTAGTTTTATCCTTGTAGTTAATTAAATATATTATCATTACGTGGAATGTATATGTGTTCATAAAATTAATGGAATTGATTTCCCCATAATAAATGAAAAATATCACTGACCCATTGTAATTTTTTATAAATATGATATGTTCTACCCTTGGTGGTACAATAGGGAATATTAATCCCATATCACACAAATAGTGTGGTTTTTCCATTAATTCCACCGATTATATTTGATATATTCTATATGGTTTCTTAGATTTGGTCTTTTCATCAATAGATAATCTAATTTCATGATTAAGTTAATACAATGTAATTCATTACAAATTAAATCAATGTAATATTATAAAACAAATACATATTTAATTATTAGGATATACTTATTTAATATTTATTGAATTTTAACTACCACTTCTACAATAATTTTATTTAGAAGAGACACTTTAGGTGGTTCTTATAAAAACATGGGAAATGGAGTCTATACTCTAAAAATAAGAGATTATATACACACTAAAAATATTATAATATCTTTATCAAAGAAGAAAATTTTATCATTGTAATTTTACTTTCATTCCAGATGGATAATTTTGTTAGAGTCAACGATTGGTATAATAATTTGTTTTCCAACTAGATTACTTCAATGCATTTTAATCATAACAACACAATATATTATTCATACAATGAGATTTAAATTTTTTTTCTTAATGAATATATCATTCCTCAAAACATTAGGGGTTTATTAAATGTTCTTACAAATTTATAGGATATAAAATAGTTGTATGTCCATAATAAAATAAATTTTTAGCCAAATTTGAGTTTATGTTAAAAGTACCAACCATAACATTATTTGGGATTATAAAATCCAATATTTTAATTTAATAGGCTTCTCTATACTCCCATGGACACTTCATAGGTATATTTTTATGATGATTTGGGAATTTATTATAATAGTTATTCATATATTTAAAATTAAAGCATTATAAATTGTTGGAATATATCTTTAATTTGAACTATTGAGCATTGTGTCCATTATCCCCTCCCATGGAAAAACATCTCAATTATATTGAGTAAGACCCAATGTGTTTCCTACAATAATTATTACATGTTGGAAACTCCACCTTAGCATTATTTTTCATCACCATAGTTATTTCTATATTGAATCAAACTATGATTTTATTCTCATGATTTATATTGATAATATATGACTTCAAAAAATTGTTATCGTCCCTGATGAAAATGTTAATTTATTATCATATAATGAAATGTTATTAGATACTAATTCAATTTGAAGTCTTGGATTTAGTATATCACATAAGTGTTTGATGTTATTTTATATACTGTATACATAATCTACAGCAAGCCTCAGTAGTCTAATAAAGTTATCCTCACATTCAATAATATATTCCTCTCTATTTGGTCTTAAATTAAAAACAATCCTTACCCATATCACTCATTTTATATCGAGTAAAATATTTTCATTGTATGATACTTTAATAAGATTTTATTAAATGACAACTATAACTTACGAATTATTATAATTTTGAAAAAACTAATACCATTAATTAAAATATCCCTTGATATGGTATAAAACTATAATAACCTTCTAATTTTCAATAAATCCAACAACATAAAATATATTCTATTGATATTTAATCCATTTTACTACCACAAATGGATTTTTGGCTCTATTAAAGGATAGTGGTTGTGGCCTCATTAAATGATCTAGTTTTGGTACACCAAGTAGAGGGTAAATAGTTGGATCCATATAAAAAATGTTATTTCACATAACTTGAGTTAAATGACTCAATGTAGAAATTAAATTATGTATTGTAATACTATCTTCATTGGTTTTCCCAACTTATTATTGGTGTTGTCATAGTAATTGATCCTCCCATATTTGGAAATTTCTAAACAATGGAATTTACCAATTAGTTTATGAATAAAATTTTGACTTAGTTTATAATTAATATTAATTTATTAAAAATAAATAAGAAATTTTATATCTATTATATAAAAACTTCTATAATTTCCTAAGTATTTTTCATAAAATTGTATTTTCTAGCTATGTTCAAGTAAATCTAGTTCCTTAGTATTCTACTAAAGTTTCTCTAAAAATAGTTACAGAAACTTTGACTCAAGATACCCAAATATGGTGGTCATTTATCAAATCAAAAACTTCCAAAATCAAAAGTTTAGTCATAACATGATATTAAATACATATTTAATTATTAAATTTCTTTGAAACATATATTTCATAATAAAAACACATAAAGTGTTATTATTCCTCCAATTTTTAACCTTAAATCATATATAAAAATATTCATTATTTCTTTGATAAATAAAGTGACTATAAAAATGTGTTAGCTCAATTACACAGTAAGGGGTATCATACAAAGAAATATCACCATGAAATAAGTATGAGATACATTATATTAATGTAAAAAACTAAACAAATAAATGACATATAAGTAATCATAAAATCATAAAATATCCATAAAAATGGAAATATGTGATCCCACGAATAAAAATTATATTTCTCATAATCAAGGAATGTATAATTCTATATATACTAACTATATAATCAATTCCTTTTTTAGATACCTTATAAATAAAGGGTAAGGATTTAGACATTATCCTATTTTATTTTGGCTCCGCAGACCTACTGATGCATTAAGGGGCTATATAATTTCAGGTCCCACCCATCACTAACATAGTCAAATGAATTCATTATATGGAAAGAATAATTAAAAAATATAATAAATATTGATCTTTATGAAACCTATCACATATAAAACATAATAAAATCAATAATTATATATATCTAAAAAATAGTTATATAGATTTTCAATATTTCCACACTCAAATAACTAAAATATCTTTATATATAAACATAATTCAATCATAATTATGAAATATACGGTATTCACCCCATATAAATTAAAGATTATACAATCAAATAAATATTTTAAAACCCATTTAAATAATAGATAAGGTATGGATTGTATATATTATATAAATATGCACAAACACGATTCAAAATGAAAATTTAGAGGAAGGAATCCCTTTGTGAATTTTATAAAGTGTGGATTAGGTATTAATATTTGTGTAAATGTATATAGTTCCCCAAAAAGGTATTAGATATATGAATATTTTAATTTATTTAAAAAGTATATTGTAAATTTCTAATGCGTATTATATAAAGAGAGATAGAGAGATTCCTAAAGAGATAACCCTTTATGAAATTTAGAAGATATGGAAAAAAACATATTTCTAAGGGAATAAAGTAAATGGATTAATTTTAAAAAAACAAGAAATGTACTTGAATATTTATATCAAAAAAATTAAAGTAATAGGAATTTAATTATAATTAAAATAGTGAATGTTTATTAGGAATAATAAATAGAAAGTTTTCCTTTGTCAGAGCTAATTTAATGAAATAATAGGAAAATAAAGAAGGTATAAATATATATACCCTTAAAATAATAGAAAAATGAAATATCAAATATCAAGTAATGTTGTATTTAGGAAATTGAAAGAAAATAAAATAAATGTAAAAGTGTAATACATATATATAGTATAAACTACATGACAAATAAAAGTTGAAGAGTCTCTTTTTGTGGGTACTGACTTTCTTGGATGCTCCTATAACCTCATAAATTATTCAATTAAATATATTAATTGCATATTTATCAAAGTTATTTTTTTTGTTCATATATTATATTCCATTTATTATCATATTTTATTTGTTTATTATATTTTATTGTCTGATGTCTATTTTTTTGGTGTTTGGTCGATAATTTGAATATCAATTTGGTTAAACAATTAAAATATATGGTATTTTTTATATTATTTTAAATTCGATAAAATTTTAAAGGTATGAATAATTTTTCATTATAGTATCTTAAATGTTCCATAATTTAATATATTCTTCAAAATGGTTGCAAATTTTGGAAACACATCATTGTACACTCATTTTAGGATAAGAAAATGGTTGTGATTATTTTCTTAATATTATTCATATATTGAACAATTTTCCTTATTGAATTAAATTATTGTCGTAGATATTTTATTTCTTCATTAAATATATTTTTAAAATCACCCATGTAAGGATATAGTCATTGATTTATAAAAATCATCCATAGAGGCAGTGTAAATTACTATAGCTAAAATAATTCTATAAAAAGTTATGAAATGGATTTTTAAGATTTAAATGTCGATATAATTCATATTAAAAAAGAATTAAATTCTTAATTTATAGATGTAGCAAAACTTTTCCATATTTATAATGATTAATAAGTAGAAATAAAAATAATTAAATCAAATGATCTTAGAATAGAAAACTTATATTCTCCCTTGATGTCACTCTTTAGGAAGACACCTTAAGGATTATTGGAATGATATTTTGACGAAACCAAAATATCCCCATCAAGGAAAAGAGTTTATAGGGAGATAATTTGGAAGATATTTGGAAGGTAATACTCTTATGGCATGAGGATAAGTGGGGTGGTATTGATAGTGGTAGGATAAAGGTGTTTTGTAATAAAATATTAGAATAAAATATTATTTCCCCAAATAGTCAAAAAAACATGTGATTAAATGGTAAGAGTCTTATAACATAATATTAAATGGGATATTATAATATTAAAATAAAATTTAGAGACCCCAAAATTCATTCAAATCACTATTAGGAAATGAGTATCTTTGTATTTTTTCATTCATTAAAAATATGAAAACCTCAACTTTACTTAATATCAATAAGATAATTCTGATAACAAAATCCATTTCAAAAAAATATATTTATAAAATATATTATTGATATGTTGTTCAATTATAAAATATATAATCTTGGAAACTATTTTTACTAAAAATTTGTACTCAAACCCATATTATATTACATTGTTTGAGTAATTATTTAATAGTATTTTTATACTTCTATATACTTATTTATTTAATAAAAAAATATATTTTTATTTGATAATTTTTCTTATTGGGTATTTTTCTAATATTATGGATTGATTACTATTAAAATGTTCATGTTACTATTAAAATGGTTAAGTTACTATTTTAATGGTCTTATTTCTATCATTTATATAATTTTATAGAACTTATCAATGTATAACATTTCTATCAGTCTTTATTCAAAAAAATTATTCAAATGGTTCGATATACTACATTTATAAAATTCTAGTCAGATTTCTAAAGTTATGTTTCCTTTTCATAGTGATATTTTTTGGGGGGGTATTGTTTTAGGACCAAATTTCACCATAATTTCAAATTAGTTTTCTATTATTTTCATATGGTTATTTTACTATTGTACTTTTTTAAATATTATAGAGTGAATTTATACATAATATGTAATGTTATATATTATATTTATATCATTTCTAGTGTATATAACTATGTAGTTGTGTGGTTCCAATGTAATGGAACAAAATAGATTTATTTGTTAATATATTCTTGTTATAGTAGAAAATTGGGTCTTATAATGTTTGATTATGAGAGAATTTTGTTTTATCACTTATATATAATCAATAAATTATGATTTTGAGGATGATAAGGATTTTAAAATGGGAAATATTTATTTTTTTGTGTTAGTGGATTAGATGGAACTAAGAAGAGAAGGATAGATGATTACTGTAGGAATAGTGTGTGAAAGATGTGCTCAGGGAAGACATTTAATTATACATAGTTTTGAATAAGGAAACCATTATGATGCTATCATCATGGATGAAAGTTCCATACATGAGTTTTATTTCATTTTGATCTAAAGGAATGTAATTCTTAGGAAAAATACATGTTTATAATTTTTTTGTTGCATTCTCAAATATATCACTGTCGAAATTTTTCTTCCACTCAATTATCTCTTGAATAGTGTAATGCATCACATAATATCATTATTTATATGATATATAGGTGGTATAGTTTTAGGGGGTGTGTGGCCTACTCAAGGATATGCTCAATGTGGATTTGTAGAAAATGGGAGTCAGGTGACTTGGGGTCATGTTTGAGGTGTATATTATGTTCAGCTATTTGATATAGAGTAGGAAATTTATGATCATAGTGGGTGATCTCTGATAGTTAGAGGTATAATTATAGTTACTTAGACCTTGGAATGTATTCTGTTTGATAAAAGTGCTTCGAATACATTTTATGTTTTCTTTCTTGGCATCTGATTTCAATTAAGAAGATGAGTTGTTAATTAGAGTTTTGATTTTAAATACACCATTGAGAAGTAAAGTGTAGTCATTCATAATTTTTTCACCAAATATAATTACTATTAGTTCATTTTTATATCTTTGTGGCTTTAAACTTTTTGAGATTAAGGTTCTTTATATGATTATTATCATGGATTTTTTAACATAATTTTCAAATAAAATCTATTGTTAGAAGGAATATTTTAAATTTTTTAACTTTTGGTGAATCTTATGCTTATTTTGGAGAGTGGTAATATCATGAAAGTAGGGCCATCATTGATCTGGGGTATCTAAAATTGATCACTCAATATATAGTGGGGGTATTTTTTAATTATAAGAGGGTACTAATAGTGTAGATACCCTGACCCCATTATCCTTGACCTAGTTTCATACTTTAATTAATTTGTATAAGATACAAGGAATCACATACCAAATGAGTGAATAGTTTATTATTCTTGGTAAAACAAAAGCATACTTGAGCCCATATTGAATTTGAATACACAAATTACAACATTTTTTTGTTTCAGGAGTAAAATTATTCCCTTTAGTATATCCTAAAAAATCATACATATTAAACTTCATATATTTTTATGAAAGGAAACAAAATGAGGGTGAGATAAAATTCTTAGTAAGGGTTAAGTATAGTGGAAGAAATAATGTATCAATATGAATGATAAATATGTAATTTTAAATAATTGATCACACATTCCATTTAAATAACATTAAAATCATGATAAGACAGGGTATAGTAAATATGTAAATATAAAAAACTAAACCCACATGCCATATAATCGATAATCTAAAAATGATCTGAATCAAGAGATAATATCATTGTGAAAAAAATCTTTGATAATAATAAATTAATTCTGAATAAAGGAATGATTAATTATCATATGTCATGTTTACTAGACACATGATACCTTTACTATCAATACATTTCATAATATGGTTTAGAATTTATTATCATCTGGACCTTTCATAAGATAGTTTAAAACATACTATATACAAATGAATTGGGTTTTATGAACTGATTTTGTCTCATGAGACTACCAATGAATCAAGGTTCTTACATTAACTAGTCCCCAACTCATGTATTTCATGTCCAAATCATTCCTCAAATATAGAATAATCAATTTAATTCCCAAAATGTTTTCCTTATCATTAAATTTCCACATTGATTAAAGGATAAATTTTTTTTAATATTTCTACAGTTAATCAAATAACTACCAAGTATCGTATGTATAAATGGTGTATATTTTGGTTAATAAAAATATACATGTGGGATTTTTAATGTTTATAGAAAAGTTAATAATCCAAGGAAATGTTAATGACTACAGAAATGAATCAAGGAAGTGAATTTAAAAACATTCTTTGGTCAAAATGATCATAAACCATCCACATGATGGTTAGGGATGGTATCAATAAAAAATATATACCCATTGGAGTAAGAATAATTTTTTTTATAATCATTAAGGAATATAAATACCATAACAGGATAATTAAAATTATTCTTGAGTAAAAAGCCCTTTTAATTTTGAAAAATATTTTGAAAATCCTTTTCTTCCTAAATCTATTTTAAAAACATTTTATATAAAAATATACTAATAAAAATAAAATATAAGATTTAAAGAAAATTTGTTCATGAATTTCTTTAATTCCTCAAATTATATAAAATTAAAACAATATGGATTCCTTTTTGACTATAAAAAGTTTTGGAAAGTTCCATGTTAAGGAAATGAAAAGAATATTCCTTTCACATTTTTAGTGAAAGCCAAACATGTATTTTTTTAAATGACAAAAGAATCCTTTAAAAAAATTCAACAATAAAATGGGTGAAAATTATTTTGAAAATTATTTTTGAAAAATTTTAAAAACATTTTTTAATACATTTTTAGAAAACATGGTCTCATATGAAAACATATTTCAGCTAAAGAGAGAAATAAAGTCATATTTTCATGAAAAAGGTATCAAATACATTTAAAGTACCAAAGAGTGTAAAAATAGTACTATTACTTGAAAATATCATTAATAACTATTATATAATTAAATTAAAGTGTATATTAAGAAATTATAAATTAATTTCCTTTAACTGGTATTCATGAATAAACAATCCTGATTAGAATGAGATTGTAAAATAAAACATTAAAATGATTATAATAATGAAGTGGGAATTAATAAATGGATAAATTGTTTATATCAAGTATAAATCCACATAAAATAATTTTAAATAAAATATAATATAGTCAAAATTAATTAAAATCATAATCTAATAATGATAAAATAAACAAAGTAAAGGTTTAACGCAACAAGTGGAAATTGAGTTAGAATTCCCTTACCACTTGGTAACCCTTAATTCAAATACCCAAAGATGAAATAATTCAAATTGATAGTTAAAATACCCTGAATAATGAATTATTCATGATGTTACATGTCAAAGTGGTAGTATATACACCACATAAAAGTGAATTGGTGCATAATAACAAATATGTCTTAATTGAATGTAAATTGAGACAGAATCCCTTACCTTATGCTCCATTTTGGTTGTTCATGATGTATACTATAATATAGTGGTTTTATACATGTTTTTATCTTATTATGGGACCATATAAGTATTTATAATATCATATATGGTCCTTTTATAAAATATTATTACCCATTTATTAATAATATTTTATTATTTTCATTGTTCCAGGTGTTCATTGCCTAGTTTTCTCAAGAATGCTTTGTAATTAAAGATATGATTATTTCACATAATATATAGATATATCATCTATATAATAATAATAATTAAATAATTATCATATTTTTATATAAATTATTCTTTGAAAACCAATCATGAAGGATGGTTATAAAAAATGAAGTACATTATGACCATTGAGATGATAGGTCGTACGTATGAATGAATAATGTTTTCATATTTCAATTATCATTATTGAAAGGTGGTAAGTGATATTTCAACTTTAAATAATGAACATAATATCATATATATATTATATTATATACTCATATATATCATCCTAGTGTTTTGGTGATGAAAAGTGAGTCACGTCACTTTATAGAGGTGGTTGTCCACACGTACACGAATAATGTAATCATCTATACGTGCATGAAAATAAAAGAAATAAAATGATTTATATTATTTTTAAAAATTATAAATATGTCATTTATATCATATATAATCATTACTATTATATTTATCTTTGTCCATGTGAAGCTCTACTGAAAGATGAAACACATCACTTTGTGAGGTGATAGTCCACCGTATACACAAGAGACATTATCGTATCTCTAAAAGAATAGAAGGTAGTATGATATATATGATATAGTAAAAATATGGGTATAATTATTTTATAAATATCATATATATAATTTATATCCATCATCATAAACAACAATGAGAAGTACAAATGGAAAAACGAACCACACTGGTTCGTGGGGCGGTAGTCCACCGTACACATGAACAAATATTTCATAAGCCATTTGATGGAAGTGTGTGAGGTTATATTTCATAACCTAAAAATAATAAAATATAATTATATTTAATATAATTATTTTTTTAAATCATCATGGTTTTAAAATAATTGAAGGAGGTGGAGAAAAAAATAAAATAATGACGCTCGTTGAAACACATTACCTCTTCTTCAGGTATCCTCTTTAGGTTTGCACTAAAGCATTCCAATGATGAATTTATTACAAAACTAAGGATTCTATGATGAGGGTAGGTATGTTTGTAATTCATTTGGTCATTTATTTTCTTAACCAAATTGGTTTTAATGTGTTAATAAGGAATGTTATTGAGTTCCCTTTTATAGTTGAGGAGGAGTGATATTCTTGTAAATACCCAAAAGTATTCACTATTGGAAGGTCTCCCTTACCTCATATGGATCCAAAATTAACTAATAATTTATTTTAGGGTTTATTTAATCAAATAAAACCGAAAAAACGAAAAAAATGAACATGTTTTTATCATTTTACGCTTTATTATTTAGGTTTACTCAATTTAAACCTTTTAGATTCTACCCTGTTAACTTGTATCCATTTATTTACCTTAGTAAATTATATATTAATAATGCAAATAAAATTAATTTTATCAGATAATTTATACCTAATAATTATGTATATGAAATGAAATTTATTAAATAAAAAAATATATGTCTGTGACATTAATTTTAATATAAAATAATGTAATGTGAAAAACCTCATTTTAACTGTAATAACGGTAATTAATTTTGACTGTTTTCAAAAATCGGTATTGTAAAATATTGATTTGAAAATATTATATAATATATTATATTATTATTTCAAATATTCAATCCATTTTTTCAAATTAAAACCACCAAATTTTAATATTTTAATTTAAAATCATTCTCATATACATAATGAGAAAACATGTTTTTATAGTGAAAATGTTCAAATGTTTACAATGTTTTTGTATCAAAATTCAATATTAAAATTATTAAAATGAATAAATTTGGATTAATTGATATAAAATTTAACTAATGTTTCTTAAAAACCAATTAAATTTTTAATTTAACATTATAATTATTTAAACTAAAAGGCAGCTTACAATTAAAATTCAATATTTTTAAATATTCCTCAAAAAGTGGAACTTCACAAAAAAATCACAAAAACTCAACCTAAGATAAATTTTGTATTCCTACTTGAAAAATAAAATTAATTTTTTCAAATATTATTTCTAAAATTGTTAAAAATTAGTTTCAAATTATGTATGGAGAAAGCGATTAAACTGTCTTTTAAGAAAATACAATTTTTTCAAAATCATTTCTTTTGATTTTAAATGATTCTTATTATCATTTATAATCAATAGATAACCAATATATGTGTCAAAAGTATATATTTTCATAAGTTATTGAATCATGTTCATACCTTTCATTCCAAATTATAGGTGATAACTATAATATTAAATAATATTTTTATTAGTATATTTTTGTTCAGTATAACTCGATTGTGCGTGTAATGTAAGATATCAAATATTATTGTTTTTTCATGTAACTCAATAAAAAATTATTGTTTCATGCATTTCAAGATAAAAAATGTAATTAATTTATTTAAAATAGTAAAGATATTTTAAAGTCTCTGGATTCTATATTCCTTTTTACGCTACGTATTGCATATTAGATATGCTATCAAATATGATGTTAATATTTTAAAATTTATAGGTTTCACATTCTTCCCATCTTAAATAAATTTCATCCTTGCAATTTAATCATGCTCACAGTAATATGGGGTTTCATATTTTGAAGTACCATTATTGAAAAACCCACATCATGACATATTTAATTAAATATATCTTTAATAAGATGAAAATTGAATTACAAAGGTCATATGGAATAACATATATCTAGGTCTCTAATTAGGAGAACATTGGTGTAAATTTAAGACATGGACATGAATTAAAAGAATAAATATTTATAGAGAGTGATTTAGGTCCTTGATCGTGATAAAGTGAATGATCAATGGTAAGTTGAGGGCCTCAAATATATAAATCTATAATGATTTAATAAACAATATATTCAACATAAATAAAGGTATTAGGATATAATTTTTGTTTCAATAACATTTTCTTAATGTTGAGTAATTATATTACTAACTAAGAATATAAGGAAATATACATACTTTATATATTTCTATTTCATAAAAATAATTTCATCCATTTGTTATGCTTTGATCAACTTCTATTCCACCCCTTCATTCAATAAATGAGTATTCAAAAGAATGAATTTTTTATTCTTTAAGTACTAAAATTTACTTTTAGTGGATCATAATATCCAAAAATTAGTGACATGTCTTCTTATATATCCCTAAAAAATTTTCAAAACCAATATTGTTTGAAAAAGTTATCCAAATATAATAAATTAATATTTAACTTTCAAAAGTAACACGATTGGTTAATTATTAATATTTATTTTTTGAATCGTTTAACTAAATATAATAAAATATAAACTAGGAAATCGTATATAAAAGTGGTCAAAATGAAACCCTTATCATCCATCAATCATGGGTTCAAGATCCACCACCTTTATGTATATGACAAGCTATCACACTGCATGCAAGTTTTCCTTTTTTGAAACTATATTAATATTATTCCAATAATGATCCAAAAACATTCATGGACATACTTGGAATAAAATTAATCATTAAATAACATTTTATTTTGGTTTTCAATACAATTATTTTTTTACAATGTCTAATAATCTTATTTGAATATTATTACAATTTCATTAATGATCATATTAATCTTAAAGGCTATCAAAACCTTTAAACACGTGTCTATAAAATGTGAAGGCATTGTTATTCAAATAAAATTTCCACTAAAACATATTCATGCCAAAATTTTCTTTCAAAATATTCTTAATCATGTGAAATTATTACTATATAAGACCTAAAATAGGTGTTTAATAATTTTAAGTTATGATAAATCTTAAACTCCTTAACCCATAATGGTATCCATAAATCTGTTGTCAATGAATACAAAATTTTTTCTAAAATTTTTTGTGGACCCCTTCTATTTTAGTCATATTTTAATGATCAAAAATACTATATGTCCTGAAAATATTGTTTAATCTATTTACAGTCATGTTTAAAGATGGACGGTTTCTTTATGCTTTAAATAAACCTTCCCAAGATCTTAATTTCTATAAATCTAGTTTGATTATTATAAAATATAATTTAATTTTTTTAATGATTTTCCTTGATGAATGATTAAGTCAAATTAATTCTATAAATATCACTCCTTAAGTTTGTGTGCAGATATTTGGCAATGTCTGAGAAACCATGAGTCTACCACCGGTTCTGGTTTTCTGGAAAATGACCCAGACACTGTGAGCCAGCCACCATGACCCAGACACCATGACCATACACCATGAGCTAGACACTATGACCAGATATTGTGAGCCAAACATCGTGACCCAGACACCGTGACCCAAACACAGTGACCCAGACATCGTGACCCAAACACTGTGATCCTAACACTCTATTTGTGCTACTAGTTCTTGATCTCTACACAAAAATTCCATCATAATTGTCTCTCAACTCAAAGTAAAATAAGGAGACACCATTTCGTGGTGAAATCATTTACAGACAGACTATGACACCATTCTTTAATCTGTTTTGTCATTTTCAATTTAATTTCTAACAATCATTTTTGAGTCTTTTAAATGCACTGACAAAATTAATATTTCTTTGTAGACATGTCACCTGACAGTACGAGGTACAAGGTGTATAATACAGGCATCTTTCCTTATTCAAAACATACAATCCAAGAATAAAATCAAAAGTGTGGACCAAAAACTGGGAAGCGATATAGTGAAGAAGTGCGAGAATTCCTGAAAAAGTACTAACACATGCAACATGATACATATGAAGAACACTCGAAGCATTCAAGAATCCAAAATTGGGATACCATATATCAGATTGAAGAAAATATTTTCAATACTGACTCAACGAAGAACACGGGCCAGATCTAACTGGAAACTAGAGCACCTGACTTGCGATACTTTGTTTCCTATAAGAGGACTTGATTCTTGCATCATCTTCATCCTAGAAGTCCAGAACTTCATATAATAACACTCAGAGCACTTCTAACCTTATCTCATCGTATTTTCTCTTTTCTATATTGTTTTTATATTTTTATAAGTGTGTGTGTGTCTATACTAAAACACATATTGTCTCATGCACTAAACTAAAGGATACAAGATATATTTCCTCTCATATCTTTTTAAACTTTTTTACTCCCACAGATAAGTGTGTAAGAGGTCCTTCAGTGACCTGATAGTTTATACCCACAAATAAATGTGGAAGAGGTCGTGTGACCTAGAAATTCTTGTTCAATATTGTTTACCCTAATCTAGGGTGTGAATCATGTTTATTAATATAAACTAATTAGTGGCTGGTGATCACCAAGTGGAGTATATTATGTCTTGTCTTGAGACTGAACCACTTGTTTTATATTCATTCTATTGTTTAATTTAGATTTCTTTATTTCACTATATAATTCAAAAATAACTAGATTTACTTTGATAGTTAATCTTAGAAAGAAGTTATAATTGTATATTATTTATTAGAATATTTTCAAAAGTAATACTAATAACTGATATTGAGATTACTAAGAATTAGTCAATCTTCCGAGAAGTTATTTGAACAGTCAAACATTCATAACCATATTAAATTGATTAACTGGGATGTATTTATTTTTATTGGGGGACCTCTTAAGGAAACATTTCAAATATAAATTTTTATTTATACTCAATTCACCCCCCCCCCCCACTCTCTTGAGTAATCTACTCTGACCAACATTTGGTATCAAATGAATTTATGTAGACTCTATTTTTTGAACCTTTTAAACTCTGATTTTAGTTTTACTTTAAAGATCTGTAAAAAAATTTAATTCTAAATTTCGAGCTCTTCAAAAGTATTTATTTTTTTGGATAATATACTATAAGGTGATACAACAAATAGACCACCATTATTTAACTGAACCAATTATGCCTAATGGAAAATTAGACTGAAAATGCATTTAGAAAATATGGGTTTTGAAATTTTATCTTCAATTATATAGGAGTATAAGATTCTTACTACTAATAGAATCACATGGGATGACTCAACAAAGACTACATACAATAAAAATTTAAAATCCATGAATGATCTATATTTCTCTTTAGGATGTGAGTAATTTAACAGAATTTTTTCATATAAAAATACCAATGAAATTTGGGATACTTTATTTGTTTCACATGAAGGAACTTCTAGTGTTAATGAAATGAAACTTAATAATTATACTATTAAATATTAAAACATTAAAATGAAACACTATGATCCTGTTTCTGACCTGTATCTTAGGTTTAACTAAATTATCAACACAATTATTTCTCTTGGAAGAGAAGTTACTACCAAAGAACAAATCAATAGGATTATCAGGTGCCTACCTGATAGATGGAGAGGAACCTCTATCTATATAAGAGAGTCATGTGACATCAGAAAGTTACCTGTAAAAGAACTCATTGGGAAAATAATGGTGTATGAAGAGGATTTGAAAGTCAACAAGGAAGAGGAGGAAGAACCCAAAAAAAATCTGTTGCATTTAATACCACTACCTCTAAACACAAAGAAAAAGGGAAATTGGAAGTCTCGGTAGAATGTTCTAGCAGTGAAAAATCATCACCTAATAATGATGAGGATATGGTTCAATTAGCCATAAGTTTTAAGAGAATTTACAAGAAGAATAAAGTTTTCAGAAAGCCTAACTTCAATGGAAGATATGAACAAAAGGTAAGCTAGAAGAAATATTGGAAAAGAAGTGACATGTCTGATGAGATAGTATGCTATGAATGTAAGAAAAAGGGACATGTAAAGGCTGACTGTCCCAAGATCAAGTAAAAAAATAAATATGAGGACAAATATAGAAATTATAAAAAGGAAATAAAAGCAACATGGAGTGCTTATGAGGATAGTTCAAGTGACTCAGAATCTTCACATGATGAATAGAATAACCAATCCAATATGTGTTTCATGATAAACACATATGAGGTAACACTGGAATCTCTTGTACATAATTCCAATTATTCTAGAGATAAAAGTGATTCTGATAATATTTATAAAGAATAAATGTTTGAGTACTGTAATATTCTTGAAGATAAATTTAATGAACTAAAAGATAAATACAAGTCTTTAAAGAAACAATATGCTCTTACCTCAAATGTTAAATCTGAACTTATTGTAAAAAGGGAGAAAAATGTTCAATTACTCAAAGAAAACAATGAACTAAAGCTATCCAATAAGAAATTTAAAAAGTACCTTGAAAGGTTTAATAATGGTAAAGATACTTTGGTACAAATTCTAGGTAAATATATTGCTCTTAAATATACTACTGGTATTGGGTATCAACCCCGTAAAAGAATTTTTAGAAGAACCAATTTTGTTTCTAAATCTAGGACACACAGCTTTACTCTTCATTCTGTAAAACATTTAGCTGGATAAAATTATGATGAATTATCTATTGTTTCAATGTTTTCTAGACCAAATAGAGTTTATTTTTCAAGCACTTTACATAATGATAATAGGAAACCTATAAGGTAGATGTGGGTTCCAAAAGCACTAGTCAATAATATTGCTGGGCCCAAAAAATATGGGTACCAAAGTCTATTTTTATTTGACTATTTTATAATAAAATTTCTTAAAGAGGTCCTATAAAAGATTATGGTACTTAGACAGTTGGTGTTCAAGACACATGACTAGATACTATTCGTACTTAAGAACTTAATAAAAATTGATTGTGGACATGTCACCTTTGGTGACAATTCCAAAGTAAAAATCATTGGCCTTGTCAAAATCGGTAACTCTAACTCATTTTTAATATCCAAATTACTCTTTGTTGATGGATTTAAATATAATGTACTTATTATTTCACAACTATGTGTTGATGGATTTCATGTTAAATTTGAAAATTATTCTTGATATGTTTTTATTTCTAAAAATAAATTAGTGTTTTCTTAATCAAGAAATTAAATTGTATACATTGTTAACTTAGATTATTTAGTTTCTCAAAATTTATCATCTTTAAGTGTATTTTACAAAGAGTCTTGGTGTTGGCATAGGATACTAGTACACTATAATATTCACCCCCTTAGAAAGATAACTAGAAAAGGCATAGTCAAAGACCTACCCAAACATGTGTTTACAAATAATAATGTGTGTAATCCTTGTAAAAATGGAAAACAACACAAAATTTACTTCAATACAAAGAAAGAAGTGTCAACTTCTAAACCTCTCGAACTGTTTCACATGGATTTTTTTGGAAAATATAGAGTTTCTAGTTTCATTGGGAAGCAGTATGTTTATGTTATTGTAAATGACTTTTTTAGATATACTTGGATTTTATTTTTGGATCACAAAAGTGAATCCTACTCTCACTTCACCAAATATGATAAAACTGTATAAAATCTAAGTGGACTTAGAATTAAATCCTTAAGAAGTGATCATGGTCATGAATTTGAAAATCAAGAGTTTGAATCCTTTTGTTCACAAAATTTCTATTGTCATAATTTCTTTCCCCTCTAACACCTCAACAAAATGGAGTTGTTGAGATAATAAATAGAACCTTACAAGATATTTATAGAACCATACTTAGTGAATATGACTTACCTGTTTATTTTTGGGATGAAGTAATAAATATATAATGCTATATTATTAATAGATTTTTGATTAGACCTATTATTAAAAGAACTCCATATGATTTATGGAACAATAGAAAACCCAAAGTAAGCTACTTAAATTTTTTTGGTTGTAATGTATATAACCTTAATACTAAGGACAATCTTGAAAAAATCTCATCCAAGAGTGATGAAGGAATATTTCTAGAATATTCAATCTCTAGTAAAGACTATAGAGTGTTTAACTAAAGAACTAAATGTGTGGAAGAATCTGTCCATGTCAAGTTTGATGAGACATATCCACATGAGCCTAAGACCACTCTAGAGAACCTGGAGGATGATGTGTCAAATATGGACATCAATTAAAAATCCTCTAACCATCCTATAAAGGAATCTGTGAAAATTTCTAGTTTTGAAAATTATTTAGATTCAAGTCATAATGAACCTGAATCTTTTGAAGAACCTGAAATCCTGAGTCCCTATTTTTCTAGAGCTGTTAGAACCCTTAAGAACTATCCTTTAGAAGTTGTTGTAGGAGATTTAGATAAAGTAACTTAAACTATAGCTTATCTTAGAAATCAAGTTGAACATCATGTATTTTTATCACAACTTGAACCCAAAAACATTAATGATGCTATCAATGATGAATTTTGGGAGATGGATCTGTAAGAATAACTTAATCAGTTTTAAAGGAACAACGTTTGGAAACTTTTTTATAGACCTAAATACATATTTAACATAAGCACTAATTGGGTGTTTAGAAATAAGGTAGATGAAGCTGGTAACATAGTTAGAAACAATGCTAGATTGGTTACATGAGGCTATAGTCAAGAAGAAGGAATTTACTATGAGGAAACCATTGCACCAGTATCTAGAAATAAATCCATCAGAATTCTACTTACTTATGCTACACATCTAAATTTCAAACTATATCAAATGGATGTTAAGAGTGAATTCTTAAATGGGTACATAGTTTAGGATGTCTTTGTTGAGAAACCCCCTAGTTTTACAAATCCTCACTTTCCAAATCATGCTTTTAAGTTATCAAAAACTTTACATGGTTTAAAACAAGCTATAAGAGCTTGGTATGATAGATTAAGTAATAGTATTATTTCAAAAGGTTTTACAAAAGTTATAGTCGATCCTACCCTTTTTATAAAAACAAATTTCCAATGAGGTTTTATAAGTTCAAATTTATATAGATGATATTATCTTTGAATCTTCAAAAAATTATTTATGTGTTGAATTTTCTAAAATGATTCAGAATGAATTTCAAAGAAGTTTAATGGGTGAACTAAATTTCTTTCTTGGATTTTAGATCTTTCAAAATAATGATGGTATTATTTTAAATCAAATAAAATGTACTATGGATCTTCTAAAACGTTTTGGATTGGATAGAACTAAAATGAGTGACACTCCAATGAGTAATACTTGTAAGTTGGATCTTGATAAAGATGGAAAATCTATTAATTAAACAATATATAGAGGAATTATTGGAAGCTTACTCCACTTTCCTGCTAGCCGACCTAATATTATCTTTAGTTTATGTATATGTGATCTTTTTCAAGAAAACCCTAAGGAATCTAATTTAAATGTTGTAAAGAGAATTTTTAAATACCTCAAGAATACACCCAATCTAGGACTATTATATCACAGAGGATAATCATTTGAATTAGTTAGTTATTCTGATGTTAATTTTGGCGGTTGTAAGTTAGATAGAAAGAGAACCTCTAGAGCATGTCACTTTTTTAGAAAGTCACTAGTATCATGTTATAGTAAGAAACAAAACTCGGTTGTATTGTCTACTACCGAAGATGAATACATAGCTGTTATTAGCTATTGTGCCCAAATTTTTTAGATGAAACACACATTATTAGATTATGAATATCAATTCAGGCAAGTACTCATAAATTTTGACAATACAAGTGTTATTAACATCTCAAAAAATCATGTTTCACACTCTAGGACAAAACACATTGATGTAAGACATCACTTTTTGAGAGACCATGATAAAAAAGGTGATATCACTTGGAAATTCATTGGAACTGAATATCAATGTGTTGTTATATTCACCAAACCATTAAATTATGATGGAATAGATTCCATTATACATGAATTTGGAATGATAAAACTTAAGTAGTAAGTGTACTATTTAACAGCTTATTGTATCATAGATTACGGTTTCACAAGTCACTATCTTAATATTACTGTCTAACTCTTACAGTTTATAGTTTACTACCTTAAAATTTTCTTTTTCATGTTTACAGTCTCAGAGTGAAAACTGGTTACGGTCTCACTGTGAAAACTTGTTACGGTGTCAATGTGGAAGTCTATTCTAGTTTCACCATAAAGACATGTTTTCATTTTATTTACTTATTATATCATGTACCACTATAATTAATTGTTTTATTTTATTCCATTCTTGTGATTTTTTAATTTACGACTTTCAATGTCCCTAAATGATAAAAATACAAGAAGCTTCACTCTTTTCTTCACCTGAGCTCTTTTCTCTCAAACCATAAGCCCTCCTTCAACCCTTTTGTTCTCTCTCTCACTTAAACCTTTGTTGAATGACCAAAAAGAAACGCCCATCCTCCTCAACTCCTGAGAAGCACAGATCAAAAAATAAGATGAAAATAGAACAGAAGATAGAGCCCATAGGTCCTATGAATCTGAACCTTGTTAACATAATAGTGGTACCATAAAAATAAATCTGCCCTAAGTGGATATTTTCAAGTAGTTCTTTAGTATTGAAAGTGATTAAAGAGCAGGGATGGCTGTATTGGTTCACAAAGGAGACAAGGACAATTTACTCAAAGTTAGTTTCTTAGTTTTATCAGTTCATTCAATTCACTTTTGATACATAAGACAGTTTTGTTGTGAGAAGCTGGATCAATGGCCAATGATATATACCTTTTGTTCGAGTTTATGGGATGCTTTCCTAAGGATACCTCATGAGATTATTTTTGAGGACTATCAGATATTTCCTCCTCCTCCTAGTGATACATTTTTTTTAGAAAAATCCTTGGGGAGCTTGACTAGAAATAAAACAAAAAGAAGAGTTATTGCTGCTGAGCTAGATGGTGAAACTAGATTATTTTTTAAGTTTGTTCAGAATTTGATTAGCACAAGAAAATGAGACTTTTCTACACTCAAGTATCATGATGTATTTTTTATACATCTTATTAAGAATGGAAATAAGATTAACCTATGTAAGTATGTTATACTTCATATGTGTGAGTTGACAAAGACAAGTTGAAATTCAACCTCCTTGCTCTACTCAAGGATAATCTCTACTATGCTTCATGCTAAAGGGTTGGTTGGACCAGATGAAGAAGTCATTAAATACTATGAATTTTTTATCTCAAAGGTAATAATCAAAATAATTAAAATCAGTTGGAATCCATGGAGAAAATAATGGGTGGAGGACAATGATAGGGTTTATGAAAATTTCAGTCGGGTTGAACATTCTTCAAGATCTAAGAACATCTCTGATCCTGATTTAGAACCAGATGAAATTGTTGACTAACCTATTGAGGAGGAATAAGAAGAGGTTGTTTCACCTATAGGGGAAGTTTTCCTAGATAAGGAAGATAGCGGACCAGTTCCTCAAGTCATAATTGAGAAGAAATTACATGTTCCTGAAGAAATTATTGATTTGGAAGAAGAACATGCTTCTAAAGAAGAATCTATTATTAATGTAAGGTAAAGGATATTCTGGAAGAGAATTTATAAGAAGAAGTTTATCTTGATAAAGAATATTCTTTTGAAGGACGCTTATAGGAACAAGTTGTTCATAATATTATCCCATATTCTAAGGAAATAATGGAGGAGTTCCTTCAGTTGGCTAGAAAATAAATGGGTGAGGCTATTGGGGTTGAAATTTTAGAAGTAGATCAAAGAACTAAATCTCTTAGTCCTATGAGAGATTCACTTGTTGAGGGGGAGCATCACCCTAATCGAGAAAGTTTTGAAATTCTTAATCCAGTTGATCAAATCCATATGGATACATGGTATAAATTCCCTAGAAATTCTGATGTGAATGATTCCCAAGAATCTTCATTTAAAGGTATAGATATGTCTATTATGTTTCAATTGAAACCGGTCTCTGCTCTTGAATTTATCTCTTCAAAGGAACCTGATCCTATCTTAGCTTCTATTCCTGAACCTTTACACAAACCTTATACCTTAGTGAGTAAGGATGATTTGAAATCCTTTGCAGTTACTTTATTGGCTAGATTTGAAAATCTCATGAACACTTAACTTTCTCCTATAACAAACCTAAGTGAAAGAGATGTTGAGATATTGTTAGAAAAGATCATATGGAAGATTTAGGAAAAAATGATTCATGAAATTCAAGAGTTCATAATTGAGAAAAAACAGCTATGTGATGAAGTGAAGTCTCTCAAAGATATGGTTGAAGATATGCAGAGAGTGTTGAAATCAAGAATAGAACCTGTTTCTTATCCTATTGATGATGTTAGTGGTCAGATTCCACATAAATTTTTCTTTCTAATTCAACCTAACCTAACTTCCTTAGTTGACAAGGTGGATGAAAGAAAAAAAATATCTCAAGAAATGTGTGAGCTTGTTATTGGTCCTAACAAGTTGACTGATGAGTATAAGGGTTGTCTACAAAAAGTTATGAATCAACTAAAGTCCCTTACTTCAGTTGTTACATCCTATAGTGCCTCTGAAAATTAATCTCAACCCTCCTTTGATAGTGATCTTCTCAGAATGTCTGTTAAGGGTGAACTTCAATCAGTGCTCAGTGTCTTTGACAAATAGTCTCTATTTGTGGTTGAAAAGAATATTGATAGAGTTCTTTATTTGGTAAGAATTAATTCCAAGATTGCAACTGATGATCATGAGGAAATTACTAAGAATGTGTATTTCTACTTCAATATAATTTTCTCTAAGAATGATATGACAAACCATTTCAAGTACCTTATAGAGAATCTGAAAATCCCTCATCTCACTCAAGATTTCAAAACTCAAGTTTAAAAGCTGAAGGATTTCACTCCTTTATTAGAAAACTTCATGCAGAACAAAGATGACTTTGAGAAACAGATGTAGTATGTTGGTGAGAATATTGCTGACTTCATCAAGTTATTGAGGCCTTATCTTCATGTGGAGAGAACTTCTATTGTGGCTCCTGTATCTTCACCCTTGCAGCCTGGTTTTCCTCCTTCCTTGTCCAATGCCTTTGTCTCTACCTCTATGTATGTCTCTCAGGCTCTAAGTCAGATCAGACCTCTTATCCTTGACTAAAAATTTCCTTGGTCTTCCACTACACCTACCTTGGCCCCTTATATTTTTTAATGACTCCCTCTTCCTTCTCTTAAAGTTGGTTCACTCCCTTCTTCAATTTAAAACTATGCTCCTGCAGCATCTCCTAATGTTTCTGCCAAGGGAAAATAGAATACAACCAGTGCTGAAGAAAAGTGAACACTGTCTTTTGATTGGGATATTTTTGTAAATTTTTTATTACTATTTATAATGACACATATTTCTCAATATAATGGACTATGAACTTTTATTTTCCTCTCGATTATTTAACTTTGTACCCTTTTTGATAATCCCAAAAGGGGTAGAGACATGAAAACTAAGGGAGTGACACATACGATTAGTGACCATCAAGAAGTGGGAGATTGTCGGACCCCTCCTAGTATAATCATGTTTTAATGATCACAAATCCAATATATCCTGAAAATATTTTTTAATCTATTTCAAATCATGTGTAAAGATGGTCGGTTTCTTTATGCTTTAAATAAATCTACCCAATATCTTAATTTCTATAAATCATGTTTGATTATTGTAAAATATATTTTAATTTGTTTTGTAATGAGTTTATTTTCTAAATGATCAAGTCTAATTCAGTTTTTGAATATCACTTCTTAAGTCTATATACAGATATTTGGCTAAGTCTGAGAAACGGGGAGTCTACCACCAGTTCTGGTTTTCTGGAAAAGGACCCAGACACTGTGAGCCAGACACTGTGACCAGACACCGTGAGCCAGACACCGTGATCCAGACACCGTGACCCAGACACCGTGAACATACATAATGAGACAGACACCATGACCATACACCATGAGATAGACACCGTGACCCAGACACCATGACCAGACATCATGACCCAGACACTGTGAGACAGACAATGTGACCAAACATCGTGATACGTATATCGTGACCTAGACACCGTGACCCAGACACTATGATCCTAACACAGTATCTGTGCTACTGGTTCTTGATCACTACACAACCATGCCATCATAACTGTCTCACCACTCAAAGGAAAATAAGTATACATTGTTTTGTGGTGACACCATTTCTATGTGACACCATTTCCAGATAGACTGTGACACAATTTTTAATTTGTTTTTTCGTTTTCAATTTAATTTCTAACAGTCATATTTGAGTCTTTTAAATGCACTTACATAATTAATATTTCTTTGAGTACATGTCACCTGACAGTACGAGGTATGAGGTGAAAAATACATGCATCATGTCAGCCCCAACACATGCACTCCAAGAATAAAAAGAAAATTGTGGCCCAGAAACTAAGAAGCGATATAGTGAAGAAGTGCGAACATTTTTGAAAAAAGAACTGACACATGAAACACGAAACATCGGAAGAACACTCCAAGCATTCATGAATCCAAAATCTAGGATACCATAGATCAGAGTCAAGAAAATATTCTCTATATAGACTCCATGAAGAACATGATCCAGATATAACTAGAAACCAGAGCATCTGACTTGAGATACTCTATTTCTCGCAAGAGGAATCGATTCTTGCATCTTCTTCATCCAAGAAGTCCATAGCTATATAGAATAACACTCAAAGAACATCTAACCTTATCTCATCATCTATTATCTGTTGTGTATTGTTTTTAGCGTTCAATCAGTGTGTGTGTGTGTGTGTTTGTATTAAAACACATACTATCTCCTACACTAAACTAAAGGATATAAGATATCTTTCCTCTCATATCTTTTTACACTTGTGTAATCCCATGGATAAGTTTGTAAGAGGTCCCTATGTGACCTGATAGTTTATTCCCATGAAGAAATATGGAATAAGTCGTGTGACCTAGAAAGTCTTGTCCACTGTTTTTTACCCAGATCTAGGGTGTGGATCTTGTTTATTAATATGAACAGCTTAGTGGAAGGTGATCACCAAGTGGAGTGGATCAGGTCTCAGCTTGAGACTGAACCACTTTTTTATATCCGTTGGGTTTTTTAGTTTAGTTTTCTCTATTTTAATGTATAATTCAGACCTCACTAGATTTACTTTTATAGTTAATCTTGGATAGAAGTTATAATTGTTTTTCTTTGTTAGAATATCTTCAAAAGTAATATCAATAACTGATATTGATATTATTAAGAATTAATAAATTTTCTGAGAAGTTATTTGAACAGTCAAAAATTCATAATCGTATTTCCTTGATTAACTGGGTTGTATTTATTTTTATTAGGTAACCTCTTAAGAAAACTTTTCAGACAAATTTTTTTATAGATACTCAATTCACCCCCCCCCCCTCTTGAGTACTCTACTCCAACCAACAATTTTATATAATCCTTAGATGTTTCATTATTCATGTTACCAAAATACTACTATTAAAAATAATTCTACAATTTAATTCTTGAATCCCAATACATATATACTTCATAAATTTTATTTCCATATATTCCCTTCCATAGTTTAGGGATTAACCTAGATCATTAATTTTCATTATCTATTAAAATCCTTCATAGTGGTTTGTAAATAAAATTTGAATTATCATAATAATAACCCTCACTATTGTAAAACCATATGCATATTAAGGCCCATTATCACACACTAGGTGATGATCAGGTGAAGCCAAATTTTTCTTTTTTAGAGTAATTACCCCTAGGTGATTCTATGGTAAAATGAAATCCCCTTTTAGTATCCATACATGGATGTATTTTCTAGATAAACACATATTCTAAACCTTAACGAAACATTAGGATGATCTTCTATACATATATTAAATTTTTTCATATGGTTATATTACCTAATATTTGTTTTTCTAAATATAGTTCCCAAGGCTTATACTAAAGTTCCTTTGATACCAACTAAAGTGACCCCAAAAATAGTATCCCAAATCAGGTTCCATACATTAAAAAATTTTCTTAAGATAGAAGAAATAACATCCTGAAGGACTGAATACATTAGTAGTGTTGGTAAACCATATACATACATGAGTCTCATATTATATTTAAATACAGAAATTTAAACATAACTTTTTTATTTTGAGAATAAAATTATTACCTATACAATATCCTTAGATATCAAACATAGTAAACTTCATGGATTTGTGATAATGTAAACAAAATAATGGTGATCTCAAATTCTCGGTAAGAGTTAAGTACAGTGGTAGAAATCGTGGATAAATATGGATAATAAATATGGAAAGGTAAATAAATGAACACAAAACATATTTACATAACTTCACGATCATTATAAGATAAGGATTAATAAATATATAAATTTAAATAACTTAACACACATTCAATATAATAAATAATCTAAAAATGAAATATATCCAAAGATAATATCATTGTGAAAATATCTTGGGTAATAATTACTAAATTATGAATGAAGGTAATACTTAATTATTGAATGTCGTATTTCCTATACACATGACACCTTTACTATAAATACCTTTCATAATATAGTTTAGAACATACTATTGTTAATATGTTTGATAGGATAGTTTAGAACATACTAGTTACAAATATGTAGGGTTTTTCAAATTGATTTTTTCTCATGAGAATATTGATTCATCAGGGGGATTAGATTAACCACTCCCAAACCCATGTATTACAGGTCCAAGTAATTCCATATATATCTAATAATGAATTTAATTCATGAAAAATATACCTTATCATTAAATATTCTTATTGAAAAAAGGATACAGATTTATCAGTATTTCCCTTGTTCATAAAATAACTATTAAAGTAAACATATTATGTAAAAATGGTGTATGTTTTTTGTAATAAATATTTCTATGATAAATAATATTGACATTTTATTTGAAATTCTAATGTCCATAGAAAGTTCAATAATTCAAGGAAAAATTCAAGACTAAAAAATGAATCAAAGAAGTGAATTTCAAAAAAGTCCTTGGTCAAAATGATCATAATCCATATATGGTAAGATTAAAGATGATCTCAATACAATATATATACCCATTAGAGTAAGAGTATAAGTTTGTTCTCATTGGTTAATAGAAATACCATAAAAAGGTAATTAGAAACACTCTTGATCAAAGCATCCTTTTCATTTTGAAAAATATTTTAAAAATACTTTTCATTTAAAATCACATTTAAAAAGATTTTATTCAAAAATATACTCATAAAATCAAAAAGGTAGATTCAAAGAAATTTTGGTCATGAAGTTTGGTAATTTCATACAATCTGTAAAAGTAAAAAAATTCCATTTTCACTTTAAAATGGTTTGGAAACTGTCTTTTCAGAAGATAATAAGAAGATTCCATTCATATTTTATGTAAAACACAAACATTAATAGTTTCAAAAATGAAATAAAAATCCTTTAGAAAGATTTTTGAAAGAGTAAAAATTTATTAAAATTACTTTAATATTTTTTTTGAGAAAGTTTAAAAACTTTTTTAAATTTTTTTTATAAAACATGGTTTTGAAAGAAAACATATTTTTGATAGAATAGGGAAATGATGTCAGATTTTCTTGAAACCATTTTATAAAACATTTTAAGTTACAAAGAGTGAAAAATGATAGTATTAATTTCATATATCATGAATATATATTGAAGAATAAAATTAATGTTTTTATTAATAAATTATCATGTAGTTTCCATCAACTGATATTCAAGAATAAACAATATCGATTAGAATTAGATTGTGAAATAAAATATTAAAATGATCATAACATTGAAGTGAAAACAAATAAATTGATATATTATATATATCAAAAATACATCTTCATAAAACTAGTTTAATTTATATATAATAAAATCAAAATTCATTAAACATATAATCTTATCAGGACATAATCAATAAAGTAGAAGTTTAACTCAATGAGTGAAAATTGTGTGAAGAAATCACTTACAACTTGGTGACCCTTAATTTAAATCCCCATATATGAAATAATTAAATTGAATAATAAAATTCCATGATTAATTATTTATTCAATATATTACATGTCAAAGTGTAAGTACTTACACCACAAAAAAATGAATTGGTGCATAATAAAAAATAAGTACCAATGGAATGTAAATTAAGATGAAATCTCTTACCTTATGATCCATTTTGGTAGAATCTAATTTATCCTCTAGTATAGTGAGTTTAAAACATTTATTAAATTATTTAGTAACCATATTAATATTTGTAATATCTTATATTATCCTTTTATAATATTTTTTTACATTCTCATTAATAATCATTCATTATTTTCATATTGTCGGCTGTTAATTTATTTATTTTCTCATGTGTATTTCTTTATTAATGATCAGGTTATTATGAATATTATATATTTATATCATATAATTAATAACAATCATGATTTAAATATAATATTTTTACAAAAAAATTACTTCTAAAAACAATAATGAATTAAAAATGAAGTATGTTACGAATATGGAGACGGTAGGCTATACGTACGCATGCGTAAAATTTTCATTTTTCAATGATCATTATGGAAGGGGGTAAGTAATATTTTACCTTTATATTTTTACCGTAATATCATATATAATATATTATATATTTATATATATCATCCATGTGGTTTAGTGATTAAAAGAGAGTTACATCACTTCTTGAATGCGGCAGTCCACACATACCTGAACAATGTAATCATCTTTAAGTGTGTGAAATGTAAAGAAAGAAAATGAATTATATTATCTTTATAGAATTAAAAATATTTCACAAATATCATAATTATTTCATTTTTATCACATATAATAATTAAATTTATCTATATCACCTTCTGTGTGAAAATTTAGTGAAATAAAAATCACATTGCTTCGCAAACTGGTAGTCCGCCATACACCCGAGCGACATTATCATATATCTTAATGAATGGAAGGTGTATATATATATGATATAGTGAATCAATAGGTATAAATATTTTATAAATATCATATATATAATTTAGATCCATCGTTATTTCTAACATGTAGAGGTGGTAATGGAAAAATGAACAACATTGATTCGTGAGGCAGTAGTATTCTGTACACAATAATGATGATTTCAGAACACATTTAACGTAAGTTTAAAAAGCTTTGGATTATAACTTTAGCATGATATCATATCAGTAAATGAAATATATTAATGTTTTTATATCAATATGTTTTGAAAATAATTGAAGGAGGTGGATAAGGAAATAAAATAAAGATGCTCATTGAAGAACATTACCACTTCTTTGAGCATCCTAATTTGGTTTGAACTAAATCCTTAAATGGTTTTATTTATTCAAAAAATAAGTCATCTAGGATGATGAGAGGGAAGTTGGTAAGTGATTAGGCTGGTCTTGTCTTAACCAAAGTGGTTGGAAGGTGTGAAGAGGGGAGGTATTGAGTTCCATTTTATAGTTGTGGAGAAGTGATATTCTTGTAAATACCCAAAAGTATTCATTATTGGGTCGCATCCCTTACCATATGTGGATCAAAAATTTAATAATAATATTTTTGAGGGATTATAAGGTCTATAATAACCAGCAATACACAAAAATAAATACATTTTTATCATTTTATTCCTTAGTCATTAAGTTCTCTCAATTTTACCCTTTTAGTTTTTACCATGGTAACATGTATCTTTTCATTAAACTAGGTAATTTAACATTTAAGATTACAATTGAAATTATTTTAACTAGATAATTAAAACCAAATGATTCTATATATGAAATCAAATTTATTTACATAAATTCTTATGTGTGTTTAAAATTAATTTTAATATAAATGCAAGTAATGCGCAAAACCTCGTTTTAACCATAATCCCTGTAACTAATTTTAAATATTTTAAAAATAAATAAGTAAAAACAATAATATGACCTTATTAGATAATATAGATTATGATGATTCAGAATATTGAATCCATTTTTCTAAATTAAACAGAATTAAGTGAATGAATTTAATTTAATATTCATCTCATAGACCTGATTAGAATAGAGGTTTTTTAAGTGAAAATATTCAAAATTTTACAATGTTTTTATATCTACATTCATCATGATAATGATTAAAATTACGTAAATTTGATTAATTGATATATAATTTTACTAATTTTACTTTAAATATAATCAAAAATATAATTTAACTTTTAAATTAGTTAAATTAAATCATAATTTGAATTAAATTTCAGTATTTTCGCTATTCATCAAGCAATGAAACTTCATAGAAAAATCTAAACAATTCACTATAAGAAAGTTTGGTATTAAGATTTAAAAATTCTAGTTTATTTTTCCAAATAAAATTTATTATATTGTTAAAAATTAAATTGATATTATGTGTACAATGTTGAGTCAATAAGGTTTTTCTTTATGACTTTTCCATTGCTTCTTATGTTGAAAATCACAAACACCTTATACTTAAAAAAATCTATGTTTTACTTCTATAAGGAAAATTTATCTCCTTAAGAAATTTTTACCATGATCTAGATTTCCTTATACATATCAATATATTTCTTAAGTGTAAAAATCAGATTCATATCCAAAACCTCATAATCATATAACGCTAAGATATTAAGCATTCTGTTTTAGGATCCAAATTCTTGATGTGAACTGTAATTAAGTTCCACTCCGAAATTCTGGATATGAACTGTAATGAAGTTCCACTCCGAATTCTGGATATGAACTGTAATGAAGTTCCACTTAGAATTTTGGATGTGAACTGTAATGAAGTTCCACTCCGAATTCTGGATCTGAACTATAATGAAGTTCCACTCTGAATTTTGGATACGAACTCTAACAAAGTTCAACTCAATATTCTGGACTCCTAACTTTTATGAGTTCGACTCTAAACTTTTACTAGTTCAAATCCGAACTTTTACTAGTTCGAATCCAAAATTTTACTAGTTCGACTCCAAACGTTTACTAGTTCGACTCCAAACTTTTATGAGTTCGACTCAAAACTTTTACTAGTTCGAATCCGAGCTTTTACAAGTTAGACTCTGAACTCTGTAAGTTCAGATTCTGAACTCTGGTGAAACTAGATTATGAATTTCCTTAGAAATTCACACTCCCAATTTCTAGAGAATTTAGGTTCTGAATTTCTATAAAACAAAATACGAATATTTCTTTATTATAGACTCCGAATTCCATTTTGGTTAGACTCCGAACTTTTATTTTCTTACACTCCGAACTTTATTTTTGCTTATGCTTACACTCGTTTCATTATAAAACGATGTTGTGCTTTCAGTTACACATGTTTTGTTATAAAACGATGTTGTCCACTCTGTTTCTAACTAACCGTTGGTTTAGTGACACGTGTACAGGTCCCTCCGAAATTTAAGGAAAATATGACCATTGGAGGAGGGAGATGACCATTGGAAATTTTCCTATAAATAGGAGCTCATTTGAAAGAGCTCGACAACAAGTTGATCACTCTAGAGACCACATGTTGTTACAGTGATTTCTAGAGAGAGAAGCTTTTCATGCCTTGTGCGTACTGAACTACTCGTTCAGATTACTTCGTGCGACTCTGAATGTTGGTGATTACATTCGACGGCTTCCGGGGATATGAAGACAAAGGTGTCGACTTCCTTGAAGTTCGAGGGATTCCTTGCTGAGGAAGACAGAGGTTCTAACTACCATGAAGTTGAGGGCTTGCGGGGATATCAAGACAGACACTCCGATATTTGTATCGAGGGCTTACCCTGGTGTGGGTAAGATATACTTTCTTGAATTTATAAATTAAGGGACCTTTATCCAAGGTTGTTGGATACCCTTCTCTTTGGGTTAAAAGATTTATATCTTGTTACTTTTTTTTTGTTAAAAGTTTTTCTACTGCATTGTGCATTGTAAGAAAAGAATAATCTTCTTATATTTCCTTACACTTTTACTCTGATTCATTTAGATTCTATACACTTTAAGGTAGAATCTCATATTGTAAACTTTGGTTAAATTTCATTTTTTGGATCCATATTTCCAGAACCTGTTTTTCGGAATCACTTTCCAGATTCAAGTAAGTGCATAGAACTAGAAGTTTTTAACTTCATACTTTTTCCAAATCTTTCAATTGGTTAGAGGTGTTGTAAATTTTTTTAGTTTAACTTTGTTAAACTTAGATCTTTCCTTGTTTAAGGAATTTTTTTTTAAAGTGTACAATTCACCCCCCCCCCTCCCCTCTTGTATATTGAGCATCTATATCTTTATTTCGATCCTACAATTGGTATCACAGCGTGTCTCTGAAATACTTATACTCACATATAAGTTTTTATCACTCAGTTTTTCATTGTTCTATACTTTCCTTGCTTAGGAATATTTTCCTTGAATCTGAACTTTTGTTATTATCAAGTTTTTGTATAGAAATTTTTTTTTAAGATGGCAGGTTTAAATGTTGGTTCCATCGACAGCCTAAATCCTACAAGACCCCCAATTTTTTATGGAACTGACTATGAGTATTGGAGATATCAGATGAAGATTTTCGTTATCAATACTAGAGTAGATAACTTTGTTATGCTTACTGGAGGTTATAAAATTCCTGATAAGGAAGTTAGTGCTTTCACAAACCAAGAGAAGCATGATTATCAATTAAACTATAAGGTACACAATACTCTACTATGTTCAATGACTAGGAACATATATAGCCAAATTTCTTCTTGTGATATAGCTAACTATATATGGAATAAACTTGAAGTTACACATTTTGGTACATCTAAAGTGATTGAAACAAGAAGAGCTATGTTGAGAGCAGAATATCATGGTTTGAACTTTCCTTATGGAGAACCTATAAGAAAAATACAGCAAAGATTTATGACTATAGTGAACAGATTGCAATCTATGGGAGAGAAAGGTCTTGATGATGAATCTCTTGTAGATAAGATTATTGATAGTATGCTCAATGAGTGGGAATCAAAGAGAACAGCTATTGATGAGGATAGGAAGGTTACTCAAATTTCCTTAGATGAGCTGTTTGGAACTCTTCTTCAACATGAAACTAGGATGAAGAGAGATGTTGACAACATCAAAAAGAAGAATGGGAATGGTATTGTTGCTTTTGCTACAAAATCAAATCACATGAAAGCAAACACTCTTGAGAGAGTAACTAGATCCAAGTCTAATAAGGTTACTATCCAATCCGAATCTAGTGAGAGTGAAGTCTCAGAGAACGAGTTAGCTAATATTGCTCGAAGGATGAACAAGATAGATGGTCAAAGAAATTTCCAATCTAGGTATAAGAAGAAGGAAAGGAAAGATAAGAAAGATTGAGAGGTCACATGCTATGAATGCAAGAGAAGTGGACACATATGACCTGATTGACCTATGCTTAAAAAGAAAGAAAGAAAAGAGAGTCATTCTGAAAGGATCAGGAAGAGGTTTTACAAATCCAAAGCTAAGAAAAGTCTGAAAACTAATACTACTTGGAGTGCTGGCTTTGGAGACTCTTTTGAAAGTGAATCTTTAGAATATGATTCATCAGCTTAAAAGAATATGGGATTCATTTCTAAAACTTTTTTTTCCACATACATGTCTTATGGCTAAGGTATGCTCGGCCGAAGCTTTAACAAACTTATCTCTTGATAAGAAATACTATTCTTAAAATAGTACTTATAATGAAGATGCTTCATCCTCAGAAAATAAAGAACCTTCATATGAAGAATTATCTATATTTTCCAAGTTACTTGAAGAAAAAAATTGTAAAATTTCTAAGTAGTTAGACAAGGAAAATAATAGGGAAGAAGTTCTTACAAAAGAGATTTCAGATAATTCTTCAGATCATAAAGATAAAGAAGAGCTTTTAGAAAACATTCTAAAGACCTTGAGAAAGAAAAATCTGAAAAGGAATAACTTTATAAATATCTTAAGAATGTTATTTCAAAAAAAAATTTGAAGAAAAATCTAACTCTAAGGAAATGATTCCTAAGGATAGGAATTTAGTCATTAGACTAAAATCTGAAATTTTTTCTCTTAAGAAGCTCCTTGAAATGTTTACATCTGGGAAGGAAACTTTTGACAAGATGTATTCTCAAATTAGATCTCATGGAAAAACTACTGGAGTGGGTTATACTCACCAAAAACCAGTTTTCAAAAATAACTATTTTGTTCCTTCTAAAGACCCTTTTTGCACTAAGTTTCAAAGTGGTAGGCATTGGAAGAAAATTTGTTCCTTAGAAGAATTTCAATCTCTTGGGTTTCATAAAGCTTATTTTTTGAAACAAATGTGGATACCCAAAATTTTGTTATCTAAAAATTCTGGATCCAAGAAAGTATGGATTCCAAACACCTAACTTTTTCTTATTTTCAGGAAAACAGGGAAAGTACCACCAATAATACATGGTACATGGATAGTGGATGTTTCCGGCATATGACTGGTAACAAAGACTATTTTGAAAAGTTTATCAAAACAAAAGGGGGAAAAGTAACTTTTGGATTTAATACATAGGGACAAATTGTTAGTATAGGTAACATTGTTCTTCTTGAAAAAAAAATGTTGATTTAAAATGTTTTATTTCTTAGGGATCACACACTTAAAGAAGATATCATTCTTCAGTTTATCAGAACGCAAGATCAACTTGCTAACATTTTCACAAAATCTTTACCCACTGAAAGATTTGAATACATTAAACAGAAGTTAGGAATGATAACCATGACGTAATCACTCTTCATTAACTTCTTGTTAAACAATTATCCTTATAGTAATAAACTCCTTTTCATAGGGGAAATACATTTTCATGTTAGAATAATCAAATTTTTTTATAGTAGGTTTTTTTCCAAGATTTTGTAATCAAATTTTCATAGTTTTTCTTTCAAAATTTTGTAACTAAAATTTTCGTAACGAGTTTTTCAAAATTTCCGAAACCAAAATTTTTTGTAATGAAAATTCTCGGAACTGAAATTTTTGTAATGAAAATTTTCAGAACTGAAATTTTTGGAATGGAAATTCTCAGAACTGAAATTTTCGTACTAACAATTTTCGTAATGAGAATTTTCATAATGAATTTTTCGTAATGAGTTTTTCATCATGATTTTTTTTGTTAAATTTTCCTCAAGAAGAATATTACCAATTACGAACAATCTTTCTAGCCAATCCGAAATGTATGATTTACTTACTTAAGTTTTCGTAGTCATATTTTGCTTGCTGGTATTTTACTATGAGTATTAAAATTTATTGGATTCTAGTTTTCTTAAATCCGAATGTTTTTCTTAAAAACCTCAAAAGATCGGAGTCAAGTTTTCCTTGTGGTTTGTATCTCAACCATCAGATCAAATCTCAATGTATCTCACCCTTTCGATCAACCATGGAAACTGAATCGTCGTCTCAACACCTATATAAAGGGGACCCCCGAGGGTCGTCCCACATCGGTTTTTCAAAGATTTCGCGTCTCGAAGCCCTAACTCTCTTCTTAAGGACCATTCCGATCTTTCTTAATCCCATTTTGAATCTTCCAGAACTCTCCATTCCGAATGTCTGTTGAAGCTACATCTCAAGATATGTCTACCTCAAAACTAATCTCAAAATGGATAGTTTACAGGGAGAGGTTAGTACATCCGAGCTTCTTCAAGTATGATTCTCTTATAACTAAGAATATCAAATTGAATGGCTAGGAGGATGTTTGCCTGTCGAAGACAGATAAATAGGATCCGATTTATACAGACTTACTTGTTGAGTTTTATGAGTCTGTTTCCTTCCTTGAGGAAGATGGCAGAGATTTATTTTCTTTCATTTTTTATGGGAAGCCTGGAAATTATCATACACCAATGCTGCAAGCTTGGTGGGTTTAACGTATGAAGGTGAAGCTGAGTTTTGTTCACACAAGCTTCTGGATGAGCAGGGAAGTTTCAACAAGGTAAAGGATTTAAAATTCCATGGACTTAAAGATGCCAAGACAGCTAAGATTGCTCATCTCACTCCGAATAATGGGATTCTACAGCTATGGGTACAAGTTTTTATCGTACCAAGAATGGGTCACAAGGATAATCTCAAGAAGAGTGACATCTACATCTTAGATTTCTTGGTAAATCTAAGGAAGATAAATCTTATGAGGCATGTTTTGATTACAATTAATAATATCAAAGAAGGGAATCTGAAAGCTCAGATAATTATGTATCTGGCCCTGATTTCCAAGACTCATTCAAAGTTTCTTGCACTTCCAAGAAAATAAATTGCAAGGTAATGCTGGTAAGTGATGATACACCAAAAAGGATGAAGAAGGGTTTTTTTGATGAATCTGGAGAATTCTATCCTTTACCATAAGAAGAGGCTGAGACCATTTCAGAAAATCTGGAGAAGGCTGAACCAGCAAAAAAAGTTACGAAGAAGAGGAAGCTTAAAGAAGTTTTTTCTGAAGAAAAAACCCCCAAAGGTAAGGAAACTCAATCCGCACCACCCAAGCCAAAGAAACAAAAAGCATACCCAGATGAAGTGGCTGATAAGTAGAGGGAATACAAGGAGAAGATAAAAGAATGGGATCCACAGTTTAGATTGGACCCTGCTAAGGCTAAGGCCTTAAAAGAGAGAGTTGCGGATGAGTTAGAGAAGAAAGAAAAGGAGAAGAAGCTGAAGAAGAAAATGTATGAAGCTGAGGTTGTTCAATCTCTTTTGAGAGTAACTGAAATAGCTTATGAAAAAATTCCGGTTCCGGAAATTTTTCTTACCGAACCATTACCAGATAATCCAGCAAAGAACTACCCCACTCTGGAATAGCTTATAGAAAAAGAAGATTCTGAAAGAGAAGAATAGGTAGTAGAGGAAGAAGTAGAAGAAGAAGGAAGTGCTGATCTGGATGACTTGATTAAACAAGTATAAGAGTATCAAGAAAAGGATGAATCGGCAAAATTAGTCACTCTGGGAAAGGGAGTTGGGAAAGAAAGTAGGAAGGATGATGATAAGAAATAGGAAGAGGAAGAAAATGTTTTGTATGATGAGGAAGAATCCTATGAGAAGCATTATCGTGAAGAAGGAATAGAGAAGGAGAAAATTGATGAAGACAAAATTGTTCAAATATCAGAAAGTAAGGAAGAATCTCTAGATGAACAACCCATTCCGAAAACAAACAAAGGAAAGGAAGTGCTCATGGATACACCAATAAAATATTTCATCAGGAAGAAAGAGGTTGGTTGTTCTTCTAGAAGAAAGCTAGTGCAGGTTGAGGAAGATCAATATCCAAGAAAAATATCTTATTCGAAGTCATCAGCACATGGTCATGACTTTGTTGTTGAATCATTGAAAAAGCTGGTGGACACCATTCCAATATTTCCTACTATTGACTCCAGATTTCAGATGTTGTAACATAGTTTGAATCAGAAGTCAGAATCCTTATCTATGGTTATGGATAAGTGTATAAAGATTGAGTCCTACCATAAAAATTTTCTTATCAATTATGATTTATATAGGAAATCATGCAGAAAAATTACTTTGTGGTCAAAGAATGTTGGGGAAGACATGGCTCAGTTTGATAATTTTCAGAATGAGTTAAAAGATTCTTTTGACACCAAGGATGCAAATATTAAGAATCTTCAGGATGAGCTGATTTTTGAACATTGTTCTCAGAATGAAAAGGTCAGAGACATGAATGGGAAGCTTAAATCAGTCCCACAGAACTGGAAAGGGGAAAGAGATTTCCAGATTGATTTTAAAGAGAAGCTGGAAAAGAAAGATGAGTTACTGAAAATGCAGTAAGAGGCCATGAAGGCTCAGGAAATAGCTTTGAAAGCTCAAGATGAAAGAATAAAATCCTTGCAGATGCAAGCTGTGGAGGATCAATGATATTTTAAGAAACTAAAAACCTTGTGGAAGAAGCTGATCCCGGAGAAAAAGGAAGACAAATAAACTCACTCTGATCTTTTTGTGGTATTTGTCTTTCCTTGTAAAAAATTTCTCAACTCTAATGAAATTTTTTTACTGGTTCTATCTTGTCTTGTTATGTACTAATGTTTCAGGTACTTTATTTTTTTCCATTCACTTAAATTCTTTTTGAAAATCACAAAGGGGGAGAAGGAAAAAGAACTAATTAAAAGAGGAGAAAGAAAAATTTAAAATAGAGAAGGAAATATTTCTAAGTGAAATATACTTAAAGTAAGGGGGTGTTTCTCATTAAGAAGTTTTTCATTCCCATGATAACGAAAACTCCACTCTAAAAATACAGAATACAATCCCTAGAGTTTCAATGCCTAAGGGGGAGTTAGTTGTATTCACTGTCATCCATGAACAAAGAGAGATAAGTTGTAATTTAAAAGTCTAATGAAATTTTTCAAAGTCGTTGTATTATTTTTCATAAGGATGTTTGTGCTTTCCAAAAATGGGGAGATTGTTGATTCAATAAGGTTTTCCTTATGACCTTTCCATTCCTTCTTATTTTGAAAATCACAAACACCTTATACTTAAGAAAATCTATGTTTTACTTCTATAAGGAAAATTTCTCTCCTTAAAGAATTTTTACCCCGATCTAGATTTTCTTATACATATAAATATTTTTCTTATGTGTAAAAATAGGCTTCATACCCAAAACCTCGGAATCATATAATACCAAGATATGAAGCATTCTATTTTAGGATATAAATTCTGGATGTGAACTGTAATGAAGTTCCACTCTGAATTTTGGATATTAACTGTAATGAAGTTCCACTCCAAATTCTAGATATGAACTGTAATGAAGTTCCACTCCGAATTCTGGATATGAACTGTAATGAAGTTCCACTCTGAATTCTGGATGTGAACTGTAATGAAGTTTCACTTTGAATTCTGGATGTGAACTATAATGAAGTTCCACTCTGAATTCTGGATACGAAATCTAACAAAGTTCAACTCAGATTTCTGGACTCCAAACTTTTATGAGTTCGACTCCGAACTTTTACTATTTCGACTACAAACTTTTATGAGTTCGACTCCAAACTTTTACTAGTTCGACTCTGAACTTTTACAAGTTCGACTCTGAACTCTGTAAGTTCAGATTCTGAACTCTGGTGAAACTAGATTCCGAATTTCCTTAGAAATTTAGACTACGGATTTATACAGAATTTAGGTACCGAATTCCTATAAAATAGAATCAGAATGTCTCTATATTATAGACTCTTAATTTCATTTTGGTTAGACTCTGAACTTTTATTTTCTTACACTCCGAACATTAGTTTTTCTTATGCTTACACTCGTTTCATTATAAAACTATGGCGTGCTTTCAGTTACACATGTTTTGTTATAAAACGATGTCATCCATTATGTTTCTAAATAACTGTTGGTTTGGTGACACGTGTATAGGTCCCTCCAAAATTTAAATAAAATATGACTATTGGAGGAGGGAGTCGACTGTTTAAAAGTTTCCTATAAATAGGAGCTCATTTGAAAGAGCTCGACAACAAGTTGATCACTCTTGAGACCACACGCTGTTAAGGTGATTTCTAGAGAGAGAAGCATTTCATGCCTTGTGCATACTGAACTTCTCATTCAGATTGCTTCGTGAAACTCCGAATGTTGGTGATTACATTCGAGGGCTTCCGGGGATAGGAAGACAGAGGTGCCGACTTCCTTGAAGTTCGAGGGATTCCTTGCTGAGGAAGATAGAGGTTCCAACTACCATGAAGTTGAGGTTTTGTGGGGATAACAAGACAGAGACTCTGATCTTTGTATCGAGGGCTTACCCTTGTGTGGGTGAGACATACTTGCTTGAAAGTATAAATCAAGGCACTTTTATCCAAGGTTGTTGGATACCCTTCTCTTTGGGTTAAAAGATTTATATCTTGTTACTTGTTTTTGTTAAAAGTTTTTCCGCTACATTGTGTATTGTAAGGAAAGTATAATCTTCTTATATTTCCTTACACTTGTACTCTAATTCATTTAGATTCTATATTCTTTAAGGTAGAATCTCATATTGTAAACTTTGGTTAAGTTTCATTTTTTGGATCTATATTTCCAGAACCTGTTTTTCGGAATCACTTTCTAGATTCAAGAAAGTGTATAGAACTAGAAGTTTGTAACATCATAATTTGTCCCAATATTTCAATTGGTTAGAGGTGTTGTAAATTTGCTTAGTTTAACTTTGTTAAACTTAGATCTTTCCTTGTTTAAGGTAATTTTTTTTAAAGTGTACAATTCACCCCCCCCCCTCTTGTATATTGAGCATCTACATCTTTATTTTGATCCTACATACAATGCGCAATTAAACCGACTTTTAGGAAAATATAGTTTTTTAAAACAATTCACTTTCTTTTAAATGTTTCTTATTATTATTTATAATCAATACATAATAAATAAATTTGTGAAAAATATATTTTTTTATAATTTAGTTAAACTTATTCATACATTTTATTCCAACATCTATGTCATAGCTATGATACTATATAATAATATAAATAGTATATCATGGTTTAGTAAAATATGTTCTTCCATGTAACACAAGATATTGAAGAAACTTATTTTTGAATGTAACATAATATAAGCTCATTGTTGATTGAATTGAATTCTATAAAATGTATTTAATTTATTTAAAATATTAAATATATCATAAATTCTCAGGATGTTTTATTCTTTTCTATGCTAAGTCTTGTTTGATATACCCGATATTGAATATGATGTTCATATTTTAAAATTTTATGGTGTTACAAATAGGATTGTGGTTCCTTCTATATTGGATTAATATCATGATATGTTTTCTTTGGATTCTTCTATATTTTCATCAGTGGGAGAATTGGTGTTTTTTTTTACTTAGTACCATGTATTCATATTATTTTCATTAATTTTTACTATATGGATCCAGTCGTGCTGTAATAATTGGAAATACAGTTGGGAGATATTTAATATAAGGAATTAATTAGGAAAATTATATCACCATGGGGTGTTTTGTCCTTTTTTATGATAAAATATTGTATCTCACACATATTTGTTAATTAAAATATCCATAATAAGGTTACCCTAAAAACTAATACCCATTTTCATCGATTGATGATTTGGTTAACTAGCTAATGGGAGATCAATATTCTTCTAAGATCAAACTTCAGTTTAGTTATCACTGTATGAAATTATTTTTTAAATATTTTTAATATATGCCTTTTCAAATTAAATTTTTCCATTTTTATTATTTAGATATGATTTTTAGATTTAACAACTTCAAAAAATTTGTATGGATTGGATGAATAATCATTTTCATCCTTATCTATATTAATTTATGATTTTATTTACATATTATATATTGATATATTAATGACCTTATGTAGAAAATGGGAGGAATTTGGTCATTTTATTGGAGACACTAAACCCTTATATGTTATTTATTATGATTTAAAATTTCACTTTTGGATTTTAAAGGAGAAATTTGTCTTTTATTATTTATTTAAATCATGAATATCGTAGATATTGAAAAAGTGGAAGATATGATGTCCTAGAAAATTCCTAACAATGTTTTAAGTAGGAATTTTCTTTCATTTGATATATTTATTACAATAATTTCATTAAATAATTCTCTCATTTTTATTTTCTAATAATTTTATTGACTAAAAAGAGGGTGACATTTCAGTTGGATAATAGAGGTTAAATTTCTTTTAAGAGTTAAATAGAAGGTTAAAATTAGTGTTTAACTCTAGTTTACCCAATATAAAAATGCACTATATGGTTCATTAAGATGCTTTAAATGTGGTATTGGGTAACACGTTTATATATAATGGATTGGTGGTGGTTTTTGGTTCTTGGATTCATAGGATGAGTGATAATCGTTTCCCTATATATGATCTTGAGTTGAATACATTAGTCCATGTTTTTTAAAATTAAAAAAATAAATGTTTTTAGAGTTTCATATTAATGTATATGATATAGAGGGTTATATAGTATTAACACCATTGACTATTAACTCATCCTCAAAAGCAAAAGTGATAAAGGTTCAATGTTCAAGTTTTATATGTAATGTTTTTTATGATAAACTATATGGTGTGGTGAAAATACTCACATAGGCTCTTGATGTTGATCATTTTCTATTTTTTTCATGGGTGGATATTTTTTGTAATGGATTTATGAGATAAGTGTAGTAGTGATTCCATATTTCATAATGTTAATTTCAACCATCTCTACCCAATATATAACATAGTGTTTTATGGTACATTTTGTGGATAGGTATAAAGAAATACATTCTGAGATTTATTTTAATAAAATTTTCCTATCTAGAGGAAGAGGAGGAAAATTAGATACCAGTGGGAATGGTTCATCAATTACCTATTATAGAGTTTAAATGGGGTAAAATTTCCATGGAAATTATGATAATTTTTCCTAGATTACCAATTGGTAGAGATATATTTTTGGTAATTTTTTTCAGATGACTAAATTTAGAAACTTTATTCCAATCAAGAAAACTCATATTGTTGATGAGGCTAAGAAGATTCATGTATAAAAGATTATGATACTTCATGTGATACCAAATAATATCTTTTTTGATTATATTGTGAGGTTTACATCTTGATTATATAAAGGCTTAAAAATTGTATTGGGTAGTCAAGCATAGTTTACTATGACTTATCATCCATAGGCCAAAGGAAAATCTAAGAACCCAATACAAATTCTTGATGATACATATCACATGTATGTATATATAATTATTTTTGGCGGTTCATGGCAATAATGCATATATTTGGTTGAATTTTCATTTAAAAATAACTAAAAAATAATAAATTTAGATTGATAGATTTTTTTCACTATAGATTAGAGTGATAATATATTATAGTGGATTATTTCACCACTTGTACCTGTTTTATGGAATAATATGAAATTACAAGAGGAGAATTGTGAGTGATAAGAATAAATGATGAATTAATGGATGGATTTTTTAATTATTGATGCTCCATGATGGCTCTCTAGTATGATAATAACTATACTGGGGAGTTTGTAACAACTTTGGGTATTTAGTTACATTACAGTTTTTTAAATGAATTTATGTTTATGATAAATAATTTGGGCTAAAAGTTAGATGCATTTAGTAATGTAATTAAATATAGGGGGAAAGGGGGTTTCCCTGGATGAAATATAAATAGAGGTACCATTGAGTACCAGGTGAGACTGAACCAAGTGATCATTATGAGAGGAAATGTGGTTGGAGATACTTCGGCTAGCCATTAAGTGACCATTTGAATTTCTATCAGTGGCTGGTTTCCAATGAGTATCCTATAACATCTCAGTTTAGTGGCCTTTCCATAATCCCCAAGCCAAGGTTCTACATGACCCTTAGTAACCTCCTCATACACAATAGGCTACTGATTAGCAGCAAGGGTATAATCCATTCAATGAGGAGACTATTTCTTCTAATTAGAATCATACTGCAATATAAATAATTGACTCATCCCTAGATCATAATTAGTGTAAGTGTACACCTATATATAATAATTCTATAATAAATTCCACATAGAATCATATAAGAAAACAACCTTTATCTCCCACTAATCTGGTCACATATACCAAATAAAAAAATATATAAAAAGATATAAAATAGGTGTGACTACCATAATTGGTCTTCAATAATCATTTTTCTAAATACCCATAGATCTTCTCCATCATAATCCACTGCACGAATTTTTCTTTGACATGATTGATGACATAATTTTTGAATGTACACTAGATATCCCTAGTAGGGTTTGAGAAATACATCATAGTAGGATGTCACCAAGTTCCCCTTGTATATAATACCATTTACATGTATGAATGAGGAAAATAATAATGTCACACAAGTGAATTAGACATTGTGGTCTTACCATCCCACCAAGACTATATGTGCATTATATCATTGTGAATTAACCATTTCCGTAAGATACTCGACAAAACATTATTCAACACTATTCTAGAATCAATTTATTACCTTATTCCACCAAACCTATATCTAATTCTATAACCAAAGACTCAAGGTAGGTAATCGTCCATGTCCTTATCCTATTCATGGATGTGAAAAGTAGGGAATCCACTAAGTCTCAGCCACTTCATAAAGGATAAGTGTAGGGTCACTCATCCATGTCTCGATCCACTACCATATATCTCATTGTAGGGTTTCTCGTCTATGTATTGACCCACTACCTCATCACTTATGGTAGGTTCTATCATCCATTATAAACATTACATCTAACCTAGACCAGTCTTCTCACTAAATATTATTCACTATCCCAATCCAAGCCATCACACTCTAGGAAAGGTCCAAAACAAAACTTTTTAACTCATGGTGAATCCAACTGGTCTCAAGGAATAACTTCACACATAACATATTCCTGGGATTTATGTAAAAAAGGACTCCAACTCTCCCATGGTAGTTTGTTTAACACCTTCTAACTCAATGTGAGTACATGCCTTAGGATCCAAATTCCCACACTACAATCCATTGACTATCATAAAAAAAATATAATAATGGAACACAAACCATCACACAAGCATAGAAGCTCATGACTCAGTCACTAGATAGTCAATACCTAGCCCCTCATCTTGAATTACATCTCAACATACCCATTAGGGAATATACTAGATTATTTCCAACCCGGCCTGATCTCTATCCATTAATGTCATATTATCTCTATCACACCTCAAAGAAAACACATCTAGTGGGATATTAATGAAAATCACCACAAAGGTTGGATCCAACCCTCATCCAATTCTCATGTAACAACATGTTCCCACTAACAAATGATCATACTAATCCAGCATTCTTTAAGCCCCTTAGAAATATATTTCTCATATATCTGAAAACTCCCTCAATCAACATCGGGGCATATGAAACATATCCTAAAAGTGGTATATAAACCCATAAATTAGTTGAAAATCATCTATATCACACCCCATATAGACCCATAGGTCTCATCCTACTAATATCTCTTTCCAATCACTCAAACAACCCTCAGAAGGGTATCCCTCACAAGGAATGAGAGGTAAGACTGCCTCACATGTCACTCTTAGTAGTAATCCTTCTCATTCCTTGTCAATTAGACCTATAAAAACCTACCTTGGAAACCGACATCACACCCCTCATTCTAAGACCTACTCATGGTCTTTCACTAACAAAATATGCATCATCTTCCATTGGATACAAATTTACAGGGATATATTTAACTATATAAAGTGATAATGGGAACTTATCCTTATTAAATGTGGAGAAAAACAACTTATCACTTTCTCTAGGGAACTATTGGTCCCTATCCATTCAACCAAAGCCCACGTAATATTCATAAAATAAATAGTCATGCATAAAAATCATATGGATTCGTATTGAATGGACCACCAACCTCGATACCTAAGTTAACTCATTACCAGGCTTTACGGAGACTCATTAAAGATCATCCACTCTCCCAAGAAACTATATCACTATGTAAGATATATATTATTAATAATAAACATATATAATTAATTATTCAAAAAAATAAATAGTAATAATCTCCTAAAAATCACCTCTCATCCTTATCGCACTAAAACTTCTTTTAATAACACATAATCAACCTTCCAAAATGTCTCCTAGAGTTTTCACATGAAATACCCACCATTACAGATGATTTATACCATTACTTGCTAGAAATAACTAATAAATCCAAGAAAAAAACCAAAAAAAACATATATCTATGAATTGGATCTAATAATGAAAGAAGAATAGTATAATATACCTTTGGCACCAAAACATTTCCACCAAGAACATCCCTTGGGGAATTGAAGGAGTGGAGTTGAGGGGGATAACTATTCAAATGGACTCTCCCTGATTCCCACCCTCTTAAAAATTTAAGGGATATGATATCAAAAGATAAGTCAACACCTACTTAAAAAAATCAAACCAATCACCAGTCACAATGTGACCATGGGTGTTATATTGTGAAACATGCTATTAATTAAAAATTTCCGTATGTGATTGAGGGGTTATAGTGTAAATAAATCTTATTATAGGGAGGAGTAAATACCTCCACCTTTCATAGTGGATCACCTCATGCATCTAAAATATTATACCCCTACTATCGTCCATCACATCATGACTAAGGGATCATAGTACAACCTTCTGTATTGTAAAAATTTCTATGAGGCGCCCACTCCTTGTTACAATGCCCAACTGAGTGAAAAAATCACTAAACAAGCCTCATTTTAAGGAAAATAATATATTATTAGCATATTCCAACCCTTATATTCTTTATATGTATTAAAATTCATAAAATTATTCCCACTCTAGAATCAAAATTCTAACTCACCCTGAAATTTAATGACCCCAAATTTTGCAAGCCATCATAAACTCTTCACCACAACAATCCTCATTTCCCTAGAATATATGGTAGTCATCAAATATCATATTATAACATTTCATGTTTAATGGTTCCCTAGGAACCCACCATGCTATATCCTTGAATTCTAAAAAATATTTTGATGCACATCTCAAAACAAAAAGGAACACTATTTACCAAAGTCTGAGAAATCAACTCTCCATCAATGCCAATAATATTATTGTACTGAACCATAAAAATCTATCCTAGCACATATTATTGTCTTCATTAGATAAACTTCTAAGCATGTAGTCCTCTCCATAGTAAGGATTCGCATAAAATGGATGATTTAATTTCACGATGTTAACATTTAAAGGAATCACCTATCAATCTAGTGGTACAATGACACATAAAATGTGGTATCCACCACACCTCATCCAATTAAAAACATCTATTTTTCCTATTATGGATACCTTCTATAGAAAATTCTTGACCTCATCCATTGAAACTTTATCACATTGACTCACCCAATCATGATTTCTTATTCACAAAGGCTTCGTGAAACTATCCAATCACAAACACAAAATCTTAAACCTAACTCTTAGTGTAATTATGCGATCATATTTCCAACCACTCGCCCAATATTTCATGATATATCTAGGTTCACAAATTCTACCCCAATCAAACTCACTCCCATATCAATCCAATACAAATTTATTCCATTACCAATAAACCGACTCTGACTGAAACTGTATCTTAATTTAAAATTTGGTATTCTCCATGGATCAAGGTCACATTGGATATTTTTCATACCGATATCCCATTATTATCTCAGTCATCCACTAAATGGTCTCTCTATACCCAAAACCCATTTAAAACAAGGTTCTTTCACTGCTTAATAATTGGATGCTCTTAGGTGTCAAATTTTCCTCATCATTGTACAAAAAATGAAACTATATGACTCCACAGTCTATGTTTCATCAATTAACAAAGAAATAAACAAATTTGAAAATCTCATTCACACCTGAGAACTAATGAGAATCACTTACCACTTCACATTCCTAGATTTATTATAAGACTATCCTCATCATTCAATGACCCAATCATAATGAGTATAACATCCTTCCATGGAAAATGGTGTGCTCTCCAACATATTGATTTCCTTATACCACTCCTCGAGTGCAACACTTGAAAAATTACATCATCATACACATGTCACTCCTCCTAATCCACTCTTACCCAAATAATAAATTTTTGATAAGAAACAAACCAAGATTTACCATATCATGTTACCTTAATCCATTTTTAATTTCACCTCCTACCACTGATGGATATCTGCTATCTCACCAAATCCCTTAGGCCACCATGACCACCCTTGAATCATTTCTCCGAAATCCAATGTTTGTACTTACCCACTAAGGGTTATTGTACATCTATTTCATATTGGGGATGTATAATCATAATTGAATAACATCCCACTATAATATCCACATAAACTACCATCGTAGAAAATACCATGGTTTAGTCGAGTATAATGAATCCAAGATGTTATATGAGAAAATTCCATATAAGTTTTAATTGTGAATTTAATAAATTGAACTCATTTTCATAATTAATCCCAATAAAACATAAGGGAAATATTTTTTATGTGAATTTTACATTCCAAATATGATGCATGTACATGGTACACATTTCAATGGTCCAAGATCCGAAACAAAAAATAATGACATTTCATAAATGAATTATTTTGAATTAATGTCTCAACCAAATCTTCATTAACCATGAATAATAATCATTACTCTGGTAACCATAACTTACCACTAGAAAAGTGCTCAGGACTCACCAATATAGGGTCCATACAAGATTTTAAACTTTCCTTTATCACCTATCTACTATCTCTCCAAAAATTTAAAAAAAAACTTTTTTATACCAATTTGCAATTCCACGACCTGTAATCCATTCTATAGTGTCCTAGACCGAGGATACATGTGACTTCAGGCATGCCTACTCATATTCCAAAGACTTCTAACTGGTAGATAGGTCCTAGTTCATACAATGGTGAGACTTTTCCCTAGTACTAGAGTCATATAATAAATGTAACAACCTAAACATCCATAACCCATATCAATGTATTCATAAATCAATAAATAATAACGCTATAATAAATTCAATGAAGAATTCACACAAGAAGACCTACTAGATTTATTAATAGGCTGATCACATATAAAAAATCAAATAATAAAAAAACCACAACCTTACATACTTATATCCCCATGCCTCAAAAATCATATCTCTAAATAACCATTGACCTACTCCAACCCATTCCATTGAATATATTGTATTATCATGAGAAAGTAGACACAAGGTCTACAGGTAAACTAAAATGCCTGTATAGGTTGTTATAAATATATATTATTAGGGTCTAATCTTATTACCCTATTATAATTCATTATATACTTGTATGAATGAGGAAAATAAACAAGTCTCATAATGTAATTGGATGTCTTGTGTTAATCATACCATAATGAATCTATATACATTTGGTTGTTATATGCTAGCCAGGACACCACAATACTTGATCATGCCTACTTTGACACCATTAAAAAAATCCCTTAACTACCTCATCCCACTATAACCATATCTCATCCCATACCCAAAGACTTAGGTTATGGAGTTTCCCATTTCCAAATCTCATGCCCAAAAGTTTAGGGTATGTCTTATACCAACATCTGAACAATACCTAAAAGAGAAGTTTAGGCCCTCTCATCCAAGCCTCGACTCTATATCCTTTATCTCATAATAGGTCCCCTCATTCATGTCTCTACCCACTACCTTGTAAATCATGGTTGGATCAATCATCCATGCCTCACATCACATTTCTTTCGAACTAAACTTCTCACTCAAGGTTATCCACTATCCCAACCTGGGCCTTCTCACTCAAGGAACAATATTCATAAAAAACATTTCACACAAGGTTATTAAAACTAGTGACAATACATACCCTCTCACACAAGGTATTTCCAGATCTCATACACAACAAAAACTTCATCTCTCCCATGGATATCTAGCTAGGGCCTTCCCAATAAAGATGAAGTTAGGCCTCAGGACTCGCACCCCACAACAGAATCTTTTCCCAATCTCAGGAACATAAAACATAATCATAGAACATATATTATCATAAAATATCACTAGATCATCACTTAGGTTCTAGTAACTTAGGAAATATCCCAACATCATAAATAATATATCATCTTACCCATCAGAGAATCCATTAGGTTTCATTTCACCCATCCTAGTCTCCAGCAGCCGATTCCATCCCATGTTCATTAACCATATATAACAAAATGATCCATTGGATCATCCAAAACATGTCTCTAAAGGTGACATTAAACCATTGTATTATTTTAAATCACAAAATTGTCTCAATAACAAATTATTATTCTAAGATAACTCTCTTTGTCCCCTTTAAAAATATGATTCCAAGCTATCTAAAAATTCCTTCGACCCAAATTGGGTCCCATCTTGCATATCTTAAGAGATATTTTTTAACCCATCACTCAGAGGAAAACACTTTTAGTTACACACTATGTACCCCCAAAATGATCATCCTTCACACAAAACTCTCTAAGGTTTTAAAAACACATTTTGATGGTGTCCCTCACCTTGAATGAGAAATATGATTCTCTCACCCAAAACTCAAAGGACATAGCCTTCACATGACTTATCAACTACCCATAGAAAAACTAACCTAGGATATCCACATCACATCTCTCATCCCGATACCTACTCTAGGTATCTCACCAACTCAACAAACATCAACTCTACCTAGTCATATATTCAATGGGAAAACTCAGAAAACTTACAGTGTCAATGGGAACTTAACCCAAGCCTAGGATTCCAAACACCATCCTAACTCCTTCTCTAGGGTGTTCTTAGTCCCAATTAATTTTACCTAAACCCATGAAATAATCCTTCAATATAACATCATATATAAATAGAAATATGTCATTTTATTGAAGGGACTACCTACTATGACATTGGATTTAACCCCTACACAAGCTCCATCAAGACTCATCCAGGATCTTCTATTCTCTCAAGCACCTATCTCACCCCATACAAAAAAAATAATTAATTATAAACTTGTATAAATAATTATTAAAAAAATGAAATTATAATAATTACCTAAATACTCACTAAAAATTCTTTAAACACAAAACCCTCTTCTGAGAGTGTTTTATAATGTAACACCACAATATATTATGAGATCTATATTTTTAAAATAAATTTAATTTCTTTGATATCTTTCATTATAAACAACATTGTGTTTCAACAAATAGTGGTATGTTGTTAATATTATTATTTAAATGTGACTATTATAATCTTTCCATTAAACATAGATATATGAATAGTAGAAACTAGTTTTTAAATATTGAGTATAATGGTTTTATATAAATAAAATATACTAATAAAAATCACTTAATTTTTAGAAACGTATTTATATGTTTTGAAAATACTATTTTCTCAAAAAATGTATTTTATTTATTTTTGTGAACAATAATAAAATTAATTTTTAAAATTATGTCAACTTAATTTGATAAAATGATCTTAATTTTTGATATCATGATTTCAATATTATCTAAGGGTGAATTTCCCTATTTTTTGAAAATAATTTATTTTTTGATGAATATTGGAATATAATGGTTTTTATTGAAAACATCTTTTTCATTTAATGAATTTATAAGGATTTTCTTTTAATTTTTAATTGGTTTGAAAGTAATTTTTTTAATTATAAATCAAGTAATTGAATTTATTTTATTGTAATAAGTTTCTTATTGAATTTTTATATAATAATGTTTTCAACTTTTGAACATGTTCTCTTGGGAGAACTACTTTCTCGTCGAATATATGGGATTAATTTGTAAGTTATTTTATTTACTTATTTGAATGGAATTTTGAAAAATGGATTCTAGATTTTGAAACATAAAAATTTATATTACTTAATACTAAATCTTAATTTTTTTACCTTAATGAATATTTCAAATAGTCAAAATTAATTACCACAGTTAAAGAGAAAATGGTTTTACAAGGTTTAAAGTAAATGAAAAAGGGGGGAAATTGCCTAGAAACATGTCCAAATACCATTTTCCTCCCATATGTAGATATTATCATGTATAAGGATTGATAATTGTTCTTTTTTGAGCCTTGAAAAAAGTGAAAAACATGGTTATGCTTTTTTATTTTGAAAAATTACATGTGTCCCACTCACTGCACTTATAAAAGGATAGCCCTTATCTTCTCCTCTTCACACTTACAGATAAAATATTTTCATCAAATACCTACCTGTATATATTCTTTAATTACATTCACTTATCCTATAATCCTTAGTTTTTTTTCATAAATCCAACCTAGGAAGGTTTTTGTTTCAAACCTATGAAGGTTACCCAAAGAAGTTGTAACATACTTCATCGAGCACTTTTATTTATTTATTCTTCCACCTCCTTAAATTATTAGTAAAATGTAATATTATAATTAAATTAGTATCTAAAATATCATAATATTTTTATGTTAATTTCATGACCTAAAACCATATCCAAATTCATCAAATAGGTTATGAAATCATCATTCGTGTGTACAACGTACTACAACCTTTCAAATTCATGTTATTTTTTTTCCATAACCACCTCTCATGGATAGATATAATGATGAATTAAATGTTTATATATGATATATATTAAATTATTATACTTATTTAAATATTAATCACATTTACTTTCTTACATTCTATTTTTTCTGAATACAGTAACACTACTTGTGTGTATAACGTACCACCGCATTACGAAACGATGTGATTAGTTCACACTTTACATGGAAGGTTATAAGGATGGGTTTAATGAAAATATATTATATATAAATAATTATTAAATAAATAATATTCTTGAATTTTAATATATTATTTACAATAGTTTCTTCAATTCTTTGAGAAAATGTAAACAATGTCCATCCATACGTACGACCTACCGTCTTTATTAAAGGTATATTTTATTTTATACATATTAATTTACTAGATTACTCTAAATACATATATACTAATTATATATCATATTCATATCATAGTTAACATTATGGATATTATGTAACCATGATCAATATAAAATTTAAAAAATCAAAAATCAAAACTTACACAAAAAACAAAGTAATTATTGTTGAAATGTGACTTTAATAGAGAAGTGTTAACAAAAAGGTAATAAATGGTCATAATTAAATAATATATGGTATAATATATATATATAGTTATTTAATTGATGTATAATAAACTTATATTTATTATTTATGAGGTTTTAACATGTATAAAAGAAGTCAAAACCTAAGGTAAGGGATTTTTATCTCAATTTCTCTTCTTTGAGACATATGTTATGCACCTATATTCTTTTATTAGGTTTATATACAAACCCTTTGACTTGTAATATATTTTATTTACTTATTATCATGATATTTCATGTCTTATTTAATATTATTATTTCATGGGTCTTATGATTAAATGTTATCAAGTTGGTTAGGGTTTTATGTTACTATATAATTGTTTATCAGGATTCCTCATGATTATGCTTATAATAGTAAAATATTATGATTTATCTCTCAAGAAACTCATTAATTTTATTCTCTTATGTCTATTTACATATAATACACTTTTACTTTCATTTTCATCTCTTTATGTGATAAAGAGTTCAGAATGACATTTTTAATAAAAATCGTCTTTATTTCCCTCTTTGGCTGAAAATAATTTTTATTCCAAAACCATGTTTTCTAAAAATGTTTTCAAAAAATGGTTTCAACATTATCAAAAGGATTTAATAAAGGAATTTTTACAATGTATTAATTCTTACAAAATTTCTTGAAAGGAATTTTCTTTTCATTTTCCAAACAATACCTGTTTTTCTTTTACCATAAATGTGAAAAGAATCATTGTTTTACCACGTATGGTATGAATGAAAATTTACTGATGTCATAAGAATTATACTATCTAAATCTTCCTTTATAATTTTTCATTATTATTTTTAAAAAATATTATTTATAAAATATTTTATGATTTTTTTATTATAGAAAAATATTTCTAAAGAAAGGATATCTTCTTCAAATAACATTCCACGTGAATTTCCTCTCAAAATAATTTTCTATATAGGAAGAAAAATTTTATTTTTCATTAATCTTTACTAGGGATATGATCTAATTATAACATATTTATTCTTTCTATTTATTTTTTATGTTTATATTGAAAATATGTTTTTTTAAACCTTGTTCTCATCCATGGGTTATTCCATGATAAAATACTTGTCAAACCCACTGGTTTTTTAACAGGTTATAATTTGATGAAATGATTATGATTCCTTTTTCTATTCCATAGGTCATGTTATAATGATTTTTTTATGAAACCCATTTATTTTCATGGTTTCTGATATGATCAAAATCTTTATTATCTTGTGGAATACATATACATTATTTTCATTATGTGATGGGTAGGAACTATATATATCTCCAATGCATTGGGTAAAGATTGATATCTCATGAGATGAAAAGGACTGCAGTGGAGATTTAACTCAATTTAGTAAGGGATTATGTCCACTATGATTATATTTGAATTGATCCTTGACCATAATGATGGTTTGGGGAGTGAAACCAATCTACTATGATAGTCTTGGAAATGAGCCTTGAAATACTATGGAAGATATTTTTTATTCTTATGTGTAGGCCACAAATATATGTCTTATGAATATGTCATGCTTTCATGGTTCATGTTCCTTGATTACATTATGATTCATGTCTTCTAAACTACCAAGATTTATGTCATCACTCAAATTTATTATCTATGATATGAAGGGTATGGTATTAAAATGTTATTCTCATGTTCACATACCATTATTCTCATGATATATTGATATATCTATAAATTACTAATATTAATAATTTTATCTCAGCCTTTATTATGTATCCTTTTCCTAGGTTATTATGAAAGGTATTATGTATGATATGTTAAATAAGGGTTGTAGTTATGAAAAACATAGTGGGAAATTATGTGGCTCTCTTATGGACTAGTTTTTTAGGTTTCCATGTTTCCAAAGGCAATAGAACTAAATGATTATACCATGGATCATTATGTTATATAATGAATATTCATCTATTAGGATTTAATATTTATAGATTATAATTTTGGTACTTTATAGTTGCTTTTAGGGAAAGGTGTTGTTAACCTTTGGGAACTAGAATGAGAAAAATTTAGTGAGATCACTACGAATATATCTAAGGATAAGTTAAGGGTGATTCACTATACAGGAAAATGTCCTAGGATTTTGGTAAAGCATACAACAATTGTTTTCCAATAAGTTACATCCATGTCTAAATACTACAAGTGGATGTGGATCTAGTACATAGTTACCTAGGGGTAATAAATCTAAAATAGGTGCATCTGGATTGAATCGAGCATTGATTGGTATATGACAACAAAACACCTGGTTTGACACTCCCATGGGATATGCTTTGTAAATTCAAAAAATAGCTGTGAACAAACATGAAGGATTTAAATATACCATGACTGTGAATGGAATTTTATAAACCTAAGGTGTCATATTTTAAAAATAAAGTTTCATGATTTAGACATTTTTCTAAGTACTTTTCTATCACGACCCATCCCCCAGGGCCCGTATCGTGACTACCCCAAGCCCGCCTTCCATAGGCCAGGGGCTGGCAACTAGAACCAAAGGTGTAACTCCATAAAAACTGGGAAGGCATTTCCTTTATAAAACGTAATCTCACACACAACTAGAGTACAAGTGGAAGAAAACACTAAGTAAAGCAGAAACAAAAGTAGTTCTAAAAGTAAGGGGCCAGAAATACAAGCCCAACTGTAAAGTACAAGGTAAAAGACAAAACAGCTAGAAGGTGACAAGCAGCTCTTGGATCATCCACCATAGATCCTACCTCAAGGGTAGGTATAGATAGTGCATCTCCTAGATTGTCCACCACAGATCCTACCTGAAGGGTAGGTACAGATATCCTCCTCAGTGCCCTCATCCATCAACCTCCTACGGGTACCGACTCGTCGTGAGGTCCCCCTCCAGGTGTCATCCAGTCCTTGTACACTCGGCCTCCTTTAGCATTGTATGTCATCTGCATCCAACACAAAAAGGTGTGGGCATAACCCATGAAGGGTTTTGTATAATGATACGTAGTAGGGACCCCAAGACCCTCAAGGTCTCACTAAATCCAACAAGGATAAACAACAAATAAATATCCCAACATATAACCTTTACTTAGGTATATGCGCATACATATACCTAAGTTATCAAGTAACCCATCTCAATCGTGAGGAAAACAAAAAGCTCATTGATTTAGCTCAAACCAGGATTTTTATTCATGGTTCCAAAAACATAGCTGCTGGAGAACTCCTCCTCTGTAGAGCGTATTAGTCCTTTCACGATTCTAAGGTTCCACTCACTAACCTTAGACTACTGAGGTACTCCTCTTCTGTCGAGTAACGCGGTTATGCCTCCCTAACATAGTAGTGATCCCCGCCATGGGTCTGCCACCCCAACACAGTATCACTCCCCCTACTGGCCTACAGAGGTACTCCTCATGTCGAGTATCATGGGTTTACCACCCCAACACAGTAGCACTCCTCCTCCATGGTTCTACCACCCCAACACAGTATTTCTCCCCACTGAGCTAGTCAAGTCACTCTGGTACAAATCGGACAAGCAGACATCATGTCTCAGCCAGCTACAAGGTCACCGTACTTTGTATGATCGTCTTCAAGAGGATTCTCTCTTCAAACTACTGGTTGACACTCAAAATGTAACTAATTTCCATGAATAAGTATCTCAAAGTACCTCCTCGTCATAGGGGTCTCAACACAATAGACGGCGCGTCGATCGGATGCTCGGTCTATGAGTTTTTACCCTTATTGTTCCAGGGGCCCGGTTGGTTTCGTGTATGAACCAACCTGACCCTATCTCTACTGTATCCAAATCTCAATTGGATTATTCCAAAAGAAATGTCTCATCAAGAGGAATCCATCATAGTCGATGGCATGTCAATAGGACGTTCGGTCCTCAAGTTATAAGTGTTTCTGCTCCGAGGGGCCGTTTGGTTTCGGGTTCGAACCAACCCGGACATACCCAAACATTAGCAAAACATTGAGTGTAATATACTGAAACTACCTTCTCGATCCAAGTAATCCTACGCAACTGAAGGTGCGTCGATCAGAGGTCCTTATCTCAAGTTATGGGCATTTAACTGAAGAAGGTCCGAAAATAGGGGGTTTGGGCCCGGTCCGACCCTGCCCAACACCCCCTAGGTCTGCCCGAACCGGGTCCGGCCCAGTAGGGTGTGGCGCGACCCAGATGGACACGGCCCGGGATACGGCTGGCGTGACCCAGCCTGGCTGGGCGCGGCGCAATCTGGCCCGAGTGGCCCACGCGGCCGGTCGTGTGGCTCGCCGACTAAGGGGTGGCGGCGCCCAGTGGGGCCCACCCAAGCTGCTGATCTGGTGGAGGGGGGGGGGGGTTACACCCGCCCAGTTCTTAGAAATGGCCAGACATGAAGGTCAGCCCTTTGGTAATCGCGGGACCCCCTTGGTTCCCACCTCTTGGTTGCACCAGCGGCCGGCTCAGTCGTCCGCCCTTCCAGGTCTATCGCGGATCTATTCAACAGGCGCGGTGCGATGGTGCCCCGCCCCACCACCACGGCCCGACCCAGTCGTGGCCCTTAGAGCTCCGTTGTGGCACGATGGTGCGGCGCCCCTCCACTGCGGCTCGGCTAGGCCTCGGTCCGGCTCTACTCTGCGTGGCATGATGATGGCGTGCCTTTGTGGCGATCTGGAAATCATGCGTCGTCGATCTGCTCGTGGTCAGCCCAACGCTGGTCGGTTCTTCGCAGTCCCCCTCCATCATCCACAAACAACAAACAAGAGGGGAAGGGTCGGACCATGTTCGTGCAGTCCAAGCCCTTCATCATCAAGATGATATCATGCGGCCAAACGAAACTCAAGAATTGAAGAACGATGATGAATAGGTTTTAAAACATGAACATAACAACCCCTACCTTGAGAAAGATTCGCAGTAGCTGAGCATTGTGGATGACGATGTCGATTTTTTCATCATCTGAGTGTTCCCAGAGATGTGGTATCTCCCCTCTTGTCATGGGGAAAAGAATAGAAGGCATGTTTTCATTCTTCGTCGGAGGGTTGGAGAGCGAAGCTCCTCAAATTTTTTCAGAGGTTCCCCCACAAAATTATTTTCCAAGGAAAATATTATAATAGCCTCTTCCCATTTTAAAGGAATGCCAACCATTTCAAATTTATTCAAAGAGTCAATTCATTAATTATGTGTGTAGGCAAACTTTAATGGAGGAGAGGAAGGTGGAGAGGCTATATAATTAAATAGGAGTTTACAAAATAAGTTAAGGGGGTGATAAAAGGGGGGTTTAGGGAGTTGAGGGGGGGTGAGGATTTAGGGTCTCTTGTGGGCCCCACCACACTAAACCCTCCCTTGGGAGGTTAGGTGGGTGTGGGCCCCACCTCTAACTCCTCTTTTGTGGGATAAAAACCACCCTCCACAAATAAAAATATCAAACACATATTTTTATTTATTCCTTAAAAACAACCGAAAATTAACCTCTTCTCCCGTCAAAACGCAACTACGATAATGGTCGCCTAAAGAGAATATCGGCGCTGCGAGTTCATCGGTGCCCTCATATTTCAATTCCGATCACCAGTTCAAAAGATAGAAAAACTCACTCGTTTGTTCACTGAATGTACACGAGCTAAACTTCGGAAATTGATTCTGGGCACACCGGGCCTCGGAATCAAGTTCCGTTAGAATCCACAGACTCGTAAAATTCCAATGAAATTAATAAAAAATTTCCCTTGAAATTTTCGGGTCTTTACATTACTCCCACCTCAGGGATTTACGTCCCCGTAATGCTACAACACAAACTAGGGAAACTAAAGGAGGTACCGAGCACACATCTGAGCCTCCCGCTCCCATGTGCTCTCCTAGAGGTTCCTGTGCTGCCAGCGAAAGCGCATCAGAGGAATCGACCATACACATAGGACCCGCTCCTATCGATCCTCTATCTCAACCGGGACCTCCGCGAATGTCGCCCCGTCATCGATGTCTAGCTCCCCGTGATCGTTGATGTGTGAAGGGTCGTGCATGTATCTCCTCTGCTAAGATACGTGGATGACGTCATGCACCCGGTGCAATTGAGGTTGAAGGGCCAGGCAGTAATCCGCCTCGCCTACTCTGCTGAGGACCTGGAAAGTTCTGAAGAAATGTGGAGATAACTTGTCGCCCCGGACAAATCTCCATAGACCTCATTAAGGTGAGACTCATAGGAAAACTTGGTCACCACCCTCAAACTCCAGTGGTCTCTTCTCTTATCAGAATAGAACTTCTGTCTGCTCTGTGTAGTCTTTATCCGCTCGTGGATGATCTGCACCTTCTCCGTCGTTGAATGAACCATCTCTGGTCCTACAAGAGCTGCTAAGATTTCTCCTTTTCTGAAAGAAGAAATGTGGTTTCATCCCCGGGATGAACCGCGTCTTTTGCCTAATACAGTCAGTCCTGACATGAACGGTACAATTCATGTCTTGAATGACATCATAATGCCTCGATGTTATTACTAATAGTTCTAGCTGTTACTCTCGCCGCCAAGGGTTGAGTCACACTTTCAGCATCAGTGTGTGGTTACTGGGTCTCCTCCAGTAGTAATATTACAATTGAGGGTCAAGTCAAGAGTTTAAACCAGAATCTCTTAGTATCAACCATACAAAAAAGACAGGAAAGTAAATGTCACAAAGATAAGTGTCTTTTATTACTACAACTTTAAGTACAAAGACAAAAAGCAAACACAACAATAACAACATGGAAACTCGAAACACCAAGAACAAAGTCCTTAATGCCTGGAACTAGTCCCGCTCCTGTCCACCTGCTTCCAGATCTCCATAGTCGTATGATTCAGTTGCCTGAAGTTGTGTTATCCCATATCCACTCGTTCCCTGTGGTCGGGGTGGACCTCCTTATGGTGGTGGTGGAGACACCTCAATGCGTCGTACACCACCGGTTGTGCGGCCAGATCCTTTACCCCGGTCTGGTAAGTTCCTCCACTGCATGCTGCTCATCTGCTGGACAGGTCAGGAAGTCTCGAGCCAAGTGACCCTGCTTGCCGCATGCATAGCACTTCATGCTCCTTGTATGGTTGGCTCTGTTTCGTGTGCCTCTCACAACTGAACCTGTATCCCGAGGCCGCCCACCTATTGGCCTAGTCCTCTTGGACTTCTGTGTCATATGTCTACTACCGGCTGTAGAAAAATCCCCTATGGTCGGAAAACCCTTTGGCAAGGGCAGCAGCTTCTGAGCACGCTCAGAGTGTAGAGTTGCTGGTATAAACTCCACCCTGAAAAAATTATATAAGTTTCCCCATGTGAAGGTCATCTCATCGCAAAACAGGAGCATATGGCTCCACCACCTCTCAACTTCTCCCTGAAAGAGACTAACAGATAGGTTCACCATCAGGTCAGCGGGTGTCCCAACTGTGTGGAAAGCTCGTGCTATAAACTCCAGCCAGTGCCCAACCGTTTGAAAATCCGACTCACCTCGAAACCTCAGAGTCCTCTGTCGCTGGAACTCATGCAACGTGCTTAAGCGGCGTGAACTCTCTGTTGGTGTGTCAACTAGGAGAGGGCCCTGTATTGAGGCCTCACTGCTCGGTGGGCTATCATCGTGCTCTCCACTCGGTACCCACGTTGACTGACTGGGTGAAGACATCCTGAAAGAGACAGATGTGACATGGTAAAAATACTATACCTGGTGAGATGACCTAGTTTGAGCTGATTTAAAAGAAAAATTTGTAAACACACACGCAATCAGTGTTTTTGTACACCAAGTTGGAAATCAGAAGTCAGGGTCCTGGTGTATGGATACGTTAGCTGCCCGCACCAACACTAGACTCCCTGAACTGAAAACCACCCTTAGTACCCTTAACACTATTGCTTCACAAAAAGACAATATAAGAGTCCTAAGTTCTGCAATAGAACCAACCTCCCACTAATACCAATTTGCCACGACCCGTCCCCCAGGGCCCATATCGTGACTACCCCAAGCCCGCCTTCCATATGCTAAGGGCTGGCGACTAGCACCAAAGGCGTAACTCTCTAAAAACTAGGAAGGAATTGCCTTTATAAAACATAATCTCACACACAACCATAGTACAAGAGGAAGTAAACACTAAGTAAAGCAGAAAACAAAATTAGTGCTGAAAGTAAGGGGTCGGAAATACAAGCCCAACTGTAAAGAACAAGAAAAAATACAAAACAGCTGGAAGGTGACAAGCAGCTCCTAGATTGTCCACCATGGATCCTACCTTAAGCTTAGGTACAGATAGCGCAGATCCTAGATCATCCACCACAGATCCTACCCGAAGGGTAGGTACAGATAGCCTCCTCAGCGCCCTCATCCATCAACCTCCTCTGGGTACCGACTTGTCGTGAGGTCCACCTCCGGGTACCGACTCTTCATGAGGTCCACCTCCAGGTGCCATCCAATCCTCGTACACTCGGCCTCCGTCAGCGCTATCCGTCATTTGCATCCAACACAATAAGGTGCAGGCATAACCCGTGCAGGGGTGAGTATAATGATACTCAGTAGGGACCCTAAGACCCTCAAGGTATCACTAAATCCAACAAGGATAAACCACAAAGAAAGATCTCAACAGATTACCTTTACCTAGGTATATTTCCATAAATATACCTAAGTTATCAAGTAACCCATATCAATCATGAGGAAAACAAAAATGTCATTGACCCAGCTTAAACCAGGATTTTTATTCATGATGAAGAAAACACAGCTGCTAGAGAACTCCTCCTCTATCGAGTGCAGTATTCCTGTCACGCCTCTGAGGTGCCACTCACTAACCTTAGACCGTTGAGGTACTCCTCCTATGTTGATTATCATGGGTATGTCTCCCCAACACAGTAGTGATCCCCACCATGGGTCTGCCACCCCAACACAGTAGCGCTCCCCCTACTAGCCTACAGAGGTACTCCTCCTATCGAGTATCACGGGTCGGTCGCCCCAACACAGTAGCGCTCCTCCGCCATGGGTTTGCCACCTCAGCACAATAGTGCTCCCCACTGGGCTAGTCAAGTCACTCCGATACGAATCGGACATGCAGTCATCATGTCTCATCCAGCTATAAGGTCACCACAATACGTATGCTCGTCTTTGGGAGGATCCTATCCACGAGCTGCTGGTCTACACTACAAGTGTCACTAAGTTCCACGAATAAGTATCTCAAAGGACCGCCTCGTCATAGGTGTCTCAACGCAACAGACGTCACGTCGATCAGACGCTCGAACTGTGAGTTATTAGCTTTATTGTTCCAGGGGCCCAGTTGGTTTCATGTACGAAGCAACCCAAATGTATCTCTACTGTATCCAAACCTCAAGTGGAGTATTCGAAAAGAACATTCTCATCAAGTGGAATCCATTGTATTCGACGACACGTCAATCGGATGTCCGGTCCTCAAGTTATAAGTTTTTCTGCTATGAGGATCCGTTTAGTTTCGAGTTCGAACCAACCCGGCCATACCCAAAATTCGCCAAAACCTTGAGTTTAATATACCAAAATTATTGTCTCTATCCAAGGAATATTACACAAATGATAGTGCATCAATCGTAAGTCCTTATCTCAAGTTATGGGCGTTTAACCAAAGAAGGTCCGAAAATAGGGGGTCTGGGCCTGGCCCAACACCCATTGGGTCGGCCCGAACCGGGTCGACCAACCCGGGTCCAGGTCCGGCCCGGTAGGGCGTGGCCCGGCCCGGCTGGGGGTGGCCCGGCCCGCGGCTGGCGCGGCCTGACCTGCGGCTGGCGCGGCCTGGCCCGGCCCGGCGGGGCACGGCTCAGCCCGGCCAGCGTGGTCCAACCCGTGTGGCCGACGCGGCTGGCCACGTGGCTGGCCAACCAGGGGGGTGGCGGTGCCCAGTGGGGCCCACCCTAGCCGCTGATCGGGGGGGTTACACCCCCATGGTTCTTCGAAACGGCCAGCCATGAAGGCCAACCCTTGGGTGACCGCAGGACCCACTCAGGTCGCGCCTCTTGGTGGCACCGGCGGCCGACTCGGTCAGCCGCCCTTCCAAGTCCGCCGTGGCCTTAGGACGCCCCTCTGTTCAACCGGCGTGGTGCAACGGCGACGCGCCCCACCGTCGTGGCCCGCCCCAGCTACGGCCCATGTAGTTCTGGCATGACGCAACGGCACTGCGCCCCTCGGTCGCGGCCCAGCTAGGCCGCAGTCCGGCTCTACTCCATGTGGCACGACAGTGTCGTGCCTTTTTGGTGACCCGGCAATCATGCGTTGTCGGTCTGCTCATGGTCGGCCCGACGCTGGCCGGTTCTTTGCAGTCCGCCTCCATCATCCACAAACAACAAACGAGAGGTGAAGGGTCGGACCGTGTTTGTGTGGTCTGAGCCCTTCCTCATCAAGATGATATCATGCGGCCAAATGAAACTCAAGAATTGAAGAACTATGATGAACGATATTAAAATGTAAACATAACAACCCATACCTCAAGAAAGATTTGCAGTAGCCAAGCATCGTGGATAACGGTGTCGATTCCGTCATCGTCGGAGTGTACCAGGAGATGTGGCGTATCCCCTCTTGTCACGGGGAAAATAATAGAAGGCGTGTTGTTGTTCTTCTTCAGAGGGTTGGAGAATGAAGCTCTTCAAATTTCTTCAGAGGTTCCCACACCAAATTATTTTCTATGGAAAATATTATAATATCCTCCTCCCATTTTAAAGGAATGCCAACCATTTCAAATTAATTCAAAGAATCAATTCATTAATTATGGGTGTGGGCAATCATTAATGGAGGAGAGGAAGGTGGATAGGCTTCATAATTAAATAGGACTTTACAAAATAAGTTAAGGGGTTGATAAAAGGGGGGTTTAGGGACTTGAGGGGGAGGTTAGGAGTTAGGGTCTCGTGTGGGCCTCACCACACTAAACCCTCCCTTGGGAGGTTAGGCGGGTGTGGGCCCCACCTCTAACTCCCCTTTTGTGGGATAAAAACCACCCTCCACAAATAAAAATATCAAACACATATTTTTATTAATTTCATAAAAACAACCAAAAATTAACCTCTTCTCCCATCAAAACACAACTACGGTAAATGTCCCTATAATTGAATACCAGCACTAGGAGTTCATCGGTGCCCTCAGATTTCAATTCCGAGCACTGGTTAAAAAGAGAGAGAAACCGGCTCATTCTTTCACTGAATTTACCCGATCTAAACTTTTGAAATTGATTATGGGCACACCGAGACTCAGAATCAAGTTCCGTCAGAAGCCACAGACTCGTAAAATTCCAAAGAAATTAAGAAAAAAATTTCTTTGAAATTTTCGGGTCTTTACATTACTCCCACCTCAGGGCTTTACATCCCCGTAAAGATACAACACAAACTTGGGAAACTAAAGGAGGCACCGATCATGCATCTGAGCCTCCTGCTCCCATGTGCTCTCCTGGAGGTTCTTGTGCTGGAATCGAAAGTGCACTAGAGGAATCGACCGTCCACATAGGACCCGCTCCTGTCGATCCTCGATCTCCACCGAGACCTCCTCGAATGTCGCCCCGTCATCGATGTCCAGCTCCACGTGATCTATGATGTGTGAAGGGTCGTGCACGTATCTCCTCAGCTGAGATATGTGGATGACATTGTGCACCCAGTGTAATTGAGGTGGAAGGGACAGGTGGTAAACCACCCCACCTACTCTACTGAGGACATAGAAAGGTCCGAAAAAAAGTGGAGATAACTTGTCTCCCCATCCAAATCTCTGTAGACCTCGTCAAGGTGAGACCCATAAGAAAATGTGGTCGCCACCCTCAAACTCCAGTGGTCTCGTATCCTATCAGAATATGACTTTTGTCTGCTCTGTGCAGTCTTCATCCGCTCCTGGATGATCTGCACCTTCTCCGTCATAGACTGAACCATCTCTGGTCCTACAAGAGCTTCTAAGATTTCCCCTTTGCCGAAAAAATAAATATGGTCTCATCCCTGGGATGAAACACTTCCTTTACCTAATACAGTCAGCCCTGACATGAATGGTACAATTCATGTCTTGAATGACTTCGTAAGGCCTCGATGCTATTACTAAGAGATCCAACTGTTACTCTCTCCTCCAAGGGTTGAGTCTCACTATCTGCATTAGTGCGTGGTTACTAGATCTCCTCTAGTAGGAATCTAACAAGTGATGGTCAAGTCAACAGTTTTAACCAGAACCTCTAAGTATCAACCATACAAAAAAGACAAGAAAGTAATCGTCACAAAGATAAGTGTCTTTTATTACTACATCTTGAAGTACAAAGACCCAAAGAAAACAAAACAATAACAACATGGAAACTAGAAGCACCAATAACAAAGGATTCAATGCCTAGAACTAGTCCCGCTCATGTCCACCTGCTTCTGGAGCTCCATAGTCGTATGCTTCAGCTACCTGAATCTGTGCTCTCCCATATCCACATGTTCCCTACGGTCGGGGTGGACCTCCTGGTGGTTGTGGTGGCGACACCTCAAAGCGCCATACACCACCGGCTGTAAGGCCAGCTCCTCTGCCCCGGTCTGGTAGGTTCATCCACTGCTTGTTTCTCATCTACTAGACAAGTCAGGCAGTCTCGAGCCAAGTGACCCTGCTTTCCGCATGCATACCACTTCTTGCTCCTAGTATAGCTGGCTCTGTTTCATGTGCCTCGCACAACCGAACCTGTATCCCGAGGTCGTCCACCTGTTGGCCTAGTCCGCTTGGACTTCTATGTCATTTGTCTACTACCAGCTGCAGAATAATCCACTACGGTCGGAAAACCCTATGGCAAGGGTAGCAGCTCCTGAGCACGCTCAGAGTGTTGAGCTGCTGGTATAAACTCCACCCTTAAAAAAGTCTTGAATTTTCCCCAGGTGAAGTTCCTCTCATCCCAAAACTGGAGCATATGGATCCACCACCTCTCAGCTGCTCCCTAAAAGAGACTAACAGCTAGGTACACCATCAATTCAGGGGGTGTCCCAGCTGTGTGGAAAGCTCATGCTATAAAATCCACCCAGTGCCCAGCCCTCTGAAAATATGACTCGCCTCAAAACCTCAGAGGCCTCTATCACTGGAACTTGTGCAACGCGCTCAAGCGGTTTGAACTCTCTGCTGGTGTGTCAACTGGGAGAGGACCCTGTATTGAGGCCTCACTGCTCGGTGGGCTATCATCGCGCACTCCACTCGGTACCCACACTGACTGACTAGGTGAAGATATCCTGAAAGAAATAGATGTGACATGGTCAAAAGACAATACCTGGTGATCTGACCTAGTTTGAGCTTATTTATAAGAAAATTTTGTTAACACACATGAAATTAGTGTTTTTGTGCACCGAGTCAGAAATCAGAAGTCAGGGTCCAGGTGTATCGATACGTCGTCCGCTTGCACCAACACTGGACTCCCTGAACTGAAAACCACACTTAGTACCCTTAGCACTATTGCTTCATAGAAAGAAAATATCAGAGTCCTAAGTTCTGTGGTAGAACCAACCTCCCTCAGATACCAATTTGTCACGACCCGTCCCTTGGGGCCCGTATCGTGACTACCCCAAGCCCGCCTTCCATAGGCTTGGAGCTAGAGACTAGCACCAAAGGTGTAACTCCCTAAAAACTGAGAATGCATTGCCTTTATAAAATGTAATCTCACACACTACTAGAGTACAAGCGGAAGAAAACACTAAGTAAAGAAGAAAACAAAAGTAGTGTTGAAAGTAAGTGGCTGTAAATACAAGCCCAACTGTAAAGTACAAGGTAAAAGACAAAACAGGTGTAAGGTGACAACCAGCTCCTTGATCATCCACCACGGATCCTACCTGAAGGGTAGGTATAGATAGTGCATCTCCTAGATCGTCCATCGTAGATCCTACCTGAAGACTAGGTACAGATAGCCTCCCCAGCGCCCTCGTCTGTCACCCTCCTCCGGGTACCGACTCGTCATGATGTCCACCACCGGGTACCGAATCGTCATGAGGTCCACCTCCAGGTTTCGTCTAGTCCTCATACATTCAGCCTCCGTCAGCGCTATCCATTTTCTGTATCCAACACAATGAGGTGTGGGCATAACCAGTGCACGGGTGAGTATAACGATACTCAGTATGGACCTCGAGACCCTCAAGGTCTCACTAAATCCAACAAGGATAAACCACAAAGAAATATCTCAACAGATAACCTTTACATAGGTATATTCCCATGCATATACCTAAGTTATCAAGTAACCCATATCAATTATGAGGAAGACACAAAGGTCATGGACTCAGCTCAAACCAGGATTTTTATTCACGATGATGAAAACACGGCTACTGGAGAACTCTTCCTCTATCGAGCACAGTAGTCCTGTCACGACTCTGAGGTGCCACTCACTAACCTTAGACGGATGATGTACTATTCCTATGTTGAGTACCACGGTTATGTCACCCCAACACAGTAGTGATCCCCACTATGGGTCTGCCACCCCAACACAGTAATGCTCCCCCTACTAACCTACAGAGGTACTCCTCCTGTCGAGTACCACGGGTCTGCCGCCCTAACACAGTAGTGCTCCTCCACCATGGGTATGCCACCCCAACACAGTAGTGATCCCCACTGGGCTAGTCAAGTCACTCCAATACGAATCAGACAAGCAGTCATCAGGTCTCAGCCAGCTACAAGGTCACTGTACTCCGTATGATCGTCTCTGAGAAAATCCGCTTCACGTGCTACTAGTAGACACTCCAAGTGTCATGAAGTTCCACTAAGAATTATCTCAAAGTGCTGCCTCATCATAGGGGTCTCAACGCAATAGACAGTGTGTCGATCAGACGCTCGGTCTGTGAGTTATTAGCCTTATTGTTCTAGGGGCCCATTTGGTTTTGTGTACCAACCAACCAGACCGTATCTATACTATATCCAAACCTCAAGTGGAGTATTCCAAAAGACTATTATCATCAAGAGTAATCCATCATAGTCGACGACACGTCAATCAGATGTCTGGTCCTCAAGTTATAAGTGTTTCCGCTCTGAGGGCTCGGTTGGTTTCGGGTTCTAACCAACCTGGTCGTACCCAAACTTCTCCAAAACCTTGAGTGTAAGTAATATACTTAAATTAATTTCATGATCCAAGGAATCCTACGCAACTAACTTTGCATTGATCGGAGGTCCATAGCTCAACTTATGGGTGTTTAACCAAAGAAGGTCAGAAAATAGGGGGTCTGGGCCCAGCCCAACACCCCCTGGGTCGGCCCGAACTGGGTTGACCCAACCCGGGTCTGGGTCCAACCCAGTAGGGCATGGCCCGGCACGGCCGAGCGCGGCCCAGCCTATGGCTGGCGCGGCCCGGCCCAACTAGAGCGGCCCGGCCTGTCTGGCACGGTCCAGCTCGACTGGCCCACGCTCCTAGTCATGTGGCTGGCCATCCAGGGGGTGGCAGTGCCTAGTGGGGCCCGCCCTAGCCGCTGATCTGGGGGGTTACACCTCCACAGTTCTTCGAAATGGCCATCCATGAAGGTCGGCCTTTGGGTAACCGTGGGACCCCCTCGGGTCGTGCCTTTTGGTGGCATCGGCAGCTGGCTCAGTCGGCTGCCCTTCCAGGTCCGCTGTGGCCTTAGGCTGCTGCTCTGTTCAACTGGCACGGCGCGACGGCACCGCGCCCCACCGTCATGGGCCACCCCGGCCGCGGCCCCTGCAGCTCTGGCGCGGCGCGACGGTACTGCGTCCCTCCGTCGTGGCCCGGCTAGGTCGCGGTCCGGCTCTACTCCGCATGGCAAGATGGTGACGCGCCTTTGTGGTGACCCTGAAATCATGCATTGCCGATCTACTCGTGGTGGGCTCGACGTCGGCCAGTTCTTCGCATTCCGCCTCCATCTTCCACAAACAACAAACGAGAGGGGAGGGTTCAGACCATGTTCATAAGGTCTGAGCTCTTCCTCGTCAATATGATATCATGCGGCCAAACAAAACTCAAGAATTGAAGAATGATGATGAACGATATTAAAACTTGAACATAACAACCCCTGCCTCAAGAAAGATTTGCGGTAGCCGAGCATCATGGATGACGGTGTCGATTCTATCATTATCGGAGTGTACCCGGAGATGTGGTGTCTCCCCTCTTATCGTAGGGAAAAGAATAGAAGGCGTGTTGTCGTTCTTCATCGAAGGGTTGGAGAACGAAGCTCTTAAAGTTTCTTTAGAGGTTCCCCCACCAAATTATTTTACAAGGAAAATATTATAATAGCCTCCTCCCATTTTAAAGGAATTCCAACCATTTCAAATTAATTAAAATAATCAATTCATTAATTATGTGTGTAATCAAACTTTAATGGAGGAGAGGAAGGTAGAGAGGCTACATAATTAAAGAGGAGTTTACAAAATAAGTTAAGGGGGTGATAAAAGGATGGTTCGGGGATTTGAGGGTGAGGTGATGAGTTAGGGTCTCGTGTGGGCCCCACCACACTGAACCCTCCCTTGGGAAGTTAGGTGGATGTGGGTCCCACCTCTAACTCTCCTTTTGTGGGATAAAAACCACCCTCCACAAATGCAAATTTCAAACACATATTTTTATTTATTCCTTATAAACAACCGAAAATTAACCTCTTCTCCCGTCAAAACACAACTACGGTAAAGGTCACCTTAAGAGAATACTGGCGCTACGAGTTCATCGGTGCCCTCATATTTCAATTCCATGCACTAGTTCAAAAGATAGAAAAACCCTCTCGTTTTTTCACTGAATGACCTGAGCTAAACTTTGGAAATTGATTCCAAGCACACCGGGCCTCGGAATCAAGTGTCGTTAGAAGCCACAGACTCGTAAAATTCTAAAGAAGTTAAGAAAAAAAATTCCTTGAAATTTATGGGTCTTTACATTTTCCATGATATGTGGTTCCCCACTATGATTATTATTGCTTACACTATGATTTTTTTTTGTTTTAGTCAACGGATAGAACCTGAAGGAACCCATATAATTCTAAGTGTGATGGAAAATTAAATGAGTGCTCTCTTGAGTATCCAAATGTTGTTGGAGATAAAATGTAAAATCTATTTTCTATAACAAAAAAATTTCTCATTCCATGAATCATTCTGAACTTATAAATTGAAAAATGAGGGAACATAAATCCATTGAATAATTCATGAGTTAATGTACACCCTATTTAATTGGATCTAGATCTGATAGTTGATGATAAGTGGATCAGTACCACTGAAAAGATATTTTCCATTCTCTAATGTTTAGAAAATGAAAACATCATTTTGGTTGTCTATCATTTGGAATGAGATGTTGATGAATGGATGACTCTAATAAAGATTAGAATGTAACATGATAAAATTGAATCCATGGATTGGGATGAGTTATAGAGATTATATTTCAATATGTAATTCCCTTGTATCCTTTATATAAAAATGGATAATAAATTCCTTGAACTAAAGAAGATGTATGATGAATCTGTTTGTACTTATGAGGAAAATTTTAAAATACTTGTGAGGTATGCTTCTGAAATTATCATCCAACATAATAGTAAGGTTGATTGATTCTTCAATTTCATAAAACCAAGTCTCGAAATGGAATGATTCATAAGGTACTTCAGTATCTATGAATAAATACTTCTATGTAACATAATGGTGGAAATAGAGATCAGAGTTACCCATCAATCTCAAGGTTTTGATAGGAAAAGGAAAATGGAGTTTAAAAGAAAACTCTAAAATCCATGGAGGGAAGAATATTATATTTCCATCATGCTCTATGTGTAGAAGGAAACATGGAAGAAATTTTATAAAGGGGACTATAAAATCTTTTGAGTGCGGGAAGTAAGGTCATCAATTAATTTATTTCTGAAGTAGTGGTGGGAATTTAGATAACAATGTGAATAGATATAATGCTTCATAAAATCCACCACCCACACTATAATGTTTCAAATGTATGTAGTATGGGATCTATGCTAACCAGTTCCCAAATATGAGATAAATGATGATGATCAATGTTAATAACCTCTTAAGTGTAGGGACAAGGGGAAATGTCATTTTTCACTATTTTTAACAAGGGGTGTGATAACAACGTGGTGAAGGGTACACTTACCATCAAATCTAGAACTAATATTGTCTAATTTGACTATGGATCGACCCATTATTCAATCTATGAATAAATATTTAAGGGTATAAATATTCCACCCAAAATATTATATGTAGAATTAGTTGGTAAAACACCTAATGTTATGCTGATTGAATCTTAATTATTGGATTCCTCTCTAGTTTAGTTTTGTGATAACATTCTTCCATAAAATCTTGTCATTATTCCATTGGATGAATTTGAGGTTATCTTAGGCATAGATTGGATATCTCTGCATAAATACTACATCAATTTTCAAGTAAGGGATGTCTTTTTTGAACAATATCACAATCAAGAATAAGTATTCTTTACCCCATAATGTGGACCTATTTGATCAACTAAATAGATCTCAATACTTTTCTAAGATTGTCCTTCACTTTGGATATCATCAATTGAGTGTAAATAAGAAGGATATACCCAATAAATCATTACATACAAGGTATAGACACTATAAATATATACTGATTCTATTCCATCTTACTAATTCCACCATTATCTTAATGGATTTAATCAATACTCTTTAGAGATAACCATGATCACTTTGTGGTAGTCTTTGTAGATGATATTATTACCATTTAAAAGGTAAATAAATAGCATATAGATCACTTTATAATTTTAATAAATACCCTAAGAAAGTATAAACTATAATAAAAAAATTAGAAAATGTGAATTTTAGTTTTAAAATGTTTCATTTGTGGGTCATATAGTCTCAAGAGAGGGTATATCAGTAGATCCATCAAAGATGAAAGCTGTTGAATGTTGGCCCAAACCAATCACAATGACTGAGATCCATAGTTTTATAGGTTTAGCTAGATATTATCGATTGGTTGTGGAGAATTTCTCATGACATCATAATAAACTCACTAAGGTAACTTGTAATGGAGACAAGTTCCTCTGGACAGATGAATGTGAGGAAATTTTCAAGGAACTGAAGAGAAGATTAGTCTATGCACCTATGATTATATTACCCTATAGTTGAGAAATTATTTAATCTATATTAATGCATGAAATAATGGATTGATATGTGTTCTTATATATAATTACTTGGTTATAGCTTATGCCTCATGAAAATTTATAATTCATGAGAAAATTACCCAACATGTGATTTGGAGTTAACTGTAGTAATTTTTTCATTAAATATATGAAGGTGGTATATTTATGGGTAAAAGTGTGATATATATACCGATCAAAAAAATTAAATTAAATATTTACATAGAAGGAGGTGAACATTAACTAGAGAAGTTAGTTATAGGTAAATAAAGAAAATCACTTCTTAATAGATTACCACCCTAGGAAAGAAAATAAGGCGAATGATGCTTTGTTTTGAAAAGATCATGCTCAATTTTCCATGATGAGGATAAAATAATATACAATATTTATTAATTTTAAAAGGATGGATATAGAAATTCTAAAGGAAATGGAGAAATCATATCATTCAAAATTTAATTATTAACCATCTATTAAAGTGAAGACTAAAGTTATGTATTATAAATATATAGAGATGGAAAATAGGGATAAAAATATTCCTAAGTTTAACATTGATCATGAGGGAATGATAAGTTTTAAGAATATTTTTCTGTGTTCCATACATACCAGATTTGAAAAATGAGTTATTAGAGGAAGCTTATAGTTTTTCATTATATATCCATCAAGGAAGTATGTAGATGTATAGATATTTTTAATAGTACTTCTAGTGGGATAGAATAAAGAGATATATCGAAATTTTTGTATCTTGGTTCATGGTATGTCAGCAAGTTAAGGCTGAGAGAGAAAATTATAAGGTGATGTTTCATCCCTTACCTATACCAGAATGGAAATGGTAATATATAATCATGGATTTTATCATAATATTGTCCAGATTTTATAAATGGAATCTCTTTAAAAATTGATCGCACTTTATAGCTATCAGATAAGATTTACATTTTTATCAACTTTCTATGATATACCTTAAGAAAGTGGTAAGGTTTCCTGGAGTACCATATTCAACTATGTATGATCTGGATATAAGGTATAACTCAAAATTATAGTGAATTCTTCAACAAGCTCTTGTTACGGAGTTGAGTTTCAACACTACGTATCATTGAGAAAAAGATGTACATTCAAATATAAAAATTCAAAACCTAGAGTATTTGTTGAGATCTTCTTCTATAGAGTCTTATGGTGGTTGGGATCAACATGTTTGACTAGTTGAGTTACATTACAATAATATATTTCACTTAAGCATTTAGATGATTCCTTATGAATCCCTATTTAGAAATATGTATAGAGCTCCAACATGCTAGAATTAAGTTATATAAATAAGTCTATTAAAACCTGATATATCAAAATAAATGGAGAATAATTTTATATCCATTCGGAAACACATCAAGGTATCTTATAGTTGGAAAAAATGTTTTTCTTACAGTAACTAGTGTGATCTAGAATTTGAAGTTGGTGATAAGGTGTTTCAAAGAATTTCTCCATGTAATAAGGTAATGAGATTTGGATAGAAGGGAAAAATAATCCCTAGGTATATCAGTCTATTTGAAATTATAGATCATAGTTGGATGATAGCCTATCATTTTTCGCTACCACCAAACAACTCCCAAGTTCATGATGGGTTCCATATATCTCCCATGAGGAAGTAAATTCCTATTCCTTCAGATGTACTGAACATAGAGGATATAGCACTGTAGAAATATATTTATTATAAGTTACATCTAGTGAAGATCATGGATTGTAGAGAGAATGTTCTAAAAAGAAAGTCCACTCACTTGAAAAGATTTTTTTGGTGAATGCAACAGTTTGAGGAAGCTACTTGGGAACTTGAGTATATGATGAGGAAGAAGTATCAACATCAGTTTGTATTAGAGTGATGAATTTAAAGGGTAAAATGTATTTTAATGGGGGTAGAATGTGATTTTATGATATTTTATGTAATATTTTTTTGAATAAATTTAATTTCATCGACAAATTGTGTTACACACAACCTTGAGTTTTAAGAAATCCTGATATGTTAATAATAATATTATTTAAACAAAACCTATATAACATAGATGTTAAACATGGAGATATGAATATTAATAACTATCTTTTAAATATTATGTATAATGGTTTTATATAAATAAAATATATTGATAAAAGTACTTAATTTTTTGAAATATCTTTATCTGTTTTGAAAATACAATTTTCTCAAAAAAATTATTTCATTTTATGAAAAATAATAAAATTAATTTTTCACAATTTTAGAAAATTAATTTTATAAAATAAATATAATTTTTGAAATCATAATTTCAAAATTAACTTAGGGTGAATTTTTGGGTTTTTTCTAAAAATATTATTTTTTCAATAAATAGTGAAAATACAGGTTTTTATTTAAAACATTTTTTTAATGAATTTTTAAGGAAAATTTTATTAAAATGGTTTTAAAAGTAAAATTAGTTCAATTATATATCCATTAATCTAATTTAATACATTTTAATCATTCCCAGTTTTAATTTTGACATAAAAATGTTTTAATCTTTTGAAATTTTCCTATTTAGAAAACCATTTTCTCATCTCATCTTTGAAGTTAATTTTTAAATTAAAATTTTCCAATTATATGGTTGGAATTTTGAAAAATTAATTCCATAATTTAAATAATAATAATATATATTATCTAATAATTTAAACTTTATTTTGGATGATAATGAAAAGTAATTATCATAGTTAAGCTGAAAAATGGGATTATTGTGGGGTTAAACTCAATGGATACGGGGTAAAATGACCTAGAAACTTGTAATAAATACATTTATTGACCATATTTAGACCTTATAATGTTTAATTGTAGATAATGGTCCATTTTTTATCCTTTGGACATGTGAAAAACATGGGTACACCTTTTTCTTTCTAAAAATTAAAGGTGTCCCACTCATCTCACTTATAAAAGGAAACACCTTCTCTTCTCTTCATAAATCTTAAAAACCCATTTATTTTGGCCAATATCTTCCAAATTATCAAACATATATCCCTATTATCATCCTATAGTCCATATTTTGGTCATAAAACTATACTACTAAGAATTTTGGTACAAACCTAAGGAGATTATTCGAAGAAAAGGTGACGTTCTTCGAAGAGAATTTTTATTTTATTTATTAATAAACCTCACTAAAATATAATTAAAACATTGTGATATAATACCCTTAGAATGTTCCATATAGTTATATGTTTTTATGAAAATTTCATGAACTAAAACCATCTTAACTTCCATCAATTGGGATACGAAATCCTCAATTGTATGTACAACGAACTACCGCCTTGCAAACTGATGTTATTCGTTTTCCATCACCAACTTTCATGGAGGGATATAATTAATGATTCAATGTTTATATATGATATTTATTATATTATTATAATTATATAATTATTATATCACATATAACTTCTTACTTTACATTATTTTGGAATACGATAATGTCGTTATTGTGTACAGATGACTACCGCCTCATGAACCGATGTGATTCATTCACGTGTTACGTGGAAGATAATAAGAACGCATTTAATTAAAATAGGATATATATATATATATATTACATAAAAATTATTCTGTAATGGTAATATTTTATTTACCTTTCTTTCCTTCAATTCGTCAAGAAAATGGAAACAACGTTCATGCGTACGTAAAACCTATTATCTTCATGAATGATGTATTTTATTTTCTATATATAACACTTATATATTAATATTAATAAATTTATAAAGAATATATATTATATTTATATCATGGTTAAAATTATTTATATCAATTATCCATGATAAAAGTAAGAGGACCAAAAATAGAAAATCAAAATTTATACATAAAACAAAGTAGTTATTGCCAAAAACATGACTTTAACATGAAATTGGAAATAAATGGGTAATAAAAGGACTTAAGTAAATCATGTATGGTATTATATATATGTATGGTTCTGAAATAGATGTATAATAAACTTATATTTAATATACTAGATCTTTTAACATGTATGATTGAATTTGAGACTTAAGGGATTTTTGTCTAAATTTGACTTATTTATGACATATATTATACACCTATATTCTTTTAGGAGGTGTATGTACAGCCACTTAGACATGTAATATCATGATTTTTTTATTTTCATGATATTATAATTTATAATTAATTTTATTATTTCATGGGTCTTATGATTAAAATTCACCAAAGTGGTAAGGTTTTTATGTTACAATCTCATCGTTTATTGAGATTGCCCATGATTATTCTTATAATGAGGAAATTTTATGATATATATCTCAAGAAACTCATGAATTTTATTAAATTATATTAATTTATTTATAATACATGTTTTCAATTTATTTTCCTCAATTTGTGCACTCAAGAGTTTAAAATAATATTTTTAGGAAAAATCATCTTTATATATCTCTTCGGTCGGAAAACCTTTCTCTTCCAAAACCATGTTTTCTAAAAAAATATACAAATAATTTTAAAATTATACTAATGTTTTATTAAATTAATTTTAACCATGTTTTAATTTATAAAAAAACTTTGAAAGTAATCTTTTCATCGTTTTTATAATAAGGTCCATTTGTATTTACTAAAAATATGAAAGGAATATCAGTTTTAATAATTATGACATGAATGGAAATTTCCTAATGTCATGAAAATTATTTTATTTTAATATTAATTTATAATAATTAATGTTTATTTTCAAAATAATAGGATTTTCACAATATTTCATGACTTTTTTATTTTAACAAGGTGATTTTAAAAGAGGGGATATTTTTCTCCTGAAATTTCCATGTGAATTTTCATTCAAAATCATTTACCATATAAGATAACTTACATTGAAGTTACTTAATATTTACTGGGGATATGATCCAATGATACCATATTTATTATTTTTCTGTATGGTTTAGGTTTATGATGAAAATATTTTTATGAAACCTTTTTCTTTTTCATGTTTCATACCATGATAAAATGATTATGAAACCAACTTGTTTTTACACAGGTTATGCTTTAATGAAATGATGAAATGATTATGAAACCTATTTATTTTCTATAGGTTCTGTTATGATGAAAGTTTTATGATACCCATTTCTTTTCATGGGTTCTTATATGATTAATTTTTTATGATCTTGTGAACATATATGTTTTGTTTTCAATATGTGGTGGGTGGTACCTTTATGTCCCTCCAATGTAATAGGTAAATATTAATATCTCATGAGAAAAATAGGACAGTAATGGGAAGTGAACCCAGTCCATTAAGGGGTTATTTATACTATGATAGTATTAGTATTAAACCATGACTACTATGATTGTTTGGGGAGTGAACCCAATCCACTATGATAGTCTTGATAATGATCCTTAAACTACTAAGGAAATGATTTCCTATGATTTTTCTATGATGTAAATCTATTTATTATACCAATTTTATGCTCTCATGGTTCATTTTATTTGATTTTATTAACATTCATGTATTTTGAAATTCAAAGATTTATGCTGAAATTTACGATATATGATATGTTGGGGGTCATTTTCAAATTTTATACTCATATTCACATAACCTTATGTTAATGATATATTTAAATCTACCTTATTTACCCTTACTGAGAATATGAACTCACCATTTCAAATGCTTACATTATCCATGTTATGATGAATGGTATTGTGTATGATAGGCCTAAGAAGGGATCCATTTATGAAGAACATAGTGGGAGATAACATAGCTCACTTATGGACTAGTTTTTTATGTGTCAGTGTTTCCAAAGTCAATAGACCTAAATAATTTTTATGTGATTAATTATGTTAGTTGAGGAATATTAATCTATTATGATGTAATATTAATGTATGATAATTTTGGTTATTTATAGATAAACCTTTTCTAACATCCTATATTTTTTTTCTCATTAATTCACCATCATTATAGTTGATTTCTAGCATTCTTTTGTGGAAATCATCAATAAATAGTCATCAAAATCCCAAATAATTATTAGAATGAAAAGGGAAACCAAGAAAGGTAGGATGATAGAAGAATATATATTTGAAACCATTAAATCACATAAATAACATCCCATGATATGAGGGATCAAAGGAAGTTAACAGATAGGGAGATCTATCCAAATTACCTCTCCTCAATGCTTATATTCTCCTAAAAACTGATGGTGTCTAACCCCAAAAATAAGGTTTAAAACTAATTATGAAAACACAACCAGGGGTATTGTGGAATGACACACCCCATAACCTGATAATTATGTGGTGAGGCCAAGGTTGTCTAGTCATGAAGCTGTCTAACATAGTATTAAGAGGCACTACATCCAAATTTCATATAATGGAACCATATGTGTCGATTTTATGCCTTTACTATAGGCAAACATAGTGTAAACATAGGGTCTTGATGTAACCTACAATAGTGATAGCATTTAAATAGGCCCCTTATCTATTCACTAACACATGTTTGAGCACCTAAACTAATAACGAATCCTCATTACATGTCCAAATATGTCTTCTTGATGTGTTCCAACCCTTTTATTCCCAAAATGACTCCAAATTAATGTAATGACCATTAATATATTATAAAAATTCAAACTCCCCTCAAAATATAATAACCTCAAAATTCTTTTCTCATTACATGGTTGATGGGTATGCATTGCATACATGGTGTGTTCACAAAATATTTTTTTAGTGAGTATGATTTTATTAATTTTTTGTCAATAGATTTATGGAGTTAGTTATATTCCCTTATTCCTAGAGAATTTATTATATTATTCATTCCTTCTCAACTCTCTCCCAAAAAGTACTCGGCCATAAACATTACATATTCTAGTAAATTCCTTTAGAATTTACTTATTTACATTCATAAAGATATTTTCAGTTTAGAGTTTTTTTAAATTTGGCTATAATTTATACATATCAACCCACAGACATAAAGAGTGGGTACAACATAAACTATATCCATTTTTTCATTATACAAAAGTTTTTAATAAAAACATGAAATATTTTCCTGAAAAGTATTCACAACATCCATCTTTGTGTCACATTTTCTATTAAAGATCCTTCGATCCTGTGGAAAATATTTTAAAACATGGGATGAGCACAAAAATATCAGTAAGGGATATGAAAATAATGATAGAAACTTTTGGTACATCAATACTTATAAACATATGAAATCATTTTCACAAATACATACTTCTCACCCAAAAAGTATCATATAGTTACTTTGTGAAAATATGATATTTCCATAAAACATATAAAAACATAAAGAAACCATATAGATAACATGGGTCATTACTTAATTAATGTTGTTACCCTCATGGCTACCTTATTATTGGTAACCCTCTCCACTACCTTACAATGTAACCCTCATGGCTACCTTTTGGAATAACCATTGCAGTTACACTTGGAGTAAGAATATTGATGATCTCTAACTTAAACATACCCAATGAATTTGAGGAAGATATAAGTCCCACCATTAATAATAAACAATTCCCAATAATCAGAAAATAATCATAAAACATGAAAAATTTCTTAAAAACATCGCTTTTGAATTTTGTAAATTAGAAATTTAAAAGAGTATTTTTAAAGAAAAGACCCTTAAAATTTTCATATAATTCAAGTGAGAACTAATAGAATGAAAGGAATATGTCTATAAACTATAAATACACATAATAAAACATAATATGAATAAAATTAATTTCACAAATAATCTTAGTTCCACATAATGAATGAAGTATAAGGTTACCCCAACGAATGGATATTGGGTTAAGAATTCCCTTACCTCAAGTTCGTCTTACTTAAACCTACTCAAACATTATGTATAATGGTTTAAAAACTGTTATTAATATATTAATGAACTATATTTATGTTTATAATTACTTATATGATATTTTTATAACATATTTTTACCCATTTATTAAAATTATTTTGTTATTTTCAGTGTTTCGGGTGCATTTATTTCATGGTTTCTATGGTAGGTTCATTATGGAATTTCTATTAGAATTGAAAAAAACTCCAGAAGTTGAATAAAATTGTGTTAATATGTTTCTATAATTTTAAATGATTACATATAAAATTTTATTTTATGATATCAATATGAATCATTAGATAAAAAATTAATGAAAATGATTTAATTTCTTTTGGCGGTTTTTATAAACATCAAAAACTTATATCATTTTATTCAATATCATTTTTATATATTGGTTATAGAATATTAAATAACATATAATATTTATGATAAAATCTTTTTTAACCATATTAATGGTTTTATGACCATCCTTGAAGTCAGTAATGTAAAAGGAAAGCATATCGTCCATGATGGTGGTAAATTGGCACATCACAGATGATGTTCTCATTTTTAGAATAAAAGGGAGGGGAGAAGAATTTTGATGGTGAATTTTTCCATAAACATAATAACATCACAGTATATATAAGATACAAAACTTATCATTCCATATGGATAAGGGTAGATAATTATATAATAATAAAATAAAATAGTTTGAAAAAAAAGTAAAATAAAATGAAATAGGATTTTACCTATTTAATTCTCCCCCTTGAGAACCACCTTAAGGCCCTTTCTTTTTGAACTTTTTGGGAGACCATAAGGTATTAGACATGGTAAAGAGTATTGGTAGGGGAATTGTGTATAAATTAATAATTCAACGAGGCTTTTATGTGTGAGGAGAGGAGGTGGTGAGGGGTGGTATTTATAGTGCAGGAGAGGGGTGTTTTCTCATTAGTATATTCATTAGTTTATTAATTTAGCTCAAGTCTATGAATAGTTTGAAAATTATCATAAAATATATTAAATTAATGAATTAAAGCTTCATATTATTATTCTTACATCATTCATGGCTCAAGTAATAGTGTATTTATCTTATAATGTATTTATATTGTAAATTGCCATATTTTACAATCACCAAAAAATAAAGTATTTCAAAAAAATCCAAAAAATTCACCCCAACAATTTTTTGATGTGTAGAATTAAAAAATAAAATATATTTTTTTTAAATAATTTTCAGATTATGAGATACAAATTTTTTAATTAAATTCATAATTTATTCAAAAAACCATTTTTTAAAATAAAAACTAATTTTATAACACCTTAAGAAATTAATTAAATTCTTACAAAAATATCTTATAATAATATAAAATAATAATAATATATGAATATATTTTATGAAAATAAATTTTCTTTTAAATCATTAAATTAATTATAAAATTTTAATTAAATATTGATGACTTAAAAAATACTAACACTTAATTTATCATTTTTAAATCATTTATGTACTTATTCCATGATATAAATATAACATGATTACACTTATAAGATACATAAATTTTATTTATATTATCATAGGTTAGGTTACTAATCTATTAGAAAAATTACTATTCTAAATGGTCGTGTTTCTAATTCCTAGGTCAATTTACTATTCCATCAATATAAATTCCTTGATTTCTATAAATATCAATTATTTAGTTATTAATTTTAATGAATTTAATTATTAAATTCCAAAATGAAAAAAAAATTATATGTACCTAGGTTTTGACATTCTCCCCACTTTCTGGAAATTGAATCCTTGCAATTTTTATTCATTTATTTAATAAGTGAGCATACCTTTCCCTCATAGCATTTTCAAATTCTCATATTTCTTCTTCAACTATTTGTTTTCTCTATAAAACATTAACCTAGTGGATTATATTATTCTAAAATACTTTCTTTCAATGATCAAGAATCTGAATAGGTTTCTCTTGAAAATAAAATTTCTATTGTAGTTGAACTACTTTATGGCTCAAAGCATGAGATGAATCTAGAACATACTTTCTCAACCTCGAAACATGAAAAACAGTGTGTATCTGAGATAAACTCATATAAAAAGCTATTTGGTAGGTAAATGATCTAACATTCTCTAGGATTTCACATGTTCTAATAAATTGTAGACTTATCTTTCCTTTCTTACCAAAATTCATAAATCTTTTCCAGGGTGAGATTCTAATAAAAAAATGATTATCTACCTCAAAAGAAAATTATTTTCTCCTATTATCTGCCTAAATTTTCTACCTACACTGAGATATCCTAATGTATTGATGGATCATCTTCACTTTCTCATCTAATTCCTCTACTAATTCTGGTCTCATAAAATTCCTTTCCCTAAAAACATCCCAAAAAATCGTAGTTCGACACCGCTTCCCATATAATGCCTCAAAAGGTTTTATCTTTATACTGGAATGAAATTTGTTATTATGAGAAAACTCAACTAATGAAATATGTTGATCCAAAATTCTCTTCTAGTCTTTTGAACATGCTCCAATAATATCCTTCAATGTATGAATTTTTCTCTTAGTATGTCTATCAAATTAAATGTGAAAATAAGTGCTGAAAATTAATTCTATTCCTAAAAACTTTTGATGTCTTTTACAAAAGTTAGAAGTAAACCTAGGATCACGACCAGATATAATGGAAAGTGGAAGTTCATGTAACTTTTCAATCTCTTTGAGTTACAGTTGATAAATTTATTCCAAAGGAATAGTATCTCAAATATTAAGGAAATGTGTAGATTTATCCAATCATTCGATAATAATCCAAATCGCATTTTTACCTCAAGAAGTCTTTTCTAGACCCACCACAAAGTCTATGGATATACTTTTTCCATTTTTATCTTGGCACTATAAATGGACAAAACATCCCATTTGGTAATTTTTTCACTTCTTAAACTTATTGAAAATTAAAATATTTGATGCTAAAATATTTAACATTTCTTTTCATTCCATCCCACAAGTAAAACTACTGAAGTTATTGGTACATCTTTATGCAGGAATGATGAACAGAAAATGGAAAACTATGAGCTTCACTTAACAACTCTTTATTCAACTGTGAATCACAAGGCATGCATAATATCTTCCCAAATCATAAAATAAATCTTTATCAACATTAAACTATAACAACTTACCCTTATCCGCCAATTCTACCTTTTCTGTTACTCATCTTCTTCCTTCGGCACTTGCATAATTCTTCCTAATAGAGATGACTCTACTAAAACCTAAAAAAAAATAGATAAATTTACTGTACTAACAAATTCAAAGATAAAATTCATCAAATAATTAATGAGGGGGTATTTTTCCAAAAATAATATTGTTAAGGATGCATGATGTTTTTGACTCATGGAATTAGCCACTTTGTTTTCCTTTCCAGGATAGTAATTGATCACGAAATTGTAATCCTATATCAGTTCAAGCCATCTTCTCTACCTCACGTTTAATTCCTTCTATGTGAAAATATACTTCATACTTTTATGGTCAGTATATATTTCACATTTGGATTCAAATAAATTATGCCACCAAATTTTAAAAGTGAAAAAATTCTAATTCCAAATCATGTGTGTGATAATTTAACACTTTAGGTTTCAGTTTTCTTGAATAATAAGAAATTACCTGATCATTCTCCATCAGAACACAATCAAGCTCCTTCAATGAAGCATAAATTTAGAATAAAAATTTTACCATTTGTGGATAGAATGGAGAAAACTGGATTATTCACCAATATCTTATTTAGTTCCTAAAAACAAACATCACAGTCTTCTATCAAATTAAATTTAACCCCTTTTTATGTTAACTTAGTTAGCGGGATAAATTACCATACAAAGTTTTTAATAAAACGTTGGTAATAATTTTACAATCCATGAAAACTACAAATCTCTATATCATTTTTAGTTTTTGGCCATTTATCAACCACTTTTGTTTGGCAGGATCAACTATTAACAGTAATGTTATTAAAATCTATATAATCAATGAAAAGTCTCATGTAACCATCATTATTTTTAATGAAAAAATGGGCACCCCATGGTGAATTTCTAGGATTAATGATGCCTTTACCAAGTAACTTTTATAAAATAATTTTTCTATTCAAGAAGTTCCACTTGATCCATGTCACGACCCGTCCTCGGGGCCCGTGCCGTGACTACCCCAAGCCCGCCTTCCATAGGCCAGGGGCTGGCGACTAGCACCAAAGGCGTAAAATCCCGTTAACTGGGAAGGAATTGCCTTTATAAAGAAAACAAGCACCACAGAGTACAAGCGGAAGTAAAACACTAAGTACAAAAAGAAGAGCTGAAAAGTAAAAAGGGGCCGGAAATACAAGCCCAACTGTAAAGTACAACTCGAAAGGGAAAACAGCGACTGAAAAGTAAAGCTGCTACGCTGAGATGTCCACTAGAAATCCCACCTGAAGGGTGGGTACAGATAGCTCCTCTGCTCCTCGGGTCCCGCCATCCGCTCCAAGTATGTCCCGCCCAGTGTCCACCTCCGGTTACCGCCTCGTCGTATAGTCCACCTCCAGGTACCGTCCAGTCCTTGAATCTTCGGCTTCTGTCAGCACTGTCCGTCGTCTGCAACCAACACAACGAGGTGCGGGCATAGCCCGTGCAGGGGTGAGTATAACGATACTCAGTAGGGACCCCAAGACCCTCAAGGTCTCACTAAAACCAACAAGGATAAACACAAGAAGATCTCAACAGATAAACCCTACTTAGGTATATGCCCATACATATACCTAAGTTAACAAGTAACCCATCTCAATCATGAGGAAACACAAGGATTGTGAAATCGACGGATAACCACTACCCGGGTATATGCCCATACATATACCAAAGTTAGCAAATGACCCATCTCAATCATGAAGTAAACACAAGGTCAAAAGTCTCAGCTCAAACCAGGATTTTCATTATCGAAACCGTAACTGCTGAAGAGCTCCGTCTCTAGAGTGTACAGTGGTCCTGTCACGACTCCGAGGCTGCCGCTCACTAACCTAGGACTGCTGAAGTACTCCTCCTGTCGAGTACTGTGGGTTTGCGGCCAACTACCTGGCGCTCCGTCCGCTGAGGGTCTGTCGCCAAATACCGGGCGCTACCCAGATAGCCTACTGAGGTACTCCTCCTGTCGAGTACCGCGGGTCTGCTGCCAACTACCAGGCGCTCCGTCCGCCGTGGGTCTGCCGCCAACTACCGGGCGCTCCGTCCACTGGGCTAGTCGACTCACTCCAAGTCGAGTCGGTCAAGCAGTCGTCAGGTCTCAGCCGGCTACACGGTCTCCGTACTCTGCACGCTCGTCTCCGGGAGGGTCCGCTCCACGAGCTACTGGTCGATACTCCAAGTATCACAAAGTCCCACGAAGAAGTTTCTCAAAGGTCCGTCTCGTCCCAGGGGTCTCAACGCAAGAGACGGCGCGTCGATCGGACGCCCGGTCTGTGAGTTATTAGCCTTTTCGTCCCAGGGGCCCGGTTGGTTTCGTGAGCGAAACCAATCCCGGCCGTATCTCAACTGTACCCCGAACTCCCATAGGGTATACTCGAAGGGACCGTTACTCAACGTAACCACCAACGCCGCTGACGGTTCGTCAAACGGACGTCCTGTCTGAAAGATATCAGCTTTCCCGTTCCAGGGGCCCGGTTGGATTTCGGGTACAATCCAACCCGGCCATACTCCGACTGCATCCAAAACTCGGGCGGAGTATGTCAAAAGTTCCGTCTCATCAAGAGGAAGTCAACGAAACAGACGGCGCGTCAATCGGACGCCCGGTCTGTGAGTTATTGGCTTTTTCGTCTCCGGGGCCCGGTTGGTTTTTAAGGCAAAACCAACCCGACCGTACTCCACCTGCGTCCAAACATCGGGCGGAGTATGCCAAAAGATCCGCCTCATTAAGAGGAACGCAACGCGACTGACGGCGCGTCAATCGGACGTTCGTGGCTCGAGATATGAGCGTTTCCGCTCCGAAGGCCCGGTTGGTTCCGTGAACGAACCAACCCGGCCGAACTCAAAGTAATCCGAAACCTTGAGTGCGATATACCGAAACGACCGTCTCGATCCAAGGATCACGTTTCCGCAGACGGTTCGTCATTCGGAGGTCCGAGGCTCAAGTTATGAGCCAAAAACCAAAACAGGTTCGAAACGGGGGGGTCCGGGTCCGGGCCGACCCGGCCCGACCCCCCCCCCCCCCCCCGGGGCGGCGCGGCGGCGGCGGCGGCGCAGCGGCGGCGGCGCGGCGCAGCGGCGGCGGCGCGGCGGTGCGGCGGCGGCGGCGCGGCGCAGCGGCGGCGGCGCGGCGGTGCGGCGGCGGCGGCGCGGCGCAGCGGCGGCGGCGCGGCGGTGCGGCGGCGGCGGCGGCGGGCCGCGGTGGCGGCGGCGGCGGGCCGCGCCGGCAGCGGCGGCGGGCCGCGCCGGCGGCGGCGGCGGACTGCGATGGCGGCAGCGGGCCGCGGCATACGCGGGGGGCTTGATTGCCCCCGTGGTTCTGGATGGCGGCGCGGCTTTGCCGCGCCGATTTTGACAAACGGCCCCCCCTTCCTTCCAGGGGGCCCGCTAATTGGAAAACCGGGGTCTGCTGCCCCCCCCTCCTTAAATGAACCGCCCCCCCTCATTAAGAGGGGGGTTTGCTGAACGGTCCGGGGGATTTATTCCCCCGGTTTTCAGCCATCCGGCCGGCCAGCTGGCCGGCCGGTTTTTACTAACGGGACCGGAAATTCCGGTCCCGCCTTCGACTTCTGACGCCGGCGGCCCGACCGCCGGCCTTCTCTTCCGCCGCGGCCCGGAACCGGCCGCGGTCTTCTCGTCCCGCTGCGGTCCGGAACCGGCCGCAGTCTCTTCGTCCCGCCGCGGCCCGGAACCGGCCGCGGTCTTCTCGTCCCGCCACGGCCCGGAACCGGCCGCGGTCTTCTCTTCCCGCCGCGGCCCGGAACCGGCCGCGGCGTTCGTCGTCCGGCGCGGTGCGACGGCACCGCGCCCCTTTTCCGTGCTTTGATAATCATCCAACGCGGCGCGACGGCGTCGCGTTTCTGTTGTTTCTACCATGGTGCGTGCGACGGCATCGCGAAGATAATTGCACGTTCATCCGCGTGGTGCGACGGCACCACACCACTTGCTTCCTCCCGCAAGATAAAATCAACATAAACGTTGGAGGGGGGTTCGGCCGTGTTCATGCGGTCCGGCCCCCCTCACGTTAAATAAAAACTCAACATGAACATTTCAAGCCTCATGTTAGACATGTCAGATCCATGTTCAAGAAATGGAATAATTTAAGAATGAAACAACAATCCCCTACCTCGGGTTTAAGATTCGAAGAATCGTCTACGTCCCGCGGAAGACGGCGTCGCGGAGGTTGGGCGTCGCGGTCGTCGTTCGTCAAATCCGTTGACGAAGTGTTATGCCCGAAGAGACACGACGTTGGCGGATCTTCGTTTGCCGACGAAGAAGGTCCGAGGAAGGTGCGGTGTTCTCTCTCGTTGACACCGAAGACGAAGAAGAGCGGTGCGGCGTTCTTCGTTGGAAAAAGGGCATTCCTCGTCAAGTCTTGAGGAAAGTCAAATTATAAAGAGAACAACGAACTCAAGAATCTCTACCTCGATAGTCGCACGGTGACGGAGTCGTGGAATATTGGTGTCGATTCCTTTGACGTCGGAGGAAGAGTCGTTATCGAAGGCGTTCGTCGCGGAAAACCGTCGCGGAAGAGATGACGCGGAAGAAGTACGTCACGTCGCGGACACGGCGTCGCGGATGGATCGTGTTCTTCGGCGGAGAAGTTCTTCGTTGAAGAACGACGTTCTTCGCGTTCTTCGTTGAGTTGAAGAAAAAGAAGAAAAGCTTCCAAAGCTCTCAAGAAAACCTCCCAAGGGTAAAAGAAACTCCTAGAATAATATAAGCTTAACTTATATTATTTCATAACTTAACCACAAGAATTTCAAAGGTTTGAAATTCAAAATGGATAACTCCAAAATTAACTCACTTATTTAATATACATGAATTGTATAATTAAATATAAGTTAACTTGTCAAGCCATTAAGAGGGAGAGTGGGGAGTTGAAAAGGTGGGGGTTCGTGTGGGCCCCACCACACTTAATCCTCCCAAGGGAGGTTAAGTGGGTGTGGGTCCCACTTCTAACCTCCTTTGAAAGGTTTTAAGAAGTTATAATAAAATTGTTCTTCACAATTTTATTTAACTCAAACTAAAAACCCCAAAACGTAACTTTCAACCCGCAACAAACGCAACTCCCGAAAAGGTCTCTTTAAGCGAAAATCGGCGCTGCGAGTTCATCGGTGCCCTCGGATTTCAATTCCGAGCACCGGATCAAAAGTTAGGAATTCCCGCTCGTTCGTTCACTGAACGTACCCGAGCCAAACTTCGGAAATTAATTTCGGGCACTCCGGGCCTCGGAATCAGGTGCCGTCTGAAACCGCGCTCTTGTAAAATTCTAAAGAAAATTAAGAAAAAATTTCCCTTGAATTTTACGGGTCTTTACATTACTCCCACCTCAGGGCTTTACGTCCCCGTAAAGATACACCAAAAACTAGGGAAACAAAAGAGGGTACTGAGCACGCATCTGAGCCTCCCGCTCCCATGTGCTCTCCTGGAGATTCCCGTGCCGCCATCTGTTGCGCACAAGAGGAATCGATCGCCCATGTAGGACCCGCTCCTGTCGATCCTCTATCTCCACCGGGACCTCCGTAAAAGTCGCCCCATCGTCAACGTCAAGCTCCCCATGGTCAATGATGTGCGTCGGGTCGTGCACGTATCTCCTCAGCTGAGATACGTGGAAGACGTCGTGCACCCGGTGCAACTGAGGTGGTAGAGACAGGCGATAAGCCACCTCGCCAACCTTGCTGAGGACCTGGAAGGGTCTGATGAAGCGCGGAGATATCTTGCCGCCTCGGCCAAATCTCCGAATACCACGTCGAGGTGAGACCCGCAAGAAGACGTGGTCGCCATCCTCGAACTCCAATGGCCTCCGCCTCCTGTCAGCGTATGACTTCTGCCGGCTCTGTGTTTTCCTCATCCGCTCCTGGATGACATGGACCTCTTCTGACGTGGTCCGGACCATCTCTGGTCCCACAAGAGCTGCGAGATTTCTTCTTTGCCGATAAGAGAAACCTGGTCTCATCCCCTGGATGAACCACATTCTTTGCCTAAAACAGTCAATCCTAACATGGATGATACTAATCCATACCAAGGATGACGTCGTAAGGCCTCGACGCTACTACTAAGAGATCCAACCGTTACTCTCGCCTCAAAGGGTTGAGTCACACTGTCGGCATCAGTGTGTGGTAACTGGGTCTCCTCCAGTAGATGTCTCACAAGTGAGGGTCAAGTCAACAGTCAATTGGAACCTCTTAGTAACATCACAAAAGAGGACAGGAATGAAAACATCACAAAGGATGCGTCTTTTATTATTGCAGCTCATAATACAAGACGCTACACAAAAGCAACATCAACATGGAACTAGAAGTACAAAAGACGTATCCACTAGTTCCGCTCCTGTCCACCTGCTTTACGGTTGCTCAAGCATTTGTCGCTGCCTCAACCTCGGTGGCTCCCTCCAAGCCTGCGGATCGAGGAGTCGGACAGTCACGTGCCAGGTGACCCTTTCCGCGGCATGAGTAACACAACCTGCTCCTTGCACGGCTAGCTCTGTTCCCACTCCGGGTGCCCTGCACCACTGGTCCTAAAACCCGAGATCGCCCAACTGCTGGTCTGGTCCTCCTGGACCTCTGCATCATCTGTCTACTGCCCACAGATGACTCGGCTTCTGATCGAAAAACACGCGGTAAAGGCAGAATCTCCTGTACACGCTCGGGGTGTAGAGGTACTGGCACAAACTCCACCCTGAAGAAGGTCTCGAAGTCTTCCCATGCGAAGTCCATCTCATCGCAAAACTGAAACAAGTGGCTCCACCACCTACCTGCTGCTGCGTGTAGTAGGCTCGCAGCGAGGATCACCATGAGGTCTGCTGGTGTCCTCACTAGCCTAAACACTCGTACCACTGCCTCCAGCCAGTCCTCTGCAGCCTGGGGATCCGTCTCCCCGCGAAACCTGGGCGGTCGCTGGCGCTGAAACTCATGCAGTGCGCTGAGGCGACGTGCATCGTCAGCGGCTGCTGCTGGAAGCATCGGGGGCTCGGCGGGTAGAGCTACCGCCGGTGCCACTGCTGACAAAGGGCCCTGCACCGAGGCCTCGTCGCTCGGTGGGCTGTCGTCACGTTCGATTCTCGGAACCCTAGCTGGCTGCCGTCGTGGGGCCATCCTGAAAGAAACAACGTAACACGATCAAACGATTATACCTGGTGAGCTGACCTGGTTTGAGCTGTTTTAAGGGGAAAAACTTTTGAAAACACACACGCAATCAGTGTTTTCGTGCACAAAGTCGGAAATCAGTTGTCAGGGTCCTGGTGTATGGATACGTCGGCCGCCCGCACCAACACTGGACTCCCTGAACTGAAAACCACACTCGGTACTCTCAACACTATTGCTTCACAGAAAGAAACATCAGAGTTATAAGTTCTGCGGTAGAACCGAACTCCTCTGATACCAATTTGTCACGACCCGTCCTCGGGGCCCGTGCCGTGACTACCCCAAGCCCGCCTTCCATAGGCCAGGGGCTGGCGACTAGCACCAAAGGCGTAAAATCCCGTTAACTGGGAAGGCATTGCCTTTATAAAGAAAACAAGCACCACAGAGTACAAGCGGAAGTAAAACACTAAGTACAAAAAGAAGAGCTGAAAAGTAAAAAGGGGCCGGAAATACAAGCCCAACTGTAAAGTAAAACTCGAAAGGGAAAACAGCGACTGAAAAGTAAAGCTGCTACGCTGAGATGTCCACTGGAAATCCCACCTGAAGGGTGGGTACAGATAGCTCCTCTGCTCCTCGGGTCCCGCCATCCGCTCCGAGTATGTCCCGCCCAGTGTCCACCTCCGGTTACCACCTCGTCGTATAGTCCACCTCCAGGTACCGTCCAGTCCTTGAATCTTCGGCTTCTGTCAGCACTGTCCGTCGTCTGCAACCAACACAACGAGGTGCGGGCATAGCCCGTGCAGCGGTGAGTATAACGATACTCAGTAGGGACCCCAAGACCCTCAAGGTCTCACTAAAACCAACAAGGATAAACACAAGAAGATCTCAACAGATAAACCCTACTTAGGTATATGCCCATACATATACCTAAGTTAACAAGTAACCCATCTCAATCATGAGGAAACACAAGGATTGTGAAATCGACGGATAACCACTACCCGGGTATATGCCCATACATATACCAAAGTTAGCAAATGACCCATCTCAATCATGAAGTAAACACAAGGTCAAAAGTCTCAGCTCAAACCAGGATTTTCATTATCGAAACCGTAACTGCTGAAGAGCTCCGTCTCTAGAGTGTACAGTGGTCCTGTCACGACTCCGAGGCTGCCGCTCACTAACCTAGGACTGCTGAAGTACTCCTCCTGTCGAGTACTGCGGGTTTGCGGCCAACTACCTGGCGCTCCGTCCGCTGAGGGTCTGTCGCCAAATACCGGGCGCTACCCAGATAGCCTACTGAGGTACTCCTCCTGTCGAGTACCGCGGGTCTGCTGCCAACTACCAGGCGCTCCATCCGCCATGGGTCTGCCGCCAAGTACCGGGCGCTCCGTCCACTGGGCTAGTCGACTCACTCCAAGTCGAGTCGGTCAAGCAGTCGTCAGGTCTCAGCCGGCTACACGGTCTCCGTACTCTGCACGCTCGTCTCCGGGAGGGTCCGCTCCACGAGCTACTGGTCGATACTCCAAGTATCACAAAGTCCCACGAAGAAGTGTCTCAAAGGTCCGTCTCGTCACAGGGGTCTCAACGCAACAGACGGCGCGTCGATCGGACGCCCGGTCTGTGAGTTATTAGCCTTTTCGTCCCAGGGGCCCGGTTGGTTTCGTGAGCGAAACCAATCCCGGCCGTATCTCAACTGTACCCCGAACTCCCATAGGGTATACTCGAAGGGACCGTTACTCAACGTAACCACCAACGCCGCTGACGGTTCGTCAAACGGACGTCCTGTCTGAAAGATATCAGCTTTCCCGTTCCAGGGGCCCGGTTGGATTTCGGGTACAATCCAACCCGGCCATACTCCGACTGCATCCAAAACTCGGGCGGAGTATGTCAAAAGTTCCGTCTCATCAAGAGGAAGTCAACGAAACAGACGGCGCGTCAATCGGACGCCCGGTCTGTGAGTTATTGGCTTTTTCGTCTCCGGGGCCCGGTTGGTTTTTAAGGCAAAACCAACCCGACCGTACTCCACCTGCGTCCAAACATTGGGCGGAGTATGCCAAAAGATCCGCCTCATTAAGAGGAACGCAACGCGACTGACGGCGCGTCAATCGGACGTTCGTGGCTCGAGATATGAGCGTTTCCGCTCCGAAGGCCCGGTTGGTTCCGTGAACGAACCAACCCGGCCGAACTCAAAGTAATACGAAACCTTGAGTGCGATATACCGAAACGACCGTCTCGATCCAAGGATCGCGTTGCCGCAGACGGTTCATCATTCGGAGGTCCGAGGCTCAAGTTATGAGCCAAAAACCAAAACAGGTTCGAAACGGGGGGGTCCGGGTCCGGGCCGACCCGGCCCGACCCCCCCCCCCCCCCCCCCCCCGGGGCGGCGCGGCGGCGCGGCGGTGCGGCGGCGGCGGCGGTGGGCCGCGGTGGCGGCGGCGGCGGGCCGCGGTGGCGGCGGCGGCGGGCCGCGCTGGCGGCGGCGGCGGACTGCGATGGCGGCAGCGGGCCGCGGCATACGCGGGGGGCTTGATTGCCCCCGTGGTTCTGGATGGCGGCGCGGCTTTGCCGCGCCGATTTTGACAAACGGCCCCCCCTTCCTTCCAGGGGGCCCGCTAATTGGAAAACCGGGGGGCTGCTGCCCCCCCCTCCTTAAATGAACCGCCCCCCCTCATTAAGAGGGGGGTTTGCTGAACGGTCCGGGGGATTTATTCCCCCGGTTTTCAGCCATCCGGCCGGCCAGCTGGCCGGCCGGTTTTTACTAACGGGACCGGAAATTCCGGTCCCGCCTTCGACTTCCGACGCCGGCGGCCCGACCGCCGGCCTTCTCTTCCGCCGTGGCCCGGAACCGGCCGCGGTCTTCTCGTCCCGCTGCGGTCCGGAACCGGCCGCAGTCTCTTCGTCCCGCCGCGGCCCGGAACCGGCCGCGGTCTTCTCGTCCCGCCGCGGCCCGGAACCGGCCGCGGTCTTCTCGTCCCGCCGCGGCCCGGAACCGGCCGCGGCGTTCGTCGTCCGGCGCGGTGCGACGGCACCGCGCCCCTTTGCCGTGCTTTGATAATCATCCAACGCGGCGCGACGGCGTCGCGTTTCTGTTGTTTCTACCATGGTGCGTGCGACGGCATCGCGAAGATAATTGCACGTTCATCCGCGTGGTGCGACGGCACCACGCCACTTGCTTCCTCCCGCAAGATAAAATCAACATAAACGTTGGAGGGGGGTTCGGCCGTGTTCATGCGGTCCGGCCCCCCTCACGTTAAATAAAAACTCAACATGAACATTTCAAGCCTCATGTTAGACATGTCAGATCCATGTTCAAGAAATGGAATAATTTAAGAATGAAACAACAATCCCCTACCTCGGGTTTAAGATTCGAAGAATCGTCTACGTCCCGCGGAAGACGGCGTCGCGGAGGTTGGGCGTCGCGGTCGTCGTTCGTCAAATCCGTTGACGAAGTGTTATGCCCGAAGAGACACGACGTTGGCGGATCTTCGTTTGCCGACGAAGAAGGTCCGAGGAAGGTGCGGTGTTCTCTCTCGTTGACACCGAAGATGAAGAAGAGCGGTGCGGCGTTCTTCGTTGGAAAAAGGGTGTTCCTCGTCAAGTCTTGAGGAAAGTCAAATTATAAAGAGAACAACGAACTCAAGAATCTCTACCTCGATAGTCGCACGGTGACGGAGTCGTGGAATATTGGTGTCGATTCCTTTGACGTCGGAGGAAGAGTCGTTATCGAAGGCGTTCGTCGCGGAAAACCGTCGCGGAAGAGATGACGCGGAAGAAGTATGTCGCGTCGCGGACACGGCGTCGCGGATGGATCGTGTTCTTCGGCGGAGAAGTTCTTCGTTGAAGAACGACGTTCTTCGCGTTCTTCGTTGAGTTGAAGAAAAAGAAGAAAAGCTTCCAAAGCTCTCAAGAAAACCTCCCAAGGGTAAAAGAAACTCCTAGAATAATATAAGCTTAACTTATATTATTTCATAACTTAACCACAAGAATTTCAAAGGTTTGAAATTCAAAATGGATAACTCCAAAATTAACTCACTTATTTAATATACATGAATTGTATAATTAAATATAAGTTAACTTGTCAAGCCATTAAGAGGGAGAGTGGGGAGTTGAAAAGGTGGGGGTTCGTGTGGGCCCCACCACACTTAATCCTCCCAAGGGAGGTTAAGTGGCTGTGGGTCCCACTTCTAACCTCCTTTGAAAGGTTTTAGGAAGTTATAATAAAATTGTTCTTCACAATTTTATTTAACTCAAACTAAAAACCCCAAAACGTAACTTTCAACCCGCAACAAACGCAACTCCCGAAAAGGTCTCTTTAAGCGAAAATCGGCGCTGCGAGTTCATCGGTGCCCTCGGATTTCAATTCCGAGCACCGGATCAAAAGTTAGGAATTCCCGCTCGTTCGTTCACTGAACGTACCCGAGCCAAACTTCGGAAATTAATTCCGGGCACTCCGGGCCTCGGAATCAGGTGCCGTCTGAAACCGCGCTCTTGTAAAATTCTAAAGAAAATTAAGAAAAAATTTCCCTTGAATTTTACGGGTCTTTACAATCCATTTGATAAGGGGGTTTTGAAATAGTCTTAGCATCAGTAACTAATTAAATAGTAAATTCAACTTACCAATCAGGTACAACACCATGTAACTCATAAAAAACATCAAGGAATTAATTTACCACTAGCACATATTTAATCTAAAAAATTCCCTTGTTTTCAACAATATGAGAAAGATAACTCTCGTTTCCATCTTTTAAGAGTTTCTTAACTTCTTGATATTTTATCATTGGCATGGGTTCATTTTTTATATAAACTTAAACTCTTTCTGAAAAAAAAACTTTTTTAGCTCTACAATAAATCATAACATGATAAACAGAAATCCAATCCATACCAAAACTAACATCAAACTCTACTAGGGTAAAAAGAACAAGGTTTATAGGTAATGCCTTTCTACATAAATTAACATAAATATATTTATAATTCATTTTCTATAATACTCCCCCTTGTGTTTTAACCATAATTTCATATCTCATTTATTGAGGTGAATTTTTCAATTTACTAGAAAATTTATCATAAATAAAGGAATGTGTATACCCCTTATCATACAACACATTATAAAAATCTATTTAAATAAACAAATTATGTAACATCACTTTATTGGATGTCTCGACATCTGCTGATGTAGTCAAAAAGGATCTCACTACACCTTTCTTATTAATATCTAGATAATTTCCATCATTTGAATCTTTCTTTGGGTAGGTATTTTTATAATTACCTATTTCACCAAATTTAATAAACTTAATAGTTTTCTTACAAATATTAATATTAATATAATTTCCATTACAATCTCAGACTATATTTTCAAACATTCCACATCAAAAACACTTCCTTTTTTTAAGGCATTCCCCATGGTGATTTTTGCCACACTTTTCACAAATTTCAAACTAGAAATTCTTAACTTCATATTCCTTGTATTGATGCTTACCCATCGATTTCCATTTAGACCTCTTATTCTTCTTATTGTCAAAGTACTTGTGATCATAAGAAAACTCTATTTTTACCCTCTCAACACATTGATCAATTTTATCATAAATTTTGAATTCCTAGTAATCCAATGTCCTTCAATATCTTGGATTCAATACTGAGTAAAAACAATTGATTTTTCTATCAATGTCTCAAATAATATTTGGATCATACTTTTCCAATTGGGTTATGTTTTCTTCATACTTGGCCACTAAATCCTCTTACTTTTGTTTCAATTCAAGTAATTTATTTTCCATACTAATTCAAACAACCTTAGTAAAATATTTTTCAAGGAAAATATTATTAAATTCATCCCATTCCAGGGCATCAATCTCATCATTATCCCTAATATTCATCACCATTGACCACCACTGGTCATATTTACCTTCAAAATGATAAATTTAAATACTAAACTTTTGATTATCTGAACAACCCATAACATCGAATATCTTTTCAATTTATTTAATCCATATTTCAGGACCAATTAGGTCAAAATATCCACTAGGAGTAGGAGGGTGTTGCCTCATAAAATGTTACACTATTGTCGTGTTCTTTTATGGTAGCTATAGTTTTTCTCTTGAATGGATTCCACACCATGTATAGCCTAATTAAATTGATCCATTATGGTCACAAAATGTTCGGTTCAAATTCCCACCATTTCTAGTTGTGGGTTCGAAAATATATCATCATATCGGTGCCCTCCTACTAAAGCTTCCCCATTTCTTCTATGGAAAACCATTCTAAACAGACATATCTTAGATGAAGAAACATTGTAATATTCAAATGAAATATCATTTCAACATTAAAAAAAGTTAAAAATTATTTATGGTATTCTATTAATATCATTCTAACCCCTAAATTTATATAAATTGTGATCTGAGACCAACTACAAGGACCCATCCTTAAACATTACATAATCTAGTAAATTCTTTAGAATTCAGTTATTTACATTCCCAAAGATATTTTCGGTTCATATTTTCAAAAAATTAGAACATAATTTATACATATCAATCCACAAAGGTATAAAGTGGGTATAATTAAAAAAATATCATTTTTTTATTATACAAAAGTTTTTTGTAAAAAAATGAATTCTTTTCATGAAAATTATTCAAAACATTTATCTCTGATTTTCCTTTTCTCTTACCCATCATTAAATCCTGTGAAAAAACATTTGAAAACATGATATAAGAACAAAAATCTCAATAAGGGATATAAAAAAAATATATAAAACATTAGTATATGAATACTTATGAGCATATGAAATCATTTTCACAAATACATACTTCTCACCCAATAAGTATCATATAGTTACTTTTTGAAAACATGATATTTCCATAAAAATTATAAAAACATAAATAAAATATATAGGTAACTTGGATAATTAATTACTTAAAATTTTAACCCTCATGGATACCTTATGATTTTTAACTCTCACCGCTACCCTACAATGTAACCCACACTACTATCTTATGGTGTAACCATCGCAGTTACACTTAGAGCAACCATACATCTGACCTCTATGTTAAACATAATAATTTCATTGGAGGGTGATATAGGTCCCACCCTTTATAATAAATAATTTTCAAGAACACTAACATAATCATAAAACATGAATAATTTCATAAAAACATTACTTTTGAATTTTGGAAAATATAAATTTAAAAGATAATTCTTTAAGAAATGTCCCTTAAAAATATCATATAATTGAAGTGAGAATTAATGTAATGAAAGGAATATGTGTAAAAAATATAAATCCACATAATAAACCATAATATAAACAAAATTCATTACAAAAATATTCTTAGTACCGCATAATTAATTAAGTTTAAGGTTATCCCAAAAAATGGATATTGGGTTAAGAATTTTGTTACATCAGGTTCATCTTACTTTAATTTATTAAAAACTCTTATATAATCATATAAATATTGTTATAAATATATTATTAAACCATATTTATATTTATAATTATTTTTATGATATTCTTATTACATGTTTCCACCCATTTATTAACAATATTTTGTTATTTTAATTGTTTCTGGTGCATTTATGTCATGGTTTCCATGGTAGGTTCATTATGTAATTTATTGTCGAAGAAAAGAAAACTCTAGAAGTGGAATGAAATGGTTTTAATATGTTTAAATAATTTTAAAATATTCCATATATCATTTGTTTATGATATAAAGATGAATCATTAGATAAAACATTAATGAAAATGATTTAATTTATTTTGGCGGTTTTTTTGACCATCACGAACTTATGCCATTTTATTCAATATCATGTTTATATATTTGTTATAGAATATTAAATAACTTATAATATTTATAATAAAGTATTATTTAAACATATTAATGGTTTTATTACCAACCTTGAATGTGGTAATGTAAAATTAAAGTGTATCATCCACGATGGCGGTAAATCGACACATCACGTGCACTGTTCTAATTTTTTGAAATAAAAGGGAGAGGGGAAGAAGTTTGATGATGAATTTTTTCATAAAAATGAAAAAAATATAAATATTTATAAGATAATAAAGTTTTAATTACACTATTAAAAGGGTACATGAGTATATAATAATGAAATAAAATAAATTGAAAAAAAAGTAAAAGAAAATGAAAGATGATTTTACCTCTAGAATTATCCCCCTTGAGAACCTCCTTAAGGCACTTGTTTTTTTCCTTTTTGTGAGACCATCATGTCTTGGACATGGAGAATATTATTTTTATGTTAATTGGGTACAAATTAAACAACCTACAAGGATTTTATTTGTGAGGATATGAGGTGTTTGGGGGTGGTATTTATAGTGGAGGAGATGGGTGGTTTCCCCTTATTATATTCATTACATTATTAATTTGGCTCAAGACTATGAATAGTTTGTGAATTATCATAAAATATATTAAATTAATAATGGGAATTTATAGATTTGTTTACTTATATCACTCATGACTCAAGTAATAGTTTATTTATCTTATAATGTATATATACCGTAAATTATTGTATCTTACTATTCACCAAAAATTCAAGTATTTCATAAAAATACAAAAAATTCAGCCAAAGCATTTTTCAACATGTAGAATTAAAAAATGAACTCCATTTTTTGAAAATAATCTTCTAAATAAGAGAAATTTTATTTTTAATTAAAATCATAATTTATTTCAAAAATACCACTTTTAAAATTATAATTAATTTTATAACACTTTGAAAAATAAATTAAAGTCTCATAAAATTATATTATAATCACATAGAAAAATAATTTTGAATCTGTTTTATACCAAAAAAATATTTTAAATCATTAAATTATTTATAAAATTGTAATTAAATATTTATGGAATTCAAAAATACCAACACTTAATTTATCATTTCCAAAACATTTATTTAATTATTTCATGATATAAATATAACATGATTAAACTTATATGATACATAAATTTTATTTATATTCCCATAAGTCAGGTTACTATTTTATTATCCAAATTAATATTCTTAATGGTCATGATACTCTTCCTAAGGTCAAGTTACTATTCCATCACTATAAATTCCTTAATTTATATAAATATCAATTATTTCATCATAAATTTATAATGAAATTAAATATTTAATTCTGGAATGAAGAAAAAAATTTATAAGTACCCGGGTTTTTACAATCCCTCTATATAACCTCCTTTAGTTAGTTTTTCTTTGTTTCTAGTTAAAATATTAATCTAATGGTGGAGATAAATTCATAATAGTTTGAGGACATTAAGACCTATTATATTATTCAAATGATTTGAGGTTTGGCTAGTACTATCTTTTAATATTATTTTATTCTTATATTTTTTAAATTTTATTAGATTCCTTGAGGTTGTTGAGGAATCAAACCATTTATTTTTATGTAGAATATTCATTAATATAGAGGTAGGTTCCCTCTTTAATCTCCTTATCTTTTTTATTTATTGTTTATATAAGTTGGGAATATCTATTATGATTTGGAAATGTGTGTAAATTTAATGTGATAAGAATTATGTTCAATTTAATGAAATTTATTTTAGATGAAATATTAGGAATTAATAATAGATTTTTATTATGGTTCATGGATGAAATTGTTGATTAACATCGAGAGAATGTAAAAAGATATGGAGTTCATTGGAATAAAATTATGATCCTATTCTTTTCATTATTAATGGAATTAATATTGAGTTATTATGTGTTTAAAATGAATTTATTGATCTTAAATGTTGTTATAAACTATTATTGTTTATAATATTCTTTAATATTAATTTTTTGTGATCATGGGTGAGTTATTGAGAATAAAACAGTTCAAATCTTCATTATATTATTATAAAATTACTCATGTAGTCTTTATTTCATGCTAAAAATTATATATAATTTCATGTAAAAACTCTAATAAATATATTATATAAATAATATTGGTATAGTTGTAATTTTTTCAACAAATATCATGTTGAAATAGAAAATTTCAAGTGAAATTTACCTACTAGAAATTCTAAGTTAATGTATATAAAGTGCATATGGTATTTTAGTATTTTCATAAGTATATTAAAAATAAAAGAATCATTTGAGTGGAATGAAATGGGATAAAAATATATTATTATTCATAATTTGAATTTATGTTTATCATATTGTGATTTACCTCATTTCATTATGTGAATTTCATGTATTTAGAGAGCTTATAGGTACCCTTGGAAGAGGCTATTATATGATATGACTATGAAACCCCACCTATTATGTGGTATGAATTTACTAGAATTTTCACCAATCCACTTGTAATTTGGTGGTTTTAGGTTATTATAGGTGTTTTGGGAGGCATAAGGGTTTATTTTTGTATGTTGGTATTATTTTAGGTAATTTTTTTAAAAAATAAATGGAATTGGGTATCTAGTTGCCTGCTTCTGGGTAATTGGTGGACCTAACAGAAGGGGGTGGGACCAAGAGAGAAACTATGAAACCATTGGCTCTAGTGTGGGTACCCAATAGGGAATCACAAATTTTATGAAACAGGGTCTGATACTTGGTGGTTATATGGGTTGTTACGTTGAAAAAATATATTAATTTATTTTAAATGTTAAAATTTTGTTATGGAAACACACTCTTGTTTGTTGTCCCTCATAGTTTATTATCCCCTTCTCTAATCCATCTCATTTATTACTCTCTAAAAGATGGTTCTCATCCATCTCACTTTATATCTTCATCTATTCTGTAGAAGGGGATCTTTTGGAACCAAGGATGTTACTTTCTTGAAATTGAGTATGGTTTTTGTTTTTTTTTCAATCTTCATCAAGGAAGATCATAAATTATATGGAAAAGGCATGAGTTTCACAAATAAGGGATACATGATTTGTGTTTCGTGAAGGATTTATGAATTCTAATGGTGTGTTTCGCTATTATGATGAGCATCATGAAAGGTAGTTTTCTAAAATCAATATTCCATAAATATGGCAAAGACATGGATTTTTTGAATCCTAGCATTATGTTTTCAAAGATGAGGAGCATCATGAATACATACAGTGTTTCTACACCATTATGAGAAAAGGAGCATCATGATTGTGTGATGTTTTAACCGAAGGCTCAACTATTATGACAAGCATCATGAACAATGAATTTCATTAGAGAATTGTAAAGGTGCTTTAGAAAGATTCAAAAATAAAATTGTAGGTAGTGGAGATTTTCAAAAGTCCGAGACATTAAATTAGAGGATACCACTCTTTTCTCAACATGAAAAATTCCATGGAAAATCTGAAATTTCCCTAATTTCACGAATCGAGGGGAGCTCCACGAAACTGATATTCCATGCAATTTTAGCATCATGAAAAGACTACTTTAGTCTTGACTAGTTCCAATTCTCTTGATTAATGAGTGCTTCACAATGATGGGGTATTCCACATTGACTCATTGAGCTTCACAAAGGAAGGTTGTTTCATGAATAAATAGGTTCGTGGTGAAGGCAGTGTGTTCTGCAAAAGCAGGATTTCTTTGGAAAAAGCATCACGAATGGTAGTATTGAACATCAGTTTTAACTTAATAGGGATTTCAAAGAGAATAAAATCATGTCAACGGTAAAATAATAGTCTCATGCTAAGTCAAAGACAACATATTTAATTATAATCCATTTAAGTGACATTTAAGTCGATAAGTTCAGTTTGACTTCTATCAAAGAAGTTAGCTAAGGGGAGTCAACAGAAGTGTTCTAAGGGATGCAGTGAACTATAACTGAAATCTTGTAAAGGAAATGAGTATGGCCTAAAATTACTATGTCTGTACTTTGTATTCCATAACTAGTGATGATTAGTGGATTTAGGTATGACTGATAATCTGTCGGCGTATACTTCTCAGACTATTCCTTAGTGGTGAACCAAGTAAAAATTGTTGTATTGTCTTTCTATGTGTGAATGTTTTAATTGATAAACATTTCCATAATATAGTTTTAAAAGGTTCCAACCAAAGTGGGAACCATATCCATCACTTTAAATAAAAAATGTTTCAAACCCTGATTCACCCCTCCCCTCTTAGGGTGTTTTGGGGTCCTTCAAGTGGTATCAAAGTGTACTAGTCACTGGTGTTAAATATGTCCTACATTTTTGTCATGGAGAACTCTATAAATGTCAGGGGAGTCCCTCTATTTTATGGAAGAAACTTTAAAATATGGAAGAATATGATGAGTTGGCATCTAATATATCTTGTAATGAAACTACTCTTTCCTACTATATATGAAAAACTGGTCACTAATCCAACAGGGTTGTCTATGACTAATACAAATAGAAAAATTCTTGATGCATATGATAAATCATAGAATTCCCTCACTGCATCTCTTTATGATCAAATCTATCTAAATTTTATGATTTGTAATTCAGAAAATTCTATGTGGGAAAAACTATAGAATATTTATGAAGGATACTGCTAGGTAAAGGAGGAAAAACTACAATTCTTGCACAATAGGTTTGATTATTTGAAGATACATCTGGTTGAAAATTAATATTCCTTACTCAAATGCATTATATTATTTTTAGGAGAAATTTGAGTGTTTGGAAAAGAACTCAAAAATATTGAAATTTCAATGAAATTTTTCGAAGGATTCCACCTATCTATAATCCAAAAGTTTCATACCTTGAGGAAAGGGATCTATATCAACTCTCTTTGTATGATCAATTGAGTAGTCTAGCGACATATTAAATGAGATTCAATCCTGAAGAAGTAATGGCTAGAGTAAGTAAGGAAATGACATTCAAATTTATGGATAAATTGGAAATTTCATGAGATAGTGTTGATGAATATATTGAGGAAAACAAACTTCTATATCTCATTTATAAGAAATTCATAAAGGGAAAAGGGAAACTTTAAGATAAGTTACCTCTGGCTTGTTTTTATTGTGGTAGAGTTAGGAAAATTTTCTCTCGGTTCTCAATAAAGTTTGATGATGAAGAAAGTGAAGATATAAACATGGAAAAGCCTCAAAAAATGTTTTCAAAAACAGAGACTTCAAATCTCGAAAGAAATTATAGAGGAATATTTTTTTCTGTGAAGAATTATATGGTGATAATGAATTATTTTTTGAAGAATAACCAAAATTTAAATTTGGAACACATGTTTCCATGATGGCTACCATTGAAAAGTCAGGACCATTAGGAGATAAAGCTAGAGTTAATTAGTTAACCACTAATGTTGATCTAAATTTGAAACTAAAGGCTTCTCTTGGTAATATTTAGATTCAAAGTAACAAATTTAAAAAGTGGAAAGAATTTTTGGAAGAATCATATTAATTTGTTGATCAACTTGAAGATAAAATTGAACGATTGGAAGAAGTAGTGAAAGAATAGTCAACAACCTTTGTAAACATAGAATATATATTGGAAATAAATTTTCGAATTGAATAATAGGAAAATGTCACCAATGACCTTACCTAGAGACTAGAGAAGAAGTCCTAGAATTTCAAGGGACCCAAAGAAGTTTTTTACTCTTAGGAGTAAAGTCTAAAGTGAATCAAATTCAAAATAAGCAAAGAAGAAAATACAGTTTTGAAAATTCTTAGATGTTGAGTTCCTAGAAAGAGCTAAGCATGGTTCCGATGGAGTTGAAAAGGTTTTTAATAATAAAATATTCGTATACATGGGAATCATTAGAATCAGATGTGATTTAGAAACATAAAATGTTGTAAATAAAATGGGTAAAAATAATGTCAAGAAAAAAGTTGGATATATTGAAATGTTAGTTGAAGTGCCGGAAAAGAAATACTCAAATCAAACTGAAATGAGAACTGAAAAATGTACTCAAACATCCAGAAATGATAGGTAGTCAAAATATATTCCTAAGGATATATGAGGAGGAATATAAATGATAATAAATTTCCACTTATGAAATGTCAATTCTAGGACTAGTTGGTTCATACCATGTTATATTGCGAAGAAGCAGGGAGCTATTTGAATGGGGAAGATATAGGAAGCTAATTGAGGAGAAAAAAATCATATCCTACTTCTTATAGAATAAATAATTTCTATGGATATTTTTTCATTTGTTCTGACTTTGATCGTAACGAAATTTATTCCTGGTAGAGTAAATACATGAACAATTATTACAGAACTCAAAGACAAGTCAATACTCTTCAAACAGATCGTGTTTCTATTACAAATTTGTTTTCTTCTCTGGAAGAAGAGTATCATTATAAAGAACCTACTCACATGGAATAGATATCTGAAAGGTCATTTTTATCCTTCACTAATCCTAATATTTCATGGAAGGAAAAGAAGAAAATTGAAAAATCCAACCTTACAGAAGTGTCCCTCAAAGATACAAAGAGAAAAAACACATGGATCCTTAATAGTCGACATTTATCCTATATGATGAGTAATGAAGACTTATTAAATAATGTTAAGAAAATTTTTTATGCAATAGTAAGGTTCAGTAATGATGGTCCTTTGAAGATCGTAGGATGTGGAAGTAGAAAACTTCCTAATGGAGAGATAAAGAAAACTAAAGTTCTTTATGTGAATGGTTTGTGTCACAATCTCCTAAGTTTTAGTCAAATATATGAATCAGGACTTATAGTGTCTTTTAATTAAAAAGTTTGCACTATAAATGCAAATAGAGGGAATTATTTCATGAAAGGTTGCATAACAGATGGAAAATTATATCAATTTGACAATAAAGAGAACATTAGTTATCTGACATTTGTAGAAGAAAACAACTTGTGGTATCAAATTTTGGGCACATTAATCAACTATAAATGAAAAATATATCTAAGATGAAGATATTCATGGATATCCCCAATCTGGAGAATGAATAGGAAAATACTTTTGATGCTTGTGTATGAGGTAATTTGGTATTTAGTTTATATCGACCAAAGAAGAAAATGGCATAAAATCTTCTTGATCGCATCCATATAGATGTATGTGGTCTGATAAATGTTGGTGGAGCTCATGTATAAAGGTACTTTATCCTTTTTATTGATTAATATAGTATAATTGCTTATGTGATAGTTATACAAAAGAAACAACAAGTTCTTGATTACATGAAAACTTATCACTGAATAGCCGAGAATGACATTGGACAGACAATCAATGTTCTATGGTCTGAAAATGGTGGAGAATATACATCCATTGAATTTGAAAAATATCTGGAGAAGCATGGGATACAACATGAGGTGGCTGTTGTGAGAACCCCACCTCAAAAATGGATTTGTTGAGTATATAAATTTACAGGCAAACAATATGGCTTGAACTATACTTACTGAGAGTCATATCCCATAAAATTATCGAAAAGAGACTTTTTAAGTTTCAGTGAATATTCAAAATTGAAATAGGCTTTATATGGGTGAAACTAAGACACCCTATGATTTTTGGAATGGAAGGAATCCCTCTTTGAAGTATTTTCATGTTTTTAGAAGTAATATTTTTATCAGAATCAAAGAAGGAAATCAACCAAAGTATGGTGATGAAGCATATGAAGAAATATTCCTTGGATATTAAATTAATATCAAATCATATAAGTGTTTCAATGAGCCTCTTAGAAATTTTTTGGAAATAAGTGATGTTAATATAGTTGAATATAATACCACAAGTACCATGATGGGATCATATGTTTATATTATTGAAGATGTAGAAGATAGTGGACATGGAACAGATTCAAATGCATATGTAGAATAAGGATTGAAAACTTTCAGAGGTTGCAACAAGAAGTTGATTCTGAAGAAGAATCATAATATGAAACCATGGATGAAAAAATTTCTTCTGAACCTCATGGGAGAAATCGAAGTGTATAAATTGATCTAAAAAATCATTGGGGATTTTATAGCTCCCACAAAAAAATTAGAATGAGGAATAATGAACAATCTTCCAAACTATTAGTTTTTGAACAATCCTCATTTAAAGAAGTTGTAAATTATGAATCATGGGTTAACTCCATGAATAAAGAGTTCGATTAGATTAACTAGAACCAAACATGGGATCTAGTTAAAAGAACCTAAAATCACAAAGTGGTTGGTTCTAAGTGAATTTTCAAGAATAAATTTTATGATCATGGTATTGTGATCATAAAAAAGTTTGACTGGAGTTTAAAGGATATTCGTAGATTGAAGGTGTTGATATTGAAGAAATATTTTTCTCTGGTAGTGAGACTGAAGTCCATTAGGATTTTAATTTCCATAGAAATTCAAATATGATACAAAGTGTATCAACTGGATGTCAAAATAGATTTCTTGAATGGTGTTCTTGATGAATAATTCTACATAGAACAACCGATTGGTTTTATGCTTGGTGATGACAAAATAAAGGTTTACAGATTAAATAAGTCTCTCTATGACTTAAAACAGGCACTGTGAGTGTGGTATTCCCTATTTAATTATTATCTAAAGAATTTTGAGTTTAAAAGAGGTGTATTAGATCACAATCTCTATGTAAATAATTCTCAGAAATATCAATTCATGTTGTTGGTGTACGTAGATGATACTATATTTGATGGAAGTTGAGAGGGATGAGTGGATGAATTCTCCAATCATAAGAAATCTGAATTTTAAATGTCTATTATTGTAGAACTCACATATTTCTTGGGGATTTAAGTGATTCATAGGAAATACTTCATTTTTATTTCTCAAGAAAATTAATCAAGGTAGTTGTAGAAGAAATCTAATATCCATGATTCCAAACCAATGTAGACTATGATTTAGGTTGGGAAAAAATTGGTAAAACATGAGGATGGGACATATGTAGATCCCATGATGTACAAGAGAATCCTTGGAAGATTATTAGAGTTGACAGATACATGGACAAATACTGTCTTTGAAACATTATTAGTGGATTTCTTTTAAAGTAATCTGAAAAGAGAACATAAGTAAGTAGTGAAAAGAATCATGAGGCACATTCAACATACTCACAATTATAGATTATAATTTGTTGCGGGAAGGGATAGTGAACTATTAGTGTTTTCTGATTCTGACTGGGCTGGAGATGTTATTGATAGAAAGTTTAAAAGTGGTGGGGGATTATTTATTATAACTAAATGTGTGGGATGGTTGAGTAAGAAACAGGAAAGTACAAATCTTAGTACTATTGAGGATGAGTATATCTCTTCTACAAAGGCATGAACACAGCTACTTTGGATGATGCAGTAACTAACAGATATTAGTGATGAGGTAAAACATCCAATGGAGATTCACTGTGATAAAAAGAGTGAAATTGATCTTACAAAGAATCTTGTTCAACATTCTGGTACAAAATAAATTTAAATCAAGTATCATATCATCAAGAAAAATTTTGAAAAATTCATGATTAAAGTGGATCATGTTGGAACTAATAACCAAGTGGCTGACCAATTAACAAAGACATTGTTAGAATAGGAGTTTGAGAAGCATCGGTTGAACCTTAGTGTTCAACCACCTCCCAGTGCATGAGGAGGTTACCATTATTCCCCCCTCCCTGGTTGTGTTAACTATTTTAATCATTTTTGTATATGATGCAGGTTTATGGGGGAGATACAATCTAGGTGGAGTATGTCTTGAGCTCTACAAGTCAAAATAAGTTCTCTGGGTTTATTTCCAACGGGATAGAATGGATAAATTAAATGTGGAAAAGTGGAAAATGAAATGTTTTTTGGGGTTTCAATAGAATTGAGAATGGAAAAAATCAATGATTACAAAGGAGGATAATGATGGGTTACAAAGGGGGAAAATAAGAATGGAGAAAATAATTCACTATTATGAGGAAACAGTTATGAATTCCAAAACAAGAGAACCTTATTCATGATTCCCCACTTGTTTTATACACTGATCATTAATCATGTAGACTTAGAGTGTTGGCTGAGTTGTTTATTTAATATTAGGTTTTGTTTGTGGTTGGTGTTTATTGAATTTATCTGGAGATTTCCAACAAACCCAAAGGGGGATATTTTTGGAACCAAGTATGTTACTTTCCTAAAATGGATTATGGTTTGTATTTGATGTAAATATTCATCAAGGAAGATCATGAAGAATACATAAGATTAGGGAGATTGAATGAAAAGGGATCTTATAGTACAAGATGACATTAGTATTAAAGGTGGCATTGTTTCCTAGTGTTTCCTAAATTTCTTGGGGTCCAAAATTTGGAATTTGGATTGCACTCTATAAAGTAGATTTCCATTAATTCCTTATAAAAATATGGAAAATTCATGGTTTTTGAAAAGAAAGGATACATGAGTTGTGTTTCATGGTGTATTTATTAATTTTTACGGTGTGCTCCTCGATTACAATGAGCATTATGGAAGGTAGTTTTCTAGAATCAAAATTTCATAAATATGGTAAAGGAATAGATTTCACGAAGCCCGAGATTATATTTTTGAATATGAGGAGCATCATGAATAGAGACGGTGTTTCTATGAAATTATGAGACAAAGAGAATCGTGACTGTGTGATTTTTTGATGCAAGGCTATGTGACTATGACAAGCATTGAAAAAAGTGAATTTAATTAGAGCATTGCGAAGGGAGGAGAGTCGTGAAGGCATTTTAGAAGATCTGGATATTACACTAGAGGAGATGGAGCTTTGTGAATGACTGGTCCTATAAATAAGAGGCTACCCAACTTTACCCAACACAAAAAAATCCAAGGAAAATCTAGAATCTCTCTAATTTTACAAGGATAGGGGAGCTCTGTGAAATGGATATTCCATGCGAGCTTGAGCATCATGAAATAATTACATTAGTCTTGACTGATGCCAATGATTTTGATTAATGAGTTATTTTTTATGATGGGACATTTTTCATTGATTTTGGGGAGCTTATTGAATGAAGGTTGTTCTGTGAAGGTGGAGGTGGTTCATGAAGGCATTGTGTTCTACAAAGGTATGGGTGCTTCACGAAGGAGCTTTGCAAAAGGCAGTATTGAAAATTAGTTTCAAGTGAACAGGGCTTTCAAATATCATCAACTTAGGTCAATAGTGTAATCAGATTCTCATGATAAGTGAGGGACAACGTCTTTAATTCCAATCCATTGAAGCAACCTTCATGTTGACAAACTACATTTGAATTCTATAAAAGTGGTGAGATTGGGGGATTCAAAAAAAGTGTTCTAAGGGATGCAGTGAGATATCCCCAAAATCTTGTAAAGGTAGTGATCTTGGAATATATTGACTATATATAAACTTTTTATTCCAAAACTAGTGATTATTAGTGGATTTAGGTACGACCGATACTCTTTCAGTATATACTCCTTGGAATAGACCTTAGTGGTGAACCAAGTAAAAATTGTTGTGTTTTCTTGCTATATGTGAATGTTTTAATTGTTGCACATTACCATAAGACAAGTTTAATAGGTTACTACCAACATGGGAACAAGATACATCACATTAAAAAGATAAATTTGACACCTTGATTCATCCCTCCCCTCTCATGGTGTTCTGGGGTCCTTCAAGATCTTCATGGGTAATTCTAATGATCCTATTATTTAAAATTTTAGCATTACAAATATTATAGTGTTTCTTATTGGATAACCTTAAATTTAGGTCTTAAGGATGTTTTTGTGATTTCTTTTATTTAATGCTGAATTGAACAATGATATTTAATTATTGGGATCCCACTAACTATAATTAAGTATTATCTAAGCTTTTTGGGGGGTTATTTGAGTTTTTCATGTATCATATTATATGATGTAAGTGATTATATTTTGTACACAACCAAAAAATGTTTTACAACTAATTGAAAATCATATCATGGATTCTTATAGTGTGAGTTAGATTGATAAGATCCATGGGGAGTCGTTTTGTAAAATAATTAGACCCTATAGTCATTTATGGAAATTATTCTTATGGAAATTGTTTTTGAAATATCAATTGAGCCTATGTAGGGTATCTATATTTGTTATGTTTTACCTTCAGATCCTTTCAATTTTTCCTAGAATATTCATGATGGATGGAATCTTGATATTGGTTTAATCTAGGGATATACTCTCCATGCCATCAAACCTTGACTTCCTTGTAATATTTTGTTGATTTATATGGGTTTATTAGTTATATGTCATCTACTTTATCTTTTTTACTAGCAGTGACACATTATTCAACATGATGGATGTCATGGTGGTAAAATGTACACTTAGGGATTTTTATTAGTGGTATTTCATCCACCATTAGGGATTATGTGTTAGTGGTGGCTCATCCACCATATGGGAAGATGTTATGTGATGATGTTATTTCTTCCAATATGAGGTGGTGTGATGGTGATATGTTATCAACCAAGACTGTGGGTAGTGGTGATATATTTTCTACTTTAAGGAGGTGTGAAAGTGACATGTTTTTTACTGGATCGGTACATAATTATGATATTTAGTTATCCCAGAGGATATGTGTTGTTGATATTTCTTGTACATGGATGATATATAGTGGTGATATGTAGTTTATATAATGGATATGTAGTGATGTATTATTCACTTGGGGGATATGGAATGGTGTGGTGTCACTCACCTGGAGGATGAATGCGGTGATTTATTAATCAGTGTGGGATTATCAAATTTTTAGTAACTTATACACCATGATTATTGATATGAGGATTGATAGATCACTAACTCTCATGTGTGTTCAGACTATGGGTATTTATTCCAATCTATTAGTGGATGAAGAAGGTATAGTCACACATGTTTGTAATGTCGATAACTCTATGATATGACATGATATTTTTTATGTTCTGTTGACTAATGTAGATACCCTTGGGGGTGAACTGAGTGTGAACAAATTCATTTTACAAAAAAATAATCTTATTTTTTTCATTCGACCATTTTTGGTTTTTAACCTCAGTCACCTATTTATATATAAATGGATCTCTTGTTTTTAACCTACCATACATCTATATGGAATTTAGATAGTGAATGTAAATAATAAAATATGTATTCATAATTTTCATCCACAATATGGGAAACCTATTACTTTCTATTCTTGGGTTATCCAAGTCCTTAATTCATAACTAATAATCTTTTTATCAATTACATTTTATCAATAAAGGAATGTCTTAAAAACAATATTTCTATATTTTATTGGTGAACTATCTACACTATATTACACTAGTAGAGGGATATTTATAATGCATCCCATAGTATTCATAATGGAATCATATCTACTGGTAATCAACTTCTTTTTTTCCCTTTTTAAGTAGATTAAAAAAAATTTATAGGTATTTATTTACACCCACAACTGATGATGTTCATCCTCACCTTAAAATATTTTATTTCCTATTGATATTTTACAAAGAACACATGAATTTCAGTCTTCAAATCTATACAGCTTCCTGTTATTTGGAATATATTATCTTAACACACAACTAAGTAATTATTATCTTCAAATAATCACTATAATCTCATAAAAACTAATATATATCACACAAACTTCAACCTAAACATCGAGAAAACATCATTTTTTACCTTATTCTTCCTTGACCGTAACTATCCAATAATATAGTCCTACATATTCTTTTTCTATTATATGAAACCCTATTGGCATAAAACATTAGAATATGTTCATATTATCACATATTATTCACTAAAACATGTAATATATCCTCTTCATCCTAACCATTACATGAGATCCATATTATTCTCTCAAATCACTTCTTTATGTTTGAAAATTTTTGTATTAGATCTTAACTCATTTTCATTATTCTTCACGGATATTCTGATTATATCACATGAATGGTTGGATACATTAAATCATCAAGTCCTTTTTAGATAGCTTAATTGATATACTATATTATGTCTCAAGCTTGATAAAATAAAGCATCATTAATATATAACCACTTTTTTAAACCATGATCATTGTGCAAATCTCATTTTCTCAATGTCTATCCCAGGTAAAATGATAGTGTTTCCCTTTATTGTATTTCCCATTTTTCAAACACAACTAGATTTACCTTTTCTTTTATTATTTAACAGGATAAAATTAATCTTCCTAAAAAATACCATTGTAAAATCCATACTTCAATCTTCCTCGCTATATAAAAATCATACAATAAACATATCTTGTGGAATGTAACTATCCCTTCATGGTGTAAAAGCTTCCAGAAACCCAGTACAACATCCTATGTGAATATATAAAAATAAATAGAATCTCAAAACCTTATTTTTTATCTAATATTTTTCCTTATAGGAATTTTAATCTAGGATAAATAATCTGTGTTTTGACTAAACAATGTCAAAATTATTCTAGAAAATATAGAAAACTCATTTTATTACTTTTAAACATGCATACTTTATTCCTCACTTTCATCATCCACTTCATAGACTTTAATATAAATTTATAATTATTGGATCATGGTTTCATAATGCTTAATTATATTAAGAACCCTTAATAATTACTCCAATATCTTCTGATTTTTATATAATTAAAATCTCTTAATTTTTGAAATCTTTAATTTTTCACTATGTGGGATTTTTGAAAAACAAAATTATTCAAATTATTTTTGTAAATTAAGAAGTCTTAAAATGATTATAAATATTATATGAAACAAAAAAAATCTCTTAAAAAACATCATCTGTGTAGATTAATTATTCTATGTGTAGGTTAATTCCATTTAAATGTAATATATGTTAAAAATACTGTATACACTAGATTTAATCTCATATGTGAATATTGAATCACTAATTGAGAAAAATAATGTCTTATGCACATTCCAAATGTCCTATTTGGACAATAAATATCTAACAACGTGATCAAATATCATACACCATTTGAAGTTTTCCACTATTGAATTTGGTACACTAAAATGTCATGTGGGATTATAAAAATAACTTATGGATGGTTCACATAGCTAAATTCTATTATTTATAGATTAAATGACTTGGGAACCAAAAAAAATCTCTTTATCATATGTGAATTATCCAATTAGGTGAGAAAATATCCTATACAATATCAAATCTCTTACTTGTAGAACAAATTACTTACATAGTGGAAAAAAAATTCCATGTAGGATAATGCATTTTCCATTTATCAAATCTTAGTATAGATTAAACTAATTATATATTTTTATAAAATAAACTTCATGCCTCTTAAAATCATCTCTAGGAATTCTCAACCATCTCAAATATCTTCAAAATATATCCAAATATTTCAGGAATTATTAGAATAATTTTGGACCCATTAAATCTTTTTTGGAAGCCTTAAATTATATAAAATAGTCATGGAATAGTATTATCATGAACTTATATTTTTTATCATACTTAATCTCCACATAAAACTTCAAATACCATAATTCAAAGGATGTTGTTGTTGGTTTAAATAAAATTCATGCTCAGTAATCTAAGTATGAATTCTTCTAAAATTCAGTCAACTTAGGATCTCCCAACTTGCTGGATTCACACTCAACTTCTCCAAAATACTGTAGAGAATATCATAATTATTACTTCATAACAAGTAATTATATTAAAATATCATCTCAATAGTCTTCTATGTTTTTTATCTCTCTTTAGAATATATCTAGTGAGGTATTATAGGGAATAAACGTCATTACCCGTGTATAAATAGAAACATTCACTTATTTATTTTTGTTGGGTGGATACTTTTCCATAACTCAGAAAATATGTTATCTTTACATTATTTACATTAAAATTATTCTATCAACAATTTTAGTTGATATAAAAAAATAAAAAATATTTGGGAACTTCAATATCTCCCTCTGTGCTTTTTGTTAATTCTAAATAAACTCCATTTGTCAATGGGATTCTACTCTGCCAAATTGAAAATAAATTAAATGGATGTAATGGTGTTTCTAATTTTAAAATAAATTGCAGTGAAATTTATTCATGACAATAACTTAATATTATAATTTTAATAAATTCAAATTCTCCCTATGTGCTAATCTAATCCAGTTCAAAACTAATCCCTTGACATAAAGTTGGTAAGAAATTTTATGTTAGTAAATTTCCATTAACCAACCAACTGTAAGTCTACTTGAGATAACCCAGTATAGAAAATAAGATGTGTTATTTTAGATAGAAATTTTTTCAATTTATTATTAATTATGTGATATCTACTCAACAATTAACTTCTAGGGGAAAATATATATATAAATTTTGATGATTTTATAAACCTACACTTAACTTCAATAGTGATAGAAAAAAATTCATGTTCTAGGTATATCTTCCCTTATATTTTAGATAAGAAAACCCTTTATAAACATGTTAAACAAATTTGAAATTAATACTAGGATATTTAGAACCATATTTAACACACTAATTTTTTAGGAATAATTTTTAGTGTTTTGTTAATGATTTTCAATGGTTTTTTGGGAGTAATCCCATGGAATGTAATGGTCTATCAGAAACTTGGAATTTTTAATGAAATAACTAAAAACATTTCAATTGGTGTTTCTTAATGATTTATTTTATTAATGAATATTTGGTGAATTTTTATTATAATTATTTTACATATTTTATTTGGTCAAAAATATGCACAGGATTAAGCTAGCCATCAACCTTGCCAGCCCGCTACATATCCAACCCACAAGGTGGGCCAGTCATCCAAACCAGCAATGGGAAGGCCTTCTCAAGCTTAAAGGGATAAGGGATGCACTAATTACTAGGCTCGGACGGCATGATACCCATGAAGAGGAGCTCACAGGGGGGGAGTATAAGTAGGATAACTCCTGCATGGGATGTCGTGACCCACATGTGTGCATGTGTATATGGAGACCATCCCATGAGTAGGCTTATGTGTAAGGGATGGATAAATTTGTATTATAAATAATTTTCTAGTCATACCCACTTTTGATGTGGGAAAACATTGTCCCATTTACTATTCATCTTAATTGATATGGTGTAGTTTCACCTTTCCTTTGTTGCCCCATGCGCAGACACAAAACAAAATCAATCATCTACTTCTTGTTGACTTTATCCTTGACTTTTGCCATCTGAAAACACTAGAGAAATACCATTGTAGAATCATAAGAGCTCAGGGTAAACCCACCTACCACTTTTTCCACTCCAAGCCACCGCAAATTAGTTCTGCGACAATGGACAACCACTATGATCCTCTATCGATGCTTCCCCGGTCACTATGAAGGTCAGATGAGTTGAGGAACTGATATTTCAACTTTTCAAGGATCTCAACTGAGGAGTAGAAGATGTGATATATTCCACATTCCCTTGAACTCCATACACACCATGCACACTATAAGAGACACCCCTCGGCCACACATTCCACACCCACTATCTCATGTAGATTTCCTTCCTACCAAAGAAGGAAACACATGAAATCTTTGGGTGTAATTTTTAAGACCCCATGGGTGTCAAGGATGACTATTGTTTTCAAATAATTTAAATTCCAAAATATACAAACAATGCCTAAGTGAATAGAATACCTGATATTAATCCCTCTATAAATAGATATAGCTTTATTTCGAAGGAGTAAGTTGGACATCAAGGGAGGATAGGTCGCATGAAAATCGGGCTGAAGCTTCTCATGTTTTTATTTTCTTTATTTTTAATTTATTTTCATTTAATTTTATTTTTTATTCACATTGTAAGTTTTAATACTTTTTATTAAAAATATATTTCATTAGTTTTTTATTTCAAGTGTTCCATCCTCCATTCTTTTTCATATTCTTCTTCTTCTTCCTCTTTTCTTAATTTTATTTTCTTAATTTTATTCTCTTGTTTTATTTGTATTCTATCTTTATATCTCCATTATTCGTATTCTTTTTATTTTTATTCTATTATTATTTATTTCTTTCACCATTATGATATTTTATAATTATGATTATTAGTAACTAACTTGAGAAATTTTCTATTGGAGTAATCTGATGCTTGAACCAGAGGCAATGTTTAACTTATTCTTTAGGTTAATATAATTATAATTTACAAGGGGTTTAGTCCTCATTATGGTTTTCTATATTTTAGCTTATGATTCTATAATGATTAGACCTTAGTTTAAGAGGTGGGTATAGAGTGTTATTTTCATTTGTTAAGTGAATATTTTATTCACAGAAGTTTTTTATTATGGTTTTCACTCATATGGTGGAGTGTGTTCAGTAAGTAGATTTGAAATTGGAAAATGATGGTTCTCAATAGAAAAATATCATGATAACTTTCTTTCTTTTATAATCTCATTATTTTTTAATTTAATGGTAATTCAAATTTTCATATCATTTTATTAATTTATAAAATAATCAAAATCCAAAAAAAATTAAAAAAACATTAAAAGAATCAAAATTATAATAATTCTTAGTCGAATTAGAATTAGTAGGTGAATAATTGTGAATCTCCTTAATTGAGATTTACCTTGTCAGATATTGTTATTCCCTAAGAAAAAAATTAAAAAATTTCTTTTTCCATTCCCCATTATAGGCGTGTGTTAAAATAGAAATCATTACTAGGGAGTTAATCATTAACTTCCTTTCTTTTTATATATTCACATTTTAGATTGTTTTTTACTGCATTTTATTAAAAAAAATATTTTCCCATGATGTTATCAAATGATTATTTTTTTAATTCATGGAATAGTTAACCTAGGTTCAATTTGATCATGAGGTTTTTCACTGTAATCTAAATGATTAGTTTAAAGGATTGAAGAAAATATTAATTTAATCAAAATACAAATGGAGAAAATAACACATGATTACCTGAAACAACCTAACCCTAAACCAAATAAAGAACCTGATACAATGGTGGAGTTTTAGGAAAAGATGTATTAGCCCAACTAAATACCTCCATCCATTGAGATACAATTACAAGAGTCACTTACTATCGAATAAGAGATTCAAGTCGAACCAAAATAGGGATTTTTTATTTAATTAAACTCTATTTAATTTGATTTTATTTTATCTAAATTGAGTATTACTCCATATTGTATTGTATATTTTGATTTGGAGAATACATATTTATGCTTAGATAAATATAAATAAGAAACACCTACTCCTACTAAGGAACATATATAGCTCCCTAATTTTTTGGAAAATACATTATAGTAATCACCTGAGGAAGTTGAAGAGGCTGAGCTAGAGGAAACCAAGATAGAGGCTACTTAATTTCCTTTTAAATATAAAATTTATAGAGACCACATTGAGAAATAAATAAAGAAAGAAGATAATGATTCACAAGTATAAAACAATAAGGATGGTGATTCATACTTCATCCTACCCCCACCATGAAATCTATACTTAATTGTGAAGTGGGTATATTTGGTATAATCTGTTCATGGATCATTCCTCACCATCATGGAAGAATTCCAAAATGGGAAAAACAACATGTGGTGGTTCAAGTATAAGAAACTCCACCCACTAATAGGATATTTATAACAAATAATACTACCTATATGAAGGTAGTCAAAAACCTAGGGCCCACTTAGAGGATTAAACCATGTTTTATCTTTGTACTTTATTTCTAGTACTTTAATTTCATTTTATAGGATTATCTTAGAATACAGACTCGATCCCTCTATAATTTTTGAAGTTTAAATGAAATTATCCTTATATTTAAAAGATTGGTTTTATTTTATAGTTCCATCAATATATAATCAAATGGTAGTATAAATAAACTACATAAATTGGGTGAAATACACATCGTGAATGGAATACACTTTGTAAAATCAATTAACATCATTATTGTGATCCAGAACTTGGTTATGAAATGAAAATTCACATCATAAAATGGATTCACTTCATGAACTGAAGAAGAACATGATTGATTTAAACTGAAGGTTTATTTTAATGGGAATGATAGTTTTCAATTACTTATTTAATTATTACTCTTGTTATTTTACTATATTTTAGTTCCTTATAATAAAATTGAATAACCATACTTGAATCATTACTTTACTTGACTTATCTCAAAAACATGATTTTATTAGGAACCCTATGACACAATGTAATAGATTTCAATTATAATGATATTTAATGAGTAAGGTGTATAATTGAATTATTATATTGAACCATGGATATTTAAAATATAACTAATTATTTGAGTGAATTGTATTATTATTGTAAATGAAATTTCACTATCATTTTTTATGCTTTGAATTTATGTAATTCATGTAAATTGTTTTGTTACTATTAGTCATTGAATAAGTGATTTCCCCAAATTAAATATCTCATTCATAAGAATAATTTTAAACCAAGTGCTTCCTATTTTATCTAGATCATATTTATTTAGGGAGATTGGGACATACCACCTGCTAGAACATTCATAAGAATTTTATAAAGCTATGACTATATAAAAACATATCAAAATAATTGAGTAATTTTTATTAATAAACCCTTATACTTGAGACCACATTTATATTAATATTTTTTTATCCAATAGAGACCATAAATAACCTTATTTGGTGTGATCCATATTTCAAGCCATTTTTATCCATTATTAACCTCATCTTAGTGTTTTTCATTGTATTTTAAATTTTAATGTGTGGGGGTTGGGGAATTCAAAGTAAAATGGATTAAATACATTGTAATGAAAAATTGTGGGGATGATAATTGTGGGTATTGAAAAATATTTTTGATTCATACTTTAATATTTTATGGTTTTACATAATTTAAAAAATGATAACTAATATATATATATATATATATGAGTTGTGTCTTGGAAGAATCCAAAATCACCAAAACTAGAAGGAATATTTTTATCATATGTGGTTAGGTGGTGGATGTGAGGTTTATTCCCAGATGAATTTTGAAAAAATAAAAAACAAATATGAAAAATTAGTGTGAAAAGGAAAAATATATAATGGTAGAAAAAAATCAAGAGGAATCATTTCATTTATTATTCTATCATTGATCATTACCTATATCATTCCATGGAATTGAGATTTTTTACTTTTTAAGTGAAGAATTTCATTTCACTTTTACTTCTGATATCAATATTTATAATTTAGAGAGAAACCTCCTCCTCAAGACTTGGTTTTTAATCAATTCCTACCAACCATAATCCTTAGAGTCATTTGAACCTTTATTGAAAGTCCTTATTATTTCATGTTCCTTTTTTATTCAGAAAGTTTATAAAGTAACTCCTTTTCAATCCTATGGATAAGGATCATTTTCTAATGATATAATTATAAATATTATTTAATTTATATCATGAGTGATGTGATAAAATATTCAAAAGTGAGGTAAATAATTATTTGAAATGTTAAATAATAATAAATTGAGTAACTTGAATGAATTAAAGGAGATGATCCACCATTTTTTAAAGGAAAATTAAATTAATTGAGTTGATTTTTTCATTAAAAATTGAGAAATTGAATTGAAAAGTTATGTGGATTTTTGAAATATGAATTTAATATTGATAATCATTTTATTTAATTACATTGAATTTTAAATAATGGAAACATATATTCCCTTTAAATTCAATCTTGAGAATTAATTCTTATGGATAAGCATAGTTTAAGTGTGGGTCTATTTGACCCGCTCATTTTTAATGATTAATTTTAAGTGTTTTGTTAATTATGTGTAGTGGTTTTAAATGAGAAATCCCATGGAATGTAATGATATATGAAAAAATTGGAAATTTTAAAGAATAAACTAAAATGTTTCCAAATTGTGGGTTTTAATCATTAATTTTATTAAAGAATATTTTTTGGATTTTTATTATAATTATTTGACATCTTTTTTAAGTAAAAAATAGGGCCTGGATTAAGCTATCCCTCAACCAGGACAGCCCGTGTGTGTTTAATGAGATCCCATCCATGGAAAAGGCTTCTAAGATGGGGATGTGGCACATTGTATTGTAAACATTCATGTATCGCATCCCTACTTGTAATGTGGGACAACTATTTCCCATGTAATGTTACTCTTAATTGATATAGAATAGTTTCACCTTTATCTACTCCCCCTACACTTTAACACACGACACCTCAGCACCTATACCACTATTTTCCTTCATCCTCGACCATCACCATCTGAAAACACTAGATTACCACCATGGGAGCTCCAGGTTAACTCAATATCAAGACACCTATCACTTCAATCACTTTAAGCCACCATGGATTTCTTCTGTGCTCGTGGATAATCACTATGAACCTCTATTTATTCTTTAACCTCCCACTATTAAGGATGAATGAGTTTAGGGGCCACCGTTTCCACCTTACATAGAGTTCGAATGAGGAGTAAAAGAAATTACATGTTCCACATGTCCTTTTACACCATGCACACCAGGAACACTAGAGGATGGACCACTCAGCCATGCATTCCACACCCATCCCCTATGTGGATTTATTCCATGCCATAGAAAAAAACACTTGAGATCTTCAAGTGTAATTTTGAAGACCCTTATGGGTCATCAGGATGAAAATTATTTATAAATTATTTGAATACCTGAAGATAGAAACAAATTCGGAGTGAATAGAAGACCTAAGATCACTCCTCATATAAATATAGAGAGATTTTCATCAAAGGAGTATGCTGGAAGCCAAGGGAGGATAGGTTTCATGGTTTTTGGTCTAAATATTTTCATATTTTTCTATTATTTTATTATTTTATTTTTTTATTTTCATTTTATTCAGTTTTATTTTAATAATAATGTAATTTTTAATCTATTTTTTGTGTAAATATACTTCATGAATTTTTTCTTCCAAGTGTTCTAACCTCGATTATTTCTAATCTTCTTATTCTTTTTCTTTTTCTTTTTCTTTTTCTTATTATTTCCTTTTTATTTTCTTAATTTTATTAACTCTTATTTTATTTTTATTCTATATTTTTATCTATCTTCTTCTTTATTATTATTTTTTTTATTTTCTTCTTCACACATTATTACACTGTTGTGATCTCTTATACTCATTATGATGAGTAACTAACCTAAGGAATATCTTAATGGATTAATATGTTTCTTGACCCTGAGGACATAGTTAACTTCTTCCTTCGGTTAATCTAAGGATGATTTATAGGTGTTATAATCTTCACTATGGTTATCTAAGGTTTATCTTCATACTCCACAACCATTATCCCGCAGTTGAGGAGGTGCATGTAGAGTGTTATTGGAAGTTTTTAAGTTCACTTTTCATTTATAATTAGGTCTGATTAAGGTGTGAACACATATGGTGGATTGTGAACACTAATAATATTTGAAACAAGATAATTAACGTGGTCCCTAGAAAACTATCAAGATAAATTACTTTCTTTTCCAATCACATTTTGTTTGCATTGCATGGTAATTTATAATCTCATATCATTTTATTATTTTAAAAGAAGATAAAAACACAAAAATATCATTGTTTTAGGAAAATATTAAAATCATAAAAAAAGTGGTTAATTGGTGGATTAGAATAAGTTGGTGAACAACTGTGAATATCCTAAAGTAAGACAACCCTAGTTAGCTATTGTACTGCACTAGAAAAAAATTATAAATTTTCATTTTCCATTCCCCGCAATAAGAATGTATTAATACTTCATACTTTAATTTCAATGGGGCTATCAAGAATTTAATATTAATATATTAATTATAAATATCTAGTTTTTTTATCTCTTTTGATAGATCCCCCTCATGGGATGAACTCTACTATTAATCAGCATAAATTCCAAGAATTTGATCCAAACAAGATAGAGATTGTAAAAAGTGTGTTATCTTCATCTTATCATTTGGAGTAGTGGGGTGTGAACTTGATTCTAAAACATTTTTACTTATTATTGAAAACTAAAACACTTTGAGAGAAATTACTATTGTCTCCTCCCTCGATTTTACAACTCTAAACATGTTTTTTTACATTATCTTCCACTTATCTTCATTATTATTAGTAGCTGGATAGGATTTATTTACTTGATAAATTAGATCAATTTAATTATTTTTATATTTCTCTATCTTCTTATCCTTCTCTGACTGATAAGGACAAATTATAATGCATTCCTTTTTAAATTGTTTACCTTTATTTGTGTTTGAGGACTCCTACTTTAGAGTATCTTTCTTGTAACTAGAAGTCATTTGTGCTTTCCTTTTATCTTTAAACATTTTTTATTATACATATGTACATGAAATACATTTGAAAACATAGTAAACAACTTTCCCATTCCTTCCAATAACACCTTTATAATATTTCATTATTCTCATTTTTTTAACCTTTGACCCTCTTCATTAGAAGTGTCAAAAATAATTCAATATGGTTATCACTGTCTTGTATTGATTCCATTTTAGAATATATATTTCTTACTTATTTGTTTATATTAAATTCTATTTTGTAATAGTCTATTATTCGTACATGTTTCCATAATAAAGAAATTTATTTTCCATAGGTTTTATAACCTGATTATCATTCTTCGCTACCCTTTTGGGTGTGCTCATCTTTATTAACATATATTTCAAGTAAGACTCATTTATTTTCCTTTGTTTCTTAACATATAATTTTTACCTTCTTATCTGATCCACATAAGGGTTTAAGTGTGATATTAGCTACCAAAACTCTCCATAATAGTGTCCAACCTTATTTAAATACTCACATAAGTTTTCATATAGTTCAAATATATTCATTTGTAGATTTTATTTCCATCTATAAGGTTTCCTCATTATTTATGTTTTTATCCCCTATCTCAAGGGGTTATTTAACATATAAATACTAACATATTATTCCAAGAAACCATTTCTATATTCCCAAAATATGAACAATAAAAAAATATTCCAATCTATCTCATTTATTTCAGTTTAGGTGAAATCTATCCAGATTTCCACCCTTGTTAATTTTAGATCGAAATATCAACATTTTACCTCATTTTAAGGTGGAAATTTTTTTCCAACATTCTCACCTTCACCCTTGATTATTTAGTGGTTGTTCCATAATTTTTATTCTTCCATATATATATATATATCTGTGTGTGTGTGTTTTCATACATTTTAAGAAAAATTGATTCATTAGTTACTGTTTTAACTAGATAGTAGGTTTCCTTTGTTTATGGGCTTGAGATTATAGATTTTCTAGATAATCTTATGTTATATTTTCTAAAAAAAATTATTCTTCTTTATAGAATGACTCATATCATATATACCTTTGGTAGATCCTCTGAATTTAGCTATTTATAAAGAACGAGATTATGTGGCTTTCATATTTTTGAATTTAACATCTATATCTAGGAACTTAATTTTGAGAGCATAATTGTCCACATCAACTATTATCAACATGGTATCTAATATATTTCTTATATTATGAACTATATCCTCATAAAAAAACTTACATACTTCAACATAACAATCAAGGTCATTGATTATATTATCATTGACATCTAATTGGGAATTCTTGACACTAAGTGTATCATTATATAATTATACGAATGCATTGATGTTTTTGTTATTGAATTTACTATCATTTTATTTCTCATTAATATAGAATTTCAATTTTTCTTCAATAATTGAATTTTTTTCTAAAACTTTTTAATGACTACTCCTTGGAATTTATTTCTTTTGATGAGAGAGTTGTCTTTCTACCACTATCCAACTAATGTGTATTGATTTTTTTTAATAAAAAATAATTTGAAATTTCTAATTGAAAAAAATCTTGTATGAACTAAAATATGTATATAGAAACCTCACTTAGAATATTTTTCATAAATTAACTAACATGAAATTATTGGTGTTTAATAAATTTTAAAAGGAATTCATTATAAAATATTGTTTTAGATTCATTATTGGTTACACATTTAATAGTTGTTACAAAGAACATGCCTCTCTAATTACATATAGGTAGTGGTTATCCCTCTTCATTGTCTAAATCTTTCCTATGATTTTTTCCCTCTTTATTTCTCTTTAATTCCAATATCTTGGATGAGAATTTTAAATCTATTCTGATAGGGATTGGATTTTAATTTTCTATATCAGGACATTATTCAAACATATGAAATATGTACATTTTCTATATAAGGTAAAATAATGGAACAAGTTTTCTAAAATAATTAGATATGTCATTTTCTCTGATATTAGCTGTGATAAAACACAATATTTAATCAAAGAAAAATTAGGCCATGAAAGCACTTTTGTGCCTATTGGACAGGTAAGGACACTATTGATAGGGGGTATAAATCAAGTGTGACCAAATTTATTTTCCAATAACCAACTCTTATTTAGTTTCTTTAGCCCCATTTGGGTTTTAACCACTTTCACCCATTAGGATGCAAATGGATCTCTTCATATATACCCCACCATAAACCTATATTTTATGTAGACATTGAATATAAAGTTATGAGATGTATTTTCACAAGATTCATCTCAAATATAGAAAACCCACTCCTTTATTTTCTTGGGATTTCGAAGACATAAAATTTATAATAGTGATATTTTCTCAATTATAGTGGATTGGCCAAGAATTATCATTAAATATATATTTCCATATTAAATTGTAATGGGGACTCCAAATTAAATAGGTGAAATGCAACCACTATATTTCACATGTGGATGGGTCTTTATACTACATCCCATAGTCTTCACACTATAATCTCACAAGATAGTTCTCAACTTCCATTCTCCCATTAGAAGTAGATCAACACTACTATCCAGGGATATATCTACAACTACAAGTGATGATCTACTTCCTTAGCTCAAATTATTTTTCTAACTATGGATCATCATGAAATATAACATGCAACTTAGTCTTTAAATCAATATGGATTCTAGTTATTCTAAATCTATTGTCTTAACACTCAACTAGAATATTTTTCTACTTGACTCAACACTAAGGGAATAGAAAAATAATCTATATCACAACACAATGAACCTTATCTTCAGTAAATTTTCCATTTTATTTCTTCTCTCATGGTTGTAACTTTCCAACAATATATGTTTTCTTCTCATTATTATTGTTCTTCATCTTTGAATTCTTGTTGATGTAAAACTTCAATATAAGTTCATATCCTCCTATGCTATTTTATATAGAGAGTAATGGATCCTTCTACTCCTTCATAATCCTCAAGAGTCATCTCATTATCATGGCTCACTTATTCTTGCTCGAATCATAGAACGATAACTCCTATATGTTTTTTATTTCTATCTAACTAATATTCTCATCTTCTTGCATACTTGGTCAACTGTATTAAATGCACATTTTAATTTCATAAACCATAATTGATATACTATAAGATGTCTCAAGGAAGATAAATCAAAGCATCATAAATGTAGAACCACTTATTTTAAATATGATACTCATGATAATAAAATGTTCTCTATGGTTTTACCATGTAAGATGATAGTATTTTCCTTCATTATTTTCTATTTTTAAAACATTACTAGATGAAAATTTTATTTTATTCTTAAACAAGATCATGTTCGTCTTCCTAAAAAATATACCACTATAAAATCCATACTTAAATCATCAAAACTATATGAAAATCATACAGTATAGATATCTTGCAGTTTGGAACTCTCTCTTTGTGGAAAAATAGCTTCCAAAAACCTAGTAAAACTTCCAATATGAATCATTACAAATCAAATAGAATAAAAAAACCTTTTTTCTATTTATAAAAAAAACGTTCTTAATAAATAATTAAATCTTTATTGAATTGTATAATACTTTACTCGATAATTTTTTCATTATTCTTGAGACTCCCAATACCCACATTCCCACATCCAATTATATAGAACATTCTATACACATACTTTTCAATACCAAGGGAAATTTCCCAAGCTAAAATCATATATATTACACATGTTTTTAAAATTATATGAATTACATCTCACAATATTCTCACAATCCAAAGAGAAGAAGTTTTAATTTCTTTTAAGATTATCTATATAAAAAATTTATTATGAACATTTCTCCCTAATTGAATTATACTAGATCCCTTTATGGACATCTCTAAAGATATACTCATATTCATAAATTAATGAATGAAAACATGAAAAAGGGATGAACTCATATGCATAGAAAGGGGAAAATATGTGAATATGTCACTAGGATTTAGATAAGAATTATATGAGACACGTGAGAAAGAGAGAAATTACTTATTAAAAAAAATATAAAACGATAATATTTTCAAACAAGTTAATATAGAAGGATATGAAATATCAAATGTCCAAACAAATTATATGGCATAAGAGTGTTGTATCATGAGAAAAATAATCATGCTCTAAGAGAATAAAAAATGAATATAAAATAGAAATTCTTCATAAGTATAAAAATAAGAAATAAAAATATTGTGAGAAACCTAGTTGTGTCATCTTAGTATTCAATATTTTGAACACAGCTAACCACATCAAGTCCACACTATAACATGTGAACATATTTAACCACATCATTTCCATGATCAATTTTGTGAACAAATCTAACAATATCCTATACATGTTATCTCTTTTCAACAAATTTATCCACATCCTACACAGAGACAATCTAGTGAACTTTGATAACCACATTAGGTAAAATATAAGCCTTATGAAAAAATCTAACCATATAATGCCTGAAATCATCCCTTTTAATCAAGCTAACCATATATGGTTCATGTTCGAAATCATTTTTTATGTGATGTAAAACCTTAACTAGGGAATTGAATTGTTTTGATGAACCCAAACCTTTTTAGGGATTTAATAGACCCAAACCATCTCATAATGATAAATTATATATATGTGTTTTATAAAAACTCAATCATGTATTATAACATGAATAACTCTTGTAAATAAGTGGGGTTCATAAAAATTAATAATGGTTTCATATAAAATGATCATAAGACTTAAATAAGTAGATACCCATAGTTAAATCACCAAAAACGTGTATTTCAAAAGAGAATTTAGAGTGTGATTATTGAATAATTACTAAAAAGTATATGGTTATTTTGTAGATAAAGAGTAAAATTTATGTAAATTCATGAAAAGATATTTCCTAAAAAAATTAAACCATTTTTTTAAGATAATGTTTTGATTCATTTTAAATGAAATAATTTTCAATAATGTAATGTGAAACATTATTTTAAGATAAATATAAATAATTGAGTTTTGAAAAGGTAATAAAGGCTTCTAGAGTAAATGCAGTGTAGAAGGTAAATATTAGAACATGAAAGGGAAAACTATTTTATTATTTTTAAAATAGTTTTATTTAAAACTCACATCATAAAAATGATTAAAATAATTTTTTAAACTAATTAAGTGGAAATTATTTTATAACATTATATAATCTATATTGGGGTATGAAAATAAAAAACTAAATCATTTTTGAATATAAGGAATATAGATATGTAGGGAAAGACCATTAAATAGTAAGAAAATTATTCTTAACAACGTTTCATTTTCATAATAATGGAGTCCATAAATAAAGATGAATTGGTGTAACAAACCTTCAAGTATGTGTTCATGATAATAAAATTTAAATCATAAAAAATATAATATGTACTACAATGTAGTTCGAAAAAATTATATACTAAATAAATTATAAGAATAATATTCCATAAAAATTTCATAACCCAATGAATGTAAATTGAGTTAATAATCATTATTGGTAACATTTGAATCAAAAGACCATGAAATACATAAAATTATATGTATTTATAAATCCCGTTAATTTCATGAATGTTGTAATAAAATTCATCCATATAACATTATAAACACCACATATAAGAAAAAAGTGGTGGATATGTAATATTTCTCAAAGAAGGAAAATTTAGATGATAAAACCCTTATGAATTTGGTATAATTTGAGAAAAAAATAATTTAAATGGAAAAAATAAAATAAAACTTCAATTTACATGAAAAAATTATAATCATGGATATATATTCCATAAATATATATACCTAAAAATAGGTTTACAATACAAAACATGTCTTAGGGAATTAAAATTAAGATGAAACCCTTACATTAACCCTTGAATTCCATGAAATAAATTTGACATAAACATTTTAAAAACCTATTTTATAAAATTATTAATATAAATTAACCTATATATCCTTAAAAGATAATCATTCATTAAACATTTATTTATTAGTTATAGTTTATTTTAATTTTATGATGTTAGATATTTTGATTGTTTTGCACATGTTTTAAAATGTCAATGTTGATATCCTTAATTTCATAAAAAGTTTATCATTCCAAGTTTATCCATGTTTTTGGAATATATACTTCATACTGATTAATAATTTTCTAATTTCATTCCATAATAATTTTATTCATGATTTATAACAACTAAATGAGAGACAAGATTTCTTAGTTAATTTTCCAATATCAACATATTACATTAATATGAATGTTTATTTTTTCATAACTATATAATATAAAATACAATACAATATACTTAGTATCATCATACTTATCTATAAAATTATTTTCATAAAAAAATTTAATGTGGTGATAAAAAATAAAGAATTTAGTCTATGGAGGTGGTAGTCCGCATGTAACACAGGTGATGATTTCAATTTCTGATGGATTGGTTAAATAATATAATGAACCTTATATATTTTAAAAAAACATTAAAATTTTCATAAATATTATATTTATTAATTATTTATATTCTTATAACCTTCCAATTGGGTTATTGATAAAAAAATTAATTACATTGTTCCATGGAGGCGGTAGTCTGCATGTACACATAAATGACATTTTTGTTTTCTATAGTACATAAAGAAGGTAGAAAATTTTATATATTTTTTGAATCATTAAAATTTTATTAATATAAGTTTTATTCACGAAATATTTTTTTATAAGGATACAATTTATGTGTTTATGAAAAAATAAATACGTCTCTTTATGGAGGTGGTAGTATGCATATACGCACGAATGATGTTCTCATTTTTCTAAAGAAGAGAGAAGGGTATCTAATTATTATTCTGATAACATAATAAAATTTAATTATATTAATAATATTGATTTAATTTTATTATAATCTATAAAATACATTTAGGGGGAATGATAAAGAATAAAAAATGTTTTGAAGTGATTAGTACTCATATCAAGAGTTTGAACCTTATCATTGAGTACATCTTGGAAATTAAGAATTTTGGGATTTTCTTTCATTGAAGGGGATAGAAGATTTTGGATATGGATATAGGGGAAGTAAAAAATAGAGGTGTTTATGAGTAATTATAATTTTATACTGTGTGTGAAAGGTGTGGTGTAAGACTCCTTTTATAAGTGAAGGGTGTGGAATTCGAGTAGTAATATAAAAGTACATGTCACCATTCAAGTAATGTGGCTCTAAAATTGTAAAATAATTGTTATGAGACGATTTTGGGTTGATAAACCTCTCAAACACTCATTTTTGACATGTTTTGAGTGATTTTTGGCATTTTCTTCTTATTTTTAACTTTTTACTAAAATTTATTTTTACCATAGTCACTCTTTTTTCCCTTGATATATTATTTTTGTAAAATACTACAATGAATATTATTATAATATTTGTGTATCATTATTATTAATGTAAAAAAAATCTCATAATAATAAATTTATAAGTGATAAAATTATTTTTAGAATAATAAATGTATAATTCATAACATCAAATTCAAATAATATATAAAGCTGTTTGAAAATGTAAAAAATAGGTTTGTAAATTTAAAATAATATTTATAAATGTATTATTGTTCTTATGAGATAAATATATGGTCAATAAAAAGTATTCATAAATTCTTAAATCATTCTTATATCCTAAAGAATTCATAATAGTAATGGTACTGGTAAGAATTGTTTTTCTATTGTTCACCTAAAAATAAATATTTTCATAAAAATACAAACAATTTAGCTTAAGATAATTTTGAGATGATAAATCACATTATTAAATTAATTTTTTAAAATTAAAACTCCAAAAATCATGAATTCATCTTTTAAATGAAAATATAGAACATATAGAAAAAATACTTTTATAAAAAAAGGGCCTCAAGAACTTTATGTGTTCCTAATCTTTTTTCATATCAATTACCAATAAATTTTTCTATATTAATTGATAAATTTAAAAATTACATATTATTATAAATATATTTTAAATTAATAAATTTAATTTCTTAGGATTAAATACACAAAACTTTTTGAGGAAAATAAGTTCTTTGAAAAAAATAATATAAAATCATATTACTTATTTGTCCTTTTTATGATGAGATGAAGGGACGAGAGCCTCTCTCTCTATGTAATCGGGGATTAGGGTTTCATTTCACGATGTTTTCTTCAGATGATTACTTCAATCCAGAAGATGTGTTCATTGGGCCATCGAATAAGGTTGATGTGGGTGTTGGCTCAAAGTCAATGTCGTCTGAGCTTCAACGACCGTGTGCATTATAGGTTAGAGGCTCTGATCGTTTTTTATGGGCTATCGAAGTAGTGATTCTGCTTTTAATAATCAGATTTCGAGAAATGTTGTAAGAGATGTTTCTTGAAGAGAATCCATGATTTTTCCAAGAGCATATTGATTCTTGTAAGCATTCTATGATTTCACATTTAACCTCACAGAAGAATGTCTCGTGGAAGCTTGAGTATATTCAGAAGCACCTGCAAAAAAATTGGGGCTTCAGTGAATGGCAGCTGGTATTGACCAGTATGAACTTTTACCATCTTACTTTCTGTTCGAATGATATGAAAATGAAAGCCTGGATTTGAGGTTTTATTAATCTTAAGACAGGGATTCTCAGGTTTCAGAACTGGGATCTCTGGTTTGATCCATTTCGAGCAAGGAATATTGTAGCACAATCATGGATTCAAATCAAAGGTTTGAACTGGGTATTTTCACATCCAAGTGTCCTCTAGGATATTGCACTAGAAATAGGCACTCTAATTAATCTTGATAAAGAAACTGGGATAGCTAGTTATGATCATTTTTCTCGCATTTTAGTTGAGTTTGATATGTCAATGTCGCTTGTTGAGACAGTGCTTTTGATTGCTGGTGATTTTAAATTTGAACTTGAGATTGAATTTGAGAATGTTCCTGATTTCTGTTTAAAGTGCTCTACTATTGGATATGTTCAAGATAACTGTAATAGGGGTTTACATTGCTCCATTTTTAAACACTTTGGGTATCTTGCTGGAAACTGTAAATTTAAATTGTCACATGTTTTTGCTCCACTAAGGAGCAGCCTTTCAGATGGTGGAAAGGGTAATTCATCTACCCCTAATGGGGTAAAGGTTTCAGCCTCAATCATCAGGGAAGAGCCTGTTCAAGGTAATGGGAATGGGGGTCTCTGTCATTTTCTGATGTTTTGCCTGGTAAGGGAAAAAGAATATTTGTTGATGATCAGTTGGGTGGAGGTATGCTGCATGATCCTCTAGGTAATGGTGCACCCCCTCTTCACACACTTGAGCATGGGGAACCCTATAAATGGGGTGATATTTCTAAATATTATATTGATATAGATGATGCAGTTATTTTGGAAGAACTATTTCACTCTAAGGGGAAACTAAATGGCAGTTCCATGAATGCTGGTTTTGGTGGGCAAGGTTCTCATGGAAGGGATCAACTTGATCATTCAGGTTCACAGCCCTATGTGCAACCTTCTGTCTCTGTTGCTCTGTGCACAGTAGGAGGTCCTTGTGACTCTCCTACTATTGATCTCATAATAGAGCCTTATCTGGTTTCTCATGGGGAGAATAATTCTGGGCAGGCTGCTGCACATCAGACAGCCCCATGGGAGGGCACTTCTGTGTGCACCTTGGGGCTACCTATTGATACAGATCAGGGACTTTATTCCCCTGAAAATGTTGAATCATCGTTGTCACTTGTTCATCCAATGTCTTCATATGTTCCTGCTTCTAATGTTGTGGTGCCTCCTACAACTAATCTTGTGAAACCCAACTTCTTTACAATTCTTGAATCGATTAACTCTCTGAAGATTGACTTGTTGTATATGGAGAGCCGGGAAAGGAATACCTCTCGACTGAAAAATACTTGTTATGATTCATCCTCTCATTTTTTAGCTCCACAGGATAGATAGCTACATGTTGAGGATGCTTTAGATGTGGCAGCTCAAGGCATGGATGGTGAGAAGCAGGTTGTCACTTATGATGATGTGGGGCATGACAGACTTAGAAGCAATGTCAAAGAGGGCAGCGACTGAGGATATGTGTTGGTTACCGATAATGTCGTAGGGTTAGAGGCTCCTTTTGACGATGTGCATATAGGGAAATCCTCTGATGATCATGCTCAAGCTGGTGGTGCTTGTCAGACCCCTAAACAGTGTCAAAGGGGAAGATATCCAAGAGGCAGAGGTGGATCTCATGGATGGGGTCGTGGATGGTAAGAGTTGCCTTGGCATATGTCTATTGTGTTGTGTGGTTAATCCCTCATCTACCCTTATTTTCCCTTGTGTATTGTTTACTCTTTTATAATAATTTTTGGTGGCCATGGAGTTTATACATGGTCTACTGTTTGCGGTATTTGTCCTTTAAAGTTGATATTTTTAATTGAGTAATGTATTTTTATTAAAAATATGTCTTATTATTATTATAATTTTCCTAATAATTTTTAACTAATATGTCATTGTGAGTTTTATATTGGTGTTTTATTTGAACTAAGAAATTAAACCTATTATTTGTTTAAATAATAAAACATATAATAATCCAAGTGTGTTATAATTATTGAAAATCCAACAAATTCATTTAATTATTTTAAATATGTATACTTTATCCCTTAATTCTATCTTTCACTTCATATCCTTGAAGACCAATTTTTCAATCTCATTTGTTGGTTTCAAAATATCTTGATGTTGTTTTTAACACTTAAGAAATACCACATAATATTCATATTTTCATTTATTTAGAATCTGAAAATTGAATAATTCTCACATTTTTCACTCCATAATATTTTAAAAAAATTCTATTTAAATTATTTTATTTATATCCAAAAGAAATAAAAATGTAGAAATATCCTATAGTAAAACTTCAATCTTGTGGGTAAAATCTCTTATGTGTAGGTAAATTAACTTTATCATTTTTCAAAAATTTCCTCTATTTATCAAATATCATTTTCACTCACCATAATATGATACGTATGTCCAAAATCTCTTAAAATTAGATAGAATTTATTATGGACTTTTCAAATCTCATATACAGCTAATAAATATCTTTCACTCTATTTAAATATCATTTCTTCTATGAGTTTTTCCATTTTCAAATTTCATCATGATGAAATGTCAAATGGACTTCACAAAATATCTTACCAGTGACTCACATCGCTTAATTATCTTCCACATCTATCAAATTTATTATGAGATACACAAATCTATTCCACATATTTGAATTCTCCTACACTAGGGGGAAAATATCCTACGTGTCCTAAACTCTTTTACACATAGGAAAAATTACTTACACAATGGAAAAAATGTCTTTAGCATGGGATAAATTCCATTTATATTTATCGAGTCGTCGGCTCAAAAACAATAATTATAGATTTGAATATAATAAACTATGGTCTTATTTATATCATCTATAAGCCTTATTAATCATCCCAAATCACTTTATGACATATAAAAACATTATATTAATTATTTATATAATTATTAACCCATTAAATCTTGTTCAAATCCTTAAAACATATAAAAATATGAAGCTAAATTTTTCTCATGAACTCCTCTACCTTATCAGATTTTATCTATTTATTGGCATTTATAAAATATAATTGAAAGTATGATTTTCACTATTATGAATACATTTAATCCTCAGTATTATTGAGATGGATTCTTTATAAATTTATCTAGCTTAGGATCTCCCCACCAGATACATTTACTCACACCTTTTTAAAATTGTTGCATATATTTCTTACACACATTATTTAGTACTTATCATTATATTTGAATATTAACTAAATAATAATATGTTTTTTAGTTTTCCCTTTGACTGTGTTCAGCTATGTATTCAATGGGGAAAACATAATTACCAATATAAAATAATATTATCCACTTTTTCATTTTTTTTGTTGATACAACTCCCTATATCACCCAAGACGTCACCATTTCATTAATTAAACTGACAAGATTCTTACAAAAATCCTAATTAATAATAAATACAACCCAACACATTCAATAAATTCTTTATTTTATTTCATATGATATTATAAATTCATTTAAATAATTCTCTTATATGTACTATATTTTTTTAGGAACACAATTTGTGGGGTCTTACAAAGTTGTACTCCACAATGTTTGATAATTCTTTTGAATGGGAAGAATTCATAGTTTTATGCATTATAAAGGGAAGGGGCCTATGATTTTTGGATAAGATAGATGGTTTCATTTGGGGATAGTTTCATGTGGTTAAATAGTGAAACATTCCAAGATTTTATATATATTTCTATCTAAATAAACTTTAAGTATTTGATAGCTTACTCAACTTACATGCCAGTGTCTAAATAAACCTCACTATTGTTAAATGTTATAAACTATACATTTAATTTAGAGGTATGAATAGTAATAACCACATTTTGGAAAATATTTTTAAATTTTTTAACGAGTGAACATATATCTATTAATTTATAATACTTAAGGACTAAATTTTTTGTAATGTCATTTTGGGCGTTAAGAATTTTTTCTTCAAAATGGGTTTCATTACATATTTTTCACATAAAAATTATAAATAATTTAAACCATTTATGTTCTATTTAATGTAATTAATATCTTAATTTAAATCAAAAATTAAGTATTACCTTATGGTGAATTTTTATTATTTTTCTAAAAAGAAAATATTTTTCAGTGAATTGTGAAAAATAAAATTTTTTTATAAAAACTATCATTTATTTTCAACTAAAATTATCATTCTATTTTTAATTTTATATTAAAATCAAATAATTATAATTTAATAAAAAATAATCTATTTTATTATTTAATAATCATAAATATAATTTGTTTTTATAGAAGATCATTTCTCATCTTAAAAACACATTTTTTTAAAAGTGCTTTTAGACACGAATTATGTTTTTATCATAATAAATTAAATTAATATCTATTAATTAATGGTTTTAAGGAAATTTATAAATTAATTATTTAATTTTTTATCCTAACTTTTATTTATTGTTTTTATAATAAATGGAATGTAATTAATTTATGTTTTATACTTAATGATTCATTCTATTAAAATTTGTTTTCATTATGGGTTTCCTGCTTGTTTAAAAATAAATTCTACTACTTATTGAAATTAAATATAATAAAATTGATTAAAAAAATTTATATTAATAATTAATATAATATAATATGTTTATATTATTTTTTTCATAATGAATCATAAAAATAGTAAAAAAAATTACCATTTTTATGGTTAAATCAAGTTTATTGGGGGTTAATCCATGAGGTAAAGGTTGGATTTCCACACACTCTTATCTAAGTCTTATTTTTTAATGGTATTTCTGCATTATATTATCATAAATATTAATCCCTATCAATTTAAAGCCATTTTACCATGATATATACTTTATATAATGGAATTATTTTTATAAATTCCCTTTGTATCCCTCTCCTCACTTATAAAAGGTCACGTCTTCTCCTCCTATATTCACACCATTTGAAGATTACATCCTAGAAATAACTTCACCAAAATATTCCTAAATTTCTTCCCCTCACCCTATATCTTGTATCCTATTTCTAATACCAATCCTTTAAGTATTAATGTGTAAACCAAAGGAGGTCTCTCAAAGAATAGGTATAGATCTTAACTACGCTCTTTCAATTTTATTTCATCTTTTACATCCTCTAAACTTGTGGTATACATAAAAATTATTAATAAAATGTAATAAATATAATGATATTTTATTATGATGATTTGAAAACCTTTATAAAACTATTTTCTAATAAATGGTAGATTAATTTATCACTTGTGCATACATGTGGATTACCACATCCACGTTGCTATATGGTTCATTTTCCATCCCCATCATTATTTATTGGTTAGTATGTTATATTTAATACATATATATGTGTTATATTTAATAAATATATATATAATAATGATCCTGTAAATATGAATTAATATTTACTTTTCTTTTATTACATCTGTTAAAAAATGGAAACATCACTCGTATGCACGTACAGACTACCGTCTCCACGTAGTTATGTAATTTATTTTTCAATAATTCCTTATATGAGTAGTTATAATTATTTATAATATAAATATATTTAATATATATTATTATTAATATTTTTTGAATTAAGGAACCATAATCAATGTTCAAGTACCATAACCACAGAAGAAAAACAAACATGAAAAACAAAGTATTTAACACCAGAAATTACAATGAAAATGAAATATTGTTAATGAATGAGTGATAAGATGTTATAAATAAATTTGTTTTAGTAATACAGGTATGATAATGCTTCTAGTATAGAATTATAATAAATTTTAATTTATTATATAGGTTTTTAGAGTGATTATGAATCATGACAGACATGAGGTAAGAGTTTTTTATTATAATCTATTTTTTTACAAAGATTGTTTATGCTTAAATTTATAATGATGAAATTATAAGAACTTAAACTCCAATATATCAATTATTTTTTTCTCCTCTATATACTTCTATATATTACATGTTTTTATATCTTTTTCATCTATTTTTGTACCGGGGAGACTGAATGAATATTTTTAAGGAAAAAAAACCTTGTTTTTTTATTCGGTCGAGACTCTTTTTTCATGTCCATATTTTCACTAAAATGTTTTCAAGAATATTTTCAATTTTATCCAAATATTATTTAATGTAAATTTTATTTATATTTTAATTTTTTCACTAAGATCTAAAAATAATTTTTTTTCATTTTAAAAATGAGGTACCTTTGACTTTTTACCAAAAATGTGAAATGATTTTTTTGTTTAACTCACAACACATGAACCGATTTACCCTATATCATGAAAACTATTTTCATTAAATATTGATTTTTAATTTTTTATTCTTATTTTCAAATTAAATTATTTACTTACTATTTTTATTAAATTATAGACTCCAAATAAGTGATTTGAAATAAAAAGGGTATTTCCCATATGAAATGTTCGTGTGATATTTTAAAGGTATTTTTATATATAAAAACATCCTTTGATGTTTTTTTATAATTTAATTGGTATATGACCCAATATTTCTATCTTTATTCTTTATATATATGGTTTAATATTATTATGATTAAATTTTTAAGAAACATGTATCATTTCTATAGGTTGTAATTTTATGATATTATCAATGTTTTATGATATTATTGAAAAAATACATATGTTTTACATTATGTGATAGGTGGGATCATAATTATATATATCTCTAATGAATTGGGTAAATATGGGAATATCATGAGTTAATAATGACTAAAATTGGTAGTGAACCCGGTTTAGTAAGGGGCGTTGTCTAATAAAATAGTCTTGAGAGTGAACATTAACTAAGGAATGGATGTAATGGGGATTGAACCCAATACACTATGATAGTCTTGGAAGTGATCTCTAACTATGGAAATGATTTTCTATTTATATGTGTATTCCAAAAATAAATGTCTTATGCTTATGATATTTACTCATGTCCAACTATTAATTATGGAAGATTCCAAACTCTTATGTATTATATCTATTGATTTACAAAAAATTATTTCATGTTTAATTAATAAGATATATGGATTCATGGGTATAATTTTATAATGTTAATATCTTGTTCTCATACCCTTATTCATTTTATATAATAACATATAATCATTTTTTTATATCATCTTTTTCTACCCTTGCTAAGAATATGAGCTTTCCCTTTCTTTTAGGTTATGGAGAAAGGTTTTAATTCAGTTATGTCAATGAAGGGGGTAGTTGTAAAGAACTTAATGGGAAATGATTAAGATTGTTTATGTACCAGTTGGTTATGTATCAATTTTTCCAAGGAAATATAACCATTATGGTTATAGTATGGATTATATTGATATATAAGGAATATTTATCTATTAATATGTAGTATTTATGTAAACACCTCATCCCCAGTAGCATATTTTCTATAGTTAGTTTATTTCATTGGCACTAGATATAAGTTATTGTATCCCAAAAGACTAAATAATTTAGTAGTCTTGGTAGAATAGGTAAATACTTGAATTTTACATACATTTGAAAACATAAAATATAACAAAGTGTTTTATTTGAGATGGATTTATTCTGTCTATCATGTACATAAAACATTTCCTAGAATCTTGGGGAAAGGAAACATAAGAAATGGGTGAGCTCTAATGCCCAACAATGGTATGTGTAAAATGAAAGATGGAATGAATAAATAATAAATAATAATTATGTAATGGTAAATAATTGAAACACGTTGCATTTTATTAATAACTTGAACTTGAAGAATAATATTTTAGGAATATATGACGATCAAATAATTCCATATAAATAATCTCTTTAGGTATAAATTCATCCATGAATATCATAAAAAATAAAATAATACCATGGAAATAAAAAATGAATTCATAATTATGGAATGTATAATAAAAAAATGGAAATTTATCTTTAAGGACTTATGTCAAGACATCTTAAATACCATCAAGGCCTTCTTCCAAGATAATTATATAAATGGGAAATTCCACAACAAAAACACAATCTATTCTTTCTCATTAGACCAAGAAATGTATCGAGGGGATATAGAAAGTCCCTCCCACCACTTAATAAGTCCAATTAAATCCTAATAAAAAAGGGGTGAAACATTTCCAACATAAACATTCATATTGAAAAACTATTATAGTATATGTTAATACTTCCCCCAATAATAATGATAATTCAAATCCATTTAGAGTAATACGGAAAATTGGATTAAAATAGCACATCCTCAGGAAAAATTATCATAAACTATATAGAGATATAATAATTATGGAATCATTAAAAAATAATCCCCATGAGTAATAAGTGAAATAAGGTTTTTTCCATCAATTAATATAAATACATTAAAAATATTATTGAGGAAAATATCTTTTTCATACTAAAAATAAATTTCAAAAACAAAACATTTCGTAAATATTAAAAAAATTATTTAAAAATATAATTATAAAATTATAAATTAATTCCCAATTTAATTATTTTTCATGACAATTGTTAACTCTTTACACTCCATATAAGTTAAAAACATTATTTTCAAACTATTGTAAAATAATTAAAAAATGCCTCATTCAAAAAATGATAAAAAGATTCATTGACAATAGTATTTTAAAAATTACAACATGTATTATAATTTATTTAATAAAACCTTTTTAAATTGTTAAAATATTTTTGAAAACATAATTAGAAAACATTTACATTGAAGAAAATGGTTTTTAATTGAACAGAGAAATGATGTCGGTTTTCTTTAAAAACACTCTTTTGGTATCTTTTGTTCTTAGAGATGGGAAAATGAGAGGAAAACATGTATTATATTGAAATATCCATATGAGATTAAAATTCATGATTTTATTGAAATATATATCATAATATTACATCACCATAAACTCAATGAACAATCCCGATAATCAATGAGATTATTACATAAACCTTTACCACTTTGGTATCTTCTGAATCATAAGTCCCATAAAGAAAATAAATGGAAATTAAAATTCAAATAAAATGAAGATAAAATGATTAATTATATAATGTACGAAAGGGGAATTATATAAACCACATAAAATAACTAATTGTGGAATATAGTATATGTCTCTCATAAGTAAAAGATACATGAGAAACTCTTACCTCAAGCCCAATTTACTTTGTATATGTATATACCTATGGTATTATATATATATATATATATATATATATTATTCATATATTAAATAACCATGCTTATATATTTAATACCATATATTATTTAATTATAGTCTTTTATCACCCATTTATTAATAATTATTTGTTCAAATCACTATTTCAAGATATAATTGCTTCGTTTTTAATGTATTTTTTGGTTCGGTCATTTCGGTCATTTTACTTTGATCATGGTTCCATAATCCCCAAAATTTCAACCAAGATATAAAAATAATATATAATAATTAAATAAATATCTATATTAGTCCATAAAATTTATAGATTAGAGAATGATTTACAACGTTTATGGAAATGGTAGGTCATACGTACACTTAAACCCTGTTTCTATTTTTTAGAAGATGGAATATAAAAAAATTAAAAATGATTCACCTTTATGAAACCATTATTATGTAAAATAGTTAATTAATATCCATTTAATATATTGTTACTACTGTTTGTGTCAAAATAAAATGAAAATAATTTCACATCACTATGTAGAGGTGGTAGTGCACACATACGCACGAGCGACGTTATTTTTTTCAATAGGTTGGAAGATATAAAGGTATATGTGATATTATAGTTACAGAATTATTTAAATTTCATAAAAATAATAAAAATATGTTAATTAATCATTATATCCATCCATGAAAGGTGGTCATGTAAAATGAGTTACATCGGTTTGCAAGGCAGTAGTCCTCTGTGCACACGATCGATAATTTCATTTATCATTTGATGAAAGTGGATATGGATAAGTTATTACATTAAAATAATAAAATGTTAATATATAGGAGATAATTATTTTTTTATTTTATCATATTTTGATAATATTATAAGGATGTAGAATAATAAATAAAACAAAAATGCAAATTTAAAATTTTTACCTGTTCTTTAAAGATACTCTTTTGGTTTATACCTAAATACTTATTAAGAGGGTTTCATAAGAGAAATAGTCCCTCTAGGATATAGGGAGTGATTTAAGGAATATATTTGGGTAGTTCTTGGCTAAAACAAAGGTCTTTGGAATTGTGAATAGGGTAGGAGTGGGGTGGCCTTTTATAAGTGGGTGAGAGGATACAATTTGTTTTTTTTGTAAAGAAAAAGTGATACCCACATATTTCACATGAAAAATGATTAAAATGGGTCATTATCACACCATGTAAGATATAGGGTTTAAATATTTCTATAAAAATAGAAATTGAAAAAGTTTATAGGTCATTTTCACCATTATATTTTAATTTTTATCCCCGGTAAACCCATTTTAACCTTAACCTTTGTAATAGTTTTTTTATTATTTTTACTATTCATTATGAAAAAAATTATATTAAAATTTTTATATAATATAATTTATTCTTATTAAAAATATGGAATTAATTTTTGGAAATTACATTCACAAAATTGGAAATATTTAATTTCAAATTAAACTGGAAAATGTGATGAAAAAGTAATTTTCCAAAGATAAAATACTCAAAAGTATAAAGATTTTTAATATCTAAATAAAAATTATTTTTATTCAAATTAAAAAAAATATTAATAATAATATTATATTCAGAAATTTTAATTTTAATACAATTTTAAATAAAAATTTAACTATTAAATTATTTAAATGAAAAGGCAGTTTTTAATAAAAATCGGAATTTTTCACTATTCATTGAAAATTTAATTTTTTTAGAAAATTATCAAAATATCACTATAAGATAAATTTTATATGATTATTTCAAAAAATAAGTTAGATTTGAAAAATAAATTTTCTAAAAGTGGAAGAAAAATAATTTCAAATTATGTGTATTAAGTACAACAAAACCACTATTAGCCCGAAGGCCTTCTTTTTTATTTTATTATGGGTATTCCCTCTTTTAAGGGTTGAAGGGGAACCCGTACATGACCCGTAGAACTAAGGCACAAATCTTGACATGACCCGAAAACCATGACCTGAATGCCAAGAGGCGTATATGCCCATTACATGACTTGTTGGCCCAACCCACTAGAACTGCCCCTCCCTGGCTTCTGCATCATTGATCACCTAGCTCCCCACCTTGCATTATTGATCGTCTAGCATTTCCACGTACAAAGATGCACGGTGCCTGGTCCCAATGGCAGTTTCCATACCCTCTCATTCTTCTAATCCGGTTAGCTCTACTTCTGGTGATTGCTACTCTTGTTGCTTTGATCCTCTTCTAGGGCATGCTCTGTCTGAACTGGGTTACTCTATGGTCTCTGTGGCCCAAAGGCCCTGTGGCCCAAAGGCCTTGATGACCTGAAGGCCCTTGAGACCCGTAGGCTCAAACCGGTGGTCCGAAAGCCCAAATCGGGTGAGTAGTTCCTACTGCTACAGTACCAAAAAGTGACTGTTATAGTACTGCTACAGTAACCCAGAAATTCGCCTCCACCTGGTTTTGAATCTGGGACTCTTGGATGCCAAGCAGGATCCCTTACCACTTGGGTACAAGCTCGTTGGCACGAAACCACCTTTTATAAAAATATTATCTCTTCTGAAGACATTTTGTTTATTTTCTTTGTGATTCATTTTTTATGTCTATTTAATATATGCCCATTGAATTTATTTTATACAATTCTAAAAAATATAATTTTCATAATTTATTTTTTTACCTATTCATACCCACCAATTTACTGCTAGGATATAATGATAAATTTTAAGTAATATTATTCATATCATGGTTCATTTTAACTTAGTTTTTCATGTATCATATACTATATAGGATATTAAATTTAAATAAAAAGAAATATATCAAAACTTCTCATGGTTTTACATTCTTCCATACTATAAAAAAATCATCCTAATTTCTTGAATTTTACCTTATAAATATATTTGGATATTTCTTTAACATAATTTCATCTGATTCTCATGTCTCCCCTTCTATCTTATGGTTTTTTCAATGTATATTTATTGGATGAGTCATTGGACTCATCAACATTTTTTTCTTAGCATCCATAATCTGAATATTCTCTTCACAGTAAGAAAGATCGGGTTCTAATTCTTTTAATTCATAGGTGAGAACAAGCCTTTGATCAGATATGTACTTTCTTAACAAAGATATATTGAACACATCATGTACTTTAGAGAGACTTTGAGGTATAACTAAATAGTAAGAAAAAGCTCCAATTATTTCTAATATTTAAAAAAATATATGTACTTTGGGCTCAATTTCTATTTTATACCAAACCTTTTAATACCTACCATGGGGATACTTTAAAGAAAACATAAACTCCAACATTAAATTGAAAATCATTCCTCTTGTTATCTTTATGTCTCTTTTTCTTTATCTGAGATACAATGATATGGGTTTGTATAGTATTTACCTTTTTCATTGTCTCTATCATAGGTTCTAGGCTTATAATCGTCCATTCAAAAACTTCATCCCAACAAGTATGTATACGATATCTATTTCCATGTAATACCACATATGAGGTGATTTGAATACCTGAATAGAAGTTATTGTCATAGGAGAACTCTAAAAAATGTAAATAATGATTCCATATACACTGGAATTCTAGGTATAATGACCTCAACATTTATTTGAATTTATTAATAGTCATTTAGAACTATCCATCAATTTCAAGTTGATATTCGATGCTCAAATGAAGCTCAATATCAAGAGCCTTCTCGAGAATTTTCAAGAATTTTTATGTAAATCATCAATCATGTTCAGAAAAAATTGCAAAATTTGTTCCATGATTTCTTAAAAATTTATTAATATATATCCTTTTAGGGAACTAAAGAGTTAAATATTCTCATATGGTGAGGAAATGCATTGATTTGGTGAGACGATCAATAATAACACATATTGCACATTCTTCTTAGGTGTATTTGTTAATACTGTAACATCCCATGTAAAGATAGAATAATTATTTTTTATATTTATTAATATTTATTTATTAGATATAAATGTTACCTTAAAATAGATGATATTTCCAGTACTGTACATGATACATAACAATGAATTTCTTGAAGATCTTGCATTGCGCACAAAACTGAGTTATACCGAAATATAATATATTGTTAATATTATTATTTTAAAGGGTATATATCTCCTTGAGATTGTATCATCAAGAATTAATATTACTAAATATATTATCTTTACATATTTTTATTAATTTTTTTTACATTAATCTAATATATGTTTTAGGCTATAATTATAATTAATCCAATTTAAGGTATAAAAAGTTGTATATTTTTTAATTGTAGTTTTACCACCTTTTAATAGAGAAGCCATTTTAAATATATTTTTTTAAAATTTTATAATTTTTATATGATAAATTAAACTTCATTTTTTAAATACAAATATCAAAATTTACTTTTATTAAATATTTGATATTTTTCTGAGAACTTTCATATTTTAAGGATTTTGGTTCAAATTTTTTTTTTATTTTAATTTATTTATATAGTTAAATTATGTTTTTATTTTTTTAATTATAATTAGATAAATTTTATGTCATTTAAATCATTTTATGCAATTTTAAACAATTTCACTTTAAATTTATACATAAATACTTAGCAAACTTTTGAGAATTTTTACTTTAAAAACTTACTATGTCACCATGTTTACACGATTAAATTTAAATTAATTTATTTCACTTATGTTGTTTTAATTTGGAAAAATGGATTAAATATCTTATATTAGAATAATTTATATTTTATAATAAAGTAAAATTAGTTTTTTACCAAAATTATTAGTGAATTTAATTAAAACTAATTACAAAAAATAAGGTAAACATGTGGTTACTTAGTGGTTAAAACATAATATTAACTATCTAAATGGCCTATAAAATTGTAAAAAAACTCATTTTATGGAAATTATTTGACCATATAACCCATTTTATATAATTTTTACCATTATTGGAGTCACATTATGTATGGGAGACCTCTAAATAGTGTTTACCTTTTTATATTTATAAGAATGGCACTCCCCCTCCACTATAAAAAGGCACTCACACGTCCCATTTCTTAAAAACTATCAAGACCCTTTGAATCATCCAAAACCTTCCCAAATAATCTCCCAACATCTATAATCTCACCTTAAAGGACTCAAATTGGGTATAAATCCAATCAAGAAGTCCTTTGGTGGAAACCAAAGGGAGTTACCCAAAAAAGCAGTAACTTTTATCAACATGAATTTTTTACATTGTTTCCTTATCCACTCCCTTAATTTATTATTATTACATGATTATATAAAAAATAATTATCTTAAATATACTTGTATATTTTTATATTAATGGTTCTATCTACACCAACACACACTTCCATCAAATGGGTAACGAAATTACCATTCTTGTACGGTGAACTACCGCCTCAAGTAATGATGTCCTTTGTTTTTCATTTACCACCTCTCATGGTTGGGAATTATGAAGGAAAAAATATTTTTATATGATATATATATGATATTTATGATGTATTCATACTTATTAAATTTTTTTATATACATAATTTCATGATTTCTATTTTTTGTAATTATGATAACTTCGTTTGTGGACGTATGGACTTTCGCCTCCTCAAAGTGAAGTAATACATTCACACATTACATAAAATATATTAAGGATGAGTTTAATTAAAAATATTTTAAATATATAAAATCCATTTTATGTTCATTAAATAATTACCTTTTTTGAAATATAATATATCATTTTCTTTATTTCCCTTTCACACACAGAAAAAGTGATAACATCAATCATGGGTGTGTAGACAATCTTCCCCTTGATGTGATGAGATTCCTTTTACATAAAAATTATTTTATATATAATTATATGTGATTAAATAATATGTTATATATGATATAATGATCATTCTGTAAATATAAAATGTTACTTACCTTCTTTCCAAAACAATCATGGAAAAATGGGGATGTTACTTATATGTACGTACGGCCTACCGTATCTATGATTGTAACGTTTGTTCATTTTTTATAACCATATTTCATGATTGGTTTTAAACTTTTAATTGAAGTATAAACATGATAATTATTTCAGGATTATTATTCTAGATATTTTTTATATAATGACCCCATTGACCATAGTTGACCTATAAAATTTTTTGACACATAAACCAAACATTATCAAATCACATGATTTAAACTTAATTGTTTAAGTAATTGTTTAAAACATTGTAGTAAGTGAAATAAAAGTAATGATAAAAATGAATTTTTTTTGAAGAAAGTAAATAATTAACATTAGTTTATTATTCAGGAAGATATTGACACATGTGATAAGTTCGACTCATGATAAGGGATTTTCATCTAACTTTTTACATCTTTGAGATAAATGTCATATTCACTACTTACATATTTGGTGTGGTGTATCTAATACCAATTTTGATATATTATATCATGAATTATTTTATCTTCATGGTATTTAAATTGTTAATTTTATGATTATTACTTTTAGGGTTTCCAATTCATATGTTATCACAATGGTAAGGGATTTCATCTCAATCTCCTTCTATTGAGGCATTTCTTAATTATATTAACCTTTATTATTTTATACGGTGTATATAAAACCCCTTTGACATTATATATCCAAATTTTATATACTATCATGATATTTAAGTTTTTTTAAAATTGTATTCTAGCATGGTTCTCATTATTTAAATGTTCAATGTGGCATGGGATGTTTTGAATGTTTTAAGAATTAATCCTTTCCTTTAAATATTCTTGATATTATTTTACATATTTATTTATATGGATATATAATGGTTATAAATGAAATTTTATGCCTTTTCTGAATTTAATCCAACTTTTTTCAAAAATTAATATTTTTAAGTGTTTTATATGGAATTTTTTTATAAATGATGAAAGGAACTTTATATACTTAACATACAGGGTGATAATGAATTTTCCATCACTATGACCATTATTTTATTTTTGGATTCCTTTGAAATATTTAATGTTTTATTATATGAAAAAACATCTTCTCTTTTTTTGGGTATTTTGGTATTGAAAATGTTTTGTCAAAAGAAATGTGAATTTTGTATTGAAAATGATCTTTTGGAAGAAAATGCTAGTTTAATATCTAAAGGTTATTTTCTTATGAGTTTAAAGGATTTTTTTCAAATAATGAAATGTTTTATTTCATGTTGTGGTTCTTTGATAATATAAATGATGGGTGAGCATGTATAGTGATGGGTGACCCCATTATAACTTAAACAATGGGTGTGCCTAGATAGTGTTCCAATTTATTGGGTAGTGATTAAATTATACAAACAAATATATTGGAAGTTGGTCATATGGTTATTCTAATCTATAAGGTTTATATAATGGTTATGTAAGGCTTTAATGTGATGATGTCCCAAGGTAGCTACATGAAATTTAAATGGTTTCTAATGATTTTTTATGAAATAATTTTTTTATAAAGGTAAAATAAATGATATTTAATAAAGAATTATATTTCTATTTTTGGTTAAAATGTTATTTTTTCCATGAAGTGGATTCTCATGAGTTTTAATGTTTATCAATGTACTAACATTTTCCTTCTATTATATCCCTTGTTGAGATTTTTATGCTCATACCACATTTTTAATGTTTTTAACAGGACGTAAAGATGAGTAAGGGATTGTAAGAATTCATATTTAATGTAATAAAGAGTTTCATAAAAGATATCATACATTATTTTAAAAAAATTAGATTGTGGGAAAATGGATACTGTTCAGAATTTTCCACTTAATATTTTATGGCTTTGTTACGTACGACTTATGGCTTAATTATCTAAATATATAAACATGAATGGATATTCATTGTTAAAGAAAGTAAAATTCTTTAATTAACTCAATATTGTGTAATGGTATAAGGTTAGTTTCTTATTTTAGGTATCTGAGGTCGGTTTAGATAATCTTAGAGATTAAAATAGTGTTATTAGGATTCTTTTAGAATATTTTACCGTATGGTCAAGTTAAAATGTTATAGAATTTAAATATTACCATTTTGTTTCATATAAAATATGTCTTTTCAGAATTTTTTTCCATAGAGTAAATAGAGAAGTGATGGTGGGAAGGAATCAATAGAAATATATCCTTCCAAATAAACATCTTGAGATGGTTAGAATCGGAACAGAATAGTTTGATTTAATGATGGATTATTTGACTGTGCGATAAATTGTTGTGGTATCCATGCTAGAGAGGAACCCGATCTACCCCTATAGAACATGTATTTTGTGGATCATTTCATGGGAAAACATTCTCAATAATTTATTGTATCATATGACTCATTGATATCCTAAGGATAGATCAAATCTCAGAAAAAGATATTTGATGTCCTGGGATGTTCGGAATGTTAGATGGTAACCCTTTTCATTTGTCATTTTGAAGGTGAATCTAATTGATAATGGGATTTGATTAAGAATACCAAAGATAAAGATGATCTTGATGACATGGAATGGGAAACATTCAACGAACTTTTTCTTGAGAAATATTTCCCTAATTTTGTTCGACTCCTAATAGAAAAAAATCCTCGAATTAAGGAAAAAAGATAAAGATTCCATAGCTTAATATGAAGGAAACATAAAAATATTGTCCGGGTATGTGGAAAATTTTATTCGGGACACTGATAGAAAAAATAATATATTTAATCATTATTGAAACAAATTCTTTGAAGATATTTGGATGTGAGAGAATTTAAAAGCTATGAGAAAGTTATTTTTTGTGCTGAAAAGGTTGAGATAGAGTTTTCTGACCCTTATATTCCTTATGATGATGAAAAAAATAAGCTGTTAGGATGGCATGTGATGGGGAAACATACAAAAAATAAATATAGATGTAATAAAATGAATTTCTAATTTTGTAGTAAGTGTGGTAAAAAGAACCTTGTAAAATGTCTTATGAAGTCAAAGAAGTGTTATAGATGTTGAAAGTTTGGTCACATGGCCCAAGAATGTAAGGAAAAGAATCCCAAGGAATAAAATAATGTTTTGACTGATAGAAATATGATGGTAAGATGTTTTAGATGCAATGATATGGATCATTATGCTCATTCATGTTTGAATTTAGTTTAACATGATAGAAATATTAATTATCAGAAACAGAAAGGTGTAGTGAGGTTATTTTCAACAACTATAGTTTATGTTGGTCTGTCAAATGAAGTTGTGACGGGTATGTTACTCTTGTATTTGAATTATTCCAATGCCCTGTTTGACTCTGGATCTATGCATTCTTTCATTTTTTGATAAATTTTCTTGTAAATTAAGAATATGACATAAATAAAGTAATATATAACATTTGGTAAAAAAATATAGTTGGAAGTATTAAAGAAACCATGATTTATTAGAATCTTACTATTATCATCAGAAAGATGGTGTTTCCTGAAAATCTTGTTGAACTAGACATAGTAGAGTTTGGTATCATTCTTGGTATGGATTTTCTTTTAGTTTATCATTATCATATAGATAGAAGTTCTATGAAAGTTGTGTTCAATGATTCCATACCTTCGATTTTTTACCAAGAAGATGAGAAATTTATTAGAGATGGAAATCAAAGTTACCTAGATTATTTTTAAAAAAATAAAGAAACTATTAAAATTAGTGATATTCCAGTAGTAAATGAATACACAGGTTTCTTCCTGATTATTTTATTGATGTTATTCTTGATTGAGAGGTTGATTTTACTATTTACTTCATACCTGAGGGTAACCCTATTTCCAAACCCCATTATCAAATGTCTTAAGTGGAACATTTAGAGTTTAAAAATAAATTTTAGGAGTTATTAGATAGAGGTTTCATATAACCTAGCTCTTCACTATGGGGTGCTTAATTCTTGTCTGTTAAATATACTGATGAATCAATTATAATTTTCACTGATTATAGATCCTTAAATCACATCATTATTAAGTACAAGTATCCTTTTCCTCATATCAATTATTTGATTGATCAGCTCCAGGGGGCACAATATTTTTTGAAGTTTGGCCTAAGGTTAGGGTACCATCAGTTGAAATTAATGGAATCTGAAATTCCATAGACTACATTTCAAACTAAATATGGACACTGTGAATTTTTAGTAATTCTATTTGGGTTATCTAATGAACCTTCAATATTCATTAATCATATGAATAGAATTTCTCATGAGTTCTTGGATATTTTTTTGTTTGTATTTATTAATGACATATTCTTATTTTATAAAATCCAATAGGAACATTAATGGAATATAAGGATTGTTTTACAAAACTTAATAAAAAATGAACTGTATGGGAAATTTAGCAAGTTGGAATTTTGGTTGAAAAAATCTCATTCCATGGACACGTTGTTTCTAAAGATGATATAACTATTGATCCTATTAAAATGAAAGTTTTTGAAGAATGGCCAATAAACAAAAATATCATTAAGACTATTAGTTTTCTTGGATTAGTGGGTTACTACTAATGGGTTGTTGAATACATTTCTCGGTTATCTATCCCAATGACTAAGTTACCATGAAAATGAGTTAAGTTAATCTGGAAACAATGAAGTGATGATTCTTTTCAGGAACTCAAATAAAGATTTTTGAATGATTCTATTTTAGCATTTCCTTCTAGAAATGGTGAATTCATCATTCATAGTTATGATTAGTTGAAAGGATATGGTTTTTTCATAATTCATAATGATCAATTCATGGGATATAATTAACTTTAGTTGAAATCACATGATTTGAATTACCCTATGTATGATTTGGAATTAGTTTTTGTTTATTTTATTTAAAAATTTAAAGGCATTATTTTTGTGGAGTAAAGTGTGAAATATATATTGATTACAAAATTTTGAAGTATATATTCATTTAGAAATAGTTAAACATGAGATAGAGGATATGGATAGAACTAATCAGTGATTATGATTGCATGATTCATTATCAATTGGGAAGATCAAACAAGGTGGTTTATTCTTTGAGTTGAAAAAAATGGCACTATATTAACCATGTTATCTTTGGAACATTACACTTTGGTTAATTATTTGATAAATTTTCTCCTAGAAGTTGTGGATGCAGGTACATCCTCTGTTTTTTTAGGTTTCAGTATAGTTGACTTTTTTAGAAATAATTAAGAGGGATCGGGAGGTGGATCAATCATTTAATGAAAAGGTAGGATCCATTAATAATGGTAAGTTTAATGATTTTAATCCTGGTGAATAAAGTGTTTTATAATTTGTAAAAATATAATTTATTCATTGTGATCTATATTTTGAGGAAATTTTTGTTGACTAAAGATCATAGTTCTTTTTTTTCAATTCATCTGAGCAGTACTAAGATGTACATCGACCTAAGAGAGTATTACTGGTGGGATGGAATGAAAATAGATATTGTTGAATTTACAATTAAGTGTTCGAATTTTCATCTGGTTAAAACAAAGTGATAGTTAGTGAAGGGGATGATTCAAACTTTTTCACTACCGAAGTGGAAATGGGAAAATATATCAATGGATTTCATGGTATGGTTTCCAAAGACATCTCACGGTAATAATTATATTTGGGTTATTTTTATTTATTAACTATATATCCACATTTTCTTCCCATTAGAGATATGATATCTTTAGATCATATTTCTATAATGCATATAAAAGAAATTATTAGGTTACATGGAGTTCCTCTCACCATTGTATCATATTCTGATCTCATGTTCACATCCATTTTTTGGAAAGGATGTTAGAAGTTACTGGGTACTAAATTGAATTTCAGTACATCTTTTCATTCTTCTTCTAATGGATAGTCTGAGTGGATGATTCAGACCATAGAAGATATGATCCCTTCTTGCTCAATGGATTACTAGGGAATTTGGGATAGACATCTATCTTTGGTTTGAGTTTTCTTATAATAACATCTTTCATGCCAGTATACATATGGCACCATTTGAGGAATTATACAGAAAGTAGTGTTAGATACCATCTTTTTTGGGATGATGTAGGAGAAAAGAAATTGATGATACCTGAGATGGTGGTGGAAATAGTAGAGAAAGTATTTTTATTCAGTAACCCCTGAGTATAGCTCAGAGCATGAATAAAAATTACGTGGATAACTAGATAAAAGATCTTTCTTTTAAGTAAGGTGATCATGTTTTTTAAAATTTTCTTCGTAGAAAAGTGTGATTCTTTTTTGTAAGAATATAAAGATGATTCCATGGTTCATTAGACCATATTAAATATTGTATAATGTTTGATTAATTACCTAATAAGTGGATTTATCTCCAATTTTATCCTAGGTTCACAATGTATTTCAGGTTTCAATTTTATGGAAGTATGTAGTAGATTATTCTCATGTTTTGGAACCAGAATTAGTTCAACTGGAAGAGAATATTTCATATGAGGAACAAATAATTCAGGTTATTAAGCATAGAGACAAAGTCTTGTAGAATAATATGATTCATCAGGTTAGGGTTTTTTGAAAAAAAAATATGTGAAGAGGTAACATGGGAATATGATAATTTTATGAGGGAAAAGTATCCTCACTTATTTGATAAGTGAATAAAATTGTGAGGAATAAATTTTAAAAAGGGGGGAAGGATGTAATATCCTAGGTAATGATAGAATAATTATTTTTCATAATTATTAATATTTATGTATTATATTTTAATTTTACCTTAAAATGGAAACATTTTCAAATAGCATAAATGACATGCAACAATGAGTTTCTTCTAAATCTTACGTTTCATGAAAATTGAGTTATATTGAAAAATAATATATTGTTAATATTATTATTTTAAGTGGTAGTTATATCCTAGTAATTTTATCAGTAGTAATGAATAGGACTAAATATATTATGTTTACACATTTTTATTAAATCCTTTTAAATTAATCAAATAAATTTAATAGGCTTAAAATAAGAATAAATCCAATTTTAAGTATAAAAATTTGTTTATTTTTATAAGGTGCTTTTACCTCCTTTTAATGTAGAACTCATTTTAAATATAATTTTTTACATAATTATAATATTTATATGAAAATTTTAACTTATTGTTTTAAAGATAAATATGAAAATTTACTTTGGGTGATTTTTTGTTATTTTTCTAATAACATCCACATTTTTTTGAATAGTGAATAATACTGAATTTTAGTTCAAAACATCTTTTTTGTCTAATTTATTTATATAGTTAAATTATAGTTTCATTTAGTTTTAAATTATAATTAGTCAAATTTTTTATATTTTAATCCAATTTATTCCATTTAAAACAATTTTACTATGAATTTATATATAAAAAATTAGTAAACTTATGAATATTTTTACTTTAAAAACCTTCTTCATTATTATGTCCGCAAGATTAAATTTAAATTAATTTCTAACACTTATGGGATTATAATTTGGAAAAATGGGTTCTATATTTGGAACTAAAATAATTTATAATGTATAATAACGTAAAATTAGTTTTTTACACAAAATATTAGTGAATGTAATTAAAATTAAATATAGTGATTAAGGTAAAAATGTTGTTAAATAGTGTTTAAACCTTATTCTTTAGAGTCTAAATGACCTAGATACTTGTAAAAAACTCATTGTTTGGACATTATTCTACCATATAACCTATTTTATTGAGTTTTAACCATTATTCGAGTCACATGATGTAAGTGATACATCTCAATAGTGCTGCCTTTTTATATTTATAAGAAAGTCACTCTCCCTCCACTATAAAAAGGCACTCACCCTTACCATTTATTCACTCATTTAAATCCCCCATGTATCATCCAAAACCTAACAAAATAATCTCAAAAGATATATCCCCCCACCCTAGTGGACTAATCTTGGTCAGAAATCCAACCAAGAATTCTTTTGGTTCAAACAAAAAGGAGTTACCCAAAGAAGAGGTAACTTTCATCAACATGCATTTTTTACTTTGTTTACTTCTATATCCTCTTAATTTATTATTATTTCATGATTATATAATATCATAAGTATCATAAATATATTTATTTTTTTATTTGAAGGTTTATACCTACACATACACACACTTCCATCAAATGGGTAATGAAATCACTGTTCGTGTACGGTGAAATACCGCATCATGTAACGATGTCATTCATTTTTACTTTAACACCTATCATGGTTGTGAATTATGATTAAAACAATATTTTTATATGATATATATATATGATAATTATGATATATTCATACTTCTAGAATTTTTATATACACATACCTTCATGATTTCCATTTTATGTAAATAAGATAACATCATTTGTTGACGTGTGAACTATCACCTCCTCATAACGATGTGATACATTCACACATTATATGGAATTTAACAAGGATTATTTTAATGAAAAATATGAAAAATAAAAAAATCATATGATAATAATTAAATATTTAATTTTCTATAAATATAATATATCATTTTCTTTATTTCCCTTTCACACACTTAAAAAGTGATGATGTCGTTCATGGATGTATGGACTACCGCCTCCTCAACGTGATGTGATTCCTTTTACATCATGAGAGTTTTATATATAGTTATATATGATTAAATAATATGGAATATATTATTTAATTATAATTTTGTAAAGATAAATATTTCTTACCTTTATTCCATAATGATGATAAAAGATGGGAACATTACTAATACATATGTAGGGACTATAGTCTTCATAATGGTAACATTGGTTCATTTTTTATAACCATATTTCATGATTGTTTTTAAAATATTAATTTATTTATAAATATTATAATAATTTCATGATTATTATTCTATATATTTTTATATAATGACACCTTTTACCATAGTTGACCAACCAAAGTTGTTTTTGACATACAAACTCAAAATGGTCAAAACACCTGATGTAAACATAAATATTTAAGTATTTGTTTGCGAAATTATAATAAGTGTAATAAAAGTAATGATAAAAATTATAAAGGTTTCAAATATATTAAATAATTAACATTATTGTATTATTCAGGAAGATAAATACACATGGGACAAGTCACACTCAATGTAAGGGATTTTCATCTCACTTTTTACATATAGGAGATAAAGGTCATATTCACCACTTAATTATTTTGTGTTGTGTATATACAGACTCTTTTGATATATTATATCATTAATTTTTTTATATTAATGGTATTTAAATGTTTCATTTTAGGATTATTACTTTTTGGTCTTCCAATTCATATGTTATCATAATTATATGGGATTTCATCTCAATCTCCTTCCATTGAGGCATTTATTGATGATATAGACCTTTATTGTTTTATATGGTGTATATACCGACCTTTTGATGTTATATATCCATATTTTATCTATTCACATGTTATTTACGGTTTTTTTAAATGTTATTCTTTTATGGTGCTTATTATTTAAATGTTCAAAGTGATATGGGGTGCTTTGAATGTTTAAATATTTAATCCTTTCCTTTCAATATTCTTGATATTATATAAAATATTTATTTACATAGATATAAAAGTTTTATAAAAGAAATTTTATTTATATTTTTAATTTCATTTAAATGTTTTTAGAAATAAATATTTTTATATGTTTTATAAGGAATGTTTTGACAAACTAAAAAAGAAATTTTTTATTCTTAACATACATGATGATATTGGATTTTCCACAATCATGGACATTGTTTTATTATTAGAATCCTTTGAAATATTTCATGTTTTCATAGATGAAAAAACTTCTTTCATTTATTGGGTATTTTGGGGTTGAAAATGGTTTTTCAAATGAAAAGTTTATTTATTATAAAATATTTTATTTTTGAAAGAAATTGTTATTTTAATATCTGAAAGTTATTTTCATACAAGTTTAAAAGAGTTTTAAAATGATGAAATGTTTTATTTTAGGTTGTAGTTTATGGAAATTATAAATGATGAGTGTGCTTATATATCACCGGGTGAAAACAGTATAGATTAAACATTTAGTGATCCCAAATAGCGCTCATATGTATTGGGTAATGATTATATTCTTTGGAGAATTATATTATAAGTTTTTCATATAGTTATTACAATGTGTAAGGGTACTTTAAGGGTTTAATGAGATGATTTCCCAAGGTAGCTATATTAATTTTCTAAGTTTTCTAATGATATTTCTTGAAATCATTTTCTCCAAAAGGTAAAACAAATGATATTTATTAAAGAATGATATTTCTCTTTTTGGGTAAAATGTTATGTTTTTAGGAAATATTTTTTCATGATTTTTAATGTTTATCAATAGACTAATGGTTTCATTATTTTAAATCCCTTTCTAATATTTTTATCCCCATCCTAAATTTTTTAATTATTTTCACAGGACTTAAGGATGGCTAAGGGATTGAAAGAATTCATGTTGAATTTCATGAAGGGTTTCATAAAAAATACCATGTATTATTTTTAAAGTTTTAGATTATAAAAAAATTGACATTGTTTATAAGTTTCCACTTTGTGTTTTATTGATTTTTTATATATGATTAAATGTCTAATTATCCAATACTATATACATTAAAAGATTCTCAAAGTGGTAGAAAGTAAAATTATTGACTTAAATAAAGATAATGTAATTTTTTAAGGTTGGGTACTTATAAATGTAGTTAAAAATTCCCTAGTAATGTCATATAATTTAGACATAGGTATAGGTATAGGTTGAAATACTCCTCTAGTATATTTTCTCTCTACATTTACTTGTTTACAAACCAAACATATTGATACATAATAAGAAATTTACTACTTCATATTATCCCACAAATATTATTTCTTCAAATCTCTATACATATTATTGTTACTAGGGTGTATAGAGAAATCCAAGCTCTGAGTGTTATACAAAAATTTTCTTTTCAAATCAGGTATATATGGAACATATAGACTCTTTAAAAACATTTTAATTCCACCTTCATAAACAAATCTTGTCAAATTACCATCATTAATAACTTAAATATTATTTTAAAAGTTCTCATAATTAGGTTAAGAAAATTTTATATTTTCTAAAAAATGGTTTTTAAATCATTTGAAAAAGGTAAGGTGTCACCACTTCTTTAATGATTCCCATATTCATATTTTTTAAGTCCCTAAACTTAGAATCCCTATAAATCCTAACTTTGGTTAGGAATCCATGATCTTTTTAGCTCAATGAATCTGATACCTTATTTTCCTTCCCTATGTGGTAGTCTATTGAGAAATCTTATTTTTGGGTAACTCAAGCTATCTCATTTTCCACATATTTACCTATTTATATTAAAATATATATATTTATAACTCTTGTGATCTATTTATATGTCACATTTCCCCCCATAGAGATAGTGTCTCTATATCTTCTAATAAAATCTTATGGATGCCAACTGAAGATCCTGGGTTGGATGGTATTATTGAAGAATCCTTAACTACATCAATCCATAGTAAATAAATGTACCATTCTTTATAAGGACACAACTAAGTCCCTTATTTCATTCCTTAATATATATTATGAACCAATCATTTCCCAATGGTAGATTTAATTTATAGAATTCACAAATTTTCTATTTATTTATTCAAAACATTATTCACATTCTTTTTTAGATAATAACTTAACCCATTTATGTGTAATCATGGTAAAAGTATTATCCAATCAGGAAAAAATTTGAACAAATCACAAATAGTAACCGACCAAACCAATGAAACTACATACCTTGGTTATGTTCTTAGGTGTAAGACATTCTTGGACTACATATTTCATCCCTAGATCAACTAATATTTCATCCTTAGAGATAATATGGAAAATAAAAGAAACATTTATAGAATTAAAACTTTTAGAATTCCCCATATAACTATTTTCTTCTAAGATTCTCAAGAATGATTCATAAGTGATTCTCATGGTCCATGTAGCTCATAGAGTAACCAAAGATATCATCAATAAGTACATTACACAAATCATTAAAATATTAATTTAGATATCTTTTCATTACATCTATAAATATAGAGGGATATTTAGTAAATCTAAATGGAATTATTGTGAACTTTTAATGTCCATTATATATACAAAATAATATCTTTACAGTATCTTCCTTATTTACTCTCAATTTATGATACAAAGAATGTAGGTCAATCCTTGGGAAATTTTACTATCCATGAAGTTTATCTAATAATTCAATGATGTAGGGTATAGGATACATGTTATTTATTTTGATAGCTTTTATTTCCCAATAACCAATACACAACCCCATAAATTTATCTTTCTTCTTAATGAAACGAAATGGGGCTCCCTAAGATGAAACAATAGAAAATATAAATCCATTATCACACTATTAATTGAGTTTTGTCTTAAATTGCACTAATTCCACATGGTCTATTCAATAGGGAGTCTTTGATATTGGTCTTTAACCAGGGATTAAATTAATGGAAAACTCAACTTCATACTCTGGGGGATGTTTAGGTAATTCATTAGGAAATAAATCAATGTATTCCTGAAAAATAAGTACATCCTCAATTTGAAGATTTCTTTTTTCCATCCATTGATTGAATATTATCTTCTTCCCCAAGGATCTCATTTAGATGATCTATTAGGGGTGGATATATACATGATGAAGATAATGTATTCTATCATATAAAGATAAAGAATTCTACATCTTCTTTATTAAATATAACTTCCTTCTCTTTGTAATAAACTTTTTCACCATATTTTAACATCCGGTCCATACTAATAACTATATCAAAATCAACCATAGTTATAATAATGAATTTATAAAATAGTGCATGTTTATGTGTCTTGATGGGAATTGATAAGACATATATGTTATGGAAATAATTCCACTAGGAGTCTTGAATTATATCTCCCTTATTATGGTTCTAGGAAAATATCTTATTTTCATGGTTAACATAGAAGTTATAAAAGAGTATAAAGATCTATAATCAAATAAATAATTGGATAAATTTAATTATATGATTAAAATACCTTCTAAAATAAATTGAGTAACCTCAACATCAATTGTTGTGATTACAAAAATTTGGTAGTGTTCCCTTTTCCATATATGGGTAAAATTGCTTTGATGCCTAAGAAAATAATTTTCATACAGCCATATCTCCTTAAATTTTAATTATTTAACATTGTTAGTTTCTTTCATTCCATTTCAATAATGATAAAGATTTTATTTTTCTATAAACTTTCAGCAAACTTTACTTTTTTTAATCATGTACTGAGATGTTTCCTTCCACAGGTATCACAAGTTGGAAACTTTCACTTTCTCTTATTCCCATTATCCTTTTTTTGGTATGTCGTCATCTTATTTTATTTCTTTCCATATAATCCATTTAAATTGGATAATTATTTCTCTATATTTATTTATCATTATATTATATCTTTTACTACCCATCCTTATGGGGCCCACACCATGACGACCCCAAGCCCGCCTCCAATAGGTCAGGGGATAGTGACTAGCACTGAGTAGGCATATACCTCAAATGGGAGGAATTTACCTAAGTAATTATATCCACACACAAATCTCCAAGCCCAAAAATGCTAAAATGTCAAAATGATAAGTAAACCATGCATGAAAACCAGTATATATAAACCACAACCAGAGTGAAACAAGAATGTAAAGTATAAGGAGGTGAACGAGGTCAAAATAAAAGCCCACAAAAAAATATTGAAAACAAGTGAAAACACAAGCTCCTAAAACTTGTCTGTAGAAAACCCTACCTAAAGGGTAGGTGAAGGGTAACTGCCTAAATTCATATGAGTACACCTCGTGAGTTTGATCTCACTAGGAACCACCTGGTCCTAGTCCACCCGGGACTCCATCAAAGTATTGATTATCTGCATAAGAAATGACATGTGTGGGAAAATCCCATGCAGGGGTTAGTAAAAAAATACTCATTATGACACCTTGAAACCACAAAGTAAAACCACAAAGGAATCCATGGTCATATCTACATAGTTATATCCCTATAACACATATATGAAGAATATCCAGATATACTCATAACCATCCACAAAGTAAAGAGGGTAAGTTACAATTGATTTTCAGCCACAGGATTTTTCTAGAGGCATACTTGTTCTAGGATAAGTCACTCCTCGAGCCTTGATGGCATCAAGGAATCTTACAAAAAGGTCTAGATAATTTGGTCCCCATCCAAATAGAACATTATTCAAGGTTATTATATACAGAGAGGGGATTCTACCCAGAGAATATTGACAACCCAATCTGTATTAATCCTTAATGTAGGGGATTATTCTCAAAGAATACCGACAACCCTACTAATGTGGGTCGTAACATAGAGGATTCTACGCCAATAATACCTAGAACCCTATCATTATGGCACACTAGATGTAGTATTAACTCCTTATACTCATGGGTAACATCAATTCCCACAAAACTATATCATGGGTGATAGAGGATCTCTCTAGTCCCAAGGAGGGATGTCATAACCCTATCCGAGACTTGGCCTCTAGAGGGGATTTTTGTCCAGTTATGTGGACTCAATGTCACACTAAACCCTCTAGGAAAGAACCAAAGGGAAACTCATCACCTACACTGGTCCATATTAAAACCCCACCAAGCTATCTCAAAATTTTCTCTTGTCTCAAGGTTCCCAATGCCATAGACGACTCATCAAATGGACCTTTCGTTTGAATGTTACGACCCTTTTTTGTAAAAAGGGACCAGTTGGGGCCAGGCCTGAAAAGACCCGGCCAGGTTTGGTCGACTCGACCGGGCCCGGTTGGACCAACCCAACCTGACTCGATTCGGTCTGGACTGGTCTGAACAGGCTATTGGGCCTGCTGGACCACTTCTTGTTGGGTTGTGCAGTCCAGTCCGTCAGAGTGGCCCAGTTCCTTCGGCCCAGCATGTGTCGTGCGAGCCGTCTCAACTCCACTGGATGTAGCCCGCCTTTGGATCCCATGGTCACCCAACCACGATCCAAGAAGCTCCCAAGTTAATGGGGCTGGTTTGCGTGACCATCACAAACCCGCGGCATAGTTTTGGGTTCTCCCTCTGACGCAGTCTGCCTGACCTTCATACACCCGTGATATAGTTTTGGGTTCTACCTCCGATGTAGTCCTCTAAAACACATCTTCCACATAGTAGGCGACCTTATCTCTTTCCACCCAGCTAGAATCCTTGTTTTCTATCGTGGGCTATTCTGATCGGACTGTGGGATGTCTCCTCTAATAGTCGTCCTACCAGCGACCTACCTGTCGAGTCCACCGGGCCTAGCCATGGTGTTGGGCTGGTGCTGCCCCAACCATCGGCCTCCCCACCAATGACCTGGCCTCGCCACGACCCACCTGAATTTTCAAAGCCTCTACCTCATGGTGCTACCACCATTTGTTTTCGTGGATTCAGGCTCGTCATCTTGAATCGTAAAACGTGATGAACGAATAACATGCAACAAGGGGTAATGCAATGAACACACAAAATGGGAGGATTTAGGCCTTATTCTTATTGGCCTCGATCCGCCCATGTTACAATTGAAGATCGGAGGGTAAAAATAAATCAATTAAAAATATGGATAAATCCTGAAACAAACCCTGAAACATAATCATTCCAACCCACATAACGCACAGTCTGTCGATTAGCCTGTTCATTGACTAATCCATTCTCATCATAGGGATAAAGAACGTGGGAGAAAGATAAAAATAAAACTCACACCCTACCTATAGTTTGGATCGATCAGTGACAAATGTTTTTCGTTTTCAGTGGTCCATCTATGAGAAATCTTGATCTGTCATCTCATCGTCATTCATCAGTATCCAATGAGAGTTTTCTCCATTGCTTTTCTTATCCAGAGCTTATATAGAATTTCTCCAGGATTGTGAATCTAATAATATATCCCTACCAAACTGTTAAATGAAGAAAACATGATTTCGTGTTACTGTATTATTATGTTGCAGCATCTCCATACTGTTTCATTTATAAAAGAAAATAGGTTTCCCTATTGTGATGTTGCTGCATCAATGCATCGCTGCGAAACGTCAAAAAGAAATAAAATCAACTTTTTAAGTTTATTTTATTCTCCTTTAAAATGTCCAAAAATTATCTTTCGCATTCGACCTATGTCGGTCGATGTAAGGCCATTCCTAATTAAAATGCCACATCACGAAATCAAAGATGGTCTCAGATTTCTAATCTGAGTCACCATTCATGAGTTATTTAGATTTTAAAAGAAAATAATTTGATTTAATTATTTTATTTTTAGTTATATCCTTTTTGGGTTTTGTCACTGAAGACCCATGTTGACTAAAGTAAATTCTTCTTTAGGGTAAACCCTCCATTATGAACGCAATGGTTCCCTTGGATTTATGATTCGGGTAACCATTTAGAAGTTATTACACTTTTTTAGGAAAACCACTTACACATGCTATTAAAAACATAACTATTTTCATCGAACCGTTCCAGGCACACCATTCCTTGGAATCGCATGTCATCTTAGTGCCTGTTCTCAGAATTTTTACAATTAATTTATAAAAATAAACTGTAGACAAATATGTGTCATTAAATTCTCCCCACCTTAGGTATTTATGTCCTCAAAATCCAAAATAAGGGATACTCAACAAAAATATGATGGTACTGTGCATGAGTCTGAGCATCCCTCTCCAAAGTTCTCTCCAAGATATTCATGTTTTTCCACTGAACACACACTAGAGGAATCGAACACCTACAAAGGATTATCTCATTTCAATCCTCGATCTCCACCAGGTACTTCACAAAAGTCTCCCCATAATCAATTTCCATCTCGCCCCAGTCGATGACATGCGATGGATCATGCACGTACCTCCTATGTTGAGACACGTGAAAGACATCATGCACCTGATGCATCTACGAGGGAATAGCAAAGTAGTACACCAACTCAAAAACTATACTCAAAATCTGAAAATGGTCAATGAACCTCAGGGAAAACTTTCCTCGCCAAAAAAATATCTACAATCCCCTTTGAGGTGATATCTAAATGAAAACATGGTCCCCCTCTTCTAACTCCAAGGGCCTCCATCTCTTATCAGCATAAAATTTCTATTTGCTCTGTATTGTCTCCATCCTCTCTCGGATGATCTATACCTTCTTTTTGGTAGCACGTACTAACTCTAGACCCATGAGTGCTAACTCCCCTGGGTTCGTCCAGCATAGCACTGACTTTCATGGTCACCTATACAGGGCCTAGAATGGTGTTATACCAATGTTTGAGTCATATTTGTTGTTGTATGAAAACTCCACCAGAGGTAGGTGATCCTCCCAACTATAGCCAAAGTCTAGGATGAAAGCACGTAGCATGTCCCCTAAAACTAGGATAGTCCACCCTATTGGACATCCTTCTGGGGATGAAATGTCATGCTCAAATTTATCTGATTCGTGAACGCCTCTTGTAGTCCCTTCCACAACTAGGATATGAAACAAGCATCATGGTCTAAAACGATTGTTGAGAGTACCCCATGAAGTTAAACTATCTTCTGAATATAGAGGCATCATAATCCCTATACCGAGCTTTGATCCCGGATAGGTATGAAGTGGGCTGAATTTTTGAGTCGTGTGATAATCACCTATATGGTATCATGTCCCATGGATGTTCATGGTAAACCCATCATAAATTACATCGATATACCATCCCACTTAAACTCTGACACCTCGAATGGCTGAGTCAAGCCTATCAGAACCTAATTCTCTACCTTCACTTGCTGACAAGTGAGGCAACAGGAAATAAAATCTACCACTAACTTCTTCATCCCCAGCCACAATAATTGATGTCAGAGATCTTGGTACATCTTTAACACTCCCAGATATACTGTAAAAGGTGATGTGTGAAACTCCATCAGAATCTCGACTCGCAATTCCACTGGAAAAAATGTGTGGCCTCTAAAGATAATAGCATGCTCCCCACCTATCAAATATTCATTAGGGGCATATCTTATGGACAACTGAGCACATCGGGTCTCATAGTAGATGTCCCCAAGAAGTGTCTCTATGACTCACTACAAGAGTGTAGGGGTGAAAACCTTCAAGTTAAGGTAATGTGCTCCATCACCATCTATAAATGATATCTGCAGTGCAGCCAACTACACTGATTCCTCACTCAGAAACTACAAGTTGGATCTCCTACTGAGTGAGTCCTCCACCATGTTACCCTTCCCAAGATTATAGACAATTTCAAAGTCAAAGTCCTAGAGGAACTCTAGACACCACATCTATCTCAAGTTCAAATCCCTCTAAGAAAAGATATACTTAAGGATCTTGTGGTTAGAGTATATGAAAAACTACTCCCCCATCAACTAATGTCACCAAATCTTCAATGTGAAGACCACTATTTCTAACTCATGATCATGGATCACATAGTTCTTCTCATTATATCTCAACTATCTAAATCTTTAGGCAATCACTTATTTCCCATATATCAAGACATAACCTAGACTAGTCCCAGACACATCGTAGAATACTACATACCCAACTCCCTCCTCTGTTAGTCTCAAGATGGGAGCGCTCTTCAACCTTTTCCTCAGCTCCTAAAAACTCTTTTGGCACTTCTCTATCCATATAAAGGGATGTCCCTTCCATTTAAAAGTCTCCGAGGGTATTTCTACCCAAGAAAATTAAGGTACAAACCTCTGATAGTACACATCCAAACCCTAGAAACTTCTCACCTTGGTCACACTCCCCGGTGGATCCCAAGTGAGCATTGCCTATATCTTCATGGGGTCCACTGTAACTCCAGCCTATAAAATGATGTGTCCTTAAAATTGAAACTCTGGAATCAATAAATAACACTTCAATAGATTCCCATAAATCTGGTGCTCTCGTATTGTGACTAGGACCATTTTCAAGTGTATCACGTGCTCCTCTATGAACACTGAGTACACCAGGATTTCATCAATAAAGACCATAATGAACTAGTCTATGTAGGGTTACAAGATCATGTTCAAGAGTTCCATGAATTATATTTTGTTTTCAGTCATTCCAAATTTCATCATTAAGTACTCTTGGTGGTTCTAGCGACATCTGAAGGATGTCTTTAGTACATCCTCATCCCGTACACGAAGATGATGATAGCCAGACCTAAGGTATATCTTTGAAAACCATATTTCTCCCTTAAATTTATCTAATATTTCATTAATTATAGGTAGTATATATTTATTCTTCACATTCACCTAATTTAGGTGATGGAAGTCCACACATAGCCTCAAGATTTTGTTTTCCTTCTTGGAAAAAAACTACGGTCGCCTAGGGTGAAATAATGGCCCTTACGAATCCCTTCTTCTCCAGGCCCTATACCTATATCCTTAACTCAATAAGCTCTATGGGAGTTATCTGATATTCAGGTGTATATATCGGTTAAGTCCTAGGTTATATATCAATTCATAAGTCTACTAATCTGTAGAGAGGTAATTCAGGGACATCCTCAGGAAATATGTCCCCATACTCCTCCACCACTACAGGTAATCAAGGACTCTCATCATCTGCTACACCGAGGGTGAGTCTATCCAACCAGTGACTAATAGGTTATACCCTACTTTGATAAATTACATCCTTCACTACATGCATTTCTTTTTTACTAATAAAGGAAACCCTAGTATCATCATCATGGACACACAACACTCGGCACCTAAAATAGTCAATATGAGCATGGATTGTGGATAACCATTCAATACCCAAAATGACATTGTAAGGCCTCTACACTACTACTAGGAGATATCATTCAAAGATATATCCTCCAAGAGTAATCTCAAACTATTTGAACCAATGTGTGGTCATATAATTCCCTCTCTTAGGAGTCTCTAAACATAATGATCGAGCTAACGGCTCCACCAGAATCTCTGAACTCTGCACAAGGTTTGTGGTAAAGAAATAGTGACTGGAATATGTGTCTATAAGAACTAAAGTTAGGGTTTAGAAGAAAAATATTATACCTAAAATAATATCTAGATCATCGGGGTCATAAGCCTCCATCGCCTGAAGCTGGCCCTATCCATATCCACCAGCTCCCTGAGCCCGTGGTGGACCACCTGGGGTGGTGGTGGTGGTACCCTGAAACTCTGCCCACTGACTGATTCTCTACTTACTCCCCTACCATGTCCACCAACCTACGTACCACCCTACTCAAACCTCTACCTTTTCATCAGTGGTCCCTCGACCATCCCCCGATCTGTTGAACTTCAGGTCGGGAAATCCTATGTCAGATGCCCCTAGCCATCACATGTGTAACACTGTCTATCTCTGGACTAACTCAAGACACCCTGGGATCCATGCACTACTGACCTAGTATCTTGGGGTCATATCCTAAAGCTCCTGGCCCTCTTGGGCCCCTTTGACTACTATTTTCTACCTGATTACAAAGACTCCGCTACTTGGTACCTGCTGGTAGCTCCCACTGCTGGCATTTGCTCTACCAAAAATATCTCTATGAGTAGATCCCACTCTAGTACCCCAGCATAAGTCAGGATGCTAAGGGATATCATTGACGCCATAATCTCTTGAAGTATCTCCTAATATAAGGCTCAAGCCCTGATTAATGGATCCCGCTTCATATATGTGGAGTAACGAGACATGCCGGTGAACCTCACTGAGTACTCCACTATCACCTGACTACCCTACTGTAGATGCAGGAGATCATGGATACACACTAAGCATAACATAGCTGGAAATAACTTCTCCCAAAATATTTGCTCATGTTTTCCCAAGAGAGAGTTAGCTCATCATGTGTTTGGGTCACTAAGTTCCACCATCTCCCCACTAATCCCTAAAGAAGGCTCACGGCTAGGATTGTCATCTAGCCAGTAGGCATCCTCACTAGATGGAAGACACAAGTGATAGCCTCCATCCAATCCTTAGCTACATGGGGGTCTATCTCACCCCTGATCTAGGTATTTCTCTACCTCTAGAACTCATGAAACACACTCAGCCTACGTGCATCCTCTACCGATAGCACTGGTATTAAATGTTGCTCAACGGGTGGTGGTATCACCCATACAACACCCGAAGGTGCTATCTCTTGTGCAGGGAGTATCTCTGGTACAAGCCCCCATATCGATGCCTCTTCACTAAGTGAACTATCTTCATGGTCATGTAATCAAATCCAAGCTAGATATCTATGTGGAGGAATCCTGAAATAGATCAAGACGAACCATGGTCAATAGAGTATACCTAGAGAGCTGACTCGAGACAGACATGGAAAACAAAAAACATTCATATATGATGTATGTACCATTCATTCCCCTAAAACCAGTGTTCTCATGTCCCAAGTCAAAAAAAAGGTGCTTAAAGTCATTGTGTATGGATATGTCGGCTGCCTCACCATCACTGGAGTCCCTAGCCTGAGAGATGAACTCAAAACACTTAACTCTATTTCCCCAAACCAATCTCACAAACTCTTGATCCCAATGTAAAACTAACCCCCCTATGATACCACTCTTTCACGACTCATACCAATGGGACCTGTGTTGTGACTACACCAAGAGAGACTTCGATAGGCCAGGGGCTGGTGACTATCATCGAGTAGGAATATCCCTCAAATGGAAGGCATTTTCATAAGTATATGTATGCACGCACACATCTCAAAGCCCACAAATGATGAAATGTAAAAATTCTTAGCAAACCATGCATGAAAAACACTAGATATAAACCACAATCAGAGTGCAATAGGAAATTAAAGTTCCTAGAGGTGAACCAAGCCAGAAAAAAAATCCCACTAAAAGAAAGATTGAAAACAAGTGAAAATACAAGCTTCTGAAACTCATTCGTAGAAAACCCTACCTGAAAGGTGGGTGAATGGTATATTCCTGAATCCATAGAAGTACGTATTGTATATATGATCTCACTAGGAACCACCTATACTATTCCAGCCTAGACTCCATCATAGCAACAATTTTATGCAGAAGACATGACATGTGCAGGCAAATCCTGCAAAGGGGTGAGTAAAACAATACTCAGTATGACACCCTGAAACCAAAAAGGAATGAATGGTCATCTCTCCACAGGTATATACCTATAATCCATATACCAAGAATATCCCTATATACTCATAACCATCCATAAGGTAAGGAGGGTAATTTACAACCGATCGTAAGCCATAGGATTCTACTCGAGGCATGATCATTTCGAGAGAACACACTCCTCGAGCTTTGATGTCATTGGGGACTCTTACAAAGAGGTCTTGTTAATTTGGGCCTTTCCCAAAGATAATACACTAGTCAAGGTCAGGTTATAAAAAGATGATAATCTTCCCAATGAATACTGACAACCCAATCTGTACTAATCCACAACGTAAGGGATTCTTTTCAAAGAATACCGACAACCCTACCGATGTAGCACGTAAGGTAAATGATTATCGACCGAGAATACTAAGAACCATATAGTTATGGACCACTCGACGAAGGATTAATTCCATGCACTAGGGCATCACGTTAATTCCCACAAAACTCCATCAGGGGTGATAGAGGATCACTACAGTCCCAATGAAGGATTCATAAACTCTATCATGGACTTGGCCTCTAGAGGGGATTGTTGTCCAGTGATGTGGACACAATGCCGCATTGAACCCTCGAGGAAAGAACCAAGGGAAACTCTACACCTACCCTGGTCCATACTAAAAACCGCAGCAAGCCATCTCAAAACGACCATCTCATAGAAAGGGTCCCAATGTTGTAGATAGCTCATCAAACGGACCTTTCGTTTGAAATTTATGGTCCTTTTTGTAAAAAGGGGCCAGTTGGGTCTGGTTCCGACCTGACTCGGCCCAGTTCAGCCAACATGACCCAACCCGATTCTTTCCAGGCTGGTTTGAACCATCCCGTTGGACCTGCTGGACCACTGACTATTGGACCACGTAGGCTGGCTCGGCTCCACTAGACATGTCCCCCCTAGCCGCACCTTCCCTTGGATCTTGCGGTAGACTGACTATCGGCTGGAGGCACCCCAGTCAATGCGGTCAGTCTGTGTTTCACAGAGAAGGCTTGCGTGACCATTGTACACCCATGGTATAGTCGTGGGTTCTCTCTACAATGTGGTATTATAGAATATTTTTGTTGTTGGTTGCTCTATTGGTGGCCTTGTCTTCTGCCATCTGTGGCCTTCTCACCACGGGTTGTCCCGCTACTACAGTCTTTCCTGGACTACGGGATACTACCGCTGCTAGCATCCATGCCTCATTGTGGCCAACCTGAAAAATCAGTGCCTCCTCCTCGTGTTGCCACTTCCATGTGTCATCACTACTTCAGGTTTGTCATCTTGGATAGTAAAACGTGAAGAATAAAGAATATGGGAAAAAGGAGTAAAGCAATGAACACCCAAAATGGGAAGATCTAGGCCTTCTTCGTGTCTTCCTCGATCCTTCTATGTTAGAATTGAAGAACGGAGGGTCAAAATAAATCAATTATATACATGGATAAATCTCAAAACAAACCCTGCAACATAATTATCCCAACCCACATAACACATGATCTATAGATTAGCATATTCATTGACTAACCCAAGTTTGTTATAGGGATAAAGAACGGGGGATTAAGATCAAAATAAAACTAACACCCTACCTAGAGTTCTGATCGATCGGGGAGGAAATTTCATTATTGTCGATGGTCTTTCCATGAGTGATCTCCATCCATCATCTCGCTGTAATTTGTTGTTCACCAACGAGAGGTTTTTCCAAATATTTTATTCTCCAGAGATTTTAGTGAATTTATCTAGGATTGTGAATCTAATCCCATATCCCTTCCAAGTAGTTAAATGAAGAAATGTGTTTTAGTGTTTCTGGATCGTTATTTTGTTGCATTGCCACACTGTTACATTTATGAAAGAAAATAGGCTTCCCTATCAAGGTGTCACTACATTGTTGTGAAATGTCAAAAATAAATAAAATCAAAATTTTAAGTTTATTTTATTTTCCTTTTAAACATCCAAAAATTATATTTCACATTCGACTCATGTTGGTTGATGTTTGGCACTGCCTAAATAAAACTCTACATTATGAACTCAATGGTGGTCTCATATTTCCAATATGATTCACCATTAATGATTTATTAGGATTTAAAAATAGGATAATTTTATTTAATTATTTTATTTATGGTGATGTCCTTTCGGGTTTTCTCATTGACGACCTATGCTGACTAAAGTTAAATCATGCCTAGGGTAAACCCACCATTCTGAACGCAATGGTTCCCTCTTATTTATGATCTGGGTACCCATTTAGAAGTTATTATACTTTTTTAGGAAATCCACTTATGTGTGCTATTAAAAACTTAACAATTTTTGTCGAACCATTCTGATCACACTGGGCCTTAGAATCAAATGCATCTCAGTGCCTGGTCACGGAATTTTCCCAATTAATTTATAAAAATAAACTTGATAAAAATCTGAGGCATTACAATATCTATATATGATGATAATTATTAAGTTACTAGTTCTTTTATAAGGATTTGATTAATACCATCAAATAATTGGTCAGTATTTCTCTTTAGGTTATATACATAGTCCACAACATGACTTTCTAACTTTGTAAAGGTGAATTAATACTTAGCTACATCTTCATCTTTCTTTTGTCTTAGAAATAGGAAATTGTCTCTCCTTATCTAATCATTGATCAAGAGGAAAATATTTCTCTATAAAAAGTTACTTATAATAATTCAACACCATATTCACAATTTCATCCTCATCCTTAGAGTTTTGAATCAATAACCACCATTTTTTGCATCCCCTAACAGAGGAAAAAATTCCATAAAAACCTTCTCCCTTTAATTACTTCTCAGAATGATAAATATCTTCTCCAAGTAACTTATCCTTTTTTAGCTACAAATGGATTTGTAGTTCCATTGAATGATAAAGGTTATTGATGCATGAAGAGGTATAATATTGTTACATTATAGTTTAGATCAATAGGATGCTCCATGTAGGCAAGGTTAATGATCATAACCTGAGTTAGATCCCCAAATATGGTTATAATTTGATAAGTTCTAGCTACAACTCTAGCTCTAGCTTCATATAATTACTAATAGGGTAATCCCTACATATATTACGTGCATTGATACTGTTAAAATTCCTTTTTATATGACCATTTTTAAATAATTGAATATACTTGATTAGATCATAACATAATGAAACAAAATGTATAATGCCAAAATTAGTGAAATAATTAAGATAAATTAAAAAATAAATGCATAGAAAATATCATAATCATAAACAAGTTTTATTTTTGAATATTTTCAAATCATAATAGTATTTTAAAATCCTTCATAATGGTTTGTAAATAAAATTTTAATTAACCGAAGAATATCCCCTAGGAATACCGAACTAGGTGCGCAATAAGGAACATTGTCTTAAACAAGTTAACACTTGAGTAAACATTGATTCACCTTTTTTGAGGTTGTTAACAATTGGTACATCTATATTATAACCTCATACACTTATAGTATCCTGATAGGTATGTATTTATGGGAAAAACCACATAATCTCTTATTCACAAATACTTAAGGATGTTATTCTATATTTATCATCAATGTCTAGCATATGGTTATGTTCCTTAAAATATTTTTTTATAAATCTAGATCCCAATGTTTCTAATAAGATTCCTTTGATATGAATAGTAATGAACCCAATCCCAGTATCCTATATTCATCATTTACTTTATTAAATTTTCACTAGATACAAGCGATCGCATCACAAAGGACCTAATAGTTTAGTAGAATTGGTATTTAAGATACATACCTGATTTTCACATATATTTCAAAATTTGAAAGATAGAAAAGTGTTTTCTTTGATATCATAATTATTCTCTCTATCATGTACCTATATATCAATCATAAAACAATTCTTGGCATACTAGGGAAGAGAAACATTAGAAAGGGTTGATCTCTAATGTAAAGTATGGGTATGTGTAAAACGAAATCTATCATGAAAACAAAAGTTATAATCAATATGGAAAGGTAAATAAATTAAACACATTATATTTAATAAATAAAATGAATATGGAGAATAATATTGAAAGAATAAATTAAGATCAAATAATTCCATATAAATAACCTCATGATCTAGATACTCATCCATGGATATCATAACAAATAAAATAATTAAATGGATACCAATAAATGAATTCATAATGATGGAATGCATAATGTAAGAAATATGAAACATACCATCAATTACTTGTGATAAGAAATCAAAAACACCATCAAGGCCTTATGCTAAGAAATCTATATAAATGGGTAAGGCCTTAACCAAAACCCAATCTGGTTTGTCTCATTAGACCTATCGATGAATCAGGGGGCTATTAGGGGACCCACCAATCACTTACTATGTTAAATTCATTCCTCGTATTAAATAGGTGAATCTTCATCAATATAAACATTTGTATTAAAAAACTATCATATAAAATGTGAATACTTTCCTCAATCAATAAACATAATCTTAAACTATTATTATAATTTGGTGAATGGTATCAAAATAGTATATCCTCAGTTAAACTAATCAGAAAACATCAGGATAAATAACAAGTATGGTGTCATTACAACTTATTCCCAATTGGGAATAAGTGAAATAAGGTTTTTTTCATTGATGAGTTGAAATACCATAAATATTCCATTAAAATAATTAATGAGTAAAATAACCTTTTCACATTGAAAATAACTTACAAAAATAGAAATATTATATAATATTAAGAAACAAATTCTTTAAAAATACACCTTATAACATGTAAAGTAATATTCAATGTAATGAGTGGTCATTATGTAGGGTAATTCCATACATGGAATATAATCTAGAAAAACATTCCTTTAACACTGTTGGAAAAAGGATAAAAATTTCATTATTTAGAAAAAAAAAGATTCCATTTGAACCATATTGTAAGAATTTAAAATTGGGTAAAAATTTATTTAAATAATCCTTATTACAATGTCAAAAAAATTTAAAATATTTTTAGAAAACATGGATATGGAATAAAAATGGTTTTTGACCAAAGATAGAAAAGAATCCATTCTTCTTTAAAAATACTCTTATAGTCTATTTTGTTGTTAAAGAGAGTAAAATGATAGTACAACATTTATTATAAATAAATAACTTTTTGAGAATAAAATTAATTTGTTTCCTAAAATTTAGATCATAATATTTCATTATTGTAAACTTAATGAACAATCTCAGAAAAAAAGAGCATGTAACATAAACCTTTACCACTTTGGTAACTTATAAATCATAATCTCATTGAAATAAATAAAATCAAATGAATCTTCAAATACCATGAAGATAAATGGATTCTTGATATAATATTTCAAAGGGTTATTATATAAAAAAACAAAAAATAACAAGGTGGTGAATATGGCATATGTCTCACAGAAGTAAAAGTTAGACCAGAAACCCTTACATTAGATTTGATTTCCTTAATACATGTACAAAACTCATGTATAATAAATATATATTTATTATAAATATATTTTAGAACCATAATTATATATTTAATACCATATATTATTTAAATATATTCTTTCATCACCCATTTATTAACAATTCTTTATTAAACTCACTATTTTGGGTGATAATTGCTTCATTTTTCATGTATGATTTGGATTAGTAATTTCAGTATTTTTATATTGATCGTGTTTAAATGATATATTAAATTTTAATAATGATATAAATATAAAATATAATCATTATATAATTATTTATAATATTCCATAAATTTATAGATGAGAAAATGAGTTACTCCATTCATGGAGACGGTAGGTCGTGCATACGCATGAACGTTGTTTCTATTTTTCCAAAAGATGGAAAATAAAAAAAACTGTCAAATTTATAGAAAAATTATTATATCAAACATTTAATTTATATTCATTAAATATATACTTATTATCATCCATTTAAAAATAAAATGAAAATCATTTCATATCACTACATGGAGGTTGTAGTCCAAAGGTATACATGAGTGACATTATTATTTTTCTACAGTCTATAAGCTAAGAAGTTATATATAATATTATAATTCTATAATTATATAAATTTCCTAAATTTATTATAAATATTTTAATTAATCTTTGTATCCATCCATGAGAGGGGTGATGGAAAATGAGTTACATCAGTTCGCAAGGCGGTAGTCTGTTATACACACGATTGATGATTTTGTTTTTTATTTGAAGGAAGGGGATATGGATATAGGTTATTCCATTAAAATAATAACATATTAGTATATAGGAGATAATTTTTTTATTTTTTCATATTTGGTGAACATTTTAATAATGTGGAAGAATAAATAAACCAAAAATGAAAGTTTATGATTTTGACCTCTTCTTCAGAGAGCATACTTATATTTATACATTAATTATTCTTAAGAGGTTTTCCTAATAAACATACAAACCCTAGGATGTTTTTATGGATGTGAGGAATAAATTTGGTCAGTTATTTTCTAAAACAATTTCTATGTAAGTGTGAATATGGGTGGAGATGGGGTGGCCTTTTAAAAGTGGGGGATAGGACACACTAAGATATTTTGAAAAGAAAAGGTGATACCCACATTTTTTACATGAAATAAATCTACAAAATGGGTAATTATAAAACAATTTTTTATATAAGGTATAAATATTTCCATAATAATACTATTGAAAAATAATCTAGGCCATTTTGACCCTTATCTTTTTAGTCTAACTCCGGTAAACCCGTTTGAACCTTAAGTATAGAGATTAATTTTTCATGTTTTTTCTATTAATTATGAATTGAAATTAATTTAAACATATTATATGATATTAATAATTATTATTAGAAATATGTAATCTATTTTTCCAAATTCCATTCACAAAATTCGAAATTTTTAATTTAAAATTAAATACATAAACGTGGCGAAAACGTGGGATTTCACAGAGAAAATTCACATATGTAGATAAATTTCTAATATAAAAAATAAAAATAATTTTATTCTAAACACCAGAATTTTATTGAATATAAAATAATTGAACTATTTTAACTTTTAAAACAAATTTAAATCAAAATTAATAATCTAAAATTTTTAAACTAAAAGTAAGTTTTAATTAAAATTAGTATTTTTATTATTCCTCAAAAAATTAATCTTTTCAAAAAATCCTAAAAAATACACTATAAAATAATTTTGAAATGATGATTAAAAAATGAATTAAATTTTTAATAAAATTTTCTAAAAGTGATCAAAATTAATTATAATTTATTTTTCTTAAATCATGATAAAACCGCCTTTTGTAAAAATATAGGTTTTCTGAAAACATTTCTTTTTCTTTAAATGATTATTATTTATTTGTTTTATGCATCTCTAAAACATATAATTTTCCTCATTTATTTATTATAAATCATACCATATAATTTAAAGGTTATTCTATAATGGCCATGTTTAAATAAAATTATTCATATCATGGTTCATTTAAACTCATGTTTTCATGTATTGAAAGATATAGAGGTGATTGAATTTATCTAAAAATAAATATATTACAAATTTATCGGGTGTTAAAATTTATATTTTAAAATATTGAGGTTCCCATAGTTGGTATCTGAGTAGGTTTTGTTCATTTTTTGAAACTATGGTAAAAAAATTAATGATAACCCTTAGGATAAGCCTATGTATAGAAGAACTTCCTAAGTTATGGTAAATAAAGGAGCATGGTTTTCATATAAATGCATCCTTATATTGAAACTATAATTTTATTTGGTTTTTTAATAGATTCATTTGGTGTTAATAACCCTGAAAGGAGTTTCCCAGGTATATCTCTACCCCAATTTTTTCATAGTTAATAGGACCTTACTATGCATCTAGATTGACACTCCCAACCCATATTCCTAATTTAATTCAAATTTTCTTTAATAGACATAATGAAATATTTTATTACAGAATTACCACGGATGACCTAGGTTAAACCAAATGTTTCATAGATTTAAAGGAAGGTGTTAATCTTTAGAGATCCTATGAATGATTTTTCATGATTGATCAATCTGATTAATGATTGTTTATGACCATACTAATCATTTTGGTTCTAGTGAGGGAATAATGATGGAATGATAAAGATGAGGTGTTTACAAGTATTCTAATATATTTAAGTACCTTATTTGATATTTTTTATATGAATTTTTTTTATATTAATAAATGTCTCAAGGAATGTTAATTTATATAATAAATAATTAAATTTTGAAATAGATATTAAAAATCCTATTAGTATTTTGATTCAATATAAAGTGTATGAATATTACCTAATTAATTATTGTGGGAATGTACTTTATTTATGTCTTTTTATTCTTCCTCTAGATTAATTTGGTGTGATTTTGGGATTGCACTCGATTTCTTTATATAATTCCCATATCAATTGTCAGTGAATGGAAGGTACATTTTTTATTTTGAACCAACCTATGATTATAAATTAGTGAAAGGATAAAAATGAATGTCTAATGGAAATTACATATGTTTCATGGATCATTATTCCCATTTAAATGGGGTATTTATCTCAAATGGTTTGGGATAAACTGAACATCAATGATATACCTATTGTCAAGAATTTTTTTGATTACTTTCTGAAAGTGTAACCTAGCCCTTAAGTAAATCATAAATTCATGTTTTCATTATAACTCGTACCTAGTACTAAACATATTTCAAAGAATCTAGATAGAATACCCTTGATTGAGTTATAAGAATTAAAGAAGCAATTAGAAGAGAATCTTAAAAACGGATTCATTCAAACAAGTGCATCACCATGAGGTCAACCTATAGATTTTGTAATAAATAAAGGTGAGTAAAATATTCTCTATGTTGATTATTTGGAACTAAATAAAATAAAAATAAATAATAAGTATATTTTTCATCATATTGATGACTTTTTTATCAATTATTAAGATCTCAATATTTTTCCAGGAATGATCATTAATCTAGATACTATCAGTTTTTGGTAAAATTTTAATACATATGAAAGAAATCCTTTCATTATAAATTTTTAATGAATTTATATTTATTCAATTTGGTCTTACTTATTACCCCTATATCATCATGGATTTTGTGAATAAATTATTTAAATATTACAATGATCATTTTTTTAGTCTTTATAGATGATATTATTAAATATTCTGAGGGAAAGGAAGAGCATGAATATCACTTGAGGATTTTAATGAAGACCCTAAGGAAAAAATAAAATTTATGAAAAATTTACCAAGTGTGAATTTTGGGTATAGAATATCTCATTTTTGTGTCATGTAATCTCAATAAAGGGTATATCGGTTGATCCATCAAAGAAGAGATTTATTGAACATTGTCCCAGACAAACCATTATGAATGATATTGATATTTTTGTGGATTAGATTGATATTATAAGTTCTTTTTGAAGTATTTATCACAAATATCTAATCCAATCACCAATATAACTTAAAAGGGAGTTAAGTTCTATTAGATATATAAATCTGAAGAAATTTAAAGGAACTAAAGAGAAGTTTAGTTAGTGAACTTTTCCTAACACTAACTTGTAGTTGAGTGGGGTTTATGATTTATTATTATGAATCAAAAAAAATTGCAATGTGTTTTTATAAATAATAATAGTTATACCTTACACGAATTTAAGGATCATGATAAAAATTAACAGACTCATGGTTTAGAGTTAGTAACAGTGATCTTTTTGTTAAAGATCTAGAGGCATTATATTTTTGGAGAATTGTGTGACATATATACTGATCATAATAGTTAAAAGTATACATTCACATAAAAATATAATAATATGAATATGAGAATATGTTTAGAGTTTATTAAATATTATAATTGTTCAATACATTACCACTATTGGAGAGTGGACAAGGTGGCTGATGATTTGAGTCAAAAGGATCATGTTGGTTTATCTATGTTGATGATCAAAGAAGATATAATATTTATGGATATGAAATTACTGAACTTGAAATATTTATGGTATAAAAAAACTATTATCCTAATCAAATGATTATTTAACCATATATCCATGAGAAGATTAAAGAGGTGTAGAATAAGGATGTAGAGATGAAAATGAATGTGATAAATGTACCTAAGTTCAACCTTGATTATGATGGAATGATAATTTTTATGAACTAAGTATGTGTCCCATAAATATTAGACTTTAATAATTAACTATTGGATGAATCCCTAACCTAATCATTCTATATTCATCCTAGAAATATAATTAATTATAGAGATATGAAGGATTATTTCTTGTATGAAAAAAATGAATAGAGATATTGAAGAGTTTTTATCTCAGTGGTTGTATTTTCAGCATGTTAAGGTTGATAGATAGAATTATAAGGCGATATTTCAACTCTAAAATATACTAGAATAGAAATAGAAAAACAATACCAGTGATTTTATCACCAGAATCCCCAAAACATCTAATGTATATATTATTATTTGGTTTTTTATCACCTTATGAAGTCAACCCACTTCATTTATATGTGATAAGATTTATCACTTGATAAGTTATCTATGATATAAATTAAGTTATAAGGTTTCATGTAGTACTGCATTATAATGTATCTGATTAGGATCCAAGTATTTCCTTTAAGTTCTAGAGAAGTATTCAACAAGATATAGATATAATGTTGTGTTTTAGTACAACTTTTCCCCCTTAGATGGATGAGAAGTCTAATAATACTATTCAAATCCTATAAGAAATGTTGAGATAATATTCTCTATATTGTAAAGTTTTTTTGAATTGAAACATTACTCTAGTTGGGTTTTCCAACAAAAATAGTTTTCACTTTATAATTAATATGGATCCTCGTAAATCCCTCTATATAAAAAAGTTTAAAACTATGATATAAAAGGATTAAGGTGGAGAACTAATTCTATAATGGCATAATATTTATAAGTAAATGGACTAGGAGGTTAATTCCATTCAAAAACCCATCAATTTTCCTTAGAGTAGACATATGATTTATGTTGACAATCATCAGTGTGATCTGGAATTAAGACATTATGAGAAGGTTTTCCTATGAATCTCTCCATTGAAGAAGGTTATAAGGTTTGGATGGTAGTTAAAGCTAATACCTAGATATATTGTTCCTTTTTAGACTCTAAACTTGATTGGTAAAGTTTTATATCAATGGGAACTCCCATTGAACCTCTCTCAAGTTCATAACTTTTTCCATGTATCTCTCTTGAGGAAGTACATAACTAATCCTTCACATGAAATTAACTAATAGGTTTTACCAGTGTATAATGATATTTATAATGAATAAAAATCATTATAAATAAGGGAATTTTGATATAATGTTGTATGTTCTAAGACTACTCACTTTGTTAAGGTTCCTTAGAGGAATCATAATTTTGAGGAATTAATATGAGAACCTGAGGATATGATGAAGAAAACATATCCTCGCTTGTTTCTATCATAGTGATAAAATTTCAAGGGTTGAATTAATTTTAACTAATATTAAATGTAATAACCAAATATTTTATTTAAATTTACATTGAAATAAACTTGAAGAATATGATAGCTAGATTTAAATTTAACCCTGAGTCTAAATAAAATGTGATATATTAAACTGTTATAACCTAGAAATAACATTTATAGGTATTAATATGAATAATAAAATCATGAAAATTATTATAAGTGTTTTAATTAGTGTAAATTTACTGATTAATTTATAAAAAATAATTTCTCATTTTTCAGTAATGTCATTTTAAACTTCAAGAATATGTTTTCTTCAAAAATGTTTTTATCACATAATTTGTACACAAACATTATAATTATTTTTTACCATTTTTTTAAAATTTTATTAGAGGCCATTAATATCATTTTTTTAATTAACATGTCATTATTATCTTAGGGTAAATTGTTTTCTGATTTTTCTAAAATGGTTAATTTTTTTAGTGAATAGTGAAAAATACCAATTTATGTAAAACCTATCATTTATTTTCAACTAAAAGTACACTTATGTTTAGAATTTTATCGTAAAGTTACATAATTATCAATTAATTATAAATAATATAATTAATTACATAATAATCATCATTATAACATATTTTTATAAAAGTTTATTTTTGAGCTTAAAACACATTTTAATAAAAAAAATTATACACATAATGTGTTTTTATCTTAATGAATTAAAATAATATCCATTTTTAATGGTATTATTGAAATTTATAGATTATATATTCAATAATATATTTTAACTTTGATATTATTTTTTTAAACAGAATTGAATGTAAGCAAATTATTTTTTATGTTAAAAATTTATTCTTATAAAATAGATTTTTTTTTGTGAGTTGCATACTTATTTGACATTAAATTCTTCCACTTATAGAAATATTATTGGGTAAAATTGATTCCATATTTTAAATCTATATAAATAAAATAATCAATTGGGTTTAATTTACTTTTTGGTCATTTTGATTGTAAAAATAGTAAAATTTTGTTACTTTGGTTAAGGTTAGGAAAGTAAAATTTTATGCTTACATTGTATGAATGAACAAAAGATTTCCCAGTATTACTCATATTAGAATCTAAACTAAGGCTCAATGCTATTAATCTGTGTATAGAACCTCTTGATATAGGGTCTATTTAGTAATAGTATTTTTTTTCTAACTTTATACTACTTACATTTACCCATGTTATGCTTTATTAGGAATTTTTTGATATTTTTCTTTGAATTATATTTAGGTTAATTATTAGGTTGATTTAAAGTACACATATGAGTTTTTTATATATGTTATAATCTTAATGGATTCCTAATGAGAATGTTATGCTCACACCCAACATGTGCTCTTTGGTTTTCATGAAATTACACGATATTTTTTATTGGTACCTACATGTACTCAAATATATCTATAATATATATTATTATTATGCATGATAAATATGAGTACTAGTTGTTTTCTAGTCCCTTTTGGAACTGTAGAAAAAAATGTTTTGAACTTAGAAATGTGTGTCTATGAATATTTTAATTTTTTATCTTACCTATGATGTCTTCATATACACTATAAAATTTGTTTATAATATAAATTAACTGTATTTTTTTCTTAAAGTTATATTTTTAAAAAGTAAAAAACTATTTTTACCACTATGTATTAGATCCACTATTCAAATATCAAACTTTTGTGGTTAGAATATAAACCCAAGTTCATGTGAAATCTCGATCTATATAGTATTTATATGATTTTTGACACATTTGTTACAAAGTGGTATCAGAACAAGGTAAATGATATCATTTATCATTTATATAGTTTATAATTATTAATATTAAGATTAAATATGATATAAGATAGTCATTGATTGAGAATAAATCCATAAAAAGTCAATATTAATGTGTTTATGGATAAAGAACATGTTACCATGGATGCATGGGTAGTTTGGTATGTACCACCAATTTGGGTGGGGTTTTAGTTTAAATACATTATTATTAAGTAAATAAGTTTTTTTAAAGTGTTACAAGGATCAAGTGAGAGCCAACTTATCTGATGCTTCATTAATTATAGATATATTTCATTAGGTAGTCACAATAAAGAAACATAACATATTGTGTGCATGAGTGTGTTTGTACATACTATAGCAAGAGAAAAAATATTGGTTTCTATTCAGTATACACAAGTTATATATATATATAGTGTTTTATAATATATATATATATATTTATATATATTGGTGATTATTTTGTTTTTTGAATTAAAAATGGTTCTTTTTATTTGAGATAACACTATTTTATTTTATTAGTATCCTGTCTTTTTTAAAATATTTCACTACTAATAATTTGTATGTTATTCCTTATATCATTAGAATTATCAAATAATGGTCCTTATTTAATCATTTTCTAGTTAGTATCATATATTTTAGAACATTTTTATATTGATTTATTAATGAAAAATTTCTATAGTAGGGGTTATCAATGGTTATAGAATACTCTTATTATTTGTTGATATGTTTTTCTAACATTGATGCCAATATTGATTATATCATACTCTTTTTTATGTTTTATAAGTTTTTTTGTTGTAACTATTTTGAGAACGAACATTATTTAACATTTATTATTATGCCTCCTTACCTGTAATAGAAGTTTAAGATATGTGGTGTTTCCTACATGTCATGATGTCTTGGTATGAAATTTATTTTACAAAATAAAATATGGATTTTTAAATTGTAAATATAGATATCAAAAAATTATGTAATTTGGAAATTAATTCAACATGGGGTTTAATGATTAAGATGCAGTTGTTTTCAAATTAACAAGGAAAAATGTTTTCTATTAGTTTATTGAATTTTTTTTTTATAAAGTAGGTGTTCGATGAAATAACATATGGTGTAGGATTTTGGAATGAAATTTTTTAATATTTTATTTATATAAAATAAAATTTAATAAACTAAAATGAATGGAATATGAAGAGTTAAAGTCTTATGTAAACCTTATAGCGCAGTTCCTATGAAATAAAGTTTCTTATAGGTATTGGAACTTTGTGTACTCACTTATAGCTATAATATCATGGTATGTAAGGTATTAAAATTTTATAGATTATAGTTAGGAATCTTCTTCTTAAAGGATTTCACACTTGTGTGAGTTTTCTTTAGGTATTAGACATTAGAGAATTTCAAGAATAGTTATTTTATTTATTTTAGGTATTTCAGGATACTCATATTGATATTATATTTTGGGGGTGATTATAAATATGAGTAATTTTAAGTTATTTATATGGTTATATAATAACAACATGAGGTTTTCAATTTATTTTTCTCTGAATGTTTGATGATTTTTACATTTAATAGAGTTATGGTAAGTGTCATATTTTTTATTTTTGGGATGAAAATTCTATGGTGATATTTCTTAAGGAACGTATTCGTATTCATTAAATTTACATGGAAATTAGTTTTGAATTCATGAATAAATTTTAATATTTTATTCTAGATCTATTTCATTTTTCATTCTAGGATTTAGATATCATTTTGGGTAATGATTGATGGATTATTAGGTGTTTCGAGATATCATATGTGGTTCAATATAAAGATATTGTACTACTTTTAGACTTAATAATACATGTGGAATTGGATACCTGGTGTGGTGTGCATGTTACTCAGTGGAACTGTGTAGTGAGGGGGTTCCTTTTGAGGATCACCAAGTACTTGATTTCCCTCTAATGGGTATCATCTATTCCTTTTGGGTAGTTTTAATTGAGTTTTTATTTTCAAGGAAAAAATAGAAACTCCCCTTCTACTCTTTAAACCCTCAAATTTCTCATCCTCAACCCTCATTTTCTATTGGACAAACACCCATTATGGTATCATCCCTTTATTCCTTAAAGATTCAATCATACCCCTTATAGTTTAAGCATAGATTTAAGTGGAGTTATATGCAAAAAAGGTTATATAAATACTTTATCCCTCCATCCCCCCTCAATTTGTAATTTTCTTCTTCCTCTCTTTTTATAATGGACTCCAAATTTAGATATCACAAAACGTATAGTGAAATATATTCTTGTGTTTGGATTCCATCTTCTTGGGTTAGAGAAGGATAAATTGAGTGTTTTCATGGACCTTTCTCATTTCTTTGATTTTTTTAAAATGAAATATATATATATATATATATATATATCATTTTCTTGATTTTTTTACATTGATATAATTCATTATTGGTTAGAATATATTGGTTATTCCTTTTATTCCCTCCAAGTTTCAAATAGTACTATTTTTCATTAGCTGGTAAATTGATTTATTAATGTTTTCAAAAGTTATAAATTAATAATTTTCAATGTATCACATATTTTCATATTTAAATTATATTCTCTAAAGTTATATCTTTTAAATCATGAAAAAAATATCTAGACTACTTATTTTAGTTTTAAATATTATTTTAAATGGATTGTGAATTATTAATAAATTCAACAATATAAATTAAACCATTTTTTAAATGTATTGATTGTCTGATAGATCTAATGTGTCTGTATTTACTATTCATGGTTGAGTTTGATAATTTAATCCATTTTCATTTCTATATTTAATTTCAAAATGATAAATTAGTGAATAGGTTACATAACTTGATTAATAAGCTGGTTAGAAATACCTTTGTAGAATCTAACTTTTAACCAGGATAAATAATGAGGATATATATTAAATTGAATCAAAATTAATTCTTAGTTGATGTGTCTCTTATAAAAATATAATTTGGATCTAGAATATATCATTGATACAATTAGGTGTAACTAAAATTTCTTGTTGATAATTATTCAATAAACTCTTGTGAAAGGAATTAACTTTCTACACAGTCTCAAGTTATCCTCTCGAATCATTATAAACCGGTAATGAATATGAGAATAACCTTATAGGTTTAGTAATAGAAGAAATATGAGTGGTTATAATATATTTTAATTTAAGTGTTTCTTATTATGACTTAAAATAACTTTATGAAAGAAAAAATATCTTCATACTTACTCTTGTTGAATTTACAATCCACCATCAAAACTAAACCCTAATTAAGAGTCTAATAGTGTTAATGGTGATGTCATTGTTTACTTATTGTTGGGGGGTGAGTGTTGTGATATTGATATTTAATTGGTCTTATTAAATGGATTCTCAAACTATACTGGATACTTTTTATTTAAAAACTACTCTTGTTTTTTTATAAAATCATAGAAATGTTCATTATTTTATATGGATCTTTTTGGGTGATTTTATTTTATAAATCATTCTATACTTTTGAATAATTTATTACAAAACTTTATATTAATTTATAGGGTTTAAAGTAATTCTATTGATAACTATAAAATTTAAACATTTTATTTTGATTAGGTAAAATTCATGTATAGAAAACATTTTTTTGGAAGAATTGTATTTTAATAAAAATAATTTCTGTTTAGTACATACAAAATATTTAATTTTTTTTTTCTTTTGGTATGAATTGTAAATGACTAGTAATATGCTTGATCTATCTTATAATAATCTAGTAGTATGCCTTAGTAACTAGCCATATATGAGTAATGTCTAGTGTAGCTTACATTCTATTGAACCTTAGACAACTCTTTAATCTAAATCATAAATTTGGTATAATATTCCTCTAGAATTATATGAAACAATTTCATCTCATAACTTTTTCAATGTTTTTGTTGATGTTTTATAAATATTTAGATTCTATAATATGTAATTCTTGAGTTACCTATGATGCATTGAAGATCATGTGTGACTTGGAATTATGTTTCATTGATGTGATTACTAGTTTATACTATGAAGGAATAACAATATTTTCCCACATCAAGCATTAGATTCATTTGATGGAATTGTTAACCAAATATGATTTTCTATTTAATATATTTATAAATAGCGTTTATTTTTTACCAAACATGTTAATTTGTGGAACTATTGATGCTACATAAGTGTATATTATTCTTCGATATCTAGTAATCCTAGTTTATATCTGTAAGTGGGTAAATCATATGTTTATATAAAAAGGTTCCTAGGTACACTGTTGATTGGTATTGCAGTTATATAAACTCTATAAAAGTACACACTTTGTGGTGTCTGGATTGATGCTAGGGTATAGGGTATAATATTTCCCTAATGTTATTATGCCCACTCCCTTACCCACAAGGGGATAGGCTACAAGATCACAATGTCTAAAGTATAGATGAAAACTTATCCCTTATAGTACTATTATTTCTTCTAAACTTATTTATTATAATTTATTATGAACAATTTCATGATTTCCTTTTCCTCATCATCTCATAATTCATGTAATGGATTTAAATAGGTAGTCCTATTATGGACCATATTTATATAGACACTTATTCAGTTATATAATTTTTTTAACATTATACGTCTTACCTCTACCCATGCTTTTATTTACCAATAATTGTATATAATATGGTTTTAATTTATATTTTTGTAAATAAATTGGTGGATTTAAAGAACATGCTTGAGAATTTTTAATAAATGTGGGAATCTTGGTAGTTACCTAATAAGTATGTTATTTTCACAACTGACTTGTGCACTTTTGGTTAAAATACAATTCAATTTTCTATTTTTGAGGTACCTGTTGGTAATGGTAGATATTTGGATGATCTATTCTTTCTATGCATTATTTCTTTTTTTACATGCCAAGTTCCACACAGTGTTGGATATAGAGACTAGATATTGTTTTTGTAACTTTACAATGTGTGTCTGAGACCAGTTACATATTTTTTATGGTACCTAGCATATGTTCTTCCACTGTATAAAATTCATTTCATTTTGATAGTACTTGTATTCATTACATATATTTATATTCATAAATTGGAAAATCTCCTTTCACCATTTTTTATTATAGGACTGGGGTTTTTTGACAAGCCTATGTATATTGGATAGTGCACTGAACATAATTTGGAGGCCTATTTTAGGCACCATTTTAGTGATTCTGGTCATTCTCATTACAATGGTGATATATCATTCACCATGGGTGATATTTGATACTGGTATTTCATTTACCAAGAGAATATTCAAAAGTGAAATGTCATTCTCTTAAGGGATATGTGGTGATGTTATACTATTTACCTAGGTGTTATGCAGTAGTGATGTGTCATTCAATATTGGGTAATGTGGATGTGATGTATAATTTACTTCAGAGTTATGGTATGGAGTAGTTTCACTTAATCAAATGATGTATATCAAGGTTCATTGATCACTATGGGATTATGGTCTTGGTAATAACTTTTTTTACATATGTATTGTGATGAGGAGTGGTGATTTATTCTCCCTTACATATGTTAAAACCAAGTTTATATCATATTATTTTGGAATTGGATGAAGTTGGTACGGTCTCACTTATGTGATGAGTTATTTTATTACCTATGTTATTAAAATTTTATATTGAGTGTGCACTTGTATTTAATGTTTTTAAGGACATAATTTATCATGGAATACTGAGTTTTACTCACACCCAATATAAAAATTGTAGGGAACATGTAGAATTTTTGAGTGAGGTATGGGTAAGTGTAGGGTCCCTATGATTTATGGATGGGATAAATGTTTAGAGTAGAATAGATGGTCATGTGATTACTTGGATCCTATTTTTGAATCCATGTTTCCAGACATTTGTTCTTTTGGACCATACATGTACATGATCATCCCATATGTAATCTTAATTTCAATATATACTTTTCTAATATTAATATATATATTTTTTATAGTATTCCTTGATTACTTATCTATTTATGGATCATAACTATAATTTATACAATATGATATTTAATGTGATTTATGATTATTATTAATTTGAATGTTTTTTATGTTTATATGATCATAATGATATAGTCTCCCCTATACTTATATATCTACTGTTATTATAAGTCAATAACCCCTTACTATAGTGAGGCATGACTAAGGTAATTTGGTTCCTCAATTCCATCCACCATTTCAATAATCCAACCTATGATTTTATAATGATGAAATAAGAAACCTGATATTTGATAGGCATTATTTTATTCCATGGATAAAATTATATTCCATATGTTTTAAAGGGGTATAAATTATAATTTTTGTTTCACATAAACTATGCATGGACGATGTTTTTGGAAATTAGGGGTCATCCATACATTTGTATCCTCAATAACTAAGATTTTAGGTAAAACACCACCAAAAACTCTATTTTTCCATTTCCCTGTTATTCCTAGTTGAAGGATAGATCTTCTACTAGAATTGGAAGAATTAAGTTTATGAGTTTTTAGGTGAATTTTTTAAAACCAATCTCTTTAAAAAATGTGTTATTATATAATTTTTTTAATCATTAAATAACTCCACACAATATATATATACGATAACAGTAAACTCCTAGATATTTGTTAACTTAAGATGGTTTCTACTGAGATTATTTCTCACAACTAATACTTAAACACCCTATATCCATGTTAATTTTATGAATATTAATGTAGGTAAAGGTTCAAGACCCCTGTAGTTGGGAGTTGATGTCAAGAGTTATCATGAAGTTTATTTTCTATATTTTTCATATCTGTGGGTAGTGCTTATCCATGTATTTCTTCTAGATATATAAATTATATAGTTCATGATGTTTATAAATTAGTTTTATGTTTTAATTTGTTTGGATTTATTCTTTGTTGGATATATATAAGACTCTTATTTTTTATTTTATTGTGGATGTTAACTCTTATTTACACTAAATATGATTATTGAGGTATTTTTTTGATTCCATATCTTGATGGACTATTAGAGGGTAAATCACTCAGAATTAAATTCTTATAAACAATCAGTACTTATTTACATTCTTTAGTGATTTAGGAGTAGACTTGAGGGCATGATAAATTTTACCATTATGGTAGTGTCAAGGTGGGCCTGATGTTAAAAAATATACATTAGAAATTTTAGTTAAACTTAAGAAAACAAGAATTATGGTTGGATTTTTTTAATGTATTTTTAAGTTTGTACACCATTACTGCTATCCATAGTAATATTTTTAAGATATACATGAAATATAAGTCTTAATAACTTATAACCACTTTGTTAAAGGTTTTATTTATTACTATAGATCTCAAAATCAACTCATACTTCTTCAAAATCATCCACACCAGAGGATGTAGTACCTTGCTCATTTTTGTTTTCTTATGGAGCATCTTCTATCACATTTTATAATTAAAATTATTTTCATTGAGTACCATATTACTTTAAGATAATAATAATAATAATAAAATATTACATCTATATTCTTAAGATTATTTGTATAATAACCTATATCTCATTCCACCTTTTGTATAAAAAATAATGTTCCCTCATTAACTACTTCACAAAATATTCCATGATGCCTCCATTTGATTTTATTGATGAATGGGATTACAAAAAAATTAAAACTATTTATGTTTAGAATATTTCAAAAACATAATTCTAAGATTGTAATTAAAAAACAATCTGTAAATAAAACAACTATTTCTGAATAAAAACATATTTTTTCTCTTTCATATAAAAAAACATTAATACTCAATGATATAATGACATTATTCTTACCATGTCAACTAATCATCAATTTATCCATGATAATCTTTTTTGTTGAGGTGTTTATAGACCACTATATCTGTTCATTATTCCATACTTATCAACATAATAATAAAACTTATAATTGAGATATTTGTATCTATTATTGGATAAAAACTTCTTGATAACATAAATTATTTTCTTCTCAATATCATTTATCAAAATTTTAATATTTTATAGAACATATGATTTACAGAACATAAATGTGACATAATTCATAAGATAAATATAATGAACAAATTAATGAAATAATTTTCTCTATTTGTTTATTTAATACCTTTATGGGATCATACATCCAAAAAAATTAGTTTAGGTGGCCATAATTCATTGATCTACACTATTTTATGATTGTGGTTCATTATATTCCCTTCATGAAAAATAACACAAAACATTCTTCTTTCAAGATAAGAATAGGAATATTTCTTATAGAATAATGATAAACATATCTTATCTTGTTCTTTTTTAATGACTGGTTATTTCTAGGATTCTATATCTCATTATATTATTTCACACATAATAAAAAATGATTTTTATAATAAATAATTTAAAAAATATTTCCACATTTCTACTTCACCGTAATAATGATAGCTCCATCTTTCAATATTTTAACTATTATAAATATACACTAATGAAAGAACCATGATGTGGTGACTGTCACCATGTTAATATTTTTGTTTGATCATGGTTCATAAAACCACATTGTGGTTTTATTATTGGAATGATATATGATTTTATTTGGTAGATATTACTAAGATGATTACCATATTTATTGATCTTGATTTCTTATAATGTGATCATGTGTTGATATATTATTTATTATTAATGGAGTTTGAAAATTAATTATTCAATGAGATAGATGTTGTAAGATTTGAAATGTGAAAAATGTAAAGGTGGTACATTTTACTGTGTATATAATTCTATACTCTAGAAAATTCTTTATTCAATGAAGGAAGGATATAAATTAGGGTTCATGGACCCCATTTGATGATAATAGTGATTATTCATATGACAAAATCTCCTTCATTTCCTTTCTTAACATTTTACATTGAGGTGGATGTGATAGAGCCCCTTTGAAGTAGAAAGGAACATACTAATGTTTTTATAAATTTAAGTTGTTAGTGGACACATTTTATGGAATGGAATATGTGGTTGTTGTTGAGGTAACTTGATCAAAATCACTATTAGTAGATATTTATAATTAATGGTGAGGGATGGTCATTTTTTGTTTATTTCATCTTATTAATTTCTATCTATTTAAATAATTTGTATGGTTTTTCATCTTAACTTTAACTAACTATATTAATATATATGTAACACACAATATTTATTAATGAAGTCCAATTTTACCAAAATTAATTTATTTCCATTTTCATATATTTTATATACACTTAATAATTTTTTTCACAACCCATCAATGAAAACAACATCTTTAGAAATTATTTTTTCCCATAAATTTTAGTGATTACTTTTCCTTTTGAATTAAACAATATATCATTCCTAAAAGTTATAAAATCTTCATTATAATTCTCAATGCCTTTGAAAATATATTTATTTCCAATCATATCTATTGAGAATCCATGATCTATAATATATGGTTTTTCATACTTATATACTTTATATGTAACTTCAACTGCTTTTTCATATTCATGATTAATTCTCTTATTATGATATTTGGAGTTGAAACCTTCCTCAAACTACTTTTTAAGAATTATTTATACAATCATTCAAAATATTCCTTTATTATTTACATTTTCTACAATTTTACCCTTATTATTCAATTTTTTTACTTTCACTCTATTTGGGTTATTGAGTAGGTTTTTTTATTTTATTTTTTGTATATCTCCTCCTTGATTTTTTGAACCTTTAGGGTAAATATAAATGCATTTTTTAAAATAAAATTCCTTGTTTCTATATACACAATAGAATACACATTAAAATAAAATATGAATATTTTTATAAGAATAAAATTATGTTAACCAATTTCTTCTTATCACCTTTTCACAAATTATGATATCTACTACTTTTTTCAATAATCTCGTGAATCAATACACTTTTATATTCAGTATATTTTTCCTTTGACTGAACATTCAACCACTTATTTTTGTATAAACCATTTCTATTTGTAATTTCTATATAAACACTTTGTGTAGAAATGGGGATTTAATATTTTTCAAGAGAGATAAATTTTCTAATGCCATTATTTTTTCTACTAACATCATAATATCTAATTTATTTTGTGTCCAAAAATATGTGTCCACTGTTAGAGATTTCACAAATGATTTAGTTATTTTAAAAACATTATCATGTGTATTATTTTATTCTCCCACTCATATACCCAGATTTTCAAAATTATACTATATTTTCTTAAAATAAATATTACTTCCTTGCATCTATGCTCTATTCAAGTAAACCTCTTAATGTTTCATGAAGAACAATGAGGTCATGTAATCAATGATGATTTTTCTTTCAATAATAATGTTATTAATATTATCCAAATTCTGCAACAATTCTATTTCATTTTTGGCATTTATTCAAATAGTGAGTGAGTCAAGGATTTTCTTTAACAACGCATTTTGTATCTCATGTTCTGAATCCTTTTTTATAAAAACCCTAATCTATATTCATATAACACAATACCTCATTAAATATTATGATTAATTTTACTATTACCCATTTTTTATATATTTTTTTATTCAGTAGAGTGATCATGTTAAACCAAAAATTAATCATCGTCTTCATCCTCTCAGGTTTTTTATTCTATCTCAATTTCCTAATCATAAATTTAGCCCCTATTTTTAGTGGGAATTCTACCTTTTTGATTATTTATACATTTTCCCATTTCATTTAGAGAAACTTATTTCAATATGATCGGTAACCATAATAAATTGTTTCCCAATTTTATGGAATTTTTAATGATCATCCTTATTTTCATCATGTGTCATTTTAGAGGAATTTAAAGAAAAATGACTATTATCTCTATAACTGGTCCATTTAAATGGAATATTACCCATGAAAAAAACTTTTTCATTCCAAAATAATTTTCAAAGAAATATCATAAACTCATTTTAATTCATGTCATCTATTAAAAACACATATTATTCCTCAAGAGATTTATTTTGATCATTAATCATCAAGAAATCTATGGCTTGGAAGAATTATCTTTTTTCATTATACCTTCCTAAATTTCATGCCTCTTGATATCTTATAATCAATCATATTTTATTTCAATTTATTGATTATAAAATCATCTATATATGTATTTTTAACCAGTAGAATCATTACATAAATTCCTCTTAGTAGAGTTAAAATAAATTTCTTCATTATGGCTGATACTTCAAGAGTTTCTCAATATCTATGAATAGGGATAAAAAAAATCATCCATTTAAAATTTTATACAATATTTTATCATTAGATATAATAATGTCTTTATATTCATCATGAAAAACTTGATGATGTGATCCTATAAACTTCCTATCACTTTTAGGAACAACATGAAATTTATCCCACATAGAATTTATAGTTTTAAAACCAATCACCTTTACTAGACCCTTCAGAAAGAGTAATGATATAAACACATTACATTCCATTATATAGGCATAAATATTCTTTAAATCCATAAAATTATATGTTTCACCTTATATGGGTTAATTAATATATTAAAAATAATTTTATGAAAATATATTCCCCAATCAAAAGAGATATAACTAATATAAAATGAACTCAAGAACCCTTAGAGTACACATAGTATTTTATACCAATTGATGTTCTTAGGTAAATATGAGGAACATTGAGAGAAGGGGGGATGTAAATCATACCATGATTAATGTACATTAACATTACATCATTTTTGCAGAATATTTCATACATTACACAGACACACGCCAAAAGACCATATTACTTTAGTGCCTTTAGAGACTTAGAACACAAGATTCTATTTTGGTGAAGTATATTCAATGTTTCTCATAAAGATCTTCCCCTTTAGTATCCCTACCAAAAAACATTATTTATAACCTAGGGAAAAGAAATATATAAAAACGTTGAGCTTAGATACTCATTAAGGGTAAACAAGGGAGATGTAAATCGTAAAATAATAATAAGGTTTAAGTACATAAACAAAACATTTGAAAGGTGTGTTGGAACCTTTCATCAGGCTCTTCTCCACACTCATATGTTGGTTTGATAGGTGCTCTGTCACGTTGTACTGACATCATGGTGAAACTTCTTGATAGAGGGGGTGATGCATCATTTATACTGAGGATACTTCTTTCCATCAAAGAGGTTGCCATGATCTAAAAAGACCATTGTGACAATTCTGTCATTGATCTTGAAACCCTCCGCTGGATTGGAGTAACAAGAATATATCCAAAACCGAAATACACTATTGAAGTCTTCTAGCAGGATCCTCCTCCTGGATGTATTAAAATTAACATTGATGGAGCCTCAAAAGGAAACCCTGGACCTTCGGGATGTAGAGGGGTTTTCAGAGACTATCTTGATCATATTCTCATATGTTTCTATGGAAGTTACGGCATTACTTCTGCTCTGGAGGCTGAAATTTTGGGTATCATTCATGCCATCAAATTTGAAAAACTTTTCAAATGGAGCAACATATGGATCGATAGCGACTCTTATACCATTTTTCAATCCATCTGGAAGGGTGTGACTCACCTTTCATAGAATCTCACCCCCTGATGGATTAACTACCTCAACTCTCTCAATAGTCTCAACATCATCGCTATACACACCTTCCGTGAAGCAAACAAGATCGCCGATGATCTCACCAACATGGGAGTCTCTCAGGAGATCACTTGGAGGAATGATCTCCCACCGGATTTGATTCCTTTTTTTATTATAGATTCTATAAAATTTCCATCATTTCGACTCATGTAACTTTTATACTTATTTTGTTTGAATATATTGCAGGGTTTGAGGCATTTTTCCAGAACTCATCCTCCTAAAAAAACCCATTTTGGCCTTCTATATTATTTTTTTTTCTTAGGAATTTTTCCCTTCTCTATAATAGGTTACCTCTTACCTAGTTGTAAAAATTTTTCTTTTGTTCAATAAAGAGGTCTTGACCCTAAATCTTTCCTAATAAAAAATAATAATGGTAGAATAAAATAATATCCATCGTAAAAAATATGTAAAACTATATAAAATTATCTTAGATGGAAAATAATTTTGAGAGATCACTTGAAATAATTAATGAGTAAAATATTTATTCTATTTTGAAATCATTTTTTCTTAAAATTTCACACAATTTTAAAAGAAAACATTTCCATTGAAAATAACATTGTAATCTTGTAAAATAAGATTCAAGGCATTAAGGTGTCATAAAAGAAGAAAAATAAATTGATATATTATAAATTAAAAAACATCCCTTTAATTATTTTTCTAGAAAAATCATAAATAACCTCATTTTGAGAATAAAAAAATATTCCTTTCAAATGTTTTAGTAAAAACTCACACATGTGTAAAAATGACTTTAGATTTTTTTTAGAAGAATAATAAAAAAAATTGAAAATTTATCTAGGAAATATAGAAATATATGATAAATATTAACCATAATATACTTACATATAACCAATACTAAATAATAATGTGATTTTAAAATTCACCCTTACCTTAGGTTTGATTTCTTTTGTAAGTATCTGAAACTCCTCTTCTTTAGAGAACTTCCTTTATATCTCTTCATAGGGATACTAGGGTTTGTCTTTTGAGAAGACCAAAACCACTAGAATGTGTCAAGGGAATTTGAGAAGAGAAATTGTTAAGGTAAGGTCAATCTTGAAGGTTCAATGTTATTTGATTTAGTGAGTTAGGAGATGTCCTTTTATAATTGAGGTGAGGGAACTTTTGGAATTTCTCTAAATATTAAATTATAATAGATTAATTTTCTATCCAAATTCCACCAATTGGACATGTATTCAGATATAAGATAGGATATGTCTATAATCCCATCAACTAATAGAATTTAGATAGCTTTTGGTGTCATTTTAAACCTTATCATTTTTATTTACCCCTTGGTTGGTAATTTTTTACCTTAATTGTGGTAACCATTATTTTAATCATAAAGGGTTAACAGTGTTACTCTAAATGGAATAATGACTCATAAATAGATCATTTATGATTTTTTTTAACTATACTACATTCACATGGTCGAATATATGATTTTAATGAATTTTATATAATTAAATAATATAATATTTTGATAAATCCTTAATGTCAATTTTGACAATATTCATTTAATTTGACTTAAAATACTTCCAAACAAAGGGACAGTTATAATGTCATTATTTTAAACCTCTTAAATATGACATATAGATCTATTAAATTCATTTAATACATTAAATATTTCAAATAATATCAAAATTTATATTTTTAAAATCATTTATTTTATTTTTCTATTAAATTAATAAATATTTTATTTTCATTTATCAAGAATTTAAGTTAAATATATAATTTATAAAAATTAAATAATAAATTTCTATAATGAAAATTATTTTATTAAGATCAAAATAAAAATTATTTTCATTTATATCCTCATTTTATCCCTATGTGAACACATAAAATATATTAAATACAAAGAGAGTGACATTTTGTAACTATCTTTGATTTAAATAATATATAATTTATTTTCATGGAAAAGTATCGATTAAATATCTCAAATTCATACCTAGGTTGATAAGGGTAGAATATTATTAATAAAATATTTTTTTGAAATTTTTAGGTCATGACTATACCATTGTTGTTTTGTTTTAACCCTTATTTAATCCCTTCAACTCTTATCATGACAACATGTGTTTATAATCTTTGAATGTTAATATATTTACTATAAAATAAAAAATGACCAATAAATTGATAATTTATTAAATTTTTAACATTATCCAAATCACTTAGCCAAATTTAGCATTTTTAAGAATTTTATATCATTTAATAAAATATTATTATTTTTAAAATATTATTAATGACATTTTTTGATACTATTCATTTATTTAACTTTAAAAAATGTAAACACAACCTAATAAATTCAAAAAATATATTTTATCATATCCATAACATTTCAAGGTCTTCTATAAAATTCATGGGTGACATTAATTATGTAAAATTATATTTTAATATTTTTAAAATAATTTATTTGATCTTTCCACTAATAAAATAATTACAACGTCAATGTTGTGTGATAATTTAAGGTAATTATTATTTCACTAAAAATTATAAATAATTTAACTTGATGTAGATAAATATTTTATATTTAAAAGGAATATTTATTTTTGAATATATATTCTGGTAAATGTTTTATTAAAAATATTATACTAATAAAAATTAATAGTGTGACATTTTGTCACTTTCTTTCATTTTAATAATATCTAAGTCATTTTCATGGAAAATTTTACATTAAATAATTAAATTTATAACCTTAATCTCTAAGGTTTGACCTAATTTCATCCAATAAATTTTGAGAATGTGTTAGGTTCATTTTCTATTCCTTAGAATTTTATTTTTACCCTTAATTACCTGATTTACCTTTTAGTATGGTAAAAAAATTACTAAGGATACTATTCATATTAGTCAAAAATAAAAGAGACTTATTTAATAAATTTGGTCCTTATGAATCCAAATATGGAATCTATTTTTCAAAATTAAAAACATATAAGTAGAAATTTTTAATTTAAAATTAAAATTGAAAAACACAATGAAAAAAACATTTTTTAAGAAAAAAAACCTATTCAATATAAAAAGATATTTATACCAAAATTAATAATTAAATTGATTCCAATTAATATAATTGTATGATTCATAATATAATATTACTATTTTTTACTTTAAACACAACATAAAATAGATAATTTAAATGGTTTTTATAAAAATATAGTTTTTAAGAAAAAATCTGTATTTTTATCTATTCACTAGAAAATAAATATTTTATGAAAATAAAAAAAACCTAAATATAAGAAAATTTTGATATTCCTATTTTAAAAATGAAGTGTATTTTTTCAAATATAATTTATATAAATTTCAAAATATTTTTTTAAAATAGGTGCTCTATTAAAAGGTGACAAAATTGCTTTTAGAAAAAATATAGCGTGTTATTCGTAAAGTTGGATTTATTCTTATCATATTCCTATTAAATATATTGGATAAATTTAAAAAATTATTTAATAAATAATATATAAATTTCATAATATTGTTAATACTATTCATTCCTTCCAATTTATTGGCTAGTTTATAATAAAATTATAATATTGCAAGGTTTTTCGAAACTTACTATTGTGTGGAACACAAACTATCAAAGAAATAAAATTATTTAAAATATATATCTCATTAAAATATAATGGGGTTATATTATAACCACCTAAAAATATATTTTTCACTCATAATTTTTCTCAGTTATTAATTATTTAACATTTGATAATTTATTCATAGAAAATCACATTATAAAACTAAATAATAAAAATCCCCTTAAAAAGGGAATGTTGGAAACATAAATGTTACATAAAGTAACACATATCTAGGTATACACTTAGGAAAAAAATTTAAATATGGATTTAGAAGGGAAAACTAATTCTTAACATCAAATAGAAAGTGATAAAGAACTTGGTCAAGATAAGTTTAAGGGCCAAAAAATTATAGACCAAATAGTTATAGAAATGTAAATTAATATCATCAGAAATGATGATAATAGAATAAAATATTATTTCAAAATCCTTTGAGTATATATACTTACTTATTAGCCTAAAGGCCATGATTTTTTATTGGTTTTTGATAATATCCATTTCAAGGGATAACGGGGAACCCTTACAATACCCTAAGGATTAAGTGAAACATTACATGACCTATAGGACTTAAGAAATCATCCTAAACAAGATAACTTGGAACTGCTCATCCCCAAAAAATATCATGATGCCAACTCTCCTCCTTTTCATGGCTGGTTAGCTTGTTATCCTATGCAGATCTGCACAGGCCTAGTACCGATGGAAAGGGCATACCCTATCAATCTTCTAAGTCTGGTTAGCTCTATTCCGGTGAATGTGCCTACTCTGAATCCTCATTTGGAGCCTTTTTCCTTGTAATCTGGCTGGTTGAATCTTCATTTTTCATGTGGTCCAAAGGCCTTGAGTTGTCCTGAAGGCCTTAAGGTGGCATGAAGGCCTTGAGGTGGCCCGAAATACTTACTGGACCGAAGTCCTTGGGTGGCCTGAAGGCCTTGAAAGACATGAGGACCAAACTGGTGGCCTGAAGACCCAAATGGATGAATAGTTCTTGCTACTATAATACCGAATAGTACATACTATAGTGCCTGCTACAGTACTACTACAGTAACCCAGAATTATTTCTTTGGCCATATTTGATCTTGGGTCTCTTGGATGCACTTGTGGAGTGCTCACCAACCAAGATGAGGCTCATGTTCCTTTGAGTATATATACCTACTTACTTTAATCTCATATGTATAATCTCACCCTTTATTTTTGCCTTGATCTATTTATGCTTCATCTCTTACTCTAAGAAATGAATAAAAAATTCCATTGCCTGAAGAACTGGTGGATCATAAGATCCATACTGGGATTATATGTCATTATTTATGTCTCTATTTATCATTCTATAAAAATGTTTCATACAGGTTATCCAATACATATAAATCCAAATATTTTCAATTAACACATTAATCTCTAAAACCTCATACAAATTCAAATTAATAAATTTCATAAATGATTACACTTATGAACCTTCCAAAAGGATAAAATCCAAAGCTTTCGAAATAAGGCAACTAAATTTCCAAAATCAAGTTATCATTTATTCTTAAAATATAATGATGTAGCTCTTAATTTTCACACACCAAACATTTGAATACTATTATCATGTATTCTCTTGAAACATGGTAATAACTTTAATTACCATAAAACCAAAGTGAAAACTTGAACGAATTAAAAAATTAACCCTTTCCTTAAAACATAAGTCCAAAAATTCTATAAACTCAATCCATGATATCATAATCCACATTGTCATCATATTACTAATCAGTTTCAAAGTAATCAATACAATACCATTTATTTTATCACAATTTAACATATCTTTTCTCATTATCCCAATATCATGCACATATTAAGTGTTATGCTTACCTTCCAATATTTCCATACCACTTAAATCACAATTCATGGTCTCCTATACCATTCAATATATGATTTAAAATCATTAAGTAAAAACTAAAGTGGAAAAATCTTTAGATGTTTTATTAGTCCATAATACCATAAAAGTACTTCTAGAACATTATTCTTGAATTTCAATGCATAAACCTTAAATAATTCCACTGCATCATTTTTATACTCCACAACACCAATAGTGACCCCAGACATTTCCTTTTTTCTTTGGATTTAAGATGTTTCTGAAATTAATCATCATTTTTAAACCTTATATTTGGGCACTAATTAGCAGAATGAAAATTTTTCTTGAACTTGAAGCATTTAAGTATAGTGGTGAATTATTTGAAGCATTATCTCTATTAGCAACATTAGAGAACTTATTCCCATTACATAGTCATTCATTTTCTAGATGAACTTCCTTTCCAAACATGAAACATTTACCAGTCCCCTTTATAAAATTTCTACCATAATTATTCTCACGCTTTCGACATAAAGGAAAACTCGTCTTCTTTTCCCCATGGTTCTTATATTTTCCTTAAATCACATAATCCTTTTCTTATCAAAACCGTTAGATTGATACGTAACTCAAAACTTTGTTTCCACCTTGATGGAACATCAGACAATTTATTCCTAGCTATTATTGTCACTTATGGATAATGCCCTTAGGAGACATGGTTTTAAGTCATGGAACAATCAATCAACCTTACTTTTAGATTGGATAATAATGCCAGAATTGTACCTCTAAAGTCTTGTAAAATTTTTCTCATATGTACCAATAGATTCATCATCCTTATTCTGAAGCTCAATGAACTCCTCCATATTCATAAAAAGAATACGTGAAAAGTACTTATTGAAAAATAAGTTCTTGAACTCTTCCCATTCCATGGAGTCAATTTCATCTTGTTACCTCATATTCTAAATAATATTCCACCATTTATCTATTTCACATTCCAAATGAGATAAATCTAAAATAAAATTTTCATATTACAAACATTTGGGAACCAAAAATTCATTTTAATTGGTATTAATCCATTGATCATCCACTAGTAGATCAGATGGACCACTGAATGAAGGTGGGTGCTACCTCATGAAAAACTCAACGGAATGTTATTCCCTATTTAGTTCATTTAGATGTACAGAATGATTCATTTCTTGAGAAAGTTATTTTATCATAGCAATGAGATGTTTCATTCCAACTTGAATTGAAATTTGGTTGATCTGGAGGACAATTGTTGTGTTTCCCATCGCATTCAGTATTAATGTGGTTCCTTTGGGTTTCATCCATTGAATAAAACCAAAATTATAGAGTGAGTAATAAAAAATCACAGTAGGAAAACCACATAGTCAAGGGAAATTACATTAATTCTATAACATCTTAGGTTTAATCTGAGGTTATCCATGATCATTATTGAAATTCTAGGATTTAAACATACACTTATAATTATACTTAGAGATCTTACTAAAGTTTTCTAAACCTAGTTTCCAAAGGGTGACTACAACTTACCAACTAAAATAGATCATGCTTAATATACATAGATATTATATCATTTTTTTGGAATATTTCGTACATTACCCAAACACAATCCCAAATATCATATTAGATTTGTGCCTTTGGAGACTAGGAACACAAAATTGTAGTTTGGTGAAGGATCTTCAATTTTTCCCTTAAAAAACATCCCCTTTAGTATACATACCTAAAACCTTTCTTTATAACCTATGGAAAAGAAACATTTTAAAAGGGTGAGATCAGATTCTCAGTAATGGAAACAAGGGATATGTCAATAATAACATAATAATAAGGCATAAATACATAAACAAATCACTTGAAAATTATTTTTTAAATAACAAGTATCCTGATATAATTTCATGGAATAAATCATAGAAGTTAATTAAGAATTAAATAACATATTACATGATATAATAACATAATACATGAAATTGTGAAATCCAAATAAGCATAAAATATATTTTCCATATTATTCAATTCTCATTTATAATATTTTCATAGCAGACAAAGTCCTTTACTGAACTGAGTTCACTCCTCATTCTAGCCATGTATTACTGAACTGAGATTACAAATGTTCCATTCTTGTATTACTAAACCAAGTTTACTTCTAGTTTGATTCTTTTCTATCTCATGAGATATAAATATTTACCCAATCCATTGGAGGAAGATATAGGTCCCACCCATAACATAATGAAATCCATAAATATCTGTTCTATAATAACCTAAATCATATCATAACCCAAAAAAATGGGTTCCATAAACATTTCATCATAACATAACTCATAGAAAAGAAACAAAATTCATAAGGATAAATCCATCATAAACATAAACCATTTTAAGAAAGAATAAGAATGGTATAATTGAATCATATCCACAGTAATATATAAGTTACATCAAATAATTTTATCTTAGATGGAAAATAATTTTGAGAGATCACTTGAAATCATTCTTGAGAAAAATATCCTTTCTTTTTTGAAAATATTTATTTTCTTAAAATGATTCCCAATTTTAAAATAAAAAAAAATTCCTTGAAAATAACATTATTATCTTATAAGGGAATCTATAAGGAATTAAGGAATCATTAAATTGGATAAATCTGTTCATTATTAATAAGTTTAAAATTCATTTCTTTTTTACTTTTTTTGAAAAATCACAAAGAACGTCATTTGGAAAATGAAAAAAAAATATTTATTTTGAACTGTTTTGTAAAAATTGACACACTTGTAACAATGACTTTAAAAATTGTAGAAGAATAGTAAAAATAGATTGGAAAACCTTTTTATGAAAAAATGTACATAGAAGATAAATATTTCATAGCTGATAATTACATATAAATAATATTTAATAATAATGATATTCTAAAATTAAGCCTTAGCTTAGGTTTGATTTCCTTCATACGTATCTGAAACTCATCTTCTAAGGAAAACTTCCTTCAGATCACTTCTTAAGGAAACTAGGGTTGGTCTTCTGAGAATACCAAAACCTATAGAATGTGGCTAGGGAATTTGATAAGTTAAATTGGTAGGGGATGGTCGAAATTGAAGCTCAAAGTGATGTGAAGAAGTTTGGGAGGAAGTGTCATTTTATAATTGAGGTGAGGGGCACTTTTAGAATTTCTCAAAAGATTAAATTATAATACATTCATTTTATTTTGAAATACAAAAAATTATTCATATATTCTAAGCTAATATGGGATAGGGTTGTAGTCCCATCAACTAATAAAATTTATACAAGTTTTTGTGTTATTTAAAACCATATCTTTAGTTAGTTATTTTTTACCAAAATCATGGTCACCATTATTTTAATCATAAAAGGTTAATAATGTCGCTATAAATGGAAAAATAGATTATAAATTGATCATTTATGACTTTTAACTATATTACATTCAAATGGTTAAAGATATTATTTTAATTTATTTTATATGATTAAATAATAAATTATTATGATAAATCATTATTAATGTCAATTTTAAAACTATTCATTTAATTTGACTTAAAATACATTGGAAAAGAAAAATTATAATATAATTCTTTAAAAACTCTTTAATATGTCATATAGACATATGAAATTAATTTAAGATATTAAATCTATCATATTATATCAAAATTAATATTTTTAAAATCATTTATTTTATTTTTCTATTAATTAAATAAATAATGTATTAGTATTTCGCAAGAATTTAAGGTAATTATATAACATATAAAATTTTAAAAATAAATTTATATAATTAAACTAATTTATTTAAGATCGAAATATAAATGTAGGTTCATCCATATCTAGATTTTTCCCCTAAGTGAACACATAAAATATATTAAATATATAGTGGGTGACATTTTGTAAATATCTTTGATTTAAATAACATATAATCCATTTTCATGGAAAATTTTCCATTAAATAACTCAAATTAGAACCTAAGGTTATATTTTTCTAATATTTTATATAAAATAATTTTTTTACAAGTTTAGTTCATAGTTATATCCTTATATTAGTCCAACCCTTCTTTAATCTCTTTAACTCTTACCATGAAAACATGTGGTTTTACTCTTTAAAGGTTAATATGTTTACTATAAAATCAAAAATAACCTTTAAATGAATAATTTATGAAATTTTTAACATTATAACAATAACTTGGATGAATTTATGATTTTTAAGAAATTTAAATCATTTAATAAAATATTATTTTTTTCAAAACATAATTAATGTCAATTTTGATACTATTCGTTACTTTGAATTTTAAAAATATAAAAAAACAAGATAAATTTGAACCAAATATTATATTACATCTCTAACATGACGAGGTATTCCATAATATTCATGGCTGACTCTAATTATATCAAATTATAATTTAATATTTCTAATATCTTTTAATTGATATTTCCATTAATAAAATAATTATTGCATCAGCGTTGTGAGATAATTTAAGGTAATTATTCCTTAACTAAAAATTGTAAATAAATTTACATGATGTATATAAATCTTTTAGATTTAAAATTACTATTTATGTTTGAATATATCTTCTGGTTACCTCCACATTAAAAATATTATACTGGTAAAAATTAAGAGTGTGACATTTTGTCACTTTTTTTTATTTTAATAATATCTAAGTCATTTACATTGAAAAGTATCCATTAAAAAATTTAATTTGAAACCTCAAGTTTTAAGTGTAGAACTAATTTTATTCAATAAAATTTGTGCAAGTTTTAGGGTTAATCTTCTTGTCCATATCATTTTATTTTCACCCTTAATTACCTGATTTACACTTTACCGTGGTAACCAAATTACCAAGGTTACTATTCATATTTGCCAAAAATAAAATGAACTTATTTAATAAATTTTTACCATATAAATCCAAATATATAATCCATTTTTTAAAATTAAAAATAAAAAATTTGCATAATTTTATATAAAATTAAATTGGAAAAATGCATTGAAAAAAAGAGTTTTTTAGAAAAATTCCATATTAAAAATATAAAAATGTTTTTATACCAAATTTAACCAATAAATTGATTAAAATGAACCTAATTGTATTATTAATAATAAAAAATTAACTATTTTTACTTTTAAACCAACATAAAATAGATATTTTATATGGTTTTTATAAAAATTAATTTTTAAATAAAAATCGGTATTTTCACTATTCTCTAGAAAATAAATATTTTCTAAAAATTCTAAAAGTTCAACCTAATATAATTTTTACATTACAATTTAAAAAATGAATCTTATTTTTTCAAATAGAATTTATAAAAGTTTTAAAATTTAGTTTTAAAAAAAGTTCTCTATTAAAATGAGACAAAATGCCATTAGAAATAATATATCTTGTTTTGTGTAATTGGATTTATTCATATCTTATGCCTATTAAATCTATTGGATTAATGTAGAAAAAATTAATTTTAGATATAATATATTAATTTCATAATATATTTAATACTATTCATTCTCACAAAATTTAATAGCTATGTTATAATGAACATATAATATTTCAATGTTCTTCTAAAGATACAGTTGTGTACAACACAAACTTTCAAATAAATCAAATTATTTAAAAATATATATATTTCATAAAAATCTAGGGTGTTATAGGATGAATCAGTGATCATAATAATTTTACATCAAAGTTACTCAGATCAAATCGATGACTAATTTATAAGATTAACCTCTTACGTTGTATAATAAGAAATAAAGTGAAATTCATAAGAAATATCACTTAAAGATAAGGATATTTACATGGTTAATTGTTGATTTATGAGAGGAAAAACCTATTTTGTTGGATTATGTTAACCCATGTATCATGGTAATGATTTAATTATCAACTAAGAATGATTATAGTAGGAAGATATTCCTAAAATCATTATTATGAATCTATCAATAATCATAATGGCCCTCCTATATGTTACAATATGAAAATATAAATAATAACATGAAGAATTAACAATAATAAAGAAAAGGAAAATGTAAGATATTCTTCAATCCTTTACTTGTTTCTATGTCCCACTTCTGAGTGTTCACCTATTCTATACTTATAAATCCTTATAATTCTCTCAATACAGATCTGTGTGAAATTTGGGTTTCTATCTCTTACCATTTCAATGTGAAAATATATGTATTTAGCGTAATAAAAAACCATTATATAATTATCTATACCAAATATTTGTTTCACCTGATTAACCATAGTTAGGAAATCTAGGGATGGTATCTTAATCCTCTATAAAAACTAATGGGAATTTCCATCCAAAATATCATAGTTTTTATAAAAATAATTACATAGTATATTTATAACCATGACATATTTTTCCATATTAAAATCAATTAGCTAACTCATTTCCATGATCAAAAAAACCATTTAATTGTGTAACCAAAATTCATTTGGTAAAATCTTGATTGCTGAAAACATTTTTTAATTATTATTTCTCCTAAAAATCATCCTTAAATAAATTTGAGATTCCTTGGAATTTAAAATAAAGAATGAAATTTTCTTTAGATTCACTATATGATTTTCTTCCTCATGGAAACTTGTGAACATCTTAATATATCTACAAGAACCATTACCAGAACCATGTTCATTTTATCAAACTTGATCATAAGTTATTTTACTTGATAAATAAACATGATGATTTCAATAATCCATCAGAACTATAGTAACCTAGTATTGACATACATTAACATTACAGAATATTTTTAGAATGCTTAAAAACTTTTATAAACAGATTCATGAAAACCATAATAGTCTAGTACCTTTGGAAACATGGAAACATAAATGCGGGTATATAAGTGAAGTACGTTATCTCCCACTAGGTTCTTAATGACTAGAACCCTTATTATAAAAATCAAACATAATACCTATATTCATAATATGGGGAAAGGAAACATAAATTTGGGTGAGCTCATATGCTCAGTAAGGGTTAAAAATGGAGACATGTAGGCATAATCATAAGAATAAGGGTATGAGAACATGATCAAGAAAGTATAAGATCACACCCTGTATATCAAATATCATAAACATGAATCATGTCCTGAATATTTGTATTTAATAAGACATGAATCGAAAAGAAATAAATAACATAATCCATGAAAGTATAACATAGTAATAAAACATGGAATTGTGGTAGAAACATAATCATATAATAGGATTTTCATAATAGCCAAGTAATCACTACCAAGACCATCTTGGTAGTATAGGTTCCCTCCCCATACCATCTTGGTAATCATGGTTCACTCCCATGGCCATCTTAGTAGCATAATTTCACTACTCATACCATCTTGGTAGTTATGGTTTACTCTCACGGCCATCTTAGTAGTCAGGGTTCATTCCCAATACTATCTTAGTCTATATCATGAGATATAAATCATTACCCAATGCTTTGGAGGGATATATAGGTTACACCAATCTGATAATGAAATCATACATACATGTTCCACATGATAATAAATAATTATATCATAACCTATGAAATTAAATGGGTATTATAATCATGTAATCATATAATAACCTATAGAAAAAGACAGGTTTCACAATCATTTCATTATAAACATCACCCATCAAAAAAAGTGGGTTTCAAAATCATATAACCTATGAAAGAGATATTGGTTTCATCAACATCATTCCATCAGAACATAATCCATTCAGATAAAGAATATGAATGGAAACATTGAATTATTTCCCCATAAATACATGAGTAAAACCAATGGATGTTTTCTTATATGGGAAATAATTTTGAAATAACTTTTAAAAACATTTCTTTAAGAAAATATCCTTTCTATGTTGAAAAAATATTTTAAAAAATAAAAACATTTTGAAAAAACATTTCTCTGAAAATAGATTTGAAAACTTATAAAGTAACCATCAAAAACCGTAAAAAAAATTTAAAATACTTTATTCCTTGAAAATAGGATTCAAATATCTTTTTAAAACATTTTTGAAAATATTTTTGAAAACATGGTTAATGAATACAATAGATTTCCGACTAGAGAGAGATGGTCATATTTTAATTTAAAACATTATCTTAATTACCAAAGAGTGGAAAATGGTAATAATACATGGATGCATCTTGAATATAATAAGTTGAAGGAAACTCATTAGGGTTCTTGAGAGATGGATCATAATATTTCATTAATGGAAGCATAAACATAAATAATCTCTAAACGTGATGATATTATTTCAATAAACTCTTATAACATGGTAAATTGGGATCATACTCTCCATTTAAGAAAATGAAATTAAATGAATATTAAAATATAATTAAACTAATTAAATTCATTTTATAATATGAAAATGGATGTATATACACAATGAAATAGAATTTAGGTGCATAAAAAACATGAGTCTCAAAGAAGGCAAATTGAGACAAAATTATTTTACCAATTTGGTATCTTTTGAAACTTAAACCATGTGAAAGAAATATCATAAAATGGATATGATGGTACTAATAATTTTAAGTATAAGATACATATAATACAATCATATTCAGTATATATACCACGCAAAAGGAAAGAGTGGTGAACATAGCATGTTTCCGATAGAAATAAAAAGTGAGATGAAATCCCCTTACCTTGTGTCTTGACTCTTATCGTACTCATTTAAACCACCTTTATAATAAATATAAATTTATTACAAACATTTTATAGAACCATATTATTATATTTAATACCATATATGGTTTAATTATGACCTTATATTACTTTCTTGTTAATAATCATGTGTTAAGGTTTCACTTCAGGAAATATTTTCTTTATTCTTCACATGTGTCTTAATTTGTTATATATTTGGTAATTATACATTATATAATGATTTTAAGAATATAAAACATGATATAAATATAATTTATATCATGTTTTAAATTCTTAACATCATTATATAATATATAATTACAAAATAGAATACATCGTTCATGGAGATGGTAAGCCATACGTACACATGAACGACGTTTCTGTTTTTTATTATCATATTGAAAGAAAGAAAGAAAATGACATATATGTATATATTTATATCATTATTATATTAGATTTATGATATTTTATATATCATATATAATCACTAAATCCCATAATTAATACATTCCATGTAATGTATGAACGAATCATATCACTTTGAGAGGACAGTAGTCTACACTTCCTCAAACGAAATTATCGTATTAACAAAAAATAGAAAGTAAAAAAGATATTTGTTATAAAAATTAATAAATAATATTAAATAAATAATAAATATAATTTATCAAATATATAAATAGAGGGTCCATCATAATTTTCACCATGAGAGGCGTTAAGGAAAATTTAACAATCATCATATAGTGAGTCGATAGTTTGTTATACACATAAATAGTATGTTCATTATCCATTAGATGGAGATGTGTGTAAGTTCATGTTGAAAAATTAGCATAAAAAATCATATTATATTTAGGATAAATTTGTTTTTATACAATAATGTAATAAATATAGTGGAGGGGGTGGATAAGTAAAATAAAAGAAAGAACTTGAGAGAAGATGTTACCTCTTAATCAGGTAACTCCTTTTGGTTTGTGCCAAAAGGATTCCTTGGAAGACTTTCGGCCCAAATAGAGGCTCCAAGGAGGAATTGAGGGAATTTTAGAGATTATTTTATCATATTTTTTGTGATACAAGAGGAGTTAGAGGTGGGATGAATTGGGAGGACATGATCTCTTTTTATAGTGGAGGAGGAGTGGCACTCTTGTAAATTTTTGAAGAGAGAGTTACACCCATGTTTTTCATGTTGAAAGTGGATCCAATAATGGTAAATAGTACATAAAAGTGATTATAGGATCTAAATATGGATATAAAATTTGTTTTCAAAAATTTTATAGATCGTTTTGGGCCTTAAGGTTATGTTTTAGTCCCTTATTAAGTTTAATTTAACCGTAATCGATGTAATTAATTTTAATCGATTTCACTAGAATTTTTTGTCAAAAAATAATTTGACCTTATTAAAGATTATAAATTATATTTATTCCAAATATGGAATCCATTTTTTAAAATTAAAAACTCATAAATTCCAGAAAATAATTTAAAATTAATCTCGTAGTTGGGTCGATAATGCAGGTTTTTAAAGAAAAAATGATCAAAAGTTTGCTCAATTTTTATATCCAATTTCAATGTAAAATTGGTTCCAATTAACCAACTTGAATTAAATTATAAAAATATTAAATAATTAAACTTTCAAACCAATTTAAAATATAATTTAACCTTATAAATAAATTTGATGTAAAAGTAGTTTTGAATTAAATTCTAGTATTTTGATTATTCATCCAAAAGTGACGTTTCTTAGAAAATACCAAAAATTCACCCTATGATAATTTCGACATGATAAATTAAAAAATGAATTTTTTTTATTAAATTAAATTTTTAATTTTTTATAAAATTAATTTTATTATTTTTCAAAGAAGGACGTTAAAAGTAGTTCATTTGAGAAAATAGTGTTTTTAAACATATAAGTACTTTACCAAAAATCATATCTATCATTGTCATTATTTGTTATTTATATATAAAAATTGTAAAAAATATTTTTAAAGTAGTTATTACTATTCATATGAATAATTTTAATGGCTAGGTTATAATTATCTCATTTAAATAATTATAACAGTGAAATGATGTTTTGTAAAAAACATCGGTGTTGCGTGTAGCATACGCTAAGTTAGTGTTTAATGTATCATACATTGAGTTGGTGCCACATGAAAGTAATTATTTGACTTATTTAATTGTATGTAATAAATTAAAATTTAATTTATTTGTAAAAAAATACATGAAAACTCAGGGTGTTATAGGGACATTGTTTTCCTTTTAATCAAATTTCATCATTTAATGGAAACCAATTAAAATTTAATAAAAATAAAAAAATAATGTTATTTTTTATCATAAATTAATTAAAAAACAAGTTCATAACTCATGAATTAGAAACTCAAGAAACTATTTCATACTATGTTCCCAAAATGAGATCTATTTAAGAACCACATTACTAGGTAATGTAATTGTTATGAGATATCTCCATCTCTTGGTATTAAAAAATTCTATATTTACCAAGTATAAATACCTCTAAATGGTTCTTTAAAAATATAAAGGTTATTTTAATCTTAAAATAATACATGAACTAATTATTAATTATGTTTTTTCACTTTGTTTGTATAGAGGAAAACCACCTCATGAACCAGTGTCTTTCTTTTTTCTATTACCACATCTCAAGGTTCAGTGTGATGATGGATATAAATTATATATATGATATTTATAACATAATTATCAATATTAAGTCACTCTATGATATATATCTTTTCATCTATAAATTCTTCGGAGAAACTATTGTGTTTCTCATGTGTACGGTAGACTACTGCCTCACGAAGCGATGCAATTCATCTTTCACTAACACTTCACATGGAAAGTGATAAAACCCAAGTTAATGATTATATATGATATAAAGGACATAATTATTATATCCATAACATATTTTTTATTCTATATAGGTAATATATATCATTTTATTTCTTCCATTTTCACTCATGTAAATATGATAACATCGTTTGTGTGAGTGTGGACTACCTTATTCACAAAGTTGTGCACCTCTATTTTCATCACCACATCACATGGATAAAATATATAAGTATATAATATGAAATTATTGATATTTTAATAATTATATAAAGGTAAAATATTACTAACCTATTTTCCATAATGATCTGTGAGGAATGGAAATATAACTCATGTGTACATACGGCCTATGGTCTCCATGATTTTAACATATTGTGTTTTTCATAAATATCATTAATTATTGGTTTTAAAAATATATTTAATGTATAAATATTATAATTATTTCATTATTATTATCATGTGAATTTTGAAATTCTATTATTCTTTCAATAACTAGATATTTTATGAAAAAAACATGCATAAGAAAATAATGCAATTAACATCTAAAACAGTGAAAATAAAGAATGATTATTAATAAACAGGTGATAAGATGTTATATAAGGATAATATATCATATTATAAATATTAATAAGGTTATGGTTTAAGTTAATTAAATTTTTGAAACCACTATATAGGATGTTAAATCACATTTAACCAAAAATAAGCATGAGGTAAGGGATTTATTAACTCAATTTCTACTCATTGGGTTAAACTTCAACTTCATTGATTATGTAATGATAAGATTATGTGTGTAATGACTTTTGCTTATATTATGTTTTATTTCCACTTGTTTACTATTGATTTATAGTTGGTACACATAATAAATTCATTTATTAATCATCACTTCAACATTATGATCATTTTAAGGGTTTATTTCACAATCTCATTCTAATCAAGATTGTTTATTCTTAAATATAATTTGAAGAAAATTACTTATAAATTTTCTAATAAAACTTTTAATTATCTTATAAACTAGTTATTAATTAACTATTTCTGGTAATAGTACAATTTTCCCTCTCTTTTATACTTAAAATGTTTTAGAAATTTATTTTATTGAAATCCAACTTCATTTCCATCTTTAGTCATAAATCTATTTTTTTTTCAAAACCAACTTTTCTAAAAATGTTTTCAAAAATTATTTTAAACTTTTAAAATGATTGATATGTGGAATTTTAACCCATTTTTATTCTTTAAAAAAAATTCAAAGGAATCTTATGTAATTTCCAAAACAATTCTTGTTTTGATTTTACCTAAAATGTGAAAGAAATCCTATTTTCATTTTCTAAATAGGGTACTTTCCTAACCTTTTTTCAATGATAAAGGAATGGAATTTTTAAATTTTATGGCATTTATAGAATTACCATCCATTATGAATATAATTTCACTGAATATTCCTTCACAATTTTACTAGAATCATTTTAAATCAAATGTTTTTAAAAGTTATTTTCAATGAAAAGGATTTTCAAAATGTTTTTCAAAATGAAAAGGATATTTTCTATAAGAATATTTTTAATGATCTTTTTATGGTTTTTCTATTCATTAATGAAAATAAAACTTAATTATTATTTTAATGGGTATATATTGTATAGAAACCATTTTTAATATTTTTAGGGGTGGTTTATGATCACTTTGACTAAGTAAAGTGTCGACATTCACTTCCTTGATTATTTTTTATAGTCATTGAATTTTCCATGAACTATTCACTTTCTTATAGACATTAAATTTACACTAAATGTCAATATTATTATCATGACTACATTTATTTCCTTAATCGTATACCATTTTTACATACGGTGTTTACTTGGATAGTTATTTGATTAACTATGGAAATATTGATAAACCCATATCATTTACTCAATAAATATACTTAACAATAAATAAAAAATTTTATGAATTAATAGATGATTTTATTTATGAGGAATGCTTTCTAAAGGTATTAAATGTGTTGGGGACTAGTTGATGCAATCCCCTCGATGCTTCAGTGGTCTCAAGAGACAAAACCAGTAGAACAAACCCTATGTCTTTATGGCCAATATGTTTTAAACTATACTATTAAAGGTCTTTAAATTAGTATGTTAAACCATCCTATGAAAGGTATTGACTATAAATTTATCATATACTTGTGAAACATGATTTCAAATAATTTACAATTTCCTTTATTCAGAATTGAGTTATTATTATCCAAGATATTTTTTCTATTTTCTAATCTAAGGATGCATTTCATTCTCATATTATTTATTAAATGGAATGTGTTCTCAGTTATTTACATTTCCATATTGATTTTTACCTATCTTTCCATGAGAGTAGAGTTATTTAAATGGAATGTGTGTTAATTATTTACCTCTATATATTAATTATGATTACAGGTTCATGGTAGTTTCTAATATACCTAACCCTTACTGAGAAATTTAGATCACATTTATTTTGATTCATTTCCCCAAGATTCCATAAATTTTATTACGACTCATTTAAAAATATATGTTAGATGCAATAGAGTCATTTTTGAAAAAAAATGTAATTTTTTAATTCAATTTTAATACAAGATTCATGTATGTATCTAGTTTACCAAGACTCCTAAATTTTTTAGTCATTTATAATGTGACTCCTTGTATCTTATTCCAATATAATGCTATTAGGAACTAGCTCTGGGTTGCTAGGGTTAGGGTCACTATAGTTGGTATTAGATGATGTTTAGTATAAACCATGGAAACTAGATTTATGAAAACATAGATTTGGGATCATAACCCTATGATATACTTTGAGGATAAGTATAAAAGAATATCCTAATGTTTTTTTAAGCTATAGATTATGTGGTATTTCTTTGAAATACATCCCTATCTAAATACAACAAGTGTATGTGGTTCTATAACATAGTTAATTAGGTGTAATGACACTGAAAAGGGTGCATTGATCTTAACTCAAGCATTACATGGTACTCAATAATGGTCCTTACAGTGCACCTAGATTGAAACTCTTAGGGGATATGCTTAGGGTAAATCACATTTTATATAGAAACCATTATGTATGATTTGAATAGATAATGAATATTAATGACCTAGGTTAATCACTAGAATAAGGAAGGACATATGTGGAAGTAAAATGCAAGAATTATTTATGCGTTTGGATTAAAAAATTAAGTATTTTTAACAATGGTATTTTGCTTATAATTGTAACGCCCTGACCCCAGAAGACCAAAGCTGGTGAATTACTTTATTAAATTAGAATGATTACAAGGAATCAAATCTTGAATGACCAATCAGTTTATAAATTTTGGAAAACCAAATTACATACATTATACCCACATTACATTGGGAGATAGAAAATAAAACATAATATATAACAAAGAATAATTAAACTATATCCTTGAAATTCATTCTAAAAATTTATCTTCACATCCTAGGGAAAGAAAAAAAATAAGGGTGAGCTCAAATTATCACTAAGGTTAATAAAACAATGGAATTAATCATGAATCAATATGAAAAAATAGTATGGAAAGGTAAATAACTGAACACATTTTCAATTTAAACATCTGGATAATGCATAATCAATATTGAAAGGTATATAATTGGAACACATACCATTTAATCAATAAATTTATAATGAACTATATCCATAGATAATGTCAAATAAAAAATCTCATGGATAGATAATAACATAATCTAAATGAAGGTAATGCCTAATTATTAGAAATCAAGTTTCCCAGGAACATGATACCTTTACCATCAAGATCTATTCTCAAGACAGTTTAAATATATGGGTAGAAACCCATATATTATGCTTCAAATAAAACTCCAAGGGTTTTTCACCAACTAACTTCATCTCATGCAACTACTGATGCATCGAGGGTATTATTTCCAATGGTCCCCAACCCGTGTAGTGCATGTCCAAATCATTCCTCGTATATCAAATAATTGATTTAATTAATGAACAATGTGCCTCATTAAATATCCATATTGAGTAAAGAATAAAAATTTATAAATATTTCCCTAGATAATAAAATAACTATCAAATTAATTATTGTATATAAAAATGGTAAACATTATAGGCAATGAACATATCCATGATAAATTATACAGATAATTAGGTTAATTTCAATGTCCAATTATCGCATGATAGTGAATATTTAAAGAGAAATAAAAGATGAATCAAGGAAGTGAATATCAATATTATCCTTGGCCAAATTAATCAAAAATCATATAGAAAAAGAATAAGGATGATATCAATACAAAAAATACCAAGTGCAGTAAAAATAAATGGTTGTTTTAGTTGATGAATTGAACTACTATAAAAATACCATTTAAAAACATTCTCTAGGAAAGTATCCTTTTCATTTTGAAAAATATTTTTGAATCCTTTTATTTAAAAAAATATTAAAAAATATTTAAAAATTAATCTCTTAAACTTTAAATGGAAGCTTCGAATAATGGATGGAGGGTAATTTTTTACATGCCATATAAAGTAAAAATAACATTCCTTTTAGAAGGTAAAATGATTAGAAAAGTTCCTTGTTCGGAAAGCGATAAGAATATTCCTTTAAAAACTTTTTTAAAATAAAAAAGTGGTAAAATTTTCTTTATTAAATCATTTTTTAAAGGTTAAAAACATTTTTGAAAACATTTTTATATAATATAGTTTTTAGAAGAAAATGGTTTCTCTGACTAAAGAGAGAAATGAAGTCGAGTTTTCTTAAAACATTTTCCGAAACATTTTAAGTACCAATGAGTGAAAAAAAATTGTAATATTACTTAAAAAAAGATCATGAATAACCATAATAATATAAAATTAAAGGGTTTATTTAACAAAATCCATATAAATTCCTTTAATTTAATTTCAAGAATAAAAAATCATGATTAGAATGAGATTGTGAAATAAACCCTTAAAATGGTCATAACGTCGAAGTGATAATTAATAAATGAAGTGATTATTTTTATCAAATTTAAATCCACATAATAGACATTGAAATATAACAATATATTTTAAAATTAATTATAAACATAATCATATAATATTAATGACAATGAGGAAGTAATATAACCCGATGAAAGGAACTGACTTATGAAATTTATTTACCACTTGGTAACATTAAGTTCAAATTCCTTTAAATGAAATAATTAAAACTAAAACTCAAAATACCATGAATAATTAATAATTCATTATATTAAATTCAAAAGGGTAATTATATACATAATATAAAATAAACTCAATGCATAACATTACAATATGCCACAATGAAATGAAATTCAGAAAAAATCAATTACCTTATGCTTCTTTTTTGTCTAACTGTAACATCCTGGATAAATAAAAAAATAAGACATATTTCATATTTATTAATATTTGTGACTTAAATATTAATTTTACTTTAAAGGGGTTGCTATGTTCGATAGCGTACCCGATACACAAAAACGGGTTTCTTTAAAATCTTATGTTGCACACTAATAATAAAATATTATTATTTTAAATGGAAGTTAAATCCTAGCCGTTTTATTGGTGTGAATGAACAAAACCAACTAAAATGTAATTATACCTGTTTTTTATATGTATTTACTTTTATCCAATAAAAGTTGGAGGCTTAAAATGTGAATGAATCTAATCTTTAGCATAATTTACGTTAAAAGGTCGATTTACCGCCTTTTAATGGAGAACCCTCTTTAAATCTAGTTTTGGTAATTTTTATATGTTCTATTTGACCAAATAAAATTATTCTTTTGATTTGGGACATCAAATTTTACTTTCGGGAATTTTTTGGTATTTTTCGGATAAAGTTCATTTTTTAATGAATAGTGGAAAATATTGTATTTTAATTCAAAAGTGACTTTTTATCTAATTTATTTATATGGTTAGATTATCTTTTTAATTGGTTTTAAAGTTTAATTAGAATATTTTTTTATAATTTAATCCAATGTTGGTCATTGGAATTAATTTCACTTTAAAATTGGACATAAACAAGTGTCGATCTTTTGATAGTTATTGTTTCTTAAAAACAAGCTATTTGTTTTAACAACGGGAATTAATTTTAAAATTAATTAATGACACTTTTATGTTTCTAATTTTGAAAAATAAACATCATTTTTGAATTCATAATATCAAATAAAGCTTAGGATGAATTTTTTGGTATTTTTCTGAAAAACTTCAATTTTTGATGAATAGTGAAACCACTTAGTAGCAGTTAAAAAACTGACTTTTTGATTTAAATGAAATTTTACCACTTATGGGAATTGAATTTCAAAAATCCGACATACATGGTTGTTATGAAGAAGTAAAATGTAGTTCATTAAGATGAAAATAATTTTTTGGTGAATAGTAACTTTTGACTTTTATTTACCGCGGTTAAAGATAAATAAGGTAATTAATGGTAAAAAGAACATTATAATAAATCAAAATTACCTTAACACTTGTCAAAACTTTATTGGTTGAGTCATTTACGACCATTTGTATCTTTGGGTCGATTTTGGGACCCCATTGAGCCACATGGGAGTGATAATGACCATTTGGATTAATTAATTTAAAGTAAAGGAAAAATAGACATAAACAAAAATATTTTAGTAATTAATTTTTATATGGTGTTATATAAGTAATATTTTTGACTATAAATATCATTGGAATTCTAAAACGATTTCCTACATCATGGTATTTGTTCTATAATTTTTATACATCAAATAAATTAAATTATTTATGACACAATAATGATGCAGTATTTACCTCATTAATAAATGATTTAAATAAATAAGATTATAATGATTAAAATATTGTCCAAAACATGTCCAATTCTGATTGGATGATTTTATTTCGAATATGAGTCATCTTATCTTCAACCTTAATGATTTTTGGACCTTTCGAAACTAAATATCATTATATAATAAAATAATATTTTCACACTTTTTTAAAGAGCCCCTCCTCCCCCTATAAAACCAGACCAATCTAACCGTACCTCACACCTCTCAATCCATTTGGATCATCCAAACTCTACCCAATTAATCTCCCTAAATCCCTCTCCTCCTCCTAGAAGCATTACCTTAGGTAGAAGGCACTTCAAGAAGTCCTTTGGTTCAAACCAAAGGGAGTTACCCAAATTAAAGGTAACAGTTTCTCTTAAATTGTTTTCTTTTATTTTACTTCTCCAACCCCTAAACTCTTTTTATTCCTTTATTTTGTAACAAAACCAGTGTCCTCAATATACTATTATGTTTTTATAATAATTATTTGAACTATACTTACTCACACCTCCATCTAATGGGTGAAGAACATAATGTTTCTATGGATGGAAAACTAACGCCTCACAAGATTATGATTGTTCAATTACCTCTCAACGCCTCTCATGGTGGAAATTATGATGGAACTATATTTATATATGATATATATATTATGTTTATGATTTCCTTATTCTTCTTTACTTCCCATTTATAGCACACATTTTGGTTTCTATAGTGGGTAAATAAGATAATCTCATTTGAAGAAGTGCGGACTACCGCCCCCTCAAAGTGATGTGACTCGTTAATGCCCTATGTGGGATGTATAAAGGATGGATTTAATGATATTATATATTATATTATACTGTAATTATAATATAACTATGTATCATTATGTTTTAATTCCATTAAAATAATAAATAGAAATGAAAGTAGCGTTCATGCGTACGTATGGCTTACCGTCTCCATGAACGGTGCATTTCATTTCTTACCTTCAAATGTAATGTACTATTATAAATACATTTATATACTAGATATATATGATATATATGATATCCAAATAACGAATATAATTCTGGATATAATTAACCATTGACCACATGAACAACATGTGATTATAAGAAGTCCATTTTTGACTCAAGTACCAAATATCGACAAAATGGACGTTATTAACTTAAATGATTACATAATGTTTATAACAGGGTAATAAGTAATATAAAAAGAATAATAAACATGAAAAAGGTTATTAATAAAGTATAAATTAATTTTATTTTATTATTCATGAGATTAAAGAACGATCGAGTCAAGTCAGACACAAGGTAAGGGATTTTCTTATCTCACTTTTAATTCCGTGATATTTCAATTGTTCGCCACTTATTCATTGAATGTGGTGTATTGTGTACTACCATTTGATATATATTTTCATTATTATCATTATATTCATGGTATACTATGATTAATTTTGTGGTTATTAACTTTTGGTCATACGACTCAGTTGATTACAACGTGGTAAAGGGTTTCATCTCACTTTTTATTCTCGTGAGATTCATGCTATATTTTCCAGTATTTCCTTTTGTGTGTTGTATGTACTTCCCATGATTTTACTATTTGTATAATACACTTTCATTTATGAGTATTTACATATTATTTGTATGATCATTCTTTCATGTGGCATATGTTTTGTAAGTTACCAAATCGGTAAGGAAACCTTTCACCCTCCTATTTTTAAAAGGCTTCTTTTTGTTATGTCTTTTAAATTACATATTATTATGTTGGGATATGTTCTTATATATCCTTATTGATGTAACATTTATTTCCAAGTTATTAGATACCCTTTTATCTCATCAACTCATTTTCTGAATTTTAAAGTGATGTCGTTAGGATGTCGAATTTTTACAAGGGAACTTCTTAACCCAATTTCAATTATTTGGGTTCAACTTGTACTTATTGAATATGTCATCCAATGAATATGTGTGAATGACCTATGATTTTTTTACAATTAATATATACTTATATTGGGTGTATTTATATTTTTCACACAAAATTATGTGATTGATTTATCCTTAATTTAAGGATACCATCTTTATAAGGAATTTCATCTCAATTTACATTTCTATTGAGACTACATTATTGTTATGCACCAATTCACTATTATATGGTGTATATACTGTACTTTGACATATTATATAATGAATCCCTTTATTCTCATGATATTATAATAATCTGATTAAATGTTATTCCTCAACTATTTGTATTCAAGTGTCTCTCTTTTTGTTAAAAAACTCTTTAACTAAAATATCATTTTAAATGTTTTAAAGATTTATTATTCTAAATATTTATCATTAATGTCCATGTTTTCAAAATGGTTTTTAGGATTTATTTATATGGAAATTAATGTTTCCAAATTATAATTCATTTAAAATATTCAAAGTGGTATGGGACACTTTGATTCAAAAATCTCTTTTTAAATGGTTTTGAAAATGATTTGATAAAACATTGTTTATTTCATTAAAGATTTATTATTATAAATATTTCTCATTAATGTCCATGTTTTCAAAATGGGTTTTACGATTTATTTTTATGGACATTAATGTTTTCAAATGATAATTCATTTAAAAGCTTCAAAGTGGTATGGGACACTTTGATTCAAAATATCTTTTTAAATGGTTTTAAAATTGATTTGATAAAACATTGTTTATTTCAATATCATGATTTGATATATTGGAATGTGGAAATGTTATCTTTCCTTTATACATGTGTTATATGTTATGATTATTTTTTGGTTATTGGGCATTGTTTACGTATACGGTTGGTTCCATGATAAACCTAGGGCGGGTGAGCCCGAGATAGCTCTCCAATGCATTGGGTAACGTGATGGAGGTCTATGTGATGTTTCTCCTAAGAGATTTAGGGAATATACTGTGATGGGTATTACAAGTGTAACTCCCTATGTAGCTGTGATAGATAAAATGTAAGTTTGATATGGATGCCATAAGTAACCTTTATGATTTATGATTTGTGTGTTTTATTCATAAATCTTATGATTTCATAAGGTATGTTATGATTCAAAAGTATGGTTTCATTGATTTGTATTTATTGATGGGATAATGTTTTCCTTCCTTATTTTATAACCCTTATTGATCTTTTTATGCTCATCCCAATTTTTTGAAATGTTTTCCATAGGACTTAAAGATGAATAGGGTCAAGGATGGGATCAAGGAAAATTCATTCTATCTAAAACATGGAACTAGACATGTTTCATTTTAAGAGTTTTTATTTTATGAAAAAAATGGATACTGAGTAGTAGTGTCTACTTGTAAAATTCAAGTTGTAATGTAGTAGTTATGGCCTATTTCTCTAAAACTCTAAACCTGAAAAGATCCTCAATGTGAATTATTCATTTAATTCAATATTATTTAATGTTTAAGGTCAGGTCCTTATAGTTGGTATCGGAGATAGGTTTAGACAACTTTAGGGATTGGGAAATTTCGTTAGACATATGGTTAGTCCCTATATATTATTTCAGTTAAATCCCTATTTTATAACTTTTTCAGATCAAGGAATGTTAGTTACAAATGGAAGGAGGAGGATCTCAAACGACATTCCTATCTCTTCCTGATGACATGCTTGCAATAATTATTGCAAATTCATGTTCGGATTATTTCGAAGATTTTTCTAGCATACAACTCACTTGCAAGCAGCTGTTTGAGATATCAAACTCCTCCACTATACCTCATTATCATCATGGATCATGGGTTGTATTTAGACAAATCCTATTTTTACAATATTCTCATATTTTCAAGAAAGGTAAATATTATCAAGGCATTTTCAAATATTTTACTTTATCACAAGATTTTGAAGCATATTATGATTTTAAAAAAGGTGATGAAAAAGGATACCCTTGCGCAACCTATTTATGTTTGCTTTTAAAATATATTCTCTCAGCACATACTTATAGTATTTTAAAAGGACCATTAATTTAAAGTTTCAACTCAAATTCGATCCGACTATTTTATAGAAATCATATTTTATCAGATGTTTTGAAATTATATGTCATACATGAATATTTTCCAAAACTGTTTTTCTATGAACACCCAGATGACCCATGTTGTACAAGGTGTATTTGGATGGAGGAAGCAAATAATTTTTAAGGATCTCTAAATCATTGTTGCAATGCATGGACATTATACTTACGTGAACAAGATGATTAGGAAACCAAATGGACACCATGATCAAGGTATAATGTTCTTCATTTTGGGGATCATTTTATTTTACCATATGTTGGTGAAATAAGACTTCAAGTATTAAGATGTTGAGATCATAATGAATTTGGATGAAAATTAGAGGTATAAGGAAACCATTGAGTTTAAAACATGTTAGGGTTATTTTTGAGTTTTATATAAAGGACAACCCGTAGGATGGGTGACAACCCGTCGCATCTGGTAAGGCCGTAGGAATCGAACCCACAACCGAAGGGCGACAAGGGCGCATTGCCTACCACTAGCTTGATTGAATTCCCTGGTTATTATGACTAATTATTTTCAGTTAGATGATCTTATGTATTAGGAATAAGTTGTTTGTGGGTTATCTATGGAAATTATTAACCTATCATGGAGGATATGTGATTAGGTTAATTACTTTTAAGTATGAGACTTTAAGAGTAACTGATGTTATTTGGAGATAAATGTTAAGATTTACCTTGGAAGACTATGTAATTAAATCCTTCAGAGATTTAGGTTTCAATCTTAGTTTGTATTACTTTAAATAATTTTATGGATAACTATTTATTTATTAGTATTTCTTGAACCTTGGGTTCTTTTGTTGAATTTTGTAGATTAAGAGTATTATTTCTTTTTATAAAGAATTATCCTTTTGGGGATTATCTGATCTTGTAATAGCAATTTTGGTTTTGGTTAAGGTCTAAAGACATGGTAAATATATAGTTAATATTTTATGGATTATGTTATTCTCTCGAAGTTTATTATAGCATTCTTAAAATGAAAAAAATTCATACTGAATACTCATCATTTAGAGAAAATATGAGTTTGTGTTAGAAATCTAGTAAAAGATGAATGCCTACATGACAAGTAAGTATATTTCCTTATGTTTTTAGTTAAGCTCATAAATAAATTCCTCAATTAAAAGTAACTTAAAACAAAAACCTTGTATATTAACTTTTCTAACTGGGGAATCAAATACTTTTTAACCAATCACAAGTTTGTGAATTTCATGTGGTTAACTTTCTTCTAAACATGTTTTCTATCACTCTCCATCAGAACTTGAAGGTTTGTTTTCTCCTCCATATCCATGTTTTCATGGAATCCTAGTATCTTTTTTCTAGGGAAACCTTTGTACTTATCTTCCTTTATTTTAAAGTGATAGTTTATTGACTCTTTTTTTCGATGTGGGGCTTTCAATGAAGTTTCCGAGCCCAATTTTTAAATTGCGAGGATGCAATTCTCAAAAGGGGGGAAGGATGTAACATCCTGGATAAATAAAGAATAAGACATATTTCATATTTATTAATATTTTTGAATTAAATATTAATTTTACTTTAAAGGGGTTTCTATTTTCGATAGCGTACCCGATATGCAACAACGGGTTTCTTTATAATATTACGTTGAACACTAATAATAAAATATTATTATTTTAAATGGAAGTTAACTCTTAGCCGTTGTATTGGCGGGAATGAAAAAAACCAACTAAAATGTGATTATACATGTTTGTTAGATGTATTTACTTTTATCCAATAAAATTTAGAGTCTTAAAATGTGAATGAATCTAATTTTTAGCATAATTTACATTAAAAGGTCGATTTACCACCTTTTAATGGAGAACCCTCTTTAAATCTAGTTTTGGTCATTTTTATATATTCTATTTGACCAAATAAAATTATTCTTTTGATTTGGGACATCAAATTTTACTTTGGGTATTTTTTTGGTATTTTTCGGATAAAGTTCATTTTTTCATGAATAGTGGAAAATATTGTATTTTAATTCAAAAGTGCCTTTTTATCTAATTTATTTATATGGTTATATTATCTTATTAATTGGTTTTAAAGTGTAATTAGAATATATTTTTACCATTTAATACAATTTTGTTCATTGGAATTAATTTCACTTTAAAATTGGACATAAACAAGTGTCGATCTTTTGATAGTTATTGTTTCTTAAAAACACGCTATTTGTTTTAACAATGGGAATTAATTTTAAAATTAATTAATGACTATTTTATGTTTTTAATTTGGAAAAATAAACATAATTTTTGAATTCGGAATATCAAATAATGCTTAGGCTGAATTTTTGGTATTTTTCTGAAAAACGTCAATTTTTTATGAATAGTGAAACCACTTAGTAGTAGTTAAAAAACTCACTTTTTGATTTAAATGAAATTTTACCATTTCTGAGAATTGAATTTAAAAAATCCGACATATATGGTTGTTATCCAGAAGTAAAATGTGGTTCATTAAGATGAAAATAATTTTTGGTAAATAGTAACTTTTGACTTTTATTTACCGCGGTTAAAGGTAAATAAATTAATTCAAGGTAAAGAGAATATTATAATAAATCACAATTACCTTAACACTTGTCCAAACCTTATTGGTTGAGTCATTAACGACCATGGAAATCTTTGGGTTGATTTTGGGACCCCATTGAGCCACATGAGAGTGATACTGACAATTTGGATTAATTAATTTAAAGTAAGAATAAAATAGACATAAACAAAAATCTTTTAGTAAATAATTTTTATATGGTGTTATATAAGTAATCTTTTTTACTATAAATATTCATTTTAAATATAAAATTATTTCCTACATCATGTAATTTTTTTCTATAATTTTTAGGCATCAAATAAATTTAATTATTTATGACACAATAATGATGCAGTATTTACCTCATTAATAAATGATTTAAATAAATAAGATTAAAATGATTAAAATATTATCCAAATAATATCCAATTATGATTGGATGATTTTATTTTTAATATGAGTCAACTTATCTTTGACCTTAATGATTTTTGGACCTTTAGAAACCATATATCATTATATAATAAAATAATATTTTCACACTTTCCTAAAGAGCCCCTCTTCCCCCTATAAAAGGAGAGCACTTATAACCAATACCTCACACATATCAAGCCATTTTTCTCGTCCAACCTATGACCAAATAATCTCCCTACATCCATCTCCACCTCCTAGAAGCCTTACCTTAGGTAGAAGGCACTTTAAGAAGTCCTTTGGTTCAAACCAAAGGGAGTTACCCAAATTAAAGGTAACGGTTTCTCTTAAATTGGTTTCTTTTATTTTACTTATCCAACCCATAAAATCATTTTATTACTTTATTTTGTAACAAAACCAGTATCCTCAATATACTAGGATGTTTTTATGAGAATTATTTGAACTACACTTACACACAACTTCATCTAATGGGTGAAGAACATAATGTTTCTGTGGATGGAAAACTAACGCCTCACAAGACGATGATTGTTCAATTACCTCTTAACACCTCTCATGGTGTCCATTATGATGGAACTGTATTTATATATGATATATATATTATTTTTATGATTTCCTTATGCTTCTGTACTTCCCATTTATATCACACCTTTTGCTTTCCATAGTGGATAAATACGATAATCTCATTCGAGGAAGGGCGGACTACCTCCCCCTTAAAGTGATGTGACACGTTAATGCCTTATGTGGGATGTATAAACAATGGAGTTAATGATATTATATATGATATTATACTGTAATTATAATATACCTATGTATCATTGTGTTTTAATTCCATTAAAATCTGAAATAGAAATGAAAGTAGCGTTCATGCGTACGTACGACTTACCATCTCCATGAACGGTGCATTTCATTTCTTACCTCCAAATGTTATGTACTATTATCAATACATGTATATACTGGATATATATGATATATATGATATCCAAATAATGAATATCATTTTGGATATAATGAACCATTGACCACATGAACAACATGTGATTATAAGAAGTCAATTTTTGACTCAAGTACCAAATATCGACAAAATGGATGTTATTAACTTAAATGATTACATAATGTTTATAACATGGTAATAAGTGATATAAAAGGAATAATAAACCTGAAAAGGGTTATTAAGCAATTATAAATTAACTTTAGTTTATTATTCATGAGATTAAAGAGAGATCGAGTCAAGTCAGACACAAGGTAAGGGATTTTCTTATATCACTTTTAATTCCATGAGATTTCCATTTTTCGCCACTTATTCATTGCATGTGGTGTATTATGTACTGGAATTTGATATATATTATCATGATTATAATTATAATGTGGTATACTGTGATTAATTTTGTGGTTATTAACTTTTAGTCATACGACTCAGTTGATTACAACGTGGTAAAGGGTTTCATCTCACTTTTTATTCCCATGAGATTCATGATATATTTGCCACTATTTCCTTTTGTGGGGTGTATTTACTACCCATTATTGTACTATTTGTGTAATATAATTTCATTTATGAGTATTTACATCTTCTTTGTATGATCATTCTTTCATGTGGCGTGTGTTTTGTAAGTTACCAAATCGGTACGGGAACCTTTCACCCACCTCTTTTTAAATGGATTCTTTTTGTTATGTATTTTAAATTACATTTTATTATGTTGGGATATGTTATTATATATTATTATTGATTTAACCTTTATTTTAATGTGATGAGATACCATTTTTATCTCATCAACTCATTTTCTGAATTTTAAAGTGACATCGTTAGGCTTTTAAATTTTTACAAGGGAACTTCTTAACCCAATTTCGATTCTTTGGGTTTAACTTGTACTTATTGAATATGTCATCCAATGAATATGTGTGAATGACCTATGATTGTTTTACACTTAATATCCACTTATATTGGGTGTATTTATATTTTTCACACATAATTATGTGATTGATTTATCCTTAATTTAAGGATACCATATTTTAAGGCATTTCATCTCAATTTACATTTCCATTGAGACTTCATTGTTATTATGCACCAATTCACTCTTATATGGTGTATATAATGTAATTTGACATATTATATCATGAATCCATTTATTATCATGATATTATAATGTTCTGATTAAATGTTATTTCTCAATTATTTGTATTCAAGTGTCTCTCTTTTTGTTAAAAAACTCTTTAACTAAAATATCATTTTAAATGTTTTAAAGATTTATTATTCTAAATATTTCTCATTAATGTCCATGTTTTCAAAATGGGTTTTAGGATTTATTTATATGTACATTAATGTTTCCAAATGATAATTCATTTAGAAGCTTCGAAGTGGTATGGGACACTTTGATTCAAAAATCTATTTTTAAATGGTTTTGAAAATGATTTGATAAAACATTGTTTATTTCATTAAAGATTTATTATTCTAAATATTTATCATTAATGTACATGTTTTAAAAATGGGTTTTAGGATTTATTTATATGGAAATTAATGTTTTCAAATGATAATTCATTTAAAAGCTTCAAAGTGGTATGGGACACTTTGATTCAAAAATCTTTTTTTAAATGGTTTTGAAAATGATTTGATAAAACATTGTTTATTTCAATATCTTGATTTGATATATTGGAATGTGGAAATGTTATCTTTCCTTTATAAATGTGTTATATTTTATGATTATGTTATGTTTATTGGGCATTTTTTACGTATATGGGTGGTTCTGTGATAAACCTAGGGCGGGTGAGCCTGAGATAGCTCTTCAATGCATTGGGTAACGTGACGGAGGTATACGTGATGTTTCTCCTAAGAGATTTAAGGAATATACTGTGATGGGTATTCCAAGTGTAACTCCCTATGTAGTTGTGATACCTACAATGTAAGTTTGATATGGATGCCATAAGTAACCTTTATGATTTATGATTTGTGTGTGTTATTCATAAATCTTATGATTTCATAAGGTATGTTATGATTGAAAAGTATGGTTTCATTGATTTGTATTTATTAATGGGGTAATGTTTTCCTTATTTATTTTATAACCCTCACTGAGCTTTTTATGCTCATCCAAAGTTTTTGAAATGTTTTCCATAGGACTTAAATATGAATAGGGTCAAGGATGGGATCAAGGAAAAGTCATGCTATCTAAAACATGGAACTAGACATGTTTCATTTTAAGAGTTTTTATTTTATGAAAAAATAGATACTGAGTAGTAGTGTCTACATGTAAAATTAAAGTTGTAATGTAATATTTATGGCCTAATTCTATAAAACTATAAACCTGAAAAGATCCTCAATGTGAATTATTCATTTAATTCAATATTATCTAATGTTTAAGGCTGGGTCCTTATACTAACTCTCTTTAACCACCTGTATAATGGTTTTAAGATTATTAGTAACTTATTAAAGAACCATATTAAAATTTATTATATTATATAATATATTATTATCTTATCTTATTACCATTTTGTTAACAATCTATCATTATTTTCACTATTTTAGGTGTTAATTTAATAGTTTTTCGAGTATATTTGTACTTGTTATTTTTCATCCTATTAAGTATATCATGATTTAATCATATCCAAAATTTAAAAAATTATTTAAATTTTATATTTATTTATTATATATTTATTTATTTTAATCTATAAATTTTGAATATTGGAAATGAAATACATCATTCATAGAGACGGTAGGTCATACGTACGCATGAACGCTACTTTCATTTCCATGTCCAATTTAAAGTAATGAAAATTAAATTATATATTTGTATATTATAATTAAATTATCATATTTATGTCACAAATATCACATATTTTCATTAAAACCATTATTAATATATTTCATGTAAAGCGTGAACAAATGACATTGCTTTGAGGAGGCGGTAGTCCACATGTCCACAAACAATGTTATCATATTCCCAAAAAATGAAAAGAATTAAGGTATGAGTTATATAAGACTTAAGTAAGAATAAAGAAATTATAAGTATCATATATATCATATATAAAATATAAATCCATCATTATTTTTAACCTTTAATGGTCTTAATGGAAGAATTAACGACATCAGTTCGCGAGGTGGTAGTCTACTGTATGCATGAATGATGATTGTGTATCCCATTTCATGGATGTATGTGAAAGTTTAGGTCGAAAACATGAAATAAAATATCTCATTATAATTAATATATTGACCTTATTATATAATAATTATATAAAAATAATTTAAGGGTGGAGAAGTAAATTAAACAAAAGTGTTCATTGAAGAACGTTACCTCTTATTCGGGTAACTCCTTTTGGTTTATAACAATAGACTTACTTGGTTTACTTTCTTCCCAAAGTGAGGCCTCTAGGATGAGGAAAGGTATGTTGGGAGAATTTTTTGGTAGATTTTGGATGATTCAAAGGTCATTATAGGTGTGAATAAATGGTATGTGTGTGTTCCTTTTTATATTGGAGGAGTAGCATTCTTGTAAATATAAAAATGTAAACACTTTTTATAGTTCTCACTTACATAATGTGACTCTAATAATGATAAAAATTAGATAAAAGTAATTTTTTATTCTAAATATGTCCATAAAATAGGTTTTTTACATGTTTATAGGTCATTTATCCAAAAAATTTAAGGTTTTGTCCTTCGTTAAGATTAAATTTACCTTAATTGTTGCAATGAATTTTAATTACTTTTGCTGATATTTTTGGTCAAAAACTAAGTTGACCTTAAAATAAATTATAAATTATTTTTATTCCAAATATTTAATTCATTTTTAAAAATTCCAATCACATAATTGGTATAAATTAATTTAAACTTAATCCCGCAGACGGGATGACAAAACAAGTTTTTTTAGTAAAAATGTTCAAAAGCTTGAAATCTTTATATATCTAATTTCAATGTAAAATTGATTAAAATGACTTATATTGGATTAATTTATTTATAATGGTATTAAATATAATTTTTAAGAAAATAAAAATATAATTTAACCTTAAAAAGTACTGAGATGTAATGTCAGTTTTCAATTGAAATCCAATATTTTTCACTATTCACCAAAAAATGAAACTTCTTAGAAAAAAAGCCATAATAAATTATTATATTATTATTTAAATAATTATGATTGTTTTTTAATATTAAAATTATAAAAGTTTAAAAATTTATATTTAAAATAGGTGCTACATTAAAAGGTGGAAAAATTGTCTTCATAAAAATATCACTTTTTTATGCGTAATATTTGATCTATTCTTATTTTATGCATATAAAATATATTTAAAAAATATAAAAAATATTTTATTGAATATATAATATATAAATTTTATTAAGACCGGTCACTAATAGTAATTAATTTAATTTATTAGTATAATAAACCTTTGTGAGCATAAATACATTTCTTTTATATTCAATTGGTTTTTATATTCATTTATAATTAATTGGTAACCAATGAATTCATTTTATATTTATATAAACCATATATTTTAATAATTTAGTTAATCATAACTACTAATTTAACATCTAGGTTACATCTTATTATATAAAATCCTAATATTTAAATAATATATTTTTTCTCGTTAAAACTCGGTCTTATGTGCAATACAAGCTATCAAAGAATGTATTTGTTGTGTGAAATGAAAGATAACTCAATATCTCATGTATTACAAGCTATAAAATATATTAAATTTATTTAAAATATGAAATATATCATAAATACTCAAAATTTTATATTCTTATCTATATTTTGTATCATGTTTCATACACACTATCGAATAAAAGTTACTCTTTTAGAATTTTCAAGGTGTTGCATACCCCCCCCCCCCCCACACTTAAATAAATTACAACCTCATAATTTAAACTCGATCTAATAAATATATGGTTTGGTATTTGAAAATTCATTTGTTGAAATCCCACTTCATAAAAATAGTTAATAAAAAATCCTCTAAATATGAGAGACTCGGAAGCACAAAGGTCACATGGAATAACATATCACTAGGTCTCTAAGTAGAAGAACATTAGTGTAAAGTGGATATACGTACATGGAGGAAAAAATGAATATTTTTAGGGGAGATTGAGTTCATCAGTCACAACTAATTTAATGATCAATGGAAATTTGAGGGAATCAAATTTATAAATCTGTGATGGTTTAAAAGGTCATCATTTTAATAAAAATTATGGTATTAGAACAATATTTTTTTGATCATTTTCAAAATATTGATTAATTATTTTATTGACTAATAATGTTAGCCAACATACTTACTTGAAATTTTCTATTTCATAAAAAATTATCCTTTTTTGTGCTTTGATCAATTTATAATCCATCCATTGCTTCAATAAATGGATATCTGAAAATTAACTTTGATGTCTGAAGCACTAAAATACACATTTAATGGATATTAAGGCCCATAAAAGAGTGAAATTTATTTCCATTTGTCCCCAACTATTCTCAAAATACAATATGGTTAATATATTAATCTATAAACCGAAAAATTGACACTACTTGGTCATTATTAATATTTATTTGCAAAATGGTCATCTAAAAATAATTACACCTTAACCAGGACATCACATAGTCTAGTGGTAGGTGTGAAACCCTTAACATTCTTCGGTCATGGGTTCTAGATCCTCCACCTTATACGTAGTTGTTTTTATGAAACCATATAATTTATAAAATAACTATGATGGACATCCTTGAAATTTTCTAATTAAATACACTTTTCTCTATGGTTTTTAATACAACATATTTTTCTTTTTCAAATCCTGACAGTCTAATTTTAATTTTATTATGATTTCCTTAATGATCATAATAAATCTAAATGTTGTGAATAAATTTAAAACAGGTCTATAAAATGTTTGGTAATTATTCTCCATATATATTTTCCACTAAAACAAATACTAAACTAATTTTTCATATTTCCCTAAATTTCTTCCAAAATATCCTTAATCTTGTTGGACTCCCGTCTCATAAAACTTAAAAAGAGGTGATGATGACATAGAACATATGATCAACCTTAATCCCGTAAGCTTGTGATGGAGTCCATAACTCTTAATTTAAATAAGACATATGTGTTTATATGATAATTACCAAAGTTTATCTTAGGGTTATCTTCACTAATATATTTTTTCCTAAAAATAGTTTCCAAGTTTGCTACTAAACTTCCTTCGATACCAATTGTAGTGGTATGACCCCAAAATCCCATAGTAGGTGCCTTAATTTATTAAATTTTCATGATTACATGAAATCAAATCCCAAAGGACCCATCAGTTTAGTATTTTTTGAAAACTATATTATATACATGATACCGACATTACATTGGGAAATAGAAAATAAAACATAATACATAACAAATACTAAATGAACTGCATCCTTGAAACTCATTCTAAGAAATCATCTTCATATCCTATTGAAATGAAACAAAATAAGGGTGAGCTCAAATTATCAGTACAGGTAAGGTTATAGCAGAAGTAATCATGAATCAATAAGAATAAAAAATATGAAAAGGTAAATAAATGAACACACTTTCCATTTAAACTGAATAAGGAATAATCATTATAGAAAGGAATATAACTAAAACCCATGAAATTTAATCAATAAATTGAGAATGAAATATATCACTAGATAATTTCAAAACAAAAATCTCATAGAAAAATAATAACTGAATCTGAATAAATACAATGCTTAATTATTATACATCATGTTTCCAGGGTACATGATACATTTATCATCAAGATATATTCTCAAGAATGTTGAAATATATGGTTATAAACCCATCTATTCTTCTTGGAAACAAAGTCAAAGGGTTTTTTTTAAACTGATTTTATTTCATGAGACTACTCACTCATCGAGGGGATTATTTCCAATGGTCCCCAACCTGTGTAGTGCATGTCCAAAGCATTCCTCATATATAAAATAATCTATTTTATTATTGAATAATTTTCCTTATCAAATATCCACATTGAGTAAAGAATAAATATTTATTAATATTTCCATAGATAATCAAATAATTATAAAATTAATTACCATATATAAAAATGGTATACAATTTAGGTAATGAACGTTTCCATGATAAATGATATGGATAACTAGGGTAAATTTGATGTCCCATGATCGTAGGAAAGTTAATATTTCAAGGGGAAAACAAAAATGAATCAATGAAGTGAATTTAAATAATAACCATATCCATATCAATCAAAAACCATCCATATAAAGAATAAAGATGGTATCGACACAGCATATCTGAATTGGAGTAAAAATAAAAGGATGATTTCATTGATGAATGGAAATTCTATAAAAATATCTTTTTGAAAAATTCTTGAGGAAAATATACTTTTCATTTAAAAAAATTGTAAACCATTTCATTGAAAATAAATTTTAAAAAACATTTTCATTAAAAATAACCTTTTAAAATTGAAAATTAATCTTCAATGAAACAGTGGTGTATAATTCCATACATTCTGTACAAGGTAAAAAATAACATTCATTTTTTAAATTAAAAAGGTTATAAAATTTTCTTGTTCGGAAAGCGACAAGAAGATTCCTTTGAAAAAATATTAAAAGATGAGAAGGGTAAAAAATTATTTAATAAACCATTTTTGGAAAGGTTAAAAACCTTTTTGAAAACCTTTTTATAAAATAGGGTTTTTATAATAAAATGGATTCTCTGACTAAAGAGAGATACGAAATCATGTTTTATTAAAAATGTTTTCTAAAACATTTTAAGTACCAAAGAGTGTAAAAATGATATGATTACTTGAAAAATATCATTAATAACTATAGTAGAATAATATAAAATTTTTTAATGAACAATGGTTATATAAATTCCTTTAAAGTAATTTCAAGAATAAACAATCACGATTAGAATGATATTTTGAAATAAACCCTTAAAATGATCATAACATTGAAGTGAGGATTAATAAATGAAGAGATTATATGTATAAAATATAAATCCACATAAAAGTTTTGTAAATAAATATATATATAGTTAAATTACTTATACACATAATCATATAATATTAATGATAATGAGGAAGTAATATAACCCAATGAAAGGAATTGAGTTATAAAATTTCTTTACCATTTAGTAACATTGTGTTCAAATCACCCTATATGAAATAATTGAAATTAAAACTCAAAAAACCTTTAATAATGAAATATTAAGGATTTGAAATGTCAAATTTTTAGTATAAACATCATATAAAGGAAACTAGGTTCAGAATATTATAATATGCCTCAATGAAATGAAATTGAGATGAAATCCATTATCTTACACTTCTTTTTGATTAAACGCTCTTTAACATCCTTTATAATTATTTTAAGCATGATAATTACTTATTAAATAACCATATTAATATTTATTATATAATATATTATCTTCTTAAAATATATTATTACTCATATGTTAACAATCATTCATTATTTTCACTATTTTGGGTGTTAGTTCCCTAGTTTTTTTTAGTATGTTTTGACTTGTTATTTTTGTTCCTATTGCATAGATCATGAAATAATCATCTCAAAAATGTAAAATATGATTTAAATATTATATATATTCATAATATATTTATTTTTATTAATCCATAATTTTTTGAGATAGGAAATGAAATTCACCGTTCATGGAGACGGTAAGTCGTACGTATACATGAACACTATATCCATTTTCTTATCGTACTTAAAAGAATGAAAAGTAAATAATATATATATATATATATATTATAATTAAATTATAATATTTATTTCATAAATGTCACATATATTTATTAAAAACATTCTACAAATAAATTCCATGTAAAGTGTCAACAAATCACATCGCTTTTAGGAGGCAGTAATCTACACATCCACAAATGATGTTATCGTATTCCCAAAAAATGGAAAGAATGAATTTATGAGTTATATAAGAATTAAATAATCATAAATAAATTATAAATATCATATATATCATATATAAACTATAAATCCATCATTATTTCTAACCTTGAAATGTGGTAATAGAATAATGCACAACATTTATCCGTGAGGTGGTAGATCGTCGTACACATGAACGATGATTGTGTATCCCATTTTAAGGATATATGTGAAAGTGTAGGTATAAATATTAGAATAAAAAAATCTAATTATATTTAATATACTAAGGTTATTATATAATTATGAAATAAAAATAATTTAATGGGCTTCAAAGTAAATGAAACAAAATTGATCGTTGAAGAACATTACCTCTTATTCAGGTAACTTTGTTTAGTTTATAACAAAAGACTTCCTAGGTTTTCTTTATGTCCATAGTGAGTCTTCTAGGATGAGAAGATATATTTTTGGTTCTTATTTCATAAAATTTGGTATGAGACAAATGGAATGAGATGTGTGAATAAATGGGAGGGATGAGTGCCTTATTATAGTGGAGGACGAGTGGCGTTCTTGTCAAATATAAAAAGGAAAACACTTTTGAGTGGTCTACTTTACATAACGTGCCTAAAAATGAAATTAATTAATTCCAATTTAGTATATAGTTTAAATATGTTCCTAAAATAGGTTTTGGACATTTTTTATATGTAATTTTTTCCCTTAATTTTAAGGTTTTGTCCCTTTTTAAGATTAATTTTACCTTAATCATTGTAATTAATTTTAACTACTTTCACTACTATTTTTTGTCAAAAAATAAGTTGAAAATAGAAAAAATTATAAATTTTTATTATTCAAAATATGGAATCAATTTTTAAAAATTCCAATTAAATAAGTGGAAATTTTAATTTAAATTTAATCCCATATAAGATATGACAAAGTGAGGTTTTATAATAAAAATGTTCAAAAGATTGAAATGTTTTTATATCTGATTTCAATGTAAAATTGACTAAAATTACATAAATTGGATTAATTTATATATTTTTTAACTAAATATTATTTAAAATTAAATTAAAATATAATTTAACCTTATAAATTATTGAGATGAAAATTCGGTTTTCAATTAAAATCCAGTATTTTTTACTATTCATCAAAAAATGAAACTTCTCAAAAAAATACCAAAAAATCACCCACAGAAAATTTTTATATTCATATTAAAAAATTGAATCTTATTTTTTCATATTAAGTTTATAAAAGTTTAAAATTTTAGATTTAAAATAGGTACACCCTTAAAAGGCGTAAAAAACTACCTTTATAAAAATATAGTTTTTCTATGTGTAATATTGGGTTTCTTCTTATCTTATGCTTATCAAATCTATTGGATTAATCTCAAAAATATTTTATTGAATATATATAATATAAATTTCATTAATATCAGTCACTAATAGTAATTAATTTAATGTATGAGGATAAAACACCTTTGTGAGCATCAAAACATTTCCTTTATATTCAATTGGTTTTTATATTAATTTCTAATTAATTGGTAACCAATGCATTCATTTTATATTTTTGTAAGACATATATTTTCATAAGTTATTTAATCATATTAATAACCTCTAATATAATGTTTATTTTATATCCTATTATATTAAATTATAATATATTAATAATATATTATTTCTCGGTAAAGCTCAGTCTTATGTACAACACATTCTATCAAAGAAAGTCTTTGTTGTGTGATATGCAAGATGACTCGTTATTTCATGAATTAAGAGATTTATAATATATTAAATTTATTTAAAATATTTAATATATCATAAATTCTTGATAAGTTATATTCCTTTCTACATTTGGTGTTACGTGTCATACACGCTATCGAATAAAAGTGAATCTTATAGAATTTTCAAGGTGTTACAATAAGAATATTGAAAAATATTTGTATTGTGTTAGAATCATATATGTATTCATTAACTTAATAGTTATGGATATGATCAGGGTTACTGAGTTTAAAATTGATCATATTTTCAAAGTCTTAAAGACCTCTATTCCTGTTTTAAATGATGGAATTATACTAAGATTAAGGATATTTTGATATAAGTTTACAGAAATTATATGTTTTTATAGAAATTTTAATTAAGAAATAATGTCTTCATATTTTATATACATAAGTTTAAATGTGTTTATATCCTTTAGTTTTAATATGATCATTAATTACATTTTAAAAATTGTAAAATAATATTATTAGACTTTGTGGAAAAAATTGCTTTGAAAACCATAATAAAAAGTTTATTTAATGATTAATTTTATTTCAAGTATTTAGACAATTTTTTGAGAACATTACTGGAATAATATTAATATAGTTTAGAAAAATGAAATCCCTTATGTTGGGTGACAACCTATCAAGTTATTTATGGTCATGGGGCTTGAACCCATGTCTGAAGGAGGATAAGGGATTAGCACCTACCACTGGCCTACACGATATCTAGGTTAATATGTCATTGTTTATAGGTTAATGATTTGAAAAATAAATATTAATGATGAAAAATTAGTGTTAATTTTATGTTTAAAATATTAATTTATTGGATAAATTGTTCTTACCAAATTAGTTTTGGAAAATAGTCAAAGAAAAATGGAATGACTTTTCACTCTATTATGGATCTTTAAATTCGTTAAAAGTGAATTTTAGTGCTTTGGGCATAAATAATTCATTTTTTTCATTTATAGGATTAAATTATATTAGAACAAAAAAAAGGATGGAATTTTGATTATTAAATATAAACATATCATGTAATTATATTTCATTATATTCTTTTATTGTAAATTACTTCCTCATAATTAAGAAAATGATCTTGAAATAAATAAATGTTACCCTATTATATTAATATCTAATTAATTATATTCTCTTTCAAATCACCTATGTTTTTTATCCCCTTAACTTTCCATTTATTATTCACCTTATTTTGATCAACAACCACTATCACTCTCTATATATATTTATTTTCTTCCTCCATGTCCATATCTTTTCAGGCCGCCAATGTTCTTCTACATGGAAGCCTAAGTATGTGTTATTATATATGACCTTTGTACTTCTGAATCTCTCTTATTAAGATAATGTTTAAGAAGCCCTTATCATGATGTGAGATTTTTGTGAATTTATTTTCATATATCAAACCCTTTATTACTGAGATCAAGATTTAATTGTGAGGATGCAATTTATTTAAGGTGGGAAGAATGTAATGCCCCAAAATTCTAAGGGAATAATATTTTATTCAATAACATGTATGACATGAAATTCCAAGCTTAGAAGAAAGGATAACACTTGATACATAATGATATATTTATTCAATCTCTTTAATAGCTTTAATTAAACACATAATTGATTTTATATTGCCTTACATGCAATAATGACTTTCTTAGATAGCCTTCTTTACATGCAAGATCATATTTTACTAAAAAACAATATATTATTGTTATAATTATTTGAAATGGTAGTTACCACCTAGCCATTGGAATGGGGGGAATGAATAGGATTAAATAAATTATGAAAATATATAGTGTATATATGTTTATTATATATCTATTTATTATATATAAAATAAGAATCTTTTAAATGAAAAATAAATAGTTTATGATAAGCAGTATTTTTTTCGAAAAGACGTATTAATCACACTTTTTGAACATAATTTAAAATTTATTTTTACCCTTTTTAGAAAAAAATATATCAAAAAATAAACCTTATTTTTGAAACCTAAATATAAAAATAATTTCAGGTTGTATTTTTTGTATTTTTTAAAAAAGTTTCTTTTTTATTGAATAATGAAAAATATTTAACTCTAATTGAAAACTACCTTTTGTTTAAATAATTTATAATGGTAGTTTATATTTTGATTTTTTTTAAAGTAAAATCAGTTTAATTGTGAGTAAATTAATTCAATATAGGTCATTGGAATGATTTTCATATATAATTTAAAAATAAAAAAAATTTAAACATTTGAACATTTTTTCAATTTAAAAACAAGTTTTCTTGTCACGTCTGTGGGATTAATTTTAAATTAAAATTTTCAAATTATGTAAATTTAATTTAGAAAAATGGATACCATATTTTTAATAATTATAATTTATAATATCTAATAATTTGAACTTATTTTTTTGACCAAAATGAATAGTGAATGTAGTAAAAATCAATTAACAACATTAAGGTAAAAATTGATTTACTGGGGGGTTAAACTAGAATGATAAGAGTAAACAATTCCCTAAAATAATATCTAAATTTTATTAAATGGTTTTATTTATATATTTTATATATTATAATCCGATATATTTCAAATCCTTTCCACTTTTCTTTGAATATGACCCATATATTACATTAAGTAAAGAAAAAGACAAAAAAGATACATTTTTTCTATTAATATCTATAATGCTTTTGGATAGGGAGAAAAACAAAAAAGTTTGGGTTATAAATATTATATTAAAATATAAATGAGTTTTTTATCATTATAATTTTTCATTAATTTTTATAAATGAATTATTTACTTAAAATGATTAAGAAATGCCAATAGATTAATTATTTAGTTAATTCAATAATAAAATAAGTGATACAAAAAATAATAAAAGTGAAGTAAATCGAATGAATTATTGTGTTACATTATTTATTTTAGATTAATATATCATATAAAAAATTATTGAACATAATATATTTTAATTCTATCATTGTATTGATATTATAAAATTCAATTTAAATGAATAATGTCCAAATCGGCATTAATGTTATTTTATAATAAATTTTTTTTATTAAATCATTTAAAATTTCTAAAAATCTTAAATTCTGACAATTTATTTTAAATGATAAACAAATTAAAAATATTAAATTCATGGACCAATTTTTCATTTATAATTATTATAATAACCCATAAATAGTAAAAACTTTGTTAGCGTAGTTAAGGTTAAAGTAGTTTTTTTCACGTTACATGCAGGTGTGTTAAAGTTAATTTCCAACATACATAGGAATTATATTTTATAAATTATATATAACATTTATAATTAGTGTGTATAAATTATCTAATAATTCTCACTTTAATTTATACTTAATGGATAAATTACCATGGATAGAAAACTATTTACCCTAGTGAAAAACAAAAATGGTACGAATAAGGAAACTTAGAAGTTAGTAAACAAAATATTTAAAAATGTGTTTAATTGTGTGGTGGAGGTGTGTATAGACCATATAATCCTTAAAAAAATTAATTATTAATATTTTATCTACATGACATAAGGGAGACCACCCAATAGTGAATAATTTTTAGTGGTTACAAAAGTGTCACTCTTGAACTATAAAATGGAACTCACTCTCCCCCATTATTTACACTATCATAAAACTTTAGTTTAAAAAATACCTAAAATTATAACTTCCCAACATCCATACCATAATCCTAGAATCCTTATTATGGGTATAAATTCAACCTTTTAAGTATTTAGTTAAATCATAATGAGGATACTTGAAGGATAGGTAATGTTCTTCAACAAGCATCTTCATAATATTTCCTTCTCCGCATACTTAAATTATTTTAAAACCATGATGATATAATAAATTATGTATCTTACATATACTAAAATATTAGTTTGTTAATGGTAGGAACTACAGTCTCATACACTTCTATTAAATGGGTTACAAAATCATCATTTTTGTGTACGGTGGACTACCGCCTCAAGAACCGGTGTCGTTTTTTTCCATTACCACCTCTCAAGGATGGGTATAATGATGGATCTAAATTATATATATGATATTTATGAAATATTTATACCTATTTATTCACTATATAATATCTATATTTTCACCTACCATTCAATAGGATATACAACAATTTCACTCATGTGTGTGACTGATTGTCACCTCGTGAAGCGATGTGATTCGTCTTTCACAAATTCTTCTCATTGAAGGTGATAAACATAAAATTAATTATTATATATGATATAAATGTCATAATTATGATATTAGTGACATATTTATAATTTTTATAGTTAATATTATCATTTATGTTTTTCCCTTTTCACTAATGTAATGATGATGACATCACTCATGTACTTGTGGACTACAGCCTTCACGAAGTGATGTGACTCTATTTTAATCACCACAGCACATGTATAAAGTATATAATTATATAATACGGTATTAATGGTATTATGATAATTTTTAAATTTAAAATATTAGTTAACTCCTTTACATAACGATCAGATATAAATATAAATGTTACTCATGAATACGTACGGCCTACTATCGTCATGATCATAACATACATCAATTTTCATAAACATCAATCATGACTTGTTTTAGAATTATAATTAATATATAAATATGATAATAATTTTATAAATTTTATTATTTTTATGATGAAAATTTAAAATATGTTAAATAATTGGGCCTTTAATGAAAAAACACGCATAAGAAAACAAGGAAAATAACATCTGAAATAATGAAAATAAAGAATGATTATTAATGAAAAGGTGATGAGGTGTTATAAATGGATAATATGTGATAATTAAAATATTAATATGGTTATTTTTTAAGTTATTTTTATGTTTAAAACCAATATAATGGAGTTTAAATCATGTTTAACCAAAATTAAGTGTGAGTTAAGGGATTTCTTAACCCAATTTCCACTCATTGGGTTAAACTTATACTTTATTGATTATGTCATGCTAAGATTATGTGTTTAGTGAATTTTTATTATATTTTATTTTATTTACACTTTTTTATTTGGATCTACATTTTGTATAAATAATAAATTAATTTATTAATCTCCACTTCAATGTTATAATCATTTTAAGGGTTTATCTCACAATTTCAATCTAATCAATGTTATTTATTATTTAATATGAGTTGAAGGAAATTAGTTAACCATTTAAAAAAACACTTTAATTTTATTTTTATATGGTTATTAATTAACCCTTTTAATTAATATTATAGTTTTTTATACTCTTTGGTACTTAATGTTTTTTAGAAAATGATTTTAAGAAAATCCAACTTAATTTTTCTCTTCAGTCAGAAATCTATTTTCTTCCAAAACCATGTTTTCTAAAAATGTTTCCAAAACTATTTTTAACAAATTAAAAATGATTTATAAAATGAAATTTCACCAATTTTTACTATTTAAAAATTTATTTCAAAGGAATGATATCTCATTTTTAAAACTATGCATGTTTAGAATTTACCAAAAATGTGAAAGTAATTCTTCTTTTGTTTTCTGAACAAAGAACATTACTATACTTTTTACAGTGCAAAAGGAATGTTTTTTTACCTTTTATATCATGTACTTAATTACCCTATTTCATTATCATCATTTATTTTAATATTCATTTTCATGTTTATAAGGATATTTTAAATTTTTTTAAAGTTATTTTCAAATTAATGTATTTTCAAAATGTTTTTCAAAATGAAATAGATATTTTCCACTAAAATATTTTGATGATATTTTTATGGTATTTATATTCATCAATGAAAAAACCCTTTATTATTACTCAAATGGGTATATATTTTATTTATACCATCCTTAATATTACTCTAGATGGTTTATGATCACTTTGACCAAGGAAAGTATGAAAATTCACTTCCTGGATTCATTTTCGTTGTCTTTAACATTTCCTTGAATTATTACTTTACAATAGACATTAAATTTTCTAGAAATGTAAATATTATTTATCATGTACATATTTATTTCCTTAATTGTATAAAATTTTTACATATGGTGTTTAATCCAATAGTTATTTTATTAACTAGGTAAATATTAAAAAATTGGAATCCTTTAATCAATAAAGATACTTGATAACAAGGCACATCATTTATGAATCAAATTGATTATTCGATATATGAGAAATTCTCTGGATATGTTTGAAACTATTTGGGTATAGGTTAATGAAATCCCCCTGATGCATCAGAAGTCCCATGAGAAAAAATATGTTGGGAAAACTCTATGTGTTTGTATCCATTATCTTTTAAACTATCTTTTGAAAGGTCTTAAGAGTAGTATGCTAAACTGCCTTGTGAAAGGTCTTGATGTAAAAGGTATCATGTACCTAGGAAATGTGATTTATGATAATTAATAATTTTATTCATTTAGAATTTAGTTATTATTATCCATGCTATTGTTTCTATATTATAATCTATGGATGCATTTCATTATCAGATTATTGAAAAAACGGCATGTGTTCTTAGTTATTTACCTTTCTGTATTGATTTCACCTTATATTACCATGATATTCAAGTTATTTAAAAGGAATGTGTGTTTAGTTATATAATATTCAATGTTCATTATTCTTAATGATTCATGATATATTCAGTTGCACTTAACCCTAATAGAGTATTTGTGTTCATCGTTATTTTACTTCCTTTCCCCAGGATTCCATGAAGTTTACTACGGCTGATATGCATAGATATTCAAGGTGGAATAAAATTATTCTAAAAAATATATTTTATAATTTGTGTATTCAATTATAATAAAATATTAATGTATGTATCTAGTTTACCAAGAATGATAAATTTCTCAGTCCTTTGAGATTTTATTCCTTGTATCTTATGCCAAGATAAAGCAGTATGGAACCGGCTTCGGGCTTCTGGTGTCAGGGTCACTACATAATTCATTCAGTACACTTAGATATCCTCATTCAATTCAAAACAACTGACATGTATTCATTCTCATATACATCCTTATGCCTTGGATGAACATATATAATTACTTAAATTTTATGGAAATATTGGATAACATACCATATGATCTTATGAATGATATATATGTGTATGTGCAACCAAATATAGTTGTGTTAAATCTATTATGAAACATGAGTGTGCAATATATAATGTTTCTAATAAGGAATCATATTATATGTGTGTTATTATTATATATATAAAAAATGATTTTTCTAATTATGAAATGATGTATAGAAAGATTATAAATATAAAACACTCATCTGTAATATTTCGAAAAAAAATTATTGAGGAGAATGAAGCATTTTTAATTATTTAGTTTCATGGGACTTCAATGTATTTTTAAATGATAAATTGACAAAAATATTGATGTTTTTCAAAAATAAATTTAAAATCTAGATTTAGAATATTTTTTAATATAGACATAGGGTTATCTCCATAGAGGGGTTCTAAAAATAAATTTTATCTTTTAGATTGAAAAATGAGTTGATTCTATTTTTTGATCATGAAAATAACTTGAAATTAAATAAAATAAGATAATGAAACTAAGAGAATAAGAAGTAATGGGTTTTGTATTCTTATCCAATTATAATATTATCATATTTCTTAAATCATTTGGGTATTTTTCTTGATAAATGATGAATGAGTGGGTCCATAACCACTTATCCTCTCACTATTGGTTAAATATTTTTGGTGAGACAAATTTAATAGGATTATATTCTTGATCTATCATCATTTCTAGGTGGTTGAAATGTAATTGATGACACCCAAATACTGAACTACTCCTAGTTTGATTCAAATATACCCAATCATGATTTAATGTTCCTTAGAAACTAAAGGTATCTCTACTACCATCACACATATTCTAGAAATCACCATACAGTTCAATACTCAAACTAGTCTCTTCCATCATATATAGATTTAAACTAATTGGAGGGAGAGTTCTGATCATCAACTATGGAATTAAATAATAATAAAAAATTAAATCAAACACAATCACATCAAAAAATATATGTAGTTATTGAATAATAAAACTGGATAACCGAAGAATTTTTTATTCATCTAATTATAGAAACTCAAGCATTACAATAGGATTTTCCTTACATCCCTGATCACTAAACGTTTTACCCCACCTTGAAAGGCATTGAATTTTTGAAATAGAGATAATAAATTTATTGATAGTAATTATATTAAATAAAAATTTGGATAAATACCATCTAGCCCACACTTTCCAATAACCCCCTTTCATTTGGTCTTCTCTACTTTTTATCAGTTATTCCTTCACTTATTTTTTTGTTGGTCAAATCATTTCAAGATCCTAGATTCTTGGAATTTTAAATGTTTCATTATTTTTCTCAATCAACTTTTCCAATATAGATCCTTTCTCTCACAAAATCCCACCAATATTCTTATTTATTTTAATTAGATTATCAATCTTATATTGTAATAGATATTACTAAATAGATCCCACATGGATGCCTATAATATGTTTTCCTAAATTAATAATTTGATACATCATAGGTTTATTTTATTACCAAAGTATCTTTAGAATTTCTAGGTTTTAATCTTACACAGTCTCTTCATGGTTTCTCCAAATAGCTGATATTCAAAATGTACATGACTCTTTTAAACTAGGACTAACTTTTTTTAATTTGTGTGTTACACTTATGAAGTAAACCTGGAATCTTATTGCATCATAAATCACTCTTATAAAGTATAATTTTACTCTTTAATAGCTTTTAACTCTTTATTTTTCCTCCATGAATATTTCTAAGTTATGATTTACACATATGTAGTGCACCATGAATCTTCCAAAGTCGACATTTACTCTTCCAATGTGAATAATTACTTTTCCAAATCTGAAAATTTCTCTTCTAAAGTTCCCCATGACTCTTTAGAATTCATGGTTCCTTTCCAATTCTTCATTATTGAGTCAAAATTAATCTTATGAACTTGGAGTTTACACTTCTAGAATCATAGAATAAATATTGTGAAGTAATGGTTAGCGTAATTTAACTAAAATCATACTTCACCATTAAATTTTAAATAACATTTATTATAAATAGGTGTTCATTCATTCAATTGAAAGAAAATAGTTAAATCCTTAGAGATCTCATTTATGGACATTTCAAGAAATATTTACCAAATACAAGGAAATTTCACTTTAATTTCGATACTCTTAAGAACTAAAATAATCAATAATTTGAAATATTAAAATGAATTAGAAATCGAAAAAATTTAATGAATTAATTGACTTTGAAAATTCCCTAAAAATAATACTTGAACTCATAGACATGTGATATTTTAAAATATTATGAACAAAATTCAAATTAATAGCCAATTTGGGTTCCCTTTTCAACACCATGTTTCTGAATATTATATTTCTTCCTTAATGTTCTTAATTAGATTTTCTTTATTAATAACATACAATTAATTTATGATTCATTCATCCTTAAATTCTAATTTATACTTAATTTCCTATAAACATTTAACTCAATACTCAGAAATTAATTTAAATAAAACTTTTTTACATTCTAAGATATTATAAGATTCACCATAATCTTGATGAATTTATTTATATCCACCTAATTAGTCAACTATTTCTGCATATCATGTGATATTTATAGGGTTTTTCTAAGTCTTAAGGGTTAGTAGGTTTTATTTATAGAAAATTAAAAGGTAGTATTTTGAGTAATAATGAATGATTTATAGTTTCCTTTATGAATGGAATTCTCATCCACTCCACTTTGAAAAACATTATCTTTAAACACCTCTTCATTCCCTTGGGTAGTCTATAATTTAGTATATCATTAGAAATAATATTGTCCATCCCTCCTCTATCATTGTACTAGGAATATAGTATATCTTCAATGTATTGATAAAAAATCTCGACAAAACTCATATTCTTCCTTAATTCTTGGATGTGGCTAAACCTCCTTAATATTTTTCGAATTTATAGTTCTTACATAAACACTTTAGTAATATAAAACATCTCCATTATTTTTTTCCTTCATAAGATTTCAATTTTTTCTCATTTTTTTGTTCTAATAATATTTTATCTCTATGGTAGCGAGGTACTTATTATTTCAAAATAGGTATATAAACCCCATTTCCATTGTTTAGGGAAATAGTTTCATTTATTCCATTCATGTTTGATGTTTTTAAAGGCATTTTTTCACATATTTTCAGTAATTCTTTCATGAATAACATCCAAAAAAACTCATACATAAAAATTTTTAGTTTTCATATAGCATCAATTTACGTTAAAAATATCTTTATCCAACACTTAAATTCAAATGTGATCACACATTTAATTATATAATGTGGTAGATATGAATTTTTATCTTGATATGTGGCTTCCTCATAAGGGAACTCATGGATGTTAAGTGATAAATTTTTTAAATGTTATGGTAATCAAAAAAATTGAGTGAATTGTAAAATATATTTTATAGTAAAAATAATGCCTCAACCATTTCAAAAAAAATGTCCTCAATGATCCTATGTGTTTACTAGATTACTCAATAATTTTTTTATTCAATAATGACTTTGTTTTCTCAATAAATGAGAGTGGTCATTGTGAGTAATATTTTAAAATTTGTTTATAGGCCTATTAGGTAAGTTGAATAAATTTAGGTCAGTATGTATGGAATTATATTTTAAAATTTGTGGTATTTTCATTAATTTCCCTTATTTTGAGTCTGGATACAAGTTTATTTCAATATTCATATCGATCAATTTAATGTATAATTATTCCTTAAAAATTGGTATAATTTTAAAATTTTCATGGGTCTTCAAATTTATCTTATTAGGTTACAAAACACACTAAAAAAGGTCATAAAATTTTCAAAAAGTGAAAACAAATATTTAATGATCTTAAACTATGAAGGCTCCCTCCCCCACTCTTAAATAATGTAGTGTCCTCAATTGATTCTGTTATATTCAATAGTTGAAATATAATTTAATTTAATATAGTAATCAATAACTTTTTAATGAATGGTATAATTTGGTTGTTCAAATAGATTGATAGATTGGAGTAGTGTTTTCCCCTACATTAATTCATAGGAAATATTTCCATAAAATATCTTTTGAAAGTTTCCATTAAAAGTAAATAATTTATTGTATCCTTCTTTAATTATCTATAAAAAACAAATGTGCTATAAATTAGTGATGATAAGAGGTCCTTCCCATCTATAATGAATCATACATTTTACAAGTATGAGTCTTAAATTGTAAAGTAACACTTATTACCCTAAATGAATGTATCTTTTCTAAATTAACTCGTTATGAGTCACTCTAGTTTTTCCCATGTAAATTTTTGAGTTCTTAAAAGCCTGTATTTTGATTTATTCAAACTATTACAACTATAGTTTTGTTTCTTTCTTAGATTTGTGAGGTTCCTATCATGTGAATTGTATTTCTTGTCAATAAGGTTTATTGTATTATTAGTAAGAATATGACAATATGTGTTTTGGTGAGTGATTAAGTTTATAATATTATTATGGATACATCCCCCACATAATTGTGATGATTCAAGAGTTGTTCTTAATTAAGATGACATGTGATGGTGTTTCTTATGAATAACACGTTGTTTACTGACTGACTAACAATTCAATTTTTTTTTCAAAATACTCCTTTAAAAATGGATGAGGGGGAACCACCATGAATCCCCATTTTTCATAGATTTGGTAGAATTGAAAAAGTGAAACAAATAAAAATTAAAAAATAATTCTTCTTTATGGGATGTGTAACCCGTAAGATTCATAAGAGACCCACAGGGGCCCATGGCAGTTAGCCTCACAATACACTCTTTGACCGTGAAAACCTCAAGACACCACAAGGACATTAAACATGAATCCAACCACCAGTTCCAGACCTATCACTACCATTATCATCAATATTCATCACTATTTGGACCAAAAAACTGACATAGCTCTAGATGATCACCAAGACATAAAACACTCATCGACTGTAAAATTCCTCAGATGTTTTCATAGGACATTATCCCACCAACAAACATTAGAAAAAGAAAAATACTAAACTGAATGGCCAGCTATGAGATACCACCATTGGGATGTTTTTCCACTGAGAATGAACTAGCCACAATGCATTCCATCTATGAGTAAAATAAGCACTTCCCAAGAGAGGTCTCACCACTAAACAAACCAAAAAAGAAGAACCACCTCGTGAAAAATATCCTCCCCTCTAATAGATCCATCAAGACAATCCCAAACATCATAAACATCAAATATTATAATCATGATGGTGTCATTCATGAAGTATAATGAGATAATATAAGTGAATGGTTGGGGAAATGGGAAGCTACCAGAAAACAAAAAAAAATAGATGAAAGTTTACCACCAATGGGAGGACAACCAGGGATGAAAACATATACAAACCTATGACTCATGCTCATATGCAACAAAAAAACTAAAGAAATTCTTCAGATGTAACCATAATTTTTGGAAGCATGCACTGATGGATAGAGCCAATAATGTCACTCCCCATCATCTTTATTTTCATTGGAAAAATCATAAATCAGTCACAACATGTTCCTGAGAGAGGAAAGGGACCCATCACAATAGGACCACTCTGATAATTCACATTTGTTCATATAATCATCCCTCTGCATCATAGATTCTTGAGTCTAGAGCCTTATTGAAACCTATCATGGTCACACACCACACCTAGCTATGGTCCAGTGAATGTCGATCCATCTTGACCAAGAAACCAAGAATTAAATGATAGGGGAGGATAGAATGACAATAATGTAGGAATAACCTCAGCATTCATCAATTATTGAGGATATTCAAAAAACCTACATTGTTCTCTAGGATAAATATCACTATGGTTACAACATAAATATAATTGAGTATTATGTTTCTAGGTGATGAGGAGTAAGCATAATTCTTTTTTTTTTTGATATAAAAATGATATGAGGATGATGTTTGAATATGTTTAAAAAATAATGAATAAATATAATTTGAAGAATTGATTATGAAGTTGTTTTATAATTAGTGGATGTAAATTTTATGTGAAGATCTTGGTTGGTCATTGAAATTATTTTTAAGAGGGTTCAATTTTGAAGTGTTTTCTCGAATCCAAGCCTAAAGGGAAATTCACATCCATGGACGCGCATGTTGGTAGTCTGGTGGGAACATGAGAATTCATCTATTTGGAATTTTACATAGAGAATCACATGAGGAAGATCCTAGGTAGACCGCTCAATGGGGTGGCATAGCCTGTGGTGTCCTTGTATGAGAGTGTGACCTAGATCCCATCATAGGATTATGTTGTTTGAGTTTTGTAACACAAAAAATGGTTTATTATGAAATGATTATACAATGAAATATTTTATGTGGTATAAATGATCCATAACAAATGATCACCCATTAAGAACATAAATATAAAATTATGGTCATCTGATCAAATCATTATGCACTATTAGATCAGTCCCATGCTGCATGAGTTTAAGTGAGGTAATCTTATACCAATCACCCTTTACATTTATAGTCTATCTACCAACTATCTACATTGAGTATCTCATGAATCATAAACACCACCAATATTTATAACAATTATGGGAGATGCCTTTCATGAATGATACGATTCGAATTAAAATGAAAGGATAAAGGACCTAATTATGAAAAATGAAAAATGGAGTTTCAGTAGGCTATTCATGTATCTAAATACATAATGATTCTGGGTTCTTAAATATGGGTTTTCATATTTTTATTTTTTCAAGAACATGTATTTTAACATGAAAGAATAAGGGAACCACATGGACAATCAATGCCTTAATCATTGGCATCACATGGTTCAAATAATAACTAATACACCCATGTGAGAATATTTAAAATGTAAATAACTTTGGTGACTAAAATATATTGACAGACTTGGATTACCTACCATGATTTTAAGTTAGTGGAATTTCTCTTGACAATTATTGAGGTTCTATATAAATTATGAGATATAATTTTATGGTTTTTATTTCTACCCATCATGTTTGGGAGGATCTCATTTTTAAAAGAAAAATATATCACCTTCACACTTCTATATACATGAAGAAGTATGGATATCTTGCACTTATATACACTTTCATAAAGTTTGAGGCATCTCATGATAGTACTTGAATGAAGAAGAATCAACCCACTTGTCTTTCTTGCATAATGGAAGGAGGCATCATAAAGTATTGATTTTCCATAAAGTATCATGATGAAAAAGACTCATATGATCTAGCTTTCATAAAGGAATAAGGAAATCCAATGTCCACACTCTATTACATAAAGGAGATTGAGCCTATGTAAATCAATCTATCTTTTCTAAAGAAGAATAACTTGTGCGTTACATCTTTCATGATGGAAGCAGGTGTATTTTATATATGCACTTTTATAAAGATAATAATATAACCTCCATGAGGTAGTGAGTTCCAAATCATATAATAAAAATATATTAAAACATATTTACCTATGTAAATAAATACATACGTGTTCCATAAAATTCACATGCATTCATTGATATATCTAATCCATTTTTATAGAATGAAATTGATATTAAAATAATATTGGAAACTAAAAAGATAAATTGAATAAAAATGAGGAGCATATAAAAATAATAACAATGCCATCTATTTATGAGCTATTGTTTATAAATCTGAGATGGTTATACAATACATAAATGAAGTGAACTTAAATTAATTATTCTATGAATTCATAAATAAGTTTAACTATGTTTTAAATGTTCTTTATATAAATAAAATAATATTAAAATAATGAATATATGAGGATAGAAACTTCATTGACGTGTGATAAGAAATCTACCCAAGCATTGGACTGAATGAGGAAGAACTGATCACTCACTAAAGATAATTAGTTCTTAAGAAAGACCCAAAGATATGATTTTCAGCTATATAATATCTTGAATAAGTGTGCCTGAGTGATCCAATTGATCCAACGAGATCATAAAGAACGGTCTTCATAAATTTATGAAAAAGAAACTAGAAGAAGATATAGATCTTACTGTCATTGGATCAAATCTAACAAATGAGTTTGTGACTGGGGTTTCAAACTTGTTATTGAAGAAGAGATTTTGGTTTGGGTGTATAACCAATTGATGGGTAAATATAGTTGGGGTCGTTAAATAACTATTATTGTAATCATCAGTGGATATAGTAAAGAATCCAAGATGGGGAATATACCCAACATGGAAAGGAGTAGTTCTTAGTACTTAACCCTATAAATATGGTGTGTTATGCTATCTATTAATATTTATGCATACTAGTTGAGTTTTTGAGATATTATTTAGAGGATATATAACCTTAAAAAGTTTGAGAGGTTGAATTAAGGGAAAATAATTCATAAAAATTAACCACTGATCCACACCCTCTATTAGTCGTCAATCCTTCCTAGGGTTCTACAATTGGTATCAAATAAATATGTTCCCTCTAAATAACCAAGAAGTATTCTGATACATGGAGAATACTAACTCAATCAATAATCATGGTTTTCCCAATTTTATGGGTTTCATTATCGTAGTTGGATTATTATAATTCTACACTACCTCTAATCAATTGTCCTATAAGTGATAGATAATTAAATATTTCGGTTTCCATCTAACGCTTAAAATAATTACATGTCTCTTAATAATAAGATAAATATGGAGTTATATAGAAAGGATTTAAATTACATTGTGATGTATTTATTATATAATTTATATATAGATGAAATGGGTCTTCAAACTACCAAGGAAATCTAAGAGAAATTGACAATCAACTGTGATGGTAATGTCAAATTAATGAAATCTAAACTGAAAGTTTAAAGGGTGAAATTTTATGAAATCAAAGTGATAGATGATGAAAATATTGATTTTTATTTCACCAGTATGAACAAGATAGTAAACAACATCTGAGGATTTGATGAGAATCTGGATGACTCCATTATTTTCAAAAATCCATTAAATAATTTTCCAAATTGATTTTATCCAAAAATATCATCCCTATAAGAAAGATAAGGTTTGATATTAGATTATTTAAAAAATTTACTAATAAAATATTTAAATGATAAAAACACTAACTTTAAATAATATATAAAAAATATGGAATGGAATTTTAATCCATGAGAAATCGGAAAGTTAAGGAAGAAGAGGTTATAGAACCAAGGGATTCAGATACTAAGAGAGATTATGGTCTTAATAAAATCGTAGAAGATATATTAAGATGATTAAAAAATTAAAAATATTAATAAAAAATAAAACACCCACCAGAGTGCTAAAATTTTAATGGAATTGCACACTTTTCCTATGACTGTCTGAAGAAGAAGTGTGTTGAATCTTATTCTGATGAGTATGTTGAGAAATTTCAAAGTTTAAAAAGGGGTAAGAATAAATAAAATAATACTAGTAGTATATTGAGAAATTTGGTGAGAAAAAAATGAGAATAATGATTCATCATAACATATCTCTTCAAATGATGAGGTTAATTTTCTCGCTAAATGTGAAAAGGATTTGATTCACTAAGAAGTGATGATGATAAAGAGGAAAGTAAAGATCTTAAATGGAAGTTGAAAGATGAGTAGGAAGAATGTATTGAAGATTTTACAAATATTAAAAAAGAAAAAGAATACATTGTTAAAGGAAAAGAGTAAGGTTTCTAAATAAATTAAAGGAAAAATCAATAAATAATAAGCTTATGTTGATGAGATCAAGAACCAAAATCATAGAAAAGCTGAATAAGAAAATAGTACCAGTGATCTTGAGGATAAGAAAGATACAGGGGAAGAAGAACTGGTTGAGGCATAATCCATGTGTATTATTGTTCAAAATGAGATGAATAATTTCATAGAAGACTTTAGTAATATCATTGAAGTTAAAGTAGAATCTTCCCATGTCAGTGAGATAAAGGGTCTAACTAGAAAAGAAAAATATCCTCCCAATCTGTCTTAATGAAAAGCTATTATATATAATAGTATAGGTGAAAAAAATAAAACTAAACCAGCTTAGACCAATAATATGAGTGAGAATTTATCTCTTAAATCATATATAAAGATAAATATATCAATAAAATATCTTCCATTAGAAAAAACAAGGCTCATTTTATAAAATAAAAACATCAACAAGTCCCTAGAAAAAATAATCATTAAGGTGGAAGAACTTAGTTTAGAAGTGACTGTTAGTTTTGTGGAAGGTATTTACATAAATCCTACTCTTGATGGTATAACATGTCATTTTGAGAAATGAGGCATGGATAAAGAGGAAGTTATAGTGATAATATGAGAAAAAGTTCACAAAGAAAGAATTTTGTGACCAAAAATACCATGAAACTAGAAAAATAAAACATTTATGAATACTTATATAATATTTTTGGTAGATGTGATTAGGTGGGTCCAAAAGATGAACTTTTCATGACTAGATTCTAAGGAGATATTCTCTATGTGGGGAATGGGTGGAAAGTTTAGAAAACTAAAAATGATGAGTCGTGATATATTAACCCTATAAAATTGAGAAGCCCAAAGAAGTTGTGCTAGTCAAGAAATAATGCTTAGAGATCTAGCCATATCAGTAAGAGAAGTCTAAGAAAATGGAGAAAGTAGATATGGATGGTAATATAAAAGGAAAAAACAAGTTTACACATGAATAATTTTCCACTAATGATATTTTTTCCATAAATGAATTGAAAATACAGAAGGATTCATAAATAATCAGGGACTTAAAGATAAAAAATAAACTATGTTAATGGTATGGAAAAACATGTCATGGGATGAATTGTAGTAATTCAATCATACCATACCATTAAGAGATCTTGAAAATTATGATGTAAGTAGAAGTAAATTAAGTTTTCTTCTATACTAGGGTGATGAAAATTTATTAACATTAAGAAGCAGTTAAAGGGGAGAAGATGAGAAGAAAACTTTTTAAGAAAATTAATAAGAAAATAACTGATGAGATTTTAATAAAAGATAAGTCTAGGTTAAGAAGAAACTCTTAGCCTAATTACTATTTATATAGAACAAACATGTTCATCCTTATTCCATTGTATCTAATACATATATATATATATATATTCTTTTGTAATAACATGTTGGGAATTAAAGGAGGTGTATGCATCACTATCATGGAAGCATATATTATTTGAAACTTTCAAATATTCATAACTTAGGGTATATGAAAATTCTAATAATCTTTGTTAATGAACTGTGATAATCACTCTAAAATTAAAAATATTATTATTATTTTAAAAATTATTACTGAAATAAAGTTTTCATTGAGATACAAAAAGGTATAGAAATATTTTTTTCAATTGAATTTTATGATGTGTTTATTTAAATCAGTTTAGGATAAATGTATTTCATGGTTTGAAAATATGAACCACTCTAATATTTAAAGTGATAATGATTTGAGATTGATATCACATCCATGTTTTTTTGTACAACATTGATCAACTTGTTTATACACTCTTATTTTCTACATCGCATTTTTTCACATATGATAAATTTAATCTTTCTAAAGACTCTTTAAAATTAAATATGTGGTATCACCCTAAAGTGAGATGATGATGATTAATGTGAATGAGATGAGAAGAAATTTCAGATACACATTCTTTGTATTCATTATCAAAAAGTGGGATAAAGAAGCATAAATAATGATATATATAGTGTCTGATGGTATTGAAAACAAATCCAAAGGGGGAGATTGGGGTTACTTTTAAGTGAATTGTATATGTTTTCAATAAGTTTGATTGGCTTGGTTGTGACAAGATGCCAATATCTATTGTGATGATTTATTATTCTTATAGTATTTTTATAGATAATTCCTTAATATAATTTTTATGACATGAGATATGTTCTTAATGATGATGACATATGCTAGTCTTTTTTATGAATAACACTATGTTTATAAAAAAATATAGTATAGTATTTTTTATCAAAGTGATTATAAGTAATAAGAAGTCATCCTTATGGATAAAAATATTATATGAGAATTATTTTTTAATAATTTGAAAAAATATTAAATAAATATTATTTGATTGTTTTAGGATTAATATGTTTTGTAATTAGTGAAAATACAGTTTATATGAAGTTATTTTTTGTCCATTGGAAGTATTTTTTAAATTATTTACATAACAAATGTGGCCATGAAGCCATGCTTGGAGGGATACTAACAACTATGTAGGCACATGTAGAACATTAGGTGTATGGATGAGCATGTAGAGCTCTAGCATAGTGTGCATGGAAGTGAACATGGAAGATCCTTAGTGGACCGTACAATAGGGTGGTGTTTCCCATGTTGGGTGTGTGTTAGAGTTTGACCCAAAGCCCATCTTAGGAATAAGATATTCTATTAATTCAACCCATATAAATGTTTATTAAGAAACATAATTATAGAGAAATTTTGGTTGTAGGATCGATGATCCATGTGAACTGTTCACACATTAAAAAACATGCATTTATAATGATTTTTATCTGATAAAATCATCATGTGTTTTTTGGATCTATATGACACCACACGAGTTAAAATGAGGTCATCTTCTACCTCAAAAACCCAATTTTGATGTCTATTAATTTTACATCTTCTTTGATTATTTAATTCTCCAAAAATAAAATTGATGTTTTGAACAAGTTTTGAATATGACTTTATTACATGACACAACTCACATGAAAATGGAAGGATGAAGGGAATGCATCTATTGAATGAAAAAAGATGGTATTGGACACCAATAACACCTCTGAATAAAAACTGAGTTCAAGTTCTAAAATACTGATTTTCATGCAACTATAATATCATGAATATGCATGTTATCATAAAGGAATAAGAGAACCGCATGAACAATTACAAATTTAATATTTGATATCATGTGGGATAAAGAAGAAGTATGAAACCCATGTGAGAATATTTTAAATGCTTATATCTTCATGGATTCAAATATATTAATTAAATATGCTAATAATTTAGTATCTTGAGTTGGTGTAATCTATCCCAATGTTGGAGGAAGTACTCTATAATTATGAGGGAGAAGTTAATAGTTTTTGTTACTTCCATTCAAGTTTGAGAGGCCTTCATTTTAAAAATAAAAATATAGTACCTTCATGCTTCCATATACTTGGAGAAGTAGGGAGATCCCACGCTTGTACACACATGATCAAAGATTGAGTAATCTCACACCAAGACTTGTATAAAGAAGAAACAACACGCATTTATTGTTTTTTAAAGGAAAGAGGCAACCTATAGTCCTAAGTTTTTTCAAAGCAGTGTGAAGAGAATAGTCTCACCTGATCTAGATTTCATGAAGAAATAAAGAGATCCCATGTACACACTATATTATGTAAAATATCTTAATATTACTTAAAGAACACAATATTTAATGAATTAAAACAACATATAGAATGAATAAATGTAGTAGTTTTATTTTATATACACACTTTCACAAAGAGAAGAAGACAACCTCTATGAGGCAGTGGGTTCTTGATTATCGAAGTAAGGATATTGAAACACATTTTATAATGTGGATTTGTACATGATTTTTCCATACACAGAATATATATGAATTGATATATACAATCCATTTTTATAGAATAAAAATGATATTAAAATATACTAGTAAGTGAAGATATAGACATTGAATAAAATTGAGAAGCACATAAAATAATATCAATAATATTTGTTTATGTGTTAAGGTTTAAAAATCTAAGAATTCCATGAAATACATGAATATTGGGATATTATTTTTATTTTAAAAATAATTTATAAAGAAGTTAAAATGATTTATGATTTTTCATTATTGAAATAAAATTATATTAAAATAAATAATATCTAAGGTTGGGAAGTTCATTGACATAAGACAACATATCTACCTGAGAAGTTGATTGACTGGGTAAGACCTGACCATTCACTAAATATTATAAGTTTTTGAGTAAGACTAATAGACCTAATTATCATATTTATAGTATATTTAACAAATTAACACAATAAAGTAAATTGATCTAGTGATATTTTGGATAGATATATACATCAAGTGGTGCATAAGAAACTAGAATCCATTAGAGATCTTAATGTCATTAGGTCAAAGTTGATGAAAGAACTTGTGACTGGGGAGTCTAACAAATCACTAAATAAGAGATTGTAGTTGGGGTGTATTACCAATTTGTGTTTAATTGTATTTAGGGTGTCTATGTAACAGATATTCTAATCATATGTGGTTTTAGTGTATTTTCCATGTTTGGGCATCTAACCTACATGATAAGGAGTAGGTCTTAGTACCAACCTTGTAAATATTATATTTTGTGCTATCTATTATTATTTATACATACAAGGTGATCCTATGAGCTAATATTCATAGGATCGAGAACCTTAAAAAGTTCAGGTGGTTGAATTAAATTAACTGAATTTATAAAAATACATCACTGATTCACCCCCTCTCAATACTCAATTTGACAAGGGGCTATAAAATGTGTCTAGATTCATTTTCATCTCCCAAAATACCAAATAATGATTTTTATATATCTCTATCTATATATATGATATATATTTCTATAAATAAACCATTACGTGCTGATTCCAATGGGGAATTTATCAGAATCCAATAATCCTATAAATTGTTTTTCAACCTTCATATCCAATCCTTCTAGTTTGGATTGATATTTTTCTCTAGTATTCCATAGATTTATATGTTTTATATTTCAACATGATCATTAGTTTGTGGATATTATGTTTATGATGTCTTTTGATTCACATTAAACATCCACATCAAATATTCTGTGATTATATTATAGAAATGATTCTCTTTATCATTGATGATTACCTTTGGAAATCCAAACCTACAAAAATGTTAGCTGAAAGAAAAGCACAAACAAAATTAGTGTCATTAGTTATAGGGGACTTATCTTACACCAATTATAAAGAAAAATTAAATGATAATAAAATGTAAAAAATCCCAAAACACATGGATAATTGTTCCATGAAGTATAATACCCTGAATTTAAAAAAAAATACAAAGGATTATCAGTTTTTGTGGAATTTATTAACTCTTGGGGTTGTTCCCACTAAATTTTTATGTCAATTATTTTACAAAATTTACAAAAATTCCTTAAAAATTTTATATTAATAGATATCCAATTATATAACATTTATAGAATTACTTTTATGTCTAAATTGGTCTTTATAATCTATAGTATTGCATAATTCAATAATACAATATACCTCACTTGTAGTAAAGGACCTCCGAATCATTTTATCATTTAAAATTTTACAATGATATTGATCTTCCCAAATATAAAATTTTTATTTATATTTGATCCAAAAAATATGATGGGGTTTTAGATGAGATGGTACTTGAGAATTTTCCAAAAATTTGAACATACAGCATACAAAGTTACATCTCCGTCAATTAAATAAACTTCTCCCCTATAATTAATTCATTCATTTATTTAATGTTTGTAATTTACACTTTTTTATATTTGGTCATATTATTAGATGATCTTCTACTTAGTTCTCAAATCCCTTCAGGTTTTTTTTTATATTAAATAAATTATGTGGAATTATCTTTCTCACAATCCAAGGATTATATTATTCCTTATTTATCAAGTACCTAAAGGGTGCATGATTAGATAAATAGTCGACTTTAGTTGTATTAAATTGTTTACCAAAAGAAAATACAAATATAAAGAATTTTTTTTAAATGGGTGTGTAATGAATTTGGGAATAATCCAATATTATTAAATCATACAGAATTACTTGAAGGTTTCTATCAATTATTTGGGACAACAATTCTTCAAAATCGTTGTTGGATGCATCATATAATAGCACTAGTGGAAACATAATCATTACCAATGGTTTAAACAGTATGTATGAACTATAACAACGGTTTTCCCAACTTTTGGATTTGGAGATTTGGGGATAGACATATCCCAACAGTTCTTTGATAACCATTGGGATATGGCTTCAGAATGAAATATATACCAATAGTTAAAAGAAATCATTGGTATAAATGTTTACCAATGGTTTGAAACTATTGGAAAATATAAAAATTCATGTCTATACCAATGGTTTCTAAAATGTTGGAATATTCTTTCACCAACGGTTTACATGAAACCATTGGTATATGTTTGGTTTTCACACATATGCCAACAATTGTAAACTGTTGGCATGGGTTTTTTTTCAATTCCAGTAGCAGGTCTGTCTCCCCCTTTGCACCAACAACAATTACCTACAATATGCAGTAAAGAATTATCAATACACACATACAGAAAGTACCTACAGTTCATAGAATTAACACATAATTAATATAGAATTCTGAATACATGTAGTTGTAAATACCTACAGTTCTGAATAAACACATACAAAATTATGAATACCTGCAGTTCTATATTTAATTACATGGTACACACATACAGAATACCTGTAGTTCTGTATTTAATTACATGGTACACACATATAGAATTAACATGATGAATATTAGTTCTAAGGGATCAATCTCACCAAAAATCCCTTTTTATCTCATGCCTCTCATTGGAAACCACTTGCATTTGGGGAGGTGAGCTTGAGTTCATGAGTGACACCAGATCATATCTAATGGTTTAGGTTAGGGTGTTGTAATGGTATATTACAATAGTTTTCACTGAATTTTTTCATCTTGATGCCTTGATTTTTGATAGGGTGTGCTAGATATAGGATTGATTTGACTTGAGATGGGGAACAATTTATATTCCTAACTAGAATGTTGTTTTAGATCTTCAAGTCTCATGAATATGTTAATTTATATTCTTTATTTTTTATGTTACATTTGATTTATTTTTATATTTAATGATGCACATGATATTGATATATTTATTTGATGGATTTGGTGTCTATTCATGTATCTTGTTAGGATTATAGGATCAAATTCCATATTCATGCAGAGTGGTGAGAGAATGAAAAATGGTTTCCCTACATTAGGCAACATTAGGAGGTAAAATGGGTTAAGTTCTACCCAAAGTCACACGTTACATTGAATGTGGTAAATATCAAGTTGATTAAAATATTTTTAGGGTGAATTTGGTCCATCTATTTAGGATATATATTCCTCTTAGGATGTACCAATTCTCAATAAATCATTATGTATTCTAGTAGAGTGGTGAGAGAAATAATCATCTCATTTTTTGAAGGCTTACTCACATCCCTTCCCCTTGTATGGTTCACATACTGATGTGGTAGAGAGACCAAGAACCAACAAAATGATGTCTTATTGATCAAATAGGGAGGGGGTATTGGAAATTCAAGTTTATAACTCATATATGAAGAATCCCCTACCTCAATACTAATCAATCAAATAAGGGTTATTGGTTTTGATTACTCTAGGATAAATTTGATATTTTTTCCATGAATTTAATCTTTCAATATACTAACCTAGAAGGAGATTTACACTATGGCAATTATAACCCTTGTGTTCCTAGAGTATAGTGATGGGGTGATCATAGACTATGGGGTCAATGACTTCTATAATGTTGAGAGATTTAATTATACTGTTTCATTTATCAAGGTATTGGTTGGTGTTTAAGAGAGGGATCTTGGTCAGGATTCGGTGACACATATCATTTCACTAGTGATGGGTATTGAAAAAAATGACAAGTTCCAACTATATTTATTGATTATATAGGGATGGATATTTACTTGATTCATGAGAGATATCACACTCCTAATTTTCAAGGGGATCTATTGTGATGACATCAAACATGGTTTTTTTAGTGGTTATGAATCATTTACATCATCTGTTGGGATCACTTTGGAAATTTTATATCATATTCTAAGAGGATAAGATTACAACGTAACATTCTATCCACAATCTATAATGCACACATTTAGATAATACTCTATGACAATCCAGTAGAGTACTGCATGGATTTTAGTATATACCTTCAATAGATGATTTTTTGCATCCATTGAAATGGGAATGATGATCCATAGGGATGATCATAAAGATTAACCATTTATCACATGGTATAAAGGTCCTCATGGTGGTATTAGTTTAAATGGTATACCAATAGGTGAGTATGATGGTATTTGAACATCACCCACTAGTTTTATCAGAGATATTACATGATATTTTTACTGTGAATCTCTATAATATAGAAGTGAATATTCAAAGATGGACAGAACATGATGGGAATTTGGTTATTGTCCAAATATTCCCACAATATATCATCATTTTATTCCTTTTTTTAATGTCTTGTTCTCGATCATTCCAGACCTTAGTGGGAAACTGGAAAGAAGTATAAGGAGGGAATGACGAAGACCTAATTTATCATTATTATATGGTTGGAAGAAACATCATCTATAAAATATTTTACCAGGTTGCAAAGGGATCATACTAAATATTGTATTCCTTTATTAGTATGCAAAAATTAAATGTGGATTTTATGAATTCATCTTGAGTTAACCGATCAAGATCATGTGGTTATTTTGGATTATTTTCCTTATCTAAGAGTGATAGACTGGATCTTGATTTCACTCCCTCTTCTAGTGATAAATATATATGGAAGGATACCAATAATTTTAACAATGAAGGAATGGAAATTTCCTAAATTAAGAAAATTACCTTTTCTTGTTTAAACATCATTCACTGTCTTCTTGTTTAATATTCCACTCATACATGGACTCACTCATTATTGTGTTTTTTATGAAATATGTATATATTCGATGATGTTGGAATCATATTCTAGAAACATTTATAACATATTCATTATAAATTGAGAAAATTACCTTTTCTCAAAGTGTTAAAAGTGCCTCTTTTAGATACATGAGGTCTGATTTCATGGTAACATGGATTTCCAACCTAGAATATCAGTAGATCTAAGTAAGGAAGATATTGTTATGTATCAGACGGGACTAGGGAATGTTTCTGAAATAAAATGTTTCCTTGGGATTTATGAGTAATACATGAGGTCCATTAATGACTTTCTTGCCAAGAAGTATCCATTACTATTCACACAAAGAAGGTAGACATGTTTGAATGGATGGAATAATGAATAGAGTACTTCTTATACAAGATGATAAATATGTTTCCATCATAGATCCTAATTTTTCCCAAGCTTGGAGTTGGGTATATAGTGTATATCAATTCAAATGATGTTGTCTTAGGAGAATTTCTGATGCATGGTAAAAATTTAGTTCCTTACATGTCTCATTATCTTTGACCCCATGAGTGGAACTACCCTACTCAAAACCTAAGGATGGATGTGGTGGTCTAGGAATTCAAAATACTGATGACATTACCTCATTTGTGTGAGATTATTTGTCTATATAGACCAAAATATTATATGGTATATCATCCCTATATGTGACCTAAATATTAATCATTATTATTAGGTAGAGTATATATAAATTCTCAAAATCTACACCCTCACACCATGATTTGTCTCCTACCATAAGCATCAATTTGACACATGTAAGAAACAAATCAAAGTGCTTGATATTTTATGAATCATAAATGTTGGTTTGAAGGATTTTGGTTCAAAACGTCCAACACTACACCTTATAATAATCTATTTTTTCCTGGGTGTGCATCGGGGTAAAATTAGAAAGGTGGAAAATAGCCATGGCCATGGATTGGTGCTTGGGGTAGGTAACTATGGGACTCAACTTTTTAAAACTCACCACACCCATTGCATAGGTAATGGAATGGGAAAATGACCATGGATGAGGTGTCACACTGTAGGGTTGGCTGTTTTAGGCTGGTGTGTTGATGATAACCACAACCAAGGCTAGGCCATAGTGGAATTTGTGTTGGTGGTTGTGTGGAAAATGAAATGACCCTCCCTTCATAGGAGTGATTCTCATACATCAATAATCAATTTTTTGAAATCTATCCAGAAATTCCAGGTATACTAGAAATAATACATTTGCTATTACATTCTCAAATTTTCTCCCTCTAATGGGATGTCATATTCTTCTTTAATTTCATGGTAGTTATTAATATATATGAAATATATTATTTCCACGTCTTGTATCATTAACATCCTTGAGAAACTTCTTTACATTATAGTATGAAAATCACTCAACACACTCATTCAATTCTCTACATGATAGATAAAAAAATAGGTAATGAGGAGGTTCCACTTATTTTTCTAAAAAAACATTCTAGAAGAGTCCTTCAACTCATCCTGAGCAATTCTATTCTTCCAATCAATGCATATTAAGTTTTCTTTTTGGTATTCTTTTACACTTATTCTTTATACAAAATACCTTTCTCCACATAAGACTTATAAAACATCAAGTTTCTAGTTTTGGATTACCTCTCATCAATTTTGAAATTACCTTCTAAATCTCCTCACTTTCATGTAGCCTTAGATTCGCCTTCATATTCCACCAATTGTTTAACCAATTTCAATTTATTTAGGCAAACAACTAAGAATTATTTTATGAAATTCTAATCCTTCTTAGAATATTAATATGGCATACCATTGTTTTTCTTTAGAAACCTCTTCCATTTCATTGTATAGATAACCTCTTATTCTAACCTTTTTATGCATACCTTAGCCTTATGACCTTCCAAACTTCTTCGACCCCAAACTTCTGCTAAAATATTGTTTTTGTGTACATAGTTGTGGTGATGATATAGTCTTATGGAGTTTTCTCTGAGATTTTTTCCTTATATTCATGTTAAAACTCCCTCTTATTTCTTTCTTATTTCCTAGTAATTACATATTAAACAAATGAGGATAGGTTTTACGTCTATTCATTCCACAAAACCAAAAAAATATATTGAAACATTTTTCTTCTATATTTTTTTAAAGATCTATCCATATTTTTTTTGATTCTATCCAATTTGATATAATCCTCACATTACATAGGGGGTTGTGGTCTCCATGGAATACTCTACCAATCCATTAATATGGATGTTTTCCTCTAAATTTTCATTGAGAAACCTTGTACGGGTTTTTTTGACACATACACTATTAATTATAATTGATCTATATTGATAATAAAAAGTATAAGATTTTACGAAATAGTTTAAAACCTTCACCATACCAGATCAAGAAGAATATCTATTAACCTGTATAGATTTATTGAACTCCTTATTGTATTGTTTAAACTCATGTTGGATTATGAAACATATGTCATGTGTTTAAGTTAGATCTTATTCTTTTGCAGTAAATTTATATTCAAATCATATTTTATGCCTCTTAAACACATGGACTTCATTCCATATTCCCTACAATATATAAACATCCCTGATCACAGTAATTCCTCAAATATTTCTACATTTTAATACCAAATTGGTTCTTGAAATATCACCAATGACGTAGAGATATTATCCCTTACATTGACCTTAAACTCCTATGTAAATACAATATATGGCTAAATTTGGTTATGTCACGACACTTGTGAAAAAATTTATACATCACCAGATCTACTACATAGAATATTCTCTTATGTGGGATGTTCAGCTACATGGTTTTTCCAAACCACCTATGTAAATGATTCACCTACATGATGCATCTATATTGATTTTCTATTAGATATGTAGAATATTTTCCTAAATTATTTGTCTATAGGGATATACACTTGGCTACATTGCATATTCCACTTCCAAGTACATTTATTTATGTAGATTTCGAAATGTTCCAAAAATTATTACATGAATATAGGATATTAAAATTTTAACTAAAACTAACTATATACCTCTTCAGCCAACTTCCACCCCTTATTAAACAGATCAAGTGACAATATTATTTACATGCTTTGAAGAATAAAATTTATAACTAAATAGTTAAATAATTAGACTGGGAGGGTCCATATTTATCATACCTACTTCAAGATCAATCCATATCCGAGATAAACCAGTGGGACTAATTTTGAATATAAACCACATAAAGAGGGGAGGGGTGAATTAGTGACACATATATTCAGTCATAGCAAATCATCAAGTCGAGTTTTATTATTTATAGATAAATAAATAAAGATAATGTGACTTACCTAATCACACATATTCAGGAACAAAAAATCATCAAACATCAAATGTCATTAATATCAGTCAAAAATGTAACGGATAAATTTGTCCCTCATCACCATCACTAGCATCACTGTCATCATCAGCATCATCATTGTCCTCATTTTTGTCCCCATTATCATCATTGCACTCCTCCAAACCCTCCTAATTTCCCTCATACTCCGCATTGGCCTCCTCCTCGCCCTCCTCCTTGCCCTCCTCCTCTGCCTCATCCTCCTCCTCACCCTCATCCTCCCCCTCGGCCTCCTCCACACCATTTTCATCACTAGGAATGACACCATATCGACCACCACTAGAACTACCACCCGGTGCACCATATAGAGAATGCATTGATGAAATATATTCATCACAAGTTGTGTTGGTCTCTGGTGGAAGTGTTGGATGTAAAACTTCCATCAGTTTCATAAATGCAGTGTTTGCTCTAACAGACTGTTCTTCCATCTCTATGGACCTTTTTTCAGCCTATTCTGCCTGTGCCTTAACCTGATTGAATTCGATGGCACTACAACTCATACCTGAATAGGGTCAATACCCTTTTGGGGATATATCTTCCCAGGTCGGCAGCGTACTCTGTCATGGTGCTCATCTCCCAAAACCTGATGTAAGTGGTCGTTTGGCCCAAAATTGTCAGGTTCTTGGGCATCAAGGGCCTTTAAACCATCCCATTACAAATATAAATAGATTATTAAGTTACAAAATAGATATTAAAATTTTAGATCAACAAAGTAAAACTTACAATCTTCTACTGAGTTGGTTCATTAACCTCACTTTCATCTTTTTTCCTTCTACTCAAGCAAAACATTTTTTTACGAGGCACACGTCCTTCAATATTCAATGTTTGTCTCTATAATGACATTTAATGTAGGAAACCATTATTAAAAATAGGTTACTAAAAATTAATTTCATAACTAAAATTATATGAAAACTTTAGAAATTGAATAAATTGTGGAGGAAACAATAGAAAGTGAAAGTCGCAATGAAAAATTATAAACAATTGTCGTACTTGCTTCCTCTCATGATCTGACATCGTAGTACGTCCTAATGTGTGGAGGTATTTTTTAGAATAAATTTTTTCTTATTTATTATGTATGATTCCTAAATAAAATTCAATAATACAAAAGATAGTATTAATGGAAAACATGAAAATTTTCATTTAAATACCTTAAATGTGATTAATACCTTAAACTGGATAGTTGTCCAATCAGTAATAATCTGTTGATATTGTTCTATCATAAAATTATCCATGATAGGTACCACCTCTAACTCTATGCCAACTCTAGCATGCCAGACAATATATAACTCATGATTATAGGCTCTCCAAAGCTCACTTAACTCCTTTATATGTGATGGTTGTGCACTCTCACCATTGGGGAAATTAAACCGAAACTAACACCAAAATATTGATTCATATAAATACAAAAAATAATATATTTCATTAAATAAAAAAGATTTTTTTCCCATATCTATGACCAAGAATTATCCTTGACTTCATTTGGAAACTGTCTCCAGGAGAACGGGATGACGGGAATGATGTTGGAGTATTTGGAAAGCGTCGCCAAAAAACTCTGACATTGCTACAATGTTTTTTCAATCATTTTATTTTCTTCATTGTAGTTCACCATCAACTTTGTGTGGTGGTTCCACACCGCACGTATGCATGTACTCCCCCACCCCCACCTTCTATCAGTAGATATATCTGTTATGAAATAAAAACAATTATTTTATCAATACATGTAATAATGAAGATAAATAATTGTATAAATTTTTTTCAGGGTTATATAAATATACATATGGTAGTCTGATCAATGGGTGTTGTTGGATCAACAATAAATAAAGGAACTCCCTGTACAGTTGGAGCGGGTCCCAGTGTATTCTCTTCAAGTATAGATTGTGGTGGATCAGGAGTCAAAGAAGATAGAATATAAAAGCTCGAAGAGAATGAAGTATAAGTAAAATAAAATGGCACAGATTGATGGAAGAATGCATGATATGGATGGGGAGTGGGAATCATCATCTGACATGGTAAATATGGGTAAGGATACTCAAATATAAAGTGTGTTGAAAACATAGTAGGCCTAAATATTTTTTGTGTCTCTAACGACACACCAGGATAAAAATGTGGGATAGATGGTATGTTAGTGGGAGGGGCAGGGTCTAATCGGGTATGCCGACCAGATCGCCTAACTCTTGTACCACCCCCCTCGTACCACTGTCCTTAGTACTGGGACCACTACTAGGCTTCTCATCAAATAATTGTCACCTAAGAGGTGTATCCTGCAAAAATGTTTAAAAAAATTAATCACATGACATTATATATTATTTAAATATATATATTTGAAATAAAATACTCACTACAGGCACTAGTGGTGGAATTCCCATATCATCCATGTGATGATTATTTTCCATCATCTTTTTTCATCGCCTCTCTTTAATTGGTTTCATTTCCTACATTTGAAAACAAATATTCAAGTAATTAGAAAAATATAACTAATGTGTAACCCAAAAAACAAAATATATGAGAGGGAATAAGGTGATTCATGGATAATTTTACTATCCACTGTTTTATGTGAGATTTAATGGGAATATAATGAATTCAATAAATAATACAATATGTAATAAATAAATTTAATTTTTAGTGTGATGGTTATTTACTAAGTGTCGCCAGTCTATTAAAATCATGGAACATTGATTCTGAGGGTTTATTTCACTCAACAACCAAGAGAGAGATCATAATGAATTATGCCTCTAAAAAATTCAGCAAGTTATATATTATGAATTATTAAACCCTTAAGATAGTTGTAAATGATGATATAAACATATGAACAAGGATAATATATCTACCAAATTCATAAGGGGTAAATCACTTGTCAAAATTAAGGAAAATTTTAATTTCTTTAGCCCAGGTAGATGATGCAGGTTTCTATATATGTTTTGTAGAAGAAGAAAAAACATCATGTTCATTATCTAGTGAAATGTTAAAGGGAGGTCTTAGATTTATACTAATTTTATAAATGGTCAATAAAGCATTGAAATTTTCAACAAGTTATAAATGTTGGTTTTGTATGTTTGAATACAGTTCAATTCCAAATTAGAAAATGAAATTCAAATAAAATTGAAACCAATAAACATTGAAAATTCACATTAAGGTCAAGTTGGATACAACATATTTGTAGTCAATACTAAATCAATTTGAATAGTACCAATCTTAACAACCCAAGTCGAGCTAAACCAAAATAATTGAGAACATGGGTGGATGATTCTATATATTTCCCACCACAACTTATGGTTCATAGTCAACTCTGAAAATTGAGATATTCGAGTCATCAAAAGTAATAAATGGATCGGTTCTAATGGTAGTAGAGATGGTTTCAATTCCATCATCACCATCATCAAAAATATGTCTTGGAATTACTTCAATAATGACACTAAATTCAGGTCAAAGATGGCCTTTGACATAAAAAAACTTGTTTCTCCATTGATGCCAATACATATGGTTCATCAGTAGAAATATTTTGAGTCATATCAATTACTCAAAATCCACAATCATCAATAAATGTGTTATGCCTCGTCATCAAATCAAACCACTGGAATTTCATCAGTGTGACTCGTCTATGAGTGTAATAATCCAATATTATTATTTTTTCAACGACTCCATAATAACCTACATTTTCAAATCATGGTATACTATCTGATGCACTAGCATAACAGTTTATTGTGGCAGTAACCATAACACCGTCATGTTTTGTTCTCATGTTCTTTTCTCGTTCAGTGATAATAAATTTGTATCCATTGATAACAATTGATTTACAGTCACAAACCATGGTATTAGGACCAAAATCCAAAGCTCTTATTTCCTCAAAGACAGAGTTGGTAGAAAACCTCAATACCTGAAATATAAATGAATATTAAACTTAATTAAATATTGATTTAATTATTTTAAATAGTAATATTTTCACCTTCGATTTTAACCAAGAAGAAAACTATTTTCTATGAAAATTCTCTCTGATTCTCAAAGATAAAGAATGATGATTTCTATTTATCATTGATTTATGTTCCCTATAGATAAAAATTGGAATATTTTAACAGATATGTAAGATATAAATATTCAATTTACTTACCTGATGCATTTATCGAACAAATCACAGTTGAACAAAACTATGCGATGTGCCATCTCCCGCTCTTCAAGGCTTAATGTTGTCAACGTATATGATCCAAGAATCCCTCGTGTTTGAGGAAGTGATGTAAAGTTGGGTTCAATTTTCTCATACTATTATTTTTCATTTCTCATTGGTATGTTCATTCTTGTAGTAAGATCAAACAAATACATAGATCAAAAATCTATACATTCTTAATCCATGTAACTGTTCACGATAGAACCTTCAAGATGTTTCCTATTTCGGACATAAGACTTTAATGTGTAAATATTTATTTCAGTTGGATACATCCAATGAAAAGAAATAGGTCCTCATAGAAGTATTTCATTTGGAATATGGACATTCAGATGCATCATGCATGTGAAAAATGATGGAGGAAATATTTTCTCTAACTCACACAAAATTAATGGGGCATCGAACAACATTTTTTGCAAGAAAGACTTGGACAAATTCTTGGCACAAATATCTCTAAACAAATGGAACTACCAAATAATAACCACCCTTACATTATTGGACAAAAGATGATGGATTTCTATTAGAATAAACTCATGCATAAGGATATGATAATCATCAGTCTTCAAAGATTTTAGCTTCAACTCTCTTCTGTTGAACCATTTAGATATGTTGCTTTAATAGCCATCTGGAACATTAATAGTCTCTAGTAATTCTATAAATTGATTTTTTTGTAGGTGTCATCACATAAGAAGCAATAGAAATTTCCATTTATTTTCACTGATACACACAGGATGCAATTTTGGTCTGATTCCCCAATCCACCAAGTCATGCCAATATCATAAATCATCTTTTTTCTTTCCCTTAACATTTAGAATAATATAAAGTAACATTTCACATATATTATTTTAAATGTGCATTATGTATAAGAAATTACATAACAAATTGGTTGACTAATAAGGAAAATCAAATAAGATACTCCTCTTCATCCAATTGTAATAGGTTTCAGTGGAAACATTCTTTTTCTTTCTAGATTTCATTTGACCCTTACCAAATGAAAAACTGAAATCTTTCAATTCATTAAGCACATCAGTTTCATACATATGCTAAGGTGGATCATCAATCTCCATGTTATTGTCAAATCTTTGATGATTATTTCTATATATATGGTCCATTGGCAAGAATCTTCGATGTCCCATAAAATTGAAACTACAACAATGTTTCAGTCTTTTGGATCATGTATTCTTCAAACAAACAAGACATGATAGTTTTCCCTTCATACTCCATCCATATATCATTGCATAAGCATGAAAATAATTGATCATCCACATAAGTTCAGCACGCATCTGATATATGTCTTTCGAACATAAATCGTATGTGCGCACACCCATATCCCAAAGAAGTTTCAACTCTTTTATTAAAGGTTTCATGTATACGTCGATATCATTGCTAGGATCAGAAGGGCCATATATGAGTATACTCATGAATGTGAAAGGTTTTTTCATACACAACCATGGGGGAATGTTATAAATTTGTATAAAAACCATCCATGTGTTGTGAGAAGTAATCATCTTCCCAAATGAATTAAAACCATCACCTGAAAGATGCAGACTCACATTACGCATGTCAACTGCAAAATCAGGATATCGAGCATAAAATCTCTGCCATGAAAATCTATATGCAGGGTGAACCAACTCATCATTAGTCTTCTTTCTCTCAGTATCATGTCATCTCATTTTTATTGATATTTCATCAGACATAAAAGGATTCTGGAGTCTGAGGATCAATAGAATGTGCCGCATTAATTTATGTGGCACATGGGATGGTGTTCTATCAGCTTTTGTCTTACAACGGGATGTGCCACATTTTATAGAATCATTTCATTCAGCAGTTTCCTCTCAGAATAAACTATAATATTTTAGGAAAACATGAATTTTGTTTCTTGAAATTCTAGTTCCTCAACTAACTTTCATGCCATATAGTGGTTTAAGGGAATATATGCGTCATATTAAAGTATGTCCTTCAAGAAGGTAAGAATGTAATTGATGGAATTATTATAAATCTCATATATAGTTTTCCCATGAAACAATCATATTAAAAATTCTAGCTTTTTCATTTTACCTCATTGTCGATATACTGGAGTCGTGGCAACATCATTCAATTTTTTCACCCTGACAACATCATCATTTTCATTAAACGCATCATGTGTGCTCATATCGAAGTATTGTTGGGTCAGAATCCTTTCTTTTTCATGATGAAGAATAAATAGAAACTGGTTATATAAAAAATTCTCCAATCCAGTCCTCTCATTTGGATCATCAGCATTTTGAGATTTCATTTTCTCCCCATTGTGATACCACACATAGTAGTTTTCTTGAAAACCATATTTGGTTATGTGGTAGTTGACTTCTTCATGGCTAAACCAAGGTCTTCCAACACAATTGTAACATGTGAAGTGTATGTGACCACTATCTGAAGTATTGTGAAATGAAAAATCTAAAAATCTCTCCAAATTGTTTTGAAAATCACTTGAGATCTAATCATTTTCACACATCCAACTTCTATCCATTCTGTAAAAAAAATTGTAATAAGTCCTTTCGTCAAAATAAATTCAATAATATTGAAGTTTAATCAAAAATATATTAAAGTAAATGAGAATTTTTCACTTTATATGAAACCATAACTGATACACTACTCTATATGAGAATCATAAAATAAAAGACAACAAAATACTATATTTATAACAAAATACTATAAATTAATATAAATCTATGATATTGAATTTAATTATAAATATAATACCATGAAATTTATGCATATTGAGAGAACATATATAATCTATGGGAAAATTTTGAGATTCTTATACATGTTGTGTCAAAGAGAAGGAGAGATTTTGAATCCATGAGCCTTTGAAGCAGAAGAATCCCATTATTATCAAGTATTCAATGAAATAAGTAATAACTTGATTACCGAAGATCTGGAGAGTGTTTTGAGACCAAAAATATGTTCAAGGAAGGTTTTGAATATCTTTAATGAAGTATAAATGAGTGTACAAGATCATGTACACTTGTGGAGGAGAATTATTCAGGAGCTGAGTAAATTTTAGATCAAAGAAATTTTATATTTTAGTATATTATTTGAGTGATATTCATAATATCTATTCTGAATAAATGGGAAATATAATCTGAAAATGATGGTAAAAAGTTCCTCAGGGATTGAAATATCATGGTCATACATGTGGATCATGGTCCAAGAAAGATTAAATGGAACTAAGAGTAGTTTGATGTCATAAGATGAAGGTTCCATGGGGAAAATAATCATGATTCCATGTTCATGGAGATTTCAAATGAGTTTAAAGAAGTGTATTTTTTAGGATTAAAATAAGGAAACATGTGATTCTTTGGGTGAATTTAATGAGAATACATAACCAGGATTCAAGAAAGAATAAATCAAGAATATTTTTTGAATATTTAAAATAGAAAATATTACTTACTACCGAAGATCATAGAGAATCCATATTTTGAATATCGAATATTTTAATCAAATGATATTTTGTGTCAATTTATTATGCAAGTTGAAAAAGATGAAAGTAGTGGATTTTAAAAGAACTTGCATAAACTGTGTCAGAATTATGAGAGATCAATACATAATATATCAAAGAAAGAGAGATATTTTAAAGTCAGGGTATATTGAAGGATAAGAAGCATGTTGTTCTCGAGTATTCATAGATTTTAGGAAGAACTATACCACTTGAGATATTTTATGTATGGTGTATTCAATTAAAAATTCAATACATACAGAATTGAATTTTTTATAACGCATACAGAATTGAATTCATAATTTAGAAGGTAATTAGATATGAAGATTGACTAATACTCTTCATATGGTTATGGGATCTATCTCCTCCATCCATATCATCTATATGATGTCTAGACATGGGAAGTGAACTAAGTAATATTTTGTATAAACCTAAATAATGTGGGTTGTAACTGCATCAAGCTCAACCTATCAAGTATGACTAAGTTGTGTAATAATAATCTAGTTCCTTTCAAGAACGTTCATCTTATTCAAGTTTCATTTATTGGTAGTGAGTCATTGGTTCAGCTCAAAACCTGGAATGAGGTTTGAGTATTGAAAATTCACCTGTTTCATTCATTAATAATGTGCAATGGAACTGAATAGAACTAGGAATTCCATTGGAGTTATAGAATCTTGTCATGTATAATGATTCTTATGGTGGGGATCTCCATGATTCTTCAGAAGGAATCAGTTTAGGACACTATGGTGTGTTCAGTTAGACAATTACAGTTATTGTTGTATCGAATTTGGGTGACAGTGAGTTTTTGTCTCATCTTATGGTGTTCGTGCTTGGACTCATCTTATAGTTCTCCTCAGGTACACCTCCACAGACCTCAAATACTACTAACTAGCTGTGACATACTAAATCATACATTGGGTATACCATGTCGTCATTATTATAACCATTAATAATAACTTATTAAACAACATTATTAGTGACAGATAATCAAAGAGAACTAATGAAGTGTAGAACAAAAATAGAAAACAAATCAAAGTGCACTTATTGGTTATACCATGCCACAGACCGCATGGACCTCTCGTTTAGGCCAAATCAAAACTGAAAACAAAAAAAATAGATGCAGAACATTAAAAATAATTTATCACTTGCAGATTTAAAGTGTAGAACTAAAAAATTGCTTGATTGAAGATAAATCTATCGTGTGGAAGGAGTTTCGCAGCCTAGGGTAAAGCGAGAGCTTCGGGAGAGCTTTGGTTTAGGACTGAAATTGCGCGGATGGGGAACTGAATCTGTTCTTTATTTGGGGGGGAACTTTCCCAACAATTTTTTTAAATCATTGGTATGTATAGGAAAAAGGATTCTATCCCAATCGTTTAGTCAAACTGTTGGGATAGGTTAGTTCTAAAAATATTATACCAACAGTTTGAACAAACTGTTGGTGTATTCCTCTTATACCAATGCTTTTATACAATCATTGGTATAAAAGTGTTGGTATATCCCATGTTTCCACCAGTGTAGCTAAATGTAGTGTTCCCATTTTGGTGGATACATTATTAGTGGTGTGATTAGTTTATTCTTTATTTCATAAAATTCATTCATATAATCAACAAAATAAATAAATTCATAATATTTCAAGAGTAATTATTTCAAAAAAAAATCTTACTGAATTCCTTAATGAATAACTGATAAAACCCTTCATGACCTAGAAAATATATAACATATTTTTCATTGGTTGGATATAGAGATAAACTCATATCATTAATTATGGAACTATAAACATCAATTACATTTTATAAAATTACATAACCATGGATTATTCATTGTACCACAATAAAATTATAATTTTCAGAATTTAAGAGAAGGTTAATTATAATGTATGTTTTTAAAATTTCACCCAATTATTTTAAATAATGATCGAATAAATTTTCCAAAATAGTTAACTCATCCAAAAAACTCAAGGAAGTCTTCAATATGATCACAAAATATACCTACCACTTATCTCTGGAATATACCATGGGAATTAAAAAGTACAAATGGAATCCTTCTATAAGAATAGGTACTATAAGGTAATGAAAAATTGGGTTTTTCATGGCCTTCAGTTTCAATAGACACCTAAAATTAACCTGAACATCCATCATGGAAGAACTAATGAGTCTTTCCTAATAATCCCTCAAACATTTGGTCAATAAATGGAATTTGGAAACAATCAAACTCAGTAAAATAATTTAATTTCATGTAGTCTTTACAAAAACTCTCATGTTAGTTTTTATTCTAACAAATATAATTCAATTTTTTCATTTCTCACTATGGTCAATCTAGTTTTTGAAGGATCTATATGTATAGGAGGGCCAATTTTGAGTCATAGATGGGTTAGATTAATATTTCCTCTAATTTCCTCACAATTTACTTCTCCATTACCTATATCATGGTTTAATTTAACCTTATTTTGAGTTTCCTAACAAGTTTTGAATTTTCTTTAAGTAAAATCTTGTCCATGAAGATTTTGGGATGTATTCAGGGTAGATCTCCTAAGCTCCAACATATTGCTTGAAAATTTTACCTTAAGTGTTCTATCAGTATTTTTTATTGATCTAAGAGACATATCATTATAATTAATTATTGAAACTTTTCACCTTCTATGATGTAAATATATGTTTGGTCTGTGGCTAAGGGTTTTAATTTTAGATTTGGGGGATATTGTAGAGATAGAATCAAACTTGGGTTCCTCACCTCCATAGATTAAAATTTCAACACAACAGATGGAATATCAACTTATTTATCATTAAATAAGTATTCAAATCCATTAAATATTTTAGATGTTATATCTTATTTTAATCTATAGATAGATCTCCTAGACTATTCCATGCCATTTGACATAACTTTTAATAAGTAATTTTTTTCCTAAATATAAAATTTCATTCAAAAATATGGGTCTTTACAAGGTTCAACCTCCATAGTGTATTATAATTAAGATTTAAATATCATTCTTAGTGTACTTAATTGATTCAAGATATTGAAATGGGTAGTTCTCTCACCAGACATCATTGTGAGAGTTCCCTAATACACATTGATGATGGTATTAATTATTTTCAAGAAGGGTATTCTTAGAATCATGGGTGAATATTATAGGTTTATTTCAACCTCTAAGTTTATTACATAAAATTAATATAAAAATATCAAGTTTTATAATCTTGTTGAGACATCATCCGTGACTTATTCTAAAAAATTGGTAATCATGTTTTCAAATTCCACTACCACTATAGCACCCCATATTTTTGGTATGTGACACCTTCATTTATGTTATATATATATATATATATATATATATATATATATATATATATATATATTGTAAGGGTGAAGGTTGGGAGAGTTTGGGGAACTTTCAAAGATTTTTTGGGGCTGAAGGGTAGGCACGCAAGATGTGCACGGTTTTTCTAAACCGTGTGAAATCCTAATAGAAACCGTGCAGCATTGTAGATGTTGGATAGTAGCTTCAGCATGGTGGGAACATGGTTAAGGAGACCATGTAAGGAGGTTTTGTGAGGGTCTTTTCAGATAGTATCCAACGCACGGTTAGTGCATAGGTTTTCTAATTGTGCGACTAAACCTTGCGCAGGGTCAAAGTGAGATCCTTAAAAAGTGGATCTCACTTGTTTTACATTTAACTCAATTTTTTTCTCCAAAACATCCCTAAATTGGGATTATTCTATCTTGAAGGATGTAGAACCTCTCCCAAGTGAATTGGAATCGATCTGGAGCCTTCCCTTAGTGCATTGAATCCCGATTCTTACGTTAAGTGCCCATTCTTCATCGTTCTTGTCACATTTTCTTATATCTACTTCTCCCCTCTTCTCATATTCTTAGATTTATGACTGGTGTGAGTACATATAAGGTTATGTATTCCTTTTATGATTAAATTTGGCATGGTTGGTGATATGGGAAGAGATCTAAGGTGGTTTCATGGATTTTTTACCCAGTTTTGTTAGTGTTCTTCATCTATTTATCGTTTTCATCAAAATGCTCGAGGTGAGTGGCTTTACTCTTGACTCCTCTTACTAGAACTGATTGACATGATTTAAAATTGATTATTTTGTGTTAAATTGATTGTGATTTGTCTGTTTAATGATTTTTTGAAACCCTATTGATTGACGGTTTGTGGAAACATGAAAATTGGGTGTTCTTGCATAAGTGTTTTGGTTCTTAATTTTAAAAGGAGGATTTTAAAATAGGAATTTTTCTAGAATTGTGGTAAATGATGTGATTAAAAAAAATTCAATGAAATAGATAATTTAATTGAAATGGAATTATTATTTAAATTGGTTTGTTTAATGGTTTCCAATAAAAGAACAGTTTGTTTGAAATAGATGAAATTTTTGTTTTGGAATTTGTTTTTTGCATAATGGTTGTGTACATTCATGTTCATTCGAGACACATATGGGTAAGGAGTCTCCCCCATCATTAGTGAGATGGATAAGGTTTAGGGATCTCCCCCTTCAAGATGGGTCACTAGATGATGGCTTAGTGAAAGGATGACTCACCACTCGTGAGTATAGGGAGGTCCAGGTTACATGCATGGTTGGATGTGTGGATAAGTGGAATGGAATGGTTATGCCAAAATTATTGTTTAGAAATGTATTCAAAGCATTTTTTGGTTGTATTCTTTGAAAAATTTATTTTTCTAGAAAATTTGGTTGTTATGTATCTTTTTTATATTTAGTTATAAACAATTTTTAGAGGTGTTTATATTTGATATAAATTTTTTTAAAATTGTTTTATATAAACTGTTTTATATAAATGTGGCTAACTTTTCTATCCTAGTGGCATTAGTAGGGAAGTCATTGGGAAAAACCTGCTGATACTCACCCCTACTTTAGAACTTTGGTACTTTTGCAGGTGTCATCTACCAGTACATGGGAAAAGGTAAAAGATCGCATGTTTAGTGCTAATTCGTGATACTTGGGTTTTTTGGTGATGTTGGAGCATGGAGCTGGTGGAGCATGGAGTCTTGTGGTCATCTTGGAGTTTTATTAGTTTATCTTCCATTTTTTACATTGATGTTGTGGAATTCCATTGTGGCACTTGATTTGAGTATGATTTTGATATATGAATTGTTGAGTTGTCTTTTATGGTTATCATGCATCATATAGTGGTATGTTTGGTTATGTATTGTTGGTTATTTGTTTTATTCTTAAAGGGTAAATAATACGCCAAATTATTTGAAACCTTTCGGAATTTATTGTCAGCCTTTGGCATCTCGAGGATGTCACTTAAAGTCGAGTAATGGCTCACCGTCCTCTCAAGACAATGAGAATGAGTGGGTCATTACAAATGGTATCGATTTTGTTTGATCCCAAATATTGTTTGAGATAAGTGTTATCAGCTTGTTCCATTCCTTGTGAAACAAGTAGTCATCAGTTTTCTTAGTCATGGAGTTGAAATACATTCTTGTATATTCATTGGGTTATGATCTTAGAAAGGAGTAGGATTTTTGGGACATGAAATGTAGAGTATAAAAATATGTAGCTAACCTTTTTATGATGAACTTCAAGTTACCGGGGAATTGGGTACATAAGTGTTTTGTAGACACTTAAAGGATATTGAAATCTCATTGTCATGGGTTTAGACACTGAGACAAACATGACATGTATTAGAGGAATGAATTCCCACTAAGACTGAATATTTAATTTTGACTAATGATATATGATTTGATGTAGTATGTTGATTTTTGAAAGATTTTTTATTTTTTTCAAATGAAATACTTTGAAAAGAGAATAGTTGGTGTATTTTGAAAATGGTTTGATTTTCAAAAGTAATTTGAAATTTTTCAAAAGTAGATGAATGTGGAAAAGGTTGATTTTGGAAATAAATGCTATGATAATTGATGTGATAGGATTTAAAATGGTAAGTCTTCAGTTTCTAGAGAGTGAGACTTACAGAGTTTTGTTGTCTATTTAGAAAACAAAACCTAGTTGGCATCGTAGAAAACAACCAGAAGAAGCTGTAGAGAATGTGGTTACACCTGAGAAAAAGGTGAACCAAGATATAGTTCAGAGTATCATCCAATAATTTCATGTTGTGGACATAGGAAACCAAAGGGATGATCTGATACATGTGGATCATTCCAACTAGTTCTAAAATAAAAATCCACCCATCTTCTAGGGTGATTCAGAACCATAAAGGGAAGAGGTGTGGTTGAATAGGATGAAACGTATCTTATATTTCATCGGCACACCATTGGAGTTGAAAAGTCAAGCTAGAAATGTATATGCTTGAGGATATTGCACGCCATTGGTGGGATTTAGAAGTGTGGGATAAACTAGATCAATTTATTGGGTGGGAAAATTTTGAGGAATTTTTCAACAAAAAATTCTATCATCACACATTCTAGATTCATAGAACAGCGAACTTCTTCAGCTTGAAGTAGGAAAATATTTTTGTCATAGAATATGCAGTTAAATCCATGAATTTAGTTTTCTTTGCACCTGAATTTGCAGCAAGTGTGGCCTTGAAGGCATGCATCTTCAAATCCGGGTTAAGACAGAAGATTCGCTCGAAGATTTTAGTGCTTTGTATTACGGATTATACAGAAATGGTGAATAGAGAAGAAGTGGCTAAATGGGATATCTCAGGAGATATGGGAGGGGGAAGTATGATGATACCTATAGGAAATGGTGGGAACTTTAATTCTAGGAAGAAGCAGAAGAGGGACACGTATTTCTATGGTGGGAGTGGGAATCAGAATTAGATAGTTGGATCAATGATTCTTCCACCAAGACCAAAGAGTTAGTCTGGATGTTTTCAATGTGGTTCATTCGACCACATGAAGTGACATTATATAGAACCACCTAGAGCATTTCATAACTAAAACCATACGGGACATCTTAATTTTTATTATCATAGTGCTCTGAAGTCAGGCACTCAAGAAACTTCTCAGGTATCGTAGGTATCCTATGCTTCGACGAGATGAGGGAAGCATAATCAATCTCATCGGTAGAGCAGAGCTAGCCATGGTGATTCTAGGAGTACCATGACTCCTCAGGAAGACAAATCTCAGAAAGGCGATAAGGATCAAAGTGCAGCGACAAAGCAGTTGTATGGATCTGAGCAAGTGATTGTAGATGATTAGGTTGGTCCATCTATGGTGAGAGGTATGATTGTATTGAATTCTACCCTTATGAAAGTGTTGTTTAATAATGGTGCATTACATTCTTTCATTGCTTCTCATGATTTTGATTTGGTAAGTTTAAAACTTGAGATGATGCCTTCCATAATAAAACTTCAAACTCCTCTTGGTGAGATATAATGTCGATCCTTTGTGTGTAGAGAATGTTCTATAATTGTTGATGGAGTTGAGTAGAAATTGGATTTCTCAATGTTGGAGATGGGTGTTTATGATATAATCCTAAGTATGGATTGGTTGAAAACATTCGAGGCTCACATCGACTGTTATAGTAGAACGGTTAGTTTCACAACTGAGGACAGTGTCGAGCATCTCTTCAGGGGACAAAGGGTTGTAAAGATAGGTGAAATGGTCTTGTTGGCACTAGCAGAGGGAACGATCTCTTACCTATTGGTGGCACTAACTTTGGAATTGATGGAAGAGATCGAGAATATAATTTTTCTAGTAATAGTGTATCAATTTCCTGATATGTTTCCTACAAATTTCTCTGGGTTACCACCGATAAGAGAAGTGGAGTTTGTGATTGATCTCCTTCCAAGGACCAGTCTTATTTCCCTTCTGTCTTATATGATAGAACCAACATAATTAAGAGAGTTGAAAGTGCAGTTGGAAGAGCTAGAAAGTAAGGGTTCCATTCAACCAGGTATGTCTCTATGGGAAACACCAGTCTTGTTAATGAAGAAAGTAGATGGAAATATTCGTCTATGAATTGATTATCATAAGCTTAACCAAGTTATGATAATGAATAGATATCCACTTCCACGCATTGATGATATATTTGATCAATTGAGGCGAGATAAGTGGTTCTATAAAATTGAATTTTGATCAGGATATCACCAATTGGAAGTTCAGAAGTATGATATCCCAAAGGCATCTTTCATAAGCAGATGTGGCCATTATGAATATGTGGTAATTCCTTTTGGTCTTATGAATGCACCATCAGTATTTATGGAATTGATGAATCAAATATTTCAAATATATTGATAGAGAAAATATTTTCAATTAAATTTAAATGGAATTTAATTTTTTTAAACCCATAAAATTGTTACTCTATTAGGAATTACTTCATTGTTATTATATTGGTGTTATTTTGAGATAAATAGTAAAAATGCCCATTTCATATTTTTAACTATTTTAAAATATTTCTGTAGTTTGGCCATAACATCTTCTACACTAATACAAATTGAAAAATTATTTATTTTACAGATTCTACTCATCCATGGATTCATTTACTATTTTTGGACCAAAATCTGAATCTACCATATAGAAGCTCAAAAGAAGCTCACAAGTTGTCTCAAGAAAACTATTTACAGTTCTGCCGATTTTTGATGTGAGGTCCACAACTCATTATTTGTGGGCCCAAATGTTGTGGAATTCAGTGTATGCACGCGGAAGGAGTTTGGGAAAATCTTTCATTAAGTAAAGGTCGTGGTAATTGACTATTTTAAGGGTCATTAAAGCATCCTAATCCAGAGGTTTGCGATTTGGCGTGTCTGACTGGATAGAATAAATTGTGAGAGTAAAACAAAAATAAATCTCGGATTACTTGTCCAAATCTGCTGATATTTTGAGGTGAAACGCCCAAGAGAATTATAAACAACATTCAAGAAGGGATCAATGCGTGAATATGTCATATAATGGGGCTACAATGTGTCGAAATTTGGGGGGACAAATTTTGTCTATAAAAGGAGGAGAGCTCCACCCTCTCAAAGCATCCCATTCTCCATTCCATTCCTTCAAGGAACCAAGGAGGAGATCTCCACAGAGGGAGGTTAGACACAACTCTTCCACATTTATTTTTAATTTATTTATTTTCTTTATTTTTGTTTTGTAATTCCTTATTCTTCCCCTTTCAACTCTATTACCCTTCACATGGAGGGGTAAAACATTTGAGTGATCGGGGAAGGGGGAGTTTCACTTTTTTAATGTCGGAGTTTTGTTCTTAAATATAAAATCCTCTTTTTCTTTTGAATGACTTCTATTATCAATATTTCCCAATTATCTTAATGCGATCGTGTTTTTATTTTGGTGTATTCATTGTTAATAGATTTGGTTAAAGACTTTTAATCTCCCTCTGCCTAGTGCAATTTGTCTCGATCGAGCAGATTATGTTAGGTGGTGAGTGTCTAGTGATCATTGGCACGTATGTGAAACTATTAAAATTTTTCTAGAGTTCTAAGGAGCAACAATTCCTGATCGGGACTTGCCTTAGTTGTTTAGGGATTGTTTATGAACTTCCATGCACATAGGAGTGAGTCTCATTTGTTTCTTTAACCAAGGGTGATTAATAACTCGATCGAGGAGTCTTTCATTTGTTATTTTAGAAGAAGAGAGGGAATATGATCTTTATTACTATGATGAAATTGAAAAAGTGAATCCTAACCTGACCTCATCACTCTCTTCATCCATTATTGTTCAACCTTTATTTTTATTTCTTGCTTTATTTTTCAACCCAAACAATTTCAAACACAACCTTTTCTTCTTTCTTAAATTTAAGTAACAAACATAATTGTTGTGAACTCCTCTCTGGAGAAAACTTAGGTTAACCACTATACTACATTTTAACTTAGGTATTATTTGTTTTTGTCATGCCCCACGACAGGCACGTGTCAAAACTTGGCGTCGTTGCTGGGGAGGTAGTGCCAACAGTTTTTTTTTCTTTCTTTTCTCTTTTCTTATTTTCATTCCAAAGTTTCATGACTAGAACCTCAAATGCTGAACCTTTCCCCATTGATCATAAAATTGAAATAACTTTGTTGAATAGGCTCAGAAACCCCAATTTACAACCTGAATTTGAGGATATTTCTCTTACAGACTCGAGTGAAACTTCAAGTGTTCACTCCGAGCCTATCATCATGGCTAGAAATCAAAACCTAACCCTTAGAGACATTTGTGCCCCATAATTTTTTAATTAGAATAATCAACTTGTTATGCCAGTGTTACAAAATGATTTTGAGATGAAACCTAACATGATTCCATTGCTTCCAAAGTTTCATGGCTTGGCAGGTGAAGATCCCAACAAACATATTAAAGAGTTCACACATGTCTTCTCAACCTTTAGACCATGTGGAGTAGCTGAGGAACAAGTTAAGTGGAAGGCGTTACCATTTTCATTGGAAGGAGCTTCCAAAGAATGGTTGTATGGTCTACAACCTGGAGATGTTGATGATTGGAATGACCTGGTGAGATACTTCATGAAAAGATTCTTCCCCGCCTCTAGAAGCACATCCATCAAAAAGGATATCTATTCTATCAAACAATCATCTGGAGAAACCCTTTACGAGTACTGGGAAAGATTTAAAATGCTATGTGCCAGCTGCCCACACCAAGCCATTGAGGATCATCACTTTCTTGTATTCTTCTATCAAGGCTTATTGGAAAATGATAGGAACCTTCTTTATGCATCATCTGGATGTGCATTGATTGAAAAGTCACCAGAAGAAGCCAAAGGGTTGATTGAGAAGATTTCTCAGAAATTGCAACAGTTTGGTACAAGCGGTACTGGCACAAGAGGTGTTCATGATGTACAAACTTCTCATACATCACCCTTACTAGAAACTAATATTGAAGAGCTAACTAGTTTGGTGAGACAGATAGCCTTGAAACAAGTGGGTGACCAATAAGCACCGGCTAAGGTATGTGGTTTATGCTCATCACTTGATCATTTCACTGACCAATGTAGTGAAATACAGGGAGTGGAAACTTGCGTGGAAACTTTTCAGCAAAGTCAATACCAATAGAATAAAGGATGGAGAGATCCAAACCATGTTCAATATGGGTTTGGAAATCAGAAGAATCAAGATAGACCACCATTCCAGCAACAATTCCAAAACCCCACACTATTTCAACAAAAGAAATCTTATATCCAACCATCTCACCAACCACCCACTTTCCTAAAACCCTATGAGCAACCATCAACCAGTTCACAACCCATAATTTTTAACCAACAGCATATATCTGATATTGAGGGGCTGAAAGATTCTGTAAAAGACTTGTCCACCAAGTTTTAAGGTTTCGTGGAATTCCTAACTAGAAATCCTGGGAAACTTCCTTCCCAAACAATCCCAAACCCAAAGGAGAATGTCAACATGATAACAACAAGAAGTGGAAAAGAGCTCTCACCACCAGCATCCCATGAACCTGAAACAAGACCACCTGGGTTGAGGGAGAATGAAGTTGTAAACTCTGAAAATTCGGTGAAAATTCTTTGTGAAGAAGAGAAGAAAGAGGAGGAAGAGAAGGATAAGTCAAGGAATAAGAGACAAGAAACACCATTTCAAAGGAAAAAATGGGAGAATAAAGACTTACCCCCTCCATTTCCATCAAGGATGATTGAAGAAAAGAAATTTTAGGATGAAGCACTTAAAAAATAAATTCTGGACACCTTCTAGAAAGTTAAAATCAATATCCCCTTACTTGAAGAAGTCAAACAAATTCCAAAGTATGATAAATTTTTTAAGGATCTTTGCACCAAGAAGAGGAGACATCAAGGGAATGAAAGGATCAACTTGGGAAGCAGTGTCTCAGCCCTTATCACACCACAATTTCCAACCAAATGTCAAGATCCAGGGATGTTTTCCATTCCATGCACCATTGGTTCTTTAAATTTATTTAATGCTTTGTGTGATCTAGGTGCTTCAATTAATGTATTGCCTCACTCAGTATACACTTCTTTGCATATGGGAGACTTGAATCCCACAAGAGTGGTGGTCCATCTTGTAAACCGATCCACAGTTTTCCCTACGGGAGTTTTGAAGGATGTCCTTGTGAAAGTCAAAGATCTCTTATTCCCAGCTGACTTCTACGTGATAAAATGGAAGAAGATAGGATTCCTTCACATTCACCCATAATTTTGGGGAGACCTTTCTTAAAGATGGCTAAAACCATCATCAATTTCCATGAAGGGACACTCACCATGGATTTTGGAGATAGAACGGTCCACTTCAATATTTTTGAATCCATGAGGCACCCATCAGATGATTATTCCCTCTTTTCATTTTCCCATGAAGATGGTGCAGAACCAATTGAAGAATCAGGTATACTCTATGAATTCTAAGACTTATGAGAGACTTATTACCTTGGAAATATCATTGAACATGTTGATACTGAAGATACTGGAGATTCTGACTTCATGTGGGAGGAAGAGTTAAAATCTGATTTCTTTGATGATTTGTTAAATGACGAGGAAGATGATATGGTTTCTTGTGTGCAGGAGGATAAACCTTTTGAAGTGGGTAATGTCAGTTTAATTTCATCCATTGAGAATCCCCCTTAACTTGAATTAAAAACACTACCTGATGATTTAAAATATGTGTACCTTATGAAAGGAGAGAAGTTACCAGTGATAATTGCAAATAATCTGTCTAAAACCCAAGAAAAATCATTGATTGGGATTTTGAGAGAGAATTTTTAGGCAATAGGATGGAGCTTAGGTGATATCCCAGGAATAAACCCCAAAATATGCTCACATAGAATTTTTCTTGAGGGAGATTCCAAACCTATTAGACAGTCCCAAAGGAGACTGAATCCCACATTGATGGAGGTTGTGAAGAAGGAGATCGAGAAGCTCTTAAATGTTGAGATCATCTATCCCATTTCAGATTCATAGTGGGTCATCCCTATTCATATCATTCCTAAAAAAACTGGCCTGAACACTATGAGGAATGAAAAGAATGAGTTAATCCCTATGAGAATTCAAAACAGCTGGAGAGTGTACATTGATTTTAGGAAATTGAACCAGGTCATTAGAAAAGATCATTTCCCTATCCCCTTCATTGACCAGATATTAGATATATTGGCAGGGAGAACTCATTATTGCTTTTTGGATGGATTTTCAGGTTACTTCCAGGTACCCATTGCTCCCAAAGATCAAGAGAAGACGACATTTACATGTCCTTTTGGTACTTTTTCATATAAAAGAATTCCATTTGGATTATGTAATGCTCCAGGTACATTTCAGAGGTGCATGATGGGTATATTTTCTGATCACATTGAAAATTTCATGGATTTTTTCTTAGATGATTTCATGGTTTTTGGAGATTCTTTTGATCATTATTTGAAAAATCTGGAAAATGTTTTGAAAACCTGCATTGAAAAAAATCTTGTTTTAAATTTTGAGAAGTGTCATTTCATGGTTAAAAGAGGAATTTTACTTGGTCATTTCATTTCCCAAAATGGAATTGAAGTGGATAAATCAAAAATTGAAGTGATAAATTCATTGCCTTACCCTACTTGTGTGAAACATGTTAGATCATTTTTAAGACATGTAGGATTCTACAGAAGGTTTATCAAAGATTTTAGTAATATTTCTCTCCCTCTCTCCAGATTACTTTTTAAAGATGCTAATTTTGATTTCAATGGTGCATGTAGGGAATCCTTTGATGAGTTGAAGAAGAGATTGATTTCACCACCCATGATGCAGCCGCCAAATTGGGAAGAACCATTTGAGTTACTTTGTGATGCTTCCAACCAAACAGTTGGATCAGTCCTTTTTCAGCGAATTGAAGGCAGGACACAAGTCATTGCATATGATTCAAGAACCTTGGATGTGGCTCAATTCAATTACACAACTAAAGAAAATGAGTTTTTAGCAGTTTTTTTCTTTGGAAATATTTAGATCATATCTTATTGGAACTAAAGTCACTGTATTTTCTGATCATGTAGCTCCCAGGTACTTGATGAAGAAGGCTGAAGCTAAACTAAGGCTAGTGATATGGATTTTACTATTTCATGAGTTCAACATAGAAATCAAGGACAAAAAGGGATATGAGAACCAAGTGGCTGATCATTTAAGAAGACTTCCTAAAACTGCTAAAGTTGAACTTCTAGAAAAAGAACCATTGAATGACCACCTTCCAGAAGAGAAGTTGTACTTGATTAAAGGAGAAGTACCTTGGTATACTGACATGGTCAATTATCTGTTAACATATTAGGTCCCATCACATTTCAATTCTCATCAAATTCACAAACTAAAATCTGAATCTAGATATTACATTTGGGATGATCCTTTTATTTGGAAGATTTTCAATGACCAAGTGATAAGAAGATGTTTTTCTGAGAGTGAAATTAGTTATGTCTTTTAGTTTTGTCACACATTAGCTTGTGGATCCTACTTTGGACCTCAAAGAATAGCAAGGAATGTTTTAGAATCTGGACTTTATTGGCCAACCATTTTTAAAGATTCTCATGAATTTTGAAAAAAGTGTCCAAAATGTCAGTTTTCTGGAAGCATCTCAAAGGGACAAGAAATTCCTCAAAACCACTTAATTTTTGTGAGATTTTTGAAGTCTGGGGGACATATTTTATGGGCCCTTTCCCAATGTCATTTGGAAATTCTTATATCTTTCTTGCAGTTGATTATGTTTCCAAATAGGTGGAAGCAAAAGCCATTATGAATGATGGTGCTAAAATTGTTTGTGATTTTGTCAGGACTAACATATTTTGTAGGTTTGGAGTGACTACAGCCATTGTCATTGATTAAGGGACTCACTTTTGCAATAGGATAATGGAGGCTTTGCTGAAGAAGTATGGGGTGCATCATAAAATATCAACTCCCTATCACCCACAAACAAATGGTCAAGATGAAGTGTCTAATAGGGAAATCAAAGGAATTTTGGAGAAGACTATTAAACCAAATAGGAAGGATTGGAGCCAGAAGATGGAAGACACATTATGGGCTTATAAGACAGCCTACAAGACCCTGATTGGAATGAGTCCATATAGGCTGATTTATGGGAAAAGTTGTCACCTACCTATGGAACTGGAGCATAAGCCATACTGGGTTGTGAGGAAGATGAATCTGGATCTTGGAAGTGCTAGGAAAGAGATAAGTTTGTAGTTACAGGAGATGGATGAAATTAGAAGAGAAGCATTTAAAATTTACAAGATTTACAAAGAGAGAACAAGAGTGGATCGTGACAAGCAGATCCAACCGAAATAATTCCATCCTGGAGATACAGTGTTGTTATTCAATTCAAGACTCAAGCTGATGCCAGGTAAACTTCATTCCAGATGGGTGGGTCCATTTATAGTTACTCATGTATATCCTTTCAGTGATGTGCAGATTGCAAAGGATGGAGAGAAGGATCCATTCACTATGAATGGGCATAGGTTGAAGAAATTCCTTGGGACCCTGCCATCAGATCCAGTGGAGGAGATCCCGCTCCTCCAACTTGTCTATAAATAAGAGCCATCAGGTTGTACCTCTCCTTCACACTTGCTTGATGTTGTGATTCATTTTAAAATTGGATTTCATGTTAAATCCACTTGAATTCATTGAGGACACTGTATCATTTAAGTGTGGGGGAGGGAACCTTTGTAGTTTAGGATTTTCATTTTATGTTTTTTTTTCAAAAAAAAATCATGTTTTCATCTTTTTGTGTGTTTATTTTTTAATTTTTGGTGTGTTTTTGAAATTTTTGAGCTGAAATGATTATCATTACCATTTTTGAAACCCATGTCAATGATTGAACCAATCTATTCTATGAAACTGGGCTTAAATGAATGCTGAAATGGCGTTGTTTTGAGTTCAAATATTTTGGAATTTCATGAAAAGTACACTAATTTTTGAATCCCAAGACATATTTCACTGTCTATATCATTGAAATCACTTTCATGTGAGTCTTCTGAACCATTTTTGTCATATTATTTTCATTAACCTCATTTCTTGAGAGAACCCGACCATACTTGCTTTAACCAGAATTTGATTTATTCCTTTCAAAACTTGAGGGTTTGGGGTACATGTGTTTTAAATGATTGAGGAATTTATTTAGTTTTAATCCCCCTTTTCAAAATAATCCTTTTCATTATAGCCTACCATATACATTAATCATTTTATCCCCTAGAAGCCATGAATAGCCTGTTATGTTAGCCACATTATAAGACAATTTTCCTTATCCAACCTGCTCTTGAAGTGAAATTTCATGATCTAGTTGAACTTAAGTGTGGGTGAAGCTGTCTTGTGTTGTACTACCTCATTTGGTAAATATTTGGGTGGAAAATAAATTATTGAAGAGAAGTGTGGGCTGATGAAAAAGTATTCTGTTGAAAGTTGTGCCTTTTCTGGAGCTTTCATGATAAGAGAAGTTATGCCTTTCTGGAGCTTCCAATGTAACAAAAGAAAATTTGTGCCTATCTGGAGCTTTCAAGAAAAATCATGTTTGAAAAGATTGAAATTTTTTCTACTGAAATCTTGAGCTGATTGAATGATGATGGAGCCTATTTTCTAAAAGGGGGAAAATAATGAGACAATATTTGAGTGAAAATTATAATCTTGCAATTTTGCTTCAAAAAGAGTCAAGCCCTCCTTTTTCAGCCTCAGGATTTTTTTTCAAACATTGAAATCCTACCTACCGAAAGCCACAAAACAACCCTAAAAACTCATCATGAGAAACACATGTCCTTGACTCACATCGGGTGGAGAAGTAGGAATTTATCAAACCTATGGTGACTCTTGTGTGAGTTTGGATGAGAAAAGCCTTGTTGAGCATTTACATTTGTGAGATGAGAGAAAATTCATGTGAGGTAGGTGTTTTGTGTGCATGGAATAAGAAATGAAGTGGAAATATATTAAATAATCTAAAATGGATAAATTTAAATAATTGTTTTTGATGAGGCATGATATCTTTTTGTTTCTTGATATGGATTTGGTAGATCTCATTGGTATGTGTTTTGGATTTTATTTGATTTGATGTTTACTTGTCCAGAAGTCCAAGTGCTAAGTGTGGGAGAATTGATAGAGAAAATATTTTGAATTAAATTTACATGGAATTTAATTGTTTTAAACCCACAAAATTGTTACTCTATGATGAATTGCTTCATTTTTATGATATTGGTGTTATTTTGAGCTAAACAGTAAAAATGTCCATTTCAGATTTTTAACTATTTTAAATTATTTCTATAGTTTGGCCACAACATCTTCTATACTAATCCAAATTGAAAAATTCTTTCTTTTACAGATTCTATACATCCATAGATTCATTTACTATGTTTGGACCAAAATCTGAATCGACCATATGGAAGCTCACAAGTTGTCTCAAGAAAACTGCTTATAGTTCTGCCGATTTTTTATGTGAGGTCTATAACTCATTATTTGTGGGCCCAATTATTGTGTAATTCGGTGGATGCACGTGGAAGGAGTTGGGGAACATCTTTCTTGAAGGAAAGGCTACGATAATTGTCCGTTTTAAGGGTCATTAAATCATTCTAATCCGGAGGTTTGTGATTTTGCGTGTATGACTGGACAGAATAAATTGTGTGAGTAAAATGGGCATAACTCTCAGACTAATTTTCCAAATTTGCTGATATTTTGAGGGAAAACGCCCAAGAGAATTATGAACAACATTAAATAATATCTCAATGCATGAATATGTCATTTAATGGGGCTACAATGCGTCAACATTTGGGGGACAAATTCTAGCTATAAAAGGAGGAGAGTTTCACCCTCTCAAAGCATCTCATTCTCCATTCCATTCCTTCAAGGCACCAAGGAGGAGATCTCCAACGAGGGAGTCTGGTCGAAACTCTTCCAAATTTATTTTTAATTTATTTATTTTCTTTATTTTTGTTTTTTAATGACTTCTTCTTCCCCTTTCAACTATATTACCCTTCACATGGAGGGGTAAAACCTTTGAGTGATCGGGGAAGGGGGAGTTTCACTTTTGTAATGTCGGGGTTTTGTGCTTAACTATAAAATCCTATTTTTCTTTAGAATGACTTATATTATCAATATTATTCAATTATCTTAATGCTATTGTGTATTGAGTTTGGTGTATTCATTGTTAATAGCTTTGGTTAAATACTTTTAATCTCCCTCCGCCTAGTGCAATTTGTCTCGATCGAGCAGATTGTGTTAGGTGGTGAGTGTCTAGCGATCTTTAGCACCTGTGTGAAACTATTAAACATTTTATAGAGTTCTAAGGAGAAACAATTCCCAATCGTGACTTTCCTTAGTTGTTTAGGGATTGTTTATGAACTTCCATGCACGTAGAATTGAGTCTCATTTGTTTCTTTAACCAAGGGTGATTAATAACTCGATTGAGGAGTCTTTCATTTGTTATTCGAAAGGAAGGGAGGGAATATGATCTTTATTACTATGATGACATTGAAAAAGTGAATCCTACCCTGACCTTATCACCTTATTCATCCAGTAGTGTTCAACCTTTCTTTTTATTGCTTGCTTTATTTTTTAACCCAAACAATTTCAAAAACAACCTTTTCTTATTTCTTAAATTTAAGTGACAAACATAATTGTTGTGCAATCCTCTCTGGATACAAATTAGTTTAACCACTCTACTACATTTTAACTTAGGGGGTTTTTTGTCACACCCCACGATAGGCATGTGTCATATATCTAGATTCTTTTATTATGGTGTCTGTTGATGACAAATTGGTGTATTCAAGGACAAAAGTTGAGCATGAGAAACACTTAGTGACAGTATTGGGAATCATGAGAGACCATTGTTTTCATGCCAAACTATCAAAGTGTGGTTTTTGGATACAATAGGTATGCTTTATCGACCATGTAATTTCTGAAAAAGGGGTTTCAATAGATCCATAAAATATAGAAGTAGTTATCTCTTGGAAACCACCAAAAAACATCTTTGAGATACGGAGTTTTCTTGGTCTCGCTGGTTATTGCCAACATTTTTTCATGAATTCTCATGACTAGATTCACCGATGATAGCCTTGAAAGAGAATAATGTTCAATTTCAACAGACTGAGGAACGTAAGAAGTCTTTTCAAGAGCTAAAAGTTCTTCTTACATCAGCACCTATCTTGATTTTTCTAGAATCAGGACAGGGGTTTATGGTGTACTATGATGCTTTGGGATCTGGGTTGGGATGCATTCTCATGCAAGGTGACCATGTAGTTGCTAATGGTTCAAGGCATTTGAGAGTGCATGAGAAGAATTACCCAACACATGATTTGGAGGTAGTTGTAGTCGTCCATGCCTTGAATACTTAGCGTCGTTATCTCTTCGATGATAAATTTATTGTGTTCATAGACCATAAAAGTTTGAATCATATTTTCTTACAAAGAGATTTAAATATAAGGAAAAGAAGGTGGAAGTATTATCTTTATATGTTTGACTTTGACTTGATGTATACACCAGGAAAAAGGCAATATGATGGATGATGCATTAAGTAGAAATTCATATGCTCAGTTGGAAAAAGAATATTCAGATAAATGTCATTTGATGTTGGTCCTAACCGACATGCTTGTGGAATGTGAAGACCGGTGTGATGTTGCGGTTTTCCTTTCAGCCTACATGATTCTTGATTTGGTAAATATGGTTAAAGAGGCACAAACATCTAATGAAGAATTCTTGGTTTTGAGTTCAAAACTGAATGGTGGGGAGACCATTGAGGCCTAGAAACTTGATAAGAATTCAGTTTTGTGGTTCAAAAATCAGATAGTTGTACCTAGGGATTATCAAAAACAACTTATTCATGCTTACCACCATTCGATATGGGTTGTACATCCTGGAATAAAAAAATGTATAAGGCATTAATGGTGCAGTTTTGGTGGATCGGCATGAAAAGAAAGGTGGCTGAGTTTGTCTCAAGATGCTTAACTTGTTAGTATGTTAAGGCATAACATCAGTGACCAATGGGTATGTTTTAGTCTTTACCTATTCCAATATGGAAATGGTATCATGATGGATATTGTTATAGCTCTCCCAAGAATGGTTCGGAAACACGATGCCATATGGGTGATAGTGGATTGGCTCACCGAGTCGGCTCATTTCATCCTTATTCATGATACTCATACGGTGAAGGATATATCCAAAATATATTTCCAAGAAGTGTTAAATAGATATGGCATACCAGTTTCGATAGTCTCGAATAGAGATTCGAGGTTCACATCTTGTTTCTAGAAATCCTTACAAAAATCCCTTGGGACTCAGTTGACTATGAGTACAACGTATCATCCTTAGATGGATGGTCAATCCGAAAGGATGATCCAAATGTTGGAAGACATGCTTCGGGCTTGTGTAATGAATTTTGGTGGCTCATGGGAAGAGAACATGCCAGTAGTGGAGTTCTCGTTTAATAGCATCTTTCAGGCCTCGATACATATGGCTCCTTTTCGAAGCATGGTATGGGAATCCTTGTCGTTCTCCACTTTTTTGGGTGGAAACAGGTGATAATTAACTAGTTTGGCCAATCCATGTCCAAGAAAAAATGGAGAAGATTCAAATGATCAGAAAGAAAATGGAGATGGCTCACAAAGTTGTCAAAAAAATTCTTTAGATCATCGCTAAAGATAGTTTACGTTCGCGGTGAGTGATCATGTGTTCTTAAGGATCTCTACAAGGCTTGGATATCACCATTTTGGGAAGAAGGGAAAGTTATCTCCTCAATAAATTGGCCCTTTTGAGATACTAGAACGGGTTGGAGAGGTGGAATATTAGTTGGCATTTCCATCATGGTTCATCTTGGTGCATAATGTATTCCATGTATCTCAGTTGAAAAAGTATCAGCCTGATCCTGACCATGTGATCAAATGGAATCACATTGACCTAGAGTCAGATGCTTCATTGGTATATATCCTAGTGCAGATTGTGGATATGTAAGATAAAGTCTTGCATGGGAAAAGCATCAGTTTAGTGTGGGTTTTGTGGAAACATGGTTAAATTCATGAAGAGACTAGGGAATGCAAGAACGAGATGAAAGAGCAATGGCTATAACTCTTTCAGAGCAATGATGGTTTTCTACTTTCCAGAGACAGAAAGACCAATGGTGGGAAGAATGTAGCACCCCTAGTTTTTGGTATGTGACCCCTTTATTTATGTTATATATATATAAAGTAGAAGGGTGAAGTTTGGGAGAGTTTGGGAAACTTTCAAAGAGTTTTTTGGGAAAAAGAGGAGGTGCATGGGATGCACATTGTTTTTTTAAACCATGTGAAAGCCTAGTAGAAACCGTGCAGCATTGCAAATGTTGGATAGTAGCTTCAGAATGGTGAGTGCATAGTTAAAGAGACCGTGTTAGGAGGTTGTGCGAGGGTCTTTCCAAATAGTCGCTAATGCATGGTTAATGCATGGTTAGTGCATGGTTTGTCTAACCGTGCGACTAAACCGTGCATAGCATCAAAGTGAGATACTTAAAAAGTGGATCTCACTCATTTTACCTTTAACTCACTTGTTTTTTTCTAAAACAACCCTAAATCGGGATTCTTCTCTCTTGAAGGTTGTAGAACCTCTCTCAACCGAATTGGAATTGATTTGGAGCCTTTCCTTGGTGTGTTGAAGCCCGATTCTTGCAGTAAGTGTATGTTCATCATCATTCTTGTCATGTTTTCTTAGATCTACTTCGTCCCTCTCCTCAGATTCTTAGATCTATACCCGATGTTGGTACATCTAAGTTTATGGATTCCTTTTATGATTATATTTGGCTTGGTTGATGATAGGGGAAGATATCTAAGGCGGTTTTTTTGGAATTTTTACCCGATTTTGTTATCATTCTTCGTCCATTTACTATTTTCATCAAAACGATCAAGGTAGGTGGCTTCACTCTTAACTACACTTTCTAGAAATAATTGACATTCTTTCAAATTGATTATTTTTTGGTAAATTGATTGTGATTTGTCTGTTTAAATATTGTTGGAAACCCTCTCGAGTGACGGTTTGTGGAAAGATGGAAATTGGGTGTTCTTGAAAAAGTGCTTGGGAATTTTTTTGGAATTGCGGTAAACTATATGATTAAAAAAATTCAATAAAAGGGGTGATTTTATTGAAATGAAATGGTTATTAGAATTGGTTTTTTTAATGGATTTCAATAAAAGAATGATTTTATTGAAATGGATGAAATATTTTTTTTGGCATTTGTTTTTGGCATAATGGATGTGTTTGTTCATGTGCATTATGTATGGATAAGGGTAAGGATTCTCCCCCATCGTTAGTGGGATGGATAAGGGTTAGGGATCTCTCCCGTCAATATGGTTCACTAGATGATGGTTTAGTGAAAGGATGACCCACCACTCGCGTGTATAGGTGGTTCTAGGTTACATGCATGGATGGATGTGTGGATAAGTGGAATGTAATGGTTATTCCAAAATGATTATTGAGAAATGTATTCAAAGCATCATTTGGTTGTATTATTTGAAAAATGGATTTTTTTGGAAAAATTTGTTGTTGTGGCTCTTGTTTATATTTAGTTATAAACTATTTTTAGAGGTGTTTATATTTGATATAAACTATTTTTGGAAATTGTTTTATATAAACTATTTTATATAAATGTGGATAACTTTTCTATCCTAGTGGTGTGAGTAGGGAAGTCGTTGAGGAAAACCTACTGAGTTTTATACTCACCCATGTTTTGGCACTTTGGTGCTTTTGTAGATGTCATCTACCATGACATGGGGAAAGGTAAAGTATCACATGTTTAACAATACTTAGTGATACTTGGGCTATTTCGTGATGTTGGAGAATAGAGCTGGTGGATCATGGAGTCTTTTGGTCATCTTGGAGTTTTTATTGGTTTATCTTCTGTTGTTTACTTCGATATTGTGGTCTTCCATTGTGGCACTTGATTTGAGTATGATTTTGATATATGAAATGTTGAGTTGTCTTTCATGGTTATCGTGCATTATATAGTGTTATGATTGGTTATGTATTTTTGTTTATTTTTTTTATTCTTAAAGGTTAAATCATCCACTAAATATTTTGAAACCCTTTGGCATTTATTTCCATCCTTTGGCATCTTGGGGATGTCGCTTGAGGCCAAGTAATGGCTCATCGTCCTCTCAAGCCAATGAGAATGAGTGGGTCATTACAACAACTCTTGTGGGTTTCAATTATCCAATATATAAATAAGTAATAAAAAACTAAGGCATTACATTTATATAAGAACCTAGATCAAAAAAAATAATCTACAATATTCATAGATTCAATGTTATAAGGGTTAGAAAATTTAATGGCCCAAACTTTTATAAATAGAATTCCCTTTTGAATGAATAAATTCCTTATTCGGTAATATAGTTATATAAAATATATGCACTGCTTTGGATATTTTATAAAAATTATAAACTATAGCCTTTTTTATTTAAAATTCCATTTATCATCTTAACCATTGATAATATATCCATTTTATAGTGATTGTTATGATTATTATATAATAAGGGTTATGATAAAGTCCAATTGACACAGATAAAAGATGTGATGACCTCGACCTGTTGGATCGTACCCTATGAAGCTCATTTATCGAAGATTCCAAGGGAGATGGGATCACTTATCTTTGCTCTTAAATAAGTCCAATATGAGATTCAATACTTCAATCTTGAGAAAAACTTCTCATAGCAGAATTTAAAGCTTACTGAGATCACAACCCACACAATGTTCTCTAAACCACCACAAGAAAGAACCACCATCACATACCTTACCTCTAGGGTGTACACTAGTGTGATAAGGGTTGTGTATCATGACAATTGTAATATGAATTTGTATATTATCATTTTTAGTGAAAAAAATGATTATATTAATCACTTTCTATTATTACTTTATAAATTATTATAAAATGAGTTTGATAAAAAAAAATGATATGAATAAATCAAAATTCTATTTTTGGGAAATATATATTGTTGGTTAAGACACTCTTTTGAAAATTTAAAGAATTTTTTAAAAAAATTATTTAATAAAATTTTATTATTAAATAATATTTATTTAAATATAAATGATAATATAATCTAATTAAGACCAATGTAGTTTTCATAAGTGTTAGAAAGTTTTTATTATCATAAAAACTAGCATTTTCAGTAAATATATATTTTTATTTAAAATTGAAAATTATCATATTTAGTAATTTACTTAGATAAAATAAATATTATTTTTGAAAGAATCATTTTAAAATTGTCCATTGGTTATTTTTTATAGTTTTGAGAGACAACGGAATTATTGGGTAAAAATTAAATATGGTATAAATATATTATTTATATTATGACGTCATAATAGCCCAAAAGTAATTTAATAAATGATATAGATGGAATAAAAAATGATATATATGTTTATCCTTTAAATTAATATGTTTTTTGAGATATTTAATTAATTTTATAATCCATCAATGAATCCTCTAAACCCTATATTATATTTTGAGGTTTTAAAATCAATTATGCTTGAACATGACACACTTCCACATAAACAATTATATTATTTGAATATGTTTTGTTCATGGACTTATAAAATATCAAAAACCACTCTTCTTTGGAAGAAACTATAGGAAAAACCACCGAAGGGTTTTTGGTTTTGATTATTTTATCACACAGAGTCCAAAACCCATGTTTAGAAATTAATAATTAATTCCCCTCTCTTTTGCAATAAAAACCTACCCAACCTCCCACTAAACATCACTAAAAACCTTTCATCATGAATTTACTCTCCCTATAACTCTATAAATACCTACCATGGTTTTTCCAAGCTCTTAAGATGCTATTCTCAAGCTTTTAGAAGATCTGTCTCAAGGTAAGTAAATTATCTCCTCTCTATTCAAGAACTTTCTTTGTATTACGCCCTTTTGATTTTAAATTTTTCATGTTGGAACATGTTTTCAAACATATCCTTGTTGTCCTTATGATTTCCAAGTAATTATATACCAACTTTCACTATCATTAAACCCTTCCATGAATCATTATATACACCTGTTATGTTACCAAAATTATCCTATTATTTTCTATGTCAAACTTTTGTGATGTGAATACCCATCCCCATTTCTACCAAAGGGAATTCTTCTAGATGTACCTATCCTTTGTTTATTTGGTACTTCCATGTATGTGAGTCACACTCCTTTATAATGGTATAAAAATTTATGAATGGTGTGCTTATGTTGTATGATCTATGTGGCACACTAACGTAAGTAGATGATATGAATTTGATTGGTGCACCCAAAATTTTATAGCTCTTTAGTGCATTGGGTAATGTTTTTTCTCCTGATATACCATGTATGGTGCACGGTGGGTTATCCTAAGCACACTATGATATGATTTCTTGGATGGTAACCATGACTCATGCTTATGATGTCATGTTTTATGTTGTTGTCGCATTCCTATGTTGCCTTAATGTTATCATCTTATATCATGAATTGATGTTCATGTTTATAATTATCGCTCATTTTATGTCATCTTGATATGCCTCTTGAATAACATGTAATAATTCCATCTTGTTATGAATTTATTAATCTCTCATTGGGATTTATAGCTCACCCCTTTATTATGTAAACCCCTAGGTTATCCCTTGGAGTTTAAAAATAGAAATGGAATTTTAAGAGCATGTTAAGAAGTTTTAAATAATGGTTTTGTATCCCTATTTCAAGTTATTATGTTATGTATCTAATTACCTAAAGACAATAGCCCTTTTGATCTTTTTGGATTGTATTATGTGTGTATTTATGAAATAAATCATGAATTTAGTTGTATTAAATATATGTGTTGTCATAGTTCGTATTAGAGTAAGGTCTACATATTTTTGTAAATTATGATTAGAAAAAATTAGTGAAATCCTTAAGTATAAGACTAAACATAGGGAAAATCCCTAAATTATGGTTAAGTATAGATTCAGTGGTTTTCAAGAAACAAAATGTATATCTAGATACTATAAGTGGATGCGGCTCTTACACAATTCTACCTAGGGGTAATGACCCAAAACGGGAGAACTAGAGATTAACTCAATTTCCACCTAGTGAATGACAAATAGACCTTACTGCACACCTGGTTTGACACTCCTATGGGATATGGTTTGGTAAATTCAAAAGCAATTTATAAACCATTATGAAGGGAACAGACATTCCAATAAAATTTTATTCTAGGAAATTGACCAAGGATAACTTATATCATGATCTATAAATTCATCTCTTCAGTAATGTATGTCATTTATGATTTTTCCCTTAAATGTTCATAATTTCCCTTTTATGTGTTTAATAGTTTAATAATTCTCATCCATAATTTTAACATTATTTTTTCATTTTATAGAAATTGGAGGAAATGGGTCAATAAAAAATGTGATGGTAAATGTAACACCATGATATTTTATGATTTTTTTCAAATTGATTTAATTTCTTTGATAGCTTGTGTTACACACAACACCGAGTTTAACGAATTGCAATATACTATTAATATTATTATTTAAACATGACTATTATAATCGAGCCACAAAATTTGGTAGTATGAATTGAAATAAACACATTCTGAAGAGAAATTATAATGGTTTTATATAAATAAAACATATTGATGAAATGTACTTAATTTTTAGTAAAGTCTTTATATGTTTTGAAAATAATTTTTTCAGAAAATATTTTTTTATTTCTTCTTGTGAAAAAATAATAAAATTAATTTTTTCCACTTTAAGAAATAGTATTTTAATAAATTAGCATCATATTTTAAATCAATAGGTCAAAATTATCTTGGGCTGAATTTTTGAGAATTTCCTGAAAAAAATAATTTTCTGATGAATAGTGAAACATACTAATTCTTATTGAAAACTACATTTTTGGTTAAAGAATTTAAAAAGTTACATATTGTTTAAAAGTGATTTTAAAGTAAAATTAGTTCAATTATTTTATTATTAACCCAATTTATGTCACTTTAATCAATTTCATGTTGAATTTTGATATAACAATGTTTTACACTTATGAAAACATTTTTTGGAAAATTGTTTTTTCATCGTGTCTTTAGGTTTAATTTTAAACTAAATTCCACCACTTCTGTAAACTGAATTTGGAAAAATGTTTACCATATTTGTAATCATAATAAATAATATTATATAATAAGTTCAATTTAATTTTTGGTCATAATTAATTGTAAAAACTGTAAAAATTAATTATGGCAGTTAAGGTTGAAATGAGTTTACTGGGTGGCTAAACTAAAATGATAAGGGTTAAAAATCATAGAAACTTGTTAAAATCATATTTTATAGAAATAATTAGACTTTACCACATTTATTGTTTGATAATGATCCATTTTGGATCCTTGTGGAAAGTTTCACTTGTGGGTATAATTTTTTGTTTTAAAAATATCCAAGGGTGTCATCCCCCCAACTTATAAAAGGAACCGCCAATCCTCTTCTCTTTACACTTCCAACACATTTTTTTTATACAATACCAGAAATAATCCCTTACTTACTTCCCTACCCATGTCTTATAGGCTATACTTTAATGTTTAAACCCTATGAGGAAGGATTTTGGTGCGAACCTAAGGAGATTGTTTGAAGAAGTAGTATCATTCTTAACTGAGCATTTTTTTTATTTATTATTCTACCTCCACAAAATCTTATTCAACAATGATAATGTAATATAATAAATATCTTACATATACATAGATTTTATTATATTAATTTCATTAACTATATCCATCTCACATTCCATCAAATTAGATGTGAAACCATTGACCATGTGTACGGCAGACTAACGCTTCATGAATCGATGTAATTCGCTTTCCGTTATAGAAAATAACTACTGAATATAAATATAAATTTATTTTTTATATATGATATTGATTAAATATTTATAATAATATAAATATTATATCACATCTACCTTTTAACAATCCAATAAATTAGAAAATGATAACATAGCTCATGCATACGTGTGGACTACTTCCTCCACAAAACAATGTGATTTGTTTTACATTTTATTTTGAGATGGATGGTAATAAAAATATATTTAATGAATATAAATGGTATATATGACATAAAAATTATTCTTAAATTGTTATATATTATTTACATTTCAGTCATTCTATTTTTTTAGAAACTAGAAACCTCGTTCATGAGTACATACAACTCAATGTATCCATGAACGATGTAATTCATTTTAAATATCTTACTTTAATGCATTACTAAAAATACATATATAATGAATATATATGATATTTATATAGTGGTTAAAATTATGGAGATTATAGATCCAAAATCATTGTATAATAACCAAAAATACCAAACCAAAACATACATGACAAATGAAGCAGTTATTACTCGAAAGGTGATTTTTTAACAAGGAATTGTTAAAAATAGTTAATAAAAGGTTGTTAGTAAATCATATATTATATATATGAATATGATTATTTTTTGTAATAGTTGTATATTGATTTTATATTTACTATATATGAGTTTTGAACATGTATGAATAAATTCAAGACTTGAAGTAAGGGATTTCAAGTTTCTCTTTAATTTGTTGGAGACATATGTCATATTCACCACTCGTTTATTTTTGTGCGGTGTATATACTACCAAATTGAAATGTTATATAATTATAATCCCAATTTTAATGATATTTAATGTTTCATTTTATGTTATTCTTTAATGGGTCTTATGATTCAAATGTTTCCAAAGTGGTAAGGGATTTCTAGTCTCTCTTTTATTTTTGGGAGACATATGTCATATTCACCACTCATTTATTTTGTGTGGTGAATATACTGCCCCATTGACTTGTAATATCATGAATCTAATTATTTTATTGATTATAAATTTTCATTTGATGTTATAATATAATGGGGTTTATCATTAAAAAAATTTCAAAGTGGTAAAGGATTTTCGGCCAACTTTTTTTCTTAGGACACATGTCATGTTCACTACTTGTTTCTTTTGTGTGTTGTATATACTGACCATGAATGTATTGTATAATTGTTATTAATAAAAATATTGGATATAAATATATATATAACTTTCTTTATTTCATGGTGCTTATGATTCAATTGTTACCAAAGTGGTAAAGGGTTTATGATACAATCTTATTTTTTATCAGGATTTCTTATGATTAAGTTTCCAATGATGAAATCATATAATCTACCTATCAATGAACCTCATAAATATTTTTATCCTCTAGTAATTTATGGAGAATACATTTTTTTTCTTTAATTTTCCTCTCTTTAAGGATTAAAGAGACCAAAATAATTTTGTTAAGAAAAATAAAATTTATTTCTCTCCTTGGTCGAAAATCCTTTTTCTTCCATATCGTTGTTTTCTAAAAACATTTTAAAGAAAGATTTCACTATTGCCCAATGAAAGTTTAAAGATATTTTTAAACATTATTTAATTTTTAATAAATGTTTTGAAAGTAATATTCTTATCATTTTTCAGATGAGGTACTTTTTACTTTTAACAAAAAATGTGAAAGGAATCTTTGTTTTAACATGTACGGTATGAAAAGAATTTATTACCACTAGGGACACTTAATGATTAAAGAATGACTTATATGTTTCAAGGTTATTCTAAAAGAAATTTTTTCTTTACTATTTGGGAAATTTTTATATTTAAATGATGTGATTTCAAACCAGAAGGATATTTTCCTCAAGAATGTTTTAATGATATTTTTATTGATTTTATAATCATCAATGAAAAAAAACTTTGATGTAGCCTATGCTTTAATGGGGATATTATCCAATACTACCATCCTTATTATATCTCTGGATGATTTACTATTATGATGAAATGAATTTTATAAAACCCATTTCTTTCTCGTGGGTTTTACTATGATGAAATGTTTATGAAACTCATTTATTTCCCATGGGTTACACCATGATGAAATCTTTATGAAACCTGCATCTTTTCCATGCGATCTTCTTTGATGAAATGATTATGAAAACCAATTACATTATATGGGTTATGATATCATTACTAATTTATGATCTTTTGGAGTAAATGTGTATTATTTTCATTATGTGACGGGTGGGACCTATATCTCCCACTAATGCATTGGGTAATGACTAATATTCTATGAGCTCAAAAAGTATATGGGAGGTTATCCTCATCCCAAAAGAGGGTAAACGAGAGGTTATCCCAATCCCAAAACAAGAGGTTACACTCAAGGTTAACCTAATCAGAAAGGATGGTAAACATGAGGTATACCAAGCTCGAAATAAGAGGGTACATAAGAGGCTATCCCAAGCCAAAAAAAGGGTACACAAAAGGTTATCACAAGCCTAAAACAATAGGGTACATATAAGTTTATCCCAATCTGAAAAGAGGGTACACGAGAGGTTATCCCAAGCCCAAAGCAGGTACACATGTGGTTAGCCAAAGCCTAACATGTTATGAATGTCTTTTTAGGTAGCCATGAAATATGATTTTCTATACTAAATCTATGTCTTATGCCAATATTATTCTCTCGTGGCTAATGTTATTTGATTCCTTTATGATTAATGTCCTATGAACTAACATGATTTCTTCCATTACTCATGTTTAGGATATTTGATATATAGGGTATGGTTTTAAAATTTTATTCCCATATTCACTTATACATATGCTCATTTTATGCTCATATATCCCTTTCTTACCCTTACTGAGCATCTAATCTAATAGTTTATTATGTTTCCTCTCCCCAAGTTATGATGAAAGTTATTATGTATAATATTTCTAAGAAGGGTGAAAGTTCTGAATAAATTTATGGTAGATGATGTATTTCACATACAAACCAGATGTTTACGTGTCCAAGTTTCCAAATATACTAGGCCAATACGATTTTAGAGTGGATAGGTTTTTTTATTATGAATATCCATCTAATAAGATGTGATATCTATGTATGGAAGGTGTGGGTTTCTATAGGTAATTCCTAAATGATATGCTCAACCCAATGAGAGTATGAGTGAAGAACTTCATGAAAATACTTCCTCAATTAACACATGTTTTCAACAAAATCTTGAATCCGAGGTAAAACCCGCATCCCCCTAACAGAGAGCATGTTTCAATTGAGACCTCTTTGAGACAAGGGCCTCCAAATTTCAATGGATATTCCGATCCCTTAATCGTGGAATAATAGATCAACTACATTGAAAAACCTTCTCCATAAGTCAATGATCAAATTAAGAGATGTTTGTGTCGGATGTTTATCATATGAAGGGATAAGTTGATCAATGGTGGACATTGATAAGAAAATATGGAGCTCGATGAAGAGATCAAAGCGATGGTGCGGAAAGAAAATTTGGAATTTTTTTAGATAAAAATTTTCCTTTCAATCTCTGACTAAAAATAGAGAGGGAGTTACTTGGCCTCAAGAAAAAGGAAGAAGAATACATCAAGGAATATGAGGAAAACATCACAAGACTTACGTGATATGCCTCTAGCTTTATCATTGACCCTGAAAGTAAATTTGATTGTATCTTTAGTGGGATAAATCCAAATTTGTGAATAAATTTGGTGATCCAAGACATTATTAGATCTGTGGATACTGCCTGATGTGCCTTCAATGTCAAAATATTGGTCAGTGAATCTCAAGGTTCAGGAGATAGAAAGAAGAGAATAGATATAAATTCTTTTGGAGTGATGGAGAAATCTCACTGTGGAAAGAAATTCCACCATCCCACTTGTCAAAACTAGGGAATAAACATTATAAAAATTCCATGATGTGTAAACAAAACTGATTTCGGTGTGTGAAGGAAGTATACCTAGCTAGAAAATGCTAACAAGAGAAACCCACCAATTTAGTAACATAAAAAAATGATCTATTCAACCCTTATCCCTCTATCTAATGTTTCAAATGTAATGAATAAGGAATATATGAAAATAAAAACACTAATGCAAGGGTTTTCTATGATAAACGATGAAAATAACCTCTAGGGAATAAAGAGAATAGGGGAACTTATGTCATCACAACTTCTAAGGTTGATCTGGACAATGATGTGGTGATAGGTATGATAGTTATTCATTCAAGAATAGAGAATATACTATTTTATTCTGGTTTTATGAATTCATTCATATCATATGAGTTTTGTAGAACTATTTTAAAACCACCACAAAACCTAGAAGTGGATTTATCTATTAAAATGTTAATTGGGGAAATTATTACACCCCATATATATAACTTCCCCTCTTTCCATATTTTTAGGTTGAATTTCCCAGCGAACCTTGTGATAATCAATTTAGTAGAATTCAATTCTATTTAGGGTATGGATTGGATTTCCATATATAGAGCCAACATAAATTGTCGAGATAAGTAAATCACCCTCCGTATCGCAAATCTATCCCTGATTATATATAAGTGAATGAAAGAGGATGAATCCCCTTTGGTGTCATCATCTCAAGCATGTATTTTATTTACATATGGGAAAGCATATCTTTATCAAATGATTGAGACTAAGGAAAAAATTATCCTTGATGACATACCCATTATAATGGAATATGCTGATGTGTATTCTGAAGAATTTCTTGGTCTTCCTCCAAAATGTGATCTTGAGTCTTAAACCGAGCTTATAACTGAATCTTTACCAATATACAAGACTCCATCTGAAATGGCCACTGGTGAACATAAAGAGTTGAAGAGGAAATTATAGGACAATATCAATAAAGGGATTATATACCCAAGTTCTTCATCATTGGGTGCGCAATTCCACTTAGTTAAGAAGAAGGATGGGTAAATACATCTTTTCATTGATTTTTTTGAGCTTAAAAAGATCATGATAAAGAATAAGTATCATCTTCCATGGTTTGATGACTTGTTTGATCAGCTATGCAGATCCCAATACTTCTCCAATATTGATCTTCATATGAGATATTATGAAGTAAAGATAAAGGAGGATATCATCAGGAATACTTTTCATACAAGGTATGGAAACTATTAGTTCATAGTGATTCCATTTGGACACACTAATGTTCATCGTCACAGCCTCCTATCTTGGACTGGCGCGATGCTCCTCCTCATGCTCGATGAGATCATGGAGATTGTCCCCCTATCGTGATGGCATCATTCGTGGGCTCGGCTATCTCAACTTTTTTGCATACTTGTTGGCCTTTCCTCGCCTGATTCCCTCTTCACTGGATAGTGCTACCTTGGTGGCACGGTGATGGTCCATGGTCGGGTTCCAGCTTCAGCAACCTATGGGTTATCGCCTTGTCTTTTGAGGTTGCGTAGGGCGGTTCGTCGTGGTCTCTACGAGTGCCCCAGTTGGAAACAGTGGGACCTGGTTGCGTCGGGACTTCATTCTGGCAGCTGGTGATGATCTGCTTTAATTTTTTTCATTTTTTTTCTAATTTGGATGATTTTTAGTGGTTTGTGTGTTCGTGATGGAATTAGTGAAGCCATTCCGGTGAGATTTGGATACGGCAACGATTTGATCTGTTCGGGTGTTGGGATTCCTGTTCTTCGGCATTTTGGGAGGCTGATATTGTTCATTGTTTCTTTGAATTCGTTTTTTGGTTTTGGTTTCTGTTGTTCATGTTTCTGGGTTCGGATTTGGTCTGCTCTGGCGTGTTTGTCGAGATTCAATGGAAACCCCTTGACATCGATGATCTGTGTACTCTGGCGGTGGTGATTTTTTATTTGTTGTTGCAGATTTGGTTCGATACGCTTGGAGTTTTGGTTCAGGCAGTGAACAGATTTCAGTTGAGGTGTGATGGCGTGGAGGTGTCATTACAGATTGCTCCATGTGATGTTTGAATTGATTTGATCTCCTCCGCTGATTGTGGTTGTCTTGTGGTCCAACTGTTCTTACATGAGACATTATTGAACCTTGAAGATGTTTTCTTGGATGTGATCAGTTTTGGATGAACATAGGTCAAAGGGATGAATGGTGGTGAAATTCGTGAATTGCATGGGTGATCCTGCTCCTCACTGTGAATGTTGTTCGCTTGCGGCCTGCTGTTCAGGTTTCTTGAATCCATATTATCTTCAGAGAATGCTCCAGATGAGGTAGACCTATAAGTTTTCACCAGACTTATGCGACAGTTTTGGATGTTTGAGAGGGTATGGCCTTGGCCATCGGTACCGGTCCGTCTTTGTACGGGACAGCTTGTCGTGCATCGTTGGAATGGTGGAAAGTGAACTTACTATTGTTTATGTTGGGGAGGGGCATTTCTTTGTTGTTTGATCTAGTTTTTTGGATTTTGGACTGTTGGGGCACAGTTTGATGTTTTTAGTCGTTGAAGTCGTGTTCCTTGGTTTCTCACTTTTTCCTTAAAAGGGTTTCTATAATAAATAATAATAATTTTCAGCCTTAGGGATTACCTTGATAAATTTGTTGTAGTGTTTATAAATTATTGATAAAACCATTTTATGCATGTATTTTTTGGATATAAAATGGTTCACTTTTATAAATTAAATTATTTAACTCAGAAAATTCTGATCAGTTTTATGTTTTGTAGAAGGATATGGAGTTTGATCAAAATGATAAAAAAAGATAAATATAGTGAGATGGAAACACATCGCATCGTGCCTCGAAGTTGTGCGATGTGACATCAGATTTATGAAGCTAAACGATGATGATTTGATGATGTATATTGATATCCTATCATTTTAAGAACAAAATATACATTTATAATTTCCCTAGATATAGCGTAGTGGCTAACCTAGGAGTCAGTCTCAAGGAGGAAGTGTGTTTATCCTAGTGATACTTATAAAATAATTTTTTTCCTATTTTGAAAGAAAAAACAAGAAACATGAAGCTAAAATAAAAAAAAACACAAGAAGATTAAAATGAGACTGGAAGAAACAAAGAAGAAAAATAGAAACAAGAATAAAAAGAAGAAGAAAAGTTAGCAAGAAAAAACTAGTTATAGGTTGATTCACTCTACTTTCTATCATAGTTAAAAAGAATTAAACTATCAATGATCAACCATACATAGTGCATGCTCAATCTCTTGTAACATGCCATGGACTTAATCTATTAAGAGCAAAGAAGAAATCAATAATGAAAAAGAATATTCGATCTCCAAGAAGTGATGAGCTTCACCTCCTGGACCATAATCTGTGAATAAGTTCTCCATGACTGGAGGTAGGGGATCATGGGGAGAGACAAGAAGAAGCAACAAGGAAAAAAAATATTTACAAACTTGGAAAAATTATAGTAGAGAGAGAAGGAGAATAAAAGGTTTGAGAAAACAAAATTGTAAAATGATGGGGGTCTCTCTAGTTAATGAAACTACCTAAAAAAAATTTTGAAACAAAAAAAAAGTAAATCATAAAACAATAGACGAGAAGAATGAATCCATGTGGAAACTTCACCATGTGCATCTCCTTCTTCATGTGATGCAAGAATAACTTATCCATCAGAAAAAATGTTGTCTGAATATGCTGTCTGAATCTGGAAATTACTAAAAACATCATCAAGTCTTCAGCAAGTTAACAATTGATTAGTGATTTTCTAAATTGGTCAAAATATTCAACTGTATCATCAACAAAATATCTTCACCTGGAGAAACATAAAATTCCATCATTACTCTTATAGCCAGGTGGCGTCATCATCATTGTTTGTAATTAATGATGGCTAGTTTCATTGCTAATAACTTACCTACTCATAAATTCAGGTGGATCTTCATCCTTATACATTGAAACCTAATTTTTCCTCATTCGGTCATAGATTTATAGAACCGCGAGGGGTTCATGCTACTTCAGTCAAGGATTACAACTCACTAGGGGAAAACGTCAAGAAAAATGTGGGCACTGGTAATCAAACTTATAGCCGATGCAAAGGGAAACAAGGAAACCCTTAGGTTTTATTATCTCAAATCTGAGCACATAAAATACCAGTGAAAAAAATATTCTCCCAAACTAGAAATTCAAATCACAACCGGTGTTGAATTTCATGCATCAGGTCACCATATCCGGATGTGCAATGAATGAGTTTTTTTAGGTTTTTCAAAAAAAATTAAATGAGTGCAGATCATTTTTTTAAAAAAAAAATATGTTTGAATGGCATCAAGCCCCCTACAGCCTTCCAAGCAAAAAAATTACCTATTCTAAATATACTTTTTTGTATATTTAAATTTCATATTTTTAGTTTTATTTTGTTTTTCTTTGTTTATATATATATAACAAAAAAATCAGCAGAATTTATCTGTTATTTAATATCCAGCATTACTATCATTAAAACAATCTGAAATTCTGACAGAAACTCTTACTCAGAGCTCCCTTTTATAAGAGTCTTTGCCCTGAAAATCATTCTGCATTTTTGATGTGGGATTCAGGTTCTCCTTTTCCAGTGCAGAATTAATAATATATTATTATTAATCATTTTTAATAAATTAATTAATACTATTAATTACTATTTAATAATATTATTAAACTAATTAATTTTTAAATAGTTAATAATTATAATTAATAATTATATTACTAATTAACTGATTAATTATTATATAATTAATAATTATATTACAAATAAACTAATAATAATAATATAGTTAATAATAATATAGTTAATTATTATAGTACTAATTAATTATTATATAATTATTAATTATATTACTAATTAACTAATTAATTATTATATAATTAATAATTATATTACAAAATAATTATTATATAATTAATAATTATATTACTAATTAACTAATTAATTATTAACTAACTAATTATTAACTAATTAATTATTAATTAATTAATAATTATATTACTAATTAACTAATTAATTAATAACTATTTAATTTAAAAATAATTAAATATTTCTTAATTACTAATAAATAAATAAATAAATATTATATTATTATTTTTAATAATTATACATTATATATTTATTATTTACTGTTTAGTTATTATTAAGATTGTTTTTTATTAATTATATATTATTTAATTTCTAATTAATTAAAACCTATTATATATAATTAACTATTTATAAATTCATTAGTTGTTTATTAATATTTTTTAAATAGTAATTAACAGTATTAATTAATTGATTAAAAATGATTAATAGTAATATATTTTTAATTCTGCGTAAGAAAAAACACTACAAGAAATTTAGCTTTTTTGCTCTGAGGAACCGGGCGACCGCCATAGGCAGTTGCTAATACAAAAAAGTAAATGTGCGGGATTTTTCCCACCCCTGCCGTTGTCTTCCACGATTTTACCGCTGCAATGGTCGTCGGTGCTCCATGTTGCCCCCACCACCGCCCCCATTGCCACCCATCATCGCCTCCTATCACCCCCACCACAGCTGCCACCGAACCCGTTGCCCCATACATTCAACCACCATCCCTCAATCCCCCAACATCACCCTAGACATTCACTCCTGCCGCTGCGCATCTTCCATGGCCGACGGCCGAAGCTCGGGGTCCGTCCTGGTTACCTCCCATGTGCCCCTTGTTCCCTAGCGCACCGTATAGGCCAAGAATAGGGTGGGATTTTTAGTGGTCGCCACTGGCGGTCACTGTTGAGGAACACTGACCAAGCAACTATGACCGCCGGAAGCGGTCGCATGGCGGTCTCTAAAGGTCTTTAGCGACTTCTTTTGGCGGTCGCTAAAGGTCATATTTCTAGTAGTGAAAGGGAGAATCAGAATCTCATACTGGAAATGCAGAATGATTTACAGGGAAACGTCTCTTATAAAAGGGAGCCTTAAGTGAGAGTTATTGTCATAATTTCAGACTTCTTTAATGGTAGTAATGTTGGATATTAAATAGTAGATAAATTCTACTGAAAATTTTATTTTATTTAGATATATATAGAAAAACAAAAGAAAACAAATTTAAAAAATTTAAAAAAAATTGACCTAGACATTTTAAAAAAAAATATTTATAATATGTTTTCAGAAATAATTTTCAAAAAAATGACCTAAACATTTTAAAAAATTAAAAAAAATATAAAAAAATAATAACTCTGCAATGAAGCCTTAAATCCAATCTTGGTTCTTCACAATTCAGTCAAACCTGACGTCTACCTTATAGGTGACAACTCCTTCAAGATAGGGAAATCATGAAATTCCTTCATCCTTGGAATTTCATTTGAATGGCATCGTATGATTGGAGACGATAGTGATGGATCAATTTCATCCATTGAGTTCATCGGTGCTCATCCTCAACAACACAACTTCAAAAAAAGAATACCCTAGCTTGTCTTCATCGGCACTCTTCAATAGCGGCTCAGAGATTCATGTTCTTCATTTGTAAGTCATCTTCAACCTAAGGCGTCAGATCGAATCATTTTCTTCGTATTACTGAGTATGAGGTTCTTCTTCAATCAACAGTTCATTAGCGGGAAGAATCATGAATGGTGGGATCTCAGCATCGTCTCCTTTGGGCTTGACCAGATCTCAGTTCGATGGATGAACCCCATATTTCACATATGAGTAGGGTTTAGATGTTTCTCAATCTGAATTCTTCCCATGAAAGAGATTAGTGTTCTTTTTCTTTGAGTGACAGTACTCATTCGGTTCTGAATGAAATTTCAGATACGTGAGATTTTTCCCATTTGTATATGTGGTAACCATGATAAAATACTACATGAAATTCCCTTCAGAAATCAGATATGTGGCCATTTTGTTAAATCTAATTATTTGAAAACATGGGTCTAAAAAAAGACCAAGTAAACTACAAACCAATCCCCTTCATGTGTTCTGATAAAAATTGCTATGCGATTTTCTTCTACACTTTGGATACATAGGGTATTTTTTAAATTCCACTATGTGAATGTAGTGACATTGTAAATTCAAATAGGTGACTAGCACTTCAAATTCTCCAACATTAGTTCTGGTTTCAAAATAATTAATAAACACTGAACAAATAGTCAATCAATAATTATAGATTTATTTATTAATTAATTAATCTAATACAACACAGTTAAATATAAAAATATCAAAATAATTAATGTGTTAAAAATAAAATTTTAAATATTAAAATAAAAATAGTTAACCAATTAATTAATAAAAATAATAATAATGTGATAAAAAATAAAAGAATTGAATTAAATTTAAAAGGAACAAATTCTAAAAAAATTAAAAGAAATAAAATTAAAAACTAAAAATTTAATAACAAATTAAAAAATAATAATAACATAAGACAAAAAATAATAACTGCATTGAGTATATAAATAATTAATAATAAAAGAAATGATAAAAATCAATAATAATACTATTGATAAATAAAACACAAATTAATAAATAATTAAAAGAATGAACGATTGGAAGTTTTAAACTATAAAAATACAATTCCATTATGAAAAATTATTAGTTTACTAATTCCACCATAAATTTACCATAAAGTGGTTATTAACTAAATCAGTGTCATTTCGAGCATTAAATACATAGAAAATCCCTCAAAAAGGATGTGGAAAAATGTAATAACTAAAGGTGACATCAAATTCTCCCACACTTAAAACATTGTTTATCCTCAAGCAACCATTAATCTCATTCAATGGCAGAAAAAAAATCTCAAAAAGGAAAAGCTGAAATGTCATTAAGAATTGATTTTCATATTGATTTTCCCTCATGAATTCTTTCGAGTGGTAAAAATGAATTCCACCTCAAATTGAATTTCATCATTGAAATATTGGTTATTATTTACTAAAATGATCTAAATTGAAAATTTTAAATAGAATTTAACAAATATCAATTTGCATCCAACTGAATGTACACACTTTTATTTACCTCAATGTGAATAAACTCTCCAAATTTAAGAGATCGTAATAAATATACACACCATTGGATGGGGAGGAGTTAAAATTTATAAGTGGAATAAATAACTCATCCAACATTTTATTGAATAAAGAATGATAATAATGATGGAATGTGTTCAACTTGCATTAAGATTTTCATTTCATAATCCATTTGGATTCATATATTATGAGTTAAATTCAAATAAAAAACTTCAAAAGTGAATAATAATTGTATGATATTCTCCCAAGATATTACCAAAATCCATTTTTTTCAAGAGGGAAAGTAAAACGATTTACTCAATCGGATCCATAAGGTAATAGAGATTAATCTCCTCAATGTTTCTTCAAAACCTTCAATATTGAGAAACATTTCCACCCGTTGAATATTCCAAAGAGATGATTGAAAACATAAAATTTCAAAAAAAAAGGGTTTTGATGATCCACTCAATGAATTACAGTTTAGCACATATAAAGACCCCTCCCCACACATAAAACCAAACAATATCCCCATTGTTGAACTCAAGGATAAAGAACATTGAAGTCAATTAAAGTTCAGAAAGATTCTCAAATTAGCAGTGATGTTTTTTTCATGTCTGGTGGTAATAATACTTTTCAACAATTATTATTCCACATCAAATTCAACTATCACAACATTCACAAAACACCTACTAGTTACTAATTAAAAATTCAAGCACAATAACAGAGAATTTTCAGAGATGTTTCATGCATGTTAAAGTTTGAGTTCCAAAAAAATAAGCAATAAATCACCAAGATGAGAATGCAAGGAACAAATTCACCATTCAAAGATTTTTAAAATAGTACCAATGAAAAAATGTTTTAACAAAATGAATTCATCTTGTAAAACACTTAAATAAGAACTCTACAAACAAAAAACTCACCCCACACTACAAGTAGAAGATTTTAATTTATGGGAAAATGAGTAGAATATAGATGCAGAATTCAAATTGTTACTCACCGAGTTAGATGTTTCAACATTTAAGATATAGCAATGCCACTCCCATTTTATTATTTTTGAGTAATTTCCTCTGGTTTCCTATTTCCAACTCCTACAAGTTGAAAAAATAACCATTAAAATCCAAAATTTAAAGTTTAAAAATACCAAATACCAAAGTAAATGGTCCAAAAGTTTGATTAAGTTTCTTTTAATGAGAAGCTCATGTTGATCTTTTAAAAAAATGAATTTATACATCAACAATATGTAAAATTCTAATCAACTAAACACTACAAAATTGACTTTACTTTGTACATGCATCAATAATTTTCTAAAAACATTAAAAATTTCAAGAAAATTCAGTTTTGTACCATGTTTGAGATTTAATTTCAATAATAAAAACTTTAAGAGTAGCATAAAAAATGTGTACCCTCCCCCACACTTAATTCATAGTACATAATAAGAATTTAAATGCATAGAAAGTTAAGGGTAGAAGTGTAACGTCCCGGCCTTAATCAGGTACGGACCGTTTTTACTTTATTACAGCCTAATTAATTAAGCGACCTGAGGCACGCGCCTGCGCACCTCACTGTGGGTCCCGAGCAACTTTTTATTAAATTTAAATATTTGCAGACGTTTCATGAAAAAATGTCACGCTGCGCTTTGGCACGGTGTTTGGGTTTTAAATAATTAATTAAGGATTGGAAGATTAATAAGAGATTTAAAGAACATTTAAAAGAAAGCAAAAAAGGATAAAAAGAAATTCTGAAATAAAATAAAGAGGGGGTTACGGAAAAAATGAAAATAATTAAAATGGGGGATTCCTGTTTTTAATTATTTTTATTATTTTCTTTTCCATTCTTTTGTTTTATTTTATCATTTTCTTTTATTTCCTTTTTCCTTATCTTTTATTTTTCTCTTATTTTTCTTTTCTTTTTCTTTCTTTTCTCTCTTTTCTTTTTTTCCTCTCCTCTCTCCCTCTCCCACTCATCATGTCGCACCCCTCAATCCCGTCACACCAACCAACAGCCCCTTCGAAAGGTCGCTGCTCCTCCGCCCGATGTCTGATTTTTTCGCTGCCAGGTGCGCAGTAAACCTTAGGGAAAGTCTAACGTTCAATTGGAATCATGCGTTTTCGTTGAGTAATCTGTGCATAGTTCGTCGCGGAAGATTGTTACCCTATTTTGGGGTTTTTCTAAAATCCTTTGTTTTCATCTGTCTTATGTCAAATAAAAGCCTACCGCGGATCTTAGAGTCATCTACGACTACAAGGTAGGGCATCTACTCTCTTTCCCTCCGTTTCGTTGCGATTTAAAAAAATGCATCGTTGTGCCACTAGTCGATGTCTACCGGCTTTATGCAATTTTACCCGATTTAATTAATTCAATTGTTTCGCACACTTGTGGAAGCCTTATTTGTCTTAAATTAATTTGGTTGAATTTTTGCAACAAGTTCGGACACCCCTTTGGGTGTGCCGACAAGGTCGGTGTATCTTTTTCCGTTAGTCGGGTTTATATTTAATTAACTGCATGTATTGTGCAGCCCCTTTTTATTGATTTAAAATTTAATAAATAGTTGTTTGAATTGTTGCAACAAAGTCGAACACCCCTTTGGACGTGCCGACATGGTCGGTGTAATCTTCTGTTAGCTGGTTTTATTGTTTAATTAATTGCATATGCTGCGATGCCCCTTTTTATTGTAATTAAATTTAATAAATAGTTTCTTTGAACATGAACTTGAATTGTTAGATCGTTGGCACTTGTTATGTTGAAGTAAATTGTCTTGCAAGTTGTTATGTTGAACTACTTATTATTACATGTGCATTATCCACTGAGATTGAAATGATATGTATATTGTCTTGCAAGTTGTTATGCTGAACTGCTTATTATTTAAATGTGCATTATCCGTTGAGGTTGATATGATATGTATATTGTCTTGCAAGTTGTTATGCTATACTGTTAGATTTATGCCTTGTGATGCGGGTTTATCTAGTTAGTTTTCAAGTTGCGACCTTATATACTGATTATGTCATATCTGCTGCTATGAAAACTTTAATTAAATTCAGGACAGGGAAAGGGGGCGAGTTCCGTATTAAGGGTCACGCTTAGATCCTCCGTTCCTGACGGGTTACCTCTATGTGACAGGGGGTGGTGTCGTTGGCTTTGCCGGACCGAGACTTCTCCGGACTCTCTAATACTTTTGAGTGATACCAGATCCAAAAGGGCCCATCGGGGTGAATCTGTTGGCAATGTGGCTAAGCCAGCCTTGAATGACACTCGATCCCTCTTTGCGAGATCAGGATGGACTCAGGATAAAGTCATGTATCGGGCGATACTTGGTCTTTCGAAAGATTGCCTTGGACGGGCTCGGTGACATTGGATAAATTGACGGATGTTCCGTAACGATACCTTCGAGACGGGCTCGAACTCCAACTCTCAACTTGAACCTTAAATAATGATGCGCTTAAGGTTAATGTTATTGCTAATTTAGTCTCTTGAGAATTGAGATATTTCCCCTGATATGTGGAAGTGTGTATGGTTGGCACTGGACTTGAACCCCAAGTTAAAGCACAAGCTTGGGGTATACTTTTTCCTGGTTTTACCTTGCTTTCTGGGTTTTATATAGATGTGTGTGTGTGTTCGTGCATTTCTGCTGACAAGTACCCTTTCAGACTACCAGCTTAGGCTGAAGCAGGTGACCAGGCACAGGTGTCGTTTGAGACCCGGGCCGACTTATTTATTTCATTACACTGTAATTAATTTATTTGAAATGGTTATGTAATGACACACTGGATTTTTATTTTTGCACGAAATGGAAAGGTTTAGACACCGTGGGTGCCGACCTACTGGGATTTTATCTCACACCCTGCTCGGGCGTCGTTGACACCCGAGTAGATTACATGTTTCCAGGTATTGACAAGGGGAAGTGTGCTGCTTCCGATGCTTGACTGTTTATTACTGCTTAGGATGGAGACTGGGGCAGAGGACCAGGCCTTGCTCGTGATGCAGTTGCTGCTTGTGTCTTTTCTTTTAGTTGATTGTGTGTTTGGGTTTTGTTTTTCTTGCACTTTCAGTTTAGACGTACATCATGGCATGTCATCTTTTTGTGGGCTTCCGAATTTGGTTATTATCATTCAGTTGGATTATTTACATGACTTCTGCTGCAGTTTGTTTATTTGCATACTTCTGCTACTTCCTATTTGTTGTTATTACTTCCGTTGTGATATTATATGTTACCTATGAGGGCATAGTCTCCCCCAAGGACACAAAAAGGGCCCTTGGTGCTAGTCAACAGCCTCTGACGTTCGGGGAGATGCAATTGAGGTTATGTGACCCACCGGTCCAGCCACCGTCTTAGAGGTGAGTCGGGTCGGGACGTTACAAGAAGCATACAACCCGAAAGCTCGATTAGTGTAAAAGATGTTTCCCAAGATAGGTTGTCACAAGGTGGATTGCATTGTCGTCTTAATTTCCTACAAAGGACACTTAAAACATTTATTAAAGACAGTAAAAACAAAACTAAAACTAAAAACATAGAAATAAGATAATCTTAGGTTTAACCCCCTAAGAGGTGTTGTATTTAGATTGTCCATGGCAAGACAACTTTTGATTCATCCCCTGTCACTTGGTGGGCAGGCTTCTTTCTTAAAAATCACCATATTTTTTTTCTATCTAGTTTGTTTCCTTACACACTGGTTCTCTAAAAAAGGAAAAATTAATTTTTTGTTCGAAGCCCTCTTTTCCAATTTAAAAGAATAGCACTACCACCTCCTCTTTCGATTGAATTTCAATATTGAAGTGAAAAGAAGGTGAGAGAAAGAGTTGAGAAACCTCGACCTTAAACAAACAATCAAAATCAACCATAATAATTAAATCAGCTTCACCCATTTCCAAATTGAATTGATTGGTAAGATACGTGGAAAAAGGAGAAGATAGATCAGTAGGCTGGAAAACTACTTTGTCACTGTACGCCACCTCAGTTGTGGACTCAATATTATCATTTTCATTAGCCCAAAAATTGATATTTTCAATGAGTTATGTGAGCTCCTGAAGTCCATCACCAGCTGCGCTATCAACCTTCTCAAGTCCCTACAAGAAATCACGAGGTTTAGACGACTCTACATAACCTTCACAAGGTGAATCATTATAAAAAACAACTATATTTACATTAGAATCTAATGAAAGAAAAAAATATTCCATAAAGTGAAAAAAAAATCCCTGAATTTGGTTAGCTTTCTCTTCTTCATTGATAGGCAGTGCTCCTAGGAGTGTGACCAAGTTAGGAGTGAGGTAGTCAACCTCATCTGGCATCTCTTCAAAATACACTTCATGTAATGACCCGCCAATTCTCATTGGCATGAGAGTACAACGAGTCATTATTAGGCCTTAAACGACATCCCCAAGACGACAAAGGCTGACAATAAATGTCAAAGGGTTTCAAATATAAGTTGGGGGACGATTTACCCTTTAAGAAATAACCCATAAATCAACCATAACCAAACATTCACTATATGATGTATGAACAAATGAAAGACCAATAAACACTTCATTCGCATCAAACTACATCATGGTACACAACAGCGGAAGATCAAACTAAGCATCAAAGTACACAGCGGATGAACAATTCAAGACTCTCAAAAGACACTACAACTCCATGCTCCACAAGCTCCAAGCTCCACAACATCTCTCAAGCATCACCCCAAGCCACTAGCAATAAGATGCTTTGCCTTTACCTGTGTCCCGGAGTACGACATCTGCAAAAGCACCAATGTGCCAAAGCAGGGGTGAGTATAAAACTCAGTAGGTTTTCCCCAATAACTTTCCTACTGATGCCACTAGTATAGAAGACTTAGCCACATTTATATAAAAACAATTTATATAAAACATTTTCTCAAAAGCAGTTTATAACTAAATATAAACAAGTTTCCAAACCATTCATAACTAAAAGCATTCCAAGAGCAATTAAAACCAATTTTCCAGCAAGTTATTTTTTCAGAAAAATAACCAAACAAGCTTTAGAACCATGTCACAAGATCCCTTTTTGGCACACCCAGATCATTCCACAAACCCATGCAACCAACCATGCATGCTACCTGGAAGAGGGGAGAATCCCTAACCCTTATCCATCCAACCATGATGGGGAGACTTCTTACCCTTATCCAACCCAAATGCACATGAATTCTTGACGGGGGGAGAGCCCTAACCCTTATTCATCCCAACAGTGATGGGGGAGACTCCTAATCCTTAATCGTCCCGAATGCAATATGAATGTTTGACGAGGGAGAGCTCTAACCCTTATCCATCCCAACACTGATGGGGGAGACTCCTAACCCTAGTCCGTCCTGAATGCAATATGAACACACACCACATTTGCCCATCAATCATGCCAAAACACCCTTTCAATAAAAACACTTTTTTATTGAAAACCATTTCCATCAAAACCATTTCAATTCCAAACCATTTCAATAAAACTCTCTTTTATTGAAAACCAGATCCATCAACGTCATTTCAATCTCAAACCATTTCAATAAAACACCCTTTTTATTGAAAACTCATCTTTCTCATCAAACCATTTGCAATTTCAGCAATCATAATTTAAAATCAACATTTTAAATTCAACAAGCCAAATCACTTTGCACAACAATTCACCAAGATTTCACAATTACATCAAAAACCCTAAATCATCACTAAAGAAGATTTATTCTATGCTTTTCACAATCAAAACCATTCAAATAAACCAATTTGAAACTAAGACAATCAATTCTAACAAGAGGAATCGAGAGTGAAGCCGCCTACCTCAAAGGTTTTGACGAAAACCACAACGGTCGAAGAACGCTCAAGAAACCCGGGTCGATTCTCCAAAAACCCGCCTTAGATCTCTTCTCCTATCAAGATCAAGACCAAATCTCATCATATTTGGCACCCACACACTTAGATCTACCCATAACAAATGTAGATCTAAGAAACTGAGAGAAGAGGAGAAGTAGATCTAAGTAGATCTAAGAAGTAGATCAAGAACGATGAAGAGTGGTCACATACCTCAAGAATCCGGCTTCGATTCACCAAGAGAAGCCTTTGGATCGCCTCTGAAACGATGAAAGAACCTTCTCTAACCTTAGGAGAAGCAAAATCTCAAGTTAGGGCCGCTTAGGAGGGAAAACGAGGCACTTAGAGGCAAAACGCGTGAGATCCACCTTTATAGGATCTCGTTTAAGTGGTCGCACGGTTTGCTCGCACGGTTAGACAAATCGTGCGCTAACTATGCGTTAGCCACTACCTCGGCAGACACTCCACGCACGGTTTGGCCGCACGGTTAGAAAAACTGTGCGCTGCCAGTGCGAAAGCTACTGCCTCCAAGACTAACTACGCATGGTTTTACCGCACGATTTAGACAAACCGTGCGTCGTCCGTGCAACTTCCCATTTGCCTTAAAACATCATTTAAAGTTCTCCCGACTCTCTCATTCATCACCCTTAACTTTAAAACCATTAAAAGCATCAAGAAATGGTTACATACCAAAAACCGGGGGTACTACATTCTCCCCACCATTGGTCTTTCCATCCTCAGAAAGTAGAAAACCTCCACCCAACTGAAAGAGTTCCGACCAATGCTCTTTCATTTCTTTCTCACATTCCCAAGTCTCTTCCTGAAACTGACCATGCTGCCATAAAACTCGCACTAGACCGATGCTTTTTCCACGCAAGACTTTCTCTTGTCTATCCACAATCTGTACCGAGATATGTATCAACGAAGCATCCGGCTCTAGGTCAACGTGATCCCATCTGATCACATGGTCAGGATCAGGCTGATACTTTTTCAACTGAGATACATGGAAGACATTATGCACCAAACTGAACCGTGGTGGTAATGTCAACCGATATGTCACCTCTCCAACCCGTTCCAGTATCTCAAAAGGGACAATGTATCTAGGAGATAACTTGTCCTGCTTCCTGAAACGATGATGTCCAAGCCTTGTAGAGATCCTCAAGAAGACATGATCACCCACAACGAATGACAACGGTCTTCGACGGTGATCTGCATAAGATTTCTGACGACTATGAGCCGTCTCCATCCTCTTTCTAATCAATTGGATCTCCTCTGTTGTTTCTTGGACGAGACTTGGTACGACTAGTGAAGTTTCACCAGTTTCCACCCAGCATAATGGAGAACGACAAGGACGCTTATACAATGCTTCAAACGGAGCCATGCGTATCGAGGATTGATAGTTATTGTATGAGAACTCCACTAAGGGTATATGCTCCTCCCATGAGCCACCAAAATCCATTACACAAGCCCGCAACATATCTTCCCAAGTGTTTATTGTCCGCTCGGATTGCCCATCCGTCTGAGGATGATACGTCGTGCTCATAGTCAACTGAGTTCTGAGGGCTTGCTGTAATAATTTCCAGAAACGAGATGTGAACCTCAGATCTCTATCTGAGACTATAGACACTGGTACACCATGCCTCTTTACTACTTCTCGGATATATATTTTTGAAAGATCGTTCGCCGTATGAGTTTCACGAATAGGGATGAAATGGGCCGACTTAGTTAGACGATCCACTATCACCCAAATGACATCGTGTTTTCGGACCGTTCTTGGAAGACCTGTAACAAAATCCATTGTTATTTGATCTCATTTCCACACTGGGATGGGCAAAGATTGTAACATACCAGCTGGTCTCTGATGCTCTGTTTTAACCGGCTAATAAGTTAAGCATCGTGAGACGAACTCGGCCACCTTCCTTTTCATGTCGCTCCACCAAAACTGTGCCTTCAACGCCTTATACATCTTCTGTGTACCTGGATGTACAACTCATCTTGAATGGTGGTAAGCATGAAGGAGTTGTTCCTGACAAACCATAGATACAACCATCCAATCTCTAAAACACAAAACTGAACCCCCATCAAGTTTTCAGCCATCAATGGTCTCCCCACCATTGAGTTTTGAACTTACAACCAGACATTCTACATCAAATGTTTGTGCTTCTTTGATCATTTTTACTAAATCAGGAACAAGTGTAGCTGAAAAGAAAACAACAACATTACCTCGGTCTTCACATTCCACATGCATGTCGGCTAAGACCGACATCAACTATCATTCATTTGAAGCTTCTTTCGCCAACTGAGCATATGACTTTCTACTCAATGCATCCACCACTGAATTCCCTTTTCCTGGTGTGTACATCAAGTCAAAGTCAAACATCTGGAGATACTCCATCCATCTCCTTTGCCTGAGATTCAAATATCGCTGTGAGAAAATGTGTTTCAAGATTTTGTGATCCGTAAACACAGTAAATTTCTCACCAAAGAGATAATGTCTCCATGTTTTCAAAGCATTGACGACTATAGCTAACTCCAAATCATGTGTTGGGTAATTTTTCTCATGCACCCTCAACTGTCTTGAACCATAAGCAACCACATGATCTCTTTGCATTAGAACACAACCCAACCCTGATCCTGAAGCATCACAATACAGCACATACCCCTGTCCTGATTCTGGCAAGATCAAGATAGGTGCCGATATAAGATGAACATTCAGTTCCTAAAAGGATTTCTGACATTCTTCAGTCCATTGGAAGAGAGCATTCTTCTTAGTCAGAGTTGTCATTGGTGAAGCTAGTCGTGAGAAATCACGCACAAAGCGTCGGTAGTAACCAACTAGACCAAGAAAACTGCGTATCTCGAACACATTCTTTGGTGGTTGCCAAGAGATAACGGCTTCTATCTTTTCAGGATCAACATAAACGCCTTTCTCAGAAATGACATGGCCAAGGAAACGTACTTCCCGTATCCAAAAATCACACTTTGATAATTTGACATACAAACGATGATCTCTCAAGATTTTTAACACTGTTTCCAGGTGCACCTCATGATCAGCCCTTGTTTTTTAATAGACCAAAATATCGTCCACAAACACCACAACAAAAGAATCCAGATATCGCTGAAATATCTGATTCATCAAAACCATGAAGACCGATGGTGCATTCGTTAGACTGAAAGGCATGACTACATATTCATAGTGGCCATATCCACTTCTGAAAGCTGTCTTTGGAATATCCTCCTTCCGAACCCGCAATTGGTGATATCTTGATCGCAAGTCAATCTTAAAGAACCATTGAGCTCCCCTTAATTGATCGAACAGATCATCAATGCGTGGAAATGGATATCTATTCTTTATCGTAACTTGGTTAAGCTTACGATAATCAATACACAGCCGAAGAGTTACATCTGTCTACTTCACAAACAACACTAGTGCTGCCCATGGAGAAGTACTTGGTCGAATGAAACCCTTGCTTTCCAGCTCATCTAACTGCACTTTCAATTCCCGTAACTCTGTTGGTGTCATCCTATAAGACGGAAGGGAAATAGGACTGGTCCCCGGAAGGAGATCAATCGTAAACTCCACTTCCCTTAGAGGTGGTAACCCAGAGAAGTTCTTGGGAAAGAAATCTGGAAATTGATCCACAACAGCTGTAAAACTATTTTCCTCAATCTCTTCCATTGATGTCAAAGTCAACACTGCCAATTGGTAAGAGATCGTTCCCACCATTAGTGTCAACAAGCTCTTTGTACCTTTCTTTTCTGTCCTCTCTCCTCTGAAGAGATGGTCGATGCCGTCCTCAGTCGTGAAACTAATTGTTCTCCTATAACAATCGATGTGAGCCTTAAACATTGTCAACCAATCCATACCCAGGATTACATTATAGACATCCATGTCCAACATCGAGAAGTCACATTTTAACTCAGCTCCATCAACAGTTATAGCATATGCTCTACACACAAAGGCTTGACATTCTCTTTCACCAAGAGAAGTTTTCGGTTTCAGAACAGAAGACATCATTTCCAATTTTAAACATAGCAAGTCAACAACATGAGAAGCAATGAAGGAATGTGATGCACCAGTATCAAAGAGCACTTGCACAAGGGTAGAATTCAAAAGAATCGTACCTCTCACCGTAGATGGTCCAGTCTGATCATCGACCATCATCTGCTTAGCTCCATACAATTGCTTCATCGCTGCACTGTTCTCCTTGTTGCCTTGTTGAGATTGCCCTAATTGAGGAGTCATGGTATTTCGAGAATCACCATAGCTAGCTCTGTTATGCTGACGAGACTGATTCTGTTGTCCTCGTCCTGTCGAAGCATACGATGCTTGCGACGCCTGAGAAGTGTCACGTGCACCCAACCTCGGAGCATTCCTACAATAGCGCTGTAGATGCTCCATATGCTTGCAATTGTGAAATGCTCTAGGTTGCGCCATACACTCTCGCTTTTTGTGGTCAAGTGAACCACATTGAAAACAATCTGCTTTGCTCTGGGGTCGTGGAGGAAGGTTCACTGATCCCGCTGTCTGATAGTGATTTCCACTTGCACCGTGGAAATAGGTGTCCCTTTTCCTCTTGTTCCCAGAGGTTGAGTTCTCACCGTTTCATGTAGGTATCATCATTCCTCCTCCTATAGATCCCGAGATATCACGTTCAGTAACAGTTGCTTTGTTCACCATCTCTGTATAATCTGTAATACAGAGCACCGCAATCTTCGATTGAATCTCTTGTCTTAGCCCCGATTCGAAGATGTGTGCCTTCAACAACGCACTTGCCGCGACCTCTGGTGCAAAACGGACTAAATTCACGAATTTAGCCGCATACTCTGTGACAGAGAGAGTCTCTTGTTTCAAACTGAAGAAGTCCGTCGTTTTCTGGATCTTGAACGTGTGAGGATAGAATTGTTTGTTGAACAATTCTTCAAAATCCTCTCATGTAAGTCCTTTATCCAATTTAGCATGCACCGCTAAATCTCACCACTGACGTGCAAGATCGTCAAGCATATACGTCGCCAACTTTACTTTCAACTCTACTGGTGTGTCGATTAGATCGAAGATACGATTCGTCCTACTTAGCCACACCTCCGCCTTCTCAGGTTCAGCATCACCCCGAAAGTTCGGTGGATTCTGCTTCATGAACTGGATGGTATGATCCACATGTCTTGGTTCATTCCTTCGGTTCCCCGTATCCACAGCATGGAAAGCCTGGACAATACTCTGAACCAGCTCTTGGTTCACACGTGGTTCTGGTGCAACCACATTCTCTGCAGCTTCTTCGGGTTGGTTCCGACGACGCCTACCGGGTACCATTTTCTAAACCAACAACATCCTCTTTCAATATCAATCTCTAGCAACTGATGGCTTAGCATTTCAAATTCTATCACATCATCTATCACAACATTGTTTTCAAAACAACTTTTTTCTCATGTTCAAACATTTTTGAAAACATTCCTCATGCCTTTTGAAAATCAACTCATTTTCAAAATACAACAAATATTCTATTTTCAAAATCTTTCATTGAAAACAATTTCTGCATTTTTTCCAAATATTCGCACCTTGCACAAAATCTTTACTCATTCCTCACAATGAGATATGCAATCCTAGTGGGAAGTCATTCCTCTACAATACATGTCATGCTCGTCTCATTGGCTAAACTCATGACAATGAGATTTCCCAGCATTCTAGAAGTGTATCCAAAACACTTATGTACCCAACAGCCTGGTAACTTGAAGTTCAGCATAAACGGGTTAGCTACGTCCTTTTATGCTATACATTTCAAGTTCCGACAATCCTACTTCTGTCTAAGATTTCGACACAAGGAATAGACAAGAATGAATTTCAACTCCAAGACCAAAAACATCGATGACTACTTGTTAGGCAATGACCAAACAAGCTGATACCATTTGTAATGACCTGCCAATTCTCAATAGCTTGAGAGTACAACGAGTCATTACTAGGCCTTAAGCGACATCCTCAAGACACCAAAGGCTGGCAATAAATACCGAAGGGTTTCAAATATAAGTTGGGGGATGATTTACCCTTTAAGAAATAACTCATAAACCAACCATAACCAAACATTCACTATATGATGTATGAACATATGAAAGACCAATAAACACTTCATTCACATCAAACTACATCATGGTACACAACAACGGAAGACCAAACTAAGCATCAAAGTACACAGCGGATGAACAATTCAAGACTCTCAAAAGACACTACAACTTCATGCTCCACAAGCTCCAAGCTCTACAACATCTCTCAAGCATCACCCCAAGCCACTAGCAATAAGATGTTTTACCTTTACCTGTGTCACGGAGTACAACATCTGCAAAAGCACCAACGTGCCAAAGCAGGGGTGAGTATAAAACTCAGTAGGTTTTCCCCAATAACTTCCCCACTCACGCCACTAGGATAGAAGAGTTAGCCACATTTATATAAAAACATTTTATATAAAACATTTTCTCAAAAGTAGTTTATAACTAAATATAAACAAGTTTCCAAACCATTCATAACCAAAAGCATTCCAAGAGCAATTGAAACCAATTTTCCAGCAAGTTATTTTTCCAAAAAAATAACCAAACAAGCTTTAGAACCATGTCACAAGATCCCTTTTTGGCACACTCAGACCATTCCACAAACTCATGCAACCAACCATGCATGCTACCTGAAAGAGGGGAGAAGCCCTAACCCTTATCCATCCCAACCATGATGGGCGAGACTTCTTATCCTTATCCAACCCAAATGCACATGAATGCTTGACGGGGGGAGAGCCCTAACCCTTATCCATCCCAACATTGATGGGGGAGACTCCAAATCCTTAACCATCCCGAATGCAATATGAATGTTTGACGAGGGAGAGCCCTAACCCTTATTCATCTCAACACTGAGGGGGAGACTTCTAACCCTAGTCCGTCCCGAATGCAATATGAACACACACCACATCTGCCCATCAATCATGGCAAAACACTCTTTCAATAAAAACACCTTTTTATTGAAAACTATTTCCATCAAAACTATTTCAATTCCAAACCATTTCAATAAAACTCCCTTTTATTGAAAACTGGATCCATCAACATCATTTCAATCTCAAACCATTTCAATAAAACACCTTTTTTATTGAAAACTCATCTTTCTCATCAAACCATTTACAATTTCAGCAATCACAATTTAAAATCAACATTTTAAATTCACCAAGCCAAATCACTTTGCACAACAATTCACCAAGATTTCACAATTACATCAAAACCCTAAATCATCACTAAAGACAATTTATTTCATGCTTTTCACAATCAAAACCATTCAAATAAACCAATTTGAAACTAAGTCAATCAATTCTAACAAGAGGAATCGAAAGTGAAGCCTCCTACCTCAAAGGTTTTGATTAAAACCATAATGGTCGAAGAACACTCAAGAAACTCGGGTCGATTCTCCAAAAACCCGCCTTAGATCTCTTCTCCTAGCAAGATTAATACCAAATCTCATCATATTTGGCATCCACACACTTAGATCTGCCCATAACAGACGTAGATCTAAGAAACCGAGAAAAGAGGAGAAGTATATCTAAATAGATCTAAGAAACCGATCATGAACGATGAAGAACGATCACATACCTCAAGAATCCGGCTTCGATTCACCAAGAGAAGCCTTTGGATCGCCTCTGGAACGATGGGAGAACCTTCTCTGGCCTTAGGAGAAGCAAAATCCCAAGTTAGGGCTGCTTAAGAGGGAAAACGAGGCACTTAGAGGCAAAAACGTGTGAGACCCACCATTATAGGATCTCGTTTAAGTGGCCGCACGGTTTGCTCGCACGGTTAGACAAACCGTGCGCTAACCGTGCATTAGTCACTGCCTCAACAGACACTCCACGCACGGTTTGGCCGCACAGTTAGACAAATCGTGCGTCGCCCGTGCGGAAGCTACTGCCTCCAAGACTAACTACGCACGATTTTACCGCACGGTTTAGACAAACCGTGCGTCATCCGTGCGACTTCCCCTTTGCCTCAAAACATCGCTTAAAGTTCTCCTGACTCTCTCATTCGTCACCCTTAACTTTAAAACCATTAAAAGCATCAAGAAAGGGTTACATACCAGAAACCGGGGGTACTACACTCCATCTATGCCATCTTCCATGAAATAAGAGAGTATCTTGAGTCAGTTTGACGTTTTCTATCATAGAAAAATTAATAGACAGGTTAGTGGTATTAAAATCATCATAATGAAAATCAGAAAATGAATGTTTGTAAAAAAATTATCCAACTTCTATAATTTATGCATCTCACATCACCTACTTGCTGATAATATAGTCCTCAACAAGAATATCTTGCATCTCCAACCATGCTTTAACCTCCTTCACCTCATCATCAACCGACGTTAGGATGAATTCTTCTTGGTGAAACACTTCTGGATAAAACTCAGGGAAAAGATGTGAGAATTGTTTATGTTCTTTAGCCAAGGCTTCCAAAGTAGGTCACTTATACTCTTTGATATCTTCAATAAGTTCAATGAAATATTCTTCATTTAAATTTTCAAATTGTTCCCATATTTTTTATGTAAGCAATCCAGCAATGTCTCTTTAACATTGAGGAGGTTTTGTTTTTAAAAAAAAAAAAAATTTGGTGTTTTTTTTAATTTTTTTAAAATTGACAATGAAGAATCACTAAAACAAAATTTCATCTCTGAAAATGATGTCAATTTATGATTTGTCTTTATTTTGAACTACTAAAGATACATTTATAATCTCCCTAAATATAGCTTAATGGTTAATCCAAGAATCAGCCACAATGAGGTGGTGTGTTTATCCTGGTGGTTCATCTAAAATATTTTTGTATTTTTTTGTTTGTTTTGAAAGCAGTAAAAAGAAACATGAAACTAAGATTACAAAAACACAATAAAATAAAAATGAGAATGGAAGAAACAAGGAAAGCAAAAACAAGAATAAGAAGAAAAATTTGCAAGTACAAACTAGTTCCAGGTTGATTCACTCTACATATTATCATAGTTTTAATGAATTAAACTGTTAGAGCTCATCCACACGATGCACAGACTCAATCTCTTGATACATGCACCTCTCACTCTGCAAAAATTGAACAAACACATACAGGATCACCCCCCACACATGGGATCTCCTAAACCGTTGCAAGATTTCCTAGGTCAAATCAAATTCGCACAGAATCACTTCCATGAAAATGTGATCATCAATAAGTCAAAAAATCACATAACCTCTCTGGAACTACTTTATTGAGTAAACAAGAGATGTGTAGAAAAAACAAAAAATAAAATGAGAGTAGAAAATTGTTCTTGTGAATAGGGCGTCGTTGCATCTCCTTAGCTTGCGGTCACAATTTGCTAAAAGCGAAGAAGAAATCGATAATGAAAAATAATATTCGATCTCCAAGAGGTGATGAGCTTCACCTCTTGGAACTAGGTTTGCGAGTTAGTACTCCATGACTGGAGGTGGGAGATCACAGACAAAGACAGAGACACAACAAACAAACAATTTTTAATTACAAATTGGGGGAAATTACACTAGAGGGAGAAGGAGAAGAAAATGAGAGAGAACAAAATTGTAGAATGATGGGGCCTCAAGTTATAGAAACAACATGACCAATTTATTGAAAAGAAGAGAAAGAAGTAAATTATAAAACAGTAGACAAGAAGAATGAATACACATGGCAACTTCACCTTGAATATCTCCTTCCACATGTGATGCAAGCATAACTCGTCCTGAATATGGTGTCTGACTCTCGAAATTTCTAATAACTTCATCTAGTCTTCGAAAATTTACCAATTGATTTTTAAATTGATCAAAATATTCCACTTCGTGATCGAAAAAATAGCTTCACTAGGTAGCCTCATGCAGGCCGGCTGTGGTGGTAAGGGAGCTTGGGGTTCGGGCAGCGGTCGCGAGGTCGAGTCCCCGGATCGGTTTTATTCCTTACATGCGTTGCACATAAAAAAGTTAAAAATAAAAAACAATGATGGCTGGGTTTATTGCCAATAATGTACCTACTAATGCATTCAGGTGGATCATCATCCTTACATATTGCTACCTAATTCGTCATTGGTCAGGCTCAGATTTATTGACCCGCGAGGGGTTCAAGCTGCTTGGTCGAGGATTACAACTCACTAGGGGGAAAAATCGAGCAACATGTGTGCACTGATCTTCAAATTTTCATCCAACACAAAGGGAAACAATGAGGCCTTGAGTTTGCCTTCTCTCAAATCTGCACATAGAAAATACCAGCAACAAAAATCTTCCACCAAAATTGAAATTTAAATCATGGCCAACCTCAAATTTTCTTCTTCAAGACACCATATCCAGACGCGCAACGAAGCCTGGTGTATTACATTTGAATAGAATCGTCTGATTGGAAACGGTGGCCGCGGATCGATTTCATCCATTGAGTTCATCAGTGCTCGAATTCAATAGCATAGCTTCGAAAACAGAAGTCCCCAGCTCATCTTCATCGACATGCTTCGACAGCGGCTCGGAGCTTCATGTTCTTCAGTTGCAGGTCATCTTCAACCTATGGTGGTGGATCGGCTCAAGTTCTTAGCATAACTGAGTACGCGGTTCTTCTTAAATCAACGGTTAATCAGTGGGAATCATCGCGACCGGTGGGATCTCGGCGTTGTCTCCTTCGAGTTTGGCCGGATCTCAGTTCGGTGGCTGAACCCCATCTTCAACATATTATTAGGGTTTGGATGTTGCTCGAGCCGAGTTCTTCCCGTAAAACAGATCAGTGTTCATCTTATTCGTGCGGTAGTAAATAAAATTAAAAGGAGCAAATCGTTAAGTTATTAAAAGAAATAAAATTAAAACTAAAACATTAACTAACTAATTAAAAATAATAATGCTAAAAACAAAAGACTAAATAATAACTACACTGAACATAGAAATAATTAATAATCAATGAAATGGTAAATATAAAAAATAACACTATTGATAAATAAAACATAGATTGATTAATAATTAAAATAAGGAACAATTGAAAGTTTTAAACTATAAAACAAACATTTTTATTACAAAAAAAATTAATTTACTAATTCCACCATAAAGTGATTATTAACTGAATTAATTTTATTTGAAGCCCCAAAAAAGGATGTTGAAAAAAGCAACGAATAAAGGTCACATCATATATGATGGCTCGTGATGAAGAGACAAGTAAAGGGCCAAGTATGAAGCTTGAAAATGGAGAAGTGGGTTAATTCAGAGTGAAATCGATAGGAAATAAACTTTACACATCATGTAACTCATTCACGGCATGTAACATGAAGAATTACACAACATGATAACAAGACATGAAAAGTTTAGCCTTGCACATTACACATCGTGAATCCTCCATTCATGGCATGAAATCTTTTGGAAATGAGGGGGTCAGTCCCACACATTACACGACATGAATATCACTTACACGACGTGAAGCATTCAAATAGACCCAAAAATGACATTTTTTATGAGAATTTATGTCACCGTCGCTTTTTAATGGCCCGGGATGAACCATTATTAACCGAGACCTATTAATGAGTAATTCACGTCACCCTGAAGGCTCTTCCATGCCTATAAATAAGAGGCCACAGGGATTTGATAGAAGATCGATTGGTAAGGGAACCTCTAGATGACGACCTATTATAGATTTATTTCCCTGCATTCCATTTCTTTTCTTTTCTTCATTTTGCGATGTCTTCCCTCTCCAAAATCAACTCGACTTTCCCATCCATGGAGGGGGTTGTTCATGTGGGTGATCGGGAAAGGGAGAGTCTTTACCAACTTATATATTTGAGTTTCTACATTTAATGGAGAAACCCTTTTCTTTTTATTCTACAAACTGATTTTGATTGTTCAGTTTTGTAATTATGAATGCATCTGCCCAAGGGTTAAATATTTTTTTTTTCATTTTCCATGGTCAATGATCCATATCTCTGTTCACCCAATTTTTATCCATTTTCTACATAACAGAGTAGGGTTGGGTGGTGAATGTTCAGAGATCGCCAACACATGTGGGGAATTTTGACGGAGACTGTTGTTAATTAGGGAATAACAATTCCCAATTGGGAATTTCCTTAATTTATCAAAAGGACCTGTTACACTGCCACACACATTGGAAAGAGGGAAAACCGATTGAGACTTGATTAGGGATTCCCTACCATTACTATTTGACCAGGGGGGGATGAATCGATAGATAAATATCTCTCTTATCAACGAGTAGAAGTAGAATTGGTAACAATTGGAAATGATGGTAACATACCACTATGTTTAGCCAAAACCATTATGGTCACCAGTTTTTTTCAATTGTTTTAAAACAAATAGTTTTGAACTACTTTCTAGTTTCTCAAATTCACAACCAAAATCATCGATCATTTGTTTTCCTCAAATCAACTAAAAGTGGAAAACTTGTTGTCTCTGCACTCCTCTTCAGGAGACTACCTAGGTAAACTACTATACTATATTAGGTAATATAAAATTGTTATCCTACACCCACAACAGGAACACATCAATGATATTCTTATCTACTCTAAAAGCTAGGAGGAACATGAGGAGTATTCAAAAGCGGTACTAAAGGCCTTGTGAATGGAAAATTTATAAGTGAAGCATAGTAAATATGAGTTTTGGATAGATCAAGTAACATTCTAGAGGCATGTTATCACCACCAAAGGAAAATATGTTCCTCCAATGGCCTGAAAGCCTTCATTTTTTTATTGATTTTTGATAATCCACCTTTCAAGGGGTGAGGTGAAACCCTTACAAGGCTCGTAGGTGTAAGTATTACATGGCTCATAGGCCTTAGAGGAATTCATTGCCCATAGGCTTTAAACATTACATACAACCCAGACTAACTACTTGGAACTTCTCCTCCCCAGCATCTTCATCGTGAAATCAGCTCTCCACCTTCGCTTGGTTGTTCGGCTAGGCTTTCCCGTGCATGCACATGCTTGTCCCGATGGTAGGTGTCATACCCTCTCATTCTTGCAATCTTTTTAGCTTCTGCTATGGTGAAAGCTCTTTGCTCCTCCTCATTCTGAAGCTTGTTCCTTGTAGGTTGTTTGGTTTGCATCTGCACTTAAGGTGGCCCGAAGGCCTTGAGGTGGCCCGAAGGCCTTACTGATCCGAAGGTCTGGGTGGCCCGAAGGCCTTAAAGGACTCGGGGACCAAATCGGTGGCCTGAAGGCCCAAACGGGGGAATATTCCTGGATGCTACATTGCCTGCTACAGTACCCGCTACAGTACTGCTGCAGTAACCCGGAAACTAGCCTCCGCCTGGATTTGATCCCTGGTCCCTTGGATTCACTTAAGAAGTCCTCACCAACAGGGTTGAGGCTCATGTGCACCAAAGGAAAATATGTTGATCCTTTGAAACCAGAGGCAATTGAATGATGATCTAGACCAACATATGTGATAGAGATCTATAGTTCCCTTGGACTCTCTAGGCACTATCACCAATTTTTGAGAAAATTCTCACAATTTTCAATCCCACTAACCTAGTTAACTTGGAAAGGAGTTATTTTTGTATGAATTGATGATTGAGAGGAGAGACTTAAAGAGTTAATGAAGAGGCTAAAACACCACACCAGTTCTCACATTACCCACTAGTGGGGAATGATTCCTAATCTACAATGATGCATCCAAAAAGGGTCAGGGTTTTGTACTCATGCAAGATGAAAAAGTGATATCCTATGCCTCCCTCCAATTAAATATCCATTATCAAAAATACCAAACACATGATATGTAATTAGCTATAGTGATGTTTACATTGAAGATTTGACTACATTGTCTCTAGAAGGAAAAGTGTGGAATATATATGAATCAAAAGAGCCTCAAATATATATATCACATAAAAGGAGCTCAACATTATTCATCAAAATATTATTCCCCACATTTAGGGGTAAAGAAATCAAAAAAAATATTTAATATATACGTAAATAAACTGGATAAACCCTCTACGAGTACTGGGAGCGGTTCAAGAAGCTTTGCGCCATCTGCCCACATCAGGAAAAGGAAGTACATCAATTCTTTGTGTGTAACGTCCCCAAACTAGAAGCCACTAAACCGGTTATCCGAGCCGGGTGGTTACATGACCTTAAGCATGCCTCCCCGTATGACAAAGGTTTCCGACTAGCAGCGGTGGTCCAAATAGTTAATTGAGGAGACTATACCCCCTTCTTATCAGAGTAAGCCACAATAGAAGATAAACAAAATAGCGAAATAATAACCAATAATACCAAAGCATGCATAAACAACCATTCCCCCAAATGGGGTACAACCATGTCCAACATTAAATATGACATGCCATGCTACAAGTGAAAAAGTGAACAAAACCCAAAATTAAGAGAAATTGCAAAGTCCCCAAAATGGTCCTGACACCAAGTATGGGTCCTCCTCTACATACACCCATGCCAACCCAACTGCCTAGAAAGGGCCTTTTCCCTTATATTGACCTTCCAACATGAAGTCTGCTCTGGTACCCAATGGCGGCCTAAGTAGGGTGTGAGTACAACTCAGTAGGTCACCAGCAACGATGTCTACAAAATATATGGTATAAAAAATTGTACATGCAAAAGGGAAATGAATAATAAATGACAAGAAAAGATTAAGTGCCCCTAACCAGTTTAGGTCCATTACCAACATTTATTACCATTTCTTTACCTTACTATTTCATCCCATTTCCCATTACTTACAATTTCCAATGCATTTATCATGGGTTCATCAACCACAACAAGTTACATGGGCTTAAAGTACACAAACACATGCATGAGGTAAAACACACTGTTATCCTATCTCACTAGGACTAACTTCCTTATGACAACCATATCCTCACCTCAAAGCCTCATTCTAGGTGGATGAAACCGTTAGAGGAATAGAGCCTCAGTCCTCATCCCTAACCCGTGCATTAGGGGTGGAGTTTAGAGCATCATTCCAACTTGACCCGTGGACGTAATACCTCAGTCAATACCCCACTCTACCAATTCATTTGCATATGCTATATATATATATATCCATCAACCATTCACACAACATCACAACTGTTTCCCAAGGTAAACATAAACCATAACAATAACATGAGAGTTAATACCATGCCTTAACCCATTAACACAATTACCAAATTTCACATCATTTAGCCATTTCTCCCAATTCCCTTTTTATTATGCTTATTTCACTAAGAATTCATTCATTGTGCCAATTTCACTAGGCATTGTTCATTACGCCTAACTCACTAGGATTCATTACCATGCTCACGATCCATTACATTATGGTCTTTAATCATTTCCAAATATTAACCCAATATCCCTTAGGTTATTACTAAGCCTAGGTGAATCACCTAGATTTTATTCTAACACAATCTATCACATCAACATGTTTATCAAGGGCTCTACATAAATACTCAACAATATCACTTGTTCTTCACAAATCCCTAGGTCCATGAATGTCGGCTCACCCCATGGGTGGACCTAGTTTAGTCTCATCACCCTCAACGCATCCCATAGGGATCGTGAGGTTTCCCATTTACCATTTTAATAACCATTTTACCAAAACATGCCATGGGTAATCAAAACAGACCAAGTGACACCCAAGAACAAAATCACACATGAACAAATCCACAAATAAACCATGGGATATAACTTGTAAACCACCTATCTTGATTCCACGGGTGAACACACTCTTAATCAAGCCCTTAGATCCCACTTCAACTAAACTTTGAAGTGTCAACCTAAAACTCACCCAAAGAGTAGAGTTTTAGACCTTCGTAAAGAGAGGAGAAGAAGATACAAACCCTAAACTCAAAAGACAAGAAAGGATGGGATTAGCCTTACCCAGAGCTTCGATCTGAAACCAACATCACCAAAAATTCATTAGAAATGAAGAAGATTTATCTCTTGGAGACCTTGGGAGATTTGGTTCATTCCTAGGTTTAAGAGGGGTGAAATGGGAGGAAATCTCGAGTTGGGGTTAAAAATCCCAGAGTGGAAAAATTGTAATTTTTTAAAAGGTTTCTGGGCCGCACGGTTTACCCACACGGTTTTCCAAACCGTGTAGAAGCCACTATCTAAAAACACACTTCTTTCACGGTTTCTTGGGCTATCCGCACGGTTAGCACTAACCGTGCGTAGGCTATGCGGCCTACCCAAAAAAACCCCTTTTATCCACTTTTCATGTCCCGAACCCTCGGAACACCCCCGAGCCTCCTCTAGGACTTGGATAAGCACTTAATTAACCAAAAAAGGGATTCAAACCAAAACTTAAATGAAAACATACCTTTCCAAGATCCAGGATCTTACAACCTCCCCACCTTATAACAACTTGTCCTCGAGCCGAGCTCCCAAGCTTCATTTCACTTCCAAGGAAAAGATATCGGGCCACTGAGCCTGCATATTTGATTCCCACTACCAAGTTTATTTTTGAACATTCCCATGCTACCATGGTACTCACACAAATGGCACAACCTTTCCCCGCAAGAATTTCTCACTATGATCTATGATACGAACGAGATGATCCTCAAAGGATGCATCAACCTCAAGATCAACATTCTCAACATCCACCACGTGAGTTGGGTCAGGGTGATACTGTTGAAGCTATGACACATGAAAGACATCATGCATCCCACTATACCACTGTGGAAGATCCAATCGGTATACCACTATCCTGATCCTCTCCACTATCTCAAATGACCCTACATACCTGGGTGCCAACTTTCCCTATTTCCTAATCCGCCAGTGACCCAACCTTGGCGAAACCTGAAGGAACTCACCCACCTCGAACTCAAGAGGTCTATGCCTTTGATCCACATATGACTTGTGCCTACTCTGAGCCATTTCTATCTGCTTTCGAATCAACTTAACTTTCTCTGAAGTCTCCTACACGAGACTCAGTCCCAACAACTTGGTTTCACCGGCCTCCAACCAACACAACGAAGATCTACATGGACTCCCATGGAGTGCCTCAAACGGCGCCATATGAACCGTAGCTTGAAAACTGTTGTTGTAGGAAAATTCAACAAGTGATAGGTGCTTTTCCCAAGAACCACCAAAATCCAACACACAATCCCTCAACATGTCCTCCAACACTTGGATCGTACGTTCTGACTACCTGTCTGTCTGCAAGTGTAAAGACGTACTCAAAATCACCTGAGTACCAAGTTCCGCCTGCAACCCTTTCCAGAAGCACAATGTAAAATGAGGATCATGATCTGACACTATAGTCTATGGTACACCATGAAACCATACTATTTACTGAACATATAACTCACCCAACTTGTCAACTATGTAAGTCTCATGGATCGGTAAGAAATGAGCCACTTTCGTTAGCTGATCCACAACCACCCATATTACATCATTATTCTGAGGTGTCCTTGTAAGACTCACCACAAAATCCATCGTCACATCATCCCAATTCCATTCCGGAATGGGAAATGGATGTAACAAACCACCTGGGTGTTGATGCTCGGCCTTCACCTATTGACAGGTAAGACACCGTGCCACAAAGCCCGCAACATATTTTTTCATTCCCAGCCACTAAAACTATCTACGAAGATCATGATACATCTTTGTAAAACCAGGATTCACTTCCCATTTCGATGCATCGAACTCCCGTATCAATTCCCCACGCATGCATACTGACACAACCACGCAACCATGAACACAAACAATCCTGTCCACGCCGACGACCCAACCAGAAGGTGGCTCCCCACCTTTAAGTATTTCCTTCACGTCCAAACATTTCGGACCATCAAGATGAATTTCCTTAACTCAACTCAAAAGCACCAACTCTACCATCACGGAAGGAAGAGTCACCTGACCATTTTCCTCCCACACCTCCAGGTGCATCTTCGCAAACAAAGCCATCACCTTCCACTCGGTGTTGAATTCTTGAACCATCTGGTTCTGAGAATTCCTGCTCAAAGCATCAAAAACATTGTTCCCTTTCCTCGGTGTATATACCATCTCAAAGTCGAAAGACTATAGATACTCGACCCATCTTTGCTACCTAATATTCAAATCTCGCTATGAAAATATATAATTTAGACTCTTGTGATCGGTATACTCCGTGAACCATTCCCCCAAAAAGTAGTGCCTCCAACACTTTAAGTCATACACTACTACAACCAACTCAAGATCATGAGTGGGATAATTCCTCTCCTGGGGTTTCAATTTCCTCGACCCATAAGCCACAATCTGCTCATCTTGCATCAACACAGCCCCAATCCCGATACTGGGTGCATCAAAAAATAGGACATACTTCCTACTTGGCTTGGGTAAGATCAAGATCAGTGCGGTCATCAATTACTTTTTCAACTCTTGAAAGGAATTCTCACAAGTCTCAGACCACTCGAACTAGATTACCTTATTGGTCAAGACCGACAGTGGTGCTACCAAATGAGAGAAATCCTAGATGAACCTTCGGTAATACCAGGCCAAACCCAGAAAACTTCAAACATCTAAAACACTCTTGGGATGATCCAAAGACACAAAAGCCTACACTTTCACTAAATCCACTAACACACCTGCCTCAGAGATGATGTGACCCAGAAAATGCACTTGTCCAATCCAGAACTGACACTTTAACAGCTTCACATATAGCCAATTCTCTCTTAGTGTACTCAGAATGATTTCAAGATATTGGGAGTGATCGTCATGAGTTTTCAAGTACACCAAGATGTCGTCAACAAAGACAACCACAAACTGATCTAAATAAGGGTGAAAGATTTGGTTCATCAAAGCCATGAACACTTTCAGTGCATTGGTCAAGATGAAAGGCATCACCACAAACTCAAACAACCCGTACTGAATCCTAAAAGCTACCAGCGGTACGTCAGAATGCCTCACCCTCAACTGGTGAAAACCCGATCTCAGATCAATCTTATAAAAAACTGATGCACCCCTCAGCTGATCAAACAGGTCATCAATTATAGGAAGAGGGTACTGATTTTTCACTATAATCTGATTTAACTTCTAATAATCAACACACATCCTTAATGACATGTCATCCTTCTTTGAAAAAATCACAAGAGATCCCTAGGGAGACGTACGAGGACGTATGAACCCCTTACGCTCCAACTCCTGAAGCCAAACCTTCAACTCCTACAGTTCTGTTGGTGCCATTCCGTATGGAAGAATAGAAAATGGCTCCAATCCCGGTAGCAACTCGATTGTGAACTCAACATCCCTCTCAGGTGGAAACCTTGGGAAATCACCAGGAAACACATCCTGAAACTGATCCACTACTAGAGGGAAGATAGACTATTACCCTCTTTCATCATCAAGCACAAGGCAAGCTACTTGAGCCGTGATCCTACCTAACTTCTGATAAAACGGTCTCGCACGACATGCTCAAACATCCCACTCTCCATGATGGACATAAAATTCACCCTAAAGTGACCTGAACGATACCCTACGATGGTAACAGTCTATGTTCACTCGATACAACACTAACCAATCCATACCCAAGATCAGGTCAAATCCCAATACCTCGAGAACGAACAAGTCCCATAGGAAATGATACCCGACAACTTCCAGAGAATATTCCTTACACTACCTGATATCTTCATTTTACATCCCCAACAGAGTGTCAATTGACATAACCCCTCACACACTCTGTTGAGACCACTTTGTGTTTGAAGATTGTATTTGTTGTCAACAGTTGTCAATGATGGTCAAAATGCAGAAAGAGATGAAGAAGGACTCAAAAGTTAATGAAGATTGGCTGAAGTGAGGATTCCTGGAGAATTGTTATGAAATCATAGCATTGAATTTCATGCTTGGGAAATTCTCCATGATGTAAATTCAGACGATTGTTGAAGTGATCCTAAGTTCAAATAACTTGTGTCAACGGTGACACATTGTTTACAACAATGAAGAATAGCGATGTATCATCCATCTGAGGATGATTGAAGAAGAATGAGGATTTTAATAAGACCATGCAATTATTCATGATTGCATAAAAACTATGAAATATCAACCTTGGAGAATAGAATCAAATGATTTGCATGAATTGTGGAATGATAGTTGAAGAAGAATAGATAATGTGGAAGGGCTTGGAATTCTAAGACAACCATTCATTTCACATTGTATGAAACCAGTCGATGCTTTGCCGATATGTATTTAAGAAATATCATAAGTTAAGAGAACTTGTGATGAAATCCTTATGGAGGAAAGGGGGAGAAATGATGATGTCGGTCATATACAGTTTTGATTTGAAGGAGTGATGTTGCTAGAAGATAGAGAAGTTTCAGTACTTCCCATTGTAATTCTGACGATGCTAAATCTGGTCTATCAAAGGATATATATCACGACAGTGGAGTTTGTGATAAAAGTTGAAGAATGGTTGTGGGAAGAAGTGAAGAGAGAAATGACAAAGAAATGGACAATCTAGAGGCAGCACAAAAGCACAGTTTAAGGGGGCGCCATTTTCCAGTGTTTGCCAAATTTTAGGGCCTGAAAATCGGGAGCTGAACAAATGTGTTTTTGATAATCAATTTTGCTCACAAGACTTAATATGGTTTAGATTTTGGCGCGCAAGGCATTATTCAAGGTCTGAACATCGAAAAATGGCAAAGTCATGGAGTGCGTGGAAATTTAGGCAAGTTGCGCGAAACAAAAATGCGATGTGCGAAATAGTAGCGGGATGCGCGAAAAATCAGCGGGTTGCGCGAAAAATAAAAAGGTTGCTTGTGGGATGTGTGAAATATCAACAGGATGCAAAAAATATCAACGTGCTGCATGAAAAAATGAAGGCTGCGTGAAATATCGGCGTGGTGCGCGAAATAGAGGAATGAAACTTTTCGCGCAAGAGGTGTTTCGAGATCAGAAGCTCAAAAATTGGAAAAGGCATGAGGTGAACGCAAAATTGGATCATTGCACAAAATACGATGTCGTGTGAAAGGTTGGGTTTGCGCGCAATATGGAACGTGGTGTGGAATTTTGCGTGCAATTGGTGCTTCATGCTTAGAATGATGAAAAATTGAAAAGGCATGAGGTGCGCGAAAAATCAAGGTGGTGTAAGAAAATAAAGGAAGGTGTGCATAATTAAAGAAGTAAGAGACAGTTTTACGCGCTGGAAGTAGTTTTACGCGCATGAAGAGGTTTTACGCGTAGGGTCAAAAATGCCTATAAATATGAGGTGACCCCCTCTCATTTGGAGAGACTCAGCACTTAGACAGATCCCGATCTCTGACGCACAGAAAAATTTAAGTATAGAGTATTGCATGAAAAGAAGAAGTGTTGTGCGAAAAAGGAAGTGTTGCGCGAAAAAGGGAAGTTCTGCGCGAAAAAGAATAGTTGCGCAAAAAGGTTTTTTCACGCCAAGAGGTGTTTTTATGTGCAAGGTTTGAATTTTACATGCAATCCACCTAGAAGGGTGTACAAAAATTTTGGGGTCCCCATAGGCATTTGATAGGTGGATAACAATCTCGAAGAATATTTTCGAAGAAGAAAGAACTGTGAACCATTCAGTTTCACAAAGAGAAGTTGAAATGCACTCACACTACTGGTGTTTATCACCCTCGTTGTACTTTGCGAAGTAAAGAAGAACTAGATGTGCAATTGAACTCACATATGCACAAAGGAAGAAGGTAGTATACCGACACACTTATGTGTTGGTATTGAGAACTGAAGAAAGAGATTAAGACACTGCAGTACCATTCTATATTCTACTGTGTCAAAGAAAAAGGAGAGAAGAATAAGAATAACAGAGTATGCCCAATTGAATGCTGAAAATTGTTCAGGGCAGTTAGATTCAGACGATGCCAAGTGAACTGATCTTCACTGCCTGATAAATCACATTGGTATATGTGATTCTATCCAAGAATATAGAAGAAGTTTTAGTGTAGTTGGTTGTTGCACTAAGAAGAAGAAAGAAGAAGTCTAGTGTAGTTGGTGTTTCACTAGAAAAGGAAGAGAAGGAAAGAAGGAAAAATTGATTGCCTACTGATTTGCAATTAATCAAGTGAAGAGCACTAAAGAAGACTAAGAGCATAACCTACCTTATCAAGAAGGAAGAAGACTGTCTCCATAGGTAGTATAAAGAACCAGCTAGAGGTTGCAAGTTGGACTAGGCCATCACTAGTCCAGGGAAAAGGATTGCTTCCCACCCCCCTCCAAAGTGTAGGGACTCACACTGGATAGAGGATTGTTTTTCTATCCACTCCATTGTAAAATAATATCACATTATAGTGGAGAATCCATGAACTGGTCATACCCATGCATGGAAAGGACGTAGCTACTCTTATTGAGTGGTGAACCTTGTAAAAATATCGTGTGCATATTTTTACTGCATTCTATTATTGCATGCGACGGGGAAAGGAGAATAAGAGAATCAAGATCCTAATAGGTCAAGAGGTACAAGGATAAAAGTTGGAATTGGTTTAAAAAGTCCCCAACACTGATTCACCCCCCTCTCAGTGTTAGGTATATCCTAAACTGGTCCTCTCACACTCTCCACAGGAAAACCTAACACTAACACAAGCTGAGTAGAAATAAAAGAGTGTGTGACACCAGTGTCAAACAAGGCACTAGAAAGCATAGAAGCTACAAGGATCGTACCTTGAAAAGTCGATGGCCCAGCCTCACCATCACCAGGTGCAGAATGAACTACGTAAAGCTGACCTGCCTCTCTACCTTGGGCTCCCACCTGTGTGCCCTACACTACATTGCCCTGCTGATGTGGGTGATCCAGCCCCAGAGTTCCACATCCACCACCCCTACCTGTACGGATCGTGGAGCTCCAACTACCTTCCTGATACAGAGAAAATGATCCCTTGCCTCTGCTTGGAATATGAATGTCACCAACATTCATGCTCACCTACTAAGGGTTCCTGTATAACCTTTTCATGTGTCCCAATCTTTCACATGATCGGCACTCAATTGGAGGTTGAGGACACTGGCATGCATGTGACCCAGCCTTCCAAACTGATAGCAGAACACCTGATCACCACCCAGAGAGGATGACCCTCTCTTTTGGCCACCTTGCACACTTCCACCCTACTGAAAACTTCCAAAATAGTGCTTCGGGCCTTCAAAAGCTGCACCACTTGTCAGCCTAGTTGGCACGACAAGCCCACTACCTGAAACTTATTTCAGGTTCCCTTTGAGATCAAAGATTGATCCACTACCCTTGTAAACATCTTCAAGCGAAATATATTCACCTGAGACCTAATATTGTGTCTTATCCCATCCTAGAAATGCCTCGTGACTGCTGCCTCATCCCTCGACAACGCTGGAAAAAAGAGACATAGGTCAGTGAAGTGGCCATCATACTCCATCACCGACATCGATCCCTGGGTTGGACTCATGAACTATTTATCCCTCTCTTGCCTCAAAGTATCTAGGTAAAAATGATATAGAAACTTTTCCTGGAAATCTTTCCACAACATCCTCTTAGTCTGCTCAGTCTGAGCTAGGATGTCCCACGAACGATTTTCCTGGCCCCGCAACATATAAGCTTCCAACTTGACTTGCTTACCATTAGGATTCTCCAGATGATCAAGTATCACCTGGACATATGTTATCAAGAACTCTACTACCTCTATCCCACCCTATCTGATAAAGGTCATAGGGTTCTACAGTTGAAACTCTCAAGTCAGTTCAAACATACTCAGTGTGACCAGCCCTGGGTCCCAATCCATCATCTGCATAAAACGAGCCAAGTTATCTCAGAACTGCTCTTTCCCAGTTTCCTGGATCACCACATTCTCTTGCTCCTCTATTTAAGGAGTGTTCTCGACAACATCCTCTTATTTCCCAACCGTTGTTCGATTTCATGGTGTAATTTCTCTACATTTCCAAACATGAGGTTTAGAACACATACCATAAAACTTTTGCAACTTCATAACAAGAAGGATCTTCAACAACCACAAAAAACCCTTAACATTATGAAAACACCACCCCGACCATCCCTACCGTGGGACATGGTCCACAAGGGTAAATAACCATGCACCACCACAAGTCTTACACAATATGTTACAACAAAATTTTAATTCATTACAAACACTTAATTATACATATTTCATTAATTGTCACTTATAATTATTTTATCTTCGCCCCTTACATTGTTTCATTTACAACATTTTCCATTTTCAATCATCAAAATGCAAGGTGCATTCTACCTTTCATGCCTCACACACCCAACCTGTGTGTGCCTACCATGACGCATGCCACCTATCTCTCTAGCTTCCTACAATGATGCATGAATGTACAACCTCATTCCATTAAGGATACATGCCAAATATCATAAAACAATCACATCACACAACATGTGCATCACCAAATGGTGAAATACCATAAACTGTAACATCGCATAATCATGAACAACAACTCCACCCTGGGTGACTTGGGGTTTTCCTAGTACATGAATTAACTACTCCCAAGCACGATCTCATTACCAAAGCCCGACACATCCTAACTCCCATATGCCATCCCAAATAACAAGATTCCAGAGAAGGAGAAGAAATACATCCTCTGATACCACTTTGTAACATCCCCGACCTAGAATCCACTAAACCAGTGCTCCGAGTTGGGTGGTTACGTGACCTTAAGTGTGCCTCCCCATATGCCAAAGGCTGCCGACTAGCAGCGGGGGTCCAAATAGTCAATTTGGAAGACTATACCCCCTTCTTATCAGAGTAATCCACAACAGAAGATAAAAAAAATAGTGTAATAATAACCAATAATACCAGAGCATGCATAAACAACCATTCCCCCAAACGGGGTACAACCATGTCCAATAGTAAATATGCCATACCATGCTACAAGTGAAAAATTGAACAAAACCCAAAATGAAGACTAACTGCAAAGTCCACAAAATGGTCTCAACACCAAGTCCAGGTCCTCCTCCACGTACAACCATGACAACCCAACTTCCTAGCAAGGGCTTTTTCCCTTCTCCTAACCAACAAACATGAAGTCTTCTAAGGTACCCAACAGCGGCCCGAGCAGGGTGTGAGTACAACTCAATAGGACACCAACAACAATGTCTATAAAATATTTGGTATAAACAATTCTTCATGCAAATGGGAAATAAATAATAAATGACAAGAAAATATTAAGTTCCCTTAAATAGTTTAGGTTTATTACCAACATTTATTTCCATTTCTTTATCTTACCATTTCATCCCATTTCCCATTACTTACCATTTCCAATGCATTTATCATGGGTTCATCAACCACAACAAGTTACATGGGCATAAAGTACACAATAACATGCATGAGGTAAAACACATTGTTATCCTATCTCAATAGGACAAACTTCCTCATGAAAACTATATCCTCACTTTGAAGCCTCAGTCTGGGTGGATGCAACCATTAGGGAAATAGAGCCTCAGTCCTCATCCCTAACCCGTTCATTAGGGGTGGAGTTTAGAGCATCAGTCCAACCCGACCTGTGGGTGTAGAACTTCAGTCAATACCCCACTATACCAAACCATGTTCATATTCTATATATATATATATATATATATATCCATCAACTATTCACACACCATCACAACCATTCCTCAAGGAAAACATAAACCATAACAATAACACGAGAGTTAATACCATTCCTTAACCCATTAACACAATTACCAAATTTCACATCATTTAACCATTTATCCCAATTCCATTTTTATTACCCTTATCTCACTAAGCATTCATTCATTGTTCCCATATCACTAGGCTTTGTTCATTATGCCTAACTCACTAGGCTTTATTACCATGTTCACAATCCATTACATTGTGGTATTTAATCATTTCCACATATTAACCTAATATCCCCTAGGTTATTACTAAGACTAAGTGAATCACCTAGATTCTATTACAACACAATCAATCACATCAACATGTTTATCAAGGGTTCTACATAAATACTCAACAATCTCACTTGTTCTTCATAAATCCCTAGGTCCAGGAAAGTCGTCTCACTCCATGGGTGGCCCTAGTTTAGTCTCATCACTCTTAACACGTCCCATAGGGATCGTGAGGGTTACCATTTACCTTTTTAATAACCATTTTACCAAAACATTCCATGGGTAATCAGAACATACCAAGAGACACCCAAGAAAAAAACCACACATGCACAAATCCATAAATAAACCATAGGATATAACTTATAGACCACCTACCTCGATTTAGTGGGTGAACACACTCTTAATCAAGCCCTTAGATCCCACTTAAACTATCCTTTTAATCTTAAACCTAAGACTCACCCAAAGAATAGGGTTTTAGAGCTTCAGATAGAGAGGAGAAGAAGATACAAACCCTAAACTCAAAAGAGAAGCAAGGATGAGATTAGCCTTACCCAGATCTTCGATTTGCAACCAACGACACCAAAAACGCCTTATAAATGAGGGAGATTAATCTCTTGGACCCCTTGGGAGGTTTGGTTCATTCCTATGGTGAAGTGGGGTGAAATGGGAGGAAATCCCAAGTTGGGGTTAAAAATCCTAGAGTGGAAAATTTTTAATTTTTTAAAAGGTTTCTGGGCCACATGGTTTACTCGCACAATTTTCCAAACCGTGCACAAACAATGTGGAATCCACTGTCCAAAAACACACCTCTTGCACGATTTCCTGGACTTTTCGTATGGTTATCACTAACCATGCATAGGCAATGCGACCTACCCAAAAAAACCACTTTTTCTCCATTTTTCGTGCCCTGAACCCTCAGAACACCCCCGATCCTCCTCTTGGACTTGGGTAAGCACTTAATTAACCAAAACAAGAGATTCAAACCAAAACTTAAATGAGAACATACCTTTCCAAGATCTGAGATCTTACATTATGTTCTTCTAACAAGGACTAATCGACAATAATCACAACCTACTGGGTTCCTTATCTAGATGGGCCCTGATTGATAAGTCACCAACATATTCCATAGGTCTAACTAGAATATTGGGTAGAAATCATAGAAATTCAGAACATGTGGTATGGGAACTAGGGTGATACACGAGGTATGAACTTCTAACTCGTCAACACATCTTGAAACCAAGCTGACGGCCTCACCGGGTTAATATGAAAAATGGATCTAATGCAAGAAAGTGGAAAACAAAATCTATATAAGGTATGTGGTTTATATGGCTCTCCTACTCATTTTATTGATAAATTTCCTAACGTATAGGGAACATAGAGATGAACTATCATTTTTCAGCTAAAAAAATTCCATAAAAATCATCCACATCAACCCCATGATCAACTGTTATAGAAACCTGAGCCTTTTACATATAAAATTTTATGATTTTAAACATAATTCATCATCAGAGTACAAGCCAAGGATCGTTAAGTCTAGTGTCTTGGAAGACTAGGTACATATAACACAGAACATGGGGATAAAAAAACACATATTTATTTAATCTACATAATTAGCTCATAACTTCCTTTGAGCCCTTACATCAGCATAGGGTACCCTGGGGAACACATGAACAAAGGGATGAGCTAAAAAGCCTAGAAAGGGAAAGAACATAAGGATACATCTCAAGCATATGAGTTAGGAGGCATGACATAATGATATACAAAGAATGAAACTTATAAAATCATTTGATATAAGCATTTGATCATCTAAACATGTAAGAATCATAAATCATTTCTTTAGTACGGGTCAAGGCTAACCGCCAATCCCATTTCCCATTTCAGTACGGGTCAAGGCTAACCGCCAATCCCGTTTCACATCGCATCTCATGAGACTTAACCTTACCCAATGCATTGGAGCGCTATCTGGGCGCACCCATCTCAACATATTCATGAATATTCTTTCCACATAAATATTATTACCACATATACAATCATACATAATCAACCATACACAAACATAAGGGTACCCATGAAAAGAATTGGGTACCACAATCATGACATGAATCATAACCAATGGGCGCATCATGAAATTGTCCATGTAAGTAAAGAATTAGAAAATAAATGGACATTCATAGGGTAAAATAGTCATATATCATGGTAAGTGGTGTCAAACATAAGTGACAACATATGAAAATTTTATTTTCGAAACATTATCATTAAAACATTTTTGTGCGGTTTTAAGGAAAATACTATAGAGCTTTTTAAAATAGTAGAGAAGAGAGATTCACTTAAAAGCATGTATATCCACGAAAGAGAATGAGATATGGATATTGGAACATGTTATTGTAGCATATAAACAGAATGTTTAAGTTATTAATAAAAGAAAATACAATGACAAAAAGAAAGATAGAGCAACCCGAAGGAATAAAGGAAGTTCGGGTAGAATCCATCATGGTTTATTGGCATGGTATCGTGTTTAATTAAGAGGGCATGATGAGAGAGATAATGGGTTTATCATCACTTATAAAACATTAGGTCAGTATGGGGAAGGTGTATAAATTTACCCCATCACTTGGTATTACACAAAAAGGCATAGCATAGAGAACAATCTTGATTAAGAGTAAAAGGGGGAGGATCCCTTACCTTAAGTCTGTTGGTGTTCTCCACTTGATATTAATGACCTGAATAGTCAAATTAGGTTTATTAATAAATAGGTCCAGAAACTTATATACATGAAAAATATTTATTATAACCTTTTTAAGTTCATTTATACCAATTTTGATTGATTATAAGGTTCAATTTCATGGTTTGAGTCCGTTTGTTTTGTTGGTTTTAATGATCAGTTCACCTGTATTTAGGTTCGGATAAAATGTAAGATGAAAGTGGTCATCCAGAATTGATGTTATATAGAATTAGTGAAAATTCATAAGGTTACAAAATTCATTTGGTTAATTGGAGTGAAAGAGAACCGTGGCATAAGACATTAATGATAAATGCTTGAATTAATGTTAGTGATTTTACCCATAATTAACTTGTTTTGTATTATTATTTGATATCATGAGTGTATAAGGATTCCAAAACCATAAATAGGATATATAACATTTATAATAATATGGTTCAACAATAACATAAATGGCTTCATGACCAGAAACATAGATGATAAAAGAAATTGAAAACACATTATCCACGATGTCAATAATTCGACACTTCACGGATGATGTTTTAATTTTAGAAAGAGAGGGAGAGGAGAAGAAGCATGATGCTTGAATTTTTTCCGTAAACATGATTAAAATCCATAATATATGAGATTATAGATCTTTCATTCCTTTTGGATAAGGGAAGAAGAAGAGGGTATAATAAAGGTAGGAAATTGAAAACAAATCACTTGAAAATGAAAGGGGATCCTTACCCTTTGATCTCCTCTCTTTGAGATCACTCTTAAGGCCTTTGATTTTGGCCTTTTGGTAAGAACTGAAGGCCTTGGACGTGGGGAAGAAGCTTGGGATGATTTTTGGGCATAATTTGGGCTAGACACAAGGCTTGAGAGGTGTGAGGGAAAGAGGTAAGGAGAGGGGGTATTTATAGTGAGGGAGGGGAGGTGTTTCCCATTATTTTAAGTATTAGTTTATTATTTAAGGCCAAGAATATGAATAATTGAGAATTATCATCAAATATACTAAAATAATCAAGGATTACTGGAGATTATCATCTTACATCATCCATACATCACCTATGATGCAGTATTTAGCATTTATTGTAATTTATCGTATTTTACTATTCATAAAAATTCAAGTATTTCAGAAAAAATCCAAAAATTCACCTTAACCATTTTTCGACATATAAAATCCAAAAATGAAGTCCATTTTTCAAAAATAATTTTCTAAATATTATTATTTTAATATTTAATTAAAATAATAATTTAGTATGAAAACCAGTTTTAAAACATTCATTAACTTATTCTAAAATACAGGTATACTGTACTTCAAACATGAATATTATTTTTATACTATCATAGGTGATGTTACTATTCATTAGGGTATATCAATATTCATAAGGGTATGTTACTATTCATTAGGGTAGGTTAGTATTCACCAAAAATTAAGTTTTCCTTATCGAACTCCAAATAACTTACTGATTACAACCATGTATGTCGGATTTTTGAAATTCCAAACACAGAAGTGTCAAACTTATGTTTAGAGGCCACTTTGCACTTAGTAGTTTATTTTTCATGTGATTTTATACTTATGAGAAGGGAATTTTCATTAAAAAACATTGGGTCATTACATTCTTCCCCCCTTATGAAATTTTTCCCTCGAAATTTTCACTTCCCACATTAGAACAGATGAGGGTAACTTTGCCTCATTGCCCCCTCCAGTTCCCATGTTGCTTCTTTAAACTTTTGGTTTCTCCACAACACTTTGACCAGGTGCATTGTCTTATTTTGTAGAACTTTTTCTCTACGATATAAGATCTTTACTGGTTGTTCTGCATAAGAAAGATCATTCTCCAATGGTACCACCTCTAGATTGAGTACATGTGAGGGGTCTGGTATGTACTTTCTCAAGAGGGATACATGGAATACATTGTATACTTGAGATAGGTTAGGTGGGAGTGCTAGTCGGTAGGCCACCACTCTTATATGTTCAAGGATCTCAAAGGGGCCAATGTACCTTGGGGTTAGCTTCCCTTTCTTCCCAAATCACATGACTCTCTTCCATGGTGATATTCGAAGGAAGACTTTATCCCCAACGTCGAACTCCAAGTCCCTTCAACGGTTGTCAGCATAGCTCTTTTGCCAACTCTGAGCATATTTGATGTTTTTTGGATGACTTGGACCTTCTCTGTCATCTCCTACACAAGATCGGGTCCAAGTATCTTTCATTCTCCAACTTCATCCCAACAGGTTAGAGTTCTACATTGCTTTCTATACAGAGCTTCATACAGAGCCATATGAATACTCGAGTGGAAGCTATTGTTGTATGAGAATTCAACCAATGGAAGATGCTGATTGCATCTACCTTTGAATTCTAGAGAGCAGGCTCTGAGCATATCATCAAGCTTCTGAATAGTCCTTTCAGATTGGCCATCAGTTTGGGGGTGATAGGCCATGCTAAAATTTAATTCAGTACCCAAATCATGTTGAAGACTCTTCCAGAATTTATATGTGAACCTTGGATCATGATCAAAGAAAATTGAGAGTGGAACGCCATGCAGTCTCACCACATACTTCACATACATTTTTGCAAGTTGTTCAAGTGAGAGGTCTTCCCGAATAACAATAAAATGGGTGGTCTTGGTGAGTCGGTAAACCACAAACTATATCGCATTATTTCCCTTCAAAGTCTTCAGGAGACCCATGACAAAGTCCATTGTGACATTCTCTCATTTCCACATGGGTATAGGCAATGGTTGCATCATCCCTTTAGACTTTTGTCACTCTGCTTTAACTTGTTGACATACCAAGCACCTTGATATATATTCCGCAATCTCTTTCTTCATGTTGTCCCACCAAAAGTGTTCACGGAGATCACGATACATCTTGGTACTTCCAGGATGGAAAGAGAATGTTGGGCTATGTGCATTGTCTAATAGCTATTTCTTTATATCAGGTGATGAAGGCACACAAAGCCGCGTTCCAAACCAAATCACACCATTATCGTTGATATGGAACTCTTGCAGCTTCCCTTACTTTACTACATTGAACTTATTTTGTAACTCCACATCATCCCTTTGTGCTTCCTTAATCTTCTCTTGGATGGATGGTTGCGCAATCATTTGGGAAAGGTACGATGTATCCCCTTCCCTTACGATTTCTAAATCCATCCTTTACATATCCAAGAAGATAGGGTCTTTCTCAATCCATAACATGGATAGAGTAGCATGTTCTTTTCTTCTTAGAGCATCAGCTACCTTGTTCACCTTTCCAGGATGGTAGTGAATAGAGCAATCATAATCCTTGATTAGCTCTAACCATATCCTTTGACACATGTTGAGCTCCTTTTGTGTGAATATATACTTTAGGCTCTTGTGGTCAGTGTATATATCACACTTCTCACTATAAAGTTAGTTCTGCCAGATTTTCAAGGTAAAAATCATGGCCGCCAGCTCTAGATCATGCATCGGGTAGTTCTGCTCATGGATCTTCAACTGCCGTGAGGCATAGGCTATCACATTATCATTTTTCATGAGTACACAACCTAAGACTTTCTTTGAAACATCGCTGTATATCACAAAACTTTCTCCACTTTTTGGTAATGTGAGTACAAGTGCAGTGATTAGCCTTTTCTTTAGCTCCTTGAAGCTTACCTCACACTCTTCAGTCCAGACAAACTTTACCCCATTCCATGTCAGCTTGGTCATTGGGTTTGACAATCGTGAAAAGTTCTTCAAGAATCATCGATAATACCCTGCTAGACCCAAAAATCTACGGATCTCTGTTACATAAGTTGGTCTGGGACACTCTCAATTTCCTTTTTCTTGGAAGGCTCTACAGATATCCCTTTGGTAGTGATAACATGCCCTAGGAATGATACTTCTTCCATCCAGAACTCACATTTACTGTACTTTGCATACAATTTCTCCCTTCTCAAAGTATTTAACACAGTTTTTAGATGCTCCGAATGTTCCTCCTTGCTCTTGGAGTATATCAGAATATCATCAATAAATACTACCACAAATTTTTCAATGTAATCTCTAAAGACTCTATTCATTAAATCCATGAAAATTTTTGGAGCATTAGTGAGTCTGAAGGGCATCACTGTAAACTCATAGTGTCCATACCTTGTTCAAAAGGTAGTCCTGGGTATATCTTCTTTCATCACCTTTAGTTGGTGATATCCTGACTGAAGGTCCACCTTAGAAAAAAAACTAGCCCCATGAAGCTGATCAAACAAGTCGTCTATCTATGGAAGGGGATACTTGTTCTTTATCATGATTTTATTGAGCTCACGATAATCAATGAAAAGACACATTGATCCATCCTTCTTCTTGACGAAGAGGACTGGAGCACCCTATGGTGAAGCACTCGGGCGTATAAAACCTTTCTTCATATTCTCCTGTAACTGCTTATTCAGCTCTTCCAGCTCTATGGTGGCCATTCTGTAAGGTGTCTTTGAGATAGGCAGAGATCCAGTGATAAGTTCAATTGAGAACTCAACCTCTCAGTCTGGAGGAAGACCAGGAAACTCTTCAGGAAATACGTCCGTGTAATCCCTCACGATGGGCATGTCTTCAAGCATGATTCTCTCCTTTGTCTTGATCATTTGAGCTAGATATGCTTGCTCATAAGACACCAATATTTACACTTGAGACAAATATTCTAAATGAGACTCATGTTACTCCTTTCACTTGTAAAGAATCAGAGGATGCTTCAGGATGTGAAAAGTGATCTCCATTTCCCGATAGTTGATTTTTGATTTGTACAATGATAGCCAATCCATTTACGATGCACAAATTTATTCTACGTGTTATACCATGTTTGTAGTTATAGAGAGTTCATAATTTTATGATCTAATATATAATATGGATTTTTTTTAGAAATGGCACCTAATAGAAGGAATGATAACTTCACCAATGCACGTGATGCGAAGAGTAAGAAGGATCATATCTCTAATGGTCTTAAGCCATATTTTCAAATAAATATTGTCTCCCAAGTATCATAATCATATGAGGAAATAATATCATGTGTTAACAAAGTATGTAAATAATTCTCTGAGTTCCATGGATTCGAAGGGAAGAAAAAGAATAATAGGACGACAGAGAAAAATATGGATAAAGGGAAGAAGGGAAAGAAGGGTTTTACCACATGTGATAACTGTGGAAAGAATAATCTTGGTAAATAATTGAAGGAAATGAGAGTTTGTTATAAGTGTGGAGAAGAAGGAATCCAATTTCATGATTACAAAGGTAAGAAAAAGGTATCCGATGTACAATGTTTCAACTACAAGGAGATGAGACACTATGAGAATCAATGTCCCAAGCAATAAAGGAATATAACCCAAATGATGATACTGGATAATGATCAAGTTATGATACTGCCATAGATGAAGTGTAAGGATTAATATTCCTCATTAAGAATCATGTCATTTGAATACTTTATCAGCAATGTAATGGTTATAAGATTTATGTAATATATGAGGATTGTACTATAATACTATTTCATTATGTATTTGAGGTCGTATGATGAATTGTACCAATGATAATTGACTCAGTAGAAAGTTAATATGTTGGGAAAGTATATGTTTGAGTGAAAGAAAACCCTTAATATATATCCGATGTTGAGATACTGATGAAGAAATGATTGTTTTGGATAAGTACTCACTACCTTGGAACAAATTATGGACTTTTTAAGAACTGGTATTTGCTATCGTTGATAGAGTTTACTACACTTTTGGATTTAAGGAATATATCCAATGACATGTATCCTACTTAAGGAATAAAGAAGAATTCATGTTTCCAATAGGGTTGTTACAGTAATTCAAGTTATTACCATATTTCAAAAGGATACATAATGAAGTTATTCACATGTTTGGAATGTAAAAATTTAGAGCTGCTTCATGTTTATTAAGGGTTAATGATAATTTCATCTTAGAAATTCAGAGATCTTTATTCTAAAGTGTTTAATCTTCATATTTTGGAATATTTAACTATTTACAAAATGGTTTATATTGATCATTGTATGAACTTTTAGAGGTTAATGAATTACTTCACCATATGGTGTAACCTGTGCTAAGTGTTAAAGTATAGACAGTTCAAGGTGATATAAAAGGATAAGTTTGTAAAGAGAAATGTATATTTATACTCTTATAGAGTGGAATAATACCTCAAATGTTGTCCTATTATCATAATATTTGATAATATTGATGAATTTTTTTATAGTAGTTTATAGTATTGTAGTAATCAATTTTTATCTGAACATGTTCTCTATCACATTCCATTAGAACTTCATAGTTAGATTTTTTTCCATGTCTAGGTTTTTACTTCCAACTAATGTCACCCCATTCGAAATCATAATTTTTTTGGTGACCACCTCATTTTTCTTAATCTCTTTTTAATAGTATATTCTATTAACCCTATTTTCGATGTGGATTTCCTACAAGGGAATTTTCAAATACTAACCATTCACTTTTGAAGTTCAATTTTAATTTTAAAAGATGATTTTTTTTGTAAGGAGGGGATAATGTAATACCCCAAGAATTTAAAAATAGGTTTAATATAGAATTCTTGAAACACCTATTTTTTAAAAACAACACTTTATTATAATCTAACCAATATACATAATTTTTCCACTACTACAATTTGAATTTTGGAAAATTGACATACACGGTTATGTTCAGTAAGATATTTAGAGTCTGATAAGACAAAATTAATTTTTTATTAATAGTAACATAACCTTATGAATAATAACATACCCTTATGAATAGTAGTGAATATTAAATTGGCCAAGAAAATAAAAACTTCACCCATGACTGTATAAATACAATTTAGACATCTTATAGGTGAAAAAATGATCATAGTATAAGTAATGGTATTTTTGTATGTCATAAATATTTAAATTAGAATATTATGATTAATTTAATTATTTAAAATGGAAATTTATCTTCATAAAATGTAATCATAAATTATTAATTTATTTTCTTATGGTTATAAGATAATTTAATGGGACCTTGATTAATTTCTCAAGGTGTTATAAAACGAGTTTTAGTTTTAAAGTTAATTTTTTGGAATAAATTATAGTTTTATTTAAAAACTAAATTAAAAATATTTATAAAATTATTTTCAAAAAATTGATTTCAATTTTTAATTAAACATTTCAAAAAATTAGTAGGGTTAATTTTTGAGATTTTTCTAAAATACTTGATTTTTTTGTGAATAGTAAAAATACAATTTTGAGTTTTCGGTATGTTTAATGACATCATAATGATGTAATAATTAATATAAAATGCTGGAAGACCTATTTATAGTAAAATATTATGTGAGGTGTTACAAGTGGATAATAACATGGGCAAATACCATGGGTAATCCCATGGTTTTACAAAAACTACTAATGTAGTGTCCCTTTAAATTAATAAAAAACTCCCTCTCATTTATTATAAATACCCACTCATTAATTTGTTTTCTTTCATTAAAATCTCATAATACTCAATTTTATGGTATTTTTAACTCCCTATTAGTCCTTCCAAGGTGTCCTAAACCTCCCAAGGTCCTATCCTTCAAGTCTTAGGAGTTACTCTACAAGGTAAGAGAATTCTCAACTTCTCTTTTACCATCCAAGTTCTCTTTTATGTGGTATGTATTTAAAGTATTCATACCATGTTCTTATTTACATATTATTATATCCCTATAATATTTTATGAGTATTTTTTTAATGGTTGACCCCTTTCACCTCTCTTTTTAATGTTTTCTAAAACCATGTTGCATACCCGTTATGCTGCAGTATTTTCATCTCAAATATTTCCCCTTTTCAAGAACTCTTATTATGTTATTATCTTTTAATTAAAATTAGTTTATTCTGTGATATGTCATTCCATATCCCCATTAATATCCATATTATGTATGAATAAGGAAATAAATTTTTTTCTCTCATCAAAATATTTTATGAAATATTAAGTGACGTCATTAGGCTGCCGAATTTTCATGAGGGATTTCTCAACTTTTCTTTTATTTCGGGTTCCATTATTTTATTTTTTAATCTCCCCTCATTAAAATTATATGATAATTTCAGTAACTTAGATGAACTAGAATTTTATTATTCTAATGGAATATTTCATCATCATTTCTCTTTTCCCATCCTCTTATACTAAAAATGAAAACACTACTGAGATGTGTTAATTTATCACATTCAAGGACGACATGCTATCAATTTTTATCACCATCTCCAATTCTGGTCATGAAATAATTTTTTATGGTCGAAAAATATCAGAATATATTTATTTAATCTTATTAAATGTTCTAGAATCCTTAAAAAAATATAATATAAAATAATAATTCAAAACAAGTTCATTATGCACAAAACCACCAATTTAATCCAAGCGTTTATCATTATATTTTATCAAACAAGTCATCCTCATGGTAATTCAAGTCATTAACACATTTGAATGATTAAAAGGAATCAAATCCCAAAGTACATAGTAGTTTAGTATTTTTGGAAACAATATACATACATAAGTTCAACATTACAACTTTAAAATAAATATAACATAGAAACTCCATTGACAACATCCACAACTATAGTTTATACCTGCTGGTCATTCATAAAAACTTCTTCATGTCCTGAGAAAATGTACCATAATAAGGGGGTGATATTAGATTCTCAGTAAAGGTAAGCAATACAATAGAAGATTTCAAAAACATAAACATTATGTATGGTGAATAACTAAAAACACATGCCTTTAAAATAGAACTTGCACACATTATGGCAGGAAAAAGAGTTAAATAAATAATTCCATAATAAAGAAAAATCATGGGTATTATACTAGTATAATAACCACAGGAAATATCAATACTATTTTCATAATGAGGGAATTCATAATGCCGGACATCATAACCATACTGTCAAGACCACGTGCCAAGACCATAAATAACCATTTTGTCAAGGCCTCGTGCCAAGACTATAATTTGTCTCCTGAGACCTACCGATGCACCGAGGGGATATGGAGGCCCCCACCAACACTGACTAGGTCCAATTAATTCCTCATATGAATGAGGATAAACATAAACAACATACAGATTCATATTGAAACTAATATATAAAATATAAATAACTTTCCCGAACATTAAGCATAAACACTAACCATTCAGAGTAACTTGGTGAATGGTTTTAGGATAGCACATCCACTGTAAAAATAATCAGAAACCATTTAACAAAATATTTTAGATGATATCATAATACATACATCTCAATTAAGTACAATATTCAACAAGTATATTGACATAAATGAAGATACTTTTAGATGATACCATTGAAAATTTCTTAAGGAAAAAATCCTTAAACATTCCAAAGTGTCCCATACCACCTTGAAATATTCAAATAATAATCCCCTAGAATATAATGATAATAATGAGACTCTTTATATGATATAAAAAAGGGTATTACATACACCACATGAAAGTAATAAGTGGTGAACAAGGTGTATATCTCATAAAATTTAAAGTAAGATAAAAAAAATCCTTTTTTACTTTGGAAAGAAGAGTTATTTTGTATTTTTTAGGAAATCAGTTTTTTAAACATTTATATCCTATAAAAGAAGATTTAAGAACATTGAAATTATATTTTATTCATAATTTTTTCCCACTAAACTGAATTCATGTAAAAAGTGTTTTTAAAGAAGATTTAGAATTAAAACATTTTAGTGCTGTTTAAAGAATTCATTAAAGAGATTTTAGAGTGAAAAGGAATGTTTTCTTTCATAAAACTAGAAATTAAACAAAATAGATTTTTCATGTTAAAATTTTTTATTTTAGAAAGATAAATCCGTCTTAAAATAGATTATACAGTTCTCTTGAAAACACGTTAGGATTTGAGAAATTCCCTTGAATTGGGCTTGTATTTCAGAAATAATTTTTTAACGTTCCTTTTAAAACATGTTACTACCCATAAAATTAGGAAGGAATCTGGTTGGTAAACATATATATAAAAATAAAACAGAATTTATGAGGAGTAAATAATAATACATAATAATTTCATTAAGGTAACTAGATAATAAAAGTAACCAAAATGAAAATGGAGGTTCGGGTGAAAAATTCTTACAACTTTGTAATCAATTGAATCATATTCCCCAGAATTAATAATCGTCAAATGATACATTTAATATCATGAAAATAAATATATTCATGATATGAAACATAAATTGGAATTATACATACACCATACACAAGTAATAGTACTGATTACAGAATATCTCACAAAAATGGAAGTGAGATGGAGAAACCCCTTACCTTAAGTCCGATGGTGTTCTTCACTTGATCTTAGTTTCCTGGATAACCAAATTAAATTAATTAATTAATATTTAAAAAACCTCTTCTTTATGTAATTTATTTATTATATCCTTATTAAGTTCATTCATGGCCTTCTTGATGGGTTTAAGAGGTTCAATTTTATTTTTGGGGAGCGTTTTCTTCCTAGGTATTCATGACCAGTTTACTTGTATATATGTAAGGATAAACATGTAATATGAGAATGGTTGTCCAGAATAGATGTTTTATTTATTTTTTAACATATATAGTATTACAATGATATAAAATTCATTTGGTTATGGACAGTGGAGATAAATCTCTATATAAAACATTAATGATAACTGTTTGGTTTAATTGGTTATTTTTTATCACAATGAACTCATTTTGATTTATAAATTAATATCATGTGAAAAAAAATATTCTAGAACCTTAAATAAGTTATAATAAATATATTATATTATATTTCAACCATAAAAATGTTTTCATGATCAAAATTGAAGATGGTAATAAAAATTGAGAACCCGTCGTCTTTGAATGTGATAAATTAACACATCTTAGACAGTGTTTTCATTTTTAGTATAAGAGGAGGGTAAATGAGATATGATGATGAAATATTCCATTAGAATAATAAAATTCCAGTTCATTTAAGTTACTATAATTATCATAGTATTTGGTTGAGTGGATATTAAAAAAGAAAATAAAGAAACTTGAAATAAAAGAAAAGTTGAGAAATCCATCATGAAAATTTGGCAGCCTAACGATGAAACTTAATATTTAATAAAATATTTTGATAAGAGAAAATAGGTACCTCAACATTCATACATAATATGTAAAATAAGGTGGATATTTAAGGAAATATCCCAACATAAACCAATTTAAATTAAAAGATAATAATAGAATAAGTGTGCTTGAAAAAAGGGAGAGATTTTAAGACGAAAATTATGTAGCATAACGGCTATGCAACATAGTTTTAGAAAACATTAAAAAGAGAGAGGACAGGGGTCAAAAATTCATAAAATAATCATAAAATATTATAGGTACATAATAATATGGAAATAAGAATATGGTATGAAAACTTGAAATACATACCACATAAAAGAGAACTTGGATGGGAAAAGAGAAGTTAAGATTTCTATTACCTTGTAGAGTAACTCCTAGGACTTAAAGGTTGGGAACTTGGTGGATTTATGAAACATTGGGAGGACTAATAGGGAGGTAAAAATACTAGAGATTCAAGGATTATGAGTTTGTAATGAAAGAAAATGAATGAATGAGTGGGTATTTATAGTAAATGAGAGGGAGTTTTTTATTAATTTAAAGGGACACCTCATTAGCGGTGTTTGCAAAACCATGGGATTTCCCATGGTATTAGACAATTGGGATACCTCAAATCATATTCTACTGTACACAAGTCTACCATCACTTTATTACATCATTATGATGTCATAAAACATACCTGAAACTCAAAACTGTATTTTTACTATTCACAAGAAATTCAAGTATTTTAGAAAAATACCAAAAAACCACCCTAACCATTTATCGACCTATATAATTCAAAAATTAAATCCATTTTTTAAAATAATTTTATAAATAATTTTAATTTAATTTTTAAATAAAATCACAATTTATTAGAAAAAACAACTTTAAAACTATAACTCATTTTATAACACCTTGAGAAATTAATCAAGGTCCCATAAAATTATCTGATAACCATAAGAAAATAAAGTAACAATTTGGGTTTACATTTTATGAAAATAAATTTCAATTTTAAAATTTTAAATTAATCATAAAATTGTAATTAAAATATTTATGTCATACAAAAATACCAATACTTATACTATGATCATTTTTTACTTTAAATATGTCTAAATTGTATTTATAAATTCATGGGTGAAATTTCTATTTTTTATATGATTTACTATTCATCACTATTCGTAAGAGTATGTCACTATTCATAAGGGTATGTTACTATTCACCAAAAATTAAGTTTGTCTTATTAGATTCTAATTATCTTACTGAACGCAACAATGTATTTCAGTTTTTCGAAATTCCAAACACAGAGGTGAAAAAATTATGTTTATTGGCTAGGTTATAACAAAGTAGTGTTTTTATAGAATTAGTGTTTCATGCATTTATATTAAATCTATTTGTAAATTTTTTGGGTGTTACATTATCCCATCCTTACAAAAAATTCATCCTCAAAATTTAAAATTGAAAGGTTGATACTTGAAAATTACCCTGTGGGAAACCCACGTCAATAATATGGTTATAATATCCTATTAATAAGAATAAAGGAAAATGCATCAGTTACTACAAAACAACACATTATAATTGGAAAACATGGTCATGGAAGAATAATAAAACCATCATGTATTGACATTAAACTATAAAACCCCATACAATGATCAACTCAAACCATTTTGTAAATGGTTAAAAAATTCCAAAATATAATGATTCAACACATTATAATGAATGTCTCTAAATTTCCATGACAAACTTATCATTAAACCGTAATCAACAAGAAGCAACTCTAAAATTCACATTCCAAACATGAGAATAACTTCATCATGTATCCTCTTGAAATATGGTAATAACTTGAATTACCTTAAAAAAATGAACTGTAATTTTATTATGCTAATGGAATATTCCATCATCATCTCTATTTTCCCCTCCTCTTATACTAAAAATGAAAACACTATCTAAGATGTGTCAATTTATCACATTCAAGGATGACGAGTTCTCAATTTTTATTACAATCTTCAATTTGGATCATGAAACAATTTTTATGCTTGAACTAGACTATAATATATTTATTATAAATTATTTAATGTTCTGGAATATTTTTGTGCACATGATATTAATTTATAAATCAAAATGAGTTCATTGTGATAAAAAATAACCAATTAACCCAAACAATTATCATTAATGTTTTATATAAATATTTATCTCCACATACAATAAAAAAATGAATTTTATAACAATGTTATATTCTATATGTTAAAAAATAAAATACAACTTCTATTTTGGACAACCATTCTCATATTACATGTTTATCCTTAAATATATACAAGTAAACCTGTCATGAATACCAAGAAATAAAATGCTCCTAAACAATAAAATTGAACCTCTTAAACCCATCAAGAAGGATATGAATGAATTTAATAAGGCTATAATAAATCAATTACATAAATAATATGTTCTGGAAATACCAATTAGCGAATTTAATTTGGTTATCCATGACACTAAGATCAAGTGAAGAACACCACCAGATTTAAGGTAAGGGGTTTCTTCATCTCACTTCCATTTTTTGTGAGATATTTAATAATCATTACTATTAATTGAATATGATGTATGTATAATTCCAATTTATGTTTCATATCATGAATATATTTATTTTCATAAAATTAAATGTATTATTTGATGATTATTAATTCTAGGGAATACGATTCTATTGATTACAAAGTTATAAGGGTTTTTCACCCGAACCTCCATTTTCAATCGAGTTACTTTTATTGTCTAACTACATTAATGAAATTATTATATGTTATTATATACTCCTCATAAATTCTATGTGATTGTTCTATATATTTTTTCCAACCAGAATCCTTCTTTATTTTATGGGGAGTTACACATTTTAAAAGGAACTTTCAAAATTATTTTCGGAATACAAGCCCGATTGAAGGGAATTTCTCAAATCCTTATATATTTTCAAGATAACTCTGTAATATATTTTAAAAAAGATTTATCTTTATAAAATCAAAAATTTTAACATGAAAAATCTATTTTGGTTAATTTCTAGTTTTATGAAAGAAAACATGCCTTTTCCCTTTAAAATATCTTTAAGGAATTCCTTAAACCGTACTAAAATGTTTTAATTCTAAAGATTCGTTAAAAACAATTTTTACACGATTTCACTTAAGTGGGACAACATTTATGAATAAAATATAATTTCAATGTTCTTACCTATTATTTAATAGGATATAAATGTTTACAAATATGATTTCATTAAAAATACAAAAGAACTCTTCTTTCCAAAGTAAAAAGTATTTTTCTCATATCACTTTAACTTTTATGAGATATAAAACTTCTTCACCACTTATTAATTGTATGTGGTGTATGTAATACATTTGGTATATCATATCAAGAGTCTCATTATTCTCATTATATTCTAATGGATTATTATTTTAATGTTTCAAGGTGGTATGGGACACTTTGGAAGGTTTAAGGATTATTTCCTTAGGAAAATTTCAATGGTATCATCTAAAAGTATCCTCATTTATGTAAAAATACTTTTTGAATATTGTACTTAGTAGAGGTGTATCTATTGTTATATCATCTACAATATTTTTTTGAAGGTTTTTTGATTATTTTTATAGTGTATGTGCTATCTTAAAACCATTCACCAATTTACTTCAAATGGTTAGTGTTTATGCTTAATGTCTGGGGAAAGATATTTACATTTTATATATTAGTTTCAATATGAATTTATATGTTATTTATGTTTATACCCATTAATATTAGGAATGAATTGGACTTAGTAAGTGTCAGGTGGGGCCATCTATAGCCCCTCGATGCATCGGTAGGTCTCAGGGGACAAACTACTGTCTTGGCACGAGGAATTGACAAAATGGTTATTTATGGTCTTGGAACGAGGCCTTGATAGTATGGTTATGATGTCCCACATTATGAATTACCTCATTATAAAAATATTATTGATAGTTCATGTGGTTATTTGACTAGTAGAATACACATTATTATACTTTATTATGGAATTATTTATTTAACTCTTATTCATTCCATAATGTGTGCAAGTTCTATTTTAATGGAATGTGTTTTTAGTTATTCAACATGCCTAATGTTTATGTTTTTGATATCTTCAGCTCTTTGTAACCCTTACCAAGAATCTGATCTCACCCCCTTTTTATGTTTCATTTTATCATGACATGATGAAGTTTTTATTAATGACTTGTAGGGATAAACTTATAGTTGTGGATGTTGTCAATTGAGTCTCTATGTTGTATTTATTTTCAAGTTGAAATGTTTAACTTATGTATGTATCTTGTTTCTAAAACTACAAAACTACTTGGTCCATCAGGATTTTATTCCTTATAATAATTACAATGTATTAGAATAATTCACCGGCTCTGGGCTAAGATACATACATAAGTTCAACATTACAACTTGAAAATAAATACAACATAGAAACTCCATTGAAAACATCCACAACTATAAATTTATCCCTGAAGGTCATTCATAAAAACTTCTTCATGTCCTAATAAAATGAAACATAAGAAGGGGGTGAGATCAAATTCTTAGTAAGGGTAAGAAATACAATAGAATATATTATAAACATAAAAATTAGGCATGATGAATAACTAAAAACACATGCCTTTAAAATAGAACTTGCACACATTATGAAAGGAATAAGATTTGAATAAATAATGCCATAATAAATCATAATCATGGGTATTATACTAGTTGAATAACCACATGAACTATCAATACTATTTTCATAATGAGGGAATTTATAATGTGAGACATAATAACCATACCATCAAGGCCTCATGCCAAGACCATAAATAACCATTTTGTCAAGGCCTTGTGCTAAGATCGTAGTTTGTCTCCTTAGACCTATCGATGCACCGGGGGATATAGAGGGCCCCACCCGACACTTACTAAGTCCAATGTATTACTCATATTAATGGGGATAAACATAAACAACATATACATTCATATTGAATCAAATATATGAAATGTAAATAACTTTCCCCAAACATTAAGCATAAACACTAACTATTCAGAGTAAATTAGTGAATGGTTTTAAGATAGCACATCCACTATCAAAATAATAAAAAGCCCTTCAAAAATTATTTTATATTATATCATAATAGATACACCTCAATTAAGTACAATATTTAATAAAGTATGTTGACATAAATGACGATACTTTTAGATGATACCATTGAAAATTTCTCAAGGAAATAGTCCTTAAACATTTCAAAGTGTCTCATAACACCTTGAAAAATTAAAATCATAATACCTTAGAATATAATGAGAATAATTAGACTCTTGATATGATATATAAAAGGGCATTACATACACCACATGCAAGTAATAAGTGGTGATGAATGTGTATATCTCATAAAAGTTAAAGTGAGACGAGAAAAATATTTTTTACTTTGGAAAGATGAGTTCTTTTTTATGTTTCATGAAATAAGATTTGTAAAGATTTATATCCTATAAAAGAGGATTTAAGAACATTGAAATTATATTTTAGTCATAAATTTTGTCCCACTGAAGTGAAATCATGTAAAAATTGTTTTTAAAGAAGCATTAGAACTAAAACATTTTAGTGAGGTTTAAGGAATTTATTAAAGAGATTTTAAAGCGCAAATACATGTTTTCTTTCATAAAACCAGAAATTAACCAAAATAGCCTTTTCATATTAAAATTTTTTATTCTAGAAAGATAAATATGGCTTAAAATAGATTATATATTTCTCTTGAAAATAGGTAAGGATTTGAGAAATTTCCATGAATCGGGCATGTATTTCTGAAATAATTTTGAAAGTTCCTTTTAAAACATGAAACTCCCCAAAAAATAAGGAAGTATTATGGTTGGTAAACATATATATAACACCAAAACATAATTTATGAGGAGGTCATAATAATAAATAATAATTTCATTAAGTTAATTATATAATAAAAGTAACCCAAATGAAAATGGCGGTTCGGGTGAAAAACCCTCACAACTTTGTAATCAATTAATTCATATTGCCCAGAATTAATAATCATAAAATGATAAATTAAATATAATGAAGGTAAATATATTCATGATATGAAACATCAATGGGAAGTATACATACACCATAAACAAGTAATAGTAGCGATTATAGAATATCTCACAAAAATGAAAGTGAGATTAAGAAACCCATTACCTTAAGTCTGATGGTGTTCTTTAATTGATCTTAGTGTCCTGAATAACAAAATTAAGTTCATTAATTAATATTTCCAGAAAATCTTATTTATATAATTGATTTATTATATCCTTATTAAGTTCATTCATGGAATTCTTTATTGGTTTAATAGGTTCAATTTTATTGTTTGGGAGCATTTTCTTCCTTGGTATTCATGACCGGTTTACTTGAATTTATGTAAGGATAAACATGTAATATGAGAATAGTTGTATAGAGTAGAAGTTTTATTTTATTTTTTAACATAAATAATATTACATTGTGTTGACACTCCTTTTTGTCACATTGTTTAAAGGAATGGAAAGGGAAATGACTTAGCACAAATTGATTCATCCTTTGAAGAGAACATCAAAAATCGACAAAGGAATGAAAAAGGAGTCAAAGGACCTTGCACTGTGAAAGTTCCCTCACTATCACACAAGTATACCTGTGCGCCGCCTAATGGTCACGCAAGGGACTTGCGCGCCCTCTTTGAAAACCACCCAGGGCCCTCTCCAGCCTATAAATACCCCCGGTGGGCCCCCCATTTCGGGAGGATTTTTTTTTTCAGAATTCAGATATAGAGATCTAAACGCCCAAGTATCTTCTTCAAGTCTTCTGAACACTTATAAGGTAATTATTTACCTATAATGGAAGGTCTAAACAAGAGGAATAAGGTCTAAGTGTTAGAATTTACTAACAATTGTGCGCCTCCTTACATACTCATTGAAACTTGTGCACCACTCTTCTAGAAGTACCTCAGGATGATTCTAAAGGCTTTGGTCAAGAATCACCCAAGTATTACTATACTGGTCAAGAATCGCGCAAGTACCCATGTGCCGCGCAGTTATACCTGCGCGACCAGGACTTGCGCGCCCACGCAGTACCTGCGCGCCCCCCAGGACTTGCGCGCCCCTCTCTTTTTGAGGCGGAATTCTACCACATGAAGGGAAAGGAGGAATCCACAACAAAGGAGATCACCAAAGTTAATGCTCTGTATGGTTTAGAAAAGATTCCAGTAAACCCATTAGCACATGTGAGTACAGATTATGTGTTACCTATCAGTCAAATTGACAGGATAGACCCAAGTTAAAATACTCTTATGTAAACATCCATAATTTCAATTATGGAAATCGAGCCAGACAACATGGGATAAATTGGTGATCCACCAAGCAATGATGAAAGCTCAAATGGAGATGTCTTCATTTCATCTGCTAAAATCCAACAAGTCTATACTTCGCCAATCAGGCCATGGAAAGTTATAGCAATGTCAGAGGTAAACGATGATGTTGATTCTAAATCCATCATATCCTCTTTATTACCCAAATAAGAGCCTTCATCATCAATCGGGTCGGAAATGGAATCTTCTTCTTCAAGATATGAAAATTTTGACATCTCTTCTGATTATGAAAATTCTGCTTCATCATATACAATGCAAGTAGAAATAGAAGAAATAACACATGCTGAAGAAGAAGAGGAAGATCTTAGGGATGCTCCTCTAGCATTTGATGAGGGTATCTCTACCACTGTGGATGAACTCATAGAAATCAATCTGGGTACAAAAGAAGATCCACACCCCACTTTAATTAGTGCGGCCACGACTCTTGAAGAGCAAGATATGTATATTTCCTTTTTAAAGCAAAATTGAGATATATTTTCTTGGAACTATACAGAGATGCCCGGGCTTGATCCTGATGTTTCCACTCATCATTTGGGTTTTCCAAAAGAACATCGAGGATTCAAACAGGCTTCTAGAAGAACACACCCAACCTATGCTTCCAAAATTGAGGTTGAAGTGGATAAGCTCATAAAAGCTAACTTCTTCAGAGAATTTCAATATCCCAAGTGGTTGGATAATATTGTCCCAGTGAAAAATAATAATGGGAAAATTAGAGTTTTCATTGATTTCATAGATCTTAATCGGCATTGTCCTAAGGATGATTTTCCAGTTCTGATTACAAAACTCTTGATTGATGTGACAGCTGTCTATGAAGCACTTTCCTTCATGAATTGATATTATGGATATAATCAAATCCGGATGGCTCCAGAAGATGAAGAATCTATAGCCTTCAGATCCCCTCAGGGTGTGTTTTTCTATCGAGTAATTCCCTTTGGCCTAAAGAATGCAGGAGCAACATATCAGCATGCTATGCATCGTATCTTCAAACCCTTTTTAGGGAAATTTGTTGAATGTTATGTGGACGATTTGGTGGTCAAATCCAAACAAAATTCTAATCACTTGGATGATTTGGAAATCATATTCCACAAACTTCGGCAACATAATTTGAAGATGATCCCCTTAAAATGTGATTTCGGGGTAACCTCAGGAAAATTTATCGGCTTTGTTGTACGCCATCATGGTATCGAAGTCGATCCTGAGAAGACCAAGTCAATCCTTGGTATGTCACCTCCTCGAAATTTGAAATAATTGAGAGGATGTCAAGGACACTTAGCCTATATTTGGCGTTTCATCGCCAATTTGGTAGGCAAAAGCTTACCCTTAACCAAATTGATGAAGAAGGGAGTCACTCACCAGTGGACTGAAGAATGTCAACAAGCATTCAATATTCTCAAGAAGTATCTCTTGAGTACACCAGTGTTAATGCCACCTGTTGAAGGAAGACCACTTATCCTCTACGTGACAGCTCTAGAGCGATCATTGGGTGCCTTTCTTGCTCAGAAGAATGATTCTGGGAATGAAAACAGCCTTTACTATCTCAATCGGACTATGCTTGAAGTAGAAACCCGATACTCAAATATTGAGAAGTGCTTCCTAGCACTAATCTTTGCAGTTCAAAAGTTGAGACACTATTTGAAACATCACGAGGTCCAATTGGTATCTCGCAATAACCCACTCAAATTCATTCTTAGTCGTCTAATTCTTACAGGACGTCTGGAAAGGTGGGCAGTTATCTTACAGAAATTTGATATTCAATATGTGTCTCAAAAGGAAATAAAGGGCCAAGATCTGGCTGATTTCCTTGATGAACACCCTTCAGTGGAAGACACATCTTCAGATATTAAACTCCCTGATGAAGAAGTATTTTCTATTCAAGATAGTCTTTAGGCATGGGAAATGTACTTTGATGGTGCTTCTAGAAGTCCAGCAAGGAAGAAAATGGAAAATCCTAAATTCAACAAAGTTGGATTAGGAATTGTACTCATTTATCTAGAAAAGGCAGTGTTACCTTATTACTTCTCATTGTTGGGAGGCAGTAAAAATAATGAAGTGGAATACCAAGCTCTCATTGCAGGATTAGAGTTGGCGCTTCAAGCACAAGTGAATCACTTAAAGGTGAAAGGTGATTCCGACCTGGTAATCAAACAAGTCAATGGGGATTATGCCATCAGAAAAGAAGAACTAATCCCTTTTTATGATTAAGTCAGAGAGTTAATGGAGGAGTTTCCCTCAGAACCGACATTTTCTTATGTCCCAAGATCACAAAATGTCCAAGCTGATGCACTGGCTAATATATCCACAGCTCTGGCAGATCCAAACCGGGACGAGACAACCATCAGTATTTCCCACCGTCGTACAATTTCACCTTATGTTCAAACCAGAACAGAAGAGATCAATGAAATTAGTCCCATTTCTGAACCATATGGTCATACTACAGGATGGATGACACCTATCAGATAATACCTTCAAAATAGAACACTTCCACCTGATAGGGCCATGAAAGAACAAATCCGGCGATGTGCGGTCAACTTTACTCTTTATGATGGACTAGATAACCTAGAGAAAATTCTCTACAAGCATGGTTTTGATGGAGTTCTCTTCAGATTCATTGATGGTGAAGAGATAATGGCTGTCATGAAAGAAGTGCATGCAGGAGTCTGTGGTGCCCACCAGTCTGGACATAGACTGTCTGATCAGATTCGAAGGCTTGGATACTTTTGGCCTTTAATGATACAAGATTGTGTTGATTTCACAAAGAAGTTTCATTCATGCCAAGTACATGCCAACTTCATTCATCAACCTCCAGAGTTTCTTCATACAGCTAAATACTCATGGCAATTTTCCACATGGGGAATGGATGTGGGGGGACCTTACCCTTCAGCTACGACCAAGAAGTTTAAGTATATTCTTAATGCTACTAACTTATTTTCCAAATGGGCAGAGGCAATACCTCTCAAAGAATTTAGTTCTAAAAGTATTTTTAGCTTCATCAAGTCTAACATCATTACCAGATTTGGTGTCCCTCATACCATATTGACGGACAATGGTACCAACTTCTGTTCATCCTAGGTGAAGAAATTGTATCAAGAATACAACATCAAATCCAATCATTCATCTCAGTATCATGCAGCGGCCAATGGCCAAATAGAAGCTTTCAACAAGACTCTGTGAAATATACTACAAAAGATGGTGGATAAAGATAAGAATTCATGGCCTGATAAACTCTTTCATGCTTTATGGGATTATCGGACCACCACACGCACTGCAATGCGGTCAACTCCATATTCACTGGTATATGGAACAGAAGCAGTCTTACCAATTGAGGTTCAACTACCCTCGCTCAGGGTAGCCATTTGTGATCAATCATCTACAGATGAACAATCTCAAAAGAGATTGAATGAATTGGAATGGTTAGATGAGAAAATATTGTGCACTCTGCACCACTTGAAAGTCTATCAGAATCGAATAGCACGAGATTTCAACAAAATTTTTTGTCTTCGTTCACTCATTTAGGGAGAATTGGTATTAGTTATCAGAACTCCAATGATACCAGGAAAGAAACCTCCCAAGCTTGAACCAAAATGGGAAGGACCTTATTCAATACATAAGGTCTATTCCAATGGAGCTTATTCTTTAATCTCAATGGATGGAGGACTCATCACTACTCTAACCAATGCCAGATTTCTGAAGAAGTATTTTGTATAAACAAAAAATACACCATTAACGGTCCATGAATATGACCTTAAACTATTTGTATTATTTTTTTCCAACATGACATTAAACTATGTCCCTTTAATTGTCCTATACGATGTTAAACTATACAGAAACGGTCCATGCATACGACCTTAACTTATTTTCATGCCCCTTACGTCCAACATGACGTTAAACTGTAACATCCTAGCTACATGACACTAAAATGTACAGAAGTCTCTTATTTCCAAAAAGACATTAAACTGCACCATCCACGGTCCATGCATATGACTTTAAACTATTTGCATCCCTTTCGTCCAACATGACATTAAAATGTAACGTCCTAGCTACATGACGCTAAACTGTATAAAAGTCCCTTACGTCCAGCAAGATGTTAAATTGCATAATCAACAGTCCATGTATATGACCATAAACTATTTGCAAGTCCCTTATGTCCCGTAAGATGTTAAACTGTGAAAAAGTCCCTAAAACTTCCAACATGACGTTAAAATGTGTTCTCTTTTTTCCTTACAGTATGACATTAAACTGCACAGTCCCCTTTTCATCCAACATGACGTTAAACTATATTGTCCTCATCGTCCTAGCTACATGACACTTAACTGTACAAAAGTCCTTTAATATGTCCTACATGATATTAAACTGTACTTTGTCCCTGCTACATGACATTAAACTGTGCATCACCAATAGTCCTAACTGCAAGACTTTAAACTACATATTCCCTTCATATGTCCTACATGACATTAAACTGTGAATCGTTAAGGTTGTTGTTACCTCTTGTTTCTCACACTGAGTATGACTCATGTGATCTTAGAGAAAATTTCAACCATAACAACCTCTTTGGGCCGCTAACCACGCGTAAGTCCCAACATCATTTTTTAGGTCGTTGTCCCCAAGAACAAATTCATCATTAATTCATTCTTTAATTGAACTACGTGGACTTTGATCCTTACCTTCCAGGCTGGGTACATAGGAAACCTCCCAAGGTTCAATCCCAAAACCAATCTCTTCACATTGGTTCACCTCCATCTCATATGATGTTGATTCGTGAAACCATCCCTAGAATCAATATCTTTACATTGGTTAAATTTCGTCCTTACTATATGATGTTAAACTGTACAACACTTTTTGTCTAGTATGACAATAAACTATAACATTATTTGATACCCTCACCTGAGAGGGAATCATTATTTACATTGATTTTCAATCATGTTTCATTTCAAAGACTACGTGCATACATGGCAATTCCTAAACCTTTTATCTTGGGTTAAATCATCATTGCACTAAAGTACCCTTTCACCCTTCACATGTACAGACCTAATTTGTACAGAGGGTATTTCTAGAAATATGTGGGCTTGATTCCAATCCTTATGGGATACGTAGGAATGTTCGAGTGTACCTCGAATCTAGCCCCAAGTCTTTTGGGCCTAACCCCAAATTCCACTTTCAGTCCCCTAGCTGAAAAGTCCCCATGAAAACACACACTGTGTATTTATTATAATGGTCCAAGCTCTATAACCCTAAACCAAGATCTCTCATACTTTCATCCCACATGAAATTAAACTGTATTCCAAGAACTACATTTGGCTTGATTCCCATCCTTATGGTATATGTAGTGAAGTCCAGTATTTCAATTCAGGACCCAGCCACAACGTGAATATGGTTAGTATTGATCTATGTATCTTTACATACATTGAACAATACCCATTTTTATGTGTCATAAATCTTAAAATTAAACATTTTCAGATCTTTATAACCCTTTTCTTGACTTCTAGTCACAAAATGTCCAATTTCTGAGAGTTCTTTTTTTTGACTATGCAGCACGTGCCCTTAGGCGGTCTTGCATAAACAGTCTCCATAGTAGACACTACTACAAAAATGGGCAATATCAGCACTCAAATCAGGCTTTAACAGCGCTAAAAAAGCGCTATAAAGCTCAGTGCTGATAAAGGGGTCTTCCCCTTTAACAACGCTTTTTGAGGGGTGTTAAATCCCTTCTTCCTACAAATAGAAAATCTGTATCAGTACAGCCAGCCGAACAAGACCTGCAGAAAAACCAGTATATCAAACAAGAAAATGTGATCTACTAATATTTCATTATGAAAAACATATAGGTACCATTAAATACTTACATTTCCCCAAACACCCATAACACAACCCAACCACAACCTTCATCTCAATGTACTCAACCGATCTAAACACCAAGATGGATTTTACCCAAGACTATCTAATTCAAAACTCCGATCATGTCATCAACCGAACACTTAATTTCTATGGTGCTCCCCACTATACACTTTAGCTCACAAACACCACCATATGATGTTTAACACCTCCATCATCGGGAAATAACCACTAGAACCCCAACTAAAACTCCACAACATACCCAACATGTTTTCTAACTTACCGTGCTTAGACATCCATGAGAACACCAACCAATGTTATCATCCATCATTTCCATCAAAACCAATTGGAATGGATGTGAATCCATCATCCATACATGAATCAAGAACAATTCAACTTTTCCTCAAAGATTGAAACCATTTTCAAAACATAATTATCATTTAAAAATATCAAATAGATGTGGCTTACAACTCACCACATTTGTTCCTTTTTCCTGGAGGAATTTGAAACATGCACCACATAGGTTGTAAATGTAGAGACCCTAAGCTTGATGTACATGGACATTACATTAATTTTGCAGAATACTTAGTACATAACAAAAACACACACACAAGGACCGTAATAGTTTAGTGTCTTTAGAAACTCAGAACGTAATCTTCTAATCATGGTGAAAGATCTTCAACATCTCCCATAAAGATCTTCCCTTTTTTTTCTTACCTAAAACCTTTCTTTATATCCTGGGGAAATGAAAACATAAAAGTGTGAGCTCAAATGCTCAGTAAGGGTAAACAAAAGAAATATCAATCACATCATATTCATAAGAACATAACATTTTGGAAATCTTAACCTGCAAAAGAGATCATAATATCATAACATGGGATAAATCATAGTAGTGAAATATAATCCCAATAATCATAACTTAAAACATGAAACTTTGTGGCATAAACACATAATCATAGATAATCATTTCTTATTAGTCAAGACTCATTTCCAAGACTATCTTAGTAGACAAAGTCCATTTCTAAACCGAGTTCATTCCTCGTTTCAGTCCTGTTTCACTGAACCGGTTTAACCTGCCGTTCCAGCCATGTCTATCTCATGAGATATAAAATCTTTACCCAATGCATTGGAGGGAGATATAGGTACCACCCATCTCATAATGATACCATTCTTATGTGTTCCACAAAATCATAAATCATACATCATTGCATAACTCATTTAATAAAAATGGGATTCTTAAACAACATGACATCATAAAACAATTCATATAAGATAAAAGAATTCATAAAAATAATTTCATCACAACATAATCAAATCAATTTAATAATATGGATAGAAATAGAACCCTTTATTATCTTAGATGTAAAATAATTTTGATAAAACACTTGAACTCCATTCTTGAGGAAAATATCCTTTATACTTCAAAAACACTTTTCCTTTCTTAACATGTCATACAATTATAAACTAAAAGAAGTTGGTTAAAAATAAAATTGAAAACTTGTAAAGGAATATTCCTGGAAATAATGTTTTCAAAATCCATTCATGCCGTATATGTTAAAAAAAACATTCTTCTCGTACTTTTTTCAGAAAAGTCAAAAAGTACCTCGTACGAAAAATGACAAAAGATTCATTTCATATCTTTTACTAAAAACTCACTGAAGGGTAAAATTGGATATAAACTATTGTAGAAGGATATAAATATTACATATTGAGGAAACATGGATGTGGATGATAAATATTCCCCAGTAAATTCTAAAGTATAAACAATCTCGGATAAAAACTGAGATTGCGAGATTTTCCCTTACCTTAGTCCGATTTGCTTCGTAAGTGTCCAAAACCTCCTATATAATGATTTAAATAATGTTATTAACTTATTACAGAATCATAATTATTGTTATGATATCATATATGGTTATATTCTTAGCTTCTTATTAGTAATATTTCATTACTACTTGTTATTCGGGTGTTTATTACTTTTTGTTCTTATGCGTGTTTTGTCGAATAAATTCTTATTCTTCTCTTTAGGTTATAGATACATCATTTCCAGAATGGTATTATTGTAATATATATCATATTAATTCATTCAATTAATTTATATAATCATTATTCAATGAAGATCATGTAGAACGAGTCGCATCACATCGTGGAGACGGTATTCCGTACGTACGCACGAGCGAAGATATCGTTCCCATGATCATGGAATTGTATTGGAGTGTATGTATACTATTTCAGAATCAATATAACTTTACAATAATCATATATAGTTATTATTTACACCATTATACCCATCCAAGTAAGGTGGTGGGGGAAAATAGATTACACCACGGCGTGGAGACGGTATTCTGTACGTACGCACGCGCGGTGATTTCTTTTTCCGTAGGATGGATAGATGGTGAAATAGGGTTGTTTCATACTTCTAATAACATATCAGTATATGAGTTATACTGATGTTATTACTTAATAATGAAACAACTAACGAAGAAGAAGTGGAAGAAGAAATAAAGATGAAAGAATCGGTAATGGACATTACCTCTTCTTTGAAGTGCTTCTTTGAGACTTCCTTTTAGGGCACTAAAATTGGTCTTTGAAAAAGACCAGGACCTCTAGGATGTTTCTAGGGAAGTTGAGAGGATAAATTATCAGGGGTTGGCTGATCTTGGAGGCTCAAAGTGGTGTGAGGAAGAGGGGGAGGAGGTGCCCTTTTATAAGGGAGGAGAGGGGCACCTTTGGAATAACTAAAAATATTATTTTATTATAAAGACAAATTCGCTTTTAAATAGCTCTAAATTGATTTATATCGAAGCTAAGGTGTGTATGGATCGAAATCCTCTCATCCAATAGAATTTAGACAAGTTTAGGGCATTATACTAACCTTATCTTTTAGTTTTAACTCTTAGTTAATTAGATTGACATTTACCATGTCACTTTGTATTTTTATATTATATAGTTAATAAACATACCATATACATCCAAGAGACCCCCAAGTGGTCCATTAATGATACACCTATCTTTATATAAGTATATTTTCTGAACCTTATATTTTTAGGAATAAAATAACAATCAATAATATAATATTTGTTTTAAAAACTATTTTATGTCAATTTTGACACTATTCAATAGTTGATTTTTTTGAAACTCATAACAGAATGATTACTTCGGCCAAAGTTAATTAAATCAATCCAAACATGTCATAGTGACCTAGAAAATTAGTGTAATTCATAAAAAGTCTAAAATTATATTTATTTGGGTATTTATAATATCAATTATTCTAATTGTTCACTATTATGGTAATTACTGCATCATCATTGTGTCATAAATAAATTAAATTATATAATGTCTAAAAATTATAAATAAAATATAATTAAGTATTAAATCTTATTATATTTCTGATGAATATTTACAATAGAATTTTTCTTATGTATAACCCTATATTAAAAATGTTTTTGTAAATAAACTTTGATTTTAACTCTTTTAACTCTTCTTTGAATTAAATAATAATAAATGTCCTAATCTAATACAAGTGGGCCTAAATGGTCATATTTTATTCCTAAGGTTGTTTCTGGTCTAATTAAACTTATCCAATAAAATTAGGACATGTGTTAGGGTAATAATAATATCATTTTTACCCTTAATTACCCTATTTACTTTTAACCGTGGTAAAAAAAAGTAAAAAGTTACTATTCACCAAAAATTATTTTCATCTCATTGAACCACATTTTACTTACTTACATTAACCGTGTCTCTCGGATTTTTGAAATTCCACTCACAGAAGCGGTAAAATTAAGTTTTATGAAAAATTCAGTTTTTTTTAACTACCACTTAGTGGTTTCACTATTCATCAAAAAAATGAAAGTTTCCAAAAAAATACCAAAAATTAGGCCTAAGCTATATTTGATATTATGAACTCAAAAATGATGTATATTTTACCAAATTCAAAACATATCAGTTTCATTAATTAATTTAAAAATTAATTCCCGTCGTCAAAACAAATAGCGTGTTCTTAAGAGATAATAACTATCAAAAGATTGACACTTGTTTATGTCTGGTTTAAATGTGAAATTACATCCAATGACCAAAATTGTATTAAATTTTAAAAATATATTCTAAATATACTTTAAAACCACTCAAATTAATAATTTATCACTATTAATTATTTCGATTAAAAAGGTTGTTTTTAATTAAAATTTAGTAATTTTCACTATTCATCAGAAAATAAAAGTTATCCAAAAAGTACCAAAATTTCACCCTAAGATAATTTCGATATTCCGAATCCAAAAATTAAGTCCATTTTAAAAAATAAAATTTACAAAATTTGAAAAAGTAGTTATTACTATTCATAACGGCAGGTTTTAATAATATTTTAATAGCATATCGTTGTTTAGTGAAACTCGGTATTGCGTACTACACACGCTATCGAGGAAGGTCGCGATTGCGTGTAATGCAAGGAAAGTCAAGGATGCGTGTTGTGCAAGCTCCTTTTGGTGTAGCGTACCACACAAGACATTAATGAAATTAAAAAGAATATTTTTCATAAAATCTTGGGGTGTTACATTCTACCCCCCTTAAAATAAATTTCGCCCTCGGAATTCGTCGGGGTTATAAGTGGTTTACTACTCGAAATTTTCTTTAATAGAAACCCACATCGTAAAAAGGAATACCAAAACCAATCTTTAAAAACAAAAGTATGAAACGTAACGGTTACCCAAATAAACTAATCACTGGATTTCCACATAGGTGAAAATATGGATATAGAAGAGAAATCTAACCATCATGTTTTGATGGAGAGTGGTAGAGAACATGGATACGGAAAAGCCAGAAATCAAAAATCCATAGATTTGTGATGATCTAAGGTAACATCTGATTCATCAGATATAAGAGCACTAGGACAACATTTTTGGTTTTCAAGATCATTTCTCTAAAGTCGATGAAATTGGAATTAGAAGAAATACTTTCATGATTTTGGTATAGTCTCACCGTTGGTAGTTATTTGGAAAATTTCCACTTCATATCTTAAATAAATGAAGTTTAATTTGTCATTCGTGATGTGTTAGCAGATCATGTGATAGAATGATGGGTCATTTCATCTGTCTCAAACAAAAGGTTAGAAAAGTTATCAAAAAATACATAAGTCCATCTATAGTGAGATTAATCATATATGGTTCCTAAAATGGACTTATACTTCATATATCATACTGATCAATATAATAAAACTAGTTTCTACTAAACAGGGACTTCCTGTAGGCCAGTGGTAGGCGATAAAGGCTAGTCTCACTTCGGTTGTGGGTTCGATTCCCACAGCCTTGTCCGATGCGATGGGCTGTCGCCCGTCCTGCATGTTGTCCTTTTTCTAAAGATCTATTACTATAACATCCCATCAATAATATCGAAAAAAAAGTTTTATCCTTAAACAATACTAACTTATGTCCAACATAATCCATTCCAATCTTTAGGCTTATCTAAAATACTTCGGTCCAAGCTCATAGTATAAAGAAAATGATTACTTAAAATGTCACATAACAATCATGTGAATGCCATCATTTATCCCCCATATATCATAAGATATATCTTGTTGGTCAAATTACAAACATGTGAATACCTTAATCATGTGTTCTCTTGAAGAATGAATACCCATTGAACCTTAGTGAAAACATGAATGCTGTTAAAAGTTAACTCTTTCCACATACCAAAATCCTCAAAATTCTATATACTCAAACCATGATATCACTTAGTCCTTATATCAATCATGAGCTCATGAATACAATCAAACATCTCATTATCTTCTTATCCCTTCATTATGCGCATATCATCTACTTTCCAAAAATATTTCAATCACATTTTCATGGTTACCAATACCATATAATTATTGAAAACGAATACACAAATATTCCAAAATTCCACAATACCATACATGAGATTCCATGATACTATTTTGAAATCCCATTACATAAACACTTAATCACTACACAACATCATTTTTATACTCAACATCAAAAATAGTGATTGCATGAGACTTCCCTTTATCCTTTTCCTTAAGAGGTTGCTCACGTTGATCATCATTAACCCGTGGATTAGGGCATTTATTAGCATAATGCCCCATTTCCTTTCACTTGAAGCATTGAAGTGTTAGTGGAGAGTTCTCTGTAGTCTTTTCTTTATTATCATCATTAGAAACCATTTTTCTATTACTTCGACATTCAGCTGCTCGATGACCTTCTTTTCCACACATAAAAAATTTTCTAGTCCCTTTAAGATAATATCCACCATGCTTCTTTCCACACTTTGAGCATAAGGAAACATTCATCTTATTTTCACCATTATTCTGAGATTTCTCCTTGAACTCCATCTTTCGTTTCTTGTCAAAACTATGAGATGGATAAGTAACACCAACTTCCATTTCTACCTTGATAGCACAAAGCACAATTTCTTCATAGCTACTGAAGTCTCTTATAGCTAATTCCCTTCGAAGATTTGGTTTTAAGACACTGAAGAATCGATCAACTTTACTTTCAGGTTGGATAATAAATCCAGATGCATACCTTGCAAGCCTTGTAAAATTCGCTTCGTATATACCAACAGATTCATCATCCTTTTGCTTTAGTTCAAGAAACTCCTTCTCCATCTTTTTTTGAAGAATACGAGGGAAGTACTTATTGAAAAATAAGTTCTTGAACTCGTCCCATTCCATGGACTCAATTTCATCTCTTGGACTCGTATTCTTTATAAGATTCCACCATTGATCAGCATCACCTTCCAAACGATACACTGCTAAGATGACTTTATCATGTTCAGAACATTGAAGAACTGGAAATATCTTTTCAGTGGTACTCATCCATTGTTCAGCAACAAGTGGATCAGAAGACCCATTGAAAGAAGGTGGACGTTGCCTCATGAAGGACTCAATAGAATATTATTCCCTTCTCGGCTCATTTGGAAGTCCAGAATGATTCATAGCTTGTGTAAGTATAGCAATAAGATTTTTCACTCCATCTCCCATAACATTTGTTTGTTCAGGAGGAAAATCATTGCATTTTCCATTGCATTGATCAATACGGTTCCTTTGGGTTCCAGCCATCGTCAAAAACCCAAAAAGAATAGTGTGAGAGGAAAAAATAATGCTAGGGAGAACAACACAATAAAGAGAGAGTACCTTCAATATATAACATCTTGGGTTACCGTAATTCTAGTACTACAACCTATACTTATACTTAACCTTAGGGACATCCCTAGACATACCTTAAAAATATCTCTAGGGATCTCACTAAAGTTCTCGCATCCTAGTTTCCAATGGTTGACTAAACCTTTCCTCTGATACCAACTGTAGAGACCCTAAGCTTGACGTACATGGACATTACATTACTTTTGCGGAATACTTAGTACATAACAAAAACACACACACAAGGACCGTAATAGTTTAGTGTCTTTGGAAACTTGGAACGTAATCTTCTAATCATGGTGAAAGATCTTTAACATCTCCCATAAAGATCTTCCCTTTTTTTTTTCTTACCTAAAACCTTTCTTTATATCCTGGGGAAAAGAAAACATAAAAGGGTGAGATCAAATGCTCAGTAAGGGTAACAAAAGAAATATCAATCACATCATATTCATAAGAACATAACATTTTAGAAATCTTAACCTGAAAAAGAGATCATAATATCATAACATGGGATAAATCATAGTAGTGAAATGTAATCCCAATAATCATAACTTAAAACATGAAACTTTTTGGCATACACACATAATCATAGAGAATCATTTCTTATTAGTCAAGACTCATTTCCAAGACTATCTTAGTGGACAAAGTCCATTTCTGAATCGAGTTCATTCCTCATTTCAGTCCTGTTTCACTGAACCGGTTTAACCTGCCGTTCCAGCCATGTCTATCTCATGAGATATAAAATCTTTACCCAATGTATTGGAGGGAGATATATGTCCCACCCATCTCATAATGATACCATTATTATGTGTGCCACAAAATCATAAATCATACATCATTCCATAACTCATGTAATAAAAATGGTATTCTTAAAGAACATGACATCATAAAACAATTCATATAAGATAAAATAATTAATAAAAATAATTCCATCACAACATAATCAAATCAATGTAATAATATAAATAGAAACATAACCCTTTATTGTCTTAGATGGAAAATAAATTTGATAAAACACTTGAACTCCATTCTTGAGGAAAATATCCTTTCTACTTCAAAAACACTTTTCCTTTCTTAACATGTCATACAATTCTAAACTAAAAGAAGTTGATTAAAAATAAACTTGAAAACTTGTAAAGGAAGATTCCTAGAAATAATGTTTTCAAAATCTATTCATGCTGTATAAGTTAAAAAAAACATTCTTCTCGTACTTTTGTCGGAAAAGTCAAAAAGTACCTCGTATGAAAAACGACAAAAGATTCCTTTCATATATTTTACTAAAAACTCACCGAAGGGTAAAATTGGATATAAAATATTTTAGAAGGATATAAATATTACATATTGAGGAAACATGGATGTGTATGATAAATATTCCCCAGTAAATTCTGAAGTATAAACAATCTCAGATAAAAACTGAGATTGCGAGATTTTCCCTTACCTTAGGTCCGATTTGCTTCGTAAGTGTCCGAACCTCCTGTATAATGATTTAAATAGTGTTATGACTTATTCCAGAATCATAATTATTTTTATTATATCATATATGGTCATATTATTAGCTTATTATTAGTAATATTTCATTACTACTTGTTATTCGGGTGTTTATTACTTTTTGTACTTATGCGTGTTTTGTCGAATAAATTCTTATTCTTCTCTTTAGGTTATAGATACCTCATTTACAGAATGGTATTAGTGTAAGGTATATCATATTCATTCATTCAATTCATTTATATAATCATTATTCAATGAAGATCATGTAGAATGAGTCGCATCACATCGTGGAGACGATATTCCGTACGTACGCACGAGTGAAGAAATCGTTCCCATGATCGTGGAATTGTATTGGAGTGTATTTATAATATTTCAGAATCAATATCACTTTAAAATAATCATATATAGTTATTATTTACACCATTATACCCATACGAGTAAGGTGGTGGGGGAAAATAGATTACACCACGGCGTGGAGACAGTATTCTGTACGTACGCACGCGCGGTGATTTCTTTTTCCGTAGGATGGATAGATGGTGAAATAGGGTTGTTTCATAATTATAATAACATATCAGTATATGAGTGATACTGATGTTATTACTTAATAATGAAACAACTAAATAAGAAGAAGTGGAAGAAGAAATAAAGATGAAAGAATCGGTAACGGACATTGCCTCTTCTTTGAAGTGCTTCTTTGAGACTTCCTTTTAGGGCACTAAAATTGGTCTTTGAAGAAGAACAGGACCTCTAGAATGTTTCTAGGGAAGTGTAGAGGAGAAATTGGCAGGGTTTGACCGAGATTTAAGGCTCAAAGTGGTGTGAGGAAGAGGGGGAGGAGGTTCCCTTTTATAAGGGAGGAGAGGGGCACCTTTGGAATAACTAAAAATATTATTTTATTATAAAGCCAAATTCGGTTTTAAATAGATCCAAATTGATTTATTTAAAAGCTAAGGTGGGGATGGATCGAAATACTCTCATCCAATAGAATTTAGAAAAGTTTAGGTCATTATACTAACCTTATCTTTTAGTTTTAACTCTTAGTTAATTAGATTGACATTTACCATGTCACTTTGTATTTTTATATTTTATAGTTAATAAACATACCATATACATCCAAGATACCCCCAAGTGGTCCATTAATGATAAAAATATCTTGATATAAGTATCTTGGCCGAACCTTAGATTTTTAGGAATAAAATAACAATCAATAATATAATATTTGTTTTAAAAACAATTTTATGTCAATTTTGACACTATTCAATAGTTGATTTTTTTGAAACTCATAACAGAATGATTACTTCGGAAAAAGTTAACTAAATCAATCATAACATGTCATATTAACCTAGAAAATTAGTGTAATTCATAAAAAGTCTCAAATTATATTTATTTGGGTATTTATAATATCAATTATTCTAATTGTTCACTATTATGGTAATTACTGCATCATCATTGTGTCATAAATAAATTAAATTATTTAATGTCTAAAAATTATAAATAAAATATCATTAAGTAGGAAATCTTATTATATTTCTAATTAATATTTACAATCGAATTTATCTTATGTATAACCCTATATTAAAAATGTTTTAGGAAATAAACTTTGATTTTAACTCTTTTAACTCTTCTTTGAATTAAATAATAATAAATGTCTTAATCTAATCCAAGTGGGCCTAAATGGTCATATGTTATTCCTAAGGTTTTTTCTGGTCGAATTACACTTATCCAATAAAATTATGACATGTTTTAGGGTAATAATAATATCATTTTTACCCTTAATTACCCTATTTACTTTTAACCGTGGTAAAAAAAATTAAAAAGTTACTATTCACCAAAAATTATTTTCATCTCATTGAACCACATTTTACTTACTGACATCAACCGTGTCTCTTGGATTTTTGAAATTTCACTCACAGAAGCGGTAAAATTAAGTTTTATGAAAAATTCAGTTTTTTTTAACTACCACTTAGTGGTTTCACTATTCATCAAAAAAATGAAAGTTTCCAGAAAAATACCAAAAATTAGGCCTAAGCTATATTTGATATTATGAACTCAAAAATGATGTCTATTTTACCAAATTCAAAACATATCAGTTGAATTAATTAATTTAAAAATTAATTCCCGCCGTCAAAACAAATAGCGTGTTCTTAAGAGATAATAACTATCAAAAGATTGACACTTGTTTATGTCTGGTTTAAATGTGAAATTACATCCAATGACCAAAATTGTATTAAATTGTAAAAATATATTCTAAATATACTTTAAAACCACTCAAATTAATAATTTATCACTATTAATTATTTCGATTAAAAAGGTTGTTTTTAATTAAAATTTAGTAATTTTCACTATTCATCAGAAAATGAAATTATCTGAAAAGTACCAAAATTTCACCCTAAGCTAATTTCGATATTCCGAATCCAAAAATGAATTCCATTTTGAAAAATAAAATTTATAAAATTTCAAAAAGTGGTTATTACTATTCATAACAGCTGGTTTTAATAATATTTTAATAGCATATCGTTGTTTAGTGAAACTCGGTATTGTGTACTACACACGCTATCGAGGAAGGTCGCGATTGCGTGTAATGCAAGGCAAGTCAAGGATGCGTGTTGTGAAAGCTCCTTTTGGTGTAGCGTACCACACAAGACATTAATGAAATTAAAAATAATATTTTTCATAAAATCTCGGGGTGTTACAGTAAAAGCAGTAAAGGATAGATCTATTTGATCATACAAAGCCATGAACCCAAGTTTATCCTTGAGGAAACTGATGAGTGATGTTTGTGAATGCGTTTTGGAACTAGGAAATGACTCTCTTGATGAAACACATGAAATATCTTTAAATGTAGCCTCACTTTCCAAATAATTGGAACAATTTCCTGTATTGGATGCTCTTAATGTCAGATTTAGTATCCCATCTTGTTCATAAAATGGATTGTTCAACTTCCAATCTATCATGGAGGCTTCCGCACCACCTTTACACGCAACTAATGATCAGAGGCAGCTTGATTAGCAAAACAATCCTGAGGGAACTGGACATGAAAGATCATGCGGTGCTATAGTTGCCCAACAACCTCAATTTACCCCACACGATACATGGCTATTTCATGATGTCCAAGACATAGAGTGAGGAGAAGAGAAGGTGAAAGTCCCATGGACGAACAACATCAACAATGAACATCCACCACCCTTTCACTGTATACATCAAAATCATATCTTTAAGAACGTCCATGTGAATTTTTCTCTTACTTCCATCGAGGATGATGCATGTTGGTCAACTTGTTTTGGAAATTGTTTATCTTCATCCGTGCCTTGTACTTACACCCATGAATTTGAAGGTGAGTATGCGTACATGATAGTTGACCTTCTTAGAGAAGAGTTTATGGAAGAGTATAAGAGACATGAAGCAATGCAGATCATTAGAGTATTGGAGCAAATGTGGTTACTAAAAACAATGTGGAAATTGGCTTGTGCAACGCGGCATAAGTTACAACTTGCAGGTATTGTACTTTAGGCCGCATTGCACAAGACGATTGCCGATATTTTTTTTAGATACTATGGAAATGCTGCAAGGTTTATTAATCATTGGTAAACAAGTTATGTATTCATATTGACATTTGAATGTTTTTGAACTTTCAGTCTCCTCCATGCATTCCATTTTTCTTTGTTTTTTCAGATGTTTTGATTTCAACCTGGTTGAAATCCCTGTTCAAGTGGAGACGGCCTATCAAAACTACTACCATGTATGGAATTCTGGATAAGATCTGATACATTTTTGAAAACTGAGGATTGGAAACATTTTCTGTAACCAAACAAAGCCTTACATCACATGTTTTTCTTGTTGGGTATTCAACTAACCTATGTGGGGATGGGTGGTCTCTTTTGTGTTTGTTTTGAGTATCTTGCCTTCTTCACCACAAGACAGGTCAATGCATTGGAAGAACTTAATTGGGTTAGTTGTTTTGGTTCAGTTTATTTTGTATGCATTAAAAAAAGTTTGTTACCCTTTCAAAGATCTAATTGTATGTTGTTTGGATCCAATGGTTACCATTCTTGGTTGCATGATTATGGTTTGGAATTTGATGATTAGAACCATTTGATCAAGGAATTTGGCATAAAGTATCAACAAAATCCGAATGTGTTTGGTCGATTTTCCGTATGTCATAGACCCAGACACATGATCACCCTAGTATACCAGGATAACCATTAATTTATATATATGAGGCCCCTAATAGATCACATGCCATGACCCCACCATTTAAAAGATCAATGCAATCTGAATGCGTTTGGTCGGATTTCCGTAGGTCAGTTGTTGTTTTTACTTAAAATCGTGTCCATTTTAAACAAAATAGAGACCCTTTTTAGTTCTAGTAGCCACATCGTGATTCGTATTGAGGCGGGGTTGACTCTTACATGTCACCAAGGACCCTTGGACCGTTCTTATAAAATATCAATGCAATTCGAATGCGTTTGGTCGGATTTTTGTAGGTTAGTTGTTGTTTTCACTTAAAATCGTGTCCATTTTAAACAAAATAGAGACCCTTTGAGTGCTAGCAGCCACACCGTGCCTCGGATTGAGGCTAGGTTGACTCTTTCACATCACCAAGGACCCTTGGATCGTTCTTATAAAAGAACAATGCAATCTGAATGCGTTTGGTTGGATTTTCATAGGTCAGTTGTTGTTTTCACTTAAAATCTTGTCAATTTTAAACAAAATAGAGACCCTTTGAGTGATATCGGCCACACCGTGCCTCAGATTGAGGTGGGGTTGACTCGTACACATAACCAAGGACCCTTGGATCATTCTTATAAAAGATCAATTCAATCTGAATGCGTTTGGTTGGATTTCCGTAGGCCAGTTGTTGTTTTCAATTAAAATCGTGTCCATTTTAAACAAGAGAGACCCTTTGAGTGCTAGCGGCCACAACGTGCCTCAGATTGAGGCGGGGTTGACTCTTACACATCACCAAGGACCCTTGGATCATTCTTATAAAAGATCAATGCAATCTGAATGTGTTTGGTGGGATTTCCGTAGGTCAGTTGTTGTTTTCAATTAAAATCGTGTCCATTTTAAACAAAATAGAGACCCTTTAAGTTCTAGCGGCCACACCGTGCCTCAGATTGAGGCGGTGTTGACTCATACATGTCACCAAGGACCCTTGGATCGTTATTATAAAATATTAATGCAATCGAAATGCGTTTGGATGGATTTTCGTAGGTCAGTTGTTGTTTTCAATTAAAATCGTGCCCATTTTAAACAAGAGAGACCCTTTGAGTGCTAGAGGCCACACCGTTCCTCAGATTGAGGCAAGGTTAACTCATACACGTCACCAAGGACCCTTGTATCATTCTTATAAAATATCAATGCAATCCGAATGCGTTTGGTCTGATTTCCGTAGGTCAGTCGTTGTTTTGAATTAAAATCGTGTCCACTTTAAACAAGAGAGACCCTTTGAGTGCTAGCGGCCACACCATGCCTCAGATTGAGGTGGGGTTGACTCTTACATGTCACTAATGACCCTTGGATCATTCTTATAAAATTTCAATGCAATCCGAATGTGTTTGGTCGGATTTCTGTAGGTCAGTTGTTGTTTTCAATTAAAATCGTGTCCATTTTAAACAAGAGAGACCCTTTGAGTGCTAGCGGCCACACCGTGCCTTAGATTGAGGCAGGGTTGACTCATACACATCACCAATTACCCCTGGATCGTTATTATAAAATATCAATACAATTTGAATGCATTTTGATGGATTTCCGTAGGTCAGTTGTTGTTTTAACTTAAAATCTTGTCCATTTTAAACAAAATAGAGACCCTTTGAGTGATAGAGGCCACACTGTGCCTCATATTGAGGCGGTGTTGACTCATACATGTCACCAAGTACCCTTGTATTGTTCTTATAAAATATCAATGCAATCCGAATGCGTTTTTTAAGATTTCCGTAGGTCAGTTGTTGTTTTCAATTAAAATCGTGACCATTTTAAAAAAGAGAGACCCTTTGAGTTCTAGCGGCCACACCGTGCCTCATATTGAGGCGGGGTTGACTCATATAGGTCACCAAGGACCCTTGGATCGTTCTTATAAAATATCAATGCAATCTGAATGCGTTTGGTCAGTTTTCCGTAGGTCAATTGTTGTTTTCAATTAAAATCGTGTCCATTTTAAACAAGAGAGACCCTTTGAGGGATAGAGGCCACACCGTGCCTCATATTGAGGTGGGGTTGACTCGTAAACATCACCAAGGACCCTTGGATCGTTCTTATAAAAGATCAATGCAATCTGAATGCATCTGGTCAGATTTCCATAGGTCAGTTGTTGTTTTCAATTAAAATCGTGTCCATTTTAAACAAGAGAGACCCTTTGAGTGCTAGCGGCCACACCGTGCCTCAGATTGAGGCGGGGTTGACTCATACACATCACCAGGGAACCTTGGATCATTCTTATAAAAGATAAATGCAATCCGAATGCTTTTGGTCAGATTTCCGTAGGTCAGTTGTTGTTTTCAATTAAAATCGTGTCCACTTTAAACAAGAGAGACCCTTTGAGTGCTATCAGCCACACCGTGCCTCAGATTGAGGTGGGGTTTACTCGTACACGTCACCAAGGACCCTTATATCATTCTTATAAAAGATCAATGCAATCCAAATGCGTTTGGTTGGATTTCCGTAGGTCAGTTGTTGTTTTCAATTAAAATCATGTCCATTTTAAACAAGAGAGACCCTTTGAGTGCTAGCGGCCACACCATGCTTCAGATTGAGGCAGGGCTGACTCGTACACATCACCAAGGACCCTTGGATCGTTCTTATAAAAGATTAATGCAATCCGAATGCGTTTGGTCAGATTTCCATAAGTCAGTTGTTGTTTTCACTTAAAATCGTGTCTATTTTAAACAAAATAGAGACCCTTTGAGTGCTAGCGGCCACACCATGCCTCAGATTGAGGAGGGGTTGACTCGTACACGTCCCCAAGGACCGTTGGATCGTTCTTATAAAAGATCAATTCAATCCTAATGCGTTTGGTTGGATTTCTGTAGGTCAGTTGTTGTTTTCACTTAAAATCTTGTATATTTTAATCAAAATAGAGACCCTTTGAGTGGTTCAGCATTATTTCATGTTGTTGGTGCATATCATCTATTAAAATGGGAAAATGACTCATTGGAGAAAGGATGTTTTATTTAATAACAATTACAATTTTCCTACGAACATTTACATACAACAATGTTTCATCTTTTGATCCCCTTAACCCCTCTCAAAAATGACCACAAATTGTACATGTCCCCAAGTCATATCTTCATTGTATTTGTGTACAATCTTCTATCATGTATGTGGCCCAATCATTTCTGAACACATCTATATCATCTTGTGAGTATGAGTCTTTTTGGCAGTCAGAGTAGTACTTCAAAATAATAAAATAAAGAATTAATAAATAACTTAAATGAACTAGTAGTTGTTTTTAAAAATACCTCTTTAGGGATGCCAGTTTGCTGATGAAAAACGATCTCTTTCATAAATTTACAAACATAATAACCGCAATCATTATCGTTTGTTTGTTTTGGACACTGCAAAAAAATTGATCATTAGGAGAATAAGTAACTTCTGTTGATATGTGTTTGGATAGTGAAATTTTATTATATATACCCTGATATTTGTCCAAACGTAGTACTTTCTCGCCTTCCTATGCTTAGCCCCTGTCCTCATTCCCTTTTTTAGATGATAATGATACACTGCCCTATCATAACAGAATCCTCATTAAAAGATAATATAAATTATATTACTTGATGTTTAGACCTAAAACGTAAGATGTAGTGTCTTACAGATTCACAAACTCCATCATGTGTGGTCGGTTTTATGGATATCCTTCCTTTGAATCAAGAAAATAAATCTTCGGAGTATCCAAGTTCACCGCAATTAGCAACCAATGTTGCCTAAAAACACAAAAAGGAATAATTAATAAAATAAGTGAAAATATAATTGATATGCTTTAATCATAGAGTATTACCTCTGCATGGTTGGTATTAGGAAAAGTTTGTCATCTGTAATCCTGCGTTCAAATGTTTTCAGCAAACCATTCACTATTGCATCCCTTTTTGATGGATCTATTTTTGTTAGGTGTGTTGATGTGATATGAGGACTAACCAGTCCAAATCTTGGCTCATGGGAAAATTCCTTCAATTTTTTTTTCATAAATGCGTTTGTCAACAATATAAAATGCATTTAGTCATAATTTGCGCATTATATTAGCTTTTGGAAAATTAATTCATGGAAACATACCTCATATATACATTTACAACTGTGACGCCTAGCCAACCGTTTTCAAGGATTTCATTTACATTTTCAGCAGCAACGAAATCTTGACTTTCCTCTCTGTATATATTCTCTTTGAAAACCACTATATGATTATTACCATCTTTTAGATTCATATCCACATGAGTCTTCAATGCTAGTAAATGTGGATAGAGAACATGTGGTGTTATTGTGCTTTCAGTATCTCCTTAGGATCAGTTGGTCGATCCTTTAGATGGTTTTGAGCCGAAGTTTGTCACCCCCATCCCTTTCTCTGTCTATAACAACAATCATTGGTTCAGACCATTTTTTCATTAATTGTTAAGGGTTTAGCTTGAAAAGAAAAGGAAATAAATACTTCTTTGTCCGCATGTACTCTTACAAGTTGTGACGGCCATGCAATGAATGCCCCAATAGCCTTTTCAACCGTATGAATATCATCGTCATCAAGTGGAATAGGTAGCTCTGACTTTGGCTCATGAGCTACAGTAATCATCACTTTCAGATGATCTTTCAGAAGTGGTCTATTATGCAGTGTGGCATCTGGGATATTGAACACTGCAGCCCTCGTTACAAGGTGATAGGTGAGTGTTGACATATATAAATCACAATAATTATCACCCTGTAGAAGATGAGTACAAAAAAATTATCAGTGTTTTTCTGATTCATATTTCATGGGAAAAATTATTAGAATATTGATTACCACGGCTAAGATAGTTCTTTGAGGCGAATGGCTCGCCTCAAAGCTGGTGGGGGGTGGGGCGGGATGTTCATGCGGAGGTTGTTATTGAGTTGTGGCTTCCCTTTTCTTCCCACCCATAAAAGTTGCCAGCAAATCTCCCTGCCATTGCAATTGTTCTTCAAGGGTTGTTATTTTTTCGCTCATTTGTTCCAATTTTTCAGCTGTATCATCCATTTTTTTCTTCTTCTCAAAATATACTCAGGGTGTCACCCCAAACCCTGCACCTCTGACACGACCATATTTTTCTGGCTTCTTCAAAGCCTTCGATAAGAGGTCTGTATCAGCTACAAGAGTAGCTGATTCCTGTGACTGTCGGATATAGGAAAATAACTAATTATTTTTATGTAATAGAAATTTTAAACAAATTATTTTATCGTCATTTCATACTTACACATATTTCCCACACTTTCTGTGTGTTCTCATCTACTAACTTCCCTTCTTTGTTCACACGTGCCTCCTTCCATAGCACATGACGTGGGATGGAAGTGCATTTGGTTTTAGACTCATCAATCTACATATAAACATAGAAAAATAATTATGATGTTGTTTATTTGAACCTAATAATATTATTGTAAATTTAAAATACGTACCATTTTCTTTTCTAATGAAGCGTACCCCATCCTTGCTTTATGATAGGGGTATGTTGGTTTTGAAGCACATTCCTTATTTTTAGTACAGAGTTTCTATTTCATAAATGAAATATTGATAATAAAAGTGATGAATACAGGTATCCTCAAACAATGTATTATCACTCACAATGTACCTAAAAATTCTCATCCCCACGACGGCCAATAAATGCATCCCATGCTTCTTGGGATATCAGGTGAGCATAGACAATGGGTGGGTGCGGGTTTATTTTACCTTTAGAATCTTTGAGGTGACATCTTGTTAAAATAATACGAAAACCTAGATGAATCTTTCCTGCAAGACTTAGTACAAAATCGTTGTGTGAATCGTCTACTATAAATGTACTCTGCAAGAGATTGAGAAGAGTAAGACATTGTTTCATTATTTTATTTGCTAGTAAATTACAGAAATAAATTCATAATGTTACCGTAATTTCTTCCCAGATCACAGCCTTCAGCCCGGACACAACATGGTGCCATGAATCTATATTAATCGGAAAGCATTTCCGAGTGATAACTCCAATGTATCTGCTAAACATAGCCTTGTTGTGATTCACATGTTGGCCTTGTGCATTCCATCCAACTTCAAATTTGATGCCTTTGCTTTTCACCTTAATAATTTTAGCTAACACTGTCAAACTACAACGCACCTATGATTTCTGCGACATTGGTCCTTCATTCCCGACCATTTCATTGATATCAACACCATCTATATGTTCATATAGAATGGTATCAATGACATGTGTTGATGGTTGTTGGACCTCAACACTAAGAGCAGCAGGATCCGCAGCAGCAGGAGCAGCAGGAGGAGCAGTAGGAGGAGAAGCAGTAGAAGGAGCCGCAACAGGAGGAGCAGTAGGAGCAACCAGAGCCGCAGTAGGAGCAGCAGGAGCAGCAGAAGGAGCAACAACAGCAGCAACATGAGCTGCAGGAGCAGCAGCAGCCACAACAGCAGCTGCTTGAGAGACTTGTTCAGCCTCAAGGTTAAGAGCATCAAAATGTGCAGAAGTTATTATCTACAAAAGTCGTTTAACAGTTAATTCAGATTACATAAATTAAGTAATGATAAGATAATAACATGAGATAACAAGATTATATTACAAACAAAATATAACCTGTTTACTAAACTCTCTTCCTTTTTTTCAAAGGTTGAAGGGATTTGACACCTCTATCGACTATCCAAATTCCTTCATTGTGGTCTCCTCTAACATACAAAACGTCATCTGCATTGAGACCGCTCTGAAATGATTGCAATGTACCACTAAAGAGATAGTCCTCAACTGAATTTTCATCGGAACCTTTAGTAGTTTTGGAAGATAACAGAACAATCGACCACTTTCGGTTTGCAGGATCTGAAACATAAAAAACTTTTACCGCTTGTGATTCCATTATAAACTGTTCATATTTGTACTCTTCTTTAATAAAATCAACTTTCACAAATCCCCATTCATCTATTTTAACACCACTATTGTTATCAATCCATTTTCATGAAAAAATAAGCAATTGGAATGTCATATAATCCAACTCCCATATTAGTTTGATAATGCCAAAGTATAACATATTTGCATAAATTGGATTTCTGTCCTTACTACCAGAAACATGCATCGCTTCAGCCACTAGTGTAACTCCAATATTTTTCATGGTACTATATTCATCATGTTCATCTGTATAGAATGTATAACCATTAATTACATAACCACTGTAAGATAATACATAGACACTTGGTCCAGCGGCTAGCCATCGAAGACATTCTGAAATTGAATTCGGATTTTCATCCAACTGCTTAAAAATATGGTCCTAAAACCATCCTATAAACTGGTGATTATGTGTATCTGATAACCATTTTTCAGCCCTCGATGGATTCAACTACCAAAGAATTTCTTTGTGAGTTTCAATATATGGAGCAACCTCCCAAATGTTATGAAAAACATAAAGATGATCCTACTCCCGATCTGTAATACTGATTGTCACAACTTCTCTTCCAGAAATTCCCTCACCCTCAATGCGTCCAGTGTGACAAGATTTAAGGAGACCAATTCTTTCCACATCAGATAGGTATTCAGTACAAAATTCAATGACTTCTTCAACAATATATCGCTCCACTATACAACCCTCTGGCTGACTTCGATTTTTGACATACCCTTACAAAATCTTCATATACCATTCAACATGATACATCCATCTATAGTGCACAAGACCAAAAAGTCGAATCTCTCTCACCAAGTGAATCATCAAATGAACCATCATATCAAAGAATGTTGGTGGGAAGAACATTTCTAATTCACATAATATGATGACAATTTCTTTTTCCATAGCTGGAAATTTCCCTGGGTCTAAAACTTTGCTACATATAGCTTTGAAAAAGAAAAAATGTTTGGTTAAAGTATGACAAACATTCTTGGGAAAAATTCAATGTAAAGCTATAGGAATTAGATCTTGCATCAAAACATGGAAATCATGTGATTTCAAACCTTTTAACTTCAAATCATTCATTGACACAATGTTATTGATATTTGATGAGTACCCCTCTGGAACCTTTACATCATTGAAGAAGTTTCAAAACTGATATCTCTCCACCCTAGAAAGAGTATAAGCAGCTGGAGGAAGAAACATTCGATTTTCACCCTTCACGGGAGCCAACTCTTCTCGAATTCCCATATCAACCATGTCCAACCTTTCCTTAATTCCATCTTTTGTTTTACCATGGGAATTTAGCAACGTTATGATAACACTGTCACATACATTTTTTTCCACATGCATCACATCAATAAAATGTCTGACGTACAAACAATTCCAGTATGGTAATTCAAAAAAAAACTGATCTCTTTTTCCAACCAATTTTCTTAAGGTTTTTCGAAAATGGTTTACCAAAAATAGTGTTCAGATCTTTTACTTTCTCAAACAGCTGATCACCTATTAGTGGAGATGGTGTTGTGCGTTTTTCTGAACTTCCATTGAATGATGTCATCCAAGATCAGTACTTATGCTGACGAGGTAGAAATCTATGATGTCCTAGAGACATAGATTTTGATGAATGTTTCAACCTAATTGATTACGTATCTTCTTCGCAATGGGACACCCTTGAGTTCCTTTAATTCTATAGCCTGAAAAATTTCCATAAGCAGGGAAATCATTTATTGTCCCATACAACATCGCTCTCAACGTGAAGTATTCACTTTTATAAGAACCATACAACATTACACCTGAGTCCCACAATAACTTCAAATCCTCGATCAAAGGAGCCAGATAAACATCAATATCGTTACCTGGTTGTTTTGGTCCTAATATAAGCATAGATAACATGATGAATTTCCGCTTCATGCATAACCAGGGTGGCAAGTTATAATTTACCAACATAACATGCCATGTACTATGTGTGCTGGTTTCAAAACCAAAAGGATTCACTCCATCTGTAGATAACGCAAGACGAAGGTTTATCGACTCTTTTCCAAATTCAGGATACTCAAGATCAATTTTCTTCTATTGAGGAGAGTCGACCGGATGACATAATAACCCATCTTTATTTCTTTTATATGCATGCCACGACAATTGTCTTGCAGTTTCTTCACTTCCATATAGACGCCTAAACCTTGGAATGATTGGAAAGTACCATACAACTTCTGTAAGATTGGATTTATCTTTCTTGTATCGAGAATCACCACACTTTGGGAATTATGTTGGTAATTTGTTCTCTTTGCGAAACAATAACAGTCTTTCGGGCAGACATGTATTCTTTCAGAAATCATTCCCATCGAGCGTAGCATTCGTCTAGCATCATATGTCTGGCTTGGGAGCTCATTATCTTCCGGGAGCATGTCATTCAAGAGAGAAAGTAGTTCCATAAAACTGACATCACTCCATCCATTGCCTACTTTCAATTTATACAACTTCAGTACAGCTGACAATGTTGTATACTTAGTGAAAGCAGCATATAATGGCGTCTTTGCACAACTATTTAACTTCTCAAACAATTTTGGGCAATCACGAAGTTCATCTTGAATTGTCTTTGTCATTTCCTCAATACGATCTTCATCATCATTGACATCTGTAATCACATCCTCCATACGGTCTTCTTCATTATCCATATTTTTATTCATATCTGACGATCCATAAAGCGCAGTTTTATCCCAGCCAGTAGCTACATTCGCTTTTTCTCCGTGTTTATTCCAACATTTATAACTCCGATCTATTCTGTGACATATAAAATGTTCTTCCAAATCCTCTGGAGTAAGTAGTCTAGAATAACAACAACGTAAACATGAACAAAGAATTGGAGAAGTATCCTTTGCGTGATCCTTTTCAAACTTGATGAACTCTTTCACTCCATTCTCGTACTCTATTGTTAAACGATTAGCATCCATCCAATCTTTATTCATCTCCATCCTATTTGAATCTCAAATATTAGTATTTATGGTTCAAGTACACAAAACAAGAATTCCAAATACAGTAGAAGAGAACCACTTCCTTATAAAAATGGATATTAATAGAGCCTAACCATTAGTATTTATTCATCTTCATTAAATATAATTAATTTAGATTCATTATAGTTTCCTCAAATCACCCCAGACCAAACACAAGAATAATCAAGAATGATACATCTACCACTCCTAGGTCTCTGCCCTACATTCAATATCATCATGCCTAAATACTCACTGCTGGTGGAAGTGAAACCGTTCCTGATGATCATGCCAAGAAGAAATGGAAACCAAAATGGGGGAGGGAATCAAAATACCCAAAACAAGATGAAAAACATGGTATTTGAGAATAGGTTAGTGGCTTTCATGTTGGCTAGAAACCTATCCAATAGACTCCACAAGCGGTGATGGCCATCTATAGTTGTTGCACCAGGTGAAACTGTCACCTGAGAAGCTGAGATCAATGAGGCCCTTCCCAGCCACGAACTGAACAAACTCCATGATGGCCTTCCTCTAGAATGGGCTTCTACCTTTCCTTTCCTTTGGGTTGGAAATGAAATTAAAGTCACCCCTAACAAACAATGGATGGTGGTCGAGATCGAAGGTATTTTGTTCAAAAGGACAATCAATCCCCCTCAATTTTTTAAAATACCAATACCATAAACCATTTAAAAACAAGACATTTTAATTTATTTTGAAAATCATTCCCAAAAAAATTCAATAAACAAACACATGCCAAACCATTTATAATTTTATTTAAAGAATCAACTTATCTTTATTTTAAACCATGATTTTCATTTATAATATCAAATCCACCAACAGTAGAAGGAAACCTAATTTATTTCAATGAAAAAGGTTAATTCACAACAAGATACCATCCATTCCATATATTATTTTCATTAATAGGGTTATTTTGTGCTTCAAAATGATCAAAACATGTCTAACCAACTTCAAATGGATAAAATATGAATTCATGAAACACATGAATCCCAAAAAGAAGATATAGTATAGAAACATCCACTTGGAATCTGAATGAGTCTACTCAAATGAAGAACATCATACATCTCCAACTACATCGATGCTTTCTCATATACAACGACACCACTATCTAGATAGTGGACCTCACCAAGAACATCATACATCTCCAAATAAGAGACTACAACCACTAACCATGAAGAACATCATAAGATGGAAATATACTAAGAACACATCCCTTCACCCAAATAAGAGACTACAACCACTAACCATGAAGAACCACTAAGAGAATAATTTGAAACCTAAGGAAAGGTACACCCAAAACATACCAATGAATTCAAATGAAATACTTTCTAAACCAAACCATTGAAATCCTCAAATGTTCATAACATAAAACCCCATCATATCTCCTAATAAATTTCTTTAATAACACTATTTCATGGCCTATACCCATTTAGACCCCTCTATTGGTTAGTATATTATAGTGTAGTGACCCCCTAATACCATCCTCTAACATGTCATGGGTTAGTGAATGCACCGAAGGTATTTATCACAACCATGTGCAATGTACTTATAATAATAAATAATTGATATATTTTAATATCAAGTTGTATAGATGATTTTTCGAATGATACCAAGTGAAAGTTAGTATGGTAAATATGTTGGATAAGACATTTTTGGTCTAACTAAAAGGGGATATAGCCTAATGAGTGTATTATGGATTCAAAAAAAATATGACTCTATGTGGTATAGGGTTTTTTCAACTAGTAGAAGTATGTACCACTTAGTGAATCCATAATACTCACCCATAGAATAAAAAATCATGTGAATCATCCCCTTTACATCATTTTCCATCAAGTATGGTTCATTTTCTTCAATCGGTCAATCCATAATAATCACCCATAGAATAAAAAAGCATGTTAAAAAATTGATATACAAATGGGAGAGGAGAACAATATTGAAAAAAGATTTGAAAAACATGCCTTAAAGGAGGTTCAGAAAACCGAAGCTTGAAAGTGTTGCGGGCGGCGGAGGTCCGACAAACTGAAGCTCGTGGACGCCGGAGGTCCGACAACGCGAACTCAGCGGGCGGCGAAGGTCTGGAAATGAGAAGTGAGGGCAAAGGAGGTTCAAGAACATGATCTTAGTGGGTAGTAGAGGGGATTCACAGGGTTCCAGTACCGCGAGAGCTTTAGGTCGCGATAAAATGAGGGCACTATGCGACTGAATTTATAAAAAAATGCACTAAGGTTTTATCAGTGCTAAAAAAACGCTGATAAAGAGAACCTTTATCAGTGCTTTTTTAGCACTGATAATAGTATCCTTTATCAGCTCTAAAAAAGCGCTGATAAATCTTGATTGTATCAGCACTAAAATTTTAGCGCTGATAAAGGAGTTCTTTATCAGCTCTTTTATAGCGCTGATAAAAAGTTCCTTTATGAGTGCTAGAACAACGCTGATAAAGAGGACCTATATCATCACTATAAAAGCAATGATAAAGAACTCCTTTATCAGCGCTAAAATTTTAGCACTGATACAGGGTAACCTTTATCAGCGGTTTTGCATAGCACTGATATAAGAGGGTTCTTCCCCTGCCCTTATTTGTAGTAGTGAGATTTGTCAGCCAAAAGATACTATTATTTAACTATGCAGCCAATACCCTTAGGTGGCCCTACATAATTCACCCCCCTAACGGGTTTGTCAAATACTAGTAACTTCATTCTTAGGAGGAAAACCTCTTTTTTCCTTATTTTTCTTAATGACAATATGTAGGGATCTGCAAAAAATAGCCATCCTTAACATATTTGTCCCATATCCTTTTTCATGATCTGAAAGTTTTCAAGTCTATGGTTTATATTTTCCTTCCCTACGTTTGGGTCAGACCTTCGTAGGAGTGATATTCATACAATTCTTTGATAATATTGTTTGGAAATATCTTCTCCATATTCAAGTACCTCTTTCCATACAGAAAACTCTATACATTGGAAAAGTTAAATCCCCATAAACTTTCACTGGCTTTTTTAGCAGTAGAAAAGTTAAATTTTGAGAGTTCTTTTGCCTGACTATGCAGCACGTGCCCTTAGGCGGTCTTGCATAAATAGTCTACATAACGGACCTGTCATCCAAAAGATGCTATTATTTGACTATGCAGCCAATTCCCTTAGGTGGCCCTGTATAATTCAACCCCCTAACGGGTTTGTTAAATAATGGTAACTTCATTCTTGGGAACTACTTCTTCTAATTCCTTTTTATCTATTTTTCATATCATTCCTCAGATTCAAATTTTCTTAAGTCTTAGTTTACATATTTTCCCTCATACTTGAGTGTGGTAAAATATTTTTAGATAAGTTTTCAAGGAATTGAGTCAATTCTAATTCATTTGGTCAAAGCTATTTCGACCTTAAACATTAGCATCTTTATGTCCGACGTGCATGACTTTAAACTACCCACAAAAGACAGGGGAACTCTGAATAAAATTCAAGTTCCAGCTCACTAAACATACATTTTGTATAATTTAGGTAATATTGAGCAATTAAAAGATTCAAAGTTTGTAGGGTTATTTATAATAATCCTAGTAAAAATCAAACTATGCTTACTAGGCCCATTGGCTTAGGTAAAATTTGAAGAAGGTAACAAGAAAATACGTGCACAAGTGATTGAATATGAAAGAATTATTTCCATTTGATGCACAATAATTAGAAGGACATCCACAGATTAGAGTCTCTTCTGTTTTCTAAGAAATTACAAGAGTCTGTCAACATAAGTCTTCACTTGATAAACAACATCCCGAGCTTCACCAGCAGCTACTTAAAGCTCATGCACCCGACCAACTTCACTCTTTTCAGCTTGATGGAGTGCTTTCTTGGCATCCGTGATGGCCTTCATACCATTCGTTTGAGCTCCCTCCAATGAATTATTGAGTTGTTCAAGTTCCCCAGTAACAAAATCTAATTGTTGCTGGAGGTGCATCTACTGGAGGACTTTATCTTTGATTTTATGATTCAGCTCCTTTATTTTGGCATCATAATCAGCCTCAGATCGGGATACTACAGCCTCAAATTCACCAATATTGGCTGACAATTTCACCCTGTTCAGATCTTCATGACACTTTTGCTCTTTCTCCCTCTTGAAAATAACCTGTTTCACCGCGGCATGGATCTTTTCATATCCAAAACTGCCAAGTCCTAGAATGACGAACAAGGATGACAATCGAGGGATCTTCGATGATATCTCTTCTAAAGGCACCTCAGATATGATTTTCCATATGTTGTTCCATGCCTTGAGTCATGAAAAGCTGAGCGCCTTAAGTACCTCTGGGTCTGATTCGACATCATCATCACAGGGGGGCATGTAATCTGGGATTAATGCACTTAGGGAAGTGCCCTGTTCTGCTCCTTCCCCCCCTGACCTTAGCTTCTTCACATTCAATTCCCGTTGGGGTGGAGGCTGAGGTCTCACCTTCAGATCTAGCCACTGCAATTGATGACCCTGCATAATTAATTGAAATCTTTGGTTAGTTTCAAAGGATAACAAAAGAATCGGTTGTCTTGCAAATTAATTACAATAAAAAATATTGTTATTCCTTACCCAACAGTAGATCAGAAACTTGAGAAGGATCCTCCCCATCTTTCCTAGCTTTGAAAGGATTTTCAGGATGAGTTTGAGGAAGCTCTACTGGGTTCAGCTCCACTTGTGCTAATGTATCTACCTTGGTAGGGTTTTCTGTACCTCCTTCAGGCATGGGTTGTTCAGCAGCTTGCTCAGACAAAACTGCACATTTGAACCAATCATGATTAGACATGTAATAAGAAGTTATTCTTAATAAGACAAAGGATAACAGTCACATACATAATCTTCTAAATTACATGGTAATTTAACATGATTTATAAAATCTTCTAAAGATGCGCCAAGTTCCATCATTTCATCTAATTTTATCTCAGAATCCTGGTTAGTCTCACCAATGGGAGCATTTGATGTGTCTTCTTGGTGACCTTCATCCTGCGGTCCCTAACCCTGAGCCGCATCTTCGGATAAAATTGCACCATCAGTTGCAATAGTCGCTAAAAGCTCTAATGCAGTGGTTGAACCTGAAGTATCACAGAATAGAAGTCAATCGATGTTTCATTCAACATTTTATGAAGCATTGTTAACTTACCAGCAGTAGGTTATTCTCTTCTTTCAACAGTAGCAGGAGGGATACTGGGAATAGATGCTGGCTCTTCTCCAGGAGCAGCCAAGTCAGCCCGAGTTTGCAATTGTTTTACAGCACCCTCCGTGGTCCGCAGAGGAGGATCAGTCCTCTCTCTCAGAGGGGAAATTGAAGATGCCCCTGCAATCCCAAAGAAAATGAGAAATATTTTTCATGGTTTAAAATTCACGATTATTCAAAGGACTTACCACTACTGATAAAGCATTTAGTGGTGGAATTCCTCCTTCGTCGCCTTTGTCCTTTTGGATTTTTAGGAGTATCAGCAGTCTCCCTTATTGGCACTTGAATTGGAAAATGGAAGGCCATGTCCAACTCCTCATTCATGGCCTGCTGTCCTGGAGATATCTCACCCGATTCATGAGGAGACTCATCAGCAGCCCCAATAGCAGTACCACCAGGGATATACTATGGAAAAGGAACCTCAGTAGTTCCTTTCTTTGCAAGCTGCAGGATGAAGAAAATAATTTCATTAAGTAATAAATCTTTGACTGAAATCTAGTTGCAAGTAAAATAAGGAAAGAAAAACTTACATCTTTAGGGGACACATAATCATGCCACTCCTCATCAGTCTCCTCAGTGGGGCCACGATCTATCAATTCCTTCACCCACTTGGGGATAGGAATGGAATCGTCAGTGGCATATATGAGCATTTCTAGCTCTCTAATGTAATCCCGCACTTCATTGGGGGTTTCCTCGTATTGGATATCTGTATAATCCACAAGATTCCCTATTCTAGGGAGTTGTAGACCCTCGCACAAATCCAGCAAGGCAGTCTCAGTACCACAATATAGACTCTTCCATGTCTGGACAGCCTCTGGTCATAGATATTTAGTGTGTGTACGAGAAGGCTGTGAGGAAGGTCCTACAATTTTCGACTTCAATTTCTTCCCATCTCCTGCACCTATTGATAGAGAATAAGAAAATAAGACTTATTGCTTTATAAAGTGATGGTGATTAAATGACCACAATGAAGTAACTCACCAGGCATTGATGGAGTAGGTCTTTTGATTCTAACCGGAGGATTATATCGGGCACGAGGCCGCTTTGCCACTTATTGTGACTCATCATCCCCATCATGGGAATCCAGTGAATCAGTCCTAGAGAAGGTATCTGGCGAATCAGCTTCAGGTGGGGAAGCATTACCTTTATAAGGAAGGGTTTATTTCTCTACATTCCTCTTCCTTTTTCCCACCTGATAAACTGGGTGATTCAGCACCCCTTTAGGGTATGATTCTATCCAGTGCTCGATATACCTTGTAGTCAAGTTATGTGCTACTTTTTCAACTGGTAGATCAAACACCGCCCCAGTCTTCTCCCATGACGTCAGCATCCACAGTTGCCGAGCAACCATCGAATGTTTCTCTAACCTGACATGTACTGGGGAGATACAGCAATATGTTACAGACACTTTAATTCACGTGAAAATCTATATGGAGCATAGGCCTCACATATAATTTCTCCATCAATCTTGGCAACTAGCACACCATCTCTGCAAGCTAGCATGTATGCCCTCAAATCCAAGTGGGCTGTTCCATCATCAACAAACCGCCCGGTTTGAGGATTTACATAGGGAAAGAAGTTGAATTACTTAAACATTCTCAGCCTCACTTTCATGTCATTGGCATTAAGATCTAATGGAGAAACTCCAGAGAATGCTTGCACTGATGGCCTAAAAGAACTTCCAGGAATTTTTACTCCATTCTGTACATTATAAGTCCGGAAGTGAGTGGTGATCCATCCCCATAAAACTTGGAATGGTCACACTATTCTTAAAGGATATTTACCCATGAATACATGAAGTAAACTCCTGTGAATCTTTGCTAAAATGGGGGTAGCCAACCCAACCATTTTTCCCTCATCCAACTTTGTCGCAATAACGAAGGTCCTTGGCCTGACACCTCCCTTCGAATCCCTGACTGGCAAGAGATAAACGCTGAGCCACAAAGCCAAGAAGCCCGCGAGAAGAGTCTTCTTCGGGATCCTTTGATTCACCTCATATACCCATTTATCAAACTCTCCTGCTTCTAGAGTTGTCCAGAATATGCTAGGAGAACCCCTCTTCTCAGGTTTTGGGAAGGTGGTAGGACGGGTGGGCCTCTTATCCTTGGATTTCTTTTTCTTGGATCCTTTCTCCTTCGGATCCTTCTCCTTTGGCTCCTTCTATTTCTTCTAAATAAGAAATATATTCATCCACTCCTATGGATGAATATCCTTTCTAGAATGAGTTAAGGAGGTCTCTGTACTCTTGAGCCCATGGAAGATTTTAAATAATTCCTGAGCCAAAGTAGGAGTCTTCTCTGAATCATTCCAAGTCACCTTGGGAGGAATGAATTCATCATACATGTCGCCCAAAATTGGATCCCTTGAGATCCTGTGGACATCCCACAGACTGATGCCTACTTTTCCATGAGTCAGATGGAAAGAATTGGTTTCTGGGATCCAATGACTGAGTATCTCCGACATGAAGTTATCATGTCTGTAAACATATGTTTGCCCAACCCAAATAGCTTCGTATATCACACCTCCTTTCAGATCCTCGACTAAATCTGCAAAGGTTTGTCGCACCCAGTATTCCCACATCCAAGTTGGCTTCACACCTCCCCCAGGACAGAAGTCCTAACTTTTCTTATAGCCTTTGGATTGATCCATCTGAGAATTTCAGAAGATTGAAAGATGAAAATGTGGTTGTAGCTCAGGCTTATGAGGTTTCAGATCTAGCATACAAGGGCTATAATGCATCATGTGGGCCTTCTCCACTATTCCAGCATTTATAAATCCTCCTCCACATGAGATATTTGCTGAAGAAAAGTTGGTATAATTCTGAAACCACGAAAATGGGAGATAGTTCTTTGCTTCTGGAATAGTAACTTCTCACAGATGACCATAACCGTACAAAGGCAGATAAGTGCTTTGGGGGAAGTCGCAGTGATACTTCTTCAAATACTTATCCAAATCTGGAAGAGTTCTATCACAGATGGTATAACAATTGTGGACAATGATGTCCATTATATCATCAAGACGTTTTCTTTCCAGTTCATCAGCCGTTCCGATTCTCTTGGGAGCCATTGAATCTGCACAAAGGTTGAATAAATTAACTCTTAAATGGGTTTATTTTTTCATAAAATTTGTGAAGGAATTCAGAAAAAATGGAAAAGGAATTAAGGATCGCAAGTCTAAACTTGGAGTGCAAGCATGGATGTGTCGCAAAAGTATAAATGTGCCTCACAAGTATTTGGCGCACAAGTATCATCGCGCAGGTCCAGATACCTTGACAGCAGCGCGACAGTAAAGGAAAAGCGGAAAAGAGAGCAACATGCGTGGTGGAGATGACCTGCGCGGCGAGAGCTCAAAAATCCTAAGTTCGGTGCAATGTGCGACAAATGAGCGCATATATATAGGCCAGGCTAGCCACCTGCACGCCTAAAACCAGTGCGCTCCAGCCCTGCGTGACTCGCACTTGCGCAATGATAGTGGCACGATGAACACATGCGCGCCTCTTTCTCTTTGGTTTTCTTCTTTTCCTCAGAGTCACATTCTTATTCTTTCAGATCCAACTCTGAGGGGGGACTTTTGTTGACACTCCTTTTCGTCACATTGTTTAAAGGAATGGAAAGGGAAATGACGTCGCACAAATTGATTCATCCTTTGAAGAGAACATCAAAAATCGACAAAGGAATGAAAAAGGAGTCAAAGGACCTTGCACCACTCAAGTTCCCTCACTATCATGCAAGTATACTTGCGTACCGCCTAATGGTCGCACAAGTGACTTGCACACCCTCTTTGAAAACCGCCCGGGGTCCTCTCCAGCCTATAAATACCCCCGGTGGGCCCCCTATTTCGGGAGGAATTTTTTCCAGAATTCATATATAGAGTTTTAAACGCCCAAGTCTCTTCTTCAAGTCTTCCGAACACTTCTAAGGTAATTCTTTACCTAGAATGGAAGGTCTAAACAAGATGAATAAGGTATAAGTGTTAGAATTTACTAACACTTGCACGCCTAAGTGTTTTACCCTTAAGGGAAATGGACACACTTGCGTGCCTCCTTACCTACTCATTGAAACTTGCGCGCCACTCTTCTGGAAGTACCTTAGGATGATTCTAAATGCTTTGGTCAAGAATCTCCCAAGTATTACTATAATGGTCAAGAATCGCGCAAGTACCCATATGCCGCGTAGGTATACCTGCACGATCAGGACTTGCGTGCCCACGCAGTACCTGCCCGCCCCCCAGGACTTGCGCACCCCTCTCTTTTTGGGTGCCCTTCCTACCCATTTCACCTCTCTTATGTCATTCCAACTTTCTTATTCAAGATCCAGTCTTCAAGACACTCTTCAAATCCATTTATGGCATGTTTTCTTGATTGACTTCCTTATCTAAAAGGAGTTCCGTGGAAAATCTGTCAAAACATAGTGATTTAAACATCTTTATGTCACTAAAGTTAGAGATTTCATTCATTCAACCTCATCCTTTAAGATGAGAGAACCCTAATTTGGGTTTCCTTTTCAGGAGTAAGCCCCAGTCCAAATCCCCTAATTTGGGAATCCTCCTCAGGAGTAAGACCCAAACCTTAATTCCCTTAACCCGGGTTTCCTTTTCAAGAGTAAGTCCCAGTCTAAATCCCCTAATTTGGGCATCCTCCTTAGGAGTAAGCCCCCAAAATTAATTCCCTTAACCTGGGTTTCCTTTTCCGGAGTAAGACCCAGTCTTAAATATGGTCATCCTCCTTAGGAGTAAGCCCCAAACCTTAATTCCCTTAACCTGGGTTTCCTTTTCAGGAGTAAGCCCCGGTCTCAAATATGGGCATCCTACTTAGGAGTAAGCCCCAAGCCTCAATTCCCTTAACCTGGGTTTCCTTTTCAGGAGTAAGCCCCGGTCTCAAATATGGGCATCCTCTTTAGGAGTAAGCCCCGAGTCCCTTAATTTTTAAATCCCTTTAACCTGGGCCTCCTTCTCAGGAGTAATCCCCAGTCTTAATTTCTCTTAACCAGTCTTAATTTACTTTTGATCTGGGCTTCCTTCTCAGGAGTAAAACCCAATCATGAGTCCCCTCTTAATTTGGGCATCTTTCTCAGGAGTAATCCCCAAGTTAGAGTATCCAAATCTTCATGAAGTACATATAACTTTATGGACCTTGTTCCTGGATTTCTTCCCTGAAGTAAATCTTAATCCTTATCTATTTTGGGCAGTCATACATACATAAGCCCCACATCATTGCATCTTTCATGACACAATGGTCTGGTTTCACCAATACCTTTTGTTTCTCACACTGAGAATGACTCACGTGAGCTTAGAGTGTAAAGGTAATCATGACATCTTTCTTTGAGCTATTAATCATGCATAAAAATAATACTCCATTACTAGAACTAAGTGGGTTATGATTCCTTTTCCAAAACAAAGGATACATAGGTATCCTATCGGTGGGTACGATCCCAACTATGAAATAATCCATGTCCTTATGAATGACAATAAACTTCAAATGCCCCACTAAGTGGCTTTAAAACCAGTATGGTCATCATAATAACCAAGAGAATTTTATATATTGAAGGATACCATTGACTAAGAATCTCTAATAAATACAGATGATTATCTATCGATGAAGAACCTCGAATAAATATAAAATATTCTCTAAATTTCCTACATATTCAATCATTGATTGTGAGATCTAAAGGAAATCTCATTTTATACTTGGTAATTTAATAAGGATTCACGAACATAACTTAAATCCATAAAGAGAGTCTTGGAGTAGAAAATAATTCCCCTCAAAAAGGTGTGATGAGTCTGACCTCCCATTTTCTCGACCAATGAAAATTCCTAACCCTCATCAGTCAACAACTAATGAGCGCCTACCTTTGGAAAGTAGGTCCAAATGGATATGGAATCATTGGATGTTTCCGGTTCTACGAACAAACCCATCAGAAACCGATTGGAATGTTTGAACATTCAATCAATGAGGAAATCCCCAATTCCAGAGGAAACACATTGTTATAAAATTAATTAGATTTTTTTAATGGAGATGAATTTTTATATAAAACATTAAAGATAATTGTTTGGGTTAATTGGTTATTTTTTATCACAATGAACTCATTTTTATTTCTAAATTAATATCATGGGTAAAAAAATATTCCAGAACCTTAAATAAGTTATAAAAAATATATTATAGTCTGGTTTTGACATAAAAATGGTTTCATGATCAAAATTGAAGATGGTAATGAAAATTGAGAACCCGTCGTCTTTGAATGTGATAAATAAACACATCTCGAACGGTGTTTTTATTTTTAGTATAAGAGGAGGGGAAAAGAGAAATGATGATGAAATAGCCCATTAGAATACTAAAATTCCAATTCATGTATGGTATTGGAATTATCATATAATTTTTATTAGGTTAGATGAAAAAAAGGAAATAAAGGAACTCGAAATAATTTTTTTTTGAGAAATCCATCACGAAAATTTGGCAGGCTAACAATGTTGGTTAATATTTAATAAAACATTTTGATGAAATAAAAGGGGTACATCATCATTCATAAATAATATGTATATTAAGGGTGATATTTAATGAAATATACCAGCATAAAAAAATTAAAATTAAAATATAATATCATAATAATATTTCTAGAAAAAAGAGAGAGATTTTGAGATGAAAATTCTGTAGCCTAACAGCTATGTAACATGGTTTTAGAAAACATTAAAAAGAGAGAGGGTAGGGGTAAACCATTCATAAAATACTTGTAAAATATCATAGGGATAGAATAATATGGAAATAAGAACATGGTATGAAAACTTGAAATACATACCACATAAAAGAGAACTTGGATGGGAAAAGAGAAGTTGAGAATTCTTTTACCTTATAGAGTAACTAATAAGACTTGAAGGTTGGGACCTTGGGGGCTTGGGGAAACCTTGGTAGGACTAATAGGGAGGTAAAAATACCATATCTTTAAGTATGATGAGTATTTAATGAAATAAAAAGAAGGAATGAGTGAGTATTTATTGTAAATGAGAGAGAGTTTTTTATTAATTTAAAGGGACATCTCATTAGTGATTTTTGAAAAACCATGGGCTTTACCATGATATTTTCCCATGGTATTATCCACTTGGGACACATCACATCATATTTTACTATAAAAAAGATGACCATCATTTTATTACATCATTATGATGTCATGAAACATACCGAAAAATCAAAACTGTATTTTTACTATTCAAGAGTAATTCAAGTATTTTATAAAAATCCCAAAAAATCACCCTAACGATTTTTCGACGTTTATAATTAAAAAATGAAATCCATTTTTTGAAAATAATTTTCTAAATATATTTAATTTAATTTTTAAATAAAATCATAATTTATTCCAAAAAAACAACTTTAAAACTATAACTCGTTTTATAACACCTTGACAAATTAATCAAGGTCCCATAAAATTATCTTATAAACATAAGAAAATAAAGTATAAATTTGTGATTAAAATTTATTAAAATACTTTTCTATTTTAAATTATTAAATTAATCATAAAATTGTAATTAAAATATTTATGTCATACAAAAATAACAATACTTACACTATGATCGTTTTTCCACTTTTAATATGTCTAAATTGTAATTATACATTCATGGGTGAAGTTTATAATTTTTTGTACGATTTACTATTTATTACTATTCATAAGGGTATGTCACTATTCATAAGGGTATGTTACTATTCACCAAAAATTAATTTTTTCTTACTAGATTTTAAATATCTTACTGAACGTAACCGTGTATGTTAGTTTTTCGAAATTCAAAACATAAAGGTGGAAAAATTATTTTTATTGGCTAGGTTTTAACAAAGTTGTGTTTTTTATAGAATTAGTGTTTCATGCATTTAATATTAAATCTTTTTGTAAATTCTTGAGGTGTTACATTATCCCTTCCTTACAAAAATTTTGTCTTTGAAATTTGAAATTGAACTTCAAAAGTGAATGGTTGGTATTTGAAAATTCCCTTGTGGGAAACCTACATCAAGAATATGGTTAAAATATCCTATTAATAAGAGGAAAGGGAAATGAATTTGTTACTGGAAAAAAACACATTCTAATTGGACAACATGATCATGGAATAATAATCAAACCATCATGTAGTGACATTAAACTCTAAAACCCCATACAATGATCAACTTAAACCATTTTGTAAATGGTTAAAAAATTCCAAAATATAATGATTCAACACATTATAATGAAGGTATCTAAATTTCCATGATGAACTTATCATTAACCCTTAATCAACAAGAAGTAGATCTAAAATTCACATCCCAAACATGTGAATAACTTAATCAGGTATCCTCTTGAAATATGGTAATAACTTAAATTACCATAAAAACCATATTGGAAACATGCATTATTCCTTATTCCTTAAGTAATATAAAATTTATTGGATATGTTACTTAAATCCAAAAGCGTTGTAAACTCCATTGATGATAGCATAGACCACTTCTCGACAAGTCAATAATTAGTTCCAAGGTAGTCAGTACTTATTACATTGACATGATTACAAATAATCAAATCCAGAAGGAACAGTCAGTTTAATAGTCTTGAATAAATAAGATACATATATGAAACTAAAATTACATTGGGAAAGGTAACCAAATACAATAAATAAAAATAACTAATAAAGTGGATCCATGAGAACTCAAAAAATGAGAATGAAACTACATCCATAGTGAAAACCTCAAAGATAGTAATAACTAAAAATGAATAAATAGAATGATTATTAATTGGATGTCATGTATCTAGCACATGATACCAATATATCATTGAAATAGTTTAAGTCTGTGGGTAGAAACCTGTATGATTTTTGGAAACAAACTCAAAGGGTTTGTCACCAACTGCTTTGTCTCAAGAGACCTATCGATGCATCAAGAGGATATAGCAAGCCCCACCTGTTGCTGCAAGTCTAAAAAATTATTTATACATAGATCTAATACAAGTAAAATATTCCTTCTTAGTAACTATATAGAGTAGAAGTTACATATTCATCAAAGTATGTTAACATAAATAAAGATACTTTTAAATGAGACCATTGAATTTTTTTTGAGGAAATAATCCTTAAACATTCCAAAGTGTCCCATACCACCTTCAAAAATTCAAATCACAATCTCTTAGAATATCACAGTAATAAGGAGACTCTTTATATGATATACCAAAGTTAAGTACATATACCACAAGTAATAAGTATGTTGTGAACATGGAATATATCTCACAAAAGATAAAGTTAGATGAGAAAAATCTTTTTTTTACTTCAGAAAGAAGAGTTCTTTTGGAAAATCATTTGTAATTTTCATGATATCAGATTGTAAAAATGTATAACCGAGAAAATAAAAGGTAATTTAATTGAAATTATATTTTATTCTTAAATAAAATCTTATTAAGGTAAATTCATTTAAAAATTGTTTTTAAAGAATCTTTAGAAATAAAACATTTTAGTGCGGTTTAAGGAATTATTTAAAGAGATTTCAAAGTGCAAAGGAATGTATGATTTAATTAAACAATAAATGAAACAAAATATATTTTTCACTTTAAAATGTGATATTTTTGAAATATAAATATTTCTTAAAATATATTATAGAGTGACCATCAAAATAGGTAAGAATTCAAGAAGATCCTTGAACTGGGCTTGCAATTCGAAAGAATTTTTGAAAGATTATTTTAAAACACATAACACTTCATAAAATAAAGAATGATTATGATTGGTAAACATATATAAAACATTCACACATAAATTATGTTTATTACATAAGAATAAATTATAATTTCATTGAAATTAGTAGAGAATAAGAGCAACCATAATGAAAATGGAGGTTCGAGTAGAAAATACTTACAAATTTGCAATGAATTGAATCTTATGACCCAAAATTAATAATAATTAAATGATACATTTAATATCATGAAAAATAAATAGATTCATGATTTGAAACATCAATGGGAAGTATACATACACCATACACAACTAGTATTAGTGAATATAAAATATCTCACAAAAATGGAAGTGAGATGAAGAAACCCCTTACCTTACGTCTGATGGTGTTCTTCACTTGATCTTAGTATCCTAGATAACCAAATTAAATTTATTAATTAATATTTCCATAAAATATTATTTATTTAATTTATTTATTATAACATTATTAGGTTCATTAATTTCCTTTTTGATGGGTTTAAGAGGTTCAATTTTATTGTTTTGTAAGAATTTTTTTACGTGGTTTTCATGATCGGTTTACTTGTATTCATGAATAGAAGTTTGATTGAAATGTGGTCAAACATACAGAATTGTTAATAAATATTATTATTGAAATTACCAGGATATAAATTATCTTATAATGAATTTGTTTATATACCATGAATATGAATTGTTTGATAAACGATAATGATAAACACTTGGTTTAACTTGGCGGTTTTGTGCATAATGAATTTGTTTTGAATTATTATTTTATATTATGAGGGTTTAAGGATTATATAAAATTAAATAATATTAAATAAATATATTATTATTTTGTTAAAAGAAAAAAAAAATGGTTTCATGAACATAATCGAATATGATAATAAAAATTGAGAACCTGTCGTCTTTGAATGTGATAAATTAACACATCTTGGACGGTGTTTTCATTTTTAGTATAAGAGGAGGGGAAAAGAGAGATGATGATGAAATATTAAATTATAATAATAAAATTCTAGTTCATGTAAGTTACTATAATTATCATAGAATTTGGATGAGGGTAGATGAAAAAAGAAAACAATGAAACTCAAAATAAAAGAAAAGTTGAGAAATCCCTCACGAAAATTCGGTAGCCTAATGACGTCGCTTAACATTTCATAAAATATTTTGATGATAGAAAAAGGTTATATCACCATTAATAAATAATATTGAAAGTAAGGGGGATATGTAATGACATATACCTGCATAAACCAATTTAAATTAAAAGATAATAACATAATAAAAATGCTTGAAAAAGAGAGATATTTTGAGACGAAAATTCTGCAGCATAATGGCTATGCAACAAGGTTTTAGAAAACATTAAAAAGATAGGTGACATAGTTAAACCATATATAAAAGACTAATAAAATATTATAGGTATATAATAATATTGAAATAATAACTTGGTATGAAAACTTGAAATACATACCACATAAAAGAGAACTTGGATGTGAAAAGAGAAGTTGAGAATTCTCTTACCTTGTAGAGTAAATACTAAGACTTGAAGGTTCGAAACTTGGGGAATTTAGGATACCTTGAGAGGACCACTAGGGAGGTAAAACTAATATATCTTCGAGGATTATGAGTTTTTAATGAAGGAAAATGAAGTAATGAGTTGGTATTTATAGTAAATGAGAGGGAGTTTTTTATTAATTTAAAGAGACGCATCATTAGTGGTTTTTGCAAAACCATGGTCTTGCCCATGATATTTTTCCTTGGTGTTATCTAATTGGGACAAATCAAATCATATTTTATTGTACAAAAGTTTACCAACATTTTATATTAATTATTACATCATTATGATGTCATTAAACATATCAGAAACTCAAAACTGTATTTTTACAATTCACAAAAAATTCAAGTATTTTAGAAAAATACCAAAAAATATTTCTTAACATTCTTCGATATGTATAATTAAAAAATGAAATCCATTTTTTGAAAATAGATTTTTAAATATTTTTAATTTAATTTCTAAATAAAATCATAATTTATTCCAAAAAAAAACAACATTAAAACTATAACTTGTTTTATAACACCTTGAGAAATTAATTAAGGTCCCATAAAATTATCTTATAACCATAAGATAATAAAGTAACAATTTTTGATTAAATTTTAAGAAAATACATTTCCATTTTAAATAATTAAATTAATAATTAAATTTTAATTTAAATATTTACGACATACAAAAATACCAATACTTATACTACAAATTTTTTTTCACTTATAAGATGTCAAAATTGTATTTATACACTCATGGGTGAAGGTTCTATTTTTTTGGCCAGTTTACTATTCATTAATATTCATAAGGGTATGTTACTATTCATAAGGGTATGTAAATATTAATCAGAAATTAAGTTTGTCTTATCATACTCTAAATATATTGCTGAATGCAACCGTGTATGTAAGTTTTTCAAAATTTAAATTATAGAAGTAGAAAAATTATGTTTATTGTTTAGGTTATAATAAATTATTATTTTTATATAGAATCAATGTTTCATGAATTCAATATTAAATATATTTGTAAATTATATGGGTGTTACATTATTCCCTCCTCAACAAAATTGTGTCCTTGAATTCGAAACTGAACTTCGAAAGTTAAAGGTTGATGCTTGAAAATTCCCTTGTGGAAACCCACATCGGAAATAGGGTTAATAAAATATCCTCCAAAAAAGGGTTAAGGGAAATAAAGTGGTCACCCCAAAAAGTATTCTTTTGAATGGGATGAAATTAGTTGAAAGTAAAAACCTGGATATGGAAGAAAAATATAACTTTGAAGTCCTAATGGAACATAATAGAGAACATGTTTAGATGAATATTGATTACTACAAAATTATAAACTACTTTAAAAAAATTCATCGATATTATAAATGATTATGATAATAGGAATTTTTTTTATTTAAGACTCTTTTATCTGAGTTGAGGAATTATTATACTTTATAAGTGTATAAATATATGTTTCTATTTACAAACTCATCCTTTGATTGCATCTTGAACTATCTATACTTCATCTCTCAGCACATGTTACGTCATATAGTGAAGTAATACATTAACCTATAAAAGCTCATACAATGATCAACATAAACTATTTCATAAATGGTTAAACATTCCAAAATATGAAGATTTAACACTTTATAATGAAGGTATCTAAATTTCCTAGATGAACTTATCATTAACCCTTAATCAACATGAAGCATCTATAAATTTTCACATTCCAAACATGTGAATAACTTCATCATGTATCGTTTTAAAATATGGTAATAACTAGAATTATCATAAAAAACATATTGGAAACATGAATTCTTCCATATTACTTATGTAAGATACATGTTATTAGATATATTCCTTAAATCCAAAAGTGTTTTAAACTCTATCGATGATATCATAGACCAATTCACGACCGTGCCTCTAATACCAATTATAATGCCCTGAGCCCGCTCTTACGAACACAGTGCTTGAAAAATGCTGTGTAATTATTTTTTTAAAAATGAATAAACAATTACACAGCACTTTAATAGAAAAGAGGAACTTTTACTAGTCTAGGTTCTGGAGGATTAGATAGAAATTTACATTTATGTGAGTTGAAAAAAAGTAAAACAACTGCCTAAAACGCTTCTATGTGTGTTAACAAAAAAAGAATCGATGTCCAATTTAGAAATTTTATGATTCCTATGAAAAAAATTTAAAAACAAAGGGGTGAGAATTAAATTTCTCAATAAGGGGTTAGTGAAAAATACTTTTGAAAAATACTTTTATGTTTTGAAATGAAATCTTTTGGAAATACCTTTGAAAGATATTTTTGGTAAAGAGATTTGAAAATACCTTCGATAAATACTTACTACTTTTAAAACATATAAATAAACTCTTTTTAAGATTGCCATTCTTTTGAATATGCTATAAAGTATGTGAAAATAGTTACACTTTTTAAAATACTTACTCTTGAGAGTACTTTAAAATAAACAAGTGATTATTTAGAAAATACTAAGAAAACCTCTAAAAAAAATGTTTACGCTACTTTAACATTGAAGGATGTTTGGGCCTACCCACATAGAAAAAGATGGGTTCAGTTCCCATTAACCTTCCATATTTACAATGTTTAAGTTTCTAGATTTTCTGAAAACATTTTAGTCTTGCTTTACTTATATATACTTTCACTTGAGTTTTTTATTGTTGAAAACTTTTCAATGCATTAAGATACACTTACATTTATATATAAGAATATATATATATATATAAACATTCTTGTGATCTTGGTTACAACCAAATCTCATTCCATAAGACTTTTCATGAAATTTATTCAAACTTTTCTTTCACAGAATATATTTATTATTCTTATAGATAATTTAGCATGATAAATGTTTATATCTTGCACATAAAGTTCTAAAAAATTTCAAATCATGAAGAAATACATGTTTATAATAATCTTAGATAGTAAACCATAAAATTAAATTGAAATACATGAATGAAATAAGAAATCAAGGAATGTTGATATTTTGTATAACACATGGCGATGACTAAATGCAATTGCGACATCCTTAATATAACATAAAAACATGCTTAATTATCTTTGCACAATGAAAATAAAACTATAGACATGTTGGTAAACATCTGCTATATATATGATATGAAATATATAATTTTAAATCCAAAATTCAATAAATGTAAATATTACTTGGAAGGATTTATATGGAATTAGATTAAAACATAAACTTTATTAAATACACATACCCAGGTGAAATAATGGTTTTATAATCATTATTAAATTGAAAAAATAAATTAAATTTTGACAAGGTAAATATACACCATTACATCATTAGTTACAATTTAATTATACACATACATGTATATATCTTTTATAATCGACATAAACTAATAAAATAGTATAAAAATAAACAATTCAATAATCAAATCTGAAAAATAAATTTAATAACACCATAATATAAAAACAACCCTTACTTAAAATAAAATAGAAATCAAAGTATCCTAAAATAGTTAATCCCTTGAAATTGGACTTTAAAGAAGAGAAATATTTGAAAATAATAGTAAAATATCCATTTCAATTAATGTATGAAAATAAAAAAATAGATATTATGAAATAGAGAGTCCCCTAAAAATAAACAATCTATAAATAATGATAATCCATTACTAAAACCCATTCAAATTAAGGATTAAATTTTGAACATATCACTCCCTTAAATTTCATTTATACAGATTTTATTTAATTTATAATTAAATAATAAAATAAATATATTGAAGTTTCCCTTACAAAAAATTCAAATCTATTTACTCATATTTGCTGTTTTTTCTCATAATCTCAGAACCAAAAAAAACACAGCACAACACACAGAGAAAAAAATGGGACTCTCACTTCCTTCCCCGCTCTATTTATATACACTCATAGGATAATATAATTGATTAATTTATTTCAACTTGTGAGGATAATTTATTGGATACACATATAATATATCAACATTTATAGCATAATTAAAAGAACAGATTGATTTGTTACAAGTTGAGATACGGATCAAATACATACATATTGATTTGATCAGCTCGCATGATAATAAGACACTAAATATGACCTCAATGATTAGGAAACGAGACAACATATTAAATGAATGAAAAACACCACAATATTAAAATAGTTCCCAGAAAATGACTCAAAACTGAATTGGATAACATATTGATTACGCACAGATTATAATAATCTAAATCGAACAAAAATGAATAAAAATAATACAAAAATAATTGGAGTATAACTTTTTGAAGAAATAAAAAATTGACGATAACCATAAACAAATTTCAATAGGAAAAACCAGAAAACAGACAATTGGGATTACAAAAGATTCATATAACAAGAACGAATTAAATAATAACTACTAGAGATTTGGGACCACACACATCAATTTTCCCCGAATCTCGTTCGGATACTTCAATGCGAAATAGATTGGGTGTGTGATGGCCTTTGGAATCAAACCAGATCTAGACAAAAGAAACAAGATAGACCTACCTCACAGAGATCAAAACCCTAATCAAAATATGGATTTGGTTTTCTCTCGGTCTGCGAATCCACAAACGGTCTCGAAGAAACAAGATCTTGGTTTTGTGTCGGCCACAAATTCCGAAGATGAAGACGATGAAGAAACCTCAAAAATACCTTGGGTTCGACCTTGCATCTCTATCCAAGCTTCTTTGGAGCCCTGATCGAGACACACTGCTCCCAAAGACGAACTCCCTAAGCGACATAATCTTCCGCTCAAAACTCCATCTCAAAAATGTGATTCTCCTGGAATTGTATTCCTTTTTTTTTTATCATTTTAGTTTTATTTCTTTTAATAAAACAATTATCTTAATATATATATATATATATCATTTAGTTATATACATATATAAATATGTAAAGAACTATATTCATTTTTTTAATTAACATAATTTGAAAACATAAATTTATAGTTTTTATATTTAAAACATATATGTGATTTTATATGTTAACATAACATTATTAATTATTTTAATTTCAAAAATTATTATTTTTAAAGTAATATGAGTATTTATAATTGTTCATAATTACTTTAGATAAAAACTTAACTTCCAATAATAAAATATTAATTCAAATAAAACTTTGTTTTTTAAAAACATCATTAATTTCTTCCAAATTTTCTTATTATTAAATGCTAAATGTTATATTATTTAATCCTTAAAAACACAAATAACGTTTTAAATTTATCAAATTTAAGATAGTACTTCTCAAAAAAACATATTGTATTGTTTTAATTATAACATGTATTTATATATACTAATTAATAGTAATTTCATATTTCAAAATAATACCATGTTTAAAAAAAGTGGTATTTAATCAAAACTTATATCCATAAATTTTCATTATAATAATTTAACATTTATCCAATTTTTTATTAAATTAAAATTATTTATTTAATAAAAATAATAATAAAATAAATAAATCTTTTATTTAAAACTTAGTGTGTTACATTCTTCCCCCTTAAATGAATTGACTTGTCGAGAAGTGGTCTACACTATCATCGATAGAGTTTACAACATTTTTGGATTTAAGGAATATATCCAATGACATGTATCTTACTTAAGGAATATAGAAGAATGCATGTTTACAATATAGTTTTTATGGTAATTCAAGTTATTACCATATTTTAAAAGGATACATGATGAAGTTATTCACATGTTTGGAATGTAAAAAATTAGAACTGTTTCATGTTGATTAAGGGATATTGATAAGTTCATCTTGGAAATTCAGATACCTTGATTCTAAAGTGTTGAATCTTCATATTTTGGAATGTTTAACCATTTAGGAAATGTTTTAAGTTGTTCATTGTATGAACTTTTAGAGGTTAATGTATTAATTCACCATATGGTGTAACCTCTGCTAAGTGATAAAGTATAGATAGTTCAAGGTTCAATCAAAGGATGATCTTGTAAAGATAAATATAAATGTATACTCCTATAGAGTGGAATAATACCTAAAATATTTTCCTATTATCATAATCTCTAATAATATCAATTATTTTTTATAGTATTTTATAGTTTTTTAGTAATCAACTTTCATCTGAACATGTTCTCTATCACGTTCCATTAGAACTTCATAGTTGGATTTTTCTTCCATGTCCAGGTTTTTACTTCCAACTAATGTCACCACATTTGAATGCATATTTTTTTGGTGACAACCTCCTTTCCATTAACCTATTTTTATGAGAATATTTTATTAACCCTATTTCTAATGTGGGTTTCCCACAAGAGAATTTTCAAGCATCAACCTTTAACTTTCAAAGTGCAGTTGCGAATTGTGAGGGTGCAATTCTGTTGAGGAGGGAATAATTTAACAACCCAATAATTTAAAAATAGATTTAATATAGAATGATTGAAACAATGATTTTATAAAAACAAAAATTTATTAAAATCTAACCAATAAACATAATTTTTTGACTACTATAATTTGAATTTCGAAAAACTGACATAAACGGTTGCATTTAGTCAGATATTTAGAGTCTAATAAGACAAAATTAATTTTTTATGAATAGTAACAAACCATTATGAATAGTAATGAATAATAATAAATATTAAATTGGCCAAAAAAATTAGAAACTTCACCCATGAGTGTATAAATACAATTTAGACATCTTATAAGTGAAAAAATGATCACAGTATAAGTAATAATATTTTTGTATGTCATAAATATTTTAATTAGAATTTTATGATTAATTTAATTATTTGAAATGGAAATTTATTTTCATAAAATGTAATCATAAATTGTTAATTTATTTTATTATGGTTATAAGATAATTTAGTTTGACCTTGATTAATTTCTCAAGGTGTTATAAAATGAGTTATAATTTTAAAGTTGTTTTTTTAGAATTAATTATGATTTAATTTAGAAGTTAAATTAAAAATATTTAGAAAATTACTCTCAAAAAATGGATTTCATTTTTAATTATATATGTTGGAAAATGGTTTGGGTGTTTTTTTTGGAATTTTCAAAAATACTTGAATTTTTCGTGAATAGTAAAAATACATTTTTGAATATTTGGAATGTTTAATGACATCATAATGATGAAATAATTAATATAAAATGCTGGTCGAATTGTATACAATAAAATATTATGTGAGGTGGCCCAATTGGATAATAATATGGGCTAATACGATGGGTAATCTCATGGTTTTTCAAAAACCACTATTGAAGTGTCCGTTTAAATTAATAAAAAACTCCCTCTCATTTAATATAAATACACAATCATTCCTTCATTTTATTTCATTAAAAAATCATAATCCTATAATATATAGTAGTTTTTCCTCTTTATTAGTCCTCATAAGGTGTCCCCAATCCCCCAAGGTCCCAACCTTAAAGTCTTAGGAGTTACTCTACAAGTTAAGAGAATCCTCAACTTCTCTTTTTCCATCCAAGATACATTTTATGTGGTATGTATTTAAATTTTTCATACCATGTTATTATTTATATATTATTATTTCCTTATAAAATTTTATGAGTCTTTTCGTAATGTGTGACCCCTGTCCCCAATCTTTTTAATGTTTTCTAAAACCATGTTTCATAGCCATTATGCTGAAGAATTTTCATCTAAAAATCTCTCTCTTTTTCAAGCACTCTTATTATGTTATTATATTTTAATTTAAATTGGTTTATGATGGTATATGTCATTAAATATCCACATTACTATCCATATTATGTTTTAATGATTATATACCCTTTTTCTCTCATTAAAATATTTTATTAAATATTAAGCGATGTCGTTAGGCTACCAAATTTTCGTGAGGGATTTCTCAACTTTTCTTTTATTTTGAGTTCCTTTATTTTTTGAATCTCCCCTCATCCAAATGATATGATAATCCAAGTACCTTAAATTAACTATAATTTTATTATTATAATGTAATATTTCATCATCATATCTCTTTTACCCTCTTCTTATACTAAAAATGAAAACACCTTTTGAGATGTGTTAATTTATCACATTCAAGGATGACGAGTTCTCAATTTTTATTACCATATTAAATTCTGGTCATGAAACCATTTTTAGGGTTGAACCAGATCAGAATATATGAATTTCATCGTATTTAATGTTCTATAACCCTTACACCCTCATAATATAAAATAATAATTCAAAACAAGTTCATTATGCATAAAACCACCAAGTTAATCCAAGCATTTATCATTATCTTTTATCAAACAAGTCATCCTCATGGTATATAAGAAAATACATTATAAGATCATTTATATAACTATAATTTCACTAATAATATATATAAACAATTCTATATGTTTGACCACATTTCAAATAAACTTCTATTCAGGAATACAAGTAAGCCGATTCTAAAAACCAAGAAAGAAAATGATTCCAAAATAATTAAATTGAACCTCTTAAACCCATAAAAAAGGAAATGAATGAACCTAATAAGGTTGTGATAAATAAATTACATAAATAATAGGTTATGAAAATATTAATTAATTAATTTAATTTTGTTATCTAGGATAGTAAGATCAAGTGAAGAACACTATCAGGCTTAAGGTAAGAGGTTTCTTCATCTCATTTCCATTTTTGTGAGATATTCTGTATTCACTACTACTAGTTGTGTATGGTGTATGTAAACTTACCATTGATGTTTCAAATAATGAATCTATTTATTTTCCTGATATTAAATGTACCATTTAATTATTATTAATTTTTTGGGCATAAGATTCAATTGATTACAAAGTTGTAATTATTTTCTACCCAAACCTCCATTTTCATTTAGGTCGCTCTTATTCTATACTCAACTCAATGAAATTATTATTTATTCTTATTTACTACTCATAAATTATATGTTAATGTTCTATATAAATTATCAATCAGAATATTTGTTTATTTTATGGGATGTTATGTGTTTTAAATGAATTTTAAATGAATTCTTTCGAAATGAAAGTCTGATTCAAGGAACTTCTCAAATTATTACCTATTTTTTCATTCATTATATAATATGTTTTAATCCATATTTATCTTTCAAAATTAACAAATTTTAAAGTTAAAAATATATTTTTGTTCATTTCTTGTTTTATGAAAGTAAACATGCCTTTGCGCTTTAAAATTTCTTTAAAGAATTCCTTAAACTCCACTAAAATGTTCTATTTCTAAAGCTTCTTTAAAAAACTCTTTTTAAATGGTTTCACATCAATACGATTTTATTTAAGAATAAAATATAATTTCAATGACCTTCACTTTTATTTTATGGGATATACATGTTTACAATTTGATTTCATGAAAATTAAAATTGATTTTCCAAAATAACACTTCTTTCCAATGTAAAAAGGATTTTTCTCGTATCACTTTATCTTGTATGATATATATTCCATGTTCATAACTTAATTCTTACTTGTGGTGTATATTCTGGCCTTTAGTATATCATATCAAGAGTATCCTTATTTTCATGATTTTCTAAGTGATAATGATTTTAATGTTTCAAGGTGGTATGAGACACTTTGGAATGTTTAAGGATTATTTCCTCAATAATTTTTCAATGATCTCATTTAAAAGTATCTTTATTTATGTCAACATAATTTGATGAATTCGTATCCTCTTCCCTATAAAGGTATTAATAAGGTATATTTTACTTGTATTATATCTATTTATAAATAATTTTTTGGACTTGCAGCAATGGGTGGGGCCTGCATTAGGCCCAAGATGCATCGACAGGTCTCATGAGACAAATCAGTTGGTGACAAACCCTTTGAGTTTGTTTCTAAAAATCACTACAAGAAAACAGTGTTTTAGCGGCCATTTTTTCGCGGCAGTTTTAAAAATCGACGCTAAATTTTTTTCTATCAAAAATTTAGCGGTGGTTTTTAAAATTGCTGTGAAAAAACTGCCACTAATTTTTTTTTAAAAATCTTCTTAAAAAATTCATTTTTTAACAATGGTTTTTCAAAAAAACCATAGCGAAATAGTAGCAGTTTTTTGAAAACCACCGCAAAATTTAAGAAAAAAAATTTTAAAAAAATTTAATTTAATTTATTTATTATTTATTATTTATTTACAATCAAATATATTTTATTATTTATAATTTTATATATTTATTATGTGTCAATTAATTAATATTTATAATTATTAGTTAATAATATTTTTAAACTGAAAGCAAATCTTTAATAAGTAGAAGAAGAGACTTCAGCCTCAAATAACCATAACTTCTGATATGAGAGTCCATTTCATCTCTAAAACCAGTCAAATCAAAGTTTATCAAATGATAAAAAACCAAGTGATATTTAAATCATGTGATAATCAAATGAAAAAATATATTCAAATTTCAAAAGTCGAAAATCGAACTCGAACTTCAAACTGCCATAACTTTTAATCTGGGCATCCGTTTGGCCTCTACCACATATCAAATTGAAGCTTGCAATAATATCTATGCTGCTTAGGCCTGGTACTAATTCTTTGAGTATCATACCTCGTTTTATTCCTCTAGAAAGGGCCAGAAGGCCTCTGAAATAGAGTTTTTAGGTGCAAACACCAGTTTCTTAAAATTCCAACGATTATAACTTTCGATCCAGGTGTCCGTTTGGCCTGTACCACATATCATATCAAAGTTCATTTCACGATATTCGATTTGACGGGTTTTGGAACTAGAAAATGAGTCTCAGATCATATTTTATGGCCTTTTTAGTATATTTAGGTTTTTTAGAGGTTCTTAACGTTTTACGATTTATGTAATTAATTGTTTATTTATTTATTTAATATTCATTCATTTATTAATTAAATAATTATTAATTAATTAATTATTGAAGTATTATTGAAGTATTATTTATTTATTTACTTATTTATTTATTATTTAGTTATTATGTATACATTAATTAATAATTTAATTTTAATTTATTTATTAATTAATTATTAATTATTAATTATTAGTTTATTATTTATTTGTTATTCATTATTTATTAATTAATTATTAATTATTAATTTATTAATTATTTTTTATTATTTATAAATTATAAATTATTAGTTACTAGTTATTATTAATTATTAATTAATTAATTTTTATTTATCTATTTATTTATTTATGTATTTATTTATTTAGTATTCATTATTTAGTATTCATTATTATTTTTCTTTATTATTTATTCTTTATTATTTATTTTTAATTTACTAAATATTAATTTATTATTAGTTTATTATTCATTTATTCATTATTTATTATTTATTATTTATTGATTATTTATTAATTAAATATTAATTAAATATTAATTATTTATTAAATATTAAATATTTCATATTTAATATTAGATATTAAAATAAAAATATTAATTATTAGTTAAGAATTATTAATTTTATAATTATTAATTATTAGTTATTATTAATTATTAATTATTTATTAATTATTTATCTATTTATTTAAGTATTTAAGTATTTATTTATTATTTAATATTTATTCTTTCTTATTTATAATTTATAATTTAATATTTAATATTTAATATTTTTTATTTATTATTTACTAATTTATTTTTAATTTACCAAAAATTAGTTTATTATTAGTTTATTATTCATTATTTATTTATTTATTTATTTATTCAATATTCAATATTTATTAATTAATTATTAATTAATTATTAATAATTTATTAATAATTTATTAATAATTTATGAATTTATGAATACAAATTATTAATTATTAATTATTAATTCTTAATGATCAATGATCAATTATTAGTTATTATTAATTATTAATTATTTAATATTTAATATTTAATATTTATTATTTATAAGTTATTATTTATTTATTTATCTATTATTTATTAATTTGTTATTAATTTATTATATATTTATCATATATTAAATTAGTTTTTAATAAATTTATTATTTATAGATTACTTATATATATTATATATTATATATTATATATTATATATTATATATTTTCTATTATCTATTATCTATTATATATGATGTATTATATATGATGTATTATATATGATGTATTATATAATATATAATATATAATATATAATACATGATATATAATAGATAATAGATAATATATATTATATATAATATATCATATATATTATAGATAATATATAATATATTATGTATCATATATTATGTATTATATATTATGCATTATATATTATTTCTTATATATTATATGTTATATATTATATATTATATATTATTAATTATTGATTATTGATTAATCATTATTGATTAATAATTATTGATTAATAATTATTTAGTTTGTATATCTTTGTTATGTATTACTTATTTTTCTAATTAATATATATATTTATAAGTATATTAAATATGATTTATTGACCTTATGAAGAGCCTGTTGGACTGGTAAAGTCTTTGGAGAATGATTTCGCGGCGGTTTAAACCGTCGCTAAATACAAATTTTATCATAGTGAATCAGATGAGTTTCTACCCACAGACTTAAACTGTTTCGAAAATATAGTGGTATCATGTGCTAGACACATGACGTCCAATTAATAATAATTCTTATTATTCATTTTCAGTTATCACTATCCATGAGTTTTTCATTATGAAAAAAATCTATGGATGAAATTTCATTCTCAGTTTATTAATGGCGTGTGTTTTTCATTTATTCACCATGCCATGTTGACCATGCCAATTTGATTATGATTTAATTATTTTTGATTTATGCTTCCATTATTTCTAACCCTTACTGAGCATTTGATCTCACCCCTTTCATTTGTTTTTCTTCCCCAGGTTATAAAGAAGAGATCGTTTATTGAATTTTCAGAGATGTAATTTATTATATTTTGTTATGTACCTTTTTATGTTTCCATTCCCAATGTAAAATGGGATGCATGTATGTATCTAGTTTCTCTAAGAATACTAAATTGATCGGTCCTTCGAGATTTGTTTCCTTGTAATCATGTCAATGTAATAAGTAATGCATGATCTCCAAGCTTCTGATGTCAAGGTGTTACAAAGTGGGTATTTTTTCCTTAATAATTGGTGACATGAGTTTAAATTACATACATATACATATATTTTGGAAATTAATTCATCTCCAGGTATTGGTATAGAAAATGGATTTAAGAGATTCGTCGTTTTGAATGATATTTTGAAAATATTTTGTTTTCAAAAGTATTTGGTTGATTAAATTTTAATGAAAGATTATTAAAAAATGGAATAATGAAAAGAAATAACTGTCAGAATAAATATGTCAATGTAATGTGTTCATAATGATGGTATGTGATTTGAGTTTCTAAAACACTTATTCTAATAGACATCCGAGTAATGAGATTTTGTTTGGCGATTTTCTTGATAAGTGTTTTGTTGGAATTAATAAAATGCTTCCAAGATGATAAGTTCTTCATTAAAAAATATACAAGAACATGGGATATTTCCTCGATCCCCTGAATTCTTTTATTTTCACCCTCCAAGAGATTACAAGTTAACAAAACTTGGATAGATCAAGATTGGTTGATTGAACCTTTGAGTTTTAGAGGCCAAATTCCATTTTATTCATAAGTGATAATAGGGATCAGGAAGATTAATATTGGTTAGATTGAATCAACTGGTTCTTTTAGTTCCTATACAATCACGATTTATTATAGGCAGAGTTTACTACTTACATATTAGATGGAAATGTAATGATAATCAGAATATATAAAAAAAATACCAGGTTTTTTTACCTTTATTTAGTTTAGTCTTAAAATATAATTACTCTAATTGTTAAGTATTTATTATATACATAGTATTATTAATATTATAAATTTATTTTTTGTGAACATGTTACTTTTGGTATTTTTAGAGTCCTAATTTTATTTATTGGAAACTAAAAATTATTAATCTATTAATATTTAATGTAAAAGTAAAACATGATGTTATGATGATGAATCCATGTTGTGGTTATGTGGTTGAGAAAAAATGATAAGATCAGAAAGAAACTTGTCATGGTTTTTCTTATCCTACTATATAATGATTTTTTATTGTTAGAGGAAATCCATTATAATGAATTTATTGTAGTTTACTAAAATATGTCATGGTTTTACCAATAATGAAAATGTTTTAGAAATAATGGTATATAAATGGATGTGGAGATGGAAAATGGTGAAGGTCCATAACAGATGATGCATTGATTGTGGATGAAACTATAATCATGGAAGAATAATTTTTTATGGACATGTCACGGTTTGAAGATATAATGAAATATGATAAAATACAATATATAAAGATATTATAAAATTATACTAAAATATGATGATTTAGGTTTGACCTAAAGTGATATGGATACTACACCGTGGTTTCTCATACCATGAAATGGTTTTGAATCTATATTTTTTAAGGCTTCAAAAGGTTATTTAATTTAATTTTGACCATGGATATTGTTGGGGGACTGCTGGAAATGTTCTAGAGTAATGAGAGGACAATTTGCTGAATTAAGGTGGACTTTAAATTAGCAATCAACACCAACAAATTGTAGGAGTTTTTCATTGTCTAGACCTTTTATCTATCTTAATGGATTTCAGTCCATTATGTCAACCACATTATAATAACACCACATGGTTAGAAGGGTAAAGTTGTGGTTTCTTTAATTATAGTTTAATTTTTATGGTTTTAAATCTCTATTAATCCTGAATTTTTTTATTATATATTGGGATGATATTTTGTGAATCTCACTCAAATTTCAAGGAAAAATGTGATGTAATTTTACCATGTATTGAAGGTAATAATATATGAGGTGATATAAAGGATTTAATGATTAATTAGTCCTATAAAAAGATGTAATTACATAGATAATTTACATTAAAACACATCATCATCAAGAGGAATAAACTTCATATGAATTATATAATATCTTGAAGGATATGGTAATCATTTAGTTTAATAAGTTTATTTCTCTCTTATATTTCAAACATGAATCCTTCCTTTATTTATGTTAAATACATTATGGTGTAAAAATTATTGTCTTGAATTTTAGGATAATGGGTCATTGAATGATTGAGTTCTTTTATATTAATTTATAATTATCATTAGGTTTTTTCCATAGTGTATTCTTCCTCATCCTTTATTCTTTCATTATGTCACGACCCAACCCGTACTATGGCTCTATCTGTAACTAACCCATGTCCACCTCCATAGGTCAGGGGCTGACGACTAGTGCCAAAGGCATAAAAAACTCAAGGAGGCCTTTTCCTAAGTACATGTATACACACACCCAACCAACTCAATGAAAAAGTGCAGATGGAAAAGAAAAAAAGATACAAAACTGCTATATAAACTGAAAATATGCGTTGACCTCTAATCAGTACAAGTACAAAAAAGTAAACTGAAAGGGAAAGGGAAAAAATACACACCCAACCAGAAAAGTTCCATAACCCAGCAACAGGTGGAAAAGTAATACAACTGAGAGAAAGAGCCTCGATCCTAGATCAAAAGCTATGACCACCACACGTAGTCTAAGCACCCAGTATCCATATGCTTCTCTTAAGTCATGATGAACATGTCCGTCGTCTACAAGGGCACACCGAGTGCGGGAAAATCCCAAGAAGGGGTGAGTATAAAAATACCCAGTAGGATGCCCTGAAGGCTCAAGGGAGCAGCAAGTCACGTACTGAGGAGGGAAGCGGTAGATAGAACAAGGTACAGTAAAAGAGTACAACTCAACCCAACAAAGAAGTGAAGTAAGATCATCCAAACACGAGGATCTAGAGATGGCGAGAAGGTGAACTTCTCATCGAGTATTTTCTACCTACAGTAGGAGAGTAGACTCATACAACCATGAGAAGCTAGACACAGAAAGCACGTGGCATACCCCGCACGTCTTCACTTCTCCTGGAAAGAGTGGAACCAAAGCCCAAGAAGTAGGTACTGTAATAAAATATAAATATGCTCAACCAAAGGAACACAAATGAGAGAGTAAGGGGATATCTATATCACTAGATCAACCCAATAAAAGAGTCTCTAACAGTTATATAAGTAAACATCATTGATGCCCAATATCCCACATGTTTGTCCTGAACTACAAGTCAAAGGGGCTCAATCAACGTACTTTGATTCTATCTGCTTTGGGCGGTTCTGTCTTGACCACACGGTTTTAGGTCGTGTCACAAGGATGCATCTTGGTGGGAAAAGCATCCCTATTTCTTGAGAGTCCAAATTCACACCATGTATGTATCATCGCTATGCTGCATAGTCGAGAGATCGTGTCACAAATTCGTGAAGCCACTATCCAGCCTTGCTAGAGGATATACTTATAAATGTCATCAGCGAACGCCACTGCCCAACCCAACTAAAGGGTAAGCCCTAAAAGAGTAACTGGTGAACACCACTACCCAGCTAAGCTAGAGGGTAAGACCTGAAAGATATTGGTGAACTCCACTGCCCAACTGCGGTGAAGGGTAAGCCTTGAAAGAGTAATTGGCGAATTCCACTGCACAACCTCAATAGAGAGTAAGCCCAAAAGATAACAACAAACTCCACTACCCAGCCTCGCTGGAGGGTAAGCTGGGATTACTCTGGTGATTCTGAAAACATCACTTCCATCATTAGCATCATCAATCATCGCCTCAAAAAGGCACCTCACTCGGAACATCTCACATCGTACCTCAAAAATCCACTACAGAGGGAACCATCACGTCGTACGCGGAGAAACAGTCAAGATAGGCTACTAGCATGCCACATTATGAGTTCAGAATAAAGAGATACTAGAGGTAGAATATTCCTAGAAGTACACGATGCATGTGGGTCCCACATGATATGTGTCTCCTCCTCATTGGCTGGACATGTACCTAACCATTTTTGGGTCCCAAAAGGGTGAACAAGTACCACTAGACATGTCAAGGTACTCTCAGAGTACATGCCACAATAGTCAGAAAGCCAATGAACGCACAACGTTCGTCGCTTTGCCAGAGGGTCAGAATCAGAGATTAGCTAACACACCTCCTCGAACGGTCCCAGAACATCGACTATATCTCTTCACACATATTCTATACTCTCACAAGAGTCAGATCTAACCTAAGACACGAATTCTCTTTAAACATGTCAAAATGATATTCTACTGATATTCCTTTCATGTTTCCACATTTAACAATAGATTGAAAATAAGGCTTCTCACATTAAAACGGATCACACCATCCCAATCCTTGCAAAAAAAAAAACATGAAAAGTAGGCTATTCATTTTCCCCGAATGTACTTATGAATCATAAGTCATAAAAACACAGCATACGTCTGAAATTTTCCTTATGGGGATGATGCCTTGGATTTGAATTTAGGTGGGAGGATTAAAACATTGCAATCCCCTCCAAAAAACACTCATAAATGAGTGCTCAAACACCCCAAATAGATGCTAGGTGAAAAAGTGGCATTTCACCGTAAAACATGCAAACCAGGACCCATGGGTCCCACACCTTATCACTAAACCAAATGATTCAGAAATCATCTCAAAAAGTCCACATGAGAACTGGGGACACCCTGCCACTAACGGCGTGTCAATCGTACATCACAAACAGGAGTTAGGTCTGATGCAAGAATAATTAATTAATTAATTAATTAATTATTCACATTAAGAATTTCATGCCACCGAGTGAAGAAACCAAACTGTAAAGGTTCTGAACCAACTTTGGAAGGACCTTCTAAACTCCAGGGTCACAATGCCTCCGACGGCGCGTCAAACGGACGTTCGGCTCATGAGATTCTCCCGTTACAAATAATAATAAATATTTTATTTTTATTAAAAAGAAAGTTTCGAGCCACTCGCCTTCTAGTGCAGAACTAAAAATATCCAAAACCTATTTCCAAATGTCTGTCTCGATGAGATGGACCTGTGGACGAAGATGACACATCAAACAAACTCTCTGTTTAGAAGTTGCACCCCTTTGAACGCGAAGGGGACCAACTAGGCCGATCCAACCCACTCGGTTGGACCCTCCTCTAATAGGTCGGCCCGCCCTAGCTGACCCGGTCTGATCCGCTGGCCCGTGGCTTAGCCGCTGGTCCAATCCATATCACGACGGCCCTATAGCCACTGCCTGTATTGACACCGATCGATCAAGAGGGTCGATCGCCCTCCTGCTTAGTGCCAGTGCAGAGACTCGCGAAATGTGGGTCTTTCCTCCTCGTTGCCCCCGAGGTCAGTGCCTCAGGCTTCTCCCTGGATGACCACGATGGACACCCCCCATCGCCCGGACTCCCTCCGAGTTGCGCCGTCCCAGTGCGCCGAGCCGATGCTGTCGTCCCCACCTGAAGCCTTGGCCTCGCCTGCTGCGCGTTCTGACACCGAGTGACTACGCTGCGTCGATGCTCCCAGCTCGCCGCACGCTATGCCTGCCCCACCCCACCGGCTCCCTCATGCTCCAGCCTCATTGCTCCGCCTACCAGAGTCCTGTGACACCACTCTCAATCTTTCCGCACCTGAACACCGTCCGCACCTCCGCGCTACACCCCCGGATACACTGGTGCCCCCGCGCTTCCTCCGTGACGCCGCTGGCCTACTCCAGTGGTCCTTTCCATGGACCACTGAGTCCTCATCGAAGGTATATTTTTTATTCTGAAGCTATATTCAGGTTTCTCAAGACAAGGCCTTCATAGCATCTCCCCTCTCTCCTCAATCCGTAAAGGATTTTGCATGTCCAAAACTTTGGACGAAGAACACCCATAAACGGGATTTAGAACGGGGCTCAGATGATGACCATGTTCATTTAGCCATCGTCCTTATTCTCAAATTATCAAATTTTAAATGATGAATTTGAAAAAAACGCTAGAAATCAACAAATGTGTGAAATTTAACTAGAATCCTACCTCATTTCGTTTTTCCGTCATTGGTGATGTGTTCGCTGCGATTCCGCTTCGATCTGCCAAGGTTTTGGTGAAGAAAAATGAAGAACGCTGTCATCGACCTTATTCTCAAATTAGCCTACCTCATGTAGCGCACTAAGCCTGTGCTCGTCATAGGACTTCACTACCGGTAGTAACTTCTACTATATAGGTGGAGATGCTGTTGCCTGTCCTCCTGGATAATGGGTAATCATATGATGGTTCCTGAACTGAGGCCTCGTCGCTCATGAAATCATCATCACGAACCAGAACTAGTATCCCGTCTGGCTATCATCACAGAGGCATCCTAAATCTGATCAAGGAGTACCATAGTCAAATGATAATATATATATATATCTACAATGATGGGGAGCTGACTCAAGAAGTACAGTAAAAAACTCAATCCTATATGGTGCGTGTACCAATGTTTGTTGTAACAAGAGTCTCGGCATGCCGAGTCGACAAGCAGTTAATCAGGGTCTTGGTGAATGGATACGTCAACCACCACACCATCACTGGACTCCCTGGCCCGAGAGCCACTCTTGAGATATGTTGACGCTGTTTCCCTAAAACCCAACCAATTAATTTTTAGGGATTGTCTGAACAACATTCCAAGGAATGAACCACCTTTGATACCACTTTGTCACGACCCGACCCATACTGGGGATCGAGCCGCAACTAACCTAAGCCCACCTCTATAGGCTAGGGGCTAGCGACCAGCACCAAAGGAATAACAAACTCATGTATGCCTTTTTCTAAGTACCTGTACACACACACACAACCAACTCAATGAAAAAGTGCAGAGGGAAAGGAAAGCAAGATACAAAACTTCTATATAAACCAAAAATATGCATCGACATCTAATCTGTACAAGTACATAAAATTAAACTGAAAAGGATAGGGAAAAAATACATGCCCAAACAGGAAAGTGCCACAACCCGACAATATTTGGATAAGTAAGACAATTGAGAGAAAGATCCCCGCTCCTAGATCCCAAGAAACAACCACCACACGTGGTCCAAGCACCCCGTATCCCTATGATCCTCTGAAGTCATGATCAACCTATCCTTCATCTGCAAGATAACATCAAGTGTGGGAAAATCCCAAGCAGGGGAGAGTATAAAAATACTCAGTAAGATTCTCTGAAGGATCAAGGGAGGAGCAAGTGAAGTACTGAAGAGGTAAGCAATAGATAGAACAAGGTACAATAAAAGTTTACAACTCAACCCAACAAAGAAGTAACGTAATCTCATCCAAACACAAGGAGTTAAAGATGATGAGAAGGTGAACTTCTCATCGAGTATTCCCTACCTACAGTAGGAGAGTAGACTCGTCCAACCACGATAATCTAGACACAAAAAGAACGTGGCATACCCCGTGCGTCTTCGCCTTTCCTGGAATGAGAGTAACCAAAGACCAAGGAGTGGGTACTGCAATACAATATAAATATTCTCAACCAAAGGAACCCAAACGAGAGAGTAAGGGGATCTCCATATCACTAGATCATCCAAGGAAAAAAGTCTACAACACTTATAGAAGTAAACATCATCGATGCCCAACATCCCAAAAGTCTTCCCTGAATTGCATGTCAAAGGGGATCAATCACTGAAATTTGATACTATCCGCTTTGGGTGGTTCTGTCTCGCCCACACCGTTTTAGGTTGCGTCATAAGGACACGTCTTGGTGGAAAAATCATTCCTCTTTTTTGAGAGTCCAAATTCACGTCAATTACATCTCATTGCTATTCTGCATAGTCAAGGGATCGTTTCACAAAGTTGTAAACCCACTATCTACCCCTGCTGAAGGATATACTTATAAAAGTAATCAGTGAACGCCACTACCCAGCCCAACTGGAGGGTAATCCCTGAAAGAGTAACTGGAAAACACCACTGCCTAGCTATGCTGGAGGGTAAACCATGAAAGATACTAGCGAACACCACTGCCCAGATGCGATGGAGGGTAATCCATGAAAGAGTAACTGACAAACACCACTTCCTAGCCTCACTAGAGGGTAAGCTTAAAAGAGAACGATGAATATCACTGCCCAACCTCACTGTAGGGTAAGCCGGTATTGCTCTAGTGATTCTAAAAACACAACTGCCATTACTGTCATCATCAAGCATCACCTCAGACAAGCAATGCGCTCAGAAAATCTTGTATCATACCTATAAATCCACTATGGAGGGCACCATCGCATCGTACACGGAGAAACACTCAAGATAGGCTACTCATAGGCTACAATATGAGTTCAGAAGAAAGAGATATGAGAGGTAGAAGATTCATAGTAGTAAACGTTGCAAGTGGGTCCCAAAATATGTGTGACCCCTCCTCATCGCATGACCATGTACCTAACCATTTACAGGTCCCAAAAGGATGAAAAAGTACCACTAGGGATGTCAAGGTACTCCCAGAGTACACGCCACATTAGTCAAAAACCCGATGGGCGCAGGATGCTCATCATTTAGCTAAAGGGTCAGAATCATATATTAGCTAACACACCTCACCAAACAGTCCCCAAACATCGATCGTATCTCTTCACACATATTCTCTACTCTCAAAAGAGTCAGAGCTAACTTAATCCATGGATTCTCTTCAAACACATCAAAATGATCTTCTATTGATATTCCTTTCACATTTCCACATTTAACCAAAGATTGCGAATAAGGCTTCACACATTCAAACGGATCACACCATCACAATACTTGTAGAAAAAACACACAAAGTAGGCTATTCATTTGAACAGAATGGACTTATGAAGCATAAGTCATAAAAATGTAGCATACGCCTGAAATCTGCCTTGTGGGGCTAACGCCTTGACCCGAATTTAGGTTTGCAGATTGCACAGTTTTAATACCCTCAGAAAAAAACTCAGAAATGAGTAATCAAACACCCCAAAAGTAAGTCAGGTAAAAAAGTGGCATATCACCATAAAACATGAAAACCAGGACCTATGGGCACCGTATATTATCTCCAACCCAAATTCTTCAGAAATAATCTCAAAAGATCTGCACAAGGACTGAGGTCATGCTGCTGCTGACAGCGCGTGTCAATCGGACATCCCAAACATGAGTTAGGTCCGATGCAAGAATAATTAATTAATTAATTATTCAAATTAAGTGTTTCGTGACACCGAGAAATGAAACCAAATCGAAAAGGTTCTAAACCAACTTTATAAGGAACGTCTCAACTCCAGGGTCACAACGCCTCTAACAACACGTCAAACAGACGTCCGTCTCATGAGATACCCCCACTAAAAATAATAATAAATATTTTATTATTATTAAAAAGAACGTTTAGAGCCACCCAACTTCGGTCACAGAACTAAAAAATCTATGAATCCAATTTCAAAATTTATGTCTTGATGAGACGGATCTGTGGCCGTAGACGGCGCATCAAACAGACTCACCGTTTAGAAGTTACGCCCCTTTGAACGCGAAGGGGCCCAATTGGGCCAGTCCGACACACTTCGCCGGACCCTCCTCTATGGAGTCGGCCCGCCCTGGCTGGCCTAGTCCAATCCACCGACCCATAGCTCAGCCGCGGGTCCACTCCAGCTCTCCGCAGCCCTGTGGATATGGCCCGTGCCGACACCGACCGACCACGAGGGCTGGTCGCCCTCCTGCTCTGCGACAGCGTAGAGACCCACAAAACGCAGGTCCATCCTCCTCACTGCCCTGAGGTCAGTGCCTCAGGCTCCTCCCTAGCTGACTTCAAAAACTGCCTCCATCGCCTGAACTCCCTCCAAGCTGTGCTGTTCTAGTGCACCTCACGGATGCCACCGCCCCCGCCTGAAGGCCCGGCCTCGCCTGCTGCGCGTTCCGACACCGAGCGTCCGCGCTTCCCCAATGCTCCCAGCTCACTACACACCGCACCAACCCCACGCCGCTGGCTCCCTCGTGCTCTGGCCTCCTCTTACCACCCACCTGAGTCCCGCACCGCCGCTCTCGAGCCCTCCGCACCTGAACACCGTCCACACCTCCGCACTACACACCCGGCTACACCGACGCCTCCACGATTCCACCACGACCCCGCCTGCCTACTTTAGTGGTCCCTCCCATGGACCACCGAGACCTCATCAGAGTTCCTATTTTCATTCCAATGCCAGATTCAGGGTCCTCAAGTTGAGTCCTTCATAACACCACCCCTCTCTCTTTGATCCGTCAAGGTTTTGGAACATCCAAAACTTTGGAAGAAGAACACCCAAGAATTGGATTTAGAACGGGGCTCAGACGATGTCCATGTTCGTTTGGCCATTGTATTTATTCTCAAATTATCAAATTTTAAATGATGAATTTAACGAAAACTCCTGAAATAAATGAAGGTGCAAAATTTAACAAGAATGATACCTCGTTTTTTTGTTCCGTTGTTGGCGATGTGTTCGCTGTGATTCCACTTCGATCCGCCGAGGTTTCGGCGAAGATCGCTCCTCAATCCGGCAAAGAACATAGAATAATGCTGAAGAACGGTATATATATATACGGAAAAAACCTAACTCCAAACTACTATTTTTCTATTTATAGAAAAACCCGCTTAGCGCGGAATCCGAAACCATCGCACCCTCTCATTTTATATCGAACCTAGGTAAAACGCCCCATTTCAAACTCAACGGAAGTCTCAGATTTCCATTCTGAGCCTTTGTAAAAAATTTATTTGAAAATATGTCCGTGATAAAAATCACTAAGTGGTTATTCTAAAATGATGATTTTCCCCTAGGTGACTTTTCACACAGTGGCCCTACGTCGACAAATTTTATACCCCTCCTAGGGTAAACGAAACGCTATGAGCTTAACAATGGACTCAGATTTCTGATCCGAGTTACCATTTGGGAGTTATTTAGATTTGAGCTTTTAAATTAATGAATTAATCAATTAATTAATCCATTTAACTTACCATTAATGAGCGAGGGGTCTGAAAATCCCACTCTTACATACTTTATGTCGCATCTAGGGGGAAAAATGTGTTTTGGACCCAAAAGTGGTCTCAGATTACTGATCTGATAAACTGTTTAAGAGATATCCAATTTACATTGTGCGAATAGTAAAAAAGCACTTAATATTTTTGTAAAATTTATTCCGGGCACACCAAACCTCATAATTTCACACCATCTCAGTGCTTGGATATGGAAACATGTCTAGAAATATTACAAAGTATTATAAGGAAAAAACTGAGCCTCTACACATTATTCCTGACTATTGTTTAATGGTTGATGAATTATCATTTAATGGATAAATTTATTACTTGAATTATTTCTCAATCATGGAAAGAGATTGAGTATAGTATATTTAAATATAATTTTGAATATTTTTTAAATGAATAAAAGTAATTGATCATATGAAATTATTATTTTAGTAACTAGATTTTGAATACCATGCAGCTAGATTGAATTATGATAATAATGAAGATCATTCATTGAAATAATTTGAGTCTCAATTTACTCATGAAACTATATTTATAAAAAATAATTATTTATAGTTCTTTCAAATTTTTTAGATTTAATCCAATATTTTACATATTTGTATTTAATTTTAAATTAATGTATCATTTTAAAGATAACAAATCTATATGTTATCAACCATAAAAAACCCCATAAAATGAATTTATAGTTAGTTATTGGAAAGAGATATTTTATAAAATAAAATAATGATTCACTGTGGAAATTAAGGATGCCTCACAAGTAGCCAATGTTTTTGGTATTGTCACAAGGGACAAGTAAATATATAAAAATAGAAGTTTTAACAGATTTGGTCAAGTATTTTTATTTTTCTATTTATTTTTTAGAACATGTTAAAAAAATATTCTGAAAAAATAAGTACAAGATCCTTGACAGAATGTGAAAATTTATTTGGATACCTATGTTACCATGAAACATTGAATCCATGAGCATGAAACTACGATATTAGAAATCTATACTCAATAAAAGAATTTTAGGACCACATATCAAAGTGGATACACAGAAAAACTAGATCCAAAAAACACCCAATAAATTTAAATTTAATCTTCATCTAATACTAAATAGACACAAATAATGCTTCCACACACACACACTCACCAAAATAATCACTAAAATTGAAGTTTTCACATTAATTATTACAAGTAAAATCATTACAAAAGAAACCTATCACACACAAAAATATATTTTAATTCATGAGGTCCATGTGACCATGGGGAAAGATTTTTTTTCCACAAAACCACTAGTGATGAGATATCTATAATGTTATGTTGAAACCCTAAGTACATCCATAACTAGTAGGGCTTATGAGATCCTGGACTCCCTCTCATACTACTTGAGAAGCCCACCATGATCAACCTACAGTTATAATAATGTAGTAACTGATAAAAAACTAACCAATAGAACCTCTTTAATCATGAGGAACACCTTTTAACCTCCCTAATTGGTAGCGAGGATCTATGTGGAAGGTACTTAGTACTATTTATAATACCAAATTATTACAAACCAATGTAAAATTCCACTACAAAGACAACTATCTTGTGAAATGGGTGACACAATATGAAAAAAATAAAAATAATAACACCTAAAACTTGAACCTATAGTGAATTAATAAATAAAAAAAAAATAATATCCATTGATGAACATATGACCAAAATCCTTGAAAATCCATTTATAAACACCACCTGATTTGGATATATGATTATACATGAATAAGAGTATAAAAAACTATAGTATCTTTAATTTTTTCAATGATAGTGTAGTGATCACAATGAACTATTAATGGAATAATTTATAACATTAACCCATTTATCAAAACCAATAAACACATTAACAATGAAAAGAAATAGAGTAAACTCAATGAAACACATTAAACACCTAAAACACCGAAAACAACTCAAATTAAAAAGAGATATATCTCAAAAAATTACCAAATAATAGAAAAATGAAACTTCCCAAATTCTTAACTAGGATGGGGGAAATCCAATAAATTTAGATGTGAGTGGAGTTTATAGTCACTCTATCTCTAAATTATCAAACTATATGTCCCCTTCCCCAGTGAGGAATAGAGAACCAAAAAACACAAACAATCCCTTATGAACATAATTGAAAAAAACTCTAATCGATAGCCATAACACTTTAAAAATTCTATCATAAAAGCTATGTAATTCCCAAATACGAATAGAAGAAATGTTAAGTACCTCATGAAAAAATTAACCCTTTGAGTAGTATCCAGGATTTTTCTTTTAAAATTATAGAGTCTACCTAATGTTTGTGAGATATAACATCAAATTTGGATCTCAAATTCATCCCTGATCACCATAAAGGATCTTGAAAAAAATTATAATCCCACAATAGAGAGGAAAAAAATTTAGGTGTTTAGAGAAGAATACCAAGAGATGGGTTATATAAAAACAATCAGGGGAATACCTTCACTTGAATTTATATAACCTGTATGAAACAGATGTAATGAAATGATTAAAAACAATAATAGTGTGCCACTAAATAAAAAAAAAGAGATTATAACCCTATTAAAATGAAAATATGAGTGAAATAATAAAAATAGAGGTGTAGAGTGGTATCAATTTGGGAACACACAAGTAACCTCAAAACTCCTATCTCTATACATCATTTTTACATTTATTTTTTCTTGTTATGATTATTATTCTAGTGTTTTGATTTTTAGTTTAAACACTATTTATGAAAAAAATATTGAACTCTATATAGGATAACTAGATCCTAAATGGAAAATTTAGAGCAAGCTCATGGGGTTGAAGAAATTATATAGAAGTGAAAGGGTGAACTGAAGATTCCTATATTTTATCATGTTATGGAAGTTGATTTAACTTTATATAAAGGGAAAGTAAGGAAAATAACTTTAAAAAGTATAGTTTACCATCATGTGTGGGGGTAAAACCCAGTGTTTTATTTCTTCTAGTTGCTAAAAAAATATTTAAGATAAATCTTATAATCATTAAAAAGATCTAGATTTCAATTGAATTTTCCAAGAATTAATTTCATGATACAAAAAAAAAATAGTGATGTTTCCTTGAAATTTATTTAATGATTTAATTAAATAGTGTATTAAATAATTTGGTAAGAATTAGGTTGTTTAAATTTTTATTATAAGACATAATAAATGAACATATTCAATATTTGGCACTAAATTATATTATAACATGGGTTGATATTGTAGGAAGAACCTTAAATGATTATTTCCTTTCTCAAAATAAATGTATTTTCACATACATATATTAAATTTTAGTCAATATTATGATAAATATCATTATTATATATGGGTGAGGATTGAGGAATATTTAAAAAGGTGCCCTCATCATGGTTTAGATATCCTTTTAGAAATAAAAACTTTTTATAGGGGTTTATCTAAAATTAATAAATTGATTATCCACTATGTTATTTTAGGATCAAAGATGAATAATATAATGCATATGAGTTATGATTTTTGTATATGTAATTTCTAGCATAGTTTCTAGAAAGTAATGAAAGATTTCAAAAAAAGTAGAGAAGTTCATATGGTAGATTCTAAATGATAAATGGTTTCACAATTGGTTGTATCAACAATGAAAGCATATAAAATTTAGCCTATGAAACAACCCCAACATACATACACTGAAGTTGAAAATTATATTTATTTTAATAAATAAAATAATTTTTAGGGATAATGGTTAGAATGATATCAATTATTTTAATAATTAATTGGATTTTTGGTATTCCAATAATAAAAAAATACCAACACATTAATATCAAATAATTTTATTAGAGTAAACCTTATAATAATTCATAAAAAATGCATAAAATAATATAATATATCTATAATTCTACTTCAAAAAACAATAAAAGAAATAAAAGTGATGCTGAAATGAGTACTTTTGGGTGATAGACATAATTACCCAAATATAATTTAATGGTCAATTTTATTTAGGAGATTAGATGAAAAATAAAATAAAATAAAAAAATAAAATAATTATTTATTTACATATTCAAAAAACACTCCTAAATTTGATCATACTCATATCACTACATGAGATCTTCTTGAGAAATACCATAATGAGAATGGAAAGTTAAAAATTCAAGTTAGAAGATAATCAAAATAAACATGAGGATAAAATTTCATATGTATTGATAAGCATATCTATGGTTTATAAAATATAAGGATCATAAACCATTAAAAGTAATAAGAGAGGTCATATCATAATGAATATCCCAATAGATTTTTTATTGATTTTTTGTTAATAAATAAGGATGTTGTTAAAGTGTGAGGCTATGAATGTGTATTTGAAAATTTAAAGAGTCTAATAGTAAAAGTATCCCATTATTAATGAAGCATTTCATGAAAAAGGGATATTAAAGAGTTTATTATAATGGGATATATCTAGAGTTCCTATGAACCATATGTATTATTTTCTCCTAGTTTATTGTGATAATGCATTCATAGTTTGGAAATAAAGATAAATATTGAGATACTATTATAGATTAGTTAAAAAGTAAAAAGTTATTTATACATATATTCCATGAGAATATATATTTAACTAAGAATCACCTTATAAATGATTAATGTTGATATTGATTTATATTTAATCAATAAAAAGTGGTGATGGTTATGAAGAGTACTGTGTACAATATGATCTTGATGAGTTTTAGTTTGTGTCAGTGGTTATCAAAGAATAGAGTTGTTGAGATGAATTGTATTAATGGATAGAATATTTAGGAACCATACTTGGATTATTAATCATGGAGACTTATATATTAAATAGATAATATCACATGGATAATTTATTAGTAAGATTGATATTTAATAGTGGATTATTGAGCCAGTGAAGGATCATGGAAATACTCAAAAAAAGTATATATAAGCTTCAAGATGAATTGGGAACTGTGTTAAAGATTTATGTGAATATTTGATAAATTATCAAATTAATTTATGTTTTTTTGATATGTCTTGGAGTTATTAGATATATTCTAATAGTTTATGAGGTTGTACTAAGAAGTATTAATTGTATTAATCATATAATTTTGTTTTCCTCAAAATATAGAAACTACAAAAGTTTTGATGTTCATTAGGATTTGTAATACTCTATAATGATACATAAGATTCTCAGGATGATACATAAGATCAAATATGAGTTGAGTATGATCAATTGGAAAAGTTACTAGATGTACATTATGATATAAAATATCTTTTATATGGTATTTAAGATGTTTTGTTGACATAGAATATCACTCAGTTCATACACAATATTTTTTCTGAATCTTATATTGAAATGTAAAAATAGTAACAAAATTATTTTGATGTGTAATATAAACGAATCATATGTATAATATTTTTGTAAGTTTCTACTAAAATGTTATAAATGAAATAAAACACCAAGATACATAATATAATTTGGATGATATATATGTTTCTCTATGATTCACAAAATAATTTCGAAATCACAAACTGTAATAATGGAAAAGTATCATTGGTGTTGTGATACATAAGATACATTATTTATTATATAATGTTTTTGAGTCCAATAGAATGGAATATTCTTAGTGATTTATGATATATGATGTTGAACAATGCTTTATTGACTAAATATAATAATTATTTTCATATCCATTATTATAGCTTAGAATAATGAGTTTGAGAATTAAATATAAAGGATATTTCATGATAAGGGTTTCCACATCGTAATGATTTTTCTATATTATCAGGATGACATATGATAATGATAAAATATATTTTTTATGTAATAATTAAATTAAATACAAATATTTGAAGAGATATTTGAATAATAATTATGGGGTTTAAAAGATAAATATTTGTATATTACTGATCATGTGTATTAAATATAGATATGTTTTGATATATGGATGAGAACTTGTTAGTTATATTCATCAAATGCATTAAGGAAAGAAGTAATTTATACTAAACATCTGAAGGATTACTATTTAGGAGATAGAATAAAATGTGTGTGTGATTTTTCCTATACATATATTTATCATTCTGAAAGTTTGAGACAAAGAAAAGTATACATACTGTTCTACTAATCATATTCCACCATTTAAAGTCCTTGATTTTAATAAAAAAAATATTTTGTGGTAATATTATGACACCCATTATTTCAAATGAATATATTTTCCCAAGTATTGGATGAATATTCTTATAAATTGTTGGGTTCAATATAATGATATATCTAAAGATAGATTCTTTCAATGAGTTAAGGATATATTATTCTCTTATCCTCTAATAACTTGTATAGCTTCACATGAGTCAAGGATATATTCTACCCTTCACATATTTTCATAAAATGATTAAAGGATGTATTATGAAATTATATTGTAATAAATTAATAATAGTGATAGAATCTACATATCATAATTGATCAGAACACAATAAGATGTAGATACTTAAATTGGGATCAAACTTTGTAAAAATATTCTGTTCCACTATCATTATTTATTAATTTCTTTTTATGTGGTGTTGTGCTCCAAGAACTCAAAAGAGTTTCTATTCATCTTAAATAGTGGATAGGTTTGAACATTAATATGTAAAATTAATATAGAAAATTATTCAGTAATGTGGGGTCACACTGATTCACTCCCCTAATCTTAGTGCGACTACATGATCCTATCTATGTATTTTAAGTGGTATTAGATATAATATTGGTTCCATATAGTTGTATTTATTTATTTTCTTTTTTTTTCATCAGAGTTATATGAATAAAATATTTAATAAAGGTTATTATCTTCAATATATTTAGAATACATGTTTCATACCTACTAATATTAATATATACGTTTCAGTTAAAACTATAAGGAATAGGAAGAAGAAAGAATCTATGATACTTAGAAATATATGAATGTATAAATATGATCCAATAATTATTTATAGAAAAAAATTGTAATTATTTAGTTATATCTATGGAGAATTATCATCATAAAGAATAGATTTTAGGTTTTGAAGATTATGATTCTATTGAATCATTTAAAGAACACTAATATAAATATAAGGATTATTTGAATAAATTTACAATTAATTTTTTCACTTACATATTTTATTTTATGAAGGTATCACATTATTAAAAAATACACCAACAATTGGAAGATGGTGGCATAGATAAATAATTTCCCAAATAATCAAAAAAGTGAAAAACTCTCAATCAACATGTTGAATCCAAATAGGAATCCATAATATATTATAGGGAAAAGTATTCGCTAGATGAAGAATCATTCTAGAGAGCATGTGATGTAGAATTTGAGACCATTAAGATACTTAATGAAATTTTAATTTCATTAAATGAAGTCATTTTTATCAAATTTACTTATTTTCAAATCAAGGATAAAAGGGTAAAGAGATTTATAATTCCTCCTAATAAGAAAACAACATGTTTGATGATTATATTAAGATAGTGAAAAAGAATATGAATATTTTGTTAAATCACATGAAGTTCATAAGAACACTCAAAATTTATGATGTCCTTTAATGGATGTTAATTTGATAAATCTAGAAATCAACCAAGTTGATTCATAAAGATATTTTTAAAGAATAAGTGCTTCCATGGAATGTTATGATATAATCCTTACTTTTAAATATGATCATTCGAATAGAGAGATGTTATTGAAATCATCTCTTAATATATATAATATAATATCTATGAAAAAGGTAAGCTCTATTTAAGAAAAGTTTTCATGTACTAATGATATTTCATTTTCCAGTAATGATTTCAAATCAAAATCTTGGAAAATATGGGTGAAAAAATAAAATAAAACAAAACAACAACATGGGTTTATGTGATCAATATAATGTGAATAACTTTATAGGACTTGTTTGGTGAAATACATATAATAAGAAGAATATTGAATAAATAATTATAATTAATCAAAGAGTGAAATAAAAGGACTTGTTTGGTGGAATAAATCTAATAATAATAAATTTATAGGTTCTCTAAATATGGGATAAATAATAGTAATAATAATTATATAATATTAAAGTTGACTAGGAACACTCCTAGTAAATATGTGAAAGTTTTTCCAAAATAAGAGTAATTATTGAAAAAAGACATAAAAGTGGGATTATAACCTTTTGAAAAAACAATACATGTAGAAATGGATACATGTGCTTTAGTAGATACTAGGAAAAATGAGTTTCCATATAAAAACAATGTTTCTTATGTTCCCAAGGAATTTTTGAACCTATGGAGAGAGCAGTTGGAAATGGATACGAAGTTGAAGGAAGCACAAAATAATGAATGTGACTTTATAGATGTTTTGAAAATTCCAATATCAAGAAAGAAAAATGTTTTTTAAAATGAATAAGGCCATTATACTCATGAATTATCATATTTGGAAATTTAGAGGAAGAGAACACATAAAGATTTATCACAAATATAGAAATTCAAATAAAATGGTTTCTAGGTTGAGGTGAAACACTCATCCCTATTTCACACATTATGAAGCCAAGGAAGAAAAAAATTGTTATGATATAGTTGTTTGATGATGTTTCAATGTGCATGTAATATCTGGTAATGTATATTGGGGGAGAACATGAATTTTGTGGAAATTCGATAGTATTAAGAGTTTTCTATCATGTAATACTTTTATTTGTATCATATTACCTTCAATAATAATTTCAAGTTATATAATAAGGATATTATTAGAATTAATATTGAAGAACGCTATCCATAATTAAGAATATTGAAGTAAATTCATTAGAGAGAGTTAAGAATATGAGTAAGATATGAGAAAACTATTACTTCATGTGAATTTAAAATCAAGATAATTCAAGATAAAGTAGAGAGTGTGGTATGAAAATCACTTTCATATCATCATTTTTTTTGAATAAAATATGATTATTAAGGGGAATGTTTATTTAATCTTGAGAGTAACTTTAAAATAGAGAAAAATTATTTTACATGATTGTTTTTAATTTGTTTATTGAATAAAATTACATAAAATTATATTTAAAATATTATTAAACCACCCTTGTAAAGATAAATTTGATCTAGTATCACATGATAAAACATTTTATGGAAAATTTTTATGTCTTAGTTCATCAAAAATTTATTCTACAATGATCATGATCAAGTGGACTTATAGTTGATTAATTTTTGACACATTTATTAAGATAAATGTTAGTACATACTTCTCTAAAAAATAGTTTATGTTTTAGAATGAGTGAAAAAATAAATTATTAAATCATGGTAGAATAATTTGATGAGTAAAACCTTTTATCATTCTTAAATCATTTTATTTACCTTCAATAATGGGTATATTAAAGAGAAGAAATATTTTGAACAAATTGATAGTTATTTTTTTGAAATATTTATGGGTATTGATAACAAATCTTCAGGGGTGATTAAAGATCCCAATAGATTGTATTTATTGTATTTATTTTCTATAAGTTTGGAAGTTATTAAAGAGTGATGTTACGAATATGTATTGGGAAAGATAAAGAGTGTAATTATTTAATAATACAATAATTGAGGAAGTGATTCATGAAAATGGATATTTAAGAGTTTATGGTGATATGATATAGTTGGTTACCCTATGATCCAAATGTTTTCTATTTTCCATTCTATTATGAAGATAAATTCATATGTTGTAAATGAAGATGATTTTTGAGGTGATTTAATATATTAATAGACTAAGAGGAGACTATTTCTACATGTATTACTTGATCATAAATATTTATATAATCATCCCTCAATATTTGATTAATATTGATGTGGATTTATATAGAATAAATGACAAGTACTAATGGTTGATAATAGAACTATATATACCATGATCATGATGAGTTTTTCTAGCTATCTATGATTGTTAAATAGTAGATCTACTATGTTAAATGGAAAATTTATCTATACGATTGATCAACTATCCCTACCTTATTAATCATGAAGGTTTATTTATTAATTAGAGAATATAACTTGGATAATGTATAGATAATGAAATTTTTTATTTTTTTACAAAATGAAGTTTGATGTAAATACTAAAGTAGTGTGTTTATATTCATCAATATTCATTATGAAATGTGGTAGAGATTTATAAGAATATTGGATAAATAAAAAAAGTCATATATATTATTTTGTAATATTTTATAGTAATTAGAGATTCCCTGAAATTTTTTGAAGTGGTTTTGAAGTGATACTAAAAAATTTGGATTTGAAAAGTAATATACTTGTGTTTTATTGAGAAGAGAAGAATTAGAAAAGTGTTTAAGTTAACTAAGATGTATAATATTTTATGATGATATATAATATTCTTAGGATTATACATAAAAAGCATTATGAGTTAAATCAGATGTATTGGAAAAGTTCCTAGGAGTTCACTATAATACGTATCATGTTCAATATGGTAAAATAATTGTTTTATTGATACATAATATCTCTCAGTTAATATGGAAGATATTTAATGAATCTTATATTGAAATATAGAAAAGGAAAAAAACCTTACAGTTATTCATAAGATATTTGAATCATATGTATGATATTTATTAACATGAATGATAAAAAAAGGAAACACTCCCTAATATTTATAATAATTTATTGATGATATATATTATTTTTTGAGTTTTTATATAATATATAAGATATTGAAAAGTTTCAAACTTGAAAAATTATCAATGGTTCTATGATGCATTAAATACACAATATCTTATGTAAAGTTTACCAATTTTAAAAAATATAAGATTACTTTTTTTTAAAATAATATAATTCAAAGATGTTACTCTTGGATTAAATATCATGATTCTTTGAATAATAATGAATTTATATAGGAATAATGGATGTGATAATTTAATAATAATCCTAGATTATAATGAGGGTTTTGACATTGTATGGGTTTATACATATTATCATGTATACATTAAGTAATGAGAAAAAATATTCTTTAGGAGTAATATGGAAAGGAAATACTAAGGTTTCAGAAGATCATTGATCAATAGTTATGGAGTTTAATATATTTATACATGAGACTAATTATAGTTGTAAAACTAGAGCCTTTATATGGCTATCATTTAACATGTTTTAATGGGGGAATAAGGGTACCATAATTTAGAGTTTGTTTTCCAGATTCAAATTATGAAAATAATATTCATCTAAATATATGAATAAAATAAAGTAGAAGAGGTGAATAAGGTAGAGTGGAATGTGAGAAAGCTGATATTGTATTACGTTGTTGATTTATGTATCAAAGATAGAGAAAATTAGAGAGAATGATGAGCCTCTTCTATTATAATACAACATTTTTATCATAGAAAGAAGAAATTATGTTAATTATTTTATGGATTTATATTAAGGATGATAATGAAAATTTATCTATTATTTTTTCCAACTCATATGTTTGTTATTCAAAAAGGGTAAGAAGAACTTTGACATGAATATAATGGAACTAATCATATTATGGTAGTATAAGTAATTTTAGTTAAAGATTAATACTATATATGGTTGTGTGGTGACATAATAGAGTTATAATAAAGATAATTATCATAGAAACCTCATTAGAAACCATCGGGAACAATTATAAATATATTTTAGGAGATAAAAATTACTTTAAGAATCAAGGATGTGTCATGTGATTGCCATGAAATTTTATGAACAACTTCACAGATGTCACATATATTTTCTACCCTTATCATAACTAAAATATAAGAGTTAAGTATGTGTCCATTACTTCCCTTATAATAAAATTATTTTAGTGATAAAATATTTATCTCTTATTGGCCCTGAACATAATAAAAAGTAGATACCAACATTGGGATAAAACCTTAAAAAAATACTATGTGTAGTGTTATTTTTTTATTTATAGAATTTCATGTGGTGTTTTATACCAGTAAATCATAATCAGATATATTCATCATTACCAATCCATTTGTATCAATGTTAAGAGGGTAAATTAAAAGAGAAAAGTATCTAGTAAAATAGGATCACACTGATTCATCCCCCCTGCGTGACTATATATTCCCGATGGAACATTTCACATTGGAACATTGTAATAATGTAAATCATAATAATGTGGAAAAAACATAATACATGTCATCATAAATGTAATTCAAGGATCACTTCTATGATATCATGACATAATGTGCTATGCTAACTTCCCATTCACTTTAAATAGAATGTCATGAGATGTAAAAGTAACCCAACTAATTAGGGGTATGTATAATTCTAGGACCTTGCATCACATGATATTCTATCATGAATATATGTATAACATGGAAACATTAATCACACATTAATTATAAACATGAAATAAATTAATTATAATAATATGGGATATATAATGAATTTATAATACAAATACCAATAAATAAACCCATGGGTATAAAAAATAATTATGGAATAAATCATATTTTATTTCCAAGGATATATATAAGAATATAATAAAAAAATATAGTCTAAGTAAATAATAAGAAAGGTGAATTAAAGGATATAAGAATAATGACGTACGCCTGTTGTATGGCATGGAAAAAGAAATTTAATTTTCTTAATGCAGCACAGTGGCTGACCAGTGGCGTCTCACTTGAGGAGATTTCTAAATTGTTCACTTACTTAATCTAATTTAACTAAACTAATTATTTTTGGTTGTTTTTATTTAATCTAGGGATGGAATTTAATTTAATTTAAATAAAATATAAAACTAACATGTAATGGAAAAAATGCAATTAATTGAGAAAGAACTTGGCCTTTATGGTGTGGTATGTGGGTTCCATCATTATCCTTGTTGGTATTTAAATTAAGTTTGATAATTCAATTATGAGATCTAATTCATGAATTACTATTATTTTATTTATTTGTGTGAAATATTGAATGCATTTAGCAATCTTAACTTCACCTCCTCCTATAATCAAGGTTGATGGCACACCTCGATCGAGAGTGTGACATCTTCCAAGATCTGGCTCTATCATGTGCCATTTCAACCACTGAATGGCTCAAATAAATTGTATGAAGAGCTTGTATCTAGTAGAATGGAGGTAAAATATTTAATAAAAGAATAAAAATGAGTTTGAGATCAGTGTCGTGGTGGACGATCGCCACACCCGTGCACATCACTCATGCTCATCAAAAACTTAATAAAACATCGAAATTTAAGCACAGAATAAATGAAATTTCCACATACCTCCCCCGGGACAAGTCTCGGGCTAACCCCTAATTTTCAAGGGTAAGAGTTCACAGTGGATAATATGAGAAGAATAAAAGAAGAAAAGAGGGAGAAAAGATGAAGAAGAAAACCGGGTGGATGAGTGGACACAAAAAATAAAAACAATGCATGAATTTTATTAAAATCTAAACTACAATTAAAAAATAAAATAATAATAAAGAAAACAAATAAATAATAATTAAATGGGGAAGATTTATGACCGGCCTCCCTCGGTGGAGATCTCCTCCTTGGTGCCTTGAAGGAATGGATGGAGAATGGGATGCTTTGAGGGGGTGGAGCTCTCCTCCTTTTATGGATAGAATTTATCCCCCGAATGTTGATGCGTTTTATCCCCATTAAATGACATATTCACGTATTGATCCCTTATTAAATGTTTTTCATAATTATATTGGGAGTTTCCCCTAAAAATATCATTGGATTTGGACATATATTTCGAGAGTTATAGCCGTTTTACTTTGAGAATTTATTCTTTCCATTCAGACTCTCCAAATCGCAAACCTTCGGATTAGGGTGATTTAATGACCCATTAAACGACAATTTCACACGACCTTTCCTTCATTAAATATGATAAAAAACTACTTTCGCACCCCCACCACATTTCACAACAATTGGACCCACCATGAATTAGTTATAGAGGCCACACCAAAACTAGGCAGAACTGCAAACAATTTTCTTTATCTAACTTGTGAGCTTGTTTGGAGGTTCCATATTGTCGATTCAGATATTGGTCCAAAAATAGTGAATGAAGACCTCTATGTGTATAATATGAAAAAAAAAAATTCAATTTGGATTAGTGTAGATAATGTTATGGCCAAAATACAGAAATAATTTAAAACTGTTAAAAATCCGAAATGGCCCATTTTTACTTTTTAGCTCAAAATAACACCAATATCATAAAAATGAAGCAATTCATCTTATAGTAACAATTTTTTGGGTTTAAAACAATTATTTTCAATATAAATTAATTGAAAATATTTTTTCTTTCAAATAATAAAGGAGAGGTTTCCGAAAGAAAGTATTTTCCATCATGGGAAATGGATTAGCATTTGTATAAAAGAAATAAAGATATGAATATTCCTAAAAAATAATGGGAAATTAAAATATAATGTATCAAGGAATGATGTATTTAGAACATGAAAATAAAATTTCTAATATTGATAGAGAGAGAGAGTGTGTTTTTGTGTATAAATAGAATAAAGAATGAAAGTGAAAGAGTCCCCTTAACTCGAATCCCGACTTGATTGGGAAACTTCTCTTAAATCATGAATAATAATATTTTATTTATTAATTGAAATATTTATAAACTTATATATATATTTTTAATTATTCCATCTTTTTTTATTTATTATTCATATATTACTTTTTCTGTTGTTCATTTAAATCATTGAGATGTTCATTCCAATGTTCCTTTGTTGAATTAGTGAGAAAGTATCAATAAATAGTGTTTTTTCTCGAGGATCCATAAGTTAATGAAGTGCGAAGGAAGGAATTATTGTCATTATAATAGTATAAAATATCATCAGTCATGTAGATACACTTAAATAGATTCAAATCATAAATCATTTCTTCGTATTCATTATTTTATGTTATTAAACCAATAATGATGGTATATATTTAATATTATTAATAGCTTTCAAATTTTATCATTCCATAATCATAAATATAAAATAATTTAATTATTAATATTATTATTATTATACATGAAACCATTTTAAAATTGTGAAATTTAAAGTGGTTTTGCAAAGAATCATTTCTTAAATAGGTGGGATAAATGTTTCCTAGTGTGAGTGGTGTTATTAAGAATAATTAAATAAAAGGAAACATTTATAGTAAGTATTTTTTTAATTACATTAAGGTATAATCCTAATACTATTATCATGTTATAAGGGTTATAACATAGTGTTTCAGAGGGGTTATATGTGAAATAAAATTAAAATATTTTTTAAGTTAATTTACCCCCCTTTTGATGCCTCCTTTATAATACTCCTCAAGGATTTAATTATTGGTCATTTGTTAAGTTTAGTGAATACAATACATGGTTGCGAGGGTTTAGTGAGAAAATAATGTTTCTATTTTTAAATGGAGGATGTTTTATAAGTGAGAAGAAATGGGTGAAGGTGATGTGTGTTTTTGAATAAAAAATTTAAAAAATTATTTTTTTGACACAATGAATAATAGTAATTGTAGTTACTATTATTAGAATTTGATTAAATAGTATATTTTTTGTTGACATATAAACACATTCAAAACCAAATGGTATCATTGAAATATTTAAATCAAAATTAAATAATTAAAATTAATTTTTTATTAGAATTAAATAAAATTTTGACTTTATAAATTGATTATTGAATTAGAAATTTAATTTTTAATTTTGAATATTTTATTGTAATCATCCAATAAATTTTGAATAATAAAAAATATATAAAAAATATTTTTTTTCACATCATAATGATGTGGTAAATTTTTTTGTATATACAAATTCTATATTTTTTACTATTCATTCTACAATTTAGATTTTTCAAAAAAGTGTACTGAAAATTTAATATAATCTAATTTTAATCCCTCGATTCGAAAAATTAAATTATTTTTCAATACATTTACCTATTAAAAACCAATTTTTAAATTCATGACATTATCTTATTAAAAAACTAAACTTATATGTTCTTTAGGTTATGGGATTTAATCATTCAATTTATGGTCTTAAGAGGTTTACATTTAATTTTTTATTTGTGGTAAATATTAATTATAAGTAACATTAAAATTTTAATGGTATAGATTCAATTCTAATGGTCATGTTCCTATTCAAATGGCCAGGTTACTTTTTTAATGGACACATTAATATTTCAATAGTTACTTCCTATAAATGCGTCTTATTTTCTTCATTCATAATCAACTTAGTTGTCTCTCAAGGATATGATTACATCATTTATTAAATACCAATTTTATTTGTAATTTATTATTTTATTTTTACATTATTGTTCATGCATATATAATATCAAGGATAGAATGGTCTTTTAATTTTATAAATTTTAATAATCATATTTACAAGTTTTAATTATCCCATTATAATTATATTGATATTATATAATATATTCAGGGTGAATGCTTAATTTTATGTTATAAATTGATGTTTAATTTGTTACATAGTGAACATGATAATATGATCTTTTATTTAAATAAAATAATATATACATAAACCTATGATTTTATGTAAAAAAACATTCATATAAAGAATGTGTAATTAAAATTTGAATATCTCTCCAAGTTGATAGGTAGAATCTATCACCGTTAGGTATGGAAAAACTATACGTGAAAGTGCTGAAAAGTATTGAAACAATATATAATGTAAGAATAATAAAGGGGAATTAAGAGTAAAATTATATCTAAAAGGAAAAGGAGGTTGAAAATAATGATTACCCACCAAATTATAAAAATCCACTATAATACTTGAAAATACTGAAGTAAGAAATAATTAAGGAATAACAAAGTTTGATTCTGTAAATTTTAAGAATCTTTGCATTAAAAATCACTTTGAAAAAGTAATCATGAATACACCCATATGTAAAATTTTCATAAAGGAGATAATTTTATTAAGAAAAAATATTAAGGATAATATAGAAATACCAGTCACTATGGAGTGTTTTTATATAGAGGATAATAACCTAACGAATAAGAAACTACATTGGAGAAATATTAAAATTCCAAATAATATTGGATCTTTTACATTTGGAAAGATTTGTGTGATTTAGGTGTTCATAGAAACTCAAACGTTCTTAAACATTTACTTTATATATTTATGGGGTTAGAGATATTTAGGTATGAGTTCTAAATGTTATATTTTAGAGAGAGGTATATATTTGATAAAATATGTTCCAGTTAGAAGATATTTAAATTATGGGGTACCATTTTGGAATGATTTATTGGTTAATAGATTTGTAGAAGAATATTTTCATGTGGTCATTGAGGCCAGTTTAATTTCACCGTGATTTTTTAGGATGTAGCATAAGGGGTGTGTTATTCCTTGTAACCTTAGTTATGATTTCTCTAGATTCCTCTATTTGGTGTGTTGTGTCATGACAATGAATGTTTCACCATAATGTTAATAAGAATTTTCTGAATAAAAGAGTAGGGGAACACATAATGTTAAAGGATTTTGATATTTATACCCTAAAATCCAATTATTTTTCTATTTTTGGTGTGATTATTATAATTTTGTAGTGGTATGACTTGTTATCATTGATTTTTAATTATCTTTGAATGAGATTTAGTATGAGTTATAAGGGAAAATTACATCATAGTTTTTGAAGATATAGTTTATATGGCCTCATTGTGATATGACACTATTCACCATGCCATGATTTTATTCATCCAAATTTTTATTATAAACTAAATGCGTCTTCTTATCCCTATTTAATTTAATTTATTACTCTTTTTTATTTTGGCATTGATCATTACTCTATAAATATTATGTCTTGGATTTTTTGTGATCAACATTTAATTATTAAAGATGTTATCTCTCTTGTTTTTTTATATTATTTGTTTCTATTATTTATCGATGATTTATTGAAGTGTATGTTTCAAATTTTAATTATATTTAGGTCAAAGGTTTTATGTAGAATTTATTTTTTATAATCATGGTAGTGAAGTTTTGTGAGTCTGGTAGTGTTCGATCAATGAATTACTCTAATTTTGGGTTTCTATTATTACAGATATATTTTTAGATAAAGGATTTAAAATATATATATTTTTATTATGTTAAATATATAACATTCATGCTTCAGTTATATTTTGGTAAAGAGTTTGGATTGACCTAATAATGATAATGAACTAGATTAATAAATTTGAAGGGGTAATTTTAATCATATTTACTTTATGCGACTTCATGATATTGTTTAATTATTTTATTTGATGAGAATAACATTATGATTTTCATGATGTTATTGATACATTCAACCATTTTAATAATTGGTAGGGCAATTCAATGATAATAACCAGATGAAGAGATAAAATATAGAACTCTTGTTATTATTTTAGTATTATGAATGAATTGATAATTAAATCAGTAAGAATGAAAGATAATTGTATCATGGTTTTAATTGTGATTATATTTTCTATATTTCATTGATAAAAAATATCTTTTTTATAGTTGAAATAACTTTGTAGATGAATTTTTGATGATATGTTATGTTATTTTGTTGGTTTGATGTGGGTTAGAGCCGTTGATGTTGTGGAAATATTAAAAGTGATGATGTGGGTTATTGGAATGGATATTGGTGTAGTTAGGTGATAAGTTTTTGTAGTTGGTGTGATAATTTTCCTAGGATATAGAAATTATTATTATATTAAATAATTGAAAATTGAAATTGGAATGGGTTTATTTCATGTTATTCCTAATTATTGATGAAATTTGGGATATAATATATAGTAAATAGAATAAATATGATGTAATTTTTCATTGATTATTATAATTTTTTATAGCTAATATGATTAATTGTTTTAATGTGTTAAATACATACCATAAAGTTGAAGTGGCAGTGAAGAATGAAAGGTATAAAATCGTGTAGTAGTGCTATTTTTTATAAATATAGTGTCATATTGTGTTTGGTATAGTAGGAGAAAAGAATGATATAATATGGAAGTGGATGTATTATGATGATTTCTGGTTGTAGAGATATTATGAAATAAATTGGGTCCCAGGTTTGTTTTTTTATTATTTCTATTTTATTTTTTATTATTTTTTCTGAAAGACCACCTGTATCAGGTTATACTATAAATGACCATATAAAGAATTTAGTTCTTGGAGTTACCCTAACATCTAGTGTATGGGTGATTAAGTTAGTTTACTATACTCCGTAACTAATATATATAAAACCATGTTATTTAATGATTTTTTTTGGAATAAATTAAATTTCATCGATAGTTTTCATTACACGCAACACCATGTTTTTAACAAACCATGATATATTATTAATATTATTATTTAATTTTTTTTATTATAACCTAAACATTAAACACAGTGGTATGAATATAAATAAAAACTATTAAAATATTCAGTATAATTGTTTTAGATAAAGAAATATATTGATAAAAATTACTTAAATTTTTGTAAAGTCTTTATATGTTTCAAAAATACTCTTCTCTAAAATAATGTTATTATTGCATTTTGTGATAAAATAATAAATTTAAGTTTAGAAATTTTTTTAAAATGTATATGAAAAAATAAAATATATTATTTAAATCTAAATGTAAAAATTAATCTTGAATTAATTTTTGAGATCTGTTTTTAAAAAGATCAAATTTTTCATGAATAGTAACCAATAATGATTTTTATTAAACATTTCATTTTTTAAAGAATTGAAAATTTAAATTTAATTTAATATTTATTGAAACATAAAATTAGTTAAATTATATATTTATAAATAGAATTTAGGTCATTGAAATTAATTCCATATTGAATTTTGATATTAAAACATTCGATACTTATGAGAATTTTCTCTTTGAAAAACGACCTTTTCATCATATCTATGGGCTTAATATTAAATTATAATTTTCCAATTATATTAACGAAATTTAGAAAAAAAGATTCCAAAATTTTAAATATAATAATATATATTATTTTATAAGGTCAACTTAATTTTTTCTCAAAATTAATAGTAAAAATAGTAAAAATTAATTACCGTGGTTAAGGTGAAAATAGTTTTACATAGGAGTTAAACTAAAAATATACGGTGTAAAATAACCTATAAACTTGTAAAAATAAACTTTTATGAAAATATTTGTACCTTATATCATCTGAGTTTTGATAATGAGAAAATTTATATGCTTCTTCATGTAAAAAACATGGGCACACATTATTATTTTTCAAAAATTTCATGTGTGTCCTCTCTCCCACTTATTAAAGGCCACCCCTCTCATCTCCTCTTAAGACTTAAAATAAATCTTGGTTAAGATTATAACTACAAAAATAACTTAAATAAATCTCTACAGACATTCCATATGTTTTAGTTTGATTAGGAAACCCTTCTATTAAAGCATTAGGTATAAACCTAAAGGGGTTCTCTAAAAAAGAGGTAAAATTTTTAAAATTGCATTTTTGTTTTATTTTTTCTTACACCTACTACAAATATTTTTAAACAATTATGATATAATAAAAAGAGAATATAAAATATAATGGTCAGTTATTTTTATATTTTAATAACCTATATCAATCTCCCCATCTATAAAATGGGAAATAAAACCATTAATAATGTTTACAGAAGACTTCCACCTCGTGAACCGATGTAATTCGTTTTCCATCACCACCTCTCAAGAATGGATATAATGATGGATTTAACATATGTATATGATATTTATGAAATTATTATACTTAATTAATTATAATATCACATATACATTACTACTTTCCATTCTATGGGAATATGATAACGTCGCTCGTGTGTACGACAGACTACTGCCTAATGAAGCGATGTGATTCGTTATTCACATATGATTTACATGGAAAGTAATAAGGATTGGTTTAATGAAAATATGTGACTTATATATTAAATAAATATAATTATAGAAATTGAATATATTATTTACCTTTCTTTTATTTCATCCATCATAAAAATGGATATAGAATTCATGCATACATATGGCCTACCATATCCACGAAAAGTGTAATTTATTTTGAAATATCTAACTTTAATGGATTAAAATAAATAATTTTATAATGAATATATATTATTTATATATCATGGTAAAAATTCTATATATTATGAAACCATGATCAAAGTAAAAGGAATAAGAATACTAAATGATAACATACATGAAAAACGAAACAGTTATTACCAAAAACATGATTTTGACAATGATTTGTTAATAAATGTGTAATAAATGGTCATATGTAAATAAAATATGGAATTATAAATATTATTATTGTTATTCAATATATTTTTAATAAACTTATATTTATTATATAGGAGGTTTTAGCATGTATGAAGGAAGTCTAGACTTAATGTAAGAGAATTTCTTCTTAAATTGTCTTATTTGGAAGGTATGTTTTGTTATGCACCTATATTATTTTATGAGATGCATATATATAAAATATTAAATTTTATATCATGAATTTAATTATTCTCAAGATATTCAATGTTTCATTTAAATTTATTTATTCATTGAGATTATGATTCAGAATACTCCCAAATAGCAAAAGTCTTATGTTAAAATATCATTATTCATCAGGACTATTTATGATTATATTTCCAATGATAAAATCATATGATATACCTCTCATGAAACTAATTTATTTTCATATAAATTTAATATTTCATGAAAATATTTTTTTCCCTTTATTTTCCTCCATTTAGGTACTCAAGAGTCCAAAATAATGTTTCTTAGAAAAATCACCTTTATTCCTCTCTTCAGTCAAAAATCGTTTTTCCTCAATGTCTGTGTTTTTTAAATTTTTTTAAATAAAGTATTTAACATTATCCAATTATTTTAAAAATAATTTTTAAACCATTTTTTAATTTTCACCAAATATTTTTAAAGTAACATTCATGACGTTTTTCAAACAAGGTCCATTTGGATTTTTACTAAAAATGTGAAAGGACAATTTGTTTTTAATTCATATTACATGAACTTTATTTCATTAAATCACAAGAGATAAATTATTTAAATATTAATTTACAAGTTTACAAGTATATTTTTCAAATAAAAATTTTTCTTTAATATTTGGGAAATTTTTAGATTTTAAAGAACTGATTTCAAAATAAAAAGGTTATTTTCCTCTAAGAAATATTCCAAGCGATTTTTAAAAATTATTTTTCATATAATATTGAATAATTTTTTAATATTAATTTATTATGTGGTATATAATCTAATTATACTCATATTTATTCTTTTTCTAGATGGTTTATGTTTATGTTGGAATTTTTTTATGAAACTCGTTCCTTTTACACACATTATGCTATGATGAAATGATGAAATGTTTATGAATATAATTTTTTATCTATGGTTTATACTATGATTAAGTGATTATGAAACCCATTTATTTCATGGGTTCTTATATAATGAATGATTTATGATCTTTTGATAAATTTAAGTTTGATTTTCATTATGTGAATGGTGTGACCTATATCTCTTTCCAATTCACTAGGTAAATATTGATATCTCATGAGATAAACATAACTAGTATGTGGAGTGAATATAGTTATGTAGGGGGATTTTCCACCTTGATAATATTGGGAGTAAACCATAACTACTACAATGGGTTTTTTAGTAAACCCATTCCACTATAATAATTTTGTAAATGACCCTTAATTACTAAGGAAATTATTTTCAATGCTTATGGGTATGCCAAAATTCAATGTCTTATGCCAATGTTATATTATCATGGATTGTGTTATTTGGTTCCATTTTATTAATTCCTTATAAAATATTAATATCTATTCTAAGACTCAGGTTTATGATCCATGATATTCAAAATATAGTTTTCAAATGTTATTCTCATGTTCTCATACCCTTATGCTGGTGATATATTGATATCTATATTGTTTATGCTTAATGAGAATCCAAGTTACACTTTTTATGATTTCGTTATTAGGATATGAATAATTTTATTATGTATGATATACCTAAGAAGGGTTTTAGTTATACTAGGAGATGATATAAATCACTTATAAAGCATTTTTTTTATATATCCAAGATTCCAATTTTCCTGACCTAAATGATTCTCACATGGATAATTATTTTATTTAATGAATATTTGTCTATTAATATGTAATATCTATTTTTGAAAAGTATGGGTCACTAGAGTTAGTATTATATAAAGGTTTACTTAATCCTTTGTAATCTATAATGAGAAACCTTTAGCAAGAACCATATGAATAATTATATGTATATGAAAATATATTATAATTTTACTGAAGGATTAAGAAAGTGGTTTCCAGGAAATTACATCCAAATTTGGATATAACAAGTGGATGTGGCTCAAGAATAGTTATACCTTAGGGTAATAAATCTTAAAAGGGAACATTTATCTAGACTCGATCATCACCTCGTGCCTAAAAATGGGCCTTTCTACACAACTGATTTGACCATACTGGGAGATATTATTTAAAAATATAAAAAATATTTATGAACTATAATTATGGATTTTAATATATGATGACCATAATTGAACTAGTTTAAACCTAAGGTTTCATAGGATGAAAATAAGGATCCATTATTTAGAAATCCTAAGAATTATTTTTCACTATGGATCACTTTGATCAAGGATTTTTGATGGTTACACAAACAATTTTGGTTTTAGTATGGGATTGGGGATAAAATTATGATGTTTTCGTGGTTATAGGTGTGTTAAAATATTTATGTACCCTATTTTATATAAATTATATTAATTTGAGCATATTAGAAATAGTATGAAGTAAATTTAATTTATATCCTCAAAAAATGATTTTTAATTAATAATAAAAACCTGATAATGGCCTGATGATCACATCTCGAATATATAATTATTCCCCAGTTGATATCTCAAGGAATGTGCTTCCTAAAAATATCAATATTCTCCCTCTGGTTGAATTTTATGTTATCTTAGGCATGAATTTTATTTCTATATATAAATACCACATCAATATCTATGGAAAGTATTTTATGGTTGATATTCCGAACCAACATATGATCTTATATCAATGAAATGATAAATATGAACATACTATGAAAATGAAATCCATTATATGGGTTTTGATTCCAATTCAAAAGGGGTGTTTATCTCATATGGTTTGTGAGAAAATTAGCATTTATGATATGCCTATTATATGGATTTTTTTGGTGTTTTTTCTAAATAGTTTATTAGTTTTCCACCAAGATATGAAGTTGAGATCTCAATATATCTCATAACTTTACCCCACCTATTTCAAATAATCCCTCTTAAATGGCCCTTATTGAGTTATTGTAATTAAAGAGAAAACTCCAGGGGAACCATTACATGGGATTTATCTAGTGAGTTGTGTCACCTTAGAGTGTATCTATTATATTTGTTTAAAAGAATGATTGATCGATGTGACTATAAATTTATTGTTATTAAATTCAAAATATCAAAATTAGGAACAAGTATCCTTTACCCCTATTGATGAATTTTTTCAAAAAGTAAATTCAAATCAATAGTTTTTAAATATTGAATTTTTTTCTAGATATAATCAATTAAGGTTAAAAAAAGGAGAATATACCCTAGACAACATTCTGTAGTAGGTATAGACACCATGAGTATATAATGATGACATAAAATATTTCTAATTCCCCAACTATATTCAGGGTTTTAATGAATAGATTCTTTAAATTTTACTTTGATTATTTTATGGTAGTATTTATAGAATATATTCTCATTTATTCAAAGAGAAAGGAAGAGCATGAAGATCTCAGGAAAATTCTTCTAAAGACCCTAAGTAAGGATAAAATATATTAAAAAGTTTAAATTTTCAAATATGGATAAGAAAAGGTTTTACTTTTGGGTTATATAATCTTAAGAAAGGGTATATCGGTAGATCCATCAAAGATAGAGAATATTGGATGCTAACCGAGACCAAAAATGATGTTTGAGATCCATAGTTTTATTGGTTTAGCAAGATATTATTGATGGATTATAGATAATTTATGATAAATATATAATCATATCACTATGTTAACTTAGAAGGGATCCAAGTTATAGTGACCCTTTTCTAACCCTAATTTCCTACCTCCTTTCCCGAAAGCATCCTTATGCCCTAAAGTTCCAGATTTGATCGATGGGTTTTCGAATCTTACGTTGTTGACATTGGAGTTCACAGACACCTCATCTCTTCTCAACCTCACCTTGGTGGCTCAGTTTAGTCAGAGACGGCCTGCAATTGATTCCTTCGACCGTTTTGTCTTCAACTCATGGAACTTGTAGGAGAGGGAGATGGTGGGCTTGCTGGATCGCCACCACATTATGGTTCAATTTTATTTGTAAGAGGACCTCATCCATGCTTGGTTGAGTGCTCCCCGCTTCTTCAAGGGATTTCGGTTCATTCTGTTTCATTGGACGTTCGATTTTCATATGAAGCACGATCCCCCTTCTGCTGCAGTTTGGGTGAGCTTTCCAAATTTACCTTTACCTTTCCAAAATCCCTCTATCATTAGGATACTGGGTAATATGGTGGGTAGATTTCTCTGCACTGATAGTCGAACCGAATCAGTATGTCACCCCATCAATCCATGGGTTTGTGTAGAAATGGACGTTTCAAGGATTCCTTTTGAATTTGTTTGGGTTACCATTGGGGAGGATTACAGGTGCAAGCAGCGGGTTGTCTATGAGTCTTGGATGGACTATTGCTCTATCTGTCATTGTCTGGGTCATGATACATGTTATTGTCATCAGGGTGACCTTGGTCCTATCAGTAAGAGAGGTAGAAGCAGTGGTATCGTTCCATATAACCGAGATAGTAATGACGTGCCGGTGTAGGTGGTTAGAGGATCAGAAGGGAGGGGACATTATAACGCCACTAACAACTTGTATGGGGTGGTCGTGCCTCAAGCATCATTGCCTGTGGTGGTGGAGCAACCCAACATTCATTCGGAGACATATAAGGGGTCTTTTGGGACTAAACAAGGTGCAACTTTGGGGGAGAAACCACTGGAAATGGTGGTTAATCTGAAGGTTTCAGAAGTATTTAACAGGCTAAAGAATGATCTTGCAGATTCTGCTTGTGGAAAGGAGCCATGTCCTTTTGATGGTGTTGGAGCGGGGGAGGATTTGGTTTAGCATGAGGCTTTCCATGTGGCTATGTCATCGGGTGGGGGATTACCTGCTACTACCATGAAGGAAAATGGAGAGGTGTATGAGGTGTTTGACCATTATGTGGAGGTTCTGAGACCGGGAAAGGATTCTGCAATCAAAGAGAAGCATAAACTGGACATGCAGGTCAGTTCTGGGTGGCTAGGGGGTGTTGCTACAGGGAAACTCAAACCGGTTATGTTGTTCAATAGATTTTAAGGCCTTTCAGAGGTGGGATCATGTTGTGATTTCAGTAGTCTGATTGATGTAGATGGGGAACACATGGTTGGAACAAAGGAAACTGATCCTACTGGCTTGGTCGTTGATGATGCAACCCTGAGGAGGAGAAGAAGCAATAGGAGGAGGAAAAGTAGGAAATATTACTCCTCTTTACCACCTCCTTTGGATAATCGGTCAACAAAATAGCTAAATTCCATGAAATTGGAATTGGAGGTTGGGGATGAGCAGTCTCTGGAAGTACTGCTAAGTTCTGAAGAAGCGGTGGTTGAGCAATTTTTGTTGCTGAATGCGTCCAAAGAGGAGGCTGCTAAAATGATGGGGAGACCTTTAAATGTGTCACTCAATGAGGAATAATACTCATGGGTTGATAAACAGGATATTATTCTTGTTGGAGGTTTCAAAAAAGGGAAGATCAGTCTTGAGGAGTACTTACAGACCTGGGACCATCTGGCTTATGAACTTGAAAATCTATTGTTATCTATCCTAAGCACCCAGGTTTCCTCCATATATTGGAAGTTGTCCAGGGATCTGGTTTCGGGTAATCTCAAATTTTCTTTCAATGATTCTGATGAAATGTTTGGAACCTGTTAAGTGTTTGGGATGCATGTTGGTTCGGCATGTATAAATCCTTGGAGAAGATAATGCTTTTGTAGGTTCCTTGGTGGTGGTATGACAGCATTCTAGAGGGGCCACACCAGATGGGGACCAGAGCTTTACCTTCACCTGTACTTGCCATTTGGATTGTTCTATTGAGAGGGTATGGCCACGCCATCGGTTCCGGGACCGTGTATTCATACACGGGACAACTTGCTGAATGGTAGGTGCTGGTGAGGGTTTTCCTTTTTTGTATTGGCTGGGAGGGGTGGTACTTTTATTTTGGTTCTAGTTTTTTGGTCTCTCGAACTTGTAACTCGGATTTGGGTTTTATCGCTTTTCCTTAAAAGTGTTTTATCTTCAATAAAAAATTATTTTTCAGTGTTATTGGCCCTTGAATTATCCTTATTATATGCAGTAACCTAAGGATATACACCAAAAAAGAGTGATCTAAAATCCCAGTAAGAGGATGGATAATAACATGAAACAATACAACACGGGGTGATAAAAATCAATATCATAATAACATAGGAAAAAGGATCATAATCATGAGAGGAAACATTAAATAAAGGCATGGAATGTGGAAATTCATAAAAAAGAAACATAATGTCTTAGTGGTTAGCTACCAAACATAGTTGTGAACAAATATAACATCATTTTCATGTATATTTTACTTTTCTCATGAGATACATCACATCACCCAATCTATTGGATCACTATATAATTCTAGGAACACCCATCATATCATAACATTTACATTATCATGCATGCCACATAGAACACATATCAATATTGAACATATAATAAACCATGGAAAGGAATGAGTTTAATTTCATAAGAATAACTTCATAAACTTTGTGTTCCCAAATTAAAGAGGTAGTAACATACTTGATATAATAATCCTCAACCTTGAGCAAAGGAAACAATCTTGAGAAGTAAAAGATGTGTTCTTTTTTTTGAAAGAAGAGTTATTTTGGAAAACATTGTGTTTGTAATAAACTCAATTTGAAAACATGTATATCCCATAAAAGGTAAGATAATGATTAAGAAATTTTAACCATATTGAATATTTTTTTAAAGAGGGAAAACCCAAAGAAAGAGTGTTGAGTTTGAGAAATCCCCTTACCTTTTGTATGAAAGCATCCTTCATGTTTATATCCTTTATAATCACATTAGATTAATTAATTAGAAATTACATAAAATTTTATAAATTAATATGATTAATTATGGTTTTATTATGTTCTTTTATGAGATGTTTTATGAGTTATAGTGTTTAATTTCATTGTTCAGGATTATTCATTTTCATGGTTTTTATGACCGGTTCATTTGTATTCATGAATGAAAGTTTTTTTATAATGAGGATGAACATCCAGAATTGTTATTATATATTATTAATAATCCCAAATAACCTTAAATGACCTTACAAAGTATTTGGTTATGTACCATGAGTATGATTCAATATATAGAAGTTAATAATGATCATTTTAGGTTAATTTTGGTGGTTTTTCGAACACAACGAACTCGTTTCATTTTATCATTTAGTATTATGAGTATAAGTTATTTATAGAACATAAAAAGGGTCATAAAAAAACTTTTAAATACATTTTTAAATCATTTAATGTTATTATTAACATCCTTAAAGGTGTTTAAGGAAAATGAAAGTGCATTGCCCACGATGTCGGAAAATTGGCACACCACGGGCGGTGATTCCATTTTTAAGATAAAAGAGAGAGAGAGAGAGGAGTCTAATGTTGGATACTACATTAAAATGATATAATTAAAGTATATTTATGGTAATGGAGTTATCATACTATTTTGAAGAATGGAGGTGAGTATATAATAAGAAAAGAAATTGAAATTGAAAATAAATTAAAAGAAAAAGAGAGAGGATTTACCTCTTGAATTCTCCTCTTGAGATCCTCCTCAAGGAACCTAGGATTAGTATTTTGATGATACCAAGAGCTCATGGATGTGGGGGATAGGATAGGTAATATTATTAGATAGAATTTAGATAAGTATAAAAACTTTATAGGTGTGAGGAGAAGAGGGTGTGAGGGGTGGTATTTATAGTGGAGGAGAGAGGCGTTTTCTCAATATTCTATTCATTACTTTATTATTTTGGATCAAGACTATGAATAGTTTGTAAATTATCCATAAATATATTAAAATAATGAAGTATGGTTCGAGATTATGGTTCTTAAATTTTACTTACATCAACAATGACTAAAAAATTCATGTATTTAGCATTTATCGAAAATTATTGTATCTTACTATTCATAAAAAATTCAAGTATTTCTAAAAAATCCAAAAAATTCACCCTAAATTTTTTTTAACATGTATAATTCAAAAATTAACTCCATTTTATGAAAGTAATTTCCTAAATATTATTAATTTAAATTTCAATTAAAATGATCTTTTACTTGGAAAATACAGATTTTAAAATTATAACTGATTTTATAACACTTTGAAAAATTACTTAAGGTATCATAAAATCATCATAAAATAATAATAAATAAAAATATTAATTTATGAATAAATTTTATGAAAATACACAGTCTTTTAAATTATTAAATTAATCATAAAAGTTTATTTAATTATTTATGACTTACAAAAATACCAACACTTAATTAGTAATTTTTAAAACATTTATTTACTTAAGCTAGTATATAATTATACCATAATTTTACTTATAATATGCCTAAATTTACTTTATCATTTCATTGGTGTGGTAACTATTCATTTTTCTAGTTTACTATTCCTAAGGGTTATATTAATATTCCTAAGTTCAAGTTACTATTTCATTGGTATTGGTTCCTTAACTTATTGAAATACATATTATTTAATTAATTGTTCATTTATAAATATTTTACTATGGTATCTAAGTGATTTTATGTGATTTATACTATATATAAAATTACTATAATAAGGTATAAATTCCATTGATGAATGTTTGGGTCATTACTTTCTTCCCACCTTTTGAAATTTCACCCTCAAAATTTTGTTTTTACATAAATAGGCGAGGGTGCTTCTGCTTTATCACCTCCTATGGTTTCTAAGTTGGTTCTTCATAATTATGGTTCCTCCAAAAAACTTTGATAAGGTGGGTAGTACTATTGTGTATAATCTTATCTCTCTGATCTAGAATATTCACTGGATGCTCCACATATGAGAGATCACCTTCCAGCTGTACCACCTATGAGTTCAGTACATGTGAGGGATCTGGTATGTACTTTCTCAGGAGTGATACGTGGAACACATCATGAACATGAGATATATTCGGTGGAAGTGAAAGGTGATAGGACCAGAATCTTATGTGATCAAGGATCTCAAAGGGGATAATGTACCTTGGTCATAGATTTCCTTTATTTACAAATTGAATTACTCTGTTTCATGGAGATATTATAAGGAAGAATTTATCTCTAATGTCAAACTCCAAGTCCCTTCGATGGTTTTCATCATAGCTCTTTTGCTGACTCAGAGAAAATTTGATATGTTTCGGGATGGTTAAAAATTTTCTATCATCTCTTAGACAATGTAAAATCCAAGTATCTTTATTTCTCTAACCTCATCCCAATAGGTTGGTATTCAACATAATTTTCTATATAGATCTTCATATAGAGTGATCTGAATACTCGATTGGAAGCTATTATTATATGAGAAATCAACCAATGAGATATTCTGGTCTCATCATCCATTGAATTCTAAAGAGTAGGCTCTTAGGATATCTTCGAGAATCTAAATAGTCATTTCATATTGGCCATTAGATCAGGGTGATAGGCCATGATTAAATTCAATTTAGTACTCAAGTCATGTTAAAGACTCCTCCAAAATTTAGATGTGAACCTAGGATCACAATCAGAGGAAATTGAGAGTGGAACTCCATGTAATCTCATCACTTCCTTCATATATAACTTAGCAAGATGTTCAAGCAAGAGATCTTCCCAAATAGTGATAAAGTAGGCAGTCTTGACGAGTCAGTCCACTATAACCCATATCGCATTGTTTCCTTTGGAATTCTTTAGGAGACCGGTGACGAAGTCCATAGTGACATTCTCCCATTTCCAAATGGGTATAAGCAATGGTTGCATCATCCCTTTGGACTTCTGTCACTCATCTTTTAACTTGTTAACATACCAAGCATGTTAAGATATACTCTAAAATCTACTTCTTCATGTTGTCCCACCGGAAGTGTTCTCGAATATCACGATACATCTTGGTACTCCTAGGATTGATAGAGAAAGTTGATCTATGTGCATTGTCCAATAGATCCTTCTTTATCACAGGCGATGAAGGCACACAGAGATTTGTTCCAAACTAAATTACATCATCATCATCGATATGTAACTCTTGTAGATTCCATTCCTTTACTTCATTCACCGTATTTTGTAACTCTGGATCATTCCTTTAGGCATCCTTAATCTTATCTTAGATAGATGGTTTGGAATTCATTGGGAAAAGGTATGATGTATTCCTTTCTATTATGATTTACAAATCCATCCTTTGCATATACATTAAGATAGGGTCTTTATCAATCCTAAACGTGGATATAGTAGTAGGTTCTTTTATACTAAGATCATCAACTGACTTGTTCGCCTTTCTAGGATAATAGTGAATTAGAAATTGTTGTCTTAGATTAGCTCTAACCATCACCTTTGATGCATGTTGAGCTCCTTTTGAGTGAATGTATACTTTAGGCTATTGTTTTCAATATATATGTCACACTTCTCACCATAGAGGTAGTGCCGCTAGATTTTCAAGTCAAAAATCACAGCTGCTAGCTCCATATCATGTGTCAGGTAGTTCTACTCATTTATATTCAACTACCATGAGGCGTAGGCTATCACATTATCATTTTTCATGAGTATACAACTGAAGCCTTTCCTGTAATCATCACTGTATATCAAAAAACTTTCTCCACTTTTTGGTAATGTGAGTACATATTTAGTGATAAAACTTCTCTTTATATCTCTAAATATTTCCTCATATTCTTTCATCCATACATACTTTACCCATTTCCTTGATAACTTAGTTATAAGGCTTGAAAATCATGAAAAATTTCTCAAAAAACATCGACAATACCCTGCTAATCTAGGAAAAATATGGATTTCTAGGTCACTAAATGGTCTGGTCCATTCCTCAATTGTTTATATTTTTTAAGGGTCCACAGAAATTCCCTCACTTGTGATCACATGTTCTAAAAATGTGACTTGCTACATCCAAAAGTCACACTTTCTGAACTTGTTGTACAACTTCTCCTTCCTTAATGTCTCCAACACAAGCCTTATATGTTCTTCATGTTCCTTCTTTCACTTAGAGTAGATGAAAATTTCTTCAATAAACACTACAATTTTTTTTCATGTTAATGTCTAAAGACTCTATTTATCAAATATATGAAGATTGTAGGGGTATTAGTAAGTTCGAAGAGAATCACAAAAAACTCATAGTTCTCATACCTTGTATAGAATGAAATATTTTGAATATCTTCCTTATTTACCTTTATTAGATGATTTCCGAGATGTACTGATCTCCTCTCAACTAATCGAACAAGTCATCAATCATTGGAAGAGGATACTTGTTCTTTATGGTGATTTTGATGAATTTTTAATAATTGATACAAAACTATATTTATCTATCCTTCTTCTTGACAGAGACCATTGGTGCATACCATGGTGATGCACTAGGGAATATGAACAAATTGTCCAAGTGCTCTTGTAGCTGATTCTTTAACTCCTCCCTTTTGATAGGATCTATCTTATAGGGACACTTTGAGATAAGATTGGCTTCTGGTATGATTTATATTAAGAACTATACCTCATGATCCGGGGGTAGACTAGGTAACTCTTTAGGAAATACATCATTTTATTCCCTCACTATGGGAATTTCCATTAGGTTGATACCTTCCTTTGACTCAACCATTTGAGTATGGTATGCTTCTTCATAGGGAATAAACAACCACATCATTGAATGATTTTTAAAAGGTGATTCATGATTTTCCTTGATTTTTTAGAGGATCATGGGATGGTTTGGAATATGATAATATATTTTATTTTCTCTATAGTTGATGTGTGATCTATATAGATAGATCCATTCCATCCACACTATAGAATCAAATTCCACCAAGGGAAGTATTATGATATTTTCTGGAAGAATCTTCCCACATACACTAATAGGAGAAGAGTACAACACTTGGGTTGTAAGGATTTCACCATTAAGTGTTTTTACAGATATATTTACTTCAATGTTTCGGGAATTCAATTCAATAGTTCTAGAAAACATAAAAGATATAAAGGAATGTGTAGAACATGAATAAAATAATACCTTTTATATTCTTGAGTGAATAGTAAGTGTACCTTGTATGACTTTGTTTTCTTGCTCCACTTTAGTAGGAGTGATAGGGTAATCCTTTCCTTTCTCCTTTGGATTTGGTGGATACTAATACTGATTACCCTCGGGGACTCAAGGTTTAGTGCACTATCTTGAATAGTTCCCTTTCTTTCTATAGTTGTATCATTGGACTATGGGTGATGCTATCCTTTACTCTACTACATTATCCTGATTCCTCATGTATTTTCAACATTCATGAGTTTGGTGGTCTTCTCTCCCACACTTGAAGCATTTCCCCATCCCTTTGTGGTAGTTCCCATGATGCTTCTTCCCACATTTTTGACATATGGATGGTCGAGTTTTCCTTCCACCTTTCTCATTAGATCATTTGACATGAAAATATATGTTTTGTTTATTATCACCATAGCCATGGGACCATTCTTTAAACTCTATCTCTAATTTTAGAAAACATCAAACAACTTCTTCATAACTTCCAAAGTCTCGAATTTCAAGCACCTTTCGAAGCTCTAGTTTTAAACAACAAAAGAATCTATCATTTTTTCTATCATTGTTGATAAAAAAACTCAAAGCATACCTTAAAAGCCTTGTTAAATTTGCTTCATATCCCGTGAAAGATTCTCCTTACTTTTTATTTAGCTCTATGAATTCTCATTCCATATTTTTTCGAATAATTTGAGGGAAATACTTGTTAATAAACATTATATTAAATTCTTCCCACTCCATCTCTTCAATCTAGTCCCTCGTCTTGGTGCTCTTAATCAAATCCCACTATTTATTTGCCTATCCATATAGAAGATAAATGGACAAAATCAAATTCTCCTTCTCAAAACAGCGTAACATAGAAAATATCTTCTCCATTGTGTTGACCAAATGCTCTGTGACTTGTGGATCAGAAGATCCACTAAATGTTGGTGGTCATTGCCACATAAAACAATCAATATCCACTTTCTCCCTCTTTGGTGAAGGATTTATTTCCATATTGTTCAGGTTATTGTTAATAACACGAGAAAACTGGGTAAGAATTAATACAAAATTATGAGCTCCACCTTCCAAAGCATTGGGGATGTTGTTTGGTCAATCGCTGCACTGTCCCTTGAACATGTTTCTAGCCCGGTTTCTCCTAGTTCCTACCATTTTCTAAAATAGAAAATGTTAGAACAAAAAATATTTCAACTAGTACTCAATAATTTATCCCTTTTAAAAAATGTAATCTAAATGAATATATTATAGGATCCATATGTTTATAATTTTATAAAACAAAACTTCTTGGGTACTCACTTATACCTAGTCTCATAACTAGGGTTTTCACTAAGGATATTTAATCCTAATTCCCAAATTAACTAAACCATCCTCTAATACCAACTATAGTAACCCTAATTTTTCTTACATATATTATTACATCAATTAGAAAAACACAACATAAAATCATGACACAATAAGGATACAAAGGTTTAGTTTCTTGGAAAAATGAGGAGCATACATAAAATTTACAAAATAAAACATAAAAATTTATTTAATTCCTTATTCTCTAGCTTATTATTGGTCCTTGTATTCTTCTTAGTATATGTAGTCCCCTGAAGATATAAATGAAAAAGGGGTGATCTAAAATCCTATTAAGAGGATAGATAATAACATGAAACAATAGAAAATGGGGTGAGCATAATCAATATCATCATAACATAGGCAAAGGATCACAATCATTATTGGAAACATTAGATAAAGGAATGAAATTTGGAAATGCATAAAAATGAAACATCATGTCTTAGTGGTTAACTACCACACATAGTTGTGAACAATGATAACATCATGTTCATGAATTGTTCACTTTTTCCATGAGATATATTACATTACCCAATGCATTGGAGCACTATATAATTTCGGGCACACCCGTCGCATCACAAAATTTACTTTATCATGCATGCCACATAGAATATATATCAATATTGAACATGTAATAACCCATGGAAAGGAATGGGTTTCATTTCATATAAATACCTCCATAAACTTTGTGTTCCCAAATGAAATATGGAATAACATACTTGATATAATAATCATCAACCTTGAGTGAAGGAAACAATCTTGAGAAGTAAAAGGTGTGTTTTTTTGAAAGAAGAGTTATTTTGGAAAACATTTTATTTGTCATAAACTCAAGTATAAAACATGTATATACCAGAAAATGTAAGATAATTATGATGGAATTATAACCATACTAACTATGTGATGAAATAGGGAAAACCTAAAGAAAGAGAGTCGGGTTCGAGAATCCCCTTACCTTTTGTCTGAAAGATTAATTCATGTTAATATCATGTATAATCACATTAGATTAATTAATTAGAAATTATAGAACCATTTATACATTTATAGGATTCATTATATTTTTATTATGTTCTTTTATGGTCTCTTGGATGATTTATAGAGTTTAATTTCATCATTTTGGAACATTCATTTTCATGGTTTTCATGATCGGTTCACTTGTATTCATGGATAGAAGTTTGTTCATAATGAGGATGAACATCCAGAATTGTTATTATATGTTATTAAAGATCCCCATAAGATTAAATTTCCATAAAATGGTTTTTTCTATATAAAATGATTATGAATCATTAGATATAAGTCAATGATGATTATTTTAGATTATTTTTGGTGATTTTTCAAACATAATGGAGTTGTTTTGTTTTACCATTTAGTATTACAAGTATAAGTTATTTCAAGAACCTAAAAAGGTTTATAAAATAAAATTTAATTTTTTTAAACCGTTTAATAGACTTATTAACATCCTTTAAGGTGTTCAGGGAGAATAAAATTGCATCTCCCGCGATGTCAGTAAATTGACCATTATGGGCGACGATTCCATTTTTAAGATAAAAGAGAGAGATGGATGAGTTTAATGTTGGATATTCCATTAAAATGATAGAATTAGATTATATTTAAGGTACTTGAGTTATAATTACATTTTTATTAAGGGAGGTGAGTATAGAATAATAAAAAAAATTGAAATTGAAAGGAAATTAAAAGAAAAAGAGAGTGGATTTACCTCTTGAATTCTCCTCTTGAGATCCTCATCAAGGCACCTTGGCTTGGTATTTTGATGAGAAAAAGAAAAACTAGATGTGGGTTAGGGAATAGGGAAGAGTATTGGGAATATTTTAGGTAAGGATAAAAGTTTTATAGGTGTTAGGAGAAGAGGGTGTGAGGGGTGGTATTTATAGTGGAGGAGAGGAGTGTTTTCTCTATATTATATTCATTAGTTTATTATTTCGGCTCAAGACAATGAATAGTTTGAGAATTATCACTAAATATATTAAAATAGTGATGGAAGGTTTTAGATTAAGGTTCTTACATTATCATTATATCATCAATGACTAAAAAATTCATGTATTTAGAATTTATCCAAAATTATCGTATTTACTATTCATCGAAAATTTAAGTATTTTAGAAAAATATAAAAAATTAACCCTAAAATTTTATAAATGTGTAGAATAAAAAAATTAAAACCATTATATGAAAATAAATTTCTAAATATTAGTAATTTAATTTTTTATTAAAATCATCATTTACTTGGAAAATACATATTTTAAAATTATAACAGATTTTATAACACTTTGAAAAATTAATTAAGGTCTCATTAAATTAGATTAAAATCATAAGAAATAAAAATATTAATTTATGAATAAATTTTATGAAAATAAATGTTTTTTTAAATTATTAATTTATTCATAAAATTTTAATTAATTATTTATGACTTATAAAAATACCAACACTTAATTAATAATTTTAAAAACATTTATTTACTTAAACTATGAAATAATTATACCATAATTATTATTATAAGATGAATAAATTTTATTTATTTTTTCATGTGTCTCATTGCTATTAATTTTTATAGTTTTAACTCATAAGGGTTATATTACTATTCCTAATGTTAAGTTACTATTTCATTGGTATTAGCTCCTTAACTTCTAGAAATACATATTATTTCATTAATTATTAATTTATACATATTTTAATATGGCCTCTAAGTGATTTTATGTGATTTATACTATATATGAAATTAATATAATAAGGGATAAATTCCATTGATGAATGTTTATGTCATTACACAAGTTCCTTTAGAGAGATGAATATGAGGAAAATTTCAAGGAACTAAAGTAAAGATTAGTCAGTGAACCTGTGTTTACATTACTCTGTAGTGGATATGGGTTTTTAATCTATATTGATGCATCTGTGATGGGATTATGATGTTTCCTTCTATATAATGAAATGATTATAGCTTATGCCTCATGGAAATTAAAGGTTCATGAGAAAAATTATCTAACTAATGATTTGGAGTTAGCTACTATAATTTTTTAAATTAATGATATGGAGGAATTATATTTATGAATATCGATGTGATATATAATAATAAATTTTTTAAAGTATGTATTCAAATAGAAGGTGTTGAATATATACTATAAGAGATTGTTAGAGCAGATTAAAAATTATGATTCCTCAATAAATTACCTCCCTGAGATGGTGAACTATGTGGTTGATGCTTTGAGTCTAAAGGATCATGCTAGAATATATATGTAGAGGATAAAAAATAGCCATTATTTTTGTATTTGGAAATGATGGATTTTAAAATCATAATGGAAGGGGGAAGATCTTATCTTTCTCAAATAAGTGTTCAACTATATATCCACGTGAGGATAGACTAGGTGAAGAAGAATGATATGGAGTTTCAAAATAAGGGGAAAATTTTTATTAAGTTAAACCTTCACTTTAATTGAATGATAAGGAACATGAAACATGAATGTATTCCATCCATACCAAATTTGAAGATCGAGATGTTAGAGGGAGATCATAGTACTTAATTATCTATTAATATGGGAAGTAAAAAGATTTATAGACATTTGAAAGTGTGTTTCTCATTGGATGTCATGAAGAGAGATATTACATAGTTTTTATCTCTTTTCTTAGTATATTTGAAAGTTAAGGTTTAGAGATAATAGTTTATGGGTATGTTACAACCTTTACCTACACCAGAATGGAAATGAGAAAATATCACCATATATTTTTTTGCTGGACTCCCCATAACATCTAAAAAACATAATGTTATATGGATTGTCGAATATCTCCTTAAATATTCATCACACTTAATTTTTGTGAGAAAATATTTATATTTAGATCATATTTATAGAATATACAGTAAATAAGTGGTAAGGTTTCATGGGGTAACACAGTCAATTGTATCTGTTTGGGATTTGAGGCTTAACTTAATGTTTTGGAAAATTATTCAGCATACTCTTGATATGGAGTTGATTTTTAGCACATCGTGTCGTAATCAGATAGATGTCCAATATGTGATAACAATTCAAAACCAATAGGATATTCTATGATCATGTTATATGAGATTCAATGATGGTTGGGATCAACACCTTTCTTTATTCGAGTTTCCTTAAAATTATAAATTTCACTCAAGTATTCAGAAGGATTATTATGAAGCCCTCTATAGAAAGAAGTGTTGAAATCCAAGTTACTGGGATGAATTTGTAAAAAGAAATATATTTATAGTTATTATAGCTGAAGAAATTGTAGATAAGGTTAGATTTATTCAAAAATACATAAGCATAACACAAAGTTGGCAGAAAAGTTATAGTGATAATCGTTGGTGTGATTTAGGATTTGAAGTTATTGATAAGGTGTTTCTATGAATTTCACCATGGAATGATTTTTTGAGATTTTAAAAGAAATTAAAACTAAGTTCTAGGTATATCTTCCATTTTAAAATTATTTATCATATCGGGATTATAGATTATTAATTGGGGATCCCACTAAACCTCTCTCATGCCCATGTTATCTTCCACATATCTATTTTGAGGAAGTAAATATGTGATCTTTAAAATGTATTAAAATTAGAGGTGATACCAACATTAAATGATATTTATTATGAGGTATAACTGGTGGATATTTAGGATCATATAGATAATGTTCTATGAAATAATACCACTCATCTAGTCAATGTTTTGTGGAAAAACCACCAGTTCAAGGATGCTATGTGGGAACCAGATGTTGTAATGATGTAGAAGTATACATAGGTTTTTGTACCAAATTGACATAATTCGAGGTAAATATTAATTTTAAAAGGGGTAGAATGTAAAAAAATAACATTTTATGACTTTTTTGAATAAATTCAATTTATTTTATTTCTTTTTTTACACATAACACCGAGTTTTTAATGAACCATTATATATTATTAATATCAAATTTTAAGAAAGATAGTAATAAATTAGACATTTAAATGGAATTATGAATAGTAATAAGAAATTTTTAAACATTAATTATACTGCTTTTGTATAAATAAAATATATTTATATAAAATACTTAATTTTGATTAAAGTATTTATATGTTATGAAAACATTATTTTCTCAAAAAATGTTATTATTCTATTTTGTGATAAAAAAATAAAAGTAATTACTTCTAGTTATAGAATTTTTTTTTGAAAAAATTAACTTCATTTTTAAAATCTAAATTCCATATTTATATTTTTCTAGAAAGAATAATTTTTTCAATTAACAGTACAGAAAATAATGATTTTATTAAAAACATTCATTCTTTTTAAAACACTTACAAGTTCATTTTAATTATAATATGGGTTTAAAATTAAAAATAATAAAATTATACATTTATTAATCCAATTTAGATCATTTTAATCAATTTAATATTGAATTTTAATGTTAAAACTTTCTATAGTTAGGAACATTTTCTCTTTGAAAAATGACATTTTCATCATGTTTATGGGCTTAATTTTAAATTTAAAAATTTCAATTCTGTGAACTAAATTTAAAAAAATGAATTAAATATTTTTAATCTTAATAACTAATATTATATAATATGTTCAAATTATTTTTTGGACAAAATGAAAAGAAAAATAGAAAAAAAATAATTACTGCGGTTATGGTTAAAACATGTTTACAAGAGGGTTAAATTAAAAAGATAAGGTGTAAAATGAACTATAAACTTGTAAAAATCCAATTTTATAGGATTATATCTACCTTATATCATATAATATTTAATAATGACCCATTTTTCTACCTTTTTCATGTGTAAATTTAATTTACTCTTTATTCTTTTCTAAAATTCCATGTGTGTCCTTTCACCCACTTATAAAATGACACTCATTCTCCTCTCCTATTCACACTTCAAAAACAATTTGTTTCAGATGATACCTAACAATATAAATCCCTAAATTCACTCTATTTATCCTATATGTATTATTTTTATTATGTAATCCTCCTACAAAGGATTTTTGGTATAAACATAAAGGGATTCTCCAAAGGAGGGGTACAATTATTAAACATGTGATTTTGTTTTATTTATTCTTCAACCTCCTTTATATCTTATAAATCTATTATAATATAATAAAAAAAGTATATAACATATAATAATATGTTATTATATTAATATTATATCCTATATCAATATCCTATTATATCAAATGGGAGACAAAAGCATCGATTGTGTGTACGACAAACCACCACCTCACAAATAGATGTAATTTGTGTCCATCACCACCTCTCAAAGATAGATATAATGATGGATTTAACATATTTATATGATTTTTATGAAATTATTATACTTATTTAAATATAATATAATATATACCTTCTTACATTCCATTATGTGGTAATAAAATAACGTCGGTAGTGTGTACAGTAGACTACAGCCTCGTAAAGCGACGCGACTCGTTCTTCACATAATCTTTCCATGGAAAGTAATAAGGATAGGTTAAGTGGTTTTATGTAATATATATGACATATAAATAATTATTTATAATTAATATATTATTTACCTTTGTTTTGATTCATCCTTCTAGAAAATGTAAATAATGTTCATGTATACATACGACCTACCATCTTCACGAGTGGTGTAATTTATTTTCTATATCTAGCATTAATTGATAACCATAAATACATATATAATGAATATATATGATATTTATATCATGTTTAAGTATTTTAGACGATGGAACCATGATTATTATAAGAGTATTGAAAATACAAGACTAAAAAATACATGAAAAATGAAGTAGTTATTACCTGAAATGTAATCTCAACATGGAATTATTAATAAGCGGGTAATAAAAGGTCATAAGTAAAAAAATATATGGTATGATAAATATGATTATGTCATGTAAATAGATTTATAATAAACCTAAATTTATTATATAGTAGTTTTGAATGCCTACAGAGGAAGTCGATACTTATGGTAAGGGAATTTCATCTCAAATTGTATTCTTCATAACATATATTATATTATGAACCTATCTTATTTTATGAGTTTTATATAGATAAAATATGAAATTTTATATCAGGAATTTATTTATTAACATGATTTTTAAGGTTTAATTTTGATTAATTTTTTATGGGGCTTATAATTCAGATGATACCTAAGTGGTAAATGTTTTATGTTACAATCTAATTGTTTATTAGGATTGTTTTTGATTAAGTTTAAAATGATGGAATATTATGATAATTATGTCATGGAAATAATATTTTTTATTATCCTATATTTCTTTTATGATTTTTTTTTCATTTCATTTTCCTACATTTATGTACTCATGATTCAAAAATACTTTATGAAAAATAAACTTTGTTTCTCTCTTCATTCAAAACTCATTTCTCTTCCATGTAGATATTTTTTTTAAAAATATTTTAAATAATGTTTTTACTATTCCACATAATTTTTTTTGAGAAAATTTTAAGCATGTTTTACATTTTACCAAATTTTTTTGAAAGGAATATTCGTGTAATTTTCCAAAAAATGCCCTTTTGAATTTTTAACAAAACCATGAATGGAGTATTGGTTTTTAACGTGTACGAAATAAATTTTATTTACTGTTGTTCATGAATACTCAATGATTTAAATATAAATTTATAATTTTATAGGGATTTTTTTTAAATAAAATGATTCCTTTAATATTTGAGAAATTTTTATTTTTTAAGGATGTGATTTTAAAATGAAATGATTTTTTACTCAATAAACATTTCAAGTGATATTTCAAAAATCAATTTGAATATAAGATGAAACACTTTGATGTTACTTATTTTTTACTTGGTATATTATCCAATTATACCATATTTAAACTTTATCTATATGGTTAATTTTTTGGGTGAAGATATGTTTATGAAACTCATTACTTTGACACATGCCATACTAATATGAAATGGTGAAATGTTTTTTAAACCTATTTCGTTTTCCAGTGTTATTATATAATAAAATGTTTACCAAAACTATTTCTTTTCATGGGTTCTGATAAGACGATTAGTTTATGATCTTGTGGCACATGCATATATTATTTTAATTATGTGATAGGTGGGAACTATATATCCATCAAATGAATTGTGTACAGATTGATATCTCATGAGATAAATAGGAATAGAATGGGGAGTGAACCATGTTCAGTAGGGGACTTTGTACACTATGATAGTCTTGGGAGTAAAACCTGACTACTAAAATGGTTTGGGGATAGAAACCATTAAACTATTATAGTTTTTAAAATTATTCTTGAATTCTATGGAAATTATTTTATATTATTATATTTATTCGACAATTATATGTATTATAAAAATATTATGTTCTCATGGATCACGTTATTTGATTCCATTATGATTCTTATCTTATGAACTTCAGGACTTATTATATGACCTATTTTTATGATATATGATATTATTGGTAGGTTTTTTAAAAGTTATTCTCATGTTGTCATACCCTAATGATCATGATATGTTGATATCTCCATTGTTTACCCTTGTTGAGAATCTCAGATCACCCTTTTTTATGTTTCCTTTCCTAGGTTATGAAGAAAGGTATTGTTTGTGACATGTCTTAAAGGGTGATATTTATAGTGGGAGATGCTATAGTTCATTCATGAACCAGTTTTTTATGTATCCAATTTTCTAAAGGCACTAGACCAAAATTATTATTGCATGAATAATTATGTTATGTAATGAATATTCATCTATTAAGATGTAATATCTATGTATGAAAAGTATGGATTACTATACTCTCTCTTCTAAATTTAGTGTGGTTTTGTTCATTATTGGTGGTAGTAATGTGGTGATGTGGTGGTGATATGTTTTTTCTGTTATTAGTCCATGGTGTTAGTGTCATTGATGTATGATATGAGGTTGTGGTCTATGGTGTATGGTTTTAATATTTGGTATGAGGTTTTGGTATATGATATGTTTTTTTTTCTATGTGGTTGTGGATATTATGAGGTTGTAAGGATGTTTTTATGTGGATATGTAAGGGATGGGAGGGCCATGATGTATTTTTTTGGGAATGAAGGTGAATAGTTTAGTGGGGAAGTGGATGTCAGTTACCTTCATAGTAAATATTGATGATTATTATATTACTATACCTCTATATAATTTTGGTGATTGAATCATTGAAAGGTATAGTAGTAGTTGAAATTATTAGGCAATTAGTTTGTCTAACTTTTTATTGACTATGGCTTTACTATGATTCTTTCACATTCACACGAGTGGTTTTTAGAATAATTTTATTAGGTATTTTTTATGATAACCCATATATTATATATGGTATTTTTATATATTTTTTTGGATAATAATTGTGATTGGGATCAATATTACTATATTTTCACATTTTCATCAATACATTAGGTGTTAGAGTCACTATTATATGAGCTTTAATTTTTTTTATTTTTGTTGGTGACCCTATTTATTTATGAATTAAAAAAAATATTTTGATGATGGGTTTTATATTATATCATTTTTTGATTGGATTTTTGGTTTTATCTTATATTTCATGGTTTGATGAAGAAAATTCCTTTTATTGTTTTTATACCCTTAGTTATAATCACTAATTATATCCTTATTAGAGGTGAGATTCATGGATCACATATATTATTTCTAGTGGAACCTATGGTGATTTAGTAGGGATGGTTAGTGATAGAGTGGTATTATAGAATTTGTTTAGAGATACGATCAAGTTTTGAGTTATTAACTAGTGATGATTATATTTCCATTGTAGGGAAGAAGTATGATTCAAAAATAATATACAATGTGAAAAGGAAGATGTGCTATGGCATAAGCATTTCCTTAGTGATCCAACATAAATACCTTAAAATTATTTTTCTTTTGATGTATTTGAAAAAATATATCAGGAAGTTAAAAGATATTTATATAATTATATTTAATTTAATTTCAAATCCCAATATTTGAAATATGTTTTATGTTTATAGATAAGGATTTTGGTCAACAGCCTCATGTGTTTCATAATGATGAGTTGTAGCTGAATATTCCTATGTATTTTAGGTGAATTGATCTAGAAAAGATATTTTAATAGGATTGTGTTTTATGAGTTTTACTCTAAGAGTTTACCAAATAATGAAGTTTAGTTATCTAATTAGGATATTGAGAGGTTGATGGAGGAGGTATAGATTTCATTTAGGTTTACTAAATCATATACTGGGAATGAATTTATACTAAACATTAGAATTTTATAGTTACTGATAGGAAGTGGTGGATGATTTTTCATAGTAACCATGAAGTTTTAGAGGTTATATGGGGGTAATTTTTTTTCATGTTTTATACATAATCTATCACTTTAACAATAAATGGTAGAAAAATAATAGATGTGTTACCCTATCTGGTAGGATAGAAAAAATTTCAGTGATCTTGGAATTAAATATTTAATATTCTTAATTTTTCTAATGATATTCTTCCAAATTATGTGGAGAGGGTACACTATTTCAAGGGGTAACTATGTATATGTAACCAACATCAGACCCCTACTTTTATAGGGTTATTGATGTTTCAACTAATGAAGAGTCCATCTCAATTTTATTACTCTAATTTCTCAAGATTTGGAATTTCAAAGGATCCCACTAGAAGCTCTAGAGTGATTTTCATTTTTCAATTGTGTTAAATTCCATAAATATATGTAGAATTAAAAATTTCTTGGTGAAAGTAATGAGGTTGGTTTAAATGAAACCTTAGTAGTAGTTTCCTATGGGGCCTTTTTGGAAGCAGCATATTCCTTAGAATCATAGTCAGTAGTGAGGATAGGGAGTATGTATAGGATAACCCCATGATGTTTCTCATCCATATGGGTAATAGTTTAAGTGTGGTTTTAGTTTTGGATTCCAACACAATATAGAATCTATGGATGGATAGTTTCATGTTATAATGTTTCCAACACCCGGAGGGTTTAATGTCATTTGAGGTAACATTTTTCATCCTTCTATATTGCAATATGCTCCATTTGATTATATATATTCACGATCCTTTTTTTAAATATACCACATTTTGATATATGATAATGTAACACCCTAGGTAAATAAAGAATATGACATTTTCATATTTATCCATATTTGTGAATAAAATATTAATATGACTTTAAAGGGGATGCTTTGCTCGATGGCGTACCCAACACGCAACAACGAGTTTCTTGGGAATCTTACGTTGCACTCTAATAATAAAATAATATTATTTTAAATGGCAGTTAACATGTAGCCATTGTATTGGAGGGAATGGATATAAATAACTAAAATATGATTATATATGTTTTTAAATGTTTTTAAATTTATCCAATAAAAGATAAAGTCTTAAAATACGGAAAGAATTCAATTTTAGGCGTATATGCCCTAGTTTTCACTAAAGGTTCACTTATCACCTTTTGATGGAGAACCATAATTAAATATAGTTTTTTTTCACTCTTATACATTCTATTTGGACCAAATAAAACTCTTCTTTAGAATCGGGACATCAAAATTTACTTTGTGTAAATTTTTGGTATCTTTCCGATGAAGTTCATTTTTTTAATGAATAGTGTAAAATGTTGTATTTTAATTCAAAACCCCTTTTTTAATATAATTTATTTATATGATTAGATTATCTTTTTAATTGGTTTTAAAGTGAAATTATAATATATTTTTACCATTAAATCCAATAGTGTTCATTGGAATTAATTTCACTTTGAAATCGGACTTAAACTAGTGTCAATCTTTTGATACTCATTGTTTCATAAAAACACGCTATTTGTCATGACAGTGGGAGTTAATTATTAAATTAATTAATGTGACTTATATGTTTTGAATTTTGTAAAATAGACTTCATTTTTGAATTCGGAATATAAAATATAGCTTAGGGTGAATTTTTGGTAATTTTCTGAAAAACTTCAATTTTTGATGAATAGTGAAACCACTAAGTGGTACTTATAAAAACTGATTTTTCCATTTAAATGAAATTTTTCCACCTTTGTGTTTTGAATTTCAAAAATCTGACATACATGGTTGTCATTAAGAAGTAAAATCTGGTTCAATGGGATTAAAATAATTTTTTGGTGAATAGTAACTTATTAAGTTTTTAATCGCGATTAGAGGTAATTAGTGTAGTTTAAGGTAAAAATAATGTTTTAATAATATGAAATGAACTTGAAACATGTCGTAACATCATTTGATGTGTCATGGCCGACCAAGACAAGCCATGGGCCAACTTGGGGACCCCATGGAGCCACTTTGGTTGGGAAATGACATAAATAACTTTTTATTTAATGTTAAAGTAAAAATGACACACACATGAGATGTTTTACTAAAACAATTTTTAAATGGGGTAATACAAGTCAGATTTTTGACTATAAATATTCATTGGAAAGATAAAAAGATTTCCTAAATCATAGTATTTTTTTTATAATTTTTCGACATTAAATAAATTAAATTATGTATGACATCATGATGATGCAACGATGACCTCATTATTTAACGATTTAAATAAAATGGAAAGATAATGTAATATCTAAGACCTAAAAATGTCCAAAACCTATTTTATGAGTGGATTTAGAACTATTATCACCTTATACTCGAAATAGATCAATGTGGGACCTCTTAAATCTGAATACCATTTTAGAATAAAGTGACTTTTCTTTACTTTCCAAGAGTGCCCCGCCTCTCCTCTTATAAAAGGCCCCCACCTCTACCTCCTTACCCACACTCCCAAAGCCTTTGGCTCGGACAAACCATGCCCATTTTGGCTCTCCACATCCCTCTATTACTCCTTGAATCCTAACTTTGGGCAGAAGTCTTCCCAAGGAAGCCTTTGAGCTCAAACCAAGGGGAGTTACCTGATTTTAAAGTAATGTCTTCTTTTGAGTCGTTTTGTTTTATTTTGATTATCCAACCCCCTAAACTCTTTTAATTATTTTCTTTTGTAAAAAATCCAGTATCCTCAATATACTGAGATGTTGTTATAAAAATTATTCGAGCTACACTTATACACACCTACATCTAATGGTTAAAGAACATACTGTTTCCGTGGATGGCGAATTTCTGCCTCCCGAAACGATGATTGTTCAACATTCTTTTAACACCTTCAAAGGTGGCCATTAAGATGTCACTATATTTATATATGATATATAATTTGTTTATGTTTTACTTAATCTTCTGTATTTTTCATTTGTGTCTTACCTTTATGGCTTCCATTATGGGTATACGCGATATCTTCATTTTAGGAAGTGCGGACTACCGCCCCCTCAAAGTGATGTGATTCGTTAATGCCATACGTGGGACGTATAAAGGATGGATTTAATGTTATTATATATGTTGTTATACTGGAATTATTATATACCTCTATATAATTATTTTTTCTTTCCATTAAAGTATGAGATAGAAATGAAAGTAGCGTTCATGCGTACGTACGACTTACCGTCTCCATGAACGGTGCATTTCATTTCTTATCCCCAGATATAATGTACTATTATAAGTACATGTATATAATGGATATAGATGATGAATGATACATCTAAATGATTAATATAATTCTGGAATTAAAATATACATACATCTCATTTAGTTTTAATTCCATTAATATGACAAAGAAATGAAAGTAGCGTTCATGCGTACGTACGACTTACCGTCTCCATGAACGGTGCATTTTATTTCTTACCTCTAAATGATTATGTGATATTATAAATACATGTATATTCTAGATATATATGATATATATCATATCCAAATCAGGAATCTCATTCTGGATATAAAGAACCTTTGACCACACAAACAACATGTAATTGTAAGAAGTCCACTTTCGACTTAAGAACCAAATATCGACAAAACAAACATTATTAACTTAAATGATTAAATAATGTTTATAACATGGAAATAAGTAATATAAAAGTAATAATGAACTTGAAAAAGGTTCTTAAGAAAATAGAAATTAACTCAAGTTTATTATTCAGGACGTTAAAGAACGATCGAGTCAAGTCGGACCCGAGGTAAGGGATCTTACTCCTCTCTTTATTTTTAAGTACACTCTTTTATGTCATTCCTTCTAAAGCTCACCATTCTTGTTATTGGGATGTTATTTTATATTAATATTACTGTAATTTTTATGTTCATATGATGAGAGACCCTATTCTCTCTCATCAATCCATTTTGGAAGTTTTGAGTGGCGCCGATTAGCTGCCGAATTTTCGTAAGAGATCTAACCTCTCTCTTTCTTTCAAAGTACCCTCCTTTATGTCACTTCTTTTAAGCTCCTCTTTGTTATGATGGGGGATGTTCTTTTATATTCCTCTTTCTGTACATTTTATTGTAATGTGATGAGATACCCTATTTGATCTCATCAATCCATTTTTGGAAGTTTTAAGTGGCGCCGTTAGGCTGCCTAGTTTTCATAAGGGATTTTTCATCTCACTTTTATTCCCGTGAGATTTATGCTACATTTGCCACAATTTCATTTGAGTGGTGTATGTACTGCCCATTATTATAAACTTTGTGTAGTATAATTTCATTTATGGGTATTCACATCCTCATTTTATGACCCTTCTTCCTTGGGGTGTACTTTTCGAAAGTTACCCAACTCGGTAAGGGGACCTTTCACCCTCCTCTTTCTAAAAGACTTCTTTTGTTATGTCTTTTAATTTACATCTTATTATGTTGGGATATGTTCTTCTATATCCTTATTGATTTAAAGTTTATGTCCATGTGATTAGATACCATTCACTCTCTCATCGCCTAATTTTCTGAATTTTGAAGTGACGTCGTTAGGCTGTCGAATTTTTACAAATGAACGTCTTAACCCAATTTCGATTTCTTTGGGTTCAACTTGTACTTCTTGAACATTTCATCCTATGAATATGTGTGAATGACCTCTGATTGTTTCACACTTAATATCCACTAATATTGGGTGTATTTATATTTCTCACACATAATTATTTGATAGATTTATCCTTAATTTAAGGATACCATCTTTATAATGGATTTCATCTCAATTTACATTTCCATTGAGACTTCATTTTTGTTATGCACCAATTCAATCTTATATGGTGTTTATACTGTCCTTTGACATATTATACCATGAATACCTTTATTCTCATGATATTATAAAGTTCCTATTAAATTTTATTCCGCAATTATTTGTATTCAAGAGTCTCTCATTTTGTTAAAAACTCTTTAACAAAAATATCATTTTAAATGTTTTAAAGATTTATTATTCAAAACCCTTATCTTTAATGTCCATGTTTTCAAAGTGGTTTTCATTATTTATTTATATGTACATTAATGTTTTAAAATTAAAATTCCAATAAAAGCTTCAAAGTGGTATGGGAAACTTTGATTCAAAAATCCCTTTTAAATGGTTTTGAAAATGGATTTCTTAATTCAATATCTCGAAATTACTTATTGTGATTGCAAATGAAAAGTTGTTATTGAAATGATTATATTTTAAATATTTCATGTGTAATGATGGTACTTGGACATTTTACGGGTGGTTACGTGATAAACCATATGACGGGTGGTGCCGTGAAACCAGGACGGGTGGTTACGTTATAACCTCCAATGCATTGGGTATGGAAGTCGGCCGTATGGCTATTCCATTAAGTATGTATGGAAATTGGCCGTATGGCTATTCCATTAAGTGATATGTGTGGAAGTCGACCATATGGTTATTCCACTTAAGTATGTTTATGTCCCAAGTTACCTTTATATATGTTATGTGTTCTTTATATGGGTTTTATGGTAATCATTTGGTTACAAAAAGGTAAGTAATGATACTTTATTCAGTGAAGAGATTTTACTACTTCATGAAGGTGAAGGTATTACTTTGATAGAATATACATGGTTTACTTGATGTTTGAAAAACTAACAGTTTTCATTCTTTGTGTATCCCTTACCGAGATTTTTATGCTCATCCCAAGTTTTTGAAATGTTTATCACAGGACTTAGCGTGGAATAGGGTCAAGGATGGGATCAAGGGAAAGTCATGATACCTAAAACATGGAACTATACATGTTTCTTTTTAAGAGTTTTTATTTTATGGAAATTTAGTAGAAGCGACTACTTTGTAATCTTTTGAGATGTAATAGTTATGTCCTAATTCTCTAAAATTCTAAACATGAAAAGATCCTCAAGGTGAATTACTCATTTAATTCAATATTAAGTAAGGTTTAAGGCTAGGGCCTTATAGTTGGTATCAAAGGTCGGTTTAGATAACTTTAGAGGTTAGGGTATTCTCTAAGCATAAGTGACATTACCATAATGGTTAGGATTTCAGAAAGAGTCCTAGTTTTAGATAAAGTGAATGAGTAAGTATATCTTTGTGTTTACCTTCCTCATTAGTACATGATGGTTTTGTTGTTATACTCACACTGACATTTATGTTTTTAGTGAATGGATGGATCTAGCAGGCACCAAAGAGACAACAGTTTTGAAGGAAACTGTGGTGGTTCTCTGATTAAGATACTAGATAAAATGGGGGATTCAATGAGGAAACTCGTGGTTGTTCTAAACCAACTATCAAGGAGTTATGATCAACCACTTGAACCTTGGTATGTTCTGTAATGCATCATGTACAAGATGACCAATCGATGTGGAAGTTCAGGTAATAATTATAAAGGTAACCATTAGAGTTTATATGATCCTTACTTTTGAGGTAATTATGGGTTATTATATGATATGATGGAAAATGAAAGGCATGAGATAAACTTGAGGTTAAAATATGTTATGATTATTTTTGAAGATTTTATCTCATTTTGGGGAATTTTATAAGAATTATATAGTTTTGGAAAAAGGAGAACACGCAAACCGTGTGACAACCCGTCGCGTCGGACAAAGCTGCGGGAATCGAACCCACAACCAAAGTGCAACTAGTATTTATCACCTACCACTAGACTACGTGAAGTCCCTGGTTAGTTTGAATGATTCCTTTTAGTTGGATGATTTTAGGAATCAAGAGTAAGTTTATTTTGGGTTATTTATGAAAATGATTAACCTATCATGGAGGATATGTGATTAGGTTAATTACTTTTCAATACGAGACTTTAGGAGCAACTGATGTTGTTTGGAGATAAATGTTACGATTTAACTTGGAAGACTATGTGACTAAATCCTTCAAATATTTGGGTTTCAACCTTAGTTTGGTTTACTTTGAATAATTTTATGGAGAAATTGTTTATCTAATGGTCCTCGTTGAACTTTGGGTTTTGTTGGACAAATTTTGGAGGTTAAGAATAGATTTTCTTTTTATAAAGTGTTATCCTTTTCTGGATTATCTGATCTTGTAATAGCCTTTTTGGTTTTGGTTTTGGTTAAAGTCTAAAGACATGGGAAGTATATAGTTCTCTTTTGTGGATTAGGTGATTCTCTAAAAGTTGATTATAGTACTCTTAATGTGAACAAGTCTTCCTAAATACTCATCTTTTGGAGAAAATATGAGTTTGTGTAAGGAATCTAATAAAAGTTGAAAGTCAACATGATAAGTGATTATGTTTCCTTATGAATAAATTCCTCAATAAAAAGTAACTTAAAACAAAAATGTTGTCTATTAACTTTTCCTACTGGGGAATCGAATACCGTTTAACCCATCACAAGTTTGTGATTTTCTTGTGGTTAACTTTCTCCTAAACATGTTTTCTATCACTCTTCATCAGAACATGACCCTATGTTTTCTCCTCTATGTCCATTTTTTCCTACACGGAATCCTATTATGGGTTTACTCGGGTGACCTCTGTACTTATCTTTCTTTATTTTAAAGTGATTGTTTTACCAACTCTTCTTCCGATGTGGGACTTTCAAGGATGTTTCCAAGCCCAATTTTAAAATTGCGAGGACGCAATTCCCAAAAGGGGGAAAGGATGTAACACCCAGGTAAATAAAGAATAATACATTTTCATATTTATCCATATTTGTGAATAAAATATTAATATGACTTTAAAGGGGACGCTATGCTCGATGTCGTACCCAACACGCAACAACGAGTTTCTTGGGAATCTTACGTTGCACTCTAATAATAAAATAATATTATTTTAAATGGTAGTTAACATGTAGTCGTTGTATTGGAGGGAATGGACAGAAATAAATAAAATATGATTATATATATTTTTAAATGTTTTTACATTTATCCAATAAAATATAAAGGCTTAAAATACGGAAAGAATTCAATTTTAGGCGTATATGCCCTAGTTTTCACTAAAGGTTCACTTATCACCTTTTGATGGCGAACCGACATTAAATATAGTTTTGTTCACTCTTATAAATTATATTTGGACCAAATAAAACTCTTCTTTAGAATCGGGACATCAAAATTTACTTTGTGTAAATTTTTGGTATCTTTCCGATGAAGTTCATTTTTTTAATGAATAGTGTAAAATGTTGTATTTTAATTCAAAACCCCATTTTTAATCTAATTTATTTATATGATTAGATTATCTTTTTAATTGGTTTTAAAGTGAAATTATAATATATTTTTACCATTAAATCCAATAGTGGTCATTGGAATTAATTTCACTATGAAATCGGACTTAAACTAGTGTCAATCTTTTGATACTTATTGTTTCATAAAAACACGCTATTTGTCATGACAACGGGAGTTAATTATTAAATTAATTAATGTGACTTATATGTTTTGAATTTTGTAAAATAGGCTTCATTTTTGAATTCGGAATATCAAATACATATTAGGGTGAATTTTTGGTAATTTTCTGAAAAACTTCAATTTTTGATGAATAGTGAAACCACTAAGTGGTACTTATAAAAACTGATTTTTCCGTTTAAATGAAATTTTGCCACCTTTGTGTTTTGAATTTCAAAAATCCGACATACATGATTTTCATTAAGAAGTAAAATGTGGTTCAATGGGATTAAAATAATTTTTTTTGGTGAATAGTAACTTATTAAGTTTTTAATCGCGATTAGAGGTAATTAGTGTAGTTTAAGGTAAAAATAATGTTTTGATAATATGAAATGAACTTGAAACATGTCCTAACCTCATTAGATGTGTCATTAAAGACCAATAAAAGCCATGGGTCAACTTGGGGACCCCATGGAGCCACTTTGGTTGGGAAATGACATAAATAACTTTTTATTTAATGTTAAAGTAAAAATGACACACACATGAGATGTTTTACTAAAACAATTTTTAAATGGGGTAATACAAGTAATATTTTTGAGTATAAATATTAATTGGAAAGCTAAAACGATTTCCTAAATCATAGTATTTTTTTTATAATTTTTCGACATTAAATAAATTAAATTATTTATGACATCATGATGATGCAGCGATGGCCTCATTATTTAACGATTTAAATAAAATGGAAAGATAATGTAATATATAAGACCTAAACATATCCAAAACCTATTGGATGAGTGGATTTAGAACCCTTATCACCTTATCCTCGAAATACATCAATGTGGGACCTCTTAAATCTGAATACCATTTTAAAATAAAGTGACTTTTCTTTACTTTCCAAGAGTTCCCCTCCTCTCGTCTTATAAAAGGCCCCAACCTCTACCTCCTTACCCACACTCCCAAAGCCTTTGGCTCAGCCAAACCCTGACCATTTTGTCTCTCCACATCCCTCTATTACTCCTTGAAGCCTAACTTTGGGCAGAAGTCTTCCCAAGGAAGCCTTTGAGCTCAAACCAAGGGGAGTTACCCGATTTTAAGGTAATATCTTCTTTTGAGTCCTTTTGTTTTATTTTGCTTCTACAACCACCTAAACTCTTTTTATTCTTTTCTTTTGTAAGAAATAAAGTATCCTCAATATACTAGGATGTTGTTACAAGAATTATTTGAGCTACACTTACACACACCTACATCTAATGGTTAAAGAACATACTGTTTCTGTGGATGGTGAATTTCTGCCTCCCGAAACGATGATTGTTCAACATTCTTTTAACACCTTCAAAGGTGTCCATTAAGATGTCACTATATTTATATATGATATATAATATGTTTATTTTTTACTTAAGCTTCTGTATTTTTCATTTGTGGCTTACCTTTATGGCTTCCATTATGGGTATACGCGATATCTTCATTTTAGGAAGTGCGGACTACCGCCCCCTCAAAGTGATGTGATTCGTTAATGCCACACATGGGACGTATAAAGGATGGATTTAATGTTATTATATATGATTTTATACTTTAATTATTGTATACCTATATATCATTATTTTTTCTTTCCATTAAAGTATGATATAGAAATGAAAGTAGCGTTCATGCGTACGTACGGCTTACCGTCTCCATGAACGGTGCATTTCATTTCTTATCCCCAAATGTAATGTACTATTATAAGTACATGTATATAATGGATATAGATGATGAATGATACATCTAAATTATGAATATAATTCTGGAATTATAATATACATACATCTAATTTAGTTTTAATTCCATTAATATGACAAAGAAATGAAAGTAGCGTTCATGCGTACGTACGACTTACCGTCTCCATGAACGGTGCATTTCATTTATTACCTCTAAATGATTATGTGATATTATAAATACATGTATATTATATATATATGATATATATGATATCCAAATCAGTAATGTAATTATGGATATAAAGAACCTTTGACCACACAAAAAACATGTAATTGTAAGAAGTCCACTTTCGACTTAAGAACCAAATATCGACAAAACAAACATTATTAACTTAAATGATTACATAATGTTTATAACATGGAAATAAGTGATATAAAAGTAATAATGAACTTGAAAAAGGTTCTTAAGCAAATAGAAATTAACTCAAGTTTATTATTCAGGACGTTAAAGAACAATCGAGTCAAGTCGGACCCGAGGTAAGGGATCTTACTCCTCTCTTTCTTTTTAAGTACACTATTTTATGTCATTCCTTCTAAATCTCATAATTCTTGTTATTGGGATGTTATTTTATATTACTATTACTGTAATTTTTATGTTAATATGATGAGAGACCCTATTATCTCTCATCAATCCATTTTGGAAGTTTTGAGTGGCGCCGATTAGCTGCCGAATTTTCGTAAGAGATCTAACCTCTCTCTTTCTTTTAAAGTACTCTCCTTTATGTCACTTCTTTTAAGATCCTCTTTATTATGATGGGGGATGTTCTTTTATATTCCTATTTCTGTACATTTTATTGTAATGTGATGAGATACCCTATTTGATCTCATCAATCCATTTTTTGAAGTTTTAAGTGGCGCCGTTAGGCTGCCGAGTTTTCGTAAGGGATTTTTCATCTCACTTTTATTCCCGTGAGATTTATGCTATATTTTCCACAATTTCATTTGAGTGGTGTATGTACTGCCCATTATTATACACTTTTTGTAGTATAATTTCATTTATGGGTTTTCACATCCTCATTGTATGACCCTTCTTCTTTGGGGTGTACTTTTCGAAAGTTACCCAACTCGGTAAGGGGACCTTTCACCCTCCTTTTTTTAAAAGACTTCTTTTGTTATGTCTTTTAATTTACATCTTATTATGTTGGGATATGTTCTTATATATCCTTATTGATGTAAAGTTTATGTCCATGTGATGATATACCATTCACTCTCTCATCGCCTAATTTTCTGAATTTTGAAGTGACGTCGTTAGGCTGTCGAATTTTTACAAATGAACGTCTTAACCCAATTTCGATTTCTTTGGGTTCAACTTGTACTTCTTGAACATTTCATCCTATGAATATGTGTGAATTACCTCTGATTGTTTCGCACTTAATATCCTCTAATATTGGGTGTATTTATATTTCTCACACATAATTATTTGATAGATTTATCCTTAATTTAAGGATACCATCTTTATAATGGATTTCATCTCAATTTACATTTCCATTGAGACTTTATTGTTGTTATGCACCAATTCAATCTTATATGGTGTGTATACTGTACTTTGACATATTATATCATGAATCACTTTATTCTCATGATATTATAAATTTCCGATTAAATGTTATTCCGCAATTATTTGTATTCAAGAGTCTCTCATTTTGTTAAAAACTCTTTAACAAAAATATCATTTTAAATGTTTTAAAGATTTATTATTCTAAACCCTTATCTTTAATGTCCATGTTTTCAAAGTGGTTTTCATTATTTATTTATATGGACATTAATGTTTTAAAATTAAAATTCCAATAAAAGCTTCAAAGTGGTATGGGACACTTTGATTCAAAAATCCCTTTTAAATGGTTTTGAAAATGGATTGCTTACTTCAATATCTTGAAATTACTTATTGTGATTGCAAATGAAAAGTTGTTATTGAAATGATTATATATTAAATATTTTATGTGTAATGATGGTACTTGGACATTTTATGGGTGGTTACGTGATAAACCATATGACGGGTGGTGCTGTGAATACCAGGACAGGTGGTTACGTTATAACCTCCAATGCATTGGGTATGGAAGTCGGCCGTATGGCTATTCCATTAAGTATGTATGGAAATTGGGCGTATGGCTATTCGATTAAGTGATATGTGTGGAAGTCGACCATATGGTTATTCCACTTAAGTATGTTTATGTCCCAAGTTACCTTTATATATGTTATGTGTTCTTTATATGGGTTTTATGGTAATACTTTGGTTACAAAAGTTAAGTAATGATACTTTATTCAGTGAAGAGTTTTTACTACTTCATGAAGGTGAAGGTATTACTTTGATAGAATATACATGGTTTACTTGATGTTTGAAAAACTAACAGTTTTCATTCTTTGTGTATCCCTTACTGAGCTTTTTATGCTCATCCCAAGTTTTTGAAATGTTTATCACAGGACTTAGCGTGGAATAGGGTCAAGGATGGGATCAAGGGAAAATCATGATACCTAAAACATGGAACTATACATGTTTCTTTTTAAGAGTTTTTATTTTATGGAAATTTAGTAGAAGAGACTACTTTGTAATATTTTGAGATATAATAGTTATGTCCTAATTCTCTAAAACTCTAAACCTGAAAAGATCCTCAATGTGAATTACTCATTTAATTCAATATTAAGTAAGGTTTAAGGACAGGGCATTATAGATAATCATTTTGGATAGGAATCCAATTCTATTTGTATTCAATATGCTATTGAGCTACTATTTTAGTCTAGTTGAGGTAAGTCAACAATGTGATAAGTTAAGAGGATAACATAAATCATATTAGGAAATTTTGTTATAAAAAATAAAATCATGTAATATCATCCTTTCTATGGATTAGATACATTATATGCTAAATATTATTTAATCCTATCATGGGGGAGTTTTTTCTATAAAGTAGACAATACATATGAAACATTATTTATGGAGCAATATCATCAGATAGATCATAGTCATTGGGATCCTCTTTCTTCCAAAATAGAGGCATTTATGATGGGTCTAGTATAAGATATGGGCATGTGAGGAATATTTATATAGGCTTGTATTGTCTCATCCAAGGCTGGGTATGGTTTTTTCAAATAATCATATAGTTTTTTTCTTGGGTATAACCCAATAAAATACTATATATTCATAGGATGACCATGTTTAACTTCTCTAATATTGTGACACATTTGATAACTTTTTAATTCCAAGTATAAGGCCTTAATGTTGTTATATTAGTTTTAGTTAAAATTTGAATAGTTGATGTATAACTCAATTGGTGATATTATCAATAATCTACCAGATGAGGGATTAATATTTAAAGTCTTTTGTGATGGTTCTAAACATGATTTGGGTTTTTTTCTAATGCATGAGATCAAGGTGATTTTTATAGGTAACAGAATTTATTTCCTCATAAATGTATATATTCCACCCATGGTATTGAGATACCAATAATATTTTTTACCCTAATGTGTTGGTAGAATTATCTCATCATAAAAAATTATTCTCTTCAAAAATCATAAGATATTTCGATATATTATCTATCATTATGTTCTGAATTTGTTTCAATAGAGGTGGGTAGATTTCATGAAATATTATGACTTTTAGATCTCCTATATTGTAGTGAAATATAATTTAGCACCTAAATAAGAGATCATGAAGTTTTATGGTGATTTTTCATGAGAGGTTGGAGATGATTATGGGTTATGGAAGGTACATATAGTTCTGAATTAGGATATAGAAAATGTCAATGGTGACGTTTTCATATATTAGATGAAAATTAATTCTTCGTTATTGTATTTGGTAGAGGAGTTTAATTGTATAGATTCAATGATATCGATATAGAGAGATCATTCTTTCTTTACATGTTTTCATGAGTGATGGTGTCTATCTGTTGTTGTTTCATGAGAATATGTTTATTTTTTTTATGACGTGATAGGTGATGTTTTATTAGTTTCATATCTCACATAAAATTATATATATAAGATGTATTGTGATTTTTATAGTTAGTTTTGGTGGCTAGGGATGAAGTGGTTAGTGGTTTCATTGATGTTCTATTGTTTGTTCATTCAGAGAGTGAAAGTTCTATATAGAGTTCAGGATGGGTTTTTTATAGACAATGTATTTTCCTCAATAGAAGAGAGAGGGTTTTTTGATGGATTTCATCAATTGTTTTACTCATATATATGGATTTCATGATTACATATAGGTTTTAATTTATTAGTCGATGAAGTATACCCTTTTTTAGTGATAAAGGAGTTGGGTTCTATTAATGTTTTCATGAGTCTATATGTGAATGTGGTGGTTACCCATCATGGAGTTTTTATGATGATCATTAAAGATCATGATCTTATTTTTACTTCATAGGTGGTAAAAACTCTTTAAAATTATTTTAGTTCTCAGCAATTACTTATTATTTTTTTTCATCATCATATAGATGGGAAGATGAATAAGATAATATAAATTGTATAAGAAGTGTAGTATTAAACTATTCAAGTTTTTATACTCATTTGGGAAAGAAATTTTACTTTTTTTGAGTTCTTCTGAAAGAATTGATTTCAAAAATAAATTGGTATATATCCATTCAAGGAATTGTATATGGAAATTTTTAGATCTACCTTTTTCTAAAATGATTTTTTAATTTCATCGTTTCAGGTACCATATTTTTTGCACAATATATAATATACAGTTCATGTGTTTTTTGAGAAAATGAATGCTACTTAGGATCATCAAAAGTAAAATATTTATTGAAGTAGGAGAAATATAGAGTTCAAAATTGGTGATCATATATTTCAAAATATTTTTCCTTTTTATAGTTAGTGATGGTTAATTCAAGGGAGTATGATTTTTCCTATGTTCATTTGAACAACTATGCGTTAGAGAATATTGGAAATGTGGGATATTATTTAGATCTTCCTCAATAAATAGTTCATATCTATGATTTATATCATGTGTTATATATTTGGTGATATATTCAGAATGATTCATGGGTCATTGATTGAGTTATTTTGGGATATTTTCATGGAGTGACTAGATTTGATTTTGGGTTGTTTAGAGAATATATTTCTTGGGTATTTTATTCCCCTTTATCATGTCTTTTGGAGGCATTTTAAATTTTTGGACTGTATAAAGGGGAAAGATTCAAAGATGTGAGATCAAAATTCAAGTATGTTTTTATGTTTTATTTTATGTTATTTTGAGATCTATTTTTTGTTAATATAATTAATTTTTTGGTCTTTCTCTCTTTGGGATATGGTCTTGTTTTTTGGTGAATGTGAGATTACCATTTTATATGTAAGTTATGGTTCTTTTGGTTTTTTGGATGGATTTTTTTCTTCCTATGGTTTTCTTAGATTATTAATGATGGGAAACGTTTTATAATTATCAAATGTATAGGTGTATAATTTCTTAGACCATTATTTTGTGGTTTTGGAGTGTTTGATTTGTTTAGGTATGTGTTTTGGGGTGAAATTTAAGAGAGAGATATGACATTTAGCTAAAATTTATTTTTGTTATCAAACTATTTGGTGACATGGTATAACTACCCTATGATTTTTTGGTTAGTAAACTAGAATTGAAAGATTTATTTATAGTTATTATGGCCTATTAAATTGTGTTTTAATTTTTTATTTTATAACATGTGTGACATCTCAGACCCTATTCACTAATAAGTAACCGAACCAGATTGACCATATGGCCTCTAGCATGCCTCATCATATGCTAGAGTCTGGTGACTAATAGTGAGGGCCTATTGTGGTATAATGGGGAGAGTATACCCTCCTGATTAGATTTTATCATAGCGGAATAATAATAAATGTATAAATAGTAGATGTAGGTAAAAATGAATAGCTAGTAGCAGAAAACATAAACATCAAGATAACAAAAATTGACCGAATAATAATAAGCAACACTGTATACAAAATTATTTCAATGTCATGATGCTATATAAAAGAATTGGTCATACATGGAAAGAATAATACATAAAATACACAAGTATCAAAAAGGAAAAAAATATCTCAAATAGCATCACTATCCCAATATTGGTCCTTTTCTATATGCTACCATGCTATAATAAAATTAATAATCCATGACCTAGAGCTTCCCCTTACCCCTACCTAAATCCATGAAGTCTGCCTGAGTACCAATCTGTGGCCCAAACAGTGTGTGAGATATAATGATATAGATACCATGAATGGTGTATATAATGAGTCTCATCTATGAATATAAATATAATAGTGTGAAGGTTTGAAATAAGAAGTGAAATGAAATGTGTGAAAAAATAACCATATTGGGCCCATACACCTCACAGGATGCCTAACCATACCTTCTTAATCCCAAGAAAAATGTGTCTCAATAGTTGACTTGTAAATAGTCAGGGTCTACAAAATATATAAAATATTATTGTGTAGAAACAATAGTAGAGTGGTACCCAAGGTGTCAACTTGGTTTCAAAGCAGTAATAATAGTAATATAGGACCCAATATGAAACCAAGGATTCCTTGAACATAGAAGGTTGATCCAGCTCATAGCCAAAAAACCATTAAACCTTTTTATAGTGGTATAATTTTCATTTAGGGGTTACACGTGAGGCATTCCACTAGTAATGTTTCTAAATGGGTCCATGGAGAACATCCACTGCAAATCTCATACTAATCATGACTGGGGCCTTGGGAAGAATCTAAAGAGCCTCACATGTGGGGAAATCATTCTAAATAAATGGTTTCTATCCAAAGAATTCTAATTTATGGATATTTAGTGAATGAATAATCGACACTACACTATAGAATTCATGTAATATTAAGAAAAATACTAATTTCTAAGGAGAATATCTCCCTTGGAAACCATTTTAATGAATTAGGGTGGCGTCTTATGAGTGCTCAATGAATTGCATCTGGAATCCATGGATAGATCAATTATTACCACTCCATTAATAGGAAAATATTCAATAGTATAAATATTCACCTTAAATTTATAAAATAAAAAAAGGCTATGTAATAACCATTATATTCAGTTATTTTCATTTAATTCAAGCCATTAACTTTTCATTCAATAACGAAAAAGTCTCATAGTTGGTGTCATATCATTTAAGATTTCATTTAAAATTAATACGAGCCAAGTAAAACATATTTTCATAGAGATAATTTATTAATTCACCTATCTATGTTTATTTAATCCCTTGAGGAAGTATAATCATACACTCTAAAGGGTGTTTCGGTTAATCATATGAAAATAGACTCATAAACATATTCACGGTCCACCCATGGGGTGGCTCACATTGAGATCACTGATATCTAACAATAGAAGGGTGATATATTAAGGTATTTTGGTAAAAATTAGGAATTTAATTCAATGAAGATTGATTTTATGGGTGACACATGGGTAATTATAATAGGTAGCACAATGGTGAAAAATATAAATTATGAGTGTCAAGGAAAAGTTATAAACCACATACCTAATTGAGGTAGGTAAAAATAATCCACTATCAGCCTCATATCTAGGTTGGAATTATAGAAAAAGGATAAATATGATAATTTACTAAAAATATTTCTTGTTATAATTCATTTAAATAACACCAAATACGATGAGATTAACTGAGAAAGAAAATTAACATACTGAATCACTTACCGTTGTCTAACCAACTCGACATATGTTGGTCTAATTAAAGTTTAATTTAAGGAGAGGCTTTAGAAATTAGGTTGATGTAGAAGGGAGATCTAATGAAGGAGGAGGATCTATGTGTCGAATAAAAAGATAAGATAGTACTAAAGTTAGAATATTTTAAGGTAAAAGGGTAATTTTACCATTATTTAAAGGGGACACATAGTTTGGTTGCATGGGTTGGAAAAAATGTGTGCTAACCATGAAAGTTTACTACCTAAGTTAAAATACTTGTTCAAGCTAAGGACATATTTTGAAAAACCATATGCAGTTTGTGTGGGTCCCCTCTACAACATCTCTTTAGTTCCTCACATACACATTTGACCTCAAACACATGGTTTATCAAATTTTTATACTTTATATATGGGTTACACAGTTACTACTAACCATGTTCCAACTATGTTCCTCATACGAATTCAAAAAAAAAAAGATCTCTAGGATCTGAATAGGCCCTAGAGACTCTGAAATCCTTCCATAAACCCTTAAGAACTTCCATTAGAAGAAAACTAGAGATTCATACCAAAATTTATGGGGTTTAAAGTTAATAAAAAAATCATGGATCTTACAAATTCCTATACATATGTATAATCATCCCTGAGTTTCATTTATGAGGGTGGAAAATATTTATTTGAGAATAAATATGTCCCCTGATCATGTACATCAACCTCCCTTTCCCCTATTTCATTTTATACATGGCTGTACCGCCACAACACTTAGACTAAAGGAACTTATCTACCTTAGATATCCTTCATACATTGATCAATGATACATATACGATTCTCTTAAAAAGAAGCATTAATTTCTAGTTCATCTTTATTAGGATCGAAAGAATGAGATGGTTTGGTGTGGTATTAGGGAAGCTAAGATATATGGAATATGTCATGCATGGATCTAAATATCTTAGCAAACTGAAACCAATAGGCTACTGGCCTAACTATCCATAATATATCTAAAGGTCCAATGATACTAGGTGTTAGTTTCCCTTGTTTATGAATCTATCAATTTCCTAGACTATGTGAAAATATTATAAGACCCTATACCTAACCTCAAATCCTAGAGGTCCTCAATGACGATTGATATAAGACTACTTCCTAAAATGTTCTGATTCCATGTGATTACTGATAATATATACCTTCTACAACGTCTCCTAAATGATATGAGGTTCTGAAAGTGCTACCTATCTTTCCTATAACCAACATAGGGGTAAATGACATGACATATCATATAAGGCCTCATAGGGAGACATATTTATCATCACCTGAAATATAATATTGTAAACTAAATCTGATAGAGTTATGTTATTTTCCCATGATCCATTAAATGAAGGATGGATGATAAATGAATTTACTCTAACACATGTATCATATTCTTGAATTTCCTTTCAATTTGTGAGTGATATGATTTACTAATTAGTAACTATAAAACCATTTCCCTCTAAATCCATTTTCAGAACCGTGATGTAAAACATGCATCCCTATATAATATGATAATACATGAAACTCTGTGAAGACATGTAGTCTATCAAACATAGAGATGTCCCATACCATCCCCTAAAAAGTCTTACCTAATAAGAATGAAATGAAAGACCTTATTCAATCTATCAACAACCACCCACATTGCATCACTAACTTTATGGGATCCCGGTATATTGGTTATCAAATCTACAGTGATTTTTTTTATATTTCTACTACAAAATGGGAAACAAGTGTACAAACCCTACTGGTCACTGGTATTATTCCTTCACCTACTGATAGGTGGAACTCTGAATAAAAAATCTATCTGTCTATATTTTCATCCCCAACGACCAATACATATGAAATAAGTCATGGTATACCTTTTTAATCCTAGAGTGTACCAACCAAATAAAATAATGAGATTCTCACATCTATTGCTCTTTCACATCTCTAGGAACCTATGAGCACCCATGAATATGAAATATCTCATCCCCATTAACTATAGAGCCCGAAAACAAGTCCACTTTTGAAACACTCTCCCTTAGGACTAAGCCCATTGGGTTTGATAGCTGTTTCATTTTTACTATATCTTGAATTGTATAGGTCGCTACTAAATCTATAAGGACAATTTTCTAATGATGCTACTATCCCTCTAAGTGAATAATAGAAAATAGGTCTTTAAAATTACACTCACTATAGGCTTTCTGAATAGAATGTGTCCGAGTCCCCACTCTCAGAGCATCAACCGCAATATTTCCCTTTTTAGGGGTATAGGTAAGTTAAAAATCAAAGAACTGTAGGTATTCAACTAACCTTCACTACCTCAGATTTGATTCAAACTGTGTAGATATGTATTTGAGGCTTGTGTGGTGCATATATAAAACAAACCACCATCCTAATAGAAAATTCCTCCATCAATGAAAAGTATGAACCACAGATTTTGACTCAAGATCTTCAACTGCGTAGTTTTTCTCCTGATGCCTCAATTATCAAGACCCATATTCCATGACTCATTATCCATGCAACAAAACTGATCCCTGAACAATTCCTAAAGCATTACAATAAACTATATATATTCTTCTTATCTCTAAAATAATAAGGATCGGTGCTAATTTAAATCATTATTTTACCCCATGAAAGTATCTCTCATAGGCTTCATACCACATAAACATAAAACCCTTTTTAGTCAATCCCATAAAAGGTTTTTATAGGTGTTATAATTCTTAAATAAATAATTTATAATATCTAGCTAACCCCAATAATCCTCTTAGGTCTAAAATGTTCTTGGGATGCTTTTAGGAAACCACAACTCTCACCTTCTCTTGGTAAAAATATATTCCCGCCTCGTAGATAATGTAACAAAGTAAGTGAATCTAATCGATCTAAAAGTGACATTCGGTGATATTAGAATATTGATGGTTCTCTCTTAGTGTGCTCAAAATTATATCAAGATATTTTATTTGTTTGTTTTGATTATGTGAGGAAACCAAGATTTCTTCTATGAGGAATACCGCAGACCAATTTAGATGCATGTGGAAAACCCAATTCATTAGAGACATAAAAATGGATGGTGCTTTATTCAAACCAAATGACATAACTAAATACTCATAAAGGATACGCTTTATTAAATATTATGTATGTGTTATTTTTGAATTCCTAACTCATACATGATGAAAACCTTACATCAAGTCAATCTTTGAGAATACTTGATCTCTTCAGAGCTGGTTGAAGATGGTATCTATATGAGGTTGGGGATACCAGTTATTTACCATAAGATGATCTAGTCTCCATAAATTCACACAAAGACCAAGAGTACCATATTCCTTCTTTGAGAAAAGCATAGATGAACCCCAAGGAGATGTACTTATTTGTATAAACCCCATTGAATTCCATTTATTTTAATATATTCTTGAGTTCTTGAGACATTTTATGTTCCATCCTATAAGGGGGGATAGATACTGGTCTTTCTCTTATACTAGATCAATATTAAACTCTACCTATTTTTTCAGAAGGTAGTCCAAAAAATTTACCAGGGAAGAAATCACTGAACTGATCCACTATTAGAGAAAAATCTACACATTGAGTTCCTTTATTTCTAGTAAAAATACTAGAAATATTGGTTTTCACTCCATATAAACCATGATTCTCCAATCTAGATCAAGTGTCTTGGTCATCCCATTCACCCTTATGAATATAAGTACCACCCTCAGGTGAAGTTAAAGACAAAATTTGGAAAAACAACTAGCCTAGGCATGATAGGTAACCAACCATACCAACCCAAGAAAGATATCTAAGACCATTATATTGAGGATGAAGAGATCCCATATCAAAAAATAACCACCACCGATGAGGGGAACTCTCTTCATTGACATACACATTCTAACCATACTCCCAATGGAGTATCCATTGGAATTACTCCACAAAGAATACTTAATTTTAAGCATAAGACTTTCCATGATAGTCATAGAGATAACATAATGTGAAGTTACTGTATCAAAAAGGGAAGATACAAAAGTGGATGATACAAAGATCATACATCCCACTATAGATGGATCAGAACACTAATTCTTAATTATATGATGTACTTCACATATATGTCCTAGTTTATGGCCTTAATCTAAAAATTAACTACACAGATATGGTATTCTTAGTTGGCACCAAATATCTTGAGTTTGGACTCCTTGACCACATCCACTTCCTCATCCTATACTGCAAGTGATATTCTAGTTCCCAACATAGAATGTTTCAAGAGAACCTAATCCTGTAGGTGGACCTAGTGTGGATCCTCTTCCACTAGTAATTGATGAAAAAATATAGAATAACCTTTGATGAACTCCCATTATATTGAGATCTTGACACTCAACTAGGTCTCAGTTACACAAAGGATTTACATTACCTTTTTGTCAACACTGAAGGAGTCTCACAAAAGTACCAGTGAAGATACTCTGACTACAACCACTTTATTGAGAACCATCTAAAAAGAGTTTCCTGTCAAAATATGAACTACCACCCAACCTCTTTACTTAACCACTATTCCTTGTATAGTCATCATCCATCAAATTAGGATCAATGATCAAGGCCTAGTTCATAATCCCCAAAATAGTAGTCAAATAGAATACATTTACCTAAGACTTAATGGAATATTTAATCCCATTTTAATATGTCTCGATATCAAAATATTATAACTAGTTAAATAGTGTGAAAAATTTAGAAGCTTAGTGAAGGAATCTGAGTAATACATAACTAAAATGGATATTTACTCTAGGTGAATCAATTTCCTAGATCATTATTTTATATCCAACAAACTTGTGAATGTTATGAGTCTTAAAATTGATTTTGTGAGTGGGGTTTTTATGATCGACACACCAATAGGTTTATGGTTGAGGGAAATATTTTAATCCAAGGTAAGTTATCTTAATGTTTCTGAGTGTCATTTCCTTTGGGATCTTTACATACTAGACATGTTAGGTTTTGACTTGATTTTAGGTATGGGATGGATGGTATCATACCAAGCCCACATCATTTTTTACCGTAAGAGAGTAACCTTTATGTATCTTGAGGGTAATATTTATGTTCATAATGGATAATTAGAAATATAGGAAGGCTATGAAATTCCAGTTCATCATTAAATGGGGAGGTCACTACCTAGTTTGCAAGTCTTTTTTTCATTGGCGGGGGTGTGAAGCATGGTGTTTTTTCAACCATAGTGGACTGATTTACGTATGTGTTTCCTAAGGAATCCTCATAAAGTCCATCTGAGAGATATGTTGAGTTTAAAATTAATCTAATTACTAGAGATGAAGTAGTTTCCATTCAACCTTATCGAATGGAACCAGTGGAGATTAAAGAGTTGATGACTTAGATGGAAGAATTGATAGATAAAGAATTTATCCTTTTGAGTACGCCACCTTGGGATTCTCTGGTTTTATTTTTAAAAAAGATGAGAGGTTATTTAATTTATGTGTTTATTACTAGATGTTGAACTAGATAAAAGTTAAGAACCATAATCATATTCCATGTATTGATGAACATTTTGACTAGTTGATAGGAGCTTGTGTATTCACCGAGACTGACTTCAAATTCAGTTATCATCAGTGTAGAGTTAGAACTTTTGATATACCATAGACTACTTTAATATTTAGGTATGTAATATATAAGTTAGTCATGATTTCATTCAAGATATAGAACTCTTCAGGCATGTTTATGGACTCAATGAACCAATCTTCCACCCATACCTGGATCATTTTGTGTTTGTTTTTATGTATGACATCTTGGTGTACACCAAGACTCATGAAGATCATTCCAAACATATAGACATAATCCTGATTACACTAAGAGATCATATTCTATATGAAAATATATATAATTTTAAATTATGGATCAATTAGTTACATATCTTGGGTCACATCATCTTTGAGGAAAGAGTGTATGTGGGCCCATAACAAGTTCACACAGTTTTTTCTTAGAGAATCCCAAGAATGGTATCGATATCTGAAGATTTATGGGGTTGGAAGGTTATTATATAGGTTTATCAAGGACTTTTATCTCTTAAAATCACTAATTTCAACCTTTATCAAGAATGGGATCAAGAGTTAATGGTCTATATCATGTGATAATGCTTACCTAGTTTTGAAAAACCCATTCAATACTTCATTTTTTTGAACCTGATCTGAGTGATGAGTATACCATGTTTTGTAATGCATATAAAATTGGACATGATGCAGTGTTGATGTAGGGAGATTGAGTTTTGGAATATGGTTCATTGAAGTTGAGGCCACATGGGAATAATTACACTACACATGATGACAAGTTCTCTGTGGTGATTTTTTTGTGTGCAGTGTTGGAGACATTACCTGTTGGGTGAAAAGATTACAATACATACTGGTCACCTAAGATTAATTATATCCTTTTTTAGTGATATTTAAATATTAGGTAGTGGATATAGGTTGATTATATGATTTATTTTGATTATGATCTAGACTATAAACCAAGAAAGGGGAATAGTGTTTCTGACGCTTTGATCTAGAGGACATATACTCAAGTAGTTTATGAGTATAGTTCAAAGTGTATGATGATGAACTTACTTGTGAAGATGCATATTAAGGTTCAGGAGGTCCCATAGTTGATAACAATAATATCCTTATCAGTAGATTCCAAACTTCTATGTCAGATCAAGTAGAGGTAATATGAGTATCCAAAGTGTTTGGACTTGAGGGAAAGCCTTGAATTTGGGGAGTCACATTTTAAATGGACTATAGATGAGGATGAGGTCTTCTGTGTCTCAAGCATTATTGTTGTGACTATATATATTCATGAGGAGATCATGAACGATTTTTATGCCTCGAAGTGAGAGTTCCATCCTGGTTTGTCCAAAATGCACCATTAACTATGTTGAAAGTATTGATTGGTGAGTAATAAAAAGGAAATTCATGGTTCTATGACACGTTACTACACCTATCAGTAGTTAAAGGCTATGTATCAATGACCCGCTAGTTTGTTACATCCATTTTCCCTTACATAATGGAAATGGTATGAATTTACCATATATTTGTGGTGGGTATTCAAAAGATTCCTTAGAAGAATGTTTCTATATGGGTGATTTTGTATCTGTTGATGAAAGTACCCCATTTATTTTCATCCTGGGAAACATTCATAGTTGATAAGTTGGGTGAAATGTATATTCAAGAGATAGTCCATTTTAATTGGGTTCCATAGATTATTATTTCCAATCAAGAATCAAATTTTACTTTTTTCTTGTATCAATACTTGTAGATGTAAATTCATACATAGGTGTTATTGAGTATGACTTTTCTACCACAGAAAGATGGGTAATCATAGTGTATTATTTTGGTGTTGGAGGATTTTTTGAGGGAATGTGTCCAATATTTTGGTGGGTCTTGGGAGAATCAGTTAGAGTTTTTTAGTTTTCTTATAGAAATAGATTTTAGGTGAATATTGAGATGGATCTATTTGAGGCACATTATGGTAGGGCATGAATATCACCATTATGTTGGATAGATATTGGTGAGTTAGATTTGTTGGGGATGAGTCTAGTGTAGGAGATGCCACATATTGTTCAGTTAATTCAGAAATGTCTGGAAATGACTTAGAGTTGGTAGAAGTCATATATGAATCAATTTCATTTAACCCTTGAGTTTACATTAGGAGATAATTCATTCCATCGCGTGTCTCTAAGATTTTGTCACCATAGGATTCAGAGGTAGGGAAAGTTGGCACCCTAGTTTGTTTGAATGTTTGACATTATAGAGTGGATCAGACTGGTGGTGTATCAATTGGATATTGCACAGAGGTATAATTCCATGAATTTTTTCCATGTATCATAGATTTTATAGTATCACTACAACACTACTCATGCAATAGATTATGATGATGTTGAGTTCGAGGATGATGCGTCCTTTAAGGAGAACCTGATTTTTGTTGTGGATCGCAGTGAGAATGTGTTACGGGGAATGGTTGTGTAGTTGTTCTGAGTGTTGTGGAAAGATTAATGTGTTCAAGAGGAAACATGGGAGATGGATATAGATATATAGTCTCAATTTCTAGAACATTTTACCTTGGAGGCTTAGTGATACTTGGAAGTGCAACTCATGGATGATCTATTTTAAAGTGGGGAGATTTTATGATCTTGATCATTCAAGATATGTATTATACTCTTTTTTTAGGAAATTCTTTACAATTTTTTTATGAAACCATTGTTTTGTTTTGATTTTTGGTTGTTTTGGGTGAATTTTGGGAATTTTGGAAGCATATGGAGTTGTTCATGGTTTGCACATGTTTAGGAAAAAATGGAAGGTTTTCCACTGGAAATAGTGTACCCCTTTTTGGAGGCACAGAAGGTGGCACATGGTTTTACAAAACTGTGCGACCTACCTCCCCAAATCATGAACCCTTAGAAAGAGGGAGTTTTATAGTTGGGTAATGGTTTGGAAAACCATGTGCCCACTAAGGACAAATAGTTTACCCCATAGGTTTTGGTGTGCGATTAAGGTACATAGTTTGGAAAGTCATGCGCCCTACTGAGGAAACCATGATCATGGGATTTTAAACCCTTGAATTTTTATTTTAAAATTCTTAAACCCTCAGTTTATATCCATAATCATTCTATTACATCCAAATATTATTTCCCTTTATGTTGGAGGCTCCCAAGAGGATTCCAATAATATTAGATCTTATGGAAGAAGATTGAATTTCCATTAAGTGATTCTCTTCCTCATTTAGACTCCTATCTCTCCCATATTTTCCTTCTATTTTATTGGGATTGTTTTCCAACTTTTTAAATGGTTTAGATATCGATTTTTATGGAAATTTTTCTGTTGGATCATGGTCCTAGGTTTTTATCATAGATATCCCCCTCTGTTATTTATTAAATCATTCTACACCAAATTGAAGATTATGGGCGGGTGAGCATTCTTCAATAATATTTAGGTCAATGTTCTAATTGGAAATCACCATAGTTTTGGTTATGATGTGTATGTGAATGTGCCTCCTCATTTCCACATTGTGCAATTACATTTAAACTAAAAAAGTGAATTTAATTCTATAAAATTTGGAAACCCTTCACGAATCCTCTTGGACCCTTTGGATTTTATGAGATCGTATTTGATGGAAACAGATGATGTCTTCCAATATCCTTGAAATCATATTTTATAAAATGTAGAAGGAGGGAAAATGGGATATTATAATTAAATTAATTCTTTTTTTAATGTTGATAATGGTAATTAAATATTTTATTGGATTAACCTTGAGGGGTTAATGAATCGTGTAATTAAATGCTCTTTAATGAATTAATAGATAAATTGAACATGTTATTCTATAGGAATTTGTAATGTACCATGGTTGTTATTGATAAATAAAGTGGTCCACTATAATGTGAATGATTGATAAGGAGGATAATAATGTTGAACCTTGATTTATATATTGTGATATATGTGATTTATCAATGAGGTGTGGGATAAGGATATATTTTCCAAGTACCCATGGGGTGTCAGGAATATTCTCTAGGACTATGATGCATGCATGTGGAAAATGAGGTTTGGGATAGGAAAAAATGATCCAAATACCGATGGGGTTCTAGACTGATTCTCTAGAACCCCGATATGTATATATATATATATATCTCTGTGTGTGTGTGTGAACAATGAGGTGTGGGATATGGAATAATGACCCAAATACCCATGGGGTGCCAAATTGATTCTCTAGGCCCCCTATATATATATGCGCATGTGTGTGTGTGAATATGAACAATAAGGTGTGGGATAGGGACTGATTCTACAAATACCCATGGGGTTCTATACTACTGCTCTAGGTCTCCGATGCATGATTTTGATTTAGTATCTTGATTATTTCTCCTTGGTTCCAAAGATGAAATTGGATTTAAATCAACAATGAAATCCCATGAAAGAGTAAATTGTAAAATATCTATGGTACATGGTTCAGACTCTGGAAAGGGCCAAAGGATGTATTATCTAGTTTATTAATGAATAATAAATGCGATACAAGTTAACTTTTTTCATTTATCATTATTTTTTCTACAACTAAAAACACTATTAAATACTGGATATTTCTTTAGATATTGTTAGTGGTGTACTAACGATTTGTACCCACACCCTACTCAGGATGCCTAATCAGTACCTAGATAGACATCATAATTTCAGGACATGATAAGGTAAAGATCTCTATGTTAGATGTTAAAGTTGGGTTTTGTGATGTATCTTGGATTAAGGAACTTGACAGGATTTTTGAACCTGGTTGGGAGATGTCAGGGTGTATTTATTTTTGGTTTTCATTAAAAACATAACAAATATATAGGATAAAATGTTTAATACCTTTGTATATGTTTATTTCCCCTATTTGGGATTCATCATGTGATATTGGTCATTATATTCAGTATCACTAATTATATATTAATATATTATTTTGTCTATTGTTAATTTATTTCTTCTTTAAGAATTTGAGAAAGAGAGTATAGTCTCCCCACATTACATATTAATCCCTCAATGAAAATTACAAGCCTTTGACATATGGGGAGGTTTTCATGAGGTCACATAACAAACCAGCTCAGGGAACTGGTAAGTGACACCCTATTTGGGATGTTATATTTGTATTCCTTCTTTTTGGATAATCTTCTTGATTTAACACCATCTTCATCAATTTATTTATCTTTTATTTTCATGGAAAATTTTCTATGAATTGTTCAATGGATCCTTAAGTAAGTAACTTTAGAGGTAAACTTCCTTTAAACTTACCTAAGACAGTTTTATCCCTTTAAGGAAAAAAATGCCTAAATTCATATTTTTGTTATATAATCCATATTTAGTATCAGGGACACTAACATATTCTTCAAGAACACTCATTGATTTAACTTTCTTAACATCATTTCCTGAAATTTTTTAGTTACCATTTTCATTATTATTTATAAAATTTTATCTTCTCATGTTCTATATGATAAGAATGCTATATATATCATCCAAGGATAGAGTTTATGGATCACTATCATTAAAGATGATACCTTGGAATTTAATTCATCTATAATAATTCTCATAATACTTTCAACAACAATAGAATCATCCAAATTCACAATGAATCATCATATGGTGCTGAAAATTTCATTACCTATTGTAAAGAAGACTCCAATAGATTCATCTTACACAATTTTATGATACTCATAATTCATATATAAAACTGTAACATTGATTTAATTACTTTAGTTTTTCATTCATAGATGATATTATATTTTCATGAGATTCCTTTATCTATTATTTTACCATTGATCCTCATAAATTGACTTTTAGTGATTGAGGAAAGTATAGAATTTTTTGCTTGCCCATCATTCTCAAGATTCTTGTTATCAGAATATATTAAGAGAAAACCCTTCAAAGGGGGAGGAAAACCATCTATACTAGATTAATGATAATCATTTATAATGGATATAACATTAGGTAAATTTTAATCCTTCCATATATGATATTTCTTCTCATCAAAGATAGGAATCCCCTTAGTGTTAATAGAGTTATGAATATCCATGAAAAAATTCCTTATCTACAAAATTTATTAATGATTCAATGAAGGAAACATTATTTTTGATACCAATTGAAATTACCAATTTAAATATGTGTGACTACTAAGTGGGGGAGGGGGTGAAACAATGATCATTAATTTTTATGATTCCTTTTATATGAAGTAACTAGATTAGTGAAAAATAACCCTACTGGAATACAAAAAAAGCACAAACACATGAACATAGTTATTAACAATGTTCAATAATCAATAATAGTAGATGGTTAATGGAATTATTTGAAAGTAATATAATACCACATAAACTACTAGAATATAATCCTTTTAATGGTTATAGTAAGTATGGAGTATCTTTTCACTCATATAGCACTATAATTGTAACACCCCAAGCTTCTACGATACGCTTCTCTTTGAATAATGTGATAGCGTGTGTTGTACGCAACACCGAGTTCTAACACACCATAACTAATCAAACTAGCCGTTATGAATAGTAATACCTAATTTTTGAAATTATATATATTTTATATTTGAAAATGGACTTCATTTTTGGATTCGGAATATCGAATTTAGCCTAAGGTGAAATTTTGGTACATTTCGGATAACTTTCATATTTTGATGAATAGTGAAAATTACTAAGTTTTAATTAAAAACAACTTTTTTAATCAAAATAATTAATAGTGATAAATTATGAATTTGAGTGGTTTTAAAGTATATTTAGAATATATTTTTACCATTTAATATAATGTTGGTCATTGGACATAATTTTACAATTAAACCGAACATAAACGAGTGTCAATCTTTTGATAGTTATTATCTCTTAAAAACACGCTTTTTGTTTTGACAGCGGGAATTAATTTTAAATTAATTTCTTCCACTTCTGTGTTTTGAATTTAGGAAAATGGATTCCATATTTGGAATCAGGATGTTCAAATTATGTAAATAAGTAACTTTTATTTTTAGACATTTTGAATAATTACTGCGGTAAATATTTTATTTACCATGGTTAAGGGTAAATCCGGTAAATAAGGGTTAAAAAATAATATTATAATAATACTAAATTACCCTAAAACGTGTCTTAACCCTATTGGTTGATACATGGTCGACCATGGGAATCTTTGGGTCTATTTTGGGACCCCATGGATCCACTTGTAAGTGATAATGACACTTTATTTTAATTAAGTTAAAATGAATACAAAAATGACACAAGCATATATCTTTTAGAAAAACAATTGTTACATAGGGTTATATATGTTGGATTTTAGATTATAAATATTAATTAGAAATCTAAAAAGATTTCATACATAATGATATTTTATTTATAATTTTTAGACATTAAATAATTTATTTTATTTATGACACAATGATGATGCAGTAATTACTATAATAGTGAAAAATTAAAATAATTGATATTATAAATACCCAAATAAATATAATATGACACTTTTAATGAATTAAACTAATTTTATAGGATAATATGATATATTAGGATTGATTTAATTGACTTTTTTCGAAGTAATCAATCTGTTATGAGTTTCACAAAAATCAACTATTGAATAGTGTCAAAATTGACATAAAAGAGTTCTTAAAACAAATATTATATTATTAATTGATATTAAATTCCTAAAAATCTAAGGTTAGGCCAAGAGACTTATATCATGATAGGTTCATCATTAATGTACCACTTGGGGGTCTCTTGGATGTATATAGTAAGTTTATTAACCATATTATATAAAAATACAAAGAGACATTGTAAAAGTGAAACTAATTAACTTAGAGTTAATACTTAAAGATAAGGTTAATATAAGTACCCAAACCTGTCTAAATTATATTGGTTGAGTGGTTTTAGACCTATCCCCACCTTAAACTTTGAATAATATGCTTTGGAGCCATTAGAAACCGAATATGAATTTATTATAAATTAATATTTCTAGCTTTTCCAATGGTGCCCCTCACCCCTCTTATAAAAGGGAACTCCTCCTTATCATTTCTTCACACCTTCAAAGCCTTTTGGTTCGGCCAAAATCTGCCCAAATACTCTCCCAACATCCCTCACTACAACATAGAGGCCTTATTTTGATCAGAAAGCCAACCTAAGGAGCCCTTTTGATCAAATCAAAAGGAAGAACCCGAAGAAGAGGTAATGATTTCACCACCCTTCTCCAAGTTCATTTCTTCTTACACTTCTTCTTCCTTTGTTCTTACCATTCTAAAATAATAACTCCAGTATCTCACATATACTGTGATGTTATTATAAATATGGTACAACCATATTCAGTATTCTATCCACCCTTTGAATAACATGTCACCATACGTGCGTACGTATGGACTACCGTCTCCACGTCGTGGTGTAATTGTTATTCAATATAATATTATTTGGATGGGTATAATAATGATGTGTAACTCATGTAAATAATAAATATAACATGTTAATGATTCTGTATATATATGATATACCATCCATTTATATATTATTTTAATATCAAAAGAATGATATTGTCGCTAGTGCGTACGTACGGACTACCGTCTCCACGAACGCGATGAGATTCATTCTCCATCGTATCCATTCAAGTATAATTATCATTTGATGATTTAAAAATTATGTTTAAGGACTAGATATCATTCTGGATATGAATAAGATACAACAACCATGGCTTATGTAACAAAACATATAAAAGAAAATGAGTAAGTTAACTCCCGAAACGACGATAATTCTAAGATATTATTAACAAATCAATGTTAAAAGATCATATATGATATCATATTATTATATATGATTCTTGTATAATTTAATAACTACTATTTCACCATTATACAGGAGGTTAACCTACCCCAACCAAGTAAAAGTACAAGGTAAGGGTTATTTCACAATCTCTTCATTATCCGAGGTTGTTTATACGTAATAATCTACTGGGATTTCTTTATCATCCAGATCTATGTTTCTTCGAAATGTATTTCAAAACATATTTATTATTTACAAGAATATGGGTTAAAGTCATTTATACCCTTGTTTGACTTTTTATAAGAGGGTTATAAAGGAATCTTTCCATCGTTTTCAAAACAAGGCCCTTTTTAACCTTTTCGACAGAATTAAGGTAAGAATGTTTTTTTTAACTTATACGGCGGGTGCGGCTATTTTCCGCCGTTATAAAATCTTCAAAGCTTCCCTTACAAGCTTATAAGAATATTTTCAAAGAAAATGTTTTATTTTATATGGATCTTAAATGATTTCAAAATAAAAGGAGATATTTCTTTAAAAAGAATTTTGATTTCATCTATGTCAACATCCTTTGATGGATTTTAAGATTATTTGAAGTTGATTTATTATGATACAAAACTTCTATATTTTATTGAAGGTTTTGTGATATGTTTGACTGTGGATGTGCTATTTTTATACCATTCATAGTTTATGGTGAAAGTATTGACATTTCATATGCTAGTTTTAATATGAATGTTTATGTTATGTTTAAACCTTTTCATATGGGAATGCATTGGACTTAATATGTGACGGGTGGAGCCCGCTATAGCTCCTCGATGCATCGGTAGGTCTCATGAGACAAACTAGTGTCTTGGCACAAGGCCTTGACAAAATCTTATTTGTAGTCTTGGCACGAGGCCTTGGCTATGTGGTTATGATAGTCTGGCATTATGCATTCCAACATTATGAAAGTGGTTATTGATTTTTTCATGTGATTATTCGATTAGTAGAATATCCATGTGAATAAGTAAATGGCATTATTTCATTTTATTTATGCCATACCATGTTGAAAGTTCATATTTAAAAGGCTTTTGTTTTAGTTATACATTGCCTTAAATGTTTATTCTTATTTATGAAAGTTTCCTCTATATTGTTATCCTTACTGGGCATTTGAGCTCACCCCTTTTCTTTTTTTTATTTTTCCCAGGAAGTGAAGAAGTAAGTTATGAATGACCTACAGGGATATTATGTGGGGATATGAGTGTGGATTATGGAGATAATATGTTGTTGTAGTAGTTTTTCGTTTAATGATGTAATGTAAAACTTATGAATATATCTAGTGTTTCCAAGGCTACTAAACCAATCGGTCTTTCGAGATTTGATCTTTCTTGTGATCATGCCAATGTTATGTAATAATGCACCGACTCTGGGTAACTGGGGTCGGGGCGTTACAGTTGGTATTAGAGGAAGTTTAGTACAAACCTTGGAAGCTAGATTTAGATAAACTCTGATTAGAGCACGTAGACCTAAGATGAACTTTGAGGATTAGTATAGAAGAACTTCCTAGAATTTTGGTATTGTAGAGATTTTGTGAGTTTTCCAAGCAATACATCCCTGTCTGGATACGAGCAGGTAGAGGCGGCTCTGGCACAGATGTACCTAGGGGTAAAACCCGAAAACACCGCTTTGAGCTAGACTCGAACGGGAACTGGTGCACGACAACGGGCCTTGCTGCACTCTTGGTTACGACACTCCCGGGGGATATGCTTAGGATAACTCTCATTTTCTTTACAAATCATTTTAAAGGGATTATGAGTATATACTTCCTCAAAGAAAACATTCTTACGATTATGGATTATATCCATAAATAGTTCAATTTATGTTAAGTGTTTTATAAGTATGGGATTATGTATTTTGATTCATAAACTGATCTAGTTTATGCCATTGTTTAGAAATGGTGCCTAGTGGAAGAAATGGAAACCGTATCAATGCACGCACTCCATGTAGGGATTTCCCTCCTGCTCAAGATAATTATAGTGGGGCTGGTGATGCAACTGGTGCTGATCAGCTAATCACCATACTGGGACAACTTACTCAGGTTATGAATAATAACCTTACCCGTATGGAGCACCCTGATCCGCAGCGTGGAGGATCAATGTTAGATCGATTCATGAGGCAACAACCACCAACGTTCAATGGGAATACAAATCCCTTAGTAGCTGAGCAATGGATATTTTCCCTAGAGAAAATATTTCAGGCTTTGGGGAGCAGTGAAAGGGAAAAAGTTATCATTGCAGTTTACCGCCTCACTGGAGATGCTGATCAATGGTGGTCATTGATTCAAAATACAAAGGAAGATGATGAAGTATCAAATATGGAATGGAGGGAGTTCAAAGAGCTGTTTTTAGAAAAATACTTCCCTCGCGACCATCGAGCAGATATTGAAAGGCAATTTCTGAGTCTGAGACAAAAGGAGGATGAGAATGTCACAAAGTATGAGGCTAACTTTACAAGGTTAGCGATGTACGCTGGTGATTATATTCGTAACCCAAGAAGTAATATTGATCGTTTCTTTGATGGGTTAAAACCATTTCTCCGTAGAGCGTTAGTCTCACAATCCTTTTCATCGTACGAAGATATTGTCTCATGTGCTATCAAGACCGAAAAGGAATTCTCTAAGTCTTATGACTTTAAAGAAAAGCAAGAGAAGAAGAGACCTGCTGATCAATCTGTGAATGGAAATAAGGGGAAGAAGGGAAAGGTTGAATATCCATCTTGTGGTAAATGAGGGAAGAAACATCCTGGTACTTGCTTGAAGGGAATGGGAGTCTGTTACAAGTGTTGTTAAAAAGGCCACCAAGCTCATGATTGCAAGGGGAAGAAGGAAGCTACCAACGTTCAGTGCTACAATTGCAGGGAGATGGGGCATTATGCAAATGCATGTCCTATGCGTCAGGAGAACTTACCTCATAAAAGGCCAAGGGATCAAGGCCAGGCTTATGCTATCACTACTGCTAAGGTAGAAGCTCCGAAAGACGTGGTGGAAGGTAATTTAATGGTTTCCTCAAGTTTAGCAAATGCATTATTTGATTCTGGATCATCACATTGTTTCATATCTTCCCAGTTTGCTAAGAAAATTAGATATTTCCAATTTGATTTAATAAGGGAGTTGTCAGTTAAAACTCCTAAGGGAAGTATCGTTGCAACAAAGTTTTGTGAATCAGTCCCCATTAGAGCACATAAATTTTCTTTATCTGCTGATTTCATCGTCATACCTATGATTGAGTTTGATATAATCCTCGATATGGACTGGCTTTCGGACTATGATGCAAAGATTTATTGTAAGAAGAAAGAGGTTACGATTCTTGATGATAATGATAAGGAGCACCTTATTTTTAGAGCAGAATCGTCACCACCTAATTCTTATTTAGATCCACCCCCAGTAGCTCAACTTAATTCAATTATTGGGGAGGAAGAGAATGAAATAACTGTCGGTGAGGAAAGGAATGTTCAAATAGAGGATGTACCTGTTGTGAAAGAATTTGTAGATGTATTTCCGGAAGATTTACCTGGACATCCTCCAGAACGAGAAGTTGAGTTTTCTATTGATTTGATTCCTGGATCAAGGCCTATATCGAAGACCCCTTATAGAATGGCCACTGTAGAGTTAGTCGAACTAAAGAAACAACTAGAAGAATTGAGTAATAAGGGATTTATTCGCCCTAGTGTTTCTCCATGGGGAGCCCCTGTTCTTTTTGTTAAAAAGAAAGATGGATCTATGAGGTTATGTATCGACTACAAGGAGATCAATGTTATAACGATAAAGAACAAGTATCCCCTACCTCGTATTGATGATTTATTTGACCAACTACATGGAGCTCAATACTTTTCAAATATTGACCTTCGATCTGGATACCATCAGTTGTGTGTGAAGAAGGAAGACATTCCGAAAACAACATTTCGAACCAGGTACGGGCATTACGAGTTTACTGTAATGCCGTTTGGATTGACTAATGCACCCTCTGTATTCATGGATCTAATGAATAGAGTTTTCAAGGAGTATCTCGATGAATTTGTGGTGGTATTTATTGATGATATCTTGGTATACTCCAAAACCTACGAAGATCATGAAAGTCACTTGCGCATTATCTTGAAGACTCTGAGGAGGCATGAATTATATGGGAAGTTTAGCAAGTGTGAATTCTGGATTCAGGAGATTTCTTTTCTTGGCCATATTGTCTCTAAAGATGGAATCTCTATTGATCCTTCTAAGACCAAGGAAATACAAGAATGGCCAGCACCTACGAGTATAACTGAGGTATGTAGTTTTATTGGTTTGGCAGGTTATTATCGACGTTTCGTCCAGAATTTTGCCCGATTGGCTAACCCATTAACGAAGCTCACACGTAAAGGGGTTAAATTTGTTTGGACAAAAGAGTTTGAAGAATGTTTCGAAGAACTGAAGAGAAGATTAGTCAATGCTCCTATATTGACTCTACCATCGGGGAATGATGGGTTCGTTATTTATAGTGATGCATCGAAGAAAGGACTTGGCTGTGTCCTTATGCAGAATGATAGAGTTATTGCCTATGCATCACGATAGTTGAAAATTCATGAACAAAACTATCCTACTCATGATCTCGAGTTAGCAGCAGTGATCTTTGCTTTGAAGATATGGAGGCACTACCTCTATGGTGAAAAATGTGAGATTTATACTGATCACAAGAGTTTGAAGTATATTTTCTCACAAAAAGAACTCAACATGAGGCAAAGGAGATGGCTTGAATTACTCAAGGATTATGATTGTACGATACACTACCACCCAGGGAAGGCAAACAAGGTGGCAGATGCTTTGAGTAGAAAAGACCATGGAGTTTTGAACAATATGAGAATTGAAAGGGATCCAATTTTCATGGATCTAGTGAAGATGGACATGGGAATAACCAGGGAAGGTGAAACATCAATGCTTTTTCAAATGGTTGCCAAACCATCTTTACTAGAAAGGATTAAGAGTTCTCAGACCGATGATGAAGAATTCCAAAAGAAGATTAAAGCTGTGAATGATGGGAGATTGAGAGACTTTGTGTATGAAGATGGAATTTTGAAATTCGGGAAGAGACTTTGTGTTCCCAATATACCTGATCTAAAAAGGGAATTGCTGGATGATGCTCATAGTTCCAATTTCTCTATACACCCTGGGAGCACCAAAATGTATAGAGATTTGAAGGAACATTTTTGGTGGGACAACATGAAGAGGGAGATTGCTGATTTTGTGTCAAGATGTATGGTTTGTCAACAAGTGAAAGCTGGAAGGCAACAGCCTGGAGGAGTCATGCAACCTCTTCCCATACCGGAGTGGAAATGGGACAATGTTACGATGGAATTTGTCATGGGGCTACCAAAGACTCCTAGAAGGAACGATGAAATATGGGTTATTATTGATCGTCTTACCAAGACAGCACATTTTCTTGCTATAAGAGAAGATCTACCCCTGGAACGTCTAGCAAGACTATATATTAATGAAGTTGTGAGACTTCATGGAGTAACCCTATCGATTGTTTCTGATCGTGATCCCCGTTTTACTTCAAGATTCTGGAAAAGTCTTCAGAAATCCCTGGATACTGAACTTCATTTGAGCACTGCTTACCACCCTCAGACAGACGGACAATCAGAACGGACTATTCAAACCTTAGAAGACATGTTGAGATCTTGCTCACTTGACTTTCAGGGTATGTGGGATCAATATTTACCTTTGGTAGAATTTTCCTATAACAATAGCTTCCATTCGAGTATTCAGATGGCACCATATGAAGCGTTATACGGAAAGAGATGTCGTACACCAACCTGTTGGGATGACGTTGGTGAAAGAAAACTTGTAGGCCCAGAACTGGTGGAGGAAACGGTGGAAAAGGTGAAAGTAATCCAAAATCACATCAAAGCAGCTCAAAGTAGGCAGAAGAGCTATGCCGATAATCGAAGGAAGGATTTGGAATTTCAAGTCGGTGATCATGTTTTTCTGAAGGTATCTCCATGGAAGGGAGTCATACGTTTTGGTAAGAAAGGTAAATTGAGTCCCAGGTACATCGGACCTTTCGAAATTCTAGAACGAATTGGGGTTGTAGCTTACCAATTGGCAATGCCGCCAAGTCTCTCCAAAGTTCACGATGTGTTCCATGTATCTCTATTGAGGAAATACATGCCTGATCCGACGCATGTACTCACCTATGAGGAATTAGAACTGGAACCCGATCTGTCTTATTGCGAAGAGCCCGTCAAGATTCTTGATACGAGAGAACAATTGCTGAGAAACCGGACGACGCGTCTGGTAAAAGTTTTGTGGAGAAACCATAAGATGGAAGAGGCAACGTGGGAACCCGAGGAACTTATGATGAAGAACCACCCGAGTCTTTTTATGCAGTAATACCCTAGAAATTGTGAGGAAGCAATTATTTGAAGGAGGGGAGAATGTAACACCCCAAGCTTCTACGGTACGCTTCTCTTTGAATAATGTGATAGCGTGTGTTGTACGCAACACCGAGTTCTAACACACCATAACTAATCAAACTACCCGTTATGAATAGTAATACCTACTTTTTCAAATTATATATATTTTATATTTGAAAATGGACTTCATTTTTGGATTCGGAATATCGAATTTAGCCTAAGGTGAAATTTTGGTACATTTCGGATAACTTTCATATTTTGATGAATAGTGAAAATTACTAAGTTTTAATTAAAAACAACTTTTTTAATCAAAATAATTAATAGTGATAAATTATGAATTTGAGTGGTTTTAAAGTATATTTAGAATATATTTTTACCATTTAATATAATGTTGGTCATTGGACATAATTTTACAATTAAACCGAACATAAACGAGTGTCAATCTTTTGATAGTTATTATCTCTTAAAAACACGCTTTTTGTTTTGACAGTGGGAATTAATTTTAAATTAATTTCTGCCACTTCTGTGTTTTGAATTTAGGAAAATGGATTCCATATTTGGAATCAGGATGTTCAAATTGTGTAAATAGGTAACTTTTATTTTTAGACATTTTGAATAATTACTGCGGTAAATATTTTATTTACCATGGTTAAGGGTAAATCCGGTAAATAAGGGTTAAAAAATAATATTATAATAATACTAAATTACCCTAAAACGTGTCTTAACCCTATTGGTTGATACATGGTCGACCATGGGAATCTTTGGGTCTATTTTGGGACCCCATGGATCCACTTGTAAGTGATAATGACACTTTATTTTAATTAAGTTAAAATGAATACAAAAATGACACAAGCATATATCTTTTAGAAAAACAATTGTTACATAGGGTTATATATGTTGTATTTTAGATTATAAATATTCATTAGAAATCTAAAAAGATTTCCTACATAATGATATTTTATTTATAATTTTTAGACATTAAATAATTTATTTTATTTATGACACAATGATGATGCAGTAATTACTATAATAGTGAAAAATTAAAATAATTGATATTATAAATACCCAAATAAATATAATATGAAACTTTTAATGAATTAAACTAATTTTCTAGGATAATATGATATATTAGGATCTATTTAATTGACTTTTTTCGAAGTAATCAATCTGTTATGAGTTTCACAAAAATCAACTATTGAATAGTGTCAAAATGGACATAAAAGAGTTCTTAAAACAAATATTATATTATTAATTGATATTAAATTCCTAAAAATCTAAGGTTCGGCCAAGAGACTTATATCATGATAGGTTCATCATTAATGTACCACTTGGGGGTCTCTTGGATTTATATAGTAAGTTTATTAACCATATTATATAAAAATACAAAGAGACATTGTAAAAGTGAAACTAATTAACTTAGAGTTAATACTTAAAGATAAGGTTAATATAAGTACCCAAACCTGTCTAAATTCTATTGGTTGAGTGGTTTTCGACCTATCCCCACCTTAACCTTTGAATAATATGCTTTGGAGCCATTAGAAACCGAATATTAATTTATTATAAATTAATATTTCTAGCTTTTCCAAAGGTTCCCCTCACCCCTCTTATAAAAGGGCACTCCTCCTTCTCATTTCTTCACACCTTAAAAGCCTTTTGGTTCGGCCAAACTCTGCCCAAATACTCTCCCAACATCCGTCAATACAACCTAGAGGCCTTAGTTTGATCAGAAAGCCAACCTTAGGAGCCCTTTTGATCAAATCAAAAGGAAGAACCCGAAGAAGAGGTAATGATTTCACCACCCTTCTCCAAGTTCATTTCTTCTTCCACTTCTTCTTCCATTGTTCTTACCATTCTAAAATAATAACTCCAGTATCTCACATATACTGTGATGTTATTATAAATATGGTACAACCATATTCAGTATTCTATCCACCCTTTGAATAACATGTCACCATACGTGCGTACGTACGGACTACCGTCTCCACGTCGTGGTGTAATTGTTATTCAATATAATATTATTTGGATGGGTATAATAATGATGTGTAACTCATGTAAATAATAAATATAACATGTTAATGATTCTGTATATATGATATACCATCCATTTATATATTATTTTAATATCAAAAGAATGATATTGTCGCTCGTGCGTACGTACGGACTACCGTCTCCACGAACGCGATGAGATTCATTCTCCATCGTATCCATTCAAGTATAATTATCATTTGATGATTTAAAAATGATGTTTAAGGACTAGATATCATTCTGTATATGAATAAGATACAACAACCATGGCTTATGTAACAAAACATATAAAAGAAAATGAGTAAGTTAACTCCCGAAACGACGATAATTCTAAGATATTATTAACAAATCAATGTTAAAAGACCATATATGATATCATATTATTATATATGATTCTTGTATAATTTAATAACTACTATTTCACCATTATACAGGAGGTTAACCTACCCCAACCAAGGAAAAGTACAAGGTAAGGGTTATTTCACAATCTCTTCATTATCCGAGGTTGTTTATACGTAATAATCTACTGGGATTTCTTTATCATCCACATCTATGTTTCTTTGAAATGTATTTCAAAACATATTTATTATTTACAAGAATATGGGTTAAAGTCATTTATACCCTTGTTTGAATTTTTATAAGAGGGTTATAAAGGAATCTTTCCATCGTTTTCAAAACAAGGCCCTTTTTAACCTTTTCGACAGAATTAAGGTAAGAATGTTTTTTTAACTTATACGGCGGGTGCGGCTATTTTCCGCCGTTATAAAATCTTCAAAGCTTCCCTTACAAGCTTATAAGAATATTTTCAAAGAAAATGTTTTATTTTATATGGATCTTAAATGATTTCAAAATAAAAGGAGATATTTCTTTAAAAAGAATTTTGATTTCATCTATGTCAACATCCTTTGATGGATTTTAAGATTATTTGAAGTTGATTTATTATGATACAAAACTTCTATATTTTATTGAAGGTTTTGTGATATGTTTGACTGTGGATGTGCTATTTTAATACCATTCATAGTTTATGGTGAAAGTATTGACATTTCATATGCTAGTTTTAATATGAATGTTTATGTTATGTTTAAACCTTTTCATATGGGAATGCATTGGACTTAATATGTGACGGGTGGAGCCCTCTATAGCTCCTCGATGCATCGGTAGGTCTCATGAGACAAACTAGTGTCTTGGCACAAGGCCTTGAAAAAATCTTATTTGTAGTCTTGGCACGAGGCCTTGTCTATGTGGTTATGATAGTCTGGCATTATGCATTCCAACATTATGAAAGTGATTATTGATTTTTGCATGTGATTATTCGATTAGTAGAATATCCATGTGAATAAGTAAATGGCATTATTTCATTTTATTTATGCCATACCATGTTGAAAGTTCATATTTAAAAGGCTTTTGTTTTAGTTATACATTGCCTTAAATGTTTATTCTTATTTATGAAAGTTTCCGCTATATTGTTATCCTTACTGGGCATTTGAGCTCACCCCTTTTCTTTGTTTTATTTTTCCCAGGAAGTGAAGAAGTAAGTTATGAATGACCTGCAGGGATATTATGTGGGGATATGAGTGTGGATTATGGAGACAATATGTTGTTGTAGTAGTTTTTCGTTTAATGATGTAATGTAAAACTTATGAATATATCTAGTGTTTCCAAGGCTACTAAACCAATCGGTATTTCGAGATTTGATCTTTCTTGTGATCATGCCAATGTTATGTAATAATGCACCGACTCTGGGTAACTGGGGTCGGGGCGTTACAATAATCAATCAACCGTGTATTTTATCCTCATATAGATAAAAGATATATATTTTTAATAACTATATGAACCTTAACCCATGAAATCGACACAATTTCACCATATTTATTTAAATTTTTCACTAATACCCTTATTCAAAGTACTTATTCTTCCTACTCAATTTCTCCATAGTAGTGAGAATTAACCTTCTTCCATATGGTAGTAGTTCATCTGGTTAGTTTTTCTAGTGAATCCATATAATATAATCCATCCGGTTTCTTATGTAAACAGATACCACTTTGAAATCCTATTCATCTGATAACCTCAACAAACTATTTATATGATGCTTCTTTAACGTATTAGTATGATAACTAGCTTACATAATTCATATGATACTGGGTATTATAAAACTCTATTAGTATCCTTATGACTAATGCCTCCTCACCATATTATTCTAATCATCACCACAATTTTTCATTACTTATTCTAGATACAAAAAATAAATACTCTCACATTTCAGTGCACTAAACTCCTTTATATTGGAATAACTTCTCCAAAATCTATAGAGTATCAAAAACATTAAATTCAAACTTCTCTCTTAAAACACTGAATGTCCTGCTGAGAAACTTCCTTCATTTGAATGAATTAAAACCTCTTAAAAATTAGGATATTTCCATAAGACCCTATGTCAAAATTTATTATCAAAAGTATTTAATACTTGGAAAGAATCATGATATTATTCCATGATTATTGGAATATTGTTTGGCCATCATTGAATCATAACATTTAATATATTTGAAAATAATTACACAGCACATCGAACCTTCAATATGGTACACATTCAAAAAATTATTAAAATCAATGAAATGTTAACTGATTATCCTTCACAACTTCATAGTAATATATAAAAATTATTTCATCATACACTTTTTTCAATAAATGACATGTATAAGTGACCTTTTACCATTTCCTTTAGTTGGAAATCTTCAACGAATGAACATCGTAAAGGTAATTATTTCGGATAATCATGTAACATTCTAACTTTATATCATCAAACTTTTTCCAAGTCTATATGATAAAAATTGTACATAATAAATAATACTTTTATCCAATGAATTTTCAAAAGGTTAATCTGGTGACCATTATTTATGATTTTGGGTTTTCCTATTGGATTCACACACCCTTTTTCCTAAGACTTCAATAACCATGATATAATCATTGGAAAATGATGGATGACTATAAAAGTACATATGATGACCTAGGTTCAGTGATATATCCCAAATAAATCTTACTAATAACACTTTATAGTAATATATTCTCATCCTCATATACTATAATATTTATAAGATAAACAATCATACATTTGATTTGTACAATAGTATATCAAACTTCCCCTTTGGGCTTAATACTAGACCATAAAAACATTCAATAATCATTAAGTTTTGAAAAATGAAGATTATCCAAGAATATCCTATTTTAAACTTCAATGAATTTTATATCCAATGGAAGATGTGAGTATTTTTGGTTGGACATTCTGGACCAAACTCTATCCATTATCTTCTGACTATTGGACTTATTCTTTTGATGTTGGTCTGATGGAAACTCCATATGATAACTTTTTTAAATCTATAATGTTATGTGACATATTTTATAAAAAATTACAAGTGTTTTATATTTAATAAATAAACAAATAGGTCAAGGAGATCTTTTTAACTCTTTTAGACTCATCGAAACACCTCAAAAACCTATTGTCCTTACCTGAAATAAAAGAAATTATAACTATTTCCAATAGTGAAATCTTCCAAAATAAATCAGTGAGTTTTATCATTTTTAAAGAGGTATCTAGTAGAGGTGATATAATAGGAAAAGTGATTTTGGATTATCCTAGTAAACCTAGAGAATGACAATAATTTGGAAGGTTAGGGTATTTATAAAAAACAATGTATTATTTAACTAGGGGTATAGTGTTAGATATTTGAACAAAACATGGTGATTAATTCTACCAATTGATAAGTTTGGGATGATTTTATTCGGATCATATGATAATACAGTTGGTAACCCTTGATATTTTCTATTTAAAAGAGTTATGGTTAGTTGTTTATTGAAAAACATTCACTAGGGAAGTATAAGGCTGGGATTAAAATAATACAAGGTACCTATATAATTTTATATGCATTGATATCCTCATTTTCTGATATAGGTGAATTTCATTAATTCTTATTTTCATGATTAGCAGACCAGTTTTTCTTTCATATGGAATTAATTTTATATTCCTTAACTATCGATAAACTCTTAAAAAAAAGAATTGTGTGAGATTTATGTTGCCATATTATTTTATTATGATATCTAATACAAAAATTTATTATTTCATTTTTCCCTCCAAGTATAAAATTTTGAATTCATTATTGGAAATGGTATTTTATAGAGATTTATATCTTATAGTTATTTTGATGATTTTATAGTTACATTTTTTCCACCGGGTGGAAGTGTTCACACTTTTGTAGTAGAGGAGGCGTTAAAATATGAATTTTAGGCCACATCATTCATGATATTGGATATTTTCCATTCGAGTTAGTTGGGTTAGATATTTTATTAATATAATTAATGTTTTAAGTTATTTAATAGATGTTTAGAAAAAGTACCTATCTATGATTCCAGAATATATTTAGGGAATTCCACTTAAAAGATATGTAATTTTTTTTTCTATTTACTTATTTTCTTTAATGAATTTGATATCTTTAAATTATTTCCACATGTAACATATAGAGTTCATTTATGTAAAGGTCCAGTTGAAAGATGTGGATGAGAATGGATTTATTTAATTGAGTAATTTACCATGATAAGACACTATTTTATTTTCTAAGGAGTATAATACTTTGAATTTGTGAATGGACTATCAAAAGACAAATCTTGTTAATATGAATAATTAATACCTTTGAACACTCATTAATGAATTATTGCACCAAATAAGAGGGGGAAAGTCTTTTTCAATGACTTACAGGTGATCTATGTTTAACTTTACGGTGGTAAAGTATGAATATATTCATAATAAGTATTTTCAAAGCTAGTATAGATATTGGGATTTTTAGCAATTACTTTTAATGTCACTCTTGAATTTGGAGAATTCATCTATTTGATGAAATATGCATTATAAAATAATATTAATAAATTTTTGGTGGTGTTTTTTTTATGGTATCGTGATTTAATTTAGGTCACAATTAGACCATCAAAGGCAACTAGAGATTGTTTTTGAGATATTATACAAAAATAAGTTGTATATGGGATTTTATAAATTCTATTTGTAAACCCATTAAGTTAATTTTTTTTATATTTTTGTCTGTAAGGAAGGAATATCTATTTATCATGAAAAATTCAAGGATATGAATTTATAGGGAAAAAATAATATTTTTTTCTATACTTAATATATTATTGGGTTGTTTGGGTTTATAAAAATTTATATAAGATTTATCAATGTTGGAATCACAGATGATGAAATTAACATGATAGGGATTGATGTTTTAATAAGAGGGAATGTGATAGGAAAATTTTTATGATTTGAAGAGAAAACATAACTCAAATCTAGTATTAGAATTATTTAAATCCTGAAACAGATTAAAGGTTTATTTTTATACATCAGGATCCATTTTGGGATGAATGTTCATGCTTGTGGATAATATGTTGACCTATTTATCAAGGAAGTTACAATGTATCAAAATTATTATCTTACACATGAAATTTAATTAGTTATTATTTTTCACACCTTGAATAGTTGGTGAAATTATCATTTTGATTAAAAATTGATGGCCTATTTGGATAATAATATTTTAACGTAGTTTTTCTTACTATAAGAATTTAACTTAATTCAATAATATTTAGTTGAATATAATGAAACATTTAATAATTAATTATATTATACATAATGAATGGTGAAGGTTGTGGATTTTTTTTGTGTTGGATTCATCAAACACAAGTGGTGACGGAATTGGAAGGAAAACTGTAATTGATGTGCCCATTAGTAAATATTTATTCAGTGGTGGAAAAAGAAGGGGAACATGTGGTTCCATATCATATTGATTTAAATTCATTTCTTTCATATCAGATAAAATATGGATAACTATATAAATATATATATAAGTGGATACACTACACTTTAAATAGTAATTATAATATTAATGGATATTCCCATTCAACTTTCTAAATACATCATTTTAGGGATAGGTTGGTGGTTCCTTTATTATTAGAGGAATATATTATGAATTATTTTCATAAAATTTGTTTTTAAGTTGATCATAGAGCTACCAATATGCATCTTAAGGTGAATTGAAAAAGTTAACGGATAAAAAGAAAATGAAGAATTTTTTTTTCTCTTCGTTATTTCACTTATCAATATATAAAAAAAATCAATAGTCTACAAGGCTATCAATATATTTACCATTTATAGTATGGAAAATGTGGAGCTTATTGATAGAATTTTTAATTTTCCTATTGATATCAACATAGATGGAATCTATGGTTCGATTAATTATAGATTATATTTTGATTAATTAATATTTTCTAACCATTTTAGAATTGTTTTTTGTTAAATTTTTGTGAATATTTTACATAAATGAAGTGTTTATAAATCATGGAAAACCAATAAATATCTTCTCATATTGGGATTTATATATTACTTTAATGTTCCAGAAGGGCCTTATAAATTACATGTAGACTCTATTGAATATGAGTAAGTATTTTCATCCTAATATAGATATATAATAAGAATAATATATATATATTTTATTAGTTTCTATTATAGGTTTTGTTATTGATTTTTGTAGATTGGGGGTAGATCATGATTGTTTGGTGGGATTTAATTATAACACATGTTATTTGGAATCTATTTTACAGGAACCTTTAGAACCATTTTATGGTCTATGATTTTGATCCTAGATATTCTTCCAACCATCAAACTTCAAATCTTTATAAGAGTGGGGTGAAATAGGGTGATTTTTTTTATTTTAGAATGCATTTTTTCATTATATTAGAAAATGAAATAAATTTTTCTTTTAAGTAAAACTAAACATAATATCAAAATAAATAATGTAAACAATGTTTCCATGTGTATTTTACCTTGGTTCTTTAAAAATTTTTAGTCTAAAGAAAAACCAATATAGATGTGTCTATGTATGAAAATATCATAACACACTATTATTTCAGTACAATGTTTTTAGGATAAAATCACCATCATGTCCATATATCACTGCCTCATATTATTTATCTATACACTAAATGAATAAAATGAAATAAATGGATTAAACCACATTCCATGACATTGAAATAATGAAGTCCTTATACAAAAATATGAACTATGTGTTTCCCTTCTTCTCTTTATCTATTTATCACTCTATATATTCATTTTATCATAGGTAATTATTCCCTATCCAAAAAAAATTCCCATGCTCTCATAAATATTCAATAATAGCCTTTTCCTACAAAAATTATCACATATTTCTATAATATGATTGAATATTTCAAATGAATATCCTCTATAATTATCTAAATCATGTTGAATTATGTCACAAAAAATGGATTTTTAAAACCATCTATATGGTACATGTTAAATCTATTATAAAATATCTATAAGTTTTTTTATTTGAAAAGATATTCAAATATGAAAATTGTGAAGATATCATAAAAAACATAGTGTAAAAAACATAAAAATAAAATGATTTATCAGATAAAATTTTTAACATAATAAATATGTAATTAAATATATAATATTATTGAATCTCACCCATTTGAATATTATTTAATTTCACATCTTATCATAACAATGTCATAATCCTTCATAGACCCTAAAATATGTTTTTTTAGTAAAAATAAACCCATTATATTTAGAAATATATAACTAAATTAAATAGTGATGTTTTATTAAACTCAACCATTGCTAATAATACATGAAAAACACCTTATTAAACTTGATTGGAATACTTTCTTTCCTCATTTAAAATATATATTATGTAAAACAAAAATTTCATCATCTCTAAAACCATGATATGTTTTACTTATTCTATAATGTAATGAGTATTAAAGGGTGATATTTTATGAAAATATTGGACCAATCATGAATAGTTTGACCCTATAAAGGTTTTGGGGTGTTGATATAGGCAAAAACATTTATTTGGGGAGTGGGATAAGCTCAAGGATGATATTTTTTCGTTTTATTTTCCTCTTTTTAGAAATAGTTTGATGAGAGTTTGGGGTAAATTTATATAAATGAGATGTCTGGGGATGTTTGAAAGGAATTTTTGATTTTATTTATTTTTTGGAATTTTATTTTTATGTTTTGGAATATTTGGAAAACTCACCACATGTATGTTTTTTCTAATGTGTAATGATTTATAGTATTGGTTTAGAAATTGGAAATGTTTTGATATATTGAGGTCTCTATGTGTTAGGATTTATATAGGATAAAAAAATGGATAAGACATAATCCTTACATATTATAGTGTATTTGGAAAAGATATTTTATATGTTTTTTATAGGTAAGTAAAAACCTTATGTAATGATATATATATTACGTTTGTGTAAGATATTAAAAATTAGTTTTTCTGGATAAGAGAAAAACTATACATATCAAATATATATTATGTAAGGGGTTTCCCCATTTTTTTGTAAATTTACTTACTAATAGGAGTACACTATGATACATTAGGTTTCCTTATATAAATTTTTTTTATATTTAAGATATTGTTTAGAGATGTAAATTTGGAAAATTATTAAACTACATAGAGACGTGTAAAAGTTCCATGTGTAATATTTTATCTGTCAACATTATAAATTGGTAAAGTCCTTAGTAAATAATGATTTTATATGCAGAGTTATCATATTTAATATTTTTATATTTATGAAGTTAAAAATTAGTTGTAACCTATAATCATTGATATGTAAGGTTCTTATGTTGGGTGACACATTAGGTTTTGTCTAGTGTCTTCCAAAAAGTGATTTTGAAGAATTTGTGTTTGGATTTTTTTTCTAAACTCATTATTTAATTTTTTATTATAAATAGTAGGAAAGAACATTTAGGATAATAAAAACATGGATATTACCAAAATAATTATCTTTTTCCTCTCTTTGTTTCCACGATATATTTTCAATGAATCTTATCTATTCATCATGTAGTCTATTATAGGGAGTAGCCACTAGTAAAGCTATTTTTCGTAGAGTATTTATTAATAAATGTTCTCATTATTTCCATTATTTCTATATTGTTATCCCTAAATCAAGTGTTTTATCATATTATAGGATTTATTCTGATTAGTATTGGATCAAATAGAATTTCATGATGAGGGGAGTCATACTAAATTTATGTAAGTGGTTACTTTATATTTCTTATGTTATATATAATTTTATGAATATTTTGATAATCAGATATATATAGGGTTTTGTGAGTGGTTTAGAATAGAAAAAAATATGATTTTTTTTTGTTTTTAGTAGATACTTATGGGTTGTATAATGTATAGAATTTAAGTCTTGGCCGGATATCGTAAGAAGATCTTTATGGTGTGGTTTGAGGGTTTTATGAAAGTTATGTATTGTGATATAAATAGATTATTCATGAGATATGATGATTGATTTTTTACATGGGAATATGATTGGTGTTACTCATGTGACTATGGTTTATGTTCATCACCCATAAATGAGTGATGATGGAAGTTATCCAAGGTGATGTAGATAGTGCAGACCATTGTTGTCGGTGGTAATGAATGTTCATCGAGTTGTGGACATAGGTTATGGTTGATGGAACTCACTGTGTGCAGTGACACCATTAGGGCCTCTTTTTACACAAGGTTGATCGGTTGAGGTTGTTTTTACCAATATTTGTTTGGTGGTATCCCCTATAGTTAAGATAAATAGGTTTTTGATGATGAGGTTCATCAATACGAAGGGGGATATTCCATAATAGTTACAAAATCTCAGAGGTTATAGAGATCATTAGATGGAGTGGGATACTTGATTCATATATCAAATTTTATAAGGATGAGTAAGTGGGATTGGTAAATTATAGGTATCATCATGAATTAAGTTTTATTAAGAAATTTAACTAGACTGAAGTAAAGATTTTAGGTGTTCATGGGACTTATGATATTGAATATACAAGTGTTTTTGTGATGTTGGGGTTGAATCTATATGTTTATTAGATATGATGTGGTGTTTGATTCCATGTGATTTATAATTGTTTTAAAGGATAGGGGAACTTCCATTTTGATATAACATAGATATATTTTTCTACTCTACCACTAAAAAATAATGGTAAATGCACACTCGTGGCTAGTCCATCATGAGTGGATCAAGTTGGGTGGTGTGAATTGGTTTCTATTTAACCCTCTTTGAATATAATTATATATATAAAAATATTATCTAGGGACACAATAGGTGGTGAGATGCTGAGTTAATACTAATACTATTCTTGGATCCAATGGTACACTTCTAGACATTGTGTTTCATGGAATATTTAAGTTTTATGGTTCATTGCAAGGATTGAAGTAGAGATGAGAGCGAATATGGTTCATAGATTAGACATTGTTTCTTTGTTGACAAGATGGGTTGTTCCTCTCTTCTAGTTTATCTATTTTTCTTTGGTACTAATTTTAAGGAATATATTTGATTGCATAATTGGAGATAATTTTTAATTTTTTATAACTAACATAGAATTTTAGATATTTATTTGAATTATCATAAGTATATATTTGGCTATTGATTATTATTATTTTTAGTTGATTACACTTTTTCAGTAATATATGTATTTAATATATTCAATGGTTATATTGACCTCAATATCATCCCATAGACCATTGCTACTAGTTAGAAAACATTTCCACATTGGGAAGTGCACCTAAGTTATATTCTCACTCTATTGTGGTTACTGTTGAGTGAACTGAGTCAAGACATTAAAAAGTGGTATCTGAGAAGGGTAGTTCAAAATTGGTGTTAAAGGATGACTTGTTTATTATTTGGTATTTAATAAATTGGATATATATTAATGTTTTATAACATGTAATGGATGTCATATTGTGTTCATTTACAATGAAAGTATGGATTGATATCTATGTTTCAAAGGGGACTCAGACATTTTTGATGGTTACAGTTGATTAAAATAAATTAGAATTGTGGGAATTGATTTTATTTATTATTAACATAGAGACTTGGCCATTATAGTAAAGGGAACATACTCTTACATCATTGTAAGAATATAGGGATCACATAAAATGAATATACTACTTATGACTATCATTGTGGTTCTGGAACAAAATTGTTTATGAATATTTAAAGTAAATAAAATAAAATTATATGATGTTTTATCATATTAATTATTAGTGGAATTATACTCAGATTTTTTGGCTGCGATATTGTTTGTGTGGAAAATTTTTTAGATTCTGTATAGGCATGGGGTGTGTGGAACCTGACCCTAACATGGGTAGGTGGGTCCATAAAGCTGGATGACATGTGACTTGGGTGTGGTAGGGAAGTGTAATGGAAAGTAGGTAACAATTAACATTTAAATTTTCTCTAATAATGATATATATAGATTTTTATCTTATTCGAGATTGTAATTTTTTTTCAATGAGATTCCCCATAGATGGACACAAGCAAACTTTCATGAGGGTTGGGAAAAAATTCCACCGAGCTGGGAACTAGATGATTTCCCTTAGGGTGGAGGTGAGCATGAGCCATAAGTAAATGTTATTTGGAAGTAAAGACATACAGAGCTGATAGAGAATTATAGGATGTGGATTTTGGTTTATATTAAGGTGATTTTGTTATTAGTAATCATTATAATTAATTAGGTAGATCGAGGTTGCGAGCCATTAATGGAATACCAGGCATTTGGGTTCTAATATTCACATCCTCCATTATTATTGGGAGAGGGTGGAAACCAAATAGTGTAGCACTCTATTGAGTTGGTACATATGATCTTTAATTAGATCAAGATTCCATTGGAGTGGATAGTGAAGCTGGATATGTACATGATCAAAGGACTATAAAAATGTTGGGGGACATATAAGTATATTGTCGTAGATATGATGGGTTTATGTGAAAGTATGTAGAGTAAATGCTATTAAATAAATTATTAATAGATATTTTGAGGTTTTGTAGGGTTAATGAGTTTATATATTTGGTCCAGGGAGAGATATTAGTATTGGCATATGTCAATAAGTTCATAGATTGACTATGGTTTTCCCTGATACTGTAAATATATGTGATTGTATAGGTGTGGTTATTTGAGGATGGTTTATAGTATGCTATTAAGGAACATGTAAATATATTTATGTTGACCTACTTTATAGAGGTTGTGAAATAAATGCTAATATTGGGGAAACAAGAAGTAGGTGGTAGTATACAACGAAGGACAATGATGTTTAATGAGTTAGGAAGTAGAGATCCGGGTAGATGGAAGTGGGGACATGAGGATTATCAATAGTAAAGTTAGAGAATATGTATTATGATTTCACCACAGTGAGATATTTTTGATGTTGGAATATAGGGAATGTTTAGGCCCAATGTGATCAAATACTAAAGAAATTTTGAGCATGAATCCGGATAGGAAATCTGGAGTGTTTCTATTAATCGTTAAATAATTTGGGGGTTGTAAATAAATAGAGACTCATGAATATTAGTTAAGATCAAGAAATATATTATAAAAAATGGTACTAAGTACTGGTAGATGAGATATGATAGTTCACGAGGGTTGAGGTGTTGGACGGGGTTCCTTGCTGTTAGGTTAGTGGCCAACATTGAGTGTGACTCTATAAGGGTGATATATATCATGTATCATAATTCATGTCAACTGTACATGATTAAATCAGTATATTTAGATATGGTTTTGGATAATATGAAAATTAGAGGTATAACATTATCATTGGGTATATTTTTTTAAAACATGTATTATTATATAATTTTCTTATATGATAAGTCAAACGACAAGATGATGGTTGAGATATGGGAATTATATTGTATGTATGATAAATATTGGATTTTTTATAATTGAGGATGAACCATGTGTAATATGATATAGTTATTCATTTCATGTATAATGTGGAATGATAATGCACATCATCATGATTTGAGTTTATAATTCTTGATTACTAGGGTCTATATATCAATAATTGATATATGTGGGATACAGAACCATATATCATGCAGGAATATTTATACCTATTCAAGGTGTTCAGGGTGTTTTTGTAGGATGATAAATGGCTCTAAAGAGTGAACCAGACATGAAGATGTGTTTTTTTCTACTTTGGATTTTTACAATTTTGATTTTTTTGAGTTTTTCTGTGAATTAATATAAATGATATTTCTATATGTATATATAATGAATCTATTAAGCTCTATATTTTTTGGAATTTGAGCTACATACTATTGATGTTTTTTAAAATCCTCATATGTATGGTTTTACACATGCAAAAATATTTTAGAGTAGGTCTAAAAATTTGGAATAGTTTTTCTACATCAGATTCTCAAGGTGTATGGTTTTATATGGGATAGAAAAAATGATAACTCATAAAATTTATATATTAAAGTGGAGTTTTATAATATATTAAATAATTTTTTTTTGGAAAAGGGAAAAAAGATATATATTGATATATATATATATATATTATTTAGGTAAGATGTTACATATAGAGTTTTCTGGATAAGAGAAAAACCTTATGCATAAAATATATATCATTAAATTATTTTATATAAATTTTAAAAATATGACTATGTTATAGATGTACCATATGACAAATAAGGTTTTATTAAGTTAGGTTTTTGAATTATATGGTTTTATTTAGTGATATAAATTTAGTATACAATTGAAATACATAATGATTTATAGTTTTTTTATATATAATACATTACCTATCAACAGTAAAAATTGGAAAATTAATCACCATGTAATGTTTTAAAAACAGATGACTTAATATATAAGGTTTCTTCTTTATGAAATTTGAAAATAATAGAGTGTTTTAACATATGGGTTTCCTTATGTAAGGTTATTATCATGGAATAAACATAAAAAACTTTTCTAAAGTTTTCCAAAAATTATTTTTGAGGAATTTAGGTCTAGACTTTCACAAAAATATTTTTTTAATTAGTTTTTAAATTACAAATAGTGGTTGTGGTGATTTTGGACAGAAACAAATGGATACACCCAAAATAATTCTCTCATTCCACTATTAATCTCTTAGATAGATCTGTATTAATTCATTACTATTCTTTGTGAAAATAATTGTGGAGATTATCCATGAGTATGTATAACTTACATTGAGTATTAATTACTTGTTTTGATTTTTAATTTCCCTATTTTCTATCCATTTTTAAATAAATCATAGATTTTATTATATTACCATATTTCATTTGATTAGATCCCAATCGGACAATTTTTTTTGAAAAATGGAATCCTACCAATGAAATGTTGTTGGTGTATTGTAATTTTCTATGTTATATATGTTTTTATGTATCATGTGATAATAAGATGTAAGTAGGTTTTTGTGAGTTACTGAGAATTTAAACACTTATGATTTTAATCTTTTGTAAGAGATACCTAGGGATAATATCATGTGGAAAATGGATGGTTCTTATTGATATAGTGTGACCTTATTCGTGGCATGGTTTGAGGGTCTGATGGGTGTGATTTCATGTACTATAAATAAATTCTTTATGAGATTTTTTTTGGACGTGATTACTTTAGAACGTGATGGGTGTGACCCATGTGGGAGTGGGTGATTCTGATCACCAAAAATTGGGTAGAAATGGAGGAATATTAATGTGATATAGATGGTGTTGACCACTACTAAATTTATAGATAAAGGTTATTTGATTTATTATTACTATTTGTTTTTTATGTCAGTCACCATGGGGATTAGGATGCTAGAGTCATGTTAAAACTGTGTTAAGCCCATGAGATGGTTTTGGACAATGGTTTAATGGTGGTATCTTCCATAGTTAAGTGGAATTGGATTGGTGATAAAAAAATTCATTGATAAATAGTGGGATATGCTATAGATTGATATAGAATCATATAGGTGGTGGAGATCAGCAGATGATAAAACAATTGTCCCTCGATATGTGATATGTGTTGGTGAAGATGATTTGGGATTAATAAAGGACATGCATTTCAATTCATTAAGTTTCATTGGGATATTAATCCAGTGGTGGGTAAAGAGTTTAGGTGGCAATAAGACTTTTCATATAAAATATAGAAACATTTTTGGGTAATCGTTTTTGAATCATGATTATTATTAGGTACGAGATGTCATATGGTTCCATGTGATTTGAAATTGTTTGGATGTCCAAGATACCATATGGTATTAGTGACAATAGGTGTACCATTCCACTCAAAAAATGGCTCTAGAAGGTAAATTCACACTGATTCCTAGTTGATCATGAGTGGAGGAAGTTGGGTTGTGTTCATTAGTTATTTTTTATCAATATTCTAGTGCACCAGTACATTTAGAAATACTAACTAGGAAAACTGTTAGTAGTGGAATAATGAAATCATACTCAGACCCTACACCATCCCTCTAAGAAGTGTATAGACATTATGCATGTACATCTATGATCGATCAATGGGTAATACTGATTAATATTTTAATCATGAATTTGAATTATAGATGTCTATGTGTAATATCATATGTATGTTTTAGGATGTTTATAATAATTATTTATTTAATATTTTACTGTTGTTGTCATATAATTATTTATTATCTTCTAAGGGTATGGTCTCACTAGTATAATTACACCGATCCTCAAAGCTAGTTGGAAACCCTGCACATACATGGAGAAACACTTAAGGTTTACTAGTTATTTAGTTTGGTTACTATAGTGTGATATGGGTATATATATTACGTCTTTATCCTATTATTTCAAACATATTTATCATAAATTCTCCTTAAAATTTATAGAGGCTCCACCAGAACACTTCTAAACACTATGTAGTACCATAAACCATAATGTGCTTCGTCTCCTTAATTTGATAATGATTTCTAATTTCTTCCTTCACAATCCTTTTAAAACTATGGATTCAACTACATACATGTTTTTTATTGTCATTAAAAAACCATTACAGTTTATCAAATTATTTCAAAAAAGTTTCCATATTTTAACACATTTATATTATATTAACAAAAAACCAATTGACATCAAAAAAAATAAAATTTAAAGGTGTTCCACCATTATCTATTTTTTTTTCAATAAGGGTTATAATAGATATTTATTTTAAAGGTAAGAGGGAAAGCTCTCATAATTCCTGGTACTATGTAATTTATGAAAAACTATGTTTAGTTGAATAGTATGAGGATGATAATGATATAAAATTAGTGGAATATGTATGAATATCTTTTAATATTACCATTTTATTTTATAGTTGAGATCATTTCTTCTTGCGATTTTCTCTTTGGATAGTATAATGATGAATTTGTAAGAATGAGAAGTTTACTCCCCATTATGTGATAATTTTTCAGTCTAGGAAAGGATTATATAAGTTTAATGATTCTTGTAATTTATACAGATATAAAACAAAATTAATGATATTTTAATTTCCCCAAATTATGTAAATTAAAACTAATTTTTTCTCATGTATTTAATTTTTATATTATTTAAAAATATATAGGTGTATCTTTTATCAATAAATTTGTTTAGGTTATTAATATAAAAGAGATATTTTTATCATGATAGAGTATCCTAATAATTCATGTTTCATACCATCAATTTAGTTTCAAAGAAGAAACTTTAGAGAGAGTGAATCATATAAGACATTAAATCCCATATAATTTTATATAGGATAGATCTTAATGAAATTCTAGTGGAATAAAGTCCTACGATGGGGAAAATTTTAACACCTTGAAATTATTATATGATTGTTTCATTATTAATTATTTTATTATCAGTTAAAAAACATGTTAGGAGAGTTTTACAAAATGATTATATTTAAAAAATAACTTGTAATTTTAGATTTTAGAGGTATTATGGAATGAATTATTAAATAATTATATATACTAACCGTATTTTTAGTAAAAAAATCATATAGTAGGAAATGTACATTTTATTCATAGTTAAATAACTATTTAAGAAAATAATTCCTTCAAAAAATTACCATTAATTTTTGAAAATAAATTATTAACATTCCAATGTTAATAACCATTAAGAGAATAAAACAACATTAACTAGGTTTTTGGATTTATTAAGGTATTTTAGGGGAAATAAAAAATTTTTAAATAAATTTTTTTTGATGGAAGAGAAGATAAAATATAGTTCGAATGCAATAGATATTATATATTTATTCATCAAGGATCTCTCTATCACTCTCTCCATAAAGGATGTTTCGTTATAAATAATCTTATCCCATTAATCAAAGGCTCATGATATTAATTTTCTTGATGAAAGAAGGATGGATCATATCAGAAATTTCATTTTTTGATTTTTATCTATAGGAATTTCAAAATCCTTGGCCATGATAAGTGGATTGTAGATTTTCCTAATATATTTTTGGGTATTTTTTATATTCATTGATGATAGTTTTTAAATGATTTTATTATGTTTAAATTTATTTAAAAATTGAATATTTAGGATTAATTTTATTTATGATGAAAATTATATTATGATTTTTTAGTTATGGTGGATGTAAAGTATTTAGATTTGATAAATAATTTATTTTATTTCTATAAATGGTTTTATTATAATAAACCATGATATTTTTAAATTTTTTATGAAATTCAGGTGATGGGGAATTTTCAAAAAAAAATGTTTTATTTTTTTAACCAAGCATTCAATTTAAAATGGAGGATTTATGGTACAATTTATGGAAACAATTTTTGAGAATAAAATGTATTATGGTAAAAAATTAATAAATAGGATGTTAGTTGTGAGAATTAAAATTTTTATAATGGAAATGAAGAAGTATGTAAAAATTATTGATAAAGATAATTGAACAAGAATGCATAATAATTATTATAAATAATTGGGTGGATTATGATCCACTATGGGTGAAACTATGATTATATATATACGTAACATTTTTTTTCATATATCTTGATTACCAAAATTTGATTATACAATGTTTCCATCATATTATTATTATATTATGATGTGATATAGATGTTAATTTATGCTTTGATAGGGGGAATTGGTTTGGGATATGCACATTTTAAAAAAATTTATGGTAGGTTGGTTTTTCCTGATGGTTTATTAAATTTAAAATGTTTATTTTTTGTGTGTAAAATAATAATTTATTCAAAATGACATTGAGATATGAATTATGGGATATATCATTCTTTGTATCATATTGAATTCACTTGGTAAAATTCAATTGATTATTGAATTACTTACTCTGGTATAGATAATTTGATTTGAATATATATATTAATTTTCATGATATAGGTAATGAAAATGATACATTGATCATTAGTGATAGACTATATGAGTTGTTTTGGGGGAGAGATATATTAGTGTTCAAAAACATGTTGGATGGGTTATTGGATAATCTATCCAAAATAGGTGTCAATGTTTTTAATTTGTGTTTTTTATGGTTATATTTTTAGAAAATATAATTTCCCATAAACATTGTTTATCACTGATGTTGTTTATAATGTTTTTATTCTTATAAATGAAAAATAAATTTCATATATAATGTTATGTTTAGTATAAATTTATGTAAATTAATTCCATATGAATATTTTTATCACTTAATGCTATATTTTTATCTTATATTTTCCTGGGAAATATTTAATGACTTGTGGTGACCCTAAATTAGATATCAACAAAAAGGTATCTGGGTAAGAGATTTATAATTTAATATTATTCTTTAAGTAAGTATATTGTCAAAAAATAGACCATGTGGTTCATTATTGTTTTATTATTATCCAAATATTATGATATATATGTATTTTTTCTATCATGTCGACACATATCCATATTGATATTATTCTTTATTAACTACTATGAATTTCATTTAATTCTTAGTCTGATTTATTTTATGAATAAAATATTTTTTTGGGTACTATATAATGATTTTGGGGGTGTATTATTGAAGAATATTTAATATATTTCTATAAATTAGAATATCTAAAGAAAATAGTAATGTTTTATAAAGAATATTTATATAGTCATGGTGTGAATGAATTTTGAATTCTCATACTTCTTAATGAAAAATATAGGATATTTGGATGAATACATTGATCATATAATAAATTAGAAAACATTTTATGTTTCATTACTATTTATTTTCATTCTCCATTATATATCTTATAACACATTTATTTAATAGTTTTCAAGTGGGTTTTTACTCATGAGTGACACATGAATTGTGAATATGTATATAAGAGATTTTTTTTTTCATATTTTATTATTCATTATTTCTAATAACTATTTTATGAGTTTTATTATTTTAAATTTTTGTTACCTAATTTGAACATTTATAATTCTAGGATAAATAAAATATATTTTTTCTAATTATATAATTTATTTTATATATTATAGTTGTAATACCCTTATATTTTATGAAATATTTCTTTTAAAATCAATTAATTTTTTTGATAGCTAGTGGTACATACGACATCTATTTGTGACGAACCAAAATATAATATTAAAAGTAATATTATTTAAACATGATCATTATAACCTAGCCATTAAATTAGGAGGTATTAATATGAATGGAAATAATTTTACAATTATTTATTAAGGTTTTCGATAAATAATTTTTTTATAAATAAGTACTTAATATTTTGTAAAGTGTTTATATTCTTCGAAAATAAACTCTTTTCAAAAAATTATTTCCATTTATTTTTATAAAAAAATAATTTTTTTATAATTTTAAAAAACTTGTTAAAAAAATGAATTTTATTTTTGAAATAATCTAGTAAAAATTATTTTAGAGTTAATTTTTGAGAATTTTCTGAAGATATTAATATTTGGTTGAATACCGATAAATATATATGTTTATTAAAAACTAACTTTTCATTTAAATAATTTAAAATTTTAATTTATAATAATGTTTTAAACATATAATTTTTTAAATTATAATATAATTATTCCAATTTAGGTTATAGAAACATATTTTATGTTCAATTTTGATGTAAATACTTTTTATACTTATGAAAGCTTATTTATAAGAAAGCCAATTTTCATCGTTACTGTGAGATTAATTTTAGATTAAATTATGAAACTTTTGTGTGTTTAATTTAGTAAAAAGGGTGATATATTTTGAATAAAAATAATTACTATTATATAATAATTCTAACTTATTTTCTGTTTACAATGACTATTAAAAATAGTAGAAAATTTATTATTAGGGTTAATGTTAAAACGAGTTTCCTAGGGGGTTAGAATAAATATATAAGGGACAAAATTACATAAAAACGTTCCCAATTAATATTTTATTATCATATTTAGACCCTATATAATCTATTTTTTTATAATGATCCATTTTTAGCCTTTTGAGTTGTGTAAAACGTTGGTATATATTTTTATTTTGAAAAATTCCAATTGTGTCATCTCCCCACATATAAAAGGAAATTCCCTCTTCTCTCATATTCACACTTCCAAAGAAATTTTTAATAAACAATAACTTAAAAAATCCCTTACTTACTTCCATTAAATTTTTCTATAGACCTATATTTAATTTTTAAATCCCCCTAGGAAATATTTAGGTATAAACCGATGTGAGTTCACTGAAGAATAAGAATACTCCAAAACCATGAATTTTTGTTTTATTTCTTATTCCTGAGTGTTAATTTTTTTTTCAATTATGATAATATAAAAAAATTAGTATCTAAGACATAATTAGATGTTATTATATTATTTTCATTACCTATATCTATCTCCAGTTCTAGTAGATGGTAGACGAAACCTTCGATCATGTGTATGGCGGACTACCATTTCACAAACTTTTGTAGTTCATTCTCCATCTCCGCTTATCACAGATGGATATAATGATGAATTTAATCTATATGTATGAAATTTATGAAATATTTATACTTATATAATTATAATATCACATCTAATATTCTTAAATTCCAATCATTTTAAAAATGATGACGGTTCTCGTGAGTAAGCGTGGACTGCCACCTCCATGAAGCATGAAATACATTTTTTGTTTTATTTCGAAATGGATGGTAATAAGGATATATTTTTTTGAATATATATAGAATTTATGTTTTAAAAATTATTATATAAATGTGAATTATTATTTACATTTCTTTTATCAATCCTTTAAAAAATTGAAACTACGTTCATGCATATGTACGACCTACCGTCTAAATGAAAAATTTTGATTCATTTTTCAATCAATAATTTTATGGATGAATATAAATATGTATATAGTTATTTTATAAATATTATATTAAAATTAATATTCTATATCTTATGGATCAAAAATCAAATTACAAGTATAAAAACTACTGAACCAAAACATACATGAAAAACGAAGTCATTATCACCTAGAATAGTGATTTTAAAAAAGAATTAATATTAAAATTTTTGTAAAAGGTTGTACATAAATTATATATGGTAAGATATATATTATTATATATCTGGAATATAAGTTTTATAAACTTATATTAATTATATAGTATGTTAAAAAGTGTATGATGTAAGTTGATACTTAAGGTAATGGATTTTCATCCCACTTTTATTTCAATGAGACACACCCCGTATTCAAAAATTTCATTTCTTATATAGTGTATATACTATCCATGAATGTATTTTATGATTTTATTATGAAAACTATGGGGTTTAACATATCCATATATTTTTATTTTTTTCATGGGTCTTATGATTCAAAAGTTACCAATGTTGTAAGGGTTTTATATTACAATGTCATAGTTTATTAGGATTTTTTATGATTAAGTTTATGATGATGAAATATTATGATAGATATCCCAAGAAACTCATGAAATTTACTCTATTATTCTTATTTATATAAATTACATGTTTTTATTTCATTTTCATCTCTTTATGTGCTCAATAGTCTGAAATATTTTAATGAAAACTGAATTTATTTGTCTCATCAGTCGAATATAATTTTTATTCCATAAAATTTTTTCTATAATTTTTTTCAATATTTTTTTAATATTATAAAATATTCTGTAAATTAATTTTTACCCATGTTTTAATTTTTATATAATGGATTAAAATTAACCTTTTTTTCATTTTTGGATAGAAGTTCTTTTGACTATTTACCAAAAATGTGAAATGAATCTCTGTTTTAGAATGTGTGGCATGAACAAAATTTCATTCTATAATGACTACTCAATGATTTAACAATTATGTGAAAATTTTACATGGTTATTTTAAAATAAAATGTTTTCTTTAATATTAGGGAAATTGTTAGATTTTGAAGAATTTATTTCATAATTTAAAGGATATTTTCCTCAATAATGTTTTAATGATCATTTAATGGAATTTCTATTCATTAATGAAAATAAACTTTTATGTTACCTATGTCTTACTAGGATGTGAAAAATGGTACCATCATTGTTATTTATCTTGATTTTTTATGATTATGATGATGATATGTTCATGAAGCCCATTTAATTTTCCACAGGTTAGGCTATGATGGATTGATAAAATGTTTATTAAACCAGATTTCATTACACGGGTTATGATATGTTTAATGTTTAATGATATATGGAACATATATGTATAGTTTTTATAATGTTTTGGGTGGTCCAAAAATTATATAATCCTTTAATTCATTATGTAACGTTTTATATCTCATGAGATAAATATGGGAAAAAAGTCTACGTGCTTGATCTGCTATAGAAAATTAGATGATATTTTTGATATTTTATGGGAAACATGTTGATGTTCCTAATCCACTATTGTAAACAAATTGATGTTCATGATCGACTATGGGAAACATGTGATGATGTTTGGTCGATTATGATATGGGAATTAGGTGTTGATGCCTAATCCGCTATGATTTTATGGTCACTATAGTTAACAATGACAAGTTATATGGATTCAATATTTATGATGGTGACATACATATATGACATAGACTAATGGTTTATGATTTATTTATGATGATTTACCGCTTTTATGATTCATTTATTATAAAGTATGATGTGTTATCCCATGGATCATGTTTAAAATCCATGATATATTGTGTATGAAATTTATAAGTTATATTCATAATCCCACACCCTTATTATTATATTATGCTTTCCTATGATCATTGATTAATATTTTCCGTGTTTATCATTTCTGATTATCTGAAATCTCCATTTATTTTTTTCCTTTCCCTTTGTTATGATGAATGATATTTTTTATAGTATGTATAAGAAGGTTTGTAGTTATGAATAACTTAGTGGTAGATAATATAGTCCACATATGAACCCATTTCTTATGGATAAATGTTTCCAAATGTAATATACCCATGATATTCTAACATAGATCGTTATTCTATGTAATGAATACTAATCTATTATGATGTGATATCTATAGATGAGAAGTGAGGGTCTTCACAATTGGTATTATATCCAGGTTTAGTTATCCTTTGGAAACTAGGATGAGAAAACATTAATGAGAACCCTATAGATAAGTTAATGTTCGAAAAAATGTCTTGGAATTTTAGTGAAGGTTAGAACTAGTTATTTCAAATAAATTAATTTCCTGTCTAGATTTCACAAGTGGATGTGCCTCTAGAACACTTGTACCTAGGGTTAATAACACCGAAAAGGGAGCATTGGGCTTTGACTCGATCATCACCTGGTTTACAACAACATGCCTTACTTCACACTTATTTTAGGATTCCCAAGGGATATATTTTTGAAATTCTAACAATATTTATGAACCAACCTAACATATTTGAATATATTATGGTCATGAATTACTTAGGTTAAACAATATCTTCCATATATTTAAAGTAAGGTGTCATTATTTATACATCTTATAAATTATTTTTCCTAATTATATCATTTCCCAATATGATTTCTATTGCTCACACAATGTTTTTTGGTTTTAGTCAATGGGTATAACGTGAAGGAATTGTGTTAGTGATGAATGTGATTGGATATTAAATGATTTTATTCTTTATAAACCAAATTTTATGGTATTTAGTGTGAAAAATATCACTACTATACTCACATAACATTTTAAAGCTACAAATCACATTGAACTTCCAAACAATATAAGGAGGTAACAATGTTCTATTGAGTCCCTCATGAGTAAAAATACACTATATTTTAATTTTGACACTAATATAATATTTTTGGATATATTTATTAGTTCCACTAAAAAGATATTTTCCATTCTCTAGAGTTTGGAGGATGAAAAATCCATTTTGGTTGTTAATCATTTGGGCAATGAAGAAAATCAGGTGTATAATCATATCAATAACCAAATGGAATATGATGAAATTGAATATATGGAGTTTATTTTTTAAGATATTATTTTTCAATGAGTAAATTAAAAATATTATTTAAAAAAATAGGGAATTAATTTCTTGTTCTAAATTAGTAGGAAGATGATTCTGTATGTACCTATGTCACAAATTTTATAAGACATGCATGCATAGTACGATTCTGGTACTGTCATCCAACCTAATTGTTTGGTTGATTAATTCATTGGTTTCCTAAAACCAAGTCTCCAAAAGGTGTTAACAATAAGATAAATTAGTATCTATGAAGAAATTATTTGATGTGTATTCAAGGTAGAAATGGAAATTAGTGATTCCCACCATTCCCATGATTTTGATTGGAAAAGAAAGATCTAATATCCTAAAAACTCAAATAAATCACTTGCCATAAAGAAATTCTAGCCATCCAAATTCTATAAATATGGGAAGAAACATAAAGGAAACTGTTTGAATTGAATTGTTTGGTTCTTTAAATGTGGATATGTGGGTCATAAATCCTTTGTATGTTGGAAGGTAAAGAATGGTCTTGTTAATTCAAGGGAAGAAAATAATTTTCCCAATAATTCACCACAAAAAATCTAATGACTCAAATGTATAGATTATGAGAATTATTCTATTCAGTTCTCAAATATGAAGGTTAATGTTGAATATCAACATAAAAAACTATAAGGATTATAGACAAAGAAAAATCCCATGAGATCACTATTTCTGATGAGGGTTATGTTAGTGATGCGGTAAAAGGTAAACATACCATCCACTCTAGAAATTGTAATGTATCATTTGACTATGGTTCTACCCACTCTTTTATATCTGAAGAATTTTCCAAGGGTATAAAAATTAGACCCCAAGGATTATATTTTAAATTAGCAGTGAAGACCCATAATGGTGTGTTGATTACATCTCATGCCTATAATTCTTATCTAATTAATGTTTCTGGGAATGTTCTTATTGTAAATATTTTCATTCTCCCTCTGGTTTAATTTGATGTTATATTAGGCATGGATTGAATTTATTTACATATATACCACATCAATTTCCATGTAAGAGAAGTCACATTTGATATTAAAAATCTACCTATGATCATCAATCATTGTGGTGATAGATATGAACTTTCAATGAAGATAACATACATTGTATGGGTCTTTATTTTTATTAAAAAGAGGTGTTTAACTCATATGGTTGGGTAAAAATTCAACATCAATGATATAAATATTGTGTAGGGTTTTTTTTGATGTCTTTCTATAATATTTTTCTAGTATTCAACTGAATAGTAATGTTGAGTTTTCAATAGAACTCATATTAGGTGATACAACAATTTAAAATAATCCATATAAAATGTCACTGATTGAGTTTTAGAAATTAATAAAGTAACTCAAGGATGATATTTATAAGGGATTCATTTGACATTGTGTGTCACTTTGATATGAAACTATCCTTTTTCAATAAGAATAATGGATCAATGTGACACTTAATTGATTATCAAGAAACAAACAAGATCAAAATCAATAACAAGTACCCTTTACCCACTATTTATGACTTGTTTGACCAAATAAAATGAGCTAAATAATTTTATAAGATTGACCTTTTTTCTTTATATTACCAATTTTTGGGTTAATAAGGAGGGTATACCTAAGACAACATTCCATAAAAGGTATGGACACTATAAATATATTATGATTCCATCTGGTCTTACTAATTCATATACTATATCCATGGATTTTATGAATACATTATTTATATATTACCTTGATTTGTTTGTCATAGTCTCTATAAATGATATTTATATATATTATAAGAGAAATTAAGAGCATGAATATCACTTGAGTATTGTTTTTTAGACCCAAAGTAAGGAGAAATTGTATGAAAAATTTACCATGTGTAAATTTTGGATACACAAGTTTTCATTTTTGGGTCATATAATCTCATGATAGGGCATATACATGGATCCATGAAAGATTAAAGTTATCAAAACATTGTCCAGGACCAGGAATTATGACTAAGATCCATAAATTTATTGGTTTGTATTAATATTATTGATTTTTTATGGAGAATTTATCATGACTATCTAATATATTTAATAAGTTATCTAAAAGGGGAACCAAGTTCCTTTATATAGATGAATGAAAAGAAAATTTTGAGGAACTGAATATAATATTAGTCAGTGCATTTGTGCTTATATTACCCTATAATGGAGAAGTATTTTTTAATCATTAGTGGTTAATTGAATAGGGAATAGGGATGATTTATCATTTATAATGGCATGGTTATATCTTAGGCCAAATGATAATTAAATGTTTGTGAGAAAATTACCCAAATAATGATTTAGATTTAGATATGGAAATTTATTATGTTAAAGACATGGAGGAGTTTTATTTTTGGATATATTTTTGATATATATATATATATTTAATGATCATAAAAGTTTAATGTATATATTCATATATATAGAGTTGAATTTGTTCTGGAGAAAATTCTGGGAACAGATTAAGGAATATAACTTCTCAATACATTACCATCCTAGGAAAGAGAAACTAATTATTTGAGTCAAAAGGACTATGAACTATTATCTATGATGAGGATAAAAAATATCTAATATTTATGAACTTGAAACGGATGGATATTGAAATACTTAAGGAAGGGGAGAAAAAATTGTCTTTCTCAAATGTATGTTCAACCATACATCCTTGTGAATATTAAAGTGGAGTACAAGGAAGATGTAGAGTAGTAGAAGAAGGTAAAAAATTCTCCTAAGTTTAACCATGGTTATAATGGAATGATAAGGTTTATGAACCATATATGTGTTACATACACACTATATTTGAAGAAGGATTTGTGGGAGGAGGCTTATTATTCTTTATTATCTATTTATCCAATATTTATGAAGATGTATATATATCTGAAATAAGAATAATAGTGGGATGGATAAAAGAGATATATTTCTGAGCATGTATCTCATTTCTTGGTATTATTAAATTTTAAGGATAATAAAAAAATTATATGTGTATGGTATAATCATTACATATACGAGACTCAGAATGGAAAAGAATCACCATGGATTTTGTCATTGGACTCCCTAACACATCTAAAGGTCATAATGATTTATGGGTTTTAGTTTATAACCATAAAAAGTCACCAAACTTTATTTCTGTCTTTGGAAATTTACCATTGGATCAACATTCCATGATATACATTAAGTAATGGGTAAGGTTGCATATTTTCAATTGTATCTGATCGGGATCTCAGGTTTAACACAATACTTTGGAGATTTATTTTTCAATATCATGATGTATAATTGAGTTTCAACATAGTGTATCATCCTCATACATATAATAAAAATTAAATAAAAATTAAAACCATATAGAATATTCTGATATTTTTTATGGATTTTAAATATGGTTGGGATCAATATATTCCCCAAGTCTAGTTTTCTTACAACAATAGATTTCACTCGAGCATTCAGATGACTTCATATGCAGACCTCTATAGAAATAGGTGTGGAACTCCAATGTTTTTGGATGATGTCTGAGAAATAAATATGTTAGGACCTGAGATAGCTTTGTAAATGGTAGAGAAAATATGATCCACTTAGTAAAATATCAAGGTATCTTAGAGTCAATAGAAAATTTAGGATGAAAATCATCAAACTGATCTGATGTTTGAAATTGGTGAAAAGATTTTTTTTATGAATATCTCCATAGAAGAAGGTTATGAGATTCAGGTAAAAAAAATGGTGATCCATATTTATAATTTCCACTTAGATATTCCTGATTGAGTTGGAATAGAGGATTATCACTTAGTGCTTCCATCAAACCTCTATAATGTTCATGAGGTGTTCCATGTATCTATCATAAGTAAGTAGATTCTTGATCGTCTAAATGTAATGGAATCATAGGTATTACCACTAGATAAATACCATTATTTTATGGAATAACTATTGGAGATTATATCATAGATATAAAGTGATATGAAACAATACCGCTCACCTTGTCAATGTTTTGAGGAGAAGCCACCAATTTGATGAAGATACATGGGAACCTGAGGATATAATGAGATAGAAGTATCCTCAATTGTTTTTATCAGAGTATTTGGATTTTTAGGGTGAAATAAATTTAATGGGTGGTATAATGTAACACCATGAGATTTTATGTAATATATTTTTTCAAATAAATTTAATTCTATCAATATGATGCATTACATGAAACACCGAGTTCTGATGAACCACAATATATTATTTTAAAATATTATTATTTAAACATGATTCTTATAAACCAGCTGTTTAATTTTCTAGTATGAATTAGAATAACTAAATTTTATAAATTAAGAATGAATTTTTTAGATAATGAAAATATACTAATAAATAAGTACATAATTCTTGTTAAATTCATTATATGAGTTGAAAAAACATTTTTATCATAAAATAGTTTTTATTTATTTTTGAGAAAAAATAATAAAATTATTATTTTTCAGTTGTTAAAATATGTTTGATAATTTTAAATTAATGTTTAAAATAAATATTCCAAAAAATATAGGTAATTTTTTTATAATTTTATGAAATGTATAAATTTTCAATTTTAGTGACAAATAATGATTTTTATTAAAAATTGTTTTTCCATTTATTGAATTTAAAAGTAATGTTTAATTTTAAGATGTTTTTAAAAGTAAAATTATTTCAATTATAATATTTTTAATCTGATTTGGGTTATTAAATAATTTCTTTGTTCAATTTTGATATAATAACATTTTATACCTATGAACACTTTTTCCTTGGAAAACTACTTTTTATCGTGTCTATGAGTTTATTTTTAAATTAAATTCTAGAAATTATAGGAATTGAATTTAGAAAAATGGATTCCATATTTTAAATTATTATAATTAATATTATATAATTTTTCTAATTTCATTTTTCCCATAATGAAATGTTAAAACAATAATTTTTTTTACTGCGGTTAAGGTTAAAACTGGTTAACTGGGGGGGGGGGGGGGGTTAAAATAAAACCATATTTCATAAAATGACATAAAAACTTGTCAAATTAATATTTTATATCCATATTTTGACCATTTAACATCTAATGTGTGATAATGATTCATTTTTGAGCTTTTTGAGGTGTATAAAACATAGGTATATTGTCTTATTTTCAAAAAATCCCTGCGTGTACTCTCCCCCACTTATAAAAGGAAAAACCGTATCCTTTCCTCTTCAAACTTAAAAATCTTTTTTTATCCAATAACTACCCAAATAACTTATCCAATTCAATTACCAGGTTATAGAGGCATATTTTCTTGGTAAACACTCTGATTAAATCATTAGGTATAAACTTAATGTGGTTCGCTGACGAAGAGGTATAGTCACAATCCATGAATTTTTTATTTATTTATTCTTACACCTCAATAAAATCTTACTAAAATATTATTATATAATAATATATGAATATATTATATAATTATCTTTTATTATATTTTTTTTGTGACAAATATCCATCTTATATTCCATAAAATGGGAAACAAAGTCGTCGATTTGGTATACTGTAGACTATCGCCTCATGAAACAATGCAATTCATTTTCCAACCCTGATTCTCACATATTGAAATAATGAATGATTTAATATATATATATATATATATGATATTTATGACATAATTATACTACTGTAATTATAATCTCACTTCAACCTTCTTATCTTCCAATCTGATGAAAAACAACAACGTTGCTCATCCGTATGTGTGGACTGTCGCCTTCATGTAGTGATGTGATAAGTTTTTAATTTTATTTTCACATTGATGGTAATAATGATATATTTAATGAATATGATTGATATATATTATATAAAAATGATTTTTAAAATTTTAATTATTATTTTCCTTTTCTTTCATCCATTGAACAACAGAACAATGTTCATGTATACGTATGGCCTACCAATCCCATGAACGGTGTAATTAATTTTTTATATATACATTAAAGGATAAATATAAATATTTATATAATTAATTTATATAATATTTATGTTATGATTAAAATTAGGTATATTATGTAACCATAATCAAAGTACAAGGAACAATACCACTGAACTTAAACATACATGAAAAATGCTGTAGTTATCACCCAGAACGGTGATTTTAATAATGATTTTTTAGTAAAATGGAGAAAAATGTTTATAATTAAATAATATATGTTATCATATATATTATTATGCTTATTTAAAAAATTTATAATAAATTTATAATTAATATTCATGAGGTCCCAATGTGTATGACGAAAGTCGATACTTGAGGTAAGGGATTTCGATCTCACTTTTATTTATGTGGGACACCAGACATATTCACCACTTATTTATTTTATGTTTTGTATATTATTACCATGTTTAAAAAACCATGTTATGTTAGAATAAATAATCTTCATATTTATTAAAATTAATTAGTTAGTTATATTAGGTATAAAAATATCAAGTAATTTTTTATCAAAAAGAAAATTGTTTTAATTAAGTACTTTTATTATAAGTTCTTATTTAAAAGATTAATCTGTAAATATTAAAATTTTAATTTTATAAAATTAATATCATTTTTTAAATCATAATATAAAAATTTACATGGGGTTAAATTTTGAGATTTTATGGAAAATGTTGATTTTTAAGTGAATAGTAAAAAATACAGATTTTTATAAAAATTCTTTTAACTTTAATAAAATAACTAATTTAAGTGTATCAATATGTTTTTAATATGTTTAAAATAAATCTTATTTACATTTAGATATATTTAATCCACTTAATTTATTTTTAATTTAATTTATATTGGTTTTTAATATAATTTTTTTTGTGGTTTAAAATGGGGTTCTCAAAAAACTATTTTAAAATGAATAATGTTTATCCTTTTAAAATTAATTAACATAATAACTAATGGGGAATGTATTAAATTAAATTCATATATTATATATCAGTAAATATTAATTGAGGTTCCTATAATTATTATTATTAGTCATAGATTTAATATAGAGTTATCTTTTTCAAACAAAATACCCTTCCTAAAAACACGAGGAGGAGCACGACGGAAGAATGCCTTGTTCGACAGTTAGTTGGTTAATGTGATCCACGATGGGTATTAGTGATTATTAGGGAGGTTCTTGAATATGGGTGATGGTTGGGTAGTTTCTACAGGGTGATGTGGTAGCTCTTACTTAACAATGATGTATTGACGGGTTCATAGGATGACTCTAGACGAGAATTGAGAGTGAAAAAATAATAAAGGGGAAAGATGCATAGTTATAGTCTCGGATGTGGTCATATAAGGAAGATAAATCCTTAAATTCATTCATTTTTTTTATGATAGAGTATGTATTTTACATTGGTAAAAAACCCATGCAGTCATGCATTGTGATTACTTATTGAGCAACTTTATAGGTCAGTAGCTCTGGAACAAAAAAATAGTACTAACTGGATGGGAATTGTTAATGGGTGTTTGATCTTTGGGCCTGAATTGTAAATTAATTAAGTCTTATCTCTTCTACTTCTATTAACTATGTAAATTTTACACCTCATATTTTAAAATGGGATTATAAAAAATTAATAAAAACAAAATAGGCCTTCAGGTGTTCAGGAAAAAACCCGTTGTCTCACCGTGTCTGTGAGGTTAATATTAAATTAAAATTTTCCACTTCTATGATTTTATTTTGGAAAAAATAGATATATGGAATCAGATTAATTTATATTTCCTAATATGGTCAAATTAATTTTAAGTTAAAACAATTAAAATCAATTACAACGATTATGGTAAAAACGTGTTTACTTAATAGTTAAACTTAGAATATAAGTTGTAAAAATGACCCAAAACATGTTCAAAACCCATTATATGGATTTATCACAATTTTATACCTTATAGGATCTATTTTTGTGCAATATTTGTGCCTTTTGGTTGGTAAAATAATGTGTTCACCTAGCTCTGTTTAAAAAAATTATAAGTGTGCCACTCACCTCACTTATAAAATTCCACCGAATCTCCACCTCTCTTCACACCTTCAAAAAAAAACTATTCCACCAATACATTACTAAATAACATATTAAATTCCATTATATAATAATATAATCCTTAATTTGGTTATAAATCAAACCAAGTAATGCATTTTATGAAAACCAAAAGGATATACATGAAGAAGAGGAAACATTCACCACGAGCGTTTTATTTTTTTCCATCCTCCACCCACTCAAATAATTCTTATAAAATGTATATATAATAAAATAAGTATATTAAATACAACAAGATGTTTTTATGTTAATTTTTATGACCTAAAACAATAAAAACTTTCATCAAATGGGTTATGAAATCATCCTTAGTGTGTACGACGGACTACCAACTTGCAAAATGATGTTGTTCGTTTTCCCATTACCACCTATCATGGTTTGTTATAATGATTTATATATGGTTTATATATGATATTTATAAGATTATTATACCTTTAGAGTCATTATATAATATGTAACTTTTTTATATTTGATTCTGTACGCTATATAATAACAGAGCTCGTGTGTAAAGCGGACTACTGCCTCGTGAAGTGATGTGATTTGTTTTCGCTAACACAATACATGGAAGGTAATAAGGGTAAATATAATTATTATATGTGATATAAATTACACAATTATGATATTCATAAAATATTTATCATTATGTAAATATAATATATTATTTTATTTTTATTTTTTCACTCACTGGGAAAATGTTGATGTCGTTCTTAGACGTGTGGACGACCACGTCGTCGAAGCGATGTGATTCCTTTTTCATCACCAAATCACAAGAATGATATATATAAGTACATATAATTATTTAAAATTTTATTTATGATATAATTATCATTATTATAAGTTAAAATATTACTTTATTTATTTCCTAAGTGATCATTGAAAAATAGAAAAGTTACTCATGCATATGGACGACCTACCATCTCCATGGTCGTAAGATTAATTCATTTTTCATAACCATATTACACGATTGAGTTTAAAAGTATAAATTATGTATAAATATGATAATAATTTCATGATTATTATTATGTATATGTTTAAATAATGATATTGTTGACCATTGTTTACCTACCAAATCAATTTTTTACACATAAGCCGAATGTGGTCAAAAAATACTACATAAACTTAATTGATTAAGTAATTATATATAACATGTTAATAAGTGAAATAAAATTTTAAATAAACATGAAAAGGTTTTCTAGAATTTAAATAATTAATATAAGTTTTTTATTGAGGAGTATAAAGAAAAATGGGACAAGTCAGACTCAAGATAAAGGAATTCATCTCAATTTTCTTTCTTTGAGGCATATCTTGATGTTATGAACCTTTATTATTTTATAAGGTGTATATAAATCCCATTTTACATGTTATTATAATGGTATTTTTTTTAAAATTGTATTCTTTCATGAGTCTTATGATATAAATATTTCTACAGTGATAAGGTATTTTCCATCTAAATAAGTCCACTTTTAATGTTTTCCTTCAAACTCTCTTTATCTTCAATGTACATGTTTTAATTTTTTTGTAATTTGTTTATAAATTTCATTATATTTCTACTTTAATTCATTTAAATCTTTTTCAAAAGGAAAATTTTTATGTGTTAAAAAAAATTAACAAATGAAAAATTAAATGTTATTTTTTAAAGTAAGACGATAATGAAATTTCCTGTCCCATTGAATTTTATTCGATTTCTAGATTCTTCTGAAAACTTACATGTTTACTTAAATTAGAAAACCTCATTCTTTTTTTGGTTATTTTTGTTTTGAAAATGGTTTTTTTTCAAAAGAAAATTCTAATTTTTGTTAAAAATGGGTTTTTGAAAGAAAATGGTATTTTAATATATAAAATTGATTTGCATATGAGCTTAAAAGAGTATTGAAAATGATCAAATTTTCTATTCATGTTGTGGTTCTTGTTCATTATATATGATGGGAGAGAATAGATAGCTTCAGGTGATTCTATTATAGAATATATAACATGTTCTTCTATATAGAGCTCCATTTCTCTATGTAATGACTATATTCTTCAAATAATTAAATTGGATATTGGTTTTTTGGTTATTAAAATATGTAAGGATTCTATTAGGGTAATATGAGAGGATATCCCAAGTAACCTACATGAATTTTATATGTTTTCTAATTAGTTTTCATGGAAGTTATTTGTTTTTGAATGAAAAAATAAATGATATTTTATTAGAATTGTATTTCCCTTTTAAGGGTAAAATGTTATGTTTTCAATAAAGGGTATTTTTATGGGTTTAATATTTTCATTGGAATAATGGTTTTCTTATTTTTATATTCTTTAATAATAATTTTTTATCATCCCACATTTTTATATAAAATTCATAGGATTTTAATGATGGGTAAGGGAAATAAAAAGGTCATGTAGAATTTCGTAAAGAGTTTTCAAGAAAATAGATCATGGTTTTTTTTAAAAAAAATTATATGATTGGAAAAATGGATACTAATACGATGTCTTAACTTTTAATTTTATAGTTTTTTTATTTATGAGTTATAACCTAATTTTCTAAAACAATAAACTTGAAATAACCATAAAATGTAATAAAATGAAATATTGATTAAAAAATTGAGATTATGTAATGTTTAAGTATGATTCATTATAGTTGTTATCAAATTTGGGTTTAGATATCTTTATAGGTTAAGAAAAAGATAATATAATTCCCTTGAGTTATTTTACCTTATGGAAAAGTAAAATAATTTAACATTTGAATATTACCATGTTTTTTTATCTAAACTATGTTTGTTTAGAATGGTTTTCGATAGAGAAAACATGGAATCTATAGTGGTAAGGCACCAATGTAAAAATATCATTTAAAATTAGAATCCTGAGATGGTTGTAATTGGAAAAAAGAAGCTTTATGTAGTGATGGTTCCATTGAATCAGGATTTTAATGGTGGTGCTATACATGCTAAAGAGGAATCCAACCTACCATAAAGGAACATGTCTATAGTGGAGTATTTGACAAGGAAACATCCCCCATGATTTGTTGGATCATATGAACCTTCAGTTATCAAGATATGGATAAATTCTCTAGATAATATATATGATGTCATGGGTTGTTTGGAATGTAGAAAAGGAAACTATTTTTATTTATCGTTTTGAAGGTGAAGTTGACCAATGGTGGTATTTTATTAATAATACTTAAGATAAAGATGATATTGATTCCATGGAATGAGAAATATTTAAGGATATTTATCTTGAGAATTATTTCACTGAGGTTCTCTGACTCCTAGTGGAAGAAAATATTCCTAGAATTGAGTAAAAAATAAGGATTCCATACCTTCATATTATGGAAACTTAACAAGATTGGATATGTATGTAACATATTTTATTTGATTCATCGATATAAAAAATAATAGGTTTTAATCATGATTGAAACCAATCATATAAAGATAAATAGATGAATGAGAATTTAAATTCTATGAGAATTTTTTTTCATTGTTCTATAAGGTTTAAATGGACTTTTATAAATCTTATATGCTTAGTGATGATGAAAGTAAGAAGAAGTCAGGATGTGAAGCGTTGGGGAAACATAAAACACAGAAATCTGTAACTAATAAAATTAAGTTCCCATATTGTGGTATGTTTTTTAAAAAGAACCCTAGAGAATATATTATGAATTCAGGGAAGTGTTACATATGTGGTAATTTTTTCCACTTGGCCCACCAATGCAAGTAAAAAAATCTTGAAGAATAAAATAATGGGGTTACTCCTATCCATCCAATGATAACATGTTTTAGTTTCAATGAGTTGGTTATTTATGTTAATGTGTTTACAAAGTTAGTTTCACATGATGGAAATATTCTATATTGGAAACATAAATGTGTATAGAGGTTATTTTCTAGGATTATAGTTGAAATTAGGACATCAAATGAGGTGGTGATAATTTTGTTTCTTGTGTTTTTGAATTATACCAATACCCTATTTGACTATAGATCATTATATTATTTCATTTTTGATAAATTTTCAATTATATTGGGAATATTAACTAATGAAAGTAAGATAAAACATTTAGTGAAATATCTGGGAGGAACTATTAATGTAACTAATATTTATAAGAATCTTCCTATTGTTATTAGTGGGTTGGAATTTTCTTCAAATCTTGTTGAACTAGAAATTTTATAATTTAATATCATTATTAGTACGTATTGGATTTAAATTTATTATGAAATGATATATTGAAGTTCTAAAAAAGTTTTGTTTAATGATTTCATGCTTTTGATAACTTTATAAGAACCTGAGATACTGATTAGAGATGGAAGTAAATGTAACATAGCTTATATTATTGAAAATAATGAAACTATTAAAATAAGAGACATACAAGTCGTAAATGAATACATAGATGTTTTTCTGTATTATTTTCCTAATGTTATTAATAATATAGATGTTGAGTTTACTATTGACTTAGTACTTAATGCTATGCCTATTTATTAATTGCCTTATCGAATGAGTCAAGTGAAAATTTTAGAATTAAAAAAAATATTTATATGAGTTATTATATTATGCATTGATTTGACATATCGCTTAACTATGGGATTCTATTGTTTTTTTCTTAAAATAAAAATGGTTCAATGATACTTTTCATTGATTATAGATCCTTGAATAACACAATTATTAAGAAAAAATATCCTTTTTCACATATCTCTATTTTTTTGATCATACCCCAAGAGTATATTATTTTTCAAAGGATAACTTAAGGTTGGGATACCATTAGTTTAATGTGAAATAAACTTACATTCCAAATACCATGTTTCATACTAGACATGGGCATTATGAGTTTTTAGTTATTATTTTTCAGTTATATAATAAACCTTACATATTTATGGACCTTATGAATAGAATTTTTCATGATTTTGTGGACATTTTTATGGTTGTGTTTGTTAATTAAGTTTTGGTATATTCAAAAAGTCAATAGTAACATGAAAGAAACCTTTGGATTTCTATGAAAATCTTAAAAGAAAAGAAACTATATGGTAAATTTTGAAAGTGTGAATTTGGTTTGCAAAAAAATTCATTCCTTATTCATATTGTTTCTAAAGATTGCATAATTGTTGACCATATTAAAACAAATGTTATTGAAGAATGGAAAAAACAAACAATATCACATAGATTAATATTTTTCTTGGATTAACAGGTCACTACCAGTGGTTTGTTGAAAAATTTTATTGGTTATCTAGAATAAAGAATACATTAAATCAAAAATAAGTTTAGTTCATCTAGACAAATGAATGTGATGATTGATTTCAAGAACTAAAAAGAATATTACTGAATTCTCTAGTTTTGGTTTTTCCTTTTAGAAATAAATAATTCATAATCTACATTGATGATTAATTAAAATGAATTGGTTGATACCTAATGCAGAATGACTAGGTAATTTCTTATGCATCAAGCTAGTTAAAACCGTCTGAGTTAAATTACCCTATGCATGATTTGGAATTAGATGATGTGGTTTTTTCTTTCAAATGTGGATAAATTATTTATATTATTTAATGTGTGAAATATATATTGATCCGAAACGTTTTAAGTATATATTCACCCATAAATAATTGAACATAATATAGATAATATGGTTGTAACTAATCAAGGATTATGGTTTCAAGATTCATTACCATTTGGTAAAAGAAAATAAATTTCCCAATGTTTTGAATTGAAAAATTAATACTACATTAACCATGTTATATATGGAAGGTAACCCCTTAGTTAATGATTTGATTAATTTTTTATTTGATGTTGTGGATGTAGAGACATCCTCTATTTCATTTATGGTTTCATTATAGTCTACTTTGTAAAAAATAATTAAGAGAACTTATAAGTAGGATCAATAATTATAGGAAAAGTTAGAATCTATTAAGAAGGGAATGTTTCATATTTTTAATAATGATGATGAAGGTGTTTTTTATTTGGATAAATATTAAGCCTTTCTTATGGTTCTTATATTAGGAAATATTTGTTGACTAAATCTTATAGTTCTCTATTTTCTATTCATATAGGAATCATTAAGATGTCTAGAGAACTTCATGATTATCATTCCTCGGATAGAATGAAAATATAAATGTCTGAATTTACCATTATTTATTTTAATTTGACAAGGTTAATAAAGAAAAAATTTACCTAAGGGGATGATTTAACCTTTTTTAGGGTTGGAGTGAAAATTTGAGAATGTATCAATAGATTTTGTGGTATATTTTCCAAAAAAATATCAAGGAAATAACGAGATTTTGTTATTTTTGATCGATTATCTAAGTCTTCACATTCTTAATATTTGAGATACAATGTATGTAGATTATATTTCAGGACTGTATTTAAAGGGGATTATTAGGTTACAAGGAGTTCCTCTCTCTATTGTATTAGACCATTATACAATATTCACATTTATGTTTTGGAAGGGAATTCATAATTAATTGAGTAAGGAATTAGTTTTCAGTATAAATTTTTTCCTCAATAAAATGGATAATATGAAAGGATGATTTGAACCACAGAATATATGCATAATTTTTGTTTAATGGACTACCAGGGAAGTCAAGATCACCATATTTATTTGGTTGAATTTTCTTATAATAATAGTTTTTATTCACATATATATATATATGTTTCCATTTCAGGAATTATATGGAAATATGTTAATGACACCAATATTTTGGGATGTTATAGGATAAATAATGTTGATGGTACTAGATTTGGTTGAGTAACTAATAGATAAAGTTTATTTGATTCAATAATAAATGGGGACAACTCAGATCAAACAAGAAAGTTATGCAGATAACTGGAGGAAAGATATTTCTTTCGAGGTAGGTGATCATGTCTTTCTCAAGGTTTCTCCATGAAAAAGTGTCATGTATTATTGTAGTAAGGGAGAAAATTATTAAACAAATAATTTGACCATATGAAATCCTCGATAAAGTTATATCAGTTTCATACTAATTTTATCTCAGCTATACAATGTATTTCATGTTTTAATGTTTAGGTAATATGTGTTAGATTTATCTCATATTTTGAGACCTGAAGTATTTAATTTGGAAGAGAAAATTTATTATAAGGAAAATCAAGCTTGGGGTCTTAACTATAGAGAGAAATATTTTAAGAATAAGGTGATTTATCAGGTTATGGTATTATGGAAAAACCACATGTTTAAAGAGGCATCCCAGGAATCTAAAAATGTTATGTGTTAAAGATATCATCACTTGTTTAGTAAGTGAATAAAAATTTGAGGATTAAATTTCTAAAATTTGGTAATTATGTATAATCCTAGGTAATTATAGAATAAATAATTTTCATATTTATTAATATTAATTATATAGTTATACTAGTTATAAAAAACTCAATTAATTTTAATAAAAAAGAATGTTGTTTTTATTAAAAACATTACCCGCATGGTTTTATTTTTAAGATTAATTTAAATTTTTAAAATTTAAATTTTATAAAATTAATATCATTCTTATAATATTAATATAAGAATTTACTTTAGGTGTTTTTTTTGATTTTACAGAAAATAATGATTTTTGAGTGAATAGTGAAAAAACTGATTTTTATAAAAAGTCATTTATTTTTAATAAATTAAGTAATATAAGACACTCAGTATGTTTTGAATATATTTTCACATAACATATAAAATATTTATTTATATTTATTAAACTTAATTACTTTTTAATCAACATTTTATTGGTTTTTAATATAAGATTATTTTTGTTTTAAAAACGAGTTTTTCTAAGCGTTGTTTTAAAATGCATAATGTTTCTCCTTTAAAAATTATTTAAAATAATTAATATTGTGGAATGTATTAAATTAAATTTATATATTACATATCATTAAATATTAATTTAGTGTTATAAAATAATTTTTATTAGTCATAGGTTAATATAAAGTCATCTTTTTCAAAAAAAAACACTCTTTAAAAAACTCGATGTCTCACCACATCTATGAGATTAATATTAAATTATATTTTTTCAATTATGTGAATTTTATTTGAAAAAATGGAATCCATATTTTAAATTTTAATAATTTTAAATTTATAATAATTTCAACTTAACTTTTATAGAAAACAATTAAAACTAGTTACATCAATTTACGTAAAAATGAGTTTACTTAGTGGTTAAACATAGAATATAAGGTGTAAAAGTGACCCAATAAATTTAAAAAACACATTGGATGACCATATTTTGACCTTATTACTTATAAGATTTTGGTTTGTGATTTTTGGATCATATTATTAGGTAAAAATGTGGGTTCCCATAACTTTTTTCAAAAACATTACAAGTGTGCTACTCACCTCACTTATAAAAGCCCACCTCATCTACCCCTCTCCTCACACCATAAAAACCAAATGATTATTACAATATCTAAAAAAATAAATTCTCAAATTTCATATTATAATCCTAGTATCCTTACTTTTGGGTATAAATACAACCAAATAAGGCTTTTGGTGCAAACCAGTAGGAGATACCAGAAGAAGAGGTAACATTCATCAATAAGTGTTTTATTTTATTTCCTCCTCCAACCCCTACAATTATTATTATACCATGATACTATAATAAACAAAGTTACTTCCATATAATGATATTTTTTTTATATTATGGTTAATACCAACAACCACAAACACATCCATCAAATTAGTTACTAAATCATCAATCGTGTGTATGATGGACAACTGGCTCACGAAATAATTTTATTTGTTTTTCCATTAACACATCTCATTATTGGGTATACTGATGAATACAAAGTTTATATATAATATTTGTAATATAATTACACCTTTGGAGTCATTATATCACAATAATCCTTTTTATATTCCATTTAATAAGGGATATGATAGCATCGCTCATGTGTACGTCGGACTATCAACTCACAAAATGATGTGATTCATTTTCACTAACACATTACATGGAAGGTAATAAGGGTAATGATAATTAATATATGTGATATAAATAAAATAATTATTATATCAATGAATTATTTATTATTATATAAATATAATATATCATTTTATTTTACCATTTCAATCACTGTAAAAATTATAACGTCGTTCTTGGATGTGTGGAATACCACCTCCTCGATGTGATGCGATTCATTTCTTCACCACCACATCATAAGAATGATTTATATAAGTAAATATAATTAAATAATATGGTATTTATTATATAGTTATAATTATGGGAAGATTAAATCTTACATACATTATTTCCATAATGATCATTGAAAAATGAAAATGTTACTCATGTGTACGTACGACCTACCATCTCCATGATCCTAACATTATTTCATTTTTCATAACCATATTTAATGATTGGGTTAGAAAGTATAATTTATATATAAATATTATAATTATTTCATTATTATTATTTTGGATATGTTTAAATATCTTCCTCTTCGACCATAGTCGACCTACCAATGCTATTTTTGACACATAAGCCGAATATGGTCAAAATCCAATATAACAATAATTGATTAAGTAATTTCATATAAATTTTTAATAAGTGAAATTAAAGTAATAATAAACATGAATTTTTTTATCAATAAAGTAAATAATTAACATATGTTTATTATTCGAGAATATAAAGACACACATGATAAATCAGACTCAAGGTAAGGGAATTCATCTCAATTTTCTTTCATTGAGACATATCATGATGTTATGAACCTTTATTATTGTATAAGGTGTATATAAAACCCCTTTTTAAAGATCTTTTATTTTTTCTAGGTTTGTCTCTCTTAGATTTTTTTTGTTTTAGCCATGGTGGATGAGTCCTTTTTGGAGATGGAGATCCATTGTTGAAGAAAATGACCTAAAGTTTGAGGATGTATGCTTGTTTGAATTAATGGTGTCTGAGTGTGAATGGGTTAAGTATTTCATGGGTTCATCGTAAGTTGAGAATCTTTAATGGGGTTCAAGTTTTTAAAAAAGAAAATGGGATGAATAATCAACTATAGAACATTTACACATCGTGTAAAGGGAACACACATCATGTAATTATTCAAGGATTTTTATTAAATAAACCCGAGGTGATGAGTTTTTTTGGAATATCCCATTGAAAACATTTACACAATGTGTAAACACATTAAAATCCATATAAATTCCATACCTGCTATTTTAAAAATATTTGTTGGAAAATTTTCATTCTCAATCCATTGTTTATCCTCTCCTCTCAACCCTATGGCATTCTTTAGGATATTTTGGAGTTCCAAATTCTCTTCTGGACATACCTTTTGTGTGATAAATATCTAGAAAGTGGTTTTAGTCTTGTTTCTTCCTTATATTCCTTATTCTCTAACCTTTGTGATAAAATCCTTTGACCAATTGCATTTTTAGTTTTGATCTTCTTCAGTTTTGATCTTGGAACCTCTTTAAAATCATCCAAACCATCTTCCTCATGGGATTTTTCCATTAGAAGCATTGATGGAACATTAGTAAAAGGTATGGGGTCTAAATCTGAACCATATGGTATGATAATTTACAATTTTATGAAATATTTTTATTTCTTCATCTTTTCTTTCACCCAAATAAATATAATTAAATGAAACATATTATTCCTTGAAGTCCTTTGTTTGTAATTGGCTTCTAATAGGGCTTATGTCTACCAATGGGGTGAGTGAACCATAAATATAATTAAATTGTGAAATGGATTAAGTATGTATAGCATGAAATGTAATCTAAGGTGACTTCTTCTTATATAATTCATAAATTTTTGCTTTTATCTTATTAATATAATTTTTAATAAATTGTGAATTAAATTTAATGTGGTATATAAAAGAAGAATGGTAATTCAAATAATCAACCATTGAGATATATGTTGAGATATTGTGATATCCATACTATATAATATGGATTGTGTTCCATGTTTTAATTATTATATATTGGGCTCGACCCTGAAACTTGCATACATATTTGTTGTAATGATGATATTGAGTAGGATCGTCCTATTCCATGCTGTAATTCTTATAGATAGCGAGCGATTCCCTATGATGCAATGATTATAAGGCTTTGACCGAAATGTTTTAATTATTATAGGGCTTTGAAAAATATCTTTTGTTGTGAATCTTCTATGGTTATATAGTTTTGGTTGGCATGGTCATAAGACATGCTCATAGATATTCTAGTATGCCACCAAAGTGGGATATTTACCATGGTTATATGGTGGTGGTTGGAATGGTCATATGACATCCTCAGAGATATTATGACATAGAATGGAGGTAGGTTATTTACCATGGTTATACGATGGTGGTTGGCATGGTTGTAAGACATTCTCAGAGATATTCTGACAAGGATCCAAAGCAATTTACAGTTGTATATTATTAATTATTAAATTAATTAATACAATTGTTTAACTCTTTATTGAACACACTTCCTATCAGACTAGTTTTGTTTATACACAGTGGTGTCGACCTACTTAGTTATACTCAAACCATATTTGGGCCATCATTTGGTACCCAAGAAGATTTTTCTGATTGAGTTTTAGACAAGATAAAACAACCTTAATTTTTATTTATAATTTTTTGTTGGGATGGAGTTTGGAGATAGGACCGACATGGGGCTCGGGACCCAGGTTTTTGAGTATATTATTAATCCTAATAGTATTTTTGTTGTATTTTTTAGAATGAAATTTAGTTACATTACAAAATGTCATTACATTATTCCTTATTTATTTATTGGATTATTCGGTTGAATTTTATAATTTTCTTCTCCTATGTGTATAATTTTATTATTTCTATTTTATTATTATTTTTTAAACCACTATGAAACTTCATAAAAGGGGGTATTGTCTCCCTACTATACATTTCACACCCCCACTACTATTTAGAAGCATATTCTGTATGTGGAGGCACACTTGAGGTCTCATAAGGAACCCTTTTCGGCCACGTGAGAGAGTTCCAGATTGGGGGATGTTACAAAGTGTTCTAAAAGACAAAATGTTATCTTTTCCTTTTTCCATACAGTTTGTGAATTGTAAAAATGATACTAGGATGTGTTGGAACTTGGTAATGATCTTGTACATGGGATTAGATAACCCATGTATGGGGGAAAATCAGAGTACCCAGGGATGGAATTTCTATTTGTGATGTGTGCTTTTACAGTTGGAGTTATTTTTACCTTGGGTGATTCACATCTTGTGTGGAGTTATTATTTTATGATGTTATTATTTATTGAGTTTTGTACTCATGGATCAGTATGCTATGAGATGAGAAAACATGTATCGTAATAGAAATATATAAATATAGGGATATAATGATATATGTTTCTCATAATAGAGGAATTTTTATTTCTTGCATGTCATATATAAATTCCAGTTGAACTATGATATGAAATATCTATTTCACTAGATAAATGAAATGAGTTTTCATGTATAATGAAATACTTGTAATATGTGTATGAAGATACCAAGAGCTAGTGGTTTTCTAATACATTCACCTATTGGGGTTGAATTTTTTTCAAGACAGTTCTACAAGGTGTATGTTTTTCTTGTAGAGAAAATTCCTCCTCATCGTCTTCAACTTGAGCATCAGGAGAGTAGAAATAAGAGTGATCATAATGTAGCTAAAGTAAAACTTCCCATAGTTAATAAGGATAATGATGGATTCTCACTTTTGTGAAATATTACTAAGGGTCATACAATCATTGTAAAGGGATACTGTTCATACCACTCTTTCAATGTTTGATCTGAAAAGACAGTTTCTGATAAAGCATCTATTTGTGTTCAATGGGGAAGGGGGACCTGGGGCATTTGAGTTATGGATTGAGTTAGTCTAGAAAATAATCATGCATATCAAGACACCCACATATCCGGGGGTGAATCTTTCTACGTATATTATTCATGTACATTCCAAGCGTTGGTAGGATATTTTGGAGGAATATGGGCAGCTGGATGAGATATTTTAGAAAGAATTCGAAACAATATTTGTAAGAAATTTCTATCCAAAGTCTTTGAGGGAGGAAAAAGATAATGTGTTCATGTATCTAACATATGAGGGTCTGTCAATTCTAGATTTTGATGGATGTTTTACTTACCTATAATGATTTATTCCATCGTTGGAAGTTTATGAGATCTCTAGGGTGAGATGTTTCTAGGAAAGTCTTCATTATGACATCATATTTCATGTAAACATTTTATGTTTAAAGATATTAAAATATGTGATGAATCAAGAACTCATCACGGAAGTTAATTGGAGAGTGTCCCTTAGAAGAAGCTTGTATATTTTAGTATGGTGATTTTGGAATTATTATTTGAGTGGTAAGAAGCATTGTGATGACATTTTCTACCAAAGTAGTAATGGGTAGAGAAGTTAGGGTAGCTGGATAACATGTCATGATCGTGTTCCCTTACACTAATATAAGTGTGGTTTGTTTGGTGACAGGAACCCACAGTGTCCTTGACCTATTGTTGAGTGTCTTATATATGGAATAATGGGTCATATTCATAGGTTTTGTGTTAAATTTACATAAAAGACTAGTGGTATAAGATTAGGATATACACTAGAATCAGGAAGGGGCTCAACTACCCCTCAGTAGGTTAATAGCTAGAGTTCCATAGGCCATTTAGGCCGAGGTAGGGGGCATATTATTCTAGTGCATGAGAAACAGTACCATGTAAGGAAAACAACTAAGGTTAGTCATATGAGATCCCATGGTAGAGGTAATAATCTATTACACATTATGTATATTACTCCGGATAACGTGGGTGAAGGAACATCTACCGTCATAGGTACGATTCTTGAACCATCTACCTTATCTTCTGTTTTTTTGATATAAGTGAATCACATTATTTTCTATCTAATCTTTTTTCAAATAGTTTGGTATTGGATTCCAAAATCATTGATGGATTTTTAACCATTGACACACATTTTGGAGTGCAGTCAAAAAATATCAAATGTGGTAAGGCGTGTTCTCTAGAGATTGGTGGTTACTATTTCTTTTCGGAACCATTTGTGATGGAAATGATAGAATTAGACTTGATTCTTGGTATGGATTGAATAATTCTATACAAAGATAATATTTTCTGTTATAGGAGTATAGTTAACTTCCTATATATAGAAGGAAATAGCTATTCTCACCAGGGTGGGTGGAATCTTTAGGCTGGTCGTGTGAGACCAATTTAGTGTAGATTGGATTTTATAATCGTTCAAATAACCAATATCTCTCTATATAATGGTGGAATGAATTAGGATTATTTTACATCAATGGTATAACATTTTCAATATATTTTCCCTGATGAGTTATATGTCTTACTTCCTACGTGAGATATCTAGTTCCTGATTGAGTTGGTTCTGGGAGCAGAGCTAGTTTCTATCACACCTTACTGAATGGAACCGTCATAACTTTAAGAGTTTAAAGTTTAGTTGGAATTTCTAGAATCAAAAGTCTCCATAAATCTGAGTACTTATTATTGGGGTTCTCCAATCCTTTTCTCCAAAAATTACAATGGATCTTTCCACATATGTGTGGATTATATGAGGTTGAACTAGATGATGGTCTAGAACCAGGATCCTATTCCACACATTGATGATCTTTTCGATCAATTGATAAGTTCTGAGACCTTATCCATGATTGAATTGATATCCTGATATCATTAGTTAAGTGTGAGACCATCATACATACCTTAGATTACTTTTAGAAGCAGTTATGTCTTGTATAAATTCACAGCGATGTCATTTGGGTTGACAAATGCACCTATAATATTCATGGAATTAATGAATAGTATATTTCATCATTTTATGGATTGGGTTGTGTTAGTATTTTTTGATAATATATTAGTGTATTCCTAGTCAAAATATAATCATTCCAAACATCTTGACATCATCCTGAGTACATTGAGAGAGCATTGACTTTATGCCAAGCTAACCAAATGAAATTTCTGGATAAATGATGTTCACTTATTAGGCCATGTCATCTCATAGGTAGGAGTATTAGTGGACTGAGAGAAAGTTTATGCCATGATGTATCAAGGGAAACCCAATAATTTCTTCAAATTATGGAGATTTATGGGTTTAGAAGGTTATCACTGACATTTTATCCAAGATTTATCTTGTTTGGTAGCTCCAATATCTAGGATGATCAAGGAATTGGTGAAGTTTGTTAGGTAGGATTCTTGTGAGATATATTTTCTAGAGCTTAAAGTAAGGATGACCTAAAAACCTATACTCACTTTAACTATGTTGGGTAAATCAAATACCGTGTACTGTGATGTATCCAGAGTTGGAATTGGAGTAGTTATATTGCAGGAGGATCGTGTGGTTTCTTATGGATCTAGGTAGAAAATACCAGATTAGAGGAATTATCCTACTCATGATATGAAGTTAGTGGAAGTGGTATATTTCATTATAGTTTGGAGGCACTATCTCATTGGTGGGAGGTTTATGGTATACACAGATCACAAGAGCTTAAAGTACGTATTTTCTTAGCAAGACCTAAACCTTCAACAAAGGAGGTGGGTCGAGTATCTACTATCTTTTAACTTCTAATTCTATTATACACCAGGAAAGGGAAACACAATTGTTGATGCTTGGAGATGAAAGACACAAAATGAGGTAGCATGGGAGTCTTGTAATGAGTGGTTGATAATGTAACATTTTGGAAAAATACATCTAGATATTCAATAATATGAGGTGAGAGTATCCATAACTTCTCATTTGTTATACCCATGATTTTTGAATAGATTATGAGAAAACTGTTGTATGATATTGAGGGATCATTTCTAAGAGAAAAATTATTTTGTGGGGATACTCCATCAGGATGGTCTCTCATTAGTGTAAATCCTCTTCTTTTACATGGATGATTATGAGTTCTTAGGGGCTCGAAAAAGGATCTGATGATGAAGTTTCATGCTTCTAGATGGGCGGTATATCCCAGTTTATCAAAGATTAATCACAATATCTATATAAAGTACTGGTGATTCGTAATGAAGAAGGAGGTGGGAAGATTTGTGGATTGATGCTTCACTTTTCAGCATGTGAATGTCGAGCATCAACATTCAGTTGGGATTTTTCAATCTTTACCCATTCCTAAGTGGAAATGGGATGGTTTCACAATATAATTTTTGATAGGAATACATAGGATGGACTATAGGAATGATTATTTAAGGGTTTTAGTGGATCGACTAAAGAAGGTAACCCTCTTGTTACATATCAAGGGAACCTTCGCAGTTGATGATCTGGGTAATCTTAATATGCACGAAGTTGTTCGGTTGCATGGTGTTATGAGGTGTATCATTTTAGACAGAGATCCTCATTTCAAACTATATTTCAGGAAGGGTTTTTAGAAATCCCTAGGATCACATGTTCTTTTAAGAATAGTCTATCATCCATAGATTTATGGTCAATCTAAGTAGAATATTCATGTTTTGGTGGATATGTTAAAAGCTTTTCTTTAGAATTTTAGTGGTTCATTGGATAAACATATGGAACTCATAGAGTTTTCATACAATAATAGATTCCAAGAATCGATCAAAAGGCACCTTCTAAGGCCTTTTATATACAATAGTTCCATTCACATCTTTTTAGTCTAGAGTTAGGTGGGTCAACACTTGTTGGGCCTATTCTAGCAAAGAAGACATCTGAATAGGTCCATTTGATCAGAAAGTAGTTTATGACTATGTAGAGCATGCACAATTCAGATGTTGTCCATCAGAGATGACCTCTGGAATTTGAGTTTGGTCATTATGTTTTCCTTTTGGTGTCACATTGGTGGGGGTAGCACCATATTAAGAAACTGGGAAAGCTAGAGCCTAGGTTTGTCAGGCCATTTGAAATAGTGGAAAGGGTAAGTCCTATAGAATACCATTTATCACTTCCATAGTGCTATAGTTCCATGGAAGATGTGTTCCGCATATCGCAGATTTGGAGATATAATTAAGCCCCTAACCATGTGATAGATATAGTATACAAAAATCTTTATACTGATGCATCCTTTTAGGATCATATGATATTGGTTTTCGCTCATAGTGAGAACTATCTATGGGGTTGGACTAAACCAACTATTTTGGTACAAGTGGAATCCTAGGAGAGTTCAATAGGAGACATGAGATAGGGATTATGATATGTGAACATAGTGTCCATACTTGTTTTTTATGGCCTCATAGAGACTCTTGGCATAACTCTGGGATGAGCTATTATAAGTTGGGGAGGTTGTAAGATTCAGTCTTTTTCCAAGTATGTATCTCTATGAGTTTTTTAGACTTAGTGGTCGAGTCTTATTCGTATATAGAGATAATTTGTTCGTAAAAATGGCCTAATGTTTTGGGATTTTTGCCTTTTCAAATTAATAGAGTCCAGGTATTAATGGGGTAATTTTTTCATGAGTTTTTGGTAAGTTGATAATCTTTAAAGGGTTTCAGGTTGTTTAAAAGTAAAATAGACAGAAAAATAAACTACAGAACATTTACACATTGTGTAAAGAGATTACACATAATGTAATTATTTGATGGTTTTAATTAAATAAATATGAGGAGATGTATTTTTCAGTGTATTCCATTAAAAACTTTTATACGACATGTAAATACATTACATTCCATGTAAATTTCTGACCATGTGTTATAAACATGATGTGCTGTTTATTTTTATTCTAAATATGATGCTTCTCTCTTATAGAACCTAGGTAATTCTCCAATAAATTTTGGAGTGATAATATCCCTTCTGTATTTCATGTTTGTATGAGAAATCCTTGGTAAGATGTTTTGGTATTTATCTTTCTCTTTATTTATTCTTCTCTAATCATTTTAGTGAAATACTTTAACCAATTGCGTAGTTGGTTTTTATCCTGATCAGTTTTGATCAAGGAAAATATTTGAAATCATCTGAACCTTCTTCCTCATGGGTGTTTGTCATTGGAAGTGTTTTTGGATATTCATTAAAATGTTGTGGGTCTAAATCTTAACCTTATGGTTTTATAATTTCTAGGATTATAAAATATTGTGATTTATCCATCATTGAGTGTGCCCAAATTAATTTAAATAAATGAATGAAATTATTCATCGAAGTCATTGTTTGAAATTGGATTCTAACATGGCTTATGGATACCCATGGGGTGAGTGAACCATGAAAATAATTGAATTGGAAAATGAATTAATGAATGTTTAGCATGACATGTGACCTAGGGTGATTTCTTATTATATAATCCCTCAATTATGGCATATTTATTATTGATATAATTGTTAATAAATTTTAAATTAAATTTCCCGAAGAATATGAAATATTAATGAAAATTTTCATAATTAACCATTGAGATATATGATGTGATATTTTGATATCCATGTTGTATAAAAGGATTGTGTTCCTTGATGTAATGCTTATATATCAGGTCAGGCACCGAAACTTGAACACTTATATGATGTAATGCTAATATTGAGTGGGATAAGCCTAATTTGTGCTATAATACTTATATAGAGTGAGATATTCCTAGTACCATGCTATAATTCTTGTAGGTATTTAACCCTAAATGATTTAAATATTATAGGGATTTGAACTGGATTGTTTTTTGTGACTCTAACATGGTTATATAGTTGTGGTTGGCGTAGTCGTAAGACATTCTTAGAGAAATTCCAGTATGTTTCCAAATGAGCTTATTTACCATGGTTATATTTTGGTGGTTATCATGGTAATAAGACATGATCAGAGATATTCTTGTATGGAATTGAATTTGGTCATTTACGATGGTCATATGTTGGTGTTTGGAATGGTTGAAATACATGCTCAGAGATATTCCAACACAGATCCAAAGAAGGTCGTTGTTGTATTTTATTAATTGTTGAACTAATTAACACAAATTTTTTTGATTTATTGTATACTCTTCCAATCAAAATTGTTTTGTTTAAACATAGTGGTGTCGAACTAGTAATTTGTACTCACACTCTATTCAGGCCACTGTTTGGTACTAGAGAAGATTTCATGGATACAGATTTGGACAAGGGAAAATGAAATTTCTGTTGATTTTTTGTTTTCTATTGAGATCGAGTTTAGATATGGGACCAACATGGGGCTCAAGACCTGGGAATTTGGGTATTTTATTATATCTACTACTCTATTTGTTTTATTATTCTAGAATGGAATTTAGTTACATTCTATCATGTCATTAAATTATTCATTATTTATTCATTGGATTATTTAGTTGGATTTTATTATTTTTGTCTTCTTTGTGTATAATTTTATTATTTCCATTTTATTATGATTTGTTATACTACCATGTGACTTCATAACAGGGGGTAGTGTATCCCCACTATACATTTCACTCCCATGTTTCAAGTCAGAAGCCTCTGAAATATGGGAAGAAGCACTTGGAGTATCATAACCAACCTTTTCCATCCATGCTAGAGAGTTACAGATTAGGGGACATTACACCTTTAACATGTTATTCTCATTTTATTTAATGTTTGTTTTAAATTTATTATTTCATGGGGATCATGATTTAAATATTTCCAAAGTGATAAGAGAATTTTCATCTAAATAAATCCAATTTTAATTTTTTCCTTCAAACTCTCTTTGTCTTTCATGTATATGTTATAAAATTGTTTTTTGAATTTTTTTTATAATGTTCATTTTATTTCTATTTTAATTTATTTCAAAGGTTCTAAAAAGGAATATATTTTATGTTTTTTAAAGGGAACATTTTGTAAAAAAAAATGAAATGTTCTATTTTCAGAGTATGGTGACAATGAACTTTTATATTGTCGTGACTTTTATTTTATTTCTAGATACTTTTACAAGATTACATGTTCTCTTAAATGAAAACCCCTATTTCACTTTTTTGGAGGTTTTGGTATTGGAAATGTTTTTTTTCAAAAGAAAATTTAATTTTTTATTGAAAATGGTATTTTGATATAAAATTTCATTTTAATATTTAAAAGTGATTTTCATCTGATTTTAAAAGAGTTTTCAAATTATGGAATTTTTTATTCTTGTTTTGTTTCTTTGAAATTATTTATGATGGGTACACATAGATAGCGCATAGTTAGCCCATTATTGCTTATATGATGAGTACACCCAAATAGAGATCCAATGCATTAGGTAATAATTATGTTCTATGGAGAATTACACCGTAAGTTTCTCATATGTTTATTTCACTCTATTTGGGTTCTATAAGAGTTCTTTAAGGGTTTTATCAGATGATGTCCCATGGTACCTATAGTAATGTTCAATTCTTGCTAATGAGTTTTCATTGAAATAATTTGTTTTCAAAAGGTAAAAAAATGGTCTTTTAAAGGAATGATATTTCCATTTATGTGTAATTTTTTATGTTTTCAAGAAAGGGGTTCTTATGGGTTTTATTATTTTTCAATCGATTAATGGTTTTCTTCATTTTATGTCCCCTAATGAGTTTTTTGTTATCATACCACTTTTTTTTTAAAAAAATCAGAGGATTTTATGGATTTAAAGGGAATGGAAGAGGTCAAGTTGAAAGCCATGAATATTTTCCAGGAAAAGAGATCATTATTTATTTTAAATATTTTATATTATAGGAAAAATGAATACTATTCATAAGTTTCAACTCAATATTTTATGGTTTTGTTTTGTATGATTTATGAAATAATTCTCTAAATTATAAACCTAAAAATATCCTCAAATGCATGAGAATAAATTCGTTACTTAAAACTTGAGATTTTGTAATATTTAAGTCCTATCCCTTATACCAAGAATGTATTTAATGACGATTCTAATGAAAATTAGGAGGAATTTCAAATATATATAATGTTTTCTTTAATTCATGGGGACTATGATTTAAATTTTACCTAAGTGGTAAATTTTTTATGTTATAATATCATTTTTCATGATTTTTTATGATTAAATTTATAATGATGAAATATTATGATATCTCTCTCTATAAACTCATGAATTTTATTCTCTTATAGTTATTTATGGAAATTACATGTTTTTATTTAATATTCTTCTCTTTATATACTAAAGAGTTAAAACGTTTCTTTTAATGGAAACCCGAATTTATTTCTATCTTTGTTAAAAAAATCCTTTCCCTTCTATTTCCATGTTTTTGAAAAATACTTTCAATAATGAAATTAAAAATATCTATGGGTTTTTTAATTTTATATTTACCCATGTCTGAATTTTTAAAAAATGGTTTAAAATGAGTTTTCATGTTTTTTTTCTAAATGAGGAACTTATGAATTTTTACAAAAAATTTTAAAGGAATATTTTTTAATGTGTATGTCATGAACAGTATTTCCCACCATTATAACCGCCTGATGATTTAAAGCTTCCTTGACATGATTTCAAGGTTATTTTAAAGGTAATTATTTTCTTCAATATTTTTTAAATTTTCTTTTTTCAAAGATGTTATTTCAAAATGTAAATGATATTTTCCTTAATAATGTTTTAAGTATATTTTATTTAATTTATATTCATCAACCATAACATCCTTTGTTTTGATTATGTTTTATTTAGGATATGATCCAATGGTACTATCCTTGTTCATTTTTGGATGGTTTATGACTATGATGATGATATTTTTATAGAAACCATTTATATCCCCATGGGTTATCCTATGGTGGATTAAAGAAATGTTTATTAAACCAAAATTATTTTGATATGATAAATGTTTAACGATTTTATTGCACACATAAATTTGGATTTTGTTATGTGATGGGTGGGACCAAGATTATATATCCCTCCATTGAATTTGGTAAAGTATAATATTTCATGAGATAACTATGGGAATCAAGTCGATGTTATTGATCCTCAAGGGAAGACAAGATGATTTCCTTCACTAGTTATGGGAAACAAGTCAATGAACTTGATCGACTAAGGGAAAAATATTGAAGTTGTTGATCCGCTATAGGAAATAGATTATGAGTTCGGATTCATTATAATATGGGAAACATGTGTTGATTCTTGATAAACTATTATTTGATGGTCTTAGTATTTAACCATGAAATATGATATGGTTTTTATATTTATGATGGTAACAAATGTATATGACATGAAATTTTGGTTCATGATTCAATTATTATGATTTATCACCCTTATGATTCTTTTATTTGAAATGATAATGTTTTTTGAAAAGGATCATTTTTACAATCCCTATTTGACTGGGTATGAAATTTGTAAGTTATATTCATGATATCATTCCATTATTCTTATCTTATTCTTTCATATGATCATTTATTGATATCTCCCATGTTTACCCTTACTCATCATATGAGCTACCATTTCTTTTGTTTCCTTTCCATAGGTTATAAAGAAAGGTATTATGTATGATATGTATAAAAAGGTTTCTAGTTATGAATAATGTTATTATAGATGATGTAGTTCACTTATGAAGCAGTTGTTTATGTATCCATAATTCTAAAATAACTATAGACATACAGTTCTGGCATTGATTATTATGTTATGTAATGAATATTCACATATTAATATGGTAGAACTATGTATGATAAGGGAGGATTATTACAATAGTGGAAAATAATATATGATTTGAAATATATATATTTGTAGTACATAGAAAAAATATTTTTTTTAAAAAATTGATTAATATTTATAATAAAATAGTTGGAATAATTTTATCATGATAGAAAAATTCCTATAAAAAATCTATTAATGTTCTATTTTTCCAGGATTTGTTGAAATATCATATCAACTATACAACATGATATTTATGTAAAATTGTATACTAATTATTGAAATCATTTTCTAATTAAATTTTTTATTTTATCTTCAAAGATTAATTTTTAATAATCACACAAAAATATGTATATTATATTTATTGGGTATATTTAATTATATCTAATATATGAGTGGGGATTTCCAAAAAAAATAAAGTATTATTATCCCCTTCTAATGCATTTTCATTTATACTAAAAGGTAAATCATATAAGTCAAGATCCATAAACATAAATTTTGTTATCTTATTTTTTTTAAATATTAGAGTTAAAATAAATTTATAAATATTAATGGAAATTTTTGGAATACATTATTTGAATAACTCTTATCCATATTCAATATTCACAATCTCTGGTAGCTCTTATAATAGTTATAATGAAAGATAATAAGAGTCTATATCCTTTTTATTTATTAAATATTTATCAATCGAGTGACTATACAATATATGTATCCATTTCCACATATCAAATAATTTCATCACCAAGTGATGGGGTGAAATCATTTTTAAATATTGATGTTTTGTTTGGGAAGCATCTGTGGAAGGTCAGGGAAATTGATAATCTTATGTGTTCCTTCCAGATAAAGTCTACAAATTTTAAAAACCCTAAGGCATTGTTAGTTTTAAAAAATTATTATACGTATTTCAATGATCTAAGGAGTTTTATATTCAATATATTTATTGACTATTTTTAATGATATTAATAAAAAAAATATCTTTAAATTTAATAGTAGAGATTGGGGTCCAATTAGAGATCGTGTTGAGAATTCTTAGTGAGGACTGATTATATGATAAGTCTTCCAAGAATTATTTTTTGATCTAGAAACATAAGTTATTTATAATTTTTTTATAAAAAATGTATATCAATCTACATTGAAAAGGTTAAATAGGTTTTATAATTTATATACTCTAATTATTATTTTTGATATAAACCTTACTGGGGTTTATAGTAAATTATTATGAATTTTTGAATGACTTATCTTTATTTTAATCTATATTTGTCTCTCTCATAGAGAAATTGGTGATATTTATATAGTGTTTTAAATGTTAATAATCAATTTATGTGATTAGACATAGATTCACACTGGCTTCTTATTTTATCTTTGATGAGCTTAGGGAAGGCTAGATTGTAAATTGTGATTGTTGATGATTGTTTTTGGGTTTTATGGATATATTAAATAATCATGTGGTAATGTATGGATATCTTCAATTAGATCCACTTTAAAGTAAATAATTAATTGACGATATTGAATCAGGGGAAGTGATGTGTGACATGATTTATTGAAGATACTATTTATTTAAAAATTGATATACTATCTATACTAATAAAAGAGTTTGAGTTAAATAGTTTTATAGAAATTCTTAAATCATTGTTAGAGGATATGGGTGGAATAACTTATGTATTATTATTTTTATATCATCAATAATTTTGGTAATGTTAATTATTTCATTGATTCTCTCTGAATAAAGTTTCTATTAAAGTAAATGGATGAGTCTAGTGAAAAATGGTTTCTTTTGAGTAACATTTTTTATTAGATTTTACCAAAAAAGGGAGAAGGTATTGATTTTATTATAAGATTTGTTTATTTATACTTAACTCCTTGATTTTTTTCATCATTAATATCCATATAATATTTAATTTTAGATAAAAACATTTATTATAAATATTGAGGAGTCTAATAGTAATTTTTTATACCATTATGATAGTGTTGTTTACTTCAAGAAGCATCTTGTGGTTTCTATTTTTTAGGCACTCAGTAATAAAAGACTAGCATCATTATCAATTATTTTTTTATCCATATACAACCAAAATATAAAGTGATATGTAGGTTCATTGCCAATGTTTAGGAATGATACATGATATTATTGATTATGGCTAACGTTTTATCACCTGTCAGTAGGTGAAGGCATGGTATAAAATATATATTGGTTTACTTCATCACTTGACTATTCATAGCTATATTTTGGATGAAGTTTCCACATAATTTTGGATTTTATTGTATATAACCCCTTGTAGAAGGATATTGATATTGTTAGTGTAACATCCTGTTACAGATTTGATAGGTACGTCTTTAAATTTATCATGGTTTTTTATTTTTGTTGACTGGGTAGGGTTGATAATGAATGGGGAGGATACCTATAATGGCTAAGTAATAGATTTTTTGGTTTCTTATCTTTAACCAACTTTTTTTCTGTAGTATATAGGCGAGTTACACACTATCTAACTACGTTACATGAAGTGTAAGGATTTTTGGAGGCAAGTCATGAAAACCATCATACTGTGAATGTTACACACCACGAATAGACTTTACACATCTTGAGTTATTTAATTGATGGTTTTTAATTTGAGGTGATTTGTTTTTTTGTGGTTTTGAATACTAACTATTTCACAATGTGAAATTTTATTACACGTTGTGAAATACCCTGATTGTGTTTTTATAAACAGGAATCATGATTGAAATATTTTCATTACTCTACTCCATTTTAAACTCCCTTGATGCTAAGCCTTCCCTAGAAGATCTTAAATCTCTCCAAAACTTCTAGATCTATTATTTAGTCATTCAATCCTCGTTTTTACTTACACTGTTATTTCTGGGTAATCCCTCTCCTACATTATTCTCCTTTATCTTTTTCTCCTCCATCAGTATTTTAAAATATCATTCTAAAATTGGTGGATATATCCCCCATGATGTTGTATCTCATTTCTAGGTTGAGTTTAGAGGTCTTATACAGCTTCATTCTCATTGGAGGGTGTTTTTGTGAGGGAAAAGGTAGGTTGTTTCATCTCGAATAGACAAATTTTTTAACCTTCACTTTCTTGATTTATTTAAATTTTTGATTTAAATTAATTTCCTAAAAATTCATTTCAATTTATTTAATAAAATATTAATTACATTGAATTGGGGGATTTGAAATGTTTTTGGCATGAAACTTGGGAAAAACCCCCAATTCCATTAAATTGGGGTTTGTTTATGAAAATTGGTTGATATAAATTTATGGAAAAATTTTCAATTAAATTGTTGAATTTAATTGTGGATATGAATTTTGAAAATTGACAGAATTAGTTTTCAATGGATTTCTAACTTTTTAAGAAGGCTTACAAATGTTTTGATACAAACCCAATGGTTGTATCTAGTTAAAGAGGCATGTTTTTTTATTAAAAACCCATTTTTGTATTTAAATGGAAAATTGGAATATGAAATTGGAGGAACATGATTTAATTGTATTTTATGATGTCTTAAAATAAATTTACCAACATTGATTGTGTAAGAGAAAATGAAAGCCTTAGGTAGTTGGTGAGTGATTTGGACACACTCTATTCTATAAAAACATTATAAAACATACATTCTATTGGTTACATCCTCGATCAGATGGTTAAGAATTTCCTTTGTCTAGTTTCAGGGGGATGTGTGTATACACATATTGATGAGATCACCTAGGGAGTGTAGAGTCCTATACCCAAAAATACAATCGTACCTATTTGGAAAATTCCCATGTTGCTTGATTGTTTTTTATTTGAGATATAAATGTATGCCAATGTTGTTTGAACTTCATTACATAATTTATGAATTTATATAAACAATTTTATAAATTTTTTTATATAATTAATTTTTTTAAAAATATTCCATCACTTGTAAAGACTTTTCTTACATTATTTTCCATCATTTAAATTTCCTAGAATGATTTGATTAAATATTCTTTTAAACTCCAAACCTATTCATTTTAAAATTGAAACATGTCCTTTGGTTAGTCATTTTTTTGTCATATGTTATGGAATCCTAGGTGACACCCTATTGGGAAATTTATCTCACACCCTAATTTTTCCATAAGGTGTTTATAAAATTTTTCCACACATGATCAAACAAGAGAAAAAGATCTCTATGAGGTGGATACAACTGTTGAAATTTAGACTTAGTGAGTTGTGTCTGTTGGGACTTGGGCTATTTTCCTATTTTGGTACATGAGTTGTTGTAATTTGGGATTTTATTCCTTGTTTTATTTTGGTACGTTACTCCCTATGAATATTCGTTTGTTATGCATAATGTCTTGTTTCTTTTACTTCCATTATGTTTTGTGGAAAATTCATTCCTACTTACATGCTATATGATGATAGGTTCTAGTCATCGACCCATGGTGATTGGGAATTCCCTTTGGGCTATGGTAGCGTCACTCGGTTACCGGGTTTCCAGGGTACCCGAGATGGTTCGTGAAAAAATGGTATCAGATGAGACTGTTGAGATTTTGTCTTAATGTCAGTATGCATTTTTGAAATATTGTTAGGACTTAGGATGTAGTTGTGATTGAGTGTCTGGACATATATCACTGAAATGAACCTTAAGTGTCCAAGGGTGGTTAGAGAAATAATTATTATGGATTATTTGTAGTCTTTTCCCTATTTTCATTTGGATAGAGTGAAATACAAATATTGATTTTTCTATTAGTAGGGATCTTGTTTCCCTTGTTTCTCAGTTTGAGTGTTATTCTAATATCTTACTTTTTGTCTGCTGGTGTTGTGTAATATCATGTCTATAAGAAGAATTGTGAATTAGATCTAGGTGGAAGCTTTTTCTGAACCAAAGTGGGAGAATCCTCCCCTAGAACCAAATCTAGTTGAGGTGATTGTGTACAATATCCATGCTTTGGGATATGAACCACCTCTAGTTCCTATTCAGTATTCTATTTGGATCCTCAGAGGGATGTTTGGGGAAATCATTATGAAGAGTTGATTTTCCCGAAGACACTAGTTTTTAAAGGATCTAATTATCCACAACATACTGAGGAATGGTTGGGAATGATATAATGTCTATTTGAGTTCCTGGAGACACCAAACGGGATCAAGGTAAAGTGTTCCACCTTCATGACGGAAGGACTCAGAAGGATATGGTGAGACACAATGGAAACGGTGAATAAACATGAGGGTTTAGAGTGTAATGAATTCAATTTTCTTTTCACCGACCAGTTCATTCAAAAGTCAATAGTGTTGGCCAAGGTTGTGGAGTTTTTCAATATTTAGTAGGCCGATTGAACCGTGACTAGGTGTTCAAATCACATTGCGGAGTTAGTTCAGTTCTCACCTAAGATTGCATCTAATGAGAGGATTAATGATATATGGTTCAAGTTAGGACTTAGATTATATATTAGTTATTAGGTTTTCTTACTGAAGCTATCCACTTATATTGATGTACTAGATAGGGTGATGATGGTCCAGATGGACCTGGCTAGAAAGTTAGGGTTATTAGGAGTTCCATTTTCTCCCAGTGGCAGCATTAGTTACTTTAAGTGAAAATGGATGGGTGATGATTCTCGTGGAAGTTCTCAATGGAAGGGTCTTTCTAGAATTCCTAAAACACCAGGAGGATGTCCTTTAATTTTCTGCCTATTTAGAAATCTAGGACATTACAAATGGGTTTTCACTAAAGTAACCAATAACTGTAGCTCCTGCAGATGTTCAGGGAACTTACAGAGACTCTACCATAACATTTCTACTCCACATAGTAAAACAGGATCATTAGATCCTCCTAAAACCGCATTTAAATCATATTATTCATGTATAAAAGGGTTCCAAAAATCATCATCTAGAATAAAGCTACTTCACATAGTAAAAAGGTCTCCAAAAGAAGAAGACATGTGTCTAGAAACTGTGAGAGGTATCATTACTATAGAATCTTCATTAGTGACTACTCTATTTGATATTGGTGATTCTCATTCATTTATTTCAACTTGTATTGTTTATTTTTTAAATATTCCTATGGATATTTTATCTTATGCAATGGATATTACTATACCCCTTGGAATGAAGAGAGTACATGGTATCCATATTCCCAATTGTGTCTTATCTCTATTAGATGTCGATATTTCTTGGAGTTTTTTGGTTCTCAATATGAAACCTCTTGATGTATTTTTTGTAATGGATTATATCATTTACAATAAATACTAGATTGAGTTTTATCTTCGGGTGGTCTACTTTACTACACCAAATGGTGTGTCTCTTATATTTCAAGGAGAATGGGATGAAAGGTCAAAAAAAGATGGAACTTATTATCCAGGGTCGGGGAAAGAAATATCAATCTTTTCTTTTGATATGGAGAATGAATCTTCATGCGGTGATCTCCCTCCAGTTTTCAATGAGTTTCCTGTTTTGTTTCCATCTGAATTTCCTAGTTTGACATCGGTAAGGGAGGTTGAGTTTTCAATTGACTTAATTCCTATTACTCAACCAGTTTCTATTCCCTCTTATCAAATGTAACTAACTTAATAGAAAGAGTTGTAGTCCCAGTTAGAAGATCTTCTTAAAAAAGACTTTATATGTCGGAGTGTATCACCTTTAGATGCACTAGTTTCTTTCACTAAAAAGTTTGATGGTTCTATTATCTTATGTGTTTATTACTAAAAGCTTTTATGAGTGAATGTAAATAACAAGTATCCATTACCATGGATTGATGATCTATTTGATCATTTGAAAGGAGTGAATTGGTTTTAAAAGATCAAACATTGATCTGGTTACCATCATTTAATAATAAATTAACCTGAAATTCAGAAAAACACTTTTCAGTGTAGGTATAATCATTACGAGTACCTTGTTATTACCTTTGGTATGAAAAATGATCCTAAATTTTTTCTGGATTTGATGAATAGGATTTTCCATAAATATCTAGATACCTTTGTGGTAGTCTTTGTAAATGAAATCCTCATTTACTATAAATCCTAGGAGGATCATGTGCATCATTTGAGAACAAATCTATGCCTGCTGTAAAATCACATACTTTATTCCAATCTTTCAAAGTGTAATTTCTAGATTCTAGAAGTGAAATTTTTAGGGCATGTGGTGTCATGAATTGGGTATATCATTTGATCCTGAAAAGTTGAAGGCTATTATAAATTTGGAGAAGCCACATAATGTCTTTGAGGTTTGGAGATTCTTTGTCTTAGTTGGGTATTATCAATGGTTTGTGAATGAATTCTCAATGTTAGCTTCTCTTATGACTGCTCTGACTTAGAAGTGGGAGAAGTTTTCTTATAAAGATAAATTTCAGTGTTATTTTGTTGAATTGAAACATATTTTGAAAATCGCATCGCTGTTGACTCTTATAGAGGCCGGTTAGTGCTATGTGGTCTTTTGTGATGCATTAGGTTCTGGCTTGGGTTGAATTCTAATACAGGATGATCATGTAATAGCTTACATATCTTATTAGTTTAGGCTACATGAGAATAATTATTCTAACCATGACCTTGTATTTGCAGCTTTGATGTACATCCTTAAATTTTGGCAGCACTATCATTTTGGATAAAGGTTTACTATGTATTTAGACCAAAGAAGTTTGAGTTATACCTTCTTTAAAAAATATTTGAATATTCACCAGAGGCGTTGGGTGGAGTACTTATAGTCTTTTGACTTTGACACTGCCTATACCCCAAGGAAAGGGAATTTAGTTGCAGATGTGTTGAGAAGGAATCTTCCAACCTAGGTAGTGAAAGAATCTTATGAAGAGTGTAACTTGATGCCTCTCTTTTCATAGTTTTATATTGGAGTTCAGGAGAAAGGGGATGAAGTTTATTTAGTCAACGTTCAGTTGAAATCCTCTCTTCTCAAGTTGATTCTTTAGGATAAAGATATTGATGATGAATTCCATAGTATTAGAGAATCTTTTTATGGTGAGGAGATAGTTTCCTAGTGGTCATTCTCTAAAGATGGTGTTCCATACTATTGGAGTCGTTTAGTTGTACTGTTAATAACAAGAGAGGCTGTGATGGTGGATTTTTATAATTCCTAGTGGGCTGTGATCTAAGGAACCACTAAGATGTTCTATTACATGAGATGGTAATTCTTGTGTCCAGGGATAAGATGGGAATTACTGATTTTGATTCTCATTGTTATATGTGCCAATATGTTAAAGACGAGCATCAAATACCTTGAGGTTTACTTTAGCCACTTCCAATCCCTACTTACAAGTATGATAAAATCTTTATGGACTTTTTGGTTGGGTTGTTTCATTCCCAGAGGAAGAAGAATGCGATATGGTTTGTGATCAATATACTGACCAAGTCATATCACTTCATACCCATCCGTGATACATCCAATGTTTAGGAGTCAATAAATATCTATGTGAAAGAGATTTTTCATTTTCACGGAGTTCCATCCATGATAGTCTATTAAGGGAATCTTTAGTTAACTTATCACTTTTGAAGAAGAATTCAAGAGGCACTAATACATCATGTATATTTAAGCACGACTGACCATCCATAGTCAGATGTCCAGACAGAGAGAGCTATATAGATTTTTTAGGATATGCTTCCCACTTGTGATCTCGATCTTTTTGGAGCTTTGGATGATCACTTGGGACTAGTTGAGTTTTCCTTTAACAATATTTACCACTCCATAATTATAATGGAACATTTTTAGGTCCTGTATGTGTTGGAGTTGGTGGCCTAGAACCAACTACTTTGTACTTTATTCATTATAAAAATATCTTATCATATCTTGATTGTTCTTCTGCGTGACAATTCATGTGATAATGCCCTAAGGATAACTGTTACATTGTAGGGTTATAGTGGATACATTCTATGATGTGAACCCGGAAGTTCCATAACACTGTTCTTGAATACATGTTCTATGGCCGAATGATGTTATTTGAGGGACACAAATAATACAGGCCATTAGGGTGAGGACTCATAAAAATTTGAGGCACCTTCTCATAGTGTGTGCCCTTGGTAATGTCCAGGAGGATATTATGAGAACAAGAACCGCCAGTAGGAAATCCACATTTCATAGTGTCATTGGATGTTCCTATCTACGGACATGTGTATTTATCATTAGACATTAAAATTATTATTAATTTGTATTAAAACTCATGCACTTAGATGTATTGATGAAAACTGTGACGACAAACTGTTCCCAGCAAGGTAGGTTACGTTGGGTGCCTCACAAGTAATATTGCATTAATAGATAATGTGAGAAAGGATTTGTCCCTTCTGTTCTATAATATAAGTAGATATCTCAGGCCCTTTGATGGAATTGATATAGCCTAAATAAATCCATGGACATCATGAGGAACAAGCAAGTTCAATTCTGGGAAGTCAAAGAATAAATAATCGAGCACATGGGTTGATGGAATTAGCATGAAACCCGCTTGATACGAGATATTGTGACAAAGGGATTTCATTACACGGTAAGTGTTCGTAAGAGGTGACACATCATTGCGGCGTTAACTTATTTCTCTATGGGTGCCTTGATGTGTTGCTAGACACTAACTTTGGACTTTAGGCAGGATCTGCCTAATTCCACTGAGAAAGAGGCCTAGAGGGCCACACACTAAGTGTGTCTAAGTATCTTAGTTAAATATTAATTTAACAAGTTAAATAAAGATTATTCCTGATCGCGGTTTAATAATTTTTTAAGGATGCTCAATCACATTTATTTCGACACTAGTTATTCGGGGTAATATATTTTCGATGAAATAATATATTTATTAGCGAGTAATGCAGTGACATTTATTTTATAAATAAATATCCATTATTAAAGGTCTAATAAATGTGGTGGAGGTAACAAATAAAAATGAAAAAAAGTACACACCTTGTATATTAAATATACATGCCATGTATTTTTTTCTGTGAATTTATGAGAAATAATATTATTTATTTAATTAAATAATGTTAGATGTAATTCGCAGGGTGCATGTCAATTAATAATAATAGTCAACTGTTATTATTATACATGGGGTATTACTAATAATTAAATGAAATGAATAAATGATTTTGGGTAATTAATTCATTTTATTATTCTATGTAATTAAAATCCCAATTATATAATTCTCTTTAGTGTACCCATTTTTTTTGTGGTTGTTCGCAATAGATTTGAAAAATATATCAAGACAACAGATAATTCCTTTTACACCAAGAATACTCTCAAGCTACGAGAGAGAGAGATCTACCTCCACCAGATTAAGGCGATTGAAGACAGACATCGCAAGAAAAGACTCCTTCGCGCTAGCACCCGAAGATCCCTTCAGCGATGTCCAGAGATACATGGAGTACGTTTGGATCCCCTCTAGAGGAATCCTACACTTGGATTCTAAGACGCAATGCCGGATTACATCGGATCGTGACAAAAAACATCAACGAAGAAAGAATTAAATCAAGGTAATTATTTTCATTTAATTAAATTAATTATAACCAATATATGATGATCTTATTTATGGTTCTGGGACTCCCATATTTCTTTTTTCATTCTTCGTTCTATTCCAAATATCCGGAATTTTATTATCGTGACGGATCTCAGATTGATCATTTTTAAAGATTAAATTAATGTTTGGTACACCCACCAATGTGCTTCCGCTATGCTCGGAATCTACAAGTGGTATCATAGGGGTTATATCATTGATTATAATTATTTATGTTTTTCATTGGTGATTTATGCATTTAATAATTTAGTTATTTCAATTCAAGTTAATCGTTCTTTAAAATATGAATCTCAAGATCTATTCCTCTCCTCTCGTTTCTCGTTAAGATTTCAGAAACAAATTCTTTCTTTTAATATTGATTAAAATAAAATAGAGGATCTCATTCAGAGGTGTGAAACATTCCTAGCTATACAACACCAGAATACACAGTGTGTATTCGGAAGTACATGCCATGTAGTCTTATTTAAATGCATCAGAATGATACGCCAAATCAGGCCATGTGTTGGAGAATTCATAAGTCATAAATGACACTGTGTGTTGTCTAGGAATAGGTGGAAAACATTTTCCAAATTACACACTGTGTGGTCCAATGAACACGACGTGTTGTCCCTTCAGGATGGGGTTGGACCGTGTACCCTGTACACGGATTTCCCGGTTGGAAACTGTGTAACGCGGATACTACACAGTGTGTGTCCAACTGAACATGCCATGTACTCTGAAAATTTCGGAATTACATCTACACGTCATGTTCTTGGGCATGTACTTCGAATAGATAGTGAAAAAAATTACACACCATGTAGTCAGAAATACAAGCTTTGTACTCATCTAAATTACCGAGATTTATTAAAATTTACTATTATATTATACAAACCCTTGAGACGTGTACCATAGTGCAGGCGTAAAGATGAGGCAAAACACATGATAGGTGTTTTATATATATGTCTTTAATTTGACATCTGCATAATGAATGGGAATTCACCAGGTTTCCTCCAAGGTACAAGTTACGTACAAAGATAATTTTAAATGAATTTATTTGATTAAAATTATGATGGATGAGAATCTCAAGGAAATTCAGAAAAGGGGTTTAAGATAAAAGGATTGATTAATTAAAGATAATTAATTGATTCAAGCCTAATTTATCTTAAACAAGAATGATTAAATAATTTAATGCTAGTTTTATGTGTAAATATCATTGCATGTATGGATGATCATGAGCTAGACCAAGACCATTGTATGTGAATGGTTTATTTTAATTTATTTATTTAAATTAAATTTGTTGGCCTATGAGCCTTCTCCTCATTAATATGTAGGGCCTGCATGCCCAAGGTTTATTTTATGTAAAAAACCCTTTTTACCCCTCACCTTCATGTGAGATAAATGCACATGTAATGGACGGATCTCCCAAGAGAGTGGAGGTGACTCAAGTCAGGAGCCAAGGTGAAACCAATCCGAGGAGATACAAAGGTGGATTGGTGGAAAGCTGTAAACACGAACCTGAAAGGTTCAAGGTGTTTCTACCCTAGGTCTTGGGTTAGTTTATCATCCACTAGATAAAATAAACAATATAACAAGATCATGATCATACAATTTATTTTATTTCTGTCAGTTTCATGGTTTATTTATTTTTGGTGTGTTTTCACGATCACACAATTAATGAATTAAACAAGCATGCAAGATGGAACTAAAATAAGACCGACTCATGCCTAAAATATTATCTTAGACATGGTTAATAACTTAATTATATCCCACTTTATATCCTCTCAACTTTCTATATCCTTGAGGAAATTCAGAGCGGCTATTGAAGATTGTAATCTTTTTGAAATCACTCTTTCTGGAGCTAAATTTACTTGGTATAGAAATCCCCATAATAAAAAGGTTTCTAGTAAGATTGATAGGGCCTTTGTTAACATGAAGATTCTTGATAACTGGGATAATATTTCTAGTGTTACTCTCCCTAGGCTCAACTCTGATCATCATCCTATTCTTGTTAGCCTTCTCACAAAATACAAGAAATATGTCTTTCCTTTTAAATTTAATAATGCTTGGTCTTCGAACCCTGATTGTGTTGCTTTCATTCACAACATCTGGAATTCTATGAAACATCAACAAGACTCTTTTGCCTGTTTATATAAGTTGAAAACTCTTAAACAGGCCCTCAAAGGCTGGTGTAAATCTTCAATTTCTCAAATTGATTTGGATATTTCCTTACTTGAGAAAGAGATTAGTTGTTTTCAAACTCAAAACACCAACTCTGATTTCATTTTGGATCCTCAATTGGAAGTGAATATCTCCGTCAAACATAACTCCTTGCTTACTTTCAAAGATAACATTCGCAAACATATGTTCAGGACCAAATGGCTCACTGATGGTGATCGTAATTCCAAATTCTACAATTGCCTTCAAATAATTAGAAAGATTAATTGTCCTCTTTCCAAACTTACTATTGATGGTGTTATCACTGATTCTGAAGAGGCCATCACAGATCATGTTACCACTTACTTTTATAATCTTTTTAATGGCCTAGGTTTAATCACTAATCTTAAACCTGATATTATTCCTCTATTGGTGGATGAAAGGGATAGTGACTTTCTTTTGAGCACTCCTCTTGATCATGAAATCAAAGACACTGTCTTTGGACTCAATCCCGATAGTGCTCCTAGTCCAGATGGCTTTAACAATGGTTTTTTCCAAAAAAATTGGGACATAATTCACAAAGATGTTTGTAACCTAGTAAAAAACTTTTTCACTCGTGGTCTACTCCTGCATGGAATCAATGCTCAATTTTTAAATTTAATTCCTAAGGTTTAGAATGCCTCTGAGATCCACCAATTTAGACCGATTTCTCTCATTAACACGATTTTAAAAATCATAACCAAAATCATTGCAAATAGACTTGCTCCTATTTGCAATAAAATTGTTTCTTGGAACTAGTTTGGATTTATCAAAGGTAGATCCATTCAAGATTGTATTTGCCTTGCCTCTGAATGCTTTAAGAGTTTCAATAAAAGTAATAGAGGAGGATGTGTGGCTATCAAACTGGATATTAAAAATGATTTTGACACTATTGATTGGAATTTTATCTTTAAAGTGCTAAAAAGCTTTGGATTTCAAGATCTTTTCATTGAAAGAATTAGGATCTTATTTATTTCAGCTTACATTTCTATCCTTATTGATGGAACTCCTAGGGGGTTTTTTAACTGTTCCAAAGGTGTTAGACAGGGTGACCCTCTTTCTACTATCCTTTTTGTCATTACTGAGGATTATCTTAGTAGACTCCTCAGCATTTTGGTTGATCAAAGTAAGCTTAAAACTATACAGGTTGCTAGAAATCTTAACGCCCCCACTCACCTTCTATATGCTGATGACATTATCCTGTTTCTAAAAGGGGACCAAAAGAATATACAGACTCTTAAGGAAGCCATTGCTCATTATGAGGAGGTCTATGGTCATGTGATCTCTTGGAATAAATATTTCATTTTCTTTAGTAATAATTTTCCTGTCGGTAGGAAAAATAGTATTACCAATTATTTGGGTATTAAAGAGGGTCTGATTCCCTTTACCTACTTAGGAGTTCCTATTTTCTGGGGGAGACCCAAAGCTAGTTATTTTTCTAATGTTATTGATCAGATTATAAAACAACTTTCCAATTGGAAAGGGAAATCTCTCTACATAACTGGGAGAATTTGCTTGGTCAAGTCAACCATTGTATCTAAAATGGTCTACTCCCTCATGATTTATAAATGGCCTGCTGGCATTTTCAAAAAAATTAATACCTATATTAAAAATTTCATCTGGACTGGAAGTATTCTTGAAAGGAAGCTTGTCACCATTCCATGGAATTCTTGTTGTAGACCTATTGACAAAGGTGGGATTGGCATAAAAAATTTAAAGCTTTTCAATGACGCTCTCCAGGCTCATCTCACTTGGCATATTATCAATCCATCTTCTAAAGCCACTAATTTTTTGTATCACAGATTTATTTCTAAGCTCTTAAAAGGGAATCTTAATTTCATTAATTCTTCCATCTGGCCATCTATCAGGGACTCTTATCATAAGATCATGGAGAAATCTAGATGGATGGTTAGTGTTAATTCTTCTATTAACTTTTGGTGTGGTAAATGGTATGATAACCACTTGATAACTTTGTTACCTTCTAGTCACATTCTTGAGGACACTAATCAAACTATAAAAGATGTTCTTCAATCTCATCGTCATGATCTCCCAGATAATATTATGGAGATCATTGATAATCATTCTTTTTCTCCTGATGGTGATTTCCTAGGTTGGGAACCTTCCCCTAATGGTGTTCTAGACATCAAAATATTTTATAAGCATAATTTTTCTCACTTTGATTCTAGTTATATTTGGGTGAGCCAGTTTAATAAACCTTGGATTAAACCCTCTAGGCTCACCCTCATATGGCATATTTCCCATAATAGATTGCCTACTGATACTATTCTCCAAAATTTTGGTATCCAACTATGTTCTAAATGCCGCCTATGTAACCAACACCGGGAGGATGCAGATCATCTTTTCCTGTCTTGTGCGACAGCCGCTGCATTATGGAATTTTTTTTTGATATCTTCAATTACAGATGCTCTTTTACTGATTCTATATCTGTGTTTCTTAAAAACTGCACTAGATCTAATCTTTCTTTGCAGATCAACAACATCTGGATGGCAGTAGTGGTAGAGCTCATTCATGAGATCTGGTACGTTAGAAATGACCTTACTCATAATAATAATTCTTTTAAACTTAATGCAGGAAAATCTCGGATCCTTGTGGAGATCCAGGAAGCTGCTTTTATTCAAAAAGATTCCTGTAACAACTCAGTTGGGGACTTTTAGATCCTTCACCATCTCCGAGTTCCTGGCAATTATCCAAAGCCAAAACGCACCTTTGAGGTTTTCTGGCAGGCTCCAATGCAGTGATGGATCAAAGTTAATGTTGATGGTGCTTCAAAAGGAAATCCAGGTCCTGCCAGTTGCGGTTCTATTTTCAGAGACTCTGCTGGCCAGTGTCAGGGCTGTTTTTTTGTTGGATGTGGCCACTCGTCATCGCTGGAGGCGGAACTGTTGGGTGTCATCCATGCTGTTGATTTTTCTCTTCAAAGAGGCTAGAGGAAACTATGGATTGAGAGTGATTCTTCCACCATCATTCATGCAATCTGTAATGGCAGCACTCATCTGGCCTGGAAGCATACTGCTCGTTGGATGAACTACCGTAACTCGCTCCACGGGTTTGATTATATCTCCACCCACACCTACCGTGAAGCTAACTCCGTCGCTGATGCTCTTACCAACAAAGGAGTCCACCCGTGAGTGACTTGGATGGACTCCCTGCCTGCTTATTTATTTGAGCTCTTTGATAGAGATTGTAAAAAAATCCCCTATTTCAGACACTTGTAACTTTCTTGCTTTTTTAATAATGATTTGTGCTTTGTTCTTTGACCAAAGCATTACCTTTTAAAAAAAAATATTAAAAATTATGTAATAAAATATAGTAAATTGGAAATTTACGTATAAGGATAAAATCCCTCAAAGAAATATTAAGTCGGTATATCCTTCCATAATCTTTGTTAGAATCAAACCATAGTTAAAAGTGATTGACCAACCCTAGTTGTGGTGCATTAAATTATCAGGGAATTATAATTCAAGGTTTTGGGTTGACTTGACTTAGTTTTCATCAGGGGTTGACTGCCACAGCAGGACTTGGTGTGACCAAGAGTCAAAGGTTGAGGAAATCCAAAATAAAAGGATTTTAGGATTGGGGAGTCCATTCAGCGGATCAAGGAGCTGCGAGTTAATGTAGTGGGAATTTGGAATGCCTACCTAAAACCCTTCAAGTTTCTTGAACAACCCTAGTTGGGGTAATGCGAAGGGCAATATGGATCCTTGCCACTATAATTTTCAGGCAACATAATATTCCGAAGTCAATGGTGAGGGCTATTGGATTTAGATAAAATAGTAGGAGACTAATAAGTATTAATTTATTTATTTGTCTAAGTTTTAGCATAATAAAGTACTAAACTTTGATCATTATAATTTATAAAAAATACAAGAAAAATGAATTCAAACATATCATTGCGAACCATAACTGAAAAGGAAAACCTTCTCACCGACACTAATTTCCAAGAGTGGTAGAGGCATTTACATGTTATCCTTCACCAGGAGAGGAAATTGTATATGATGGAAGAGCCTATTACAGTTTCACCTAGGAAAGAGGCCAATTATTAGGAACTATCTCTCTATATGAAACATATGGATGATTCCACATATGTCCAATGTTTCATGCTACAGACCATGTCTAATGAGCTCTTGAAGCAACATGAAAACAAGGATGCGTATAACATGATGTCTCACCTAAAAGATATCTACCAAGATAAGGCGAGACAAGAGATATATGAGATCTCTAACGCTTTTTTTACAACTATGCTTAGAGAATTTGTGCCAGCTGGGCCTCATGTAGTCAAACTTATTGGATACATTGAAGGCTTGTACATCTTAGGGATTAAATTCCCGGATGAGTTTCGTATAGATATCATCCTATCATCACTGTCCAAGACCTTCTCTAGCTTCATTATCAATTATAACGTGAGAAAAAATTAGAAGAGTCTATCAGAACTTCTGACCTTTATTCGCCAGGTGGATAAAGACATGGGTAATGACAAACCCGCAGTCCTTATGGTGAATAAGAAAAGGAAGGACAAGGCAAAGTGGCCAAAGAATTATAAATGGTATGAATCCCCCGAAAGAAGTCCCTCCAAGAAGGGGAAGATATAGAGGCACAACAAGGAATGTGAGACGATATGTTTTGCATGTGGTAAGCAACGCCACTGGAAGAGGAATTGTACCCAAAAGCATGGGGGCGCTAAAGGTGTGTTCATTATTGAGTGTAATATTTCCATTTCTACACATTGGGTATTAGATACAATTTGTGGGGCTCACATCTGTATTCAAATGCAGGAACCAAGTAGATTTAGAAAGATTTCCAGAGGAGAGGTGGATCTTTGAGATGCCAATGGTGCGAGGCTGGCTGAGTTAGCCATTGGAGATTACCACCTCTCATTGCTGAATGGGATGGTTTTGGTTTTACATAACTGTTATTATGTGCCCAGTGTTACCAAGAACATAATTTCTGTATCTTGTTTGGATATGGATGGTTTTATTTTCCAGTTTGGAAATAAGGGTTGTCTCTTTTATAAGAAAAACATATGTTATGGTATGACACATTTAAATAATGGTTTGTATGTATTAAATTATGAAAACCAAGTGTTGGCAATAGATAACTAAACATAATCACATGACTCATACGTCACCCGGTTGTGGCATCACCATCTTGATCATGTAAATGAGAAGCGCTTGATAAAGCTCTGCCAAGATGGCTATTTAGAATCTACTGTACTAAAACCACTTGATATATGTCACACTTTTTTACATGAAAAATGACCAAGCCGCCTTTTAGTGGACAAGGTGAAAGCGTCATAGAGCTTCTAGGATTGGTGCACACGGATGTCTGTGGACCATTTCTAGTAGAATATAGGGGTGGATATTCTTACTTCGTTACTTTTACTGATGATTTGAGTAGATATAGCTATGTATACTTAATGAGGTATAAGTCAGAAGCCTTAGATAAAATTAACGTATTCAAGAATGAAGTAGAGAATCAGCTTGGTAAGAAGATAAAGAAGATTTAATTGGATCTAGGTGGAGAATATCTGAACCAAGAGTTCATAGATCTTATATAGGAGTCTGGGATTCTATCTTAGCTCAATCCTCCTTATACACCATAGTGGAATAGTGTTAGTGAAAGGAGGAACCACACCTTGTTGAAAATTGTGAGGTCGATGATGAGTGATTCATATATTCTATTATTCTTTTTGGGATAGGAATTACAAACTGCAACATACACATTAAACTGAGTACCAACTAAGGTAGAAAATGGAATTCCCTCTAAGTTATGGAATGGAAAGAAACCCATTTTGTTTCACACACGTGTATGGGGATGCAAGGCACTTTTTAAGGATTTCTCAAGAAACAAACTAGAACCCCAGGGCATGAGGTGTATCTTTAAAGGATATCCCATGGAAACTAAAGGACATTACCTATATAAACCATCATAAAAGAAAGTGATTGTTTCTAGACAAGAAGTCTTTCTTGAGAGGGATCATATCCTAAAAAAGGATGGTGGGATCAAGATTTACTTCAACAAAGATGATGCTCAAGATACACAAGAGTTGGTATAGGAATAAGTTTCATAGGTCTCCATGGAAGAGGTTCTAGAAACACAAGTACTGCATATAAGCTCAATAAGTAAGGAAACCAAAGAGATTTGGTTTCCTAGTCACCGAGGATGGTGAATCATTATTGTTGTACAATTAAGAACCTCTCTCCTAAAAGGATGCAGTAGAAAGCTCAGAAGCTGCAAGATGGCTAGAAGGTATTAATTTTGATATGGATTCCATGTATCAGAACCAAGTTTGGGTTTTGGTCGATGATCCAATTGATGTAAAGACTATTGGATGAAAATTGGAATTCAAGAGAAAAATGGACATGGAAGGTGAATTCAACACCTATAAAGCAAGGCTAGTGGCTAAAGGATCCAGAAAACATCAAGGAATTGACTATGATGTATCCTTCTCACCACGTTCCATGTTTAAATACATAAGAACCATACTTTACATAACAGATTACCATGACTATGATATTTGGCAGATGGATGTCAAAACGACATTCCTTAATGAGAACCTTCATGAAGATGTCTATATGACACAACCAGAATGGTTTGTGACACCAAGTGAATCCAAATGGGTTTGAAAGTTTCATAAATACATTTATGGATTAAAGTAAGCATCTAGGTCATGGAACATTTGATTTTATGAATCCATAAAGAAATTTAGTTTCATTAAGAATGAATGTGATCCATGTGTTTATAAGAGGTTTAATGGAAATGAGATCATTATCCAAGTAGTATATGTTGATGATATATTTCTTATTGGAAATGATGTAATAGTCTTACAATCAGTTAAGGACTGGTTGAACAAGTGTTTCTCCATGAAGGACTTGGGTGAAGCAGCCAACATTCTAGGGATCAAGATCATTCATGATAGATCCAAGAGGCTTCTTGGAATAAGTCAAGGTACATACATTGACCAGATACTAAAGTGATTTAGTATGGAACAATCTAATAATGGATTGGTTATAGTGTCACATGGCCTATATCTTTCTAAGAAAATGTGTCCTCATACGTAACAAGAGAAATATAGAATGAGTAAGATCTCATACGCTTCAACTATAGGATCAATTATGTATGCCATGTTATGTACCAGTCTTGATGTTGCCTATGCACTGAGCATGGTTGGAAGATATCAACTAGATCTAGGAGAACAAAATTGGGCTGCTGTTAAGATTATCCTTAAGTATCTGAGAAGAACTAAGGATATGTTCCTGGTGTATGGAGGAGATGAGAGGAGATTTTCATTAGAGGGTATGCTGATGCTGGTTTTCAGACAGATCAGAATGATCTGAAGTCGCAATCTGGATATGTTTTCTGTTTCAATGGAGGAGCAATGAGCTGGAAGATTTCAAAGCATCCAGTTGTCACTGATTCTACAGCGGAGTGTGAATATATAGCATCTTCTGTTGCAGCCAAGGAAGCCATCTGGATTTGGAACTTTTTCTAGGAGATTGATGTGGTACCAAACAGTAAAGATCCCATCATGTTGTATTATGATAATAATACTGTGGTGGCTCTTGAAAAATAACCAAGGTCACATCAACGGACAAAGAACATACTTCAAAAGTATCACCTATTGAGGAATTTATATCAAAGGGGTGAAGTTGCAATGAGCAGAGTGTCCATGGAAGAAAACATGGAGGACCCCATGACTAAAGGGATATCTCATTAGAAGCATGAATATCATGTGAGAGCTATTGGGTTAAAGGTTGTAAGCAGTTGACTCTAGTCCAAGTGGGAGTCTATTGGAGTTGGTGGCCTAGAACCAACAACTTTTTTCTTTATTCATTAAAAAAAATACCTTATCACATCTTGATTGTTCTTCTCCGTGACAATGCATATGATAATGTACTAAGGATAGCTGTTTTAGTAAAGGGTCATAGCGGATCCCTACTATGATGAGAACCCGGAAGCGCCATAACACTATTATTGAATATATGTTCTATGTCTTGATGATGTTATTTGAGGGACCAAAATAATACATTACATTAGGGGTGAGGACTCATAAAACTTTGGGGCACCTTATTATGGTGTGTTCCTTTGGTAATATCCATGAGGATATTATGAGAACGAGACCCGCCAGTAGGAAATCCACAATTCATAGTGTCATTGGATGTTCATATATACAGACATGTGTATTGGTCTTTAGACTTTAATATTATTATTAATGGGTATTACAACTCAAGAACTTAGATGTATTGATGAAAACTGTGATGGCACACAGTTCGCATCGAGGTAGGATACGTTGGGTATGTCACGAGTAATACTGCATTAATATGAAATGAGAGAAAGTATTTATACCTTATGTTCTATAATGGAAGTAGATATCTCAGGCCCTTTGATGTAATTGATATAGCCTAAATAAATCCTAGGACATGGTGAGGAATAGGCAAGTTCAATTATGGGATGTCAAAGAAAGAATAATCGAGCACATGGGTTGATGGCACTAGCATGCAACCCGCATGATATGAGATATCATGACAAAGGGATTACATTACACGGTAAGCATTCGTAGGAGGTGAAACGTCATTATAGTGTTAACTTATTTCTCTATGGGTGCCTTGGCATGTTGTGAGATGCTAACCTTGTACGTTAGGTAGGATTTGCCTAATACCACTGATAAAGAGTTCTAGGGGGTCACACACTAAGTGTGTCCATGTATATTAGTTAAATAATAATTTAACAAGTTAAATAAAGATTATTCCCATTTGTGGTTTAATAATTATTTCAGGATTCCTGATTGCATTTATTTCGACACTAGTTATTCGAGAGAATATATTGTAGGAGAAATAATATATTTATTAACGAGTAATACAATGACATTTATTTTAGAAATAAATATCCATTATTCAAGGTCTAATAAATGTGGTGGAGTAAATAATGAAAAATGGAAAAATAAAAGTACACGCCGTGTATATTAAATATACATTCCATGTATTTTTTCTGGAAATTTATGAGAAATAATATTATATATTTAATTAAATAATATTAGGTGTAATTCGCTGGGCGCAGGTCAAGTAATAATAATAGTCAAATGTTATTATTAGAAATGGGGTATTACTATGAATTAAATTAAATTAATTAATGATTTTGGGTAATTAATTTATTTTGTTATACTATGTAATTAAAATCCCAATTATATAATTCTCATTAGACTAGAAATTTATTTGTGGTTGTGCACAACAAATTTGGAAAATCTCTCAAGCCAAGAGGGAATTTATTTTCCACTAAGAATGATCTCAAGCTATGAGAGAGATATCCACCTCCACCGGATCAAGGAAATTGGAGGTGGACATTGAAAGCGAAGGATCTTCTATGCTAGCTCCCAGATATCACTTTAGTGACATCCATAGATACGTGGAGTATGTGTGTATCACCTATAGAGTAATCCTACACTTGGATTATACGACGCAATGACAGATCAAATTGGATCATGACAGGAAACATCAACAAAGAAATAATTTCAAGAAGATAATTCTTGTCAATTAATTAAATTAATTATAACCAACATATGATGATCCTATTTATAGTTTCGGGAATCCCGTATTTATTTTTTGTTCTTCATTCTATTATGAAGATCGAACATTTTATTATCATGATGGATATTAGATTGATTGTTGTTAATGATAAAATTAAAGTTGGGTACACCCACCAACGTGCTTCTGCTGAACCCATAACCTACAATATGGAAAACCTTGTAAATATTGGTTATGTCAATTAGATATTGGAGAAAGTTCCTTCATTGGACCAAGCTTGGTGCTAGAGTGGACAAAAAATATTCAGTTAATCCATTAAAGATTGTTGATAATACATATCAGATATAATTCTTATGCTAATTGATGTTGTAGAAAATTGGAGTTTTCAATTAGTGACCAAGTGTTCTTGATAGTTTCACCCAAGTTGGGTCATCGACAGCTTGGGTGGCTGCGGAAGCTAGCTCCTCATTTTGTGGGACCTTTCGAGTTTGTTCAACAGGTGGGGAAAGTTTCGTACTATTTATAACTTCCACCACAACTGAAGTTAATACATAATATATTCCATGTATCATCACTGAGAAAGTGTTTATTTGATCCATCTAATGTTTTGAGATGGATTGATCTTGAGATTGAACCTAATTTTTCTTTGACTGAGAATCAAGATAGGATAGTTTATTCTGAGACCAAGGTACTTCATGGGAGGATGATACCATTGGTTTGTGTTCTATGGTAGCATGGTTCTAATAATCATGATATTTGGGAATTAGAGTAACTAATGAGAGAGTAGTGACCACATATTTTTTTTCGTGGAAGCTTCTTCATAGGCTTTCTAGGGATGTAAACTTTTTATGGTGGGGAGGTTGTAACATCCCGTTACCAATATGTCTGGTATATCTTTAACCTTGTATTAGTTTCAACTTTTAGTTGAATGAATAAGGTTGAGAATTAATGGGTAGGATAACAATAATTGTGGAGTTAGATATTTTTTGGTTTCTCAGCTTTAACTAACTTTTTTTTTGCAAACTGCAGGAGGGTTACACGCTGTGTAACTGGGTTACACGGCATGTAAGGATTTATGGAGGCAAGTCATGAAAACCTTCATGTTGTAATGGTTAAACATCATGACTAGACTTTACTCATCATCTTTTATTTAATGAAAAATTTCTAATTCAATTTAACACATTTTTTGGAAGTTACGAATATTAACTATTTCATGACATGAAATTTCATTACACATCATGAAATACCCCAACTGGGTTTTTTTAAATGGGCAGAACGATTGAAATTTTTTCTTTCCTCTACTCCAGTTTTAACTCCCTCAAACCAAAGCCATCCCTAAGTGATATTGAATCTCTCCAACCCCTCGTGATCCATTCATTAGGAATTCGATCGTCATTGCACTTGTGGTGTTATTCTTGGGTAAGCCATATCCTACTCTCTTCACATTTCTCTTTTTATCCTCCTTGGGATTTCAATAGATTATCCTAAAATTGATGGATCTATACTCCATGATGTTGGATCTTGTTTCTAGGTTGCGTTTTGAGGTCTTATACACCTTCGTTTTTGTTGATGGGTGTCGTTGCGAGTGTTGTGTTTCAAGAAAAGGTAGGTGGTTCAGTCCCAGTTAGCGAAATTTGTTAACCTTGAATTTATTGATTTAGTTCAATTTTTTATTTAAATTAAATTTATCAAAATTTATTTCAATTGATTTATAAAAACCAAATTCTATTGAATTGGGAGATTTGAAATCATTTTGGCATGAAACTTGGAAACCCCCCCCCCATTCCATTGGATTGGGGTTTGTTTATGGAAATTGGTTAATTTAAATTGATGGAAATAATTTCAATTAAATTGATGAATTTAATTAAAGATATGAATTTTCAAAACAGATTTAATTGGATTTGAATGGATTTAAAACATGTGAAAATGGATTAAAAATGATTTGATAGAAACCTAATGGTTTTATCTTATTAAATATGCATGTTTTTGAATAAAACTCGGTTTTGTTTTCCAAATTTAAAATTGGAATTTGAAATGGGAGGAATTAGATTTAATATTATTTTAAGAAGTCTAAAAATAAATTTCCCTTCATTTATTGTTTAAGAACAGATGAAAGCATTAGGTAGTTAGTGAGTTATTTGGACACACTCTATAATATTAGAATATTCTAAATCATACATGAAACAAGTTACATCCCTGATGAGATGATGAGGAGTTTCCTTTGGCCAGTGTCAGGGGGAAGTGTGTGTACACATATTGCTAAGATCACTTAAAGAGTGTAGAGTCCTATAGACAAAAATACAATCCTACCTATTTTTCAGATGACCTTGTTTCTTGTTTGTTTTATAATTGAGATATAAATGTATGAAAATGTTTTTTGAACTGATTTTCATGACTTATGAATTTATATAAACTATTTTATATGTTTTTATTTAATCAATTATTTTAGAAGTATTCCATCACTTTTAAAGGCTTTGGTTAAATTATTTCTCTATCATTTGAATTGTATATCATGATTTAATTAAATATTTTTTTGAAATTGAAAACCCATTAATTTTAAAATTGAAACCATTTCTTTAGTTAATCATTTTTTGGAATCTATTATGGAATCCATGGAGAAAACCTAATAGTATTTTTATCTCACACCATAATTTTCCCTTTGGGTGTTTGTAGAATTTATCCTTCAAGGTTTGAGCAAGGGAAAATGATCTCTTGGAGGTGGATATAGCTATTGAAATTTATACTTGGTGAGTTTTGTCCTTTGGATGTGGGTTGTTTTACTATTTTGGTATTTTGGTTGTATTACTTTTGTATTTTATGCCATGTTTTGTTCTGGTACATTAATCATAGTGGATCTTCATTTCTAATGTGTAATGTCTTGTTTATTTTTCTCCCACTATGTTTTGTGGAAAATTCGTTCCCACTTGCATGTTGTATGATGATTGATGCTAGTCACCGACCCATGGGGATCAAAAACTCTATTCGGGAAATGTCTGAGCCAACTCGATTATTATGTTACCATGGTACCTGGAATGGTTTGTGATAGTTAATCATTGACAGGATACTAAAATAATCTCATTTGATATCAATGAACAAAATCATAAATGTCAATTCCCTTTGAAGTTGTGCATTGTTCATTAAGTTGTGGTATCTAATAGTTTTTTCTGATTTACATCTAAATTTTTGAAGGGCTATTAAAAGGATATAATAACTCATTTTAATAATAGAATGATATATAAGGGTCAAACTGATGGTTATGGAAAAAATGGTTTATTTAAAATTTAAAAGTATATATTTAATTCTTGTGCATTAAATTTATGGGGTCTTAAGTAAACCATTGGTATTTGGAATAATTTTTATATAACCACAGTTATCATTATTTGATAAATATTTCTCATTTAAAATTTTATAAGGGTTACCATTTCTGCCGCCTTTATGTTGTTTTATGTTTGGAGAATAATATTTAGTGGGATTAATCATTGTGTAGGTGATTATGGATAAGATTTTTTTTATTTATAAATTAATGGTGTGGGAACAGAATTATAGAAATATTATATTTATAATCATCACAAACTATTGAAATTTTCAATGGGTGATCAATAGTTTTTTTGGTTATAGCTCATCTCACGCATAAATGATTTTGGAAAAATTATAAGAATTTTAAATAGCATGTAAAAAAATTTTAGATCATAGAAATAATTGGAAATTTTTCATACAACAAATATGTACCTTCAAAATTTAATTCTATTTATAAGGTTTTTCTTTCTCCCATTTAAATACATATCACCATAATGAATTGAATTCTCTTCGATTTAGAGACTTGGATTTAGATCCTAATGATACTTTAATAGAGAAACTAGTTCAAGATCATAACCATTAATATATAGTTCTTTGAGGGAAATATAATTCTTTTGATTTCATTCAGTTTCTATTTGTTAATGACTCTAATGAGATATGGGTTTGACATTATTAAATGAGGGACCAGTGACCAAACCAGCCTTGAAAGAAAGGATTATTAAAATAAAATTTATGGGGTTTGAAATTGGCATGACAAGGAGACGTATGACAACAAATATGTCACTTGGAATTAATTATTTTTTATTATTTATATTATTTTTTATCATAGTTTAAAAAAAAATTCAATCTGAGAAAAATTTATCAGAATGGATGTTTGACATGAATTGTCAGATGGACTATAATAGATGAAAATGAATTGTAAAAAATATTAACAATTGGAAAATGAATAGTCCCATAAATTATACTGATTAAAATTCAATTGATACCTTCATTCAATACAAATTAAATATTTTTAATGAGAAAGATCAATTTTTCTAGATGATTCCACAACATATTAATTTTCACTTAGATAAAATCTAGCAGAAGTTTCTAATAACATTTACTCTTTATATCTTACTATATTAATGAATCATTAAAAAATCATGTTCAAACCTCAAGGAATGACTCTATATCTTCTTATAATCTATCTTCTTTTTCTTCATTACATTTTACCTTTATTAATTCCTAGTTTTTTCATAAAAGTCTATGGTTTTTTATTGAGTTTTATTAAAGTGATGGGTTTGGGATTTTAGGTTCTATAATAATTCTATAAGGATATAATTATATTTTTTCAGTGGATTAACACCAAATACTCAGATTTCAATTTTTTTGGTAGTTATATATATACCCACACCACTTTATACCAACAAATTTTAAGTTTAGAATATTTTCATTCAATTTTTTTCATGAATTATGTTAATTAATCTCAGCTAATTTATTTTTAAAATCAATCCATCTGTCTTATAGAAATTATATATTGTTTCATCTCAATTTTATATATCATGTATTCCTCCACTTTTTAATGAATATTATTAAAAAGAAAATAACTTATACATATAAATATGAAAATTTTCCAACTCAATATAAATGCGTGTCATATTTGACTATAAATCCTATCAGACACAATATAAAAAAGATAAATTATTTTGATTTATAAATATATAAAGTTTAATATGATGGATAAATTCTATATGAAATTTAAAATAGTTAAATGCAGTTTTATAAATAAATAAATAATATATATATTAAAAATCCATAGGGTTATTTTTTTTCAAAAAAATCAACACCATAAATAGAACTTTATAAAGAAAACAAAATATTAGAACAAACATCTAAATTGTATAAAATATGGGTAAAATATATTATAAAAATTATGTAAATTAATAATAATGTAAATAATATGTATTATATTAATTATGTCACCATTATAATAGTAACCGATTATTAGAATAAAAAATGACCATTGAAAAATATCTAGAACATTGGGAGATATAAGAAATGATAACAATTAATATTTATTATTATTAAAATAGAAATATAAATTTTAGTCTTTTTTAAAATTATTTCAAAAATTATTTTACTTAGTGAATAAGAAAGTGTTGATTTGAAAAATGTATTCTTTAAATAATTTAGTATTATATCCATTTTTTATTCAAATTAAAATATTCAAATTACCTAATTTATAAATATATTTTAATTAAATGGAGAAATGTTTTGAAAATATGACATTGAAAATAACGAATGGTAATTTTTTTATATTTTCTAAAAAATATTATTTTTTATTTTAGAGTAAAAAATACATTCTTTGAATATATTGTGTATTTTATGACATCATTATGATATAAAATTTAAGGAATAATTTATAAAAAAAACCCAAATTAAAATTTATTTAATGGGTAAAATAAATCATATAAAAATAATAAACATAATTTATAACCCTACAAATCAATTTAAAAAACCTAAGTTATATTTTATTCCAATAAAAAATATTCTTAATTATTTACATTGATTAAAATATTTCTAAGAATCCATTCCTCTTTGAGTGTGTTTAAATGTTGAATAAACCTATATTGGTTTTATAAAACTCTAATAAAAGTTATATGAATATGAAATATTCATAGTCTTAAGAATAAATAATAAAATAACTTATATTTTATTCAATGATACCCCTTGGTAATATATGAAAACTCTTGCAACGTTCTCACCTCACTTCCAAAACATATTTGATTTCCAATTATTTACCTAAATACCAATATAAATACTGATACCTATGTTCATATGGACCTTTTTTAATCAAAAGAACATCCTCTAGAGGCTTTAGGCTAAATGAAAATAAGGTAAATAAAAAAGGATGGTAATGGTTTCAAAATCAATGTTTTTTATTTCAATTACCCTCTCATCCTTTTTAATAAAAAAATAAGAATTAAAATGGATTCAAATAATTAGTATCGTTATACTCAATTTGTTTGTGTGAAACTCTAATATTTATGTGTTTTTTATTCTTTTCTACCTCTTTTAAATTCATCATACAACTGTGGTAGTTTTAAACAACATAATTGAAGATGATATTTTCTTTTAATTTATTCCATTAAAAGATATTCATAAAAAATTATTTCATATATACATATAATATTTTTAATCAATTAATTTCATTTTACTGTTTCTAGAATTATAAAATGTTTATGATGATAATTATATAAAATATAAACAATCATAGCCATTTTATCCTTCTAAAAATACAAACAATAAAATGTTTAATTATTTTATTCCATATTGTATAATATATGTAACATCCCAGGTAAATAAAGAATATGACATTTTAATATTTATTAATATTTTTGAATTAAATATTAATTTTACTTTAAGGGGGATGCAATGTTTGATGACGTACCCGACATGCAACAACGAGTTTCTTTGAAATCTTACGTTGCACACAACGTTGAGTTATACCAAAAAATAATATAATAATATTATTATTTTAAATAGTAGTTAAATCATAGCCGTTGTATTAGAAATAATGAACATAAATAAACCCAATATGATTATACATGTTTTTTAAATGTTTTTAATTTTATCCAATAAATTTTAGAAGCGTAAAATGTGAATGAATCCAATTTTAAGCAAAAACCCTCTAATATTATTTAAAAGGTCGATTTACAACCTTTTGATGGAGAACCATTTTTAAATCTGGTTTTTTCACTTTTATATGTTCTATTTGAAAAAATAATATTCTGATTTAGAATTGGGACATCAAAATTTACTTTGGATTAATTTTTTTAATTTTTCTAATAATGTTCATTTTTTAATGAATTGTTAAAAATACAGCATTTTAATTCAAAACTATCTTTTAATCTAATTTATTTATAAAGATATATTATTATTTTAATTAATTTTAAAGTTTAATTGGATTATATTTTTACCATTTAATCAAATTTAGTTCATTGGAAGTAATTTCACTCTTAATTTGTACATAAACAAAGGTAAATATTTTGATATTTATTATTTCTTAAAAACACACTTTTTGTTTGGACTATGAGAATTAATTTTAAATTAATTTATGCCACTTATGTGTTTTGAATTTGGGAAAATGGGTTCCATATTTGGAATCATTAGGTACAAATTGTGTAAATATGTATCTTTTGTTTTTATACATTATGAATATTTACTTCAGTAAATATTTTATTTACCATGGTTAAAGGGTAAATATGGTAAATAAGGGTGAAAAATAATATTATAATAATAATAAATTACCCTTATACTTGTACTAACTCTATTGGAAGATACACGTACAACCATGGGAATCCTTAGGTCGATTTTGGGATCCCATGGAGCCACTTGGGAGTTATAATGACACTTTATATTATTTAATTTAAAGTAAGGACAAAAATAACATAAAGATGAATATTTATACTAATTTTTTTTATATGGGGTTATAAAAGTTATCACTTAGACTATAAATATTAATTGGAAATATAAAATGATTTCATACATCGTGGTATTTTATTTATAATATTTATACATTATATAAAAGGATTTAATTATGACACAATAGTGATGCAGTAATTACTTCATTAATAAATTATTCAAATAAATAATATTATAAATATTAAAATAAATTTATTTTGAACCTTTTTATTCCATGAAATAATTTTATAGATTATGATAAATTTTTATCTTTGAATTAGTGAAGGTTTTTCGAAATAATCAAGTTGGTTTGGATTTTTTAAATAGTCATGATATGAATAGTATTAAAATTGACATAAAAGAGTTTTTAAATCAATCAATATTTTATTAAATGATAAAATAGTCCTAAAATCTAATATTTGTCCAAATGAAATATATGAAGTTAAAAATACTATTAATTATTCATTTTCAGTATCTTGGCATTTTATAGTAAATATATTAACCATATAGTTTTAATATATAAGAGGATGTGGTAAAAGATAAATAAGTTAACAAAGGGTTAAATAAAAAATATAAGGATTAAAAAATATCAAAAAGCTATCCAATTATTATTTGATGATTTTATTTTGACTTATATAAACCTTATATTATAATTAAATATGTTTTGTACCTTTAGAAACCAAAAATAATTATATAATAAAATAATATTTTAAAAACATTCTTAAAGAGCCCCTCCTCCCCCTTATAGAAATCCTTCACCTCTAACCCTTACTCACACCTCTCAATACCCATTGGCTTGTCCAAAATCTGCCTAGATAAGCTCTAAATATCCATATATTTTTCCTAGAATCCTTACCTTTGGCATAAATCACTCCAAGAAAGCCTTTTGGTTCAAACCAAAGGCAGTTACCCGATTTAAAGGTAACGTCTTCCCTCAAGTTATCTTCTTTTATTTTACTTCTTCACTCCCAATGATCTTATTATTCTATTTTTACATAACAAAATCAGTATCCTAGATATAATATGTTATTTTTATGAGAATTATTCAAACTAAACTTATACACACCTCCATCTAATGGATACGAACATATTTTTTCTATGTACGACGAACTACTGCCTCACAAAATGATGATTGTTCAATTATCTCTTACCGCCTCTCATGGTGGCCATTATGATGAAACTATATTTATATGTGGTATATATTATATTTATATTGTCTCTATTCTTCTGTATTTTTCATTTATATTATACCTTTATGGTTTCTATAATGGGTAAATATGATAATTTCATTTGAGGAAGTGCGAACTACCGTCCCCACAAAGTGATATGACTTGTTCATGCCATACATGGAACATTTAAAGGATGGAATTAGTGAAATTATATAGGATATTATACTGTAATTATTATATAACTATGTATCATTATGTTTTAATTCCATTAAATATGAAATAGAAATGAAATTAGCGTTCATGCGTACGTACGACTTACCGTCTCCATGAACGGTGCATTTCATTTCTTATCTCCAAATGTTATGTAATATTATAAATAAATATATATACCAGATATATATGATATCTAAATCATGAATATAATTCTGGATATAATAGAATTTTGACCACATGGAAAACTTTTAATTATAGGAAGTTCATTATTGACCGAAGTACCAAATATCGACCAAATGGCTGTTATTAACTTAAATGAGTATGTAATGTTTATAATGTGATAATAAGTAATATAAAAGGAATAATAAACTTGAAAATGGATTTTATGAAAGTAAAAATTAACTTTAGTTTATTATTTAGAATATTAATGAACGAGTCACGTCGGACACGAGGTAAGGGACGTCGTCTCAATCTCCTTTCATTGAGGCATATTTTGATTTATACACGTATTTATTTTATATGGTGTATAAACCTATTTTAATATTCATTTTATTTAAAGGGAATATTTTTCTACGTAGAGTTTTAATAAATGAAAAAGAGAATGTTTCTTTTTAACGTACGCGGTGACAATGACCATTCTGCCGTCACGAGCGTTATTGGTTTTTTGGCTTCCTTAACAAGACATAATGTTTTTGAAAGGAAAATAAATACAATATACTCTTTTACTTATTTTGGTATTGAAAATGGATTTTATAATGGATTGGTTGTGTCAATATATTTAAATGATATTTTGTGATTGAAATGTGGAAATGTTATCTTTTTTTTATGTTAGTTTTATGTGTTATAAATATGTCATGGTTCTTGGGAATTGTTTACTTATATGGGTGGTTCCACGATAAACCTACAGTGGGTGAGCTTGAGATGTCTCTCTAATGCATTGGGTATGTAATAGTGGTAAACATAAATGTTTCTCCTAATATATTTAGGGAATATATTGTGATGGGTATTCCAAATGTAACTCCCTACGTAGCTGTGAAAGCTACAACATAAGTATATTATGGATTCAACAAGTTACATTTATGATTTATGATTTCTATAGGTTATTCATAAATCTTATGATCTAGTGTGGTATGTTAAATATTGAAAAATATGATTTCATTGGATTATATGTATTGAAGGACTAATGTTTTGTTTCTTTATTTTACAATCCTTATTGAGCTTTTATGCTCATCCCAAGTTTTTTTGAGATGTTTTTCTTCGTACTTAAAGATAAATAGGATCAAGGATTTGATTATAGAAAAGTCATGCTGTCTAAAATATAGAACTAGACATGACTCTTTTTTTCAAGAGTTTTTTATTTTATGAAAAAAATGGATACTAAGTAGATGTGTCTACTTTGTAATATTTGAGATATAATTTAATAGTTGTAGCCTAATTCTCTAAAACTCTAAATCTGAAAAGATCCCTAATGTGAATTATTAACTTAATTAAAGTTTATGTATTGTTTAAGGCCGGGTAATTATAATATACTAATATATTGAAACCATTCACATATTTAAGTAAATGAAAAATATAACATGAATGTTTTATTGATTTTAGATACTTTAAAAAATGGCCATAGATAATTAACAATTCATAGAAGAAGATTTAAAATCCCAAAACATAAAATCATTGAACTATCGATACAGAAAAAATTAATTTAATTAATTAATAAGAATAGAAATATATTGATTATAAGATATTTTCAAAATTATAAAATAGTATTGAAAAAAATAATTAATAATTATATGTTTACTATTAAATAATTCATAAGGGCATCTAAAGTGATTCCAGACTTGAGATAAGGGTTCTATCTTATAATTTGTTGTACTTTTAGTTTGTTTTTTGTTACATTATTTCTCTATCACTCACTTCCACTATATTAATTTAATTTTTTTATTTAAAATTTATTTTTAATTATTTCCGTATATTAAACCATTTCATTTTCAATTATTTTCCTGGAGTATTATAGAAACCAAATTTTTTTACATATAGATATCAAATCTTGATAGATGAATATTCATTCCATTTTATATAAAAACACATGGGGACCATAAAGTAAATATGTATTTGGAAAATTGGATAAATAAAAAATTGGTTCATAAGTGAACTACATTATCTCCTACTATGGTCTTTATAAATAGATCCCTTCATAGGCATATTATACATAATACCTTTTTTTCATAACAAGGTAAAGGGAAAAATAATAAAGGGTGAGATTAGATGGTCTGTAAGGGTAAATAATGGAGATATAAATGATCACATAATCATAATATAATCATAAGAGTATAATAAAATGAGATTTATATTTTAAAAACACACCCTTCATATCAATTATCATAATCATGGGTTATGGAATAAATCATGATAATTCATAAGAGATGAATCATAAATGAATCAAGAACACAATCCATGATAACATAACACTGGAATAAGAAATATATACATCTCATAAACATGTTAAAATAATATCATTTCCTTAGTAATAAATGTTTATTTCATATACCATCATTATGTAATGGGTTCACTCCCAAAACCATCATAGTAGTTCAGGTTCACTCCCAAAGACTATCATAGTGGATCGAGTTAACTCTCCAAATCATCATAATAGTCATGGTTGAATCCCATAAAAATCATAGGGGAAAGATACCCTTACAAAACCATGTTCACTCCCCATTAGTACCCTATTTATCTAAATTTTTATCAATATTTTCCCAATTCATTTAAGGGAGATATATGTCCCACTCATCTAAGTTTATAATGTAACCACTATCATAGGTTATAACTGTAACGAACCAAGTATTTATAGAATAATAATTTTTCATATATATTAATATTTATGAATAATATATTAATTTTATGTTAAAGAGGAAACTTTTTTTGATAGCGTACACAACACGGAACAATGAGTTTCTTTGAAATTTTATGTTGCACACAACATTGAGTTATACCGAAAATAATAATATAATATTATTATTTTAAATGGTAGTTAAAGCATAGTCATTGTATTGCTGAGAATAAAAATAACTTACTAAATTATGATTACACATGTTTTTAAATGAATTTAAATTTATCAAATAAATTTTATAGGCTTAAAATAATAATGAATCCTATTTTAAGCATGAAATACTCTAATATTCTTTAAAAGATCGATTTACCGCCTTTTGATGGAGAACCATTTTTAAATCCAGTGTTTGTCACTTTTATTTATTTAATTTGACAAAATAAACTTCTTATTTAGAAGTAGGACATAAAAATTTACATTGGGTAAATTTTTGCATATTTTTTTTTGATAAAGTTCATTTTTTAATAAATAGTGAAAAATACTGCATTTTAAGTCAAAACTGTCTTTTTAATATAATTTATTTATATGATTAGATTATAATTTTAATTGGTTTTAAAGTTTAATTAGATTATATTTTTATCATTTAATCCAATTTTGGTCATTGGAAGTAATTTCACATTGAAATTGGACATAAACACATGTCAATCTTTTGGTTGTTTTTACTTCTTAAAAACATTTTTTATGGTTTTAACAACAGGAATTAATTTTAAATTAATTTCTTTTAATTATATGTTTTGAATTTTGAAAAATGGATTCCAAATTTAAAATCATTAGGTCCAAATTGTGTAGATAGGGAATTTTTATTTTTAGACATTATGAATAGTAACTTTAGTAAATATTTTATTTACCATGGTTAAAGGGTAAATCTCGTAAATAAGGGTAAAAAAATAATATTATAATAATATTAAATTACCCGAACACGTGTCATACTATTGGATGATAAACGTATGACCATGGGAATCCTTGATTCGATTTTGGGACCCCATGGAGCCACTTGGATGTGAAAATGACATTTAATGACATTTAATTTAACGTTAAGGAAAATATAACCTAAACATGTATCTTTTAGTAAACATTTTTTTATATGTAGTTATATAAGTTATATTTTTGACCATAAATATTAATTTTAAAGATAAAAAGATTTAATACATCATGGTATTTTATTTATAATTTTTAGACATCAAATAAATAAATTTATTTATGACACAATGGTGATGTAGTGATTACCTTATTAATGAAATATTTAAATAAATGAGATTATAAATATTAAAATAAATTTATTTTGAAAATTTTTATTCCATAATAGAATTTTATGGATGATTATGACTTGTTATCTTTGAATAAATGAGGTTTTTTTTTAAATTAATCATGTTTTTATGGATTTTTAAAAAGTCATGATATAAATAGTATAAAAATTGACATAAATGAGTTTTTAAATCAATTAATATTTTATTAAATGATATAATAATCTTAAAACATACATATATGATGTTAAAAATGTAATTAATTATCCATATTTGGGTCTCTTGTCATTTTATAGTAACTATGGTAACAATATATTATGAATATACAATAAGACATGGTAAAAGTTAAATAACTGTACTAAGGGTCAAAGCTAAAAGATAGGGTTAATTTTTTAAGCTAAACATGTCAAAAATCCATTAATAGAGAGGATTTATATCCATACTCATATTATATTTTATATATATCACTTTTCAATTATTATAATTATAAAATCAATTAATAATAAAATAATATTTTCAAACTTTCCTAAAGGGCCCTCCTCCCTCTTATTAAAGGACACCACATCTAACCCTTAATCCCAACTGTAAAGCCCCCTTGGCTCATCCAACATCTACCAAAATAATATCACAACATCCCTATATCCTTATATAATCCTTAAATTGGGAATTCGTCAAATCAAGAAGTCCTTTTAGCTTAAATCAAAAGGAGTTACCCAATTTGAGGTAATGTCTTCTCTTAAGCTTTTTCTATTTATTTTCATTCTCCAACCCCCTAAACTATCTTTATTACATTATTTTATAAAAAAAAGTATCTTAAATATAATATAATTTTTTTATAAGTATTATTATAACTACACTTACACACACCTCTATCTAATTGGTATAGAACATACTGTTTCTGTGGATGGAGAACTACCACCTCACAAAACGATGATCGCTCAATATTCTCCTACCACCTATTAGGGTGGACATTATGATGGAACTGTAATTATATATGATATTTATGATATTTATTTTATCTTTATGATTCTTTAATTTTCATTTATAACATACCTTTATTATTTTCATGTTGTATAAATACGATAATTTCATTTGTGGAAGTGTGGACTACCACCCCCACAAAGTGGCATGACTCGTTCATGATATACATGGAACATATAATGGATGGAATTGATGAAATTATGTAAAATATATAAAATATATATTATAATGTAATTATAATATACCTATGTATAATTTAGTTTTCATTCATTTAAATATGAAAATGAAATGAAAGTAGCATTCCTGCTTACGTACGACTTACCGTCTCCATGAACGGTGCATTTCATTTCTTATAATCAAATGCTATGGAATATTATAAATACATATATAGTGGATATATATGATATATATGATATCTAAATCATGAATATAATTCTAGATATAATGGAAATTTTTCAACATGGACAATTTTTAATTATAACAATTTCATTTTTGACTCAAGTTCCAAATATTGACAAAATGTCCGATATGAACTCAAATAATTAACTAATTGTTATAGATAGGTAATAAGTGATATAAAAGGAATAATAAATTTGAAAAAGATACTTAATCAAGTATAAATTAACTTATTTTCATTATTTAGGAAGAACAATGAACATACAATTCAAGTCATCCTCGAGGTAAGGGACTTCGTCTCAATATCCTTTCATTGAGGCATATTTTGATAATATACACCTCATTACTTTACACAGTGTATAATAACACCCTTTTAATTTTACTTTAATTCAATGGTATTCTTTAATCTACAAATATTTTTACTAAAGGAAAAAATATTTTTTTAACATTCACGGTGACAATGACCTCTCCACCGCCATAATCATTATTTTGTTTCCTCTATAAGCCTTAATGTTTTTTAAAATGAAATGAAACCCCTTATTACCTTTTTGGGTGTTTTGGTATTGAAAATGGTTTTCGAAATGGATTTATTATTTCAACATCTCGAATTTATTTATTGTGATTTTAAATGAAATGTTATTAGTGAAATATTGATATTTGAAATATTTTATGTTTTATGATTATATAATGGTACTTGGACATTTGATGAGTGGTTATGTGATAAACCACTAACGGGTGGTTACATGTTAAAATAAATTATTGGTGGTTCCGTGATAAACCAAGGACGGCTGGTTATGTTATAACCTCTAATGCATTGGGTATGGAATTCGGCTGTATGGTTATTCCATTTATAAGAATGATTTGTGAAATCTGACTATATGGTTATTCCATTTAAGTATAATTATTCCCCAAGTTTACCTTTATATGATATACATTGTTTTATATGGGATTAATGGTAATATTTTGGTTACAAAAAGGCTAATCAATGATCTTATATTCAGTGAAGTGTTTTTGATACTTCTTTAAGGTGAAAAGTATTACTTTATAATAAAGTATCCATGGTTTACATGTTGTTTTGAAACAATAAAAATTTATTATGTATCTCTTACTGAGCTTTTTATGCTCATCCCATGTTTTTAAATGTTTTTCATAGGACTTAAAGATTAATAAGATCAAGGATGGGATCCAAGAAAAGTCATGATGTCTAAAACATGGAATTATACATGTTTTTTAAGAGTTTTTGTTTTATGAAAAAAATTGATAGTGAGTAGAGGCGTCTACTTGTAATATTAAAGTTGTTATTTAAAAGTTATGACCTAATTATATAATGATCTAAACATAAAAAGAAAATCAATGTGAATTATTAAATTAATTGAATATTATGTAATGTTTAAGGCTGGGGCTTTATAGTTGGTATAAGAAGTCGGTTTAGATAACTTTAGAGGTTAGGGTGTTACTTAAGTATAAGTGAAATTACCATAATGGTTAGCATATTAGAAAGAGTCATATTTATTTTAGATAAATTCAATGATTTTAAGATAACATGAATAAGTATATCTTAGTGTTTACCCTACTCATAATATGATATATGAATATTTTACAGATATACTCACACTGACCTTTTTGGTTTTATAAAATGTGTGGATCTAGCAGGCACCAAAGTAATAATGGATTTAAAGAAAAGTGTGATGATTTTCTGAATAAGAAACTGAATAAAATGGGAGCTGCAATGAGAACTCTTGTGGTTATTCTCAACCAACTATCTGGATTCATGATTGACCACCTGGACCTTGGTGATTTTTATAAGGAATCGTATATGCAAGAAAAAAATCCCTACAGAATTTCAGGTAATAATCATAAAGGTAAGTATATTAAAAAAACTATCTATCATGGATGGGGAAAGAAACACCCAATAAAATTCTTTAAAGGGGTAGGAAGATGATATAGAAGTGGTAATGAAGGTTATAAAGCATAAAAATACCATGAAAAAAGGATGCATCAAGTTGACCTTAGAAAAGGGAAATAAGTTCTTTCCGAGGGATCAATTGAATGTTTTAAATGTGGTGTGCATGGTCATTACACAAATATATGTCATACGAAGAAGGTTTGGGAATGAGATCAGTAAGACCGTACAAATATATGTTTAACAATACATAATTCCATTCCAATTGAGGATGAGGAAACTTAAAATAACCAATGAAATGTATGGATTATTTCTTAGCTGATTTTTTGAAATTATTTAATCTTAAGATATGATAATTTATTTTGTTTTTAGGAAATAAGTATTATGGAATAAGTTGGAAGAGAATGGTTAATGGATCATGAATAACGTTGAATGAGTAAGAAGTCTACGTATAAGGGGTTCAATGTTGGATCGATTGTAAGATAGATATGATACTGATTTTAGTATCAAACTATGGTGTAGATACTCAATATACAAGAGGGGGGGGGGGGTAAATTGTATACTTAAAAAAATACTTAAGGAAATTTTGTATAAACAAAATTCACAACACCTCTAAGTTCTATTAATTTTCTTGATTTTAAAAAAGTGATTCCGAAAAAGAGATTCCAGAAATGAAACTTAACGAATGTTTACAACAATAATGATCCTACCCTAAAGCATATATAATCCTATTTAATTAGAGTACAAGTCTAAAGAAGTATAATATAGTTATAATTTCCTTAACAACCAAAATTACAGTGCAAAAAAAAAATGAAACACTACAAGTAACAAGTAGTAAATATTTTAACCCAACAAGAAGGGTATCCAACAAACTTGGATAAATGTCCCTTAATTTATACTTTCAAGAAAGTCTATCTTACCCAAACCCAGGTAATCCCTAAATCTAAATATCGGTATCTGTCTTTTTATCCTCGCAAGCCCTCAATTTGTAATAAAATCAGCACCCCTAACTTCAGAACCCTAAGTCTCTGATTTTAAGGAAATCGCACCTCTGCACAAAGCAATTCTGCACGAAGAAAAGTTTGAACAAGTGGTTCAAACTTTATTCATGAATCCTTAGAGTTTATAAGAGCCTCTCTCTCTAAAAACCACTTCAATATCATGTAATCAAGTTTTTCAAAAAGTTGGTCTGCAAAAGTAAATTCTGCAAAAAGTTCTGAGCTCGTTCAAATGGGATCCTATTTATAGGCACAGATTCAACGATTGGCTCCCTCCTCCAATGATAATATTTTTACTTGAATTTCAGAGGGACCTGTACACATGTCACTCAAAAAATGGTTAGTTAGTAACTGAATGAATGACATCATTTTATAAACAAAACATGAGTAAACAAAAATATGGTTACTTAAGAAAATTCATTTTTCAGAGTGTAAGCAAAAAATAAAAGTTTAGAGTCTACACAAAAACTATTAGAAGTCTATAATACATGGATATTCAGATTCTTTTTATCAGAATAATATAGAGTTAGAATTATATATAACTATGACGTCTTAATTTCAAGGAAATTCAGATTCTTGAATTCAGCAGAATTCGGAGTCTGAATTCAGTAGAATTCGGAGTCTGAATTCATAAGAGTTCGGAGTCTGAACTTGCAATGTTTGGAGTCTGAATTAATAATAATTCGGAGTCAGAACTTGTAAGAGTTTTGAGTAAGAGCTCATAAGAGTTTGGAGTCATAATTCAAAGAACTCGGAGTCATAACTCATAAGAGTTCGGAGTCTGAATTCAGAGAACTCAGAGTTAGAACTCATAAGAGTTCAGAATTTGAATTCGGAGAACTCAGAAGCTGAATTTGGATCCTGAAAACGGAATGCTCTATATCTAAGTATTATATGATTATGAGGTTTTGGATACGAAACTATATTTTATACTTTGACAAAAATGAATAATGAAAAACATGGTAAGGATAAATTTCCTTGGGAAAATAAAATTTTCATTATGAAAGTAAAACATAGGGTATAATGAAATTTTCATTAAGATAAAGTGTTTGTGATTTTAAAAACAAGATGAAATGTAAAAGTCATAATGAAACCTTATTGACTCAACAATCTCCCCAAACATAAAGGAATGGAAAATTCATAAGGAAACCTTATTGACTCAACAATATCCCCCTTTTTAGAAAGCACAAACATCCTTATGAAAAAGAATATAAGGACTTAGAAAATATTTTTATAGACTTTGAAAATAAAAATTATCTCCCTTATCACATGGACAAGGATGAATACGACTAACTCTTCCTTTGGCTTTGGAATACTAAGGAACGTATTCTATATTTATGAAATGATATTTTTCATTATCTTGAATACATAAATCTTTGTAATGAAAACCCCCTCTTAGATGAACTCCCCCTTACTTAGGGACATTTCTTCTTTACTGAGTATTCTTTTTTCCTTTCTCCCCCTTTGTAATTTTCAAAAATAAATTTGAGGGAATGAAAAATAAATTATTGTACCTGAAATATTTGTATAACACATCAAAAAGGAAAGAAACCAAAAATTTCATTATGATAGGAAAAATTTATACGAGGAAGGAAAATATAAAAAAATATCAGATTTAAACAAGATCATCCTTCAATTTCCTTGGGCATCAGCTTATTCACTATTGTCTTCATCTTCTTTATATCCTTATAATCTTACTCTACTTATTTGAGAATCTGATTATGATCCTTATCTTTATTCTCAAGGCTTTTATTATATCTTCTTAAGCCTTAAGAACCTCTGCATAAGCCTTCAAGACTTCTTCTAACTTGATAATATTTTCTTCAATCTCAATCCGAAGATCTCTTTCTCTCTTCTAGCTTTGAGCTACTGAATACAGTTTCCCATTCAAATCCTTTACCTCTTAAATCTGATAATTTTATCCTAGAGTCAGATTTTATTCAAAACTGCTTGTGAGATCTTTGATCTTACCATCTTCAATGTCGAATTCCTCCTTGAAACTATCTTAGAACTCATCAAGATCTCTCAAATCATAAACTATCTTCTTTGACCAGATAACCATTTTTTCTTACAAAACCTTTTGTGGGCATCCAAGTTGATCAGGAAATTCATGAAATCAGCCCCCAGATTTACACACTTATCCATCAGCATGGATACTGAATCCGATTTCAGGTTCAAGGTGTGTTGAAGAATCTGGAATCTCGAATCAATGCTTGGAAAAATTGGAATGGTCCCAACAAGATTCTTTAACAACCGAACAATGAAATTATGTCTAAGGGATGATGATTCCAAATTTGAAACTTTTCTAGGTGAGGGCTCTTTCTCTAGCTCAGCATGTTTCCTCTTGGAAGATCTACTAGCTTCCTTCTTCTTTACAACAACTTTAGTAGGTTTATCAAAAACCACCTATTTGACCTTATCAGTTTTCAAAATGGCTTCCTCATCCGGAGATTTATGTTCACTGTCAGACATCTGAACAATTTTATCTTCATCAATTTCTTCTTTCTGACCTCCTGCCTCATGATCCTCTGGGTGTATGAAATCATGATTAGAACTTTCTTCCCGAGAGATTTTGTTCAATTCATCTTCGCTCTTCTTATCCTCTCATTCCTCATCTTTCCCATGTGTATCCATCTTTGAGGATTCTGCTTCCGAAGTTCGGATTGATAAATTCTCGGATGGGATTTCTTTCTCATGGAAATCTTCCACTTGATTAATCAAATATTTGGTGTCACCACTACTATCAACTTCTTCTTCAACTTCTTGTACTACTTCTTCTTCTCTTTATTTGACTTTTTCTAGAGTGACAAAAATTTTCCTAGGGGTTTTAGGTGAGGGTTCTACCTAGAACGATTTTGGTACCAGGATATTCTCGGATTCTTTCTCAGCAGCCTTCAGGAGTGATTGCACTATCTCAACTTCATTCATCTTCTTCTTTAGCTTCTTTTCTTTAGAATATTTTTCAATCTCATTAGCTATCTTCTCTTTTAAGGCGTTTTCTTCAGTAGGATCCAAACCAAAACTAGGATCCCCTGCTTTTCTGTTCTTTTTGTCTTCTCTCCACTTGGAAACTACCTCATCCAGATATGATTTTTTCTTCTTAGGTTTTGGAGGTTCGGATTGGATTTCCTTTGGCTCTGAAGTTTTTCCTTCCACCACTACTTCCATAAACTTCCTCTTTCTCTCTCCCTTTTCTGACAGTTCAACCACTTCTTGTTTTTTCAGAACAGCTTCAGCTTCTTCCTCTGGAAAGTCATAAAATTCTTTGGAGTTTGTATAAAAACCAATGTTCATCCTCTTCAGGGTATCATCATTGACTAACATGATTTTGAGCCTTCAAGTTTCTATTCTTAATATTATCAATTGTAATTAGAATATGCTTAACCACCCTGAACCCATAATTAAAGAATCTGAAAATTTTTAGACAAGTGGGAAATTTTCAGAGTCTTAATATCTGTAAGACCAAGGCACTCTATAGCTTTCACCTCAAAAATATTCCTTTGACATATGGAAGCTTATGAGAACAAAACTCAACTTTTCCTTTTGTACAGAATACCAACCAAATTAGATTCCTTAGTATATAAAAGAGCATAATTCTTTCCATAGCTCTTGAAAGAAAAAATCTCTCTGCCTTCTTCTTTAAAGAAACTGACTGATTCATAAAATTCAATTATCAAATCCGGATAAACTAAATCTTGATCACCTGGCTTCGATATGAAAACACTATCCCATCCACTGAGATTGATGTTCTTTGAGATTATAGAATCATACTTGTTGAATAAGTTTGGATGCACAAAACATTCTCTATAGACTTTCCAATCCGTGATTGGTTTGATAGTCGACATATATTTCTGAGAAGATTCTTCGACAGACATTCAGAATTGAGAAACCCTTGAAAATACGAGATGAGCTTATGTAGAAGGGTATAACTTTAGCACGCTAGTGCTTGAGAATCGATGTGGGACAACCATTGGGGGGTCCTTTATATATGCGTTTGATGTGACTGTTCATCTTCCAAACTCAATCCAATGGCTGAAAATCATTCTGATCAGATCTGACGGTTGAAAAGATATCTGCACGGAAAACTTGGTAGAATCTGATATTTTGAGATTTTTAGGAAAAACATTCAGATTTAAGGAAAGGAGAATCCAAAAAATTTATAAACAAAAGAAACTTCCAGAATGTAAAGGATGATTACGAAAACTCAGGAAAGGAAACATAACTTTTAGATTTCCAAGAAGATTATTCGTAATGCGGAGAATACTTCTTGAAGAAGTTTAGATTCTGGAAATTTTTTGTTTACGAATAAAGTTGAAAAATTTACTACGAATTTTTAAAAATCTTTATTACGAGAAATTTTCAAAATTTACTTTACGAAAATTTAGAAAATCATCATTACGAAAACATAAAAAATATGAATTACGAAAACTTTGAAAATATTCATTACGAAAACTTAGAAAATATTCATTATTAAAACATAGAAAATCTTCATTATCAAAACTTAGAAAATCTTCATTATGAAAACTTAGAAAATATTTATTACGAAAACTTAAAAAAGCTTCATTATGAAAACTTAGAAAATCATCATTACGAAAATTTAGAAAATCTCTATTACGAAAACCTAGAAAATATTCATTAAAAACATATAGAAAATATTCATTACAAAAACATAGAAAATCTTCATTATGAAAACTTAGAAAATCCTCAAAACAAAAATTTTAAGGCTACGGAAAAATTTTAGACTGCAGAAAAAAATTTAGACTACAAAAATTTATATTACGAAAGATTTGAAAAATCTAACTACGAAAATTTTCATTATGAAAGATTTGAATCTACCTAACAAGAAAATGTACCCCCCTTTGAAAAGGAGTTTATAACTATAAGGTGATTGGTTTCAACAGAGAGTTAAAAAGGAATATTAACTTATGGTTATGATTCCTAACTTCTCTTTAATGTATTCAAATCTATCAGAGGGTAAAGATTTTGTAAAAAAAATCAGCAAGTTGATCTTGTGTTCTGATAAATTAAAGAATGATATATCCTTTTTTGTGTGTGATCTCTAAGAAAGTGATGCCTAATATCTATGTGTTTTTCAAAAGAGTGATGTGTAGGGTTTTTAATTAAGGTAATGGAACTAGTATTATCACACAAAATTTATGTTTTGGTAAAACTCATACCATAGTCTGTGAGTATGTGTTGCATCCACAACACTTGTGCACAACAACATCCAACTGCTACATATTCAGTGTTAGCAGTGGAAAGTGCTACTGAGTGTTGATTCTTGCATGACCAAGAAACTAATGAATCTCCTAAGAAATTACAAGTTCAAGATGTACTCTTTCTATCCATTCTACATCCACTAAAGTCAGCATCTGAAAAACTCTTTAATATAAAATCACTTCCAGAAGTATAAAAGATTCCTAAAGATACAGTTCCCTTTAAGTAACAATAAATTATTTTCAATGACTTTAAATGAGATTACTTAGGATTGGATTGATATCTTGCACATGAGCATAATGAAAACATTAAGTCTGGATGACTAGCTATCAAGTAAAGTAAACTTCCTATCATACCTCTGAAAGATGTTTGATCTACTGGTTTCCCAGCTTCATCAAGATCATGTGTGTTTGAGGTACCAATTAGAGTACTAATACTATTAGTGTTGTCATATCCGTAATTTTTAAAAAGATATTTAATTTAATTTTGTTGGGATATATAGATTCCTTTTGGTTTTTGAGAAATTTTAAATCTAAGGAAAAATGTTAACTCACCCATCATACTCATTTCAAACTCAGATTTCATTATATGTGCAAAGGAATTAGTTAAAGATTGCTGAGTTGAACCAAATATAATTTCATCAACATAAATTTGAACAATCAAAAAAATTTTCTTATCTTTCTTTAAAAAAGGGGCTAGATCTACATTTCCCTTAACGTAATTATTTTGAAGCAAAAATCTTGTAAGCCTATCATACCAAGCTCAAGAGGCTTGCATAAGTCCATACAAAGCTTTGGTATGTTTATAAACATGTTCAGGTTGTTTTGTATATTCAAAACCAAGATTTTGTTTAACAACAACATCCTTTTGTACAAAACCATTTAGGAAATCACATTTCACATCCATTTGAAAAAGTTTGAAGTTGAAGAATGCTGCAAAGGCAAGTAAAATACAAATAGATTCATGTATAAATACTAGAGCATAGGTTTCTTTATAGTGTATTCCTTATGGTTGATTATAGCCTTTAGAAACCAATATAGCTTTATTTCTTATTATGATTCCATTTTCATCACATTTATTTCTGAAGACCAATTTTACTCTAATAATAGAAGTTTCCTTAGGTCTGTCAACCAAGGTCCAGACTTTATTCCTTTCGAATTTATTTATTTTTATCTTGCATAGATTTTATCCAATCATCATTACTTAAAGCTTCATCAGTTCTTTTTTGTTCTTATTGGGAATGGAATGCTAGATGTTCTACTTCATTTCTTAAGGAACTTCTAGTCCTTATATGTTGATTTGCATCACCAATGATACTATCACTGGGATGATTCTTTAGAAACAACTGATTTGTGTTTTGTAAAACCTATTCATCAACACAGGGTGTGAAATATTTTAGGGTAAATGATTCAGAAGCTTCTTCTTGGACATTTTTCTTATCAGAAGGATCTTCTAACAAAGGTAGATAATCATTTTTTGAAAACACATCCGAATATGTAGATTGAGGTTGTTTGAAAACAAAGTGATCCGTTTCATCAAATTCGACATGTACCGTTTCTTCAAAATCTCAAGCGTTTTTATTGAAAACTCTATATGCCTTAGAAGTTGTGGAATAGCCTAAGAAAATTCCTTCATCAAATTTTGGTGTGAATTTTGGTAAGTTATCTTTAGTATTCAAAATGAATACCATGCAACCAAAAACCTTGAAGTAGGAAAGTTCAGGTTTTCTACCATTCCATAACTCGTAAAGAGTTTTATTAAGAAAAGTTCTAATCAAAACACAATTTATAGTATAACAAGCAATACTTACAGCTTCAGCCCAAAAATGTTTGGCTATAGAATATTCACTCAACATGGCTCTTGTTATCTCTTGAAGAATTATATTTCTTCTTTCAACAAAATTTTTTTTGATGTATTATTGGTGTTGACAAGTTATGAGTAATGCCTTTTATACTAAAAAAAGTTTCAAAATTAGAATTTTGAAATTTTCCTCCATGATCACTATGAATAGTTATTAAAGGAATGTTTTTCTCATTTTTAACTTGGGCTCTGAAACTATTTAAATAAGAAAATGCTTCAGATTTCTTTTCTAGAAAATAGACCCACATAAATCTAGTGTAATCATTAACTAAGACAAATACATAATATTTGCCTTCAATGCTTCCAGTTTGTGTTGGACCAAAAAGATCCATATGCATAAACTTTAATGAATCAGTGTTTGAGACTTCACCGACTGATTTAAAACTTGATTTATGTTGTTTTCCATATCGACAAGAATCACAAACTTTGGAAGAATCAAATCTATGCTCCGGTAGATCCTTAACCAGTATTTTCTTAGAGAGTTTTCATAGGTTCCTAAGGTTACAATGACCTAACCTTCCATTCCATAACCAAGAATGATCTTCCATTACACTAAGGTAAGGTATATCTTGGATCCTAAGGTCTTCTAAGTTTAGTGTGTAAACATTCTCTTGCCTATTGGCAGAATGAATAAACTCTTCCTTGGAATTGTGTATTAAGCACTTTTCATTCCTAAAACTTACAAGGTAAACTTCATCACATAACAGACTTATGCTAATGAGGTTGTGTTTAAGACCCTTAACAAATAAAACATTTGAAATCAAAGTTTTTCCAAGAAGAATGATGTTACCTATAACAAAAATTTATCCTTTAGCATTATCTATGAATGTTACTTTTCCTCCTTTCATCCTGATAATATTTTCAAAGAATTTTTTGTTACTTGACATATGCCGGGAACATCCACTATCCATGTACCAAGTATTTCTATTGGCACATTCTTTATTCTCCTTAAAATAAGAATGTTAGACTTTCGGAATCCGAACTTTCTTGGATCCGGAATTTGTAGACAATAAAATTTTGGGTATCCACATTTTTTTTATAAAAATAAGCTTTATGAAACCCAAGAGATTGAACATTATTCAAGGAACAAATTTTCTTCCAATTCCCACCACTTTGACATTTAGTACAAAAAGGGGCTCTGGATGGAATAAAATAGTTATTTTGGAAAACATGTTTTCTTTGAGTATAAACTACTCCAGTAGTATTTCCTTGAGGTTTGATTTGAGAATACATCTTGTAAAAATTTTCTTTACCAGAAGTAAAGTTTATAAGAAGTTTATTAAGAGAATATATTTCAGATTTTAGTCTTATGACTAAATTCTTGTCCTCAGGAATTATTTCCATAGAGTTAGATTTTTCCTTAAAAACATTTTTTATTGAAATAACATTCTTAAGATCTTTATAAAAATTTTCCTTTTCAGAATTTACTTCCTTAAGGTCTTTAGAAAGTTTTTTCTATAAGATCATACTTAAATTTAAGATATCTAGAGTGGTCTGAAATATCTTTTGTAAGAACTTATTCCCTAGTATTTTCCTTGTCTAGTTTCTTAGAAATTTTAGAATTCCTTGCTTATAACAACTTGGAAAATCTAGATACTTCTTCATATGATGGTATTTATTCATTATCTGAAGATTAAGTAACTTAATTAGAAGTAATATCTTCAGAATAATAATTCTTATCAAGAGATAAACTTGTTAAAGCCTCAGAAGAGCATACCTTGGCCATAAGGCATGTATTTTGGAAATAAGTAGTGGGAATGAATCCAATATTTTTCTGTGCTGATGATTCATATTCAGAAGATTCACTTCCCTAAGAGTCTCCACATCTAGCACTCCAAGTGCCGTTTACTTTAAGAATTTTCTTGTGCTTTGAATGATAAAACTTCTTCTTGTTTCTCTCTGAATTCCTTTCTTTATTTTCCTTCTTTTTCAATAGAGGGAAATCAGGTCTGATATGACCTGCTATTCTACTTTCATAATAATTAACTTCCCCATATTTCTTATCTTTGTATTCTCTCTTATTGAACATATTTTGATAGTTCTTTTGAGCTACTATCTTATTCACTCTCTGAGCAAGATTAGCTAATTCATTCTCATACTTTTCTATATCACTAGATTCTGACTGAATAGTAACTTTCTTTGACATTGATATAGTTACTCTTTCTGGAGTCTTTGATTTCATATGTTTTGAAGTAGTTTTAAAAGAAAAGTCTCCATTCCCATTCTTCTTTTTAACATTATTAGCATCTCTCTTCATTCTAGTCTCATGCTGAAGAAGAGTTCCAAATAGCTCATCTAAGGAAATCTGGGTGACTTTCCTATTCTCATGAATTGATGTCCTCTTGGAATCCCACTCATTTTTCATGATGTTTATGATCTTATCTACAAGGTCCTCATCATCCAAACCTTTTTCTACCATAGACTATATGCTATTCACAATAGTCATGAACCTTTGCTAAACTTTTCTTATAATTTCTCCATAAGGAAAGTTAAAGCCATGGTATTCATCTCTCAACATATCTCTTATTGTCTCTATAACTTTAGAAGTAGAAAAATGTGTAACTTAAAGTTTCTTTTAGATTCTATTTGCAGCTTCACATGAAGATATTTGACTATAGATGTTCCTAGTCATAGAATGTAGCAATGTATTTCTGACTCTGAAATTTGCTTGATATTCTTATTTCTCCTGATTAGTAAAAGTTATCAATTCCTTATCAAGAATCTTTTAGTCTCCTATCAGAATGAGGTAGTTATCAACTCCAGTGTTAATAATGAAAGTCTTCATCCTATATCTCCAGTACTGATAATTATTTCAATAATAAATAGGAGGTCTGGTAGGATTTAGATTGTTGATAGAACCAACATTTAAACCTGCCATATTTCGAAAAATATTTCCCCACAAACTTGTTAGTAATAAAAGTTTTTAAATATCCTAAGAAAGGAAAATAGAACTATATTATTTCTAAGAAAAATATAAATCCGAAATTTATGAGTCTGAAAATCTGAATATGAAAAAATGAAGAAGAAGATTTCTCTTCTGAATCTAATCGTGAGATTAAATCAGATTTAACCAACCCTATGTTACCAATTGTTGGATCGATTGTAAGATAGATATGATACAGATTGTAGTATAAAAATATGGTTTAGATACTCAATATATAATAGGGGGTGGGTGGGTGGATTGTATACTTAAAAAAATCCATAATGAAATTTTGTATAAACAAAATTCACAACACCTCTAAGTTCGACTAATTTTCTTGATTCCAAAAAAGTGATTACGAAAAAGAGATTCCAGAAATGAAACTTAACAAAAGTTTACAACAAAAATGATTCTTCCTTAATGTTTATAGAATCCTATTTAATTATAGTACAATTCTAATGAAGTATACGATTGTTATACTTTATTTAACAACCAAAATTTCAGCGGAAAACAAAAAATAAAACACTACAAGTAACAAGTAGTAAATATTTTAACACAAAGAGAAGGGTATCCAACAACCTTAGATATGGGTCCCTTGATTTATATATTCAAGAAAGTCTGTCCTACCCAAACCCAGATAATCCTTCAATCCGAATATCAGTATCTGTCTTGCTATCCTCGCAAGCCCTCGATTTGTAAGGAAATCAACACCTCTAACTTCACAACTCGAAGTCTCTGATTTTAAAGAAATTGCACCTCTGCACAAAGAAATTCTACATGAAGAAAAGTTTGAACAAGACGTTCAAACTTTCGGCATGAATATTGAGAGTTTATAAGAGCCTCTCTTTCTAGAAATCACTTCAATATCATGTAAGTACGTTCTTCCAAAAGTTGGTCTGCAAAAGTAACGTCTGTGAAAAGTTTTGAGCTCGTTCAAAATGAGATCCTATTTATAGGCACAACTTTAATGGTAGGCTCCCTCCTACAACGGTCATATTTTTCCTTGAATTTCAGAGGGAACTGCACACGTGTCACTCAAACAATGGTTAGTTAGTAACTGAATGCACGACATCGTTTTATAACCAAAACATGAGTAAAAAAAATATGGTTACTTAAGAAATTTAATTTTTCAGAGTGTAAGAAAAAAATGAAAGTTCGGAGTCTACCCAAAATATATTCAGAGTCTATAATACATTTATATTCAGATTCTATTTATCAGAAGAATTTGGAGTTATAATTATATAGAATTATGGAGTCTGAATTTCAAGGAAATTCGGAGTCTTGAATTCAGTAGAATTATGAGTCTAAATTCATAAGAGTTTGGAGTCTGAACTTACAAAGTTTAGAGTCTGAATTAATAAGAATTCGAAGTTTGAACTCATAAGAGTTTGGAGTCTAAATTCAGAGAACTTGGAGTCAAAATTCATAAGATTTCTAAGTCTGAATTCAGGAACACAGAGTCAGAACACATAAGAGTTCATAATCTGAATTCTGAGAACTCAGAACCTGAATTTGGATCTTGAAAACAGAATGCTCTATATCTAAGTATTACATGATTCTGTGGTTTGGGATATGAAACCAAATTTTATAATTAGAGAAAAAGAATAATGAAAAAAATGGTAAGGATAAGTTTCCTCCGGAAAGGAAAATTTTCCTTATGAAAGTAAAACATAGGGTAGAATGAAATTTTCCTTAAGATAAGGTGTCTGTAATTTTAAAAACAAGAATAAATGTAAAACTCATAAGGAAACCTTATTGACTCAACAATCTCACCAAACATAAATGAATATAAAAGTCATAAGGACATCTTATTGAATCAGCATTCAAGATTTATTGTAGATTTTAAGATGTTGAAATGCTTAAAATTATTAAGGTTCTTTTGATAATGAGATTACTTTAGAAGAATTTTTATTGTATGTGTAACCCTGAAGATTGATATGTGAAAATGTTATTCAAGAAAGAATTATCTTTTCATGTGTGGATATAATGGATAAACATGTAAAGACCCGCAAATTTCAAGGAAATTTTTTTCTTAATTTTCTTTGGAATTTTACAAGAGCGCAGCTTCAGAAGGCACCTGATTCCGAGGCCCGGTGTGCCCGGAATCAATTTCCGAAGTTTGGCTCGGGTACGTTCAGTGAACGGACGAGCGGGTTTTTCTATCTTTTGAACCGGTGCCCGGAATTGAATTCTGAGGGCACCGATGAAATCGCAGCGCCAGTATTTGCTTAGAAACGCCTCTTCCGGAGTTGCGTTTGCTCAACCGTGGTTTTTAAAATTTTGGGCTTTAAGTCAGAAATAAAATAAAGGTTGTGCGACAACTTTATTTTATTTCACTTAAGCCGCTTGGAAGTCACTTGAAAGCCACTTGAGCTGAGTTAAAGCGGATAGGGTGCTATCCGGAAATATCCTACCCTCTTGGTAGGATATTTGTGCGGTGGGGCCCGCACGAGCCCCGCCGTTTCTTTCGCTAAGTAACGCACCCGCGAAAACCCGTCAAAATAACTGAAAAGTCAACCGACGCGTTTTCCTTAATTCTTAACAGACCATTTAATTGGGCGGTTTATTTCGTGAATTAAATGGGCTGTTTCATTCGTTGAATTAATTCAACGAATTTAATGGGTCGTTACTTACGCGTTTGCGTTCGTTGGAAAATTAATAAAATAGACAAACTTGTCTATTTTGTAGGATTGCTATCGTTGTGCGAATCCTCTGAGCCTCCACCCTCCCCGCGAAGAACGCGAAGAACGCGAAAAACGCGAAGAACGCCGGAACCGGAATGCGACGACACACACCGTGATCTGCGACGTCGACGAGCTCTACCCGCGACGTTTTTCGGCGACGCCTCTTCTTCCGCGACCGATCCTCGTTCGGCAACTAAGGTGAGAAACGGATCGTTTAATTCTCCCTTTTTAATTTCAATGACAACGGATTTAATTAATTAAATCCGTTTGTTCTAGATCCGGAGATCGTCGGTGCGACGTTTTTCCCGCGGTGCGACGAACGTCTCTTCCGCGACGACGTGACGATCCCCTCCTTTCGCGACGAGCGATTCCGCGATGACCTCACATCCGACGGAGACTTCGAGGTAGGGGTTGTTGGAATATTTTATTTCCCGTGTTTATTCTTTTAAAATAAAGAACCCGATCACGGAACAATTTTAAATTTATTTAAAATTGTTGATTGGTTATTTCTTTTCCTCCCGTTGATTTTATGACTAACGCGAAGGGTGCGGGTCTAACAAACAAGACCCGGCAACCCTCTGCCGATCTTTTTGTTGTGCGGATTTGGCGGACGACGACGAACCGTGCGGCAAGGGCGATCCGTTGATCCCGCAGTGAAGATCGGCCCCCGGGAGGAGCAATGGCGCAGACGGGAGGCAAAACGGGCCACCGGAGCAACTCCGGCGGCCCGCGGAAGGCGGCGGCGGCGTCCGGCGCGCCGCCGGAGGAATCCGCCGCGGCTCGGCCGCGGCGGCGGCGAACCGCCGGACCGCGTCCGCGGTCCGGCCACCCAGCACGCGGCCCGCGCGGGCCGCGTTCCTCCAAGCCACGGGTCAAACCCGCGGCGGTTTCTCTTCGGCCGGGCCGCGCCCAGGCCGGACCAGACCCGGCCTAGCCGGGTCAGGCCGGTTCGGGTCGACCCGGTTCGGGTCGACCCGGTTCGGCCGACCCAGGGGGGGTTCGGGCCGGGTCGCCCCGGGCCCAGAACCCCCGTTTTCGGGCCCTCTTCGGTCTTTTGCCCGTAACTTGGGCATGGGACCTCCGATTGACGAACCGTCAGTGGCTACAGATCCTTGGATCGATACGGTCGTTTCGGTATATTATACTCAAGGTTTCGGAAGACTTTGGGTTCGGCCGGGTTGGTTCGTACACGAGACCAACCGGGCCCTCGGAGCGGAAACGCTCATAACTTGAGCTACAGACGTCCGATCGACGTACCGTCAGCTGTGGTAGTTTCCTCTAAGTGAGACGGAACTTTTGGCATACTGCGCCCGAGGATCGGACACAGGCGGAGTACGGTCGGGTTGGTTTTTCCCTAAAAACCAACCGGGCCCCTGGGACGAAAATGCCAATAACTCTCAGACCGGGCGTTCGATTGACGCGCCGTCTGTTGCGTTGAGATCCTGTTGTCGATACGGAACTTTTGGATACATCAACTTCGGACTACGTGTCAGTTGATGTATCAGCCTCTCGGCTCGTGGAGCGGACCCTCCTAAACGAGCTCGCTGTGTGCGGGAACCCTAGTGCTGGCTGTGACTTCGACGACAGAGCAGAGATCCTCCGTGGACTGCGACGATGACAGAGCAGAGATCCTCCGTGGACTGCGACGACGACAGAGCAGAGATCCTTCGTGGACTGCAGCGACGACTGTGCAGAGATCCTCAGTGGACTGCGTCGACTACTGCACTCAGCGATCCTACGTGGATCAGTGCTACAGGTCCTGTGTGGGCCCGATCCTTCGTGGGTCCATACTACCGGTTCTGTGTGAGCCACTGCCTATAGGTTCTGTGTGAGCCCGATCCTGTGTGGGTCTTTTGCGGGGGTTAGTACCTATCGATCCTTCGTGGGTCCGATGACTTAGATGGATCAGTGATCATCTTTGACGTCATCTGAAAAAGTATACCTGGTTGAGCTGAATCTTATGTTACTCTCCTTTGTGGATTGTGTTGAACTATCCTATGTGGATTTACTATTTACTGTTTACTCTCCTTTGTGGATTTGAGTCTTGCTTTCCTGTGTGGATTGAGTTGTTCTTGAGCTCGTGAGCAGAGCTAGAATTGGGGACTTAGGTATATGTATGGGCATATACCTAAGTCGAGTCAGATGTTACTTCGTGATTGCACTTTCCTTTTGTGCTATATCCTTTGTGGATTTCGGGAGACCTTCGGGGGTCTCGGGGTCCTTACTGAGTAGCTTATACTCACCCCTGCACGGGCTATGCCCGTACCTTGTTGTGTTGGATGCAGACGACGGACAGCGCTGATCACGGTTGGGGCGTGGAGCAGGACGGTACCTGGAGGCGGACCACTGGGCGGGACGTGCTCGGAGCGGACGTGGGACCCGAGGAGCCTGGAGGCTATCTGTACCCACCCTTCAGGTGGGATTGCCAGTGGAAGACACGAGGCCGCCGTCTTTTCTTTAGTTGCTGTTCTTTTCCTTTTCAGTTGTACTTTCAGTTGGGCTTGTATTCCGGCCCCCCTTTACTTTTCTGCACTTGTAGTTACTTTCCGCTTGCTGACTCTGTGGTGGTTGTTAATTATAAAGGCAATGCCTTCCCTGTTTACCGGGATTTACGCCTTGGTGCTAGTCGCCAGCCCCTGGCCTATGGAAGGTGGGCTTGGGGTAGTCACGGCATGGGCCCCGAGGTCGGGTCGTGACAAATTGGTATCAGAGGTGGTCGGTTCTACCGCAGACTCTGATCGTCTTTTCTTTCTATATGAAGCAATAGTGTTTAGTGTATTGAGTGTGGTTATCAGTTCAGGGAGTCCAGTGTTGGTGCGGCGGCCGACGTATCCGTACACCAGGACCCTGACTCCTGATTTCCGACTTAATGCATGAAAACATTGATTGCGTGTGTGTTTCAAGTTTCTTTGTGATTACTTGTGTCAGCTCACCGGGTATACTGATCTGCTTCATGAAAGTCTCAAGTTTTCCTTGTGATTACTTGTGCCAGCTCACCAGGTATACTGTTATGACTGTGGTGCTCTTGTTCTCCTTTTCAGGATGGCCCCGCGATGACAGCCAGCTAGGGTTTCGAGTGTAGGGCGCGACGGCAGCCCACCGAGCGACGAGGCCTCGGTGCAGGGCCCTTTGCCAGCAGTGGCACCGGCGGTAGCCTTACCCGCCGAGCCACCGATGCTACCAGTACCAGACGCTGACGATGCACGTCGCCTCAGGGCACTGCATGAGTTTCAGAGCCAGCGACCGCCCAGGTTTCGCGGTGAGGCGGACCCCCAGGCCGCCGAGGACTGGCTAGAGGCGGTGGTACGGATCTTTAGGCTAGTGAGGACACCAGCGGATCTCATGGTGATTCTCGCGGCGATCCTCCTGCAGGCGGCGGAAGGACGATGGTGGAGCTTGATGCTCCAGGTTCACGATGAGGCATCCTTCCTCTGGACGGACTTCGAGAGCCTCTTCCGCTCTGAGTTCGTCCCGGCCACCCTCCGAGCGGTGCGCATCCAGGAGCTTCTCCAGCTGCGCCAGGGCAGCATGACGGTCGCTCAGTACACGGCGAGGTTCACTGACCTATCTCGCTACTCGACCGACATGGTACGAGACCCCTTCTTCCGGGCCCGGACCTTCGAGCAGGGCTTGCAGCAGGAGATTCGGGCGTCGCTGATCTCCCTCAGCATTCCGACCCAGGCGGGAGTACTGGAGCGAGCCCTCCTGATCGAGAGCTTCCTGGCAGAGCCTTCTTCAGCGGCAAGACCTAGCGCAGGGAGGCAGGTAGCTGAGTCTTCGGCAGCAGGTAGCCGACGGATGACTCTCGGGTCCAGGCAGACCAGACCCCCACGCAGACGGCCTCAGGACACCGGCTCAGCAGTGCGGGGCACACAGCAGAGTGCCAGCCTTCCGAGAGGCAGGCTGTGCTACTCCTGCGGCGGGCAGGGTCACATGGCTCGTGACTGCCCGACTCGCCGATCAGAGGAGCAGCAGACGGTGGAGGGGCCACCCAGGCAGAGGCAGAGGGTCGACCGTGGCGGTCCGCAGGGAGGAGGCGGACGAGGCAGAGGAGCTGGCCGAGCAGCGGGTGGTGGGCGACGCTTCCAGGCTCTACCCCCACCACCACCAGGAGGGCCACCTCGACCACAGGGAGCTGGCGGGCAGGGACATGCCCAGCTCCAGGCAGTGGAGGCCTACGACCCCGACTTGCCAGAGATGATTCGAGGTACGATCTGTGTCTATTCCACCCTTGCTGCAGTACTTATAGACACAGGAGAGATTCACTCTTTCATAGCCTCTGCCCTTGTTCGGAGCTCGGAGATTCCGACTGAGCCGTTGGCTCGATCCTTACGGCTAGAGACTCCTACGGGAGCAGACTCGACGATTACGCACTGGTGCCGGCAGTGTGAGCTTACTCTAGGAGGCGAGAGCTTCGGCTGGGATCTCCTTATAGCGGCGTCGAGGCCTTACGACGTCATCTTGGGCATGGATTGGCTATCCACGGTTCATGCCCAGATCGACTGTTTTAGGCGCAAGGTGCGATGTGTTCGCACCGACGGGAGCAGGTTTACCTTCACCGGCGAGAAGGGAACCTTTGCAGCACAGGATGGACTTCCGCGGAGGAGAGTGAAGCCCATCTCTCATCAGTTGGCTAGCCTCATCCTAGGAGCAGTGGACGTGCGGAGTCCAGTTTTCCTGCAGTGGTGGACCGGTACGTGGACGTCTTTCCCAACGACGTTCCAGGGCTACCTCCTCATAGAGAGGTAGACTTTTACATCGACTTGTACCCCGGGACAGCCCCGATATCTACTCCAGCATTCCGGATGGCCCCCTCCGTGCTTCGAGAGCTGCGGGTACAGTTGGAGGACTTGCAGAGAAAGGGGTTTATCCGACCCAGTGTTTCACCCTGGGCTTCCCCGGTATTGTTCGCCAAGAAGGCGGACGGGAGCTTGCGACTGTGTGTCGACTATCGTCGCCTGAACCAGGTGACAGTGAGGAACAAGTATCCGCTACCACGGATTGATGACCTCTTCGATCAGCTCAAGGGAGCTCGGTGGTTCTCGAAGATAGACCTCCGGTCAGGCTATCATCAGCTCAGAGTTCGAGACGAGGACGTGCAGAAGACGGACTTCAGGTGTCGGTATGGCCATTATGAGTTCTTGGTTATGCCATTCGGCGTAACCAATGCTCCAGCAGTGTTCATGAGCCTCATGAACAGGATCTTCCAGCCATACCTCGACCGATTTGTCGTGGTCTTCATTGACGACATTTTGGTATACTCGACGACTGAGGAGGAGCATGCCTACCACCTGCGAGTTGTGCTAGACACACTCCGAGAGCACCAGCTTTATGGCAAGCTCTCAAAGTGCCAGTTCTGGTTACGTGAGGTCCACTTCTTGGGGCACGTCATCTCTGAGGCGGGAGTTGCAGTGGATCCCGCGAAGATCGAGGCAGTGCTAGCTTGGGAGCCACCCAGGAGCGTGACAGAGGTGCGGAGCTTCTTGGGCCTAGCCGGATACTATCGGAGATTTGTGACAGACTTCTCCAGAGTTGCGGCACCACTCTCAGCCTTGACGAAGAAGGGGAAACCCTTTGTGTGGTCAGACAGATGTCAGCAAAGCTTCCAGGAGCTAAGACAGAGATTGACCAGTGCACCTATCTTGAGGTTTCCTGAGGAGGCAGTTGGATACGTAGTTTACTGCGATGCATCAGGGACTGGACTCGGGTGCGTCCTGATGCAGGAGCGGGCCGTGATCACCTACGGATCACGTCAGTTGAGACCGCATGAGCAGAACTACGCCACTCATGACCTGGAGTTAGCAGCAGTGGTCTTCGCTCTGAAGACTTGGCGGCACTATCTGATGGGCGAGCGCTTCACAGTCTTTTCTGACCACTAGAGTCTCAGGTATATCTTCTCTCAGAAGGACCTGAACCTGAGACAGCGGAGATGGCTTGAGTTCCTCCAGGACTATGACTTTGAGATAGTCTATACTCCTGGGAAGGGGAACGTGGTAGCCGATTCCCTCAGCAGGAGGACGGGCATTCAGCTACTTGAGGAGGCGACGGAGCAGCTAGCCTCCTTACAGATATCCTTCGTGGATAGAGACGGAGCAGCCTTTCTTCAGTCTCTCACAGTCTCTCCTCCACTTCTACAGCAGGTCAGAGAGGCTCAGCGTGGGGACGCTGACTGTGAGACCCGGCGTGCACTGATATCCTCAGGTCAGGCGCCTGATGGCTTCTCCCTTGGAGCAGAGCACGACATCCTTTTCAGAGGACGCACCTTCGTACCAGTCGCTTTACGAGAGGAGGTGCTGAGAGAGTTTCACACTTCTCCCTTGGAGGTACATCCCGGAGTGGCGAAGATGTACCAGGATCTCAGACGACAGCACTGGTGGCCGGGCATGAAGAAAGCGGTGGCAGAGTTCGTTTCACGATGCCTCACCTGCCAGCAGGTGAAGGCAGAGCATCAGGTACCAGCAGGCTTGGTACAGCCCTTGGAGGTCCCGGAGTGGAAGTGGGATGGCATATCTATGGACTTCGTAACTGGACTTCCACGCACTTCCAGAGGTCACGACTCCATTTGGGTGATTGTCGACCGACTCACCAAGTCGGCACACTTCTTACCCATCAGAGAGCAGGGCTCAGTGGAGAGCTTGGGACGTCTTTACATCCAGGAGATCGTACGGCTTCACGGTGTGCCATCGTCTATCGTCTCCGATCGAGATGCTCGTTTCACTTCCCGGCTTTGGAAGGGGTTGCAGGAGGCGTTCGGGACGAGGCTCCATCTGAGCACAGCCTTCCACCCTCAGACGGATGGTCAGACGGAGATGACCATACAGACACTCGAGGACATGCTCCGTGCATGTGTTCTCGACTTTGGTCACAGCTGGGAGGACCACCTACCCTTGGTGGAGTTCGCGTACAACAACAGCTACCACTCCACCATCGGGATGGCACCATACGAGGCGTTGTACGGAAGACCCTGCAGATCACCGTTGTGCTGGACAGACCCTGGGGAGTCAGCACTCGTGGGACCAGAGATGGTCCGAGCCACGACAGAGAAGGTCCAGATCATCCAGGAGAGGATGAGGACAGCTCAGAGCCGGTAGAAGTCATATGCTGACAGGAGGCAGAGGCCACTAGAGTTCGAGGATGGCGACCACGTCTTTTTGCGTGTCTCACCTCGACGTGGTTTACGGAGATTTGGCCGAGGCGGAAAGTTGTCTCCACGCTTCATCGGGCCTTTCCAGGTCCTCAGAAGGATAGGAGAGGTGGCTTATCACCTGGCTCTACCACCTCAGTTGCACCGGGTGCACGACGTCTTCCACGTGTCTCAGCTGCGGAGATACGTGCACGACCCGACGCACATCATCGACTTTGGGGAGCTGGACGTGGACGATGGGGCGACTTTTACGGAGGTCCCAGTGGAGATCGAGGATCGACAGGAGCGGGTCCTACGTGGGCGGTCGATTCCTCTTGTGCGCATCAGATGGCAACACGGGAACCTCCAGGAGAGCACTTGGGAGCGGGAGGCTCAGATGCGTGCTCAGTACCCCCATTTGTTCCACTAGTTTTTGATGTATCTTTACGGGGACGTAAAGCCCTGAGATGGGAGTAATGTAAAGACCCGCAAATTTCAAGGAAATTTTTTTCTTAATTTTCTTTGGAATTTTACAAGAGCGCAGCTTCAGACGGCACCTGATTCCGAGGCCCGGTGTGCCCGGAATCAATTTCCAAAGTTTGGCTCGGGTACGTTCACTGAACAGACGAGCGGGTTTTTCTATCTTTTGAACCGGTGCCCGGAATCGAATTCTGAGGGCACCGATGAAATCGCAGCGCCGGTATTTGCTTAGAAACGCCTCTTCCGGAGTTGCGTTTGCTCAACCGTGGTTTTTAAAATTTTGGGCTTTAAGTCGGAAATAAAATAAAGGTTGTGCGACAACTTTATTTTATTTCACTTAAGCCGCTTGGAAGTCACTTGAAAGCCACTTGAGCTGAGTTAAAGCGGATAGGGTGCTATCCGGAAATATCCTACCCTCTTGGTAGGATATTTGTGCGGTGGGGCCCGCACGAGCCCCGCCGTTTCTTTCGCTAAATAACGCACCCGCGAAAACCCGTCAAAATAACTGAAAAGTCAACCGACGCGTTTTCCTTAATTCTTAACAGACCATTTAATTGGGCGGTTTATTTCGTGAATTAAATGGGCTGTTTCATTCGTTGAATTAATTCAACGAATTTAATGGGTCGTTACTTACGCGTTTGCGTTCGTTGGCAAATTAATAAAATAGACAAACTTGTCTATTTTGGAGGATTGCTATCGTTGTGCGAATCCTCTGAGCCTCCACCCTCCCCACGAAGAACGCGAAGAACGCGAAGAACGCGAAGAACGCCGGAACCGGAATTCGACGACGCACACCGTGATCTGCGACGTCGACGAGCTCTACCCGCGACGTTCTTCGGCGATGCCTCTTCTTCCGCGACCGATCCTCATTCGGCAACTAAGGTGAGAAACAGATCGTTTAATTCTCCCTTTTTAATTTCAATGACAACGGATTTAATTAATTAAATCCGTTTGTTCTAGATCCGGAGATCGTCGGTGCGATGTTTTTCCCGCGGTGCGACGAACGTCTCTTCGGCGACGACGTGACGATCCCATCCTTTCGCGACGAGCGATTCTGCGACAACCTCACGTCCGACGACGACTTCGAGGTAGGGGTTGTTGGAATATTTTATTTCCCGTGTTTATTCTTTTAAAATAAAGAACCCGATCACGGAACAATTTTAAATTTATTTTAAATTTTTGATTGGTTATTTCTTTTCCTCCCGTTGATTTTATGACTAACGCGGAGGGTGCGGGTCTAACAAACAAGACCCGGCAACCCTCTGCCGATCTCTTTGTTGTGCGGATTTGGCGGACGACGACGAACCGTGCGGCAAGGGCGATCCGTTGATCCCGCAGTGAAGATCGGCCCCCGGGAGGAGCAATGGCGCAGACGGGAGGCAAAACGGGCCACCAGAGCAACTCCGGAGGCCCGCGGAAGGTGGCGGCGGCGCGGGTCGCCGGCGCGACTCGGCCGCGGCGACGGCGAACCGCCGGACCGCGTCCGCGGTCCGGCCACCCAGCACGCGGCCCGCGCGGGCCGCGTTCCTCCAAGCCGCGGGTCAAACCCGCGGCGGTTTCTCTTCGGCCGGGCCGCGCCCAGGCCGGACCGGACCCGGCCTAGCCGGGTCGGGCCGGGTCGGGTCGACCCGGTTCGGCCGACCCAGGGGGGGTTCGGGCCGGGTCGCCCCGGGCCCAGAACCCCCGTTTTCGGGCCCTCTTCGGTCTTTTGCCCGTATCTTGGGCCTGTGACCTCCGATTGACGAACCGTCAGCGGCTACGCGATCCTTGGATCGATACGGTCATTTCGGTATATTATAATCAAGGTTTCGGAAGACTTTGGGTTCGGCCGGGTTGGTTCGTACACGAGACCAACCGGGCCCTCGGAGCGGAAACGCTCATAACTTGAGCTACAGACGTCCGATCGACGTACCGTCAGCTGTGGTAGTTTCCTCTAAGTGAGACGGAACTTTTGGCATACTCCGCCCGAGGATCGGACACAGGCGGAGTACGGTCGGGTTGGTTTTGCCCTAAAAACCAACCGGGCCCCTGGGACGAAAATGCCAATAACTCTCAGACCGGGCGTCCGATTGACGCGCCGTCTGTTGCGTTGAGATCCTGTTGTCGATACGGAACTTTTGGATACATCAACTTCGGACTACGTGTCAGTTGATGTATCAGCCTCTCGGCTCGTGGAGCGGACCCTCCTAAACGAGCTCGCTGTGTGCGGGAACCCTAGTGCTGGCTGTGACTTCGACGACAGAGCAGAGATCCTCCGTGGACTGCGACGACGACAGAGCAGAGATCCTCCGTGGACTGCGACGACGACAGAGCAGAGATCCTTCGTGGACTGCGGCGACGACTGTGCAGAGATCCTCAGTGGACTGCGTCGACTACTGCACTCAGCGATCCTACGTGGATCAGTGCTACAGGTCCTGTGTGGGCCCGATCCTTCGTGGGTCCTTACTACCGGTTCTGTGTGAGCCACTGCCTACAGGTTCTGTGTGAGCCCGATCCTGTGTGGGTCTTTTGCGGGGGTTAGTACCTATCGATCCTTCGTGGGTCCGACGACTTAGATGGATCAGTGATCATCTTTGACGTCATCTGAAAAAGTATACCTGGTTGAGCTGAATCTTATGTTACTCTCCTTTGTGGATTGTGTTGAACTATCCTATGTGGATTTACTATTTACTGTTTACTCTCCTTTGTGGATTTGAGTCTTGCTTTCCTGTGTGGATTGAGTTGTTCTTGAGCTCGTGAGCAGAGCTAGAATTGGGGACTTAGGTATATGTATGGGCATATACCTAAGTCGAGTCAGATGTTACTTCGTGATTGCACATTCCTTTTGTGCTATATCCTTTGTGGATTTCGGGAGACCTTCGGGGGTCTCGGGGTCCTTACTGAGTAGCTTATACTCACCCCTGCATGGGCTATGCCCGCACCTTGTTGTGTTGGATGCAGACGACAGACAACGCTGATCACGGTTGGGGCGTGGAGCAGGACGGTACCTGTAGGCGGACCACTGGGCGGGACGTGCTCGGAGCGGACGTGGGACCCGAGGAGCCTGGAGGCTATCTGTACCCACCCTTCAGGTGGGATTGCCAGTGGACGACACGAGGCCGCCATCTTTTCTTCAGTTGCTGTTCTTTTCCTTTTCAGTTGTACTTTCAGTTGGGCTTGTATTCCGGCCCCCTTTACTTTTCTGCACTTGTAGTTACTTTCCGCTTGCTGACTCTGTGGTGGTTGTTACTTATAAAGGAAATGCCTTCCCTGTTTACCGGGATTTACGCCTTGGTGCTAGTCGCCAGCCCCTGGCCTATGGAAGGCGGGCTTGGGGTAGTCACGGCATGGGCCCCGAGGTCGGGTCGTGACAAAACATAGGGGTTCATATGATCTTTTGTTTTTAAGGTGATAAATTGTTATTACATTTTGGGATGCAAAATTGAAGGTATTAGATAACCTTTGAGGATAAAATAGGTTATGGTTAATTTTTGAGGAAATTGTCTTATTTTGGATAATGTTATAAAAATGACATGGTCTAATAAAAAGGACAACCCACAGGATGGGGGACAACCCATCGCATCCGATAAGGCCATGGGAATCAAATCCACAAACAAAGGGCGATAATGGAACATCTCCTACTACTCGCATACTTTATGTCCCTGGTTAGTAAGACCTATTGTTTTAAGTTAAATTATTTTACTGATCAAGATTAAGTTGATTTGGGATATTATGTTTTATAAAATAGATATCCTTAGTATTGGAAAAGGATTTAGTGATTAAGTGATAATGGTTATTTTGGAAGGCGTTTTCTATTTCAGGAACACTATTTTCCTAAGGAAAATAGAATACTTTGGGATTTCAATTGAGGAGTAATGGTGGAATTTTATTTTGGAAGAATCTATGTTTTTATTATGTGAATATAGATATTATGTTTTATTTATGGATATGATTAACCTATAATATAGAATATGTGATTAGTTTAATTAATTTTAGTATAAGACTTTATGAGTAGCCAATGTTATTTGAAGATAAATGTTAATATTTTTGTGGAAGACTATGTGATCAAATCCTTCTGAATTTTGGGTTTCAAACATAGTTTGGAATATTTTGAATGATTTTTAGGATAGTTTTTTTTGAATTGTCTTTATTGAACTTTGGGTATTGTTTGTTCAATTTTGGAGATTAAGAGTAGTATTTATTTTTATAAAGGATTATCCTTTTTTTGGGATTATCTGCTCTCGTACTAATCATTTTGGTTTTGGTTAATGTCTAAAGACATGGAAAATATATAGTTAATTTTTTTGGATTATGTGATTCTCTAGAAGTTGATTCTGCACTTCAGATGTGACCAATTCATATTGAATACTCATCATTTTGAGAAAATATTAGTTTTTGGTAGAAATTTGATTAAAGGATGAAAGATTACTTTTTCAAGTAAGTATATTTTCCCCATGATATTAGTCTAGGTAGTAATAAAATTATTCAACACTATGAAAACGATATTAAAGAAAAAATGTTATACCCTTTCTATTATCAACAGACGTTTACCCACCCACAAATTTATGGTATTTTGGTTCTTAACTTTCCATGATCATGTTCAATATCAATCTCTATAAATCTACGAGATTTAGTTTCTCTTCCGTATCCAGGTTTTCCTACATGGAATACTAGTATTTTTTAATCTCGGGTGACATTTTTTACTTATCTTCATTTATTTTAAAGTGATATTTTTTTACTATCTTTCTGATGTGGTATTCAGATGATGTTTCCAAACCGAATTTTAAAATTGTGAGGACATAATTTCTAAATGGGGGAATGATGTAACGAAACAGGTATTTATAGAATAATAAATTTTCATATCCCTTAATATTTATTAATAAGATATTAATTTTATGTTAAATATGACACTTTGTTTGATAGAATACTAAACACTAAACAACAGATTTCTTTGTAATCGTATGTTGCACACAACATTGAGTTATACCAAAAAATAATATAATAATATTATTTTAAATGATAATTAACACATAGCCATTGTATTGACGAGAATGAACATAACTAACTACATTTTGATTACACATTTTTTAAATTTCTTTAAATTTTTCCAATAAATTTTAGCGGCTTAAAATAATAATTAATCCTATTTTAATCAGAAAATACTCTAATATTGTTTAAAAGGTCGATTTACAGCCTTTTGATGAAGAAAACTTTTTAAATCTAGTTTTTTTCACTATTATATGTTCTATATGACAAAATAAAATTCTTATTTAGAATAAGAAAATCAAAATTTACGTTGGGTAAATTTTTGGTATTTTTTTGACAAAGTACATTTTTTAATGAGTAGTGAAAAATACTGTATTTTAAGTAAAACCTATATTTTTATCTAATTTAATTATATGATTATATTGTCCTTTTAATTGTTTTTAAAGTGTAATTAGATTATATTTTTATCATTAAATCCAATTTTGGTCATTGAAAGTAATTTCACTTTGAAATTGGACATAAAAACATGTCAATCTTTTGGTAGTTTTTACTTCTTAAAAACAAGTTTTTTAGTTTTGAAAATGGGAATTAATTTTAAATTAATTTATACATATTATGTGATTTGAATTTGAAAAAATGGATTCCATATTTGGAATCATTTGGTCCAAATTGTGTAAATAGGAAACTCTTATTTTTATACATTATGAATAACAACTTTAGTAAATATTTTTTTAGCATGGTTAAAGGGTAAATCTGGTAAATAAGGGTAAAATAATAATATTATAGTAATATTAAATTACCATAACAGGTGTCCTACTATTTTATGAGAAATATTTGACTATGGGCATCCATGGGTCGATTTTGGGAGCCCATGAAGCCACTTGGATGTGAAAATGACCTTTAATTACTTTTAATTTAAAGTTAAGGAAAATATAACCTAAACATGTATCATTTAGTAAATAAATTTTTATATGGGGTAATAAAAGTTTTATTTTTGAATATAAATAATAAATTTAAAGATAAAAATATTTAATACGTCTGATTATTTTATATATAATTTTTATACATCAAATAAATTCATTTATTTATGACACAATGGTGATGTAGTGATTACCTTATTAATGAATTATTTAAATAAATGAGATTATAAATATTAAAAAAAATTATTTTGAAACTTTTTATGCCATAAAATAATTTTAATGATTATTATGACTTTTTATATTTTATTTAATGAAGTTTTTTGAATTAATAAAGTTGTTATGGTTTAAAAAAAAGTAAAGATATGAATAGTATAAAAATGTTCATAAATGAGTTTTTAAATAAATTAATATTTTATTAACTGATATAGTAATATTAAAAATCAAATATTCTACCAACTTACAAATATTATGTTAAAAATGTAATTAATGATCCATTTTTGGTTCTTTTGAAATTTTATAATAACTATAGTAAACATATATTATGAATATACAAGAAGACATGGTAAATGTTAAATAAGTTTACTAAGGGTTAAAGCTAAACGATAAGGTTAATTTTGTGACCTAAACTTGTCTAAAATCTATTTTATGAGATGATTTTGAATCATACCCATCTGATATTAGAAATATTTTACTTTTGTGTTTTCAGAATTCAAAAATCAATTAATAATAAAATAACATTTTCAAACTTTCCTAAAGTTTCCCTCCTTCCTCTTATAAAAGGACACCACCCCTAACCCTTAATCCTTCCTTTCATGCCCCCTTGGATCGTCAAACCTCTACCAAAATAAGCTCCCAACATCCCTATATCCTCCTAGAAGCCTTAACTTAGGTATAAGGGAAATCAATAAGACCTTTTAGCTTAAATCTAAAGGAGTTACCCGATTTGAGGAAATATCTTCTCTCAAGATTCTTCCATTTATTTTCCTTCTCAAACCCCATAAACTCTATTTATTATAGTATTTTATAAAAAACAAGTATCTTAAATAAAATAGAATGTTTTTATAAGAATTATTCTAAATAAAGTTACACACACTTACATCTAATGGGTATAGAACATATTGTTTCTGTGGACAGCGAACAACTGCCTCACAAAACGATGATTGTTCAATCTTCTCCTATCACCTATTTGGGTGGCCATTTTGATGGAACTATAATTATATGTGATATATGTGATATTTATTTTATCTCTATTTTTATGTAATTTTCATTTAGAACATACCTTTATGCTTTTCATGTTATATAAATATGATAATTTTATTTGGGGAAGTGCGGACTACCACCCCCTCAAATTTATATGAATCGTTTGTGCTATAAAACAAATGTATAAAGGATGAAATTAATTAAATTATGTAACATATATAACATATATATTATAATTTAATTATAATATACCTATGTATAATTTATTTTTCATTCCTTTAAATATGAAAATGAAATGAAAGTAACGTTCTTGCGTACGTACGACTTACCGTCTCCATGAACGGTGCATTTGATTTCTTATATCCAAATGATATGGAATATTATAAATACATATATATCAGATATATATGATATATATGATATCTATATCATTAATATTATTCTATATACAATGGAATTTTGACCAAATGGAAAATTTTTAATTATAACAAGTTCATTTTTGACTCAAGTTTCGAACAACGAAAAAATGTCTGATATGAACTAAAATAATTAACTAATTGTTATATTAAGGTAATAAATGATTTAAAAGGAATAATAAACCTAAAAAAGTTTCTAATTCAAGTAGAAATTAATTTAAGTTTATTATTCAAAAATAACAAGGAACTTACGAGACAAGTCAGACTCGAGGTAAGTGACTTCCTCTCAATATCCTTTCATTAAGGCATATTTTGATAATGTACACCTCCTTTTACAAATGTATAATAAAACCCTTTGAAATTAAATTTAATTAAAAAGGATTATTTTATTTACAAATCATTTTACTAAAGGACAAAAGGATTATTTTTAACATCTGGGGAGACAATGAGCTCTCTACCGCCATAATCGTTATTTGGATTCCTCTATAAGCATTAATGTTTTTTTAAAAGCAAAGGAAATCCATTATTCCCTTTTTGGGTGTTTTGGTATTGAAAATGGTATTTAAAATGGATTTATTATTTCAATATGTTGTAATTATTTCTTGTTATTTCAAATGAAATGTTATTAGTGAAAGATTGATATTTTGAATATTTTATGTTTTATGATTATATAATAGTACTTGGACATTTTATGAGAGGTTATGTGATAAACCAATAATGGGTGGTCATGTGATAAACCAAATTATGGGTAGTTCCATGATAGACCCAGGACGTGTTGTTACATTATAACCTCTAATGCATTGGGTATAGAATTCAGCTATATAACTATTCCATTTGTAAGAATGATTTGTGGAATTTGACCTTATGGTTATTCAATTTAAGTATGATTACATCCCATGTTTATCTTTATATACTATACATTGTTTTCTATGGTATTTATGGAAATATTTTGTTTATAAAAAGGGTAAGCAATGATATTATATTCAGTGAAGTGTTTTTCTACTTCTTTAAGGTGAAATGTATTACTTTATGATAAAGTATTCATGGTTTTCATGTTTTTTTGAAAAAATAACAGTTTTTCTTATTTATGTATCCCTTACTGAGATTTTTATGCTCATCCCAAGTTTCCAAATGTTTTTCACAGGACTTAAAGATGTATAGGATCCAGGATGGGATCAAGGAAAAGTCATGCTGTCTAAAACATGTAACTAGACATGTTTCTTTTTGTAAGAGTTTTTGTTTTATGAAAAGAATGGATAGTGAATAGATGCATGTAGAGACCCGAAGCCTGACGTACATGGACATTACATTACTTTTGCGGAATACTTAGTACATAACAAAAACACACACAAAAGGACCGTAATAGTTTAGTGTCTTTGGAAACTCGGAATATAATCTTCTAATCCTGGTGAAAGATCTTCAACACCTCCCATAAAGATCTTCATTTTTTTAAACCTAAATCCTTTCTTTATGTCCTGGGAAAAGAAAACATAAAAGGGTGAGATCAAATGCTCAATAAGGTTAAACAAAAGAAATATCAATCACGTCATATTCATAAGAACATATCTTTTGGAAATATTAACCTGCAAAAGAGATCATAATTTCATAACATGGGATAAATCATAGTAGTGAAATGTAATCCCAATAATCAAAACTTAAAACATGAAACTTTTTGGCATACACACATAATCATAGAGAATCATTTATTGTTAGTCAAGACTCATTTCCAAGACTATCTTAGTGGACAAAGTCCCTTTCTGAACCGAGTTCATTCCTTGTTTCAGTCCTGTTTCACTGAACCGGTATATCCTACCGTTCCAGCCATGTCTATCTCATGAGATATAAAATCTTTACCTAATGCATTGGAGGGATATATAGGTCCCACCCATCTCATAATGATACCATTCTTATGCATGACACAAAATCATAAACCATACATCATTGCATAACCCATGTAATAAAAATGGGAATATTTAAACATCGTGACATCATAAAACAATTCATATAAGATAAAAGAATTCATAAAAATATTTCCATCACAGCATAATCAAATCAATGTAATAATAGGGATAAAAACATAACCCTTTATTTTCTTAGATGGAAAATAATTTTGATAAAACACTTGAACTTCATTTTTGAGGAAAATATCCTTTCTACTTCAAAAACACTTTTCCTTTCTTAAAATGTCATATAATTTTAAACTAAAATAATTTGATTAAAAATAAAATTGAAAACTTGTAAAGTAAGCTTCTTGGAAATAATGTTTTAAAAATACATTCATGCCATATAAGTTAAAAAAAACATTCTTCGTACTTTTGTCAGAAAAGTGAAAAAGTACCTCGAACGAAAAACGACAAAAGATTCCTTTAATATCCTTTACTAAAAACTCACCTAAGGGTAAAATTGGATTTAAACAATTGTAGGTGGATGGAAATAATATTACATATTGAGGAAACATGGATGTGGATGATAAAATAAACCCCAGTAAATGCCAAAGTATAAACAATCTCGGATAAAAATGAGATTGTGATATTTCCCTTACCTTATGTCCGATATGCTTTGTACGTATCTGAACCTCCTGTATAATGATTTAAATAATGTCATTAACTTATTACAGAATCATATTCATTGTTATGATATCATATATGGTTCACTTATGACTTTATATTACCCGTTCTTTTGTAAATTCCATGTTAAAGAAGCGTTTTGGGTAAAATCGTTTCATTTATCGTAGGTGTTTGGACTTGTTGTTCTTGACATTATTATTACTTATATCATGATTTACTTAATTCCATAATATAAAACATGATTTATATATCATATATATTCAGTATATATATATATATATATATATAATAGATAGATAAATGAAATGAAACACACCGTTCATGGAGACGGTAGTCCGTACGTACGCATGAACGCTGTTTTCCTTTCCTTATTGTCTTGAATGGAAGTAAGTAGATGACATACATATATATATATATACATAAATCCAGTATATTTAACAGGTCATATATTTCACTATTATTCATTATATATACTTTATAATCATTCATGAGTGGTTAATGTGGAGGATGAATCTCATCGCGTCGTGGAGATGGTAGTCCGTACGTACCCACGAGCGATGATATCGTTCTCATGATCGTTAACTTGTGTTGAAGTGTATGTATAATATTTCAGTATCAATATCACTTTATAATAATCATATATAGTTACTCATTACACCATTATACCCATCCAATTAAGGTGGTGGCGGAAAATAGATTACACCACGGCGTGGAGATGGTATTCCTTACGTACGCACGCGCGATGATTTTCTTTTTCCGTAGGATGGATAGAAGGTTAATTAGAGTTGTTTCATATTTATAATAACATATTAGTATATAATAAATAATTATGTTATTACTTTATCATGAAACAACTAATGAAGAAGAAGTTGAAGAAGAACGAAATTGAAAAAGATCTGTAATTACCTATTTTTGACGCGCCTTTTCTTAACCTCCACTTAAAGAACTAAGGATGGTCTTTGAAGAAGACAAGGACCTATAGGATGATACTAGGGAAGTGGAGAAGAGATTTTGGTAGGGGTTGGCCGAGCTTGAATGCTCAAATTGGGGTGAGGAGGAGAGGGAGGAGGTGCCCTTTTATAAGGGAGGAGAGGGGCACCTTAGGAAAATCTCAAAATATTATTTTATATTAAGGTCAAATTCGGTTTATAATGGTTCCAAAGAGTCTTATTTAGAAGATAAAGTAGGGATGGGTCGAAATCCTCTCATCCAATAGGATTTAGACAATTTTATGTTATTATTTTAACCTTATCAATTAGATTTAACTCTAAGTTAAATAATTTAACTTTTACCGTGTCTTTTTGTTTTCTTACACTATATGGTTAATAAACTTACTATATCAAGCCAAACGAACCCCAAGTTGTTTATTATTAATATATATATCCTTATATAAGTCATTTGGCCGAACCTTATATTTTTAGGAATTAAATAACAATTAATAATATAATATTTGTTTTAAAAACTAATTTATATCAATTTTGACACTATTTGGTACATGATTTTTATGAAATTCATAAAAGAATGATAAGTTCGATCCAATTTACTTATATCAACAATAACATGTCATATTAACCTATAAAATTAATTTAAGTCATAAAAAGTCTCAAATTACATTTATTTGGGCATTTATAACATCAATTATGTCAATATTTCATTAATAGGACAATTACTGTATCATCTTTGTGTCATAATAAATGATAATTATTTAATCCATAAAAATTATAAATAAATTCCTATTATGTAGATAATTGTATTATATTTCTGTATAGTATTCATGTTTTAAGTTTCATGAAGTTTATCACTAAATTAAAATTATTATACTTATAAGATTTAAGAAAGTGACATGTTGTCACATTCTTTGGTTTTAATAATAATTAAATTATTTTCATGGAAAAAACTCCATAAAATGAATCTAATCCGACCCTTAGGTTATATGGGTATACTTTTATCCATCCAATAGGATTTTTCCAAGTTTTAGGGTAATTTTATAATCTTATATTTACCCTCAATTACCCGATTTACCTTTAACTATAGTAAATAAAATTTACCGTAGTTACTATTCACAATGCCCAAAAATAAAAAGTAGCTTATTAACAAAATTTGGACCCAATGATTCCAAATATGGAATCCATTTTTCCAAATTAAATACACAAAAGATGCAGAAATTAAATTAAAACTAATCCCGTTGTCGAAAGAAAATAGGTTTTTCTTTAAAACATTGCAAAAGATTGAATTGATTTAACCTACGAATTCAAGGTAAAATCAATGATAATGACATACATTATATTAAATGTTAAAAAATATATTCTATTTATAATTTTAAACCATTAAATATTATAATTTAACCACATAAGATATTACGATGAAAAAAGTTGTTTTTAATTAAAATATAGCGTGTTTTTACTATTCATTAAAATATGAAAGTTATCGGAAAAATATCAAAACTTTATCTAATGTAAATTTTTATATCCTGATTCAAAAGAAGAATTTTATTTTGTCAAATTGAACTTATAAACATGTCAAAAAACTAGATTTAAAGTGGGTGCACCATCAAAAGGCAGCAAAACTGCATTTTTTGAAAAATACTTATTTTACTCGAAAAATTTATTTTGTTCTTATACCATGTTCTAGAAATATGTAAGATGAATAATAATGTTATAAAATTAAAAATTTAGTTAACACTATTCATAAGGGCTAGTTCATAACAATATTATAATAATATATCATTGTTTAGTAAAACCTGGTATTGCGTACAACACACGCTATCGAGGAAGGTTGCGATTGCGTGTAATGCAAGCCAAGTCAGGGTTGTGTGTAGTGCACAACTCCTTTGTTGTTGTGTATAACAGAATCCAACCATATTTTATTTATACATTGAATATATATATATATATGTATATATATATATACTCAATGTTGCGTAGAACAACTTCTATCAAACGAACTTGAAATTGTGTGTAACAAGAGCCAAGAAAAGTGTTGCGTATACTGCAAGCTAATACAGTGTTGCGTATAGCGCAAGATAATCTTGGTGTGTCATACAATAGAAGATATTAATGAAATTGAAAAGAATGTATCTTATAAAATCTCGGGTTGTTACATTCTACCCCCCTTAAAATGAATTTTTCCCTCGAAATTCGTCGGGGTTATAAATCGTTTACTATTCATAAAAACCCACATCGTAAAAAGAAATACCAAAACTGAACTTTAGAAACTAAAGTATGAAATATAACGGTTACCCAAATGAAGTCATCACTGGGTTTCCATATAGGAGAAAATATGGACATGGAAGAGAAATCTAACCGTCATGTTCTGATGGAGAGTGGTAGAGAACATGGCTATGAAAAACCAACAATCACAAAGCTATTGATTTGTGGTGATCTTAGGTACCATCTGATGCATCGGATATAAGGGAAGTAGGACAACATTTTTGGTTTTTCAATATCATTTCCTTAAAGTTGATGAAATTGGAATTAGAATAAATACTTTCGTGATTTTGGTATAGTCTCACCGTTTGTCATTCTTTGGACAATTTCCACCTCATCTCTTAAATAAATGAAGTTGAATTTGTCATTCGTGATGTGTTAGCAGATCATGTGATAGAATGATGGGTCATTCCATATGTTTCAAACAAAAGTTTAGCAATAGTTATCAAATATACATATGTCTATCTTTGGTGAGGTTAATCATATACGATTCCAAAAATGAACTTATACTTCATATATCATACCGCTTAATAAAATAAAACTAGTTTCTACTAACCATGGACTTTCTATAGGCCAGGGGTATGCGATAAAGGCCCGTCGCACTTTAGTTCTGGGTTCGATTCCCACATCCTTGGCCGACGTGATGGGTTATCGCACATCCTGCAGGTTGTCCTTTTTCTAAAACTACATTATTATAACATCCCATCAACAATATCAAAAAACGTTTTATCCTTAAACAATACTAACTTATGTCCAACATAATCCATTCCAATCTTTAGTCTTATCTAAAATACTTTGGTCCAAGGTCATAGTATAGAGAAAATGATCACGTGAATGCCATCATTTATCCCTCATATATCTTGTTCGTCACATTCCAGTCATGTGAATACCATAATCATGTAATCTCTTGAAAAATGAATACCCATTTAATCTTAGTGAAAAAATGAGTGCTGTCAAAAGATAACTCTTTCCACATACCAAAATCCTCAAAATTCTTTATACTTAGTCCTTATATCAATCATGAGCTCATGAATACAATCAAACATCTCATTATCTTCTTGTCCCTTCATTATGCGCATATCATCTACTTTCCAAAAATATTTCAATCACTTTTTTTCCTGGTTACCAGTATCATATAATTATTGAAAACCAATACATAGATATTCCAAAATTCCACAATACCATAAATGAGATTCCATGATACTATTTTGAAATCCCATTTCATAAACACTTAATCATTCCACCACATCGTTGTCATATTCAACATCGCCAATAGTGATCGCATGTGACTTCCCTTTGTCCTTTTCCTTAAGTGGTTTCTCATGTTGATCATCACTAACCCTTGGATTAGGTCATTTATTAGTATAATGCCCCATTTCCTTGCACTTGAAGCATTAAAGTGTTGGTGGTGCGTTCTCTGCAGTGTTTGCTTTATTCACATCATTAGAAACCCTTTTTCCATTACTTCGACACTCAGCTGTTCGATGAACTTCTTTTCCACACTTAAAACATTTTCTAGTCCCTTTAAGACAATCTACACTATGATTCATTCCACAGTTTGTGCATAAGGAAACATTCATCTTCTTTTCACCATTATTCTGAGATTTATCCTTGAACTACATCTTTCATTTCTTGTCAAAACCATGAGATGAATATGTAACACCAACTTCCATTTCTACCTTGATAGCACAACGTACAATTTCTTCATAGCTACTGAAGTCTCTTATAGATAATTCCCTTCGAAGACTTGGTTTTAAGCCACTGAAAAATCGATCAACTTTACTTTCAGGTTGGATGATAATGCCAGATGCATACCTTGAAAGTCTTGTAAAATTCGCTTTGTATATACCAATAGATTCATCATCCTTCTGCTTCAGCTCAAGAAAATCCTTTTCCATCTTTGTTCAAAGAATACGAGGGAAGTACTTACTGAAAAACAAGTTCTTGAACTCGTCCCATTCCATGGACTCAATTTCATCTCATGGCCTCATATTCTTGATAAGATTCCACCATTGATCAGCTTCAACTTCCAAACGATATACTGCTAAGATGACTTTATCATGTTCAGAACATTGAAGAACTGAAAATATCTTTTTAGTGGTACTGATCCATTGTTCAGCAACAAGTGTATCGGAAAACCCACTGAAAGAAGGTGGACGTTGCCTCATGAAGGACTCAATAGAATATTGTTCCCTTCTCTGCTCATTTGGAAGTACAGAATGATTCATAGCTTGTGTAAGTATATCAATAAGATTTTTTACTCCATCTCCCATAACATTTGTTTGTTCAGGAGGAAAATCATTGCATTGTCCATTACAGTGATCAACATGGTTCCTTTGGGTTCCAGCCATCATCTAAAACACAAAAAAGAATAGCGTTAGAGGAAAAAGTCATGCTAGAGAAAACAACATAATAAAGGGGGAGTACCCTTAATATCTAACATCTTAGGTTAAATTATAAGATCGTTACCGTAGTTCTAGGACTATATCCTATACGTATAGTTATCCTTAGGGACATCCCTAGACATACCTTAGAAATATCTCTAGGGATATCACTAACGTTCTCACATCCTAGTTTCCAAAGGTTGACTAAACCTTTCCTCTGATACCAACTGTAGAGACCCGAAGCCTGACGTACATGGACATTACATTACTTTTGCGGAATACTTAGTACATAACAAAAACACACACAAAAGAACCGTAATAGTTTAGTGTCTTTGGAAACTCGGAATATAATCTTCTAATCGTGGTGAAAGATCTTCAACACCTCCCATAAAGATCTTCTTTTTTTAAACCTAAATCCTTTCTTTATATCCTGGTAAAAGAAAAAATAAATGGGTGAGCTCAAATGCTCAGTAAGGGTAAACAAAAGAAATATCAATCACGTCATATTCATAAGTACATATCTTTTGGAAATCTTAACCTGCAAAAGAGATCATAATTTCATAACATGGGATAAATCATAGTAGTGAAATGTAATCCCAATAATCATAACTTAAAACATGAAACTTTGTGGCATACACACATAATCATAGAGAATCATTTCTTGTTAGTCAAGACTCATTTCCAAGACTATATTAGTGGACAAAGTCCCTTTCTGAACCGAGTTCATTCCTTGTTTCAGTCCCGTTTCACTGAACCGGTATAACCTACCGTTCCAGCCATGTCTATATCATGAGATATAAAATCTTTACCCAAAGAATTGGAGGGAGATATAGGTCCCACCCATCTCATAATGATACCATTCTTATGCGTGCCAAAAAATCATAAACCATACATCATTGCATAACCCATGTAATAAAAATGGGAATCTTTAAACATCGTGACATCATAAAACAATTCATATAAGATAAAAGAATTCATAAAAATATTTCCATCACAACATAATCAAATCAATGTAATAATAGGGATAAAAACAGAACCCTTTATTATCTTAGATGGAAAATAATTTTGATAAAACACTTGAACTTCATTCTTGAGGAAAATATCCTTTCTACTTCAAAAACACTTTTCCTTTCTTAAAATGTCATATAATTTTAAACTAAAAGAATTTGATTAAAAATAAACTTGAAAACTTGTAAATGAAGATTCTTAGAAATAATGTTTTAAAAATCCATTCATGCCGTATAAGTTAAAAAAAAAATATTCTTCGTACTTTTATCAGAAAAGTCAAAAAGTACCTCGTACAAAAAACGACAAAAGATTCCTTTCATATCCTTTACTAAAAACTCACCGAAGGGTAAAATTGGATTTAAACAATTTTAGGTGGATGGAAATAATATTACATATTGAGGAAACATGGATTTGGATGTTAAAATACACCCCAATAAATGCCAAAGTATAAACAATCTCGGATAAAAATGAGATTGTGATATTTCCCTTACCTTATGTCCGATATGCTTTGTACGTATCAGAACCTCCTGTATAATGATTTAAATAATGTCATTAACTTATTACAGAATCATATTCATTGTTATGATATCATATATGGTTGACTTATGACTTTATATTATCCGTTCTTTTGTAAATTCCATGTTAAAGAAGCGTTTTGGGTAAAATCGTTTCATTTATCGTAGGTGTTTGGACTTGTTGTTATTGACATTATTATGACTTATATCATGATTTACTTACTTACAGAATATAAAACATGATTTATATATCATATATATTCAGTATATATATATATATATAATAGATAGATAAATGAAATGAAACACACCGTTCATGGAGATGGTAGTCCGTACGTACGCATGAACGCTGTTTTCCTTTCCTTATTGTCTTGAATGGAAGTAAGTAGATGACATACATACATATATATACATAAATCCAGTAGATTTAACATGTCATATATTTAATTATTATTCATTATATATACTTTATAATCATTCATGAATGGTTAATGTGGAGAATGAATCTCATCGCGTTGTGGAGACGGTAGTCCGTACGTACGCACGAGCGATGATATCGTTCTCATGATCGTGAACTTTTGTTGAAGTGTATGTATACTATTTCAGTATCAATATCAATTTATAATAATCATATATAGTAACTCATTACACCATTATACCCATCCAATTATGGTGGTGGAGGAAAATAGATTACACCATGGCGTGGAGACAGTATTCCGTACGTACGCACGCGTGGTGATTTCCTTTTTCCGTAGGATGGATAGAAGGTTAATTAGAGTTGTTTCATATTTATAATAACATATTAGTATATAATAAATACCGATGTTATTACTTTATCATTAAACAACTAAAGAAGAAGAAGTTGAAGAAGAAAGTAATTGAAAAAGATCGGTAATTACCTCTTTTTGACTCGCCTTTTCTTAACCTCCACTTAAAGAACTAAGGATGGTATTTGAAGAAGACTAGGACATCTAGGATGATAATAGGGAAGTTTAGAAGAGATTTTGGCAGGGGTTGGCCGAGCTTGAATGCTCAAATTGGTGTGAGGAGGAGAGGGAGTAGGTGCCCTTTTATAAGGGAGGAGAGGGACACCTTAGGAAAATCTCAAAATATTATTTTATATTAAGGTCAAATTCAGTTTATAATGGTTAAAAAGGGTATTATTTCGAAGCTAAAGTTGGGATGGGTTTAAATCCTATCATCCAATAGTATTTAGACAAGTTTAGGTTATTATTTTAACCTTATCAATTAGATTTAACTCTAAGTTAAATAATTTAACTTTTACCGTGTCTTTTTGTTTTCTTACACTATATGGTTAATAAACATACTATATCAAGACAAACTAACCCCAAGTTGTTTATTATTAATATATCTATCCTTATATAAGTCATTTTTCCAATCCTTAGATTTTTAGAAATTAAATAACAATTAATAATATAATATTTGTTTTAAAAACTAATTTATGTCAATTTTGACACTATTTGGTAAAAGATTTTTATGAAATTCATAACAGAATTATAAGTTCGAAACAAGTTTCTTATATCGACAATAACATGTCATATTAAACTATAAAATTAATTTAAGTCATAAAAAGTCTCAAATTACATTTATTTGGTCATTTATAACATCAATTATGTCAATATTTCATTAATAAGACAATTACTGCATCATCTTTGTGTCATAATAAATGATAATTATTTAATCTCTGAAAATTCTAAATAAATTCCTATGATGTATATAATTGTATTAACTTTCTGGAGACTATTCATGTTTGAAGTTTAATGAAGTTTATCACTAAATTAAAATTATTATACTTATAAGATTTAAGAAAGTGACATGTTGTCACATTCTTTGGTTTTAATAATAATTAAATTATTTTCATGGACAAAAGACCATAAAATGAATCTAATCCGACCCTTAGGTTATATGGGTCTACTTTTATCCATCCAATAGGATTTTTCCAAGTTTTAGGGTAATTTTATAATCTTATATTTACCCTCAATTACCCGATTTACCTTTAACTATAATAAATAAAATTTACCGTAGTTACTATTCACAATGCCCAAAAATAAAAAGTAGCTTATTAACATAATTTGGACCCACTGATTCCAAATATGGAATCCATTTTTTCATATTCAATACACAAAAGATGCATAAATTAAATTAAAATTAATCCCGTTGTCGAAAGAAAACGGGTTTTTCTTTAAAACATTGCAAAAGATTGAATTGATTTAACCTACGAATTCAAGGTAAAATCAATGCTAATGACATAAATTATATTAAATGGTAAAAAATATATTCTATTTATACTTTTAAACCATTCAATTTTATAATTTAACCACATAAGATATTACAATGAAAACAGTTGTTTTTAATTAAAACATAGCATGTTTTTACTATTCATTAAAATATGAAAGTTATCGGAAAAATATCAAAAAATTTATCTAATGTAAATTTTTATATCCTGATTCAAAAGAAGAATTTTATTTTTTCAAATTGAACTTACAAACATGTAAAAAACTAGATTTAAAGTGGGTGCACCATCAAAAGGTGGCAAAACTGCATTTTTTGAAAAATACTTATTTTACCCGAAAAATTTATTTTTTTCTTAAACCATGTTCTAGAAATGTGTAAGATGAATAATAATTTTATAAAATTAAAAATTTAGTTAACACTATTCATAAAGGCTAGTTCATAACAATATTATAATAATATATTGTTGTTTAGTAAAACCCGGTATTGTGTACAACACACGCTATCGAGGAAGGTCGCGATTGTGTGTAATACAAGTCAAGTCAGGGTTGCATGTAGTGCACAACTACTTTTTTTTTTGCGTATAACAGAATACAAACATATTTTATTTATACATTGAATATATATATATACACTCAATGTTGCGTAGAATAACTTCTATCAAACGAACTTGAAATTGTGTGTAACAAGATCCAAGAAAAGTATTGCGTATACTGCAAGCTAATACAGTGTTGTGTATAGAGCAAGATAATCATGGTGTGTAGTACAATAGAAGATATGAATGAAATTAAAAAGAATGTATCTTATAAAATATCGGGTTGTTACAAGGCATCTACTTGTAATATTCAAGGTATTATGTATAAGTTATTACCTAATTATCTAAAGCTATAAACCTGAAAATATTCTCAATGTGAATTATTAAATTAATTCAAGATTATGTAATGTTTAAGGCTGGGGCCTTATAGTTGGTATTAGAGGTCGGTTTAGATAACTTTAGAGTTTAGGGTGTTATTTAAGTATAAGTGACATAACCATAAGGGTTATCATATTAGAAAGAGTCATAGTTATTTAAGATAAATCGAATGAGTTTAAGATAACATGAATAAATATATCTTAGTGTTTACCCTCCTCATAAGATAGTATATGATGATTTTACTGATATACTCACACAAACCGTTTTGGTTTTAGTAAATGGATTGATATAGTAGGAACCAAAGTAATAATGGATGTGAAGAAAACTGTGACAGTTTTCTGAATAAAAAACAGAATGAAATTGGAGTTTCAATGAGAACTCTTGTGGTTACTCTCAACCAACTATATAGATTCATGATTGACCACCTGAACCTTGGTAATTTTTATAAGTCATTGTATATGTGAGAAATAAATCCCTATGGGAGTTCAGGTAATAATCATAATGGTAAGTATATAAAAACTTATGTGTCAAGGATGTGGAAATAAACACCTAGAAAAATGATTCTAAGGGGAGGGACGATTCTATAGATGTGTTAAGGAAGGTTATAAATAAATAACCATCCATGGAAAGAGGAAGTGTCTAGTTGACCTCAGGAAAGGGAAATAAGTTCTTTTCGAGGGATCAACTGAATGTTTTAAATGTGGTTTACATGGTTATTACACAAATAGATGTCCTACGAAGAAGGCTCAGGAATGAGATTAGCAGGAATATACAATATAAGTTTACTATTACCTAATACCATTCCAATTTAGGATGAGGAAACTTAAAATGACCAATGAAATGTATGGATTATTTCTTAGATGATTTTTTTACTTTATTGAGTCTTAGGATATGATTAATGATTTTGTTTGTAGGAAAGACGTATTATGGAATAATTTGGAAAATAATGGTTAATAGATCATGAATAATGTTGATTGAGTAAGAAGTCTACATATAAGATATTTAAGAGTTATGGTAGATTTTAGGATGAAGAAATTCTTAAAAGTATTAAGGCTCTTTTGATGATGGGATTACTTTGGAAGTCTTTTTATAGTATGTGTAACCCCGAAGTTTGATATGTGAAAATGTTATTCAAGAAAGAATTATCTTTTCTTGTGTGGACATAACAGATAACCTTAGGGGTTCATATGATCTTATTTTTTTAAGGTGATAAATGGTTATTACATTTTGGGATAAAAAATGGAAGGTATTAGATAACGTTTGAGGATAAAATAGGTTATAGTTATTTTTTTGAGAAAATTATCTTATTTTTGAGAATGTTATAAGAATGATATGGTTTTAGAAAAAGGAAAACCTACAGGATGGGTGAAAACCCATCGTGTCCGGCAAGGCCATGGGAATCGAACCACAACCAAAGGGCGACAAGGTCAAATCACCTACAACTGGACTACGTGAAGTCCCTGGTTAGTTAGACTTATTCTTTTTAGTTAAATGATTTCATTGATCAATAATAAGTTGATTTGGGATCTTATGTTTTATCAAATGGATATACTTATTATTTGAAAATGATTTGTTGATTAAGTGATAAAGGTTATTTTGGAAGGCGTTTTCTCTTTTTGGAACACTATATGCCTAAGGAAAATTATTTACTTTGGGATTTCAATTGAGGAGTAATGGTGGAATTATATTTTGGGAGAATCTATATTTTTATTGTGGAATTATAGATATTTTGGTTTATTTATGGAAATTATTAACATATCATATAGAATATGTGATTAGGTTAATTACTTTTTAGTATAAGACTTTAAGAGTAGTTGATGTTATTTGGAGACAAATATTAATTTTTTACGGAAGACTATGTGATCAAATCCTTCTTAATTTTGGGTTTTAAACATTGTTTGAATTATTTTGAATAATTTTAAGGAAATATTTTAATTGAATGGTCTTTGTTGAACTTTGGGTATTGTTTTTTCAATTTCAGATATTAAGAGTAGTATTTCTTTTTATAAAGGATAATCCTTTTTTGGGGATTATCTACTCTCGTACTAACTATTTTGATTTTGGTTAACGTCTAAAGATATGGAAAACATATAGTTCTTTTTTTGGATTATGCAATTATCTAGAAGTTGATTCTAGTGATTCAAATTTGACCAAGTCATCTTGAATACTCATCATTTAGAGAAAATATGAGTTTGTGGTAGAAAATTGATTAAAGGATGAAATAGTACTTTTTAAGTAAGTATATTTCCTTATGATCTTAGTATAGGTATAAATATAATTATTCATCACTATGAAAAGGATCTTAAAGAAAAAAATGTTATACTCTTTATTTTATCATCATACTTTTACCCAACCACAAATTTATGGTATTTTTGTGGTTAACTTTCCATGATCAAGTTCTCTATCACTCTCTATAAATCTATGAGAGTTCTTTTCTCTTTTATATCCATGTTTTCCTACATATAATCCTAGTATGTGTTATATAGGGTGAAATTTTTACTTCTCTTTATTTCTTTTAATGTGATAGTTTTTTTGAATCTTTTTCCTATGTAGGACTTTTAATGAAGTTTCCAACACTAATTTTAAAATTTCGAGGACGCAATTTCCAAAAGGGGAGAAGGATGTAATGACCAAGGTATTTATAAAAGAATAATTTTTCATGTCTATTTATATTTATGAATACTATATTAATTTTATGTTTAAGAAGAAACTTTTTTGATAGCGTAATCAACACAGAACAATGAGTATCTTTGAAATCTTTTGTTGCACACAACATTGAGTTATACAAAAAACAATATAATAATAATATTTTTTTAAATGGTTGTTAACACATAACCGTTGTATTGGTAGGAATGAACATAACTGACTATATTATGATTACACATGTTTGTTAAATGTCTTTACAATTAACCAATAAATTTTAGAGGTTTAAGAAAACAATTAATATGATTTTATGCATGAAATACTCTAATATTCTTTAAAAGGTTGATTTACTGGATTTTGATGGTGAACCATTTTTAAATATAGTTTTTGTCAGTTTTATATGTTAAATTTGGAAAAATAAACTTCTTCTTTAGAATTAGGACATCAAAATTTATGTTTGGTAAATTTTTGGTATTTTTTTTGATAAAGTTCATTTTTAATGAATAGTGAAAAATATTGCATTTTAAGTCAAAACTGTCATTTTCATCTAATTTATTTATATGATATGATTTTAATTTTAAGTTTTTTTAAGGAATAATTGGATTATATTTTTAACATTTAATCCAATTTTTTTCATTATAAGAAATTTGCCTTTGAAATTGGATATAAAAACATGTCAATCTTTTGGTAGCTTTTATTTCTTAAAAACACACTTTTTGGTTTTGACAACGAGAATTAATTTCTGAAAATTCTGTGTTTTGAATTTTAAAAAATATATTCCATATTTGTAATTAAGAGGTTTAAATTGTGTAAATATGTAACTTTTATATTTAGACATTATGAATTGTAACTTTATTAAATATTTTATTTACCATGGTTAAAGGGTAAATCTGGTAAATAAGGGTAAAAAAATAATATTATAATAATATTAAATTGCACTAAAACATGTCCTACTCTTACTGGATGATATATTTACGACCATGGGAATCCTTGGGTCGATTTTGGGACCCCATGGATCCACTTGGACGTGAAAATGACATTTAATTACTTTTAATTTAAAGTTATGGTAAATATAACCTAAAATCTTTTATTAAAACAATTTTTATATGGGGTTATATAAGTTATATTTTCGACTATAATTATTCATTGGAAATCTGAAACTGTTTCCTACATCATGGTATTTTATTTATAATTTTTATACATCAAATAAATAAATTTATTTATGACACAATGGGGATGTAGTGATTACCTTCTTAATGTAAGATTTAAATAAATGATATTATAAATATAAAAATAAATTTATTTTGTAACTTTTTTTGCCATAAAAATATTTTATAGATGATTAGGAAATTTTATATTTTAATTTATGAAGTTTTTTTGAATTAATCATTTTTTATGGATTTTTAAAAAGTCATGATATGAATAGTATATAAATTGACATAAATGGGTTTTTAAATAAGTTAATATTTTTTTAAATGATTTAATAATCCTAAAAATATTAGATTCGTACAAAATAAATATATGATGTTAGAAATGTCATTAATGATCCATTTTTGGTTCTCTTGGTATTTTATAGTAACTATGGTAACCATATAATATGAATATACAAGAAGACATGGTAAAAGTTAAATAAGATTACTAAGGGTTAAAGCTAAAAGATAAGGTTAATTTTGTGACCTAAACTTGTCTAAAATACACTTTATGAGAGTTTTTTATTCATCCTCATCTGATATTCTAAATATATCACTTTGGTGTTATTATAACTAGAAAATCAATAAATAATAAAATAATATTTTCAAACTTTCCAAAAGTGTCCCTCCTCCCTCTTATAAAAGGACACCGCCTCTAATCATTACTCCCACCTCTCCAGCCCCCTTGGCTCATCTAGCCTGTGCCCAAAAAATCTTTAAATATCCCTCTATCCTCCTTAATCCTTACCTTGTGCAGAAGGAAAATCAAGAAGGCCTTTTAGCGTAAATCAAAAGGAGTTACCCTATTTGAGGTAATGTCTTTTCTCAAGCTTCTTCCATTTATTTTCCTTCTCCAACCCCCTAAAATCTCTTTATTCCATAATTTTATAACAAAAACACTATCTTAAATATAATAGTATGTTTTTATAATATCTATTATTACTACACTTACACAAACCTCTGTCTAATGGGTATAAAACATATTTTTTCTTTGGATAGCGAACTACTGTCTCACAAAATGATGATTGCTCAATATTCTCCTACCACCTCTTAGGGTGACCATTATGATGGAACCGTAATTATATATTATATACATGATATTTATTTTGTATCTATTATTCTATAATTATCATTTATAACACACCTTTATCCTTTTCAGGTTGTATAAATACAATAATTTAATTTAAGGAAGTGCAGACTACCTCCCCCTCAAGGTGATATAACTCATTCATGATATACCTGGAATGTATAAAAGATATAATTAATGAACTTATGTAACATATATAACATATATATTATACTATAATTATAATATACCTATATATCATTTAGTTTTCATTCTTTTAAATATGAATATGAAATGAAAGTAGCGTTCAAGCGTACGTACAACTTACCATCTCTATGAATGGTGCATTTCATTTATTATATCCAAATGCTATAAAATATTATAAATAAATATATAGTCGATATATATGATATATATTATATCTAAATAATTAATATCATTCTAGAGATAATGTATTTTTTACCTCATAAACAATTTGTAATTATAACAAGTTCATTTTTCACTCAAGTTCCAAACATCAAAAACATATCTTATATGAATTAAAATAATTAAATAATTGTTATAGAAAGGTAATAAGTGATATAAAAGGAATAATAAAATTGAAAAAAGGTTATGAAGTAAATATAAATTAATTTAAGTTTATTATTCAGGAATAAAAATGAACATACGAGACAAGTTGGACTCGAGGTAAGGGATGTCGTCTCAATATTCTTTCATTGAGGTATATTTTGATAATATAAATCTCTTAATTTTACATGGATTATAATAACACCATTTGAATTTTAATTTCATTTAAAGGGATTATTTTATCTATGAAACATTTTACTAAAGGGAAAAAAGTAATTTTTTTTAACATTTGTGGTGATAATGACCTCTCCATCGCCGTAATCGTTATTTGGATTCCTCTATAAGCCATAATGTTTTTTAAAAGGAAAAGAAATCCCTTATTCACTTTTTGGGTGTTTTGGTATTGAAAATGGTTTTTGAAATGGATTTATTATTTCAATATCCTGAAATTATTTCTTTTGATTTCAAATTAAATGTTATTAGTGAAATATTGGAATTTTCAATATTTTATGTTTTATGATTATATAATGGTACATGAACATTTGATGGGTGGTTATGTGATAAAACAATGATGAGTGGTTATGTGATAAAGAAAATGAAAGGTGGTTCCGTGATAATCCAAGGATGTGTGGTTACATTATAACCTCCAATGCATTGGGTATGTAAGTTGACTGTATGGATATTCCATTTGTAAGAATGATTTGTGGAAGTAGACTGTATGATTATTTTATTTAAGTATGATTATATACCATGTTTACCTTTGTATGATATACGTTGTTTTGTATGGTCTTTATAGTAATATTTTGGATAAAAAATGGGTATCCAATGAGCTTATATTCAGTGAAGTGTTTTTTCTACTTCTTTAAGGTGAAAAGTATTATTTTATGATAAAGTATTCATGGCTTACATGTTGTTTTTTAAAAACAAATATTTTTCCATATTTATGTATCTTTTATTGAGAATTTTATGCTAATAACAATTTTTGAAATGTTTTTTCATAGGAATTAAATATTATTATGGTCAAGGATGGGATCAAGGAATAGTCAGGCAATCTAAAACATGGAACTAGACATGTTTCTTTTTTTAAGAGTTTTTGTTTTATGAAAAAATGGATAGCTAGTAGAGGTTTCTACTTATAATATTCAAGTTGTTATGTATAAGTTATGAACTAATTATCTAAATATCTAAACCTGAAAATATCCTCAATGTGAATTATTAAATTAATTCATGATTATGTAATATCTTAGGATTCGTCCTTATAGTTGGTATCAGATGTTGGTTTAGATAACTTTATAGGTTAGGGTGCTATTTAAGAAAAAGTGACATTACCATAATGGTTAGAATATTTGAAAGAGTCATAGTTATTTTAGACAAATCAAATGATTTTAATATGACATGAATAATTATATCTTAGTTTTTACCCTAATTATAAGATAGTATATGATGATTTTACTCATATATTCACAATGACCTTTTTGTTTTTAGTAAATTCCTGGATCAAGCAGGCACCAAAGTAACAATGGATGTAAATAAAGCTATGAGAGTTTTTTTGAATAAGCAACCAAATGAAATGGGAGCTGCAATGAGAAATCTTGGGTTTATTCTCAACCAACTATTTTGAGTAATGATTGACCACCTGAACCTCAGTGATTTTTATAAGGCATCGTATATGCAAGAAACAAATCCGTACAGAAGTTTAGGTAATAATCAAAATGGTAAGTATATTAAAAAACCTATGTGTCAAGGATATGTAAAGAAACGCCTAGGAAAATTCTTCAAAGGGATGGGAAGATGTGGTAATTAAGGTTAAAAATAAAGAACCTTCCATGGAAAATGGAAGCATCCAGCTGAATCTAGGAAAGGGAAAAAAGTTCTTTATGAGGGACAAATTGAATGTTTTAAATGTGTTGTGCATGGTCATTACACAAATAGATGTATTGAAAAGAAGATTCAGGAATGAGATCTGCATGACCATACAGATATATGTTTACCAATACCTAATTACATTCCAATTGATGATGAAGAAACTTACAATGAACAATGAAATGTATGACTTATTTCTTAGCTGATGTTTTGACATTATTGAATCTTAGGATATGATTCATGATTTTGTTTGTATGAAAGAATTATTATGGACGAAATTGGAAAATAATGGTTAATGGATCATGAAGAACTTTGAATGAGTAAGAAGTATCCATTTAATGGATTCAATAGATATGGTAGATTTTAGGATGATGAAATTCTTAAAAGTATTAAGTCTCTTTTGATGATAGGATTACTTTGGAAGAATTTTTCTTTTATGTGTAACCCTAAAGTTTGATATGTGAAAATGTTATTCAAGAAAGAATTATCTTTTATTTTATGGATATAATGGATAACCTTATGGGTTCATATGATCTGTTGTTTTTAAGGTGAAAAATGGTTATTACATTTAGGGATGAAAAATGAATGGTATTAGATAAACTTTGAGGATAAATTAGGTTATGGTTATATTTTTGAGGAAATTATCTTATTTTTTAGAATTTTATAATAATGATATGGTTTTAGAAAAAGGAAAACCCACAGGATGGGTGAAAACCTATTGTGTCCAGCAAGGCCATAGGAATCAAACCCACAACCAAAGGGTGACAAGGGCACATCGCCTACCACTGGCCTGAGTGAGGTCCCTAGTTAGTAAGACTTATTCTTTTTTGTTAAATGGTTTTATTGATCAAGAATAAGTTGATTTGGGATCTTATGTTTTATCAAATGGATATCCTTAGTATGTTAAAATGATTTAGTTATTAAGTTATTAAAGTTATTTTGGAATACATTTTCTCTTTTGGGAACACTATATACCTAAGGAAAATAGAATAATTTGGGATTTCAATTGAGGAGTAATGGTGAAATTTTATTTTGTAAGAATCTATTTTTTTATTGTGGACATATAGAAAATTTGGTTTATTTATAGAAATGATTAAACTATCATATAGAATATGGGATTATGTTAATTACTTTTCAGTATTAGAATTTAAGGGTAATCGATGTTATTTGGAGATAAATGTTAATATTTTTATGGAAGACTACATGATCAAATCCTTCTGAATTTTTGGTTTCAAACATAGTTTGGATTATTTTGAATAATTTTATAGATATTTTTTTATTGAATGGTCTTTGTTGAACTTTGGGTATTATTTGTTCAATTGTTGAGATCAAGAGTAGTATTTATTTTTATAAAGGATTATCCTTTTTTGGGGATTATCTGCTCTTGTACTAACCATATTGGTTTTTGTTAATGTATAAAGATAGGGGAAATTTATAGTTCTTTTTTTTATTATGTGATTCTTTAGAAGTTTATTCTAGAACTTCTTATGTGACCGAGTTATCTTGAATACTCAACATTTGGATAAAAGATGAGTTTGTTGTAGAAATTTGATTAAAGGATGAAACACTACTTTTCAAGTAAGTATATTTCCTTATGATCATAGTTTAGGTAGTAATAAAATTATTCAACACTATGAAAAATATCTCAGAGAAAAAATGTTATACACTTTATTTTATCATCTTAATTTTACCCAACCACAAATTTATGGTATTTTGGTGTTTAACATTCTGGGATCAAGTTCTCTATCTCTCTCTATAAATCTATGAGAGTTAGTTTCACTTCCATATCCATGTTTTCCTACATGGAATCCAAGTATGTGTTATCTCAGGTGACCTTTTTACTTCTCTTTATTTCTTTTAATGTTATATTTTTTTGACTTTTTTTTATGATATGGGACTTTCAATGATGTTTCCAAGCCCAATTTTAAAATTGTGAGGATGGAATTTCAAAAAGGGGGAATGATGTAATAAAACAACTATTTATAGAATAATACTTTTTCATGTCTATTATTATTTATAAACAATATATTAATTTTATGTTGAATATGACACTTTTTTTGATAGCATACTCAGTATGGAACAACGAGTTTCTTTGAAATCTTATGTTGTACACAACATTGAGTTATACCGAAAAATAATATAATAATATTATTATTTTAAATGGTAGTTAACGTATAACTGTTGTATTTATGGGAATGAAAATAACTAAAAAAATTATTATTAAAAACGTTTCTTAAATATCTTTACATTTTTCTAATAAAATTTAGAGGCTTAAAATAAGTATGAATCTGATTTTAAGCATGAAATACTCTAATATTTTTTAAAAGGACAATTTACTGATTTTTAATGGATAACCCTTTTAAAATATTTTTTTTTGAATTTTATATGTTAAATTAGATGAAATAAACTTATTATTTAGAAGCGGGACATCACAATTTAGGTTTGGTAAGTATTGGATTTTTTTGATAAAGTTTATTTTTTAATGAATAGTGAAAAATATTGCATTGTAAGTTAAAAATTTCTTTTCATATAATTTATTTTTATGATTATATTGTCATTTTATTTGGTTTTAAAGTTTAATTTGATTATATTTTTATCATTTAATCCAATTTTGGTCATTGGAAGTAATTTCACTTTGAAATTGGACATAAACACATGACAATTTTTGGTAGTTTTTATTTCTTAAAAACACAATTTTTGGTTTTGACAATGAGAATTAATTTTATATTAATTTATATAAATTAGGTTTTTATAAATTGAAAAAATGGATTCCATATTTGGAATTATTAGTTATAATTTTTTTAAATAGGTAACTTTTATTTTTAGACATTGTGAATAGTAACTTTAGTAAATATTTTGTTTACTATGGTTAAAGGGTAAATCTGGTAAATAAGGGTAAACAAATAATATTATAATAAAATTAAATTACCCTAACACATGTCCTACTACTGTTAGAAGATATATGTATGACCATGGGAATCCTTGGGTCGATTTTGCGATACCATAAAGCCGCTTTTAGGTGAAAATGACATTTAAATACTTTTAATTTAAAGTTAAAGAAAATATAACCTAAACATGTATCTTTTTTGTAAAAAATTTTTATATAGGGTTATATAAGTTATATTTTGGACTATAAATAGTAATTGGAAAAATAAATTTTTTTTCTATATCATGGTATTTTATTTATAATTTTTCGAAATAAAATAAATAAATTTATTTATGACACAATGGTGATGTAGTGGTTACCTTATTAATGAAATATTTTAATAAATGAGATTATAAATATTAAAATAAATTTATTATGAAACCTTTTATTCCATAAAAAAAATTTATGGATGATTATGACTTGTTATATTTGAATTAACCATGTTTTTTTTTAAATTAATCAAGTTATGAATTTTTAAAAAGTCATGATATGAATAGTATAAAAATTGACAGAAATGAGTTTTTAAATCAATTAATATTTTATTAAATGATATAATAATTATAAAAATATTAGATTCTTCCAACTTACATATATGATGTTAAAATTTTCATTAATGATCCATTTCTGGGTCTCTTGAAATTTTATAGTAATATGGTAACCATATATTATGAATATATAAAAAGAAATGATAAAAGTTAAATAAGTTTACTAAGGGTTCAAGATAAAAGATAAGGTTAATTTGTTGACCTAAAATTCTATAAAACCCACTTGCTGAGATTATTTCGACCCATACTCATATAATTGTCAAAATATATTACTTTGGTGTTATTATAATACAAAAATCAATTAATAATAAAATAATATTTTTGAACATTCCTAAAGTGCCCCTCCTTCCTCTTATAAAAGGACACCACCTATAACCCTTACTCCCACCTCTAAAGACCCCTTGGCCCATCCAAAATCTACCCAAATAATCTCCCAACATTTCTATATCTTTTTATAAGCCTTACGATGGGTAGAAGAAAAATCAACAAGGCCTTTTGCATTAAATCATAAGAAGTTACCCGATTTGAGGTAATGTCTTCTCTCAAGCTTCTTCCATTTATTTTCCTTCTCCAACCACCTGAAATATTATTATTCCATTATTTTATAACAAAAAAGTATCTTAAATATATTATAATTTTTTATAAAAATTATTTTAACTACACTTACACCCACCTCTGTCTAATGGGTATAGAACAAAATATTTCTGTGGACGACGAACTACTGCGTCACGAAACGATGATTGTTCAATATTTTCCTACCACCTCTTAGGGTGGCCATTATGATAGAACTATAATTATATATGATATATATGTTATTTATTTTATCACTATGCTTATGTAATTCTCATTTATAACATACATTTTTTCTTTTCATGTTGTATAAATACGATAATTTCATTTGAGGAAGTGAGACTATATGGTTATTCCATTTGTAAGAATGATTTATGGAAGTCGACCGTAAGGTTATTACATTTGTAATAATGATTTGTGGAAGTCGACTGAATGGATGTTACATTTTTAAGAATTATTTATGGAATTCAGATGTATGGTTATTCTATTTAAGTATAATTATGTACCATGTTTACCTTTATATGTTATATGTTGTTTTTATGGGATTTATGGTAATCTTTTGGTTACAAAAGGGTAAGTAATGAGATTATATTCAATGAAGTGTTTTTTCTACTTCTTTAAGGTAAAAAGTATTACTTTATGATAAAGTATTCATGTTTTTTATGTTGTTTTGAAAAAATGACAATTTTATTTCTTTATGTATTCCTTACTGATCTTTTTATGATCATACCAAGTTTTGAAATGTTTTTCACAAGACTAAAAGATGAATATGTTCAAGGATGGGATCAATGAAAATTCATGCTATCCAAAACATTGAACTAGACCTATTTTCGTTTTTTAAGAGTTTTCATTTTATGACCAAATTTATAGTGAGTAGAGGTGTCAACTTGTAATATTCAAGTTGTTATGTATTAGTTATGACCTAATTCTCTAAATCTCTAAACCTGAAAAGATCCTTAATGTGAATTATTAACTTGATTCAAGATTATGTAATGTTTAAGTCTTGGGCCATAAAATAATGAAACCACCATCCTTGGTTATATTGTTACAATAATATTTGGTTTATCTATAACTAACCATCACATAATCATAACCATATATTTGTGTTCCGTATGATCATAAATAATTCATCAAATTATTAAATCCTAAACTGTTTAAGTGTAATGGATTTCATAAAATTTTCATCAATTAATCATAGAATAAACCATGAAAAAACGAGTTTCCTAAAAAAACCATATAGATAAATAAAGATGATTCTACCCATGGATTATATCCCATATAAAACATAAGTATAATCTATTTATTCTATATTTGATTGAAATTGATTTTTAATGATTTACTAGAACATTTCTTGCAGAAAATATCATTTCTAGTTAAAAAAACTTCTTTAAAATCTAATATTTTTACAAAAATTAAAGAAGGAATTTTATTTAATAATAACTTTGGAAATATGTAATTTATTCCTCTAATCATTTATTGTTCATGATGGGAGAAATAACCATTCATTTTTTACATGTTAAAATAATTATTTGGTTCATATTTTTAGTTAAAGTCAAATATCCTTACTTGAAAAATGACAAGAAGATTCCATTTGAACCATTTTGGAAAAAATTAAAAAATGGGTAAATAAATTATTTAGAATATCATTTTTTAATTTTAAAAAAATTCTTTAAAACATTTTTATAAAACATGAACATGGAAGAAAACATATTTTCGACCAAAGAGATAAATAAGTAGGATTTTTCTTAAAAATATTTATTTAGTACATCTATTTTTTAAAGTTAGGATAATGGAAAGAAATTATGTATTTCCATGAAATAAAAAGTGGATAATAAAATTTATGAGTTTCATTAGATATATATAATAACATTTCATCATTGAAAGCATAATCATACACAATCCCGATTAAAATTTGATAGCAAATAAAACTCTTAACACTTTGGTTACATTTGAATCATAATCATCATGAAATAAATAAATTTATATGGATATTTATATACAATAACTTTAATGGTAAGAATCATAAAATATGTTAATGGGTAGTATATACACCATATAAATGAATTAAGTGGTAAATATGGTATGTGTCACACATAAATAAATGTGAGAAAAAAATATCTAACAAGCATTGGTATCTTTTTAATCATATTCCCCATGAAATAATAACATTACATAAAACATTAAATATAATGAGAATAAATATATTAATTAAATAAAAAGTCAAAGTGGTAGTATATAAGACTCATAATAAAAGATATGTGTAATACATAATATATATCCCAAAGAAGACAACTTGATTAAAAAATCTATTACCTCAAGTCTCGACATTCATCAAACGGGTTCAAACCACCTGTATAATATATATAGATTTATTTTAAATTTATTAAATATCCAAAATAATATATATATATATATATATATAATACTTAAAATTATTTATGTATGACCTTTTATTACTATTTATTAAAAATTCCTCATCAAAATCACGTTTCAGGTAATAAATAGTTTGTTTTTTCTTGTATTTTTATGTTTGGAATATTCTATCCTTTTAATTTGATCAAGGTTCCATTTATACATAATGTTAATAATTATATAATTATCATATATATATACTCATTGTATATATATTTATAGTCATTCATAAATGTTAGAGATAAAAAATTGATGACACTTTCTATAGAGATATGTTTATGCATGAACGTCGTTTCAATTTTTTTGACTGATTAAATGAAATAAAGGTAAATAATACATCACCATTATAGAATAATTTATTGTAATATTTATCATATATATCCAATAAATATATCCTTATCACCAACCATGTTAAAATAAAATAAAAAAATTTTCACATCACTTTATGGAGGCGGTAATCTACACGTACACACGAGTGACATTTTCATTGTATAATGAATTGGAAGGTAAGAAGGAATAAGTTATAGTATAATTATTTTATAATTATAATATATATAATTTAAATCAATTGTAATATCCAACCATGAGTGGTGGTTATGGAAAAAGAAATACATCATTTTGTTAGGTGGTAGTCCACTGTACACACAATCGCTGGTTTTGTTTTCCATTTGATAGAAGAAGAGATGAATATTGGTCATAAAATTAACATAAAAGAATATAAGTATATGGTAGATAATTTAATTATTATATTTTAATAATTGAAATATGAATTATGTTGGTAAGAGAAGAAGTAAAAAATAAAGATCTTAGTGAAGATAATTGCATTTGGTTAGAAAATATTTTTTTGGATATCTTATTAAGAAATCAAGGGTTGAAATTTTTGGAATACCATTAGCTCTATAAAATTTATAAGGATTTTGGGGATATTTTTTTGGTATGGTATGGTTGTGAAAAATGTAAAAACTATGTGTGAAGAAGTGACGGGAGGGGGGACCCTTTTATAATTCAGGATTAATGAAATTTTTGTAAATACCCAAAAATATTTAGGAATAAGAAGTAATGTAAATCCATGTGCCTTGATAATTAATAAATAATTTATTTTAGGGATTATATGGTATATATATACCTAAACCCAAAAGAAAAACATGTTTTAAACATGTTATTCCCTTCTCCTCTATGTTTAGTTCCTTTTACTATTTTAGTTTTCAGCAGAATAACTGGTCTGTTTGTATTTTCCTAGGTTATTTTTCATTTACTAACAAAAAAAATCAGCCATATTAGGTAATTTGGAACAAATAATTATAAATATTAAATCCATTTTCTTTAACAAATACCCTATTTTTGTTGAAAATTAATTTTAATACATGCGTATGTAACACGCAAAACCTCATTTTAACCATAATCATATAGATTAAACTTTACTATTTATAGTATTATCTATGAAAACAATTAATTTTATATATTAATATAATATAAATTAAGATAATTAAAAATATTTAATCTATTTTATAAAATTAAATTCTTAGTTGTGGGTGAATTTAATTGAAAATAAAACCCAGAGACACAACAGAAAAATGATTTTCCAAAGATTTTTTTCTTAAGTATATTTGTTATCTAAATTGAAAATAATATTAATTATAATGACATAAATTTGACTGATTATAATATAAATGAAATTATTTTACAATTAACACTATCTTAAAACTATATTAAACTTGTAAATTCTTTAAAAGAAAAGGCGTTTTTAAATAAAATTAGTATTTACACTATTCATTGAAAAAATAATCGTTCCAAAACATTCCAAAAGATTAAAAATTATATAATTTTTAAAATGTTGATTCCAAAAATTAAGTTTATTTCTTAAAATAAATTTTATAAAAGTGGAAAAAATACATTTTATTATTTCTTTATATAAGGAGTTAAAAATCAATTTTTAGAAAAAATATATTTTTGATTATATAAAGACTTTTCCAATATTAAGTATTCATTTATAAATATATTCTCACAATAAAAAATCATAATAATTAATTTTTAATATTTAAATATTTATATTCATACTTCTATTTTTAAAATAAAAGTTGTAACAATCACATTTAAATAATAATATTAAAATTATATCACGGTTCGTTAAAACTATATGCTGAATATAACATAAGATATCAAGGAAATTAAATTTATTTGAAAAAATTATTTCATAAATCCTCATGGTGTTACATTATACACCCTCATAATGTATTTTTCCACAAAATTTATGACACACTGATAAAATAACTGAGGATACTGCAACCTTTTCATTTCATTTATTTTTATGCGGCTTCCTAATGTTAGTGGTTTCTACATAAAACCTTTACGATGTGAGTGGTCTTAATTAATATAATATTCTCTCAATAATTAAAAAACTATATAAGTTGTTTTTAATAGTAAATATAATTATCTAGTGGTATGACCTATATGTTTAGTACATGTGAAGTGTCACATATATACTTTCTCAGGAGAGATACACTGAACACATCATGAACTTGAGAAAGGTTAGATGTAAACTCCAAGAGATAAAAAAGTATCCATAATTAATCATGAATATAGAAAGGTAAAATATAAAAATTAATTTTATTTCCACTCATTCAAAATCTATTAACCATCTTAAATAGTGAAATTGACCGAAAAATAATCTCACAAACTTAAAATTCCAGAACACATCGATGCTTGTTAGCATAATTTTTTTTTCGCCTCTAAGATTCCTTGATGTGTTTTTGAATAGATATTAGTTTCGCTTAAATTTACTCAAATAGATTAGGTACCAATATATTTATTTCTCCAATATATTTATTTCTCCAATATAGTCCCAATATTTTGGAATTCTAAACTTGTTTCCATAGATATCTTTATAATGATCCATCTAAATGTTTTAATGAAATAAATTTTTGTATGAAACAAAAATAGAGGAAGTTGTTGATCCCAAACATCATTGGAATCCAAAAATCAAGATAATATCATATAATATTGTGTTTTAATTGTTCTCTCAAACTGACCATCTTTTTGAGGATGATACATATTTCTAAAACTCAATTCTATATAAGGATCTTGCTGATGGTTTCTCTAGAACTTCTAGGAAAATCACATATCAAGTTTAGATATAGTAGAATGTGGTTCTACATGAATCTTTATAACATTATTAATGTATTTCCTAGAAATAATATATTGAGAAAAATTGTCTCTGATAGATATGAAGTGTGGTCACTTTTTAAATAGATTTACTACAAACTATGTAGCATTATTCCCTTTATATGTCTGGGGGTATCCGATAAAATAATACATATTGATGATTTCACATATCCATTCCATTATAGGTAATGTTTTTACATCCCAAATAATTTTTCCTCATATCCTTAACATAGTGAAATACCATGAATCATGATATAATCTTTTAAATATCACTCTTCATAGTCTCCCACATGAAAAATCTTCTAAATCTTAATAGATATTTTTTACTTCATGTGTGAATAGAGAATTTAGAACTTTGAGCTTCATTTAAGAGAACCACACTCAATTTTTTATGGGTAGTAAACATAAACGATACTTGAACATTATCATTCCATTATATTCAAGGTTAAACTACAGAACATTTCCCATTATCTTTTATATCTCTACATATTCCTTTTGTTCCTCTTTAGTCCTCACCTAGATAGATGGATGGACACTCATTTGAGAAATATTTTATTTATTCCCTTAAATTAATATTTCAAGATCCATGACATAAAAATACCAAATTATTTGATATTTTTTTTCATAATCGTAGATATTATGGCGTGATCCTTTCTACTCAAATCATAAACTACCTTGTTCACTTCCATAGGTTGTTAATGAATTGAGTTTCCATAATAATTTATTATTTCAAAAAATATTCTATAGTTTATATTCAACCCCAATTTAAATATATAAAATTTTATCATTAGTATATATACCATACATTTCCCTGTAATGATAATTATTCCTTATTCTTATTGAAAAAATTACCACAGCTAACTATAAATTTTTATTTGGGTAATATTTCTCCTGAACCTTCAATTTTAGTGAGTCATAATCGATATCCATGTCATTAAAAATGAGAACACATCCCATTCACATCCATCAATATATGTAGAAAACCCTTATCCACTTCAGGGTAATGTAAGAACTAGTGTATTGAATAATATTATCGTGAATACCTTGAAATTTTCATAACATTGATTTTTTAAAAATAACATGTCTCCCTTCCATGTTAACATGGTTATAGGAATAGAAAAAAAGTAAAAAATTATCCACAAAACATCAATAATATCCAACCAAAACAAGAATAATTTGGATCTAAATCATAGTGGTTGTTCTGTGATAATGTGAAATAACCTCTATCTTTGATGGTTCCACCAAATATACCCTCCCTTGATATTATATGACGCAAAATGAAACATTTTGGAGCTGAAATTAACAATTTGTAAATTTTCCATATAGTTTATCCTTCTATAGTGAATTCAATATAATTATCAAGTGATATTCCTGATATTTCTTTCTCCTTGAACAGATATAAATATCATCTATATGGACTTCCAAAAACTGACCAACATAATCCCTAAAGACTATATCATTAAATCAATTCAGATAGTGGGGTAATTAGTAAAACCAAATGACATCACTAATATTCATAGTTTCCATACCCTGTATCGAAGGTTATCTTGGGTTTATCCTCCTTCTTAACCCACAATTGATGATATATATATTGAAGTTATATCTTGGAAACATATTTAGATCCACACAATTGATCAAACAAGTCATAAATACTTGTTAGGGGATAATGTTTCTTGATTTTGATCATTTTTATCTCCCGATAATCAATTCAGAGATACATAGATTCATATTTATTCACAACAAAAAGAACATATTTTCCCCAAGGTGTAAAACATGGATAAAAAAATCTCTTATCAAAATTCTCCTAGATATTATTCTTTAATTATTAAAAATAAATCCGGTCTAATATATATTTATAATTTAAAATATGTGTACCTGAACATATTCATTCTATTTAGAGCTCATCTTTATGCTTTAGTGGAAGACTGGGAATCTCTTCTAGAAAGGCATCATCAAACTACAACACAATAAGTATATCATTAATGTTGAATTTAGCTCAAATCATATGAGAAAAAAACCCATTTAAAATGGTAATAAACTTCTATATAATGGGTGTAATTTTCTTAAGAAGTTCATATTTATCATCACACGGATTGATGATCATTGGTAGGTTTGGAATATAAAAAAAATACTTCCCATCCTTGGAAATTATTGTGGGATTTCTGTAGAAAAAAATAATCCATGATTAATATAACATCAAATTAAACCAGAGGGAAAATAAAGAGATTTACCAGAAGAACATTCCTAGTAAATTAAACTAGAGATGAATCATAGACTTGAGATGAAATCATCATTCCATTTAGGGGTTTCCCTTATAATTCGACTTTAAATTATTAGGGATATAATTTTTTTTCTAGATAGTTTTTATGATATAAAATAATTTATATAAATATGATAAAATAAGTTACATATAACTAAGCTCAAATAAAACAATTTTATAAATTTTACCACCCCAAATTCATTGTTATATAGTCAATAAATTTTTTAGACCATGTTTTTTAGTATACCCATAAATCACCATTAATCAAAGTGATTAATCAAGAAAAATCATTCACATATTTCTAAATCATGTATCCTTATTTTCAATATATGAAACCTTAGGTTTAACCTAGGTAATATATTATCATCATCTATTAAAATCATTCATTATTATTTATAAAGAGTTATGATTTTCTAAAACATATCCCTTGGGATTGTCAAACCAAATGAATAGCTAGGAATATTTTTGTACACCAGGTAATGATCAAGTCAATTCCTAATATCGGATTTTCAGAGTTATTACCCCTAGGTAAAACTATATTGGATCCACACCCACCTTTAGTATCTAGATTGGGTTGTAATTTTTTGGGAAACACCCTTCCTATCCTTTTCCAAAAATCCAGGATACTTTCCTATAGATATACTTATCCTTATAGTTATCATTAAAATTTTCACATCTTAGTTTCGAAAGGATAACTAAAAATTTCATATGATACTAAATTTAGATACCCAAACTTTTCATAAACATATATTACATCTTAATATATGAATATTCATTCCATTTTAAATAAACTTGTCTGAGGAACATAAATTGTTTGTTTGTTTGAAAACTTATATACATAAAAATCTTGTTAATAAGTGAACAACATCATATCCCAATATGTTCTTCATAATTAGAAACATTCATATACATATCATACATAAAACCTTTCTTCATAACCTGGGGAAGGGAAACCTATGAAAGGGTGAACACCAATGTTTAGTAAGGGTAAACAGGAGAGATATCAATGACTAAAAAAATCATAATATGAGCATATGGGTATGAGAATATGATCTTAACTTTTAAAAACCATACCATGCATATCAATGATCATAATCTTGAGTCCTAGAATAAATATTAAACGTTCATAATATATGAATCATAACAGAATCAAGAAAATAATACATGAAAACCTAATATAAGCCTATGACATAGACTTGTGGCATACACATAATTATATAAAATCCTTTCTTTAGTAGTCAATGCTCGTTTCTAGACTAATATATTAGATTGGTTTTACTACCCAAACCACTGAACTATCAAGGATCACTCCCAAGATTATCATAGTTGATTGGGTTTACTCGCCAACCCATCAGAGTATCCCTGGTTAACTCCCATCACTATCATATTAGACAAAGAAACTTGATGAACTAGGTTCACTCCACATTCTACTCTAGTTTATATCATAAGATATCAATAATTACTCAATGCATTGGAGGGAGATATAGGTCCCACCCAAATCAGTTTCTAATGAAACCACCCATCCTTGGTAATAACAAAACCATTTTTCTTAGTTATAACAAAACCAAAATCCTTGGTTTATAAGAAACCACCAATAACATAATTAATACCATTCATATGTGTTCCACAAGATCAAGAAACGTTCATAATATCGTCACATCATAACCAATGAAACAGAAACATGTTTCATAAACATATAACAAATTTATTATAGAATAACCCATAAAAATAAATAGGGTTCATTAATATAAACCATCCAAAAAACAATAAGATGGTACCCTTGGATTATAACCCCATTAATGTTTATGTAACATAAATAGGTATCATTTTAGATGGAAAATTACTTGGAAATATCACTTGGAATGTTTATTGATGAAAATATCCTTTAAATTTTGTAAAACATTATTTAAAATATAAAAAATTACAAACCATTAAGGAAAAAATTTTCTTTGAAAATAACATGGGAAACATACAAGGTAAGATTTACATCATTGAGAAAAATATACGGTGTAAAATACTATTAAGGAAATACATTTTAAAACAATGATTCCTTTTAGAATGTTGGTAAAAAATTAAAATAGTCTTTTTTGGAAAGTGAAAAAACATTCTATTTTAACCCATTTCTATAAAAATATAAACATGGGTAAAAATAAAATTATAAAATCTCAATATAATAGTAAAAAGTACAACATTTTTAGGAAACATGGACATGGAAGCAAAACTATTTTCGTTAGAAGTGAGAGATAAAGCCGATTTTCCTTAAAAAATCATTTGGTTTCTTTAGATTATAAAGAGATGGAAAATTAAGGGAAAACATATATTATCCAAAAATAAAAATAGGAGAATAAAATTATAGAGTTCCTCGATATATTTATAATATTATTTCATTATCAAAAGAATAATCATAAAAAATGCTTATAAATAATGAAAATGTAACACAAAACTCTTACAAATTTGGTAACATTTGAATCGTAAGAACCATAAAAGAAGGAATCATATATAGATATTTATATCCCATATTTTTTTAATAATAATCATAAAATACATTCATGTGAATCATATACACCATATAAAAGAAACAAGTAATGAATATGGAATATGTCACAAAGAAATAAAAGTGATACAAAATTCCCTTACATGCTTGGAAAAAATTTAAATTGTAATCCACATGTAAGAACAAAATTAAATGAAAATTTAAATATCATGAAAATATATACATTAATGGTATAAAATATTAGAGGATCAATATATACACCTCATAAAATAATATAGTTTCATAACCTAAGATATATCCCAAACAAGATAATATAAGACAAAAATCCATTACCTCAAGTCTTGACTTTCTTTATAAAAGTTCAAACCTCCTATATAATAATGATTTTTTTATTAAAAATTTAAAAAAACAATACTCATATAATTCATACCATATAATATTTAATAATTTCACTTTATTCCTTGTTTATTATCAATTCCTTTTTAAAATCACATTTTGGGTAGTAAGTGTTTCATTTTTCATGTATGTTTTGGTTCATTGTTTTTGGTTATTTTAATTTGATAATTATTTAATCATCTATATAATTTTAGTCATGATATTAATATAATTTATATTCATTACATACATATTTGGAGTCATCTAATAAATTTATAGATAGAAAAATGGATTACACTATTCATGGAGATGCTATACAATATGTACGTATAAACGTGGGTTCCATTTTCTCGATAAATGGGGAAAAGGTAAATAATATATCACATTTAAAGAATAATTTTTATTTTTTATCTATAATATATATTCATTAAATCTATCCTTATTTTCACCCATTTCAAATTAAAATGAAGAATGTATCTCATTGCCTCATGGAGGTAGTTGTCCACATATACACACAAGTGATGTTATCATTTTCAACGAATTGGATGGTAAGATGGTATTTGTGATATTATAATTAAATAAGTATAATTAATTCATAAATATCATATATTTAATTTAAATATATCATTATATCCTCCATGAGAGGTTGTGATTGAAAAAAATTATATCGATTCATAAGGCGGTAGTCCGCCATACACACGATCGATATTTTTGTTTCCCATTTGTTGGAATATGAGATGTATGTTGGTTATTATTTTAACATAAAACATCTATTTATATGGTATATAATAGTTTAATTATATTTTAATTATTAATTAATGAATTAAGGTGGTAAGAGAAGAAGTAAAAAAAGAAAGAGCTTAGTGAAGACAATTACCTTTGTTTAGAGAATCCTATTTTGGGTATATAATTAAGGACCACTGTTGGAGGAACATTGGCATATTATAGAGGGTAATTCATATTTGGACTGGGATTATATCCAATCACCATCCAGGGTTGATAGCTATATTTTGGAAACCACCTACAGGATGGATCATACTCCTACCGACAATACAGAAGCTCGCTGGTATATTCCAGTAGCGTCACAACATTGGGATCAAATTCGCACAGTACTAGGAGATTATAAACATATTTAAATAACATTAATATAGTAGGCTCATATACCTACACAAAACCAAAAGTTAGGACAACATATTCTATCCAAGACAAAGAATTTGTCTAATATCCCTGACCTGCATAATGCCAGTGTCCTTGAGAATGTTTGACACATATCCATAACACCTCAATGGTCCATAAAATCTCCAACTCAAGAAGAATAATATTATTAACATGATATTACTACTAGTATTACATTGTATATATATCTCAAGGACTCTACTCTAGAAATACTCTATAGTAAACCTCCCAATGGTGATATCTCCCTCAGACAAGGAAATCCCCCACATTCCTAGACATGTCCATATAAAGAGGTGATAAAAACTATGACTCCTTTGAATAGAGAGGTTCTTGAAACATCATGATAAACCATTTATAATTTCTTTTCAACTACCAGAAACCATTAACCATGGTCATCAAGATAACTTGAGAAAAAACCCATGTGATCTGACTAGGTGGGGGAGTGTATGTCTGATGTAGAAGAAGCCTACATTTACATATTGAGAGAGTTGGCAAGAAAAAACCACTCCACACTGATCTTTTACCTCTCTAGTGTTGTATAAAATGACCCAAACAAGGTATAGAATGATTTAATGAATTATCTACGCAAAAATATGTGGGAAACACATCATCAAATTATGGCTAGAAACCTCCCTTATAATGGGTACATGGGTCACCTTCAAACAACAAAGATACTTTTTTGTCAGCTAGATGTGGCCTCTATCTCCATGGTCAAAGACCTGAAATTGAAAAATAAAAACAAAAATATACAACATTTTTTACACTATTGCATCATCAACATTTAGAAATGGACTTCCAAATCCTCATCATGTATCTATATTTGAGGATGGGGAATGTATGGGGCATTTCACTTCAGCACACCCCCTAAAATATTAGAACCCCCTAGATATAGAATACTATAATATCATATCCACTAGTGAGATTAGATGTCTGGGTATCATATGAGCTATTTGGTCACTAAAATGTAATTACACTTCATTAATGATGCTAAGACACCATGAATTGGGAGAGAGGAATTCTAAAAAATCTTTTAAATTGGCCCCTCGAAAAATGGGAAGACGCTTTAGACATGAAAGATGAAGTGGTGGTGAACCGAAAAAATTCCCATAAAGAATCACTCCCATCTGGGGTTGACATTGCACCCAGATCATACATGATTACAGCTGCATAAAATAAAATGGGACATAATAGCAGCTATCTTGAAATTTTTCGAGGAGAAAACCCATACCAATAGGCTAGGAGAATATTTAGCATCACCACCTCCCCTCAGATCAACCATCCCTTAAAGGATTTAGGAAACTCCTATTGTAGATAAAAATCAAACCCATCCCATAGAGATGGGGGGATTTTTATCTTAATCACCATCACTGGGTTCATCACATCCTGAGAAGGTCTTGGAGAAATTAGTAGAATTTCTAGATCAACCCCATCTCATAAGACTGTGGGCATTTATATCTCAATGTCCATCCTAAGACTCATCTAATCCTATACTAAAATCATCAAATCCTCAACATAAGGATCAAAAGTGCTAATGGCGACCCCAAATATCCCCCAACCCACTAGGATAAGGTAATTTTTATCATAGTCATCACCATGTATGGAATTAGTCTTCTTAATGTTTTGAGGTAAATATCAATAGTTGACATCCAATATGTTACTCCAATTTCCAGAAAAACCTATTCTATTTGGATTATATTAAATAAACACAACCATAAAATTCTTTAAAGTCACTACACACTGACCATGATGGGAGGAACGTATGAAACTGTCAATCAAACCTCATAGGGATGGTAATCCAAAAAGGACCAATATATCCAGGTCTCAAAAAATGATCCGGATGCAAGAAATATTAAATCACCCTATTGAATGGAGAGTAATGATACAACTAAAATTTCCCAATACACATATGTGAATTTTATCACCATAAATAAAGAAATAATGTCAATACATATTAAAATGTAGTGGAATATAATATGGAAAACATACCCCAGAAGGAGGGTAATTTGGATGCCATAAACGTGGATATATGTATGTGGAACTAGAGGAGAATCCAAATCCTAGAACCTCTAAATATTGAGTTTACACCTCTATGATAAAAAAATGCCAATGATAATTTGAAGGAAGTGTTCATATACCACTCGTCATCTAGAAGAGTTAATATTCATTCCACGGAGGAGAAATTGGAACAATATGAGTATGAGGTACAAAATATCAAAAAACTAAACAAGGAGATACCCAGGGGAAACATTCCAACTATGTATTGTCTTTAGAATGAGATGAATATCCATCCTACCATACATCAAGACAGAGTCGATATGCCTATAATAACATCATCTAAGCATCAGAATGGATCCATATATAGGCATCAAGTCTAAATAAATGAAGAAGTTTAAGATGATCATTAATTTTCTCCATTACAGAGACAACCTATCCCCTTCTAGGATGATCATTCAGTCTTATCATGGATTTAGAATCATCTGGATTTGAAAAAGGGACCACCACATCAAGTCTCGACAGTTCTCTATAGGTGAGAGGTGACCTAGAATGTAGTACCTCCATAATTTATCAACACTATTAAGTCCCTGACCATTCTAATGAAATCCACGGAAGGGAGATGTGCACTTGTGCATCCAGAGAAGAATCTATATATCGAATGGGTGGATGAAAAATTTCCCCCACCCAATTTTAGAAATCCTACCTTCTCTACATTTTACTGTTCATGATATCTAGAATATAATCTCATGCACTTTGTGTCCCAAAGAATTCCAATGATGAGCCCTTTTGATTAGAATGAGGTGACCTGGATGATGTGTTTTGTATTGAATCTGATAAGGATATCCTTTTTTTTTGGTACAATAGCCTTCTAGAAGGATCCATTTCAGGACAAAAATATATTCCTCATTAATTCCTTTTCTATTTAAACTTTACACTAAGGGAAATGACAATTTTAAACCTGATAATATACAATAAATTTCAAAATGTTAGGGAACATAAATTCATAGTCATCTAGCAATTTTTAATCTATTCACTTAGAATCCCTCTCTCATAGAATAATTTACTAGAAATTTTTGCTAAAAATATTTGGGATGAGATATAGAATCCCCCAATCTCAATGAAATATCCAAAAATGTTGTGTGAATTTTTAGAAACAACATAACTTTTGGAAGATTCCATTTAGTATACCCATTCTAAATCATGGTCCATACCCTCATCATAGGGGGAAGGTATCATTAAAGATGATAATACTAATGTTACCCTCTAAATAGTATCAATTTCCCTTAAATAACCATGGCAGGTCCTGAACTACCTGGATACTCTTATTAAGTGGATGAAATAACAAAATCACCCTTATCTGTAAGAGAAAAGACATCAAGGTCACCTGTGATTTGAGTAATGGGTGAATAAAGAATAATCCTTTTGAATTGGGAATGTCTCTAGTTATTTAATTTAATCCATGGAAAATAACCTACTAAAGCTACCAAATCATAGGAAACCTAACGAGGTAAACCTCACTGATCATCCTGACTACTTCTCTTTCAATAGGAGGTTGGGAAATACCATCTAGGATTTCTTTATATTTAAAGACGGCCTATAAATAATGGTAAATTACAAATAGGTGGTATTGGAAAACTCTCTATTAAATGTGACTTGTGTGTATATTTACTAATTAGAATAAGAAGGTTGTTGGAAAAAAAGTTCCAACTATGCATGGGTAGATGTTTGACAACTGAATGACTCGAAAGATAGTCGACTGAGCTCATTACACCCTGAGGAAAAATCTTCTCAAACCCAAAATTTTTCTATCACCTAGGGATATGACATAAATTATTCCTCCTTGTGGTGGAAATAACCATCAGACATAGGATGTGATAGAATATGAAGAGTCATATTTTTCTATTACATAAGATCTAACTATTGTAGACTTTTTTTTCTTACAATGTTCATAGAATGGGAATCACCCATCCAAATAGAAACCTCATTGGATGAAGAGCCCATGAATTATTCTGATAATGTAATACACTTAGAGTATCCCTTCCTAGAAGATGACTATGCCTTTGAGTATGAGTTCCCCATACTTGAATGGGGAGCTGGAGACCACATGCACAAGATTCAAGGAGATAGGGTACATCACAAACATGTTCGTAACCGATTTCCCATTCAAATCCAGATAGGGGACATATATGAAATCGAGAAACATGGGAAAACACTCTAGAATTTACAATATAGACATGGATATTTTCTAGAACTCTACAATAGCCGTCTAAGCCAAGTAATATTATGCAACCATCTAGAAGGTGTGATATTGTCTGATCAACCTAAACAATGGGGAAGGTTGGAACAACCTATGCCACTTGCATCAGATGACCCGTTGACCTCTAAACAAAATACAAGCCCATATAACTCAAATAACTTATCTCCTAATACACATAATAAGGATAAAACCAACCATGGTAAGCACAAAATTTTGCCCAAAAAGTATGGATTATGAAATAGTTGGAATTTTATCCATCAATACTCTCAATCATGTATTTGATCCATCTTTTAAAAGAAATCAAAGAGGCACTCATCAAGGCCCTTAAGAGCCCACTGGAGTTTGAGAAAGAAATTGTGGTATCCTAGGTTTATCAATTGTAGATTATTCTATTATAATTCCAAATGTCCATATAATTTATAGAGTATGATTAGAAAGTGGTCATCTTGGGACATATCATACCCCCATATGTTTTAAGGAAACTAAAAAATGTAAATATTTGAAGGGATCTGATTGAAAATGGTTTCAAGATCAAATTCATCATGATTCATACCAATAAAGCTTTGGGATATGTAAAGGGGTATCTATCTCCAACAATTATAACCACTTATGGGTATGATAAGAGCTATCAAATACCTCTTTGGAAGATCATGTTCATTTTTTAGTTCAACGATCACACATCTAATTCCCGGTTCATGGTTATCTGAAAAAACACTATATATAACATCCTTCTCAAAAGGATTTGGCTTCAATGTTATGTGATGATACTCTGAAAATTTCATCAATTCTTCAAATAAACCCATTGATGAAAATTTCAAAATACTACATGGTTATATCTCCCCCTTTGATTCTTGTGAATCCACATATAATGAGGAAAATTTCTATAAAATGAAGGGAAAACAACCAATAGTGGATGAAATAATGAAAGATTCTTCGCAAAATGGATTGGAATCACCTATTAAAATCCCTATAATATAATCTATAGTGATTATATGCTACCCATAAATCTAATTGGGGAAGTAGACTTAATCCTAGACTTGTAAGCTCCTTCTATCCCCAAAAAAATGGCAAAAGAAAATAATACCTGGAATCACTTTGAAATGACTCTAGTGGTAGGGGTTGAAAATATATCTTCCCATATACTATCTCATATTTTCAATTATATATATTCCCTTGGTTATCTACCATGTCTAAAAATTCCTCCAAATAATCATGGGTGAAAGAATAAGAGGATGTTATCAGTAATTCACCACTCAAAATTGTGGAAGGTGTATCCACCCCCATAGATGAGATCAAGGAAGTAAATATTGGATCATAAGAAGACCCAAAAACTAATTTTTTTTATCAATTCCCATCTATGAGAAATTGATGTAAATTGAATTTACAAAGAATAATAATTATGTGTTCACTTGGAATTTAACAAACACGCCCAGACTGAACCCCGATATGGATACACACCATCTTAGCGTTCCCAATGACCATCGAGGTTTCAAGAAACAATAAAGGTGGATGAACCAAAACCATTATAATAATATATAATCAACCATGAAAGGTTCATCAAAGCCATTTTTTCCCAGAAACTCAACACACAAGAAGGATCTCCAACATCATCCCTTTCATGAAAAAAAAAACAGATAGATTAGGGTTTGTACTGATTTTAGAGACTATAATTATCTATTATACAAGGAAGATTTACCATTTCTAATCATATAACTATGGATCAATGCAACCACTGTCTTTCAAGAAATTTTCTAACTAGATGGTTATTTGGAGTACTATTAAATATGTATGGCCCTTGAAGAAGAAGAATACGTTGCCTTTAGAGAACTTTAGTGGATCTTTTCCTACTAGGTCATTCCATTTGTATTAAAGAAATTTGGATCAAACTATAAACATTTAATGAATTATATATGTAAGAACTTATTGGGAAGAACAATATAATGTTATATCAATGATCTGGTAGTTGAGTCTCAACTGTGATGTGATCACCTCACGGATCTTCAAACAAAGTTCAACAAATTGAAGAATCATTTTTTGAAGATGTATCTATTGAAGTGAACTTTCCTAGTGACATAAAGAAAATTCCTTAGATTTTGGTATGCCACCATAGCATTATGGTTGAAAAAAAATGACTAGTAAAATTATAGTAAAGTAACTGCTTGAGAATCATAAATAAATGAGTAGGATCTATGGGAACCTCACTTAAATTAGACACTTCATAGATAACCTGGACTAAAAATCTCTCCCCTTTACCAAGATAATGAAGAAGGTAGTATTTTAACAATGGAATGAGGACTAACAAGAATAGTTTGAGAGTCACATGCAGTACCTGATACACCCAGCAGTCTTGACTCCACCAGTGGAAGGAAATATTCTAATCTTATATGTGGTCTCCATGGATCCATCACTTAGTTCTCTCCTCATATAGAAAAATGAATAGTGGTATGAGAAAAATGTTTACTACCTATGTTTAACAATTTTAGGAATTGCGGCTTCATATTATGATGATCTGAAGAATTACCTTATTCTCATACTTGCAGTGAAAAATAAATGGAAATACTTATAGAACCAAAAATTCCACATGATCTGTCTTATTTACCCACTCAAGTACATCCTTGGCTGCCCAGTGTTGACTAGGAATTTGGTCTAATGGTCAGTTATTATGAAATAGTATGCCATCTATTTCGTTTCACAAAGTGGGGTCAATGGAAAGGCCCAAGTTTATTTCATTGCAGTATATACCACCCCATAAAGTACACCATTGGAAAATAAACATCTATACAACTTGGTAGTCTATACACATGAAACTCCATGAACATGGAAGATATATTTTGATAGTGCCTCCCATAGTCATTCAATAAAAGGGCTGGAAAATCCAATGCATAAATGAGTTTTTATAGCGATTTTACTTTTTTCTCTAAAAAAATAAATTTTACCTACTATTTCTCACTATATGAAGGCTATAAGAATAATGAGGCTGAATACCAACACCTCATTACTAGCTTTGAACTGGTCATACAACTATAAATGTAACACCCAAATGTTTTTTATGAAAATTTTTCTTTAAGTAAATTTTAATATTCAGTATTGTACGTTGCATGCAATCGTGTTTTTCAAAGAACCATGAGATTCCCTTAGTATAAAATTACCGTTATAAGATTTCATTTATATTATCAAGAATAATTATAACTAACTTATAAAAATGTATTGTGAATTCTTTGGCTATCAATTATTTATGATAAATATAAATTAGATATTTTTATTTTTGAGTGAATCACTATTGGTAATGAAATTAATGATTAAGATATGTTATATACTTAATGAAATATTTTTTATTCATATAATGTATATTTTAGTCATAGGGCGTGAATAAAACCAATTTTTTTTATAAAAACCTTTTTAAAGGGTAATATTACACCATTAAATTGAGAATCCCTTTTAAATAAATATTTTGACACATTAATAATTTTTATAAGAAAAAATAAATATTTTTTTAATGTGAGATATAAAAATTTTCTTGTGTTTAATTTATGATATTTTTTTATAACATTCAAGTTTTGATAAATAGTAAAAACACACTAAAAATTAAGTGAAAAAAACTTTTTTGATCGAGATAATTTATGTGATTAAATTATAATATTGAATGGTTTTAAAGTATAAATATAATATATTTTTTATCATTAAATATAATTTATGTCATTATCATTAATTTTACATTTAATTTATATGTAAAAAAATTTCAATCTTTTGCACTGTTTTTACTTAAAAAAACTTTTCTCTCATTCTAACAATGGGATTTATTTTAAATTAATTACTTAAAATCATTTGTTTTTAATTTTTAAAAATTTAATTCATATTTTTAATAAGTAGGTCCAAATTATGTTAGTAGAATAGTTTTATTTTTGGGAATTATGATAGTTACTTTTGTGATTATTTTTATTACCATGGTTAAACGTAAATAAGAATTAAAGGTAAAAATAATATTATAAAATTAACTTAAGACCTATAAAATTACTATTGGATTACTAAATTACACCCTTATAATCTATTGTTAGAAATGGAATCACTTGATGGCCACTTACTTATAATTATGACATGAATTTAATAAAAACTAATAAATGTGACAAAATGTCACGATGTCATTTTATATAAGTATATTAATTTTAATATAAGGATAAATGGGAAATAATATTGACTATAGATAGTATTTGGAAATATAAAATAATTACTTACCTCAAATAAATTTATTTATAATTTTAAAATAATAAATAATTACCATTATTAATGACACAATAGTGATGTAACAATTATTTTATTAATTGAAATATCAAATAAATGGTTTTTAAAAACATTAAAGGAAATGTCATATAAATGTATTGATTTACTCCACAAATTTTATAGGTGAATATGAAATGTTATGAGAGTATTTAATTTTTTTTGAATTTATCTTCACTGTGTATTTTTTTAATGTCAAATAAATGAATAGTGTCAAAATTGACACTATTGATATTTTATAAAAATAACATTTTATTAAATCATTTAAAAATCATAAAAATATTTAAAAATCACAAATTGATAATTATAAGATATAAAATGTCATAAAAATATCCATTTATGGTCAATTAACACCATATAAGTAAATATTTATAACCATTAAATATTTAGAATGTTATTACCACAATTAAAATTAAATATAATAACTAAGTTTGAATTAAAAATATATGGTTTAAATTAAAAACATAATTGTAAAAAATTTATTGGTTCATGATATTACAACCCTATATGATATAATCTTTAAAAATGGGTCATTTTGGAGGTTTTTTTGGTTAGGGTTTTATTTTATTATAAATTATTATTTATGGAGTTTCCAAAAGTTCCCCTCACCTAAATTATAAAAGGTCCCATCCTCCTTCAGCTATTCACTTAATTTTGAGACTTAAATATATGATATTCCATACCATTTTTCATTATAAACTTTCATATTTTCATTCTATAGGTTCTGGTCATCTTTAAAGACCAACTATAGTGCTCTAAGAAGAGATTTAGAGGAAGCATGTCATGGAAGAGGTAATCTCTTCCACCGATTCCTTCAAACTTCATTCTTATTATACTTACTCTTCATTAGTTTTATAATTAAAAATTTACAACATAAGTATAAATCATATAATTATATGTTATTATAAATATGAAACAACCATATTCCACCTTATACCCATCCTATGAAAAATGAAATCACCACGTGTGCGTACATAAGACATATCGTCTCCACACTGTGGTGTAATCTGTTTTTCGCCACCACATTGCATGGATGGGTATAATGATAGAATATATATATATATATATGTTATTAATATATAATTATTTTATTATGAGATACTATACACCATTCCCTTCAATACCATTCAACAATTACGGGAACGATATCGTCGCTCATGTGTACATACAACTTACCGTCTTCATGGTGCGATGTGATTCGTTGTATATAATATTCATTAAAGAATGATTATATAAATGAATTGAATTAATAAATATGATATATATTACACAAATACCATGTTTTAATTTATATAACTATAACCTAAAATGAGGAATAATAACTTATCTGACAAAACATGCATAAGAATATAAAACAGTTAATACCCGAATAAAGAGTAACAATGAAATGTTACTAACAAACAGATGAAAATATGATCATAAATGTCATCATAAAAATTATTATGATTCTGGAATAAATTATTAACATTATTTATATCATTATACAGGAGGATCATATACATACAAAACATATCAGACTTAAGGTGATGGATAATTTTGCAGTCCCATTATTATCTGAGATTGTTTATTTGTATGTATTTAATGGGGAATATTTATCATTAAAATCCACGTTTCCTAAATATATAATATTATTTTTATTCTTCTATAATTTTTTAAATTCAATTTTACCCATTGGTCAATTTTTATTAAAAAGTATGGAAGTAATCTTTTGTCATTTGTCGATTCGATGTAGTTTTTTACTTTTCCAGCAAAAGTAGTGAAGAATGTTAGTCTTTACTTATACAACATGAATGGATTTATAGGATTTCATAATTCCTTATTACCTTGAATATTACCCTATAATATTACATGTTTATTTTCATATAAAATTATTTCTTCTAAAATTGTGTGGCATTTTGAGAAAGGAAAACATTTTTGATGAAGAAAGGATATTTTCCTAACAAATTAATTTCAAGTGTTTTCTCAAAATTATTTTCCATATAAGATGTCACTATTTAATTAGGATCATATATCTAACCTTATTGTTAACATGATTTGATTGTGTGTTATCTAGGAAATCCATTTTTTTATAGCAATTATAATTCAATGATGTTTAAGAAACCCTTTTTCTTCATGGGTTATGTTATGATGAATGTTTTTATGTTTTTGTGGAATATGTAAGAATGGTTTCATTGTGATATGGGTGGGACCTATATCTCCCTACAGTTAACTGGGTAAAGATTTATATCTCATGATATTGACATGGATAGAATGAAAAGTAAATCTAGTTCAATAATACCATGATAGAAGGAGGAGTGAACTCAGTTCAGTAGTGGACTTTGTCCACTATTATGGTCTTGTCAATGATCCTTGACTAATATGAAATTATTTTATATGATTATATGTATATGACACAAAATTTAATGTCTTATGTTATGAATATTGGGATTAAATTTCACTTTTATGATTTATCCCATGACATAATATTATGATCTTTTATATAAAGGAAAATATTTTCAAATGTTATGTTATTATGATTATGGTATGATTGATATAACCCTTATTTACCCTTATTGAGCAATTGAGATCACACTTTAATATGTTTATTTTTCCCCATTCATAAATAAGGTTATTAAGTAAGATGTAAAAAAGGATTATAGTTATTAAGAAATAAGCAGGAGACAATGTGGATGTTTTATAAACCAATTGTTTATGTTTCCCAGTTTCTAGAGACACTAAACCTATACGGTCCTGGAATGGTTTTTGTTATGTTATATAATAAATATTATTCAATGATCTAATAATATATATATGAAAAGTATGGGAAATTATATCTGGTATCAGAGAAAATATATAGTTAACATTTGGAAAGTAGGATGAGAGAACCTTAGTAAGAACCCTAAGGACATGTATAGGTATAGGATAAAATCCTATCATAGTGTTTTAGAGATGTTGGTGAATAAACTAGGACAAAAACTAAAGTGTACTAAATTGAAACATTATTCTTGAATTATGTGGTTTTTCCATTATTATTAGTGTTGATCACATTATGACTCATGGTTTTATTCCATGGTTAGAACCTGAAAGAACCACGTTAATGATGAATGAAACATGTAATTCAATGATTGTCCCCTTAAACAACCAAATGTTATGACATCTAGAATAAAAATCTTATAGCTATGCTCACACAACATTATCTAGCTATGAATAATGATGTAATTCATAACAAGCAAAGGAGGGAGAAACATTATATTTAATCCTTCATGAGGCAACATTCACCTCTATTCAGTGGGTCTTCTGATCTATTAGTTGAAAAAGAATGGATCATTACCACTAAAAATATATTTTCAGTTCTATATTGTTCGGAACATGATAATTTCATCTTAACTGTATATCGTTTGGAAGGTGAAGCTGATCAATGGTGGGATCTTATCAAGAATACGAGGAAAGGAGATGAAACTGAGTCCATGGAATGAGACGAGTTCAAGAAATTATTTTTCAATAACCACTTTCCTCATATTCTTCGAACAATGATGGAGAAAGAGTTCCAAGAACATAAAAAAGGATGATGAATCTGTTGGTACCTATGAAGAAAAGTCTACTAGACTTGCGAGGTAGGATTATATAATTATTATCCAAACCAAGAGTAAAATTGATCGATTCTTTTGTGGCTTAAAACCAAGTCTCTTAAGAGAATTATCCATAAGGGACTTCAATAGATATGTGGAAATTTTTTGATGTTCTCTCAAGGTTGTGATGGATATTGGAGTAGCCCAACCGTTATATGGGTTTGATAAGAATATAAAAATGGAATTCAAAGGAAAACTAAAGACGACACTGAAGAAAAGATTAGTTTTCCCTTATTATTAAAGTGTGGAAAAAACATAGATTGAATTGTCTTAAAGGGACTATTAAATGTTTTTTAAGTGTGTAAAATAAGTTCATCGGGAATTTGAATTCCGAAGTAATGAGAAAAAGATGTCTAATAATGCGACCAAAGAAAAGGAAACACAAAATTACCCCCTAAAACTTAAATGTTAGAAGTGAAAGTAAATGGGGAATTATGCCAATAAATTCGCTAATCCAAGGGTTATTGATGATGATTGATGTCAACAAACTCTTAAGGACAAAGGAAAAGGAATGTTACAGGAGATCACTATCGGCGAAGTGAAATATGATAATTAAGTGCTGGAAGGTACAATTACCATCCAATCTAAAGTAGAAAATATTTTATTTGATTATGGATACACAAACTATTTTATTTCTAAATAATTTTATAAGGGTATCGACGTATTACCTCAACAATTAGATGTTGAGTTAGCTGTGATAAGTCCAAATGGCACAATGGTCACATCAAAAGTTTATAATTGATCTCTGGTTTATGTTTGTGGGAAAATGTTTCCTGCAAATCATATGATCCTTAATATAGTGGAATTTAATCTAACCATTGGCATGGATTGGATTTCTATATATGGATCTCATATCAATTTACAAGGAAGGGAAGTCACATTTCATATTCTAGATCAATATATGATCATCTATCAATGCAAGGATGAATATAACCTTCCAGTATAAATCTCTTCCATATTATGGGTATTAAATCCTATAAATTAATGTTGTTTATCTCAAATGGTTGAGGATAAACTCAAAATGAATAATACACCCATTTTATGGGAGTTTTATGATGTCTTTCTGGAGAAATTTCTAGGTCTTCCACCAAATCGTGCAGTTGAGTTTTCAATAGAACTCATACCGGGTGCTATGACTATTTCAAATACACCTTATAGAATGGCCCCAATATAGTTTCAGGAATTAATGTAGAAAATACAAGAGAGTATTTATAAGGGACTCATATTCCCTATTATGTCACCTTAGGGAGCACATGTTCTGTTTTTTAAGAAGAAATACTGATCAATGAGACTCTTCATTGATCATTGAGAACTTAACAAGATCACTATCAAGAAAAAATATCATATTCCCCTCATTGATGGCTTATTTGACCAACTACACAGAGATAAATACTTTTCCAAGATTAACATTCATTCAGGATATTATAAATTAAGGGTAAAAAAGGAGGATATACCAAAGATGACATTCCGTACATGGTATGAACACTATGAATTTGTAGTGATGCCTTTTGGTCTTACAAATTCCCCTACTATCTTCATGGATATAATGAATAGAGTCTTTAGAGACTATCTTTATTAGTTTTTGGTAGTCTTTATAGACGATATTTTTTTCTATTCAAAGATCAAGGAAGAACATAAATATCACTTGAGAATTGTACTAAATACCCTGAGAAAGTAGAAGCTTTATGCTAAATTTACCATGTGTGAAATTTTTATTTAGAAAGTTTCATTTTTGGGTCACATAATCTCAAGAGATGGGATATTCATGGATCTTGAAAAAATAGAGGTTATTGAATGATGGATGAGACCAACAATGGTAACTGAGATCCAAATTTTTCTTGGTTTGGCTGGATATTATCGACATTTTATGAAATATTTTTCCAGATTATCTAATACACCCACCAAGTGGAATCATAAAGTCATTATGTTTGTTGGGATGGAAAAATGTTAGGAGAATTTCAAAGAGCTAAAAAAAATGTTAGCCAGTGCACCTGTGCTCACACTACCTTGTAGTGGAGAAAGGTGTGTGATCTATAGTGATGCATCCAAGAAGGGGATGTCATGTGTTCTCATGAAAAATTATATGGTGATATCTTATACCTCACAATAGTTGAAAATTCATGAGAAAAATTACCCAACTCATGATATTGAGTTAGCTGCAGTAATATTTACATTAAAGATATAGAGGAATTATCTTTATGGTGAATGGTGTGATTTTTATACTGATCATAAAAGTTTAAAATTTATTTTCACACAAAATGAGATGAATATGTGCTAAATAAGATTATTGGATTTGATTAAAGATTAGGACTGCTCAATACATTACCACCCTAGGAAATAGAACAAGGTGGCAGATGCTTTGAGTCGAAAAGACCATGCTAACTTATCCATGATGAGGATAATGAAAAATCCAATATTTATAGATTTTAAAAGGATGGATTATGAAATTTTAATGCAATGGGAGAAATATTATGTTTCTCAAATGAATGTTCAACCATCTATACAAGTAAAGATTAAGGAGGCATAGAATAAAAATGTAGAGTTACAAAAGAAGGTGAGAAATTTTATTGAATTCAAACTTGATTATTATGAAATAATAATGTTCAGGAACCGAGTTTGTATTCCTCGCATACTATAATTAAAGAAGGAGATATTTCATGAGGCTCATAGTTCTTGATTCTCTATTCACCCTAGAAGAAAAAAGATATACAAGGACTTGAAAGAGTACTTCTGGCGGGTTGGCATGAAAGGAGATGTCGCCGAATATGTCTCTTGATACTTGGGTTATCAGCAAGTTAAGGATGAGAGATAGAAGTCCAAGGGAATGTTTTAACCATTACCCATACCAGAATGGAAATGGTAAAATATCACTATGGACTTTTTCATTATACTTCCCAAAACATCCAAAGGAAAGAATTCTATTGGGTTTATAGTTAATTACCAAATGAAGTTGGGAAACTTCATTGCTATTAGAGAGGATTTCTCTTTTGGTAAACTTTCCATGATATATGTAAAGTAAGTGGTAATGTTTCATGGAGTATCGCTTTACATTATATCTAATCAGGATCTAAGATTTACCTGGATATTCTAGTGAAGTCTTCATCTAGGTCTGGATACAGAGTTAAGTTTCAATAGTACTTATCATTCTCAGATAGACGGTCAGTATGAGAGGGAAATTTAAACTATGGAATACATGTCGAGAGATTGCTCAATGGATTTCAAAGGTGGTTGGGATCAACACCTACCATTGGTGGAGTTTTCATACAATAATAGATTTCACTTCCGTATTGAGATGGCTCTTTATGAATCCCTCTATGGAAAGAAGTGGAGAATTCCAACTTATTGGGATGAAGTTGGGGAAAGAAAGATATTATGACTTGATCCTGTTATTGAAATGAAAAAAATGGTAAGATCTATTCAAGAACACATAAGAGCAGCTCAAAGTCGACAAAAAATTTATACTAATAACCGAAGAAAATACCTAGAGTTTTAAGTGGGTGATATTGTGTTTTTATGAATATCACCCTAGAAGAGAGTAATGAGATTTGGAAATAAGGTCAAACTGAGCCCTAGGTATATCGGTTCTTCTGAAATTCTAGATCATGTTGGGAAGGTAGCTTACCTATGGGTGCTTTTACAGAATATCTCTCAATTTAATGATGTGTTTCATTTATCTCTCCTGAGAAAGTACATTCACGATCCTTCACATGTACTAAGATTAGAAGTCATACCACTGGAGAAAGAACTTTATTATGAAGAACAACTGATAGAGATTCTGGATCATAGCGAAAATGTTATATGAAACAAGACCACCCTCTTGGTTAAAGTTTTATGGAGGAACCCCCAATTTAAAAAAGCTACATGAAAACTTTAGGATATCATGAGGGATAGGTATCCTAATCTATTTGTTTCCAAGTGACGAATTTCAAGGGAGAAATTCAGTTTAAGGGGGGTAGAATGCAACACCCTGATTTATTTTATGAAATTTTTTTTAAATAATTTTTCTTCTTCAGTATCTTGAATTGCACGCAATCCTAAGATTAAAATAACCACAAGATGAACTTATTATAAAATTACCGTAACAACATAGCTGTTAGGTTATAAGAAATAATTATAACTAACTTATGAAAATGTATTGTGAATTCTTTGGCTATAAATTATTTATGAAAAATATAAATTATATATTTTTATTTTTGAGTGAATTACTATTGATAATAAAATTATTGATATATATGTGTTATATACATAATAAAATATTTTTTATTTAGTCAATGGATATTTTAATCACAGGATGTGAATAAATCCTATTTATTGTTTAAAAACCTACTTTTTTAACAAAGGGTAATCTTACACCTTTGAATAGATAATCCATTTTAAATTATGATTTTGAGACATTATTAATTTTTTTATGAAAACATAAACAATTTATTTAAAATTAGGATATAAAAATATACTTTGGTTGAATTTTTGATATTTTCTAATAACATTCAAGGTCTGATGAATAGTAAAAACACACTAAATTTTAAGTGAAAAAAACTTCTTTCATTGAGATAATTTAAATGGATAAATTATAATATTGAATGGTTTTAAATTATAAACAGAATAGATTTTTATCATTCAATATAATTTATGTCATTATCATTAATTTTAAATTTAATTCACATGGAAAATCATTTCAATCATTTACAATGTTTTAACTCTAAAAAATCTCGTTCTCTCATTCCAAAAAATGGATTAATTTTAAATTAATTATTATAATTTTTGTGTTTTGAATTTTTAAAAATGGACTTCATATTTGGAATCAATATGTCCAAATTATGTTAATAGGTTACTTTTATTATTGGGATTTATGAATAGTAACTTTGGTAATTATTTTTATTACCATGGTTAACGCTAAATAAGGTAATTAATGGTAAAAATAATATTATAAAATTTCTTTAACACCTATAAAAATACTATTGGATGACTAAATTAAACCCTTATCATCTAATTTTATAAATTTAATCACTTTATGGATACTTACATATGAATATGACATGAATGTAATAAAAACTAATAAATGTGACAAAATTTTCCAATATCATTTTATTTAAGTATATTAATTTTAATATATGGATAACTAGGAGATAATATCTACTATATATAGTCTTTGAGAATATAAAAGAATTACATACATCATAGGAATTTATTTAAAATTTTTAGAGATTAAATAATTACTATTAATGATGACACAATAGTGATGTAAAAATTATTTTATTAATGGAAATATCAAATAAATGATTTTAAAAAATATTAAAAGAAATATCATATCAACTAATTAATTTAATACACAAAATACATAGATGAAAATGACATGTTAGGAGTGTATTTAATATTTTGGATCAGAATTTCTCTTGGGTGTGGATTTTTTTAAAGTCAAATAAATGAATAGTGTCAAAATTGACACTATTGATATTTTATAAAAATAACATTTTATTAAATTATTTAGAAATCATATATTTTTTTTAAAATTTCAAAGTGATAATTATGAGATTTAAAATTTCATAAAATATCCATTTATGGCCAATTAACAACATATAAGTAAATATTTATAACCATTAAATATTTAGAATGTTATTACAGAAAATTAAAATTAAATAGAATAAGTGTCAATTAATAATATATGGTTTAAATTGAAAAAATAACTCTTCCAAAATTTATTATTTTGTGAGATTAAAAACCTATCTCATATTAGAAATTGGGACATTTTGTAGGGTTTTTGGTTAGAGCTTGATTTTATTATTAATTATTATTTATGAAGTTTCCAAAAGTGCCCCTCACCTCAATAATAAAAGGGGACCTCCTTCCTCACCTCGTCACTTCATTTTGAGCATTCAAGCTCGGAAATCACAGAACCTTTTTCCTTATAAACCACCCTATTTTAATTCTAGAGGTTTTAGTCATCTTCATAGACCAAATCCAGTGCTCTAAGAAGAGATTTAGAGGAAGCACGTCAATGAAGAGGTAATCTCTTCTAACAATTCATTCAAACTTCTTTATTTTTCTAATTCCTATTCATTAGTCGTTTCATTATAAAGTAATAACATCATTATCACTCATATAATGATATTTTATTATTAATATGAAACAATAATATTCCACATTCTACCCATCTTATGAAAAATGAAATCACCACGCGTGCATACGTATGGCTTACCATCTCCACGATGTGGTGTAATCCGTTTTTCACCACCACCTTACATGGATTGGTATAATGATGGAATTAATATATATATATGATTAATATAGAATGATTTTTATTCTAATATAATATACACCATACACTTCAATACCATTCAACAATTATGGGAATGATATCGTCACTCGTGCATACGTACGACTTACCGTCTCCATAGTGCAACGTGATTCGTTCTATATAATCTCATTAAAGCATGATTATATAGATTAATTTAATTAATAAATATGATATATATTATAATAATACCATTATTTAAATGATATAACTATATCCCAAAAATAGCAATAATAACTTATCTGATAAAACATGCATAAGAACAGAAAGCAATTAATACCTGAATAACAAGTAACAATGAATTGTTACTATCAAACAGATAAAAATATGATCATAAATGTTATCATAAAAAAGATTATGATTCTGAAATAAATCAGTAAAATTATTTAAATCATTATACAAGAGGTTCAGATACATACGAAGCATATCATACCTAAGGTAACAGATAATTTTTCAATCTAATTATTATCTGAGATTGTTTATTCGTAAGTATTTACTGAGGAATATTCATCATTCACATCCATATTTCTTAAATATTTAATACTATTTTTATTATTATAAAAATTTTTAAAGTTGGTTTTACCCGCAGGTAAATTTTTATTAAATGGTATGAAAGGAATCTTTTTTCATTTTTCGATACGATGTACTTTTTGACTTTTTCGGCAAAAGTACGAAAATAATATTTTTTAACTTATAAAACATGAAAGGATTTTTAAAAATTAATAATAATTTATTAAATTGAATATTCCCATATAATATTCAATGTTTATTTTAACATAAAATTATTTCTTCTAAAATTGTGTGGCATTTTGAGGAAGTAAAATGTTTTTGAAGAAGAAACGATATTTTCCCCATGAATTAATTTCATGTGTTTTCTCAAAATTATTTTCCATAAAAGATGAAACTCTTTAAATATGGACATATTTATAACCCTATTATTACTATGAATTTATTAAGTTTTATTTATGAAATCTATTTATTTTATATTAATTAAGATGAAATGATTTTTAAGAAACCCATTTAATTTCATTGGTTGTGTTATGGTGAATGTTTTTATGTTTTTGTGGAAAATGTAAGAATGGTTTCATTATGAGATGGGTGGGACATATATCTACCTACAATTCATTGGGTAAAGATTTATATCTCTTGAGATAGACATGTCTGGAAGGACAAGTAAATATGGTTCAGTAATATTGGGCTGGAATGAGGAGTGAACTCAGTTCAGTAATGGATTTTTTCCACTATGATGGTGTCGGAAATGATCCTTGAATAATATGAAATCATTTTCTATTCTTATGTGCGTATTCAAAAAAATTTCATGTTTTATTTTATGACTATTGGGATTACATTTCACTTTTATGATTTATCCCATGACAAGGTATTATGATCTTTTATATGCAGGATAAGATTTTCAAATGTTATATTATTATGATTATGATATGATTGATATTCACCATATTTACCATTACTAAGACGTTGTGATAAACCATTAATATATTTCTTTTAACTAGGTCCTGAAGAAGGGTATTAAGTAAGATATGTAAAAAAACAGTCTAGTTTTGAATAAATGAGTGGGAGACAATGTGGATGTTTTATGAACAAGTTGTTTATGTTTCCCAGCTTTTAGAGACACTAAACCCATACGGTCCTAGAGTGGTTTTTGTTATGTTATATAATAAATATTATTCAATGTTTAAGTAATATCTATATGTAAAGTATAGGCAGTTGTAGTAGATATCCTCCTTGGATATCAAGGGGGATTCAAAACTAGTGATAAAGCAGATCAATAATGAATATCCCTCTAAAAAGAAATAATTGGGCCATCACATCAACTATATTAGAGGAATAATGCTAGAGTTCCTGTTTCAACACACATTGCATCATATCCCCCGATCATAGAACAATCATACCAATGCACTGGTTAATATAGGGATAGTTCTGTCCAACCTTGATTAGGGTGAGGAGGTATTCAAAATCCCACACTAAAGGATATTCTCATCGAACATCATCTCTGACATAAAATAAATAAATCAAATTAACAGTTACCCAGATAAGGATTAATTGATATCCAACCTTTGATGGAGGGAGTCTATAGTTTACTATCACTAAAATGGGACTCTTTTGACAGACCGAGCCATAATGGCGCACATTCGACATTGAGTAGTGAACCTAACCCTTTGTCATGGAACAAATGATCGAAAGGACTTATAAAAATGACAATTTTGTTGAATACCCCATATATTCATTGAATAAAGATAGATTCTATTCATAATGGAAGAAGTCCATGCAAGGTTGTGTGGTGTTCATCTTCCTGGTACTAGATGCTCCCTCTAAATTCAGAGGCTCGGTTACTATTGGAAAATAATGATACAAGACTATTTCAAATTAACCATGAAATTTCGTGCATTCCAGATTCTTGAAAACTTCTAATATCTACCCATGGTATTGCTACATACATTTAAATATTCCTGTCCATTTTCCTTATGGGGAATAGTTGCTGTGGGGTCATATCCCCTCATCCACAAGTAAGAAGTTTAAGTTCATCCTTACTACTACTATCTTCTCTTACAAATGGGATGAGGAAAGACCCCATATGGATGTCAGGATGAAGAGTATCATTTACTTTGTGAATTCCAATATCGTCACCAGATTAGAAGTCCCTCACATGATATTGATGGACAATAATACGATCATATATTCTATAGAGTTAATGAAATTGTACCTAGAGTAAAACATCGAGTCCAACAATTAATACTGCTATCATGTAGCATAAAATAGTAAAATACAAGCCTTTAATAAGAATCTATTGAATATACCTCTGAATATGGTACATTAATACATAAGTCCTATCTAAAAAATATCCATCATGCATTATGGTCCTACCATACCACCACACACACTTATACACAATGAAATCAATATTTATTAGTGTACGTGACAGAGCCGGTGTTTCTCATATAACTATAGTTTCTCACACTATGAATATATATCTTCGGGAAACTCTTAAATGATGAGTATTCCCAAAAATTATTTTATGAATTAGAACAGGTCAATGAGATAAGGTTTCATACACCACACTACAACAAAGTCCATCAGAATTAAATTGCACAATCCTCTAGTAAAAAGGTTCTTCAACATTTGTTTCTTCATGGAGAACTGATATTATATCATATAACTAAAATAAGACTAAAAAAGAAGCCTCTAATTTTGGAACCCAAATGTGAGGGACCTTATATCATACATATGGTCTATCATAATGGATTTTACCCATTGGCCATAATGGCTACAAAATGTGTCACACCCCCATCAATATTATTTTTCTCAATAAATTATCTTTATAACTAAAATAAATTGTTATATTCATCTTGGTCACATGATGTTAAACTGCATGATTCACCCTGGCCTCATGATGTTAAACTATACAATACATCCATACCACATGATATTAAACTATAAAGATAACATCCTGACCACATGATGTTAAACTGTATAGAAGGCATCCTCACCACATGACATGAAACTATATAGGAATCATAGATACATCGATTATTCATCACACACAATATACATATATGAAAAAGAGAAATTAAGTTCCCCATTTCTTATGTGTGAGTTATATCCACATAGGTAATTCACCATCTAAGAAGTTTGTGTATCTTGACTCCATTCATCATACGATACATAGTGGCACCCATATGTGATATCCTTGGTTAACAAATAATAAATTCATCCCGATCACATAATATCATACTACACAACAATGTTCAAGCCTTTTTTTGACATCAGGTAAAATTCATCCCTTCTAAATGACCTTAAACTGCACGACTATCTTCCATGATACATGATGATAAACTTCATGGTTTTTCAAGAACTACGTGTGGATTGATTCCTACCATTAAATGATAACTAGTGATTCCCAGATATTCATTCATGATTCTATCCACAATATTTATGTATGTCAAGTCACATTATTCCTTACCACATAATGTTAAACTATGTGACTGACATCCTTACTGAATGCCATTAAATATAATGGATGATATCCTTGATGCATGACATTACACTACATGGTTTTCAAAAACTATGTATTACTTTATTATCATTCCAATTTGATATTTAGGGATTCCTAGATCCTATATATTTTCCCAAACACCACATGATACAAAATTCCCATATCATTTCCTTTAAACTTTTATGTGGTGAGATAAACCTTTTCCATTCCCTATTTACCACACCGAGCATAACTCACGTGGTGTTAGTAATTTAAGTATGAGATTCCGCGAATGATAGGGAAATATCAGTTCATGATTGGGTTATCATGGTTTTAGTTGCAAGACCTTAAAAGTAACACCATGAGTCCTTGTTTAATGATGTTACGTTGCATGGTTGATGTCTCTTACATGACATAAAAATGCTCATTACCATATACCACACCCAAGGGGACTAAAATCCTTAGTGTGAGTCTCCCATAACATATCCATTCATGATCTATGTGTTTCTTGATTCTTATCATTGCTAGATATGTATTTAATCCTAGATCTTTAGCCTTGGGTCCAACCACATTATTTCTTTTTAATGTTAGGGGAAACTATATCATTGATGAATGATTTTAAAATGATTTTTTTCAGAAACTATGTGTGTATTGATTCCTATCATCACAGGAAACATAGTGATGCCTAGATCTCTAATCCTCGGTCTAGATACAACAATTAATGAGAAAAATTCCCCCTTTGTGCATGGTTGTGACCTAGATATAGTGTTTCCCATTCAATTACTACGTGTTGCTCGATTACTATCATCATAGGATATATAGTGACACCCAAATCTCTAATCCTTGTTCCATCTATAATTATCATTGGGAGAAATTTATCCCTATGCATATGGGTTAGACCTGTATAAAGAGTTTTCCATTTAATAACGTGGTGTTTCTTGATTCCTTTCAACATAGGATATATAGTTATGACCAGATGTCTAATCCTGAGTCTAGATACAACAATCAATTAGAATACTAAACCCATATTTGTATTTTTAAGAACAACATGGATAGTTTCCACTTTAATAAACCTGTATGGATTGATTCCTTTTATCATAGGATACGTAGTGATGCATGAATCGACAATATTTGGTACAACTACAAAAAATCAAACATAATAATTCCCCTATCTATGCACAGATCAGACTTGTCCATGTAGTTTTCATGTAATAACTGTTTGAGTCTTGATTCATACCATTACTAGATATATAGTGATTCCCATTTCATCAATCTTGGGTTCATCTACAACGTAAAAAAAATACAATTTTACACCCCTAACTGCATATGAGATTGACCTATTAAAAAAACTATATGAGACTCACTATCAAAAAAATCATTGAATGTACAGTTATCCCTTTTTTCTCACACAAAGAATGGATCATGTGAGCTTAGGGAACATGGAAATACACTATGGTTGAGTCATGCAAGCCCATTTTTCCTATTCATGATCCACATACCCATAAGGATTGCTTTCACATGTGATACATATGCGTAATATGGGATTCGACATACATGAAACCTCCAAAAATCCCGTGTAATGATAAAATATACACCCTACATCTAAATTCCCCCAACTAGTGTAATGTGTCCCCATGGACATCTTTCACAATTTTCATGTTAGTTCCCACATGCTTACTGAATAACGATAAACCATAATGAAATGAAAAAATTATTATTGAATGACATTAAACTACACAATAGATACTCCCCCACTATATAAAATTTAAATGTGTAGGCTATCACCCATCATCTTTTCTTATCAAAGGATGCCAAGAGCTTGAGCCCAATAAACCAAAGAATGGGGAACTTCCATAATACTTCTAAACACCTCAACCCATAAATCATACTTCATATCTCGAGAACCTTAGGTTTCTACAAACCTTTCATGACCTTTGTAAGGGAAAATAGATATCCTTATTTTACCATGATATCGATGCATATATGTCTTTGACTTACCAACCAGAGACGTCTTGGACTAAAATGAAGGGATTTCTAATTATTTTGATCCTGATGTCACAGTGGAAGAACTCAACACCTGAGGTTCCCTAATCCATACTTGAAATGATTTTATCATATCACTACTCATGGTCTGAGAATCTTAATCTAAAATTTAAAACATTTTTATTTCCCACTCAGAAGGTTGTTGGAGTAATCTTAATCCTCTATCACTTAATTAGGGTATTGTGAAAACTTCCAATCATACTGGGTCTATGTGAATCACAAATTTAAACCATATGAACATTGTTCAAATATGTAAAACAATAAATTTTTTCCTTTAATGGCCCAAATCTCAAGACTATAAACTTCTAATGAATGAGAAACAAAACATGTGAAGTTCAAAACCACTGAAGGGTATCCTGATTAAAATTTATATATCTCCTCACTAAAATCTTCATTTACAGAGTTTAGGTAAAAATTTGAGTGTAAATGAATGATTCATAAATCTCAAATGGCCCACGTTTTGTCCATAATAAAATTTGATCCATTCTCACTAGACCCTCTTGTCTAGGAAAACATTAGAGTGATGATTTTTTCACATATCCTTGTTGTGATAAAATTTTCAATATGAAACAAATTTTTTTTAGGGTGATGGAACATTTATTTAATATTACCTTTTCCACAAATCACACTTCATGATTTGAGGGCCTCAAGATTCCAAAAACCTTTCAAGGTCCTTGGAAAAGGATACCCAGCTTCAAGGGACCATTTGTTTGATTATGCATGTTTGCCTAGGGTTACTGCACATGAGCCTTCAATAGTTAACCCAATGCATAATTATATTAGAAAAAATGATTTTTGAACCTTGTGAAACATAATATCACTGTTGTGGACAAAAAACCCTCGGTTATTCTAGGTCATCCCCAGAATGATTTTCTTATATCATGCTAATGATATGAGCACTTTGGACCATGATATACAGTCCCTGTAACCAAACTATTCAAGAATATTTAAAATACTCTATGTTACATCACCATTCATTGTACCCTTTCTAAGATACATAATGTGAAACTCCATTCATAAAATTTTTATGGCCCAAACCATGTGAATCAAACCCACAAGGAATAGGCCATAGCCTTACCATTTAAAATCTAAAACACCAAAGGGTTCTAGATACCTTTATGGATATCTTTATCTCGACATCCCCCTTTATGTTACAAAAAATTGAGTCATCAAAATCTTTTATGGACCTTTAAAAAGTATGGGGATTACCTTTACTTGAACATGCATATAGGCCCTATAGGCTCATGAAAAAGGGATTAGACCTACCAAATATTGTCATCTATTCCTAATAGGAATGGAATTATGATGGTCATGAGCCTCAGTAATATTGTGGAAGAACCTGACACCTCAGGGTTTTATGCATAATCCACAAGATGTATTCCCCATTCCACATTCATCATTTCAGACTTTTGGTTTATGACTTACACAACCCATATTCTAATTATCCTGGTGGATCCAACTTCCCTAATATTTATCCATCCACCCATAATATCTAAAAAATCATTCATGTCACTTGGAAAGGAGTTGGTACACCTTTATTAGACAATGATATCAATAAATAAGGTATTTGAAATACCAACAAGAGAAATAACCTCCTTGTTGGAAATGAACTCCAATCATTGTGATCTCTAGAAACACCATGGAAAAATTCAATATCATAGGGTGTTTTCATCCATCCATATAATTTGGGCCCCATTATTTATATTAACCAATCATGTCCTCAATAAAAAAATGTTAAACAAAAATTCTTACTTATAACCTAGTAGAAAAAAATTAAACTGCATATCATATTTAATTCATCACCACATGATGTTAAAAAACATGAAATACATCATCACAACATGATGTTAAACTACATGGAAGATGTAATTAACAAATGATGATAAAATACGCGATAGATTTCCTTATTGTATGTAACTAAAATTTATGGAGAATATTTATTCATGAATGGTATGTTACCAGCAATATTATTTCTAAGAGAGAAGAACATAAACTGAAAAAATATAGGTTTTAGGAAACAAGAACCTAAACTACAACAATAGAATGTCTGAGCAAAATGTGCCTAAACTAAAAAAATGTTCTAATTTTTTAGACCATAAAACAACCAATTTAAACAGAAAAAATTCTCACTACGATGAAAACCTGATAAGGAAAATCTTGGTAAAATATTGAGTCTCTTCTTCAAGGTTAATCTCTTTATATGATCTAGTAAATATCAATCCCTCATAAATTTAAAAGGCACAAAACCTATTAGGCCAAAAACCTATAAGAGGGTGTCTTGAAAAAAATCTGAGCCCATTACCACTATACCTTCCCCTATATAAAGAATAATAAATAATTAGGGATGTATAAAATAAAATGATATAAATCTTTTCTGTTTTATCACTTATCTATTGAATAACCAATCAATTCTCACAAAGATCACTATATTCAGTAAAATATAAATCATTCTATCTTTAAGATATATATTTTACCCAAATTATCCATTTTAATTAGGGCATTCATTCAAAGATAAATTTTTAATTAGGTAATATGAAGGCAACTTGATGAGGTACATCAGTGAAGATTCTCATGTTGGTGGGAATTCATGAACATTTCTTAAGGACACAATGTTTTTATTTAAACATTAAACTCTAATCATTTAGGTTTATATGATATTATGCAAAGGATGGGTGTCATTGATGATCAATGAAAAATCAGATGAATGAAATGTCTGGATAATCATGAAAGAATGAAAGATATAAAATTAAATGTAAAGTTCAAGAATAATTACTCTTTGATATCATGAATAAAGGAATATACAGATTTCAAATACCTTAAAAGGATTCCATCAAATAAAAATAATTTCCGATTAAACTATAGTCATTTTTGATCAGCTAAATTTTCATAAGCCTCTAGAGTCTAAAAATATTTGTTATGGAATGTGGATATTTTTACCACTCTGTCTCCTCTTTTTCCACCTTAGGATAAAGAGTATCGATAAAAGAGGATAACTCTTCGAATAATTTTTTTACTAGTCTCTAACAAATATGATGATGTAAAAATAAGGGATCTTTTGGTAGCTGTGCATGATTCAATATTTCCTATTTCTATATTCAAGAGGTTCATTTGTGCATATAATTAAGAGGATGTGTGATATATCTGCTCAAGAACCATTAATTATATAACACCCCAACCCTATAATCCTAGATTTGGTGAAATATTTTATTAACTTTGAATATATACAAAACTTGAATCCCAATAGACCGATTAGTTTAGCATTTTTGGAAACAAGATCACATACATAAAACATACATTACAATTGAAACTATAAAATACAACATATTTAATCCTTGGATATCAACAATATTTTACTATCTTAACCCCGCATAACAATCATAATATATATCTTGGAATCCTAAGAAAAATAAAACATAAGAATTGGGTGAGCGCAGATTCTCAGTAAGGGGAAGGGTATAATGAAGGATATCATGAATTTATGTGCATAAACAATAAGGAAAGGTGAATAACTAAAACATATACCATTTAAACATATTTTTAGCATGATATGTATAGAATAAAAAAACCATTTAATCAAATGTTCTAGAAAAAATATGCATGAATTTTCTACTAGTCGAATAATCACATGTAATATCAATAACTAATCTCATAATGAGGTAATTCATAATTCCAGAAATCTTATACAACAGTCAAGGTTTCGTCCAAGACACCATACATAAATGGGTAATACATCAACCACTACCCAATTTAGTTTGTCTCATGATACCTACCTATGCATTGAGAGGCTATAGTGGGCCCCACACATCACTTTATAAGTCAAAAAAATCCTTATATTTAAAGGGTGAAACATTAAAAACATAAAAATTCATATTAAAAAACTATCATATGAAATGTTAACGCTTCAAACACAAAACATGAATGATATAAAAATAGAAAATTCACATTCAAAATAAACATTTACCCTTCAATAAAATATTTCAGATAGTATTATAAGAGATCAAACTGATTCAAGAACAAGATCCAACAAAGTATGTTGACATAGATGAAAATAATATAATAAAACCATTAAAAATTTCTTGATAGAAATATCCCTTTTTAACATTGAAGTTGTTTATTTAAAAGGAAAAATAATTTTAAAATAAAAAATTTTCATTGAAAATAACCTTGTAAAAATATAAAGTAAGATTCGAAACATTAATGTGTCATGATTATGGAAAAATCCCCTCCTGCCATATAATTTTAAAAAACATTCCTTCCATATTTTTTTTGAAAAGGTCATAAAGTTCATCGTTTGAAAGGTGGAAAAATATTCCTTGTAACCCATTTTATAAAAATTTTAACTGTGGTAAAAACACTTTAAATTTTTTAGGATAATAGTTAAAATATTTTGGAATTTTTTTAAATAAATATGGTCATGTATGACTAATATTTCCTAGAAGATACTTATGTATAATAAATACAGTATAATAATGAGATTATGAAATTAAAACATACCATGTACTTTACTTTAATTTAGTGGGATTTATACTATTTTATAATGGTTTCCAACATGTTATTAATTTATACCATAACTATATCCATATTTGTTATATCATATATGATCTTCTTATATTGTTTTGTTAATAATATTTCATTATTACCCTAATTTTAGGTGTTGATTGCTTTATTTTATTATGCATGATTTGTCATGTAAGTCATGTTTATTATGAATAAGATAGATATATATCATATAAATAATATAATTAAGTTCATTGATATTATATTCAATCAATATATACATTTTTATTATTATTCTTGAATGGTTATCATAGAAAATGAATCCCATCACATTGTGGAGATGGTTGGCTGTATATACACATGGGCGATGATATCATTCCCTTAATGTTGAAAAGGTAAGGAATTAGATGGTATATTAATTATAAAGAATCAATATATTTTGATATATATTATTTATATCTATTATATCCATCACTATACACATCCAAATAAAGTGGTGATGAAAAACAAATGGCACCACAACATGAAGATGGTATGCTGTACACATACACACATAGTGATTTAATTTTTCATAGGATAAATAAAAGGTTGAATATTGTTGTCCCATAATCATAATAACATATCAGAATATATATTATACTGTATTTATTACATTATAATGCAAAAAACTCATAAATACAACGTAGAAGAATAAATTAGCTTGGATGAGTAATTAAAAATGATTACAACTTCTTCATAGGACTACCTTTAGATCACCGCTTAATGGATATTTGGTTGGTCTTTTTGGATCACCAAAACCTCTAAAACGTGGATAAGGATGTTAGAAGAAGAAATGGGAATGTAATAGTTGATCTAGAAGGATCAATGTGGTGTGAATAAGTTAGGTAGGATGATCTCTTTTAATATCGAGTTGAGGAGTACTTTAGGAAGCTGTTAAACTCTTAAAATAAAATAAGGCTATTCAAGATCCAAATAATTTGAAATGGACAACAAATAAAGACGGGAAGATATAATTTGTGCCTTGTCAAGTGTTCCACATAAGTTCCTTGGTTACAGGTTCTTTCCTCCTCTATGGACTTATGATTTTCTTATGAAGTTGGATTTTTATTTAGATGAGATCTGGGTTAATTTACCATAACTCCCTTTACCGTTCCAAAACCCTTCAATTATTAGAATTATAAGGAATTTGATAGGATGGATTGTATTTTATGAAAAAAATAAACCTATCTGATAACTATACGATTAACCCACAGAGATGTGTGGAGGTTGACATCTCTAAGCCATTGGTGGAGTGGGTGTGGGTTTCTATTGCTGAAGAATTCAGGTGAAAACAATCAGTGTACTTAGAATCTTGTGTGGATTATTGAAAGACGTGTGGTGCATGGGGAATCAAGATTCTTATTACGGGAGTGTATTTAGCTGTGGGGGTGAGGATCCGAAGAAGGGTAAAGATATGGAAATTTATTAGGTGAGATGTAATGTTGTGGTTGCTGACTCCCTTTTTCAGAAAGTGGGAAGACCTTGGACTGAATCGATGGTTATATAAATTTATAACTGTCTGAAGAGTGATTTAGTTAAGCCCATGTCAACTAAGAAATCTTCACTGGATATAAATAAGGTTGACGAGGCTAGAGATGATGATTTAATTAACATTATACTAATTTAACCTAACTCAGAGGCAGTCCCTGACTAAGAGGTGATCTCTTTGAAAAAAATAGAGGAAGATAGAGGTGACAAGGTTCTGGTCTCTTCAAAATGGGGTAATCTAGTTGATTTGATGTGTCAAAATTCCAAATATATCATGATATATAACTAGATTAAAATCCCATTTTGTAACCAATTTGAAGGATTGGATCCTGAGGGGTTGAAACAAGATCAGGAAGGGTTCACACAGGTGCAGAACGACATTGAGGGGCAATAAATTTATGGAAAAACATCATAAGAGGAATATCTTTGTTACTCCTCTTAGGAAAATATATGAGGAAGACACACCCATTTTATGTATTTCATGAAAAATAATGAGGTGAATAATACTAGAATGGATTCAGGGATTTTTAATTTGAATAAAGAAAAGAAATAAAGGGCACAAGGACCACTCATTCTTACCAAAATCAATGAAGGCTTGGTCAAGTAAAAAAATCAGACCAAAAGAGATTGACTTCATGAATTATGATCCTAATGCTGTATATGTAAATTTTTAAGAAGTGATTTATTTCTTGTGTTAGGATATGAATAAGAGTGTTATGGACAGTAATCAACAGGATATAGGAGTGGATAATGTCATTAATAAGAACCCACTAGAGATCCTAGCCCTTTCAAGGGAGGTTATAGTGGAGGAACATCTTATTATCAAGACATAAAATAGGAAGATTAAATAATGATGAAAATAGTGCTTCATTTGGACAACAATTTAAAGTAGATTTCAAGGATTAATAAGATTGAACGTATATTGATAAGGGGATTCAATGAAGGGAAGAAAAATTGTGAGGAGTACATTCAAACTTGAGAGAAGATGGAAGACTTCTTTGAGAATTTTATAGGGGAATATCCAAGAGCATAGGTAAGTACTCTCTCATAGAAATTATTTATGGAAAAAGTTTTCAATAGGCTCAAACATCATTCTAATGATTATGTCATGCCTTTTGATGGTTGTATTCATGGATTAACTAAATGGTTTCTCACTTTCCCTCAAATGTGTTTTGATAATAAAATGTTAATTTTCATTCAATTTAAATTAATAGGGGAATAAATTATAGACCATATATTATCCTTTTTAAAATTAATTAATATTTTTATGATATTTGAAAAATTATATAATATAATAATTCAATAAACTACCATTATTGTCAAATTTGTCACTATTCATTTATGTTGATATTAAATATATCAAGACAAAGTGGGACTTAGAATATAATACTTTAAAAAACTTATAATATATAATATAGGTATATAAAATTAATCAGACACACTAACTCATCCAAAATATATCAAAATTAATATTATTAAAATCAATTATTTTATTGATCTATTAATTAAATAAATACTGTATTAGTATTGGAGAATATTTTAAGGTAATTATATAATTTCTAAAAAATTCCAAAAAAATTTCAATAATGAAAATAATTTAATTATGATAAAAATAGACATTTATATTCATTCATATTTTTCTTTTTTTCCCAATGTGGACACAAAAAAAGATATTAAATACCAAGAGAGTGATATTTTTTTATTATCTTTAATGTAAATAATATATATTTTATTTTCATGGAAAAGTGTATATTTAACAACTTCAATTAAATATTAAGGTCATAAGAGTCTAATTATCATCATCCAATAACTTTTTGAAAAGTTTTAATATATAGTTTAATCCTTATCATTTTGTGTTAACCCTTATTTAACCCCTTTAACCCTTACCATGATATCATGTATTTTATACATTAAGTGTTAATTGAATTACTATAAACTCCCAAAATACCACTAAATGATTCATTGACGAAATTTTGAGACTTATCCCAATTATTTGACTAAATTTTGGATTTTTAGATATTTTATATCATTTAATAAAATATTATTTATTTTAAAATATCAATAATGTCAATTTTGACACTATTCATTATTTTGTCTTATAAAAAATAAAAAAAATAAAATAAAATTGAATAAAGACTTATTAAATATTAAATATATTTCAAAATTGTAAATAAAATTATTGGCTGACATTAAATCTATAAAATTTAATTTATTTTAATATTGTTAACATCATTTATTTGATTCACCCATTAATTAAGAAATTACTACTTCATCATTATGCCACCAATTAATTTAATTATTTCTTTCCTGAAAATTATAAATTAATTACCATAATTTTGGTAAACATGTTATGTTTCTGAATACTATTTTTAGTTGAAATTTATTTTTTATTACTCCATATTAAAAATATTTTTCTTTTTAAAAACAAAAGTGTGAAAATTTTGAATTTTCTTTGAATATCACATAATAAATGTCAAACTCACATAAAAGTGGCATAAAAGGTTATAATATCAGATCAAAGATTCTTTTAGTTGAAATAAACTCATAAAATGAAATTAGAAAATTTTTTAGGGTAATTTTCCAATAGTTATAATATTATTCTTACCCTTAATTACCCGACATACCCTTAACCGTGGTAATTAAAATATTACTAAATTTTCTATTCATATAAACAAAAATAGAATAAACCAATTAAAATAATTTTTAACCACTAATTCTAAATTTTGAATCCATTTTTAAAAATTTATACCAAATAAGTTGCATTAATTAATTTAAAATTAATCATGTTGACAGAATAAGAAAAAAGTGTTTTAAAGTTAAAACGTATAAAAGATTGTAATGTTTTTATATTCACATTCAATATAAAATTGATTCCACCAACCAAAGTTTTTTCAAATTATATAATATTAATGTAATTAATCATGAAAAATAATTAAAAATATAATTTATCACTATAAATTATTTAGTCAAAAAACGTGTTTTCAATTAAAATGTAATATTTTATCACTATTCATAAAAGCATGAAACTTATCTGAAAAATACCAAAAGGTCAAATGAGGAAAATTTTTATCTTTTAATTTAAAATATAAAGTTTATGTTTTAAAATAAAAATATATAAAGTTTTAAAAAATTTAATTTAAAATAGGTCCACACATAAAAGGGGGCAAAATTTACTCTTTAGAAAAATATAATTTTTATTCATAAAGATGGATTTATTCTTACCTTATGATTATAAAATCTATAGGATGAATATAAAAAATATTTTATATAATATATAATATATATTACATTAATAAAATTTAATAATAGTAATTAATTTTGTTTATTAATTTAAAACTCCTTTGAGAGCATAAAAATTGTTCATTATAAAAACACTTAATTTTTATTGAATTGATTACTATATTAATTTATAATTAATTTATAACCAATAAATTCAACCATATATTTTCATAATATAGTTAGTACTATTCACAACTACCAAAATAACATCTAGGTTATATTATATTAAATAATAATATTTCAATAATATATTTTTGTTCGGTAAAACCTGGACTTACGTGTAATACAAGGAAACTCATTGTTGTGTGTAGTGTATGCTTAACATGGCGTTGTATATAAACCAAGCTAGGAAAAAAATTAAATTTATTCATAAATTAAAATATTTTAATGTAATTGGGTGTTATGGATTTTTCCCATAGTGACTAGGATATAGATAGTTTTTCATTGATAATACGCATTACCTTATCACTATCAAATAGTTGTTGTTGAGTCAAGATGATTTGTAGCATTGTATCATATAATGGAAAACAATTAAATACACATGCGCCCAAATCATAAAAGGTGTTGGAAAATATTCTCCTATTTGTCACAAAATGTTTCATACAGAGTCTCTATGATCAAAATAAAATCTGATGCCATATTAGCCTATGGTGGGCTTTATCCTATTTAACTTATGGGGTTGGTACATCAAGAGGAGGAACAATTAGCTTAGTTGATGAAGAAGGAATAGAGGAAGTCCCATGTTAGATTCTCTCAACTGATGCCACAAATATCACTCGTATTGAAAGACCACCATCCTTAATAAATCCTACCCCACTAATGGGATGACCATTACTAGGATGAGGATGCTTCCTTGAAGGCTTTCTAAAGTATTCAATCAACTCCATTGTTTCTATAGAAAAGTGGTCGGTGAAGTATATTGTTTTTCCACTTAATGGACTAACCTATTCAGCACACCACTTGGGTAGGCTACCACCAAATAGTGGGAATAATCATAATATAGAAAGTCATGATCACCAATAAGTGGAAGGATAATCTTGGTGTTTGTGTTATCACATTACAATATAATCCAAAATTAACAGATAAGAATGATACATTGTTCTCCCTGTATGTTAGCTTAAGGGAGAGAATAAATCCATTAGATGAAATTTAATTGATGAGATAGAAAATACAGGTTATAAAGCTCATAAATAATTAGTTTGTCTACATGCGCCATGATAACACCATCATGAAAAGATATCTGTATGATAATATTGTGAGAGAACCACTTCCACTATCAATAATTAGCCTATTCGATGCATGATAAGGAATAAAGTACAAATGATCAAACAATCTTATCATTCTAATGACCTCATCAGGTCCTAGAAGCATCACTTCATCCCTAAAAATATTCAAAAAACCCAGGGCAGAATGGGTCATTATAGATCTCAATTTTGTTATAATATTTGTAGCAATATAAATTCTATCACATCTATCCAAATAAAAATTAAAAATGGTTTTTAATCAGGTATGGAAAATTTTCTTATTTAATTTTTCCTATTAGTAGGTAGATGTGATTAAGATTTAGTATGAATAAATTAAGTGGTTTTCCTTTACTAATATACCTTTCATAACCAACGTGCTCATTAAAATTACATGGTGAGTGTCCCAAGTAATGAAAACCGACTTATTTAGAAACATGTCTAAAAATCCAACCAACCAATGGCTTAGAGATATCTCCTGTCTCATCAAGTATCCCCACATGATATTCTCCCCATCCTCTTGTATTTCCCACATGAGACTGTGTTATCACAGACATTCTTGGATGGGCACCAATGTGGACATATAATGGTTAGTCGAGCTCCACTACGATAGAGAAATATGTTGATCCCATCCATAAAGTAAATGAGAATGCATATATACAGATACTTCATTAAGATATATTTCACAATATTAATCTTATACCTTTCCATTACTAATGTTTGTTTGGGGTTATCCCAGTTGTATGTGATAGGAATGAACTTATCATATATCTCCACAAGTAGAGATATCCCTCCCAACTGGTAGATATCCCAAAGCATAATTCATACTTTACTATGAGATAGATGGAATGAATTAGATATAGGGAACCAATGTCTAATTATCTCTTTAAGAAGATTTTACTATTGATTTATAGAGAATTGGGAAATACATAAGACCTCATACAGGTGAATAGTAGACAACTAATTGGAAAAGTATGAACATATCTATTTAACCCCAAACTTCCTTGCCCATTATTCAAAAAAAAATTCCAATTGGTTACATGTCCCATTTCAATCTCTTGATCATTTTAAAATTATTCTGGGAGGAGATAAATATGGTTGAATAACATTAAGAAACATGCTAGTGGACAAAATAAAAACCTTCCAGACACTGAGTAGAGTTGTCCAATGTATAAGAAAACCCCTGGGACTATATGTAAAGACCCTTGTCTGACATACATGGGCATTACATTACTTTTAAAAAATAATTATTACATTACTAAAATAGACACCCAAAGAATATAGTAGTTTAGTTCCTTTCGAAACTTGGAACACATTCTTCTAATTTGGTGCAAGATCTCCATCATCTCTCATATGAACTTCCCCTTTAGTTTTCCTACCTAAAACCTTTATTTATATCTTGGGGAAAACAAAACATAAGAAATGGAAATATTATATACTCTCTAAGGGTAAAAAGGATAATATCAAATAGAAAATGAACATAAGAATGTAAATACATGAATATAACCTTATAAAATCAAACAATATATAACATAAATTAAAATATTGAGTCATGGAATAAATATTGTAAGTTCATAAGACATGAATAAAAATGAAATAAATAACATAATCCATGAAATCATAAGATAAGAATAAAACATGGAATTTGTGGTAAAAATATAATAATATAAAAATGATTTCCATAGTAGTCAAGGAATCACTTCCAAGGCCATATTAGTAGTATGGGTTCACTCTTGATTCCATCTTGATAGGCATGGTTCACTCTCCTAACCATCTTGGTTGTCAAGGATCACTCCCATTACCATCTTCACAGTCAAAGATCACTCCAAAGACCATATTAATATACAAGGTCATCCATTTATATCTCATGAGATATAAATCTTTACCCAATGCATTATAGAGAGATATAGGTCCCACCCATCACATAATGTAATCATTATTACGTGTTCTAAAAAAACATAAATCATTTATCATAGCATAACCTAAGGAATAAAATGGGTTTCTTAAACATCCATCCAACATAACATAACCCATGTCAAAAAATGGATTTAATAAATATCATTCCACCATAAACATAAACAAACCATAAGAATAATAGGTATAATATACTTGAAACATAAACCTATTAAATAATTTTATCTTATATGAAAAATAATTTTTATATAACACATGAAATTAATTCTTAAGGAAAATATCATTTCCTCTTAAAATTATTTTATTATAAAAATACCATTCCATTTTTGATGGAAATAATTTCTCTAAAATAATCCTAAAATATTATAAGGGATTATTTTTGTAAATAAGGTGTTATGAAATCATAAAAATCCATTCATTCCATATAAGTTAAAAAACATTCTTCTTGTACATTTGCAGGAAAATTAAAAAAGTGCCTCATTCTGAAAACAAAATAAAGATTATTTTCAAACTGTATAGTAAAAATAAAAAAATGGGTAAAAATGATTTTACACATCCATAGGATAATAGTAAAAAAATATATGAACTCATTTTCAGAAAAATAATCCCTAATAAATACTTATATATAAACAATCTCGAATAATAATGAGATTGTGAAATTATACATTAACTTTGGTCTAATTCCTTGGAATATATCCAAAATAACTTCATAATTTGTTAAATATTTTTATAAAATTTATATATTACCATATTTATATATATATTATCATACAAGATCATATTATCACCCATTTAATAATATTTTATTATTAATTTTCTTGCAGGCATTATTTTCTACATGTTTTCTCATATAAATCCCAGTTATTCTTCATGGCTTTGATTTATATAATTTATATAATGATAATAATTTAATATATATCATATTTATCAATTATATAAATTTATATAATCTCGATTTAAATGAGATCATGGAGAATAAATCGCATTACCTCATTGAGATGGTAGGACATAGATACACATGGGCGATGATGTAATTCCGTTAATTATGAAATGGTATGTACGTGGATGGTATATATGTATTTTTAGAATAAATATCATGTTATAATAATTATATATTGTTATTATTTCCATCATTATACCCATCCATGTAAATTGGTGGTTCAAAATAGATTACACTATGACATGGAGACGGTAATTCGTACGTACGCACACGTGGTGATTTAATTTTTCATAGGATAGATAGAAGGTTGAACATGGTTATTCCATGACCATAATAAAATATATGTATATAGAATATACGCATGTTATTAATTTATAAAATAAACAGCAATGGAAGTGGAATTAGAAGAAGAAATGGTCTTGAGGGAGTCGGTAAAGGAGATTACCTCTTCTTCGTCAATCTTCCTCTAGATCTCCTCTTAAAGGTACTATAGTTGGTTTTTTTTGAGATGACCAGAAAATATATAATGTGAATATGGAATTTGATAATGTAAATGGTTAGGGTATGACTGATATTCAAGGATCAATATGAATTTAATAAGTGAGGGAGGATGTTCCCTTTTATAATTGAGGTGAAGGGCACTTATGGAATCTCCCAAAATATTAATTTTTAATAAACTCAAAACCCATCCAAAAACCACAAAAAGTAATAGTTTAGAGTATAGGATTAGATATGGTTGTAATATAATCCACCTATAAATTTTAGACAAGTTATTATATCAATTTAAACCTTGTAAGTTTAATTAACCCTTAGTTATTCAATTTTAATTATCACGAAGGCAACAAATTATTCAACATTAAAATAGTTTAATTTATTAATTATTTGGTGTAAATTATAATATAAATAAAAAAGTTTGAGCATTTTAGACTATATCATAATTATTTTAACTTTTAAAAAATGTATTATTATTTTTAAATAATTTAATAAAAATTATTTTGGAAATATATCAATAGTGTCAATTTTGACACTATTCATTTCATAAATTTTTAAAAATATAAAGGTAAGATTTTATCCTAGAAAAATAATTATTATATATATAAGGGGTCAAGGTCATATTTAATATTCATTCGATATTTTAATTATCCCAATTTTTATTTGTTTTAATATTTTTAATAATATTAATTTGATATTTCCATTAATAAAATAATTACAACATAAATTTTTTATAATTCGTTAATATACTTATTTTTTGAATAAAAATTAAAAATAAAATAATTCAATAAAGATAAATCGATTAAATTTAATAATAATTCTTATAGTAAAATATAAAATCTAGAAAATACGATATAAAAAATGGTATATTTATTAAAACATAAATGTGACAACTCCAACATCACTTTAAATAAAATACTGTAAGTGTGATAATATTTTCCATATGGATCAAAATGGTCAATAAATCTACCCTTTTTTGAATATTGTCTAGATATACTAAAAAAATAAAATTTGGTCATGTTTTGGGGTCTTTTAATGGTTATTGTAATTATAATAAAAATAATTTTATTTATTTTTCATCAAATAGATAATTTCTGCATCAGCAATGTATAATCCTTTAAGAAAATTATTTATGTCTTAAAATTTAAAAACAAATTACCATGATAAAGAAAAAAAATTTATATTTAAAATGAGTTTCTATAGTCTTAACTTTCTTATGTATTACCTTATATTAAAAATGAAATAGTTTTTAAAATTTGAGTGGGGAATATTTATCTTTTCCTTAAATAAAATATATTAAATGTGCTAATATCCTAAATGTTTCTTCTAAAGGATGAAATTTATACACAATGTTGATTTAGGTTGAAACACACTTATAAAATAGTATAAGGAAATTTTTTAGGGCAATTTTATAATATTATTTTCATCCTTAATTACCCAACTTACCTTTTTAACTTACCAATACAATTTACTAAAGTAACTGTTCATATTGCACAAAAATATAATAAAACTATAAACATAATTTGGAACCAATAATTACAAATATGGAGTCCATTTTTAAAAATTCAAAGCATATAATTTTCAGTAATTAATCTAAAGTTAATCTGATTGTCAGAATGGGATAATGAGTCTTAAAAGTTAAAAGCCCATGGGGTGTTAGCCGAGTGGTACCTGCTAGTTGTACCACTCGCTCTCCAAGGGAACTTGCATAGGATCGAGTCCCACCAGGCTAGAACAACTATTCATATTATGAACAGGGAAACTCAAAACCAATTCTTAGCTGGGGAACGTGGTGCTCACTTGGGCTGGTGGGGCCCCCCTCTAGGATTCAGTGTTAGCAACCCACATTTGCACATGAGCCTCAACCCAGTTGGTGAGGACTCTTAAGTGAATCCAGGTGACTCGGGATCAAATTCAGGCGGAGGCACAATTTCTAGGGTACTGTAGCACTACTGTAGCAGGCTCTGTTTGACACTATAGTAGCCGAGAATTTTCCCCTATTTGGGCCTTCAGGCCACCAATTTGGTCCACGTGTCCTTTACGGCCTTTGGTCCACCCATGCCTTTGGGTCAGTAAGGCCTTTAGGCCACCTCAAGGCCTTCGGGCCAACTTAAGTACTGATGCAAACCAGGAAACCTACAAGGAACAAGCTCTAAGGAGGATGAGAAAATATCTTTCACCAAAAAAGAAGCTACTTAGATTGCAAGAATGAGAGGGTATGGAACCTACCATCGAGAAAAGAATTTTCATGCATGGGATAGCCTATGCGAACAGCCATGCGAAGGTGGAGATCTTATTTCTTGATGAAGATGCTGGGGAGGAGCAGTTCCAAGTAGTTAGTCTGAGTTGTATATAATGTTTGAGGCCTACATGCAATGAATTCCTCTAAGGCCAATGGGCCGTGTAATACTTACACCTAAGGGCCTTGTAAGGGTTCCACCTCACCCCATGAAAGGTGTATTATCAAAAATCAATAAAAAATTGAAGGCCCTCGGGCCATTGGATGGAGTCTTAAAAGATAAAACATTGAAAAACATTGAAATATTTTGACATCTAAATTCATGGTAAATTTAAACCCAATGATATAAAATATATTAAATGATAAAAATATAATCTATTTATACTTTAAAACCATTATATATTATAAATTTACCAAATAAATTATTTTGAGGAAAAATATTTTATTAATTAAAATTTAGTAAATTTTTACTATTCATCAAAATGCGAAACTTATCATAAAAATATAAAAAAGTACTCCAAATTGAATTATTAAATCTCGATTCCAATTTTTTTTTATTTTTTCAAATATAATATAAAAAGTTATTAGAAAATATATTTAAAATGGGTTCACCATCAAAAGGTGGAAAAACTGCATTTTTTGAAAGATACATCTTTTTTTTCAACAATTGAATTTGTTCTTATATCATGTCTAGAAAAAATAAAAGATGAGTTTTAATAATCCGATTTAATATATTACATAAATATTTTATTAATAATATCCATCAAGGGTTATTTTATTATTTTATAAACCCACTTATTTTCATTTAAAATTTTTTTTAGAAAAATAATTCTTTTTATTAAAAAGGGGTATTTTATTTATAATTAATTTCTCATCAAATAACTTATTATATATACAAGTGAAAATAATATCATCATAATTTGGTTAGAATTATTCATACCTTCCATTATAATTTCTAGGTTATATGGTAACAAAATAATATTTAATTGTTTTCTTAAACTCATCCTTTCATGAAGTGAAATCTATCAAAAAAACATGAAATTATGTGTATCAAAAGCCAAGAATAGTGTTGCATATACCTCAACCTATGAAGGTTTTGTGTTTAGTGAAATATTATCATGGTATAGCATACAACACAAGATATCAAAAAATTTAAAAAAATATCTCATAAAAAACTTTGGGTGTTACACTATACCATTCCATATTGACTACCTTTGGAAATCATTGATTGAATATAATATAAGGAATATGAAAACCAACAAGATGGATGTTTTTAACTTGGTGAGGTAATTACAATATCATCCTACAGTCTGAATCTGGATAAAGGATGTAGGTATGACAAGTGGTATCCTTGAGGTTCAGATTGGAGGAGAATCATCAAAACCTCATTGTTAGAGTGCATGCAATATCGAGGATCAAAAATAACATTCCTAAAAATCATGGTCCTATAAAAATACATGGTTAAAGATGTATAATAACTATAATCAAACTGTATAAAAGAAAGAATTATATATTATACAAGTGAATCAACCCTCCAAATGAGATGCATGAATCTGGTTGCATCATGTGAATCATATGAACCATTAAGGGATTCAGGATTTCATGACCTAATATTGGTCACAAAAACTTCATAACACAAGAATATATCACAGATCACATGGAAGATGTGTTATCTATCAACCACATGAATAGTCATAGGACCCATGATTTCATAACCCTGATATAGTCACGTGGAGTGCTTGATGGACAAGTGATAACATAAATGAACAAGAAGGTCATGCGAAGATTCTAGGACATCAATGTGGTTGAGGAAAAAGTTCAATGTTATAGAAATTACCATGAATTCATTCATGTTTTATCTAAATAAGTGTTGATACAAAGTAGAGTGCATGATCATATCTCATGAATGAACTCCACGAAAATGTCTTGTGGTCATCTCTTGTGAATATCTATCATGATTAGTTCTTGTAGGGAGATCATGTGAAGGGGATCTTATGAGGATGTCTTATACAAGAATCATGTTATTTAAGAAATTGTGAGATCTTTTGAGATTCATAGTTTCTAGTGAAATTCTCCTCCGTTTTCCTTCCTATTTATAAGATCCTCCATGGAATACTAAATTTCGAATATGAGACCAAACATCACATAAGAAAATGATCGATACCATACCCAAGGACTCAGAGTGGCTTGTATACTCCTTAGAACCGACTCCCTATCCCAATGGACATCACTCCTATGGGTTGGGGGGGGGGGTTATTCCCACTAAATGAGAACATGGATATCTATAAGGTAAGACATGCCCAAAGTAAGACTATTATTTTCTCTGAAAAAAGGAAGGTATGGTGACTGAATTATATGGATCATGTAACCTCCTGAGGGACATCTGATCACATGTACTTTCTAAAGTCATATGAATAGGTTGTGTATAGAAAATTATCATATTATTATCATGTAAATCCCCTTTGATAAGACTAATTTTTCTTGTAAATTCATCCTAACAATATTTTATGTTCATGCAGAGGTTTCCAAGAATGTTTATCCAAATCAAGGAACTTTGCAACCAACGAATGACTAAAAAGCAACCAAAAATACCTTATAAAATAAATTTAGATAAATGTGGAATCCTCAAGATAAGGAGATTTATGTTGATCTTCATGTGACTTACACTTATGATCCAAAATACCTCATTAATCCCCTGGAGGCATTCCACCCATTTCATGCAAGTGAATGTTGGATTGTTTCCATCATCATGTGAAGGAACTCAGGCACATCTGTTCAATAACATGATGACCCTACATCTCCACATTTAAAAAGAGGGTTTTTTATAGATATTATTACATGTAATCATGATATTCATCCTGTATCTTGTGACACATCATATACAAGGAGAGTGATTTTCCCTAGAAATGATCATAAGATGTCATAAGATCTTATTCCCTTGTAAAATATATATGAAAATAAAAATGTGAAAGGTAGAAGCTTATCACAAAGGGATGATATGTTAATCTTCATGTGAAGGGGGTTATGCTTCCTAGGTGATCAACATTGATCTCATAGAGGCCCCTTAAAATGAATCCATTTTATCATGATAGAACCCTCGACATGTTATCCAGAAACCAAAGGGGCCCCTTTGACATGCCGCCTATGCCTCATGAAGGACCCTAACTAAGTTTAATTTGATCGTGAAAGAGCCCTTCCACATGCATCCCGATCTCACGAAAACTCATAGACATGTTGAAATGACCCTGGAAAATATCCTTCATATGTCAAAATGTTTATGTAAAACCACTTTGATCATTGGGGGTCTAATAAACATGGTGATGGAAGGAAATTCTCATGGTTGATGTCATCATACAATGCCAGGGATGACCCATGACAAGATCATCCAATGTGAATGATACAAATATCCCTCCATGGACTCTAGCACTTATTTGTGAGATACGTGTCGCATGATGTGGCATATATCTTGGGAGGTCAGGCCTATAAATTTCTCTTCCCCATTGAAAAAAACTCACATAAACACTGAATAGTAAATATTGCATGTGAGTATAGGATTATACTTCTCAGAGTTTCAGGTCATGCGATCACCATGGTCTTCCACCTGGTAAAATCTATGGAAAAAACTTAGGGAACATCCGATATTAATATATTCTTCACTTGATCACTCTAAAGATCATGTAAAGAAATTCTGACATGTCATCTAGATTATGAAAAGGAGGCCCCACCATTCAATTGCATCGTGTAAAACCTAAAATAATCCAATGTTTGAAACACCTTGAAGAAAATGTTCAATAATGAAAAAAAATATGGTAGACTTATGTGACAACAGATAGGATAAATTTCTTATGCATCCCATGACCTACCCAAATCAGATGATAACACTAGGACATGTCTCCCACACAATTTGAAACTCTCTCTACATTCCATTTGGATCATGCGATGACCCTTGTACATCTCATTAATGTTGTATTATTCCATTCAGGCATGGCACCCATGTCTTGTGAAATTGTTTGGGCTTTCGAGACAGATATTGCGATATCCTTCAGACATGTCCCCCAAGTCATGAAATAGTGTTATTAAAATTCACCCAAGTCTCATGTATCCCTTTTGAAAAGTTACTATGTTCTCAAAATGTCCCCCAAATATGTCATCTATGTCATGTTATTACCTTCACATAAGTAATATAGATCATATGATGTACTACAAACATGTCAACTGAGACATGAGATATGCTCCAGATAGGTCATCCTTGATCATACTATGTTCTCCAGAAATGAAATTCATATATTGTGACATCAATTATATAAGGTAAATGGATAATTATATTTTCCAAAATACATGTATTCTAGGAAACTAGGGAATGTTCAGAGATCCTCATAAATGTCATACCGAAACAAAAAAAGTCAGCTTGATAATTAGGTTTTTTCATGAAGATAATCATTACATGTCAAGTATACATCTCAGGACATGATAACCATATCCAATAGGCATATTTGGGAACACCAATAGATAAATTACGATAAATCTAATTCCATTAAATATAATATATCTTGATTCCTTCTTAAGCCCCAAGATCTAATGGGCTTCCACCTTAGTGTAAGTCCCTCTATACCTTAGTCATTATAACCCTTGGGAACCAATCCCTATTATGGGACTATCATTCCTTCTCATCCATCAGTAGATTGTGAATCACATTGGACAATGATGAATCTGATTCATTCTATAACCAAGATTCATACGATGCCTTCCTAATGCTTGAACTCCATATCAAACACCCTATAAGTTCCACCCCAATGCATAAGACCTACCTACATATGTAGTGAGATTGATTAAATATTACCCCTTTTTTCTCACACCAATAATAGATCACATTATCTTAGAGATTTACAATGACCATACCATTCAAATCATTAATATCCTCTATATAGGGAAAACATAGGGTGTAGTCCCCAATCAGTGGTATGGCATGGATACCCCCATACAAGGAAATCCACATCAGGGTATGTCCCAGGGGAATGAACGAACTAGGTTGAATCTAATTATTTACATAATAAGGATACCCAATATTAATTATTAAGGACCTATCACATTACCTGGTGCCTATGTGGCATCATATATGTCCTTTTTTAATGATGTTAAACTGTATGTATGAAACAAACTACATGTGTTTTGATTTTTGGATATGTAGGACAATTCATGGATGTTCATTCCCACAATTGAAATATCAATCACCTCCTCTAATGGTAGTGAACTCTAGAGTGACCAATTATATTAATTGAAAATATAAGAATCTACCCATAACTAAGAAATAAGGGAAAATTAGTGAAGAAACTTAAATATATATATACAAGGACTCATTAACAGACCCCCTTTATATATAGAATGATTGAATACATGATCATTTTGTTAGGGTAACCAATATCGTATTAGTATTAGGAAGATATTCTTGAACATATGATAAATTTATAAGAGAGATATAGAGTAGGAAACATCCCCCCAAATGGTGTAAGGTTTATGACCACCCGTTCTATCGATCATTTTTAGTTCTGAAGTTTCATTGGGTCTGAAAACCCAATGGACCACATGCCTTTAGAAATAAGGTCCATACTTTGTTATGGATGTGGGAGTTGTTGGGACATTTCAATAAGGAAAAAAGTTCTAAAACCAAAATAAATGATAATACACACATTAAAACCCCACAATAAACTTTCAGGAGAAATAACACATGTTGTTATTTTCATCGGAAAAAATGGTGAACCCGATATGAAAGAAATTAATTATGGAATCCCCTTTATTGGATAAAAGGATAGAGTACGTAGTCCCCCATCAAATAGTTTTTTTCCCACCATGTTTGTTTTTAATTAGAAAAAGTGGTGAACCCAATGTGAAATAATTTTTTTATGTCATCACCTTCATAGGTTAAAAAGGATAGACAACCAAGTCCCACATAAATCCATTTCTTCTATCGTGTTTTGTTTTTTCCTAAAATAATAAAACTTGTTTGAACATTATTGGGTATAAATTTCTTAACTAAATAACCTTGTTCATGTGTCCATAAGTTGGGTATATATAATTATGGTTTTTTTATAGTCTATGTGAAGTGATCTATGTATCCACAATGACATTCTCTTTAACCAAAATAAGATATTTTTTCCTTGAAATGGTAAGTATAGGGGAAAAGTCATCATGGAATATGCATAGATATGTTTACAGGTGATCTTCCATGAATTTTGACCCTTTTTGAAATGTTTTTTCATCTTTTATAAAGACCTTATGGACTTATAAATTTTACTCTAGTTAATAATGAACCACTGTCTCATGCTATATGATGGTAACCCGAGGGAAGATGTTCCATGTGAATGGATAGTCAAGGTGAATTACATGTGCATTCAAGTATCCATTGAAATCAAAAATTTAATTTCTGTAATGATTCATTGAAACCTATGATTATAGAGAAAAAGTAGTTCTAGTACTCATGATACAAGTCTAGGCTTTGAAGTGTTTGAACACTTGTGAAAATTTAACACTGGAGTAGGGGTTGTCTAGACTTTTGGTTTTGAATTCAAATCTCATTTAATTTCAAGTTAAGATAATATGTGGGAAGACCTCTGGGGGTTAGACCAAGGGAGGTTACTATGTGTATTGAACTAATTAATATGTAATAGGAGGTACATAGTATATCTACATAGTAGGTATATTTATTTTCTAAATAAGAGAATTGTGTGTTCTTGAGTTTGTGGAACTAGTGAATTTTGAAGTGTGGCTTGCTAAAGATCCATATGAGTCTAGTATTTGATGGAAATGACTCATGTGGTAAGCACCCAGTGAAGAGAAACAAGTGGTGTTACCGTTCCTTGATGGTAAATCCTTAATGCATTAACTTTTAGGTAATATTATTGTATGGATGGATGAACTGGTGGTAGTAGGGTGGTGAACTAACTATTGAGAATTTTTTAGGTTTTATAAATAAACCTTGAGATGGAAGTGATGGTAGGAAACTAAAACATTTGGTTAATATTCATGCTTTTAGTATAAAATTGTAACATTTTTTATGTATCTCATAGGTCTTGAAAACCCAGATGTTCCTATTGGTGAAGATGTCTTTTTGGCAGAAGATAAAATCAACACTAGATCGAGGTACAATTGTGTGGCAAACTATGGTTTTTTGTGTACAAAGATAATATGGTTTGGAGTAGTAGATTTCATGAAGGGATGATACATGCTTGTACAGAAGTCATAACTCATTCCTAAATAAATGAAGGACATTTTACATGTCAAGAATAGATTATCAGATGTGGTAAACTATGTTATAAATAATCTAGCTGTATTCAATGCATTTTTTCTTGGAAATTAGTTTAAATAGGTTTTCACACTTAGTTATAATGTTTGGTGATAACCTAGTCACAGTCAAGGTAGAACGATATAATCATTACAAGGAGACTATAAGTATAGTACTTTATATGGGATTATTGATTATATATTTTTTTAAAATAAATATCTTATGGAAATTGTCTTGGTATTTCATACGTCTGACCATCAGATGGTCCTGATGACCCCAGAAGAGAGATTTATTGTAGAACTGAGAGTATCCGATTCCTTGATAAATGGTTGATATTTTCTTTCTAATGTATGTTGATGAAGACCAGATATGGGAATTGGTATTAGTAAGAAATAAATAAAAACTAAGTGAGAGTTAGTTTATTGGTCCATTGATGTATAGTTGAGAGCCTTGTGTCAAGTGAAGTGGTTGGTGAACTGACCAAGAAAATTTCATTGAAGTCCATTTGTACTTATTTAATTATTATTGGTCAATTTATGTTATTCTACCAAATATTAAGGAAAACTAATCTGTGTATTCTTGGATTTTTAGTTATTTATGTCTGATACCTTAGTTGGTAAATGGATAGAAAAGTATTTACAGGTCTATTCATGTGGAGTAGAATGTTTGTTTCATGAAGTACAATTGAGGTGTAAAAAATCAGTCGGGGACCTTTGGGAAAATATGTCTAGTTCATTTATGTAGGTTGTTAAGACACATTAGTTTGGTTTAGAACCAAGAATGAGGTAATGATATCATCTTTTAACATGGTTTTGGCATTTGACCAAGAGTGATAGAACTAAACCACACTAGGAATGTCATTAGACTATATGAGCCTTGATCCATAGAGATATTCCTATACTAGTGAGTAATATGAATCCTTTGTAGGATTTAGTTAGAGACATCATGAAATTTTGAGTTATATGGATGAAGTTTTCATGGTAAAAAGATCAATAACAATAATATTGTTGTTCAAATATCGACCACCTGATGGACCATTGAAAACTTGGTGTACCCCTACTGGCTCACCAATGGGGTGTGAAATTCATGGATTAAGTTAGGGCCTATTAATAACATTTTCCACTAAATATCCAACAAAATTTATTCTATTGGATAGAATTTATGTTATAAATTAAGCTTCGATCTCCTCTCTACCACCCACCAAGTGTCTACCATGATCTAGGGTGGATCTAGACATAACATTTTAGGGAATTTGGTAAGGGTAATTCATTCTTCATTGATCATAACCTGTTTCAAACTCTTATAGTGGTGGATATCTATTATGTTCATCATGGATGAATCCTTGAGGTAAGTCTTATACCTTATGACAATTTGATATCTCAATTATCACGGGATCCTCTCTCATTTGATCATGATGGTCACCAATTGATCAATAGAGGGATCTTTATTAACGGATTAAATGATAATTATACATGATCTAGATGGTATTGTCTGAAATAAATAGATTATAGGATTTACATGGATATAGGTTGTCCCATAATGATGAAAACATGTTGTTATTGGGGTTTTTGACATAGGCATGACCTAGGGTGATCTCTTTTATAGTTTTGGTTAATTTGAGTGAATTATCCATCATGAAATGGATTTGGTTTAGGTCGTTCCCATATTATAATTAGAATTTTTCCAAGAGTGGGGAAAATTTTATTTGATGATTTTTGAGCTATGGAAGGTATCTTGGTTTATTTTCATTAAAATTTTCCAATTTAACTGTATTAAATTGTTCATTTTTGTGTTATTGTGGGATACATATTTTTCTTGGAATGACATAGGATATATGTAACATTGGTTGGTAGTGAAATTTAGTATGTAATTTGGAAATTATGTGTTTTTATCTTGAATATTAGTACCCTATTTAACTTTTAAATAATTATCTTTTATTAATATTTTTTTTTGATTTCATAGGCATGTGATAGAACACTTGATGATCATTAGAGTCCAAATATAATTATTTGAATATGATAATTCTGGGATTTTATTTGTTGTAATTGGAACCATTTGAGTTAGGTGTTCCCATGTACTCTACCATATGGTATTATTCATGGTTTATTATAATGTTGTATGAGGTTCACCACCTTGGGTGAATGAAACTTAATTCATAATTGCGTTATGACATATTTAAATATTATTTAGTTAATAAACTCAAGACATAAATAATTATAGAATCCATTCCCAATGATTATGTAATTAATTATCCCAAATTCTTAGTTAATTGATGTAACTATGCCTAATGTAATTAGAAAAAATGTAAAAGAGAAATATGGAACCTTGTGCAGTGGCATGATGTTAGTCACTGATAGTCAAAGTTTTACCACTACTGAGTTTCTAAAACAACATGAATACCTTAGGGTGTGTGTGTGTGTATATCCCATGAGACCATTTATGATGAATTATTCCATGAGTACTCTTAGTTATAATATTATAAAGTCTATGATCTTGATCACATGTGTAGTTTAAATTACTCATGATGATGTGTCATGGTTTTTTTATGTATACCCTTTTTTGCCTTAATATAATACCTCTATTGAAATATATTATTGACCATTCCTAATAGAGATCAAATTAGGGAGTGTTAATAGATCACGAGACCCTTTAGTACACATTATTCTAGGAGTATTATTAGATATCTAATCATACCATGTTTGACCTTATTAATATGTGTAGTTTCTATTACTCATGATGATATTCTATGCTTTAATTATATGCTATAACCTATTCTATATGTTAGATTTCTTTTAGAGGTACTATTATTAGTCTCAGAATATGTGGACCATTATTCCATGGTATCCCATAGAGGGGGAGTTCTCCAGACTTTCATTGATATAAATAATAGAACTGATAATATGTTGAGGATATGATGGTGCCTCATAGATGTTGCGTCATTCAATCAACGCCTAGTGGATACCATGTTATATTTTTTTTAGTCAAGGGATAATTGATATCAAGTAACATAGGCACTCAATTCATAGTGGATGTTGATAACATGTCTCAATTGATTCCTTGTAGATGATGATTAAATTGTCTACATGATGTCGGGAAGAATATTTACAAGTGTTATGGATAGTTATTTATTACTACCTATATCATGATTTTCCTTCCAATATAAAGATGAAGTCGGTATGGATGAGGTTCATGGCAGCTTGGTAAGAACAAAACCTATTATTAATTTTTTTCTTGTGTTTATTTAGTGAGTAAATTTTATTCTTGAAAAATTATGTTTTTATTTATAAATTTTAATAGGGCTTATCACATACACCAACACTATATTTTATCTGTTGGGTACATAACCACATTATTGGTGCTCTACTTAGTTATACTCACAGCTTTATTTGGTGGACTTGGAACAAGGGTTCTTGTGTATAACTAACTAATCGTTCTTATATATTGGGATGAGGCTCATGTTTTATTGTTGACTGGGATAACCCACTACAAGTTTTGAGATTGGGATGTGGTGAGGATTTGTGATGAAGTGCCAATTGTACTTTTATTATTTTTCGTAGATGTATGTGTTCATCCTAGTGGGAAATTTGTGTCTTTTTTGTGATTATTTATTTTATTATTTCCACATTCATTCATACTGTTAGTATGATATTGGTTTTTTATTACTATGAATATATTATGTTACAAGTTGGGATATTTATTTATTTTTTATTACTAATATTTTGGGTATAGTCTCCCAAATATTCCACATTTGACCCTTTATACTACTCATATGCCCTATCACAAGGAAAAGTGTGCCTGAGTTCATGTGGAATTCTAGATTAGACTAAGTGATTTTGGTTGGGAGGTTATAGTTTAACTATTTGGCATGTTGGAATGATATTTTTTTATGTTTTTTTCCAGTGAGCATGTATTCATTATTATCTTATATGGTTTTTTTTGGAATGTGAATAAACTATTTGTTACAATTTCAGTTTATTTAAAATAATATAAAATTCATTAAGTGTCATTAAAAAGTTTCACCACAACACCCCAAGATTTTATGGTACATTACTTTTTTTAAATAAAGTTAATAGCTTGCATTGTATGCAACACTGATTTCGAGCTCAGTATGATCTATAAAACTAGATGTTTTAAAAGTGGTTAGGAATAGTATAAAACACATAATGAAATTTATAAATTTTATTTTTTAAAATAGACTTCATTTTGGAATTCATAATAACAAAATTTTCTTTGGTTGGATATTTGGTATTTTTGTGAAAGGTTTAAATATTTTATGAATAGTGAAAAATACTACATTATTGTTAAAAAATAATTTTTTCATTTAAATAATTATTTTACATTAAACTAATTTAAAAGTCAAAATATATAAATAGTACATATATTAATCCAATTTAAGTTATTGGAATCATTTTTAAAAATAAAATTAAATATAAAAATTTTGAACGTCACTTTTACGAGCCTTCTAGACACATTTGTGGGATTAACATTAAAAGTAATTTTACCACTTCTATGAATAAAATTTACAAAAATAGAAATACATGGTTTTAATTAGAATGATATTTATTCTAAAATGGATAACTTAATTTTTTGGTTAATAGTAACTTTTGTAAATTTTTATTTATATACCGTGGTTAAGGGTAAATCAAGTGATGAAAGGTAAAAATAATATAATAATATTTAAAAATTATCCTAACACATGTAATAATATCATTTTTTGAGTGTTTTATGACCAAAATTATCCTTGGGTCTATTTTGGGACCACATGGATGACTTAAGTATATTTATAATATGATATTTAAAGAAAATCCAATTTTGTCATACTTCTGTTTTTATTATGTAAAATATTTTTAATTTGTGGTTATATAAGTGATATGGCTGACTATTATTCTTCATTATAAAGACAAATTTTTATCTAAATTATGGTAATTTATTTTTAATTTCATAGAATAAATAATTAAACTAAATGGTGACACAATGACGATGGAGTAATTGATTGATCAAAGGATGAATCATATAAATGATATTAATAATATTCAAATAAATAAATTTTAAATATTTGATTCCAAACATTAATTTTTTGGATGAAATTTACATGTTAGGGATGAGTTAATATATACTGTTTGAAGGTGTCAATTTTTTATGAGTTTATAAAAAATCAAATAATAAATTGTTTCAAAATTGACAAAAATGAGATTTTAAAATAAATATTTTTTTATTAAATGATAAAAAATTTAAAAAGTATATATTTAATCAAAATAACTAGGACAATGTTAATGATATCATAAATGATTTAATTGAGGCTGTTTTGGAAGTGTGTAGTAACTATATTAACCTTATAGTGTAAAAATACATGTTGTCACAGTAAGAGTTAAATTTTTTAAATGAGGGTTTAAAGAAAAATAGAAGAAGTAAAAATAATATAATTTTTTCCAAAAAATTATTTTATGGATAATTTTATACCCTTATCACATTATTATATATTTTGAATCATTTAATGGACACCAGTATATGAAAATAACATAGATATTATAAAAATAAAAGAATATGAAATAAGGTCACACTCTCATTTCATATAACTATAATAATTTTAATAAAGGGATAACTAGGAGCTAAATTTGATAATGAATATTATTTGGAAATATAATATAATTCTATACATAATTTTATGTTTATTTATCATTTTTGTAGATTATATAATTATAAAAAATAATGACGCAATAGTGAATAAGTAATTATTTTATTAACAAAAATATCAAATAAATGATTCTGAAAATATTAAAAGAAATATAATTTGACTTAATTGAGGTGATACACGAATTTTATAGGTTACTATAACATTTTAGGAGTGTATTAATTTTTTTTTTCTGATTTTCCATTATCATTTTATTTTATTTAATGTTAATGTAATGAATAGTTTCAAAATTGACAATATTGATATTTTATGAAAAAATAATTTATTAAATTAATATAAAATCATTAAAATAATTAAAAACTAAAAAGTGAAAATTAGAAGGTCTAAAATTTTATAAACTTTTCATTTATAGTCAATTTACACCATATAAGTAAATATTTATATCCATTTAATATTTAGAAAGTTATGACAATAATTAAAGTTAAATAAATTATTTAATGATAAATCAAAATGATAAGTGTTAAAATAAAATCAAAAAATTTATAAATTTTATTTTTTGAGATTATTTCGAACCATAATTATGTTCGATTCTAAATAACTCTCTATGGATATATTTTAAATAAAAAATCAATTTACAATAAATTAATAGTTTTAGAGTTTACTGAAGTGCCCCTCCCCTCTTTTATAAAAGGGCCTCTCTCCTTCTATTTTATTTACATATATAAAGCCTTTTTCCTTAGATAAAATATGAAAAATTATCCTTAAAATATCCCTCAATTCATCTTAGAGGCTATACATTGGGCATAAAGCCAACCTAAAGAATCCTTTTATGCAAATAAAATAGAGACACTCAAAGAAGAGGTAATTGTTTTACCAATTCAATTCAATTTATTTTATTCTTATACTTCCTTTACTATTTTTTCCATAATAAATTAAAAAATACAGTATAAAACATATTATGAGATATTTTTTTGACTATTTTAATACCATATTTCTTCTTTTAACCATCCTACTAAAAACCATAACACCATGCGTGCGTGCATACGACTTACCGTCTCCACGCTGTGGTGTAAACTATTTTTCATCCCTACTTTATTTAAATGGGTATAATGATTAATATAATGGATATAAATAATCAATATTATAAGATATTAATTCATTATAATTAACATATTACCCATTTCCTAACCCTTTTACGATTAAGGAAATGATATCGCCGCTCCTGCGTACGTACAACCTACCTTTTCCGCAACGCGGCGTGATCAATCTTCCACATCATCCATTAAAGAATTATTATAAAAATATATATAATGTTTAAGTATGAAATATATGACATAATAATTATTTTTAAATAATATATATATATATACTTATATATATGTCATTTAGTTGATTTCATTCAATACGATAAGAAAAAGAAGACAATGTTCATGCGTACGTACGGTCTACTGTCTCCATGAGTGGTGTATTCCGTTACATATTTTTATATACTGAATATATATGATATATAAATCATGTTTTAAAATTTATATGTAATTAAATCATGATATATGTAATATGACTGAGAATAATAAGAAAAAACACACATGATAAACAAAGAGATTATAATACGAAACGTTTCTTTAACATGGAAATTAATAATAAATAAGAAATATAAAGTCATAAATAAATAATATATGATATCATAAATATTATTATGATTCTTTTATAAGTTAATAAAATATTTAAAACCATTATACATGATTTTCAGAAATTTATGGTGAGTATCAGACCTAAGGTATGAGAATTTTGTCTCACTTTTAATTTTCGTGAGATATAAGCCATGTTCACCACCTATTTTTTTTGTGAGATGTATGTACTACACCTATTATATTTCATATCATGAATAAATTTGTCTTAATGGTATTTAAATATTAATTTGACGATATTGGTATTATGATTTAAATGTTCAATGTGGTAGGGGTTAATTTCGCATTCTCGTTATTATCCGAGATTATTTATACCTAACTATTTATGAGGACATATTTATTATCCATTTCCATGTTTATTAGAAATATTTTACAAAGGAATATTTTAGAGGTTTTATGTAAGGAAATATTTAACAAAAAAATAATTTTAAATGTTTTAAATATTTATTCTTCTAAAATATTTCACATTAATGTCCATAGTTTCAAAATGATTTTAAGGATTTATTTATATGGACATGAATATTTTAAAATTTTAATTCCTTTAAATGTTTTCAAAGTGGAATAAGACACTTTGAATCAAAATTATTATTTTAAATGTATTCTTTTATATCTGTTTTAATTTTGAACATATGATATCAATGAAAACTAAGAATTTGTCTCAAGATATTTCTAATGATTTTAATAGAATATTTTAATCTATGTCAACATACTTTATTGAATATTATAATTAATTGTGGTTGATATCTTATGAAATCATTTACCATATTTACTTGAATGGTTTATGATCAGTTTGATTGTATATGTGCTATTTGGATACCATTCTTGGTTTATGGTTAACGTATTCATGTTTCATATACTAGTTTTTAATATGAATGATTATATTGTTTATGTTTCACCATTTTAATTTGAATAATGTATTGGACTTAGTAAGTGATGGGAGGGGCTTGCTATATCCCCTCTATGAATCCATAGGTCTCATGATACAAACTAGTTTGGGTTTTACCTATTTATGTATGGTCTTGGATTGATGCCTCAGTAGTGTGTTTATGATGTCCGACATTATTCATTCCGTCTTTATGAGATTATTTATTTATATTACATGTTATTATTAGACTAGAATAATATCCATGGTTTTGATTATTTTATATGGTATTATTTATTCTTAGAATATTATGTTCAAGATTCTGATTAAGTGGTTTATGTTTTAGTTTTATACCATTCCCTAAAATTTTATGCTCATTTATGATACCTTCCACTATATTGTTTACCCTTACTAAGAATCTAAGGTCAACCCTTTATTATATTTTATTTTCCCAACATTCCAATATGTATATTACAATTTATATGCAGGTTTAAGATAAGATAATAATGGAATTCTCAAAGGATTATCTACATTTTATTTTATGTTTTGAATTTTAATGTGAATTTCATGTATGTAATCTAATTTCAGGGACTTATGAACTGATTAGTCCTTCAGTATTTGATTTATTGTAATCATTTCAATGTATTAAAATAATGTATCAACTCCAAAATTCTAGGGTCAGGGAATTACATTCATGGATCTTAGTTATCTTTTTTGAATAGGAGGATTCCAGATGACGATCACTAACTTTCACATAATTTTAATAGAATAATATTAGATTATGGGGGATCTTATAATATTTTTTAAATAGATATTCCCATTTTATTTATAGTTGGTATAATTTTTATTTTTATTAATGATTTTAATGGGAGTTATTATTTTATATTTATTAGATATTATATTGAGTATTTTGGGAATCACTTAATTATTTTTTGTTACTACTTATGAATGATAATTTACTATTTTATTATAGGTTTATTTCATTAGTGTTATATATTAGAGATAACTGTTATTATTATATTAAAAACAACTATTGATTTTTTGTTAATTTAAATTTATTTTTTTGAATGATCTTCTATTTATTGTATATTCATTAAAATTATATATAAATGAATATAATTTTTTTGCTATTGTAATAATAAAAATGGGGGAGAATATTGATTGTCTCTTTCCTTTGATTTTTATATTTTGATAATTTTCCCCCCACATTTTTTGATTTTTTTTTTATTTTTATTTATTAATTATTATTCTTGTTATTATTTATTGTTATTTTGTACCATCATTCTAGAATTTATATTCTCTAAATTTTCATAATTTTTATTTAATAAATTTTAATAGTATAAGATATTTACATTGGGTTGTTTTTCATAGGTATTGAATATAGATTTATAGTAAATATTTACATATGGAGAATTTATAAATTTGGCCAGGACACAAAGTATACATAACAAAATTTGGAAAAGTATCATTATTTTTTTATGGAAGGAACCTTAACTACGATGGAAGAGTTGAAAATGTTATGCATGGGAGTACCCTTCCAAATGATTACTATTAGAAATCTAGAGAAGTTTTGTGCTTTTACGTTTGTAGTGATTAGATTTGAAAGACTCAAATGTGTTGAAGTTTTAGTCACACATTGTATAGTGGGATGAAAATAAATGAAAATATTTAATTTTACATAATGAAGCTTCTATTTTACATATTAATACATATTTAGATATTAACTTTATTGATTATATGAATATACTATTATGTATTATCAAAAGATCAAATAGTGAATTGTCAGTCCTTGTTTGTGATAAATAATAAATTGTTTTCTATATTAGATAATTTAAAAATGAAAATTATATTAAAAATTAAAATATATATATAAATTGGAAGGAATTATATCATGGGAGTGAAAGGATTATTAAAATATTAGAGGCCAATTTCTATTGAAGGTTTTAAGGAGTGTTCATGAATGATTTTCATGGAAGAAATTAATTTTTTATGGATAAGTTAATAATTATCACTCATAATGTCTGATCGATAAAATGAGTTATTATGAATGTTATAATGGTTATACCATTGAAGGAATAATTGGTAAAATATATTATTTATATAATTTAGTTATTATAACAGATACATTTCACTTTTGGTTGATGTACTTTTTATAAAAATGAAGTATAAATCCATAGTTAGAGATAATCAAATAATTAATTATAACACACAAATACTATACCAATTTTGAAGTTCAACAATGATAAAAATACAAAAAAGAAAATCACACCAAAATTTTCTATGTTTTCATGGATTTTATGTTGTTTAATTATTAAATATTTACTTTGGTATACTGAAGTTATTATTTCTACACCAAAAAATTATCTGCAAAATTTCATTGTTTTTAGTATTTTATATTTAATTTTAGTTGATAGTGTTTGTACTCTAGCGTGTTATTGAGTTTTAGTCACTCAACTCAAATAATGGTTATTAAATAATTAAAAGTTATATTTTCAGTAATTATTTCCTACAAAATTAGCTGATCATGGGTTGTGACTTGTCCCTTTCATAAACAAGTGGTTACAATTTTAGTCTTGGTGAAGAAAAGGTATATGTCTGGGTCATGCCTCCATGTGTTAAAAATGGTAAGAGGTTTGTTTTTTCCCTTGATCTAGGGAATTAAAGGTTTTTAGAGAATTCTGATTATCCTTAAAAATTTATATAAATCATAATTTTAATCTATAATCTTAGGTTGAGACTATGAAGAGTACACATAAGATTGTTTGGATCTGACCACTATAAATTATTTATTTTATGTTGTTATTTATTATACTACATTCAACATTCACACATATAATGCACCATTTTTATGCTTAAAATGTTTAATATTGTTTTACATAATATATTAACTTATTTATTAATTACTTAGATTATTTTATTATATAAAATAGATCCCTATTATCTCATTACATCTCTTAAAATCTGATATTTTTAGTAAGGATGCACGGTTTACCACATAAAATTATATAAAAAATATTCAAAATTCACCTAAATGTTATAAATGAGTTCTCAATAAGAGTTGGATATATAGATGAGATTTAACAACACATATAACCTTTTTAATGATGAAAACTTTTAAAGGAACACTCAAAATCTCTTTGATATGATGAGATCCAGATCGATGGATTTAAATAGTGGTTGGCATAAAATATTTCTTCAATAGAATTTTCATAAATTAATGGTTTCCACTCAATAATTGAAATAGAGACACACGAGTATCATCATGGGAAGTTATACCAAACTCAAACATTCTAGAATGATATATCAGTGTTAATGATTTTAGAATAAGATCATTCTCAAGAGATGATAGAGAAGATTCACACATTATGTGGAATATTAAAGGTTTAAAAATTAATCAAGAGAGTAATGAGGATAATCATCAAACATATATAGAAATTGAATTTGGGAATAAATTATTCTTTCAAATATAACCATAGAATATGGTCATGAGATTCTTATAAAAGGGAATGGTTTTCGATAGATATATCTTCTCCTTTATGATTTTTGATCACGTGGGGATAATTTATTACTACATAGTAATTCCATAAAACCTCTATTAATTGTATAATGGGTTCCATATGCCACTTTTTAGGAATTAAAAACATGGTATATCATATGTACTAAATTATATGGTCGTAAAATTAGAAAATGATCACCCCTAAGAGGAAAAAATGGGAGATATAATTGAATATAGGGATAAATTTCTATAAAATAATTTTACCCACCCAGTTCAAGATGGTATGAGAAAAACATACTTAAATATTAAATAATATTAGATAAATATTCAATACATATCACAGTAATACATTCCCAAGAACAATAAAGGATTATTGTGTTTTTTACACTAAATACATGACTAATTGTTTTTATAAACAATCTCCAAAATTATATACAAAAACTATTATCACATGTTACCTATATATACATACCATAATTAATATCCTTTTTCTTTACATGGATAAATGTAAACTTAAGAACCTAATTGAATTCATTATTCATTCTTATATTAAATAACCCATTGAGAAGAAATGAGTTTCATATCAATTCCAAAAAACAAACTCATAAGACATAAAAAGAAATAATATAGATGTTATTATTAGATCATATCCCCAATTAAACATAATTATCATTATACTATGTTCACATATATTAAACAAAATTTTATAAAATAATTATAATTTTTTTTAAAAAATGTGATGAAATTTATTTTTTATTTCTTAATTTTCTAAAAACTAAAACATCAAATAAAAATGTAAATATGGGTTTCTTTGAAAAAAAATTTATTCTTTTAATGTTATCTTGGTAAATAATAATTATCATTAATTATTGAAAATTCGGTCAAGTGATAAGTGTTTAAAAATGTTCTTTTCACAGGATTCCAAAGAAAGTTAAAATTACCAATATGAAAAACATAGAAAATATTCATTATCAATTAATTGAAATTAAGTTCATATAGTGTTTAAAATTACCTTAAAAATCAATAGATAAAATAGTATAAAATTATTGAAGCTTTATAATGAATATGGATATGGATAAGAAATGTTCCCGACCAAAAAAGAGAAATAATGTCGACTTTTATAAAAAATTAATTTTATTTCATTTATAAATAAATAATAAAATAATAATAATAATTTATTTAAATACTAAAAATATATATAATATAATGGTTTTTTATTAACAAAAATATAGAATAAAATTTTACTAAAGGAAATTTAAAACGTGAACAATCCTAATTAGAAGTGGGAATATAACACAAACCCTTACCTAAGTCTTCCACTTAGTGAAAAGCCGTCTGCGATATTTTATAATAAATATAAATTTATTATACATCCATAATAAGACCATATTTTATTATTATTATACATGATTAACTTACAATTTATTATTACATATTTAGTTATTATTATTTTTTGATGTTTGTATTAGGGTGTTAACAACTCTCTTTTCCATGGGTGTTATAGTTTTATACATCAAGTCCTTAATTCTAGGTATTGGTTAAAAAATATCTATAATTTCAAGAAAATAATATTTTTTTATTATATAAAAATTTATAAATATTCATATATATTAGAGTTAAAACTAAAATTCATCTCTTCACGGTGGTAGTAATCCAAATTTAAAAACGAGTGACATTCCCATTTTAAAACGGATTGAAGGAAAATAAATTAAATTTTATTATATATTAACAGAATCATAAAATTTTAATATATATCATATATATATTCATTAAATCAATATTTATAACCATTGATGTGAGGTGGTGATAAAAAATGAAATACATCGCTTCGTGGAGAAGGTAGTCTGCACGTACGCATGAGTGATGTTTTCATTATCCATCAGGTGGAAAGGAGTAAGATTATTATTGTTAACTATACATGATGAAATCTTAGTAAACTAATTATATGGATTAATTTGTGTTGAGGTTGTTATATAATATTTTGAGGAGGTGTAATAAGTAAACAATATAAATGAACTTATTTAAGATGAATACATCTTCTCTGGGTATCCTCTTTTGGACTTATCCTTAAGCCTCCTTAGGTTGGTATTTTTGTGAGAACATAACCTCTATAAAAGGGACATTATTTTTGGGATGTTTTTTTATAATAGATTTATTAGGATAATGTTATTATATTTTTTTAATTAGGAGGAGAGAATGTTACCTTTTATAGGTGAGAGTGGTGGAGCCCTTGTAAGTGTAAGGACCTGACCCCAATTTCCCGGAGCCTATTCCTTATTTGATTATATTGGTATATAAAAAAGGAATAAGAATCCTAAAGGACTAATCAGTTTATTATTCTTGAAGAAAATAGATACATACATGGAAGATATTTTACATTTTGAAATGAAACAAAATATGATACATAACAAAATCTAATAAACTACATGCTTGAAAACTCAATAAATGATCTCTTCTTCTTAACATGGGGATTGAAAAAAAAATGAAAGGGGTGAGCCAAAATGTTCAGTAAGGGTAAGAAACACAGTGGAAGATATCATAACATAAACATTAGGCATGTTAAATACATAAAAACATGTTCCTTCAACAAAAATGTGAACACATTATGGAAGGAATTAGAGATGAGTAAGTAATGCCACAAATAAACATAATCATGGGTATTCTACTAGTCGAATAACCACATGAACCATAAATTATATTTTCACAGTGAGGGAAGGAATAATGTGTGACAACATAACCATACCATCAAGGCCTCGTTCCAAGACCATAAATAATCATTTTGTCAAGTCCCTGTGCCAAGATAGTAGTTTGTCTCATGAGACCTACCGATTCACTGAGGGGTTATAGCGGGCCCCAACCGACACTTACTATGTCCAATTAATTCCTCATATTAAAGGGGTGAACATAATCAATATATAAATTCGTATTGAAACTAACATATGAAATGTAAATAACATTCCACAATCATTGAACACAAACACATACCATTCAAAATAATATGGTGAATGATATCAAAATAGAACATCCATAATCAGAATTACCAGAAACCCTTAAAAACATATATATGATATCATAATATATAAACCTCAATTATGTACAAAATTCAAAAAAATATATTTATATAGAAAAATTTATTTATAAATGAGACCATTGATAAATTTTTGGTGAAATAATCCTTAAACATTCCAATGTGTCCTATACCACCTTGAAATGTTCAAATCATAATCCATTAGAATATCATAAGAAAAATGAGACTCTTGATTTGATATACCAAAGGGAATTAAATAAACTACAAGAAATAAATAAGTTGTGAACGAGGCATATATCTCAAAAAAGTTAATGAGAAATGAGAAAAAATCATTGTACTTTTGAAAAAAGATTCCTTTTGGAAAATAATTTATATTTTCCATGAAATAATATTTTAAACATAAATAACCCATAAAAAAAATACTAGGACATTAGAATTATATATTTGGCATAAATGATGTCCCGATGAAGTGAAATCATGTAAAAAATAATTCTTAAGATTCTTTATAAATAAAACATTTTATAGCTTTTTAAGGAAAGTATAAAAAATAATTTTAAAGTGGAAAGGCACATTTGTTCTCTTAAATACAGAAATGATACAACATAAATTTTCATGATAAAATGGGTGTTTTTATAAAACTAATGGTGTCTTAAAACATATTTTTAGTACCCTTTATGACGGGTAATAATTTGAAAATATCCCTTGAATCAGGTTTGTATTCCAAAAAAAATTTTGAATTTCTTTTTAAAACATGTAACTGTACATAAAATAAAGAACTTTTCTAGTTGGTCAACATATATATAAAAATTACACATAATTTAGGAGGAGTAAATAATAATACAAAATAGTATCATTGAGTTAATTAGACAATAAAAGTAACCGAATGAAAAGGGAGGTTCGGGTGAAAAACCCCTTACCACTTTGTAATCAATCGATTCGTATGCCCAAAAATTAATTATGTTAAAATGATAAATTTAATACCATTAAAATAAAAATATTAATGATATTTTACATCAATTGTAATTAAACATAAACCATTCACTTGTATGAGTAGTGAATACGGTAAACCTCACAAAAATGGAAGTGAGATAAAGAAACCCCTTACCTAAAGTTTGAATGTGTTCTGATCTTGAACTTAAGGTCCTGGAATATGAAATTAGACTTATTAATAAATTATTTAAGAACATATTATACTTGTATTTAGTTTATCATAATTTTTTTTTCATTTATTCCCTTTTTGATAAGTTATTATATTGAATTTCAGTGTTCCACAATGTTTGTTTTCTTTATTTTCATAATCGGTTCACTTGTTCTTAAGTAATGGAGTTCATGTAGAATGGATGTAAATCTCCAAAATTGAATTCTAATATTATTTATGATAATATATATATGTTATTGTTAATTCATATAATTTGGTTACATAGAATGTGGATGAATTATTATATTGAACTTTAATGATAAATGTTTCCGTTAATTTGTGGGTTCTGATTACAATGAACTCGTTTTTCTTTATAACTTAATAAAATTTGTAAAATTGGATTAAATTACCTTAAATAGGGTATATTAAATATATAATAATCTGGTTCTACCAAAACATTAATGGTTTTATGACCATAATTGAGAATGATAATAGAAATCGAAAGCCCATCATCCTTGAATGTGGTAAATTGGCACATCTTTGATGGTGTTCTTGCTACTAGTATAAAAGAAGGAAAAAGGAAGAGATGATTATAACTTATTCCACTATCATGAAAAAATTATTGTAAATTTAAGGCACTAGATTCATCACAACATTTGTATAAGTATATTAAATTATAGAAAAATAAATCAAATGAACTTGGAAGGGAAGACAACGAATTGAAAAGAGGAATTTACCTCTTGAACGAAACTTCCTTGAGAGCCTCTTTAAAGGAGAGGTTTTGGTATTTTTATGAGACCAAATCTTGATGGAAGTGGGATAGGTGGTTGGGAGGATATTTGGACAGAATTTGGAGAAGGAACAAGTCTTGAGAGGAGTGAAGAGAAGAGGGAGTGATGGAGGGTTTTATAGTGGAGGGGAGAAGGGATTTCTCAATTTTATATTCATTAATTTATTATTTATCCACAAGAAAATGAATAATGAATATCATATGATCAATAATAGTAATTTTATCAAGTTAATACTAATCAATTGGGTTTACATTAGAATAACATCATACATGACTCTATAATTAGTGTATTTATCTTATTTTGTAAATTCTGGTAATTCACAATTCATAAAAAATTCTAGTATTTCAAAAAAATTACAAAAAATCACCCCAACCATTTTTTAACATTTAGAATCCAAAAATAAAGTCCATTTTTCAAAAATAATTTTCTATATATGATTAATTTACTATTTAATTAAAATCATAATTTATTGTAAAAAGTATTTTTAAAACATTTATTTACTTATTCCAAAACATAGGTATATCATACTCCATCATGAATATTATTTATATACTATAATAGGTAAGGTTAATATTTATTAGGGTATATCACTATTCATAAGGGTATGTTACTATTCAAAAGGGTAGGTAACTATTCATAAAAAAGTAAGTTTTTCTTATCAGACTCCAAATAACATACTCGTTACAATCGTGTATATTCGATTTTATAAATTCACATCATAGAAGTGACAGAATTATGTTTACTTTGCTAGGTTATAAAAAAGTGGTGTTTGTAGTGACTCAGTGATCCATTAATTCTATAACAAATCTATTTGTAAATTCTTGGGGTGTTACATTATCCCCTTCTTACAAAAATTTTGCTGTTGAAATTTGAAATTGAACTTTGAAAGTTAACGGTTGATACTTGAAAATTACCTTATGGAAACCCAAATCTGAAATAAGGTTTATAAAATATCCTCCTAAAAAATTTTAATGGAGATTAGGTGGTCACCCAAAAAAGTATGCTTTCTAATGAGGCGACATTAGTAGGAAGAAAAAAAACTAGACATGGAAGAAAAATGAAACTATGATGTTCTGATTGAACATAATAGAGTACATGTTTAGATGAATGTTGATTACTACAATACTATAAACTAAAAAAAATAAATTCATCGATATTATCAATGATAATGATAATAGGAAAACATTTTATTTAAGATTATTTTCCTTGAGTAGAGGAATTATTCTACTATATAAGAGTATAAGTATACATTTATACTTATAAACTCATCCTTTTATTGTATTTTAACTATCTATACCTCATCACATAGCATGGGTTACTCCATTTGGTGAAGAAATAAATTAACCTCTAAAAGCTAATACAATGATCAACTCAAACCATTTCATAAATGGTTAAATTTTTTTAAAATATAATGATTCAACACATTATAATGAAGTCCTATAAATTTCCAAGATAAACTTATCATTAAACCTTAATCAACAAGAAGTATCTCTAAAATTCACATTCCAAGCATGTGAATAACTTTTTCATGTATCCTCTTGAAATATTGTAATAACTTGAATTATAGTAAAAAGCATATTGGAAACATGCATTCTTCCCCATTCCTTAAGAGAGATACATGTTATTGGATATATTCCTTAAATCTGAAACTACTATAAACTTCAGTGACAATAGCATAGAAAACTTCTCGACAAGTCAATAATCGGTTCCAAGGTAGTAAATACTTATCCAAATAAATCATTTCTTCATCATTATCTCAACATTAGATAAATATTAAGGGTTTTTTCCCTCAATCATGCTTTTTTCCTAAAAAGTTTAACTTTCCATAGAATCACTTTTCCTTTGTACCATTCATCATATGACCTCAAATCCTTAATAAAAGTGTACTATAGTACAATAATTATATATCTCACAATTCATACAACCAGTACACTACTGAAAAAATATAAAAATGGCATTATTCTTGACTAGAAATATTAATCATTCTACTTCAACTGTGGCAGCATCATAACATTCTCATTATCCAAAATCTTCATTTGGGGTATATTCCTTGGATGATTGTGAAATTGATTCACATAGTGCCCCATACCCTTGAAATTGAAGCATTGTACATTGGAAACCATTTTCTTACCCTTGAAATAACGAACTTGGTGTCCTTTTTCTCCACACTTGTAGCAAACACGCATTCCCTTCAAGCATTTACTGGGGTGATTCTTTCCACAGTTATCACATGTGGGAAAACACTGATTTCCCTTCTTACCTTTATCCCCGTATCTCCCTGTAATACTATTATTCTTTTTCTTCCCTTGAAATCCATAGGACTTAGATAATTCTTTACATACCTTGTTAATACATTATATTATTTCATCATATAATGAGGATACATAGGAGACAATCTTCCTTTTAAAATATGGATTAAGAACATTAGGGATATGATCCTTCTTACTCTTAGCATCCCGTGAATTGGTGAAGTTCTGATTCCTTTTTTCTAGGCAGCATATATAATCAATTACATATCATATATTATCTCATAAAATTATGAACTCTCTATAACTCTAAATATGGTATAACACATAGCGTAAATGTATGCATCATAAATATTAGAACCATATACTTTGGTTACTTTGGGGGAATAAATCCCTCATAATGGTGGGTAAATAAAATGTGAATTATCATAATAAAATCCCTCGAGAGTGTCAAACCAAGAGTGAAGAAAGGCCCATTGATATCTACCAGGATACCCTGGGTAAAGCCCGAAACTCCTTGTCAAATTTTTCACTCCTAGGTACATCTGTACCAAAGCCACATCTACTTGTTTTTATCCAGACAGGGATGCATTTTATAGAAATATCCACATAATATATTAACTACCAAAATTCTAGGATTTTCATGTTTGTTTATCCTCAATGACCATCTTAGGGAAATGTTCTCTAACCTATGTTTTCTAAATCTAGTTCCCAAGGTTTCTACTAAACTTCCTCTGATACCAACTTTATGGACCCGACCCCAGATGCCCGAAACCAGTGACTTATTTGATTACATTGGTATATAAACAAGAAATAAGCATCCCAAAGGACCGATCCTTTTAGTAGTCTTTAAAAAACTAGATACATACATGGAACATATTTTACATTTTGAAAAGAAATAAAATATGATACATAACAAAATATATTAAACTACATTCTTGAAAACTCAATAAATGTTATCTTCTACTTAACCCGTGGAAGGAAAAACCAATGAAAGGGGAGAGATCAAATGCCCAGTTAGGGTAAGAAATATAGTGGAAGATATCATAACATAAACATTAGGCATGTTGAATACATAAATACATGTGCCTTTAACAAAAACCCGAACACTTTATGGAAGGATTAAGAGCTAAGTAAGTAACACCATAAATAAATATAATCATGGGTATTGTACTAGTCCAATAACCACATGAACCATAAATTCTATTTTCATAATGAGGGAATTCATAATATGGGACAACATAACCCTACCGTCAAGACCTCGTTCTAAGACCATAAATAATCATTTTGTCAAGGCCTTGTGCCAAGACCGTAGTTTGCCTCATGAGACCTACCGATTCATCGAGGGGCCCACCCAAAGCTTACCATGTCCAATGAATTATTCATATGAAATGGGTCTACATAATCGACATATAAATTCATATTGAAAGTAACATATTAAATGTAAATAACATTCCCCAATCATTGAACATAAACACTAACCATTCAGAATAATATGGTGAATGATATCAAAATAGAACATCCATAGTCATAATAACTAAAAAACCTTAAAAAAAATATTTTAGATGATATCATAATATATAAACCTCAATTAAGTAGAAAATTCAACAAAGGATGTTGACATAGATGAATATATTTATAAATGAGACCATTGACAAATTCTTAAGGAAATAATTCTTAAACATTCTATGGTGTCCCATACCACCACGAAATGTTCAAATCAGAACCCCTTAGAATATCATGAGAAAAAAGATAATTTTGATATGATATATTAAAGGTAAGTATATACTGCATAAGAAATAAATAATTGGTGAACAAGGGATATATCTCATAAAAGTTAATGAGAGATGAGAAAAATCCTTTCTATTTCTGAAAGGAGATTCCTTTTAGAAAATCATTTATATTTGCAATGAAATATCATTTTAAAAATTAATATGACATAAAATAAAATAATAGTACTTTTAAATTATATTTTACAAATAAATTATGTCCCACTAAAGTGAAATCATTTGAAAAGAGTTCTTAAGGTTCTTTATATATAAAATATTTTATAGCATTTTAAGGAAAGTATTAAAGAGAATTTTGAAGTGTAAAGGTAAATTTATATTGTTAAATACAGAAATTATCCAAGAAAATTTTTCATGATAAAATGAGTGTTTTTAATAATATATGGGAGGATTAAAATAGATTTTTGAGTATAATTGAAAATTGGTAAGAATTTGAAAATATCTCTTGATTCAGGTTTGTATTTCGAAAACAATTTTGAATGATCATTTTAAAACATGTAACTATCCATAAAATAAGGGATGATTCTGGTTGTTGAACATATATATAACACCCAAAAATAATTTATGAGGAGTAAATAATAATACAAAAGAGTTTTGTTATGGTAATTAGACAACAAAAATAACTCGAATGAAAATGGATGTTTGGGTGAAAAACCCTTACCACTTTGTAATCAATCGATTCATATGCCCCAAAATGAATAATTTTAAAATGATACATTTAATACCATGAAAATAAATATATTCATGATATGTTACATCAATGGTAATTATGCATACACTATACACATGTATTAGTAGTGAATACGGGAATCCTCACAAAAATGGAAGTGAGATAAAGAAACCCCTAACCTTAAGTCTGAATGTGTTCCAATATAGAACTTAAGGTTATGGAATATGAAATTAGACTTATTAATAAATTATTTCAGAACCTATTAGATATGAATTTATTTTATCATAATTATTTTTATTTTATTTGTGCCCTTCTTGATAAGTTATTATATTCAATTTCATTGTTTCGTAGTGTTCTTTTTCTTTATTTTCATAATCAGTTCACCTGTTCTTAAGTAATGGAGTTCATGTGGAATGGATGTAATTCTACAGAATTTAATTTAAATATTATTTATGATCATATATAGGTCTTAGTTGTCATTTTTATAATTTGTTTACATGTCCTGAGGATGAATTATTATATAGAACTGTAATGACAACTGTTTCCGTTTATTTTTAGGTTTTGTTTACAAAGAAATAATTTTTCATTATAACATAATACCACTTGTAAAAAGGGATTACTGAACCTTAAATAGGGTATATTACATATATAATAAACCGGTTCAACCATAACAAGAATTATTTGATGACCATAATCGATAATGATAATAGAAATCGAAATCCCATCGTCCTTGAATGTGGTACATTGACACATCTCAGATACTTTTCTTGCTACTAGTATAAAAGAAAGTAAAAGGAAGAGATTATGATAAATTATTCCACTATCGCAACCACATTCCATTACATGTATGATACTGGATTCATACAAAAATTTGGATAAGGATAGGTAATGATAGAAAAAGAAAACAAATGAACTTTAAAGGAAAGGCAAAGAATTGAAAAGAGGAATTTACCTCTTGAACCAAACTTCCTTGAGAGCCTACTTAAGGGGGAGGTTTTTGTATTTTTATGAGACCAAGTCTTTATAGATGTGGGATAGGTGGTTTGGAGGATATTTGGATAGAATTTAGATAAGGAAAAATTCTTGTGACGAGTGAAGAGAAGAGAGAGTGATGGGGGGTTTTTATAGTGGATGGGAGAAGGGATTTCTCAATTTTATATTCATTAATTTATTATTTTTCCAAAATACAAGGAATAATGAGTCTTCCATGACCAAGAATAGTAATTTTATCATTTGAATCCGAATAAATTAGGCTTAAATCAGCATAACATCATACATGACTATATAATTAGTGTATTTAGCTTATTTTGTAAATTATGATATTTCACTATTCATAAGAAATTCAAGTATTTTAAAAAAATCCAAAAAATTCACCAAAACCATTTTTCAATGTGTAGAATTCAAAAATGAATTCCATTTTTCAAAAATAATTTTCTAAATATGATTAATTTAATATTTAATTAAAGTTATAATTTATTTTAAAAAAACACTTTTAAAACATTTATTTACTTATTCTAAAACATAGGTATATTTTACTTCATCAAGAATATTATTTATATAATATCATATGTAAGGTTACTATTCATTAGGTTATATCACTATTCATAAGGGTATGTTAATATTCATAAGGGTAGATTACTATTCATTAAAAATTAAGTTTTTCTTATCGGACTCCAAATAACTTACTCATCGCAACAGTGTATGTCAGATTTTCGAAATTCACATCATAGAGGTGACAAACTTATGTTTACTTGGATTGGTTATGTAAAAGTGGTATTTTTAGAGACTCAGTGATCCATGCATTCTATAATAAATTTATTTGTAAATTCTTGGGGTGTTACATAATTATTATGAATGTTTAAATGAAATAAAATAAATTGAAAAGGAAATTGGATCAAAATTTGAAAAATTTCAAACGTAGGATTATGAGATGAACTAAATACACTCTTTAAATCATATAAATATTAGTGTTTTGAAATATTTGAAGCATTATCACATAGTTTGACTCCTTTTATCTCATTTAACCCATACCAAAATGACATGACTTTTAACTTTGTAACTATGTTTTATGATAAAAATTGGAATCGAACTTATAATTTTTTTAAAATGATGATTCCAATTATGGAATCCATTTCATAATATTAAATTTTAAAATATGTTAGAAATTGGTTATTACACCCATGAAAACATGTTTAAAACCCACTTTTAGACAAAATGAATCTTTAATCATAAAAATTATTTAATTTTCATTTATTAACTAGTAAATTTTTTTAGAATAATGATAATTTACATTATTAAATATATTATCCACACATTTTATTATAATAATTAAATAATAACTATTAATTAAATTTATTGAGGTAAAATACATTATGCATTTAAAAATAGTTTTCATAAAAATTTAACTTATTATATTTAAAAGATTTTATGTTCATTTATAAACAACTCATAACAAGTGTATGAATAATAATTAATTTTTATATATATATTATTCTGTAATTTCAATATCCCAAATATGGTAAATTATCCATACATAAATAATTGTATATAAAAAAATGTTTGTAAATAAAAGACATTCGTTTACAAATGGATTATTATAATAGCATTTCATATCATTAACTATCCATTTTAGGGATAAAATTTAGTGATTATATTATTTCATAAATGTATTTTATACATATTTTTTCTCAAAAGTTTTAATATTAATAAGAATTCATAATTCAACAAAACAGTTACAAATAGTTTCTATAGAATTAAGGGGATTTTTATTAATTGAAATAAATCCAATTTTATTTTATCAATCATTTATTTTATTAATATAATTTAACTATATTCTAATTTATTCCATTTTATTTTGTATTAAAACATTATTCAATTATGCTTAGTATTGCATGAATCAAAATCTATCAAACACATATGACTTATTTTAAAAGAAAAAATATTCTAAAATAATGGGGTACTATATTCTACAGCCCTATAAGATTTTTACCCACAAAATTAAAATACTATGATGGAATTAATGAGAAACATTCCACCAGATTATATCCTTATAAATCCATAGAGCTTCCACAAAATTCTGGTTTCCCCAATAAAATTTGACCATGTTGGTGGTTTTATTCCGCATCACTTTATCCCTTTGTTAAAAAATTTCTACCTATTATTCCTCAAAAGAAAGAACCTGAACTAGTGGTAAATATTATGGGTTTGGTACATGTGAATGATAGAATATATTATTACTTAGAATAAATTCCGGGAACACATTATACACACAAGAGAGGTCCAATTAATGTGTCATGAAAAAAGATACCATCCTAATACAATCAATAATATGGAAGTGCATGATATATCTAGGGCTTAGTTCCCACTTCATACCAAATATCATTACCTTCTCCCAATGAGATATTAGAAAGAATACCTTTTGACCAACTTCACACATTTTACCTTTCCAATGATTTCTGGCGTAACCTTTTTGTTGAATCCGAGGTACATACATGTGGTATTGAGTAGATCTAACATTCTCAGCCATTTAATCAGATACATCAGGTCCCAAAAACATTACTTATCCAACATAATTATAGAATATTTTATTTCATCACTTCTTTCTTTATAGGGTTTCAAAAGGAGCTATCTAAATGTTTAAGTGAAATATGTTACTATAGGAAAATTTAAGATGATAAATTTTTTTTATCCCATCTAAATTAAAAAATCATAGAAGATGATATTAAGTTTTATTCTAGTGTTTGAATGGTCGTCTCATGTTTTCCATTTGTCTGAGGATGATAATAAATGCCAAATATCATCTATTTATTCCATTCCTGCTAAATACTTCTCTATAAATCTATGGTAAACCTTATATTTATATCATATACAATTGAGAGTGGTAATATATGAAAAATTACCACCTTTTTAATGTATATCCATGTTTTTTTTCAAGTGAGAAGTCTTAAATGATATCATTAAAATGTTATGACTTCATAAGAATATTGACTACAACCCAAATTGTGTTATAGAAATTAGATGTCTTGGGGATTCCCAATAAAAAAATATGGTGATGTTTTCCCCTTTCTATATAGTTTAGGGAAAAAAATTTAATCATCCCATTATAATTTTTTCATTCAACCATTAAATTCTTATATATGAGGAATAAAGATAGATACTATGTAATATTTTTTTTTCATTTTCCCAAAAAAATTAATCTTCAGATTTATCTATATATTTCTACATCAATGATTGATAAAGAATACAGAGATATGCGCTTCATCTAATAGTTACTTCATTAATTATGTTATTTTCCGGATACATATTCAGGTTATGAATCTTATCAATCTATCATGGTCACAATATATTTCTACAAATTTTCTTACCTTCTTTTGTAGCACCATATCTTCATTTAATGACATTTTAATCCTGACATGGATACATAGTTGAACATTCATCGCATAATGATATGATTTCGATGTTTCCCTATGTTTTCAAGATCCATATTTTAAAAATAAATAATTATTGTAAATTTTTCAATCATAAACATGGATAAGATAATAATATTCATCTTATTAAAATATTCATTCATCTTGTTCATAAAAATAGTGTGTTAATGTATTATGTATTTATAATCTCTATCTAACTACAACCATATCTTTTGTCACATATTCAACTCTTTCAATGTGAATATATAATTTAATATTTTATGAGAAATATATTAATATAACACCCATAACCATAAATTTAATTCTTATACAGTTTGAAATAAACAATTACTTGTTCTGTCTAGAAATCATGTGTTGGTTAATTTTTCTCATGAACATTCAATTAGCATGATGAGAACACGAACACCATTCCTTTTATTGTAACATCCCTGGTAATTATAGAATAATACCTTTTCATATATATTAATATTTTTGAATAAGATATTAATTTTAATTTAATTTTTTTTTCTGATAGTGTACTTGGAACACAACAACGAGTTTCTACAAAATCTTATGTTACACACAAGACTTAATTATATCAAAAAATAAAACATTATTAATATTATTATTTTGAATATTAGTTAACACATATCCGTTGTATTGATAGGAATGAATATAACTAACTATATTATATTTATATATGATTGTTAAATGTTTTTACATTCTTCCAATAAAATTTAGTTCCTTAAAATGAGAATAGATCAAATTTTAATCATAAAATAATCTAATATTTTTTAAAAGGTCATTTTACCTCTTTTTGATAGAGAAACTTATTTAAATTGGGTTTTTATCACTTTTATATGTTATATTTTACAAAATTTACTTCTTATTTCGAATAGGGACATAAAAATTTACTTTAGTTGAAATTTTGGTATTTTCCTGATTAAATTCATATTTTAATCCATAGTGAAAAATACTGCACTTTAATTCAAAACTACCTTTTAATATAATTTTTCTAAATAGACAGATTATCCTTTTAATTGGTTTTAAAGTATAATTAACTAATTTTTTTTATCATTTTTACAATTTTTTTCAATGGAATCAATTTCAAAATGAAAATTAATATAAAACCTATGTTAACTTTTCAATGTTTTACTTAAAAAAACCACGTTTTCTTATTATGTCAACGAGATTAATTTTTAATTAATTTCTAACATTTTTTTTCTAATTTGTAAAAATGGATTCCATATTTGGAATTATAAGGTCCAAATTTTTCAAATAGTTCCTTTTTTTGGTAATTATGAATAGTAACTTTAGTAATTATTTTTATTTAACACATTTAACAGTATATAGGTTAATTAATGGTAAAAATAATATTATATTAACATAAATCTACACTTACACTTGTAATAATATTATTAGATGAGTTATGGATGACTAGATAAATCCATGGGAAAATATTCTGGCCTTTAGAATCTAATTTTCTGTGATTATGACTTTTATAAAATTTAATTTCAAGTAAAGGAAAATATGTCAAAGATATGTCTCTTAATACTAATTTTTTTATATGGAGTTATATAAGTGATATATTTGAATATAAATAATTCATAAAAAAATAAAAATATTACATACATAATGGTTATTTATTTATAATTTTTAAGAAATAAATAATTAAATTTAAGTATGAAACAATGATGATGATATAATAGATTTATTAAAGGAAGAATAAAATAAATGATACTAATAGCATTAAAATAAATATAATTTGAACTAATATATTCCATAAACGAATTTTATACAAGACTATGACACATTATAAGTACATTAAATGTATTTTTTTGAGGTTATTTATTTGTTTTGATTTTATATAAATTAAATGAATTAAATTGTTTCAAAATTGGAATTATTGATATTTTATAAATAAATATTTTATTAAATTATTTAAAAATAAAAATAATTAAAAATTAAAAAGTTAATGTGATAAGGTCTAAATTTTTTATAGTATCCATTTATGGGAAATTATCCCCATATAATAAACACTTATAGTATCCTAATATTTGAAATGTTATTACCACAATTAAAAGTTAAAGAGAAATATTATGGGTAAAACGAAAGGAAAATGTTTAAAATAAAATCAATATATGTATAAAAATTATTATATGAGATTATTTATAAATATAATAATTTTTTCTTATAATAAATATATTTTATACCATTTGAATATTAAATTGAGTTTATATTAATTTAATACTTCTAATAATACCAAGGGTTCCCCTCCCCTCCCCTGTAAAAGGGGACCCATTATTATCTACTAATCACACTTCAAGATCCATTTGGTTCAAAAAATATTTATCCAAACCCCTTCATATTATCCTTGCCAATATTCTTGAAGCCTTAGTTTAGGCAAAACACACTTTTTAGAGGTGTTAATGTGTTCTTCAAAGGTGATCAACCGAAGATGAGGTTTTTGTCTTTAAGTACTTTTATTTTAATTCTTTTCCACTTCATTAAAATATAATATAAACATGATGATATAATAAATATGGTCTCCAAAAAATAATAATATGTTATTATGTTAATATAATCACTTAAATTCAATAACACTTCAATTAAACGGGAAAGTAATTAATCATTCGTTCATATGTGTGAACTATCACCTCCATGAACCGATCTAAATCGTTTTCAAAAACCATCTCTCATAACTAGTTATAATAATAGAATTAATGTTAATAAGTGATATTATTGAAATATTAATCATTATAAGATAATATTATATCAATTAAATTATTACTTCCATGCACATAAAAATGATAACGTTGTTCATGTGAATGTGTGAACTATGAACTCCACGAAGCGGTGTGACTCAGTTTTATTAATTATATCACTTTTATAATATGTATAAGTATATTTAAATTACTAATATGATAGTAATGATTATAATATAATTATTTTAAGTTAAAATAATAATTATATTACTTCCATAATGATAAATTAAAAATAAATATGTTACTCATGCGTATGTACATCTTACCGTCTCCATGATTAAAATGTTGTTCATTTTTCATAACCAAACTTCATGGATTGATTTAAAGGTATAATATATATATAAATATGAAAATAATTTCATGAATAGAATTCTGGAGATGATATACATTTGACCACATGGACTAGTACCAAGTTCATTTTCAACTCAAGAACCGAATATCGACAAAACGTCTCACATGGACTCAAATAATTAAAAAAATGTTATAACGTAGTAAAAAGTAATCAAAAGGGAATAATAAAAATGAAAAATGTTCTGAATCAAATATAAATTTACCTAATTTTATTATTTAGCATCATAAATGATGATCGAGGCAAGTCAGACTCAAGGTAAGGGACTTCGTCACAATATCCTTTCATTGAGGAAAATTTTGATATTATACACCACCTTATTTTATAAGTTGTATAATTATCCCACTTTACTTTTAATTAATTCCAAGTTTTTAAAAAGGAATATTTTTATATTAAGCATTTAACTTTCTTTACAAAATGACTAAATTTATTTTTTAACATATGCGGTGAAAACGACTTCTCTACCACCCTAACCGTTATTTGATATATGGATTCCTCTATAAACATTAATGTTTTTAAAAGGAAAATAAATTAATCATTCTATTTTTGGGTGTTTTGGTATTAATTTTTTTTAATGTTGATTGACTATTTCAATATCCTGAAATGATTTCTTGGAATTGAAAATGAAGTTTTATGAGAAAAATGTTGTTAATTGAAATCTTTTATGTGTTGTGATTATATAATGGTACTTAGAAATTTTAAGGGTGGTTATGTGATAAAACAAAGAGGGGAGGTTACGTGATAAACCAAATATGAGTGATTCTATGATAAACCAATGACAGGTGGTTTTGTTATAACCTCTAATGCATTGGATATGAAAGTTGGATGTTTGACTATTAAATTTGTAAGAGTGAAATTTAAGGATGTCGACCACATGGTTTTTACATTTAAGTATGACTATGTTCCAAGTTACCTTTATTTGTTATATATTTCATTATAGGGGGTTTATGGTAATATTTTGGTTTCAAGAATGGTAAGAAATGTGTTTATATTAAATGAAGAGTATTTACTACTTCATAAAAGTGAAAAGTATTTATTTATGATAAAGTATTCATAGTTTACATGTTTTCGCAAGGATAACAGTTTTATTTCTTTTTATACCCCTTACTGATATATTTATGCTCATCCTATGTTTGAAATGCTTTGTTATAGGATTTAAAGGAGAATAGAGTCAAGGATAGAATCAAAAAAAAAGTTATGGTGTTAAATCATGAAATAGAAAAAAGTTTCTTTTTTAAATGTTTTTATTTTATAAGAAAATGGATAGTAAGTAGAAGTGTATACTTTGTAATATTTAATTTTTTATGTATGGGTTATGACCTAATACTCAAAATCTCTAAAAATGAAAAGATAATTGATGTGAATTAAAGTCAGATTATTGAATTTTCTTTGGATTATTTGATGTTTAAGGTTGGGCCATATAGTTGGCGTCAAAGGTCAGTTTAGATAACCTTAGAAGTTAGGGTGATATTTAGGCATAAGTTACAATTTATATAAAACCATAGTGGTTAGAGTAATAGAAATATTCATAATTATTTTATATAAATTTAATGTGTTTGAGATAATATGAATATGTATATCTTAGTTTTTATCTTCATCATAAGATAATATTTGATTATTTTATTAATATACTCACACAAACATTTTTGGTTTTAGTAAATGACTAGATCCAGTTGGACCCAAAGTAACAATGGATTTAGAGGAAAGTTTTTTGGTTCTCTGAATTAGAAACCAAATGAAATAGAAGATGCAATGATAAATAATGTGGTTATTCTAATCCAACTATCAGGATTCAGGATTAACCACTGGAACCTTGGTGAGTTTTGTAATTCATCATTTATGAGAGAAATGAATCACTATGGAATTTCAGGTAATAATCCTAAAGGTAAGTGTATTGAATGAAATATTTGTCGAGGATGGGGAATGAAACACCTCAGAAAATGTTTTAATGGGATGGGAAAATTTATTGATGTGGCAATGAAACTCATAAAGCAATATACTTACAAGGAAAAAGGATGTGTTCCGTTGACTCTAAGAAAGGGAAAGAAGTTATTCCAGAGTTATCAATTGAATGTTTTAAATGTGGGGAGTATGGATATTATGAAATTCAACATCCTACAAAGAGGGTTCATGAATGGGATCAGGAGGACCATACATATATTGGTTTAGGAATAACAAATACCATTATAATTGAATATGAGGAAACTGAAAATATATTATGAAATGTATAGAATACTTCTTGCCTCATATTTTGATATTATTTAATCTAAGGACATTATTCTTGTTTTTGTTTGTAGAAATGAATTATTAAGAAATAATATGGAAAATAATGGTTAAAGGATCATGAAGAATTCTGAATGATTAAGAAGTCCACATATAAAAGATTCAAGAGTTACTATATACCATAGGATGATGAAAAGTTTAAAAGTATTAATGCACTTTTGATGATGGGATTAATTTAGAATAATTTTTTCCTAGTGTGTGTATCCCTGAAGTTTTTTATTTAAAAATGTTTTATTGATTAAGAATTATATTTCCTTGTGTGGAAATTATTACAATGGTTTGGATAAACATTAGGGTTTATAGGATCATTGATTTCGGGGGAAATTATGGGCTATTACATTTTGGGTTTCAAAATGAAAGGTATGAGATAAAATTTTAGGATAAAACATGTTTGGGTTATTTTTTATAATTTTATCTCATTTTGGGAATGCTATAAAATCATTTAATTTTAGGAAAAGGACAACACATAGGAAAGGTGATAACCCATTACTTCGGACAAGGCTATGTAAATAAACCCCACAACCGAAGTGCGATAAGGCTTTATCACCTACCACTAGCCTATGAAAAGTCCCTAGTTAGTCTGTCATTTTAGTTTTATTTAAACGAGTTGATGGAATAATAATAACTTGATTTTGGGAAGATATGTTTTATTAAATATATATCATTGGTATATGAAAATGATTTTGGGATTAAGTGATAAATGTTATCTTGGAAGGGATTCACTATTGTGGGAATCCTATATTCATATGGAAAATAAAATATGATGGAATTTTATTTGAGGAGTAATGGTTGAATTTTATTTTAGATGAATCTATGTTTTTATTGTGAACTTATGGTGATTATGGTTATTTATAGAAATTATTAACCAAATTTGGAGGTTATTTGATTTTGGAAATTACATTTTTGGTATGAGACATTAAGAGTGGTTGATGTTATTTAGAGTTAAGTGTTAGCACTTATCTTGGAAGATTATTTGATTAAATCATTTTGATCTTTTGGATTTAATCTTAGTTACAATATTTTATAGGAATTTTTAGGATAGTTATTTTTTGAATGGTCTATGTTGGACTTTGGGTATTATTTTTAATTGTGGAGAGTAAAATTAGTCATTCTTCTTTTAAAGTTTATTATATTTGGGGAATTATATTTTTTTAATCAAAAAATTAGTTTAGGTGAATTTTTCAATACATGATGAATAAATATTTAATCTTTTATAGATTATGATATTCTCTATGATTTTATTCCACTACTTCAGGTGTGAAAAAAATTCATCATAAATACTCATTGTTTGGAGAAAAATATGAGTCTATGGTTGTAAAACACCGGAATGATAAAGGGTTAAATGAATAAATGATATGACCCATGTCAATAAGGTGTACCTTTATTTTCGGGAGCCTTCTTGATTAGAAATCCACATTTAAGCATACCTGGCCTAGATTAGTGATCATGATTGGTGACCTTCTGGGACGTTTCTCATGGTGTGTGTGAGTAAGGATATAGAACACTGAAAAGGACATGTGTTAACCTGTGGGGACAATAATTAGTCAGATGACCCATTCAGGCATGTGGGTGGGCCCTAGGGTCGGGACTATGTGTCTGCGGGGCAACTAGTGGTACCTGGTGGGCCATGACCCAATGACTATGTTAAGGCAGGGTGTCTGTGCTATCACTGGGACCCATTTTTCACATTTGGTATCAGAGGTGGTTCCTAGGATTAAGTGCGGTGCACAGCCTGTGTTGAGATATAGGGCCCATAATGGGGATGTTGTTCTCTAAAGTGGGGGTGACTGTAACACCCCAGAATGATAAAGGTTTAAATGAATAAATGATATGACTCATGTAAACATGGAGAACCTTTCTTTTTAGGATCCTACCTGGTTAGAACTCCACAGTTAAGCATGCTTGGACTGGAGAAGTGATCAGGATGGGTAACCTTCTGAGAAGATTCCTAGAGTGTGTGTGACTGAGGACAAAGCACACTGGAAAGGACATGTGTTGTCCTGTGGGAACAATCATTAGTCAGATGACCTATTTTGGCATATGGGTGGGCCCCAGGGTGGGGACCATGTGTCTGCGGGGCAACTAGTGGTACCCAGCGAGCCTGGACCCGATTGCCATGTTAAGGCAGGGTGTCTCTGCTGTCACCGAGACCCAATTGTCACAGTGGTATAATTTTATTAAATGATGAAACTCTAATTTTGAAGTATATGTATTTCCTTATGATCTTAGTCCAGGTAGAAAATGAAATCTATAAATTTATGAAAAGGATCTAAAACAAAAAAATTATGTTTACTTTTCCCACTACAAAATAAAAGACAGTTTAAACCATCGTAATTTTGTGGTTTTGTGATTGTTAACTTTCTCCTGATCATATTTTCTACCACTCTCTATCAGAACATGATGGTTAATTTATCTTCAATATCCATATTTTTTTGGGTGACCATTGTTCTTCACATTATTTCTTTTAACATGGAAATTTTAATGACTCTTTTTCTGATGTGAGATTTCAATGAAGTAATTTGGGAAAGTAAAACCTTAGTTTTCAAGGAAAAATTTAAAATCACGAGGACACAATTTCCATAAGGGGGAGGGGTGTAAAATTAAAGATAATTATAGAATAAGAATATTTCATATATACTAATATTTATGAATTAGATATTAATTTTAATTTAAAGGGAGATCTTTTTCTGACAGCGAACCTGATATACAACAACATGTTTCTTCAAAATCTTATGTTGCACACCAGAATGAGTTATACAAAAAATAATACATTATTAATATTATTGTTTTAAATGGTTTTCAACACCTAGGCAGTGTATTGAAGGTAATAAACATAACTAACTATATTATGTTTACACATGTATTTTAAAATTTTCTACATTCATCCAATAACTTTTAGTGGCTTAAAATGAGAATAAATCCAATTTTAAGTATAAAATACTCTAATATTTTTAAAAGTTAGTTTTATAACCTTTTAATGGAAAACCATTTTTAAATATATTTTTACACTTTTATATGTTTTATTTGACAAAATAAACTTCTTATTTGGAAGTGAGACATAAAAACTTACTTTGGTTGAAATTTTTGTATTTTTATGGTAAAATTCATATTTTAATGAATAGTGAAAATACTATATTTATTTCAAAAATTCCATTTCGTATAATTTTTTATATAGTTAGATTATCCTTTTAATTAGTTTTAGTGTATAATTAAATAATTTTCTTATCATTTAACACAATTTCAGACATTAAAATCAATTTAAAAATGAAAATGAATATAAAAACTCTGTGAACATTTAAAGGTTTCACTTAAAGAAATCAGTTCTCTTATTATCTCAATGGGATTAGTTTTTAATTAATTTATGCCAATTATGTGTTCTAAATTTGGAATAATGGATTCTATATTTTGAATTAGAAGTTTTGAATTTCATAAATAGGTGCATTGTCACACCCTGAATATTTAAATATTTTCATTTCAATCTTTTATATGGTTTTGAAATTTTCTATTAAGGTGCGGGCCAAGATCAATTTAATTTTTGTGTTTTGGTGGTAAATGAATGTTTTAACCTGGACAATGTCCAGCACATGGGTAGGGTGTGAGAAAAGCTATGTGGCTTCATATGGGTCACCACACGGCTTGTCCGATGTTCCAAACAAATAAATAAAATGAAATGAATAATGAAATAAGGATAAAGTAAAATAAGAAAAATAAAATGAAGGTTAATGAATTATTTTAATTAAAAAAATATAAATTTATTATTATTATTATTATTATTAAAATTATTATCCTCTTATTATTGTTTTTGTTATTGTCTTGGTTGAAAATTTAATTAATAATATTATTATTTTTTTTATTATTATTACTTTATTTGTTTGTTTATTTCTACTCTATTATTTTTTTGGTTTTGTTAGGCTAGGGTTGGGCTCCCTCACCCCCTCTATCGTGCTCCAACCCTCTCCCCTAAACCCATCTCATCACGAATGCCGCCAGGCTCCTCCTCTCCTCATCGTGACGACTGCTGTCCTCCTTCTCTTCACATCGTGACCGTTGTTGGTCTCCCCCCTCTTCCCATCATCACCGTGAACCTCCAACCCTCTGTCAGAACTGAAAAATGTCGGCCCTCTTCTGGAGATCTTCACCCCGCTCATTTGGTAAACCATTCTTTCTATTTTTAGGGTTCTGATTCTCCATTATCATGTAATTTTAAGGGATTAATCATATGTTCTCGGATCCGATATCCATGATTATGGGTTAATATAGTTTTTTGGATAAAATTTACCTTGTTAGGGTTTTTTGGTCCCATTGATGATTTCTCTAGTTGTGATTGTCAAAGGTATTGAGTTTTGCCACTTTTTCGGTAAGATATTTTAATGGTTTTATTTCAATTCAATTTTAATTGGTGGGTTTTGTGATATTCGAGTTGCTGGTAATGTTTTACGGTGTGGATTTGGCCTCGATGTAGTTTTTTTGAGCTTCTTGTGATTGATTTTAAGCGTATTTAACTATGCCGTGGTGTTTCGATTTTATTATGTTGTTTTAGTGAATATACTGATAGTGCGAAGTGTGTTTGGGCTACCATCGTCAAAAGATGTGTGTTGTGAGGTATGGATTTTTATGCCACCGATTGTTTTCTAACTTGTTTTATGGCATTATTTTAATGTTTTAAGGTTCCTTAAAATTGTTTTGTAGTGTGTTGGACTATTTCGAGTGGTTTTGAGTCACCAGTCCAAGGGAGGCTCTCCTGCGTGTGCATAGGTATATAAATATATAAATATAGGTTCCCCCGTTACTTGTATATTCATACATGGCATTGAATATACATGTATGGGTCTTGGTGATCCTATGTGTATATATAAAAAATGCATACACATGTGAGTGGAGAATAGTATATAGATATAAGAATACCTGTAAGGATTCCCTTTCACATGTTAATGGGCCATGAAAATTTTTTCATATTGGCTAGGTGTCCTTGCATGTATGCGAAGATGCATATGCTTAGTAGACGACTTGGTTCCACTTGAGGTAAGTTCCCTATTCCCTGATATTTATTTAGAATTTACCTTACTACTTACACTACTAAAAAAATACCCTATACCAATGGTTTTCAAAACTGTTGGTATAAGTAATATGAAAATCTATACCAATGGTTCCATAAAACCGTTGGCATATGTAATTCAAAAAGAAATCATTCGGTTGGTTTTGATCCCAGCACCCCCCGTTTGTGATTGAACGACCTAACCACTAACCTAGATCACATTTGTGAACATAATTTCATATATAAATATATGTATTATCATAAGTATTTTAAATTTTGATTTATTTAATATCCTGTGTAAGAAAATTCCATTAAATATACTAGTACCTATATCAACGGTTCTCAAAACCATTGGCATAGACCTATACCAATGGTTTTGAGAACCTTTGGTATAGGTTATTTGAATTTGGGAACTATACCAATGGTTTTGGACAAACCGTTGGTATATGGGGGACCTATACCAACAGTTTGGCCAAAACTGTTGGTATAGGGTCTCTATAATGGGCCTATTCCAACGGTTTTCCCAAAATATTAGTATAAGTCCATATTAGTGAAATATACCAACGGTTTGCCCAAAACCGTTGGTATAGCTCCAAATTAGTGACCTATACCAACTGTTTAGGGAAAACTGTTGGTATAGGTCCATATAAGTGACCTATACCAACAGTTTTGGCCAAACCGTTGGTATATGTCAAAATTAGTGAACTGTACCAACGGTTTTCCCAAACCCGTTGGTATAGATCATATTTCCAGTAGTGTTAGTGTTATTTTTAAATTGTGTTTTAAATTTTTATATGAAATTAATATGCTATATACATATATTAAATTGGTCATGGACTTTAAAAAATTCCCCCACACTTGGTTGTTAGATTTTCTTTTAATCATTTAAAATTAATAGTTTGAATTATATAAGGTATACAACTTTCTTTTAAATGAGTGGTTCTATAGTTGTTCATTTGGTATTTTAAACAATTTTTAAAATAATTTTTTTACTTCTAAAGGTCTCATGACTTATGTGTGTGGTGAAAAAGGTGTTCTTGAGTATTTTAAGTTGCGTATGGCTTGAAAGTGTTTTTTTCCTAAGGGAAATAAGTTATTCCCAAGAGAGTCCCTTTGTTGTGATTTATAAATTATGAAAGTAGCCTAAAAAATTATTCTAGGGGTGTGTAACACATATTAAAGTGTATTTGGTGTGTGAATGAGAAATAAAATTCAAATAGAGTAAATGGAGATTTTGAGTATTCTAGTTGGGCGGACTAGTTCTATTGTGCTAGTGATTCAGTGTGATTAATCCTTACTTCACTTTTCATGTTTGACACTACAACACTAAATAAATGTTTATGATGATGTTTGGGACTACTTAGTTATGGTTATGTTCCATACTAGTGGTCATTTCAGGAGAATAGATAATTTTTAGGGTTATTTTTCATTGATATGTGAGTTTCTGAGGTCCAACTTGTGCTAGTTACCTATAGGGATTTTTCATGGTGCTCGTTTGAGACATGAGACTTGGGATGTGATTTTCATTTTAGTTGTTTTAATATATATATATATATATCTCTATTTTGGTAAAACCATATTTTAATTGAAAATTTATCACATTTCATTTTGAGGACTTAATTCATGCTTGGGATTTACTTTGAAAATGTAGTGGTTGAAAAATGTTTTTCATAAAAATGTAAAATTGTTACATGATTTTGAGAAAAAAGAAAAAATATATTTTAAATGTATTTTTTTCAAACTTTTATGATTGAGTTTCTTCTTAAAGTCAAGGTCATATGGCATTGTTATTCCTTGGCTTTCATACTAATCATCTCAGTGCTCACCCTTACTTTAATTTTCATTTTCAGGTTTTATTCTTGAATCTCTCTTGGAGTGAGCATGGTTCTATGTTTAGTGGTTACTCATGGGGTCAATTAGAGGTATGTATAACTTCTTATATTTATTTTATTTTTTTCTATTAGTGTATACATATTTTTGACAGTTTATTTCTATTTATCTGTCTTTTATTTTCTGGGATAAATCATTCACAACTATTTATTTTGATTGCTGACACTAGTTGTCAGCCCGTGGGGATCGGGAATGCCCTTCGGGCCACGCCACAAACTGGATCGAGTGACTTGTTTAGGGTTGAACCAGGTTGGTTCATAAAATTCATTTTACTATAGGACATTATGAAAAGTAAATTTAGTAATTATTTTTATTTACCATGGTTAAATGTAATAGGGTAACTAAGGGTAAAAATAATAGAATAATAATATAAAACTACCCTAAATCATTTCCTAATATTTTTGGATGAGTTATTTCTAAACAATTAAATACTTTTTTTGAGATTGTGTCTTTTGGAAGCCACTTGGGTGTGATTATGACATTTATAACACTTAATTTAATGTAAATGAAAACATGTCATAAACATGTCACTTTTTACAAAAAAAAATTTAATATGAAGTTATATAAGTGATATATTTGACCAAAACAATTAATTGGAAAAATGAAACTATTACCTACATCATGGTTATTTATTTATAATTTTTAATAAATAAATAAATAAATTTAATTATGACACAATGATGATGTAATAATAGATTTATTAATGGAGGAATCAAAGAAATGATGCTAATGACATCAAAATAAATATAATTTAAACCAATTGATGCCATACATGAATTTTATAAGTAAATATTACATATTATAAGTCCATTAAATGGATTTTTTCTAAGTTATCTCTCTATTTTTATTTTATATAAATTCAATGAAATTAATAGTGTCAAAATTGATACTAATGATATTTAATAATTATAATATATTATTAAATTATTTAAAAATCATAAAAATATTTAAAAATTATAAAGTGATAATTATAAGTTACGAAATTTCATAAATTAACCATAGAAGGGAAATATAATCCATTTAAGTAAAATTTATATCCTCTTAATATTTAAAATATTATTACCTCAATTAAAATTAAAAGAGAATTATTAAGGGTAAACCAAAAATATAAGGATTAAAATAAAATCAATAAATGTCTAAAAATTCTTGTTTGAGAGTATTTGAAAATATACCCATATTATATTCTAAATAAGTTAGTTTTGTACCATTTGAAATTGAAATTTAATTTAAAATAATTTAATACTTTTAATAAATCCAAGTGTGCCCCTCCCCTCTCATACAAAAAGAAATTCATTCCTCTCTATTAATCACACTCCAAGAACCATTTCGTTTAGCCAAGATCTTACCAAAACACTTACTATAATCCCTACCCATATTAATTAAGGCTTAGTTTATGTAGAACACCCTCTTTATATGTGTTAAAGTTTTCTTCAAAGGTGATCAACCGAAGTGGAGGTATCGTTTTCTTTCAGTATTTCTATTTTATTTATTCTTCCCCTTCCTTAAAATATCATCCAACCATAATGAGATAATAATTATAGTATCATATAATACATAGATGTTATTATGTTAAAATCATCACTTAAATCTATCTACACTTCTATTAAATGGGAAATGAATTAACCATTCGTGCATCCGTGTGAACTATCACATCCAAGAACCGATCTAATTTGTTTTCCACAATCATCTCTCATTATTTTTTATAATAATTGAATTAATGTAAATATGTGTTATTAATGACATATTAATAATTATAATACATTAATATATCAATTACATTCTTACTTACATGCATATAAAAATGATAATGTCGTTCATGTGTATGTGTAAACTATCACCACCACAAAGCGATGTGACATTTTTTATTCATTATGTCACTTATATGATATATAAAAGTATATATTATTTATTATTATGATATTAATGATGATAGAATAATTATTCAAGGATAAAATAATAATTACCTTACTTCCATAATGATCAATGAAAAATGAAGATGTTACTCATGTGTATGTACGACTTACCATCTCCATGATTATAATGTTGTTATTTTTTCATAACCACACATAATGGTTTGATTTAAAGGTAAAATTTATTTATAAATTTGATAAAAATGTCGTGAATATTATTCTGGATATTATGGAATTATGAAAACAAGGATGAGTACCATGTTTATTTTTGTCTTCAGAACTAAATATCGACAAAACCTATGAATAAACCCAAATAATTAAGTAATTATTATAATATAGTAATAAGTGATATAGAGGGAATAACAAACCTTTATAAGGTTATGAAGCAAGTATAAATTATCCTATGTTTATTATTCCAAAATATAAATAATGAACGCAAGAAGTTGTAGTTAAGGTAAGGGACTTTGTCTCAATCTTATTTCATTGAGACATATTTTGATGTTATACAACTCTTTCATTTATAAGGTGTATAATTGACCCATTTCACATTTAATTCATTCCAAGGTTTTAAAAAGGATTATTTTTATATGAATAATTTTAATTTCTTTAAAAAATGACAAATGGAATGTTATTTTAATATATACGGTGACAATGAATTCTCCATTGTTGTAGTCATTATTTGATATTAGGATTCCCCTATAAGACTTAATGTTTTAATAGGAAAAGAAATAACTTATTCCTTTTTTGGATGTTTTGGTATTGAAAATAGTTTGAATGTTTATTAAAAATTTCAATATCTGTAAATGATTTCTTGTGATTTGAAATAAAATTTTATGAGTGAAATGTGGATAATTGGAATTCTTTATGTGTTAAAATTAATAATGGTACTTAGAGATTTGATGATTGGTTACATGATAAACCAATATGGGTGGTTACGTGAAAAACCAAATATCCATGGTTCCATGACAAACTAAGGATGGGTGGTTACTTTATAACCTCTAATGCATTGGGTATGGAAGTTAGCATTATGGATATTCCATTTGTAAGAGTGACTTGTATGGTAGTCGATCACATGATTATTCCATTTATTTATGATTATATCCCAAGTTTCCTCTATATATTATGTGTTTATTTCTAGGGGTTTTATGGTAATCCTTTAGTTAGAAAAAGGGTAATAAATAAGCTTAAATTCAATAAAGAGTATTTATTACTTCATAAAAGTGAAAAATATTACTTTATGATAAGGTATTCATGGTTTACATGTTTTCCCAAGTGTAATGATTTTCTTTCTTTGTGTGTCCCTTATTGAGATTTTTATACCAATTTGAAGTTTGAAATGTTTTTTTTCACAGGATTTCAAGAAGAACAGAGTCAATGATTGGTCAAGGAAATGTTATGGTGTTTAAACATAAAACCAACCCACATTTCTTTTTAAATGTTTTAATGAAAATAATAGATTGTGGGTAGAAGTGTCTACTTTGTAATATTTAAGTTTTTATGTATGACGTATGACCTAATTATCTAATTTTATAAACTTGAAATATCCTTGATGTGAATTAATATCAAATTATCTTCTTATCTCAAGATTATGTGATGTTTAAGGATTGAGCTTTATAGTTATCACGAGAAATAATATAAGAAATTTCTTTATTGCATCAAAATATAGAACAAAGTTTTTTATTTTGAATGGTAGTGTAAGAAAATGTGAAATCAACAACATTTTATTCAGTTCATTCAAATTTTATTCATATTTATTTGTCTAAATAAACTTTTATCCCTTCCATGTCAACAAGGATTGTGGATTATATATTTATGAGATATTTCCTATGAAGAATATATGGTATCCATCCAGTCTAATAAGTCTACGGAACTCATAAAATTTGTTTATTTTAGTCCATTTCCCATTATCCTCCATACTTGAAGGATCCACATATATACCATAACTTAGGATTACATTATCCAAGAATGATAATTTTTATAACCCTAACTAAAATGTGTTAAAATTTTAATATAGTTCCAATATCCCAATGGTCTTGAAAAAAATCCTTAGATGATTATTATTATCTTTTTCTATATTTTAATATATACAAATATAATCTATAAAGTATACCAAATATTGATCTAGGTAACCTCTAAGACTCTATTGAATATTTTCATGAGGATAATTGGGGTATTGGTAAGTACAAATGGAATAACTATAAATTCATAGTGTCTATACCTTTTCTGAAAGACTATCTTAGCTATATGATCCCTTTTGACCATTAATTGATGAAAACATTGAAGTTCAATGTTTGATAAGTATTGATATCCATGTAGTTAATCAAATAATTCATCAATATGGGGTATATAATAATTATTCTTGATAATGATATTTTTATTCTTCTGATAATCAACATAAAGACAAATCATCCCCTATTTATTCCTAAAAAAAGAATTGGTAAACCCCATGGTGATTCACTAGGGTTTATGAATCCATTTTCTAGATTTTCCTAGAGTTTTTTTAATTATTTCTACTCAATTTGTTCTGTTCTAGAATGATACTTTGAAATAGGCATACCACCATTTATGAGTTCTATTGAAAACTAAACATAACAATTTAAGAAAGGACTTAGAAGTAATTCGAGAAATAAATCCAAATATTCCATCACAGTAGACATATCCTAAAGTGTGATTTTATAACAAACCATTTCAGAATGATACCCTTAACAGTTGGTAATAAGACCCATTTAAAAGGAGTAGTTTTGACTGGATGTTATTTCCCCCCCATCAAAATGAACCATCATATATTAATTCAGGATGTCATGTATGACTTTTATTCTTTAGATTTTGATATGGTAACTATGTAGTGGGATATATTACATGCCCAAAATCATATAAAATATTACTATATGGATAATAATTAGAATTTATGAAAGAAAATTCACAAAAAATATTATCATAAGAAGTCATATACTTGTGATACAATCACTGCACCATTATCTATTTTCACCAATATATTAACATTTAATCACTGAGCTGGTTATTCCAAACAATTATCGGATTGTGGAGATATATGTGTGTGGGAAGAACCATATGATTATAACTCATTTCGAGTTCCACAATTCATTATAATGGAACCTTTCACCATTTTATTCTAATTTTCATCTTTCACATACACCAAAAATGTTACTTGGAGAATAAAAAAATAATAATCAGCATGAGAAGTCATATAAAAGTGAATATGATCCCTATTTTGTCAAAAATAATGACACCTTATTTCAAACCATTACATTCTTAGTTCATCCTATATTACTTTCACCATAAGTTTTTTTAGGTTATACTATTTTATTCTTCATTACCTTATCCCACTAAGTAACTATACCATTATTTGATACAAACTAAGGTAAACTGATAATAATATATGTAAATTTTATATAATTTAAGATGAATATTGAATAGATTTAATAATAATAAATACTTTAGAACTAGAGTTATTTAGTTTCATTATAGACTAGACACACAAAAAACTTATTTAGGAAAAGTATTCCATAATTACAATTAATATTATTCTCACATGGTACCCATATAGACGTACTAAACTTAATATACTACTTCTTAACCACAAGAAACTAAAACCTTAGAAGGGGTAAATTTGGATTCTTAGTAAGGGTAAACATGATAGATATCAATAAAATAATGAAAGTGAGAATAAAATTATTATACAGGTATAATAATATATTGATCAAACCCAAATATCTAAATCTAAAATTAGGATTCATTTCGTAAATATTCAAAATAACATAATACATGAGTCATAAGAGTAAAAATCCTCAAATAATCATAAGCTCTGTGATATTAACATTGGAATAACAATATTTCATAAGAGTTTGGAATAGAAGTAAGGAATAAACATATGTATATATATAAAATGTCAAAGCTATCAATTTTTGAATTCATTAAACATTAGTCTTTGTTTAACAACACATGTACCCTATTGGGCTTGGGCGAACTTCCTATGTTCTATTTTGGTACTGGGTTAGATGACCACTTAAAATATTAGCTCAAGAGATAAAAAATTTACCTAATTAATTAGAGGTATATAACATATCCACCCATCACATAATGGTAATATATATATATATATGTATTCCACTATATCAAAATATTAGTTAACTTTCCATTTCATATTTAACCAATTGAAAAGAAATATGTTCATGTCCATTAACTAAAAATATTCATACGATTTCAAGGAAAATAATGTGGATGGTATCATTATATAATATCCCTAATGAAACATAATAATCATTAATAGAAGTTTAAATAATCAAAAAAATACTGTTATAATATAATTTTAAATATTCATGGAAAAAATAGTAAATCACTTTTTTTCTTTGGTTTCATTTAATTTTTTTTAAAATATATAAATTTGAAAACTATTTTCATAAAAAAAATCATAGAATTATTTAATTAAATATTAATAAAAAAAATCATGACGGCTGGAAAAGGTGGTCAAGTAGGAAACATTATAAAACATTCTATTCATGCCTTTACAAAGGAAGTCAAAATAAACCATACTAAAAAATGGGAGAATATTCATTTTCAAAACATCTTAATTAATGTAAAATTTATTTTAATATTACCTTAAGTAGTCAATGGATCAATTATATGAACATCAATGAATCAATATAGAGAATAAAAATATGAAAGTTAATGTCTCTTGACAAAAAAAGATAAATATAGTCATCTAATCAGATAAAAAATATTTTTAGTTGGTTTTTATACCAATGGATAAAGAAATAATAATAATGAATTTAGAAATCAAGAATAACCCATAGAGGAGAAAATTTATGTTGTTTAAGAGACACAGATATAGAGATAATATAATATGACCATTATAAATTTAAATATGAGCAATCCCAATTGAATGCAAGGTTACAAAATTAAACCTTTCCTCAATCATTAGGATAGTTGAATGTGATTTTAACTCCCATATAAAACATTAAAATTTATTATAAATCATAGTTATAATCATATTTATGTTTATATTACAATATTCCATCCCCATATAATTTCTTATTTCCCATTTATTTTTTTTTGTTAAAGTAAGAATTTGGTTATTAAGTGTTTTCTTTTCCATGCACGTTTCTGTACAATTATTAATGTATTTATACCATGTTAATTGTTATATAATCTTAATTATGACATAAATACAATATATACTTATTACACTCACTTTTAAATACAACCATATAACGTGACGATGAAAAATTAAATACATTGCTTCATTGAGGTGGCAACCTGCCTGCACACATGAGTGATGTTTCCATTTTCCAAAGAATGGAAGAGAAAGAAATTAGAAAATATTTTCTCTTTTAATAATAATAAATACTTAATAAATAATATATATATTCACTAAATTGGTCAATATATTAATCGATGAGAGGAGATGATGAAAAATAAAAGACACTTCTTCATCAATACGGTAGACTGCATGTATACATGAGAGATATTTCATTTTTCAATCAGAGTGAAATGAGTTAGATAATGATTTTTAAACAAATAGAATAAAATTTGATTATAGTAATTATAAATATTTCATTATGTTTTAGGAGGATATATAATATTTTTAAAAGGTATAAGTATAAATAAACTTAAAAAAAGTCAATTTATTTTATTACCTTTTCCTTGGGAATCCTCACTTGGATCACTCATTAAGATTTATTGGGTTGTTTTTTTGTCTTTATAGAACATAAAAAATATTATTAGTAGGGTTATTAAGATATTTTTTTAATAACTAGGTTTATCTATGGGTTTCAATATTTGTGAATAAGTGAAGAGATTTGGTTCCATATTTTTAACTAAGAGGAATGCCGCCCTTATGAATATTAAGAAAATATTAATATCATAAATTTCATTCTTCATAACAGTGGATCCAATATATCCTAATTTAAAATTATGTATAAGGAGTGGTCTACGTAAAAATTACCAATCAAATAAAGATATGTTTTTTTTATATTGTAATCTTTATCCCATAGTTTAACCCCTTCTACCCTATTTCAAACCTTATCATGATGACATAACTATTATCATGATATCTTATTTTTATGAGAAAAAATTATATTAAAATTATAATAAAAATTTTAAATTGTGACTCAAAATATTCCATCTATTTTTATAGATTAAATTTCTAATATTGGCAGAAATTAATTCTAATATCTTCATGCAAAATGAGTAAAAATAATTTAAAAAAATATAAATATCTCTATGAATGAAAAAGATTTTAATATCATTCCATATTTAGTAAATACCATTTGATTAATGTGGATATATTTGAATTAATATATTATATACATATATTTTTTAAAATCAGTCATCAATTGTGATTATGTAATTTATTAAGGTAAAAATACAATTTAAATATTGAATCAATTTTAAAAAATACACATCTAAACCTTTAAATGACTTTATCGTTATCTTTAAAAAATTGATAATTAGTTTATGAATTATTATTAATATTTTTACATGTATAAAAATACTATTACATAATTTTAATAAAAAATACATGGTATTTTATTGTTTAAATAAAAATATATATAAATATACTAATGTTTGTAAAAAAAATATTTTACTTTAACCAAGAATTATTTGAATAGTATTTATTATCACTAAATAACCATTCAAAGGATTTAATTAATTTAATTTATTATATATTTACTAAATACAATTTATAAAATTCCTCAAAAGTATTAAATTTATATATTTTTTTAATTTCATAAAAATAGGTTATGTAGAATAAATTGTATTTTTATTAACTGAATTAGACCACAATTATTTTATAAAATAAATTATCTTATCAATATCATTTTACTATCTTCTATGAATTACATTATTTGTTCTAATAAATAATTATACACTTAAGGGTTGTGTTGCATGTATTAGAATACATCAAACATATCAAATCTATTTTAAATTAAAATATATTCCAAAATCACGGGGCATTACTTTCACCCCCTTATAAAAATTCACCCAAAAAACTCTATTACTCTGATGAGAAAAAATATAATAATTATACATTATTAAATCCTCAAACACATTCATTTGTTCCTTAAACATAATATTTTACCCTAAATCATTCACTGGGTGGTTGGTCTTGTTCCATAATACATTATTCCTTCAATCCAAAAATAATTACTGGTTCTTCCTGCTAGTAATGATTATTCTCTAGTGGTTCAACCTCTTAGTTTGTATATGTGAATGAGTAGGCACGTTCTTACTTAGAATAGATACATGGAATTCATAATAAACATGGAATATATTTAATGTATGTTCTAGGTGATAAACTACCATCTCAATATGATCAATAATCTCAATGGGTTAGATATATTGAGGTATCAACTTCCCATTCTTTCCCAATATCATAAATTTATTCAAAGTAGATATTAAAAGTAACAAATTATCACTAACATAAAACTCTTTTTAACACCAATTATTATTAGTATAACTTTTCTATTAACTTTGAGCATCTTTGATGTGCTGTTAAATAGAATATACATTATCTTACATTCCCCATCTACCTTAGATCACAATCACATTCATTATCCAACTTTATCACTGCAGTTTAGAGTTTTAAACTTATTTATACATAGGTATTAACATGTATCTATATAAATTCTCTAAATAAACCTAATTATCTAATAAAATTCAACTAGAGGAATGTGTTGATCTGAGACACATTTGAAATATAAAGAGAAACCACTTAGAAAATCATCCAGGGTTTTAATGGTCCTCTAAAAGTGGACATTAATTTGAAGATGATATACATTTTAAAAGTTAATATCTATATTAAATACCTAATTTATAATTATTAAAAACATAAAGTTAAATATTTGATCTTGGTTTGATATAGTTGAGTGTGGTACACCATGTAACATGGACACTTCTTTAATGTATATCCTAATAGGTCAATTGAGTAATTTTCTATGATAACAATAAAATGAAATGAATTCATAAGGACATAAACTATTACCCAAATTTTATTATGATATTTTTATGTTTTGGGTAGCCATATAATTATATTTCAAACTGATATTTTAAAATTTTTATACACATATGGGTAATTGTTACATCAACCATTTAGGCATATGAAATTCAACTTTATGTTGTTGATATACAATCCATCAAGATACAAACTCCAAAGTAAACCTCTTCATGTTTTCCCACAAGAAATCCTTTTTAAGATATCTATATAAATAATTATTCTATTATCATTTGAGAATTAAGATCTATGTCCTTCATCCAATAACTCTTTTAATTATGGTATTTAAGGGACACCTATTCTAGTCTGGAGGTTTATCATTCCACCTTGGTCATAGTTCAACTCTCACAAATTACATTAATTATTTTCAGTCCACATATAACTTTTATTCATCTTTAATACTCACATGGATTTATGGTTCAATATTCATTTTATAATGATAAAATTTCTCCCCTTTTATTATGATTTTTTGGTTCATCTTCTAAAAATATATAAATATTAGATGTTTTTGAATCCTCATCATGGACAATCTAACTTGATACTTCAAACTAAGAGCATCAATATCCATGTTTAGATTCCTAAGGTTGTAATATATTAAGTTTTCATAATATTTAATACACTCCAACCAGATCCTTTTGGAAAAGTTAACCCTTTCTATTTGAATATATACACGCAGGTTCTATTATTAGTATTATAAATGTCACATTGTTCACCATAAATAAAATTCAATCATATTTTTAATCAAATAATTATTGATTATAGTAAAAAATATAGAGTCATGTAATTTTTCTCATGAACCCTCGACTAGCATGAGGCATAAACTATAACAATATAATTTTTTATAAGAACACATATCAATCTATTCAGTGATACATCACTGAATATAAAAAAACCTTCTCAATAGTAGGGTAGTGTAAAAATCTGTTAAATAAATAATATTTTATTAATTTTCATGTAATTTAATTCACATTAACCTATAAAAAGTAAGTTGGCCATATTATACCTCATATTGGTTAGTGGATTTTCTATCCATAATAAATTTCTATGAAATCATCGATAATATACAATCAGTCCAAGAAAACTCATGATCCAAGTCACAAGAGTTATTTTGGGACATTTCACAATGAAAAATATCTATGATGGGTCTATATATATACCGTCATATGTTATTACATGATACTTGAATGAGACTTTATGTACCCAAAAAGCCCGATTTCTCAATTTGGAATATAATTTTCCCTTCATCAATTTCTTCAATAGAATCCTAAGATGATCCTGATGTTATTCATAACTCTTTGAATATATAAGAATATTATCTATAAATACTACCATAAATTAATCAGAGTACTCTATAAAGAGTATATTAATTAGATCCATGAAGATTTAAGTGGAATTCGTTTGTTTGAATGAATTTATTATAAACTCATTGTGTCTATAACTAATACTGATGGATTTATTAGTTATATCATCACTTTAAAACCTTAATTTATGATATCTATATTGAAGGTAAATAGTTGAAAATTATTGATCTCATTATATTTAATTAGAAAAGAAACAAATATGGGGTATATGGCACTTATTATTGATAATGATCTTGTTATATTCAGAATAATCATTGTAAATACACACTGACCCATATTTTTTAACTAAATTAATTCGTGACCCCCATGGTGACACATTATGGAATATGAATCCCTTTTCAATATTCTCTTGGAGTTTCTTAATCAATTCCTAAAACTAAATTTCAAATATACTAAAAAAATTATTTTGAATAGGTGTACCAATAGGTATTATTTGTATTAAAAACTCTACTCCACAATTTAAAGGAAGACTAGAAAAGTCTTCAGGAAATAAATTATCATATTACTACAAAATATACATAAATTAAAGGTTGAGAATCTCCAAAAATATTTTTTTTAAATACCCATCATTATTATTTTTAAATAAAAATATAATATAGGTAATTATATCAAATTTCATATTCATCCTCACATCGATACATGATCATATAATGATTTAATATTTCAAACATAACTTTTATTCTTCTGCAATTGATATAGGATCTATAGAGAGAGAGAGACAATATTTTATCAAAATTACATAACAGTTGAATATAAAGAGAATATTAAGAATTATATTAATGAAATTCATACATATTACTATGAGAGAGGTCTTATATACTTGGGATTTAATAATAAAACCATTAAGAGTTTCCTGAGAAAACTCAATATATAATCACTGAGGTGATGATTTTATACCCTTAGAAAATTATATAGATATAATATAGTTTATAAATACATATAATAATATAGAATATAGAGTTAATAAATGAATAAATAGAATTCAATTTTTCATTTAATTACAGTTCTCATATTTTACTTTCAGTAAAAACATCACTGTAGGCATTAAAAAAAATCATTAAATTAAGTAGTCTTATAATAATGTAAATTATTACTAGAATATATAATTTATGACTCCTTATTTTTACCCATGAAAATCATGATTTACCCTATACCATAATCACTACAAGTTTTTTTAGTTCATACTCTATCATCCTTAATAAATAAATACTCCGAAATAACTAAACCCGTATTTGATACAAACTAAGATAACCTAAGAATAACATATATAAATATTAAAAAACATTTTGTGAATATTAATTATATATAAAAAACACCCAATATCTGAATCAGTTTAATGTCTTTGGATACTAGATACATAAAAACTCATTTATGAATTTTTTTAAACATTTCCTACAAAAATAATTATCATAAGGTATACTTCAAAAAATTTCATACATAATAACCCTCTTATTAACCTTGGAATATAGGAATATAAAATGGGGTGAGCTAAAATTTTTATTAAGTGAAAATATGGGAGTTATCAATAAAATATTACAAGTGAGCATAAAATGATTATAAGTGTATGAGAATATAAATATCACATCGAAAGACATAAATCTAAAATCATTATTCATGTTATAAAGAATCAACAGATCATATGTCACGAGTTATAAGATTATGAAATATAAAATAATCATGATCCATGAAAGCAAAACATAGGAATAATAATTTTTCATAAGAGTGGTTATAATGGATTAGAGTAAACATAATAATTTACATCATATGTCAAGGCTACCCACTAATAAATTCATCACATAATAGGATTTAGATAACCACCTATGTATCTTCTTAGTTGAGGTATAACCACATGTTCACCCTTTTTGAATTGTAAAAACCGATCATATACCCTTTGAACTTAATATATACAAAAATCAACCAATTAATTGGGGGCCTATATATGGACCCAACCATCACATAATGATATACCATACTTATTTAATTCATAAGAACATAAAGTAATTTTTCATTCATTATAACATAATTTACCTAAAGAAAAGAATCACGTTTCATTTAAATTACTCAAAAAATAATCATAATCATTAAATATAAATAAGGTAGATAGTATCATTAATTAATATCCATATATAAACATAATGATCATTAAGGAATATATACACTTAGGGAAAACACTTTTATACAATCATGATAAATACTCTTTGAAAACCACTAGACATATCACTTTTCTTTTTGTAATTTAAAAAAAGAAAATAAAGAAAATGGAAATTGTATTTTCTTTGAAAAACCCTGGAACATATAAAGAAATAATGATAATTAATTTTTATTGTGATTATTTGAAAATATGGTCAAGTGGAAAATGTCAAAATAAAATTCCTTCTACACAGTATCAAAGAATGTCAAAATAACCCATACTGAAAATGTGGAAAATATTCCTTTTCAAAACATCATAAATAAAGTTAAAGGTAGTTGAAAATGACCATAAAAACTATTATATAAAACATTAGGATGATATTGGTGCAATATGAAAATAAATATTTTTAAGAGAAGGACTCGTGGACAAACAAGTGATATAAGGATATATTTGCTTATAAACATTTTTTTAGTTTATTTTGGATCCAAAGGGAAATGAAATAAGAAGAAGATATTTAACCACCGATAAAATATTTAAAAAATAAAATGGATGAAGTTTATAAGATAGGGAGAATCAAATTTTACAATATAAATTTAAATATGAAAAATATCGATTAAAAGTGAGATTGCAACATAAAACCATACCCTGATATTCTTCTTTGTTAAAATATATATAAAATCCTTTATAATGAAGATAAATTTATTATTAATATATATTAGAACAATAATTATTTTTATTTATATATATCATATTCTATTATAATTTCTTTTTTTCTTTTTATTAATAATTTTTTATTAAATTCAGGGTTTGAGTGTTAATTATTCCATTTTTCATACTTATTTCGGTTTAATGGTTGTTTTTCATAATACAAAACCAAGGTTCAAAAATATAAATAATTTCATAAATATCATATTTATATATTATATATTCTTCTATATCCATCCATTTCAGTTAGTGATGAAAATTAAAAAACATCACTTCATGGAGGTGGTAGTCCACAAGTACACATGAGAAAATTTTCAATTTTCAAGCTGATGAGAGTGAATAAGACAAGATAATGATTCAACATTATAAAATAAAAATTATCTAATAAAAATTATATATATTAATTAAATATATTTATATATAAATTTTTAAAACCATCCATGAGTGGAAATGATGTAAAATTGAAATATATCGCCTCATGGTTGTGATCGTACAAACATATTCATGAACACCATTTTAATTTTTCATTATTTTGGAAATATGTGGATAATGGTTATTACATAAAAATATTAATATTTTACCATTATAATTATAAATATTAAATTATGTTGATGTGGAAGAATATTATTATAACGAGACGGATGGTGAAGGGAACTTAAAGGAACTTATTTATGCCGATTACCTTTTCATTTGGTATCCTCTTTTAAATATCTCTTCAAGCCTTCTCAGGTTTCTACTTTTGTGAAGAAAGAAACTCCAGTATGATTTTGTGGGATTTTATACATCTTTTTCTTCAAATAAAGGTCATGCTAAGGTTCTTAATGTGTGTGATGAAGTGATGAGAGGAGGTTCTATTTTATAATTGATTGTAGTGACACCCTCGAAAAATAATATGAATTTTTAAATATAATTAATTTTATTATAAAAGGGTACTCTCTTAAATTTATCCTAATTTAAATGATATGAAAATTTTAATTCCATATCAACTCAATAAAAAAAAATATGATTTTTTTGATATTTGTAGTCTTATTACGTAGTTTAACCCCTTTTAACTCATTTTGACCCTTACCATAGAGGCCTAACTTTTATCTTTTTATAATAAATCATTTACCATTTCTTATAATAAAATATGAAAACGGTGATTCCAAATATAGAATACATTTTATCATAATCAATTTCTTGTTATGGTAAATATTAATTATAATATATACACATAAAATGTGTCAAACTACTTTTATAATAATTTATCTTTAGAAAAAAATGATTATATTCTTACTAATTTACTAATAAAAACCAGTATACTATTGTTGGGTTATTTTCATGATATATTGTTTAAATAATTAATTAAACTAATTCATAAATTTGTGTTAATTTATTTTATTTTGTTAAAAATACATTATACACAAAAAACAGTTTCAATAAAGATATCTATATTTACCTTAATATGATTTTGTATTTATTTTATTCAAATAATAATAAATGTATTAATGGTTTAATTCATATAAATGTATAAAAAATATTATTCCGTATGTTCTATACCCAAAATAATTTAAATTATCTTTAAGATGAAATTATATTTAAAGAAAATAATGTTTGTAAAAAATATTTTTGTTTAACTAATAATTATTAGAGTAGTTTCAATTGTAATTAATAAACCGTTCCCTAGAGTTCATTATGTGATTTTATCAGTGCAACAATAACTTTTATTTATATTATTATTCAAAAGTATTATGTTTATGAATAATTCATAATTAAAAAAAATAGTTCAAAACTGTTTATATCGTATAAGTATTATTTTTTAGGTGATTTGGAGACCTTTTAATTTTAAAATATATTTTGTTTTAAAAATATCATCTACATATTTAGTAATGTCTTCCATTTTTGTTGTAGTAAATCATTATTAACTTATGTTACATATTTCAGGTATCATATACTATTGAACAAATCAAATTTATTTTAAAGGAAGATATTTTCTTAAATCATGGCGTGTTACACAGTCAATGTTCTCAGGAAGAATTTTAAGTTTGAGGGAGTGAAAAAGAAACATGAAAAAATAAATAATATCTTACATAATTAAAGAATAATATTATGATTTATTGAACATTAATACACAATAATAGTGAAATATTGAACATCCTTATGAAAATTACATTTGGAATAAAAATAAAATTAAAGAAAAACATTATTATTTTATGGTATTGAATGTTCAAAACCCTTCCATTTTGTTTTTCAAGTATTGAAGGTGTCAAGATTATAAGGTCCCAACCTTAAAAATTACTTAATCTACAGATAAGTTGATTATTTTACTTTAATTCATATAGAGGATATTTTCATGTTTAGAGTTTTAGAGAATTAGGCCTTACTTATTACATTACATCTCAAAAATTTCAAAGTAGACACTTCTACTCCATCCAATATTTTCCACAATAATAAAAATCATTAAATAAAATAAGAATTTTTTTCTTGATATAAATCTTTTTAAATTCTTCCTTTCTCTTACCATTCCTTATTCCCAGTGAAAAACATTTCAAAAACTTGGGATGGGTATAAAAATCTCAATAAGGGATAAAAAACAAAGGGAATACAACATTAGTCCATCAATAAATACATATCAATGAAATCCTACTTTTCACTCATAAAACATAAGCTTGTTAATATACCACAACAAATCATAATATTTATGAATAACACATAGAAATCCAAAATCATAAAGGAAACTTGTGTCATCCATTACATAATTACATTATAGATTACATAGTTACATAGGGAGTTATGTTTGGAATACCCATCACATTATATTCCATAAATCTATTAGGATAAACATTAACATTTACCTCCATCACGTCATCCAATTCATTAGAGAGTTATCTCAGGTTAATCCTCCCTAGGTTTATCACGAAACCACTAGTATTTTGTTTATCATGTAACCACCCGTAAAATGTCCAAGTTCCATTACATAATATTAAACCATAAAATATTTATGTTATCAAAATTTTACTCATCAAACACAATAAATCAATTCAATATATTAAAATATTCAATCCATTTACAAAACAATTTAAAACATTTAATAAATAGGTTTTTGAATCAATTTGTACCATACCACTTTGAAAATTTTAATGGAATTAACATGTTAAAACATTAATTTTTCTATAAATAAATCCTCAATACCATTTTGAAAATAATGAAAATAATGAGAAATATTTATAAGAAAAAATCATTAAAACATTTAAATGTATATTTTATGTAAAGGGTCCCTTACCACTTGAGAAAATACTTGAATAAAAATAATTTAAGAATAAAATTTAATATCATGAGAATGTATAAAATAATGATATAAATGTAAAAATAGTTTTATATACACCTTATAGGTTATTAAAGGTTCACAATATCAAGACATGCCTCAATAAAATAAGATTAAGACGAAGTCCCTTACAATGATCATATAAATGATGTAATAATTTTTCGATGGGGTGATTACGTGTATAAATAGTATATCCTAACAAATGGAATTGTAAATTACAACAAAAATAAATAAACAGTGATTCCACACATAATCTTGGAATAATATAATCAACAAAGTATGCATAACACCCAATGAGTGTAAATTGAGTTTAGAAATTCCCGTATGAAAATTTGGCAGCCTAACAACATCACTTATAAATTCATAAAAATGACTTGACTAGAGAAAATAGGATCTATCATAACTTTGACATAAAATGGAAAACAATAAGGAAATATAAGAAAATATCCCAATATAAAAAATTTAAATTAAAATACATCACATAAACGAAGTCTTTGACTAAAAGAGGAGGGTCAAAGGCTCCCTTAAAAACTTCATTTTGTTAATAAAATAGATAAATAATGTGTATTAACATTAAATACACAAAAATAATGTATAAATACAATATATTAAAATAATATTTATTTATCACATAATCATAGGATGACATAATCAAGAAGTATAAGATTAACCCAAAGAATGAAAATTTGGTTAAGAAGTTCCCTTATGAAAATTCAGCAGCCTAACGGTGTGGCAAAAAAATTCGTAAAATGAGTTGATGAGATAAAAAGGGTATATAATCACTTGGACATGAAACTTACAACAATAATGATATATAAGAACATATACCAACATAATAAAATGTAAATTAAAAGACATAACATAAAATACGTCTTTGACTAAAAGAGGAGGGAGAAATGTTCCCGTTACCTTGAGTCTGACTTGTTTCGTTTGTTCTTTATATTCGTTATTAGTAAACTTAAGTTAATTTATACTTGCTTCAGAACCCTTTTCAATTTTATTATTCCTTTTATATCACTTATTACCATTTTATAAATATTACATTTTTATTTAAGTTAATATTGGTTTCTTTGTCAATATTCGGTACTTGAGTCAAAAATGAACTTGTTATAATTACAAATTTCCCATGTGGTAAAAATTAAATTTTCTCAAGAATAATATTCATGATATAAATATCATATATATATACAGTAAATATTTATTTATAATAGTTCATAAAATTTGGAGATAATAAATAAAATGCATCGTTTATGAAGACGGTAAGCCTTACGTACGCATGAACACTTCTTTCATTTATTTTTCATATTAAATAAATGATAAATAAGTGATAAATAGTTATATTATAATTAAATTCTAATAAAATATTATATATATGTTAAATAAGTTCATTAATTCCATCCTTTATACTTTCCATGTATGGCATGAATGAGTCAAATCACATGGAGGGGGCTGTAGTCCACACTTCCTCAAATGAAATTATCGAATTTACACATCATGAAAAGCATAAAAGTACGTTCTCAAATAAATATTACAGTATCATAGATACAATATAAATATAATAAATATAATATATAAATATAGTACCATAATAATGGCCACCATAAGAAGTTGTAGGTGAAAATCAAACAATCATCGTTTTGTGAGGCAAAAGTTTTTCATACACAGAAATAATATGTTTGTATCCATTAGATGAAGGTGTGTGTAAGTTTATTTCAAATCCTTATCATAAAAAAATCCAAGTATATTTAGGATACTGGTTCTGTTACGTAATCAATGAATAAGAATATAATAGACAGTGAATATGTAAAATAATGGAAAAGAACATTAGAAAAGACACTACCTCTAAAATATGTAAATCTCTTTGATTTGAGTCAAAAGGCTTTCTTAAATTTTCTTCTTCCAAAGGTAAGGATTCTAGGAGGAAGTGAGGGATGTTGGGAGATTATTTGGTCATAATTTGGACAATCCAAGGAGCTTGAGAGATGTGATTAAATGGGTAGATGAGATTCCCTTTTATAAGAGGGAGCATGGGAACTTTAGGAATTTATTGAAATATTATTTTATTATAAAACTATTTTCGGATTAAAATGGTTTAAAGTAATACATTTAAATTATAAGGTGTGTTTGGGTCCAAAATATTTCAACCAATATGTTTAGACAAGTCTAGGTCACAAATTTATCCTTATCTTTTAGATTTAGCCCTTAGTTAACTTATTTAACTCTTACCATGTCTCCTTGTGCATTCATATTATATGGTTAATATAGTTAATATAAAATACCAATATAACCTCAAGTGGTTTATTAATGAAATTTTCAACATTATCTATGTCATTTGGAAGAATATTTAGATTTTAAAGACTAACATATCATTTAATAAAATAGAATTAGTTTTAAAAACTCATTTATGTCAATATTTATACTACTCATATCATGAATTTTAAAAAATCCATAAAAACTTGATTCATTCGAAAAACTTTAATTAATTAAAATATAAAAAGTCATAAGAATCCCTAAAATTCGTTGATTTCATAAAAAGTTTCAAAATAAATTTATTTTAATTTTTATAATGTCATTTATTTAAATCATTTATTAATATGGTAATCACAACATCGTTATCGTTTCAAAAATAAATTTATTTACTTGATATATAAAAATTATAAATAAAATACAATGACATAGGAAATCATTTTATCTTTCTAATGACTATTTATAGTCGAAGTTATCACTTATATAACCCCATATAAAAATTGTTTTAGTAAATGATATATGTTTATATTTAATTATTTTACTTTAAATTAATTCTTATAAAAAATTATTTTCACATCCAAGTAGCTCCATCGGGTCCCAAAATGGTCCCAAGGATGGAAATGGTCATTAATATATCATCAAATAGGATTATTATATGTGTTAGGGTAGTTTAATATTATTATAGTATTATTTTTTAACCTTATTTACCAGATTTACCATTTAACCAATGTAAGTAAAATAATTACTGATGTTACTATTCATAATCTATAAATAAAAGGTACCTATTTAAAAAATTTATAAATAATGATTCCAAATATTTAATAAATTTTTCTAAATTAAAAAAACATAAGTTTCAGTAATTAATTTAAAATTAGTTCCTATTGTCAAAACCAAAAAGCGTGTTTTTAATAAGTAATAACTATAAAAAGATTAACTTGTTTTATGTCCAATTAAAATGTAAAATTCATTCCAATGACTATAATTGGATTAAATGTTGATAAATTTGTCCAATTAAACTTTAAAACTAATTAAAATAACAATATAACTATATAAATAAATTAGATGAAAAGTCATTTTTGAAATAAAATGCAGTATTTTTCACTTTTCATTAAAAACAAACTTTATGATAAAAATTAAAAATTCCATCCAAAGTAAATTTTGATGTTCTGATTATAAATAAGAAGTTTTTTATCATATATAATATATAAAAGTGAAAAAAACTATATTTAAAAAGGGTTCTCTATCAAAATGTGGTAAAACGACCTGTAAAGATATTAGAGTATTTCATTCTTAAAATCAGGTTCATTCTTATTTGAAGCCTCTAATATTCATTGGATAGATATAAAAAAATTTAAAAAATATATAAAATCATAATATATTTAATTCTGTTCATTCCCTCAAATACAACGACACGACATTGACTACCATTTAAAATAATAATAATATTATATTATTTTTCGACATAACTCAATGTTGTGTGAAACGTAAGATTTCAATGAAATCATTCATTGAATGTTGAGTATGCTATCATAAAAAGTTCCTTATTTAAAATAAATTTAATATATTATTCATAAAAATTAATATATATGAAAATATATTATTCTATAAATACCTATGTTGTTACATCATTCCCCCTTTTGGAAATAGCTCTCTCACAATTTTAAAATTTGGCTCGAAAACTTCATTGAAAATCTCACATCGGAAAAAGAGTCAATTAAACTATCACTTTTAAAGAATGAAAGAGAAGTACAAAGGTCACCCAGGATAAAAAAATACTAGGATTACATATAGGAAAACATGGATATGAAAGAGAAACTAAGTGTCAAATTCTGATGGAGAGTGATAGAAAAATGATCCGGAGAAAGTTAACTACCAAAAAACCAAAAAATTGTGATGGGTTAAACTTTTTTTGATTCCATAGTAGAAAAAGAGAATAAAAAACATTTTTGTTTTAAGTTTATTTTCATAAATTTGAGGAATTTATTTATGATATTGACTAATCACATAAGGAAATATACTTACCTTTCAAGTAGAGTTTCATAATTTAATAAATTTCTTCCACAAACTCATATTTACTCCAAATGATGAGTATTTAAGATGACTTGGTCACATCTAAAGTGCTAGAATCAACTTGTATAGAATCACATAATCCAAAAAATACGAACTATATATTTCCCGTGTATTTAGAAATCAACTAAAACCAAAATGGATAGTACAAGATCAGATAATCCACAAAAGGATAATCCTTTATTGAAAGAAATACAAATCATAATATTCAAAATTCAATAAAAAACCCAAAGTTCAATAAATACCATTCAATAAATAATTTTCCTTAAAATTATTCAAAAAATACAAACTATGATTGAAATCTAAAATCCTGAAGTATTTGATCACATAGTCTTCCTAGATAAATCTTAACACTTATATCGAAATAACATCGACTACTCTTAAAGTCTCATACTGAAAAGTAATTAACCAAATCATATATTCTCAAATATTGGTTAATCATTTCCATAAATAACCCAAATCTCTATAAGATAACAATAAAAACATAGATTCTTCCAAAATAAAATTCAACCATTACTCTTCAAATGAAATCCCATAGTATTCTATTTTCCTTAGGCATATAGTTTCCCAAAAGAGAAAACATCTTCCAAAATAACATTTATCATTTAATCACTATATCATTTTACTATACTAAGGATATCCATTTTATAAAACATAAGGTCCCAATTTCAACTTATTTTTGATCCATTAAATCATTTAACTAAAATGACTAAGTATTACTAACTAGGGACTTCATGTAGTCCTGTGGTAGGTGATAAATCTCAGTCACACTTTCATTGTCGGTATGATTCCCACAACTTTTTCGATGTGATAAGATTCCACACAGTCTGTGTGTTGTCCTTTTTCAAAAACGGTATAATTATAATAAAATTAACAAAATGAGATAAAATACTTAAAAATATCCATATCACATTTTAACTTCAATGGTTATTTCATAACACACATTTTGAATCCCAAAAACTAATAACCCATAATTGCCTCAAATTCAGGGATCATATAACCTGAATGATTCATTATAACTATATATACAAAAGAAAATATAATTCTTCCTCAATTAACATTTTAATATAAAAAAACATAAGGGTTTAAAATACTATAATTCATACAAAGTAATTCCATAATTAATATATTTAAACATATCATCATTCATAGATCCAACATAAATCTTCAATTCCTAAAATATAGAAATTTTAATCATAAAACTATCTTCATGATCCTTTATCCATGTTTTTCCATCTTATTCTTTTATAATTCCTTCCTAAAAACAAAATCATTCAGAATGTCCTAAGATTTAAATAATGTAAAAACATGAGCTAAGAAATAATCCATACATTTCATAAGTCATTTTCTGTTTCCTCATCTTCAATAGGAATGAAATTAGGTATTGGTAAACATATATTTGTATGGTCCTACTGATCTCCTTCTTGAACCTTCTTCATAGTAAATCTATTTGCATAATGACTATTTACACCACATTTAAAAAATTAAATTAACCACTTGGAAATAAATTCTTTCCCTTTCCCAGAGTCAATTGGATACTTCCATTTTCCATGGAAGGTTATTTATTTATGACCTTCATTACCACATCTATAAAATCTCCGCGTCCCTTTGAAACATTTTTCTAGGTGTTTACTTCCACATCCTTGACACATAAGTTTCAGAATATACTTACCTTTATGATTATTACCTGAAATTTTATAGGGATTCATTTCTCGCATATATGATGCCTTAGAAAAATCACCATAGTTAAAGTGTTCAATCATGACTCCAGATAGTTGGTTAATAATAACCACAAGAATTCTCATTACAACTCCCATTTCATTCGGTTTCACATTCCTCAAATCTCCATAGTTTCCTTCACATCAATTGTTACTTTGGTGACTTCTAGATCCATCCATTTACTAAAACAAAAAATTTTAGTTTGAGTATATCAATGAAATCATCATATAGAATCTTATGAGTAGGGTAAACACTAAGATATTCTTATTTATTTTATCTTAAAATCATTCAATTTCTCTAAAATACGTATAACTTATTCTAATATGGTAACCATTATGGTTATGTCACTTATGCTTAAATAATAACCTAACCTATAAGGTTATCTAAAAAAACCTATCATACCAACTATATGGCCCTGACATTAAACATTATTTAATCTAGAGATAAGTTGATAATTTGACATTAATTAACATTGATGATCTATTTTTGTTAATATTTTTAGATAATTATTCCATAAATATTACATTATATATCAAAAATTTCAAATTAGACACTTTTAATCCATTCAATTTTTTTACAATAATAAAATTCCTTAAATAAAACAATAATTATTTTCTTGATATAAATATTATTAAATTTCTCCATCCTCTTACCCTACCTTATTCCATGTGAAAAGTATTTCAAAAACTTGGGATGAGCCTAAAAATATACGTAAGTTATATTAAATAAGGTAAGAAAACATTAGTCATCAATACATACAAATAAATGAAATCATAATTTTCACACATAAAACATAATCTTGTTAATGTACCTCATGAAATCATATTATTTAAGAATAACACACAGAAATAATAAATCATAAAGGCAACTTGTGGAATCCATAGAATACTTACAGTGTATATTTCACAGCTACATAGGGAGTTACAGTTGGAATACCCATCATAGTATATTCCCTAAAACTCTTAGGAGAAACATTAACATTTACCTCTATCACGTAACCAATGCATTGGAGAGCTCACCACTCCTGGCTTATCATAGAACCACCTGTATTCGTGTTATTACATAACCATCCATCAAATGTACAAGTACCATTACATAATGATAACACATAAAATATTGATATTATCAACATTTCACTCATCAAACACAATAAATTAATTCAATATATTAAAATATTCAATCCATTTCCAAAACCATTTAATACATTTAATAAAGATGTTTTTGAATCAAAGGGTCCCATACCACTTTGAAGATTTTAATGGAATTATAATTTTGAAACATTAATTTCCATATAAATTAATCCTTAAAACTATTTTGAAAACATGGAAATTAATGAGAAATATTTAAAAGAATAAGTCTTTAAAACGTTTAAAATTATGTTTCAGGTAAAGAGTCCCTTACCACTTTAGAAAATACATGAATAAAAATAAGTAAAGAATAACATAAAATGAAACATTTAATATCATGAGTATATAAAACTTCATTATATAAAATGTCAAAAGGGTTGTATATACACCTTATAGGATATTAAATTTTCACAATATCAAGATATTCCTCAATGAAAGAAGATTGAGATGAAGTCCCTTACAAAGATCATATAAATGACGTAAGAATTTATCAATGGGGTGATTATGTGTAGCAATAGAATATCCACACAAAGGGAAGTGTAAATAAAAACATAAATAAACATATAGTTATTACACAAAAAATCTTGGCATAATATAATCAATGAAGTATGCACAAAACCAAATGAGTGGAAATTGAGTTTAGAGATTCCCTTATGAAAATTCAACAACCTCACTACGTCACTTAAAAATTCATAAAAATGAGTTGATTAGAGAGAAAAGTGTATCTCATAACTTAGATATATAATGTACAGTAATAATTAAATATAATAACATATCCCAATATAAAAAAATTTAAATTAAAATACAACACATAAACGAAGTATTTGACAAAAAGAGGAGGCTAAAAGGTTCCCTTACAAAGTTCATTTTGTTAATAGAATAGATCGATTATGTGTATTCACTATAAATACATTCAAATAAATTATAAATACAAGATATGACATAAAATTTTTATTTCTCACATAATCATGGCACGATATAATTATGAAGTAGAATATTAACCCAAATAATAGAAATTGGGTTAGGAAGTTCCCTTACTAAAATTCGCCAGCCTAACGGTGTCACTTAAAATTTTAGAAATTGAGTTGATAAGATAGAAAAGGTAATCTCATCACTTGGACATAAGATTTACCAAAACAAGGATATATAAGAATATATCCCAACATAATAAAATGGAATTTAAAAGACATAACATAAAATAAGTCTTTGACTAAAAGATGAGGGTGAAAGGTTCTGTTACTTGGAGTCCAACTTGTCTCGTTCGTTCTTTGTATTCCTGAATAACAATCATAAGTTAATTTATACTTTATTCAGAACCATTTTAAAGTTTATTATTCATTTTATATCACTTATTACCACATCATAAACATTATATAATTATTTAAGTTAATATTGGTCGTTTTGTCGACATTCAGTACTTGAGTCAAAAATGAAGTTGGTATAATTACAAAATGTCCATGTCATAAAAATTACATTATCTCTAAAATCAAATTCATGATTTAAATATAATATATATCTATAATATATTTATTTATAATAGTCCATAACATTTGGAGATAAGAAATGTAATTCACCGTTCATGGAGACGGCAAGCCGTACTTATGCATGAATGCTACATTCATTTATTTTTCATATCAATGAAATGGAAAATAAATGATAAAAATGTATAATATAATTATAATATAATATAATATGGTATATATGTTATATATTTTCATTAAAACTATCCTTTACACATTCCATGTGTGTCACGAATGTGTCATATCACTCAGAGGGGGCAGTAGTCCGCACTTCTTCAAGCAACACTATCATATTTACACATAAGGAAAATCTAAGAGGTATGTTTGAAAATAAAAATTACAGTATAATGGAGACAATATAAATATAATATATATCATATATAAATTCAGTTCCATCATAAGGTCCCCCATGAGAGGTGGTAGGGGAAAAGAAAACAATCATCGTTTCGTGAGGTTGTAGTTTTCCGTACACAGAAACAATATGTTCCTATCCATTAGCTGGATGTATGTGTAAGTGTAGTTATAATAATTCTAATAATAACATCATAGTATGTTTATTATACTTGTGTTGTCATGTAATCAATGAATAATAATATAATTGAGAGTGAAGATGTAAAATAATAGAAAGGAACTTTAGAGATGATGCTACCTCTAAAACAAGTAACTCCCATTGATTTGAGCCAAAACGATTTATTGAATTTCCTTCTTCCCAAGGTAAGGATTATAATAGGTAGGGAGGGATGTCGGGATATTATTTGAGCATAATTTGGATGAACCAACGGGCTTGAGATGTGTGATTAAATGGGTATAAGTAATGACCTTCTATAAGAGGGAGGATGGGCACTTATGAAGGTATTGAGATATTATTTTATTATAAAATGAATTTCTATTTAAAATGGTCCAAAAGTCATTTATATCAAAGATAAGGTGTTTCAGTGTTGAAAAACTCTCATCTAATAGGATTTATTCAAGTATAGGTATCAAATTTGACCCTATCTTTTAGTTTTAATCCTTAGTTAACTAATTTAACTCTGACAATGCCTTATTATATATTCGTAATATATGATTAATATAGTTACTATAAAATGACATTAGAACATAATGTTATTAATTAATGACTTGTTCAACATTATATAAGTCATTTGAAATAATCTTAGTTTTTTTAAACTATTATATCATTTAATAAAATAGTATTTGTTTTAAAAAACCATTTATGTCAATTTTTATACTATTCATATCATGAATTTTTCAAAATCAATAACAACATTATTATTTCAAAAAACAATCCTCAATTCAAATATAGAAATTCATAATAATCCCTAAAATTCGTGGATGGCATAAAACGTTTAAAAATAAATTTATTTTAATATTTATAATCTCATTTATTTAAATCATTCAATAATAAGGAAATCACTACATCATAATTGTTTCAAATATAAATTTATTTATTTGATATATAAAAATTATAAATAAAATAAAATGATTTGGAAAATTATTCTAGCTTTATAATGACTATTTATTGTTGAATATATCACTTATATAACCCCATATATTTGTTTTTGTAAAAGATATATATTTATGTTATATTTTTCTTTACTTTAAATTAATTCTTATAAAATGTAATTTTCATATTCAAGTAGCTCCGTGGGGTCCCAAAATCAACCCAAGTATGCCCATGGTTAGACATATCTCATCAAATAGGGTTAGGATATGTGTTAGTGTAGTATAATATTATTATAATATTATTTTTTACCATTATTTACAAGATTTACAATTTAACCATGGTAAATAAAATAATTATTAAAGTTACTATTTATAAGGTCTAAAAATAAGAGATACCTATTTCTGACGCTTTCACCAGGGTGTGTGTGCGTCCGTCTGATTGGGGGATGCCGACACTATTTTTTGCCCCGTATTCCCTCTTTCCAAAGGTGGGTGGCATTCGTCGCTTGTTTAGGGACGTTTTCTCCCTGATCGAAACATGATGATGGGATGTAAGTTCTTTCCTCCGTGGATTCCTCCTTGAAACATGTCACCTAGCCCGAGTCTCCCTTATAGATTTAAGACGTTGTTCATGAAACTCTTCCCAGTGTCATATCTTCATCGACACCGGTTAATTAGGCTGCTTATTTCAGGACATTCAAAGGGTCCAGTCGGGGCAGCAACCTTTGGTCAGGGGAGTTGTCACATTGGAAATCACTGGATTTTCTAGACACTAGAACACTGATGCATGTGGGTTTCTTCCCCTCATTATAGGACTTCTTGAGGGTGAAGATTCCCAGGGAGTCCTACGTCGAATGCAGGGAATTATATTCCGTAGTCATGTATCTAAGGTTTTCCTCAGCTTTCTATGTTTAACATAGGGTCTGCCGCAGGTTTAACGTCCAGTGGAGACAAATCAGACTGATTGGAACACTGACTAGAGTGGATCGGATAGGTGTAAACCCTTAAGGGAACACTGATGTCAGGGCTAACGCATGGTCAATTACCTAGTTACTTCTAAGAGTAGTGAAGAGGTGAATTAGCATGATCTCACTGCAATTTGGTGGATCAGGTAAGAATTAGGATCTATGATGGGTGGTTAAGTGAAGTGGATAGATAATGGGATAGAGTTGACTCAGGGGAAATGATGATGGTGGGATTGAGCATTTAAGAGACCTCCTACGTATCCCTGTGGTAGGGAATCAAAGTCCACGTAGTTCAGGAAGGGGTGTAGGATCGGGGTGTGCGTAGAGGACAATGACCTAACGATATACTAGGGATTACGTGTGGTTAGCATCCCGAGGTTGGTTTGAAACCACTGGGATGGACCAGAGATATGGGTCCTGATAGAGGGAAAGACAACAGCTTACCTCTGGGTCTAGGTTTACAATGTATTACCATGGAGTGGGATCAAAATGGATTACCTCTGGATGGGTAACAAAAGGGTCATACAGTTTAAACTCATGCAGGATGGGGGTGGACCAACGTGAAGCGGTCAGGACCAGTTGTTATAGGTCTTGAACCTCAGGGAGGCTTCCTACGTACCTTGCCTTGAAAAAGATCAAATTCCTCATAGATCCAGGTGAGGGTGTTGGTTAGCCGACGTGAATGAGAACCTGGGATCTAGATTGATGGTGGGATTGAACCACATGGAGGCATCCTACGTACCTTTCCTTGGAAAAGATCAAAGTCCTTGTAGTTTGGAATGGGTGGCTTGGTGAAGAGATGTGAAGATGGTTGGAGAGACTGGGTGTTGGGATTGAACCTCAGAGAGGCTTTCTATGTACCATACCTTGGCAAGGATCAAAGTCCATGTAGTTTGGGATGGTGTGGACAAACCGACGCAAAGGGGGTCGGAAGGACCGGGTGTTGGGCATGAACCTTAGAAAGGCTTCCTATGTACCTTGCCTTGGCAAGGTTCAAAGTTCATGTAGTTCAGGATGGTGTGCGTGGGGATTACAATCTGGGCTGCTCAGAGAGGATTTCATGGTCTATGCTTACTCTAAGCCCACGTGAGTCATGCTCGGTGTGAGAAACAAGAGGCAAAAAAGACCTAATGATCACGTCATGAAAGGTGCGTTTGTGGGAAGTAGAGTGGGTCTTACACGTGGTTAGCGGCCCAAAATGGAAACAAGGCCTTATGAGTTGAGCGGCCCAGAGAGGAAACAAGGGCTTATGTGTGGAGCGGCCCAAAGAAGAAATATGGGCTTATGCGTGGAGCGGCCCAAAGATGAAACAAGGGCTTATGTGTGGAGCAGCCTAGGGGAGATCGAGACTTGGACTTACTCCATGGTGGAGGCCCGGTTGGCAAAAAATCCCAGAGGGAGAGGGAATGGATAACAAAATTCTTGTCCCCATCACTACTCTTGGTGTTTGGCATGGAAGAATAAGGGAGGAGTAGGGGTACTGCATCAGACAAGAAAACCTAGAGGCATACACCATGATGGGTGCCTATCCATGTGGACAGGCGCCAAGGTGAGGTCATAGTTTAACGTCATGTGCGAAGGACTATGATTTTTGGCAGTTTAACATCTTGCAGATCGGACAATGTGGGATCACTCCGCACCCCTAGGACTTACATGACTAATACCCACCGCCCTTGGGGACTGGAAGGCATCAGCAATGCCATGGTTCGGGGGTGTCGTGAAGTGATCCCATTAGGGGTCCACATTAGTGTGGCTATGTGAAGAATCCATAACCGTTAGCATGCTTGATTAGATATTGTGCAGGGCTTACGCATGAAATCATCATGGGTGACGTTATGGAGCGACAACGGGGGATGGAGCTTACACGTGGAAGTTGCCTGAGTGCCACTAAGGAGCAACGACGGTTGATGGGGCTTATGCATGGAAGCTTCCCGTAATGTCTTCCTCGTGTGTGGCCATGAGGGAATCCCAAAGCACTTGTGGGTTGAGAAATATAATTGGGGAGAACACCTATGAGAATGTGTATAAATGGGATAATTCCAAGGGAGTTGGAATCAGTCTGAACAAAGAGATGTGGAATGTTTTAATCACATTCCCGACATTCAGAACGAGGTGAGGGTGGCATGAAGATGGTGGATAACTGTTGATCGTGTTCAAAACACAACATCCATATCACATCATCCTGAAATAGGGAAAAACAAATGGGGTTCAACTGTTGACCATGTTCGAAACACAGAACTTGACTCAAAGTGTTGTCCAAAGTCTTCCAGGGTGTTGGCCCAGAAAGGTAGGTGAGCTAATACGGCATGGGACCAGGACGTTAGGGGGTCCCTTCAGACATGAAAGAGTATGATGATCTGAATTAAGTACATGCAAAGCATGAGGTGGAGTGATGTAATGTTTGAATGTATTCCAACGCTCATGAAATTATGCCACTATGATCATGGCATGAGGCATATTATGCTTCGAACATAAGTCATCTCTTATTTGAAGCAATAGGCATCCTATTACTGAATGATAGGGAACTATATAGTTCAAAGTCATGTAGAGAGGACTATTAGGAAAAGGGTTCCTAGAAAGGGTTTGTGTGGGGACTTAACCAAGGACGACCCTTTCTTGTTTAACCTGGTATAGGAGCCAGGTGATGGGGTTTGGATGAGTTACATGAGGAATGGTTCGACTCAGGGTACTCAAGGAATTGATGATGAGAATATCAACTCACGACATGGGAAACAAAGCAAGAGGAATATGTCGACTCAAGGTGTTTCACGGTGTGAGGATGAGTATCTCAAATCACTGTATTCTATAGGTGGAAGGTGGACGTGCATAAGGGCACAATGGAAAATGGAAATGTCCCGACCTTAAAAGTTTTCACTACATGTAGGATAGGTTACGCACAATATTGCATTGTGCGGCATAAGTGCGTGAAATATTGGGCATCATGGTAGTGTTTCACATAATAGAGAAGGTTGGCATGCAATAGGGAAGGATTTGCAAGCAAGAGGGAAGGATTGCATGCAATAGGGGAGGTGTAAGCACAATATGGGAGTTGTGTGAGGAATAGGGGACTATGCGTGCAATAGGGAATGAATTGAGTGCAATAGGGGAGGTAGGCATGCAATAGGGGATCATTGCACACAATAGGAAATGTGCGCCGGCAATTGGACAGGTGCAACACTAGCATGCGTAAAATTGGGCATAGTGGAACTGTTGCGAGAAAAAATAATGTTTTTCACGCAAAACTAGGCACGTTGGTGTTTTTTGAGCCCAAAAGTGATATTTTACACTCAAGAGGGGGGGGGGGGTTTACATGCAGGCGCATAAAATGAGGACTTACGTGAATTAGAGTGGCGACCAACCTCCGAGGCATCCTCTGGAAGACGAGGGTGCACTTGTATTTATTGGCGAGATCTTGAATGTAGGTGCACATAAAATTCTATTCCAATTTTCCATGCAAATCTATTTTACATGCAAGATTAAAATTTTCCACACAAATCCATTTTTGTGTTGGATTCCATTTTTACACACAAGATTCCCTTTTTATGCACAAGATTCCATTTTTACGTGCATGATTCATTTTTTACGTGCAAATCGATACTTTGCCCCAAAACCATCATAGATCCCCATTTCTAGCTGCCCAACTTAGAAAAACCATAACATCTAATCTGTAACTCTGTCTGGGCTCCACGACCTATCAAATTGATGCTTGCGAAATGAGATATACTTCGTGATCATATATGGAATCATTAAGATAATTACATGGATGCGTTTTCCGGTGACTACAGTACCCATTTACACAATTTGGACCTCTTAATTTGGAATATAGATTCCATTTTTACATATTAAAAACACATGATTTACACTAATTAATTTAAAATTAATTCCCGTAGTCAAAACAAAAAAAACGGGTTTTTAAGAAGTAATAACTATCAAAATATTTACATGTGTTTATGTCCAATTAAAATGTAAAATTACATCCAATTAACATAATTGGATTAAATGATAAAAACATAATCCAATTAAACTTTAAATCCAATTAAAATATCAATTTAACTATATAAATAAATTATATGAAAAGGTATTTTTGAAATAAAATGCAGTATTTTTCACAATTCATTAAAAAATACGAACATTATCAGAAAAAATAACAAAATTTAATACAAAGTAAAATTTGATGTTATGATTCTATAAAAAAGTTTATTTTGTCAAATAAAACATATAAAAGTGAAAAAACTAGATTTTAAAAGGGTTCTCCATTAAAAGGTGGTAAAACGACATTTAAAGACATTAGAGTATTTCATGCTTAAAATCGGATTCATTATTATTTGAACCCTATAATATTCATTGGATAAATGTAAAAATTTTTAATAAATATGTAAAATCATAATATAGTTAATTATGTTCATTCCATCCAATACAATGACATGGATTTAACTACCATTTAATATACTAATATAATAATATTATTTTTTGGTATAACTCAATGTTGTGTGCAACATAAAATTTCAATGAAACCCATTGTTGCGTGTTGAGTATGCTATCAGACCAAGTTTCATATTTAACATTAAATTAATATCTTATTCATAAATATTAAATGATATGAAAATATATTATTCTTTAAATACCCAGGTCGTTACAATGATGGTGCCCTAGGTGTTTTCACTCATTAAATTTTTAATTTTTTTTCTAACCGTTAGTGGATTGATGGTGTGAAATCATCTTTTTTCATATAGTCGATCACTTTTTAATGTGGTCGGTTCATGAATATTATTGTGGATCCTTTTTTTAATCTTCACTTGGTTCGTTAAGTAGTTGATCTGTCTATGGTCTCCTTTTTTAGTTATTAAAGTTTCTTGGTTGGTCATGTTGTTGATCCCTTCATGATATCTTTATTTATTCATTTTGTATCTTGGATGATCATATGGATGATCCTTTTTTTTCAAATTATCCTTTGGTTGTGAGGTTGATATTCCATGTGGTTGATACTCTATGCATACAATCAGTCAATGGTTTATCCTTCCATCCATGTTGTATGTTTTCTTCTCATGATAGATAATCACAGTATGTTATCCCCTTAGAAGGAAAAATTCAATTTTCTTCCAGTAATCCATATTATCATAAATACCTATTTTTAAAATAAAAATATACAAAATATCTTATATCATAATTTTTAAAACCTAAATTAATTAAGATATTTGATATCTTTATATTCCATAATGTTTTGAGTTATAAATGTTTCATGTGTTTCTATTTATTGTGATCTAAGTGGGAACTAAATTAATGATAAATTAGATGTAATGTTCCACCTATGTTTTGGAAATGAAAGAGTTTCATATCTGTTTTACCAAAAACTAGAGATGTTTCTTATAACACAATTTAATTTCATTCTCATGAGCCCGTACGAAACAAATACTTCACTCTTATAGTATGCAACTCTTACACTCTTAATCTATAATGTTCTACAATGTTTCCTGATCTATGAGAATATTCCTTTCTTACACAATTTTAGTACATAAAAATAGTAAATATTCTCAAGATGTAAGAAAATTTTATTCTTCTCTTTTATTCACTGTGAATGTCTGATAAAATTAGGATTTAGTTTAATTTTTTAAAATTAATGTGTATAACAAAAAAAGTATTATAAAAATCTAGAAAATGAATATTATAAAGACTGATTATTTAATAATTTAGAAATATTTAATGAAAGAAGAATTTTTTTTCACATAATTCCCTTAGATAAAATTGTTAGAATTAATATCATGTCTTATGATGTTAATGTAATTTTAGAAAATCTCATTTTGAGATATATTAATAGTATTTTTTGTAAATATTTTCTATTATGGTAATATAATGAATTTCATTTTGAAATTTAATGTATTATATTTTATTATTATCCACTAAATTATCTAATAAAGGGGAAAATGATAATGACATACAAAAAATATGATTTAATGGAATTTAACATGATTTAGTATTATTTTGATAAGTTGTTTTATGATAAGGATTTTTAAAAGTTTTGATATCTAATAATTGAAATTATAATTATCCCATGTTGTATAAAATTTTTATATCATGTCATGAATATTAAATAAGGTTTGGATTTTTTATCGATTTTGTTTTATGATTTCTTAATAATGTATCTTATTACTTCTTAGATAGTTATATATTTATATATATTTGTCGATGTTATTATTGTTATTTTATAACTTGGTATAAATTATTAAATATATTAAAGAAAATAAAATAATGATATTATGTAAACATAAGGGGCATGAAATTAAATTACTATTCATCATAGAAGTCATGGAATTATAGGAATACTGATTGGAGATGTTTATATTTTTTATATATTATTTTCTATTTCACATAAGTTTACTTATTAAATAAATCATATTCATAATAAACATGTTAATTCATGATGTAATGAAAATGGTGTTTTTATAAAAACATTAGTATGGTGATGAAAGAGCCCTAATATATTGTGGGAGGCTTGAATGCCCCAATTCTATGGTCTTAATATTTTATCTACATTTGGAAAACAAATCGTTTATATGTATATATGATCTATGATTATTTGATCCAAATGATGACTTGTTTTGGCTGTTTGATAATGTTTTTAGTCAAGAACCTTTGGGGAGAATAAGAGGGTCTCCTAGGGTTGCAGTGGTAGTCAATTACAGTGATATAGAGATCAATCATAAAATTTAAAATAATGTTGGAATGAATCCTAAGTTTTAGGATGAGTTTATTGTGGGGATTTATTATCGATACAAAAAATATTTCAGGATTCTTTATTGATGACAAGTTATCCTGATATAATATATATTAGTTTTAAACTATTTGATATAGTTTTATTATATACATTTCAATTGCATATTTTTTGTGGCTTCTTATAATGAGTCATTGAGATATTGGATAATTATGAGATAAATTGAACTAAAATATTAATTTGGTTTCTTCATGTTGTTCATATAAGATGATGTTATACTTAGGAATATAAGTCAACTAATTTATAGTGCCAATGAATCATTCTTATAAGATTTAATTGTTAATATTAAAATTGTAGATGTTATAATATTAATTAATTAATATATAATTTTATTAATATACAATTCATTGATATGTAGACCATAGAAGTGGAAATTGAGGGTCTTCTGAGATGATAGAGATAGATGACTCTAAGGTTAGGTAGTTTTCCTCAGGGTTTATGTGAATGATATTATTTGTAAATATTTATTTCATATGAACCACCACCCACATTAGTAGGAAAAATGAAACACAAATGTGTGTGTGTGGGGGGGTGGGGGGGGGGGTACTCTAATATCCAAAATGGAAAGAGAATAGCTGGCTTACACCCCCCTCTCCCTCACCCCCCCATTAAAAATAGATATCAGTAGCATATACCTTGATAGAATAGCTTACATTATAGGCTGATTTCCAACCTCAGGTGTGATGGTTCTCAGTTTAATACACATTTGTGTGAGGGATATAATGGATTACTGTTATAAAAAATTCTTGTATATCAATTTTGTTTAGAGGAATTCTCATACTTTGTTCATCCATGGGATATGATGTCATGACATATAATTTATTTAGAAACTTTTTAGTGTCTCTCAAAGACACACATTATTATAAAATAATTTGGGATTATGAGATGGGTATACAAACCAATTAGAACATAAGATGTTTGGATCTACAAAAAATGGTGGTTGGTAGAGTCCATACCCGACTCATATATGGGATGACTTTACTTACAGAAGAGATACAAATAGAATCCATGGAATTAGATTGTGAGAGAAAAAAACCATCTAGGGAGTTAATGTCGGGTATATATATATATATGTTAATTTTTAAGAATATATTAATTTTATGCATTAAATGGTGATTTACCCAAGGTGAGGATTTGAAAAAATTATATTACATGTTTAGGTAATAATTTAATTTCAATTTTATATTTATTGGAATTTAGTATAATTATTTCACATTTTACATAGGTGGTTTTGCGGAGTATATTATAAATTAAACATGTTATTAAAAAATTATATATATATATATATATTGTTTTCTATGTCTATAAGAGTTGTATGGTGATTTAGATTGAAGTTACTAGTTCAATATATTTTTTCAGCAACAATTTGTAATTCATGTTCATTGTTGAGGATTTACTTTTGGTACTTATAGTATTCTTTTTAGTTTTATCAGCTTATAAATTCCATTACTTGTATTGATATTTATTTTATATTTATTCTTGACACTGGTTAGTGGTTTCTCATCTTATATCTTAATCAATAAAATTCTATATAGCGTAATGCCTTTCATTTGATTAATTGATATAACCTTGGGGATAATCACTAAACCGTGACCTATTATAGATTACATTCATGGGCCATTATCTCCCTTTCTTGATTTCAATCATAGGATGGTGTATCTTTGTAGGGTATGGTATGTGATAGAGTGGTATCACAATTAATGGTTTAGAGATATTATGGAGTTTGTATTTAGGCACTGTTGAGGATTCATGTTTTGGTAGGGATGTTGTATCAACCAACCTTAGTACATTATATAAATAAGGGAGATAAACTTGGATACGAATTTTATAGGAACCTCTAATATAGAATAAGGACCCTCATATTTATTGAACATGATAAATTAATTATTTACCTTATAGGGTAATGAAATAATAATTTATTATGCGTCTTGATTGTATTTTCCAATTTTTAATTGGTTAGACGATGGGAAAATACGTTAAAATGAATTAATTAGTTAAACGTAATATTTGTTATATCATTGGTAAAACATTTCAGGAAATTAGTTATTTTGTATATATGGATTGAGGTCAATATCACCATTTCATTCAAAAAAAATATGTTTAGTATGATATTGTAGTGGATCGTTGTAGAGTGAAGATTGACCAAGATTTCACTTGGATGAGGATACTCTAAGAGTTTTAGCACTCGGGTAAATAAATGTATTAGATATATATATAAAATCAAGAGGAGGATTAAATTTTGGATATGGGAGTAGTCTTCATTTCAATCCATGATCAGACGGAGAACAAGGTTTCATTATCTTTGATGATTCTATGTAGTCCATATCAAATTTGGTGGATTTAATTTCCCAAGGATCAAGAGTAGTCATTTATTGTGTGGGAGAATTTCAAATACTAGTTCTAGTATGTGTTTGTTTTTTAACTATTAATGAATCATATTTGTAGGATATCCTTACACTCTGATAGGGTTGTTCTAGTGTTCGAGGTTCCAGTATTATCTATAAGAACTAGCTATGTTATTCATTAAAATCTTTTTCAGATGATGAGGCTATGTAGAGGCTTTTTATGGGGCTTTTCATCAGGATAAAAAGTTCCAGGTCACCCTATTTCCATTGAATTCATATTTTGAGGTGCCAGGTAAGGAAGAGGTTAAGGCGATGATATTTACTAAGAAATAATAAGCATAATAAGAGAGTGTTCAATATTTTATGAGGAGTAGAGTTATGAAAAGTTCTTAGTTTATTGGAAATAAAAAGTTGTTTTAGTATGATGTAATGAGGTTTCAACCTTATAAAACTTATTCATAAGACCTAGCAGTTCCTAGGACCCTTCTAGTGAATTGATCATTATTTTTTTATACAGATATTGTTCCCTTTTGATGTGATATTTTATAAAACTCCTTCATAGTTAGAATGTGGCTAGTTTCTAGATTAATGATTTAGTGCTTCCATTTTTGAGAGATCCAAACGTTGTGAAAACTACTGTATACCTATTTACTACCTGAGTTTATTCCTTATCCAATTCAGAAGAAAAAAATTCTTTTATTCTACCTTCTCTATTTAAATATTTGGGTCTTGAAGTGGTGTTACTTCAAGTTCCCTGATCATTTACTATAATATTTAGTTGTCAATCCATCTTTTATAATGCATGAAGAAACTATGAGTAAGTATTGATGTTTTAAAACTATTAAAGAGACTTCATATGTTTAAAAAAATATATATAAGATATCATAATTGATATTTAATCATTGTACTTTGTGCACAATATCTTGGACTTATTCATTAGGTGAATCATATTATGCGATACTACTAGATTTTATAAGATGATTGTTAGTGAGAGAGACCCTAATATGAGAATGAGGTGTATTGAGTCTCTATATTCTTTGATGACCTGTCTATTGTTGATTTTTTTATAGGATCAGTTGCTGGTGTTTCATATGGTTATCGAATAGTATAGTGATGTATTCCTTAAAGAGGTTGTGATGTTACCCCCTAAACGAGAGATTGAGTTTGGGATAATGATATTACTAGTTGTTTCATTATTATCATTGTATGCATATTCGATGGACCCATATGATATTGGGGGGATAATGATTCAAGTTAATGACATATTTTAGAGAGAATTAATTCATCCGTCTATGATGCGTTATGAAGACCCAGTTTTGATTGAGAGAAAATTAGATGGTAGTCTATGGATTTGTGTCTATTTTCATCATTTGAATCTGGTAGAAAATAAAATATACTATCATTAACAATAAATTACTGATTTATTTAATTAATTTTAGGTATCTGGTCAATTCTTGAAGATCAAAATAAGGTGTTGGTATCATTAAAAGAAAGGGAAGGAAGTTGATATCCCTAAGACTAATTTCAAGTGTCTTTATAAGAATTATGAGTTAATTGTGATAATTTATTGAGTTACAAAAGATTCATCAATGTTCATTGTACTAATTAATGTAGTGTTCTATGATTATATATTATTCTTTATAGTTTTATTTATCAATTATACCCTTGTGTTATATAGGTCTGAAGAGGATAACTCATAGAATATATGAGAATCATTGGGATTTTTTAGTTTCATCATCTATATTGGAAGCTGTTGAAGTGTGAGTCCTAGTCTCATAAGGTCTGTTTCTTAGGGAATTTCATATCTCAGATTGGAGTAGTTTTATATCCTTAGAAGGATGATATTATGCTTTCTTGAGTTTCCCCTGACAATGTTATAAATGTATGGAGTTTCCCTTATCTCTATAGTTACCGTAGGAGGCTCATACAAGACTTATCCATAATTTTAACTCTTTTTATAGTGTTGAATAAAAAGGATAAATCATTTATATAGACTGACCTTAAAGAGGTTTCATTATTCTAATTGGTAAATAAGATAATTAGTTTTATGATTATTCTTCAATTGGGGTAGGTTTTTTATTCTAGGTTTATTATGATTATTCATGTATCAGGTTGGGTTCTATATTTTTTTATTAGAGGGTGATTATAACTTATGGGTCCAAAAATTTATATCCTCATGGATTTATCTATATTACCCATGATAATGAGGTATCTTTGATGGTGTTTTTCAAATTTTTTTTGTAATACTATCTCATGAGTGAAATTTTTGTGGTATTCATTGATCATAATAATATGAAGTACATCTTATCTTAGTGTGACCTGAATTAGTGGTGGAAATGGTTGATGAATCTATTATTGAACTAGGACTTTGAGATTTCATTTACACATGTTGATATGTATTTTTGTGTGTGGATAAATTGATGAGGAATTTATTTTTTGTTGTTTTATGTGAGTATAGAGAATGTAAGAGAGTATTTGAATAGTTTTAAGTGTTACACTATGATATAAGAGCTATTAATGGAAAATGATTTCATTATCAAATGAAAGTGTCATCATCCTTAGTGTAGGATATGAAGGAGTCCCAGCTGGGAGATTTTGAGGTGGAGATTTGACATGGTCATGTCATTTTTGGAGATGCTATTATGATATGGCCAGATGATAAAAAACATAGGGTGTTGTTCTAGTGGAGTATTTTTATTCCTTTAATAATGTGTGACACCATTATTTTAAATTCCTCTGTTCCCAATTGGGTATACATCCCAATGTGGAAATGATGTTTCATTCTCTATAGATTCTATTTCGATGATTTGGAAAAATATTATAGCTTAAAGGTTTATATCTTGAAGTCAGTATTTTTGAACTATGAAGGCTATGCATCATATTCTCAGTGTCTTAGTTTGGCCTCCTGATGTTTCTTGGTGTAAGTGGGATGTAATTTTTATGGGCGTCATCACTATCTTACCCAGAGCTCATGGTTCTTATAATAATATATGGATGATCACATACATTATAAAGAATTCTACTTACTTTATATAGATTAAGTAGTTGACCTCTATGTAGGTTTTATTAAGGTGATAACTATAGGATATAGCTAGACATTCATTGGATTATGAATATTATCATCACTTATTATGATCTTTATTCTCACAATATGGTTTGTAGATATTTCCATTAGTCTTTCACCTCTCAATTATGTCATATCACTACTTTTAGTTTATAGAAATGTGTCTAGAGAGTTTGGATAATCAATAATTTAGAGCACATATTTGGCATGTTCATTATAGATTTTTTATGTTTGTGGGCGACACAACTACCCTTAATAGATTTCAATTTTAAAAATAAATATCACAATACTATTTTTATATAATAATTCTAAGATCTGTATGTCTAAACCATCATATCATCATTGTTCCAAATAGAGGTTACAGAGAAAAATATTATTTGATTAGAACTGGAACATGGTATTGCAGATAAGGTTAGGTTAACTAAAAGAAATTAAAGGCTTAACAATATAATCATAATTACTATACTGATAATAGGAGGATGACTCTAGAGTTTGATATCAAGGATCATGTGTTTCTAAAGGTGTATCCTCATTGTGGGTAGTGCTGGTTTGTTTGGGGAAGTAATCATTCTTCCTGATCTATTGGAGAATTTTATGTGTTAGTTTCTATTGGAGTTGGGGAATATCATTTATAAATACCACTATATATGGTATAGATTTAAGAAATTTGAAATATATCATATCTTCATAGTTGAATTATTTTGGATTAACACATCATTGGTTGAGGTGATCTAGATATGGAAGATAATTTGATCATTATGAGGCATCTTATTGAGATTCAAGACTATTAGGATAATTTTCCTCATGGGAATGCTATTACATTGGACCAGATCATGTGGAGGTATTTAGGATTCAAGTAGAGCACATGGAATGAGAGAAAAAAATTCATGTTCAATATCCCAATTTGATTTCACACTTTGATTATTTCTTTTATTTTAGATTATGTGGTTGAATTAATTATAATTTACAAAATCATTTCACTTTGTTCTTTCTTGTGATGCTTGTTTATGGTATTTCTCTTGTTTGAGGGGTACCTTTATAATGATATCAACTCTAATAAACTAAAGCTACTACACACTTTATTACATTAGAAAAGATACATAAGATCAAATTGAAAAGGACAGATTAGTTTATAAGTTTCGGAGAATGAGATTCAAATATGTTACCCATTTTAAATTTGGAAAATAAAATAAAAAATAATTAAAGTAAATGCTCAGAATTCTTGAAATTCATTTAAAGTATTCATCTTCATAACCTAGGGAAAGGAAACAAAATAATGGAGATCTCAAATGCTATGTGAGGGTTACATTTAATGGATGCTATCATGAGTAAAAAATAAATATTAAATATGGAATGGTAAATAACTAAAAATAAATTACATTTAATTAATAAATTGAGCATTAAATAAGGAATAATCAATATGTAAAGGCAATTAACTAAACACACATTCCATTTAATCAATAAAATGAAAATAAAATGAAAACAAATATAATATTTATGAAAAAAATATAATGGGTAATAATATTTGAATTCTCATATAATTAGATGCATAATTATTGGACATCGTGATCTCAAGTATCATGATAGCTCTACTATTAAGACCTTTTACAAGAAGGATTGAAACTATTGGTAAAAATCAATCTCATTTGGATGATATATTTTTCTCATGATACCTATCGATTAATTGAGGGGATACATATAACCATATCACACTATTAAAGTAATATACAGAGAAATCATCACTTATAAAATAATAAATTTAATTCACTAATCAATTTTCCTCATCATTAAATATTTGTATTTATTAAGGATACATATTTATCAATATTTATCTAGAAAATAAAATAACATTCAATGTAAGAAGCATATATAAAAATGGTACTAAATTTATGAAACAATAATATTCATCATATAATAATATTTATATTTAATATAAATTTATTTTCTAAAGAAAAATTATGGTAAGAAAGTTATTTCTTCAAGATAAATTAAATAATCACAGAAGAATGTGAGATTGTGTAATAAATTTTTTAACACATTGTTAAATTTTAAAATAAAACCCGTTAAATAATAAACCCTAAATGAAAAATTAATCACCATGAATAAATAGTTATTCTTGTTAAATACATAAATTTTCAGTATATACACCACATAAAATTCAATAGGTGCATATTTACAAATATGTTTCAATGAAATGGAAATTGAGATAAAATATCTTAAATCACACTTTCCATTAGTTTATTTACATTTTTACACTTTTATATTAGTTTTATGAAATTTATTAATTTATAGAAGAATCATACTCATAATTATAATGTCATTTATGATCTTATTAAAACATTTTGTCACTAATTTGTTAATAATATTTCTTTATTTGCATTGTTTCAGGTATAAATTTCCTTGTTTTTTAATCTGTGTTTTTTCATGAATGTTATGATTCAGGTACATAAGATATAATTATATAATCTATATAATTATAATATTTTTTTAAATATCATTTCTACTCAGTAGATAAATTTTTATAACCATTATTAAAATGAGGGAATGAAAAATTAATCACATCACTTGATAGAGATGGTATGTCATATATACACATGAGTGATGACATCATTATCTTAATTGGTGAAAGGAAATTTGCGGGTATTATATATGAAAATTTTAAAATTTATATCATATCAACTATGTCTAATTTATTAATTATATTTATCCTAATTACCATCCATTTAATGTGTAAGTAAAAAATTAATCACATCGCTTTGTGAGGCAGTTGTCTTCTGTACCCATGAGCATCATTATCATATTTTAAACAGAATGGAAAGTAAGAAGGTATGTGAGATATAATAATCAAATAAGAATAATTATATCATAAATAATATATATATATATATATATATATAAATTCAACCCAAAATTATATCTTACCATGAGGGGTGTTGATTGAAAACAAGTTCCATCAGTTCGCGAGGCGGTAGTCCTCCAAACTCATGATTGATAATTTAATCTCCCATTTGATGGAAGAGGATATTGATATAGGTTATTTAATTAATATATTAATCTCATAATGCACGTAATATAATGGTTTTATTATATGTTCATCATTGAAAAATATTTTGAGGAATACAAAGGAAAATAAAAAAATTACTGTCTAAGATTGTTATATCTTCTTCAAATGACCTCTTTTGGTTTTCTCGAAAATCATTACTAAGATGGATTATTGATCAAACCAAGTGATATTGGATGTTTATAGGGTAGTAAGTAAGTTATTTGGGTATTTATTTTCAAAACTAAATGTCATTGGTTGTGTGAATATGGGAGGGGAGGGGGAGGCCTTTTATAAGTGGGGGAGATGACACATATAGATTTTTTGAAAGGAATAAATTACAACCACATTTTTATCATCCCAAAATCATGAAAATTTGTTCATATTAGACACTTAGATGATATAAGGTATAAATATATCCATAAAATGGGATTTTTTTACTTATATTAGTTCATTTTAATCCATATATTCTTATTTTAATCCATGTTAAAATCATTTTTATCTTAACTAGAATAATTAATTTTTACTATTTAACTATTCATTATTATAAAATATTAAGTTGAAAATATTATAAAATAATAATAATGATTATTAGAATTATGAAATAGATTTTACCAAATTCATCTCATATAATTGGAAAAATTTAATTTAAAATTATACTTGTAGATGTGATGAAAAAGGGGGTTTCCAAAGGGAAAATTATTATAAGTATATAATGTTTTAATACTATATTTCAATATGAAATTATTTAAACTGACCAAAATTTGATTTATTATAAAATAATATGAGAATTTATTATTAAAAAAAATTTAAAATACAATTTTACTTTGTAAATAATTTAAAATAAATGGTAGTTTTCATTAATAATCTTTATCTTCACAATTCATCAAAAAATGAAAATTTTCAGAAAAATCATGAAAATTTTCCATAAGGTAATTTTGATTTCATTATTTTAATAATTAAGGAAATTTTATAATATAAAATTTCTAAAAAAAATAATAATAATTTTATCTTAACTGTTTAAGAAGTGACAAACCATTTTATTTGAAAAAATTCAATTATTTGAGAAAACATTTCATTTACATACTAATGATTCTTTTTTTAATTTACAAAAATTATACAACCAATGAAATTTTGTGAACTATATATTTATTATAATTGGTTATTTCTATTTAAAATCACCAATTTCATGATTAGGTTATAATGGTCATGTTTATATAATTTTTTACAGAGTAGTGTGTTTCATTTAAACCTAATGTTGCGTGCAGTACAATATATCGACGTTATTGAATTTATTTAAAAAGAAATAATTTTTAAATTATTGAAATGATAAATTATTACCTCTTAAAAAATATTTCTTCCTTAAATTTCATGGATATTAATTTATAAAGAGATGATGGTAGTTATTATTCCTAAAACCCTCTAGTTCCCACATTTCTTCTTCAATTTTTTTATTTATCAAAAGTAACTTTACCAAACAAATCATCTAATTACACAATAATTTTATTATACTATCAAGAATCATGATTGTGTTTTTATAATAAGAAAGATCAGATTCAAAATCTATTTCATCTATGGTGATCACATGAATTGTGTCTGACATATACTTCCTTAAAAATGAAATTTAGAACACATCATGTAATTTTGAGAGATTTGGTGGAATATAAAAATGATCAGAAAAAACTCCAATTAATTCAAGGATTCCAAAGGGTTTGATGTATATAGGGATCAATTCCCCATTTTTTACTGAAACTTTTGAAACCCTTCAATTAATATGCTATCAATAAAACATGATCTCTCATATAGAATGAAAAATCATTTCTCTGATTGTTGGAATAAATAGTATTCATACTTTGATCTTCTTTAATATAGCCTCAAATAGTGATTAACATTGTTTTTGTATCTTAAAAATTTTCTAGGCCTATAAGTTTTCTTTAACCAACTTAATCCCAACAAGTTGAAGTATAAAATCACTTTCCATATAATGCTTCATACAATCCACTTCTAATATAGTAATGGAAACAATTGTTATCAGAAAACTAAACCATAGGTAAATATTGATCCCACATACATTGAAATTAACTTATTCATTACCTCAACATGTCTTCAATTATTTGAATAGTCTTTTATGACTATACATTAGTTTTAATATCATAGGTAGTTATCAAATAAATATTAGTATCATGAGCCTTATAAATAATCTTCCATAATATTTATGTAAAAAGGGATCAAAATATGAATAAATTGAAAGGGGACCACCATAATGTCTTAAAAATTATATAATATAGAGCCTTTATATTCTATAGAGAGGTAAATATTCTATTATTGTGATGAAATGCGTAGACTCTGTTAAGAGAAAAACAATAACCCATATTGTATCATTTTTCCTATGAGTATTTGGCAGTCCTATAAAAAAAGTCTATATTAATGTTATCCTATGTCCACAAAAGAATAAGTACGCATTTTGTTGATTTACTAGGATTATATCTCTCATCCTTAACTATTTGAAAAATAAAACATCTTGATATATAGTTCGCAATTTCTTGGTTCATGTTATGCGACAAAAAATGTTCCCTCAAATACCTATACATCTTGGTACTACCAGTGTGTATAGAGAGGTTTGAGCTCTGAGCATCATTGAATAATTCCATTTTTATATAATGTAAATATGGAACACAAAATATCATTCAAAATTTCACAACACCATCATCACAAATTATTTCAACAAATTTCCCATCATCCCCATCTTTAATTTTCTTATATAATTTATCATAATAAGATTGATAACATTTTGCCTTTTCTAATAAGTATAGATTTGGAATTATTTAAAAATGGAGTAATGTATATGATTTATTAATAATTAACATATCTATCATTACTATATCCATGAATATAGGATCCCTCTCAATACTCATTTGGTGTCATAAATCAATGATCCTTCATACTCAATTCACATACTACCTTATTTTATTTCTTTGGGAGGTAGTGTCCCATGAAATCATAATTATTTAATATATCATTCCATTGTCAAAGTCTCATATTAAGATATTTCTATGAAAATATTTATTTAATATTTTTTTATTTGTTTATGTATGACATAATTCACCATGGAGATAAAATATCCATATATAAAATGAAAACATTATAGTTTCCAACTCATGATCATGGGTTGGGTATATTTACTCATGATTATTTAATTACCATAATATATGTGGAATTACTTTATAATTATTCATTATAACACAACTATGTTATTTATTCAATGAATAAATATATAAAAAACCATCATTTTCAAATTACATATTTAAAATTAGATAATTGAATAATATAATATTCAGTTTATAAAAATATTAATCATGTTTCACTGTCCAGAAAAACTTAATCCATTTACTTGTAATCTTGGTTAATAGGTCTGACCATTGGGAAACAATCATAATGACTAACTCATAGTAACCTGAAAAACTAATAAAACTATATACCTCATTTATATTTATTTGTATAGGCCATTCTTTGACTGATTTTTTTCGTAGGATCAATTGAGATTCTATCCTTGGAGAAAATATATAAAAGAAAATTAACTTAATGAAGCTATAAATAACACTTAATAAATTTACCATACAACACTATCAATCTAAGAGTCTCAAGAATGATGCACAAGTGATTCTCATGGTCCTTGAATATTTTATAATACACTAATATTAAATAAATTAATACCATGACAAAATAATTAATATATTCATGGAATAATATATTAATAAGATGTTTAAAAAAGAGGGTGAATTAGTAATCCAAATAGAAATACTATAAAATATTAACATCAATAGATTGTTTGTAATTTTTTATTTGTAATTTATTACTATTTTACTCCCAATTAATGATACCAATATTGATGTAAAATCATTGAAAAATATTGTTCACCATGAAGATGGTCGAATAAGTCCTTAATGGTTGATAGATAACACTTTTTTAATTATTATAATATCATTGATTTCCTTATAATAAATGAACATCCTCATGGATCTATATTTATTCTCAATAAATAGAACAAGGGATACCCATAGTAAAACACTAGGATGAATAAATCACTTATCATAAAAATACCATAGATGTTTCTTCAACTCCACTAATTCTATTGTGGCCATTATATAAGGATTCATTGATATTGGTCTTTCATTAGGGATTTAAACAGTAGAAAACTCAACATAACACTATGACAGATGTCCAAGTAATTCCCCAAGATATAAATGAGTGTATTCGTATATCATATTTATATCCTTAATCTGATTATTAACTTCACCACACATGTATTTTCTTCTTCTTTACCAAGAATCACATTCTGTAGAGCTACTGGGGGTAGATCTGAATATGTCTTAGATGATGATGTATTCGATCTAATGATATGTTATTCTACATATTCATCACTAATTGTAATTTTCTTATTCTTTCAATAAATTTTTTACATCATATTTAGAAAGTCATCCCATACCAAGGATTATGTCATATTCAACCATATATTAAAAAATAATGTCAGAAAATAAGTAATATTTATGTTTGATAATGCTGTATTCCTGACATGTCTTTATTTTATTGAAACTCCCACAAAAGGTTTTGACAGATAACTACCTTGTTATGTATTTAGAAAATAAATAATTTTCCTGACAAACATAGAAGTTATAAAAGAGTGCGATGATCCACAATCAGATAAGTAATTAGTTAACTTTGGGGATATGATTATAGTACCCACTACAACATCATTGGATACTTCCACCTTAGTTGTAGTGATCATATAAGATTTTAATTATCCCCATACCATATTATATGGTATATTCCATTTATTATTGGGGAATTAATTTTCATAGTTCCCCATCTCCGTACAGTTCAAACAATGAAAATGAGGGTTTTCTTTCTCAACATTGCATTCAGTATCCTGATGACCATTATCTCCACACTTGTAACAAAACCTAATTACATTAAATAACCTCACTGTATGATTCATTCCATAGTTGTCACAATATATAAATTACCTCATTATCTTCTTCTTAATTAAAGCCTTCCTTTTTATTTTTTCTTATTTAACTTATTATTTTTCTTTATATCCCTTAAACATCTAGGATATATAGAATTTCTTCCTTACTTTTATGGAACATAAACTATTTAATAATATGATTTAATTTTTTGATAGATGAGATACCTTATGAGACTTGGGTTAATCCCTTTTAAAAAATATTAAATATGGTACTCCATGTTTCATATTTAATCCATAACATACCGGGATAAAATTGTAAATATATCCACATACTCTGCAGAAAATTATTCTTGAATTCAAATTAATAAAAGGATGTTTCTATTAATTTAATTTTTTTACACATTAGGTAAATATTTGTTGAATACTATATCCTTAAAAGCATTACTTTCAATGAGTTTCATTTCCTCTTCTTCGCTAATATTTTGAATCAACAAACACTATTGACCAGCATCACCTTCGATACAATACACTACATGTGTATCATTTTCCTTTTAAGCACATTACAATACTATATATATATATATTATAAAGATACTAAATCCATTTATCAACTACCATTGGATTAGTATTCTCAGTAAATTATAGGGTATTATATTTCATGATGTTATCAAATATAAGAGAGTCATGTTGTGGAATAAGTTTCTCTATCTGAGAAAAGTTTCATAACCTAATTAAGAACCCATAAAAATGCCATGATATTCTCAGTTCCAATACCATATATATTTTATTAATTATTAGAGAAATCAATTCATTTCATGTGAGTATTGATTCCCTTATTTCTTCCCAAGACATTTATAAATAAAGGAATGTACTGCATTAACTTTAAAATTATGAAATTTAAATCACAATGAATAATTATAAAAATGATGTAACACTTAACATAAATTTTAAATAAATTATTCATTATTAATACTAGAATAAAAAACATTGTTTTTTGGGATATATTTATTTTCAAATCCTTCATATTTTTTATGGAAAAGGTGACCTATTCATAGAATATCCCTTGGGAGTGTTATACTAGGGGAATAGTAAGGATACTTTTCATGCAATGGTTAATGATTCTGTGAATACAATTTCTCTATTTTTAGAGTTATTACCCCTAGGTAAAACTCTTTCAAAACAACGTCCCATTGTAGTATACAGATAGTGAAGTATTCCTAGGGAAAACCACATAATATCATCCTTATTTTCATTAGGATATTATTATATACTTATTCTAAAATTGAATAATATTGTTATGATCCATAATCTAGGTTTTACTTAATCTAGTTCCAAAGGTTCCTACAAAACATTCTTTATACCAACTATAATATCCATGAATCCAGTAACCTAGAAGTAGTGCCTAATTTATTACACAAGAATGTATAGAAAGGGTCAAATCCCAATGTGTTAATCTATTTTGATGTTTTAGATAACCAATTACATACATGATTCCCATTTTAAAGTAGAAATAATAAAAATAAAACCAAAAAATACCAAATTCTCAGCAACATTGATACTCATTGAAAAAGATTTTTATTCATAACTAGAGAAGTGGAAAAAAATTAAGGGTGATGTCAACTGCTCAGTATTGGTTACATATAGTGGAATCTATCTAGAGTAAAGAAGTTAATATTCAATATAGAAATATAAAAAATTCAAAACCCATTCCATTTAATAAAGAACATATGAATGAAATAAGGTATAATGGATATGGTAAGGTAACTAACTAAGCACACATTCCATTTATTCAGTAAAATGAGAATGCAATGAATATAGCGATAATATAAATTATATAATATAATGGATAATAATAAAAAATAAATTCAAAATGTAGGAAATAAATAATTATTATATTTCAATATCTCATTAATCATGATACCTCTGCTATCAAGACCTTTTATAAGACAATTTATAACTATGGGTAAAAACCCATCTGATTTGTAAAAATACTTTATATCATGATACATGTCGATGCATTCAGGGGATATCTATAACTAATCCCCAACCATGAATACATGTACAAAGAATTATTCATATATTTAATAATCATTTTTATTTTGGAATCAATATTCCTTATCATCAAATATATGTATCGTGTAAGGATATGAATTTATCAATATTTCTATAGTTAATCAAATAAATTTGAAAGTAAACATCATATTTAAATGTGGTATACATTTTGGGAAATAATAATATCCATTATACTATAATATTTATATTTTATAAAAATATAATTTCTAATGAAATTTTATAAAAATAGAGTGATTTCTTCACGTTAAAGTAAGAAATCATAAAAGAAGTTGATATTATAAAATAAATTATTTACCTCTTTTGAAAATTTTAAATTGTAATACCTAAAGAATAAAAATGAAATCAAACATTAATATTCATGAATAATTAGTATTTAATGTTAAATATATCAATGTTATTGTATATACACCATATTTAAGGTAAAAGGTGCATATTAGTAATATGTCTCATTGAAATTAAAATTGAGATGAAATATCTTACCTCATTCTTTCCATTAGTTGAAAATTTGTTAGACAAATATATAATGGTTTTAGTTACATTATTAATTTATAAAAGAAGCATAAAAATATTTATAATATCATATATGATCCCATTATAACATTTTCCCATGTGTTTGTTAATATTATTTCCTTATTTTCATTGTTTTTGGTGTCACTTTCTTTATTTTATCATCTGGGTTTTGTCATGAAAGTTACAATTATTGTACATATTAAATATATAAATCATATCCAAAATTATAATAACTTTGTTAATATAACATTTACTAAGTAGATAAATTGTTAGAACCATTTGTAATAATTGGGGATAGAAAATGAATCATATCCCTTCGTGTTGATGGTAGGTCATACATACACATGATAGATGATATCATTACCATAACGAGTGAAATGATATGGAAGTGTATTGTATATTAATTTTATATAATTCACATCATGACATATATATCACAATTATTCATTAAATTTATCCTTTTTATCTTCATTGTAATGCATACGTGAAAAGCGAGTAACATGACCCCGTGAGGTGGTAACCCAATAGACACATGAGAAACGTTGTTGTTTGTAAACTGAATAGAATGTAAGAATTTGTATATGATACTATAATTTCATAAGTAATATTATATCATAAATATTATATAAATACATTAAACCCAATATTTTATCTGATCATGGTCAGTGTTGATGGAAAATGAGTTTCATTGGTTTGGGAGGCGGTAGTCTTCCGTACACACAATCGATAGTTTCACTTCCCATTTGATGGAATAATATATAGATAATGGTTATGAAATTAACATAATAACATATAATTATATATATGATAATGGTGTTATTATACTATCCTGATTAAATAATATTTTAATATGGTGGAAGAAGAAATAAATTAAACACAATAGTTTAACAACATTACCTCTTCTTCAGACAACCACTTTATGTTTATAGAAAAATCATTCCAAGGATGAATTTATGATAAAAAAACTCTTATAGTATTTTTATATGTGAGTCAAAAAATTAATTTTGGTATTCATTGTCTGAACTTAATGGAATTTGATTTGTGAATAGGGGAGGAGAGGTAGTGGTGTTTTATAAGTGGGGGATATGACACACATGAATTTTTCGAAATGAATCAATTAGAACAAAATTTTTATCATACTAAAATCATTCAAAATGGGTCATTATAGACCCTTAAATTTTATAAGGTCTACATATGTCCATAAAATGTGGGTTTTAAAATATGTAAGGTCATTTTTAATCCTTATATTCTTTTATTAACCAATAGTAAACACATTTTTACCTTAACAACGATTATTATTTTTTACTGTTTTCAATATTGAATATAGTCTAATATTAATATTTATTTATTAGATAATATTAATTAATATAATTCTAAATATTGAAACCATTTTACCATATTCATCTCAAAAATTGGAGGAATCTAGTTTAAAATTATACCCATAGATGTGCCGAAAAACTAGATTTCAAACGATAAAATTCTAATAAGTATAGAATGTTTTAATATCAAAATTATATATTAAATTATATCCACTAAACAATATTATATTTATTATAATACCTTTAAAAAAATTAATATAAAAACAATTTAAACATTTTTTAACTTTGTAAATAATTTAAACAATTGTTTTCCAATAATAATTAGTATTTTTACTAGTCATCGAAAAATGAATCATTTCAAAAAAACCAAAAAACATACCCTAAGAAATTTTTTATTTTATAAATTAAAAATTAATTTTCATTTTATCAAATACATTATCTAAAAGTTTAAAAATAAATATTTTAATCATATGTGTGCAAGAAGAGACGAAGCCATTTTCTTTTAAAAAAATACATCTTTTCAGAGAACATTTCTTTTAATTTTAAAGGAATATTTTATTTATTTATAATAAATAGATAACCTATGATTTTTTTTTAAAATAAACACCTTTAATAATTTATTTTGTTATATTTATTCCCCCCAATTTAACTGGTATTTTATCATGGTCATTCTCAAATAATATATTAATAGAGTATGAGATTTCATTTAAACATGGTGTTGTGTGTATCGAAAAATATCAAAGAGGTTCAATTTATTTAAAATTAAATAAATTGTTATGTATCAGGGTGTTATAATCTCTCAATGAGTATTTTTTGAGGTGATATGTTAGTGTTTCCCAGTTTTAATTTTTCCCTATAATGGGTTGGTTTTATTTTTTGCAATAGCGAGATATTTGGGACATATCTCTCATAGTGGTTGTTCATAAACCGTTCTCTTATTCAATGTCTTGTTTTAAATTATTGATGGCGAAAATTGAGTTAGAGGTATCTAATGTAAGTTAAAATATTTCAAAAAACCTTTCCTTTTGTTTTTATGAGGCATGGAGGACTCAAGAGTGTACTCCTGTTATTTTAACACATTAAATTTTTATATTTGTTCTTATATTTAATTGGATGACCATGTGGTCTGTTATATACTCATATAGTTTATCAATAATTTTTATGATTTTCTAATTTTTATTAGGGTTGATACTTCCTTTTTTGTGTAGTCACATGAATGGTTATTCAGTTATCCATTCATACTCACTTAGTTTATTCTTATCATAACTTTGTTGGTCATGTGGTGAATCCTTCTATATTATGGTAGATTCGTTGGTCTTATTATTGATTATCCATGTGTTCGATCTTTTGGTCATGCTGTCAATCTATAGTAGTGTGTTCAACCCATCCATTCATTCAATAACATGTATACTCAATGTCGACCCTCACTATAGGCCAACTTCATAAGCATAAAAGTTCAAAAAATTACATTTTGAAATAAATATTTAATTTGAAAAATAAATAAATAAATAAATTCCTAAATAATTTGTTTTAAAACTCAAAAAAAATATTATATTTAATATATTTTAATTACATTATTTTTTCTGTATAAAATGATTAATTTGGAATAGTTAAAGAGGAATTAAATGGGAATATTTTTAATTCTAAATTAAAAGTAACGTTTAACATGTGTTTCATAGACCAGAGAGTTTCATATTTGTTTTACCTAATAGTATAAATCTTACCCATCACCCATTTTAATTTCTATATCTCAAGTCTAGATGGACCACTTTATTCATTCGTGGTGTCCAAAATAATTCATCTTTTAATAAAAAATGTTCGTGTGAGTTTCCAAATATGTTCATGCATCCATTTATCTCTCTATTTGGAACAAAAAAATTATGAATCTTCTCATTATATAAGGGATATAATTATTTTCTTATATTTATTGTTCATGTTTTATCATATAATTATTTATTTTCCATTTATTAACCTTATTAGGTTAGTCATATTTAGATAATAATGATTTGAAAAATAATCACAGGGGTGATTGATTATTGAATAATCTATAAATATGTAAAGGAAGAACAAATTTTGTTACCATACACTACTATTAAGTATTATTGTATGAATTTATCCCATCATGGGGGATGCAAATATATATTTGGAAATAAAATTCTGAGATATATTTTAAGTATCATTATTAATATTTTGAGTGGTGGATATTTAAATAATTCACATGTTTTAAGTTAAAATATTTGTTTTCAGGATTATCCTAAAACTTTTTAAGGAAAGATTCTAGAATAATTGAAACAATATAATAATGCATGTGGTGGTAATATTTTGATCAATTATTTACTTATAATTATTTATTTTAAATTCTATATATTTAATAATTGAAATTGGAATTGTTCTATGTTCTAGATTATCAGTATAGAAAATTACAAATATTAAAAAAGGGATGAGGATTCTATGATTTCCTATGTTTTATTAATTCTTAATTCTTCCAATTGTAAATTATTATATTGTGTTCCATATGTTTGGTTGTGTTTTTTTATTGTTGTTTAGCATTGTTCAAATGATGAAAACAGATAAAAGGCATAATATAGGTGATATTATGTAAATGGAAGAGGTATGCAATTTTTTTATAATTCTTTATAGGAGATAAGGATTTATATGAATAATTATTATTTCATATTTATATAGTTTTAGAGATACTATTATATACAACCCATGGGTTTCCTTGTTTCTAAAAGTTTATGAATAATAAATAGGTAAATTGATGATGAATTAAAATAGTGGCTTGCTAAATAACTTTATTTAGGGTGAATAGAGACCATGTTTGTCGGAGGATTTTTGAATTCCGCGACACTATGTACTCTTTACCTTTTTATAGTTGTAAAAAATATATAGTTAATATGCCTATATTCTCTAGGGTGATTATAGCCTTGTGAAGAGTTGTTTTAATTGTTTGATAAATTTTTTGGTTTGGAACCTTTGAAAAGAAATGGGCTTGGAGCCACATGCTACAATGATGGTCAATTCCAGAGATGTAGATCCATATTATATAATTTTAAATGGCGTCGGAATGTCACAAGGGAAATTGATATGGGTTCATAAAAGGGTTTTCTCTTCAATACAAACATATTTTATGATGCTTTCTTAATGACCTATTTGATGGATGATATTTATATTAGTGCACATATTCTTGATGCAATTTGATTCTATAGATGAATATTTAATCTTTTATATGGTTTATTAGCATGAATATTATATATCCTAAATAATTTTGATGTAAATTGAATTAAAAAAGAAATGGGTTTGGTTTATGGTTTTCATTAAATTTTATGGAGTATATTAGAATATACGTAAGAGAATGGATTATGTCGATGAAAATAGATTAAAATATTAATGCGCTAATAACTGAAATAATCATGGAATTATATTAACTAATATATGATTAAGTAATTAATAATCTACTTGATTCTTGTATTATAGATTGATTCCATGACCATAGTGTTGTATGTTTGGGGTCATGTGTGACAATAGTAGTTAATGGATTTATGGATAGGTAGTTTCCCTTAATAAGAATGTTCAAGAAATTATTTATATTTTTGTGATTTCATTTGTCTAACCTATAAATGTTTGAAGAAAAATAACAAAAAAAAGTTTAGACAATTTTTTCGTAAACAAAAAAGACGAATAGAGAATATATGGTTGACTTATATCTCTCCCCCACTCTCTCATTGGGTATAAATATGAGTTGGGGTATCCCCGACTATAATGGATTAAGTTATAGGGTGTGTTCCTACCTGGGCATTGGTGGATCTCAGTTTACTAAAAAATTATGTTCCATTAGTAATAGATTGATGTTATAACATATTCATTTTTCTAGATGTGATGGATTCCCATGGATATTCTAATGTGGGCTATTATTTTTTGAGGTATAATTAATTTATGTGGGTTGTAGTGGCTTCAAATCATACATTTATTTACTATTGAGGACGATATGATGACATGGATATACAAACTGATTCCATCATGACATGTTGGGCCCTGCTTGTAACTAAGGTTGGTAAGGCCATGTTCAGATATATGTTTGAGATTAAATGAAATATGGAAAGGATGGGCACATAATGTGTGACATTATGGAATGATAGAAAAAACCCGATAGGGTTGTGAAAGTGAGGTGCCATAATTTGTATATATGTTATTTTAATAAAAAATAGTTTACATTCATGTGTTACATTGTGAGTGAGCCATGGTGAGGACGGAATTTTTTTAACCTATTTTAGTTATGAGTCAGTTTCAATTTTTATTAATTGGGATTTAGTATAGTTATTTCACATTTTTCATGAGATATTTTAAGGAGTTTCCCACTGAGTATACAGGTTTTTCTCACCCTATGTATATGAAAATATTTTTTTTCAGGTCTATAGGAGCTAGCTAGTGATAGAGCTGGGTGGTACTAGTTTGAGGGGATTTCTCAAGATCTATAGGAGTTTTTTGGTCATTTCTAATGATTTACTTTTGGAAAATAAATTTTTATTTTTAGTTGTATTATTTAATATTTGAAATTACATTTATTCGAATTGCTTCTATATTTGTGTATGGTTTTGGTTAGTTATTTTCATATTTTCCCTTATTCCATAAACTCTTATTGAGGGTAATCCATCCCATTTGGGAGATTTATATACCCTTAATGATAGACTCCAACACATTACCTATTGGAGGCATGAATATAGAGACATTATCACCCATTATTATTTGTCATCCCATGAGAGGTACCTTAGGATAGTGTGGATCAGGAAAATTAAATTGAAATTTTCATCCTTATGGATTGACATAAATATTATTCTGCCAATTATAATTATGGAACACATATAAAATATTTGAAATAATATAAAAAAATTATAGAAAAAATGAATTATTTTTATGACTGAATTATAGTGAAGCGTGTATTATTATATATCCAAGTTAAAATGGGTAATAGAATCCATGGAAATATAGGTCACCATTATAGATTCATACAATAAATAAGTATATTGAAAAAAATTATAATTTGAATATAATACAACTGTTGGAACAAAAAATGTTTTATAAATCATATATTAAACATTTATATTAAATATTTAATATTTACGAAGTAAATCACACATAATAATATATTAAAACATAATCATTAATAATATAATGAATTGTTTTTATTCAATAAAAAATGTTTTTATAAATAATTATCTATTTTTATTTAAAATTAATTTATTTATATCTAGAGATTAAATTTAATAAAATGGATTTAATTTTTTTAATCAGGTCATTGGAATAAATTCATAGGGTTTACTTCAGTTTTAGTGGAAATATTTAGTGGATTTAATAGTGAGTGGTATTGGTATACTATATAAATAATAAAATACATCATATGATTAAATTGATGAATAAACCATATAAAAATGAAAATGAATTTTTATAATTAATGAAATCTCAATAAACTTATTTCCCCCACTTATAGGCCTCTTTTCATTCTAGATGAGTTTCATTAACCATTCTGGTATAAGAAATTTTGAATATTCCACATAAAATAATTTATAAATAGACCCATAAATTACCCATCTAAAAATATTTTGACAATTTAGTTTAATACTTAAACCACTACCAAATTCTATTCATTAAAGTCTTATTCCATGTTCGATAGATCTTGGTCCCATGAAGGTATTATTTATAAGAAATACAAATCTATCAGAGTAAGTATCATGTTATTCACTAATTTTATACAATTACCTTCACATTTCCACCATCCATAAATCTCATTCCCTATAATAATTTTAAACTATTAACATAAATGTGGTTCTTTTAAAAAGATATTTCTATAATATAACAATTTAATCTTACTCGTTCATTAATATAGATTTTTCGGGGACAATTAAACCACATGCTTGAATAATGAAACAATATATTCATAATATCTTTCATTGATGAGTATAAAAACATTAAGGGTTGTAATATACTATAGTAATTCATAATTTATTCCATTATTATGGTTCTGTAATGGTGAATAAAAATTATATTATCATTATAATATATGTTGTTATTACTGAAAAAGTCACCTAAAACATACTTGATGTGAATTTTATTATTTAATGTTGTACCTCTATCATCTATTAAATGAACAAGATACTCATTAAATTTATTTATCAAATGGTGAGAAATTTCATCACCATAAAATAACTGTATGGAAAATCATATCTAGTACAATCCCATTATTAAAATAAATAATGAATAATGAATATAAATGTATGTAATGATAATAATAGAATACAATAAAAGATTATAGATATGAATATGTTTAAGGAATAATTTATTAATATGGACATATTTTTAAATAGGCAGTTAAATTGTGTTTTTGTAGTTGAGTGTAAAGTTAATATATTCTTGTGTAAATTTTCTTTTACTGAGATATATTCCATAATAACCACATATGATCATTTATAAAGTATATATACTTATAATTAGATATATTTTACCATCATTTTCTTTTTAATTAAGGATGTTTGAAAATCCACCGCAGGATCTCCATTTCAATGTGTATTTACTACAATAATACTTATGTGGTATGTGTTTTTTATTTCAATCTATATTTTATTATTGGACACCATCTTCCAAAAAACCATTCTCCATATGCCCAAATAAACCTAAAAAGCATCATTTAATTCCCTCATACAACGATTTTATCAAAAAAAATTTATCATTGGAATATGAAACCCCATATCATTCATGTTTCCTTAGAACAAGTGTCATTAAGGAAATAAAAGACCTACACATGGCCCACTCATGAAACCATCATATAGAAAAATTAATCCCCCATGGATCTACGTGCCATTCCAAAGTAACCCATTCCAAAAATCAGATCCCATGAATAGATCATGGTAAAATATATGATTAACCTTTGAATATAGAACCAATATGTGGTAATATATTCTAAGAAACAATATGTCCAACACCCTTTATGAGATCCAATTCCTTACAAATTTTTGAATGAATTTTCCACACCAACCACCACTGAGGAATCCTCAGAGTTGATATTATTACAACCCTATTATTTATTACAAATTTAAACATGATTTATTACATAAAATTACACTTAATAAAACAAAAAATATCTAGAGGTATAGTGTGTTTGGATCTTAGGAACATTACATTAAAAGTTAAGAAATAAAATAGAATATCTTTATTTAAAACTTCTTTTACATGACCACAATATTCCTTCGTACATAATACTGCATGGGATAACCTATGGGCAAAAATAAGAAAAGGTTGAGTTATTAATACCATTAATGGAGTAAAAAAAGGCATAAAATTAAGAACACGATACATGTTTTGTAATATGAATATAAATGTGTCACAAGACAAACATGAACATTAAGGCATGATATAATATGATCATCATAACATAGAAATGTGATAACAATCTTAAAACACTACATCATAAACATAAAAAAATCAAGTAAACCCCTATCAAAACAAGGTGAAAAATGTAAAAAATGGAATCAGGTAAACCCCTATCCCAACATGACATATCATGATACTAAAAATTACCTAAATCATAGGATGGCTATTAGGGAGCACCCTTGAATAACATTTTAATCTCATGTTTAAGTGTTCCACATTGATTATATAACATGGATTCATTCAACATTAAAATTTATTCTACAACAAAAGAATTATTAATACATATATAAATTTTTATAATAAATCTGTATATGTAAATAAAGGTGAATACCCTTGATATTGAAATGGTCATGGTATTCACTACATGATGATTTTGGCATGGAAAATCACTGTGTAATTTCGGCAGCATAAGGACATCACATGTGGATTAAAAAATTGGTTGATGGGATAGAAAGGGGAGTATCATAATTTTGAAATTAAATGGGTAGTAAGGGGATCATGGATAATAATATCCCAATATATGAAATGGAATTTGAGATCCATAATATAAGAGAAATTCTTGAATAGAAAGGAGGAGAGTAAAATACCTTACTAAATTTCAGCATGGTAACATGTGTATATGGGAGGGTTTAATGAGAGTGAAATGGATTTATCATCATTAGAACAAAATAAGTGCAGTATTGGAAAGGTGAGAAACCATACCCCATTATTTTTAACAGAAAAATAAAATGATATAACAATATAAGGAAACATGGAAAAAATGAGAAAGGAGGGAAATTGAGGATCCCTTACTTGGATGTGTGATACCAAATGCTTGGGAGAGGCTTATTGGGAGATTGGGGCTCCTTTAGAGGAATATAAGGAGTTAATATAATAGTGTGTATGAGATTAAAGTATTTTTAGTGAGGATGAATCATTTCATGGGTGGGTTTATATAGGAAAGGTGGGGAAGTTCATTATTATTTTGGTTTTGGACACTGCAGACTAAAATATTCAAAACCGCAAACCATCTTATATTTTTTGACCTCAGTTTATGGAAAAGGGGAGTGGTATAAGATATTTTAAAAGGATAAGGGCCAAAGATAAGGAAAAAATATCCTTTCTTATGTGGAGGTGAGTCAAACATTCTAGGAAATGATTTTAAAATTTTAAAATATTTTATATGTCTTGAAGGATTCACTAGGTCTTTATAAAATAAATAAGATAAACATAAAAGTATATTATTTAAAAGGTGAAAACATATTTTTCTAAAGAAACCATTTATATTATTTTATTACATCACTATTGGGTCATTATGATGTCATAAAACAAATTATATATTTATACGGTATTTATTTTTTACCCAACAATTTGATTGTCTCAAAAAATTATGAAAAATTAAACATTGCATTACTTTCACATATTGATTCCAAAAATAAAAATAATTTCATCAAAATAATTTTATAAATATGTGAATTTTTTCTCTTAAAATATAAATTTACATTTATTCAAAATTGACGGGTTTTGATGAAATAGTTTCCAAAAATTAATCGAAATTACTATTAACTTCCTTAAAATTATACAATAATTTATATTTAATACAATTTATTTAATAAATATAATTTTATAATAATATTTTACTAATATAATTTTTAATTAAAAAATCCAATAATTCATAAAAACAAATTTCTTAACTAAATTTTATTATTAACAAAAAATTACTATTCATGCTTTAGAAAATCATTTACAAAGTAAAAATGAAATTATATTAATTATTCTATAATAAAATAGTTCACATAATCATAATGATATGGTATTGTTACATATACATTTATTACACCAAAATATTTTCTCAGAGTAGGGTGTGTAATAATGGGGCTTTCATGGGGCGGTTTGGTGAACATGGTTTGGGCTGTGATCTCGAGGAGCTTGAACTTCTACTGTAAGCAGATTAGTTCATGGTTAATTTGTTAGATCTTGTCTTGGGATTGGCCAAGGGAAAATCCTAGATAATCTATCTCCCTTGGAATCTCTCATAAATGGGATTCATAGGGTACAATCCTCCTCATTGAGGCTATCACTTCATTTTTTTGTGTCAAAAGTATTTGTTAAAACCCTATAGTTATACTAGTCTTTTGATCACTACTCAATGACTATATTATTAATGGTAAGGATAATTAATGGTAATTAAAATCCAATTGTATATAATAAAACAAAAGGAGTTCACATGTTTTATATATCTATAAGACATTATAAAAAATGGAATTTTATTCACAAATGGTCGTGTTGTTGCATATATACCCCTGAAACAATTTATGATTCATCTAATCAATATCCCTAATATATAGAACATATAACACTACCCCATATGTCAATCCTTATTTCATCAACAATCCATAACCAAAGAAAATCATTGGGTTATTCTTATATTCATATCATCCGTACTACACATAAAAAATAATGGAAAATACCCTCACTTAAAATACCTCTACTGATTAATTCTCATGTTGACACGACTTCTATCCATTTTCAATATCATTAATACAAGATTCAAAATAAATTATATATATAATTTTCACTATCTGTTTTTTTTGAATTATTTATCTTCACTGAAAATAGTATTTTTTTTCAAGGATATACTTACATAAAAAATATGATTCGTTATAAACTCTTTATATTGATCTTAACTTACTTAAAATGGTGTTAGATGAATCTTTCTATTTCTCGTTCATTATATTTCATATTCAATATTTTTTTTGAAATTTCTGGTTCAATTTTTTAGGAAACCTCATTTCTATGATTATATAATTATTTAATTTTTGTATGATCCCATTTATTTTTTAATATATTTGATTTAATAATTATTAATTTTTTTAAAAAATTACAATAATTTTGAGGATTTTTCTATATTATCTAATATTATTCTAAAGGGTTTTTTATTTATATCAATATATTTTATTGATTCTTTATTTTTTCAAGTGATATATTTTTTTAAAATCATAATATTTTTTATATAGAAAATTGATTTTATTCCTTGTTGTTTTTTTTATAAAACTAGTCTCATTATCATGGGATATTTCTGCTATAATAGAGTTTTGAATGTTTTCATATTCATGTGGCACACATATGTATGGTTTATCATTTTAAAATTAGTGGGTCAAGAATTATATATTTCTATAAGGCCATGGGTAAAGATTATATCTCATGATATTCTATTTAAGGAGATATAACCGGTTATCATATTACACTATGTTATGGTATATGTTCATTAATTACATTATGATTGTCTTGGCACTAAGCCTTAACATAACTTTAGATTTTTTATGCTGAGGTATGCACACCATAATCCTAAAACTCATTTATCTTAAACATTTAAGTTCTTATGTTATGATTTATGTTTATGGTTATTTTTATATAGGGTATGTGTTATTCATATTTTATACATATTCCATGTTAATTATTTCATTACCTCATGAACATATTATGATCTCTTGTGATATTCATTTAAATATATTATTGTATTTCAATAAACATATCATATATTTTCAAATTACTGAGAAATTGGGCTCATTATTTTATTATATTTTACTTTCCATATTGTATAAATAATAGTATTCAACTTTATATTTATATAAGAGGTTCATGTGTTAGGAAATTATTAAAAAATATACTATGTGTTTTTATATAAATCAGATTTCTAGAAAATACAAAATGACACTAAACCTATATATATAGGGTGTGTGATTTATTGTGAAATGTCATAATAAAATATTTATAATAATTTATTATACTTATATGTTATAGTTAGGTCATATCATTCACTATGGAGTTCACAATTCCTCCTTTCCAAGAAGAAAAATGGGTTAATGTATCTCTATAGTCATTATCATGATATTAAGATGATCATGATAAAGATAATGTATCTTCATCCATGGATTGATGGATTATTCAATCAACTAATTGTGGAGCATTACTTCTCAATGGTGTATATTCTAAAAATATATCTTTAGTTAATGGTGAAAATGAATATTATTCCTAATACTATCATTTCTAAATGATATGTACATTTTGGTTGTATAGTTATTCCATTCAGACATAGTAATACTCCAAAAATATTCTTATAGATAATTAATAGAGTCTAAAGATATTACCCTAAGAAATTTTTGGAAATCATTATATTTGATTTTCTTTTATATTCCCAAAGTATGTAAGAGTATGAAGGGTATTTTTAAATTTTTTCAAATACAATGAGAAAGGATTTTTGTATACACAATAGAGTAAATTTTAATTCTTGATAGAGAAAGTCAAACTCACAAGGCATGTTATAAAAGAGGTATATCAGTGTATTCATAAAAAATAATGCAAATTATGAATGTCTATGAATAGTATCTATGACAGAGATCTATAGTTTCCTTAGACTAGTTGCGTACTATCGATGGTTTGTGATAAATTTACCATGATTTTTAAAAGCACTGAATATGCTGACGCATAAGGGAGTAGTGTTTTTCTTGATATAATAATGTAAAAAATATCATCAAAGAGCTGAATAAGAGGTATGTTTCAACATCTTAATCCATACAAAACTGAATTATAAGAGGGTTCATAATATTTAGTGAATCTTTAAATAAATTATTGGGATGCATATTCGTGGAAATTAGAATTAAATAGCCTATAAATCAAGATATTATAGTAATATTAGAAAAATTTTCTACTACATGAATTGGAGTAAGATGAACAAATACTTTCATTAATTTTTTTCATCATATATATTGATTAAATAATGAAAAATATATTGATCTCAAATTCTAAAGTCAATATTAACATCGAAGGACCACAACATACAAAGAAAAAGAAGGCCAGAGTATAAAAAATCCTATAAATAATTAATCCATTAATATCCTTGAAACATGAACAAAGGTGTAGATGGTATGTGAAAAAGAACATTTAAATTTTATCCATTAAGATTATTAAAAGGAAAATATTCTTTTCCATGTAAAGGATAGATTTAGAAATTATTAAGGAAGATATGAAATACCATATTTATGAAATGACTTCTCACCAATCTTCCATTGAGAATATTATCGCATCTAAAAGGGATGAATTAGGGAAACAAAATAAGTTGGAAAAAATAAATAATGGAAAATATTGATATTCAATATCGATAAATATGGATTATTTTTTTATTTGGGACCTGATTATGTGTACCATATGTGACTAAGATAAAGAAGGAGAAATTAAGTAATTCTCATAGATTATCATTATCTATCTTCATAGGGATAAACATAAGGCATAGAGATCTTTGATATTAATTTTGTGTCGAAGATATAAACTATTAGATTTTTAAAAATACCTCTATTTTATTTTTATGTAACAATTTTAGGAATAATGGTAGAATTCCAAGTGGATGAAGAAACCATTACACATATAATTATTGATATGGGAAAAACTAACATTGGACTGTTTCAAGGGGTTTTAGAAATACATGTAGAAAAATCAATGTTATATGGGTTATGGTGGACCAAAATAAAAAAATTATTACTTAATTTCCATTAAATAGGATTTCACACTCAATCGAAATCCTATGATTTATATAAAAAAGGTGTGATGTTATATATGAAAAAATTATCAATTATATCTAACCCGGATCTATGATTCAAATAATATATCCAAAAGGCCATTCTAAAATAATTCAATAAAGAGTTAAATATTAGTATTGTATAACATCCTTAGGTAGATGGTGAATCTAAAATTACAATTAAAAAATTTAATGAATTACTTAAATATTTCATTATAATCATCAAATGATATTAAGAAAAATATCTTAAAATATTAATGTTATCATATGAAAAGAAGTTCCACTATGTAAAACAGGTTTCCCAATATGATTATTTAAATGGGATGAAATATAATTCCCCAAAATGCAAGGAGTAATTTAGAGAAGGGAAACTATTAAGACAAAAATTAGTGGAAGAGATGACAAAGAAGGATTATTCATTTCATCAATACATCTGAGTAATGAATAATTGATTGAATTTTTATATTGAAATCATTAATAAGTAATGTAATTTGTGGTTGGAGACAAAATATTATTTAGAATATATCCAATGAAATTAATTCTATGGTTTGGAAAAAAGGGAAAGTTAATAACTAGGCACATTTTCCACTTTTAATATTTTTTTCACAATGGAGTTATGGTCTATAAAAGTTTCCTTCCACCAAAACTATCTCAAGTACATAATGTGGTATAAAAATTACTCTAGTGTAATTATATACCAAATCCCACCAATGTAATAAATATAATGGTTGTAAGGCATGAATGTGATAACTATTACGAGGAGTTTCCAATGAAAATAGTTTATTATAGAGATAAAGTTCTATGAAACATGAATAATCAACATATGAAAGTACTATATTGGAATCATAACTATAAAAAGGAAACATAGGTAATTGGGGATATAATTAAACAAAAATAGTTTTTTCCATCATAACATAAAATTTAAAATTTTGACGATGAAATATTTGAATGGGGAAAGAATGTGAAATCCAAGACCTTTCAATAATAGTATTTTTCATCTCATTATATCTTTTTTTCATATTGAGGTATATATCACATAAACAATATAACAAAAAAACACAATGCAATTAAATTAGAAAATAAAATTACATATAAAGGATAATTACAATCTATAAAACTATAAAATAGTATAATGGGGCCATAATAAAAATAAATAAAAAATTAAAATTTTAAATTACATAGGGTCATGATCTCTTAGAAATATCATGATCAATAACCACAATATAAATAGAAAAAAATATATTAGAAATAACACCAATATTTTTTAAATGAAATGTAAAATAATTTGAATGTAAATTGAATGAATAAATATTGAAGGAGGTAATAGGTATTATCATAGTTATATGTCTTTTGGAATACAAACTAATAGTTGGAATAATAATTAATGATTGAAAACATAACACGACCACTTGGAATATTACATTTATTAATCATTAATATTTATAATTATTCTCAGTATAAAGGTGACCACTAAAAAATAGGTTAAGGGTTTCAAATCCAATGATTTGAATTTCATTTATTCTCTCACCCATTTCCCCAAAAAAATAATCATTAAACTATTCCAAAGTATAATTATACTTTTATACTAATTTTTTATGGAACTAAAGTATTTATTATTTTCCCTCTTATATATAACTTAAATCATTTCCACCAATTGTAGTTTAACACTACCTAAGTGAATGATGATGTTTTCTTTCCACTTATACCTTCAAATGATATTCCTAAAAAATATTTCATGTATAAATAAAATAAATAAAAAATCAATATCTTGGTTATGATTGTAGAATGAAAAAATATGTGTGATAATAATTATATGAAAATTAAAGAATCATAGTTATTTTATACTTCTAAATTATTCTTGATGATAATGAAATTAATGAATTTTTACAATTTTAGAGAATATAATTTACTATTTAACTACATGATTTGTAGAATAGAATGAAAACAATAACAAAGAAAATTATAATATTATGGAATGATTACAACATGATCCTATAACATTTCTACAACATCGATGAAGATTTAGAATCTCAATCCTTAAAATATTAAAATGATAGACGTAATGAATATTAATTATATAAATGAATAAAAATGATAATTTGTGGATTTTGAAAGAAAAAATAAATATGAAAAAGAATTTTAATTATGTAATTAATAAATCAAACATAACTATTAAGGATGTTAACGAAGCTTTAGAAGTGATTTTATACTTGAGGTAATGGTTATCTCCCATTATTTTTCAATTTTTCACTTATGTTCCCCACCACTAGCTATCTTGTTCTCACTTTCTCTATATCCCATTCCTTTAGTAACTTGATATATTCCTTATACCTCATTCCATGATGTATACCAATTAACCTTCACTTTATTTTATAGGTATATTCAAGTCTCCAGAGTCCCATTTTCAATATTTTATTTCTAATGGAGAAGATTAAGGGACGATTTCTACATATTCTACTTTCTTTCATTTCATTATTTAAAATAATATTTTATTTCCCTAATTTATATAAAACCTATTTTTTAACATGAATTATTTTATTTTATTTTATATTTTTTAAAAATACTATTATTTTATACCCTTAAAGGATTATTTAATACTTTTGAAAAAATTTCGTGTCATTAACCGGCCCAACGAGGCTAGATCTACGACTCCCGAAGCCCGCTTCAAATAGGCCAGGGGATAGAGACCAGCGACGAGTAGGCTATCACACTAATGAGAGGAATTAGACTAAGGTCTATGTACACACACACCGATATAAACCTCTATACAATAGTATAGAGATATATAAAACTGAAAATAAAATGCATGCATACATCTAACACAAACTAGAGTGCAACAGAAGTACAAAATGGAAAAATAGGGCCCACGAAAATAAAACTAAAAAAGAATCTAACTTGATCAGATGGAGGGATATGCTTCCAAAATCACCCGTCGGTAACCTCCTCTATAAATCCGAGAGATTTTATAAGATATATTCTTTTTAATTTCTTTTATATCTTCTGTTTTACGGTACACCAAGATTATCTTGTGCTATACGCAAAACCGTATTAGCTTGCAGTATACACAACACTATTCTTGGATTGTGTTACACACAATTTCAAGTTTGTTTGATAGTAGTTATTCTACGCAACATTGAGTGTATATATATATACATATAAATTCAATGAATAAATGAAATATGGTTGGATTATGTTATACACAACAACAAAAGAGTCTTATACTATACGCAACCCTAACTTGGCTTGCTTTACATGCAATCACGACCTTCCACGATAGCGTGTGTTGTACGCAATACTGAGTTTCACTAAACAACAATATGTTATTAAAATATTATATAAAACTAGCCATTATGAATAGTAATATCCACTTTTTGAAATTTTAAAAATGTTATATTTCAAAATAGACTTCATTTTTGGATTCAGAATATCGAAATTAGACTAGGGTGAATTTTTGGTATTTTTCTGAAAACTGTCAGTTTTTAATGAATAGTGAAAACACTCGGTTACTATTTAAAAACCGACTTTTTATTTAAATAATTATTTATTTCATTTAAATTTATTTTAGGTCAAAATTGATACATAATACCTATATAAGATCAATGTAACTCATTTGAGTCATTTTATAATAATTATATATATATAAAAATTTTATTGAACTTTTCACCGTCTTTTACCCACCTCCTAGGAGAATTTGAAAATTTACATAAAACATAATTTTATCGCTTCTGTGAGTGGAATTTTGAAAATCCAAGAGACATGGTTAATATCAAGGAGTAAAATGTGGTTCAATAAGATAAAAATAATTTTTGGTGAATAATAACTTTTTACTATTATTTATCACGGTCAAAAGTAAATAGGGTAATTACGGGTAAAAATGATATTGTTATTACCCTAAAACATGTCCTAATTCTATTGGATAACTTTAATTAGACCAAAACAAACCTTAGTAATAAAATATTACCCTTTAGGTCCACTTAGATTAGATTAGGATACTTATTATTATTTTATTTAAAGAAGAGTTAAAATAGTTAAAATCAATGTTTAATAACTAAAACATTTTTAATATTGGGTTATACATAAGATAAATTAGACTATAAATATTCATTAGAAATATAAAAATATTTCCTAAATAATGGTGTTTTATTTATAATTTTTAGACATTAGATAATTTAATTTATTTATGACACAATGATGATACAGTAATTACCTTATTAATGAAATATTAACATATTTGATGTAATAAATACCCAAATAAATGTATTTTTAGACTTTTTATGAATTAAAATAATTTTATAGGTTAATATGACATGTTAGTATTTTTGTAATTAACGTTTTTCTAACAAATCACGCTATTATGATTTTCACAGAAATCAAGTACCAAATACTGTCAAAATTGACATGAAATAGTTTTTAAAACAAATATTATATTATTAATTGTTATTTTATTCCTAAAAATCTAAGGTTTGTCCAAATGACTTATATAAGGATATATATATTAATAATGAATCACTTGGGGTCATTTTGGATTGTTATAGTAAGTTTATTAACAATGTAGTGTAAGAAAACAAAAAGACACGGTAAAAGTTAAATTATTTAACTTAGAGTTAAATCTAAATGATAAGGATAAAATAGTAACCTAAACTTGTCTAAAACCTATTGGTTGAGAGTATTTCCACCCATCCCCACCTTATCTTAGAAATAAATCAATTTGGAGCTATTAAAAACCGAATATGACTTTATTATAAAATAATATTTTATGTTTTTCCTAAGGTGCCCCTCTCCTCCCTTATAAAAGGGATCCCCTTCCCTCTTCTCTTCACACCCTTTTGAGCCTTGAATCTTGGAAAAAACCTGCCAATTACTCTTCTTAACCTCTCTAGTAACATCATAGAGGTTTTGGTATTCTGAAAAGACCAACTCTAGTGCCCTAAGAAAATGATTAAAGGAGGTGCGTCGAGGAAGAGGTAATCTATTCTACCGACTCTTTCAATTTTCTTTCTTCTTCTACTTACTCTTCTTTAGTTGTTTAATTATAAAGTAATAACATAAGTATTAATTATATACTTATATGTTATTATAAATATTAAATATACCTATTTCAGCTTCTATCCATCCTACGGAAAATGAAATCACCGCGCGTGCGTACGTACAGAATACCGTCTCCATGCTGTGGTGTAATCAGTTGTTCCACCACCACCTTACTTGGATGGGTATAACGGTGTAAAGAATAAATATATATAATTATTATAACATCATACAGATTCTATTATATTATATCATCCACTCCAATACCATTCAATAAATATGGGAACGATATCATTGCTCGTGCGTACGTACGGATTACCGTCTCCACGATGCGATGAGATTCATTTTCCATGTTAACAATTCAAGAATGATTATAAAGTATATATAATAAGTAATCATGAAATATATGACATAATAATTCTACTGAATTTATGTATATATATATATATATGTATTTCATCTACTTAATTCCATTCAACTCAATAAGGAAACGAAAAACATCGTTCATGCGTACGTACGGCCTACCGTCTCCATGAATAGTGTATTTCTTTCCATATATCGATCTATTATATATATGAATAATATGAATATATATTATATATAAATCATGCTTTACATTCTGGAATTAATTAAATCAGTATATAAGTAATAATATCAAGAACAACAAGTCGAAACACGTACGATAAATGAAATGATTTTACCAAAACGCTGCTTTAACATGGAATTTACAAAAGAACGGGTAATATAAAGTCATAAGTGAACCATTTATGATATCATAACAATTAATATGATTTTTTAATAAGTAATTATTTAAATAATTATACAGAAGATTAGGATACATACAAAGCATATCAGACATAAGGTAAGGGATAACTTTTCCAATCTCGTTTTTATCCGAAATTGTTTATTCGTAAGTATTTTCTTGGGTTATATTTATAATCCATGTGACCATTTTCTAAAAATGGTTTCGTGTATGTTTAAAGTCCTTTTTACCCATTTTTTACTTTTACTACATGGTATCTAAGGAATATTTCTTTTGATCACCATACGAGGTACTTTTTAACTTTTCTGGCAAAAGTACGAGAAGAATGTTATTTTTAACTTATATGGAGTAAATAGATTTTTACGGTTTCATAAAGACTTATTTAAATGAAGTTTACACTATAAAAATTTATGACTATTTTTAACAAAATACCATTCTTTTAAAATTTCATGGCATTTTGTGAAAAGAAAATGATTTTGAAGAAGAAAGCATATTTTCCTCAAGAATTCATTTCAAGTGTTTCGTCAAAACTATTTTCCATATAAGATGACATTATTTAGTATGTTTATGTTTCATGTATAATGACTCTATGATTTACATTGTTTCAATTTTCTTATGATGAAATGATATCCATTTTTTTCTGGATTATGTTATTATGGGATGATGTTTAGGAAACCCATTTTATACTTTTGGTAAGGATGAATGATTTATGTTCATGTTGTGGAACAAGTAAGAAAGATTTCATTATGAGATGGGTAGGACATATATCTCCCTCCAATGCGTTGGGTAATGATTTATATCTCATGATATAGACATGGATGGAATGGTAAGTTAGTCCGGTTTAGTGTTATAGGACTGAAACGAGGAGTGAACTCGATTCAGAAAGGGACTTTGTCCACTAAGATGGTCTTGGTACCAATTCCTTGACTAATATGGAAATCATATCATGTACTTAATGGTTTTACACAATTAAATGTTTTATTCCCATGCTATTTTATCCTGATTAATGTTCCTTTATGACCTATTCCTTATGTACTGCAAAGATTTATTTCACAACTCACGATTTTGATGTGTAAACTTTATGTTCATGTTTTGAAGTTCAATTGTATATGGTTCGTTTTATTTTCTCCATGCTTACCCTTACTGAGAGTTTGAGCTCACCCTTTATATTTTTTCTTTTCCCCAAGATATAAAGAAATGTTTTAGGTATGAAAACCAAAGGGGATGATTTTTATGGGAGATGTTGAAGATCTTTCACAATGATTAGAAGATTTTGTTTCGAGTTTCCAAAGGCACTAAACCATTACGATCCTTGAGTGTTGGTTTTTGAAATGTATTAAGTGTTCCTCAAAAGTAATATAATGTCAATGTATGTCAAGCTTCGGGTCTCTACATCCTCAGCACAGATCTGGTAAACACCCTGGTCTGTCTCGCTCACTAAGCTCTACCTACTCTTGGTCCACCTAGGACTCCCGTCGAAAGGCATGTGGTCTGCACAATACACAAACATGTGTGGGAAAAGACCGTGCATGGGTGAGTATAAAAATAATGAATAGGAACCCCAAAAACCCAAAAATAAATGGGAGAAACTGAAAGGAAACAATAATCTAATCCCAGCCAGAGGGAACCTAAATGAGAGAGAAAGTCTATATCAAGACCATCCTCATCTAAAAACAACTCTTTATATCCACTAAAGTGGTTTCCCAAACATAAACCATGAAAATATACTCAATTATATTCCGATAAATATACCATGAACAACCAGATATACTCACTCATTTCACTCACCAAGCCTCATGAGGTGCTGACCCATCACCAATGATAGGTTCTACACAAAACCTAGAGAAAACACTCCATGAGCTCTGTCATCCCAGATGACACATTTCTAAGAGATACACTCCATAGGGTCTCACAAAAACATTCCAGATTTCCCATATGAGAGATCACACTCGTCAGATATCTTCACTGAGAACATCACGCTGATACAACCGAAACACCAAACTTCTTCGATAGGGGATCACTCCTTGGGTCTTCTAGGGGATACAAGAACCCACTCTGATATCTCGAAGACCTCACAGATAGGGGATCACTCCAAAGATCCACTAGGGGATACCACAACATTATCTGACATTTCACAGATCACATCACTCAGATAGAGGATCGTCACCCGAATGAAGATGGTCACGATGACACCGGAAACCCCATCTGGTATAACTCATGATGTAGGGGATTGAACCGACGATTCACCGAACCTACAGAAATGAGGAACTGAGTAGAGGATCGTATAACCAATGATTCTGTAACCCTACTGAAACTACATGCCGAGTAGAGGATCATATAACCAATGATTCCATAACCTAACTAAAACCATATGCTGAGTAGGGGATCATATACCCGACGATACCACAACCTAGTAAACAGCACTCCATATAGGGGACCATATTGCCTATGATTCCTCAATCCTTACGGTGTTGACTATATAGATAGAGGATCGCCACCTATGTATAAGGAGTCACATCGATACCAAGAACCTGATCTAGGGAAGCAAAACTAAAGTATCCCACTCTAGACCCACCAGAGGGATGCCACAACTCTATCTAGAAAACATCCAATCGAGGGGATCACAAAATTATAATAGGGTTGTATTTCCACACAAACCCTCATAGAAATGAACCAGGGGAGTACAATCAACCACTGCTGGTCCAAACATCGCTAACCCGAGCGAATAACAACATCGCCACGCTGCACACCTCCTAGGCCTGAACCAAGGCCACCATCGCATTCTACATGAAAAAACACACATGATTGGTTATTTACATGCTCAAAATGGATAACCAGTAAAAAAAATACTATTCACCGTAGTAATCCTGGGTCGGGCCACACCTCAATCATGAAACTCATCAGGTATACTACACCATCGTGATCCCCTCGAAAAAATGGACGAGATCGACTACTAGTTTGTCCAAAAAAACTTGATGAGAAAGTGGAGTTTCTTCATAAACACTCACAACCAGCCTCGAGGGGCCCACACTCAAATCTCTTTTCTAGTGTCTGAAAACTAGCCTAAAAAGTTCGCCTTACTATAACGATCACAATGCCAGTGAAGGCGTGTCAATTGGATGCTCTGTGCAGACATTACGGCTGGTCGAAACTAAATAATAATAAAATATTATTATTATTTCAACATTTTGTAGCCCCAGACCACAAAATTGAAAAATAAAATTTCCAATGAAAACTCAAAAGGTCTGCCTCGATGCAAGGAATGTGTCGCCGAAAATGGCTCACGAATCAGACATCTGGTTTGCATGTTATGGGGGTTTAAAGAACCCCTAGAAAATTCTGGCCATACAACAACCTGTCTCGCCGAAAACAACCGTGCCGCTGCCGCACCTTAAATGCCCTCGCCGGATTTCGCCATAGCCACCACCAGAATTCAGATTTTCTACCGAAAAATTCAGGCAACCACCGGGAGCACCCTGATGCTCAAAATTTAGATCCAAAATGTGTTTCAGAAATCTCGGGAATTGAACTACACAACCCTTATGACAATTTGAATAAAAAAACACATAAACAGGATTCCAAATTTTAAAACTCAAACTGCCTACCTTTTGGGGGAACGACAATGCTTTGCACACTCTGCTGCTACTGCTGCACGATCCAGGAGCGTCCGTCATCAAGCTCTGAAACCAACAACACTTCGTTTGCTTGATCTGACGGATCGGCAGGGAAGAAGAGAGGAGGTTTCCACGTTTACTCCTGCTGCACAACAATGTGAAAATGGGGGTGGGGGGATGTATTGAATGTTTTCTTTTTTATTTACATTTTAATTAATTTAATTAACCAAATCAACAATCAACACCCCCGACCAAACCTCACGATATAGAAAAGGTTAGGTCTCCCCTAGGGTAAACACGACATTATGAATGCAACGGTGGGCCCAAAATTCTATCTGAGACTCCGTTCAATAGTTATTTGACCAAACACTCATAAATAATCTTTCAAATTTCATTATGAAAATTTCCCTGGTGGATTTTTCCACAGTTGTCTCACACTTGAAAAGTTTACACCCCGCCTAGGGTAAATGGAATGCTCCATATGCAACCGTTCCCTTGGATTTCCAATTTGAGCTTCTGTTTATGAGAAAACACATCCCCGCCACATTCTTAGTATCAAAAAATTTATTATTTTTATAAAACTAATTCTGGGCACACTGCGCCGTGAAATTGAACACCATCTTTGCACCTAGATCTGGAAATATTATTAGGAATATTCCAAAGTCTAATAGGGCCAAAAACCGAGTCACTACATCCTGACCACTATAGGACTTTTCATTCTCGAAAAGCCATAAGCACGAGGGTAAGCAACTTGACTCAAAAACTGGGACTCCCATGCCAGTGAGTTCTCCAACACACCCCCTACCCGAACACATAATTAAGAGGGACTCATCCACCACACCCCGACACGATCTTCATTGGGCGCCACTGACTCGCCTGTATGGTTTTAATCGCATCACAAAAAACACGTCTTGGTGGGGGAAGTACCCCTCTTCCTCATGCATTCGAAGCACGTCGAACAACTCCCACACATGGTCTTACAGACACCCTGAACAAAAATCGATCATGCAAAGGAAAGGAAAAAGTACCATCTAACAGTGTCTATCAAAACCACTGCAGAATGTAGAAAGGAGACAGTGCGTACCTCCATCTATCCGTAGATTCTCTGGGTCAACAACCTCAAAGGCCTGCAGATGTCCCCACCCTCTCCCTCCAACTCCTTGAGCTCGACGTGGACCACCTGGGCTTGGTGGTGGTGGTGGCATATGATACTGCGTACCACCTCCCGATGCTGAACCTGGTTAGTCACCATGTCCGCCGCCCTGCAGAACAACATACTCGAGACGTTTTTGCTTCCATGGCGGCCTGTCGACATGCTCCCTCTCAAAAACACAACGGGTCAAAAAATCTCTAGAAATATGTCCCCGACCATCGCAAGAATAACTCCTACTCTCCTACGGCTGACCAAAACTGGCATGAAATCCCTGATCCTCAGATCCTCTATCCAAGGGTCGCCTCCTGAAATGTAGAGCACTTCCAAACCCTTACACCTGCCATCAGCTAATAGCATTTGAGGTCTCAGCTGCCACATGACCAACACTGACGGGCTAAATCTGCTCAGCCATAAATCTATCCACCACCAAGTCCTGCTCTTGCACTCTAGCATTGGTGGGAAGGCACAGAGAAGCCACACCTACCAGGATGTCACGGTGTATCCCCTGCTCAAGGGTCCGATCCCTAAAGAATGGGTCTCAAACCATATTTAGTGAGTAGTGCGACAAGTCTGTAAACTTCCCTAAGTACTCTGAAATAATCATGCCCTCCAACCAAAGATGCAGAAGCTCCTTGATCCACACTTACCTCAACGTCACCATATATGAGCCGCTCAAACTCTATCCACATGAGGGTCTCATCATCGTTAGACTGTGTCACCAAATTACACTATCTCCCGGTCGAACCCTGGAGAAGGATTGCCGCTAGGACTACTAGATGATCTGGAGGTGTCCTCACTTGTTGGAAAACTCAAATGACTATTTCGAGCTAATCATCAGCTGCCTAAGGGTCTGGATCACCCCTGAAACACAGAGGTCACTGCCTATGGAACTCATTCAACATAATCAAACTCCACAAATCGTCATCCTGCACTCCCAGCACAAACATCTGCTCGACAAGTAGTGGATCATCTGACGAACCACCTAGAGGTCTAGCCTTAGAACCTGGGCCCTGGTTGACAGCATCAACACAGGGCAGATTGTCACCACAATCCCACTGCAGAACCCTCACATGTTGTCTTCATGGAGGTATCCTGGAATACAATCAAGATGCACCATGATCAAAGAGTATATCTTGGGAGCTGACTCAAGAAGAATAAGGGAAACCCAAATCCCAGTCCTATATGATGCATGTACCGTTATTACCCTACATCTAGTGTCCTAATGTCCTAAGTCAAAAGGCAGGATATCAGAGTCTTGGTGAATTGATATGTCAGATGACACACTAACACTGGAGTCCTTGGCCTGAAATACAAACTCAAAACATCCTAACACCGCCACTATGCAACCCAAAACAAGATCATATCTAGACCACCTACGCTCAGAGATCCCAAAGGAGGAACATTATCTGATACCACTCTATCACGACCAGGCCCAATGGGGCTCGAGCCATGACACCCCAAGCCTACCTCCAATAGGCCTGGGGCTGGAGACCAGCACCATGTAGGCTATCGCACTGATGGTAGTCATTAGGATAATGTACTTGTACACACACACACCCACATACACCTCCATGAAATAGTGAAGATATATATAAAACTAGAAATAAAATGCATGCATATATCTATCCTAAACCATAGTGAAATAGAAGTACAAAAGGGGAAAATAGGGCCCCCCAAAAAAACTAGAAAAGCATCCAACCTGCTCAGAAGGAGGGATATGCTACCAAAAGCACCCGCCGATAAGCTCCTCGACATAGCTTTGGTAAACAACCCGGTCAGTCTCGCTCACTCAGCTCTGACTACTCCAGTTCCTCTCGGGACTCCGTCAAAAGGCATGTGTCCTTGAAATGACACATGCATGTGTGGGAAAATACACTTAGGTATATGCCCATATATATACAATGAACAACCAGATATTCTCATTTCACACACAAAGCCTCATGTGGTTCGACCCATCACCAACGACAAGTTCTACACAAAACCAAGAGAACACACTCCACGAGATCTATCATCCCAGATGACACTTTTTCGAGAGATACATTCCATCAGGTCTCATGCTAACATCCCAGATTCCTATCTCAGAGATCACACTCATTAGATATTGTCACTATGAAAATCTTGCTGAAACAGTAGAAACACAAAACTTATCAGATAAGGGATCACTCCTAGGGTATTCTAGGGGATAAAAGAACCCACTCTGGTATCTCGATGATCTCAAAGATATGGGATCACTCATAGGATCCACTGGGGGATACCACAACTAGATCTGACATTCCACATATCACATCACTTAGATTGAGGATAGTCGCCCGAGTAAAGATGGTCAAGACGATGCCAGAAACCCCATCTAGTATAACTCACGATGTAGGTGATAAAATCGATGACGCAACAACCCTACCAAAACCATGAGTTGAGTAGGGGATCCTACAACCAACGATTTCACAACCCTACTTAAACCACGTGCCGAGTAGGGGATAGTATAACCAATGATTCTAAAACCCGTCTAAAACCATGTGCTGAGTAGGGGATTGTATACTCGAAGATACCACAAACATACTAAACGGCCAATTGAGTATGGGATGATATTACTATTGATGACTCAAACCCTAAAGAGTTGAACTTCTAGATAGGGGATCACCGCCTGTGTATAAGTGGTCACAGTGATACTAAGAACCCAATCTAGGGAAGAAAAGCTAGAGGATACCACTCTGAACCCACCGGAGGGATGCCACAACTATATCAGCAAAACATCCTATTGTGGGGATCACAAAACTATAATAGGTTTTTAATGCCACACAAACCCTCATTGGAATGAACCAAGGGAGTGCACTCAACCACTGCTAGTCCAAACATTGCTAACCTGTGAGAACAACAATATCGCCACACTGCACACCTCCTAGGCCTAAATTGAGGGCACCACCATATTTTACGTGAAAAAATGCATGATTTTCTATTTACTCACCAAAAATGGACAACTTGTAAAAAATGTACTATTTACCATAGAAATCCCAGGTGGGGCCCACACCTCGATTCCAAAAACTCATTAAGAAGACCACACTATTGCGATCCCCTCAGAAAAATGCACGAGATCGACTACTCATTCGTCCAAAATGGACACACAACGAAAAAGCAGAATTTCTCCGTAAACACTCACAACCAGTCTCATGAGGCCCACACCTTTATCTTTTTCCTAGAATCCAGAGACTATCTTGAAAATTCTACCTCACTATCAGGATCACAACACCACTAATGGCACTTCAATCGGATGCTCCGTGCAGACGTTACGATTGTTCAAAGTTGAATAAGAATAAAATATTATTATTTCAACATTTCAGAGATCCGGTCCATGAACCCGACTCATAAAACTTACAAAGAAAACTAAAAAGGTCCACCTCAATGCAAGGAATGTGTTGCTACAAAAGGCTCGCAAATCGGACTTCTAATTTTCATGTTACGGGGGTTTAAAGAACCCTCAGAAAATTCTGGCTGGACCACTGCCCGTCTCGCTAGAAACCACTGCGTCACCGTTGGAATTCGCCGTGTCGGAGTCAGAAACTGCCATGCCACCGCCTCCCTCACTAGTTTATGCCATAGCTTCCACCAGAATATGGGGTTTCCATCGGAAAACTTCTTTGAACCACCGGGATTACCCAAGTACTCAACATTAAGATCTGATACATGTTTCAGAAAGCCCAAGACCTGAACTACACAACCCATATGAAAATTGGAGAAAAAAACACATAAATGGGATCTGGAATGTTAAAACTCAAAATTCATACCTTTTGGCAGAACACCGATGCTTTCCAAACTCCACTGCTACTGCTGCACGATCTAGGATCATCCCCCATCAAGATTCCAGACCAACGACACTTCATTTTCTCAATTTGACGGATCGACGATGAAGAACAGAGAAGGTTCCCACATTTAATCCTACTGTGTAAGAACGTTAAAATGGGAGGGGGGATGGATTGATTGTTTTTTATTTACTTTTTAATTAATTTAATTAACCAATTCAACAATCTACACCCCCGACAAAACCTCCAGACATGGAAAAGGTTTGGTCACCCCTAGGGTAAACACAGTGTTTTGAATGCAACGGTAGGCCCCAAATTTTTACCTGAGACTCTGTTCAAGAGTTATTTGAGATGAGGCTCATAAATAAACTTTTCCATTTATTTACAAAAAACTCCCCTGGTGTATTTTTCCACAGTAGGCCCACACCCGCAAAGTTTACACCCCACCGAGAGTAAACAACATGCTCCAGATGCAACAATTCCCTCTGATTTCCGATCCGAGCTACTGTTTAGGAGAAAACGCATCCCCACCATGTGAATTGTATAAAAAACTTAATTTTTTTATAAAATTAATTATAGGCACCCCGGGCCTCAGAATCGCTTGCCGTATTCGAGAGCTGCATTAGGTCAGAAGGTCCCGAAGCTCCTCAATGGCTATCTGAATCTCCAGATTTTAACCTCGGAATTCACTGAAAACTTCATGCTTTTGAAGTTAACTTTAATCAGAAGATTGAAGCAATTTAGGCTGTCAGTCGATTCATTTGATAGGTTCGTCTTCACCAATTGGGATCTATAGGAGTGGGAAATGGTCAAGTTTCTCGATAATCAGCATATTATCATCAGATTCTCTTTAGAAGAAAATCTCATATGTGCATGGTCGAAGGCACCTTGATGTTACAATGGATTCCACTTCGTCTTATTCCGGTGGTCATTCGATTTTGACATGAATCACGACACACCGACCGTGGTGATTTGGGTTAGTATTCCTAGCCTTCTATTACCATTTCAAAATCCCTCAGTTATCCAAATTCTCTGTAATCTACTCGGTAGATATCTTTGCTCGGATAGCAGAACCGCTGCTATCTGTCATCCGGTCTGTCTGTGGATTTTTGTGGAGATGGATGTATCCAGGGTTACTTTTGATTTGGGTTACGATCGGAGAAGAATATAGGTGTAGGCAGAGTGTTGTTTACGATAGCTGGACGGAATTCTGTTCTTCTTATAAACGGTTGGGGCATACTTCAGATTTCTATCGTCGGAGACCTGCATTGTTGGCGGGTAGGGAATTTGTCCCACATTTGTTGGTGGATGGTCCTGGGGATGTTCATGGCATAACTCAATCGACAGCCAATTCTGATGATAAGGATTATCTGGCTTGTGAGGCAATGAAACCGGGTCTGTATACAGTGGGTGAAGAGGCCAGAGACAAGGGGAATTCGTTATGCCCAGTTGAGAAGGCGCGATCAGTTAGTGAGGTAGAGGGTAACATTGCAGTGGGGGTATAGGCTCCTGGAACTAGCATGGTAGCTCACCAAGTAAACCCATTGGTTTAGGATTTGTTTAGAAGATTGAAGAGGGACTTGGCGAGTTCCTCCGTCCGTGGTGCGTAGGAGGAAGGGGAAGAACATTAACTTGAGGAGACTCATGCAGAAGCAGAGGGAAAGGGGGATAAATATTTTCTGGACTAGCCGGCAGATGAAGGGAAAGACGACATACCTAGTTCGATGGATGAGAGGACATGGGTGGGTAGCGTGGATATGAGTAAGGGAAGGAAGGGGACTGAAATGAACAAGATAGTTCCAAATAGAGGTGAGGAGGAAGGGGGACTGAATTTAATTTCCTTGTCTAATAGTTTTGAAGGCCTTTCAGAGGACATTTAGAGCTCTGATTTGGATATTCCAGGTGAGGTGATCAAAGTGGGTGTAGAATTTTCCAAAGGGAGTGTGCACGGACACTCTGCTGATGAGGCCCTAAGCTCGAAGAGCACTAGGGGTCCTGGGAGGATGAAGGGGAGGAAAGTCTATTTTTCGTTACCGCCTCCTTTAAAGACTTGATCATCAAAGAAGATGAGTGACAGAAAAATGGATATTGAACCTCTGAGACATCGGAGGCCCGGGGAGCAAGACTGTCAGTCACCGGTCCTGCTATTAAGCTCATAAGAAGAAGTGATAGAACATGTCCTTTTACTCAATGCTACTGAGGAGGAGGCAGCTAAAATTATGGGGAGGTCTATAGAGGTGTCCCTTAATGAGGATCAGTATTATTGGATTGATAAACAAGACTCAATTTTGATAGGGGGCTTCAATCATGGGAAGATAAGTGTTGAGGAGTACATTTAGGCTTAGTACCAACTAGCGACTACTTTTTAGAAGCGGATATCGGAAGAAGCAGACTTAAAGTTATCATCCTTAATATGGAAACTATTTTAGGAGACAAATTCTGGTAATATTAAATTCTTTGTTAGCGGCATAACTTAACGTGGCTGGCGGATGTGATCGAAATGGTTGTGTGAGCGGTGGTTTCTCTGGATCTCCGTTTGTTTTTATTTGTTGCTTTCTTTTCTCTTATTTTCATCAAACTTATTGGACTTGCCCTGGAAGGGGATCAGAGCATTAGTCTTCATTGATGTAAGTCTCTCAAAATTAGATGATTGATAGGGTATGGCTTCGCCATCGATTTGGTGCCCGTGCTTTTGCACGAGACTGCTTGCCGAGGGGTCCTGTGTTGTGGGAGGCTTGTTGTTGGCTCACTTTATGGGATGGGGCAGTCCAATTGTTGATTTGGTTTTAGGCAGTTTCTCACTTTTTTCTAAAAGTGTTTTTAATAAAAAAGTAATTTTTAGTCATTTATAATACCATGATGGATAATGAGTTATGTATTTTTTATGTTACCCATTTATGTTAATGGGTTTATTTCATGTTTTTTCTCTCTATATATTTTTCATATGTGGTACACATATTCATGAAATATTAGGACAATGAGTGGTCCCCAAACTAAAACACCCGAATCGATTGAGTATTGATTTATATCTCATGAGATTATTACCAATGGGTATGATATAGTATGATTTATCTGTAATGTTATTAATAGAGTTTATGAAAATAGTTATGTCTATTATGATATGGTTTCTTGGTGGAAAGCCTCAACTTAGGTTAATGATGACATGCCTTATATATGTGACACATTATTATGATTCTCTTGTTTACCATGCTATGATGATAATTTATTTATTCTCTATTTTCTGATAATCGTTTCTAATTCATGTATTTTACGATCCCATTTTATGATTATTGACATTTATAGAACCTAATTATCTGTTTACCCTCACATATCCCCTTACTATATTTTTTCCCCCATTTATTTTTGTATGACTCTTGGTTAACCAAATATAGTGCTATTAATAATATTAAATATTGGATAAAATTATTAAGATATAAATAAAATATAACATAGTTTAATTAAATATGATTTTTCATGTATTCAATCCACCTAACACATAGAACCTATATATTTATTGAAAAAATTATGGGTATTTATATAAATAATGATGTTATAATATACATATGATTTTTATCATTATTAATATACCTTGTTTTACTTTTTATTTATGATTCATTGATTTAAAAATTACATTAATTTTATTTGAAAGGAATTTATTCTTAACTATTTTTAATGGCCTCTTTAGTTGTAAATAATTGTTTTTGATGTTTTTAAATCCATTAATATTGGTGAAATATATGTGATGCCTCTAAATTACAGTTATACTATTGTTGTGTTAAATTAAATTTATTATTTTTGGAAATTACATTGATCGGTTATAATTTATATTTCTATAAAGGGTGTATATAGTAATGAGATTTATGAATTTGTGTAAGTTTTTTTTATTTTAGTTATATTTTTAAACTTCATGAGAAGTTAATCTAGAGTGTATCATAGTTATATTTAATAATAGGTTTTCCAATGTGTGGGAATGATTATTTTGGTGCCCTCAATCATTCATTGAGTGTGATAATCTTATGAATAGTTAATATCACATTGTTGTTAGAATGTTGGTTATGTTTAGAAGAATAATGTTTCAGATCCCTTATATTTGGTTAGATCACAACCGGATTTTATATTGGTCCTATTTCTAAAGTGTATGTGGTTGTTTTATTTCTTTAGACATTTGTTTTTGAATGAACTAGTTTGTCTAAATAATAAAAGTAATTATTTAAAGTAACTTATTATTTATATTATAAATTATTGGATTCATAAAATGTTAAATTAATCATTTCTTATTCCCCAAATTTTTTATGGGTTTGGTTCTTCTGTGGGGGTTATAGAGTCATTTTTAGAATTTAAAAAATATTTTCTCAAACATAAACTAGTGTCTTTACAGAATTGGTTTTATATGATATAAATAAAATAAAATCAATAATTTGATAAGTTATAAGATTATATAGTTGTTTTATTTATGGGGAATGTGATAGTTGGGGGATTTTTACATTCCATATATATATATGGATGATATTTTATTTAATTTTTAATTATTATTTTATAAAATATATAATCATCATTATTTGATATTTAATCTTTTTTATCCTCATTTTTTTATTTTTTATTTTTATAAATAAATGACATAGATGAGTCTATATAATGATTTATCCATATGAATTTGATAAACTATTTATGTTATTATATTTAATAATTTATTGATGCTATGTTTTTTTCTATGTGTTTTATTTGGAAACTTTTTATATAGGTATGATTTCTCATTAAAGATGAATGGTCAATCTAGATTCCTAGTTCATATCCATTACTTGTTTTATTTTTAAGTATAGAAATATCCCAATTGAATGTGGTTTTAATTTACAACACATAATGAACTTTATTTGTTGTAACAAGTTAATCCATTATTGATATTGTATAGCTATAGTTTTTATATTAGGGGACATTATTTGAGACAAATTAAAATATGTTATTTGGGAAAATATAATAAATAATTAAAAGGACTATAAAATCATAAATTTGATTTTACAATGAAATGTATTTTCATCACGTTTTAGTAGCATGTATACCATTTTTTCTATATTAAAATATTTATTTTTTATTATTTATTTAATTGTTTTTCATATTTATTTTATTTACATAAATTATATTGGTGAATATATTGAAATGCAATGGTCTATTTCATAGAGTATGGAGGTATTAAGTTAAATTAAAAAAAATTTCATAATGCAAAGTTGTGATCAATGGTCTATAGACTATGCATGGGTACTATTAAAGCCACCCCAAAGTGACAAGATGGTTTTTCAAGGATGGTAAAAAAACCTGACGACCATGCATTTTTTAAAATGATTATGTTTTTATCAGTATCATTATAATTGTTTGTGACATTTTTTGGAATTTAAAATTTTTATTATGGTTTGAATATAATTTTAATATATTATGATTTTTTATTTATTTCTTGAGCGATGATATTTATTGTGAATAAGTATTATGATTTTTTATATTTTTCAAGAGTTTTTTTTTTGAATTTTAAAATTTATATTCATTGAAATATAAACAGTCCTAGTGAACCATAATGAGGGATTGGTGGATAATTTTACCCAAGTAAATAATTCTATTGATAAATTATTAAATGATATAGTTATTGAAATATCTAGTATATGGGAGTGTATGTTATTACAATACAAACATAAGCTAACGAATGTACTAAAAAAGTATACAGTCATAACCCACCTTTTTAGTGGGAAAGGATCCTCAAAAGGAAAATGAATGTATGAAGATGATAAGGAGGATAATTCATTTTATCTGGACTTCCAAGACATATAAGGTAAATTGTTAAATGTTTAATCTTGATGGATCTAGATAGACCTGTTTGTATTTGGTCATCTAGGATAAACTACATGCAAATATCTCATATAAGGACTATATTTACATAGTTGTTGTAATAATATATTATAAAATATAAAATAAATGGAATTTAATATTTATTCTACAAGTCAATAATATTTTTATATGGTTTTGACTCAATTTCGTGATATTTTTCAATTTTCACTAGACCTTGTCTCTAATTACACCATGAATGATTGATTATTTGATATGGTTATTTTCCCTAATATGTTATTTAAGGTGTTCTAGTTCTTCCTTAATTACAATGTAGAAGTGGTGAATAAATTTGTGATAGAAGAGATGGTATTGGAAGGAAAATTATAAATGGGTGATGTCTCATATACTGTGGGTTATAGTAGAAATAGATTATTTAAAAAGAAGATGACACACAATGAGTTTAGATGAGGAACATGTGGTGGTTCTAAAATAGTCTCTAAATATGTTTATATTAAGCATATAGGTAATATATATCGAAAATTCTATCAAAGTGTAATGATTTGGAATTATAAGACTTCATACCCCTGATACGTAAAAACATTCCGTTCTTGCGGTCATTTTCTCTACATTCAAGAGTTTATTTGTTGATCCCTTAGTAGAAGAGTGGAGTAAGATTTAGAACATTGATGTCATATTGGTTGAATCCAATGTCTTATAAATAAAAATGGGTTCTCAATTTATGAAACATAAGGGAATGAATGAATCCTTCCAAAGATATATTTATCTATGAAATATTACAAAATTTATTAAAATATATCAGATACAAAAATAAATTATGGTATCTATTTAGAGCAGAGTATGTCCCTAGTAAATTTGATTCCAGATTGTCCTTAGTTTAATGTAACCATATTATTTCATCATAAACTGAGATTTTAGTTTTTCATAATGGAGACTATAATTATTTTCTATTATTTTGATTTATTGATCTATTTATTCATCTATCTTAACCTATTCTATATGTTCAAGAGATATATTCTTATATTGGGAATAATATATTATAAGGATTCAAATATCCCTCTCATCATATGAAAAACTGTTACATTGAATTGTTATGGGATTTAAATTTATATGTTATTGAAATATTTAATATAATTTTATCAACATATTGTGTGATTTTATTCAAGGGATATATTAATTTTTCCATTATAGTGTGAGTTATATTTCTTCTTATGATATTTCAAATTTTTTTAAATGGAATAATATCCAATATTATGTTTGGTTGGACTATTTTTCCCAAGGTTGGTGGAATTTTTTTATATTAATATTATTTTATTATAAAAGCCGTTATGTGAAATTTTGAAAATAAACTTCTACCCATATTGAGGGATATTCATAAGTTTTCTATGATGAATAATTAAAATTTACACTAGAGTGGGAAATCAATTTTTATCAATATTTTTCCAAATATGAGTCTAATATCGAAGCATTATTATTAAATCTAACTTGTGAAATTTTTACTATAATAATAAGAAATTATAAAATAATAAAGTTTCAGTCAATAGAGTATGAGACATGAGAAATTGAGTTTATCTTGAGTTACGTGAAATATTTTTTTTATATTGAGTTACAAATAATATTGAATTTCTCCTAAAATCATGCATTATACGCAAGGTCAAGTTTTACAAAATATCAATATATTATAAATACTTAAAATCATAGTTATGGTCTAGATGTTGGAAAGGAAGGAATGAATAGTATTAAGAAACTTATAAATATATATATTTTACATATATTTATTAGTTTTCAATTTATTATAAATAATATAATAATTATTTAAAAGAAAATAAATGTTTTTTTGGATAATTGTATTTTTCTAAATGATAGATTAGTCACATTTTTCATACATAATTTAAAAATAATTTTTACAATTTTTTGTAAATTTATATGAAAAAATAAAATTCATTTTTTAAATATTAATAATAAAATTATACTCTATTTAATGTTTTGGTTTTTTCTCAAAAGTTAATTTTTTTGATTAATAGTTAAAATACTAAATTTTAATTGAAAACGGTTTTTTTATTTAAGAAATTTATAATGTTAAATTATATTATTTATTAGATATAAATTAAATTAGTTAAATTTATTAGGAATTAATCAAATTTAGGTCACTAGAATCAATTTTTTATTTATTTTTTATGTAAAAATATTGTAAAATTTTGATCATTATCACATTAAAAACCCACTTCCTCATCATGTTTGCAGTACTAATTGTAATTTTAATTCTATAACTTCTATGAATTTATTTTGGAAAATGCATTCCATATTTGGAAAAATAATAATTTATATTATCTAATAAGGTGAAATTAATATTTGGAAATAATGATTAGTGAAAACTATTAAAATTAATTTTTGCGATTAAGGTAAAAAAAGTTTCTTGGCGATTAAAATTATTATATAAGGGGTAAAATGACCTAAAAACTTATCCAAAACTGGTTGACTAGACATATCCAAATTCGTTTCACCTTATACTAGTTTTTTAATTATTTAGGAGGATATCATTCCATGAAAGTGGCCTATATATTAAGTTAATTTCTGAAAAAGAAAGAAGAACCTTCTTTACATTTAATACCAATAAATATGTTGGATCGAGATAGAAAAAATATGTTCCGTTATACATATTATTTTTAAATAAAAATGAGTTTTTTTAACATGATAATTAATTTTAGTTTTTTAGAGATTAAATAATTACTTCAAATGGTTAAGAAACATTATTGAATGAATTATTTAGTTAATAAATATAATGAATAAATGATACTAAAAATATTCTAAGTGAATTATATTGATATATTTATCGAGTTAAATTAATTTTTTGAATGACTATTTCATATTACACAGATTTTTATGTAATTTTTTTCATTCCATAATTGTAATTGAATTTTTAAATTCAAATTAAATGAATAATGTCAAAATTGATATTAATGTTATTTAAAAAATTGTATTTTATTAAATGATTTAAAATTACTAATAAACATAAATTATTCCTAGTGGCTTATAAATTTCAATAAATATATAAAATGTTCTATTAATGGGTCAATTTTTCTTTTATAATTACTATATTGACATCTAAATTGAAAAAAATTATTTTAGCAGAGTTAATGTTAAAAAAGTGTTTTTCCCATTACATGTAATTATATTGAAATTAATTTTTAAAATGAATTGGATTTTAATTTTCATTTAATATTTAGAATACATAGGTTCAAATTATTTATTAAATATCATTTTAATTGTATTATTAATGGATAAATTACATAAGTCAATAAAATGATAGAAGTTGTCCTGATAAAAACTAAAAGAGAAAAATTGCGTAAATTAAAGAATAAGTAACAATATGATAAAAATGAATCTATTTTTGTGTTTTGGAGGTGTTTCTCAACCAAATAAACACTCCCTGACACTATTGATATATCTTGAATCCACATTTGGTAAGGGGGACTTCTTAATAGTGGAAACATTTGGGTATTTAAAGGAATACCACTCCTCATAAACTATTAAACAGAACTCACTCTTCTTAAATATTCACACAATAAACCACTTTTTTTCTTTCCATTAACTGATAAATACACTTAAAAACATCCATCCCATAATCCAATAATCCTTTTGTTGTTCATAAATTCACCCTTTTAAAGATTTAGTACTTACCCAAGGAGGATACCCGAAAGAGAGGAAATGTTATTCGACAAAAATATTTATTTTATTTTATTCCCTACCTCCATTAATTATTTTCAAACTCGGATGATATAATAAAATTTAAAGTCCTGTGTTTTTGAACCGGGTTAAAATATTTTTTTTTAACTTTTTTGTTTTATTCTCAGGTGCGTTTTAAAACCATGATTTGGGATGATGTTTTGTGAGTTGGGTTATTTTTATGTGTTGATATCGAGTTTGAGTATAGTATGTTGTAGTTTTTTAGGTAGATCGATGGGTTTCAGTTTCATTGGACCTGAAAATTCAGTTTAAAAAATGAAAGGCAGAGACTTTCACACAAGCTATGCAAGGTTAGTCAAACCGTCTGGGACAACAACGTAGGATACTCTAGGTATCTAATAGTGGGTGAATGGTATGTGGATGGTCTGTCAAACCGTGCGAGTTAAACCATGCAACTTACTATGTTTTGAGTTTCGGGTAAAATTAATTTAATTAAATTCATAGTTGAAATGAATTTAATTAAATGAGATGTTGGGGGTTTTATTTAATTAAATAAAAGTTGATAGAATTTAATTAAATGACGTTGATATGGATAATTTATTTAATTAAATTGAGATGAAAAGAATTATATTTATTTTAAATGAAGACAAGTCGGAGTCTTTATGAAATTAAATAGAGATGAGAGGAATTTAATTAAATGACATGTAAATGAGTAGTTGGAGGATATCAAAAAAGGATAATATTATATAGTTATATTAAATGATTTTTAAATGAAGAGTTAGGATTTCATTTAATTAAAGTCAAGGTAAAGAAGAATTTATTTAATTAATGTGAAATGAAGGTTTTATTTAATTAAATTCATGGTTAAGAAGAATTTAATTAGTCATTTCGAATTGGGGGTTATTATTTATTTAAATTGAGGTGAAAGAATTAAATTAAACAATGTTGATGAGTTGGAGTTTATAATTTAATTAAATTCCATTCAGAGAATTTAATTAAATAACATGAATTGGAAAAATTATTTAATTAAATTCAATTGGAACAAATTTAATGAAATGATGATTAATGTGTTGTTGGGGGTTTCTAAGAGAGGTGTTTTAAATTAATTTATAATAATAATAATTGAATCGTGATTATTATTATTATTATTATTATATTAATACTTATATTTAATTAGGGTTTATTTTTTATTTATTTTGAGAGAGAGATCATAAGAGGGGGGCACATAGAACAGGGTGAGACGCGACCCCCTCCCATCTTTCTTTCATAGTGTGGAAAACCACCACCTTCAACCAGCCCCTCCCCACACATCGGATCATGAGGGTTTCTTCACAAATCATGTTTGTATCGGCAAGGTGAGTCTGTCTGCGTGTGTTTCATTATTCGCAGCATCTATATTGTCAACCCGTAACTGATCTCCATAGGCTAAAACCCTAGATCTGAGTTTGATTCGTTTTGTTATTTTCTTTCGGTTGTAGGTGGTGTAGAAGTTGTCTCAAGACCCATTGGTCTATATTTTGAAAACCTCTGCTGAAGGCATGGTCATTCATCTTGATTTGATTCACCACTATCAAAACCAGGTAATGTCATATACTCGATATTTGGTTTCACACCCCTTTAAATTATTAATTTAAGGGTTTTTAGTGTTGTCGTTAATGTTTTGGGTGTGAGTTGGTCCCCTTTGCACTAATTATGGATGAAAATTAATGGTTGTCATGTGCAACGATAAATTCAAAGTGCACATGTGCTTTTTTTGTGGTGTGTGTACGTGAGCGGGCTACAGGTTGAATTAGGAAGCTTTGGTTTGGCCAAATTCGGTAATGTAGGGTCCTCAACAAAGCTTAATTAATAAAACGTAGTAATTTTTTAATTACTATTATCAATAAAATTGACGGAAAATGCTACATGGTTTTTTATTGGTATAAAATGTTTTGTTAGATTACAAAAATCACATTTTTCAAATAAAACCCCTTCAATAGAGGTGTGATTACTTCAATCTAAAAACATAACGATTTGGAATAATATGTTCATTTAGATTTATAATTACATGTTTCACTATTTCCACCCTTATAAGTTGATGCACTTGGGTTAAGTGATAATTACAAGTTTTTGGTGGGATAAGTTGGGATTATTAATTATGAATTAATGAGTGGAATATATTGAGGCAATTATTTGGTAATTAATTGTGAGCTATGAAATTGTAATTTGGATAATTAATTGGGGAATTAGTTATGTTATATTGAAACTGTTGCATTAGAGATAATTAATTATTGAATTAATTATATGATATTGAAATGGATTCCCTAAGATAATTAATTTTTGAATCAATTATCTGATATTGAAACAGTTTCCTTCAGATTATTAATTTGAAAATTAATTATGTGATATTGAAACAATTGTATTATATATAATTAATTTGTAAATTAATTACGTGACATTGAAATTTTTTCCTTAAGATAATTAATTTGTGAATTAATTATATGATATTGAAATGGTTTCCTAGAGATAATTAAATTTTTAATTAATTATGTGATATTGGAATAGTTTTTTAGAGATAATTAATTTGGGAATTAATTATGTGACATCATAATGGTTTTATTGAGTTGTGAATTAACTTTGTTCTTTGAGTTTTTTAATTGAGATAATTAATTAGTGGATTAATTATGATAAATATTAAATTGATTAAGTTGATATAATTAATTTTGAATTAATTATATGCTTTGAGATTGTAATAGAGATAATTAATCAGGGAATTAATTATAAGATATTTAATTGTCTCTGTTGAGATAATTAATTGTGAATGAATTATGTGAATTTGATATTCTGTTTTTGATATTTAATTATGGAATTAATTATGGAGAGTTGAGATTTATAATGAGATAATTAATTCTAAAAAATTAATAATGAGAAACGATTTCTATTTTTGACTAATAAATTGATGAATTAATTAATGGGTTTTGTTTAACTAGTTAATTGTTGAGTAAACTAATGGATTTAAGCATGGACAATGAGATGTATGAGAGCCCCATTCCTCATGTTTTTAATTTTATTGTGAAGCCCATGTTAATGTTTTAATTGAAATACTTAAGATGATTTTATTTAAGTATAATCATGAATATGCTTGCTTATATTTAATTGTAATGGGCTTATGAAATGCATGAGAGATTAAATGATTCATCAATTATACGTTGTGAATGGTTTCGAATTGTACAGGAAGGGGTGCTAAGGAACCATGAGAGGCGTTTGGGAGAAAGAATATGTTAGTTTTTGTATTGATCCTCAAGAGAATGTGCGATCTCATGGAGTTGAGCCATGAGATAGACCATGTGCACTACTCTTGGTGATCGATGTCTCTATGTTTTATCCCAATCCATCTAACATTGTTTTCCAAAGGACCATGAGAGTCTGGGGTCGGTAGACCATATAATCTTCCATGTTGATTTTGATGAGACCATGAGCAATCTTGGAGTATGAACCTAGGGCAAGACTATGAGAGCTTCCCCTAGAAATGAATGTCTGTGCATTATGTCTTTTTCTTTACAGAAATAATATCTAGGGTATATGTCCTTTTGGCATTGGTATACTCTTGAATCATATAGGAGGATGCTGAGAATATATATCTATTTATATATATATACACTGTTACTATTTATATATATACATAATTGACTTGATCAGACAAAACAGCAGTGGGTTGATTTAGGTTTAACCATTAGGTGTCCCTTAGGAACCTGGATGAGTTTTTGGTTATTTATTCAATTCTATTATTACTTTGATATACTTTCACACAGTTTAATTTTATTCCATTGTATATATTGAGCTATAAAATGGTGGCCCTGACCTACTGAGATTTATATCTCACACCCTATTCAGGCCGCCATTACATTGGGGTACCTGACTAGACTCTACTTATTTACAGGACCTTCGACATTACTTGTTGATGTTTTCTTGTATCTGGGAGTTAGGAGAAATGGACAGACCATGAGCTCGAAATTATTATGGAGATCACCATTGGGTTTTTGGAACTTTTCATTTTTTTGTACTGATATAAAAAGCAGACTGATTTGTTTACAACTTTCATATATGTACCACCATGACATGAATACATTATATAAACTGGCGTTGACCATTTTCTTTATTGAGTTAATATTACAATTGACTTTTTCTATATTAGTTACTGCTTTATAATTCTTCCATTATTTTTATATTTTTATATATTATTATAATGCTATGAAAAATATGATATGAGAGTATAGTATCCCCACTGTCTATCCTTACACCCTCACTGCTAGACGTCAACCACTAGTGTATGGGGAGGCGTGGTTGAGGTTATGTGGCGACCGGTCCGACTACCGATTTGATTGTAAGTTGGGTTGGGAAATTACATAAAATTATTATATACCATATAATAATATTTTTATGTTATGTTTTTGACATAACAATAAACAAACTTACATAAAATGGATTATGAAATCATGATTTGTGTGTACATAGGACCACCGCCTCACGAACCAGTGTCATTCTTTTTTCTATTACCAAATATCAATGTTTAGTATGATGATGGGTATAAATTATACGAATTATATTTATTACATAAATATAATTTTTTAGAAATTATATCATATATAACATTTTTACATTCTTTTCTATTTGAGACACGGTGACGTCTCTTATGTCTATGATGGACTACCTCCTCATGAAACTATGTGATTAGTCCTTCACTAACGCTGTTTATTGAAGGTGATAAGGAAGAATATTAGTGATTATATATGATATAAAGGAAATAATTATGATATTAATGACATATTAAACATTTAATAAATTTAATATATCATTTTTTACACTTAATGTTGATGGCATCATTCATGTACGTGGGGACTTCCGCCTTCCCGAAGTGACGCGACTCTCTTTTCATCAGCACACCACATGAGTGATATATATATATATATATATATTTATGTTTTTGTGTATGTTTCTATGGGTGTGTATTTAATGAAATAATATTTTATATGGGATGTTATGATCTTCAATAAAGAGAAAATATTACTTACATCCTTTTCATAATGATCATAAAAAATTGAAAAAGTTACACATGCGTACGTACAACCTACTATCTCTATTATCATAAAATACTTCATTTTTATAACAATATTTCATAATTGACTTATAAATATTATTATTAGTTAATTATTATTATTCTTTTGATTATTAAATAAATTAATATTTGGAAGAACTATATCTTTAATAAAAAAACACGGGCAAGACAACAAGACAAATAACTCCTAAAACAATAGAAATAATGAATGATTATTAACGAACAACTTATAAGATGTTATAAAAGTATCATATATAATATTAATATATTAATATCATACTATAATAAGTTAATAAAATTTTTAAAACCCCCACACATGAGGTTAAATAACATTCATCCGAAATGAAATGTGAAGTAATGGATTTCATCTCAATTTACATTCGATTGAGAGTTAATTCGTATTATACACAAATTAAATTTTATATAGTCTGTATACTTATCTTTTGAGGTGTAATATATTGAATACTTCATTATTTATGGTATTTTATGTTTCAATTTTAATTATTTCATCTAAGGGGATTTTAAATGGAAATTACCAAATGGTAAGAGTTGTTGTGAAATCTCACTTTGTTTTGGGATTGTTAACATTATCTGAAAGCAATCACTCCCCTTTAACCATTTTTCATTGGAAATTAAATTTCTAAAAAATATACACAATTTTTTTGTGATGTATATGATTATTGGTGAAACCTTATACTATTTTCACATATGGTATTTACTTTAAATATTTTTTGATTAACTACAGAAATATTGAGAAATATGTATCCTTTAATCAATATAGGCATTTGATAATGCCCATTTTTATGAGTTAAATTTATTATTAGATATATGAGTAATAGCTTTGACATAAAATATATGGGTTTGGTTCTAGTTAATGAAAGACACTCTATGCATCAGTAGTATCATGAGAGTAAATCAATTGGCCAAACACTATGTGTTTGTAACCAATATATTTTAAACTATATTGTAAATGGTCTTAATAGTAGTATGTTATAAATCATATTGTGAAAGGTGTGGATGGTAAATTTATCATGTACCTAGGAAATATTATCTCTTAAAATTTAACATTTCCTATATTCATAATTTAGTTATTATTATCCATGATACATTCATAATGATATTATCTATGGATGTATTTTATTCTCATCTTATTGATTACATGGAATGTGTTCTTAGTTTCTTACCTTTTTATGTTTATTCTTCTTTATCATATCCTAATAGTCAAGTTATTTGAATGTAATGTGTTACTAGTTATTTTCCTTTTCATATTGATTATTCTTAATGAGTCATGATTGCTTCTACTATAATTAAACATTATCGATAATTTTATCTCACCCTTATTTTGATTCATTTCCCCAAGATTACATGAATAGTATGATGTTTGATATTCAGGGATATGCTTGAAGGAATAATTTGACTATTGAAAAAAAAATTATTTCATACTTTTATATTCCGTTATAATATTAGAATCATGTATGTATCTAGTTTGTGATTACTAATAAACTATTCTCCCCTTCAGGATGTGATTTATTGTATCCCATGAAAAATATAATTTAGTAGGACACGGTCTCCCAAATATTGGGATTGGGGTCATTAAGGATAGTATCAAAGGGAGGTTTATTATAAAACATCAGAACTAGATTTATATATTGGAGAAAATAACCCTATTATTTAATTCTTGTATAATTATAGATTAACAATATTATGTTTTCTAAGGTAGAGATTATTCATTTTTTACAACCCTTTATGGATACTTAAAGTTTATTTGGTTATGGAAGATATATACCTAGGGGTAATAAATTTGAAAACAGAACCTCAGGCTTGACTCGAGCATTACCTGGTACACGAATACGAGCCTTACTACTCACCTGGTTTGACATTTACAGAAGATATGCATATGATAATTGAAATTTTTCTTAGAAACCTATATAGATAAATTTAAAATAAATATATCCCCAAAGAACTAGGTCAATGATTATGATATTATCCAAGCATAAAATCTTCAATTTATGTTATGTTTTTCACAATATTTTGGATTACAAATTATGTTTCATAATGATATTATCTAATATAGTGTATAACATAATTTAAAAATTGTTCCACATATATGGAATTAGAACTAAATCAATACATGTATTCCAAAGGGTAAAATTTATCATTTCTTTTATGATCATAAGAAATTTATCAAAAGTGAAGTAGTCTACCAAAAACTTTCATCATATAAGGACATAATATCATGTGATATAACAATACGTAGAATGAATTCTATAAGTATTATGTCTTTTAGGTAAGGAAATAGAAGAAGAGGATGAGAGAGAAAAAAGATAGATAATGGTATAAAGAGAAATAAGTATATTTATATATGTAATAGTTGTGGAAAGAAACACCATGGTGCTTTCTTAATGGGAATGGGAGTTTGATACATGTGTTTCAAGAAATTCCAAAATTCATATGATTTCAACGGAAAGAAAAAATATTCCATTGTTCAATTCTTTAATTATAAGTAAATGAGAAACTATAAAAATTAATTACCTAATAATCGAAGGACTATAACTCAATATAAGCTAATGGACCATGTTCAAGATTATGTTATTACCACAGATGTATAATAATGATTAATGTACTTTTTTGGATTCATGAAATATTTAATTTGAGTGTTATATTAATGATTTCATGATTATATTAATTTAGAAATATATAAGGATTTTATTGAATCACTATTTAATTAAATATATAAAATATTGTGTAGAATGTTACTAAAAACAAGAAAAAATAATTTAGTGGAAAGTTGAACTTCTTGGAAAACAAAGGATTGATATAAAGATTACCAATAATATGTTCCTGATATTGAGATAATAGTTTTGGGATAGAGAGATTATCGATATAGATAAATTAAATTGGATAGAGATGAATACATTGTGACTAATTAATGATTTATTGAAATTTTTTAATGCTATCATTGATGGATTGAAACACACATTTATACTTATTTAATATATCAAATAATCTAAATTATTTAATGGATAAGGAAATATACATGTTTTTATTAAGGTTTTATAGTAATTTAGTTTGTTACCTAGTTTCAAGAGAACAAAATATATAGGTATTCACATGTTTTATATGTTACAATTAAGAGATACTTCCTATTGTTGAGATATTAATAATATGGCCATTTTAGAAATTCAATGAATTTTTTTAATGCCCTTCTATCATAATATTTTTGAAGAGTCATTAGGTTAAGAATTTATAAAAAGGATTAAGTTTATCTTTAGGTGATGTTTCAGAGATTAATGTATTTCTTCACTATATAAGAATTTATGAATATTATATAACATGTGATAACCGTATTGGTTTGTGAAAATAGTTTCAGACAGACAGAATTACTTTTCACTATTTTATGGATCTTATGACTCATTGAATGTTAATTTTAATTCTTCAAGAATAAAAAATTTATTTTTAGGACATTGATTTCATTGAGTAAGTGATGAAGCATAAATTGATTGAAGCATAATAAAAGGATGGAATTGTGAGTATGAAATAAAAATACATCAAGTGAGTGTATTCCCTTATATTTATAAAGAGTGAAATAATTCTTTATCACTATGTAAAGGGTCTTGAAATAAAAATATTTTCTAGTAATCATAATTTTTAATTATTTAAATGATCTTTTTACACATTTTTTTTATGAATTTATAGTCATCAACTTTCTCTTGATCGTGTTCTTTATCGCTCTACCTTGTTATTTGGGTGTTAGTTTTATATTTATTGTCCATGTTTTAATTTCCCACATATGTTATCAAACATGGCACAATGGTTATGTGATTAGTTCAAGTAAATTTTTTACTTATGTTTGCCTCTTATTAAGATGATATATTTTTTATCCATTCTTTGATTTCATTTTCTCTTTAAAAATAATTTCAAAATGTCAAACACTTAATTTCCAAGATCTAGTTTAAAATTCAAGTTCAATATCCATTTATGTTGGGGAGAATGTAAACCATATAATTATATAAGAATAACATTTTTTCAATATATTTTACAAAAAGATACATTGATATTACCTTGTTTTATATTTAATTCTTTTTTTATCTTTAATTACATACAATAACGAGTTTCTTTGAAAAATATTGGATTACATGCACTACCATCTTTTAATAAAAAACATTATTTTGTTTTTATATAAAATGATAGGTATTACCTAGATATTAGATTGTAAGGTATGAATATTATTAACTGAATTATAAAAATATATATTTTACATAGTTTTATTAGTTATTTATTGATTAGAAATACAATAAGAATCATTTAAAAGAAAAATAAATGTTTTCTGAGAACTGTATTTTTTCTAAAGGAAGTATTATTCAAGCTTTGTACACATAATTTAAAACTACTTTATTAAACTTTTATAAAATTTATATGAAAATAATAACATTTATTTTTAAATAGGTATAATGTAATGATATTAGGGTGAATTTTTGTGATTTGTTTTGAGATATTAGAATTTTTTATGAATACTAAAAAGTATTGAATTTTAATAGAAAATTTATATTCATTTTAATAATTTATAATTTTAAATTATATTATGATTTTATTTTAAAGTAAAATTATTTAAATTTTACATAAATTAATCCAATTTAGTTTATTGGAATAGTTTTTATAATTAGTCTTTATATACAAATATTGTAAACTTTTCAACAATTTTACATTAGAAACCTTTTTCTCATCGTGTCCGCGGGATTATTTTTTAATTAAATTCCTTAAATTATACGAGTAAAATTTAGAAAAATTGATTCAATATTTTTAATAATAATAATTTATATAATCTAATAAGTTGAAATTAATTTTTTAATATAATTATTTGTTAAAACAGTTATAATTAATTAATAAGATTAAGGTAAAAACAAGTTTATCATGGGATTAATGTTATTAGATAATGGTAAAATGACCTTACATTACTAAAAGATCCATTTTATGGAAATATTTCTACCATTATCACCTTATTATATATTTTTATGAGTTAGTGTGACATATGTCCTTGAATATAGGCTATATACTATGTTAGGTAAAGAAAAATAAAAAAAGGAATCTTTCCGGCTTTTAATTTCTATAAATCATTTGGATAGGGAAAAAATAGGGTTTGTTATAGTTACTATTTGTAAAAATAAATGATTTTTTTAATGATTTTTTATTTTAATTTTGTATATATGAAATAACTAATTTATATGCTTATGAAATGCCAATACATGAATTATTTAGTAAATAATTTTATAGAATAAATGATTCTAAAAATATTAAAAGTGATGCAAATTGAATTATTTATTGAGCTAAATTGATTTTATATATAATTATAGCGTTTTAATTTGTTGTAAATAAAATATATCTGAGTTATATTTATTTATTTATATTTTCAAATTCAAATAAATTGAATAATGTCAAATTTTATATTAATGTTGTTTTTTTATAAATGATATTTTATCAACTGATTTGAAAGTAAGAATAATAATATCTTATGATAGTTGATTTATAATTGAAAATAAATATAAAATATTTTCCATTAATGGACTAGTTTTTTTATAATGACTATATTGAACCCTAAATATAAAAAAAAACTCTGTTATCTTGGTTAAAGATAAAATAGTGTTTTTTTAGAAATCATGTGTTTGTATTAAAATTAATTTTAAACAATCATTTTTTAGTTGGGTATATTATGTAGAATCCATATGTAAAAATTATCTAATAAATCTAAATTTAGTTATAATATTAAAGGATAAATTATGTATGTAAATAAAAATATACATTTTGTCATGGTAAAAACTAAAAGGGTAAAATCTAGATGACATAAAGACTAAGGAACAACATTATAAAAATGATTTTTTTGTAGGTGTCTCACAAAAAAATAAAACCCCCACACAATTGATATATCTTAGATCCACATAAGTTAAGGGAGACATACCAACAGTGAATACCTTTGAGTATTTATAAGAATGGCACTTCTTCTCAACTATGGATGGGGACTCACTGTCCCTCAATATTCACAATTTAAAACCAATTTTTTTGGCTATTACCCAACCAAATAACTTCTAAAATTATATCGCCTCATTTTATAAACCTTATTTTAAGCATATAACCAACCTTTTAAATATTTATTTCAAACCAAATTAGGATGACCGAAGGAGATGAAATGTTTTTCAATGTGCTACTTCAATTTTTTTGCTTCTCCGTCTCATTCAACTATACTTAATCAACTATGATATAGTACAATTATTATCATCAATATAATTAGTTTTCTTATTTGATGTATATTTCTAAAAACATCACATATTTCCATAAAATGGGTAATGAAATCATCATCCATGTGTACATAGGACTATAACATAGAAAACTGGTCTCATTTTTTTCCATTTCCACCTCTAAATGTTGGGTATTATGATGGGTATAAATTATATATATAATATTTATAAAACAATTATACCTTTGAAGTCATTATATAATATATAATCTTTTTACATTTCATTCCATAAAAGACACTATAACATCTCTTGTGGGTACGATGAACTACCGCCTCATAGAGTGATTTGATTTGTCTTTCACTAATGATATACTTGGAAGGTTATAAAGAATAATGTTAATGATTATATTTAAAATTAAATAAATAATTACAATATTCATGATATATAAATAATTCTATAATGTTAATATGTAATTTTTTTTACACTTAAAGATGACAACATTTTTCTTGTACATGTGGACTACCACCATCACAAATCGATGTGACTCTCTTTTCATAAGCACACATAATGGATGATATATATATATATATTTAAGGAAATAATATGGTATATGTGATATTATTATCATTATTTAAATATAAAATATAACTTTCACCCTTTCCATAAATATCATTAAAAAATATAAAACCTCATTCAATCGCATGTACGATCTACTACCTCCATGATATTAACATATGTATTTTTTTCATAAAAATCATTTATTGTTAGTCATAAAATTATAATTTATTAATAAATATTATGATAATTTCATTACAACTAATCTATATATTATTAATCATAGTAATAAGTACATTAACTAGAAATTTAATGATAAAACACCAATGAGTAAACAAATCATTTATCACAAGAATAAATAGAAATAATGAAATATTATTAATGAAATGGTTATAAGATATTATAAAAGGATTGAATATGATATTATAAATATTAATATTTTTTAGGATATGTTAACAATATTTTTAAAACCATTATACATGAGGTTAAATCATTTTTTCTCAAAAGGAAGTGTGAGGATATGGATTTCATCTCAATTTACATTCCATTGAGAATTATTAGTTATTATACACCAATTAAATTTTATGTGGTGGGTGTACAACCCATTTTACATGTAATATCACTAATAATTATTTCATCTGGTTATTTTATATTTAAATTTTATTTGTTTTACCAAATGGGGTTTTACTTGAAATTTATCAAACGGTTAGAGTTATTGTGTAATCTAACATTATTTTGTAATTGATAAGATTCTCATGATAAAATATATCTCTTGTAAATATTTTTAGTTGAAAATTTAATTTCACTTTAATATCCCCATTCTTGGTTTATGGATATGATTAGTTTATAAACATTATACCATTTTTACAAATGGTGTTTGGTTTTAATGTTATTTGATTAAGTTGGAAAATATTAACAATTTTTTATCTATTACTCAATATAGATATTTGATATGACACGTTGTTTATTAGTTAAATATATTATTCGATATATGAGAAATAATTTGGACAGGAAATACATATTTTTTTGACTAGTTAATGCAATCCCCTTAATTCATCGGTAAAATCATGACATAAAATCGGTTGGCCAAAACCGATGCATTTGTAACCGATATGTTTTAAGGTATCTTGTGAAATATTTTGATAGTAGTATTTTCTAAAACATCTTGTGAAAGTTATTTAAGATAAAGGTATCATGTTATTGGGAAACATAATGTTATATAATTAATAAATTCCCACATTTGAAATTTATTTTTTGTAATCGATGATATTTTTACTATGATATTATCTATGGATGCATTTCATTATTATATTATTTATTAAATGGAATGTGTTATTGGTTACATAATTTTCAAAATTGATTCTACATTATCTTATCCTGATAGTCAAATTATTTTAATGGAACTAGTTCTTAGTTATTTACCTTTATATATTGATCATTCTTATTTATTCATGATAGCTTCCATTATACTCAACCCTTACTGAGCATTTAAGAACATCATTATTTTGTTTCCTTTCCACAATATTACATGAAGAGTGCTATGTTTTATTTTTAAGGATATTCCAGAATAAATAGTTTTATTCTAAAAATAATTATTTTTAATATTTATATGAAATTGTATTATCGGAATCTTTTATGTATCTAGTTTACCAGGACTAATGAACTATTCGGTCCTTTGGGAAGTGATTCCTTGTATCCCATGCCAAAGTAATATAGTAATACCCCATTTTTGGGATATTGAGATTTGGTTAATTACATATATTCTTAATTATTTATTTTAAATATATTCAAGAAATATATTTAATATTTTAATTGTGTCACCTGAGGTGTCTTCTATTCTATTTTTCATGAAAGGTAATATGAGTATGTTCCTATATATTGATTATATAAACATCATTCAGGTGTCTGTAATAAATAATTATCTCTTTACAAATGTATAATAACTTTATTATTAATTTATGGGTAATGTATTTTTTATGATTCATAATAATTTTAGTCCATCCATTTTCTATCATGGAATCTGATACACCCAGGAAAACATTACAATATAGATTAATTTTTTTGAATATCTGGATATATAATATGGTATAATGAATGGTTTTATAGTTTTCATAAATTTTATGAATCAAATATTCTATACATATCTAGAAACATTTGTTTTTGTATTCATCAATTTAATTCCTACGTAGAAAAAATTGAAATAAGGGTATAAACAACATTTCAAGATTTTATTGGGATTTCTTAGGGGTCAAAGGTTTCATAACAGATCATATGAAATATATTTTTTGGATCCATATTGCAGTAATATTAGGAAATTTATTTTCTAAAAAATTTATCTAAGATAATAATAAAAATTTTCAATCTAGTATTTCAAGTAAGACTCCTCATAATTTTGTAGTTATATAAATATTTCCTAGTTTATTTAGGCTTTATAAATAGTATAAAAATTATTTATCTATATTTACATTTCCATTTAAGTATATTACTTTGAAATGGTTTAGATTCATATGATGTTCTTAATTTCAGGAAACATTTGATGTGATTTATATTACATTAAAATCGGATCATGTTTTGATATTTTTTGAGAATAAAGATGCCTATATTTTATATTATAGCTCAGAATGTATGAATTTGGGTTGTATCAGTATGTAGAATAACAATGTCATAACATAAGCATCTAATTAGTTACATCCTACAAAACCCATGATATTGAAGTGGTGGTAGTGGTTAATTCATTGAAGTATTGATGAAACTATTTATTTATTAATAGAATTTATATTTATAACAATAATTACAGTTTTAGATATATATTTTTACAAAATGTTTTTAACCTTTCACCGAAGTTGTGTGTGGAATACCAACTGATTTTTTTTATTTTTTCTTTATATATACACTTGGTAATGGAAATTTCTATATTGATTCATTTTGTAGGAAGTTCCTAGGATAGAAGGTAGTGAATTTTAGTGAATAATTCTTTTGATGAGTCACATTATTGAAATTTATTTGGAAATGATGTAGGAGAAGGATTTGATGTTTTGTTTGAATATAGAGATATATTGTTCTCTCCCTAATTTTATTCTTAATAGTAAACCATTATATTCTGAATCTTAGAAAAAGAAACATGAATTTTTAATGATATAGAGATAGATGATGAATGAATTCTTAATTTATATGGGGTTATTAAATTCAAGAAGTTCTTAATAGTTCATCTTTCAAAATGGTAGATAGTAATAATATAATTACATTATTACTAATTTTTTTATTTATTTTGGTGAAACCAAAATTTAATACAATATATAAAATTAGTTTTTTTTTGGAATGGAATGAAACTAGGTATTATGGTTTATATTTCATAACTTTCCATTATGTTAAGGCACAACATAAATATTATGATGGTATAATTCATAATTTTTATCATTTAAAAGGAAATTAAATTATCTCAATTATAAAAATAAAAGAAATCTTAAAAATTCGTGATATTATAATGTTAAACATGTAAGATATTGGCAACATATATGGTTTTTCTTTATCTTCTGTGTCAGATATATATCCAAGAATAAAATCTATATCATTTAATGTATCTTCAATAGGTGATGATAAATCAATTAAAGATTATCATGACATGTAAACCTCAAAAGGATGGCCAAATAAAATAGTATATTTAAACTATAGATGAAATACTACAATATTTTAAATTGGTTTTCAAGGTTTTTGGGGGAAAGTTTTTTCCTTTGGTTTAATTTTAATATAACATTAGTTATTTTATAATTAAAAATAAGGAACCTGTTAAATATTTATTTGGAATTCTATTTTTTTCCATTTTATATAGGTATATGAATAGTAAATCTGTTTTTGTGAGACAATGCATTGTTTTATAGATGAAAGATATGTTTCACCAGATTTAGAAAGTTTTTAGTGAATGATAATGTATTTTTTAATTTTTTTACAATAATAAATACTTAGACAATTGGGAAATAAGGTATTATTTTATAGGTTATGTTAGACCTTTCAAAATTTCCCAAAAAATCAAAAAATTACTCATACTATATATATTTACCTCTCCAATAAAATTGATTCATAATAGTGTTCATATCTCCCCATCTAAGATATATTACGCAGATCCATCTCATGTTTTTGATTGAAAATACATTTATATGGAGAATTATTCTTATTTGGTAGAGATTGAAGCCTCTTAATTTATTATTAGAGTAATGTTATTCGAGGGAAATCTATTTCTTTCATTTACATTCTATGATATCAAGACACTATTTACCATAAAAGATGGGAGAGAAAACCTTAATTTAGGTAGTAATGGTATCACTTTTTTTCATAAAGGATCGTCCTAGAGACATTTTAGTTATATAAAGTGGTAGGGTGGGAAGATGTGTTAATCCCACTATGACACTTGGATGTATTTATTTAGAAAATAAAATTATAATATTCTTTTGCAATGTGTTTATTGTTAAATTTGAGATATTCTTGAAAATTTTATAGAATAAATGATCACCATACATGGATAGAGGTATATATATAGGTGAATATTTAGTGTAAAAAATAGAGACCAGTAAAAAAATATAGTCTTATACATGGTTATAGTTATCATGCTGTCGATTACACATTTTAGTAAAGGTAGATATTTTTAGTGATCAATATCCATTTTTTAAGAGTATTTCACATTTTTAATATAATATTTAATTAGGTATTTTCTACAGTAACCCTCTTCCATATTCCACTCATCATATGTTCCTAAATTAACTATTCATCATAAAATCCTATTAAATATCAATAGAGGAGCTTCCACCATTATTTAAATCTCTCATTTTCTTCTTATTATTTCTTTTATCGGTACTTGTTTGTTAATATATACTAGTGTTCATTGATGGAATATATTAAATTAAATTATTTTTAGTATTTGGTATTTTAATCATTCTTGAAGTCTCTCATATTAATCTCTTTATTGGATTTAAACTAAATTAATTAATTCCAAGAGTTTAATGGTAAGTGCTTATATACCCTCTCCATATTTTGAAAATAACCATGTTTATTACCTATTATCATGATATATTTTGTGATAATTTATGTTCATTAATGTTATATAATTTTTTTGGAAATAAATCCAAATGTTATATTGAAATTATGTTAATTTTCATGCCACTTTTAAATTTTTACCTTATCTATTTCATCATCATATTGATGAATTTTATGTAAATAGAATTTTTTTTGGTATATTATAAAATTTTTGGGTTTCATAAATTATTCCATGATTTTAAAATTATTCTAATATGGTTTTTAAAAAATTTTAAGATATCAATTTTATTTAAAGGCTTTCTTTGGTTCCAATAAATATATTTTATTTTATTTTTATAGATTCAAAAACCATAATTTATATAAGTGAAATAGGTTTGATTCACTAATTTTTTAGTTATATTATAATGGATATAAATTAATATTATTATATTGTAAAATGAAGATGATTCATGATAAGTGTGTTTTATCTATAAATTGAAATCTGATTTGAGAAATTTACGATTTTATATAAATGGATTTGATCTTAATTCTATTTTGAAACTTAATCTTTAATTTAGGTTAGAGGGTACTTTATATATATTTCTCTATTTTTTAGTTTTAGAGTGTTTATTTTAGGTGGATTCCCCAGATCATTCCTAAAGTTAGTGTGGTAGTTTAGTGGTTTATACTATATTACTTATAGCATTGTGGTTCCATTTTGAAATATTTTGTTTAGGGAATAATATATCCAATTTTAACTAGATGTAATTATTTCATAGGTTTATTTCTAATTTATGAAATGTATATTAAAAAATTTATAATCATTTTTTATAATAATTAGATTATATGAAACATAACATTTATTTTTTAATGTAATTTATTTATTTGTTTAAAATGATTTAGATTTCTAAAATTATATTAGTTCATATTATTCGTAGAAAAAAATAGTATTTTAAGATAACTACTTATGTGGTTCTTAATAGTATCATTAGTGTTATTGGGATTGAATTGTTAAATTCTTTATTTTTTATAGTTTTTCATTTACCTTATTTATATTTTTCCAAGATTTATATATATTAAATGATTTTTTGTATTATTTTTTATATTATTTTTTATATTTTTTAAATAATATCACTATTTTAGAAATAAATCTAGAATTTTCATTTAATTGTTATAAAATTTTAATAATGATGTTTTAAAATTTAGTCAACAATTTTTTGATGCTTTTTTTATGTAAGGAAGAGAGTTGTTTAATATAAATAAGATGTAGGAAAATAAATATAATATTAAAAATTTCGGTTTAAGGATAAAATTGGAGGATATAACAATATGTTCGAGTAACCTCTAGAAATATTATTTTTTCATCATAGTCTCATATATTATCCTAAGAAGGATTTAATGCACAAACCTAGAGCTATATAGAGAAAAATTATTCAATTAATGAAAACACAATTCAATTTCAGATGTTGAGAGTATGATTGTGCTCCAAGGTAATCCCATAGTCATCAACAAAAGGATTCATCATCCCATCAACATCAATTATGTCAACTAATTTAACTATACAATCTCTAATGTTATGTGGGGAAATAACTTCATGTTTGGTTACCTCAAAAATTTTCTAATGGAATACAATACATAATACAATAGAGATGGAATAAAGAGTGGAGGGTAATGTGGGGTTATGAACACAAGGATACACAATAAACATTATAATACACAAATATTTTTCTAAAAAAAAAAATTAAAGGGGATGAGATGACATTACCAATCCAACATATTATTATGTCACACCCTAAGGTTGGGATTGATCTAAAGTGACTATAGACACTCAGTAAGATTATTTTTTACTTCCAACATATTGTCAAGCATCAAACCAAGGTTATTCCAATACTCCCATAAAGTGCCTTGATGTCGATACATGAATAACGTTTCAGGTAAATTTAATGATGTTATCTAACATAGGATATATTTTCTGCGATGTATTCTTATGGATATCATTTTACAATTTTTTCATTTCAAATAGTGATATTTTTTTGGAACCAAGAATTTTCAAATATGAGAAAAGATTGTAACTTTTATTCTCTATTAATCCACACTAGGTTTATCAAGGAGTTTTCAAGCCAAGTTATCATATAAAAGATTCATGAAAGAACTTATCATGAAATATGGTTGAGGAACGAAGGAAAGAAAGTAATTTATATGATTATGAGATATTTCTTGAATAGAAAATTAACTATAATGTTTCACAATAAAATAGAGTTTCATGAACAAAAATTAAGTTTTTTTTGTGAAAAGGAGGCGGTGATATTTATTTTCTCTTAATTGGAGGATATTTCTACAAATTACTCAATTCTAATAATTTGAGAAATGAAAAAATATTAGTATAAGGGAAGATCACTTTGATTTCATGAAGGTTTTACTCGAACATATTTCTTACATGGATTGAGAATTTTATGCGAAAAAAGTTTTATGAAAATAATGGTTGAGAAATAATTGATACTTTGTAATTTAAGTTAAGTATTTTTTTAAATGTTGCGAGTTTCATGATAGTTAATAGTTTTATAGAGGGTGTTAGTTTCATGAAATATGGGTGTTTTTCATATAAGTGTAGTTTCAATAAAGGATACAATTATTTGATAAAAATAGGTTTCATGGAAAATGGTGATTAAAATAGGATACTCACGTGAGCATATTAGAGCATCAGAAAATGTGTTCGGAATGAATTATAAAATCATTAGTGGACCTACATGAATAAAAAACTACCTTCATGTTCTATAATATGGATGTTATATTCGAGTTGATAAAGCGATAAAGGCTTCAGCTAAAAAAGTGAGCAAGGGTGATTCAATGAAAATAATATGAGGGAGGTAGTGTGTCATCACTAAAATTATTTTAAATACAATGTTATTATCCTATAATGACCATGTATGATAAATTTTAATCCACAATATCTAGTGACATTTAGTTGATTCAGGTTCAATTGACACACAGTCAACGTATACTCCTTGGAATGGCCCTTAGTGGTGAACCTAGTAAAATTTCAGTGTTTTGTTTCTATTTCTATATATGTGTGTTTTATTGTTTCATTATTCCATCAGAAACGTTTGACAAAATCCTACCAATATGGAGATAGTATTTGTCTCATTGAAGGAAAATTTGACACCCCAATTCAACCCCACCCTCTCAGGGTTTTCAGGGTATTACATGTTTCTATAGTATAATAGCAATGTTCATACCTCAAAAAAACAAGGGAGAACTAATACAAACATTTATTAGGGATGTAAGGGTAATTTAACAATGGGGGATATTTATAAATTTAATATTATACTAAGAGTGCATAAATGAATATTTTAGAATACAATAATCTCATAATATTCTTTCCTAACTATATGAAGAAAATATATAAAAGGATTGACACATGGAAATTAATTCTTAGGAGAGATAAGATAACCCATACTGTTAATGAAAGTGGAGAATCATATAGGAGAATGCGATTAGTTTTATATGTCGAGAGATAAGATCCCTCATGATTAGAGTGGAATGATTATAGATGTTGAGATATTGTATTCATTGATTCTATCATATAGTGAACATGATATTATTTTTTCAATGGTTAAAATTGGGAACAAATTATATGAAGTTTGAGATATCATCCATGAAATGATTCTAGATAAAAAACTATTAGTTAATTTTTCCCTTCTTTCATCTATTTTGAGTTTTTTAGAATGAAAAAATATGGAGAAGTTCCTAGTGGGGAAGGAAGAGGACTCATTATATATTTTCGATTTTTCTTGAATTTATGGAATCCTATTTATCATTTTATTTTTTTAAAATTTTTTCTATCTTAAGAAACTTATTGATTAGTATTTTGTAAAGGGTGGGAATGTTATAGTTTAAGTCCATACCTTGCACGTGGATTACCATCTTCGTTCTCTAAATCCAGAGAGTGTCTTAGGATGATAATGCACACAATTATTAGATACATATAGATATTAATTATCTTAGTGCATCTCATATTAGAAACATTATTGGGATAAATTATTACATTATAAAGTTACATATTTACTAGATAAATCAATTTCAAATGAGAGTGAGTGATTGATGAGTGAACTAATAAAATAATGTGTATGAAACATGAATAAATGAAACCAATGAAAAGAACCCAACTATTTCCTCTATTTATTATAAAATCCTTTATTCATTTATATTATCCACATTCATTCTTCATCCATGAATATTTTTACATCTTATTTCATGATACTTATTTCTTCTCTTCTTTAAAAAAACAACAAAAAATATCTTCACATATTCAGTAAATTTAACATGATTATTGAATTGAATTAGACATCTTAATAGAAATGGCATAGGAACATTTCAGGCTTTTCAAACCCAATTAAACTGGATGGAGGTTGTTTGGATTCACTATATACTTAATCACCAATAATATTGGGAATCGTTATCGAGTTTGGTTTTTCCAATAGAGATAATATTGTTTAAAGAACAAAATGAAAAAATATATAAAATAGATCATAATATTTGAATAATTATCATATATTAATGGATTTATATTGATTATACAATACATATTACTCATATAGATAATTGTATGATATTTTAGTTTCCTACACCCAAGGATTTTGGGTGTAGATATACTACATATATATATAGAGAACAAAAAACAAATCAACATTAGTAAAGAAAATATGGCATGAGGCATGGAAGTTGAATATAAAATTTTGAGATAAGAAAATAAATATGAGCATGGATTTATTAAAAAAATAAAAAATAATACACAATTATCCTCATTTCAAAGGGAATTACATATCCTTGGGATTTTTTGGAACCCTTCATACATCACATAAACATAGAATGAAATAAATTATTGACTATTAAATCATCCATTGCATCATATTTAACTTTTAAATGAATTACCCCAAAATGATTCTTTGGATTTCCTAAATCAATATTTATCTACTATCCCAAACATCATGCTAATTAGTGTGATTAAACATGAGCTAAATAAGATATGCTTTCCCTACTATACTTAGTGGAAATTGAGGACATATTTTTTTAAACAAGAAGAAGATTAATTTAACACAATGTACATGATTTACATTAATTTTATATGGATAATATCTCATATATGATGAAATTTGGACATATGTAAAATTATATATATATATTTACAAGAAGATCAAGAAGATTTTCATAATGATGGGGAAATATTCAAGAATTACTACCAAGAGTTCCCCAATTACTATTCACACATTTTTGACATAATATATTATACTATGATACACATCCCCCATATGAAATATATTAGTAACTATTGTTTGACTGGGTCATTATAGTCACAGATTACATTTTAACGAACATGAATAATAAATATTCTTACTATCAATTGTAACACCCTGACCTCATAAGCCTAGAGCCTGTGTATTATCTTATTACATTAGCATTATTACAAGGAATAACATCCCGAAGGACTGTTCAGTTTAGTAGTATTGAAAATCCAAATTAAAAATCTAATACCTATAATAAATTGGTAAATAGAAATTACAAACATGGTACATAATAAAATGAAATAAATCGCATCTTTGAAATATTATTCAAGTATTTATATTTCCTTACTTGGAGAAATGAAACATAATAAGAGTGAGATCAAATATTCTATATGGGTAAGTAAAGTTGAAGAAATAATGAATAAATGAGAATAAGTCAACATGGAAAGGTAAATAATTAATAAAAAATTCCATTCAAGGAACTAGATAAGGAAAAAATAATGATCGAATGGTAAGAAAATGAAACACATAGAATTTATTCAATGAACTGAACTGAAATTTATCCATAGACATCTCAACAAAAAATATCATGGATGCATAATAAATGAAGCTTAATGAGGTTAATTATTTATTAATGGATGTAATTTATAAGGCACATGAAAATCTATACTATCAAGACCTTTCAGAATATGGTTTAAAACTATAGATAAAAACCTGTTTATATTGGCCAAATTATTTTTCTCATGAGAAACTGTCGATGCATTGATAAGATATATAAAGTCCAAGATCAACCCATAATTTCCAATCCAAAACATTCCACATATATAATAATCATAATAAATAATATTCCTTATCAAATATCCATATTGAATAAAGAATTCATAATTATTAATTTCTCCCTAAAATAATCAAATAATTGACAATATATATATTATATGTAAAATGGTATATAGTTTAGGAAATAATAATATTCATTTTTTGACAATATGAATATTAATATAAATTTAAAATGAATATTTATTACAATATAGTTATTGTTTCAAGAATATTAATAATCACAAAAGTATGTGAGATTGAAAATATAATCATTGAGGACAATCTTAAAACATTCCAAAGTGCCCCATACCATTTTGAAACTTTTGAATCATAATCTGTAGACAAGTATGAATTTAAAAGAAAATTATAATATCATGAAAATAAGGGAATTAATGATATAACATGAAATAGGAAGTATATACACTGAGTAAAAGTGAATCGGTGCAAAATAACAAATAAGTCTCAATGAATTGTAAATTGAGATGAAATTCCATTACTTTAACCTTAATTTTATTGGGTAGAATTTATCATCATATAAAGTGGTTTAAAATATGTTAATAACTTATTCCATAACCATAATAAATTTATTAATATCATTTATTAAGTCGTTATATTATTTTATTAACTGTTTGTATATATTATTTAATTAATTTCAGTATTTTAGGTGTTAATTTCCTAATTTTCTTGAGTAAGATTTAACCTGTTATTTATTGTTATCATTAATTATATAATGGATTCATCATATAATAAATTAAAACCATTGATTAAGAATCATATATAATCATTATATATATATTTATTGTAGTCTATTATATTTGGTGATTAGAAATTAAGTGGACCATTCTAGGAGACGGTAGGTTATACATATGCATGAAGACTACTTCCATTTTATTGTTGTATTAATAGAATAAAAAATAAATGATACATATATATATTATAATTATAGAGTCATATATATGTTATATATGTTACATATGATTATTAATGACATCATTTATATGTTCCATGTATGGTATGAATGAGTCACATCTCTTGGAGGGGCAATAGTCCACACTTGATCAAATGAAATTATCGCATTTACACAAGATTGAAATCATAAATGTATGTTAAAAATACAAATTAAAAAAATCTAAAGTCATTATAAGGATAATATGTAACATATATAAATATATTTTCTATCATAATGGACACCATGATAGGTGGTATATGAAAATTGAACAATCATCATTTTGTGTGGCAGTTGTTTGTCGTACACAAAAACAATATGTTCATTACCAATTAGATGGAGGTGTGTGTAAGTGTAGGTAGAAACATTAACATAAAAACATACTAGTATATTGATGATAGTGGTTTTATTATATAATAATGGAATAATTTTTTTTTATTTGGTGGAGAATAGAAATGAAACTTGAGAGTTTGAGAGAAGATGATGTCTCTTAATTGGGTATCTTCTTTTGGTTTGTACCAAGATGCTTCCATGGAAAGATTTCTAAAAAAAGTTATTCTTTAAAGTTTGGGTGAGGAATTTTGGGAATCTATTTGGTAGATATATTCATGACTTATGTTGTTTTAGAGGTGTGAGGAATGGGGAGAGGTGGTGGACTTTTATTAGGAAGAAAAAGGAGTCACTTAGAATTTTTGGAATCATGTTAGCTATACACATTTTATTACTTGAAAAAGTGAATAAAAAAACTATAAAACCCAATAATAAAGGTTTTATTTCTGTGATATGTCCATACAATTGGTGTTGGAAAAGTTTCTGTATCATTTGGCCCCTTACATTAAACGTTTAGTCCTTTGTTAAGCCTAATTTTACCTTAATAATTGTAAATAATTTTAATTACATCCACTAATATGTTTGGTCAAAAATTAATTTTACATTACATAAATTATAAATTATGATGATTAAATATATTTAATACATTTTAAAAAATTCCAATTATACAAGTGGATTAAATTAATTTAAAATTCAACCTGTAAGCAGGATGACAACACAAGTTTTTTAAAGTAAACATGTCCAAATGTTTTCTATATTTTAATAGTTAATTTCAAAGTAAAATTTATTATAATAATATTAATTGGATTAATTGATAACAATATTATCAAATTAGTCTTTAAAACTAAAATAAAACACAATTTAACCTTATAAATAAATCATATGAAAATCATTTTTGAAATAAAATGCAGTATTTTTAACTATTCAATAAAATTGATATTTTTCCAAAAAATATCAATGAATAACCATAACCTAATACTTATGTTTTTATTTAAAATATGAATATTATTTTGAAATATTAAATCAATTTTTGTTTAAAAATTGATATTTAAAATAGGATTTCCATTAAAAGATGGTACAATTGCCTTTACAAAAATATAGGTTTTATGTGTAAAATAGGATTTGTACACATCTTATAAGTATAAAACATAATGGGTGAATATCCAAAATATTTTATTGAATATATAAAATAAATATTTCATTAAAATAACTCAATAAGTGTAATTAAATATGTTTATTAAAAGAAACTCTTTTAGAAGCATATAAATAATAATATTTCCCTTTTATATCCAATTTGTTCTTATTTTTGTTTCTCATTAGTTATTAACCCATTAATTTATTTTACGTTTATATAAAAATTAAATTTTTATAATTAAATTTATAATATTCATAACTATTAACATAATATATAGTACATATCAAATTATATTAAATAATAATGTTTTAATAATACATTGTTGTTTGGTGAAACTCTGTCTTGCATGTAACACAAGCTATTGAGGAATGTGTCACTTGCGTTCAACGTTAGATAACACAGTGTTGTATTCATTACAAGAGATATCATGTATTTAATATATTTAAAATAGTAAATATATAGTAGAGTCTTAGGATATTATATTCCATTACACGCATGGTGATGCATTTCATGCACGATATCGAATAAAGTGTTATACATTATAATTTAATGGTGTTGCATTATCCCGACCATAATTAATTGCGTCCTCATAATTTAGAATTTACCTCAGTAATATGGGGATTTAAATTAAACTATTTTTGAAAGGATCATATTGTAAAATATGTTAATGTCACATATTATTAATCAGAGAGAAAGGAATTTAAAACTATCACATAAATAGGTTCCCTAATAGGAGAACGTATGTGTGAAATAGAAACATGGATATGGAAGAAAAGGTACAAAAACCAAGTTCTAAAAGAGATATGTAGAGAACATGTTAAAATAAATTTTTTTGACTACAAAACCATAAACAAAAGGTGTAAATAAATGTTAATGATATCATAAAAATGATGATAATAGGACAAATTTTTTATTAAAACCATATTATTTCTATATTTAAGGAATTATTTCACTCTATAAAAATATAAGTAAATATAAACTTATATAAACATAATCATTTACTTTTATTTTGACATGAACTATTTTTACTTCATCACTTAGCCTATGATGTATCATATGGTGAAATAATACATTATCCTTTAAAATTTCATCCAATGATATTCTTAAACCATTTTATAAATAGTTATATTTCCCAAAAAATGATCCAATAACTTCTAAAGTAGAGTGACTAAATTTCCAAAATGGACTTACCATTATTCATTAATCAACATGAAGTAGCTCTAAATTTTCAAATTCCAATCATGTGAATAAATTCATCATGTATCCTATTAAAATACGGTAATAACTCAAATCACCATTAAACCTCATTGGAAACATTATTTTTTCCTTATTATTTAATTAAGACACAATTTATGGATATATTCCATTAATCCAGAAGTACTGCAAACTCTATAAGTGATGGAGTAAAGAACTTGATGAAAATTCATTAATCCATCCCAATGTAGTCTGCAATCGTCTAAAACAGTCATTTCTTCACCATTATCTTAACATCAATAACATATTAAGGGTTTTAAGTCCCTCAATAATGTGTTTTATAAAAAGTTTATATTTCTACTAAATAATGTTTCTTGGTATCATTCAACATATAATCTCAAATATTTTTTGAAAAACTACTACAGTACAATCCTAACATATATAATAAATCATATGATGATATTTTAAAAAAAATAATATTTCTTAGATAAAAATATAAAAGTACATTAATTTTTCTAGATAGGTTTTGTTAATAACATATGATTGGCTTTTATCTCATATCTTATTCTAAGGTATATTTTAATAACATTTGAGGAATTGTTTTGCGTAGTTTCCCATATCATTGCAGTTGTAACATTAAATAGTAGTATTTTTATTATTTCCATAGCATTATTTTTCTTAGTTGTATTTTTCTCCACACTTATAAAAAACTATAAATCCTTTCAAGATTTTAGAAGAGTTTTTATTTCCAAAATTATCACAAGTGGGAAAATCCTTCATTCCCTCATTCCCTTTTTAATGGTGTTATGATGACCTCTTATTATCTTGGATTCCTTTGATGATCTATGACTTGATTAATTCTCTACAAATATCATTGTCACATTATACTATATACTCATAGAATTATATTGTTTGAGAGACTATCTCTCTTTGAAATATTGGCTTAAGAACATGAAATATTTGATCATTATTACTCTCTGGATCACGTGCATTGATGAGGTTCAAATTCCCTCTACTAGGCACCATTTCTAAATAATTGAATATACTGCATTTTATTATAACATAATGTATAATTCAAAATATTCTATAGCATATAAATTTATAAATCATGAATCCTAGAATCATAACCTTTGGCTACTTTGGGTAAATATTTAATTCTAAATCCTTCACAATTGTAGGTAAAAAAATGTGCACTACCATAAGCATTTACCCCAGGATTGTCAGACCAGGTGCACAGTAAGGCCCATTGTCATATAATATGTTACCCTGAGTTAGGATCAAAACACCTTGATAGAGTTATTACTTCTAGTTACATATATTTCAGAACCACATCCACTTATAGTATCAAGTCATATTTTTTTTCTATAAATACCCAAATAATGTTTACTTTACCAAAATTATGGGATATTCTTCTATAATTATCCTAAAGTTTAATATTAGTGGGATGTTTTCTAATCTATGTTTTTTAAATCTAGTATCCAAGGTTGTTTCTAAACCTTCTTTGAAACCAACTACAACACACTGACCCTAGAAGCCTAGAGATGGTGCATTGTCTAATTAAATTTTCATGATTACAAGGAACAAAATATACAAGGACCATTAAGTTTAGAATTATTTGAAATACATATTACATACATGATACTAATAATATATTTGGAAATAGAAATTAAAAACATGATACATTATAAAATTAAATAAAATTCATCCTTGAAATGTTATTCAAATATTTATTCTTCATTACTAGTACAAATGAAACATATTATGGGTGAGATAAAATGATACGTAAGGGGAATTAAAGTGGAAGAAATAATTAATCAATGATAATAAATTAACATATAAAGGTAAATAACTGACAACACATTCCATTCAAATAACTGGATAAGGTAAAATCAATATATCCTGGTAAGAAATTGAAACACATGCTATTTAATAAAATATTTTAAATGAAATTTTTCTATAGACATGTCGATGAAAACTATAATAGATGAATAATAACTTGAACTAAATGAGGGAAATTATAGATTAGTATAATTCAGTTATGTGGAACATAAAACCCTATATTATCAAGACCTTTCACAAGAAAGTTTAAAACTATGGATAAAAACCCATTTAATTTGGAAAAATTATTTTTCTCATGAGAACTGGTCCATGCATCGAGGAGATATATAAAGTATGGTCTCCACCACTCATTTCCAGTCTAAAAAATTCATTATATATAATAATAAAAATAAATAATACCCCATATCAAATATCTATATTAAATAATTTATACAATGTTATCAATATTTCCCAAAACTAATAAAATAATTTTTAGAGTAGACACCGTATGTAAAATTGTAAATAATTTAGGCAATACTAATATAACTTATACGAGAATATAAATATTAAAATAAATTTACAATGAAAAATGATTACAATATTGTGATTGTTTCAATATGTTTTACAATCACAAAAGAAAGTGAGATTTCAAATATACTCCTTAAGATCAATCTTGAGGAGAATAATATTTAAACATTCCAAAGTGTCCCATACCACTTTGAAACATTTGAATCATAATATCGAGAAATGTATGACATTAAATGAAACTTATTGTATCATGAGAATTAGTTAGTTCATGATATAACATGAAGTTGGAAGTATATATTGAATAAAATTGAATCTGTTCATAATAATAAATAATCCATAATGAAATGTAAATTAATAAGAAATTCCTTTACCTTAACCTTCCTTTTGTTGTGAGTTATTTATCCTTATTTATAGTGGTTTAAAATATGTTAGAAACTTATTAAAAAATCATAATTATGTTTAAAATATCATATATTAATTCCTTATAATTATTTATTACATGTTTGTGAACATTCTTTCATTAATTTCACCATTTTGGGTGTTAATTTCCTAGTTTTCTCGAGCAAGTTCTAAATTGATATTTGTTGTTATCATTAATTAGCACATCGTTTCATAATTTCCAAAATGTAAAACATGGGTAAATTATCATATATAATATGCATATATATATATATGTACTCGTTCATTATATTTTGAGATTATAAATGAAGTGCATCGTTCACAGAGAGGGTAGACTGTACATACACTTGAATGCTACTTTTATTTCATTATTGTATTAAATGAATTAAAAAAATGATACATATTTATATAATAATTCCACAACCATAATGATTTTATATATGTTACATAGTTTTACTAAAACCATCCTTTATACATTCCATGTATAGTTTGAAAAAGTCATATCGCTTTGAGGGAGCAGTAATCCTTACATCCTCAAACAAAATTATCAAATTTACACAAGATGGAAAGCATAAAGGTATGTTATAAATAAAAATTACAAATGAATACAGATATTTAAATTATCATATATAAAATATATAAATTAAGTTTCTATCATAATGGCCACCATGATAGGTGGTAAAGGAAAATTAAATAATCATCGTTTCGTGAGGTTGTGTTTCTCCGTACAAAGAAACAATATATTCATTAACCATTACATGTAAGTGTGTGTAATTTTTGGTCGAAACCATTATATAATAAAAATACTGTTATATTTATGATACTATTTTTTTTATATTATAATGGAATAAATATATTTTTGGCGGTGGAGAATGGAAACCAAACTAGAGAGATTGAGAGAAGTTGTTTCCTCTTAATCGGGTAACTTCTTTTGGTTTAAATCAAATGGATTCCTCGGAAGACCTCCTACCAAAAGGGAGGCTTCATGGTCAAGGGTTGGGATTTTTGGAATCTATTTGGGTAGATATTTCACTAAAAATAAAGGGATTTAGAGGTATGAGCAATGGGAAGATCTGGTGGCCTTTAATAGGGAAGGAAAAAGACTCACTTGGAATTTTTGAAAACAAATTTGGTGTACACATGTTCTTACCTAAAAACTTCATACCAATAAAACAAAAATAAATATTTAATGGTGTATATATGACATATTTTCATCCAATGGGTGTCGTATAAGTGTCTAGGTCATTTGGGACCTTAAATTAAAGGTTTTGTCCTTTATTATTATTATTTTTTGCATAATAATTTTAATTACTTTTAAATACTTTTAAATATATTTTTGGTAAAAAATACGTTAACTTTATTAGAAATTATAAATTATGATTATTCCAAATATGGAATCCATTTTTCCAAATTAAAATCACATAATTCACTGAAATTAATTTAAAATTCATCTTGTAAGAGGGAGAACAACAGATGTTTCTAAGGTAAGAATGACCGAAGAATTTCTTTGTTTTTATAGTCAATTTCAATTTTAAATTGATTATAATAACCTAAATTGAATTATTTTTAAAAAATATTATCTAATTAAATTCTAAAACCAAAATGAAACATAATTTAACCTTATAAATAAATCAGATATAAATGTATTTTTGAACTAAAATGTTATATTTTTAACTATTCATTAAAAAATGGCATGTCTTCAAAAAATATAAAAATTCACCACAACCTAATTTTTATGTTTACATTTAAAATATTATGTTTATTTTGTTATATTAAATCAATTACAGTTTTAAAATTCATATTTAAAATGGTCTTTCAATAAAAAGGCTGTAAAACGACATTTATAAAAATAAAGGGTTTTATGAGTAAAATAAAGTTTTTTCTTATATTATGCATATAAAACATAATGGATGAGTATTTCAAATATTTTATTGAATATATAAAATATATATTTCATCTAAAAAATTATATAATTTTAATTTATTATTTTTAGAAAGAAAAAACTATTTTGAAATCATATAAATAGTAATACTTTTTTTAATTCCAATTGGTTCTTATTTTTGTTTCTTAGTAGTTAGAAACCAATGAATTAATTTTATATTTATATAAACAATAAATTTTCATAATTAAATTAATAATATTCATAACCAATAACATAACAACTTGGATATATCATTTTATATTAAATAATAATATTTTAATAATACATTATTGTTTGGTGAAACCTGGTCTTGTGTGTAACCCAAGTTATTGAGGAAGGTCACCATTGCTTTAAATGAAATTTCTCTCAGTGTTACATTAATTACAAGTTATATAATTTACTGAATATATTTATAATAGTAAATATATATCAGGGACTCAAGATATTATATTCTCTTATGCACTTGGTGATGCATATCATGCACGCTCTCAAATAAAATGTTATACATTCTAATTTCACGGTGTAACATGAATTATAAATAAAAATAAATAGTGGGTAAAAGTGTAATTATCAATGATGTGAAAGTAATGTATGATTTAAATTCATAAATTATTGATATTAAAAGAAAAATGAATGTTACAGTATCAAGAAAAAAGGTATAAATTGAACAATGTAATATTGTGGAATAGTTAAAAATCTCTTCGTAGGAGACTCACTATCCTTCATGTTTCACTATCATTCAAACTTTGAATGATAACTACATTCTCAAATAATGTGTGCTCACTAATCCACTAGAATATTCTTCTATTTATTTATTTAATAAATTTTATTTTAACCAAATTTTTGTTGGCATTATAATCTATGTTCTTCCACATGATTAATATCAATTTAATATAAAATTTCTCAGAAATTCCTTATAGTTCACAAAATTTTAATTTTTTTACAACCTTTACAAAACTTTTAGAGAACCACACAAAATTCATGGATGTTCTCAATTTTTTTAAGAACTAAAACACTTCCAATAAGTTTAAATTTTTTTTGTGGAAATATAATAGTTTGTGAAGAATTTGTTTTTTCATATAACTCACTTTGTCATATAGACTCAAGTCTATTTTCATAAAGCATCCAATGTTCATGTAACTATTGAAAACAACAATTTCCTTTGATAAAATCATTAATGACTGTAGAGTAATAATATTATATAAGGGTAGGACCTCAAATATGGGGGGAGGGGGTGAGTTTAGAAGTCAATTTATAGACACTAATGAAACTTTCTAAAACTTCTTCATCCGCCACTAATATTGTGAACATTATTACAGGTTCTCCAATCATCAACCATTATATGATTTCTTTAGCCTGCAACACTCCATCGTTTCAAAACATCCCAATTTAATTATTTTGTTTTCAAAACAATACCTTTATATCACAAATATAAAATTTATGGAACTTCTATAAATTCTATAAATTCTTTTGTTTATTTATTTTAATTAGGTTTCCTTAAATAATCACTTTTAGTAAAAAATCACAAAACACATTCACATTTTTTCAGAAATCTTGGACAGTTTCAACTCATATCTTAATATTGATACATATATATCATCAATGTATTCGCTATCCTAGAGCCTTATTAGATTATTTCTTCAAAATCTATGACTAAATGTCAGAACTAACATTTTAAACCAACTTTTCCAACAAACACAACCAACCCAAAACAATATACATTGTCACCTTGATTGATTTATTCTTAATGTTCTCGCCCTATGGGGTCTTATCCACTCCACATACATTGAAACTACCATATATATTTTATTTATAACCCATTAGATTATTTTTAAACTCTTACATCATCAACTATATATCACATTCTATGACTATAAATAATGATATATATTTACTCAACACATACTCTAAACTCAAAATAGTTATGCTCACCATTAGAAATAAGAGTATTATAAAATTTTAATCTTTGGAAAACATCATTATTCATAATATATTATTTTAAAAAATAATAGTTGTAGGAACAACAACTTTTTATAAATTTTCACACATGGTGTAGGTCTTGATAAGACCACTTTTTCCACCCCACTATGTAGATTCTTTCATCTTGAATCCATAGAACAATTTTTTTTTTGAAATATCCTTATTAGTAAAACATATTAAAAATTATAATATTTTTACACTCCCCCTTAACATCTTTCCCATATCAACTTATACCGCTTTAATGAACAGAAATTCTCTCCATTTATCAATAATCCCACATGTTACTCTTTGTGGTATTTAATAAGGTAAAGAGCACATATCCGTGTATAGTTAAAATCACACCAAACCTTGGGGAGTGAGGGTTACATATCCAAATTTTTTAAAGAATTGGATAATTTACAGTACACTAAGATATAGATAGTGTATTAATAATTATTATATAAAAAAATAATTTATCAAATTTTATTCCACCCGATGTTCTATAGAAACACTATCCAACTTCAGAAACCCACGACCTAACATATCCTTAAAAAATTGATAATTGAAATCAATTTTCATCATCCTATAGTGATTGAAATGATTATTGATATGGTCTGTAAAAACAAAATTATCAAATTTTATTATGATAATAGACATTGAATTATAGCACATATCATCAAGCTTATTCTATATCTATAATAATTATATGCAATCTTTAGTATCCAATATATATTCATCTTTTATAGTTCATAGAGAATTTAGATCATTTTTGTTTCTTAATCAAGAAATACATAGTCCACCAAGATAATATTCACATCCAAATTTTGAATTTGTATCATCTATTGAACTAGATAAATTATTATATGTCTAACCCAATAATACATGCTATTACTTTTCATTGTAAAAATGAGAAATACACAATGTTGCTGATATACCAAGGTATTATTTTTATCAAAAATAAGTAATTTTCCGTGGGATTACATTGATAATGGGTGTCCTAGAATGTTGAAAACTATATCTGGTTGTGTCACTATAAAGTAAAACAATCTCCCAATGATTTGTAACCCTCACAACTACCTTATAATATAACCCTCATAGCTACGTTATGGTGTAACCATGATAAATACACTTGGAGAAACCATACAGAAGACCACCAACATAAATGTACCCAATGAATTTGAGGGAGATATAGGTCACACAATTCATCATAAAAAATTCCTAATAACCAACAAATAATCATAAAACAATAATATTTACATCATATAAATCATTACTTTTAAAAAAGAAAGGAAATTGAAAGATGATTTTTTATAGAATAGTTCCTTACAAATATAATATATTTGATGTGAGAATTAATAATATAATAATAATATGTATATTAACTATAAATTCACATAATAAAACATAATATAATAAAAAAATAATCTTAGAATGACAGAATCAATGAAGTAGAATGATAACCAAAGGAATGGTATTTGGGTTAAGAATTCCCTTACATCAGGCTCATCTTACATAAAATGTTTTTAAACATCATATATAATGGTTAAAAGTGTTATTAATATTTCAAATAAACACTTTTATTTTTATAATACCTTATATGATCATTTTATAACATCATTCCACTCATTTATTAATAATATTTTGTTATTTCCATTGTTTCAGGTGAATTATTTACATAGATTACATGGTCGGTTCGTAATGTATTTTCTTATCGAATGGGGGAGAAACTATAGAAGTGGAATTAAATGGTATTAATATGTTTATATAATATTAAATAATACCATAAATAATTTTGTTTTTAGACATGATGATGAATCATTGCATAAAATATTAACAATATTCATTTAGATCATTTTAGCGATTCTTCTATAATCAAAAACTAGTTTTGTTATATAATTTAATATTATTTATATATTTCAATTCAAAATAATGGAAATATAATAAAAATTAAAATATTTTCAAACCATTAAAATGGTTTTATGACCATCCATGAAGGTGTTAATGTAAATTGAGAAGACATTATCCATGATGTTGGTAAATCAACACATCATAGATGAAGTTTTTATTTTAAAAAAAGGGGGGGAAAAGAAGAATGAAGATTAATATCTTCATAAACATGCGAATTTTTTTAATGAATAATATAATTTAGTTTTTATGCCTCTTGGATAAGGGGAGGTGAAGATATTATAAGAAAAGAAAAATAATTGAAATGAAAATAAAAGAAAATTAAAGAGGATTTTTACCTCTTGAATTATCCTCCATGAGGACATCCTTAAGGGCTTTGGTTTTGGTCTTTTGGTGAGAAAAAAGGACTTAGAAATTCACCCCATAGATTTTTTGAAATGTTGAATTCAAAAATCAACTCTATTTTATTTGGATTATTTTCTAAATTTGAAATTTTTTATTTTTAAATAGAATCAATATTTTTTGAAAATAATAATAATTTTAAAACTATAAATAATTTTATAACCCTTGGAAAAAGAAATCAGGGTTCCATAACATTATCTTATAACCATAAGAAAATAAAATATTAATTTATGAATCAATTTAATGAATTTTTAAAATAATTAAATTAATTATAAAATAGTAATTTAATATTTAATAATTACAAAAATACCAACACATTATTTATCATTTTAAAAACATTTATTTACGTATTCCATGATATAAATATATCATGATTACCCTTATAAGAGACAAATTTTTTATTTATAATCTCATAGGTGAGGTTACTATTCTACTGGCCACACTACTATTCTTAATGATCATGTTACTATTCCTAAGGTCATGTTACAATTCCCTGAGTAAAAATTCCCTAATTTAAATAAATATAAATTATTTCATTATAAATTTATAATGAATTTATATATCTATTTACAAAATGAAAATAAATATTTTATAATTACATGGTTTATCACTTTCTCACCGCCTTATAGAAATTTTATCCCCACATTTTTTATTTACTTATTAAATAAGTGAGGGTACCTTTCCTTCATAGCATTTTCATATTCCCATGGTTCTTGTTTAACCATGCGGTTCCTCTAGAAAACCTTAACTTTATGTATTACCTTATTCTGAAATACTCTCCCTCTATAATCAAGAATTTGAACATGTTTCTCTTCAAAAGAAAGGTTATCTTCTAGCTGAACTATTTCTGGGCTCAAAACCTGAGAAGAACCCAAAACATACATTCTCAACATAAAAACCTGAAAAAATTGTGTACCCAGGATAAAATCATAGGTAATTCTAATCAACATGTGACTAGTACAATTTTTTCCAGGATTTGATATGGTATAATGAATCATGGACTTAGGTTTCCTTTCATTCCAGAAAGCATAAGACCTTCCCATGGAGAGATTCAAAGAAAAACATGATAACCTACCTCAAATAAAAATTTTTCCTCTAATTATATGCATAACGTTTTTGCCTGATCTGATCTGTCCTTATGTGTTGTTTGATCATCTATATATTTTGAACCACTTCCTCATCTAATTATGGTCCCATAAACATCATTTCTCAGCTTCATCTGAAAAAATGGAGTTTAACATAACTTTCTATATAATGACTCAAAAGGTTCCATCTTTATACTATAATGAAAATTTTTATTATAAGAAAAAACAAGTAAATAAATATACTGATACGTACTTACTTGGTAGTCCATTGAAAAATCTCAAATCATAAACTCCAATTTCGTAATTGTTCACTCAGTGTATCCATCAGATTGAGGATGAAAGGATGTACTAGTATTTAATTTTGTGCCCAATGAATTTTTAAGGCCTTTACAATATTTAGAAATTAACCTAGGATCATGGTTATATATAATGTAAATATGAACTCTATGTAACCTAATAATCTCATTGAGGTATAGTCGAGGAAGATGATATAGATACAGAGTATTGTAAATAGGAAGAAAATGTGTAGACTTTGTCTGGTGATCAATGATAACCCAAATCACATAGTTACCTCAACAAGTCATTGGTAGTCCCACCATGAATTCCGTGGATATATTTTATCATTTTCACTCTAGCACTGGAAATTGATGGAACATCCCCTTTTTTAGTTGCTGCTCTAATTTTACCAATAGACATGCCAAGAATTTCATGGTAAAATCTTCAATACCTATTTTCATTACATAACACTATGAATACCCCAAAAGGTTTCTATAAATTACAATACTATTAGGATGAACTGAAAATGAAAAACTATAATCTTCACACAAAACCCTGTCTTTATCTTGGGATTACAAGGCACACATAATCTCTTTAAAAAATCTTAAAATGAAATATTTATCAATGTTAAATTCTATAAAAATTCCTTTTTCAAAAAACTCTACATTTTTCAACAACTCATAGTATTCCATCTATTATTTTAGAATTTTTTATAATAGATATGATCACACTGAAACCTAAATCAAAATAGAGGAATTTCCTGCACCAACAACTTCTATGAAAAAAATTCATTAAATCATTAATCCGGAGGTCTTGTTCTAAACATAACATGGTTAATTAAGTATGATGTTTTCTATTGGGTCCACTTTGTGTATATTGTTGACTTTTTTGTCAATAGTGGTCAATGAAGATCAATATAAAGAGGGATATGATGAAGAAATGAAAAGTTGTTGAGAATGGTAATTCAGATGATTTCTATCAAAGGTGATGCGTTGTATACACCAATAAAACCATCTCATAAATTTTTATAGGTATTGAAGTTATAATGTGATCTTAAAGTTATAATGTGATGATGAAAAATCTCACTTTTCAAAGAGACCATGCAACAACCTACTTGAAGATACATGCTATATTTCATGAGGGGTCATGTATAGAATTGATGATTTAAGAATGATTAGACAATGTTTAGAAAATGATGCCATGAATTTTCAGTATTGAATGGAAATACTGATGTTGCTGGAAGGCATATGATTGTTGAAGGACTTCATGATAGATAAATTTCATAAATGAAAGAAGATGATTTTTGAAGAATAAAGATGATAGTGAATTATCATGGGTGGTTTTTCTGAATTTCATTTCCCAGTGTTTTCCAAATTTTTAGACCATAAAATAATGATTTTTTTGAAAATGGAAGGATTTCGATATAGTAGTGAACGAGATGTGGAATGATGAAGGAAATCAGCAAAGCAATCTATGTACCATGGAGCATGGACCACGTACCATGTCTGGGAAACAATTCTCGACCACGCACCTATTAGTGGAAATGGTATGTAGACGAGTGAATAAAAGCAAAAATGGTTCTCAGTGATGGTATACAGTGAAGGCATGTGGTATGAAAAATACTATCAAAAATGGTTTGCAGTGACGATACGTGGAGAACGTGTGTGGTATGCGGAATGTCGATGGTTCGCTGCTGAAGGAGTTACAGTAAACAGAATTGATCATCATTAGAAGAATAGATGCAGTACGCAGAGAGGAAGAAACTTGGTACGTGATGAAGTTTTTCAGTTCATAGGAGGGTCGTAGTATGTAGTAGAGGATTACTGTATGTGGATGGAGTTCAGTATGCCGTGACGTTTGTCCCACATTGAATATTCAGGTAAAAAAGATTATTGAAATATTTGGATTTATTTAACTATATAAGGAGTGATAATCACATCATTAAGATAGAGAGAAATTGATAATAAAATATCATTGTAGTGGAAGAACATGGGTAAGTAAAAAAGTTTTATACATTAATGATTCTACGTAGGACGAAGTGGTACGTGAAAGAAAAAACAGTTCGCGAAATTGGAAGGAGTAGTCCACAGAAGAGTTTTTTGCGTATGAAAAAGTGGTCTGAGGGAAACAAAATAATTATAATAATTTGAAGAAGAAGTCCTCTATAAGAGGAGATGGTACATGAAGATGGTATGCGTAGGAGTAACGTAAAGGCAGTATGCATATGTATTATGTGAAGGCGGTACGTAGAGGAAGTACGCATGCACAGTGCGCGAATATGACACGGTTGGTGGAGCAGGTGTAGTATGTGGAGCAGGCGCGGTGGGTGGAGTAGGCGTGATAGGATGACCAGACATGGTCCACAGGGAAGGAGCCATATTTGGGGCAGGCTCGGTACGCAGTGTAGGTGCTGTACATGGGGCAGTCACGGTACGTGGAGCATGAGAAATACGCAGAACAGTTACGGTACACGGAACAAGTGTAGTACGCAGATCAGAGACTGTCGACAAAATTAGGGATGGTTCATGAAAAAAATATCATAATGGATAAAAACTGAATATAAAAGAACTTCAATTCATGACATCGATGCATGCATTGTGTCATAAATAAAAAAGACAAAGACATTCATGCCAATATGTTGAAGCTACCTTCAAGTCAATAAATGGAGTGAGACCTCTCCCAAGGCAGTGAGCTAGGGGGAGCCAATAGAAGTGATCTGAGGGAAGTAGTGGACAATCCCTAAACCTTTGTAAAGGCAGGGTTCCTGGGGTAGAGTGACAGTGACCGAACCTTTGTAATCCAAAACTAGTGAAGATTAGTGGAATTTGGTACGACCAATAACTTGGCCGCATATTCTCCGTGGACATAGCACTTAGTGGTGGTTCATGTAAAACTTTTTGTGTTGTTCTTCTGCATGTGAATGTTTTAATTACTACACATATCCATCATTTAAGTTTAAAAAGGTTCCTACCAATGGGGGAACAATATACAGTAAAGAAGAGAAAGAGTTGACACCCTGATTCACCCCCTCTGAGGGTGGTCTAGGGTCCTAAAATTCATTTCATATGGAGGTTCACATATGTTGGATACTCTACAGTAATTATATTTAGAATAGGATTTTAGTTTTAGTATCCTAAGTCAATAATGAAGAGAATTCTTGATGATTTTTTTTAAGAAGGTGGTGCCTCAGTCAAAGACCGAGGCACAAATTATTTAATAAAAAGAAGGGAAGATAAAAAAGTCTGAAAGAAGGATTCTTATTACAATCCTTATCATAAAGAGGGAGCAAATCACCAGGAAAATCATCAAGCCAGGTAATATCCTGGTTGAATCCCTTGTTGGTGAGACTGTCAGCAACCACGTTCGCTTCACGGTAAGCATGTGTGGCAATGTAGCTGAGGTCCAAGATCATAGCAAGGCATTGCATCCAAAGAGGAGTGAGTGGCCAGGCAAGATGCACCACCCCCTTCCAGATAGCTTGCACCACAGTGGTTGAGTCACTTTCAATCCACAGCTTGTTCCAAACCTTTTGTTTGGAAAAGTCCACCACATGAATCACATCCAGCATTTCATCTGCAAGAGCCGAGGCCATACCACAACCACCAAAGAAACAGCCCTCGCACCTGCCAAGATGATCTCTAAAAATGGAACCACAACCTGCCGGACCCAGATTTCCTCGCGAGGCGCCGTCGACATTCACTTTGATCAAATCTTGATGAATGTTTAGTTATATCTGAGCAGAATTCTATACCCAACTAGACCATAATGAACAAGAAAAAGAACAAGAATAGATAGTTGAAGAAGTCCCTCTTATCTAAATAATAGGTAGTATCTTTTTCTCCATGCCATTTGAAAAATGATGATGTTTCAGGCCTGAAAAAAAGATCGAGGAGATCGAGAGGTATGTGTTAGCACCCTTGATCAATCTTCAGCCTCAGATGAAATTGAGAGACTATAAAAATAACTTTATAATATATCCAAAGATAGAGTCGTCAGTATTTGTAGAATATTTCAAAGTATATAGGAGGAAATCACAATTCTATGAAAATAAGCAGACTCTCTGGAGGAATTCTTGGTAAATAAAATATTAGAATTCTATAATCTCTCCAAAAATATTGAATCCTTTGAAGAAACAAGAAGGAATGATGAAATAAATACATCAAAATGGTTCAAAGAAGTTTAAGAGGAAGAGAGAGTCAGAAATTCACTTGAAGAAAATATCCATGTGCTCGAAGGGAAATTGAAAAATTGAACTGATGTCAAGGGTCTACAATTAGAAGGGATGTCCAAGAAGATGATGGAAAATGACTCTTTGATTTATAATAACATTATGTTTCAGGAGGAAGAAGTTGTTAGAATGAGGAAGCCTTGTAAATAGAAGATTACTATGATTGAAGATCAGAAGGTCATTCTCAATAGGAAATGTCAAAAATTGGATGATCAGTTGACCAATATTGAGGACACACATATTGAGACTTCACAAAAGAATGAAATAGTTGCTAATAGTAATCAATTATCACGGAAAGATTCTATCATCAAAATACTTCCAACATGTGATAAAAAGATCGTGAAATCAATCATTGATCTATAACAAGTAGCTGAGAAAGTGAAGGTACCAAACATACCAACTTGTGCTATTGTAACTAAGTATATTTCAACAAAAAGTGTTGGTTGGAAGAAAAAATAAAAACAAGTATGGATGAGGAATGGTAAGGAGAATAAAACTATCACCATGGATAGGGTGGATATGAATAAGAAACTTGAATATGGTTCCCTAGATAGAGAACACCACATTTAAAATAAGGCCTAACAACATTATACATGAGATATCAAGAAGATAGGATTTGTGGGTCAATGATGGTGCTTTAACATGTTTGGGCATTGTGCACTAGATTGTTGGTAAAATACCTTAAATGAAAAAGCAAAAAGAAATCCTATATTAAAGGGAATAAATCCATAGAAGAAGGAGAAGCATCTACAGGTCTAAAAGAATCTGTTTTTTGCAAACAGATTTGGAATGCTTGACAACATCTATGATGTATGCAATGTCAGTGCTCACATGGTAGTTACATGCCCATCTAAACATGCATTCATTGTTGATAAGAAAAGACAACCTTTGATGTCAGCTATGTTTGAGGTAACTACCTTGGGAAGAAATCAGAAGAATATTCTAAACAGAAATTTCCCCAAGAAGATCTCATGTAGGGAATTTGAGAAGACCCTGGATTTTAGATCCATGAATTTGAAGGACAATTCATCAAAAAGAGAAACTAAGAGGGATGACACTAAGATGAACTCGTGTCAAAGATCCAAACCTGTTGAAACTGTTCCAAATGACATGTTGGTTATCTGGATATATGATTTGGAATGAATGAGGAAACTTGAAGATGAAAAGGCCAAGGATGGTGCTAAATAAAATGGAAAACATTCACGCGATAAAGGTAAAGTGCACGAGAGAGGTCAAACCAAATAAAACTCATATGTTATAGAAGTTCTGTTTGAGAGATGCATGAAATTTGATCACATTTCAAAAGGTTGAATTACCTTAATACTAATGAAATAATAATCCCTTAAAAGGAGTAAGAATGTATCATTCATGATGACTGTTAATGAGAACAACTCTCCATGCAAAATAGTATAGAATGTGAAGAGATCCATACTGCATCAACACAAATCAAAAAATATACCCAGATGTGCGAACATAAAGACGAGAGAAAATAGATCATCACGGTTGAGAAAATAATCTCAGCCTTCATAGTCACATTTATTGATAAAGGTAGAACCACATTATTCTGTTAATCATTTGGGTGTTGTATTTGTGATAATAATATGGGGAATTGAATGTGGAGCATGCTCTCAGAGGGAGAACCTGAGAAGTAGAAAATGTTGTGAACTCTTGATAGCTAAGATGAAGAAATTTCCATCCTTGGAGAAATATTGAATTGATATTTAATGATTAAAAATAGGAAGGATCACCCTTTATAAGGATGATGAAGAGTGTTTCCTCTAAGTGGGAGACAAATGAAGAAGCTTCCAAAATTATTATTTCAATCAATATCTACTTTAGTTAGTGTTAAATACAATTACTCTGAAAATTGATTTAAGAACATCTCATTGGAAAAGGTATTTCATTTCTCAATCTCTCATGCCTGGTTACTCATAATAAATATCATTTTTCAAAGGGGGAGTAACTGAATTAATCAGTGACATTTGAAGAATGGATGTTTCTCAAGGCCAATTATGTTTTCAATTGCACTTGAATGTTTTTGATCTATTTGTTGAAGTGAGTTCAAGAGTTTTGGGTTGATTATTTTCTATCAAATTAAATATCTTCAACCTATAATAAAAGTGTAGAACCCTTGAAAACAAAGTACATGAGTTCTCATCTCATCTGGTATCATGATTAGTGAATAATGGATGCCCTTGTTCTCTAAATAAAATACTCATGCTTTCTACAACAAGAATTGATCAAGTAGACATAGAGTGAAATGATTTATGTAACATTTCTTAAGAAAGGGCTGATACCTTTTTACCATTAACTTTGTATTTATTTTCAATAAGGGGGAGAGAAAGTGAAATGAAAGATTAAAAGGAAAAGATAAATCTAAAGAAAGAGGGGATAAAGAAGATTCTCATATTCAAATTGATACATTCATTTGAGGAGGAATTTATGATATTGATAACAAAATTAAAATGGGGATATTGTTAGGACCACTTTGTGTATATGGTTGTATTTATTATCAATGGATTTCAATGAAGATAAAAATGAAGAAGAAGATGATGATGAAATCCAGAGTTTTTGAGAGTGGTAATTCAAATGATTGTTGTCAAAGGTGATACAATGTCTACAATAATAAAATCATCTCAAAGATTATTGTGGGTCTTTAAGTTATAAATTGATCATGAAACATATAAATATTCAAAGAGACCATGAAAGATCCTACTTGGAGAGACATTCATTGTAGCATGTGGGATCATGTGGAGATTTAAAGATTTAAGAATGATCATAGAAAGCTGAGAAGATGATGCCCATAATTTTCAGTGTTGACCGGAAAGACTGATGTTGATGGAAGACAGATGATTTTTGAAGGGATTCATGAAAGATAATGTTCGTAAAGGAAAGAACATTATTTTTGAAGAAGAAAGATGATAGTGAATTAGCATGGGTGTTCTTTCTGATTGTCTTTTCCCAGTGTTTTCCAAATTTTTGGACCTCAAAATCATGATTTTGTTTTTGGAAATAGAAGGATTTTTGTATAGGAGTGAATGAGATGTGGAAAGGTGAAGGAAATAAACAAAGGAAGAAAACTACATACCTTGGATCATGGACCACACCCCATGTTCGGGAAACGATTCGCGACCACATACCCAGTAGTAGAAACAGTACACGGAGCGCTGTGAAGATTAGAAAATGGTTCATAGTGATGGTACACAGTGAAGGCATGCAGTACGTGGAATACTGTCAAAAACAGTTCACAGCAGCGATACATGGTGAAGGTGTGTGGTATGAGAAATGATGATGGTTCACCGGAGGAGTTTTGGTACGCGGAATGGATCATTATTGGTAGAAGTGATGCAATACGTGGACCAGAAGACACAGAGTATAGGGTTATGCTTCACAGTTCGCCAGAGGGTCTCAGTACATGGTGGAGGATTACAGAACACAGATGGAGTTTAGTATGCCATGTTTCTTTTCCCTCATTGAAATTTTGGGTAAAATGGATTAGAAAAATTTGCAGATTTATTTTCCTATATAAGAAGTGATAATCCAGTCATTAATATTGACCAAATTTGATATGAAAATATCATTACCGTGGAAGTACACAACTAAGTCTGAATGTGGTATGAATGAGAGTTTCTGCGTAGGAATAAGTTGTACGTGAAAGACAAAACAGTTTGTGAAATTGGAAGGAATAATATGCAGAATATTTTTCACATAAGAAAAAAATGGTATGCGGGAAACTAAAAAATTTGCATAATTTGAAGAAGAAGTCCACTGTAGGATGAGGCAGAATGCGAACGTAGTATGTGCATGTGGTACATTAAAGTGGTACACACAAGAGGTACACTAAGGTGATACGTGCGGTCAGTACGTGAAGGAAGTATGAAAAGGTAGTATGTGGAGGCAATACGCAAGCACGGAGAGCAGATCAGTCATGATTGGTGGAGTAGCCACGGTAGGTGGAGCAGGCTTGGTGCATGGAGAAGGCGTGATAGGTGGAGAAGACATGGTACACGGAGTAGGCGTGGTATGCGAGGAAGGCGCAATACGTGGAACATGTTTGATATATGGGGAAGGTGCGGTATGCGGGGTAGGGGCAACACACGAAACAAGTGTGGTATATGGAACATGTGTGACACACAGATTAGAGATATTTAACAGAATCCAGGATAGTTCCCAGAAAAAAAAACATCATAAATGAGAAAACTGAATATGAAAGAACATCAATTTGGGACTTCGATGCATGTAGTGTCTCATGAAAAATAGAGTTAAATACTTTCAGGCCAATCTGTTAAAGTGACATTTAAGTCGATAAACTTAGTGAGACCTCTCCCAAGGCAGTGAGCTTGGGGGAGTCAAAATATGTGATCCAAGGGAAGTAGTGGGATATCCTTGAACCGTTGTAAATGAAGTGTTCCTGGGACAAGGTAACTATTCCCAAACCTTTTTAATCCAAGGATAGTGAATATAAGTGGAATTTGATATGACCGGAAACCTGTCGGTGTATGCTTCTTGGATGCAGCCCTTAATGGAGAACCAAGAAAAATTATTCTGTTTTCCTTATAGATGTGAATGTTTTGATTACTACATACATCCATCACACAAGTTTAAATAAGCTTCTACCAACATGGGAATAATATCTAGTAAAGAGGAGAAATATTTGACACCCTGATTCACCCCCCTCTCATGGTGGTCTAGGGTCCTACATTTTTGACTCAAGGAATCAGGCACATTGTTTTCTTTTTCATGATGGTAATTGATCATGAATTTATAATCCTTTATCAATTCAATACATATTCTCTAACTCATTTTTAATTCCTTCTCAGTGAATATATACTTCAAAATATTATGGTTAGTGTATATTTTAGGTCCACTAGGTTAGATACCATGAGGGGGGGGGGGGGTGAATCAGGGTATGACCGATAAAATAACTGCCCCTATTGATCTTGTTTCACTGTTAAGAAAAACTATTTTCTCCCTCTATCCCATAGAAAATTATAGACAGAAATTAAATTATGCATGGGAAAAAACGATTTTTACTTGGTTCACCCTCCCTGAGCTACATCCATGGAGAATACACCAATAATGTGATAATGTACCAAATCCACTATAAGCGCACTGCTATTTACAAGTTCGAAGAGGACTCACTGTCTCTCTTGGTTTGCAACCACTCACAATATGAAAGCTCACTACTCTCTCAACTGAAGTGTGCACAATGCTTCTTCAGAAGATCCACTCACAGTTTATAGACATGTAGGTCTCTTCATTATCACTAATGAAATCTGCATCTTTAACTATTGATAGATGTTCTATTGACGTTTAACTTTCCCCCGCAGATGAATCTCACTTTTCACCGAGTGTACCGGGCAACCCCAATTTTTACATGCATCCTTCACTGGGCCTCGTGCTTAATTACATGCTTTTGCATGAAATTAAATTTTCATGCAACACCCTTTTTACGCTCAACACACCTTTTACGTGAAACAACTTTTACGCGCAGCCTCTATACTACCTTACATGGAATTCTCTACTTTTGCGTGAAATTCACTTTTCGTGAAAACAATATTCTTTTCGAGAAACTCTCTTGGGAACTCCAATTTCTTGCACCAAAGCTTGGATAGTCTCTATGAATTGAGCTGCTTCGAATTAGGGGGCACGTCATATTTATAGGAAAAATCGACCCCTGCGCGAAAAACCCTCCTTAAGTGCGTAATTCCCATCGAGCGTGAAAAACATATATTCCGCACAACATATTTTTTCGCACACTGCTCCAATTTTTCATGCACCTTATGCCTTTGCCAATTTTTGAGATTTTGATCTCAAAACACCTCTTGCGTGAAATTCCTATCCTCTATTACGTGAAAAACACTAATTTCTCGCGCACCATTTCATTTTTCGTGCACCACGTTAATTTTTCACGCCACGCTTAATTTTTCGCACCCCACACTAATTTTTCGCACACCCCTATAGTTTTTCGAGCATCCTGCTGAGGTTTTTTAATAAATCATCGATTGTTGAAAGCATCCCTTAAACCCAAAAAATCACCATTTAATCCCCATTTTTCAACACACTCATACATCGTGGTCTGCTTTGTTAATAAACAATACATGGAGGCCTACTTTGTTAGAAAACACAATCACCTCAAACATCAGAACACTCCGTATCAATATTACATACAAATTTTCAACGTAAAAGACAACAACTCCTAATTCCAATTCATGTGTTGGATAATTTAACTCAAGAGGTTTCAATTATATTGAAACATTAGAAATTACCTAATCATTTTTGTATTAGCACACAACCAAGTCTCTTTAATGAAGCTTGATTATAGATGTCAAACTTACCATCTTCAGAAGGTAGGGAAAAAATGGGATCATTCACCAATCTCTTATTTATTTTTTGAAAAATAGTATCACATTATTCTATCCAAATTTATTTAATCCGTTTTCATGTTAACATAGTGGGATATATAAAGGTGAAAATTTTTTAACAAATCATCGGTAATAACCTGATAATCCAAGAAATCTAAAAATCTATGTATCATTTATAGGTCTTCCAATTCATCAACTACCTCTTTTTGGTAGGATCAACTATTATCTATCGTTATTTATAATATCACCAAGAAAATAAATATATTGCAACCAAATATCACATTTTCTAAATTTTACATATAACTTCCTATCTTTGAGAGTTTGAAATAAAATACTAAAATGTTTTTTAGGATCCTCATAAATTTTTGAAAAGATCAAAATATCATCAATAAAAACAAAAAAAATCATAACCAAATATTCATAGATTAATCTATTAATAAGATACGTGAATACATCAGGGGAATTTCTCAAACGAATGGGAATCACAACAAACTCATAATTACCATATATAATACAAAAATATATTTTTTTGTCATCCTCCTTCACCTTAAGCTAATGGTACCCAAATCTCATGTCAATATTATAAAAATACTGAGCTCTTTGGATCTAATCAAACAATTCATTGATATGACACAAATGAAAATTATTCATAATAGTAATGTTATTCAAAGCTTTATAATCAATTAAAAGTATCATGGATCCATATTAATTTTTTTTAAAAAAATAGGAGAACCCCATGGTAAATTTCTAGGATATATAGAGACTATCAAAAAACTCGAACAATTTATTTTTTAATTCAAGAAGTTCAAATTAAGCCATTCGATAAGGGGATTTTGAAAATTTTTTAACATCAAGAACCATGTAAACATTAAATTCAACTTCCTCATTAGGTATAACACTGGAAAACTCATTTGTAAAAAAATATAGGTATTCATTTAAAATTGTACATAATTAATCTATAAATTTCCCATTTTTTCAACAATATTGAAAAGATAAATTTCAATTCCATATTTATATAGTTTATCAGCTTCCGGATATGTTATCAATTGTATGGGTTGATTATTGTATAAAAACTGATTTTTTTTAAAAACAACTTGTTTATCTCTATAATAAATCTTAGCATGATAAATACAAAGCCAATACATACCCAGAATAATATAAAACTCTAATAAGGTAGAAACACTAAGATTTTCGGGTAATTTATTTCGACAGAAAACCATATGAAGATTCTTATAAATCTTTTTTTCTTCAATATTTATCCCTTGTGTTTTATCCAAAAGTTCATGTCCCATTTCTTGAGGTGAAATATATTATTTACAAGAATATTTCACAAAAATAAAGGAATTTTTAGACCCCGTATCAAAAAATACATTATAAAAATATGTGTAAACAAACAAATTACTTGATACCACTTCATTGGATGGCCCTAATTCAGTGGATGTAGTCACAAAGGATCTCACTGCACCTTTCTTCTTATAATATTAATATTTTCCATCATTAAGAAAATTATATGGAAATTTATTTGCAGGATGACCCATCCCACAACATTTGACACAATTTACAATTTTCTAATTAGAATTTATCTTAACTTCATTTGCATTACATTCATGGGCCATTTTTTCAAATATACCACATCAAAAACACTTTCCAATTTTAATAAGGAATTTCCCAAGGTGATTTTTACCACACTTCTCACAAACTTGAAGATGGACTTTATTACCTTCATATTTATTTTATTGACTCTTACCCATCACGTTCCATTCAGACCTCTTCTTATAGTTGTTTTCAAAGTACACGAGATTGTCATAAAACACAATTTCTACCATCTTGGTACATTGGAAAAGATTCTCATTACTTTTTCATTATTGGGAGGCCAATTACCTTTTTTATATTTTCTTTAATACTTAGTAAAAATAGTTGATTTTTCTATCACAAAACTAAATAATATTTGTAGAATACATTTCCAATATGATGAAGTTTTTTTAACATAGGATCACTGAATCCTCCTTATTTTTTTCAATTCAAGGAATTCATTTTCCATCATAAGTCAGAAAATCATAGGAAAATAATTTTCAAGGAAAGGATTTTTAAATTCATCCCATTCGAAGGCATCAATCTCATCACCATCCCTGATAATATTTACCATTGACCACCATTGGCCAGATTCACTTTCAAAACGTTAATGAGAAGAATATCATTTTTATTTTCTGAACACCCCATGATATAGAATATATTTATAAGAGATTGAATCCACCCTTCAGACACCACTCATTCATAAGATCCACTAAAAGAAGGAGAGTGTTTCTTCAAAAAATGTTCTACTATCATAATGTTCAATTTCAGTAGTTTTGGTTTCTCTATTAAATAGATTCAACCACCATTTATTACCAATATCAGCAGATACATTACTATCACAAACTGCCAGTTCAAATCCCTACAATTCTAGGTTGTGGATTTGAAAAGATATTAGCCTCTTGTTTTCATCCAACTCCAGATTTCCTATTTCTCTTGTAGAAAACCATTAGGAGTAGACATATATTATATGAATAAATATGGTAATATTCAAATTATATATCATTTTAACATAAATATAAGGTAATAATAATTTATGGTATTTTGTTAATATCATATTTACCACAAAAGTTTTCTAAACTGTGATATGATACTAACGATAATGATCCAAACATAGACATTAAAAAATCTAATAAATTCCTTTAGAATTCACTTCATTAAATTCCCAAATATCATTTTTGTTTAGATTTTTTAAAAAGTTAGTACAGAATTTATTCAAATCAACCCACACGCATAAAATAGGGGTATAACTTAAAACAATATCCACCTTTTCATCATATAAAAGTTTTTAAAAATATGAAATATTTTCATAAAAATACTTCACAACATTCATCTCAGATTCTCCTTTTCTCCTACCCATCCTCAAACCTAGTAAAAAATATATTGAAACATGTGATGAGGACAAAAAATCAGTAATGGATATAAAAATAATTATATAAAACACTATTACATGAATACTTATAAATATAGGAAATAATTTTCACAAAGACATACTTCTCACCCATAAAGTATCATGTACTTTTTTAAACATGAGATTTACATAAAACATAGAAAACATAAACAAATAAAAGCAGGTATCTTGGGGAATTACTTACTGAATATTGTAACCCTCCCGACTACCTTATGACTTGTAACCCTCACAACTACCTTACAATGTAACCCTCATGGGTACCTTATGGTGTAACCATCACAGTTACACTTGGAGTTACCATATGAACGATCTACATCTTAGACATGCCCAAATGAATTAGAGGGAGATATAGTCCCCACCCTTCATTGTAAAAAAATTCCAAGAACCAGAACATAATCAAAAAAAAAAAGAATACTTACATCATACAAATGATTTCTTTTAAGAGAAAAAGGAATTTAAGGAGGATTTTAAAGAATATACCCTTACAAAAATCACATATTTGAAGTGAGAATTAATAAAATTAAATGAATATGTATATTGACAATTAATACACGAAATATTACATAATATAATAGAATGGATTTTTACAAATAATCTTTATGTGAAAAAATCAGTGAAGTATAAATTTAACCCAATGAATGTGTATTGGGTTAAGAATTGCCTTACCTCATTCTACTCTTACTTAAAATGTGTTTAAACATCCTGAATAATGTTTAAAATAGTGTTTTTTAATATTTTAATAAAACATATTTATTTTTATAACACCTTATATGATCATTTTATAGCATCTTTTCAATGAATTATTGAAAATATTCTGTTATTTCCATTGTTTCGGGAGTATTCATTAAAAGGATTCCATGGTTAGTTCGTAATTGATTTTCTAGTAAAATAGAGTATAAAATCAAAAAGCGGAATGAACTGATATTAATATAGTTCTAGAATACTAAATGATACCATAAATCATTCATTTTTCAAATATTATGATGAATCACTATATAAAACATTAATAATATTCGTTTATATAATTTTGGTAGTTCTTAAATAATCACAAACTAGTTTCTTTATATAATATAATATTATGTATATATGTTAATTATAGATAAAAAAGGGTATAAAATTCAATTGAAAATATTTTTCAACCATTAAAATGGTTTTATGACCATCCATGATGGCGATAATGGAAATTTGAAAACCCATCGTCCATGATGTCTGTAAATCAACACATCAGAGACAATGTTTTTATTTTTAAAATAAAAGTTGGAGGAGAAGAAGTATGACGATGAATAATTTTTCCACAAAAATTATAAAATTTAAGTATATATAAGATACTATAGTTTTCATCCCTCTTGGATATTGGGAGGTGAAATTAGTATAAAAAAATAAAAAATGAAAATAAAATAAAATGAAATGAAATAGGATTTTTACCTCTTGAATTATCCTCCTTGAGAACCTCTTTAATGCATTTTTTAGACTTTTGGTGAGACAAGAATGTCTTGGATGTGGGAAGAGGCTTGGAAAAATGATTGGGTAGAAATTGAAAAATTATTGAAGCTTGGTAGGTGGGAAAAGCAGAGGGGGTGAGGGGTGGTCTTTATATTGGAGGAGATGAGGGGTTTTTGAATATTTTATTCATTAGTTTATTAATTTGGATCAAGAAAAGGAATATTTTTATAATTATCATCAAATATATTAAAATAATAAAGGGAAGTTAAATACCATTTCTCTTATATCATTCATGATTTTAGGAATTTTTATTTAACTTATAATTTATATATACTGTAAATTACCATATTTCAATATTCACAAGAAAATTCATGTATTTTTGAAAAATCTCAAAAATTCATCCCAACCATTTTTCAAAAAATATAACAAAAAATTCAACTATATTTTATCAAAATAATTTCCTAAATTGGATAAATTTCAATTTTAAATAAAATCATAATTTATTTGAAAAAGTAATAATTTTAAAACTATAACTACATTTATAACACTGTAAAAATGTTAATCAAGTTCGCATAAAATTATCCTATAACCATAAGACAGTAAAATATTAATATAGGATTCTATTTTATGAAAATATTTTTTTAAATCATTAAATTATTTATAACACCGTAATTAAATATTTATGACATTCAAAAATACCAACACTTAATTTATCAGTTAAAAAAAATTTATTTGCTTATTCCATGATATAATTATATCATGATTACACTTATAAAATTAAAAAAATTATTTACACTCTCATAGGTGAGTTTACTATTCTATTACCAAATTATTATTACTAATGGTCATGTTACTATTCTTATCATCAACATACTATTCCATGTGTAATAAATCCTTAATTTCTCTAAATTTAAAATTTTTCATTATAAATTTATAATGAATTTAAATATATAAATATAGAATGAAAAAAATATTTTATAAGTACTTGGGTTGTTCCACTTAGTATTGGTTCATACTATTATTTTCTAAATACATTCCCTTACTAATGAAAAAATTATAAAACATTAACATTTTGGTTGGTTTTACCACCTATGTATAAGATATTTTATGGATTATATAATCGAGGATTGAGGATTTTTATATAATTATATAACATAATAATTAATAATTTAAGGATTAATAATGATTCTTGAAATATTGGTTTTATATTTTACATTTTTTTAATATATATCCTTTCGATCGTTAAATGAGTTAAAAAATTGTTTATCTCGTTTTCGATTTTCAAAAATAGTATTAATGTTTTCACTTAATGAAAATAATTTATAACTAAAAAATATAAATAATTATTATTATATATTATATAATATGTTAATTATTATTTTTAAAATAACTTGTATGAATCAACCTGATTACCAGGATATTTGAACATGATAAACATATGATTGTTCTAACATTAATTAGTGAAAATAACCGTAACTATGTAAAAAATTTGTAATGAAGGATCATAAATGATGGTAATACTGGAAATTAAATTTCAATATGGTTATTAAATAAGTAATTATGTTTTTTATGATCCATATACAAGATGTTATAGATTTTATATGTTAGAAGAATACCAAGGTAAGGGTTCTTAGTATCAAATTTCACTCCATGGTATTTTTTAATATTTCACCTATTTTATTTTAGGTTGTGTATATTTGACCTAAATGAGATGTTAGATCATGGAATAAAAATTATTAATGGTAATTTAAATTTAATTTAAATATCTCTCCCATTCAAGAGGGTTTTATTTTAATTCTCTTCAAATCATAAGGGTCTCTTTTCTTTATTTTGCAATCCATGATACATATTTGATATTGTAGACCAAAATTTATTTTATATGGGTTATTCATGTCCTTATTACATTGAATTATATTTAATACCTCTAATTTCATGATTCATTAATTTAACTTTCATGTTAACCCTCTTATTATTATATTACTACAAGCATAAGTGTATTTAGAAACTCAATTCCCTTTCGTTGATATATTGTAGTTCTTCTTGAACCTACATCATATAAGTTCATCACATTCTATATTATGATTATATTATGTGTAAATTTCTATTTTTTTGAGTATTTTCCCTTTAAACACATTACAAATTTCTAAATAACCCTTTAATTATGAATTAAGACACCCATAATCGAATTAGGTAACTCGAAATTCATTTCTTTGAGTTAAATTATTAATTTTTTAGCATCATTAATTAATGTTTGATAATTAAATCTATTTATTATTTCATAATATATATATATATATATATTATTATTTTCTAGGTAAAATGACATTTTAACTCCATTATTTTTATAACTAATTTTCTTTCACCTAGAAGGGAAACGATCTCAAGAAAAATATCATCTCCTTTTAATATGGGATTTCCTCTATTCAATGTTCATTATTTGAAACAATTATTTCCCTTATTATTTTGAAACCCAAATATGTGTTCACTCATGTGAAATCCATATTTCCATTTTCCTATTTTGAAATGGATGTTTTAATATATCTTTAAATATGTGAGTTTTCAATATAGGTATTTGAAATATTCAAAAGGTTTCAAAATATTTAAAAATAAAATGGGTTATATTCCTCTACATGTTTATTTAAGAAAACCTATATCATTTTACATAAAACCAGAATTTAATAAATTTTTTAAATGAGAATATTTGAAGTTTTAGACTTCACATTTTTTAAACATTTATATCTATCTCAAGGATCCACTATTGATTTTTTTTAAATTAATGATTCTTTTAAAAATTATCCTGCTCTTCAAAAAAATGTTTTGAAAGTAACTTCAACATAATATTTAATAAAAATGTATAAAATTTTCTTTTAAAAAAAATAATTTCCACATTTATTTTTACTTTATGGATTATATCTCACAATGTTTTTATTTTATCACCCTATACAATTTATCATTATACAATTAGTTTTTGTAAAATGGGGGTTTTGATATCCTATAATTTATTACATTCATGTTATGTGATGTTTTTAGAAATTTTAAAAAAACACATTATTTTTCCATGGGTTATTTATGATATAAATAATTTTAAATGCAATATGAAACTCATAGGTATGGGTGATTATGTGTTGGTTCTTATATCACCATCATATGCTTGGGTTGTAGTTTTATATCACATGAGATGATAAAATGTTGCATGAAAGAGATGTAGGACCCTTGGTTTTAAATTTTTATGTGTGAATGAGATATGGGAATCTGTTTTTCCAATTTTTATGTGAAAATGATGTTATGGGAAATGTTTACAAGATTTTATATACTTAATTTTGATGCATATTTAGAATATGCCATATTTTTAGGATTAATATTGTAACTGTCTTATATATTCAAGGATCATGTTTATTAACTAATTTTCCACACTATTTTGATTAAATTATTATGTTATTCCAATCCTTATACCTTGATTTCTGATATATTATTTTTGGTTATAATTTTTTATTATTATACCCATATGATCATCTTATATTCCCTCATGATATATCATTGTCAACGCTTGTGTTTACCCTTACTGAGCATCTGAGCTAACACATTTCTTATATTTATATTCCATATGATATGAAGTTAAGTTAATTATGTAGTATCTAGATATGTTTTTTATATGAACAATTTACAGGAGATTTTGAACACTTTCTATTGATTAATCAGTTACCATCAAAGTATAAAAAATTTACACTAGTTAAAATGGAATGATTCTAATTAGTTATTTTTTGTGATAATTATCTAAAACATAAACCTAAAAAGTACTGGGAGTAAATTTGAGTGAAATATAACCTTTATGTAATGAAATTACCTAAGGGTTAGGTTTTTGATATAATAGTTGGTACTAGAGTAGAGTTCATATAAATTCAGATATAAGGATAGTATCAGATGAATATTAGTTGGGAATTTAAAATGTCGTAAATATTTGATAATATAAGGTTTAAACTAATTAAAAAATATTAGATAAACTATTTGTTTTTTAATTTGGGGAATAATTTTCTTTAAATAAAGGACCTCTTTTTTGGGTATTGGAAACCCATTACATGTCCCGTAATTCTATTTGGAATTAGTTACCATAACATGTCCCTAAAGGACTAAATTTTTATACCAATAGACAACCGGTGAATAGTATTTCTACAATACTCAGGATGCTATAGTTCCTGTGACACCTATCTAGACACTCCCATGTGATATGATTTATTCATTAACTTCAGTTTGTGAACCCTTATCAAGGATTCAAGTATGATTATAACTAATTACATTAGAGAAGATCTTGGAAAATTACCATAGATAACCAATGATTGAAAATATTAATAGTTTGAAACGAAATTATCATATATTAAATATGAATATGTCATGAGGGAATACATATTCATATTGATGTTTTCATATTTATATTTTGGATATTATCAAAACCTTTTGAGTTTTTGTATTTGTTTGAAACATGACTAAGGAAATGAATTTTAGAATGGTATGTATCAGGAAAAGCACTGTGTCTTATAACTGAATAATGTGATTTCATTATTTGTTTAGAATCATTATATAGGCCTACAATGATGGAAAAAGTGACTTTTAAAGTCTTACTTAAGGTATTGACATTGATATCTTAATTAATATTAATGTTGGATATCCATATCTATTTTGATAAGTGAATTATATTTATTGATTAAATTATAGTGTATTATAAAAGTTATGAGGATTATTTGAAACATATAAGGATTATTGTTTATTAGTTTTTCTATAATAATATTGGAAAATATATTAAAAAATATCAATAACCTTGAAAACTAATTTTTTAAGAAAGTTATTTTTTGGAGATTACTAATTAAGAAGACGTGATTAAGGAATGGATAAATCTTTGGTCTTATATATTCATTATGTTGCGATAATAAAAGGTTGAATTATTTAATAAAAATTATTAGACGGTATTGGTATCTTTTTTTTGATAATGTATTATTCATATTTTTTTGGTCAAGTTCGTTGTATTTTTTTATTACGGTTTATACAAACAGGTGTGTGATATTATAAAATTTCAGGGTTAAAGGATATATTAAAATTTGGAAGGATATATAGTTTTATTTTATTTTAATTTATTAATTATTTGAATGGTTTTGGGAATGTCATGTTTTGGATAATATATAACATTGGAATATACATATTTTTCTATAGTATTTCAGGAATGGAAAATATTATTTGAGGAAAGATAATTTATTTTATATAGCTTAAGAGAGTAATTTGGATGTCATATTAGAGGTTATACCTTGAATGATAAAACTTTTATGAATAAAATGACCATGTTTCATCAAAATGTAGTAATAAAAAATGTGAAATCACATTTTACTTATTTGGTAATGACGTAAAAAATTAAAATTATAGAACTTGTAAAATTTATTTTATGTACAAAAACATATGTCATAGACCAAAATCAATGTAAAATAATAAGAAAATATTATAAGAACATTATTAATGAATCTATTATAAACAATATGAGGGTAAATTTAGGATATTTATTACCTTTGGAAATTATATAAATAATATGAGTTTTTATTGAAAAGTGATATTCTCAATAAAAGTTTTTTTTATTATATTATGTATTTTATTTTATATGAAAAATTAAAAAATTATTGATTTTAAAATTGGTAAATTAATATTCATTCTTGAATTCATAACATCAACTTTTTTATTTTTTTTTCATTTTTCTAAAAAGATTAATTTTTAGTAAAAATTTTTGGATCCAGAAAAAAATATATTCTGTATTTTATCACTATGTAAGCATATACTTTTAAATTATAAAATATTTTTTTTAAATATTTATTACTTAATAACATTAAATATTTGAAAATATTTTTTAACATAAAAGATATATTTCAATCATTTTTAGAGCCAATGTCAAATTTGACTTTAATAAAAATTATTTTTGGTATTTTTTGAATCATGTATTTTAAATTTTATTTTCAACTTTATATTTTTATTAGAGACTCATAAATTATATATATATTTTTATTATAAATTTTTTTTTATGGGAATAAAAATATTAATAACTACGACTTCCACATAAATTTTGATCTAAAAAACACATTAATCTGGAATCCATTTTTATGTGTTACAAGCCCCAATCATAAAATTAACTTTTAAAACCAACAGAACATTTATTTTAAGACATTATTTAAAAATTTTATGTTATAGGGTTATAATTAGGTAAATATTTAACATTATATTTTTTCATTAAAATAAGTTAATAATGAAAAAAATGAATCACCAATTTAAAAGTAAAATATTGAAAAATGTAAAAATAAAATATAAGAAGCCAAAAAAAAACTCACGACTGTCTCTAAAATTAGTGGATGAGGTGAATTTTGACCCAAATTCACATTCCTATATGTTTTTTTCATATTTTGGTCATTGAGACATGAATATTAAAATTATATTATTTAAAATGTAAGGGTTACTTCCAAAACTACAATTGTTTTCACTTATTAAAGATAACACTCCCACTACTTCATGACTGACCATGAATTAAAATTTAGATATTCAAAAATACCAAATATATATTTCTATAACCCTATAATATTTATTAAATCCTTTGGTAAATATTATTAATCATAATTCAATTATTTCATAGGATAATTCCCAGGGAAAATTTAAGATTATGGCTTGAGTATTAATCTCTTCTTAGTGTTTCCTTTTTATTTTTTAGTATCATTTCCTTATGTAACCTTCTTTATATAATTAAATAAGTCTCATTAAAAAAAATCATCATTATATTATTTTTAAAACTAATATTCATTCTTTTCCATCAGTTAAGAAAACATGATAACAATAATAATGGGAACGAGCGTATTACCGCCTCCATGAAGCGATGATGACCTTTTCTCATAAATTACTCTTAAGTAAAATATTAGGGATAGATTTTATGAAAGAATATGTCTTATATGTTATAAATATAATTATTAAATACTAAATTTTCTTATACCATCATTCTATCTATTGATTGGAAAATGGGATTGGGAATCGTACGTATAACGGAGTACCGCCTCCATGAACAATGAATTTCTGTTCTCATCACCACCCATACAGGGTTGTTCTATTAATAAATTTTCTAGTGATACATCATAAATATGATATTTTTACACTTATTAATATTTCATAATATCATTATCTTAATATAATCCCTTTGCCTATAAAAATTTATAAAACATTATTATTTGGGATGGTTTTTTCACCTTTATGAATGATTGTATATTGTTTGTTTCATGAATGACTAGGTATTATTATACAATGATAATATATTGTAATAATAATTAATTTACGGTTTATTAATGATTAAATTTATGTAATTTGAAGATATTTTTTATTTATTAATATATCATCCTTCAATCGTTAAACACAATGAAACAAGTTTATGGAGTTTTTAATTCCCACAAACAACATTCATTTCATTCACTTAAATAAAATCAGTAATTTATAATAATTAAGAATGAACTATTATTATATATTTAATAATTAGGGAATTTTTAACTGGAAACCAATTATTAATAATTTATTCTTTTTTATAGACATTTGAATGAGACAAGGTAATTAACATTCAAATTTTTGTTAGTTAAAATATCTAAATCTAAGTAATATATTTGTAATGAAGAATTATAAGCAATTTATTTAATGTAATTTATGTTTCAATAAGGTTATAATTTAAGAAATTATTTTAGTTAAACTCATTATACACAATTATAGTGAAAGGTAATGTTAGAATAAACAAAGGGTATGCTTTTTTATCTAAAATTTCCATTTTTGAGACATGTTTTGTAATATGAAAAAATTTTATTTTAAGTTGTGTATATGATATGTAGTTTAGATGTTAAATCACGATATACAATTTATTAATGGTAATTGAAGTTCAATTAAATTTTTCTCACTTTCAATAGGTTTTGGGATGAATGACCCTCAAATTTTAAGGGTTTCTTAGAATTATATTTCAAATTCATGATACATGTTTGATAATGAGAATCATAACTTCTTATGGTTTATTAACAACACTATTACCATAAATTATAATGAATATATCCAATTTATTGATAATTTAATTTTAATTTCATGTTAAATCTATTATTCTTATATTAATTTTACCATAATTATTTTTGGAAACTCAATTCTTATTCATTGAGTTGTGATTGTTCTTCTTGAACTTATTTCATATTATCTCTGTAAATTATACGCTTTTATTATATTAGGTAGTAATTTATATTTATTTTCCTTTATAATTAAATTTTTACCATCCTTATTATTATGAATCATGACATCCATAATGGATTTGGTTAACTCAAATTTCTTTTCTTTTAGTTAATATGTTCTTCATTTAGCATCATTCTTCTATGGTTGAAAAATCATTTTATTTAGTTTTTCAAAATATATTTACTCTATTTTATTTTGGGAAACTGATTTTTTATAACTAAAATATGATTTATAAATTAATTTCATTCACATAAAAAATTTTATTATTAAAAAAGTATCATCTACTTTAAAAATGTGGGGTTTTTCCATTTTTATGATCATTATTCGAAATAAATTTCATTTCGTAGTTAAAAATCCAAATAATTTTTCAATTATATGACATATATATTTTTCTTATTTACTTTTTAAATGTATGTTTTAAAACATATTTTATAATGTGGATTTTAATCAAAATATTTTCAAAATATTCAAATGGTTTTCCATCTTATCAAAAGAGAATATATAATGTTCAACACACTATACCTTTATGAAAACCTTTGATTCTTTTATATGATATGTAATTTTACCATATTTCTAAGATAAACTGTTTTCAAAGTGTTTTTACTTCAAAATTTTAAAACATTATTACTATTTTCAGGATCCACTATTGAATGTTATTTTTAAAAGTAAATAATTTTTTATTTTTATCTAATTCCCTTCTCAAATTGGTTTTCATTGTAACTTGAACATGATATTTTATAATAATATTTAAATAGTCTTCTGTAAGCATTTTTACATACACTTTTATTTTTTCAAAAAGGTTTCTATAGAAAAAAGTGATGCTTTAATCACCCTATATACAATATTATGTTATTATAAATTTTTTAAAAATTATATTTTGGAAGTACAATGTTTTTTAAGTACATTTTAGGTGATGTTTTTTGAATTGTTTAAGAAAACCATTATTTTTATTAGTTTTCTTTATAATATGATTATTTTTTATTTAATATTGAGCTCGTATGAATGGAAGATGATGGGAGTGGGTATATATCACCCTTTAATGCATTGGAAATTTTTTATATCACATGTAAAGAAATTTTTTTGAATGAAATTTTTGTAATAATTTTTGTTCACATGTTTTTTGTGTGAATGAGTTATGAGAAGATTTTTTTATAGAAATATTAAATGGGTGAGATATTGGAAGCATTTTCACAGGTTTATTAAGTGAATGAGATACATGAAAATTTGTTATCATTTTTTTTTCAATTATGATGTGGGAAGCTTTCTTCACAAGATTTTATACAATTATATTTATTCCATATTTAAAAGATTCCATGGGTTTATACTTATTTTTATGAAATTTTTATGTATCATGGCCTATAATTATTGACACCTATTACCATAATACATGCATTAACATGTTTATTTATGTAAACATTTTTTATAGGCTTTAAAATATATTATTTTATGGGTATAAATTTCTTTATTATACCCATATTCTCATCTTAGTTATGATATCTGAATACCAGCGCTTGTTTTTTACACTTAATGTGCATCTGAGCTCACCATTCAATTTGTTTCCATTCTTGGTGATATTAAGATCATAATATAATGTAATATAGTGAAGATCTCTTTATTTGTATAATTTTTGAGATATGTTAATGACTCATTATGGATTAATATGTTTCTCTCATAACGGGAAACAAAGTTCCATTAGTTAAAAGAGAATGAGTTTTATAAGTTAATTTACATATAAATTATCTAAAAGTAAAACCGTAAAAGGTCCAAGGAATGTATTGAAATAAAATATTGTATTCATATAATGTTATTACTTGGTGGTTTGGTTTGGTCTTTTATACCTACCTCACAAAAGTTGAAAATAAATCATGTATATCAATTCCCTTAATCTGGGAGTATCCCTTACACACAAGTCTTTTTTTAATAACCATTATGAATTCATTTATTTTGTTCTGAAATACCCATTCGGTCTATATAATTGTATTATCTTCTGACCCCAAAATAATCTTCAATGTCTAATTCATTTCAATTTTTTCATAATGTTTTGTATTCTACTGAACTCAATCAACTTCTCATATTTATTTTTTATTTAACTTTGGATCTACGAGTTATATGAAATATATTTCACATAGATAATACATTATCTTTATCCTGAACTAGCCAAAATTCCCTCGTACCCTGATGCTCGAGCAATTAATGAAATATCCCAAAGTGTGTTCATGATCCCCATGAGATGGAGATCAACACTGGTAATCATACAAGATAAAAGGGGAAATGAGTTTTTCAAATAAGATTGTAAGGTAAATATTACAAGTCTGTATGCACAACACTCAAAATAGAGAAAGTACCAGAAACCAATTTTTTTTACAAAACCCAAATAATTACACTATAAAATTACTAAGAACAAATAAAAACATTCAAATATGATAGTAATCACACATTATTCAAAGGGTAAAGAACATCCACCACCTCTAAGTGGTACTTTCCCTTTTATTGAACCTCGCATAAGAAAATATAAAAAATATTAAATTAAAAGGTAGGGTGTGATCTATAAATATCAGTATGATCTCTCCATGTGTTCTGTAATAGATTCCATGATAATAAAACAAATCATTTTGTTAATTTAAGTACTAAAAAGCATAAAAAAATTATCATTTTTATATTTTTAAAAAACATTGTTCTATTCAAATTATGTAAATAATTTCAAACATAGGTTAAATAAATATTTTAAATAAAATAGTTCATATAAATCAATTGGCATGAAGAAACTAGTTCTATAATCAATATAATATAAGATTAAAGAAACTATTATAACCACTACGTTCATATTACCTGTAGTATGTCCATTTTAGCTATAGGAACTTCACACTACTCATACCAGTCACCATGATTAATTATATTTATACAATCACTTGGATTAGGCTAGATAGGGCTCATAAACATCCCATTAGGGTTAATATTTGTCAAAGTATGTTTTTTTGAGTTTCCATTATCATTCCAATGTTATGGAATCAGGATACTTGCATGATTTTACCAAATAACACCCCTAAATTCCGTGGTCACATGTTCTCAATAAATTAATATATAAAGGTAAAATCATCTCATTTAAAAATAATCCCCATTTACAATTAAATTTCCTAATTTTTAGTTTCAATATGATAATTTAATTTCAAAACCAAAACATGGGCTTTTAATAATTTCATGCATTTTTTATAAAAACCCAATCATAGTTTTTTCAAATTTAAATTTAATAGAATTTTCTAAAATTAATTTTCAAATAAATGGATCAACTACATAATTTTTAAAATACAACTTGAATTCCAATTCCAGTAGAATTGGGGGATTTTCCCAATATCAATTCCATTTCAAAATCCGTAATAAAATAATTATAAATTAATGTTTTATAAATAAAATGAAATACATTTAAAAAAAATTAATGTTATTAAATATTTTAATTATAAGTAAAATATCAAACCGAACCACCTACCATTAATCAATATAATCCAAAAATCAACAACTACAACGAGAACACCATTATTGATTGAAGGTGAAGTAAATATAGAAATTAAACCCCGAATAAAGATCACATCAAACTGAGTTTAGATCCATCCAATATGGGTTAATTAATCCAAATCTAATGGGGTGGGGGATAGAGAAAGAATTATTAAATGATATGATATCCACTTATTGGAATGGGATCAGATCTTCCACCGATATGTTTATTCACCAAATTTGGGGTTTTGAGTAGACAATGTCAGCTCTAGAGTGCATTAATAGACAAGAAATTAATTTTAGGGTCAAATTAGTATATTATGGAACTTAAATAGGGTCTTGTAAAATTTGAGAACATTTTTTGGAATAAAAAAACCTGCATGCATGGTTTGTTAGGTAGGGCCACAAGGTTAGAAAAACAGAGGTCCCTAGCCTTACACCCCCTATGAACTAACTATCTATGGAGAATAGTTTCTTTTAAGTGGTAAAAATATTTTTCAAATAGTTAATCAACCATGAAAACCATCACTATCCAGGGTTTCATAGTTTTCAATGGGGGGAGGGGTTTGGGAAAACAATTCTTCGACCATGTACAACACAAATATCCTAATTTTTTTAAAAAATTATACTAAAATCATCCTTAAAAAGGACCCAAAAAAACATGATAAAAATTAGGGTCAAGGATTAAATAAAATCATCTAATGGTATTTTATAAATTCCCCACCATATAAACTTATTATCCCTAGAAATATTGTCAAGAAGTTTCCATATCAAAGAGATGATACCACTTTTCTCTAATTAGTGCCTCATGCTCCCAATTATCATGATAATAAAAACCATGCATCCATACCACATAGACCATAGGTAGCATCCTCCCATGAATTATGTTAATCATAGAATCAAATAACTTTACTATATTATCAATCAGGGATAAATGAGGCACAACATCAAGATCACTCCCTCTTAAAAGACTTGATGTATAAGAAAGATATTTTCATAGCTGAGACACATGAAATAAATTATGTAATGATGTCAACTAGAGTATACTTGGTAAATGGTAAGACACATTCTTGACATTTTTACCAACCTTAAAATTTTCCACAAAATAAAAGAAAGTTTTCATTTACCCCCAAACTACTGTTGAACCAACCAAGGTGAAACTTTCCAGAATACCCAATCACAAAAAAAAACTATAATAGTCTATAAAACTAATCAAAAATCTATTTGTAACATATATGGTACATAAAAACTCTTTTATTAATCAAATAAATATATCCCATAATCTATTGGACATAACTCATTTTAACCACGGACGTTTCCCTAATCTGTAATTAGCACAAAAAATATTTACATAGCAACTATACAAGGTCTCAAATAGAGATATTATGGTCACAGACTGGTAACTATTATTATAAGGAAACTCAACCAATCCCAAATGGTCATTACAAGCTATAAAAATGTATGGAAAATAGGCACATGGAATATACACAAGAATCGGTATAACCCTCTCTATCTAACCATCCAAATGCAGATGATATTACATACTGTAATGAACTTGATATCCCATCACAACATGAATGATTCTCCAAAAAATGAAAGAATAATGGGAATATATATAAGAGAATATATCATATAGAACTACATTCAAATGAACAATCAATTTCACATAGCTATTTACCAACTCCTTAACTTTGGTTGTGTCATTATTGGGTATAAAGTTGGATAATTTGTTTACCCTACGGATCAGAACCCATATCACATTATTATTTCAAGGGGTACATGGAAACCCATCAAAACATTTATTAGATATATCATCCCACTTATATGTCATAAAAATAACTAGATTAAGAAAACCCAAAGTTTTATAGTTATTATCCTTGACATATAGTTATATCATACAATGATAAATAATTTCATTGATGTCCTATCTCATACGTGGCCATATAAATTATCACCGCATGTCATAGAACATATTTGTGGTTTTTGTTTGAATATTCCATTGTAAATTATAGCAATCCCACATAAAATATTTTCCTAATGGAAAAGTCCCAACACATCAGTTATGGAAACATAGGATACCCTTAAAGGAAAATGACCATTTTCCAATGGGATCACCACCATAAGGAGACTCTCTAATACTAAAGAATTCATCATCAAGATAGAATTCTTGGAAAATAATCACGAGATGGGAGGAAGTCAACTAAAAACTTTCCATGAAAAACTATTTACTCTTTCTCTCTGACTCTTTAATGCAACTGTGCAAAAAAAAATATCCATTAAGTTCCAATCTTCAAATGATTGTCTAGTAGGCTCGGTCAAAAGTTTCTTTCTCAAAGAATCAAAAATTACATTCTATTTTCCTAGTTATATGAAATTTTGAAATTGTATTACTATTGGTACACAACCCAATTCATCCATAAGAGAATAAAATATCTTTGATAGAATATATACCACAATATTTTGTGGTTATAATACACAATAAACTATTATATAAAGATTTATTTCAACCAAATTCTAAGTGCATGAATTAAAAATTCGAGTTTAGGGTGATGGTTTGAATAATTATTCTCATATGGACTATGAGTTTGAGAACCATAGGCTACCATGTGATCACTATAAATGATAACACAACCCAATCTGGAACCTAATGTTTAACTAAATAGAAAATAGCCCCGACCATCATTTGTACGAGTAAACACTGGTGCCAAATTAAAAATGGAATTTCATCTTAAAAAAATAACAATGATATTTATCATAGCAAGAATACATCACTCCCTTTTGAGTGACTGAGGTTTTCGGGGAATCCAACTTTTGGTGATCAATTATGAATATGTGATAATACACTAATAAACCCAAGAATATTCGAATCTCGAAAAAAGTTTGTGGTCATTCCCATGTCACAAAAACATTAACTATCCAAATTTAAACTGAGATTCCCTATTTTGAGAGCACAGTTCCCAATATCATCTCCTCCAAAAACTAGAATTTAGATTTAGATATATTGACATTGATTTAGTGATTTCTCAAAAATTTCATAATTGAACTCAGATGATGCATATGATTCTCCCCACACATAAAGGGAACAAGGATTTCATCCAAAAAGGATAACATGAACATATCAAGATACTCATGTAATATCATGTCCTTTTGTTCCATAAATACTTCCAAATAATTTTTTAGACCAAATGGCTTGAAAAGCTATTCATAATGGCCATACTTTCTCTAGAAGGCAGTTTTCTAAATTTCTGATTCTGTTATTCTAAACTGGTGATAACTAGATGAAAGCTCCATCTTGGAGAAACAATTCACCCATTTAAACTAGTCATACATTTTATCTAAGCAAAAAATAGTTTTTCTTTACTATAACTCAATTGAGTTTTTGATAATCAATACATAGGTGAAGTTTTATGTCGGCTTTCATAGAAAAGATACCATGAACCACACTAGGTGTCACTCTTGGGATTATAAATCCTTTCTCTAATAGATTAAATAACAAAGTATTCATCTATTTTATTTATATTGTCTATATAAGGTAATATGTAACATTAATTGGTTGAGTACTAGGAACTATGTCAGTAGAAAACTCTACATCTCTTACCAATGGAAGACTAGAGAAATCAGAAGATAAAACATCAAGAAACTTGATGACCACTAGAGAAAGATTTTTGTTCAATGATTTCCTCTCTAGATAGAAATAAAAAATTGATATATCTTTCTATAAATATACATAATAATGTGCGACTCTACTTTAACTTGAGTCCCATTCTCCCTGAAAGATATGCCACACCCCATAGGACATGGTAGGGGAGTCCCGTAGAATATAAGATTCAATTCAAGCCTTATTAGCATTGTGCCTATCCATCCTGATAATGAAATAAGAAGATTCATTTCATGAACCATATAATACAAACTAATATCAATATATGATAGAAAAAGACATAAGAAAAAACATATACTGTTCTATCTATTCATTTTGAGGGGTATAGTAATATCCAGCACATAAAATAATATTCATAGGATGATTTAAAAGGTTCATCATATGAGTTGATACAAGTTTGTGAGAGACACCAGTATCAGATAATGTAATCACTAATGATGACGCTATAGTTATGGTACCTCTCATAGTCTTTGGCCCTGTATTAGCTTCTTCTGGAGACTCTTCCACTATGTGAAGAAACCCCATTTCAGATGCATGTGGCTAGAACCCCTTTATTCATGAAAATGTTGATTGAACCATAGTAATTTTAGTTACTAATAATTACATACCACTAAGTGGGGTATAAAATATATAATATAATTTCATTAATAATCTCCATAATCTGTAAGAACTATATATATTGGGTTACTTAGTGAAAACCTGTTTTGAATGCCCAGTCTTCCCACAATGAAATCTTATAAAATTGTCTCTATTAGGAACTTAAGGTGGTCTATAAAATTAATTCTACATATATTTACCATAAAACTCATCCTGATTCATCCTACCTTTAAAGGAACTCAAAGAAATACCATTTATGGAGAAATTAACTCCCTCTATACTTGACTTACCATCCAGACAAGCTCAACCATCAGTGCTCTATCTAGAACATCAACATAAGAAGTGACCATGATCAAGAAAGCCAAAGAATTAATATCAGGTCTAGGACCCATCTCGAACCATAAAGTATTCATATTATCATTCAATACAATCTCAGGTGAAACTATACATGCTCAGAAATGTGGATCATGTACTCCATTAAGGTGCAGTCAGCCTGTTTGAGTTTGAAAAACTCTATAGACATAGCCAAAAAAATAAAATATGGATAAAACTAATCAATGTAATGAACTCCGAATTCCGTCCACTCTAAACCCACATTCTTCTTCTCTATAACCATCAAGTACTGTAACACCCCAAGATTTCATAGTGTGTTATTTCTTCAAAATAATTCAATAACTTGCACTACACGCAACACCGAGTTCAAGCACATCATGACGTACCAAACAAGCCGTTCAAAAAAGGTTATGAATAGTATTAACTAAATTTTAAACTTTATATAATCCTTATAATTTTAGAATCCATATTATGAGTTTCTTAGACATAATGTAAGAACAAATTCATCTTCAATATTGTAGTTTTACCAACTTTTAATAGTGAACCCTTTTTAAATAAAATATTTTAAACTTTTTGACTAAATGGGGACATCAAAAAAATTTTAAAATAAAACATCCCAAGCTTCCACGGTACGCTTTCCTTTGAATAAAACAGTAGCGTGTGTTGTACGCAACTTCGAGTTTTAACACACACCACAATCGATCAAACTAGCCGTTATGAATAGTAATACTTAATTTTTTGAAATTATATATATTTTATATTTCAAAATGGACTTCATTTTTGGATTCGGAATATCAAATTTAGCCTAAGGTGAAATTTTGGTACTTTTCGGATAACTTTCATATTTTGATGAATAGTAAAAATTACTAAATTTTAATTAAAAACAACTTTTTTAATCAAAATAATTAATAGTGATAAATTATGAATTTGAGTGGTTTTAAAGTATATTTAGAATTTATTTTTACCATTTAATATAATTTTGGTCATTGTACATAATTTTACAATTAAACCGAACATAAACAAATGTCAATCTTTTGATAGTTATTATCTCTTAAAAACACGCTTTTTGTTTTGACAGCGGGAATTAATTTTAAATTAATTTCTGCCACTTCTGTGTTTTGAATTTAGAAAAATGGATTCCATATTTAGAATCAGGATGTTCAAATTGTGTAAATAGGTAACTTTTATTTTTAGACATTTTGAATAATTACTGCGGTAAATATTTTATTTACCATGGTTAAGGGTAAATCCGGTAAATAAGGGTTAAAAAATAATATTATAATAATACTAAATTACCCTAAAACGTGTCTTAACCCTATTGGTTGATACATGGTCGACCATGGGCATATTTGGGTCAATTTTGGGACCCCATTGATCCACTTGTAAGTGATAATGACACTTTATTTTAATTAAGTTAAAATGAATACAAAAATGGCATAAGATTACATCTTTTAAAAGAACAATTTTTACATAGGGCTATACATGTTGGATTTTCGATTATAAATATTCATTAGAAATCTAAAAAGCTTTCCTACATAATGATATTTTATTTATAATTTTTAGACATTAAATAAGTTAAATTATTAATGACACAATAATGATGCAATGTTTACCTCATTAATAAATCATTTAAATAAATAAGATTATAATGATTAAAATATTATCTAAAACCTGTCCAATTCTTATTGGTTGATGTTATTTAGAATATGAGTCATCTTAACTTCGACCTCAATGATTTTTGGACCATTATAAACCGAATATAATTATATTATAAAGTAATACTTTCACTCTTTCCTAAAGAGCCCCTCCTCTCCCTTATAAAAGGAGACCACTTCTACTCATTCCTCACACCTCTCAAGCCACTTGGCTCGTCCAAACTCTGCCCAACTAAGCTCCCCACATCCCTCTCCTCCTCCTTGAAGCTTCCCCTTAGGCAGAAAGCATTTCAAGAAGTCCTTTGGTTCCAACCAAAGCGAGTTACCTAAATTAAAGGTAACATTTTCTCTTAAATTATTTTCAATTATTTTGCTTCTCCAACCCCCAAACTCTTTTTATTTCCTTTCTTTTGTAACAACACCAGTATCCACAATATACTAGGATGTTGTTATAAGAAGGATTTAAACTACACATTCACACAACTCCATCTAATGGATGATGAACATAATGTTTCTGTGGATGGCAAACTAACGCCTCACGAAACGATGATTGTTCAAATACATCTTACCGCCTCTCATGGTGGCCATTAGGATGGCACTGTAATTAAATATGATATTAATGATATATATTATATATATAAGCTTCTGTAATTCCATTTTATTTCATACAATTATTCGTTTCATGTTGTATATACATACGATAATTTCATTTGGGGAAGTGCGGACTACCGCCCCCTTAAAATGATATGACTCGTTCATACCACACATGGAACGTATAAAGGATGGTGTTAATGAACTTAAGTAACATATATAAAATATTATATTTTAATGGAATAGTAATATACCTATGTATCATTTCGATTCGATTCTTTTAAAATAAAAATTAAATGGATGTAGCATTCGTGCGTACGTACGGACTACCGTCTCCACGAACGCGATGAGATTCATTCTCCATCATATCCATTCAAGTATAATTATCATTTGATGATTTAAAAATGATGTTTAAGGACTTGATACCATTCTGGATATGAATAATATACATCCCATTAATAACGAATATGGCTCACATAACAAAGAATATAAAGTAAAATGAACCCGTTAACACCTGAAATGACGATAATTCTAAGATATTATTAACAAATCAATGTTAAAAGATCATATATGATATCATATTAAAGTAACTGATTCTTGTATTATTCAATAACAATTATTTCACCATTATACAGGAGGTAAACCTACCATCGACCAAGGAAAAAGTACAAAGTAAGGGATTCTCTTATCTCACTTTCAATTCCGTGAGATTTCCATTGTTCGCTACTAAATTATTGAATGTGGTGTATTGTGTACTTCCATTTGATATATATTATCATGATTCACATTATATTCATGTTATTCTGTAAATCATTTGGTGGTTATTAACTTTTGGCCATGCGACTCACTTGATTAACGTGGTAAGGGGTTTCTTGTCTCACTTTTAATTCCGTGAGAATTCCATTGATCACCACTTAATTATTGCATGTGGTGTACGTGTACTACTCATGATTGTATTCATTGTGTAATATACTTTATTTTATGAGTATTTACATCATCATGGTATGATCTTTCTTTCATGGGTGTTTTTTTCTTAAGTTACCTAATCAATGAGGGAATTTGAGATTTCAATTTCCACTCATTTGGCTTTACGCATATTTCATTGATTATATTACCCCAGGATTATGTGTGGAATCACTATTCATTTGATTATGTCATAATTTCCACTCCCCTTTCTGTGGATATACTTTTCATACACATAATCACTCCATTGAAAATTCTCAAGTCATTGATATGAATTTGATAAGAGTAATTTTAACTCTTTCACCATTTGTTGAGTTAAACATCCAATTCGTTGGTGTTGTTTTTACAGGAATATGTGTGAATATACTTTGATTGTTTTACACTGAATATCCAATCATATTTAGGGTATTTATATTTTTCACACATAATTATGTTGTTGATTTATCCTTAACCTAAGGATATGGCCTTTATGAGAGATTTCATCTCAACTTACATTCCATTGAGACTTCTTTGTTGATATACACCAAATCACTTTTATGTGGTGTATATAATGTACTTTGACATAGTATATCATGAATTCCCTTTATTCTCATGATATTACAAAGTTTTGATTACCTCAATTATTTTCATTCAAGTGTCTCTCTTTTGGTTAGAATCTCTAACTAAAATACCATTTTTAAATGTTTTAAAGACTTATTCATCTAAATATTTCTCATTAATGTCCATGTTTTAAAAATGGTTTTAAGGATTTATTTATATGGACATTAAAGTTTAGAAATTAAAAATCCTTTTAAAAGGTTTCAAAGTGGTATGGGACACTTTGATTCAAAAATCTATTTTTAAATGGCTTCTTGACAAATAGTATGACTTTTAAATGTTTTCAAGAAAAGGGGGATATTTCTCTCAAATAGTTTTGATGATTATTTTCATCTATGTCAACATCCTTCATTATTCATGATTGAGGTTAATGTGATACAATACAATCTTCCATATTGTATCAAATGAGTTATATTTGACTGTGGATGTTTTATTTTTATACCATTCATGGTTTGTGGTTAAAGTATTGACATTTCGTATGCTAGTTTTAATACGAATGTTTATTTTATGCTTAAACCTATTCATATGAGGAATGAATTGGACTTAATAAGTGACGGGTGGAGCCCGCTATAGCTCCTCGATGCATCGGTAGGTCTCATGAGACAAACTAGTGTCTTGGCACAAGGCCTTGGCAAAATCTTATTTGTAGTCTGGGCACGAGGCCTTGGCTATGTGGTTATGATAGTCTGGCATTATGCATTCCATCATTATGAAAGTGGTTATTGATATTGCATGTGATCATTCGACTAGTAGAATATCCATGTGAGTAAGTAAATGGCATTATTTCATTTTACCTTTGCCATTTTATGCTGAAGTTCAAGTTTCAAAGGCTTTTGTTTTAGTTATAAATTGCCTTAAGTGTTTATGCTTATTTATGAAAGCTTCTGCTATAATGTTATCCTTACTGAGCATCCGAGCTCACCCCTTTCAATGTTTTATTTTTTTTCCAGGATTATGAAGAAGTAATTTATGAATGACCTGCAGGGATAGTATGAGGGGATATGAAGACAAGTTGTTTTTTTTATGATGTAATGTAAAAATTTATGGATGTATCTAGTTATTCCAAGGCTACTAAACTATTCGGTCTTTCGAGACTTGATCTTTCTCATGATCATGCCAATGTTATGTAATAATGCACCGACTCTGGGTAACTAGGGTCGGGGCGTTACAGTTGGTATCAGAGGAAGTTTAGTACAAACCTTGGTAGCTAGATTTAGATAAACTCTGATTAGAGCACGTAGACCTAAGATGAACTTTGAGGATTAGTATAAAAGAACTTCCTAGAATTTTGGTATTGTAAAGATTTTGTGAGTTTTCTGAGCAATACATCCCTGTCTGGATACGAGCAGGTAGAGGCGGCTCTGGCACAGATGTACCTAGGGGTAAAACCCGAAAACACCGCTTTGAGCTAGACTCGAACGGGAACTAGTGCACGACAACGGGCCTTGCTGCACTCTTGGTTATGACACTCCCGGGGGATATGCTTAGGATAATTTACATTTTCTTTACAAAACAATTTAAGTAATATATACATAAGATGAGAGTAAATGACCTTGGTTAATCCTAATATGTTTCAAATTGAGAATATGGTGACATTTTAATCTCTAAATGATTTTACGACTACTATTACTCACACAATGCTTTCTGGTTTTAGTCAATGGATGGATTCCAAGGAAGTCATAGTGACTTTGAGAATGATGTACAAGGTGGGAACGGTGGTGGAAATGAGCAACAAAATGGAATGTTGATAGGCGTAAAAGATATCGTCTTTATGCCAAATCAGTTTTCCAAAAATATGATCAACAACATATATATTAACCAACCCCCAGACTCAACAAGGAAGAGAAAGGTGATAAATGATAAGATCTCCAACAATGGAGACCATGGAGAAAAGAAACCTCAATTTTCATCATGCAGGAATTGTGGAAAGAGACACCCAGGAAAGTGTCTCAATGGGACAACGAAATGTTTTACGTGCGGGAAGGAAGGACATAAAGTGAAGAATTGCCGAAGAAAAATGAAGAGTACTATGGAAGAAGATAAAAATGGTCCCAAGAGTCCATTTACAGTCATTTGCCGTAAATGTAGGGGACCTGACCATTACCCGAGTGAATGCCCTATTTTATAGGATATTTTCTTGCTCAAAGAAGAAGCTATGTGGAAATAAATGGTTGGAGAAAAATTTAAAAAGTATTAGCACTCCTTGTTGATGGGTTTACTTTGGAATAATTTTCTCTTGTATTTGTAACCCCTCAGTTTACCATGTGAGAATGATATTTGAGGAATAATTGTCTCTTCTCTTGTGGATATAGGTATAAATAACCATTTGGTTTTATATGATCATTGGGGTTTGAGAAAATGATAAGTTATTATAATTTGGGATGAAAATGCAAAGTATGATATAACATTTGTGGTTAAATTATGTGATATTATAGAATATAGTTTTTGAAAAAGGACAACACGTAGACCGTGTGACAACCCGTCGCGTCGGACAAAGCTGTGGGAATCGAACCCACAACCAAAGTGCGATTGGGATTTATCGCCTACCACTGGACTACGTGAAGTCCCTGGTTAATATGACTATTTTTTTTGTTAAATGATTTTATTGATCAATAATAAGATGATTTGGGTTCTTATGTCTTATCAAATGAATACCCTTGGTATAGGAAAATGATTTGGTGATTAAGTGATAAATGTTATTTTGGAAGATGTTCGTTTTGTTAGGAACACTATATGCCCAAGGAAAATAGAATACAATGAGGTTTCATTTGTAGAGTAATGGTGGATTTTTATCTACATTTTTATTGTTGATTTATAGTGATTTGGGTTATTTATGGAAATGATTAACCTATAACAGAGAATATGTGATGATGTTAATTACTTTTAAGTATGTGACTTTAAGAGTATTTGATGTCATTTGGAGATACAATGTAACATGGGAGACTACATAATCAAATTCTTCTATGTTTTGGGTTTCAATATTAGTTTAGATTATATTAAAGGATTTTAAGGACAATTGGTTATTGAATGGTATCTATTTAACTTTGGGGTATTGTTGGTTTAATTTTATAAATTAAGATTAGTGCATATTTATCTCAATGAATATCCTTTTGGGGGATCATTAGATCATTTACTAACCATTTTGGTTTTGATTAATCTTCAAAGACAATGTAAATATATGGTTTATCCTGCATGGATCATGTGATTCTATAGAAGTTTATTCTAGCTCTTCCAGTGTGACCAAGTCTTCTTGAATACTCATCGTTTAAAAAAAAATTTGAGTTAGTGGTGGAAATTTATTAAAGAATGAAAATCTACTTAAAATTTAAGTATATCTCATAATGTTCTTAGTCAATATCATAAATGAATTCCTCTTCCTTATGTAATGTAACTTTTAAAAAAAAAATGTTGTCCTAGATGGTACCTTAAATCATCACTAATTTATGGCTTTGGGATTGTTGGCCTTTTCATAGCCATGTTCTCTACCACTCTCCATCAGATAATTGATGGTTAGATTTCTCCTCCATATCCATATTTTCCTTCATGGAACCCTAGTATGTGTTATTTTCGGTAATCTTCATACTTTCCACTCTTTATTTTAAATAGAGGCCTCATTAATTAATTTTTCGATGTGGGATTTCAACTAAGATATTTTGAAATGTCAAAAATGTGTGATCCCAATACCCTATATTCTGTTGAACCGATGGTACTTCAAATCATCATAGATTGATGAGTTTAAGGACCTCAATTTTATACTTGTTTGTGATTGATGACCTCAACCACTACCTATAAATATTTACGTTTTCCCTCCAATTATATGTCTCTAATTGCCACCAATGTTCTCCTAATCGAGATCATAATTTGGTGGTGACCCTTTCATTTCTCTTTTCCTTATATTAAGACTAAATTTTAGTAAACCAATTTCTGATGTGGGTTTTCCCACAAATATATTTTCTATTTTCAACCTTTTATTTTCGAAGAACAATTTCAAATTGCGAGGACGCAATTTATTGAAGAAGGGGAGAATGTAACACCCCAAGATTTCATAGTGTGTTATTTCTTCAAAATAATTCAATAACTTGCACTACACGCAACACCGAGTTCAAGCGCACCATGACGTACCAAACAAGCCGTTCAAAAAAGGTTATGAATAGTATTAACTAAATTTTAAACTTTATATAATCCTTATAATTTTAGAATCCATATTATGAGTTTCTTAGACATAATGTAAGAACAAATTCATCTTCAGTATTGTAGTTTTACCAACTTTTAATAGTGAACCCTTTTTAAATAAAATATTTTAAACTTTTTGACTAAATGGGGACATCAAAAAAAATTTAAAATAAAACATCCCAAGCTTCCACGGTACGCTTTCCTTTGAATAAAACAGTAGCGTGTGTTGTACGCAACTTCGAGTTTTAACACACACCACAACCGATCAAACTAGCCGTTATGAATAGTAATACTTAATTTTTTGAAATTATATATATTTTATATTTCAAAATGGACTTCATTTTTGGATTTGGAATATCAAATTTATCCTAAGCTGAAATTTTGGTACTTTTCGGATAACTTTCATATTTTGATGAATAGTAAAAATTACTAAATTTTAATTAAAAACAACTTTTTTAATCAAAATAATTAATAGTGATAAATTATGAATTTGAGTGGTTTTAAAGTATATTTAGAATTTATTTTTACCATTTAATATAATTTTGGTCATTGGACATAATTTTACAATTAAACCGAACATAAACAAATGTCAATCTTTTGATAGTTATTATCTCTTAAAAACACGCTTTTTGTTTTGACAGCGGGAATTAATTTTAAATTAATTTCTGCCACTTCTGTGTTTTGAATTTAGAAAAATGGATTCCATATTTGGAATCAGGATGTTCAAATTGTGTAAATAGGTAACTTTTATTTTTATACATTTTGAATAATTACTGCGGTAAATATTTTATTTACCATGGTTAAGGGTAAATCCGGTAAATAAGGGTTAAAAAATAATATTATAATAATACTAAATTACCCTAAAACGTGTCTTAACCATATTGGTTGATACATGGTCGACCATGGGCATCTTTGGGTCAATTTTGGGACCCCATTGATCCACTTGTAAGTGATAATGACACTTTATTTTAATTAAGATAAAATGAATACAAAAATGGCATAAGATTACATCTTTTAAAAGAACAATTTTTACATAGGGCTATACATGTTGGATTTTCGATTATAAAAATTCATTAGAAAGATAAAAAGATTTCCTACATAATTATATTTTATTAATAATTTTTAGACATCAAATAATTTAAATTATTAATGACACAATAATGATGCAATGTTTACCTCATTAATAAATCATTTAAATAAATAAGATTATAATGATTAAAATATTATCTAAAACCTGTCCAATTCTTATTGGTTGATGTTATTTAGAATATTAGTCATCTTATCTTCGACCTCAATGATTTTTGGACCATTATAAACCGAATATAATTATATTATAAAGTAATACTTTCACTCTTTCCTAAAGAGCCCCTCCTCTCCCTTATAAAAGGAGACCACTTCTACTCATTCCTCACACCTCTCAAGCCACTTGGCTCGTCCAAACTCTGCCCAACTAAGCTCCCCACATCCCTCTCCTCCTCCTTGAAGCTTTCCCTTAGGCAGAAAGCATTTCAAGAAGTCCTTTGGTTCCAACCAAAGTGAGTTCCCTAAATTAAAGGTAACATTTTCTCTTAAATTATTTTCAATTATTTTGCTTCTCCAACCCCCAAACTCTTTTTATTTCCTTTATTTTGTAACAACACCAGTATCCAAAATATACTAGGATGTTGTTATAAGAAGGATTTAAACTACACATTCACACAACTCCATCTAATGGATGATGAACATAATGTTTCTGTGGATGGAAAACTAACGCCTCACGAAACGATGATTGTTCAAATACATCTTACCGCCTCTCATGGTGTCCATTAGGATGGAACTGTAATTAAATATGATATTAATGATATATATTATATATATAAGCTTCTGTAATTCCATTTTATTTCATACAATTATTCGTTTCATGTTGTATATACATACGATAATTTCATTTGCGGAAGTGCGGACTACCGCCCCCTTAAAATGATATGACTCGTTCATACCACACATGGAACGTATAAAGGATGGTGTTAATGAACTTAAGTAACATATATAAAATATTATATTTTAATGGAATAGTTATATACCTATGTATCATTTGGATTCGATTCTTTTAAAATAAAAATTAAATGGATGTAGCATTCGTGCTTACGTACGGACTACCGTCTCCACGAACGCGATGAGATTCATTCTCCATCGTATCCATTCAAGTATAATTATCATTTTATGATTTAAAAATGATGTTTAAGGACTTGATACCATTCTGGATATGAATAATATAAATCCCATTAATAACGAATATGGCTCACATAACAAAGAATATAAAGTAAAATGAACCCGTTAACACCTGAAATGACGATAATTCTAAGATATTATTAACAAATCAATGTTAAAAGATCATATATGATATCATATTAAAGTAACTGATTCTTGTATTATTCAATAACAATTATTTCACCATTATACAGGAGGTAAAACTACCATCGACCAAGGAAAAAGTACAAAGTAAGGGATTCCCTTATCTCACTTTCAATTCTGTGAGATTTCCATTGTTCGCTACTAAATTATTGAAAGTGGTGTATTGTGTACTTCCATTTGATATATATTATCATGATTCACTTTATATTCATGTTATTCTGTAAATCATTTGGTGGTTATTAACTTTTGGCCATGCGACTCAGTTGATTAACGTGGTAAGGGGTTTCTTGTCTCACTCTTAATTCCGTGAGAATTCCATTGATCACCACTTAATTATTGCATGTGGTGTACGTGTACTACCCATGATTGTATTCATTGTGTAATATAATTTATTTTATGGGTATTTACTTCATCATGGTATGATCTTTCTTTCATGGGTGTTTGTTTCTTAAGTTACCTAATCAATGAGGGAATTTGAGATTTCAATTTCCACTCATTTGGCTTTACGCATATTTCATTGATTATATTACCCCAAGATTATGTGTGGAATCACTATTCATTTGATTATGTCATAATGTCCACTCCCCTTCCTGTGGATATACTTTTGATACACATAATCACTCCATTGAAAATTCTCAAGTCATTGATATGAATTTGATAAGAGTAATTTTAACTCTTTCACCATTTGTTGAGTTAAACATCCAATTCGTTGGTGTTGTTTTTACAGGAATATGTGTGAATATACTTTGATTGTTTTACACTGAATATCCAATCATATTTAGTGTATTTATATTTTTCACACATAATTATGTTGTTGATTTATCCTTAACCTAAGGATATGGCCTTTATGAGAGATTTCATCTCAACTTACATTCCATTGAGACTTCTTTGTTGATATACACCAAATCACTTTTATGTGGTGTATATAATGTACTTTGACATAGTATATCATGAATTCCCTTTATTCTCATGATATTACAAAGTTTTGATTACCTCAATTATTTTCATTCAAGTGTCTCTCTTTTGGTTAGAATCTCTAACTAAAATACCATTTTTAAATGTTTTAAAGACTTATTCATCTAAATATTTCTCATTAATGTCCATGTTTTAAAAATGGTTTTAAGGATTTATTTATATGGACATTAAAGTTTAGAAATTAAAAATCTTTTTAAAAGGTTTCAAAGTGGTATGGGACACTTTGATTCAAAAATCTATTTTTAAATGGCTTCTTGACAAATAGTATGACTTTTAAATGTTTTCAAGAAAAGGGGGATATTTCTCTCAAATAGTTTTGATGATTATTTTCATCTATGTCAACATCCTTCATTATTCATGATTGAGGTTAATGTGATACAATACAATCTTCCATATTGTATCAAATGAGTTATATTTGACTGTGGATGTTTTATTTTTATACCATTCATGGTTTGTGGTTAAAGTATTGACATTTCGTATGCTAGTTTTAATACGAATGTTTATTTTATGCTTAAACCTATTCATATGAGGAATGCATTAGACTTAATAAGTGATGGGTAGAGCCCGCTATAGCTCCTCGATGCATCGGTAGGTCTCATGAGACAAACTAGTGTCTTGGCACAAGGCCTTGGCAAAATCTTATTTGTAGTCTGGGCACGAGGCCTTGGCTATGTGGTTATGATATTCTGGCATTATGCATTCCATCATTATGAAAGTGGTTATTGATATTGCATGTGATCATTCGACTAGTAGAATATCCATGTGAGTAAGTAAATGGCATTATTTCATTTTACCTTTTCCATTTTATGCTGAAGTTCAAGTTTCAAAGGCTTTTGTTTTAGTTATAAATTGCCTTAAGTGTTTATGCTTATTTATGAAAGCTTCTGCTATAATGTTATCCTTACTGAGCATCCGAGCTCACCCCTTTCAATGTTTTATTTTTTTTCCAGGATTATGAAGAAGTAATTTATGAATGACCTGCAGGGATAGTATGAGGGGATATGAAGACAAGATGTTTTTTTATGATGTAATGTAAAAATTTATGGATGTATCTAGTTATTCCAAGGATACTAAACTATTCGGTCTTTCGAGACTTGATCTTTCTCATGATCATTACAATGTTATGTAATAATGCACCGACTCTGGGTAACTAGGGTCGAGGCGTTACAATTACCACCATATTCTACTAGGTAATTCCATCTTGAAGGAGGCACATTTCACTATAATTGATTAAGGAATTTCCATAAAATCAAATAGAATCTATATATTTATCAACCATTCCACATCCTATTGAAGATCATTAATTCCATTAAATAGTCTTGTATTCTAGAGAAGTATATCATAATAATTATTCCATGATTCAAACCCCTAAGGTTCTAAAACTAGATCCTGTCTGGGAGTGGGTGATGGTGCTTATCCAAGATATTGGACTTCATGCACAAAAATATAATCAAGGTTCTTGTCCACATGTGGATACACTCTTTTTTATTTGCCATAATATTCCTACTAGGGCCTATTCAAACATTTTCTTAAAGGTATGATTCAGAAAAACCACTAAAAAATTGAAGAAATTATAAGATTACTCACATAGACAACTAAAACAAGAGAAACATGAAAAATTATTCCCATTAGATAAGATATCATGATTTTTTATTTCAACCTATTAAAATAATAAACTAAAGAAATGAATATAATTAGATAAAATTATTCCTCAAGATGTAGTTCTAAAACCTCCCATGGTGTATTTAAGATCATTTTGATGATATTTGGTTAGCAAATCGCTCATAACTACTCCTAAGTCCCAAAAAGATATCCCAAAGTGCATACTGAAATCATATAAAGATGATAAACCATCAAATTTGATACCACTTATTCGTGAACCAGTATGGAACCATATTATTCAAGCTAAAACTAATATAACTCGGAGGGAATTCTCTGTCCACATAGGTTGGTGACTATCACCTAAGATCATACAAGGTAAAATATGGAATAAATTTTTTACAAAATAAGTTAATATAATAGATTACAATTCAGTATTCTCAACACTCTGGATGGATAAAATATCGTAAATACAATAGTTATTACAAACCCAAAATTAGTACATCATCAATGTAAAAACTATAAAGGCAAACATCCTAGGATGAAAGAACCAACCGATGGTCTAAAAGATCAAGAACATCCTCTACCTCAAAGTGGAACTTTATCCTTTCTCTGGGCTGGCATAATAAAATCTACAAATTCTTGAAGGTAATGGTATGGTGTGAGCTATAAATCCCAATAGTGTATCACCAAGTGTTCCATAAAATGTTACATACTAATTAACCAAATCATGATTTTAATTTAAATAAAAAGGTCATATATAATATATCATTTTCAAATTAAAAAAAACATAATTCTTTTCAAATGATGGGTAGTATATCAAACATATATTAATAAAATATTTTATATAAAACATTTTTTAAAAATCAACTAGGAAGAAGAAAATAGTTCTATAGTCAATGGAATATATTATCATAAGAATTATAATAAACACTATGGTAATATTCTCTATATTATGTTATATTATTACTATAGTATTCTTAAACATCCCATATTAGTGATCATGGATAAGAACTTGTACACATGTCCCGTGGGATTAGGTTGAATAAGGCTCATTAACATCCCATCTATGATAATATATGTTGAAATAGGTTTTTTCTGATTTTTCATCATCAATAAAATGATAGGGAATCAATATCCTAGAATTCTTTTACCAAATAACCAATTAAATACCGAATCTTTCATGTGTTCTATCAATCAGTAGAAAAAACTAAAAATCATCTCATTTCAATTCAATAATAAATTATAATTCAGTTTCCCAATTTTTAGTTTCAATATTCCAATTCAATTTAAAAACCAAAACATAGAGGTTTTCATCATTTATTGCCTTTTTCAATGAAAACCCAATAATAAGTTATCGATATATCAATTAATCCATTTTTTCTCAAAATCAATTCTCAATTCATTTATGAAACTCCATCATTTTCAAATTACACCCCAAATTATAATTCCATTATAATTTTTGGGGTTTTCCAAAAATTAATGCCATTAAAAATTACATAATAAAATCACATAAAATAATGGTTTCATAAAACAATTGAATGTATTTCGAAGTAAATCATGAAAATCAAGGTTTAAATTAGATGGAAAATATAAAATGGAACCAACAAAAATTAATAAAGTAAATTAATAAATCAACACCCATAATGGGATCACCTATATACATCGAATCTGAAGGAGATATATAAGTAAATAATAGAATAAAGATCACATCAAACAGAGTTTTGATCCTTCAAATTGGTAATGATACATAAAACACCAAGTGGGGAGGAAGGAGAGATCATAGTAGACTTAATGAGAGGAGATCCACTTACTGAAGAGAGACCATATCTCCCACTAGAATATTGATACAAAAAATAAGGGGTTTAAATGATTTAAAATCTTCTTTATAGAGACTTCCTAGAAAAATAAATTCATGTTAGGGTCGAGTGAGGATATGGGGGATTATAAAAGAGGGCTCTAGAATTTTTCAAATCATATTTCAGATTAAAATAAACTCCCATGAACTACTTTTTGTATAGGACCTAATGTTTAGAAATACCATACACATTAATCATGCACCCCATATCAACTCATTTTACATGGAAAATGGTTTCTACTTGGTGGATGAATTGTTGTCAAAACCATGCACCAACCTCATAAACCCTATATTTAAAATGTTTCATGGTTTTCAATAGGGTAACCTGGTTTGAGAATAACATACACCTACTATACACAACCCATGGTGACTCCATAATTCTCCAAATTTCTCCTAAAGAACCCCTAATCAAGACCCAAAAAATCATGATGAAAAAATGGTTGAGGAGTACTTGAAACCATGTAATATGATGTTACACTCCTGATCTTTACTAGTGATTTATGATCCTAATTATATTATGCATATCAATTTGATATTAGTTCTTTGGAATATATGTAGATACAGGTATAACTATATATTTCTCATCATCTACATATTCTTCTACATTTTCCTTAGTCACTTGAACTCCCCCAAATTTGTTCATCCCTTCATCACTATCCTCCTAACATTGCTCACATATTTTTTAATGATTCTTCCCATTTCCATGAAAACAAATTCATTTCTCCCCAAAAACTTCTAAAATATATTATTAAATAATTTATATGATTCTATTTTTATATATTACCTGAAAAATATCCCTTCTTCTTAATAAAAATAAAATATCCATTATTTCTCAATATTGATAATGAAACACTTACTTATGAACACTTTAAAGTACTAAAACATTGGTTTCATTACATAACATAGATCTTATGGCATCTTATATTCCCTTAGATACAACATGGATTTGTTATAAATTTATATTTATGTCAAAATTGACTCTTTTAAAAACTTATTTGGAAGGTCTTTGTCAATAATAATGTTTCTTGACATATTATTTATGATAATTTTTATCCTCCCAACTACACCATTTAGTTGATGATTTCCCACTATAGAGATTTTTTCCCTAATCCTATGATTCTTAAGATAATATTCCACTATGAAATTAATAAACACCATGAAATTATAGATTCAAAACACTATAGTTTTCTATCCAATATTCCTTTCATTTAATCTACTTTATTGGTTTATACCACTAAACACCTCAGAGTTGTCTATAATGGTTAATATCATTTACATTTGGCTATAATTTTCAATTAATAGGATATATAAACTATTACCATAAATTGATCTTGGTAATATAGGCCTAAAAAATTAGAATTGAAAAATTTCAACACTATTATCAACTCTAATAATTTTTCCTTACATGTCCTTTGAGTTATCATCCCTTATTGGAAAACATTGCATGTGTGTATGATCTTGTGATATCTTAGGGTGATATTAAGATCCATATGTCACATAAATGACTTATTTTAAATGTATTTTTTAATTTAATTTTCATTATTTCTTTGTTTTAGGGGTTTCCCGTGAATTATGGTGGAAATGGTGGTTTTTCAAAATTTGGGCCAAACTGTGAACCCATTTCTAGATTTAAAAATAATTTTTGTTTCTTTTGTGACTCCTTTAATTTTCGAAATTTTATACCCATTCCACATCCCAATTGTCATAACCTAGTATATTAAATACACCAAATCCTATTGGACCTCATAGGAATCCATAATCATGATGGATTTGGGTTTTTATTAAGGTATTGGGCCAACCTATAAGTCCATTTCTTACATTAATTTATTTTCTTAATTTTTCAATATATCATTCATTTTTTACTTTTTTCCGGTTATTTAACCTCCCACTCTAAGAAAAAAACCTAAGTCTCACCACCATTATCTATTTTTCCTTTTTCGATCTCATCTCCCCCATTAATTAGGGAGATCATTCTTAATATTTCTCAAATATCTCATATTTCAATAGGTAAAAAGTTTCTTTCATAACTCCTTCAATTTTCTCGTTTTCCCCCATTGCATTCTCCAATTGGACACTATTACGAATTTTATCCTCCCTTATAGTTTATGTTACTTGGAGATTCATATTTTAGTGGATTTGGGGTGATTCTTTACGATTTCTTCAAGTAAGTTTTTCTCTCCTCATTTCATTCCTTCCCCTAAGGGTTTACTCCATCATTCTTGAGGCTCTAAAATTTCAATTTTTTAGGGTTCATACTTATGGTTTGATTTGATGTTTTTTGGAAAAAACTTGTGGTTTAGGGTTTGTTTCCACTCCCTCGTGGTGCGGCGGTGGTGCATCTGAAGTTTCGCACCAAGATTTGGGGGTTTTGAGACAAAAGGTAGGTGATTCAATGTGTAAGAACTTATTGATGGGATAGATTTCTTGATTTATTAATTCAGAATGTTTCTAATCTTGTTTTTGTGGTGTGAAAACAATTTTTGGTAGTATTATTTAATCATTTAATATTAAAGTTACGTTTTGTTTGAAGTTGTGTATTTTTTAAATGTAACTAATGTGATATCTTTTGTGGTAGTTTTATAAAATATGAAAGTGTTTTATTAGTTTTTGAGATGGTCTTAAAATTATATTTGGGCAATTTTTTAGAGTCATGTGGTCCTCAAAATGGGGTTTTTCAGTGGGTTATATGTGTAAAACCTTTTGATTCTTCTTGAAAGTATTTTATGAAAATGTGTGTTTTTCATGTGTAAATTTTGTGGTATTATTTGGGGTAATATTATAACAATTGAGAGTGGTCTAATAAATATTTCTAAGGCGGAAAAGTCTGTTTTGGAATGGAATTGGTGTGATTTTGGCCTAGAAAGAGTGTTTTGGAATGGGTTTTGTGTAAAAAACACGGATATACCAATGGGTATTATTTTTATGAAAATTGTAAATGATTTTCTTATTTAAAAAAAGTGGGAAAAGTATGTGCATGTACTATTTTGGTGACTGTGTTCACCTAATATTGGTTTTTATAGGTAAAGTGGTTATTTAAGATGTCAAACATTTTTAGAATGTTTTATAAATTTCTGAAATGTTATATGAAATTGTATGTAAAGCGTGAAACACGTTTGTGGGCTGTTTTGTGTGAGTATGATGTGAAAAATGAATTTTGTTTGTCAAAGGAGTATTATATGATATATGTCTAAGATTCTTGGTGGGTGTGTGATGTGGAAGTGGTATTTTCTTGTTAAAATTATATTTCATGGCTTGTTGAACTTGTTTGAGCACAAGTATGAAACTCAGGTATCTTGGAGAGTGGATGTGTACTAGTATTCTAGTGATCCCATGGGGTTTGGCCTGAGTTTCACATTGCAAGTTTGAAGATTACAACACTAACTTTACAATGATGATGATTATGATAATGATGTTTGGGAACCAATTGGTTATGGTTATTCTTTAAACTAGTGGATCTTTAGCAAGAGAACAAATATTTTGATGGTTACTTTCATCGAGATATTAGGTACCTGGGACCCACAACATGCTAGTGCCTATGGGTTATTTCTCATGTCTTATACCCATTAGTGGCATTATGATTTCCATAAGCATGCAGTTTGATTGACTAGAAAATTCAGTAGCTTTGTTATTCTTTTTAAAAGTTAGTATTTTTTAAAGTAACCCACTTAAAAACTATATTTATTTAATGTTTTATCTCTTTAAAATCATTATTAGCATTTCATGTTTATGAAAACATAGAAGATTTTCATCTTTAAATTTCTATCACATGGAATCTATTTGTGGTGGTATCCTACTGGGTTTTGTCTCACACCCTACTTACACCTTTGGGTGTAGGTAAACATGGTTATTTTTGTTGTAGTTTTGGGTACAAATTTTGTGCCAATGGTTTGGGTTTTTAGCAGCCCTTCAGGATGTAGTGTTGTGGAGATGGATTGAGGGAGGTGCCTCATTCCATTTGGAGGTTATTGGGATATCCTTTCGGGGGTTGATCATTTCTAATAGTCGTTAAACATTATTTTAAAATATTTAATTCAATTTGGAATATTTTAAAAATATGGTGTTGTATTAAAAATCCATATTTTTTTATTGGATTCGTTAGTTATTTTTACATTTATAAAATCTGGTAAATTTTTCCCAAACATCATTTTATGATACCCGAGAACTTTTTCTAGCCCATGGGGATCGGGAATGCCCTTCATAATTTTCCACGGGCTAGGTCAGGTGCCGATTTTGATGGCGACCATATCTGGTTTGTGAAAAAATGGTATCAGAAGAGGTTCTCACTCTTGGGTCATGTTATCTGAGGAAGATTCAGGATAGTTAATAAAAAGGATTTTCATGGCTTGTCATTCCAATTATGACTAGGGTTCTAGGCCTGCAATCCTCATGAGGTAATTTATGTCACAAAGGGAAGACAGGATTAATCTAAGTCATTTGGTTTTCTTGGTTTGATAGTGATCTGGGAAAATGAAAAGAGAGTTGGGCTAATGGTATCTGTAAGCTCGCAGGTCCTAGAAAGCTATGTGGAGTTGGTTATATTTCCCTAAAACAATCTCTATGATGGGGAAGTTATTATAATATGGCCTCCAAACTTATGTCCAAGTCACTAATGACAGGTAGTTTCCCCTTTCATTTTCTAGTGTCACTTAGTATTGAAAACATAAAAGTTTTGTTTAAAAGAAAAAAATGACATGGTTTTAAGAAGAGTAAAGTTTTTGTGATATGATTTTATAATAAATAAGGAAGTGTTTTATTTTTGAGATGGAGGAAATAAATTTTCATAATTTCTTTGAAATGGAAAATGGTGTGCTTACTCCTCTTTAGAAAGTAGGAAATTAGGTTACAACTGGTTTTGAAAAAGTGGTTCTATAGTGTTCTCTAAACTATTGAAAAGTGTTTTAATGGGATGAGATGTATTGAAATTGATGTGAATAGATTCAATGTGAGTTTTCATTTGAATGATTGTTTCTTTCTGTAATGTTTCTTAAGATATAAATTCGTTTTGATTTTTTGGTTAGCAGATCTGAGAAAAAGGAAGTATTGGTTGACCATTTTTGTTTTGAAAAGTGGAAATAATTATTGTTTTAAACTTTGGTATTTTTGTGAGAGACCACATTCATGGGGTTACATGGTATTATGGTTGGTTAATGGCATGAATGGATGAGTTCCATGGATGGATATGAGGAGGGTACCTAGTGTGGAATAGAAACATGCATGTGTGAGGCCCATGGGGTACCATTGGTGGATGTGCTAACCGCCAAATAATTTGTTTTCAAATAGACGACTTTAAAGAAAAACATGATGTCTTGATTACTGTTTGGGGATGGTATGTATTATGTGATTTTTGAAATTTTGTCATTGTAGGATGGTTGGATTCCTAGAATCCCTCTTTTTTGACAATTTTGTTGGGTTTGTGTTTGGTCGGTAAGGTGGGTTGAAGGGCTGGTTGTTGGTATCTTATTAGATAAGTTTGGGAAGCCTTTTTTATGGTTCCCCTAATGCGTTCTATTTCTGGTTTGTGGTATGTACTGAAAAATGGACCATCATGGTTGGGCCCTCAAGTTCTCTCATTGGATAAGGTATTCCCCCTTAAGGGTTAGTGTAGAACTGGTGTAAAGCCTAGATTGTTTCATTGCTAGGAAGATCCTCATAGTCATCAATATAAAGAATATTTTTCTTGATATATGGAGATTGAGTTTACACCTTTTCCATTCTCGGTTTTTTGGATCCTCTTATAGTGGGAGAGTGATCATGGTAGGTTGAAAGAGAACATGGTTTTTTTAGTTACCTGAGTCGTCAAAGGTGACAATAGTTCGGGGTTTTTATAGTTGTATGTTCTCTTAGAGGGCCTCGGGGTACTCCACTAGTCTCTTCGAAGAGAGGGATGATGTTAAGACACCCATGTGGAAAATCTGGTCAAGTTAGGATAATGTGGCTGTTTTTCGGAATCGTGTGCTATTTAAGACTTAGCATAAGTTCCCTTTCCTTGTCATTTTTCTGTCAGTCAAAATGGCCATGTTCGATGACTCATTGCGATGAAGTGTCCTCATTTGACTGTAAAGGTGAAGTTTTTCCATTCTTATGAGAGTCTTTGTATGTTGGGAGAATGTCGCCCTTGGAAAAACATCAAAATACTCTATTTTCGATGAATTTGATTATATGTTTCCTTTCAGTATATTGTTTCTCATCCAAAGAAATAAGGTGCGATGTGTGTGCATATTCTAATCCCTCATTTCAGTGAAATTTTAGGTTAGGGTAAAGTGAGTTTGGAATGTGTTATGTCTTGGTAAACTCATCTGGGATCTGGGTATAGTTTTTATGGAACCAAAAAGAGAAGTTCTGTTCTGGGGGTTTTGAAAGACTAACTGCGAGGCCGAAGATTCTTGAATCATTTGAGCTCCAACTGTAGGTCTCAGAGTGAAGCTGGCACATAGTCAGGAGAAGTCATAGGGTCATTCAAACCCTTATACAAATTCATATCCTTAGTATGAAATATTGGGATAGTTTAAACCTCTAGTTTCGTCATCTTTATTTTTTGTTCATGTTTGATGGAAAGCGGTGGGAGGACCTTGTGTCCATATTATCCCCCAATGTCATTAATTCCCCCTTTGTTCTCCATTGTGTTTTGGTGTAAAGGTTTGAAATATAGAAAGATAGGTTGAGCACAAATTTTGTGAATGATTAGTAGTGACCGTGTTCTATGAATCCATGTAGATATAATGAACTTCATGGTTAGCATATGGCTTCCGAAACTATGCAGACTAACCGTGCGACCATCCCAACTATTTAAATTTTTGGGTCTTTCTATATCGGCATGTGATGGTTGTTTAAGATGGTTGGTTCTTATGGTGGGGAGAACACTATAAGTATCATGTACATTCTTTATGAAGTTTCTAATGAAAGTCTACCCCTTATTTCGGGGATTCTATTTGGGCCTCACCCTATTAGTGTCCTAATTCTGTCTCGGGAATATTTAGGTTGTCTCTAATGGTGGGGAGCCCATTTTTCTATCCATGTACGAGTAACTCAGATTTTTCCTTGGTCTTATCTTAGCGATAGGCCATATCATTGAGAGTTATATAACTACTTACATCTTAATTGGGAAAAGGTTGGGATTGGATAGCTCCCAAAAGTTTAATTAAAGTAAGGTAGTGATAAACCTGTTCGATGTTGTTTCTCATTCAGGTAAATTGCATGAGTCTTTTTCAGATAGTGTTTGAGGAGTTTCATTTGGGATGTAGTTTCAATATGATTTATCATTTCAAGAAGTGTTTTATATTTAGTTGGTGAGATTATTACTTCTTTGAATGATCAATTAGAGGTGTTTTGGCCTTTTGGGGGAGGGCTAAACATGAAAAGGAGTCCATTTTGGCCTTCATTTGGGTTTAGTTTTTGCTTTTGGCCTTGCTGTGGCATTCCGAGGGCAGAAAGATTTATGGTGGGGATAATTGTCACATAAATGAATTATTTTAAATTTATTTTTTATTTAATTTCCATTATTTCATAGTTTTTGGGGTTTCCCATGCATTTTGGTGGAAATGGTAGTTTTTCAAAATTTGGGCCAAACCATGAGCCCATTTCCAGATTTAAAATTAAATTTTGTTACTTTTATGACTCTTTTATTTTTTAATATTTTTCACCCATTCCACTTTAAAATTGTCATCCACTGGTATATTAAAACCACCATATCTAATTAGACCACATAAGTATCAATAATCGTGATGGATTTTAGTTTTTTATTAAGGTAATGGGCCAGCCCGTAAGTCCATTTTCTACTTTAAATTATTTTTTTAATTTTTCAATATATCATTCCATTTTATTTATTTTTTAGTGATTCAATATCCTAATCAAATCCAAACCTTAAGGCTCACCCCCATTAGCGAGTTTTCCTCTTTTGAGCTCATCTCCCCCACGAATTAGGGTGATATTTCTTAATCATTCTCAAGTTAGTCAGATTTGAAGAGGTAAACTACTTTTTCATAACTACTTAAATTTTCACTCTTTTCCACCATTTCTATCCCAACATGACCTAATATGACCCATTATAGCCTCTCTACCAGTTTTGGTTTCTTGGATATTCCAATTTTGGTGGATTTGGGGTGATATCTTCAAGATTTCTTCAAGTAAGTGTTTCTCTCTTCATTTCCTTCCTTCTCCTTCGGATTTCCCCCCTATTTCATGATGCTCTAAAATGTCTAGAAGTTAGGGTTCATACATAGGGTTTTATTTGGTTTTTTTGGTCAAATACTGTTGTTTAGGGTTGGTTTTCATTCCCTTGTGGTGCAGCGATGGTGCAGTTGATGTTTTTCACCCAGATTTGGGGGTTTTGACACCACATGTAGGGGATTCCAGGTGAAAGAAATTATCGATGAGTTATATTGATTAATTTATTAATTTATAATGTTCTTAATAAATTTTTTGTGGTTTGAAAACCATTTTTTGTAGCATTAGTGTAGCATTTAGTATTAAAGTTACATTTTTTTTTGAAGTTGTGTATTTTTTAAATGTAACTCATGTGATATCTTTGGTGGTAGTTTTATAAAATATGAAAGTGATTTATTAGTTGTTTAAAGGGGATTCTAATTCTACTTTGTTAATTATTTAGTGTCATGTGGGCATCAAATAGGGGTTTAAAAGGGTTTTATGTGTAAAACCTTGTTATACTTTTTGAAAGTGTTTTATTAAAATGTGTGTTTTCATGTGTATATTTTGTGGTATTATTCGAGGTAATTTTATAAAACTTGAGAGTGGTTTAATAAATGTTTCTTGGGATTAAATGTCTATTTTGGATTGGTATTGGTGTGATTTTGGCCTGGAAAGAGGGTTTTTAAATTTGTTTTGTGTGGAAAACATAGCTATAACCCTTGGGACTCTTTTATGAAAATTGTAAATGATTTGTTGAGTAAAAAAAGTCGGAAAAAGATATACGTGTAATTTTTTGGTGAGTGTGTTCACCTAAGATGGGTTTTTAAAATTAATGTGGTTATTTCATATGTAAAAAAATTTTAGAATGTTTTATAAATTGCTGAAATGTTTTATCAAATTTCAAGAAAGGAGCGAAACATATTTGTTGGCTATTTGGTGTGAGTACGTTGTGAAAAAAGAATTTTGTTTCAGAATGTAGTATTATGTGAGATGTGTGTGGTATTTTTGGTGGGTGTGTGATATGTAAGTGGAATTGTCATGTGAAAATTATATTTCATGTCTTTTTGAACTTGTTTGGGAACAAAAGAGAAAGCCAAGTATCTGGGTGGGTGGATGTGTACTTGTATTCCGGTGATAACGTGGGGTTTGGACTTATTTTGACGTTGCATGTTTGACAATTAAAATAATAACTAAACTATGATGATGATCATGATGATTTTGGGGAACCACCAGGTTATGGGTATGCTTCCTACTAGTGGATCGTGTGCATGAGAACAGATATTGTGATTGTTACTTTCACCAAGATACGAGGTGCCTAGGACCCACAGTGATCTAGTTCCTAACAGTTATTTCTCATTTCTTAAGCTCATTAGATAATTTATTCTTACCATTGTCATATTGTATGATTTTATAGAAAATTCAATATCTTTGTAATTATTTTTAAAAGTGATTATTCTTTAAAGAATCCAACTTGAAAACTATTTTCATTTAATTTTATATCTCTTTAAAATAATTATTATCATTTCATGTTTATGAAAACTTGCAATATTTTCATCTTTGAATGTTTGTCACAAGGAATATCTTAATGGTGGTATCCTAATGGGTTTTGGTTCACACCCTACTTACACCATTAGGTGTAATTAGACTTGGTTTTTTTTGTGGTAGGTTTGGGTACATCTTTTGTGCCAATGGTCAGGGTTTTTAGCGATCCTTCATGATGAAGTGTTATGGTGACAGCTTGATGGCGGTTCCTCTTGCCATGTGGAGGTTCTTCGGCTGTCCTTTTAGGTTTTTTTCCTTTGTAATAGTTGTTAAACATTGTTTTAAAATATGTAATTAAATTCTGAATTTTTGTAAAATATGGTTTTGTATGAAAAATCAATAATTGTTTTATTGGATTCGTTTGTTTTTTTATGTTTATAAACTTAGGGAAATCATTCCAAAACCTCATTATATGATCCCCAAGTTATTTTCCAGCCCCTGGGGATCTAGAACGCTTTTCCGGACTTTCCACAGGACAGGTTAGGTGCTGGTTTTGATGTAGACCAGATCTGGTTTCGTGACACCATCAATTTTGACTTGATCTTCCATTGATAGTTGAATCAAATGAACAACTTGTTTATACCATGACCTATTCTCATCTTTTTAGGATAGAAATAAAATATCATCCTATCCACTCATAGGGTAAACATTACCCTTTATGTTATTCTCTTCCATCATTGTTGAACTATATTTTTTCATGATGATACATATCTTCTTGGTAAATCATATTTCATTACCCGAGTCACACATTTTATAGAAAATATGAATGTTGTGACTAAGAACTTCAACAACCAAGACATCTACACATCTCTTATATTTTCCTCTGAATTTAGATTTTTCAAAACCAATTATCCTTAGTCCTTCATCATTATAAAATATAATGACACATTACTTATTATTCTTGATGTTTGTGATGAGATCATTATTTCCCATCATGTGAGAGGTGAATCCAATTTTGATGATCAATGCACTATTATGATCTGATTATTTTAGAAAAACATCTACAACCAATGCCTACTTGACTATTTCATTATTTATTCAAATATCTGGTTTCACTATGTGTTCATTTAAATACATGACAATCTGCTGATTAATATGGACTAACATCATCTTTCAATGATGAAAAATTGATTTTATTATTCCAACTGAGATGATGATTCCTTGATATTATATATACAACCATATTGGGTTCTTATCAGCGCATTATTCCACATTTTCAATGAGAAATATCTAGACATGTATCCAAATCCTCAACACCAAAAATAGTGACAATATAAATGAATCTTGGAATTATGAGATCTATTTGGCTACCAATCATTCCCTTATACATTTTAGGTAAATATTTTTTATAGAACAAACATTTTATGAATTTTCCTTATTTAGAAAATAATATAATCTTATATGAGGTTCATTCTAGTATGTAATTACTGAAATATATGTTGCCCCATGAGTTGTCTTGTTATTTTTATTCTGATACGTATCCAAATCAATTTTCAATCATGGATTAGGATATTTTGGTATATGACCAATTTTTATCACTTTAAACTTTTGTTCAAGACCCATACCAACAATGTAATTCTGATGTATAATTTTCATATCTTGAATATTTTTTGATCATTTTTATAGACCATCATTATCTAATTTTAATTTTTATATCACACATTTGAGCTATTTTTTTTGATTTCATACCACAGGTTTAGAGTCTCTCTTGATCTTCAACGATTATTCATATTCTAGAAACTTACTCTTGATGTTCTTCAATACACATGACTCAATCTTTCACTAGTCCATTCATACCATCGATAACCCTTTACTATTATTTTACTATTATCTTGTACTCAATGTTCTTTCTTGAATTATATGTAATTTTAAAATTAATAATTTCAATTACATCCTTACTATTATTGCTGTATATAGAGTTTGGCCTCACCAACCACTCTATTGGTTTTCATAGTTTTGGCTCTTCAAACAACTATATAATCAAGAGAAGATAAAAATTTAACCAGGATATAATCTATTAATTCAACTTATTTTTCATTATTTCCTCTATATTCCCTTTCCAAGGAACTTTCTACAATAGCAACCATATCATTTTCTATATAGTATTTTAATTTTTCTATTTTTCCCCTTCAGCTTCTTCTAAACAATCATTTTCTTGTGAATACATGTTTTTATTCTTGAATAATTATTTATTATTAGTTTTTATATATACAAAATTATATTTTGAATAATTTATAGGAATTTAATCCTCATACTTTCCATCACCTAGGAAATTATTGGGAATCATTATTGTAGGGTTCCCTACATTTCCACATCGAAACCATGTGAGTGTATGTTTCAGAATAAAAATTATTTACCCCATGGAATATTTGAGGTTAGAAATGACATGAATTCATCCTCTTTATATTCTACCTAGCCATCCTCTATGGTGATACTATTCTTGGGCTTGAGTGAAACCGCCTTATAATTACCTTTTTTATAACCCCATTATCATCGTTTTACATATCATATGTAAAAAGAGTACTATGAACACTATACAATGGCCTGTCATTTGGTCATTATCCCTAATAATAGTAACATTCAAATTGAATCTGGGTGGAAATATTCTCATTATGTTTTTTAAAATCTTTATGACATCTAGGATTTCTCCAAAATAACATGTTTTCACCACAATCACATTCACCTTATCAAAGAATGAATTAAGATATTCATTAGGGTGTTCCCTAAGGTCCTCATATTTGTTCTATAGAACTTATATCATAAATTCTATAACATTTTAATCACCATAATCAGTATTGAATATATTTTACTACATTTAATGAGAGGATATTCAAGCAATTATAGTCATGATTATCATATTAGATAACCCCTCCAAGGAATTGATTCCTCTAGAATCCACATCCAATTAACTTCTTTGATAATATGATAAGTCCTTTATGTCTATACAGACTAAGATCCTTTGTATCATAGTTTTATAAAAATTCATTCAAAAAAATATTATAAGTGGTTATGTATCTGATTATTCTATAGTTATAAATTGTTTCCCTCATTGATAAAAATATATTTCTGATTGACAGTTGTGATAACTTCAAACGTGCAAGAAACACCAACTTTAAAATTATAAAAATTTTAATTCCCACTTAGTTAAATAACATGATGGGGGGGGGGGTGAATTTTTTATTCCATATTAAAACCTTCCCTTATTTAGATCATGCTTTATCATTAGAAAAAACACTCCTCTCTCATTCCCCTATAAAATAATTTTTAAAAATTAAAACATGCACGAGTGACAAAAAATTCACTTGGTTAATACTTAACATAGTTAATTTGATGAGAGTAAAAAGGAAATGTGCAAATTTGTGAAATAATCTACTTCCCAAAACTGCTAAAATGTTTTCAGTATACGCACAATCCCACCTAGTTCACTACCAATCACACTTTCAATGCTCATTGCTTTCTTAAATAAAATGTGCTCACTTATCCTATAGAAGAATCTTTAATTTATTAATTGAAATAATATTGTTTACATTCCATTTAGTGATGAAAGTAGAATTACATTGATATAGATGACGAATATCAATTTACCATAATATTTATGGGAAATTCTTTTGGGTTCTCACAACATTCACTTTTATGAATTTGTTTCACAACTTTCATGTAACTCTATAACATTTGTTAAACTTTTTATTTTTCATGGTAGTTTTAATTATCATGAAACATTTCAACTTTTTGTATAGTGAAAATAATTTTATTTGAAATTTGGTTTTTCATAAAACTAACTTGAACATGTAGATAAACGTCTATATTATTCATGCAACTGAGGTTTTTGTAACTACCTCATACAAATAATGACTCCATATAACCCTTACTCGATTTTATATACATTTTCTTATCTATGTATTTGAAACATAAATAAGAGGGCTGGGGGAGTGGAATATTTATAGATTCTACTAACAATTTATGTATGTTCCTCATCTATTACTGACCTTGAGGGAAACTTTCATTGTTCTCCCAAACTCACTAATTTAATGTCACCTTCAACACCCTATCCAAAGTGATCATGAAAAATCCATATTTTTTTCATTGTAATTTGAAATACTATCTATATAATACTACATTGGATTTCCTAAAACGACTAAAATTTCATTAAAAAAACCATTTGTTGCAAATTAATGAGGTGAAATTGAATATTCACTTTCTCTCAACATCATAAACACCATCAATATATTCTATACATCAACACTCATATTTCATGAATTCATAAAAATAATATCTCATTATATATAATTCAAGCTCATATAGTTATCCACTATCCATAAACCATGGTAATATACTATTTCAATAACTGCATTGGATCTTTAAAGTACACCTTTTTCAATCAAATTTGTTATGAAATATAACCAGACCAAAAACACTACAATGATTCCAGGAGGAATTTTTCTAAAAGATAAAATGGAATGCAAGAGAGTGGATTGAGGATTATGTGATTTATTACCCATGGAAAGATACATTAATTTGTAAAAAAGAGCATGATTAATTTTTTTATAAATTATGCATTATAAGGGAATGTTTTTTAATTCTAACCTACTTACTTACAATTCCTTATATTGGGAACCACGTAAATTCAAGTAAATTTACTAGGATATTCATTATAGCTTATACTAGTCTACATAATTCAAATATTATTAATTATTTCAAACAACATTTGATATATATTTAAGGAAATTTACTATTGGGGGAAGTGGGGAGATTCCTCTATAAAGATCAATATAGTTTGATATAGTTTATATCTATTATATAAAAATCTTGGTACCTTTACCAAAACATCATGGGAATAAATATATTTTATCAGAAGCTGATTCTGTATTAAAATGTGTGATTCCATTTCTTTTATAGAAAAATTGGGATATTCTTAGGTTTAATTTTTTATGGAAATTTTTATATATATATTTGGGGTTCCTAAATCCAACATTAGTTATAGCGGGTCACACTTATAGTAGTTTTAGTTTAGAATGATTATATGAAAGCTTCGAGGAATTCCTAAATCTAAAAAGTAGATCATCTATAAAAAATTGACTAGGTCATGATAAAAAATAATTTATTTATGGGAATTTTAATAAAAATAGTAAATTTACCTAGAAATGATTGGATACACAAGATAAATAAGACAGATTTTTATAAATAACTAATAATATAATCCAATTGGTTTGTCTTCATATAAAATTATTTACAGAAAACCATTCCACCTTCTTGTAGAGATTGACGTAAATTCATTTTTAGAATTGAAGTATATTAACATATATTATATGAGTATAATAGAGAAAAAGATAATTATGGAAACCCCCAATCACTATTGTATTATATATTAACTAATTGTGTGAAATTTTTATGTTTTTAGAAGCATTTAATGGATCTCAGGGTGATGTGGACTTGGATAGTAGGTTTTGAAAGTTCATGACCACAATACACTTTAGTGATTTTCCAAAATGGCCATAGTGATTTTTTGGCTTATAAAACCATAAGAGAACCTCAAAATAGATGTGATACTAGGAAGTTTGATTTTATAATTTCCTAGTTGGAATCAATTAGAGAAAAATTTCTTAGTTCCCATATTTTTGTGGTCATTTAGATTGGGGGAATTACTTATAGAAAACAACATCTGGCCACAATTTGATTGAGACATGGTGCCTATTTTGAGAGACCCTGAGGAGAACCATTAACTTTATTATAGTCTAGTGTGATGTTGGAGTTGTTGTCCAATATTTATAGGGGATGAGGATTTCTTTGTGTAAATTTGAATATTGAGGTCCCCAGGACTCTTGGTAGAGGAGAACCACATCGTAGTTCAATTACATCACATCATGGTTAGAATTTGACCAATTCATTTTAAATTATATAACTCTATATTTTCTCCTCCTTGAATTTTGAGGGTTTCCCCCCATTTTACCACTTATTTCTTGTAAAAGTCCATTAGATCCATATGGATATATTTTACTCCTAAAAATTTGATTTAGAGTCTCTAATTAATTATTTTTAATCCTTTCTTATTGTTAATCCCTCTTCATATCCCAATGTATCTTTATCTCTCTTTCATTTCCCTTTTCCATTTGATTTCCATTTCACTTAGAAAACCTAATTCCAATGGGGGTGATTTTAAGGATTTATTTGGTTCTTATTTAAGGTATTTTGATGTTTATTAATTGTAGGGGGCATTCCTGACTTATTATGTGTTAATAAAGAAATTAAACATGTTATAACTAAATTATTATTGATTATGTTTGATGTTTTTATGGATTTTCATCACAAGGAACATCATTGAGTACATGGTGTTTTAATTTATTTTTTTAAATATTTTATTCATCTATGATCCCCTTAATTGGATTTAAAAACGTTTAAATGGTTTTATCACTTCGAATAAGTGTGTTTAAGTTATTTTTTATTTACTAAATTAATGTTTTGGTGGAAAGTGTTTGTAAAATTCTTATGCATATTATTTAAAATGAATCATTTGGACTAATTTAATTTAACCCCATTAGGGTCATGAAAATTAGAAACATACAGTTTATATAAATCAATTAGAATTTTAGGGGAGGGTAGGATTTATTAAATGGATTTGAATGAAATTAAATTTTTGATTAAAAAGATTTTATATGAGTATCTAAAAAAATTAAATTGAAATAATGTTTTAATGTTTTTAAGGGATTTTTGGAAATAAGATTTAATATTGTGTGAAATGTCTTGGAATCGTGATATTTATTTTAGTGGTCCATTTGGAACTTTAATATGTTATAATTTTAATTGTGTATGATATCCCCAATAGAGACCCTTATTTGTGTTGATTGATATAATGTTGTGGTTCTAAGGGGGAATATTGTTCTTTAATATATTTGTTGAGTCTTATGAATGTGAAAAGGGTTTATTTCATGTTATTGTGTTAGAGGTGGTATATGATGTTGATTTATAATGTTTTACCACTAATCATTTGATGATTGTATAGAAATATTTAATGATCACCACAATTTTGTGTTTTACTATTTGATTCTAAAGATATTAATATATTCCCTAGAAAAGTGAAAATCATGATGTAGATTGTGAAATTTCTAGAGAATGTTTCTTGGTTAAGCTAAATGAGCTAATACGATGGATTATGTAATATGGATATTATACACACCAGATGTGGATTTTATATCATGACTACTCCTACTGAACTAATGTGACATTTTCTATTTCTTTATTTCCAGAATAAGGTTCCAAACTCTAGTTTCGGTCCATATAACATGATTCATAGAGAGTTTTTGGTGATACAAAGTTCTTCATGAAAATTAATATTGCGGATTTCATTGTATCTATTATTCACATTCCATATCCTTTGATTATTTTTTGAGAATCATTGTTTTATTTTGTAATTTTGATGCAATATTGAAAATATTTGTTGTATTATATTTAATTTATATATTTTTATTACATTAAAATAAACCTATAAAACATTATTTAAAGTGTTTCAAAAATATGATGAGTATATATTTCTTAAAATAATGTCTTCGGTATAAAAAATTTGATAGAGGAAATGGATTTGACCTTTTTCATGTATTGATCAAAGGGTCCACTTCCCATTTGTCTAAGAGTTTTTTGATTTTTTTTCTCTGGCATTTCCTACACTATAAAGGGGGATGTTTCATAAAAAATGACCTATAAAATGGTAATAGGTTTTATTATATTTTCTTTTGAAAAAAATGTTCAATCTATATTTTAATCTAGGATTAATGAAATATATTTTGACAGTAACTGTGAAAACTCTTTGGTGAATTTTTTTGGGACTTTTATATCACACCACACATACACACTAGGGTGTGTGTATAAAATTATTCTATTATATATAGGTACCAAGTTTTATATCATTTTTCTTATAACTCTATTTCATATTTTATTGGTGATTTGGTTTATATCAAGTATCCATGGGTTGCATGGAGGTGAACTTTATATTTGGTTTTTCATTATTATATCGATCTATTGTTCTATTTGTCAATCCATACATTCTTTTCTTTGTATTTTTTTCTTCTTGTTGTTTATTTTTTATATTAGGTATGTGTGTTGATGGAAATGATTTGATTAATATTCATCATTTATGAATTGAATATTTCTTATACTAATTATTTTCTATAAGTATTTGTTTACATAGATTCATAACTTGTTGATGATCTATGCAATATTTTTTGGTAAAATGGGCCATTTCATAACTAGAATTATTTATTTGTGAAATAATTCTCAATATTGTATTCTATGACTCACATGCACTAGTTTCCTCCCCATAGAGAAAAAATAAGACTTTATAATGAGTGATAGATATATTCGAGTACTGATTTGGGGGTATCCTAGTTAAGTTTTATTGAAATAGTATTAGAGGTCAGGTTTTTGGATGGTTGAAATTCTTAAATAGACCTCTTGTGTTTTTGAAGAATATGGTGGTATTTATACAAGTATGTTGGGACATGATAGGTAGCTGTGGGGAGTGCCTAGCTTGTTCTTTCTAACTAAAAACATCAAGTGTCCATGGTTAGTTAGGGATTGATCCTTGTATTATGTTTTTTATTAAATAATTATAGTATTTTTTGAGATTAGAAGATGGTGATTTAATCACCAATGAGTTATGTAATTTATTTTGAAGGGGGAGGGTTCTTTCATTTTAGTGTGAAGAACCCAAGATTCACAGTCATATCACATAGTCTAGTAAAATATGTGATGTTTTTTAGGATTATAAGGGATTTACATAACCTATTTGACATTTCATACATGATCCACAAATATATGAGGTTAGATATTATATATCTACTCATCCCTCCATCATTACTAATTTAACCTATTTTGGATTCAGATTACTCTAGATGTGGTTCCCACTTATTGAAGGTGAATTAATTTTGGTTTTAATGGTGTCCTGATATGATTGAAATGGATTTTTTCATGATGAATGGTGTTATGAAATTTTTATTCCTAATATTGTAATGGGTTTTTCGGGTGAAAATAGGGAACATCATAAAAAGATTTATTTTTTAAATCTAGTTTTTGTAGGTGGATTGAAAATAAATTCTCATGTTTTTCATTACCAATTTGATAAGGTAATTAATTTATTGATAGTGTTTGGAAGATATATTTAAAAAATTATGAATATTATGTTAACACTTTATAATGAATCAATTCAATGTGGAATTTTTTTCAAATTGTAATAATGTATGGAATTGATTTTTATTTAAATTTTAATAGTGAGACCGGGGTATTTTATGAAGGTTGATGAGTTCCAAATTATGAGGGTTGTGTTTTAAATTTTTCTATGGTAAAAATATTTTTAAAATATTAAATATAATGTTTCAAATTTTAATGATTTGAATGTTTTATTATGTGTGATAAATGTGGGTGGTTTTAAGGTAATATTTATATATTTATCCTATTGTTGAAAAAAATGTACCATTTTATTTGGATTATGGGGCCTGAATTGGTGGTTTTCAGGTCACGTGTTATCTTATGTATGACCCCAATAATGTTCCAGAAATAAAATAGAAGGATATTTTTTTCGTATGATCTGCAAGTTGAATCCTATAACCACTTTTTAGTTTTAGACTCCACCCATACACTAAATTTAGTGGTGGTCATGGAACCCTCTCTTCTCTTGGACCCAATCCCCATTGTCACATCTTGGTCATATTCATAGGGTTTATATGTTTTTTTTTGATTTAATGAAGTATCAAGTGTGGTTTGGTGTCTGCTAATTTATATCTCATGATTCATGGTTTGGTTTTTTCCATTTTTGAATTTTTTTTTTACTAATGATCCTGAGGTACTTTTTTTATTATTCCGTTTGAGGCCTATTGGATTACATCTTGTGGGAGGTTGGTATTTTATTGTTATGAATATTATTGGTTGATGAATATACTTTCTTAATGTTTATATGGTTTTGTTATTTTTAATACAAAAATGGTTTCTTATTTAGTTAAACATAATATACCCATCGGTCTATTCATGGATAATTTAGAAGAATTATTACTTATTTGATTGAGAATATGTGGGTGTTGGTTATATTTTTAGGCTCTCCATTAAAAGGAGTTAAATTATTTTGATCATAAATTACCCTTTTGGAGTGATGACCAAAGATGAGATCCCATGATGTCTCTTTTTTTAATAATTTCGAGTTATTCCATTCCTGTTTTGGTTGAAAATGGTTAGGTGATTCATTGATGGTTTTGAAAAGTCCCATTTTATGGATATAATATTTTACTTTTGGTTATGTTTAGTCTTAAAAAATTATGAATAATTTTATAGTCTGATTAATTTTGGGAAATGGATAAAATATATTCTTTGTATTTATGTAAGGAATTATTTTTCATGGTTGTAATAGTTTGCATTGAGGTATGTTTTCTATTGTTTTCATCTTTTTAGAGGAATTCTAAATAGTGGGGAATCTTATGATTGGTTTCCAACCTCTCACAAATATCAGTCAGTTTTTAATGGTGTTACACACTAAGATATTAAAGTTTATTTCTTTTAAAAAAATTATTCTATTTTATAGCTTCTTTTACACGCAACATGATGATTTTAAAAATAAGAACCTTGTATTTGATTGCACATATGACACAAAACACTGAACATAAATAAACCCAAATAACTTCTTATTTAAATATGAATGTTAAATCATAACTATTGAATTAGAGATTATTAATTTGATTAAATGAATTATCAAATATATATATAGTTTATAATCAAAAAAAATTTATTGTTAAATTCTTAGTAAATAATCGTTGAAATTTTTTATAATGTTATTTATGCTTTAAACGACATTTTCATTAAAAATTGTTTTGTTTTTTATTTTATGTTTGGGAATTATAATTAAGTTATACCAATATTGGAAATTATATTTTTTAATTTTATAAAAAATTAAAATATCAAAATTATATTATGGTAAAATTTTGAGATTTTTCTGAAGATAATGATTTTTAGTGAATAGTAAAAAATACAGATTTTTCAAGTAATGTTATTTATTTTCATGAAATTAATTAATTTTGATGTAAAATTATTATTTTAATTTGATTTTAAAAATTATATAATTATATTTATTTTAATTAATTATATTTTAAATTTTATATTATATTTTGGTATAATTATATTTGTAGTATTAACAACCCATTTTTTTATAGAAACTATTTTTATTGACATAATGTTCCTCTATTTAAAAAAATAAAATAAACCATAATAGAGAAAAATTAAATGAAATTTACATATATAAAATATATAAATATATGAATTTAAATCCATATAATTATGATCAATATTCATATAGTTAATGAAAGATCATCTTATACTCAAAAAAATAATTTCTCAAAAACCTGTTAGTCGACATGATTTCATAATTTTATTTTAAAATATATTATTCATATTTTAAGAATTGAATATTCTAAAATTGATTAAATATTCGGAATAAAAATAATTAAAATTATATAATAAGGTTAAATTAATTTTTAATCATAATGAATAGTAGAAATAGTAAAAATCTATTACCACAGTTAATGTTTAAACCGATTTTCCTATGGGTAAAATAAAGAGTTAAATGGAATTAAAATTTTAAAACATGTTTATTTTAAATTAAAGATGTGTGGGTAAGGATTAAAAATCATCCACTCAATAATTTTTTTAATTTTGGAAGAAACCTTGGGGAGAGTGGCTTGCCAATATTATATATTTTTGTGTATTTACAAAAGTTTCACTCCTCAATTATAGAAGGGGACTCACATCCCTCAGATCATCACAACTCTAAAGCCATTTGGATAAGCCAAATTCTGAAAAATTAAATTCCCAAAATCCTTGTACACATTATAGAGGTTTTCGTCTTTCAAAAATACTATCCCTACGGTACTTAATAAGAGATACGCATGAGGTTCATGTGAGATAAGATAAATGTATTTTATAAGATCCTTCTTCTTTACTTCTTCTTTATCACCACTTATTATGTATAAAAATTTCCAACATAATAACAAGAATATATCCCATATACTATGTTTTTATTATTTTTATGGTACAATATTTATCCATACCGTCCTATGAAAAATGGGAAAACATCCATCATCTGTGTGAACAGTGGACTACCGCCTAACAAACAAATGTCTTTTTCATCACTGACTCACATATAAAGTCATAATGAATGTTAAAATTAATATTTATAATGAATATGAAATTATATTAATTCTATAAAATTAATATACCATCGAATTACTATTCATTTAACCAATAAAGTTATTAATATCGTCGCTTGTGTCCAGATACGACCTATCATCTCCACTAAGTAATGGGACTCATTTTATATGTATGACATTAAATAATGGTTTTAAAAATTAATAAAATAAGTAAATATGATATTTATATAATTTATATAATTTTTTACATAATGGAAATATATCATATATATAAGAAAAAAAATTCACGGGAAAATTGAATGAGAAATAAAGGAAACTAAGAACCGAAACAAGAATAATAATAAGATATTGTTATCTAATGGTGGGTAAGATGTTACAATAGGATAATATATGATATTATAAAAATAAATATTGTTCTTTTATAAATTAATAACATTAATAAAGACATTATACTAAATGTTAACGCACACACAACCAAAAGGATGTGTGAGTTAAGGTATTTTGTCTCAATTTGCTTTCATTAAGTAATAATGTAATTTTATGAACTTGATTTATTTATATTATATATATTTCATATTTTACATTTATTATCATTAATAATTCATAATTAAATTATATTTTTAATTTCAATTATTTCATAAAATAGATTTTCAGTTGAAAATTATCATGGTGTAAAGAATTTGGTAACTCAATTTATTTTCATTGGGTTGTATTAATTCTTTACTGTATCTTATATTCTATGATTATGTGTGTAATGAGTTTTTGTTATATTATATTTTACATACATCTATTTTATAAGTATCAGAATTTCTTAATTATAATAAATTTATTTATTAATTCTCACTTCAACTATATGACCATTGTTAGGGATTATAATCTCAAATTGTCATCTTTGGGATATATTTAATGTTATACTCCTATATTATTTTATTATGTGTATCTAATACCCTTTGATATGTTACATCATGAAACTATTTATATAAATGAAATTTTGTTTTTTATTTTATTTTATTTATTTCATTGGGTATATAATTTAATGGTTACCTGATAAAACAAAATCATATTGAAAATTTTATTAACAATGAAAGAAAAAATTTCCTCACATTGTGTTAAATATATTTATTTATAAAATATTTGGGATTAGATCATTCCATTTAAAATTTGATGAAAATTCCAGTTTCACCCTTTAAAAATTCGTTGTAGTATTTCAAACATAAATAATTTTATTTGAATTAACATAACATAAAATTTTGTAATTGAGTTATTTCCTAAATGGGATACCACTTTCATTCAGGACAAATGATCAAAATCATGCATTCGATTGGAATTAATGGACTATGAAGTCAATCCTAGACCGGACTCACCAGATTAGACATCAGTTAGGTATTTAGGCCATAAATTCTTAATATGTTTTTTGATTAGTCCCCAATGTAGAGAGGAGCTTGAGGATCCGTTTTAGAAAAAGTCATCCTTCTTGAAGAATAGCTTGTTCATGTAGTTTTTTCTTCAAATAGGAGGTGCAATTTGGATTAATTTATTTGGGAGAATTTCCCCATTGACACATGAATCCTCTTAAAACCTATCCTCCTCCACTATATAAATCAGTTTTCCCAATTTGAGGGGTTGGGGCATGCATTTGGAGGTTGAGGTAAGATTATAATTTATTTTACTTCATTTATCAAGGCATTCAAAGAGGGTGATATCTTGAATCTAGGATCCCTTCAGTGAAGCCTTTTTTTTCTTCTTCTTCACATTGTAATACTATTGTGATTTCAATAAACTGTAAGTTTCTATAACATTTATACTATTAATTTAAAATTTATTCATATATTAATCTTCTTATTTGGTCTGGAATTCAAGATTATAAATGAGATTGGGTTATACCCTTTCTAAACCTTTGCACAAGAAATACATTTCTACGATGACTACACCGCCCATGGAAAATTAGTTCTTTTTAGTAATTGATCTACCTCTTACCTTATTCATTAATTTATTTTGAATAAATGAGATATTGTAATTCAATTTATTTAATACATTAATTTAGTTTTTTAATTATAGGAAACTATGTCAGCAATTGAACAATTTACACAAAAACACGCGAGGTCGAGACATGTGTAAATTGTGAGAGTGCAAACTTAATCTGTAAAAAAGACCACATGAGATAAACTTTTAGAGTTAAAATATAGTCAATAAACCCAGTTCATACTCATTTTATAGAATATTTATAAACCCTAATTTACCACTGAACATAATCTAGACTTATAATATCAATCAAAAAAGGGTTCTGCAATTGCATGTTCCAAAGCTAGAGTAGGGTTTAATTCGCATCATCTTTGTGGTAAAGTTAATTATCATTGGTTTTGGGGGTTAATAAATTAGAGTATAATAATTAATAGGATATTAATTAAAATTATATTTATTTATATGTAATTTAAGATTTAAAGTAAGTTCGATTACACCTTTTAAACATTTTTAAAAAAAACAACTTATCGTTGTTCCTTGTTAATCAAATTTCAATTCAAAATAAAAAATAAAAAAATGAAATATTCTTCAAACATAATTCATTTTTACTTATATATTGTAGAAAAATCCCCCATCCTTTTTAATTAATGTATTTCTTCTACTTTATTTTATTTTTATAAAACCATTAATAAGTTGTTTCATACTTCCTCCTTTGAAAGAAGACCTTGGTATGCCACATTGTTACACCTATGTACCCAAAACCATACATACTTTAAAAGTTCCCATGACAACACATTTTAAATTGGAACCGTTTCTGAGGAGGAAGCAATTTATTAAACCAGTTAGATGAATTAATTTTATTTTTCATTTAATTATTTTCTTCCCCTCTTTATTTCATCTTTCCCCTTTCTCAGTTTTTTCTCTTACTCTCTTATTTTATTTTCGTCAAACCAACTCTAACATATTTTATTTTTATTTTGGTCCAATTTTCTTCATTTAAATTTTCTTTTTATATTATTTATGACAGAAACTAATCCTAATGATCTCTTATATATTTACCCTGAGATTGTGCACAACCTTAGGGCTCGAATCAGACAGTCTATGTCAATAGGAAGCTTCCACATTCAACCAGTTGGATAATTCCTCTAATAGGGTAACACTAAAATTCGAAACAATTCCGAATCAAACATAAATAATAACCAATTTCTAAAAACAATAACAACTAACTTAATAGAACCATTCTATAATTGGTTGTATGAGACATTAAATATCAACAAAATCATATTTCATACCCCAGCCTCGAATCAGACTTTGAATTTTAATCTGGGTTAATTTAACTTCTTGAAAAGTTTCATGGATTATCTATTGAGGATACAAAAAAACATTTTAAAGAATTTAAAGTGGTTATCTCAACCCTTAAACCAAGAAATGTCTCTAAAGATAAAATAAAACTAAGGGAATTCCTATTTTCACTTGATGGAGCATCAAATGATTGGACATATTATTTACATCCTAAAGATGTAACATGTTGGAACGATTTGAAATGTATTTTCATGGAGAGATTTTCCAACATCAAGGACCACATCTATTCATAGGGATATAACAGGAATCATGAAATAATAAGGTGAGACAATGTATGAGTAATGGGAGTAGTTCAATAAGTTGTGCGCAAGCAGTCCAAATCACTAAATTAGTGAGAAAATATTTATCCAATATGTTTATGAAGGACTCACACATATGAATAGAATAATTGGTGGCCACAAAACCAGTAGCCTCACATGGATTGATTGACCAGATGGCACAAAACTCAAAATAATTTTGAAATTGTGGTACACCTAATGTTAGATAAGTACACATGGTTAGTCCATATTATCTTGAAATTTATTTAATTGATACAAATTTGGAAGAATTTACAACTATGGTTAGATATATGGCTTTTTATCATAATACATACTTACCCACTCATGTGAGACCTTGTGAAAGTTTCACTGAAACTGACCACCTGACTGATTGTTTCCCCCAACTACAAGAGACAGAAGATTGTTAAGTTGTATTATCGGGGATACCCAAAAGAAGGATGAATATGAAAGTCAAAAAATATGTTTTGTATACATTCAAATATGTTGAGATCAACAACCCTGTACTTTAAGTAATAAAGAAAATACCAGGGCATGTCAAATTTTAGAAGTACATTGTACCAATCGAAGAGGGATAATGGGAAATGAGAGGATCAATCATTTATGGAATGTGGCAACACTCTTTAAACCGTCTATATAAATGGAGGAAAAGTGAAAGGATCCATGGAAGTTAACCATACCATTCACCATAGGGGTGTTAAACTTTTCTAACGATTTATGTGATTTAGAAGATTCCATAAATGTGATTCCTCACTATGTATTATCTTGTATATAGGTTTTGAGTTGAAGAAGGTGAGAGTAGTGGTGCATTTGGAGAATAGAGCTACGACATATCCAATACGAGTCCATGAGTGTATACTTGTAAAGGTAAGATACATGATAATTCTAGTAGATTTCTACATGCTTGACATGGAGTATTATCAGGTAAATTCTAATGCTCCAATTATTTTTGGTAGGAAATTCCTCAAAACTGCAAAAACGATCATAAATGTCCATGTGGGTATACTTTCCATGGAGTTTGGAGATAATTTTCTTATATTTAATGTTATAATCTCTATAAAGTTCCCCTTAGAGGACCATTCTACTTTTTCCCCCCATTTTGAACCACCAACTAAAAACCCTAGGGAATTTGAAGGTCCTATTCTTAGGGACATTACAATTATTGGTTGTATTTTTAGTTCTAAGAGTACTTTCACACCGATTTATAATGTATAGAACTCTATAAGATTTTATTTTTTAAAGGATTAATATTTTGATTATGATAATTCTCACTCTTATTATGACATGGAAGTTGAGTATTCTAACAGATTTAATGCTTTATTATATGATTTTGAGGATGTATATTCTGATAATTATTTTCATTATGTAAATATTACAGTTCCTTCAATTTATCCATCCATACATCACTCCCTACATTGGAACTGAATCCATTACCACAAAATATCTAATACTCATACTCTTTGAGTGGTAATAAATTACCTTTTATCATTTCTAAAAATTTTCTTTTGAACACGAAGAAAAACTTTTGAAGCTTCAAAGGCACAAAATTAAGGAACTCAGGTAGAACTTGGCTGACATATCATGTATTAGCCCCGCCATTTTCATGCATAATATTCTTTTTGAGGATGCGGCTAAACCATTTAGGTAGCAACAAAGGAGAATGAATCCAACTCTTCTGGAAGTTGTTAAAAAAGAAGTTGAAAAATTTCTCAAGGTAGGTTTAATTTATGCCATTTCAGATTTGATGTGGGTGAGTCCAATTCAGGTTGTGCCTATCAAAAGTGGTGTTATTGTTGTTAAAAAAGATAAAGAGGAGTTAGTTTCAATGAGGGTACAAAAAAGTTAGCGTGTGTGTATTGATTATGAGAAACTAAATCTGTCCACTCCTAAAGACCATTTCCCCTCCCATTTATTGATCAAATTCTTAAGAGACTAAGCAGTAAGACACATTATTGTTTCATGGATGGATTTTATGGATATTTTTAGGTTTATATATATGTATAAGATCAAGATAAGACAACATTCACTTGTCCATTCGGTACGTTTTCCAACATAAGGATGCCATTTGGACATTACAATTCCCCAGGTATCTCTGAGAGGTGCCATGTGCATATTTATTATGATTTTTATAAGTCTTGAATGGAGGTATTTATAGATGACTTTACAGTACATGGATCCACAATTGATGAATATATCTTTCATTTGGGAAAGGTGTCAAAATCATTATATTAAGAATTATTTGGTCCTCAACTTTGAAAAGTTTTATTTCATGGTAGAGGAGGGATTTGTATTAGGGCATGTAGTGTGAAAACATCAGATAGAGGTTAATAGATATTATTTAGATATTATTTCATCCTTACTCAATCCTTCATGTGTGTGTGATGCTAAATATTTCAAAGTGCATGCATGATTTCATCGGAACTTCATCAAATATTTCAGTAAAATTTCTCTTCATAAGTAGTGATTACTTAAAAAGGATTTTGATTTTATGTTTTATGATTCATACAGGACTTCCTTTGATGAGTTAATGAAGTTTATTACCAATATACCGATCATAAAACCCCCAATGTAGGAGTTTCCTTTTGAGATTGTCTGTGATGCCATCAACTTCATGGTTGAAGCTGTCTTATGTCAGAGTGTGGATGGATGTTCACATGTGATTACATATGCATCGAGGGAATTGAATTAATCCCAATTAGACTACACAGCCCTAGAAAAGGACTTTCTTTCAATCATATTTTCTTTAGATAAATTACATTCATATTTAATGGGATCTAAATTTATTTTTTTTCTTACCATGAATCTCGTTGGTACCTCTTGAAGAAGCCCGACACAAATCCTAGACTAATATAATGGATGATCCTTCTTCAAGAATTTGTTACCGAGATAAAATATAACAAGGGTTCATAAAACTTGGTGTTGGACCCCATGAGTAGGATTAATCACACTTTAGAGTCTAACACCTTGGACTAGGTACCACTTCAATACACTTTCCCAAATGAGCTTCTTTATTTCATCTCAGGAATGCATCCTTGGAATGCGGATTTATTTAACAATTTCATTGCCTCTGAAATTACTTCAAAATGAAAGAAACATCCAGTTAAAAAGCTAAATAATGAATAAAGATTATATGTTTTGGATGATCCCTAACTCTGGAACACGAGTAGTGATAAATTTATTAGGATATGTGTTATTGATCTTTTGTTTGAGTTTGTGATGTATTTATGCCATTCACTTTCATGGGGTGGAAACTTTAGACCCAAAATAACAGATACAAAAGTCATAGACTCTAGATTATAATTTCCAAGATTATTCCATGATTCTCATGCTTTTTTTATGTCATGCTCCCATTTGCAACACACTGGGAACATATTTAAGAGACACAAGATTCCCCAATATCCCATATAATTTTGTGACATTTTTTATTAATGCAGCATTGATTTTTGGGGTCATTTTTCTATTTTATTTGGTTTTTTGTACATTTTTGTTGCTGGTGATTGTTAGAAAATATGTGGAGGCCAAGGTAAGTAGGACTGATGATTCCCATGTTGCAGTTGATTTTGTTAACGAACATATTTTATAATGGTTTGGAGTACCAAAGACCTTCATAAATGACCAAGGGAAAAAATTTTACAATCAGAATCTGGCTTTCCACCTTAGGGAGTATGGGGTGACACAAAAAAAATCAAAACCATACCCCTTCCCCCAAATAAATGTCTAGGTAGAAGTTTCAAATGGGGAATTGAAATAATTTTTTTGGAAAAAACCATGCAGTTGAATAGGAAGTATTAGAGTAAGTGCTTGGATGATGAGCTATATGCTTATAGGATAGCATTCCAGACACCCATAGGTATGTACCTATTCAATACTATTATTGGGAAAACGTTTCATCTCCCTATAGAAGTCGAGCATCATGCTTATTGGGAAATAAATAAATGCAACATGGATTTGTCCCAAGCTAGAATCCGAAGGAAGTTTCAAATTCAAGAGAATGTGGAGATTTGATTTTCATCATATGAGAACTCAAGAATATAAACAAAAATATTAAAATAATCTCATGATAGAATTATCCTACAAATAGAGTTTCATGATGGAGATAAATAATTTCTATACAATTCACAATTGAAGCTATTTCCTACAAAGTTGCATTCCAAATTGTTATTTCCTCATATTGTATCTAATTTTTTTACTTATGGTGTAGTGGACATCACACAATGGGACTCTAGAAGGAGCTTTATAGTCAACATGCAACACTTGAAGCAATTAATTGAGGTACTGTCTAATAATTCTGTGGATTTCATCACACCACATAACCCAAAAATCACTTGATAATATCATGTTGTTCCTAACCCTTTGACATTTATATTCATTTTCCTATATAAAATTATTCATTTCGTGTTCACATAATATTTAAAATGTTCACATTGAGGACATTGTAATAGTTTAAGTGTGGGGGAGGGGACAAAAGTTTTGGGTAGATATTTAGGATTTTCATTTTCATGTATTATGTGTATTTTATATTATGTTTTTGGTTTACATTTTTAAAAAATAAATAATTAAATAAACAAAAATATAATTAAACATTCTCATGTGGAACATATGGAAAATAAATGCTTTCATAATTCATTGGTATAATGATATGGATAAAAAATATTTGACCATCAAGGGTTTATTTTAATAAAAATTGAATTCATTGATGATATGATTGGTTGTGTCGTCACCAATTTTTTTAGATTTGGACATCATTATTTGTGATATTATTCATGGTAAATTGCGTCATGTATTTCTCCACACAAATTTTCACTCAATTACGTCTTTTGATATTTTTCCTACTCAATTGAAGATATAGTAATGTTGGGTAAAAAAATTAATCGGTTGATCCATACGTCTCTTTCTTTTCTGATCGGTTTCTTTACTATACTGAATTGATCTATTCATGTGTACCTATTATCTAACTGGTTATTCCCTAAAAAAATAAATAAAATAAAATATATGGGTTGTGTCTTGGGCAGGTCAAAAGACACTCTACCACAACTATTGATCTTATTATAACTATTACAATTAGTGTCGTGAGGAGATCAAACATGGGTTGAGAGTTGAGTGTGAAATTCGTTCCATGTACAACATAAAAATAATAATAAATTAGTGGAGTGACGAAATGTACAACATATGGGGATATATAGGTATGGAGTGTAAGGTTTGAATTTTAGGAATGCTTAAGTGAGTGGGTCTTTAAATTCAATTACAATGGAATGTAGAAAAAGTTTGTTGAATTAAACCAGTTAAGAATAATTTTTTTAGTTGACCTGAATATACTAAATAATGGGTGGATTTATGAGCTTGGAATGGTTGGCATGCACACACACATGGGTAATTAGTGTCATGGTAGATCCATGACATGTATCACTCTGATTAGTGTTACGAATCTCACTAGATTTTTTTTGAAAAACTTTATGAGACAATGAATTTAAAATTTATTAATATTTACTCTTCATGGGATTATTATTTGTCCTATATTTTCACTATGTATTGATAAATATGAACATTCATATCTTGTAACAATTTTTTTTAATACACGATAAGGTATTTTGGCCAGGAGTGAAAAAGGGTAAGAGTGGGGGAGTTGATAATTTTTTTTAATTTTTTATTGATAATAAATTAAAAAAAATCATCACATTGTGTTAAATTAATTTATTAAGAAAATATTTGGGATTATATTATTCATTTGAAAATTCAATGAAAATTCTAGTTTTACTATTTAAAAAATCAATGTAGTATTTTGAATGTAAATAATTTAATTTGAAATATTTATACATAATTTTTTTTATGTGTGCTTATGAATTAATTGGATACAACTTTCATTCAGGATATATGAGCTATATCATGCATTTTATAGGGCTTAATGGTCCATGAAGTCAGAGTTGGGATGGACTCGCAAGATTAGACATCAGTTCTGTATTTAGGCCATAACTTATTCATTATTTCTTGTATTAAGACCAAATTTGGAGAGAATATCTAGGGCCACTTTTTTAACAAATCATCTGGCTATAAGGATAGTTGGTACATGCTTTTTTTGTGGTAAAATAGTCCATGAAAGTTGGATTAATTTATTTAGCCTAATTTCCCCATTCATACTTGAAACCTATTAAAACCTAGCATCCCCTCCACTCTATAAATTTCAGTTTTTATCATTTTGAATAGTTTGGATCTGCATTGGGATATTCAAGTCATATTAGAATTAGTTTTACTCCATTTATAGTAGCTTTTCAGGACGGATATCTCTTGATGTTAGGATCCCTTCTTCGAAGCCTTTTTATTCTTCTTCACTTTGTAATATTGTTGAGATTTCGATAAACTCTTAGTTTATCTTCCATTTCTTAAATTAATTTTAAATTTTTATTTTATTAATATTCATATTTGTGATGTATTTCAAGAGTTTAAATAGGATTGGGTTATAACCTTTCTAAATATTTTCACATGCAATACGTTTAAACGAGGACTACACCCCTCATGGAAGAGTAGCACTTTTTAGTAATCGATCTACCAATTACCTTATTCATTTATTTATTTTAAATAAATGAGAAACTAAATTTCACTTAATATTATCCGTGAATTGGTTTTCATTTTTTAGAAGAAACTAAGTGTGAAATTGAATAATTAACAAAAAAAAACATGTGAGGATGAGATTTGTGTAAATTGTGAGAGTGCAAACTAAATCATTAAAACAAGACCGTACATGATAAATTAGTAGAGTTGAAATAAAATACCTAAACATAATTCATCATAATTTTATATAATGGATATGTTCCATAATTTACCACTAACCATAAGTTAGACTTAGAATATGAATCAAAGCAGGGTGCTGTGATTTCATGTTCTGAAGCTAACATAGGGATTAGTTAACTTTATATTTTTGGTAAAGTTAATTCTTGAAAGGTTCAGGGGTTAAGAAATTAAGGGATCACAATTAAGTGGATATTAATTAAAATGATACTGATTGATAAGTATGTGAGGAGGTAGATATATATCTATTATTCTTTCAAAAAATATTTTCTAAAAAACATTTTCTTATTATGACTTGTTAATCGAATTTCATTTAAAAATTAAAAACAAAAAAATGCAATCTTCTTCCAACATACTTCATCCATCTTTTTAAATTGTAGATAAATCCCACATCATTTTTAAGTAGTTTTTTTCTTCTCTCTTATTTTAGTTTTAGGATACCGTTAATATGTTGTTTAATTTACTTATTTTTTTGAGAGATGACCTCGATCTTCTACTCTAGTACACTTAAGTACCAAAAACCATACATGATTTGAAAGAACCCATGAAAGTGCCTTTATTTACCAAAGTGTTAAGAGATTTATGTTTCAATATAATTTTAATCAGGATTACTTATGCTTGAATTTACATTAAATGAACTTATAAGATAATTTTCTAATATAACTATTTAATTTTATTGTCTTTTAGTTCTTTGTTATGTTTCAAGTTAGAGTAAAATTTTAATCTCTTTGGTACTTAAAATGATTTAGAATATATTTTTAATTATATCTGACTTCATTTATCTATTCGGTAGAAAAAATATTTTCTTTAAAAACCATTTTTTATAAAAATGTTTTATATAATGTTTTAAATACTCTCCAATTATTTATTAAATAATTTTTTTTAATGAACCTGACTCTGAAAACACAAATATAGTTTGTACATTGTTACATTAGAATAGGTACAACATGTCAAATTGTCATTGACTGACCAATTTAGTAGTTTTAGTGAGCAAGAAACATACGTGATTCCTATTTTACTTTGGTTAATGAAAATGAAACAAATTTTTTTTAACAACATCCATGAAACTCATTAAAAGGATTCATCATCATAACCATGGGAATGTGAATAAAAAAAGGCTGGGATAAAATTATCACGAAGGTATACATTCAATGGAATCAATCATAAGTAAATATATAATATTAAATATGTAAAATGTAACATCCCAGGTAAATAATGAATAAATAATTTTCTTATTTATGAATATTTACGAATTAAATATTAATTTTACTTTAAAGGGGTTGCTATGTTCGATAGCGTACCCGATACGCAACAAAGAGTTTCATTGAAATCTTACATTGCACTCTAATAATAAAGTAATATTATTTTAAATGGTAGTTAACACCTAGCCGTTGTAATGGCGGGAATGAACAGAACTAACTACCAAATGATTATATATGTTTGTCAAATATTTTTACTTTTTACAATAAATTTTAGAGGATTAAAAATGCGAATGAATCCAATTTTAAGCGTAAACATTCTAATATTCTTTAAAAGGTCGATTAACCGCCTTTTGATGGAGAACCTCTTTTGAATCCACTTTTTGACAATTTTATGTGTTATATTTGAAAAAATAAAATTCTTCTTTAGAATCGGGACATCAAAATTTACTTTGTGTAAATTTTTGGTATCTTTCCGATAAAGTTCATATTTTAATGAATAGTGTAAAATGTTGTATTTTAATTCAAAACCTCGTTTTAATCTAATTTATTTATATGATTATATTATCTTTTGAATTGTTTTTAAAGTGGAATTAGAATATATTTTTACCATTTAATCCAATAGTGATCGTTGGAATTAATTTCACTTTGAAATCAGACTTAAACTAGTGTCAATCTTTTGATAATTATTGTTTCATAAAAACACGCCATTTTCTCTGACAACAGGAATTATTTATTAAATTAATTAATGTGAATTATATGTTTTGAATTTTGTAAAATGGAATTCATTTTTGAATTCAGAATATCAAATATAGCTTAGAGTTAATTTTTGGTAATTTTCTGAAAAACTCCAATTTTTGATGAATAGTGAAACCACTAAGTGGTAATCAAGCAAACTGATTTTTCAGTTAAAAGAAAGTTTACCACTAATGTGTATTGAATTTTGAAAATCTGACATACATGGTTGTAATTAGTATGTAAAATGTGGTTCAATGGGATGAAAATAATTTTTTGGTGAATAGTAACTTTTTTTCATTAATCGCGATTAGAGGTAATTAGTGTAATTTAAGGTAAAAATGATATTATAAAAATATGAAAACACCATGACACTTGTCCTACCCCTATTTGATGAGTCATGTCCGAAAAAGACAACCCATGGGTCGATTTAGGGGACCCTATGGAGCCTCTTGGGTGAGATAATGACTTTAATGCCTTTTTTTAAATAAAGGTGAAAATGACACTAACATAATTTTTTTTGCTAAAATTTTTTTTAAAAGGGGTTATACTAATTATATTTTTGTCTATAAATACTATTTGGAAAGATAAAGAGATTTAATACATCAGGATATTTTTGTTATAATTTTTAGACATTAAATAAATTAATTTAATTATGACATCATGATGATGCAACGATGACTTCATTAATGAACAGTTTAAATAAAATGAAACGATAATATAAAATCTAAGACCTACACTTGTCCAAAAACTATTGGATGGGAATATTTCGAAGCCTTATCATCTTATCTTCGAAATATATCAATTTTGGACCTTATAAATTCGAAACACTTTTGAAAATAAAATAATAGTTTCATAATTTCAAAAAGTGCCCCTCCTCTCCTCTTATAAAAGGCCCCCGCCTCTACCTAATTTCACACACTCCTCAAGCCTTTGGCTCGGACATCCCCGGCCCATTTACTCTCTAAACATCCCTCTCCTCATCCTATAGGATTCCCTTTGGGAAAAATCCTTTCAAAGGAAGCCTTTAGGCTCAAATCAAAAGGAGTTACACTTTTAAAGGTAATTCATTCTCTCATGTTCATTTGTTTTATTTTGCTTCTCCAACCCCCCTAACCTCTTTTTATTTACTTATTTTTTAAAAACACAAGTATATTAAATATACTAGGATATTTTTATAAGATTTATTCGAGATAAACTCTCACACAACTACATCAAATGGTTAAAGAACATATGGTTTCCGTGGATGGCGAAATTCTGCCTCCCAAAACGATGATTGTTCAATACTCATTTAACACCTTCAAAGGTGGCCATTATGATGTAACTATTTTTATATATGATATATAATATGTTTATTATTTTCTTAAGCTTCTGTATTTTTCATTTATGGAATACCATTATTGTTTCCATTATGGGTAAACACGATATCTTCATTTTAGGAAGTGCGGCCTACCGCCCCCTAAAAGTGATTTGATTCGTTAATACCATATGTGGGATGTTTAAAGGATAAAGTTAATGATATTATATATTTTATTATACTGGAATTATAATATACCTTTATATCATTATGATTCCATTCTAAAAAATATGAAATAGAAATGGATGTAGCGTTCATGCGTACGTACGGCTTACCGTCTCCATGAACGGTGCATTTCATTTCTTACCTCTAAATGTGGTGTAATATTATAAATACATGTATATGATGAATATATATGATATATATGTTATCCAAATAATTAATATCATTCTGGATATAACTAACCTTTGACCAAATTAACAACATGTAAGTGTAAGAAGTCTATTTTTGACTTAAGAACCAAATACCGACAAAATGAACATTATTAAATTAAATGATTAAATGATGTTAATAACATGGTATAAAAGGAATAATGAACTTGAAAAAGGTTCTTAATCAAGTAGAGATTAACTCAAGTTTATTATTCATGAGATTAAAGAACGATCGAGTCAAGTCAGACCCGAGGTAAGGGATCTTACTCCTCTCTTTCTTTTTAAGTACACTCTTTTATGTCATTCCCTCTAAAGCTCATCTTTCTTGTTATTGGGATGTTATTTTATATTACACTTACTGTAATTTTTATGTTCATGTGATGAGAGAACCTATTATCTCTCATCAATCCATTTTGGATGTTTTGAGTGGCGCCGTTAGGCTGCCGAATTTTCGTAAGAGATCTAACCTCTGTCTTTCTTTTTAAGTACTCTCCTTTATGTCACTTCTTTTAAGCTCCTCTTTGTTATGTTGGGGGATGTTCTTTTATATTACTCTTTATATAAACTTTATGTTAATATTATGAGATACCCTATTTGATCTCATCAATCCATTTTTTTATGTTTTATGTGGCGTCGTTAGGCTGCCGAGATTTCGTAAGGGATTTTTCATCTCACTTTTATTCCCGTGAGGTTTATGCTACATTTGCCACAATTTCCTTTGAGTGGTGTATGTACTGCCCATTATTCTACTCTTTTTGTAATATAATTTCGTTTATGAGTATTTACATCAATGATTTATTGTGCTTCTTTCATGGGGTGTATGTTTTGAAAGATACCCAAGTCGGTAAGGGAACCTTTCACCCTCCTCTTTTTTAAAAGACTTATTTTGTTGGGTCTTTTAATTTACATATTGTTATGTTGGGATATGTTCTCATATATCCTTATTGATGTAAATTTTATGTCCAATTGATGATATACACTTTTTATCTCTCATCAACTCATTTTGATGTGACGCCGTTAGGCTGTCAAGGGAACTTCTTAACCCAATTTCGATTTATTTGGGTTCAACATGTAGTTATTGAATATGTCATCCTTTGAATATGTGTGAATGAACTTTGATTATTTTACACTTAATATCCACTTATATTTGGTGTATTTGTTTGTCACACATAATTATGTAATTGAATTATCCTTAAACCGAGGATACCGTCTTTGTATGGGACTTCGTCTCAATCTCCTTTCATTGAGGCATATTTTGTTTTATACACAACCTTATTTTATACGGTGTATAAACCCCTTTGAATTTTATGTTTATCCAAAAGGAATCTCTTTTATACGAAGCGTTTTACTAAATGGAAAAAGGGAATGTTTTTGTCGTACGTATGCAGTGACAATGACTTCTCCGCTGCCGTGACCATTATTGGAGTTTCGGCTTCCTCTATAAGCCATACCCTTTTTTTTAAATGAAAAATAAATACCATGTTTTATTTTGGTATTGAAAATGGTTTTCATAATGTATTTATATCAATGTGTTGTATTTATATCTTGTTATTGAAAGGTGGAAATGTTATGTTTCCTTTATGCATGTTTTATGTGATAAGATTATGTTATGGTTCTTGGGAATTGTTATAAAGACGGGTGGTTCCGTGATAAACTAAGGGCGGGTGAGCTCGATATAGCTCTCCAATGCATTGGGTAACGCGAAGGAGTGAAACTTTAAGGTTTCTCCGAAGAGATTTAGGGAATATACTGTGATGGGTATTCCAAACATAACCAAGAGGGTTACTCCCTACGTAAGAATGTTATGAATGCCTCAAGTTACCTTTATGTCTTATGTTTTCTATGATTTATTCATGATTTGATGAGGTATGTTAAAGTGCCTATGTTTTATGGGCAAAATATGATTTCATTCTTATGTATATATGAAATCATGTTTCCTTTGCATATTTTTATAAACATTATTGAGCTTTTTATGCTCATCCCATGTTTTTTTGAAATGTTTTTCACAGGTCAAGGTAAAGGTACATGATGTGATGATAGTGTCAAGGATGTGTCAAGAAAGAATCCGTGTTTTATTTTAAATATTTTTCTGTTGATGGGAAGAATTAATATTGTCTTTTATATAACCACTTTGTTTAAATTTGAAATGTAATGCAAGTTTCATGATCTAATTCTCTAAAACTCTAATCCTAAAAAGATCCTCAATGTGTAATCTTGTAATAACTCAAGATTAAGTAAGGTTTAAGGCTGGGGCCCTATATAAAAGATAATAGTTGCAAATACATTTCATTTAATAACAAAATTGATGAAAAAATAAGGCATAATAAATATGGAAATGTAACTACCTGGACACACAATCCATTTAATCAGTAAACTGATAATTAAATACATCTATAAGTAATATCACCTTGAAATTATGGGTTCTTTACTAGATGATTATATAACTATTGTTCAAGGAGACACCCTCAGTCTCCATAATTTATCCCTCTTGAGGGGCATTTTATTTGGCCGCTTTGTTCATTTATCAGTTAAATAAAACATAATATTCAGTCAGTCAATACGCCTTATTGGCATTTATCTATATTGTGTAAGGATACAAATTTGTCAGTATTTCCCCAATTAATCTAATAAATTTCAAAGCAAAAATCATATGAAATAAATGGTATATATAAAAAAAATTATTCTATTCATCATACAATATCATGGATATTTAAGAAATTTTCTATTTTTTATGAAAATTTATCACTGCAAAGATATTGTTTTACGATAGAGTAATGAATCATAAAAGAAAGTGATATTGTACAAATAAATATATTCCTATGTGGTAAATTTTAAATTTTTACCCATTGAATAATTAGCAAGAAAAGAAACATTAATCATCAAGAATATATATATATTCAAATTAAATAAATCTTATAGGTATTATATACACCACGTTAATGTAGATTAGTGCAAATTAACAAATTTGTCTTAATGAAATAGAAATTTAGACAAATTCCCTTACCTCAAAATTTCCTTTAGTTGGGCATTCTTTGAAATAATGTATAATTGTTTTAATAATGTAATTAATTTATATAAAAATATTAATACTTTTTATAATATCATATATAGTCCTATTATACCATTTTACCACATGTTATTAAATAATATTTTATTATATTCACTATTTTGGTTGTTAATTACCTTGATTTCAAATCTGTGTTTTGTAATAAAAGATATGGTTCTTATATACAGGATATAAATACATAATATCTAGTTTTATAAATATTTTATAAATATCATATTTACTGAGTAGATACACTAATATTACCATTCTTAATTGTTTGACATGGAAAATGGATCACATCACTTTATGGAGATGATATGTTGTACGTACGCATGAGATATTATATAATTTTATTAAAGGGAGAAATGGAAGGGAAGAGTAAGATATATTATTTTTTGAAAATTTATTTAATTTCATATATATCACATATATTCACTAAATTTATCCTTAGTACCTTCCATGTAAAATGTAAATGAAAAATGAATCACGCCATTTCACGAGAAGATAGTATTCCATACACATGAGTGACATTATTAGATTTTTAATGGAATTTAAAGTAAGGAGGTATATGTGATATTATAATTATAAAACTATAATTATATCCTAAATATTATATATATATATATATATATACGTTGAATAAAACATTATATCAGAACATTATAGGTGTTTATGTAATTCAAGTTCCTTCAGTTCATGAGGCGGTAGTCGACCGTACACACAATCGACAGTTTCGTTTTCCATTTAAAAGAATAGGAGTTAGATATATGTTATTAAATTAAAATAATATCATATTAGTATTTTTGATCCCATTGTGTTATTATACTATCATTATTGAATAATATTTAAAGTTGGTGGAAGAAGAAATATAATAAAAACAATAATTTGAGAATGTAACCTCTTATTCAAATGTCCTCTTTAAGATTGCACCCAAATTATTCATATGATGGATTTATGATAAATAATAGCGATCTAGGATTTTGTAAGGGCAGTTAGGAAGTTATTTGGATATGTATTTTCTAAACCAAATGGCTTTGGTAGTGTTAAGAGGGGAGGAGATGGGGTGGTATTTTATAAGCGGGGGAGAGAAAAAACATTGAATTTATTGAATGGAATCAATTAGTCCTATGTTTTAATCATGAAAAAGGAATAAAATGGTTAATTATAAACCCTTAGTGGTGATAAGTTATAAATGCATACCAAATTGGTTATAATATTTTTTTTTTCATTTTTAACCCTCCTCTTCTTAGTTTAACTTCCCTATAAATCCATTTTTATCTTATCCACAGTAAATAAATTTTTCAGAATTAACTATACATTATGGTCAAAAAATATGTTAACCATATAAGATAATAATAATAATAATAGTATGTAAAAATATTTATTTCATTTTACCTAATTCAACTCAAAGAAGTATAATAATTGAATTTAAAATTATACCAACAGGTGCTACAAAGAAGCATGCTTTCAAAGAAAATATTTTCATAACTATAGAATATTCTTAGAGAAAGAATCTATATAAAAATTATTCCACTTACTTAAATTTTATTTATTATAATATAATTTAAATAATTTTTCCTTAATTCAAATTTAAAATATAATTCAATATTTAAATAATTTAGAAGGAAAAGAAGTTTTAAATAATAATCAGTATTTTTTACTATACATGAAAAATTAAACATTTCATACAAGAATAAAATATTATCTCTAAGATAATTTTGATATGATGACTCCAAAAAGTAATTTAATTTTATTAAATAAATTTTCTAAAATTGTATAAAATTATTTTCATCATAACTGCACAATATGGTTGAAACCATTTTTCGGGAAAAAATAAATTTCTTCATAGAAAATTTATTTTACATTTAAATAATTCATATTTTTCATTTAAATTAATAGATAAAAAAATACCAGGTGTAGAAAATATATTTTTCACTATTTATTTAGTACAATTAATAACCAAAAATTTTACAGCTAGGATATAATGGTCATTTTTAAATAATATTTTAATAGAGTAGCACATGTTTCTAAAACTCGGTAATGTACAGATCACAAACTAACATAGAGATTAAATTTATTTAAATGTAAATAAATCACAATGTCTCGAGTTGTTAAATTTTTTCATCCAAAAACAAAACATCTTTGAAACATCGTATATATTACCTTCTAAATAGTTGGGGGCAGTTCATCTTTACAATATCCTCTGGATCCCACGTTTTTTCCTCCGTTTTTTGATTTTTCCCAAGTAAATTTACCAGAGGAGTCATTTTATTACACAATACATTCACCCTAGTATTAAGAATTTGAATGGATTCATCATATTAAGATAGACCAGGTTCCAATTCTATTTCATCAAAGGTTACCACATGGATTGTGTATGGCATGTAATTTATTAAAAATTATATATAGAACACATCATGCACACTTGAGAGACTTGGTGTAATTTAAAAATGATTGGAGACAACTCTAATTAATTTTGGGATTTTCAAGATTCTAATGTAAATGAGCCTCAATTTATAATTTTTACTGAATCTTATGACACCCTTCCATGGAGACACTCTTAATAAAACATGATCTTCAACATGTAATTAAAAACCCTTCCTCCGATTTTCAACATAATTCTTCTTCCTACGTGAATATTCTTCAATATGTGACTGAGTATACCATACCTCTATTTTTTTCTCTTCAACAAGTTTTGGTTGTATAATATTCCCTTTTCCAAAATTCCTCAATTAAGTTTAAGGATAACATCTCTTTCAATATAATTCTTTATAAGGAATAATTTGAATACACGAATGGAAACAATTGTTAAAAGAGAATTCTACTAATGTTAAATTCAAGTGCATGGGACCTCAACATGCATTAAATTGTTTGAATATTATTTTTTGACTATCCATCATTTTGATGATGGTAATTAGTTATCAAATGAAGCTCAGTATCAAGAGCCTTTTGAAAGAACTTCCAAAATTTTCATGTAAAATTTTAATCATTATTAGACACAATAAAAATAGGTGCACCATAAAATCTTAAAACTTAATTAATATAGAGCCTTATAATGAACTCAAAGTTAAATCTTCTCTAATAGAGTGTAAATGTTCATATTTGGTTAGGTGGTAAAAAAACCATATTACCTCAAATTTCCTAGGAGTCTTTGGTATTCCTCTGAAAAAGTCCATAATAATGTCATCCCATTTACACATAGAAATTGGAAGTGGTTGTATTACTAGTCTAGGATGACTTCTATCACCCTTGACCTATTAATAAACCAAGTATATCGATACCTAGTCCATAATTTCTCAATTCATGTTATCCCAATAAAAATATTACCTCAAATACCTATACATATTTTTGGTAATAGGGTGTATATTTATATATTTTAGATATAGGAATAATCCATCAATTCCCTTTTTAGTTTAGGTATAGACAGAAAAAAATAAATTTATAAACCCTTGAACTCCATCTTTATTAATGATGTATTATAATTTTCAATTATTCAATGATTTTATTTTCTTTGGAAATTTCTCATCATTTGATTGAGAACTTTTGTCATTTATTTTAAATAAGTCTTCATAATCATTTGAATAAAGGGCGATGTAAATTCAGTTATAATATTTCCCATAACTATATTTACTATACCAATGAGTATAGACCCCAACACAATACTCATCTGGATCAGAAATCCACGATCTTTCATACATAATGCACAAACTAACTTAATTTTATACCATGGGTGGTAGTGTATTGAGAAATCAAAACCCTTTAGTAGCTCGATCCATCACATTTGTCTCATATTGAATTATTTCATTGAAAATATTCATTTTAGGATTTTACGAATCATGTAAATATCAAATATTTCACCATGGATATAACATCTTTATATCTTCAAATCAAATATTTCAGCTTCAAACTCAATATCACGGGTTTAATAGTTTCTGTTTTCAATATTATTTAATTACATTAATGCATATACAATAATTTTTAACACTTTTCACTTGGACATAACCACGTCCCTTATTCTAAGTATAACTATATATAACAAAGAAATCATTTCTTGATGGTAGAGTCAAAATGAGACCATCGACCAACATCCTCTTTAGTTTATCAACATTCTCATCACATTGCTTTTTCCAAAAAACATAAACCCTTTATGTGTATTCTAGGATAATTGGTTATAAAATCAAAAAAAATTCCGAATGAATCATTAATAATAACATTCCAACTCAAATAAATTGTAAACCTCAGTTATATTCTCTGGTGTAGGAAATTCTATAACTACCTTTATTTTCAATTGATAAACTGAGATTCGATCCTTAGAGACAATATGTCAGTTAAAATAATCTTCCTACAACCAAAATTCAAACTTTATAATTTTTCTATATAACACCTTCCTTATTAGAGTTTCTTGAATGATCTAAAAGTGATTGTCATGGTCTCATATCTTTTATAATACACCCAGAAAATATCAAATAATACCAAAAAATAATCAACATATTCTAGGATACACTATTCCTTATATCTATAACAATATATGGTTCATTAGTTAATAGAAATGGAATTACTGTAAACTCATAATATTCATACCTCATTCTTGAAGCTTTATTTTAAATTTATTCCATCTTTACTTGAAATTGATGACACCCAGAATGAAGGTCGATCATTGAAAAATATTGGCCTCCATAACGTTCATCAAATGATTCATCAATGTCAGGTTGAGAATATTTGTTCTTTATCATAATAACACTGGATTTCCTATACTCCATGAAGTCCTTATAAGTCTTTTTTTTAAATAAAATTTGTCTTTTGGTCAAAGACCAAAATAGTTAATTTGTTAAATAAATGGATTAGACGAGTCTAAAATATGGACTTTTTTTACAATCCCTATCATTAAGAGAATGTAAGTTAATAGGGAGTTCGTTCAACAAGGTTGTGTCATGATTGAACCCCATAATAGCATGGCCATTAGCATCCTTGTTCTCTTCATGAAAGGTATGAGTGAAAATATATCTGATATTCATACGAAAATACAGATAGTCTATCTAACATGAAGTAAGTGTCACTACAAGGTTCACTATACCATTCCACAGAGCTTGCACAGTGGTCATCTAATCACTTTCTATCCAGATATAGTACTAGATAAGTTTATTATCAAAATAAATATTTTAAATAACTCCCATAATTGTGTCATTCAAGGATAAGGACACTACAAAATAGTCGTAGAATCCCCCTATATTCTTCCAAGAGTGTTTTCAGTAGATTCCACCACAACCTGAGTGACCCGAGTTGCATTCAGAAGCACCGTCAACATTGACTTTAATCCATCATAGGGGTGGATCTTTCCAAAAATCAGAAAGAGTGCATCTAGTATGAGTATAGATTCCCTTCATCCCAAGACAATGCAGAATCCCAAAGTCACTAACTGTGTTGTTGCAAATACCCTTCGGAATCTAGGTGGCTTCTCAAATGGAAATTAAGATTCTCATTTTTCTTGTATTGAGACTAAATGAGTGGTTTTTATAAACATGAGAGTTTCTATCATACCAGATCACATGGAGATGATTTTCTATTGAAATTATGTAGATATTATTGATTTGCTGAGATTCCTTCATAGCTACACAACATTGGATTTGAAAGTTGATTGAGATAGGAAGTAACCACATTCACTCAAAAATATCAAATACATAATTCAAAATAGAAGTGTCTATAGCACAACATAGAAATAGGTGGTTAATGTGTTCATGATGTTGATCACAATGATGTAATTTAGAGAAAATACAAATCCCAAAATATTGAAGGAAAGTGTCAGTGGGAACTATTTGGTGCACAATACACCAAACAAGCATGAATCTTGGGGGATTTTACCATATTTTAACAATGTTTTTTAGCTCGATCAAGTTATTTTCAGATTTACTAAGAATATTTTCATAATTTTATTTGAGTCAAGGATGCCATTATGAGTAGGTTCCCAAAATAAAAATCATCAGTGTTGGAAAAGGGATAGTTATCAATGACCTAGTTAATGTTGTTAGGTAAGTTAATGCTATGAGATTTTAACATTTCCTTAATAGTATTATTGGTGTTCTCATGTAGTTGAATGGGTGAGAACATTGAAATGAGAGGATCACCAGTCCAGTTGTCAAGACATAGGTTTAATGAAGATTCTTTATTAACCATCCATCTAGAGTTAGACAAGATGTTGGAAAGGAATTCTTAATAGAAGTTCATATGGAAGAGATCATATAATTTGAGTTTCGTTTATTTAATTTATCAAGAAATATATCTTTGAGGAAAGAAATAGATTTAGGGTTATTATACAGAAGGTTCCAAGTGAGTCTGGCCTATAATGAATTAGTAATTAGTTTGATATTTTTTATGACAAGACAACCTATATCCAATGGATTTAAACAGGTAGACCAAGGAATAATTACAAGTTTATCTAAAGAATTCTTCCACACCACAAAATGTTTTGATGGAAACATTAATTTTATAGAAGATATAAAGTTCAATTATTATCCATCATGGAGTAGATCATTTTAGTGACAATCATGGATTTGACAAGGAAGATCCTTCCAACCATAGAGAGGGATTTACCTTTCCATGGGGTGAGTTGGTGGAGGATTTAGTCCACAGTTGAAGAAATGTAACTAGACTTGGGTCTAACCCAAAAGATGGTCACACATAGATAAGTGAAGGGAATATATCCTTCTTTAATGCCTAAAACATTGATAATATTGGATTTTATTTATAAGGAAACCTTTTCCCAAAATATATATAAGATTTTCTACAACTAATGGTTTTTTCACAAACATCTTCCTAGTGAGAAAGGGATCATTTTATATTATTAATATTTCATTTATCATCTTGTAAAGAAAGGATGATGTCATTATCTTATAAGTGATGCGTTTGAGCATTCAAATTCATAGAAGCATGTAATAGTTAAATATTGTCCTGATCCACAAGATAAGTGAGTAATATTATTATGTAATATTTAACAATCAAGAAAATAATGTTAGTTATGGGGTCACCATATTTAGAAACTTTAGTTAATTTAATGTAACTCCTAGAAGATCCATTATTAAATATTGAAATGTAGAAAAAATTAAAAAGAGTCTTAAGTTTACTGATGAAAGAGTTATTAAACCCAATATTATACATAACCATGAATATAAAATTCCAATCCATGGCATCACATGATTTTCAAATGTCATGTTTGATGTCAATATTTCCACCCATACTATAATTGTTTAAAATATTATTGCATAATGAAGTAAGGAAAATACAATATTGGATTGATCTTCCTTTATAAATACCAAATTGGTTCCAAGAAACAATTTTTTAAAATTAATATAAGAATATATATTAGTATGATTATTGGTGATGATTTTATGAAGATTAATAGTAAGGGTAATGGTTATGAAGAGATGAATCTCTGAAGCATTCTCCACTTTAGGGATTAAGGAGAGGAATTGAGAGTTTATCCCATGAGGGAAAATAAAATTACAAAATATTGTCTTAACTAATGTATAGAAATCATCTTGAATAAAATCCCAAAATTTCTGATAGAATCCATTATTGAATCCATCAGGTCTCAGAGCACATTCAGGATTTAAGCTAAAAACACTTTCTCTAATCACATGGTTAAGGGGAATACTATTGATAATGGAGTTTTCCTTTTAATTGTCCACCACCATAATGAAATTATTTAAAAGGTATTTATTAACTTCATCCCATTGAAATTTTTTTCAAAGTAAGGGAAAACATGATTAGAAATACCATCTTTAGTATCGAAGAATTTGTCTCTATCTCTATTATAGGAAGGAGGCCTATAAGCTTTCCTAGTTCATTGAAGGGAATTGTATAATTAAAATTTCTATCACCATAAGTGACCCATTTATTTTTGAAAATTTGTTTTAAATTTTTTTCCTTAAAGGCGAGAAATGAAAAAAGTTTCGTAGTATTATTGATTTAATGTTGTGTATTAAAAGAAAAATTCGTACAAGTAGTGGTGTTCTGAAGACGGGATTGTTTTTCTTAGAAAAGAAGGATGTTGTTGTGAATTTTCTAAGATTTGGATGTACACCAATCCTTAAAAACCTATTATATTTTTTTAATTTTATGGTACATTAAAAAGTAGTATTTAAATTGTACATGGAAGACCATGAATTTTTTATAATGTTAACAGAATCAAGATATGAAGACCAAGCTTTGTTAAATCTAGAAGGTAAAATAGGATTAATGTTATTGAAGGAGAAATTGATCAGGCTAGGATGGAGGTAAAAATTAGGTTTAGGAAGTGTGATGCAAGAGATATTGTCCAATTTATCAAGGGTTGAAACATTTTTCACAACTCTATCCAATTTTTAAGAAACCACCGTATTATAATGTTGTCTATACCATGTAAACATGGACATGTGAGATTAATTTCAATAAGATTATTATCCTCAATATAGGCTTTTAATTAACATGATGAAATGGTGGAGTGTAATGGTCCCATTTTATCACTTGGGAAAAGGATGTCATTAATGTCCCCCACCAAAACCAAGGGTCCTAAATGTAATTTCTATGGTAGGAGAGATCATTCCAAAGTGGTATCATTTTTTTGTATGTATTCTTAGCATAGATAAATTAACAGTAAATGTGTGAGTGATCAAATATGAAATCACATGTAAAGGACTAATCATAAATATTAAAAATATTAAAATTCTGTAATAGAGAATGAATAATGATCCAAAGAGTTTCAATAGATTAATTTTTTTTTACACTACTAAAAAATTATATCCAAGTTGGCATAAATGGAAAAATCGAGAGGGAAAATTGATTTTTGGTTCAGCAATTGAAAAAACCATTAGGATGATGAGTACTAATAAATATTTTTAAGACAATAAATGTATCGACGTTTTCTATACACTGACAATTCCAAAAGAAAATATTCATTAAAACCTATTTTTGGGTTTGGATCCCTCTTTTCTAAAATTTTCCAAGAACTTATTTCTTGATGATCTTCAAGGAGTTTTAGCCTTTTTCAGGCTGGTTTTCTTTTCCTGATTTCTCACAAGAGAAATAATGAGAATGTTATTAGTACTAAAACTATTCTCAGAAGAGATTGGTTCGTATATGATTATATTTGAAAGAGAAACCGATTGAATTTTTTTTTCATTCATTGGATTCTCATTCAGGATATGCAGGTCAGTATTAGACATAGAAGCATCAAAAATTGAAATAAAATGTGTGGAGGTTTTGGTATATATGGTAGAAACAATATGACTATTTCTTTCAGTCAAAATTTTCTCATTCTAGTTAGGAAGGCTAGTATTGTGCATATAAGCATCTAGGATTTAAATAAATTCTGTGAACTTTATAGCATCTATAGTACTAACCTATTGTCCGCCATTGTTAATACATGAGTTCAAATTAATGGGTGTTAAAAACTTATCAAAAAATAATATTTTAATCCCTGTTCATTTTGTATATTAATAACAATTCCCTGATTAGTATAATGCATGATACATTCCTATATACTATGACTATCAAGGGAATTTGTGTCAATAGAATTTCCTTGTTCACTACTCGATATAATCATTGCGAGTCCAGCATTTAGGACACCCAATTCTGCAATGGGAGGCTCTACAATATACTAATTGCATTTATTTTCTTTATTACGTACCCCTTGAAGGTCAATGGATTTCTTGGAAGTTCCAGGGGACATCATATTTGAATATGAAATCACAGTTTGAAGTTCAATTTAGTATTATTTGAAGACCACTATTATAATTGTTTCATTTTACTCAATTATATATTTCTCTTTAGATTAATTTTCACGTTCTTACACTAATAATTCCCATGGTTTTCCTACTCCAACCCCTAAAGGTTTCAAATTCTCTGATTTCTCAACCCATTTTTTATTTTTATTCCTAGAGGGTTTAGGCTAATCAAAGGTAGGTCCTTTGTCTTTCTTTTGTTTCCTGATTTCAGTCCAATCAGTGTCATTCATTTTGGTGACCTTTTTCTTTACTAGTCTATAGTATAGTATTGAATGGACAATGATTTTACAATACTCATAGAATGGAGGCTTACAATTACATTCGACCTTCAACTCATTATTATATTCATTATCATTACATGAAATACTTTGTGGTAGCTGGGATTCAATATTAACTTCCACCATAACTATAGAAAATTTACCTATTTATACCTCTATGGTACACTGGTCAATCTTGAGGGGAGTTCCAATGAAATTTTATATATCATATTGGATAATCAGGTTCCAAAATAACTTGTTGAGGTTATGAAATCTAACACAAATATGTGCCATAGTGTTCCTATACGTGTTCGAGTTAAAATAAAAATCTCATTCAGATATTGGAAATAATCCATGTTTGAGTTAAATATTTCCTATCTTGCATACCAGGTATAGTTTACCCAGGGATGTGAGAAAAATATGAAAATATCTTTTACCAATCTAGAAAAGTTTCCACTTTGTAAATCCCCATCAGTCAGCAATACAAGCTTCCATATCCACATATGAACTGATTTTTTCACCTTTTAAGTATTAATAGTGAGCCATAATACAAAACATGAACATTTGGGTTCACTCTTGAAGTGCCCCATGGTCAACCTCTAATGAAAATCCTCCATCTCCAAGCCTCTTGAACATAAGAGGTTTCAAAGATGATATATTGAGTAGATCTAAACCCTTTAGTACTTTGAGGAACAAAATACTTTTAGATTTTTAATACAGAACATGGTCATGATTATCTTCCACAAGTTTTTTTCTTCCTTCATTTCCTGAGGGTGGGATTCTAAATAATTATCCCCTTCAGGATCAAGGGATTCCTCGATTCAATCAATCAAGTGAGTAGAGATACGAACATCCATGATCTCATGAGGATCATGGTTTGCACTATGAGGGTTCATCGAGCCATTTGAAGAGACTCCCTTCATCCACCTACTAGAGAATTCCAAGAAGATCTATAATTTTTCTTATAGTAAATATCATCGGATCCCTATGGTGATACAATAGGGAGAATAATTACCTTATCACATCAATCCTATGGTTATTTATTAACGCTAACTAATTGCACATTCTCTATTTGATAGTGATTTATTGTTAAGGGTCATTCATTTGGGATTAAATAAATTGAAAAATTAACTAAAAACTGTGGGGTATGTCCATGTAATTCCTCGAGAAATACATAAATTGTTTTTCTATATGATAGAAATATCTCCAACTTAAAGATTACCATCTCCATCCCTAGATTTTGTTTTCTCTTCTTTCCAAAGGATCTCATTTAGTATATCTACTAGGGGTTGATTTGGAAATGTCTCAAATGATAATTTATTTATTATAATGATAAGGAATTCTACATCACCATCACAAAATATAATATACGTCTTTTTCATTAAAACTTGGAATCATATTTTGAAATTTGGCCCATACCATGTTTTATATTGAATTCAACCATAGGTATGATAATATATTCATCAAATAAAGAACATTTATATGTCATGAAGGGGACATCTTGATACATCCTTATTTTTGTGAGATTTCCACAGATAAATTTAAATGATAAATCAATTCCAAAGGTTCTATAGAAATATCTAATTTTCTTATAAAACATAGAAGATATAATAGTGTACAAGGATCTAGAATCAAATAAAAAATTAGCTAAATTTGAAGTTGTAATTAAATTACCTACCACGTAATCATTCGGTACTTCCACCACAATATTAATGATTGTATAAGCATGGAACTCTCCCCATGGCATATTCTATATAATATTCCATTTCCTTTTGGGAATTTCGTTTTCATATTTCCCCAAATCCCGATAGTTAAAATGCTAAATAGTAGTGTTTCCATTCTTTGAATTACTATATATCCGTATAAACCTTATCTATACACTAATAATAATATCCCAATCTATTAAAACATTTACCATGAGGATTCTTTCTATAGTTCTCACAATATGGAAATTGATTCATTCTCTTATTCTTATTTTTTGCATCCCCTTTTTCCCGGGGATTATTTTAAATCTTATTTTATTGATTTATTTTGAACATATAGGATATAGAGAATTAAGTATCCATATTGATCAAACATAATAACATTTTTTCCATGATTAAGAAGTTTGAGAGACCATCACCCTTTATAGACATGGATTATAAAAAAATATTTAAATGGTCAATATTACACTATCTGTTATATAGATAATCTATATAATAACTTGATAACCATATAGAGGTATCCTCATATTAATCATCACTTTATTCATCATTATTCTTTAAGTAGAGTAACATTCTCTTAATTCCAAATTTTTTATCATGATGTAATTATTTTTCAAATAATTTATTTATATACTCTTACCATTATATGGTTTCTAATTTCTTTTCCCCAAAATAATGATGGATCAATGACCACCATTGATTTGCACTACCTTTGAGACAATACACATCAAGTGTAACCATTTTTTTCATCACACCACAAGTTAATAAATAGATTCTCAAGATAATTATTCCGATTCTCAGATACCACTCGATTAGTAGTCCCCCCAAATTTTGGGGGATTTTATCTCATGAAGTGTTTGAACATAAGATCATCATAATGTGTAATAGGTTAATCAATCTAGGAAATATTATTTTTCAAAACCTGATTATGATACCTTAATATAGATATGATCTTCTCAGTCCTAATTCTAGTTGTATATGAATTTGTAATAGTGAAATCTCAACATTGGAAATTTGTGGTGACACCCGTATTCATTCTAAGTTCCATTTCTAAACAATTTCACATACTCAATTAGCTCTTAAAATTATGAATTTTAAATCATAATGGGTTGGGAAAAAATCCCTCCAGGTAACATTAGAGTGTTTTTTGGTTGATAGTTTTTGTTAACAAAGTATGTTTCCATGGTCAATTTTGGAGAATTAGAGTTATTATTTACATGGTATATTTAAAAAACATATCCACGAAAAATAATCAGTTCCATAGAGGTAGTACATAAAATAGTGTATATAAGTGGGAATTGTTTCCCTGTGTGTTGGAAATTTTTGGTTTCCAAGATTTAGAGGCCAGATAAGTAATCATGGAAGTTATATTTCTATCAATGCGTTATAAAAATATGGAAAATTAATGAGTTTCATGAAGACTGCAGTTTCAAAAAAGGTATTTTGATTTTCAATGGAATCCAATGTCACGAAGGATTGGTTTTGTGAAGCTATGGAGCATCGCAAATGCTTGAATGGATGATGGTAAATAATCATAAATACAATAACTAGAGAATCCTAGAATAGGGAAGGGTTAATAGTAAATATCTATTATTATGAGAAGGGGACCATCACAAAAGTGTGAAGGTTTGATGGAGAATCTTCACTACTACGATAAGCTTTATGAATGGTAAATTTATTTAGTGAATTGGGAAAATAGAAATCTATTAGAATGATATTGGAGAGCTTAAAAAAATATGATTATGGGGGTAAAAAATTATTAAACTGGAGGTAATGCCTATAAATAAGACTTTATCCCCCCCCCCCCAATCAAAAAATGAGAGGAAGACTTAAAATAGATTCAAGGTATCCAAATTTTCAAATGTGATTTGTGAATTTTATTCTTGAGAAAATGTTCATGAAGAAATTAAGTTTGAAAAGGCTATGAAATTTGAAAAAAATTAAGAATCATGAATTTATTGAGATTTGTGATGTCTATAAAAATTTAGTCTATTGATGTGATCTTTGTGAAGGATAAGTTATATTTGAAGAAATATTTTAGATACATGAAACAAGGTTTCTTCATGAAGTCTGGTTGAGCGTTTCAAATGTGGTGAGTTTTTTGAAATCTATGGTGTTTGAAAATACAGTATATACATGTGAAGAATTTAATAGTTTCATGACAGTTGTTTTAGATTTATTAAGGTAGTGAGCATTATGATAGTGTTTAAAACCAATTTCTAAGAAAATCAAGGTGAAAGTGGAATTTATCAAGTGGATGAAAATAAAACTTCAACATAAAATCTACCTACAATTTTAAATTTATTAATTATTGGTAATGATGGGAACTATATGTCCATAACCATTTTTTTAATCCTTTCCAGATCTCTGTGTAAAGAAAGTGGAGGAAGGTGATCCGTTCCATAGGTAGTGATCCATCAAAGGAAAGATTGAAGAGGTGACCCTTTGGAATTAGTGTGTTATCATAAAATTTGTAAAGGAATTGATCTGAGGCATAAAAGTAATCTATCCCAAACAATATATAGGAAGTGAAAATTAGTGGATTTTTACATTTTTACACTACAATTTTATGCTTGTTGGACGTAATCCTGGGAGGGTGAACAATGTAAAATCACTTTTCTCATGAATTTTTAAATTGGTCTTCATATATTTCTATAAGAAAGGGATATAAGAGTGTTTTATTTAATATGGAACCAATATTTTAATGGGTAGTTTATTTAATCTATCATACCCTAAATCACCATCACCCAACCCCTATCAGAGTATTTAACCTCTTTGGATAACAATTGGTATGATAGGTAAAGGTTAATATCATTGTTTCTATCTCAAGGGTTTAAATATATGTTTTCAATAAAAAAGTGAATATAATATTTAATGAAAATAATAAATGATAGAAGATTCAGATTAATCAATTTTTATGATCTTTAGGAATGTATGTCTTTACAACATCGATGTATGGAGTGTTGGCCCACATAGACAGTGGTTATTTATATAAAGTTGACCAAAGGGAAATAAATTGTGATTCAAAAGGATTATATTATTTATGTGGATCCCTATCAAATTAAATATATATGAAGGTGATTTTTTTTCAATTTATCACATGCTATCTTGGAACATTTAATAAATATTTATGTGGGAGACTCAAAAGTTGGAAAAAAAAAGATGTCGGTTCGATGGAACAAGTATGAGGATCTTAGAATTCACAATAACAAGTCTACTAATGAATTATTTAACTGAGTGAATGTTGGTGTGGTACACATGTGTGGTCTAAGATAAATTATTTAAGATGTAAATATTTTCAACTTCACCATGACAAGATATTGTCCTCGGCTCAATATGAATGTTTTTTTATTGGAATATGATGATCCAAAGGAGCTGAAATTGGATATCTTGCATAATACTCTTGTTCTATAATATATTAGAAATGATGATAATGAGTTTTTGGGAAGAGGGAAGGATAAATAAGAGGAATCTATGGACATGAAGAAGGTCACTATTGAATATGGGAAGGAAGAAGAAGAGACATATGAATTCATGTCATTCCTTTAATAAGATTTATATAGAGGAAAATAAAAGTTCAATGTAAAACTCCCACTTTCTCTTTTTCAATGTGGGAAGGATGGAAATATTATAGCAAGGTTACCCCATTATTTTCCAATAAGATGATGAGGATGATGTTGAAATTCCCCTGAAGTGGTCCTTAATCTATGAGTAATTTTAAAAACTATTTAAAGGAAATTTATTCAAAAATAAGAATATCCTTTCATAATAAAATGATAGTATATAAGAATATAAGGTTGAAGATATGGAGAAATGAAATGATCATAGAAAAAACTATATGGTTAAGGTATTTAGTTGCACCAATAAAAGGTAATAAAGTGATATTGATAAAGAATAATTCAAATGAAGAGTTGACATGCAAGCTAAATTAGAAGCCTCTATTGACAAGAGATATGTTTGGAGAGACCAGATGAATAAAGAAAATAAAGTAGTTCATGAATCCAAACATTATATATTAGAGTACGAAGAAGAGAAGTCTATGTTGGATGAAGAAATTGCAATGATTATGCCTTTAATTCTAGAGAACTAAAAAAAAGCTGCTAAGTAACAGCTCACAGTTCATGAACTAAAAATGGGATTGATGGGTATAATAACATAGTAAATGATAAAACAAAACATATTAATGAAATTATTGATGAAGTATTTATCTCAAGAAAAAAATTTAAGTTTTTAAAAAAACTTTTGAATCCCTATATGAAATCAGGAATGAAAGATAATTTAGGTGATAGAAAAGATAAAAGTGTATCATAGAGATCCAATAGAAAAAAATAAATAATCAAATTCAAATGATAAGGCCAGTATGTGGCTTGATCAAAAAATATAAATTGGCGATGGTTGAAGTGAGACTACAATCAACTGATCTAGGAATGAATATTTATTTTTGGTATGAATCAGAATCAGAAGATACAAATATCTCAAAGGGAAACAAGTAGTGTAGTAGTCATACATAGGAATGAACCATATATTATATGTTATTTTTATAGAAATATTTGAAACTCACAATGTGTCTATTCCATATCCAAGAGGATCAAAAGGGAATAACAAAAACAATGTATTCCATATAGAGCTCAATATTCAATGACATCATTTGATTTTTACTATTTCTGGTGTAGATGATTCAGACATATGGAAAGATAATTCTCATTAACAATGTGGAGAAATGTGTTGAAGAATACTAAATGTGGTTATAAGAAGCAACTCAATGTATCATTAAATGAGGAAAAAATGAAAAATAAATTTACAGAATTGAAAGAATAATATGTTCCATAATATATTTAAGAATATTAATATTATCAATCCATACCAATTATGATGTAATAAACATTGATAAAAAATAAAATAAATTAGCAAGTAGTGGTTTTAGATATTTATCTTATAGAATTAGATATTTTAGTTGTATCAATCCTTGATAGTGGATTCAAATCCCATATGATAAGTGATAAGGATCAAATTACATGAATAAAATTTTACAACTAAGGTGTTTTAAAATTGTTAAATGATGATGGCATTAAGATTATTGTCTTACGAAAATCCAAATTTGGTGGCAAAAAAATGAGACAAGCTGATTATACAGTTGTTGAATATATCTGTCACATAATTCTTAGTGTTAGTCAACTATGTGACTCATGGTATACTACAATATTTACTAATAATATGTGTAACATCAAATAAAGGGATGATGAAATTATTATGCAGTAAAAATTATCAAAGGGGAATCTATACCTTGTAAATTAAGAAAAAGATATGTGATTTTTATTCATAGTGGAAGAAAACATATTGTAGAATAATCAAATTGGCCATCTATGCCAAAAATCCATAGACGATATAGTAAAATGAGATGCATCAATATATATCCCAAATATTTCTCCTGATTGTACTCATATGTGTGATTACTATAAATAAGGGAATATTATGAAAAAGGAATACAATGGAAAAGAAAAACAATTCAACCAAAGTGCTTATATTGGTTCATGAATCTGTATGTGTACCTATCTCACCATGATGCACTAAATGGAATAGGTATTATGTTATTTTTCCCTTTTTGATTTTAGTAGAATGGAATATGTATTTTCCATTTCCCACAAGATTGATGTGGTCAGTTTCATAAAATAGTATCACAGTAAATCTAAAAGCATGCTTAGTAAAAATATTTTGATGTTTAAAACTAATTTTGGTAAATGATTCTCAAATAGTAAAGTGTAAGACTATCCAAAGAAACATAGGAAAAGGCATAATGTTTCAAAAGTGATAACTCCTCAACAAAATGGAGTGGTTGAGAGGAGGAATCTTATCATAAAAAACTTGTACACAATAATTATTATTGAAAATGAAATAAAAAAGAAATTATCAGAGGATGTAGTATTGATATCGGTATATATATCCCACATGGATTTTCTATGTTTAAAAAAAATGTCATATGAATATTGTTATAGGAAAAATCCAGCATTGAAATACTTTAAAATATTTGTAAGTATATGTTTTATTCTCAATAATATTAAACACATGAAATTTGAATCAAGAGAAGGTTAGGGGTTATTTATTTGATATTATTGAAATGGAAAAGAACATAAATTTTTTAACAAGATTCTTCAAAATATAGTTTATTCTTTTTCTCACTATAGTAGATAATGAACAGAATATTAAAAAAATAGTAACCAGTTTCCTAATTAAATTCATAAGGAGGTAAGAACCATAGGAGAATATAATTATAAAATGATCACTAAGAATAAGATATAAATGATGAATAAGAGGATGTGAAATCTATATCTGCAAGAAAGATGAATTGTCGAGATGAAATTTATAGAAAGAACAACATTTTTGATCAGGATGTTCTACTTCACTCACGAAGATTGAAGTCATTACATCATAAAACTTTTCTATCTTTTGTAGAGAATAAATGTTTTGATGAAGCATCTGGAGATGAGAATTGGTTTTGGGCTATGAATGAAGATCATAATGAAATAGAAAATAATCAGAAATGGGAGATTGTTTTGAGGCCAATATATAAGAATGTCGTTATAACCAAATGTGTCTTTCCCACTAAGATGAATGAAGATGGAAGAATGATTCAAAACAAATAATGATTAATGTGAAAGGGATACTCTTATATTGAGGGTATTGATGTTTAATATAAATTTTAACCTATAGTGAGGAAACTGACAATCAGATTATTATAGGCCATAATAGTGAAAAGAATATTTTATGTTTTCCTAATGGATGCCATGTCAAAATTTCTAAATGGGGTTCTTTAAGAAGAAGTTTATATTGAGAATACATATGGTTTTATAATTTTTAAAGATGATAAAAATATTTTTTGATAGATAATGTCAATATTTTTGTTGAAGAATGCATCAAGAGCACAATATTTAATGCTCAATAAATTTTTGAAGAAGATCTATTTTTAGTGTGGTGGATTTTATTACAATCTATATGTCAAAAATGAATGTAATAAAAGGATGATAGTTATATTTTATGTCATTTACATAATATTATTTTTATTACAATAGTCTTAGTGGATGAAATTCAAATAATTCATGAAAATTGAGTTCGAAATTGCATTGATTGGTGAACTAGCATTTTTACTCCTTTTATAGGTGACCCATGGAAAGAAGGGAACATTAATTTCTTAATATAAATATTCAAAGGAGGTTTTTAGAATATTTGGAGTGGATAATTCTTTAGAGATGGAGACTCTAGTGGATACCAAGAGAAAACTCTCATCATATGATGAATGAAATTAAGGTAATGTCAAAGAATATAGGAAAATAATTATAATTCTATTATTATTGACAATGAAAAGAACTGATATTGTTTTTAGCACATACCGCACATCAATATAGCAAAGAAATAAAAAGTAAACCAAAATTCATGTAGTGAAATGAATAATTAATTATACTAGGGACAGTAAGGTTTTTGGTTTTCTATCAAATGAAAAATCTCATCAAGAGTTATTGGGATATACAGATGCATATTAGTCTAGTTCAGCAGATAATAGAAAATCAACATCAGGTGGTGCATTATATATTTTTTATTATGTATTTATTATATAAAATAAAATAATATTTAATTTCATTGGAAACCTAGAAAATTGAATATATTGTGGCTACTCATTCTTGCACAAACTTATTTTGGATGATGAAATAAGAAGATATTAGGGGTGTTCTAGTGAAATCTTTAATTGGAATCTGTTACAAAAAATCAAGTGCTATAAATCTTAATAAAAATACATTACATCACTTAAGGAAAAATCACATTGAAATCAAGTATCACTTTATCAAATAGATGGTGGGGAAAGGGCTCGTGGTGTTATTGTATGTGCCTATAGAACTATAGGATATAGATATTCTTATAATGGCCTTACCCAAAAAATCATTTGAACATCATCAACTAGATCATGGAGTTCAATCTACTACTCACACTTAAAAACTATGGATGTGGGGCCCCCTATCCCAGAGGTATTACATTATTTTCCCAAATGTGGTGATCTGTGTTCTTTACCATGTTGCAGACCAAAATGATGTTTCATTCAGGTTTCTTGATAAAGGGTGGTAACTTATGGCTATAAAAGGGGATGAAATCTCATAATCAAGACATTGGGAGAAGCTAATAATGGAGTATTGAAGTAGGGGGTGGTTTAAAATTGATGATGATAAATATTATTGATCAAAGGTTATATATCACAAAAAAATGGGTTCATGATGATATAAGTTGAGTGGTTTTGTAATGATGTGTTTCATTGATGAGCATCGCATGCAACCCTTTTTTATCACAAAGATCATGGATCATTTGGGATTAGAGTTCTTTTTAGGTAAAATATATTATGTATATCTGAATTGAAATAAATGAATATTGGTACACAATTGAAGAATCTTTAACATGGTATCAAAATGTGAGGAGTTGCTAAAAACTCAAATGGGAAGATTATTGGGAACAAATTCTTCAAGATAGCATTACAATGTTTTTGGGTTGACTATGTTTGTGGAGAAATTAGTTTTTCAAGGATATTTATGGAGCTCTAGAGAGATTATAGACATGTTGTGTTGACAAATGTGTGGATCATCTTGAATGGATGAATGGTAGATAAAAAATCTCAATGACCATGAGAAGTGGAGCATCATTAGTGATTGAAGGGTAGATAGTAAATCTCTAAGATGATGATAAGTTTAGAATTGAGAAACTACTAAGGGTGTATAGTGAATATCAATAACTCTGAAAATATTTAAAAACATGAAATGTACCTAATGAATCGTAAAAAAAGGGAACTTAGAAAATGAAATTGGATAGCTTCATGAAAGGGTGATGATAAGGATGATAGATTCTGGAATGGGAAGCAAGCAATGACAATAAATAAGAATCTACCCCCCTAGAAAATTATATAAATACTTAACTAAGATTCAATGGATATGAATTAATGAATTTGATTCACAAAGGTTCTTCTTGAGAAATAGTTCATGAAAAAAAGAAGTTTGAGAGGGATTTGAAATCTTACCCAAGGTTATAAGAATCAAAAAAATTATTGAGGTTCGTAAAGGATATCGAAAGTCAAACAAATGTTATGAGATTCATGAAGACTATCTGAGATTTAAAGAAGTGATCAAGCTTCTATAAAGTGGGTTACTTCATGAATAATAATCAAGCTTCGTTTAAGTGGTGAGATTCATGAATGTTGTGGGGTTAATGAATGCAGTATATGCTTGTGGAAATTAGGTAGTTTAGTGAAGGATTTGTGAGTTTCACGAAGGAAATGAGCATAAAAATAGTATTAAAAAGGGATTAACTAGTAAATTAATGGTAATTAGGTATTAATAAAGGTGATAAAAGTGGGAATTCAATACAACACATACCTACAACTATGGATGTATTCATTATTGAAAATGAAGGATCCTACATATCCATGTTCTGTGTTTGAATCCTTTACCTAATAGTGATCATATAAAGAGAAATAAGTTGATACCTTCTATTGGTAGTGGTCTATAAAAGGATATATTTAGGTATAGAACCATGGGATGCAATGAACTTTCCCTAAACACTATAAAGGTAGTGATCCTAGCCCTAGAATTGATCAACCCAAATCCTTATTTTTGTATTGAACCTTTGTTGACTTGGTACATTGGCACATTATCATTATATGCGCCCTGGGTGTACCCCTGTGAGGTTAAAACAAGTAAAATAATTCTTTCTTGTGCATGATTTCATTTATGTTCATACATTTCTATAGGAAAGGGAGAGAAGAGTATTTTGTTTAACCGCAAAACAAGATCCAAAGGGGTAGTTGTTTTATCTGTGATAACCTGATTCACCCATATGGGTATTTAAAATATTTGGGATAACATAATATATAATTCTAAATATTTTTTAATAGATAACATAATTTTTTTAAAATTATTATTAATCTCAGGATCATAAACTTGGTTTCTTTGGGATATATTTATATTAAAATCCATCATAATAGGGTTTAAATTTTTTTGAATTGTCCTAAGAATATTCCATAGGACTGTCAAAATAGGTGCACAGTAAGGACCACTTTTATGCACCAGATGATAATGGAGTTAATATTAATGGGCCCTTTTTAGAGTTATTACCCCTAGGTACAACTATGTAAAAACTATTCCCACTTGTATTATACATAAAAGGATGTATTCCTTGGAAAATCCACATAATCTATTACTCATTTAAACATTATGAAATTATTCTATAATTTTCATCAATATATATTATTGGGTTATATTCTTTTATATATATGTTTACTTAATATATTTACTATGGATTCTATTATACTTCCTTTGACACCGTTTGTAACGACCTTAACTCTAGTCACCTGGAGCTGGTGGCTACTTTACTACTTTGGAATATATAAAAATAGTAAAATCGAAAAGGACCAACTACTATAGATGTTTTTTAAAACCATTTAACCCAGGTAAAATAAAATAAATCATAATAAATGGAAAATCACAGCATCCTTCAAAGGCATTCAAGGTATTAAACTTCATAACATGGGTAAAGGAAACAAAATAAGGGTGAGATAAAATGATCTCTATAGGTAACATATAGTGGAAGAAATCATGAGTAAAAAAATATTATTAAATATGGAAAGGTAAAAAAATTTAAAATACATACTATTTAATTAATAAATTGATCATAAAATAAGGCATAATAAATATGTAGAGGTAACTAATTGTACACTCATTCCATTTGATCAACGAACTAGCATTGGAATTCATCTAGATTTAATATAAATGTAAATATATCATGGATAATAACAATAACTAAATTCCCAATAAATGAAATTTTTTATTATTAGACATCATTAAATCAGGATGAAACCTCTACTATCAAGACCTTTAAAAGACAATTTAAATCCATGGGTAAACTCCAATCGGATTTAGAAAACTAATTTGTCTCATAAGAAATATCAATGCATGAAAGGGATATCTATAACTTTTCCACCCCAATAAAATAATCTAAAAATAATTCCTAATATGTCAAATGATTAATTAAATTCATGAATCAGTATTCTGTATCATCAAAATACTCATATTGGGTGAAGATAAGTTTTTATCAATATTTCCACAGTTAATTAAATAAATATAAAAGTAAAAACCGTATATAAAAATGGTATATGTTTTAGTAAATAACAATATCTGTAATAAAATATTATGGATATTTAATATATATTTTATGTATAATGAATAAATTATCACAAAAATGTGATTGCTTTAATAGAAAGTAAAAAATCAAAAAGGAAAGTGAGATTGTACAGTAAATTATTTACCTCTTTGGTATGTTTTAAATTATAACCCCTTGAAGAATAAAAATAAAACATAACATTAATCATCGATAATTTTTTTACTCATGTTATATATTTTAAAGAGGATGTATATAATCCACATAAAATTTAATAGGTGCATATTTACAAATATGTCATAATGAAATGTTAATTTAGATGAAAACCCAAAGTTCTCACATTCGTTTAGTTGAACATTAATTAACAACCTATATAATTTTTTAATCATGTTATTATTTTATACCAGAATAGTGATCATATTTATAATATTATATATCATTTTATTATAAAATTTTCACCTATTTATTAAAAATATATCATTATTTTTATTATTTTAGGTATTAATTTTCATATTTCATCATACATGTTTTCTCATGAAAGTTTCATTTTTGTTCATAGGATATGAAACCATCATATAAAAAATATAATAGTGTTATAAATATCATGTATACACAGTAGATACATTATTGGAGTAGCTTATAAAATTTCTGAATTGAAAATGAATCTCATCACTTCATTGAGAATATTGGTTGTATGTACACATGAGATATAATACCATTCCACTAATAGTTGAACTGGTAAGGAAGTGTATGATATATTAATTTGTAATAATTTATATAATTTCACATATATCAGATATATTCAATAAATTTATCTATTTTACCTTCCATTTAATGTATAATCGAAAAGAAAAATCACAATGCTTTACGAGGCGACTGTCCACCATACACTTGAGCAACATTATCATATTTTAAAATGAATGGAAATTGAAAAGAATATGTGATATTATAATTCCAGAAAGTTAATTATATCATAAATTATATATATATATATGATGTAAACCTATAATTATGTCCATCCATGAGAGGTGTTGATGGAAAACGAGTTATATCAGTTCGTGAGAGAGTAGTCCTCTGTACACTTGATCGATGGTTTTATCCCAATTTGATAAAAGTGGATGTGGATATATGTCATGACATTTAAATAATTATAGGTCATTATCTATTATATTCTATTATTTTTATACTATCATGAATTAATATGATTTCAAGGATGTGGAACAAGAAAAAAACTATTATTTAAGAATGTTACAAATTCTCCCAATGAATGCTTTAGGTTCTCACCAATATACTTCCTAGAATGCCTTTATGACTAATAAAATGGATTTAGAATTAATTATGGGGAGTAAATATGTGATATGGGGAGGTTTGGGTAATCTAAATGACTGTGTATGTGTGTAGTGGGGTGAAGGGAGAGGGGATGGCCTTTTATAAGTTTGGGAGAGGACCCACATGTGATTTTTAAAAAGAATAAATTAAAAAAACATTGTCATCATTATAAAAGTCTCAAAATGGGCTATTTTCAACCATTATAGCTCATAATTTCAAAATATAGACATAAAATCAGTATTGTATATGTTAGAAGGTCATTTTAACCACTATCTTCTTAGTTTCTACCTAAGAAAACCCATTTTTACCTTAACCATATTAATTAATTTTTACTATTTTCGGTATTGATTACGAAAAAAATTATATTTATAATATTAGAAAATATTAATTATAATGACAAAAAATATAAAATTCATTTTACTAAATTAAACAACCAAAATTTTTAGAATTTAATTTAAAATTATACCCACTGGTGCGATGAAAAAGCTGGGTTCCAAGGAGAAAATTATCATAAGTATAAGAAGTTTTGATATCAAAATTCAATATAAAACTGATTCAACTAACTTAAATTGAATTTATTATAATATAATTTCAAAAATTTTACTTTAAATCCAATTTAAATGTGTGAATAATTAAAATTATAAGATAGTTTTCAATAACAATCAGTAATATTCAATATTCATAAGAAAATGAAACTATTTATAAAAAATAAATAATAACCCAGATATAATTAGGATATAATTATTTCAAAAACTAATTTAATAATATCACATACATTTTCTAAATGTTTCAAAAATAAATTTTAGCACAAGAGAAATATATGGGATGAAATAGTTTTCTTTAAAAAAAATACTATTTTTAGGAATGATTTATTTTACTTTCAAATGATTCTTTTTTTGTTTATAATAATTAGATAACCAATGAACATCTTTAAAATATATACTTTTCATAATTTATTTAGTTATGTTTATAACCACCAATTTAATAACTAAGTTTTAATTTTCATGTTAAATTAATATTTTAATGAATTATCATGTCTCATATAGACTAAGTGTTCCTTTCATCATAAGATATCAAAGGGATTGAATTTATTTAAAGGAAAAAAAATCTTATTGTCTTGGGGTGTTAAAATTTTGACCCGTGTTTTACTTTTAAAAATTGTTCAAAATGAATCTACCCATTTTTTTCTAAATGAGGTACATTTTGACTTTTATTACAAAAATGTGAATGTAATATTTGTTTTAACATACAATGAATGTATAGAATTTCAAATCGTTATAACCAAATTTTTCACTGAAAATTAATTTTCAATATTACATTTTTTCTATAATTATTTTTCTAAATATTTTATAAATTTACAATTTTAAAACTTATTTTCAAAGTGAAAAGAATATTTTCCTCAAGGATGTTTTAAATTGTATTTTTATGATATTTATATTCATTGATGAAAAATAACCTTTATATTAATTATACTCCACTTTGGATACGTTTTATTAATACCATCCTTACTCTTTCTCTAGATAGTTTATGATCAATTTCCCCAAATAAATTACTGATATTATCTTTCTTGAATAATTTGGTATTCATTTTTTTCACTTGAAATAATCACTTTTTTTTTTATTATTTTCTAATGGATATAAAATTTCTCTTCAATATCCATATTCTAGTATGATGAATATGATTATTTCCAAAACTATATACCATTTTTATAAGTTTTTTTAATTTGAATGATATTTGATTAATTGGGGAAATATTGATTAATATGTATCCTTTAATAAATAAATAAATTTATTGGAAATTTATATTTATTTAATCATTAAATTGATTATTTGAAACATGATGAATGTGTATACATGCAGTGAAGTGTGGGACCTGATCTTCTTTAGAACCTTCATGCATTAGTAGGTATAGACAAGTCACATGTCCAAATTAAATGGTTTTTACCTATAGTTTTAAATTGTCTATTATAAGTTATTGATATTACAGATGCAATGATGTTTGAGATCATGTAGTCTATTACTATGAACATACTTATTAAGAATCCAATTATAATAATTAATAATATTATTTCTTCGATATTATACATGGATGATTATTTTTTCTATGTTTACTGATTAAATGAAATTTATTTTATATTATTTGACTTTCCATATTGATTATACCTTATCTGACCATGATATTGATGTTATTTATTAAATTAGAGGTGTTCTTAGATATTTTCCTTTTCATATTTATTATTTCATATTGATTATTCTATATTTTTTTGTCATATCATCAACTTTATGTAACTATTTTTGAGCATCTGTGATCACTAAATTTTTTTCCTTTCCCCTTGATAAGAAGAAATAATTATTCAATGAGTTCAAGGATGCATGACACCTTTACTATATTTCATTTCATGTTTTAGAATATAATTCATGAATCATTTATATATCTAGTTCTCAGGAATGTTAAACCATAAGATCATTTGGGATGTTATTTCTTTCATCTATCATAGAATTAATAATGTAACAACCAACTCTAGGCTACTAGGATCAAGGTCTTTATAGTTGGTATCAAGGAAATATTAGAAGAAACCATTGTAACCAGATTTTAAAATATATATTAGGGATCATAAACTTATTTTAATAATTAAGGAAAAGTATATAACAAAATCATTAATTTTTAGTAAGGTATAAATTTTATGATTTTTTCTATCAATACTTCCATTTAAAAACACTAAAATTGGATGTAGTTCTATAATTGTTTTACGTGAGAATAATATATTTGAAAATGGAAAATTAGGATTTGACATGATCATAACATGATATATTATAATGATCCTTAATACAAATCTGGTTGGCCACTCCTAGTGTATATTCTTAGGATAATTTACATTTTTGACACAAATAATTATAAAGTATTTTAGTAGATAATTTAAATTAATTACATAGGTTAATATTAAGATATATTATATTGAAAATTAATTTTCATGATTTAAAAATTCTATAAATTATTATACGGTTCCCCACTATAATTTTTTAATCACACTATACTTTTTGGATTTATTCAATGGATAAAACTCAAAAAAATGATGTTAATATAGAATGTGAAGTTATTTTATCAATATTTATAATATATTTGGAGATAATTATGGAAGTAAACCCATTGTTTTAGTTTATTTTTTAGATGAAATGTTATTTAAGAAAGAATAAATTTACATTTTGTGGACATAAGTTTAAATGTTAATGTAAAATTCAGGTTTCATATTATCCTTAACATTGAGGTAAATATGGGTTATAAAAATTTGGGAACATTATTGGAATTATATTAATACTTTTTTTGAAAAATGAAAATCATAATTCCAGGTGTTAACATGTCGAATCTAGAATGGACACGAGTCCTGAACCCCTAACAAAAGGGCGATATTGGATCAGTGCCTACCAATGGCCTCTATGATGTAGTGGTCAGTATGAAAATACATTTAAAGAAATTTTTCTATGGTTAAATATAAATTTCATTTTGGGAAACAAATTATAGGATCAAATATTTTTTATGTTTAGGTGTTTAATGATATTTTAGGGAAAATTTTATTAGGTTGATTTATATAAAACAATTTAGTGTAATATAAAAGATAATTTTGGGAGAATGAAATTATATAGTTGGGGATGTAATTTAAGAGGTAGTAGATAAACTTTTTTGTGAGAAAACCCATTAAAGTTGATAATATTGATGAAAATTAGGATTAAAGGTTATTTATTTATAGCACAATATATATTTAAACTATGTTGGAAATTTTGATTTAATATTTATTATTTCATCATATGAATGCATATGAATTTGTCTTTTGTCAAAACATTTGGTAATAATTTCATTTTTGGTAAATATTTAATGATAATAACAATTGAATATTATTATTTTATGAATTTTATGGTCCATTAAATATTAATTTTTGTTCTTTGTGAATTAATAATTTATATTGAAAATTCATTTCATGGATTAAAAAATGAAGTGGAAATTGATCAAATTACAATAAACAAATAAGAATTTACTTCAAATATATCAAGTAAATATGTTTTATACTGTTCTGTATCATGATATTAAAATAATACCTCAAATCTAAGAAGATAATCTTGAAACATAAATTTTATCCTATTATAATTATATCTAATAAGATTATGGTATTTTATGTCATCAGAGATAACTGCTATTGTGGTTTTTTGAATTTCTCTTGATCATTCAATTTTTTTGATCAATTATCTTTATCAATCTCTATTATAATTTAATATTTTTTCTATGTCTATATTTTCACATCCTACTATAGATCTAATACTTTGAAACCTAATTATATGACCTTAATATACCCATTTTTCTCTTTTAATAGGATGTTTTATTGACACTTTTAAAATGTGGGCTTTCAGCAATTGTATTTTTTATTATTAAACACATTACTTTTAAATGAAAGTTCAAATTGTGAGGATTAAATTTATATAAGGTGGTGAGAATGTAATAACCCAATATTTTTAATTATATTTCTTCTAAAAAAATTTAATATATTAATTAGCCTTCATTACACACAAAACCTTTATTTTTTAATAATAACCATGTGTTTAATATCATATAAAAATACCACACAAAGTATAAATAACCCATAAAATATATTATTTATATATAACTGTTATAAACTAACTGTTGGATTAGAATTCATAAATATTGTTAACATAATTTTGAAATATATATAGGAACTTATCAATAAATTATTAATGTTAAATTATTAGCAAATTATCACTCAAACTCTTATAAAATTCATTTTTTGCTTAAAATTACATTTTCTTAAGAAAGGGTTTTATTTTTCATTTTTTGTTTGGGAATTATTATTTATTTATAACAATTTTATATGTTGCATATTGAAAAAATAATATCATTTTTAAAAATTAAAATATCAAAATTATCTTAGGGTTAAATATTGGGATTTTTATGAAAATAGTTGTTTCTCGCTAAATAGTATAAAATATTGATGTACAAAATACAGTTAATTCCTTTCGTTAAATTAATTACTTTTAAAGTCCCATTATATTTTTAAATATATTTAAAAATATAACAAATTATTACATAGTTAAATTTTATCTATTTAATTATATTTGATTAATTTTTATTCAAAATTTGGGTTTATGTTTTTAGGGTTATGAAAGCATTTTTATGAAAATGAATTTTAAATTCACAATGCCGCTATGTTTTAGAAAATTAAAATAAAAAATAAGAAGGATTTAAAAGGTATTTTTTGTTATATATATAATAATATTAAAATAAATACAATTATTATCACAAGTCATATACTTAATGTTTGATTATCTTATTCTTGGGAAATGAATTTCTTGAAAACTCATTTTTTGAAATTATTTTAAAATTAAATTATACCACTTCTATGAATTGAATTTAATAAAATAGATTCAATATTTCTAATTATAATAATTAATTTTGCATAATATGGTCAAAATTAATTTTTATCATAATTAATATTTAAACTAGTAAAAAAACTTATATGACTTTTAATGTTAAAACAATTTTACTAGGGTGGGGGGTAAACAAAAGAGGTAAATTGAATAAAAGATTAAAAATTGATTATGTTTTATAATAGAGTTTTGGATAGGCCTTATATATTATATGATCTTTTATTTTTATATTTTTTATGAACTTAGGGTGAGAGTGACTTCCCATTATGAATAGTTTTCGGTATTTACAAAAATTCCACCCCTTGTCAATTATTAAAGGGAACACCCTCCCCTTACATATTAATACCTATAAATCCAATTTTATCTCTTAAAACATCATAAAATATCTCCCCAACCTATATATCCACATTATATATGTGATTATCTTCCCAAAAGTCCAACCCTAGTGTCCTTAATAAGTGATCCAAAGAAGGTTATTCTAAGATAAAGTATTTTTCTTCACTACGATCATTGTTTTTACAACCTCTCTGTTAAATTCAATTATCTCATAACACTTAATAAATTTTAAAATAGTACATACTATATATTCAGGTGTTATTAGGTTTAGGTAATAATATTTATCCAACTAATCCTATATCAAATGAGAAAAAAAGTGATCACTCATGTGTATGCCGGACTACCACCTCGTGAACCGAAGTAATTATTTTCCATAACCGACTCACATGGATTTTCAAACTGATGTAAATAATGTAAATAATATATATATATATATATATATCATAAATTTAATTTTGTTAAATTAATATACCATCTAATTCTTTACTCTTCCATCCTTTAAGTGAATGATATCCTCTCTCATTTGCAAGCACGTCCAACTATACCCATGGATAGATGGATCCCATTTTTCATGTCTAAATTTCCATAGTGGGTTTAAAATTGAATCCAATAAGTATGTATGATATTTATAACATTATTAATTTCTTTTTATATTATATAACTATTTAATATACACTAGAATTAGAATATTCTGAACAAAACACACATTATAAAACGATGAAATTAACACCCTATAGAATTATAATAACATAATATTTTATTGAACGTTTGATAAGATATTGTTAGAGGATCATATATAAAATTATAAACCTGAATATAGTCCTTTAATAAATTAATAAATCTCTTAAATATATTATATAAGAGGTTAAAACACATTCTACCATAATGTAGTGTGAGGTATGATATTTTGTCTCAATTCCCTTTCATTGAAGAATATTTTAATGTCATGAACATAATTTCGTTATGTTGTGTATATTATACCCCTTTTACATGTAATATTTCGAATCCTTCATAATTAATTCTATTTTAATTAAGAATTTTAATTATTTTATGCAAGGGGATTTTAATTGTAATTTACCTTGTTTTAAGTAATTTCATAACTCAGTCACATTTCATTACATTACATTACCTCTCTATTTTCATTAATATTATAATATTATGTGTATAATTAAATCTGATTATATTGTGTTGTATTTTAACTTTTTTTACTTGGATATAATCTTTTACTCATAATATATTCATTTATTTATTCTTACTTCAATTTTATGACCTTTGTATGGGCTGTTAGCCCCAAATTGTCTTCTTTGGGACATATGTCATGTTATAAACCTATCTTATTTGATAAAGATTATATAATTCCCATATTGTATTTTATATAATGAAACTATTTATATTTATGGTATTTAGTGTTTCATTATATTTGTTTTCTTTATTAGGTATTATGACTCAAAATTCACCAAAGTGGTATGTAATTAACGTTTTAATCTCATTTTATCTTGATTACTTATTCATGAATTTTGATTGAAGGAAAATATTTGATATTTTTATATCAAAAACTTTTAATTATCCTCTAATATGTTTATTTATGATTCTTTTAGGTGCACATGAGCCTCAATCTAGTTGGTGAGGACTCCTTAAGTGGATACAAGAGGAGGTATATTTCCAGGTTACAGTAGCAGTGCTGTAGCAGGTACTATAGAGGGAACTGTTTCATGTTCTATCTGGCACTGTAGAAACTTGGTCTATTTTCTTATTTGGGCCTTCCAGCCACCAATTTGGTCCCTAGATCCTTTAAGGCCTTCGAGCCACCCATGAATTAATGTCAATAAGGCCTTAGAGCCACCTCATGGCCTTAGGGCCACCGTAAGGGCAGATGCAATCCATACAACCAACAATGAACAAGTTCCAAAAGGAGGATAAGAAAAGAGCTTTCACTATAGAGGAAGCCAAATAAATTGCATGAATAAGAGGGTATGGAACCTTCCATCAGGACAAGCCTGTGTGGGTAATGGAAAATCCTAGCCGAACAACCATACAAAGGTGGAGAGCTGATTTCAAGATAAAGATGTTGGGGAGGATGAGTTACAAGTAGTTAGTCTGGGTATTATGTAATGTTTGAAGCCTACGAGAATTGAATTCCTATGAGTCATACGGGCTATGTAATACATACGCCTATGGGTTTTGTAAGGGTTCCACCTCATCCGTTGAATGGTGGATTATCAAAAATCAATAAAAAATGAATCCCTTTGGGCTATTGGAGTATGATTATTTTAGGGAAAAATAAAATTTTCCTCTCTTTAATATATAATATTACTAATAAAATGTTTTTAATAAAATTAATTATCATTATCCCTTCTAAAAAAATCATTTTTCTTCATAATCAATGTTTTCTAAAAAAAATTAATTCTATTTTTAAATATTGTAAAATAATTTATTAATGAAATTTGGACCGCTGTTTTATTTTTAAAATATTTTAAATTTGATCTTCTTATTTCTTTACAAATGTAGTGTTTTTTTACTTTTTATATATAAATGTGAAAGGAATCATATTTTTATTATACTTAACATGTGTGCAATTTACTAATGTACTGATCACTCATTACATTGATGATTACTTTAAAATATTACAAGGTTTTTTTATAATATATTTTTTTCTATTGTTTTGGAAATTCCTAGTTTTTAAAATTGATCCTCCAATAGAAAATGGTATTTCATTCCTAAATTTTTTAAATTATTATTTTATTATATTTACATTCATCAAGTACAATAACCCTTTATTTTACTTATACTTTATAGGGGATAATTAGTATGGATTCCATCCTTATTATTTATCTATATGGGTTATAAACATTTCGACCGTGGAAAGTATTTATAATCACATTTGTGATTAATTTTTAATTCATTAACGTTAAAATGAAAAAATCTCTTTATTTTGATAATTTTTTATTGGAAATTATATTTCTATTAAATATATATATTATTCTATGATGGATATTGTTATTTACATATCATAATTCCTTTTTACATATTCCATTTACTTTGATTATTATTTGATTAACTAGAGAAATATTGAAACTTGTTATCATTTATTCAATACATATATTTATTTATCAGATATGTTGATTCATGAATTAATTTTTTCATTCGATACAAGATGAATACATTGGACATGCATTGATATGTAGGACATGAAATTATATATCACATTACCAAATTGATAGGTCTCACAGGGAAAATCTGTTATCAAAATTAAATTAGTTTTTACCTCAAGATTCAAATAGTCTTATGAATAGCCTTGATGATATTGATACCATGATGTGCGACATCATGGAATAAAATATTAGGGAATTTACTTCATTAAGAATTTATTTATTATTATCACTGATATTATTTCATTTTTGTTATCAATGGATGCATTTTTTTCTCAAGTTATTGGTTAAATAGTATGTGTGTTAAATTATTTTCCCAGCCATACAGATTATTCCATCTCTAAGAATGATATTCATGTTATTTATTAAATGTATTTCTTTTTAAGATATTCATCATTAAATATTTATTATTACTTATTAATTATTCTTGATATATTCATGATATATTTTTATTTACATAAATCATACTAAGTTTGTAAGATCATCCTTATCTTGTTTTATTTCCCCATGATATGAATAAGGAACCTTTGAATGAGTTAAATGATGAAATATTCATACTTTAACTATATTTTTATTTCATGTTTTCAAATGTAATGAAAGACTGAATTTTTTATCTATTTTTCCATGACTATTATATTATTCTATCCTTTGGGATGGGATCACTTGTATCAAACAACAATGTAAAATAGCAACCAATGACTCTTGGCTACTAGGGTCTGGGTATTTACATGTGGTCTAGTTATAAGTCATGATTTTTTGGTTATTTGAGTATTTGGGATTTTTAGTATTTATAATTTAAGATATATGTTTTTGATGGTCGATCGGGATGATATTTTCACACTAGTTGAAACCTCTTTCGATTCTCCCTTCATACCAAAATATTATTGTAACATCCCAGGTAAATAAAGAATAAATTATTTTCATATTTATTAATATTTACAAATTAAATATTAATTTTACATTAAAGGGGTCTCTATGTTCAATATCGTACCCAATACGCAACAAAGAGTTTCATTGAAATCTTACGTTGCACACTAGTAATAAAATAATATTATTTTAAATGGTAGTTACCACATAGTCATTGTATTGGCAGGAATGGATATAAATAACTAAAATATGATTATATATGTTTTTAAATGTTTTTACATTTATCCAATAAAAGATAAAGGCTTAAAATACGAAAACAATTCAATTTTAGGCATTTATACCCTAATTTTCACTAACGGTCTTCTTATCGCCTTTTGATGGAGAACCATCATTAAATATAGTTTTGATCACTCTTATACATTATATTGAAACAAATAAAACTCTTCTTTAGAATTGGGACATCAAAATTTACTTTTTGTAAATTTTTGGTATTTTTCCGATAAAGTTCATTTTGTAATGAATAGTGAAAAATGTTGTATTTTAATTCAAAACCTCTTTTTAATATAATTTATTTATATGATTAGATTACCATTTTAATTTGTTTTAAAGTGAAATTAGAATATATTTTTACCATTTAATCCAATATTGGTCGTTGGAATTAATTTCACATTGAAATCGGACTTAAACTAGTGTCAATCTTTTGATACTTATTGTTTCATAAAAACACGCTATTTGGTCTGACAGCATGAATTAATTATTAAATTAATTAATTCAACTTATATTTTTTGAATTTTTAAAATATAATTCATTTTTTAATTCGGAATATCAAATATAGCTTAGGGTGAATTTTTGGTATTTTTCTGAAAAACATCAATTTTTGATGAATAATGAAACCGCTAAGTGGTACTTAAAGAAACTGATTTTTCATTTAAATGAAATTTTTCCACCTCTGTGTTTTGAATTTCAAAAATCCGACATAAATGGTTGTCATTAAGAAGTAAAATGTGGTTCAATGGGATTAAAATAATTTTTTGGTGAATAGTAACTTTTAAGTTTTTAATCGCGATTAGAGGTAATTAGTGTAGTTTAAGGTAAAAATAATGATTTAATAATTTGAGATGACCATGACACATGTCCTACCCTTATTGGATGTGTCATGGCCGACCAAGAAAATCCATGGGTCAACTTGTGGACCCCATGGAGCCACTTTGGTAGGAAAATGACATTAAAAACTTTTTATTTTATGTTAAAATTAAAACGTCACAAACATGAGTTATTTTACTAACAAAATTTTTTAAATGGGGTTATAAAAGTCATATTTTTTAATATAAAAATTCATTAAAAATATAAAAAGATTTCCTACATCATGATATTTTTATTTAAATTTTTAGACATTAAATAAATTAAATTATTTATGACACCATGATGATGCAGCGATGACCTCATTATTTAACGATTTAAATAATGTGAAGATATAATGTAAAATATAAGACCTAAAATTGTCAAAAACCTATTGGATGGGTGTATTTCTAACCCTTATCACCTTATACTCTAATTATATCAATTTGGGACCTTTTAAATCCGAAACTCATTTTAAAATAAAGTAACATTTCTTTACTTTCCAAGAGTGCCCCTCCCCTCCTCTTATAAAAGGCCCCCACCTCTACTACCTTACCCACACTTCCAAAGACTTTGACTCGGCCAAACCCTACCCATTTTGTCTCTACACATACCTCTATTACTCCTAGAAGCCTCACATTGGGCAGAAGTCTTCCCAAGGAAGCCTTTGAGATCAAATCTAAGAGAGTAACCCGATTTTAAGGTAATGTCTTCACTTGTGTTCTTTTGTTTTATTTTGCTTCTCCAACCCCCTAAAATCTTTTTATTCATTTATTTTGTAACAATTCCACTATCTTCAATATACTAGGATGTTGTTAAAAGAATAATTCAAGCTACACTTACACACACCTACATCTAATGATTAAAGAAATACTGTTTCTGTGGATGGCAAATTTCTGCCTCATGAAACGATGATTATTCAATATTTTTATAACACCTTAAAAGGTGGACATTAAGATGATACTATTTTATATATGATATATAATATTTTTATGTTTTCCTTATGCTTATGTATTTTTCATTTATGGAATACCTTTATGGCTTCCATTATGGGTATACATGATATCTTCATTTTAGGAAGTGCGGACTACCGCCCCCTCAAAGTGATTTGATTAGTTAATGCCATATGTTGGACGTATAAATGGGGGATTTAAAGTTATTATATATTATGTATGAAACATATAAATAATGAATATAACTTTTGAATTAAAATATACATACCTCTCATTTAGTTTTAATTCAATTAATATGACATAGAAATGAAAGTAGCGTTCATGTGTACGTATGGCTTACCATCTCAATGAACGGTGAATTTCATTTCTTACCTATAAATAAATATGTAATATTATAATTACATGTAAATGCTAGATATATATGATATATATGATATCCAAATCATTAATATCATTCTGGATATAATGAACCTTTGACCACACGAACAACATGTAATTTTATGAAGTCTACTTTCGACTTAAGAACCAAATATCGACAAAACAAACATTATTAACTTAAATGATTACATAATGTTTATAAAATTTCAATAAGTGAAATAAAATGAATAATTAACTTGAAAATGGTTCTTATGCAAGTAGAAATTAACTCAAGTTTATTATTCAGGAAGTTAAAGAACGATCGAGTCAAGTCGGACCCGAGGTAAGGGGCTTCATCTCAATCTCCTTTCATTGGGGAATATTTTGTTTTATACACAACTCTCCTTTATACGGTGTATAAAACCCTTTGAATTTTAATTTTATACAAAAGGAATCTTTTTCTATGAAGCGTTTTACAAAATGACAAAAATGAATGTTTCTTTTAACGTACGCGGTGACGACGACCTTTTCCGCCGCCGTGAGTATTATATGGTCTTTGGCTTCCTCAACAAGCCGTTATGTTTAAAAAATGAAATAAATACCATATACTCTTTTATGTATTTTGGTATTGAAAATGGTTTTTTTATGTCAATATATTTGAGTGATATATTTTTATCAAAGTGTGGAAATGTTTTCTTTCCATTATATTTGTTTTATATCTTATGATTTTATAATGGTACTTGGACATTTGATGGGTGGTTACATGATAAACCATATGAAGGGTGGTGCCGTGAATACGAGGATGGGTGGTGACATTATAACCTCCAATGCATTGGGTATGGAAGTCGGCCGTATGGCTATTTCAGTAAGTGATATGTGTGGAAGTCGACCGTATGGTTATTCCATTTTAGTATGTTTATGTCCCAAGTTACCTTCATATGTTATGTGTTCCTTATATGGGTTTTATGGTAATATTTTGGTTACAAAAGGGTAAGTGTTGATCTTTTATTCAGTGAAGAGTTTTTACTACTTCATAAAGGTGAAAAGTATTACTTCGATAAAGTATACATGGTTTACAAGTTGTTTTGATGAACTAACTGTTTTCATTCTTTGTGTGTCCCTTACTAAGATTTTTATGCTCACCCCATGTTTTTTTGAAATGTTTTTCATAGGACTTAATGTGGAATATGGTCAAGGATGGGATCAAGGGAACGCCATGCTATATAAAACATGGAACTAGACATGTTTCTTTTTAAGAGTTTTTATTCTATGGAAACTTAGTAGAAGTGTCTACTTTGTAATATTTTGAGATATAATAGTTATGTCCTAATTCTCTAAAACTCTAAACCTAAAAATATCCTCAAATTTAATTATTCATTTAATTCAATATTAAGTAAGGTTTAAGGCTGGGGCCTTATAGTTAGTATTAGAGGGATGTTTAGACAACTTTTGGAGTTAGAAAATTGTTAAATTATACATTAATTTATGGTATGACTGAAATGATATAGCATTAAAAGATTACCATGTTGCTTCGCCTAAGATATTTCGGTGTTCAGAATGGTTTTCCGCAGAGGAAACAAAGTAGCTATATTGGGATGACATCAAGAGGAAAACAACCTTCCAAATTAGCAACCTGAGATGGTCAGAATTGGAACTGAACAGTTTGTTGCAGTAATGGCACATTTGAATCAGGCAATAAATGGTGGTGGTATCCATGCACAGGATCAGCCAGATCAACCATAGAGGAACATGTCAGTGGTGGAACATTTCATGAGGCAACATCCCCCATCATTCAGAGGATTATCTAACCCTATTCTTGCTGAAGGGTGGATTAAATCACTGGAGAATATTTTTGATTTCATGGGGTGTTCAGAACATCAAAAGGTTAGTCTTGCTGTTTACCATTTTGAAGGAGAAGCTGATCAGTGGTGGTCGATGGTGAAAAATACTAGGGATAGTGATGATATTGATGATCTTCACTGGGACTAATTCAAAGGTAATTTTCTTGAGAAATATTTTCCAAAGGTGGTTCGTCTTAGGATGGAAAAATAGTTCCTTTTATTGAGACAGGAGGATGACTCAGTGGCTGCTTATGAAGCAAAGTTCACTGGACTGACAAGGTATGCTCCAAACTTTATACGAGATCTTGATAGTAAAATAAACAATTTTTACTCAGGGTTAAAGCCAAATTATTGAAGGTATTTTTCTTCTTGTGAGTTCTAAAGTTATGAAAAACTTGTTCTATGTGCGGAGAAGGTGGAAATGGAGTTTTCCGATGATCAGGTGTTCTTTGAAAAACAACAGAATAAGAGGTTCAGTTGGAAGGCAAAGGGGAAGAATTCATCAAAGAAGCAAGGAGGTAAGAAAAAAAAATATCCATCCTATGAGAAGTGGGGTAAAATGCATCCTGGAGAATGTTTATCCAAGTCTGGTAAGTGCTTTCAGTGTGGTAAGTCTGGTCATATTGCTCGTAACTGTAAGGAAGATGATCAACCAGGTAATGAAAAGCCAGCGGTAAGATGTTTTAAGTGTAATGAAATGGGTCATTATGCAAATGAGTGTCTAAAGAAGAACTCAACTAGGGAAAAGCAGTCAGACTACAAGTAGAAAGGAGTGGTGAAATCCTTTGCAACTACTTCAGCAGTTGTTGGGCCATCAAATGAAGTAGTATCAGGTACACTATTTGTTTGTTCAGATTGTGCCAATGTGTTGTTTGATTCAGGGTCTACACATTCTTTCATTTCTGAGAAGTTTTCTAGTAAATTGGAAATTCCATCTCAAGATATGAATCCTGAACTTATGGTAAAAACACCAAGAGGGAACGTTGAGACAAAAAGGAATTATAAGAACCTTCCTATCCTTGTGTGCGGAAAGAATATACCAGCAAATCTTATTGTTTTTCCTTTAGTAGAGTTTGATGTTATTTTGGGCATGGATTGGATTTCTGTTTATCATGCTAAGATTGACTACAGAGCTAAAATGGTTTCTTTTCAAAAATATTTTCAGTTTGTATACAAGAATGAACCCTTTCTTTTGATAACATATTATGATGTTGAGAAACTAGTAAATGATGGAAATGAATGTTATCTTGCACATATCGGTGAAAACAAGGGAACTCTTCAGATTAATGATGTGCCAGTGGTAAATGAGTATCTTGATGTTTTTCCTGATGAGTTTCCTGGTATTATTCATGATCAGGAAGTTGAATTTACTTTTGACTTAGTTCCTGATTCTAAGCCAATTTCAAAACCCCTTTATCGAATGGCTCAAGTTGAACTTTTATAGTTAAAGAATCAATTGCAGGAGTTATTAGATAAAGGTTTCATTCGACCTAGCACTTCATCATGGGGTGTTCCTGTCTTGTTTGTTAGAATGAAAGATTGTTCAATGAGTCTTTTCATTGATTATAGAGCCTTGAATAACATTAATGTTAATAACAAGTATCCTTTGCCTCATATCGATGATTTGTTTGATCAGCTCCAGGGAGCTCAGTATTTTTCAAAGATTGACTTGAGGTCAGGGTACCATTAGTTGAAAGTAAAAGAAGAAGACATTCTGAAAACTGTGTTCCGTACTAGATATGGCCATTATGAATTGGTAGTTATGCCTTTTGGGTTAACCAATGCACCTGCTGTATTCATGGACCTTATGAATAGAATTTTCCATGAGTTCTTGGATAAGTTTGTGGTTGTTTTCATTGATGATATTTTGGTGTTTTCTAAAAGTAAAGAAGAGCATGAAAGTCATTTATGGGTTATCTTGCAAAGCATAAAAGAAACGAAACTGTATGGAAAATTCAGTAAGTGTGAGTTTTGGTTACAACAAATTTCTTTCCTTGGTCACATTGTTTAAAAAAATGGAATAAATGTTGATCCTGCTAAATCAAAAGTTGTTGAATAATGGTCAAGACCGACAAATGTAACCGAGATCCGTAGTTTCCTTGGTTTGGCAGGTTACTACCGAAGGTTTATTGAAAATTTTTCACGATTATCTAGTCCAATGTCTAAGCTAACTCGGAAGGGTGTTATGTTTATATGGACAGAAGAATGTGATGATTGTTTTCAGGAGTTGAAAAGAAGATTGGTGAATGCTCTAGTTTTGGCACTTCCTTCCAGGAATGGTGAATTTGTTATCTACAGTGATGCTTTATTGAAAGGAAATGGTTGTGTCCTAATGCAGAATGATCAGGTAATTGCTTATGCTTCACGACAGTTGAAAATTCATGAGGTAAATTACCCTACACATGATTTGGAATTAGCTGCTATTGTTTTTGCTTTAAAACTTTAGAGGCATCATTTGTATGGAGTAAAGTGTGAAATATATACCAATCACAAAAGTTTAAAGTATATATTCAGTCAGAAAGAATTGAACATGAGATAGAGGAGATGACTAGAATTAATCAAGGATTATGATTGTTCAATTCATTACCATCCGGGAAAAGAAAATAAAGTGGCCGATGCTTTGAGTCGAAAATGTAATGATTCACTAACCATGTTACGTTTGGAACGAGATCCTTTGGGTTTTGATTTGATGAACTTTGGAATATAAGTTGTTAGTGTAGGAAGTTCTTGTATTTTGTTTTAGGTATCAGTGAAATCTTCTCTATCAGACAGAATTAAGCAAGCACAGAAGTAAGACAGTGTGTTCTAGAAAAGGGTAGAGCTGGTTCAAAAGGGTAAGTTGCCTGAATTCAACATTGATAATGATTGTGTTTTGAGATCTGGGAAGAGATTGTGTGTGACTTCTGATTCACAATTGAAGAGAGAGTTGTTATGTGAAGCTCATAGTTCTCTGTTTTCAGTTTATCCTGGTAGTACTAAGATATACAGAGATCTGCGGGAGTATTACTGGTGGGATGGAATAAAAAGAGATATTGATGATTTTACTTTGAAGTGTTTGACTTTTCAGCAGGTTAAAGTAGAGTGGCAGTTACTAAAAGGGATGCTTCAACCATTACTAGTGCTAGAGTGGAAATGGGAAAATATATCCAGGGACTTCGTTATGGGATTACCGAGGACATCTTGAGGTAATAATGTAATCTGGGTTATTGTTGATCGCTTGACTAAATCTGCTCATTTCCTTCATATTCGAGATACATTCGCTCTAGATCAACTTTCTCGATTTTATCATAAAGAGATAGTCAGGTTGCAGGGAGTTCCCCTCTCCATTGTATCTGATCGTGATCCCAGGTTTACTTCTAACTTTTGGAAAGGACTTCAGAAGTCGTTGGGTACTGAATTAAATTTTAGTACAGCTTTTCATCCTCAATCAGATGGGCAGTCAGAATGAACAATTCAGACCATGGAGGATATGCTATGAGCTTGTTTGATGGATTATCAGGGAAGTTGGGACCAACATATTTCTTTGGTTGAGTTTTCTTATAATAACAATTTTCATTCCAGTATACAGATGGCACCATTTGAGGAATTATATAGGAAGCGGTGTCGAACTCCAGCTTTTTGGGATGATGTGGGTGAAAGGAAGCTGATGAGACCAGAATTGGTAGAAGTGATGGCAAAAAATGTTCAGTTGATTCAGAAACACATGAGAACAGCTCAGAACCGACAGAAAAGTTATGCGGATAACCGGAGGAAGGATCTATCTTTCAAGGTAGGTGATCATGTTTTATTCAAGGTTTCTCTATGGAAAAGTGTGATGTGATTTGTTAAGAAAGTAAAGCTGAGTCCAAGGTTCATTGGACCTAATGAAATTCTAGAGAAAGTTGGATCGATTGCTTACTGAGTGGCTTTACCTCCGAGTTTATCTCAGTTACACAATGTTTTTCGTGTTTCAAAGTTGAGAAAGTATATGCTAGATCTATCTCATGTTTTGATCCCAGAGGTAGTTCAGTTGGAAGAGAATCTCTCTTATGAAGAACATACAGTCCATATTCTTGAACGAAGAGAGCAAGTGTTGAGAAATAAGGTAATTCACCAGGTAAAGGTTTTGTGGAAAAACCATATGTTTGAAGGGGCAATGTGGGAATCTGAAAATGCTACGATGGATAAATAGCACCACTTATTTGGACAAGTGAATAAAATTGCGAGGACGCAATTACCAAAAGGGGGGAAGGATGTAACATCCCAGGTAAATAAAGAATAAATCATTTTCATATTTATTAATATTTACAAATTAAATATTAATTTTACTTTAAAGGGGTTTCTATGTTTGATAGCGTACCCGATACACAACAAAGGGTTTCATTTAAATCTTACGTTGCACACTAGTAATAAAATAATATTATTTTAAATGGTAGTTAACACATAGCTGTGGTATTGGCAGGAATGGATAGAAATAACTAAAATATGATTATATATGTTTTTAAATGTTTTTACATTTATCCAATAATATATAAAGGCTTAAAATACGAAAAGAATTCAATTTTAGGCATTTATAGCCTAATTTTCACTAAAGGTCCACTTATCGCCTTTTAATGGAGAACCGTCATTAAATATTGTCTTGGTCACTCTTATAAAATATATTGGACCAAATAAAACTCTTCTTTATAATCGGGACATCAAAATTTACTTCGCGTAATTTTTTGGTATTTTTCCGATAATGTTCATTTTTTAATGAATAGTGAAAAATATTGTATTTTAATTCAAAACCTCTTTTTAATATAATTTATTTATATAATTAGATTAAAGTTTGAATTGCTTTTAAAGTGAAATTATAATATATTTTTACCATTTAATCCAATAGTGTTCGGTGGAATTAATTTCACTTTGAAATCGGACTTAAACTAGTGTCAATCTTTTGATACTTATTGTTTCATAAAAACACGATATTTTCTCTGACATCGGGAATTAATTATTAAATTAATTAATGAACCTTATATGTTTTAAATTTTGTAAAATAGACTTCATTTTTGAATTCGGAATATCAAATATAGCTTAGGGTGAATTTTAGGTATTTTTCTGAAAAACATCAATTTTTGATGAATAGTGAAACCACTTAGTGGTACTGAAAGAAACTGATTTTTCATTTAAATGAATATTTACCACCTCTGTGTTTTGAATTTCAAAAATCTGACATAAATGGTTTTCATTAAAAAGTAAAATGTGCTTCAATGTGATTAAAATAATTTTTTGGTGAATAGTAACTTTTAAGTTTTTAATCGCGATTAGAGGTAATTAGTGTAGTTTAAGGTAAAAATAATGTTTTAATAATATGAGATGAAATTGAAACATGTCCTACGCTTATTGGATGTGTCATGGCCGATGAAGACAATCCATGGGTCAACTTGGGGACCCCATGGATCCACTTTGGTAGGAAAATGTCATTAAAAACTTTTTATTTAATGTTAAAATTAAAATGTCACAAACATGACTTGTTTTACTAACAAATTTTTTAAAATGGGGTTATACAAGTCATATTTTTGACTATAAATATTCATTAGAAAGATAAAAATATTTATTATATCATGATATTTTTTTCATAATTTTTAGACATTATATAAATTAAATTATTTATGACACCATGATGATGCAGTGATGACCTCATTATTTAACAATTTAAATAAAGTGAAAATATAATGTAAAATACAATACCTAAAATTGTCAAAAACCTATTGGATGGGTGGATTTAGAACCCATATCACCTTACCCTTGAATTATATCAATGTGGGTCCTTTTAAATCCGAAAATCATTTTAAAATAAATTAACATTTCTTTACTTTCCAAGAGTGCCCCTCCTCTCCTCTTATAAAAGGCCCCCACCTCTACCACCTTACCCACACTTCCAAAGCCTTTGTCTCGGCCAACCCCTTCCCATTATGTCTCTCCACATCCCTCTCTTACTCCTGAAAGCCTCACTTTGTGAAGAAGTCTTCCCAAGGAAGCCTTTGAGCTCAAATCTAAGAGAGTAACCCGATTTTAAGGTAATGTCTTCACTTGTGTTCTTTTGTTTTATTTTGACTCTCCAACACCCTAAACTATTTTTATTCATTTATTTTGTAAAAAATACAGTATCTTCAATATACTAGGATTTTTTCATAATAATAATTTGAGCTACACTTACACACACCTACATCTAATTGGTGAAGAACATACTGTTTCTGTGGATGGCGAATTTCTTCCTCACGAAACGATGATTGTTCAATATTTTTCTAACACCTTAAAAGGTGTCCATTAAGATGTCACTATATTCATATATGATATATACTCTGTTTATGTTTTCTTTAAGCTTCTGTATTATTCATTTATGGCATACCTTTATGGCTTCCATTATGGGTATATGCGATATCTTTATTTTAGGAAGTGCGGACTACCGACCCCTCAAAGTGATTTGATTCGTTAATGCCATATATTGGACGTATAAAGGTGGATTTAAAGTTATTATATATGATTTATGCTACATATAAATGATGAATGTAATTCTGGAATTAAAATATACATACCTCTCATTTAGTTTTAATTCAATTAATATGACATAGAAATGAAAGTAGCGTTCATGCGTACGTACGGCTTACCGTCTCCATGAACGGTGCATTTCATTTTTTACCTATAAATGAATATGTAATATTATAATTAAACATATATGCCGGATATATATGATATATATGATATCCAAACCATGAATATCATTCTGGATGTAATGAACCTTTGAGCACACAAACAGCATGTAATTCTAAGAAGTCCACTTTTGACTTAAGAACCAAATATCGACAAAACAAACATTATTAACTTAAATGATTACATAATGTTTATAAAATGTCAATAAGTGATATAAAAGGAATAATGAACTTGAAAAAGGTTATTAAGAAAGTAGAAATTAACTCTATTTTATTATCCAGGACGTTAAAGAACGATCGAGTCAAGTCGGGCCCGAGGTAAGGGACTTCGTCTCAATCACATTTCATTGAGGAATATTTTGTTTTATACACAACTCTCCTTTATACGGTGTATAAACACCTTTGAATTTTACTTTTATACAAAAGGAATATTTTTGTACGAAGCGTTTTACTAAACGACAAAATGTAATGCTTCTTTTAACGTACGTGGTGACAACGACCTTTTCTACTGCTGCGAGTATTATATGGTATTTGGCTTCCTCAACAAGTCGTGTTGTTTCTAAAATGAAATAAATACCATATACTCTTTTATGTATTTTGGTATTGAAAATGGTTTTTTATGTCAATATATTTGAGTGATATATTGTGATCAAAGTGTGGAAATGTTTTCTTTCCATTATATTTGTTTTATATCTTATGATTTTATAATGGTACATGGACTTTTGACAGGTGGTTACGTGATAAACCATATGACAGGTGGTGCTGTGAATAACAGGACGGGTGGTTAAGTTATAACCTCCAATGCATTGGGTATGGAAGTCGGCCGTATAACTATTCCATTAAGTGATATATGTGGAAGTCGACCGTATGGTTATTCCATTTAAGTATGTTTATGTCCCAAGTTACCTTCATATGTTATGTGTTCCTTATATGGGTTTTATGGTAATCTTTTGGTTACAAAAGGGTAAGTATTGATCTTTTATTCAGTGAAGATTTTTTACTACTTCATAAAGGTGAAATGTATTACTTTGATAAAGTATACATGGTTTACATGTTGTTTTGATAAACTAACAGTTTTCATTCTTTGTGTATCCCTTACAATGATTTTTATGCTCACCCTAAGTTTTTTTGAAATGTTTTTCACTGGACATAATGTGGAATATGGTCAAGGATGGGATCAAGGGAAAGTCATGCTATATAAAACATGGAACAAGACATGTTTCTTTTTAAGAGTTTTTATTTTATGGAAACTTAGTAGAAGTGTCTACTTTGTAATCTTTTGAGATGTAATAGTTATGTCCGAATTCTATAAAACTCTAAAACAGAAAATATACCCAATGTGAATTATTCATTTAATTCAATATTATGTAAGGTTTAAGGCTGGGGCCTTATAATTTTATTTTTTGTGGAGGTTTTAATATATTTTGGAAATAATTTTTTGAATAAGGGATTCATGGGGATTGAAAGTGGGAATGCTGGAATAATTTTTACACCCTCATGTCACCATTATATTACATATTAATTAATTATGTGTAGTTTATTTTACTTTTTCAAAAGTTTTTGATGTTTTCTAGGGTTAAATATGAATAGAAATGTAATTTTGATGTGTATAATTCCACCAAAACATGGTTCTTTTGTAAAATGTTTGTGGTGAGGTTTTTTATTTGTAAAACAACCATATCAAAAATTAAATTAGTAGTGTTCTAAATTAATTCATCTGATAATTCCTTTATCAGAAACATAGAGAGTCAAAATACATGTTCAGGTGTTTTGGGGGTCATTTGGATCAAGGGTAATTCCTTTGGAAAACATCAAAAGACCATGGAATGTTGGAAATATGGTTCCTAGTTTCAAGGAGAAAAATAAAAACCACATTGTGGTATATGGAGTGGTAATATGGGCCAAGGATTCCCTATCTAAAATAATGATCGGGAGGAGGCCCTCAACCGATATATATCCATTTTAGGGAATCCATACTGCCTGAACATGGTAGACAACATTGTTGTTCATATGGACCACATTGCGAAGAGTGTTTTCCTAGATCATTTTAAATATTTAAATTCCTTATTCACCCATACACAATTTTTATGATTTTTTACCATTTCCTCATATTCTCAATCAGCCGAATCTCATAGTGACCATAAGAGAGATTCTTCACTTCCTCCTTGAATTTAAAGTCCCTCATTCATTATTTGAAATTTCTTTTTCCTGGTAATCTATATACCATCCTTTTTTCTATTTTTATTTCCTTCCATTTCTTTATAAACTTGTCTTCCATTTCCCCTGAAATTCCTAATTCCCATAGTGGATATTTTTGGGATACAACTGGTTATTATTTATATGGTTTTAAATTTTAGGACTAATAAAGATCAATGACTTTCTTATTGGTTGTTTATCAAGGAATGTGATAAGGTGTGAATCGATTCATCTTGAGTGAGGTAGGTATTGTTGTGAGTTTCCATTTCATTTAATATCATCGAGTGTAATGAGTTTTAATTTTCATTTTTTTTAAATGTAAATTTATATGTGATAAACATAATAAATTTTTTAGTTGTAATAACAGTTTTACAACATTACCTAATGGGTGTGTAATTTGGTTTTTATTATTACTAATGTGGTGTTAAATAGGTTAATATAAATTGTTTATGTGGATTAATTACACTTAATATTTTGAAATAAAGGTATTCCACCGCATTGGGGTCATTAAAATTGGGAATACATTGTTAATATAATGTTTTTTAATGGAAGGTGATGGTAATATTTCATTAATGGTTTTTAATGAAATGATATATATTTTTCAGATGGTTTTATATGTTCTTATCCATTATTTAAATTCAAAGGATCTCTTAATATTTTATCAATTGACGTTTGGACATATGATTGTAAGTGATTTGAAATAGATTTACATCCCAAACTTGTCTTCAATATCCTTTTTATAACCTTATTGTTGTTATATACAATTTTATGTGGGACCCAAGAGGTAACTACATATTTTAATTGATTAGTATATTTTTATTTACCCAAGGTATGAGATAGTTTTACATGATATAATTTTTTGATGCTTATGTATGAGAAACGGGATTGTTTTGGGAGAGGTTTTGGAGGTGAGATATAAGATTTCATAATTTTGTTTTAAAATTGACCATATAGTGATTATTTCAAATTATCGTATTCAAATTGAGTATATGAACTAGTGTAGATTTTTCACTAACTGTGGAATGTTTCAATATTTGATAGACTGAGATAATAAGATGGATTTTTCCCATATATATTTTTATCTCTTGAGTTTTATTTTGTAGTATATATAGTTTTTTGGACTACATGGTTTTTGATGTGTTGTTTACTACTGGTATATGTCTTCATTTGCATCTTTTATTATGTATTACTTGAATTTTAAGAGTTTCCTATGGTACAAAGTTCTATTGGGGGATTGTTTTTTAGGATTTGTTTTTGAATTTATTATTCACATCTCAAAGACTTTTATTGTTTATAGGGATAAAAATTTTTCTTATTCCATTTCTACATGTTAATACATGTTTTTATTATATTAAATTTTAGATTTTATTTATATTTACATTTAAATCATGGATTAAGATTATTTGTGAAGTGTTCTAAAAAATAGTAATGTATTATTCTTAAAATAATTAAATTACAAAAAATTGAAGATTAACGATTTTGTGCTTGTCTTTAGGTTATGAACAAAGGAAGCTACTGCTGTGGTTTTAATAGTGTTTTGGAAATAATAAATTTGGACATCATTTCCATCATAAAAAAGGGGTGTGTTACAAAATGTTATTTATAACATATTATTTAGATTGACTATAGATACCTATGGAAAACCTATTTTATATATTCATTTTAATCTATAATTACTGAAATGGTTCATCAATAAAATTTCAAAAATTTATTAGTGAAATATTACATGGAATTTTGTGCCATATCCAGAATACACAATTATATTTGTGCATGAGGATCTCATATTTTATTCAGGTAAAATTTTCTAAAACAATTTATTATCACTATATTGGGCCATAAATTAGTGAATTATGTTGTGGTAAGAAACAATGGGTCAGTTGGATATGTTATTATTGTTTGGTTTAAGTTATTATTGTTTGTTTTTGTATAAGATAATTTGTATATTATCATCATTATGTTAATTTTTTTATCATATCAATTTATTTATTTTATTGGATGTGGTATATATGTTTCTTAAAAAGACTTAAGTTTTGTTTTTTTATTATGACTCCTCCTCTAATGGCCCGAATGCCTTCATTTTTTATTGATTTTGATAATCCAACTTTCAAGGGGTGACGTGGAACCCTTACAAGGCCCGTAGGCGTAAGTATTACACGACCCATAAGAATAAATCATTCCCAAGACTATATTCCTTGATTCATAGCTGAAAGTTTACAACCTTAAGGGATCCATATTTCTCTTTAGGAGTAATAAAGGATTAGTTCAAGTACTTAGTTAATGGTGGCCCATGTCGATTCTTGAAAATGTGTAACTTGAATGACTTAGAATAATTAATTGAATAATCATTTGCGAATTAAATGATTTCTAAAAAGGGAAATTAATTCATGATATGATGATTCACAAGATGAAATTAAATGTGAGATAACATTTCATTCTATTCAATTCAAAAATTAATTTATTTCTAGGGAAGGTAAAATTCATATGTTCAAGATAATCAAATATATGATAGTGAATCCAAATTTTACAATGATAGTTTCTAGAGAGGAAACAGAGACATTCTCTATGAATGGATAGATAATGTAACAATATTTTGAAGTGTTTATGGAAGTTAATTAAAACAATTTTCATAATGAATAATGAAGTTATGAAGATTCATGGTACAGAATTAAAAACAATCACTGATGAGTGAAATCCCATGTTTTTTAATTCTATTTTTTATTGAGAATAATTATACCCACTAAGTGTATTGATTTAATTTTATAGGATGAGTAAGAGGAATTCAGACTGAATAATAATGGAAAATCATGAACATGAGGATCTTTCATATATTGGGAGTATTTTATATACACTAAATAAATAATTTGAGAATAGTATTATATCATAAATGAAATACCATGTATTCATTTATATTTAATTCTAAAACAGAAACTGTGTTTTTGAGGGTGTGGTGTTTGGATAAATCAAGAATAATTATTGATAAGTTAATCCCTATATACTCTAATAGAGAATTAAATTTTAAAACATTGATCCCATTAAATATAAAATTTATATTTATTTTTAATAGGATAATATTCAGTGGATCACAATATCAATTTTACATACTCAAATTTAAACAAGAATTTGGGTTGACTGTTGACTATAACAGAATAAAGCCTTACAAATATAACTTAAAATACAATCATTTATGTTAGTTGAAATATGATTTAAAAGAATAATTTATATCCCACAAGAAATTGGTGAGATAATTAGATGATCTTTCTCTGAGTAATTAAATACTGGCTTGAAAGATCAGTTAAATCTAATTTTTAGAGTTGGATACCATTATATTTCTTCCTCATGTTGGTAATAAAAAATGACCTCTCTATGTGTATATACTGACTAAAAATTAGATTTTTTATTTTAAAAATACCTTTTATTGAAAAATTATTCTACCTCACATGTTCAAACCAAAATACATCATAAAATATTATAAATAGAACAATAATTGAGAGAAATATTGAGATTATTATAATTATTCCCTCAATATAATTTCTAATGAAGTGTAGTTATCTTTGTATTTGGATCATTATAAATAAGGTTTCTAAAATTATAATCCACCTTGTCCCATGATTGGAAGAACTCCTCTACATTTATATTCAATTAATTAAAGACCATTGTCAAAATAAGAGATTTATTATTGATCGACACACACTCCCCTTTATTGGTATCCACTAGAATAACTATCTCATCAATACAGACCAAATCTTCTTGATATGAATTAATTAGAAAATCCTCATCCTACCTTTATTCCTCATAGTGAAAGATAATATCCCAAGGATTTTCTTTTTTCAGCCTCCTCACAAGATGCCCACTATGGGACAACAATAATATACAATGGTTTTTCTTTTTCTAAAATAATCCTTTCCTAACTCCAACTATGAAATTACTAGAAAAATGTAGGAGAGAAGACTAGATTAGTTATGAACTCACTGTTAAAATAATACATAGATATAGAGCATCTACATATTTGAGAAAAATAATCAATCATTCCACCCCTTACCTTGTACCTTATATACACACATTCTTCTATTGGGATTTCACTCAAATATTTATAACTATTATTTTTTTCCTAGTCATTATATGTAGTTTCATAACTAATCACCAAGGAAATAATATTTTTGGAATACCTTGTCTCCATTGGTTTAGTTAAGTGAGAGTAATCTTTATGGCCCTTTGATTTATTCCTCCTTCTCATAATGAAACCTAATGAATCCATAGTTCCCTTTATCCCCTTATTTCTCAATATGTTGTGATGTCCTCCATTGTGTCTTGTATCATCACTATCAACTGAGAATTGGTTAGATATTTCATATCCTGCCTTTGACATGTAAAATCATTTCCCTTAATTGGATTTATCATCCCATAATGAATCTATTTGTTCCTGAATGAGGCCTTCAGTTCCCATACCATTAAAGTGGTTTATTAGATTAATAGATGATAATTTCCTTCTAGTACTTGGCCTTATCATTGTATTCACCATACCACCACATACAACTAGTGTGACTTACATTAAATTATCATGGCTCATGAAGGCCACTGAAGATCCCTCACTTACTGCATGTATGACCACCTCATTTGAAGTTAATTCCATAAGCCCCACTTACTCTAGGGGTATATAGAGAAGAAATATTTTTTACACAAATTATTACATGATTTTGAACATATTTATCTCTTCAAACACAAAACAATTAGTGGAAGTCCTAGTTTCATTAAAAGTCTAGCTACATAAAAAATCAACATTAAAATAAACCATCATTATTTAAAACACAATAATGAGTTCCTAAAATTCACCGAGATCCTAACACAAAATGGGATAGAATTGGGAATACATATATAAAAGGGAAGAGCTAAAATGAATTATAATGGAACAAACATAATAAGGAAGCATAATTTTTTGTTCAGTGGTATAATATAATATCATTAAAGAGAAGTCTCATAAGTAATCACATGGGGGAATAAAAAAATAACATTGAATAATATGATCCTGAAAACATAGTAAATATGAAAACAACACATAATAATTCATAAGTATATGTTAAGGATAATTTCATAGACAACATGACATGGTGTATGGAGTCCCTACATGGTTTAGGTTTACCCCAAAATCCCATATATAAAGTCCCCTAAGGAAAAAACATTACCTAATTCATTAAATAACTATATGGGAACACCAATTATTAAATTTTCATGAGTATTTGTGCCACAAAATAAAATAAATCATAAGGAATAAATATAATAATTACCCATGGAAATATTTTGTTTGCTTAAATAGGCATCAAATCATAATCAAAATAGAGTTCTTAAAAATGGAATTTGTGAAATGAACATAACGAAAAGTATTGCACCATGAAAGGAACGGTTAATAATATTGGTATATATGGTAATGGAATATATACATAATTTAGGACCATTACATAAAATTAATGATAGAGAGAAATTGAGTTGGATATAGAGAGTTCAAAACCCCCAAAAAGTGTTGTTCAGAGACACCCACTACATCGAGTCTGACTCATCACATACATTCTTTATATTCTTGAATAATAAACTTATGAAAAATATTCTTTTCTTAAAATCAAATTTTATGTTTATAATTACAATTATTTTATCTATTTCCAAGTTATATTTATTTACATAATCAAACAATATCACTTTAGAAATTTTGATGATATTTGGATTATATATCCAAAACGAATTTAGTTGGATATATATAGCCAATGTGGTCATTATTATTTCATTTTAAGAATAATAATCATGATATTATTATCATTTTTATAAAAAGTTATATATTCAATAATAACCATGGAGTATTTTTATAAAAAACCAACTAAGTTACAATCATGGAGATGATAGACCGTATGCACACATGAGTAACATTTTCATTTTTTAACGATTATTATATACACAAGGCAAGAAATTTTTTTATTTAAATAATAAAAATTATATCATAAATATCATATTATTTCCTTAAATACATTTATTTATACAATACATGTGATGTGGTAATGAAAAATGAATGCCATCGGCTCGTGGTGGTGGTAGTCTACATGAACACACGAAGGATATTGAAATTTTTCAATGAATGAAATACTAATAAAATATTAGATATATTAATTGTTTGGAATAATAAATATTTCTTAAATATCATATACATATATAGATAGATATATATATATTAAATCATTTATTATAAACGTACATGATAGGTGGTGATGGACGATGAATTGCATTTCTTACTGATGCAGTTGCCCACTATAAACATGGACGATTGTCTTGTTTCCCATTTGATGAAAGAGTTGTCAAATATAGATCATACCATTAATATAATAAAATATAAATATATATGTTATAAGGATGATATGATATTATCAATTTTGTAGCATATTTTTGGGAGATATAATAATGAATACAATAAAATAGCTTCATTAAGAACGATTCCTCTTCTTTGCACAACCTCTTTTGGATTATACATAATGCCTCCAAATGTTGTATTTATGATGAAAAGAGGAAATATGAGATGTGAGTTGGGATTTATAGAAGGTATTATGGTATGTATTGAATTATTTTTTTATGTTTGTAGAAAATTGGAGTGGTTTTTACCTCTTCTAAATGAAGGAAGAGTAACTCTTGTAATCACTTATTTAATTAAATTAAATTAGTTGTCATGTAAAAAAAGGATCCATGGTGATATAATTAGAATATAAGATTATAATGGGTTTAAATAGTACCAAAACTTTTTTGGACATGTTTATATTAGGTTTTCACCCTTCTATCTGTGTTTTAATCTACTTTAAACCATTTTGACAATTACCATAATAATGATGTTTTTATTCTGAATGGGTCAATATAGTTCCATAAAAGGGAAATTGGCTAATAAGTAGACCATGGTTGATTATTCCAACAATATTACATTAAATTTTATTAATATTCTATTCTTATGAATATTAAATAATTTATTAAGATATTATTTAGCATAATATACCATTAATGTCATTTTTGACAATATTTGTTTAATTTGACGTTCTAAACATCAATAAAAAGATTTAATTATTATAAAATATTTTAAAAAACACTAATTGTTTTTTATTGATAAAATTCCTAGACTACAATAATTAATTCACAATATGTGACTTTTAATATTTTTAAACATATTTATTTTATTTTTCTACGAATTGAATAAATAGTTTTTTGGTGTTGCGTAAGCATTTATAGAAATTATTTAATCAATAATTATTTAAATAAATTAACATTATGAGAAAATAATTTATATTGAAATAAAAAATTTTATAACCAAACATATCTTATGTTTATTCATATTTCATAAATATGGAAATAATAGAAAAAAGGGAATGAATTTGTTTATTTTATTTACAAAAAATTTATATAATGGTCAAAATCAAATCAAATGGTAACATGTTTCCATATGTTAGAAATTAGGAAACAAATTAATGAAATAAACTCATAAAATAAGATAAATCAAGTGTTATGGTCATGTTTTAGTCCTGATTATATTATTTTGAACCATAATTCCTTGATATACCCGTACCTTGGTATCAATTATTTACTACGATTTTTATTCATAATGAACATAGATAAAAGGAAACTATTTATAAAATATAGAAATAATAATTCCAAATATGGAGTCCATTTTCATGATTAAATTTCTTGAATTGGTAGAAATTAATTTAAGATTAAAATGAATAATGAAATAAAAAATAGTTTTCTAGAAAAAGGCCTTTTTTGTATGAAATGATTTTATAGAAAATTCAACCTTTAAATTTATTCAAATAATTTAAATTGGATTATTTATTATATAAGATAACTAATGTTACATAAATTCAATTTTAATAAAAATCGATCACTGTAAATTCTTGAAAAAGAATACAGTTATCAATACGAATTAGTATTTATCATTATTTACTGTAAAATCAACTATTTAAAAAAATACAAAACATTATTCTAAGATAATATCGGTATGATAATATAAATAAGTTATTCCATATTATATAATAAAATTAATATAATTCCTTTAAAATAATTAAAATATTTTATAAGAAAAAGTTTTTGAAGAAATAAATATTTTTGAACAATAAAATGAGATTAATAAAAATTGATTGATTATTTACTAATTTTTAATCAATATATTTATATATTTTAAGTATTTTATATATATATTTCATGTATAATTTAATCACACACATTCCCTGAAATTTAACATCTAGGTTATAATAATAAAAATTAAAAAATAATAATATTTTATGGTTCGTTTGGGATCAGTGTTGTGCGTGATATATACTATAAATAATTGCTTTATTTTTAGAATATAAGGTTGTTACATTCTCAACCTAACAAATACTTTCCCTAAAATTTGAACTGGATATCGGTTTTTAGGGGTTTAACATATAGAAATACTCGAGTTTAAATCCCATATTATAAAAAGGGTAAATAAAACATCCTCTTGAAAAAGTGGGTAAATAAAATTTGAAGGTCATCTTGAATCATACTTAACAAGGTTTCTAAATATGATATAATTATATGGAAGTGAAAACATAGAAATAAAGGAAAAACATAGTGTCTAAATAACAATGGATATTGACATCAATTGATGATCACATAAAAGTGAATGATAAATGGAATGTTAATGAATTTAAATCAATTAGTTGTGAAAAATTCAACTGATTCATTTCAAATAATAGTAAATAGAAAATATTTTTTTCCAAGATTATTTTATTAGATTTAATAAATTATTTTACCATCTATACTAAGAACATAATTAAATGAAATTACATAACATTGTAAAATTTAATCCTTTAATCAAATTTAGATATATCCCAAAAATTCATTAATTTATTCCAAAAAATGATTGAAACCAAAAAAATCGAATTATTTTGTCAAATATTCTTCTTGGATTAATTTAACATTTAATTCAATAAATATTAATCACTCGTAAAGTTATATACCCAAAAATTCAAATTCTATAATGAAAAACTCTCCAAAATATGTTATATATTTCCACAAATAGGACATATCACCATTAAAATAATAAATGTTTTAGAAAAATGTTTCAACATTTCGTCCTTATATAAAATCCCATTCTATTTACCTTAAAAATATAAATATACAAAAATAGTGAAAATCATCTGAAATATCATTCATCCCTTAATTTAAAAATCTATTTTCAATCCCATGTTTATCAATATGACAAAATATATTATCCCAAAATCAAATTAACAATTATCAACCAAATCATTTAAGTAATAATACAAAATTTCTTAAAAACCATTATATCACATAGTTCATGTTGGAGTTTGTTTCTTGAGACAAACATTTGGTAGTTTGATTACATGTATATTAGATGATTTTATTTTTAATAAAATATATTATTACATATTATTCATTATTATGCATGAATTTAATGTAACAATGTCTTGGAGTATATGTCACTTTGATATCGACAATGTAGTTACCTGTTATGATGAGAGCCATGATATTCCATGATGATATTCTTAAATATAGTTCATTGGTCAGATATCATTCTAAAATGGGACACATATAGCATGACCTTAATGTACAAGTACTGATAAGTGTATGAGATGTCTTCCCATTATGTTCACACTTGGTAATCTTTAATATAAAAGATTATGAGAATAGTCCCTCCCAATATAAATTATGCATATTTTTCTGTCATCGAAAATTAATATTTATGATGTGAGTGTAATGTAACATTGAATTTAAGATAATTATTAATTAATATTAAGACTCATGAACATGGATATATTTTTTATTCCATGATTATTAATTTTATTGTGAAGTAATATAGTTTGGGTGTATTATGAGCTACGTTTTATTAATGAATAAGTCAATGAAGGATTTGTGCCTTCCATATTTATGATTGTTAATATCTTGGCATGTTTATTAGAATAGATCCATCACAATAAATTACATTTCCATGGTGTAATGACATATTTACATCATATATTAAAACAAATATGTCTACATCATATAGTTATGTGACATTGATGTGCAACTATATTTATGATATATTGTAAAAAAATGATTACATTCCATATCGAGCATTTGTAAATGGTTTTCGATGTTACAACATTATGTTATTTGTCTTAGTTTCCTTAACCCATTGATAGAAATTAGTCTTGTACAGTAGTAAAACCTATATAATTCCAATGAGAATGTATCCTAGCGGGTCACACAATAATTTTTTCTACTGGCCTTGATGAAATTATATTTCAATTCATTCTTGATCATTTCCAAATTAAAATTAATGACACATTTTATGTTTTAATTAAATATTTTTCAATTGTGAAAATATCTTCTTTAAATTATTCATTTATCAAAAATATTAAGAAGATTGGATAATTATTATCTATTTTTACATATGATTATCTCATATGAATGTTCCAATTATATAGTATGGATAATAGAAGACTAAAAAGCATATACCCTAGTGTTACATGTAATGTATCCCTATTCATTACATAAGGAATCCACTGTGGATTCTAGGTCATTGTGTAATTAATACATGTAGTGTGAAATAAATGCACTATGTGTTGGACATATTGGGAGGTACAAGAATTTGTTGGAGTACGAGTCAAATATTTTTATATCCTCACATGTAGTCTATATGTTTTCCAGACCGAAAACATGGGTTCAAACCACATTAAGATAATAATACACCCTGTGTATTTAATACATTACACGTAAATACTATAATCTATGTAAATAGAAGTACATGTAGTGTATCATCTATACATGCAGTGTGATTTATAAATACTAATAAGAAGTACATTCCGAGTCCTTAGGAAAGTACTACAGATATTTGATGATAATATGTACATGTTTTGTAGTTAGATTGAACTCACTGTCCACTTTACTTGTTTATATATAAATATTAAAATTAATTTGTTAGTCTATAAAACTAATCAGCTCAAGTTATATGGGTCATTATATTGACCGCACATGCCAGTTTTATGTTTTATATTATATGAAATGTTTAATTAATTTCATAAAATATTTGTGACTATGAATAATGTATTTTTATTATATACTAATGTCTGAACACATTAGATTATACATGATAAATAATTTTCATGTGTTAATTGGGTCATTAAGATGAAATCACAGACCATGAGATTATGACACATGTCATGCAAAAATTATTCCATATGAGTTCATTCTTTTCAATCAAACCATACCTAGTAGTTCAAATAGGTAATCATTGGGTTTCTACAAAGTTCAAATATGTGTACTGTTTTATTGAGTTTTAATAAAATGAAATACTTCATTTTATTTAAAATCATAGTGGATGGGAAATTTTCTATAATTTAATGAAATATGATAAATTGAATTAATTTATTAGTAAGATATTAAATCTTGTTGATTTATGCACAATTTGTCTTATTAAGGAACAAATTCAAATGAATAATAACTAATTATTTTAATTTTGTAATTATTTCATATTTATGACCATTCATAAACATTACCAAGACTAGTGTATTTTTTGGAATTATTTAATTTAATTTATTACATGGGTTTGAATTATATATTATTAAATTAAATATGATGGAATTTTATTCTTCCCTCTCTCTACTATTGTAACGCCCCGACCCCAGTTATCCAGAGTCGGTGCATTATTTTATTATATTGGCATGATTACATGGAATCATGTCCAAAAGGACCGATCGATTTAGCAGTCTTGGAAAATATATTACATACATGAATGTTACAATAAAATTAATAAGATACAAAACAACATATATAATCCTTTATGAACGTCATTATTCCCTTGGCTTAAACCTGCATATCAATCGCAATACACTTCTTGGAATCCTGAGAAAAATTAAACATAGAAAGGGGTGAGCTCATATGCTCAGTAAGGATAACAAATACAGCAGAAAATTTCATAAATAAGAATAAAAATTTAAGGTAATGTATAACTAAAACAAAAGCCTTTTAAACTTGAACTTCAGCATAATATGGAAAAAATAAAATGAATTAATTCCATCTACTTATTCACATGGATATTCTACTAGTCAAAAAATCAAATGAAATATCACTAACCACTTTCCTAATGATGGATTGCATAATGCCAGACTATCATAACAACATAGTCAAGGCTTTTTTCCATGACTACAAATAATATTTTGTCAAGGCCTTGTGCCTAGAAACTATTTTGTCTCATGAGACCTACCGATGCATCGAGGAGCAATAGCGGGCTCCACCTATCACTTACAAAGTCCAATGAATTCCTCATATGAACATGTTTGAACATAACATAAACATTTGTATTAAAAATAGCATACGAAATTTCAATACTTTATCTATAAAACATGAATGGTATAAAAATAACACATCCATAGTCAAACATATCACAAAACCTTTAATACAATATGGAATATTTTTACCAACTTCAAACAAGTTTAAAATCCATCAAATAATGTGGACATAAATGAAAATTATTTGTATAACACTTTGAGAGAAATATCTTTTTTTTTATGAAAACATTTAAAATCCACACAATTTAAAAAGGAAGGCATTTAAATACATTTTTGAATCAAAGTTTCTCATACCACTTTGAAACTTTTCGAAGTAATTAACATTTTAAAACTTTCATGTCCATTTAAATAAATCCTTAAAACCATTTTGAAAACATGGACATTAATGATAATGATTTAGAAGAATAAATCATTAAAACATTTAGAATGATGTTTTATTAAAAAGTACCTTAAAATAATCCCTTTGAAAACTATTTTATGAAACATGGATATGGATAATAAATATTTCCTAGTAGATACTTACGTAAAAACAACCTTAGATAATAAAGTGATTGTTAAATTAACCCTTACCAATTTGGTAACTTACGATTCATACACCCCATGAAAGAGGTATCATAAAATTAATATTTAAATACACATAAATTAAAGTGTATTACACAAATAATAAAATTATTGGCAGTACATACACCATAAACAAGTTAATAGTGGCGATATGGTATGAATCTCACAGGAATAAGGAGTGAGATGAAAACCCCTTACCTTGCACTTTCCTTTAGTCGAGGGTACATTTAACCTCCTCTATGAAGACTATAGTATGTTATTAATTTATAAAAAAACCATATTAATATTTATGATATCATACATTATTCATTTATAACTTTATACTACCCATTTAATAATAAATTCCATGTTACACTAATATTTCGGGTAATAATCGCTTTCTTTATCGTACATGTTTTAACTTTCTACTCTTGATTGTATCACTTAGATCATGATTTAAATACTTCGTGAATATAAAAAATGATTTATATATCATATATATTTAGAATATAAATATGTAAAATAGGCATATATATGAAATGGAAAACACCATTTATGGAGACGGTAGTCCGTACGTACGCATAAACGATGTTTGCGTTTTCATATAGTATTAAACGGAAGTAAGTGAATAAGATATATGTAAGTACATAAATACTTATATATATATATATATCTCCAGTATAATTATTGTTTCATATATTACATAATTATTAGTAATATATATTTTTATAATCGTCGATGAATGGTGAACATGGAAATGAATCTCATCACGTCATGGAGATGGTAATCCGTACGTACGCACGAGTGAAAATATCATTATTTTGATGTTAAACTAATATTTAATTGGATGGTATATCATATATACAGAATCCTTATCATGTTATATTTATTATTTACATAAAAAACGCATCATTATTATACCCATGCAAATAATAATGTATTGAATAACAATTACACCACGACGTGGAGACAGTAAGTCGTACGTACACATATATGGTGACATGTCATTCGAAGGGTGGATAGAATAATGAATTTTGTAGTGACATAGTTATAATAAAATCATAGTATATAGAAGATACTGGATTTATTATTTTAGAATGGAAACAACAAAGAAAAATGAAGTGAAAGAAGAAAGGAACTAGAAAGAGGGTGGCGAAATCATTACCTCTTCTTCGGCTTCTTCCTTTTGATTTGATCAAAAGGGCTCTTTAGGTTGGCTTTATGATCAAACTAAGGCCTCTGGGTTTAATGGAGGATATTTTAGAGGGTATTTGGACAGGTTTTGGCCGATCAAAATGGCTTAGAAAGTGTGAATTAGAGTGAAGGGGGAGTTCCCTTTTATAAGAGTGGTGAGGGGCACCTTAGGAAAAACTTAAAATATTGTTTTATAATAAATTCATATTCGGTTTATAATGTCTCAAAATTAATTTATTTCGTGTCTAAGGGGGGGATGGGTCGAAATCCACTCAATAAATAGGTTTGATACAGGTTTGGGTCACTTTATTAACATTATCAATTAGTTTTAACTCTTAGTTAATTAGTTTGACATTTACCATGCCTCATTATATTTTTATATTGTGTGGTTAATAAACATACTATAAACTTCCAATAGACCCCCAAGTGGTCCATTAATGATACACATATCATGATATTAGTCTTTTGGAAGACCCTTAGATTTTTAAGAATATAATATCAATTAATAATATAATATGTGTTTTAAAAACTCTTTTATGTCAATTTTTACACTATTGTTTATTTTGTTTTTGATAAATTCGTAAAAGCATTATTACTTATAAAAAACATCATATAAAAAATACTAATATGTCATATTAACATAGAAAATTATTGTAATTTATAAAAAGTCTCAAATTACATTTATTAGGGTATTTATAATATCAATTACCTTAATCTTTCATTAATACGTTAATTACTACATCGTCATTGTGTCATATATATATATTAAATAATTTAATATATAAAAATTAGAAATAAAATACCATTATGTAGGAAATATATTTATATTTATAATGAATATTTATAATCTAATTTATCTTATGCATAACTATATATTAAAAATGTTTTAGTTATTAAACTTTTATTTTAACTCTTTTAACTCTTCTTTGAATTAAATAAAAATAAATGTCCTAGTCTAATCCAAGTGGACCTAAATGATAATATTTTATTCCTAAAGTTGGTTTCTGTCGATATACACCTTTAAAATAGAATTAGGACATGTTTGAGGGTAATATTAATATCATTTTCACCCTCAATTACCCAATTTTATTTTTAACCATGGTAAATAAAAGTAAAAAGTTACTATTCAGAAAAATTCTTTTTATCTTATTGAACCACATTTTACTTCTTGATATTAACCATGTCTCTAGGATTTTCTAAATTCCACTCACAGACTTATTAAATTTATGTTTTATGTGAATTTGAAAATTCTCCTTGGAGATGGGTAATAGATGGTGAAAAGTTCAATAAAATTTTTATATATCTAAAATTATTAAAAACTGCCTCCAATGAATTGCATTGAACTTATATAGGTATTATGTATCCATTTTGACCTAAAATAAATTTTAAAAAAAATAATTATTTAAATAAAAATTCGGTTTTAATATATAACTCAATGTTTATCACTATTCATCAAAAATTGAAAGTTTTCAGAAAAATACGAAAAATTCAATGTAATCTAATTTCAATATTCAGAATCAAAAAATGATGTCCATTTTTAAAGATAAAATTTCTAAAATATCAAAAAGTGTGTATTACTATTCATAATGGCTAGTTTGGTAAGTTATGGAGCGCTTGACCTCGGTGTTGCCTGTAGTGCATGTTATTGAATTACTTTGAAGAAATAATGTACTATGAAATAATGGGGTGTTACATTCTTCCCTACATCAATAAATTGCTCCCTCACAATTTTGAAACTGTTATTTGAAAATAAAAGGTTGAAAATAGAAAATACCATTGTGGGAAAACCCACACCAGAAATTAGGTTAATAAAATTTAGTTTTAATAAGAGGAAAAGGGGAATGAAAAATTCAGCACCAAATTATGATCTCTATTAGGAGAAAATTGGTGGAAATTAGAGACACATAATTGGAGGAAAAACATAAATATTTATAGGGAGTGAATGAGGTCATCAATCACAGAAAATTATAGAATTGTGGTCATCAAAGCCACTAATCTATGATGATTTAAAATACCATCAGTTCAACTAAATTTATGGTATTAGGATAAAACATTTTTCTTTTTAATATTCCTTACCTAAAGTATATGAATTTCTTTCTTCATAGAATTATTGAAGAAAAAAATGTATACTTTTCATGTAGATTTCCATCCTTTAAATAATTTCTACCACAAACTCATCTTTCAACCTAAAAGAGAATAGAACTTAAAAAAATATTCTATTTATCATATTCGTATAGGGTTCCAAAAAAATGAATTTATAAATCATCTACCAGACCCTTTAAAAAAACTACATTATTCAATCCTGGACATCACATGGGTTAGTGATAGGTGATACACCATTGTCTCCCTTCGGTTGCGGGTTCAAGTCTCATGGCTTTTCCGGATGTGCCGGGTTACCGCCTGACCTCCGGGTTGTCCTTTTTATGGAAATCCAAAAATAAATTTAACAGTAGTATCCAATTTCAAAATTAATCCATTCCATCCTTTACAATTATCCAAAATATATATATCCAAACTCTCATGCCAAAATTTATAAAAAATTTAAACATAACGAGGATCTTTTTTCCAGGTAATAACATGTGAATGCCTTCATTATGTATTCTTTTACAACACCACAACATCCAGAATTAATAAAATCAACCATCTATTATTACAAAAACACTACCTCATTATCAGGACCATATTAAGAATTACCTTTCCTTCAAACGTGTATTTTTAAAAAATTGTAGCTTACTATTAAGTCACTTTTCATAGAACCATATAATCTCAAATCCTCAATAAAATTGTACTACAACACAATCCTTATTTATCTCCATAATTCATGTAACCAGTATACTGTTGATATGACACTCAAATGAAATAATTCTATAATAACAACATAATAACACTAGTCATCCCACTTCATCTGATGTAGTATCATAACATGATTATTATCCAATAACATCATTTGCAGTATACTCTTATGAATGGGACATTGATTCGTGTAGTGTCCCAACGCCTTGCAGATGAAATTGTACATTTGAATTTTTTTTACCCTTGAAATCACGTACTTGGTGTCCTCTTTTCTCAATAATTACCATAAACACTCATTCTATTCATGAATTTACCATAGTGATTCTTTCCACAGTTATCACATATGGGAAAATCCTTCTTTTCCTTCTTCCCTTTATCCATATTTCTCTCTTCCAGCCTTTTCTTTTCTTGTTTCCCTTCAAAGCCATAAGACTCAGAGAATTATTTTCTTATCTTATTGACACATGATATTATTTCATCATATATTGAGAATACAAGGGATACTATTTCACTTCTATATGTTGGATTAATACCATGAAGGAAATGATCCTTCTTACTCTTTGGATCATACGTATTGCTGGATTTCACATTCCTTCTATTGGGTGCCATTTCTATACAATTACATACACTAGGTCAGTTTATGAATGGAAATTCATAATTCCAAAAATGTAAAATACCTAATGTAAATTGAATAGTTAATGGATATAATCCATAATCATAAAAATGTTTTCTTTGAGGAGGTATATACTCATAAACCCCTCATAGTGGTTTGTAAAGAAAAAGAGAATTATACTAATAATATCCCTCGGGAGTGTCGTAACCAGGAGTGCAGTAAGGCCCATTGTCGTTCACCAGTTCCCATTCAAGTCTAGATCAAAGCGGTGTTTTCCAGATTTACCCCTATGTACATCTGTGCCAGAGCTGCCTCTACTTGCTCGTATTCAGACGAGATGTATTTGCTTGTCAAACTCACAAAACCTTTACATTACCAAAATTATAGGAAGTTCTTCTATACTAATATTCAAAGTCTATCTTACAGTAATGTTCTCTAATTGAGTTTCTCTAAATCTAGTTTCCAAGGTTATTGCTAAAAATTCTATGATACCAACTGTAACACTCTGACCCTAGTTACCTAGAGTCGGTGCATTATTTTAATACATTAGCATGACTAAAAGGGATCAAGTCCTGAAGGACAGATCGGTTTAACAGTCTTGTAAAATAGATTACATACAAGAATGATACATAACACTTCATTACATACAAAACAACATAAATAATCCTTTATTAATTCCATTATTATGTTGGCTTAACCCTGCATATCAATGACAATACACTTCTTGGAATCCTAGGAAAAATAAAACATAGAAAGGGGTGAGCTCAGATGCTCAGTAAGGATAACAATACAGTGTAAATTTTCATAAATAATCATAAACATTTAAGGTAATGTATAAAAAAACAAAAGCATTTTAAACTTGAACTTCAGTATAATATGGAAAAAATTAAATGAAGTAATGCCATTTATTTATTCACATGGATATTCTACTAGTCGAATAATCACATGCAATATCACTAACCACTTTCATAATGATGGAATACATAAGGATAGGCTATCATAACCACATAGTCAAGGCCTTGTGCCAAGACTAAAAATAAGATTTTGTCAAGGTCTTGTGCCAAGACACTAGTTTGTCTCATGAGACCTACTGATGCATCGAGGATCTATAGCGGGCTCCACTCGTCACTTACTAAGTCCAATTCATTATTCATATGAATTGGTTTAAATATAAAATAAACATTCGTATTAAAAATAGCATAAGAATTGTCAATAATTTATCCATAAACTACGAATGGTATAAAAATAACACATCCACAATCAAACATATCACAAAAACTTCAATACAACATGGAAGATTTGTATCAAATTCAAACAAGTTTAAAATCCATCAAAGGATGTCGACATAAATAAAAATGATTTGTAAAACTCTTTGAGGGAAATATCTTTATTTCATAAAAACATTTAAAATTCACACAATTTAAAAAGGAAGACATTTAAAGACGTTTTTTAATCAAAGTTTCCCACAACACTTTGAAACTTTTCAATGTAATTAACATTTTAAAACATTCATGTACATTTAAATAAATACTTTGAACCATTTTGAAAACATTGACATTAATGATAATAGTTTAGTAGAATAAATCTTTAAAACATTAAAAATTATGTTTTAGTAAAAATTAACTTTAAACAATCCCTTTGAAATATATTTTATGAAACATGTACATGGATAATAAATATTTCCCAGTAGATACTTACGTAAAAACAACCTTGGATAATAAAGAAATTGTGAAATTAACCCTTACAAATTTGGTAACTTATGAAACATACAAACCATGAAAGAGGTATCATAAAATTAATATGTAAATAAACATAAATTAAAGTTTATTACATAAATAATAAAATTATGGGTAGTACATACACCACAAAAAAGGTAATAGTGTCAATATGGTACGAATCTCACAAGAATAGGGAGTGAGATGAAAACCCCTTACCTTGCACTTTCCTTTAGTTGAGGGTAAATTTAACCTCCTATATGAAGACTATAGTATGTTATTAAATTATACTAGAACCATATTAATATTTATGATATCATAAATTATTAATTTATGACTTTAGACTACCCATTTAATAATAATTTCCATGTTATACTAATATTTCCGGCAATAATCGCTTTCTTTATCGTATGTGTTTTAACTTGTTACTCTTGATTCTATCACATAGATCATGATTTAAATACTTCCAGAATATAAAACATGATTTATATATCATTTATATTTAGAATATAAATATGTATAATAGATATATATAAGAAATTTAACACACCGTTTATGGAGATGGTAGTACGTATGTACGCATAAACGTTGTTTCCCTTTTCATATAGTATTGAACAGAAGTAAATGAATAAGATATATGTAAGTACATAAATACTTATATATATAAATATATATATCTCTAGTATCATTATTATGTAATATATTACATTCTTATTATTAATATATATTTTTATAATCGTTGATTAATGGTGTTCTTGGAAATGAATCTCATCGCGTCGTGGAGACGGTAATCTGTACGTACGCACGAGCGAAAATATCATTATTTTGATATTAAAATAATATATAATTGGATGGTATATAATATATAAAAAGTACTTATAATGTTATATTTATTATTTACATAAAATACACATCATTATTATACCCATCCAAATAATAATGTATTGAATAACAATTATACCACGACGTGGAGACGGAAAGCCGTACTTACGCACGTATGGTGACATGTCATTAAAAGGGTGGATAGAAAAATAAATTTAGTTGTACCATAATTATATTAAAATCACAGTATATAGAATATACTAGAGTTATTATTTTATAATGGAAACAATAAATAAAAAGGAAGTGGAAGAAGAAAGGAACTTGAAAGAGGGTGGTGAAATCATTACCTCTTCTTCAGGTTCTTCATTTTGATTTGATCAAAAGGGCTCCTTAAGTGGGATTTCAGATCAAAATAAGGCCTATAGGTTGAATGGAAGATAGATTATAGGGTATTTTGGAAGGGTTTGGAAGAGTCAAATTGGTTATATGGTGTGAATTAGAGTGAAGGGGGAGTTCCCTTTTATAAGAGGGGTGGGGGGAACCTTAGGAAAAAATTAAAATGTTATTTTATAATAAATTTATATTCGGTTTATAATTGCTCCAATTTAATTTATTTCAAGGATAAGGTGGGGATGGGTCAACATACACTCAACCAGTAGGTTTTAGATAGGTTTGGGTCACTTTATTAACCTTATCTTTTAGTTTTAACTCATAGTTAATTAGTTTGACATTTACAATGTCTCTTTGTATTTTTATATTATATGGTTAATAAAAATAGTTTAAACTTCCAATCGACCCCCAAGTGGTCCATAATGATACAAATATCATTATATATGTCCTTTGACCTATCCTCAGTTTTTTAGGAATATAATATCAATTAATAATATAATATTTTTTTAAAAAACACTTTTATGTCAATTTTGACAGTATTGGGTGTTTTGTTTTTGATAAATTCATCAAAGCATTATTACTTCAAAAATAATTCATATAACCAATACTAATATGTCATATTGACCTATAAAATTATTGTAATTCATAAAGAGTCTCAAATTATTTTTATTTGGGTATTTATAATATCAATTACCTTAATCTTTCATTAATGCGGTAATTAATGCATCATCATTGTGTCATAAATAAATTACATTATTTAATGTCTAAAAATTATAAATAAAATACCATTATGTAGGATTTTTTTTATATTTCTAATTAATATTTATAATATAATTTATCTTATGTATAAAAATATATTAATAATGTTTTATTTATTAAACCTTCGTTTTAACTCTTTTAACTCTTCTTTGAATTAAATAATAATAAATGTCCTAATCTAATACAGGTGGACCTAAATGATAATATTTTATTCCTAAGGTTGTTTTTGGTCTATATAAACTTGTCCAATAGAATTAGGACATGTTTTAGGGTAATATTAAAATCATTTTTACCCTTAATTACCCTGTTTACTTTTAACCGTGGTAAATAAAAGTAAAAAGTTACTATTCACCAAAAAATATTTTTATCTTATTGAACCACATTTTACTCCTTAATAATTAAATTTTCTCTCGGATTTTCAAAATTCCACTCATAGAAGTGGTAAAATTATGTTTTATGTGAATTTTCAAATTCTCTTAGGAGATGGGTAAAAGACGGTGAACAGTTCAATAAAATTTTTATATATCTAAAATTGTTATAACCTTACTCCAATGAATTACATTTAATGTATATAGGAATTATGTATCCATTTTGAGCTAAAATAAATTTAAGGAAAATAAATAATTATTTAAATAAAAATTCGGTTTTAAACTATAACTCGGTGTTTTTCACTATTCATCAAAAATTGAATGTTTTCAGAAAAATACAAAAAAAATCACCCTATGCCATTTCGATATTCCAAATCCAAAAATGAAATCCATTTTAAAAGATAAAATTTATAAAATATCAAAAAGTGGATATTACAATTCATAATGGCTAGTTTGGTAAGTTATGGTGCGCTTGAACTCAGTGTTGCCTGTAGTGGAAGTTATTGAATTACTTTGAAGAAATAATGTACTATGAAATCTTGGGGTGTTAGAACTATTATAGAGGGAATATATGTACAAGGTGATTCATATATTTCCCCTTAACCAATCAATTGGTTCCCCTCACTTTTGTGTGAGTTATAAAAACTTATAATAAATAGAGTTTCCCAAGGTTCATGGAGGTGTTTCAGGATAGAAACCAGATTATTCGAACCCATATGATACACATGTGGGAAATTGGAGCTAAAAATCATTCCAATACTAGAAAATTGAGTCTTCCCCCTGGTCAATTCTTGATTTATTATCCCATTTATTATTCAACCAATAGAGAAGCTCATGATCAGGTAGTCTAATTATTTAATTATATCTATCTTAATCATTATTAATTTTATGAATGGAAAATTGTGAACACATTAATTAAATAAATTAATGTGAAAAGATGGAATATAAATTAATTAATTATGTGTAAATATTTTTTCCGACATTTTTAATTAATTATGTCAATTCCACATAATATTAACGTGTCATGTAGTTGATATAAAAAAAATTATGTATGATAAATAAAAATATTTAAGTCAATATTAAATAATAATTACTTTTACTATCTTAATTAAGATGAATACATAGTTAATGTTTCCATAAGATCAATGTTGGAGGATTTTTTAACCAAAATAGTGAGCTGACATAACAAAAATAGACGCTTTACTAAAATAATAACTAAAATAGTGGGTTGACTTAACCGATTTTAAATTGAATTTAATAGAAAAAGTATTTTTAATTTAAATTTTGAGGAATTTTTTTTGGTAATACTTTTTAGGGTTTCTATATTGGGTATCCCAGTCAATGGATCAAGGAACTACAAGTCTGAAGTTAGCACGACCTCCTACCTAAATAAATATTTATTGTTTTCTTGGACAATGTGTGGATAATTTATAAGAGAAATATAGATCTTCTCATCATAAATGTATGAAAAAATAGAAATTCTAAGTTCAAGGGTGAAGGATATTAATACTTTATAACATTTTGGGAGATTTTACAAAATTTATATTTATTATAGACCACATAATTTTTTATTAGGTAAACTACTAATAATCATCTCTTTTAAAATGTAGAATAAATGGAAATTTCCTCATCCAAATTATACTTATGGTATATATTGTATAATTATGATCTCTTCATTGAGAGTAATGCACATGAATGGTTTAGACACCTTCTGGCTGTGTTATCCATGAACACAAATATTACTTGTTTGAATCCTACTTACATGATTCACCTATGAAAGAGGTGAGTGATAAATAGTTTATTTTATAAGAAAAACATTTTATTAATGCATTTGAGGTTCAATGTTGGATGCTATCATCTATTTATAGTTAACTAATGATGTTATACCAAAATATAGATGCATATAGTATGATCAATCATCTATGTGGTATTTACCAGGGTAGATAGAGAGAAATACAAAAATAGTTTGAGATATCCATGTATCTTTTCCATATTAATATTTGATAGGGTGCACCATATGGGACTCACATAGTCATGCTCATTGGACAAAAAGATCCCATAGAGGTTCTAAGGTTTACAAACCCTAATGAACATCACATTTATATCATTTTTCATCACTTTATTAGATCTTCTTTACTTTGGTTTTAATTTTAATATGAAAAAAATTGAGAAGTATGTCCAAGATATGATTAATATTCTTCACTATGTAGATAATTGATTGAATTAAGAAAATAATTCCATGTTCATGGTAAATATGTGAATAAGATATGTTCATGGATCTAATCCCAGAGCATCTTTTTAATGGCTTTCCCGGATTAGATGATCAAGGCGAACATAATAGAACATGATGTTTTTTATTTATCATATGGTAAGATGATCTAATTTAAGAAAAAGTAAACCATGTTAAAGAAGTATGGGGAAGATTCTCATGCATTTTCATCTATCAGGATTTATTTGTTTTTATAAATTGGGTCTTAGGTATTGCTTTTGGCCCCCTCATTTTATTCGAATACGTGAACCAATTTGATTTACAATGATTTAGGGGAGGAATATCAGTCAAAAACCAATGTATCTAAACATGAAAAAGTATCTATTAATGAATTCCATTTTAAATTTCCTTTGAGATGATATTGATTTTGAAATATTTTTCTTATGTTTCTTCTTTTACCGTAAAAAGTATAATGGTATGTCGACTTGATATAAATGGAAAAAATTTCATGTGGATGGATAAATTCAAATTCATTTATAATGATATTTTTTTCTATAATTCACATTAAAGTAACAATATTTATATTGTTTTATTACATAGAACATGTTTTTGAAAATGATAACAACACTTCTTCACATGATTCATACCACAACCAACAATGGAATTATCGGCCATGTCATGTAAACGAATAATGTTTGACAAAATTACATAAAGATTGATATTTATATACTTTTTAACTAAAACCACTTGTTGTATGGCTTGCATGTTTACATTAAAAAATAACAAAATCCACAATTAGTGGAAGATGTGTAATGGCCAAGGATCATCTTGAATTAGATCATATCAATGTTTGTGGCTATTTTCTAATTGAGGAAAGTCCAAGGTACTCAAACATCATAACTTTTAAAATTAATTTTAGTTTATTTAGATATGTACACATAATGGGGTATAATTTGGGTTTGTTTGAAAAATTTAAGTCAGATAAGAATGATACTGAGAACCTTCTTGGTTAGAATACTATGAAACTCTACTCAGATCATTATATAAAATATCATAATAAATAAATCATTAATTATTTATAAGAGTTTAGGATTTTATCTCAACTCACCCCTCAGTATACACCACAATGCAATAGTTTATGTAAATGAAGGATATAAACCATATTGGGAAAGGTGATATTAATCATTAGTCACGTGTATCATACTTTATCTGTTTGTCTATACATGTTAAGAACAATAGTATACATAGAAAATACAAGTTCCCTTTAAATAAACAGAGAGTGTTCCATTACAATTGTGTAGTGTAAAGTAACCGTGATGTCAAGCTTAAGTGTGTGGGAATGTAAATTTTTTTGTTAATTCCTTTCCAGGTAACAAGAATGCACCGTAAGGCATAATTTCTATCTTTATAGGATATCCCATTGAAACAATGGGATACTACCTGTAAAATCATTCAGATAAAAAGGATGTGGTTAAAATGAAATCACACATTTCTTAATAGGGATAGTATAAATAAAAGAGATAATGGGACCAATATATACTTTCATGAAGGCCCAGATCAAGATAAACTGGATTTGTAATAGTAAAATATTTCAAAAAACCCCAAGGAAGAAGATGTTCCAAATATACCAATACTACTTAGGAGTACAAGAGAGGTTCTAAAAACAAAACGTTATGGTTTCCTAGTCACTATGGATGGTGAATCATTATTAGTTGATAATAATGATCATATAACCTATAAGTATATAGTGAGTGAAATAGATATTTAGAAAAGATAATAATAAAGGAATTATGAAATTGATTACACGTACCAAGACCAAATAAATATTTTATTATAAGCTAAAGTGGGTGTAATTCCTATTGGTTGTCAATGTGAATTAAAGAAGAAAAGGTATATCGATGGGATTTTTGTACATATAATGGAAAATTGGTTTCAAAAGGGTTTAAATAGTTTCAAGGTATTGACTATGATGAAAAATTTTACCATTGCATATCCTGAAATACATCAAAATTCTAATATCAATTTCATGTTTTGATAACTTTGCGATTTGGAAAATAGATGTAAAAATAGAATTACTTAATGAGAACTCTCAGAAAGATGTTTATTTGATTAAAACTAAAGGGATTGAAGCTCCAAAGTATGGAAACAAGATATGAAAATTACAAAAAATTATTTATGGAATAAAGAATTAAACCAGGTTATAGATGTTTTCCCAGATAGAGGGAAACCAAACACTCAAGGCAGGGGTCATTTGAGTTCTAAAGAAAAATATTTTTCATAAAACTGTTATTTTTTATATATGATTATTCAAAATAATTTAATTAATAAAATATGCAGTGAGAAATAATTTTTATGTAATGATATCAAATAAATGATATTTGTAGTGGTTTGAGGAACATAAATCCCCTAGTCCACATCACATACACTCTACTCCAAGGGTTTGGTGATTTTCACTGTAATAACCATTTTTCCAGGGGATACCTACTGAGTACAAGTTGTTGTCACAAAATACCAAGGTCCAAGATAATTAAAATAGGATATCCATCTACAAGACATGTTAGAGGTCTTAAAAAAACTATGACACTAAGTGTATACAAGATAGAATGATTTTTTAGAGAAAATTTTGCAGAACATATTTTCAAGAAACAACTGAAAGAAGATAAAGAATTATCTTAACAAAAAGATAGACTCCATGTTATAGCTCGGGATGATCTTCTATAAAACTGATAGAATTATAAGCACAACATGAACGGTTTTGGTTTTTACTATGTGTAGGTATCTAACATTTTTAATATGTGTATACATTCTATAATATGCAACCAACTATTTCCACTCTTTTTTATAGGTAATAACTGATCCTTTTATATCTCATTTGAAATTGAGAATGACATAATCCTAATGGTTTATTGAGATTTAACAGTGATCTTGGTAAGCAAGCCTATTAAGGATATGCATCCAAAAAATTCCCAACATAGGAATTATATTTGTGATATGGATATCCGAAATTTTATCATACTTTAGATATTTCTATTTGTGGAAAGTCTTCTGCATACCGATCTTTCCTAAAATGGATAGTCTCATTTTATATGGTTTCTAAAATAATGGAATGATTTATAAAGATAGTATAATGTAACCATGGTGTTCAATAATTCTGAGATCTTTCTAATTTAGAAACTAAATGTATTCTTCATCATAAGATAACTCTGTTAATATAAACTAGCTCATCTTTATATGATAAGATGACTTAACTGATATTTAAGATAATTAACCAGCCTAAGAAAAATATGTTACTGTTATGTAACAATTATCTTCTTCAACATCTTTTGGACATTAATATTCTTTTCAGAATATAAAATTCTTTCATATTTTCATTCTAACTAAAGAAATTTTCTTGAGAAGCTCAATTGATATTCTTAAGATAGTGAAATATGTAATAGAATACAGTTTAAAACTTTATTTTATAAGAAAACTGAATATTTTCTTTATTTTTCGTATGATAAAATAATTTGGGGAAAATAAAATTCCTTACATGCCTTAAGATAATCACTTGGACACACGACAGAAGATAGATACAATCTAAAATACGTAGGATAATCTTGTTAGAATAGAATTTAAGATTTAAGGAATCATTAAAACACATAGCATAAAGGTATGTTGGAAGAGTATATTCTTTTCAATAATCTATACCTTTTGAAGACAACAAAAAACCATGAGATGAAAAAAAATCATACAAGAATCTTTAATCACTTTGAAACATAATTTTTTGATTTTAGTAACCACCCATTTGAAAAATGAGTTCTTTTTTATATTTTCATTCCCACCCCCACCACTTTTTATATAATAAAAGAGTTCTAAATTTAATTTTTTTGTACTACCTTCCATCTCCCCATTTTAATGATATAAAAAATAGGTATAATAAGAAATATATTTTATATTGTACACAAAAATTATTAAAAAATTAATGCTACTAAAGATGAATAGAATTTGGCATTAAATAGAGACCATTAGAAATCAATAAATCAATGTAAGACGGTCATATAAAAAATATTGAATATATATGAAAATTATAGAAGCATAGAAAAAGTAAAAATTCTATGAAGAAAATTAATGTATTTAAATAATTAATTTTTTTAGGTTAACATAAATTGAATTCAAATAATATTAAAGAATTCAATGAAAATTCATAATTATTATGTTTTGTTGAACTACCATGCATTGGATGACCCACTTCATAAACTGATGAAATAGAGTATATCAATTAGTATTCATGAAATTAAATTTTGGAGGTTGATTCTTGAAAGATACAGATTTATCATGAGTAAATTAGGATGAAGGTAGAGGGTCGTCAACTATTATTTTAAAAACATCACACAATGTTAGTATATATTATTATATTCTGGCTCGGTCTTCATGAGAAAATCATACTGGTTTTGATTAGATATTGAGAGAAGCTTGTTTTTTCCTTGATGGATCAAATTTATCTTCCTAGGTAAAGTCTATTTCAGAGGAAAAATCATGTAAAAGAAAATATATTTCTTCAAAAAACCTAATGTTTTCCCTTTGACAGTTCTTATATGTGTTAAATATTTTCTTTTAACAACAAGAATTGGAAATATAGTGATCAATAAATTCTTATCCTGGAAAACATCTCCCATGTATATGAAATGTCGAATCTTCACAAGAATCTATTATTTTCACTATGTCATTTTGGTAATAGTCCAAAAGAGTTTTCAAACCATTCCATAGAAACATAGATAAATTTAGAATTAAGTTTTTCATATCTACCTTCTTGGGGTTTCTAGATATGATATTCTTCAAAAAATTAAACAAGTTTCTACCATACCAAAAAAAGAGTCAACATTTTTTTACTTTTGTAGATATTTTTCTATTCTATGATTATATAAAAGCATTATCATCTATCTCTTCTTCATAATTCAATAAATCTGGTTTCATACAATTAATAACTACTCTATGTTGATCTTCAACAATGTTTTCCTTGACATCAAAACTATTTTCTAAAGAGACAACCATTTTTGGCTGTCCTTTGATGATAAAGCTAATATTTCTGTTCAATTGGATTGAAATTTCTTTTTCATCCAAAATCTTATATTAAAACATATATATAATATTAATTTTTGACTTATCAAATGATTTAATTTCTTCATAAGATTCAACTAGTATCCTCCTTAATTCATATACCAATCCATAATGAAAATATTGAAACATTTATCCTAAAATAATTTAACATTGTAAGGAATAAAGACTCACAATCAACATATCCACAACATGAAATAATTCCGACATATTTAACTATTCAATTCCTATAGTGGATTCTTCTGAAAACTTTTATATCATAGATTCAACATAAAACATCACTAATTATACATCTGAATTTGATTACATGTGACTGTAAATAGTTCTGAGTTCTCAATTTGAATTCATCACAATGGATTTTGATAATTATACTTCAGAGAGTAACTTCAATTATCTCTCTTGAGCCTTCTCAGAGACACTTCATCCAATTTATTCAATTTTATGTTTCCATTTTCTACAAAAATAGGATAATTATTTTACTAGTGAAGTTAAATCTTTCATCACCAACTGATCGTTTTTCGGAAGCAACACATACTTCTTTAACATGATATGACTCTTTTGATTCAGTTATACAAACAATTATTACAGGTGTTTTTTTCCAATTCTTGATAGTGGTAATTAACCATAAGAGTGTACATTCTCTATCTTATAGAAAGAATAATTTCTCTCCCAACTGAAAACATGAAAGTGATAACCAAATTTATCCACTTATTATTAACATGTACTGGTACAAAAGTAGGTTAAGGATTTGTATTTTCCTAAAAATTAATTTGTTTTCCTGGTTGAATGCCAACTCATACTCTTCATCGCCTTAAAGTGAGAGTTTTTTATAATATTGACTTTCTATTATCTCAATGATATGTGATGATCATTCTAATGAAACTATTATTTCTTATAAATGAGATTACTCCACATGAGTCGAAATAGGTTCTACTCCAGCAACTGTGGTTAGGGGTATGAACTTTCATATCGAACAATTCAAACACAACCCATTTTTTCTTAAAACACATTCACATGGGTAGAGTATCCATTCTATGGTAAGTTACCTGCATCACTGGGAAATGTAAACTAATCATCATCAGGAATATTCAGGTCTCCCACACATGGAGAGAGGGAATCAAAGTCATTATCACGTTTCCTCTCTAGCAATCCCTGGTTCTAATTTTACCTACCCTCTCAATGTCACCCACTTCTAGCCTAAAGGGGTCAACTTAATTTATGGGGATGCCCTTGGCCTCCATTATTTTAGACCCCCATTAACCTTGTTTCCTTTTTTTTTCTTTATTCTTTGAATAGATTTAATGACATAATGATAAGGCCACGAACCCATGAAAATGAGTTATATTAATATCAACCAAAAAAATCAATTATGTTTATTTATTTTTTTTAAAATTCTCTTTAAAGGATAAAAATACATATACTTGTTTTGAAACTAAAATATATATCATGGAATACAATGTGCCTTTCTTACAAGCCTTTCTATCATAAAAAGATAAAGAAAATCGATATCTTGAAAAATAATATTTTCAAAGTCACTATTTCTTTGTGCCATTCCCGACACTATAAACATGGTAAACAATTTTTCTTTTGGATTATAAATTCTTCACTACCTTATTTTAAACACTTTAAATTTTGAAGTGTGGATTCATTATCTCGAATAGGGTGAATCCATACATGGTAGAGAAGAAGGTTTTTGAAAAATGGTTAGCCTTTATAAGGTCTTTCTAGGGACTCTTATAACTAAACTGAGGTTATCAAGAGGTTTTTATGGTTGACTATTGAAGTTACCAAGTCTTCATAATTTTCAAAATGAAATACTATTGATTTGTAAAACTCATGGACTTCGATTTTGAAAACAAACATGGTTTGTTTTCCATAAAAGACGTACTCTCATCCATGATTATTTATTCCAATCTTCAAAAAAATATTCGTATTTCCCAACCATTTAAAATTAATAGCTCACCCACATAACACATTCCTTGAGATTCTTTGTCTATTTATATTACTTGAAGAGGTACCATTGTATCTTTTCATTTTCTCCATTCGAATATGGTTTGAAATGTTTTATGGTTAGGTTAGTAGAGGTTTGGGAAGATTGAGAGAGAGAGAGTCTAATTTGTTTTCAAATAATTAAATATGTAGAGTTTATACAAAATATTTTTCATTTGTGTTAAAAGGTGGTCCACACAGTAATGTGATAATTAATTAATACCAAAACTATGTGACATTACCTATTGAATATGAATAGTACTCAAAACAAAATAACAAGAATTTCATTAAATAATAAAAACAATGAATTTATTTTTAACATGAATATTTTTATTAAAAATAAACATACATAATCATTACTTAATGAAATAAAATCTATTAGAATCAAAGGGTTTTTAAACATGTATGCTAATTGATTTTATGTGAAAAAAATTGCTAATGAGATACAATTTTTCTGTTCATGGTATCCCAAGAAATGATTTCTTTAATCAATGAGATTCATTATTGAATAATTTATTGTAATATTTTAGAATTTGATAGAACTCAGGTTATCACATCTAATTGGAACACAATTATAACTAAATACAAAATATATTAAGTTGTGTTTCATCCACAACACTCTTGAACAACAAATTCATTCATAAATATATTCAACTTTTGTGATTGATAATACGACATTGTGTTGCTTCTGACAAGGCCAAGATTTCAGGGATCTACTATGAAAAATGTAGGTTTCTATGGTAATTTTTATATCAAGTCTATATCCATCCAAATCATCTTCTATGTATAACATAAAACTATAATTAGTGTTTTTTGAAAAAATAATCAGAAGTGTTACATTTAAATTTAAATATCTTAAATTTTTTATGCAATATTAAAATGTGATTATTTTTTATTAGATTGAAATATTTCACAAAGAGATAATGAAAACGAAATGTCTAATCTGCTTAATTTAATGTATAAAAAACATCAAATGATTCTTCTATAAAACTTTTTTTCAACTGGTTTCCCAATTTCATTCAAGTCATGTTAGATATTGGAACTCATAAAAGTTGAGAAGGTCTTAATATTTTCGAGTCAAAACATTTTAAGTAAATCAAGTATGTATTTTATCTAATTTAAAGTATTTATAAAATCTTTTCGATAAACATGAAATTCAAAAAAATAATTCAGTTCACTGATCAGATTCATCTCAAATTAATTTTTCATATGTTTTGAAAACGCATTGCACAATTTTTGGTATTTGGTTCTGAAAATAACATCATATACATATATTTGAAATTAAAAGTATCTGATAATCGAGTTTTAATAAATAATATAGGATTTTACATTCCTATTGTAAAACCATTTGATAAAACAAATGAAATTAACCTTTCACACCATGCCCCTGGAAATTTATTATGTCCACATAAACATTTGTTAAGTCTAAACATATAATTTTTAAAATTATGATCTTAAAAACTAGGATACTTTTCAACATAAAAATCCTCCATTAAAAATCCAATTAGAAAATAATATTTAACATCAATATAATATAATTTAAAATTAATATATGATGCAAATTATAAAAGGATTCTAAAAGATTCTAAGCAAGATATAAGTTCAATTGTTTCTTCATAATCTATTTCTACTTTTTTATTATATACTTTGGAAACTAATCTAGATTTATTTCTATTAGTTACACTGTGATCATCTATTTTTTTCTAAAACCCCATTAATTTCAAATAATAGGATACTTTGTGGGTCTTCCAAATAATTTTCACACTTTATTTATTTTGAGTTTATTAATGTCTTCTTATATTTCTATAAACCAAATTTTATCAGATGATGATTCTTCAATGGATTGAGGTTCAAGTTTGGATAGAAAGGTATATAATTGTAGTATATTTTCTATGTTCCATCTAAATCTTACACCATCATATAGGATTCCTATAATTGTGTCTAGAGAATGATCTTTAATATTTTGAGTTATTCTAAGAAACAACCATTCTGGTTCACCAGATTCATCCCTTAATAGATTTGGTTGAATGTAATAATGTTCCAAATCATCATTTTTATTATCTTTAAAGAGTGACCATGGTCTCATATTATTTATTGAATCACTTTAATCATTAAATTGAATCATTTTTTTCACCAAACAGATCACTTTATAAAACTTCACAAGAATTTATTCTTCAAAAATCAGTAAATATTTATTGAGAACTATATAATATTTATTGGCAGTAGAATGACCTTGGAATATACCATTATCAACATTTGGATCGAACTTTCCTTGATTATGATTCGTGTTCAAGATAAAAACCTTGAATCTGTATACTTTGATGTAACTTACCTTGTGTTTTTTATTATTACATAACTCGTATGGTTTTTTATTTAATATAATCCTTGTTATAACTATTTTAAAGAAATAACACGATGTGTTAACCACATCATCCCAGAAATTAGTGGGCATGTTATATTCATATAACATATTACTAAAAAAATTCTTAAAGAGTCATATTACTCATTTCAACCCCACCATTTTTTGAGGCATCCTAGGGGAATAGAATATAAGATCAATTCCTTAATTAGTGAAATTATAATTAAATCCATGTTTCTTAAATTCACCTATATGATCACTTTTTAGAAAGATGATATTGATATATTTTTTTTGAAAAAGTTTACCGAAATCTATAAACACAGAACATGCTTCAATTTTAAATCTTAAAAACTAAACCCATTCAAATCATTATAAATCATTATCTAAGATGTAAAAAAATTATTTCCAGCAAGAATTTATGTTCTTGTAGGTTTGAGAAAATCTATATGGATAATCTCAAAAGGTCTACATGTAGAAACATCATTAAGTAGATAGAAAAATGGGTGTTGTTTCCTTAATATTTGGAATGCATCACATAGCTTCTTTCTTCACAAATCAAGATTAACTTGATCAAAAATCAAATGTTTGTTTGAAATATTTCTCAAAGAGGGAACATTTTATTTTCTAAACCATCAATGGAAAATCCATGATTCCTTAATTTCATTATTTAAATAGTTTAAAATCTATCTATATAAAGAGTTGTTATGTAGTGTGTAAACATTTTCTATTTCACTTTCTTTAAAAATGAGACCCATATATATAAAAACTGAACAAATATTTTTAGAAAAAACAAAATAAAATCCATCATCATAATGCTGATAAATACTTTTAAGGTTATCCTTCAAGCCTTCAATGTAATGTAATTTTTGTTCAAAATTTATTAATGATTTTCAAATGATCCAATGAAAATAGTTCTTCCTTGTTCATTTCCACCAAATGTGGCATATCATCCATGTTGTTAGTATAGAGAGTGAATGTTGTAGTAATATCCCCAATTATTCCATTACAATACAATATCAATAAAATATATTTTGATTATATTAACATAATCAATTCCTAACAATGAAAAATCAAATAACAATGTTCTTTGTTACAGAAATTATTTTTTGGTCTATAAAGAATCAAGACATCTAGACCTATTATTTATTTCTAGAAAAATTTATATATTATTTTATAAAATATTCTAAAAAATAAAACTTTTATTCTAAAAAATGTGGTTTTCTAGATATATTTTTGTTTCATAATGTCATACATAACTATAATGAAAAAAGTAACATTTGGAAGGTTTTTATTTATAGATAATGTCACAATATTTTTTCTATAAAGTTTGTTCATTTTAATAGTCTTCTAATTGAAATTCATTATTTTCTATGTTTATTTTGACCATAAATTTTGTTTAAATAATCTTCCCCTTTTGTAAAAAAACTTGTAGTATTTTAGAATTTTTATGCCCGTTTTTAAGTTCTTAGTTATTTTTAATTGTTTAGTATTCAAGGTAGCATATTTGTTTACAATGTTTATATATATAAAATTTGGTTTTTTTTCCTATTCACAAAAACTTTTTTTACAAAAAATTTTAAAATGATATATTTATTTTTTCAGAATTTGATACATGGTTTCCAACATGGTGTAGTAGTCATTTAATTATTCATATGATTAATTTTCATTATCTGGTTCATATTCATTCCCATAAACGAAATAAGAATGTACCTCATTTGTCTATGACATAAAACATAAGGTGTACTTATTGTATTTAGCTCTATATTATTATTTTGTTGATGTGGGTTCACTATAATATTCATAAGTAATCCATGTGGCTTTCATAGCTTTCTTAGGTTCTATATATCCACCATTCATGAAGTATTTATCTTATATATTCTTGTCATATTTAATTTTTGGATAGTATATCTTGATGTGTCCAAACATTTTCCACTTATACCACTGCAACTATTTATTGTTTTAAGCTTTATTCATGTTCTTGTAGAAGGGTCTTCTGAAACAGAACCTCTTATGATAGCCCTTTTAAACATTCAAGAAAATTGAGAGATCTCAACATTGGATTCAAATTTTCTTGAACAATATTCTTATTCAGATTATTTTGAGAGTTTACACTCATACCATTTTTCAATCTTTAGAAGTATGAACCTTTATGGAAAAAAATTTCATTCTTTATCTTCTCATGCTCTTAAAATCCAGTTTCTATTTCATCTTCATACGTCATGATAGTTCCAACGAGATATTTTATCATGAAGTTTTTGAAATCGGTAGATTATATGATAGTAGTAGAGATTCAACACCACTTGTGTAGTAATACTCTATGAACATTCAATGATTGTCTAGACTTAGTGATTGAAATTAAAAGAAAAAATATTATTTGAAATATTAGTGAGTTCATTATTTAGTTGAATAATACTATCTTATTCAATAATTTTGAATTTATCAAACTAAATATTAGTTGTATCATATCTAGGAGATTTCACATTATTAAAACCAATGTATGATAAAATTATAATGGTCCACATTTCAAGTGATGCTTGACATTGAGGGATCCTCTTAAATTCATCTGGTCCTAAGACTCATATGAAAATGTTCAAATATTTTTATTTCAAATAATAACTTGGTTCAACTATAGTATCCCAAATTACTGGTTTTAACTTCGTAATTTCATTGGGTTGAACTTCTTTAATATAGACTTTATGGAAAATATTTTTCAGATAAATGATGATGGGAGATTTCCATCAACTGTAGTTTTTTCCATTTATGTAAGGAGCTCTAGAAATTGAAAATCATTCAGGTTATATAAAGTGGTAGGAATTTAGAGATTGATATTTCGATTTAAAACTTTTACTATTTTGAAATCAAGATTCACTTTCTCTAATAATAATTTCCATCTGAGATAATGGCCAACTGAACACTAAAGAGGGGGTGAATTGAGTTCAATGAAAACACTTTTGTAGAGAACCACCTTATTTTGATATGATCACTCAAAACGTTTTCCATTAAACTATAGGCTGAAAATAATTAAATTTTAAGGATAAATATTTAAAAAATAGATTTATAGTGGATTAGGGGAACAAAAAACTTCTAGTACACTCAACCAACAATCTACTTCTTGAGTTTAGGGATTTTCACTCTAAAATCCCTTTTTTAGGGGCTCCTAGTTGAGTAAGAGAATATTTTACATAATAAAAAGTCCCAAGATCTTCCTATCAGGCTCCCCCTATACACGTAAAGTCCATAGTCTTAAGAAAAGTCTTACTCTAAGTGTAAAAAAGACAGAATAAAACAAAAAGTTTGATTAAAAGGTTTGGAGCATAAAATTGAATGTGAAATATGATTGAAGATAAATATTAGTCCTATAAAAATGATAGAATCCATGGTATAGATTGGAATTATCTTTAGTAAAACTGATATACTAATAAGAAAAAAATGAATAGTTTTTGTTTTGACTTTGTATAAGTATCTGATGTTTTAAATATGTGTATATCTTCTATAAATTATGGAAAAATATCTCTTCTATTATTTTTATTTGTATTGACTAACTGATACTTTTATAACTCATTTTAAATTGAGCAGAAGATGATCCAAATTTATGTGAAATATTTTTCAGTGATATTTTTTAGATACGTTATTAAGGATATGCATCCAAAATATTCAAATATAGGAATTAGTTTTGTGGTAGTGATATCAGAAACATTCATTTTTCTTCAGATGTTTCCATTTATAGATATCTTATGAAGAATTATCTTTCTATAAATGGATAATATAATTCATAATGTGTTTTACAGTCATGAAATTACTTATCAAGGGATTTTAAAAGTAAATAGGGTGATCTATAGTAGTTTTATATTTATAAGATACCAACTGGAAGTACTATTCATCGTAAGATACATTTATTTAGATAAATAAGTTATTATTTATAATATAAACTGACCTCAATTACACATAAGATAATTATACAGTGTTAGATACATATGATTTGATGTAACACTTAGCTTCTTTAACTTCTTTGGGATAATAATATTTTTTTATTAGATAATGTCCATTCATATTTTCATTCTGAATAAATCATCTACCATGAGAATATCACTCTATGTTTATAATATAAACTCTTATGTAGTAAAATAAATTTCATTTATTTTTGAATCTGAGAATACATAATATTTTATTTAATTTTCGTAATATAAAATACATCTGTGCAGATCAAATGATTTACATCCCATAAAATAAAAATTTGGAAACATAGAGTAAAAAAAATAAAGTCTGAAATAAATTGTATAAACATGTTATAATAAAATTAAGGATTTTTTGAATCATCAAAACAAATTACATGATGGTATATTAGAAAATTATATTTTTTTGAATAATAGAATATTTAATTTGATGAATCTATAATGGATTATGGTTACATAAAGAATTAATGTGGTACTTTTTATTTATAAAAGGATTATTGATAGTAAAATTCATTTCTTAATAGTTGATATCGATGACATATTACTTATTTGAAATAAAATACAAGACTTTCATTCTGTTAATACATGGTTGAATAAATGTTTTTCTATGAATTACATATTTGAAGCAACATATATTGTTGGGATCAATATCTATCATGATAGATCCATGTGGATTCTCAACCTATGTTAATGTTTATATATTTAATAGATACTATAGTGGCTTGGTATGGAATAATATAAAAGGGTATTGTTTCTAGTTTCACATGGAATGAATTTTTATAGGAAAATACGTCGTTGGAAACATGTGGAAATAAAAAAATGTCAAGGATCACATACTCATGGATAATTGGATTATTTGTACATGGAATTCTATGTACTAGGACAGATGTCACCGACGACTTGAGTGGAGTAGGTTGATATCAAACTAACCAAGGTGACCTTTATTGGTTGGATGTCTAGAAAATACATATGTATATGAGGTTTAAAATGGATATGTTCATATTATATGAAAGAAATGTGGAAATAATCATCAGATGATATCGAAATTCTAGTTTATAAATAGATCAAGACAATATGAAATCATATAGGGGAAAAATTTTCACTTTAAATGGATGTTATGTACGCTAGAAGAGCTTAAAGTAGGTTGTGGGGAAAGATTATATAATATATTATAAGTATAACATTCCATCTGAGGTTGATAAATAAATATTTATGGATAAGAAAATTATTCTAAGAGATTCATGTGAAACATATTGGTAAAGAACCTATCACACTCTGTTGTGGTAATACCGCCGCAGAAGCTCTCGTAATAGAGCTAAGGTTACATCAGTGTATGAAGAAAATATATAGGCGGTATCATATATTAATTGATTATTCTTTGAGTTTCAAGTTTGGAGTGACTATTATTTACCCTTATCAAAAAATAGAATACCCCTATATTTTTTACATGACTTAGTAGAAACTTGATTTTTATGTGAGGTATAGTATATATAATGTTATAGGCAGTTGCCTCTAGTCTATGTATGGTTTATTGGAGTTGGTGTCATAGTGACAACAATTATTACACTTAGTACATGTATGTTTGACAGATTGAATATCAATAATATAAATTTTTAAATATTTTTCATTTTTTCTATATGAATTTAATGTAATCATGTAATAGTGTATCTTTCATATTTATAAGATTCTAAAAGTTCCCCGATATGATGAAAATATTTAAAGGTATGATGAAATATTTAAATAGAGTTATACGGTCAGATATCATCCCTTCATAAGACACATAGAATGTGATCATCATATGTGATTACTCATAAGAAGATGACGATTCTTTTCATTAATTTCACCCTTAGTAAAATCCAAGATTGTAGATTATGAGAACTGAAATTCTTTGGGGACGTCCACATATTTTGTTGTAATCGGATATTCCCATATAATATTATGTGTAATGTTATTTTGACTTTATTATTACTATTAATTTATATTACCACTCTAAACAATATATGTATTCCATAATGCATGATGATATAGTTCATGGTGAATTGGGATATTTTGGGTGTGTCAGGATTGATGTGTTATTAATGAATAAGTCGAGGAAGGATTTGTACCCTAAATCATTATTGAAGATGATATGTCAACAAATTTATCAGAATAGATCCATGTAAATAAACTACCGGGACACGGTGTATTATCATGTTTATATTAGATACTCAAGAAAATATATATTGTGTTTATAGGTTTGTGACACAGATGTCCAACCTACTTGATGATATATTGTGACAAAAATAATATATTACACTTAGTGTATGTAAGTGTTTATCAATGTTGTGACATTATATTCTCTATTTTGGGTTTTTTGAATCTTTTCACAACAGAAATATTGGTATTTAAAGAATAAAATATAATTCCAACAAGATAGAATCTATGAAGGTCACACACTATGTTTTTCCACCATTCCTGAATAAATTATATTTCAATTTATTTAATAGAATAAGTATTATTTTCAAGATTAAGGAATATTTTTATTTATTTTTTTCTATAACATATTTTCATCTATGAGTTAAATAGACAATTAAACATTTATTGAGTTCTTCAATAAAATCCAAAGAGTAATAATGGACCAAGACCATGGTCGATGATAAATATTAATTTACAAGTTAGTAATATAATATAAGTTATTGCGCAAGCCAGTGAACGCACCATAAAATAATAATAATTATAATATTAACAATAAATTTGCGTTATTAAGAATTATTATTTTATTTAATGGTCGTTAATCAATTAAAAACTATTTTAACCTAAACCCTAGTTCTATAAATAGTTGTTTATGTCTATTGTATAAGGTAATTCATAATTAAAAATTGTTTCTCAAAACAGATTACCCTTTCAACTCCTTTTCCTCTAATATTATTATGAACAAGAATAAATCCTTTATGGTTGAAGGATGAGTGATCAAGGTGATCAAAAAATTACTATTGAACTATTTGTCTCGAATTTTTCATTGTATTGGTGATTGTTCATATATAAAAGGAGAACATGTGGATCACTACATGATAACTTCTACCCTTGGATGAAATAGAAAAATAGTAGTAATCCCAAAAGGGTGTTTAGATGATCAACATCATCATCAATGAAATATCATAAGACTTGGTGTTAATTTATTCATATCTAATTATATTAATTAAAAAATAAATGTGAAATAATTTTCTATGGGATCTGTATTTTACATATGTCAATATCTAGTAGGCAAATAAATTTCTAATGGAATTAATTTCATTAAAAATATTGTAACGATCTATCAGGTCAACATTTTTTTTATTCGCATGGATGTTAATCCACTATTCCCAGATCCTACAATCTAGTGGTAGTCATTGAATCCTTCCCTCCCTTATATTATGGGTTTAAGACCTACGAAGTTTCTAATAGTGATGGGTTGTCATCCAGACTATATATTTTCTTTTTTACTAAAAAAAATTAATATAATACCTATAAAAATACAAAAAAAAATGTCAGTATCATCCTAAATAATTTAATAGAATTATTTTGAAATATTACATCACATTAACCCTAATAGTTACAATTCCTTAACCTAATAAAACATCTCCCAAAAATATCATTACTCGCATTAAAAGTTCATCACATAAATCCTTAAATGGGTTATAATCCTATGAACATATAGTCATAATTAAACTTATAGACCCATAATGGTATGAATAAATATTAATTTAACCTCTCATGAAAAAAATAAATGCCTCCAAAAATTAACAAAATCCTTAGATGTTTCATGAATCTTATGACTAAAATATCATTAATATAACACTTTTAAAATATAATAATTAAATATTAATATGTAAAAACTTCAATAATTTATTTTCATTTATCGTAATTGGATACTTATTTACTAGGATTTAATGTTAACCCTTGGATTATTTCAATAACGTGGATAATTCCAATGTCCCCTGCATTCAAGAAGTTGAACAATAAATGGTACCATAGGATGTACTTTGAATCCCTTCCTTAAACCCTTCTTTTTACCGTAGAAATTAATTTATCTATTTTTTATTTTCCACAAATAAACTTTTAATATTTATTTTTAAATAAGTCACTATGTTCTTTTCTATAAAAAATTTACATGTAGGATTTTAAATCTCCTTCCCTCCATGGACATCATGAAACTGAATTATTACCTTATTTGATGTGTTATGAATTTTACCCATGTTGATGTTAATGAGATAACTGATTGGGAATGATCATACGGTTTTACCTTAGTGTTCCCATTTTATTTAATTACCCATTTGTAAAATCATTCCATTATCCTTAACATTTTGTATTAACACAGTTAATCTTTGTTGATACCATTATCTAAAACAAAAACCGAAGTGTTAGAAACATTATTCGTAATGTTGAACCACTTAATAATAAAAAATTTGTTTTTAGATGTGAAAATCATGAAACCTTATTTTCAATATATTACACTTTATAATTATCTTTTCTTATTCATGATAATAATTCACTCAAATTAATCATAACGGTTCATAATGAAAATATGATTTATCTAAGCATATCCCTTTAGAGTGTCAAACCTGATGCATAGTAAGGTAATAATCACTATCCACCGAAATGAAGAATGAGATATACTGTAGAAACTATTTTAGAGGTTATTAACCATTATTAAATCTATCACAAACCATTTCCATTTGTAGTATTCATATAGGGATGTAATTTATTTGAAATCATTCTCTCTATATTTCACAAAAAATTTGTCATATTTTCCTATACATAGAGTTCTCAATAGGGTTATCACTAAAGTATTATAGTCAAAATACCCCAATATAACTAAAATATGATTTGACACCAATTATAGTGACCTAATATTTTATTCACATATTATTACATGTTTTTTAACATAATAATCTATTAAACAGAACCCATGGATCAAAAATCCTAGTAACTTTAAAATACTAGATAAAAAAACATTAATAAGAAAATTAAACATTTATATTTTAAGATCTATAATGAAATAGTAAATACATTTGAGATCCTAAAGTTGTGTGAGATATAATGGGGAATACATTGATCAATTCAGTGAGCTTAAAAATCAAATAATAGAATAAAAAAGAATAAAAAACATAATGTATTATTCAAAGGTATAACATAATATCATACAAGGGAAGGATCATGAGTAAGCACACACTACTGGAAAATAGACCTATACCCATAGTTTTGGAAAACTGTGGGTATAGGGGTAATAGGGTAGCCTATACCAATAGTTTTGAAAAATTGTGGGTATAGGTTTTTTTTCATGTCATATACCCACAGTTTTGGCCAAACCATGGGTATATGGTTTTTTCGGAAGACCTATACCCATGGTTCTAAAAAAATGTGGGTATTGAGGCTTTTTTAAGGCCTATAGCCATGGTTTGGCCAAACCGTGGGTATAGATTTCTCAGTGGGAAAAACAATTATGTGCGAGAACAAAAATATTTAGTGGGAACACAATCTGGATTAATATAATAACAATGATAGATATAATTTAAAAGGAAATATATGTAGGTTGGTTGGTTCGGATGAGTGTATTCTTGAAGGTGGTCGACAGTTCGAATCTGGCTGAGTAATTTTTTCTAATAAATGAAATAAAATTAATATAATTAAATAGATGTATTCATATATATAACCAAATTTCTTCAGCTCCATTGGTCCGGCGACATAACCTCAGTAAACTGATCGCGAGTTCAAAACCCAGCATTTTTAGTTTTAGGTATGCGGTTGTATTGATATATTTATAAAAGTATATATAAATATGGAATGTGTTACCCTATAAAAGGAAGAGACAATATGCTTGGTATATTTTTTAGGGTCATTTATACATAATTTAGAATCAATCTATAACACTAACAGTATATGGAAAATGATTTATCAAGAAAGAGGCTGAAATCCAAAGCAAGAGGTTGGTTTAGAGAGATCCATTACCAATTGTCTGACTCATCATGTATGTCCATTATTATCCTTACTAATAAACTAATTTAATTATTTGTTTTCTTAATAACAATTTTAAAGATTATTTTTACTTTTGATTTATCTATAAACATGTTTTGTTTAATTACATAATCAATTAGGTTCACATAATACATTTTGATGATATTTTTATTTTATATAAGAAATGAATTCAAATGGATGTAAGTGGTAAAAGAAGTCATTTTCCCATATCTCTAGAATAAAAATAATGAAATAAATATAAATTTTATACATCAATTATAAATTAAAAAATAATCATGAAAGATTATCGTGAAAAACAATCCACCTTATAATAACTTAGAAGGTATGCCATTTTACGCATGAGTAACATTTTCTTTCTTTAACAATAATTATATAGAGAACGATATTATTTAATTATATTTTTAGAAATATAATTATATCATAATATTTCATAATATTTCACTAAAAAAATTATATATACCATCCATGTGATGCTGGAATAATTAAAGATTCACATAGCTTCTTGGAGGAGTAATCCACATGCACACATAATCAATGTTGTCATATTTCAATTAATGGAATGGATAGAAAAAATAAGATACATTTATTCTCTAGATAGATAAATATTTCATAAATAATATATATATATTAAATAATTCATAATAAACATGTATTAGTCAATGTAGAGACCCGAAGCTTGACGTACAAGGACATTACATTACTTTTTCGGAATACTTAATATATAACAAAAAATACACACAAGGATCATAATAGTTTAGTGTCTTTGGAAACTCAGAATATAAACAACTAATCATGTTGAAATATCTTCAACATATCCCATAATGATCTTCCCCTTTTTGTTTCCTTACCTAAAACCATTCTTTATTTCCTGGGGAAAATAAAACATAAAAAGGGTGAGCTCAAATGCTCAATGAGGGAAAACATAGAGAACATAAAACAATCCATAAACATTTGAAATCAAAAACTTGAACATGAAATCTAAACATTAAAACCATGAGCAAAGACATAAATCTTGGAAGTACGTAAGGCATATATCATAAAGTAACATTAATCACGATAAAATATAATGGTAATAAAACATTTAATTTTGGAAACCATTAATCACATGTTATGATTTCCATAGTAGCCATGGCATTGCTTCCAAGACCATCTTAGTGGAAAAAGTCCCTTTCTGAATCGAGTCCACTCCTCGTTCCAGTCCTATATTGCTGAACCGGTTTAACTTGCTGTTACAGCCATGTCTAATGCATTGGAGGGATATATATGTCCCACCCATCTCATAATGAAATCATTCTCACTTGTGCCATAAAATAAACTTAAAACATTCATCATAACCCAAAGAATAAAATGGGTTTCATAAACATCATCCCATCATTTCATAATCCATATAAAAAAATGTACATTTCATCATAAGAAAAGTGAACCATGTAAATCATAGAGACATTAAACTTAAAATATACACATATGAAATAATTTCATCTTAAATGGAAATTAGTTTTGAGAAAACATTTGAAATGAATTCTTGATGAAAATATCCTTTCTTCGTCAAATTCATTTTCTATTCAAAAAATTCCATGAACTTTTAAAATAAAAGTATTTTGTTGAAAATAGTCATAAATTATGTAGATTAAGATTCATGAAAATTAGGCGTTATTAAATCGTAAAAATACGTTCACGCCGTATAAGTTAAAAAAACATTCTTCTCGTACTTTTTTCGGAAAAGTCAAAAAAGTACCTCGTAACATAAACAAAAGAAAGATTCCTTACATACCATGTAGTAATAGTCAAAAATATGTAAAAAGGTATTTAAACATACATCAAAACACTTTTATAAAACATGGACATGGATGATAGAAATACCCCCTGTAAATATTTACGAATAAGCAATCTCGGATAAAAATGAGATTTGCAAAATTATCCCTTACCTTATGTACGATATGCTTAGTATGTTTCCGAACCTCTTGTATAATGATTTAAATAATGTCATCGACTTATTACATAATCATATTCATTGTTATGATATCATATATGGTTTACTTATGACTTTATATTACCAGTTTTTTTTTAAATTCCATGTTAAAGAGTGTTTTGGATAAAATCGTTTCATTTTTCGTCTGTGTTTTGACTTCTAATTATTCATATGATTACATAAGTCATGATTACTTAATTCCAGAATATATAAAATGAATTATATATAATATATATTTAGAATATACATATATATAATAGATCTATTAATGGAAAGAAATACACCGTTCATGGAGATGGTAGGCCGTACGTACGCATGAATGCTGTTTTCGTTTCCTTATTGAGTTGAATGGAATTAAGTAGATAAAATACATATATATAAATCTAGTATCTTTATAATGTCATATATTTCATTATTAGTGATTATATATACTTTATAATCATTCTTAAATGGTTAACATGGAGAATGAATCTCATCGCGTCATGGAGACAGTAGTCTGTACGTACGCACGAGCGATGATATCGTTTCCATAATTATTGAATTGAATTGGAGTGGATAATACAATATATAATAATCATTATGTTGTTATAATAACTATTTACAGTTATTCTTTACACCATTATACCCATCCAAGTAAGGTGGTGTTGGAAAAACAGATTACACCACGGCGTGGAGACGGTATTCCGTACGTACGCACGCGCGATAATTTCATTTTCTGTAGGATGGATAGATGGTGAAATAGGGTTGTTTTATATTTATAATAATATATAAGTATATTAGGGATACTGATGTTATTACTTCATAATGAAACAACTAAATAAGAAGAAGTTGAAGAAGAGAGAAAATTGAAAGAATCGGTAACGGATATTACCTCTTCCTTGACTAGCCCCTTTGAATCCTCCTCTTAGGGTACTAAAATTGGTCTTTGAAGAATACCAGTACCTCTAGGATGTTTCTAGGGAATTTTATAAGGGAAATGGGCAGGGTTTGGCCGAGCTTAAAGGCTCAAATTGGTGTGAGGAATAGAGGGAGGAGGTTCCCTTTTATAAGGGAGGAGAGGGGCACCTTTGGAAATTTGAAAAATATTAATTTATAATAAATCTAACCCCACTTAAAAACCTCCAAAAATGACTCATATTCGAATATTAGATGAGATAGGGTTTTAATCGCATCAACCAATTAAATTTAGATATGTTAGGAATTTATTTTAAACATTATCAACATGATTTATCCTTACTTAATCAATTTAATTTTATTTGTTGTAATAACATTCTAAATTTTAAATTATAAAAAATAATTACTTATTTGTTGTGAATTGTCCATAATTGGATAATTTATAACATTTTAGACCATATAAATTTAAATTTATAATTTGTAAATATTTTTGTGATTTTTAAAAAATTTATAATATGTTATTTTTATAAAATAACAATAGTGTCAATTTTGACACTATTCATTTATTTGAATTTAAATAAAATATATACAGAATATATGTTCAAAATAAAAGCTTCAATAGATTCATAAAAGGTAATATGTTTCTAGAAAATTATTTTAGGACGTTAAATAGTTCATATAACATTTATTTTATTTTTTTTAAAACCATTTATTTGGTTTATCTCTTAATAAAATAATTACTACAACATTTTTGTATAATTATTTAATATACTTATTTATTGCATAAAAATTAAAAATAAAATCCTATTATGAAGACAAATATATTACCTTTCACAATAATACTTTTACTAGAATTTATCATCTTAATATCACAATATTTAAATTGGTATATTTATTAAATTATGAAGGTGTCAACTTTGGCGTCATTTAAAATAAAATAATATAAGTGTCATAATCACTATTATAAGACTCCAAACGGTTATATATTAGGTAATTGGATTCTTATGGTATATATATATACTATAAATAAGTTTTTGTCAGGTTTGTGGAACTTTTAATGGGTATTATTATTTCAATATAAATTATATTACTGATTTTTCACTTAATAAATAATTTCTGCATCATTAATGTATCACCATTAATGAAAATTATTTAATCCCTAAAAATTCTAAATAAATTTTAATGATGTAGATAATTTTATTATATTTATGGAGACTATTAATTTTCTATGATTCATGAAATTCATCACTAAATTAAAATTAATATACTTAGAAGATTTAAGAGAGTGACATGTTGTCAATTTCTTTGGTTTTAATAATAATTAAGTTATTTTCATGGACAAAAGTCCATTAAATGATTCTAATCTGACCCTTAGGTGATATGGGTCGACTTTTAGTCATCCAATAAGACTTTTTCAGATGTTAGGGTAATTTTATAATCTTATATTTACCCTTAATTACCCAATTTACCTTTAACTATGGTAAATAAAATTTACCGTAGTTACTATTCATAATGCCCAAAAATAAAAAGTAGTCTATTAATAAAATTTAGACCCACTGATTCCAAATATGGAATCCATTTTTCTAAATTCAATACAAATAAGTGGTAGAAATTAAATTAAAATTAATCCTGTTGTTGAAAGAAAACATGTTTTTGTTTAAAACATTACAAAAGATTGAATTGATTTAACCTACGAATACAAGGTAAAATCATTGATAACGATATACAGTACATTAAATGGTAAAAATATATTATATTTATACTTTAAAACCATTAAATTTTATAATTTAACCATATAAATTATTGTGATGAAAAAAGTTGTTTTTAATTAAAAATTAGCATATTTTTACTATTCATCAAAACATAAAAGTTATCAAAAAAGTATCAATAATTTACCCAAAGTAAATTTTTATATCCTGATTCTAAAAAAGAATTTTATTTTGTCAAATTGAACTTATAAACATGTCAACAACTAGATTTAAAGTGGGTGCGCCATCAAAAGGCCACAAAACTGCATTTTTTTAAAACTACTTATTTTACACGAAAAATTTATTTTGTTCTTATACCATGTTCTAGAAAATGTGTAAGATGAATAATAATGTTATAAAATTCAAAATTTAGTTAATACTATTCATGACGGCTAGTTCATAATAATATTATAATAATATACCTTTTTTTAGTAAAACTCGGTATTGCATACAACACACGCTATTGAGGAAGGTCGCGATTGCGTGTAATGCAAGCCAAGTCAGGGTTGCGTGTTGTGCAAGAATATTTTGTTGTTTCGTATAACATAATCTGACCATATTTCATTTATAAATTGAATATATATATATATATATATACTCAATGTTGCGTACAATAACTATTATCAAAATTGTGTGTAACACGATCCAAGAATAGTGTTGCATATACTGGAAGCTAATACGGTGTTGCGTATAGCTCAAGGTAATCTTGGTGTAGCATACAACACAAGACATTAATGAAATTAAGAGAATATTTTTCATAAAATATTGGGGTGTTACATTCTACCACCCTTAAAATGAATTTCTCCCTCGAAATTCGTCGGGGTTATAATTGGTTTACTACTCGAAAGTTTGTTTAATAGAAACCGACATCGTAAAAAGGAATACCAAGACTTGGATTTAAAAACTAATGTATGAAATATAACAGTTACCCAAATTAACTCATCACTAGGTTTCCCCGTAGGAGAACATAGGTGAAAAAAATGGATATGGAAGAAAAATCTTACCATCAAGTTTTGATGGAGACTGGTAGAGAACATGGCTATGAAATAGCCAACAATCATAAAGCCATAGATTTGCGATGATCTAAAGTACCATCAGATTCATCAGATATAAGAGCACTAGGACAACATTTTTGGTTTTCAATATCATTTTTGTAAAGTTGAAAATTTTGAATTAGAATAAATACCTACTTTATTTTGATGTAATCTCAACGTTGTTCGTGCCTTGAACAATTTCCACTTCATCTCTTAAAGAAATGATGTTGAATTTTTCATTCGTGAAGTGTTAGCAGATCATGTGATAGAATGATGGGTCATTCCATCTCTCTCAAACAAAAGGTTATAAACGTTATAAAAAATACATAAGTCCATCTATAGCGAGATTAATAATACATGGTTCCTAAAATGGACTTATACTTCATATATCATACTGCTTAATATAATAAAACTAGTTTCTACTAAATAGGGACTTCCTGTAGGCCTGTGGTATGCGATAGAGGCTAGTCGCACTTCGGTTGTGGGTTCGATTCCCACAGCCTTGTCTGGCACGATGGACTGTCGCCCGTCCTGCAGGTTTTCCTTTTTCTAAAACTACATTACTATAACATCCCATCAATAATATAGAAAAAAGTTCTATCCTTAAACAATACTAACTTATGTCCAACATAATCCATTCAAATCTTTATCTAAATTACTTTTGTCCAAGCTCATTGTATAAAGAAAACTATTACTTGAAATGTAAACCAACCATCATTTATCCCCCATATATCTTGTTGGTCACATTACAATCATGTGAATACCTTAATTATTTATTCTCTTGAAAAATGAATACCCATTAAACCATAGTGAAAACATGAATGCTATCAAAAGTCAACTCTTTCCACATACCAAAATCCAAAAATTCTATATACTCAAACCATGATAACACTTTGTCCTTATTTTAGTCATGAGCTCATGATTACTATCATTTATTTTCTCCTTATCCCTTCTATATGCACATTTCATCTGCTTTCCAAAAATATCTGAATAACCTTTCATGGATACTGGTACCATTAATCATACACTATAAAAACTCAAGGAAGGAAAACAATGTAACAATCCTTAGATGTCTCTTTATTCCATAGTACCATGAGATTACTTATTCAACATTACACTTGATAAACATGTAATCATTCCACTACCTTCTTAAACCATTGACCAAGCTTAAAAAATTCTTTCATCTCACATATCATTTGTAGTCTCTTCATCATCATTAACATAAATACTACCCATACGACCGTACGGATTCTCTTCATGAGACATTCCCTTAGGGAATTGGTTTGCATAATGCCTGTACATTCCATATTTAAAACATATAACCATTGTTGATGTTGTAGCAATACCATTATCCTCATTCATGGTGTTAAATTAACCTTTTCTTTTGCACTTACTGGCTTTGTGTCCTTCTTTTCCACACCCAAAGAATCTTCCAGTTCCCTTGAAACAATCTCCCTGATGCCTTTTCCCACATGGTTTACATGAAGGAAATTGAACTTTCTTTCTTCTATGATCATCATGAAACTCCATCTTTATCTTATTATCTGAGTCGGGAAACTTACCAAAGTTGATATTATTGATCATATTATGAGATTTATGATTAGGCATAATAACGATGTTTGGAATTCCAAATCCTGTTTCATTTAGTTTCTCATGAAGAATATCATTCCATTGTCTGTCATATCTTCCATTATCATGAATCTTCATGTTTCTAGCCATTTTCTAAAACCCAAAACGAATAGTGTGAGAGGAAAAAATCATGCTAGGGAAAACAACATAGTAAAGGGGGAGCACCCTCAATATCTAACATTTTAGGTTAAATTCTAAGATCGTTACCATAGTTCTAGTACTATATCCTATACGTATACTTATCCTTAGGGACATCCCTAGACATACATTAGAAATATCTCTAGGGATCTCACTAACATTTTCACATCATAGTTTCCAAAGGATGACTAAACCTTTCCTTTGATACCAAATATAGAGACCCGAAGCTTGACGTACATGGACATTACAATACTTTTGCGGAATACTTAATACATAACAAAAAAGACACACAAGGATCGTAATAGTTTAGTTTCTTAGGAAACTCGGAATATAAACAACTAATCATGTTGAAAGATATTCAACATCTCTCTTAACCATCTTCCCCTTTTTGTTTCCTTACCTAAAACCGTTCTTTATTTCCTGGGGAAAATAAAACATAAAAAGGGTGAGCACAAATTCTTAGTAAGGGAAAACATAGAGAACATAAAACAATCAATAAACATTTGAAAGCAAAAACATGAACATTAAATCTAAACATTAAAACCTTGAGCAAACATAAATCTTGGAAGTACGTAATGAATATATCATAATGGAACATCAATCACGATAAAATATCATGGGAATAAAACATGTACTTGTGGAAACCATTAAGAACATGTTATGATTTCCATAGTCGCCAAGGAATTGTTTCCAAGACCATCTTAGTGGACAATGTCCCTTTCTGAATCGAGTTCACTCCTCGTTCCAGTCCTGTATTACTAAACCGATTTAACTTGCCATTACAAACATGTCTATCTCATGAGATATAAATATTTACCCAATGAATTGGAGGGAGATATAGGTCCCACCCATCTCATAATGAAATCATTCTTACTTGTGCCACAAAATAAACATAAAACATTCATCATAACCCAAAGAATAAAATGGGTTTCATAAACATCATCCCATCATTTCATAATCCATATAAAACAAATGGACATTTCATCATAAGAAAAGTGAACCATGTAAATCATAGTGACATTAAACTTAAAATATACACATATGAAATAATTTCATCTTAGATGGAAAATGGTTTTGATATAACATTTGAAATGAATTCTTGAGGAAAATATCCTTTCTTCGTCAAAATCATTTTCTTTTCCAAAAATTCCATGCAATTTTAAAATAAAATTATTTTTTTGAAAATATTCATAAATCATGTAGAGTAAGATTCATGAAAATGAGGCATTATTAAACAGTAAAAATCCGTTCACGCCGTATAAGTTAAAAAATACATTCTTCTCGTACTTTTGCCAGAAAAGTCAAAAAAGTACCTCATAATGTAAAAAAAAGAAAGATTACTTACATACCACGTATTAAAAGTAAAAAATTTGTAAAAAAGAATTTAAACATACATGAAAACACTTTTATAAAACATGAACATGTATGATAGAAATACCCCCTGTAAATACTTACGAATAAGCAATCTCGGATAAAAATGAGATTTGAAAAATTATCCCTTACCTTATGTCTGATATGCTTCGTATGTATCCTAACCACCTGTATAATTATTTAAATAATGTCATTGAATTATTACAGAATCATATTCATTGTTATGATATCATATATGGTTTACTTATGACTTTATATTACCCGTTCTTTTGTAAATTCCATGTTAAAGAGTGTTTTGGGTAAAATCGTTTCATTTGTCGTCCATGTTTTGACTTGTAATTATTCATATGATTACATAGATCATGATTACATAATTCTAGAATATAAAACATGATTTATATATAATATATATTCAGAATATACATCTATATAATAGATCGATAAATGGAATGAAATACACCGTTCATGGAGATGGTAGGTCGTACATACGCATGAACGCTGTTTTCGTTTCCTTGTTGAGTTGAATGGAATTAAGTAGATGAAATAAATATAAATAAATACATTAGCTTTATAATGTCATATATTTCATTATTATTGCTTATATATACATTTTAATCATTCTTAAATGGTTAACATAGAGAATGAATCTCATCACGTCGTGGAGACGGTAGTCCGTACGTACGCACGAGCGATGATATCGTTTCCATAATTATTGAATTGAATTGGAGTGGATGATAAAATATATCATAATAAGTATGATGTTATAATAACTCTGTATAGTTATTCTTTACACCATTATACCCATCCAGGTAAGGTGGTGTGGGAAAAATAGATTACACCACGGCGTGGAGACGGTATTCCGTATGTACACACGCACTGTGATTTCATTTTCTGTAAGATGGATAGATGGTTAAATAGGGTTGTTTCATATTTATAATAACATATAATTATATGAGGGATACTTATGTTATTACTTCATAATGAAACAACTAAATAAGAAGAATTTGAAGAAGAGAAAAAATTGAATGAATCGGTATCAGATATTACCTCTTCTTTGACACGCCTCTTTGAATCCTACTCTTAGGGTACTAAAATTGGTCTTTGAATAAGACCATGAACTCTAGGATGTTTCTAGGGAATTTTATAAGGGAAATGGTCAGGGTTTTTCCGAGCTTAAAGGCTCAAATTGGTGTGAGTAAGAGAGGGAGGAGGTTCCCTTTTATAAGGGAGGAGAGGGGCACCTTTGGAAATCTTAAAAATATTAATTTATAATAAATCTAATACCACATAAAAACCTCCAAAAATGACTAATATTATAATAATAGATGATTTAGGGTTGTAATCTCATCAAAATATAAAATTTATACATGTTAGGAATTTATTTTAAACATTATCAACTTGATTTATCCTTACTTAATCAATTTAATTTTATTTGTGGTAATAATATTCTAAATTTTGAATTATAAAAAATAATTACTTATTTGTTGTGAATTGTCCATAATTGGATACTTTATAACATTTGAGACGATATAAATTTAAATTTATAATTTTTAAATGTTTTTGTGATTTTTAAACAATTTATAATATGTTATTTTTATAAAATAACAATAGTGTAAATTTTGAGACTATTCATTTATTTGAATTTAACTAAAATATATATAGAAGATATGTTCAAACTAAAAGCTTTAATAGATTCATAAAAGGTCATATGTTTCTATAAAATTATTTTAGTACATTAAATAGTTCATATAATATTTATTTTATTATTTTTAAAACCATTTATTTGGTTTATCTCTGAATAAAATAATTACTACAACATTTTTGTATAATTATTTAATATACTTATTTGTTGCATAAAAATTAAAACTAAAATAATATGATGAAGATAAATCTATTTAATTTCACAATAATACTTTCACTAGAATTTATCATCTTAAAATCACAAGATTTAAATTGGTATATTTAATAAATTATGAAGGTGACAACTTTGGCATCATTTAAAATAAAATAATATAAGTGTCATAATCACTATTATAAGACTCCAAACGGTTATATATTAGGTAATTGGATTCTTATGGTATATATATATACTATAAATAAGTTTTTTTCAGGTTTTTGGAACTTTCAATGGGTATTATTATTTCAATAAAAATTGTATTACTGATTTTTAACTTAATAAATAATTTATGCATCATTAATGTATCACCATTAATGACAATTATTTAATCCCTAAAAATTCTAAATAAATTATAATGATGTAGATAATTTTATTATATTTATGGAGACTATTAATGTTCGGTGTTTCATGAAATGTATCACTAAATTAAAATTAATATACTTATAAGATTAAAGAGAGTGACATGTTGTCACTTTCTTTGGTTTTAATAATAATTAAGTTATTTTCCTGGAAAAAAGTCCATTAAATGATTCTAATCTTACCCTTAGGTGATATGGGTCGACCTTTAGTCATCCAATAAGATTTGGCAGATGTTAGGGTAATTTTATAATCTTATATTTACCCTTAATTACCCGATTTACCTTTAACTATGGTAAATAAAATTTACCGTAGTTACTATTCATAATGCCCAAAAATAAAAAGTAGTCTATTAATATAATTTGGACTGACTGATTCCAAATATGGAATCCATTTTTCTAAATTCTATACAAATAAGATGCAGAAATTAAATTAAAATTAATCCTGTTGTCGAAAGAAAACAGGTTTTTGTTTAAAACATTACAAAAGATTGAGTTGATTTAACCTACGAATTCATGGTAAAATCAAAGCTAATGACATAAATTATATTAAATGGTAAAAATATATTCTATTTATACTTTAAAACCATTCAATATTATAATTTAACCATATAAATTATTGCGATGAAAAATGTTGTTTTTAATTAAAAATATAACGTATTTTTACTATTCTTCAAAACATAAAAGTTATCAAAAAACTATCAATAATTTACCCAAAGTAAATTTTTATATCCTGATTCTAAAGAAGAATTTTATTTTGCCAAATTTAACTTATAAACATGTAAACAACTAGATTTAATGTGGGTGCGCCATCAAAAGGTTGCAAAACTGCATTTTTTGAAAAATACTTATTTTACCCGAAAAATTTATTTTGTTCTTATACCAAGTTCTAGAAAATGTGTAAGATGAATAATAATGTTATAAAATTAAAAATTTATTTAATACTATTCATTACTGCTAGTTCATAATAATATTATAATAATATACCTTTGTCTAGTAAAACCCGGTATTGCGTACAACACACGCTATCGAGGATGGTCACGATTGCATGTAATGCAAGCCAAGTCAGGGTTGCGTGTTGTGCAAGAATACATCGTTGTTTCGTATAACAGAATCCAACTATATTTCATTTATACATTTAATATATATATATATATACTCAATGTTTCATAGAATAACTATTATCAAAATTGTGTGTAACACGATGTAAGAATAGTGTTGCGTATACTGCAAGCTAATACGGTGTCATGTATAGCTCAAGGTAATCATGGTGCAGCATAAAACACAATACATTAATGAAATTAAGAGAATATTTTTCATAAAATCTCGGGTTGTTACATTCTACCCCCCTTAAAATGAATTTCACCCTCGAAATTCGTCGAGGTTATAAATGGTTTACTACTCGAAAGTTTGTTTAATAGAAACCCACGTCGTAAAACGGAATACCAAAACTTGGCTTTAAAAACTAACATATGAAATGTAACGGTTACCCAAATTAACTAATCACTGGGTTTCCACGTCGGAGAACATAGGTGAAAATATGGATATGGAAGAAAAATCTTTCCATCAAGTTCTGATGGAGAGCGGTAGAGAACATGGCTATGAAGTAGACAACAATCACAAAGCCATAGATTTGCGATGATCTAAGGTACCATCAGATTAATCAGATATAAGAGCACTAGGACAAAATTTTTGGTCTTCAATATCATTTTCCTAAAGTTGGAAATTTTGAATTATAAGAAATACCTACTTTATTTTGATATAATTTCACCGTTGTTCGTGCCTTGAAAAATTTCCACTTCATCTCTTAAACAAATGATGTTGAATTTTTTATTCGTGAAGTGTTAGCCGATCATTTGATAGAATGATGGGTCATTCCATCTGTCTCAAACAAATGGTTATAAAAGTTATCAAAAATACATAAGTCCATCTATAGTGAGATTAATCATATATGGATCCTAAAATGGACTTATACTTCATATATCATACTGCTTATTATAATAAACCTAGTTTCTACTAAACAAGGACTTCCTGTAGGCCATTGGTAGGTGATAAAGGCCAGTCGCACTTCGGTTGTGGGTTCGATTCCCACGGCCTTGTCCAACGCGATGGAATGTCGCCCATATTACAGGTTGTCCTTTTTCTAAAACTACATTACTATAACACCCCATCAATAATATCGAAAAAAGTTCTATCCTTAAACAATACTAACTTATGTCCAACATAATCCATTCCAATCTTTATCTAAAATAATTCGGTCCATGCTCATATTATAATGAAAACGATTACTTGAAATGTCAACCAACCATCATTTATCCCCCATATATCTTGTTGGTCACATTCCAATTATGTGAATACCTTAATCATTTATTCTCTTGAAAAATGAATACCCATTAAACCTTAGTGAAAACATGAATGCTATAAAAAGTTAACTATTTCCACATACCAAAATCTTAAAATTCTATATACTCAAACCATGATATCACTTTTTCCTTATTTTAGTCATGATCTCATGATTACTATCATATTATTTTCTCCTTATCCCTTCCATATGCACATTTCATCTGCTTTCCAAAAATATCTGAATAACCTTTCATGGATACTGGTACCATTAATCATACACTTTGAAAAAAAAAGGAAAGACAACAGTGTGACAATCCTTAGATTTCTCTTTATTCCATAGTACCATGAGATTACTTATACAACATTACACTTGATAAACATGTAATCATTCCACTACCTTCTTAAACCATTGACCAAGCTTCAAAAATTCTTTCATCTCACATATCATTTGTAGTCTCTTCATCATCATCAACATAAATACTACCCATATGGCCAAACTGATTCTCTTCATGGGACTTTCCCTTATGGCATTGGTTTGCATAATTCCCGTACATTCCAAATTTAAAACATTTATCCATTGTTGATGTCCTAGGAATACCATTATCCTCATCCATGCTGTTAACTGAACCTTTTCCTTTGCACTTACTGGCTTTGTGTCCTTCTTTTCCACACCCAAAGCATCTTCCAGTTCCCTTGAAAAAATCTCCCCGATGCCTCTTCCCACATGATTTACATGAGGGAAATTGAACTTTCTTTCCTCTATGATCATCATGAAACTCCATCTTTCTCTTATTATCTGAGTCGGGAAACTTACCAAAGTTGAAATTATTGATCATATTATGAGATTGTTGATTAGGCATAATAACGATGTTTGGACTTTCAAATCCCGTTTCATTTAGTTTCTCATGAAAAATATCATTCCATTGTCCATCATATCCTCCATTCTCATGAATCTTCCTGTTTCTATCCATTTTCTAAAACCCAAAAACAATAGTGTGAGAGGAAAAAATCATGTTAGGGAAAACAACATAGTAAAGGGGGATCACCCTCAATATCTAACATCTTAGGTTAAATTCTACGATCGTTATCGTAGTTCTAGGACTATATCCTATACATATACTTATCCATAGGGACATCCCTAGACATACCTTAGAAATATCTCTAGGGATCTCACTATCATTTTCGCATCCTAGATTCCAAAGGTTGACTAAACCTTTCCTATGATACCAAATGTAGAGACCCAAAGCTTGACGTACATGGAAATTACATTAATTTTGCGGAATACTTAATACATAACAAAAAAGACACACACGGATCGTAATAGTTTAGTGTCTTTGGAAACTCAGAATATAAACAACTAATCATGTTGAAAGATCTTCAAAACCTCCCATAACGATCTTCCCCTTTTTGTTTCCATACCTAAAACCTTTCTCTATTTCATGGGGAAAATAAAATATAAAAATGGTGAGCTCAAATGCTTAGTAAGGTCAAACATAGAGAACATAAAACAATCCATAAACATTTGGTGGCAAAAACTTTAACATGAAATCTTAACATTAAAACATTGAGCAAGACATAAGTCTTGGAAGTACGTAAGGAATATATCATAAAGGAACATCAATCATGATAAAATAGCATGGGAATGAAACATGTAATTGTGGAAACTATTAAGCACATGTTATGATTTCCATAGTAGCCAAGGCATTGCTACCAAGACCATCTTAGTGGACAAAGTCCCTTTCTGAATCGAGTTCACTCCTCGTTCCAGTCCTGTATTACTAAACTGGTTTAACTTGCCGTTCCAGCCATGTCTATCTCATGAGATAAAAATCTTTACCCAATGCATTGGAGGGAGATATAGGTCCCACCCATCTCATAATGAAATCATTCTTACTTGTGCCACAAAATAAACATAAAACATTCCTCATAACCCAAAGAATAAAATGGGTTTCATAAACATCATCCCATCATTTCATAATCCATATAAAACAAATTGACATTTCATCTTAAGAAAAGTGAACCTTGTAAATCATAGATACATTAAACTTAAAATATACACATATGAAATAATTTCATCATATATGGAAAATGGTTTTGATAAAACATTTGAAATGAATTCTTGAGGAAAATATCCTTTCTTCGTCAAAGTCATTTTCTTTTCAAAAAATTCCATGCACTTTTAAAATAAAAGTATTTTGTTGAAAATATTCATAAATCATGTAGAGTAATATTCATGAAAATGAGGTGTTATTAAACCGTAAAAAGGTGTTCAGGCCGTATAAGTAAAAAAAACATTCTTCTCGTACTTTTTCCGGAAAAGTCAAAAAAGTACATCGTAACGTAAACAAAAGAAAGATTCCTCACATACCATGTAGTAAAAGTCAAAAATAGGTAAAAAGGAATTTAAATATACATGAAAACACTTTTATAAAACATGGACATGGATGATAGAAATACCCCCAGTAAATACTCACGAATATGCAATCTCGGATAAAAATGAGATTCGCAAAATTATCCCTTACCTTATGTCCGATATGCTTCATATGTATCCGAACCTCATGTGTAATTATTTAAATAATTTCATTGACTTATTATAGAATCATATTAATTGTTATGATATCATATATGGTTTACTTATGACTTTATATCACCAGTTCTTTTGTAAATTCCATGTTAAAGAGTGTTTTGGATAAAATTGTTTCATTTGTCGTCCATGTTTTGACTTGTAATTATTCATATCATTACTTAGATCACGATGACTTAATTCCATAATATAAAATATGATTTATATATAATATATATTCAGAATATACATATATATAATAGATCGATAAATGGAATGAAATACACCGTTCATGGAGACGGTAGGCCGTACGTACGCACGAACGCTGTTTTCGTTTCCTTATTTAGTTGAATGGAATTAAGTAGATGAAATACATATAAATAAATCCAGTAGATTTATAATGACATATATTTCATTATTATTGCTTATGTATACTTTATAATCATTCTTAAATGGTTAACATAGAGAATGAATCTCATCGCGTCGTGGAGACGGTAGTCCGTACGTACGCACGAGCGATGATATCGTTTCCATAATTATTGAATTGAATTTCAGTGGATGATACAATATATAATAATCCGTATGATGTTATAATAACTATGTATAGTTATTTTTTACACCATTATACCCATCCATGTAAGGTGGTGTTGGAAAAACAGATTACACCACGGCGTGGAGACGGTATTCCGTACGTACGCACACGCGGTGATTTCATTTTCTGTAGGATGGATAGATGGTGAAATAGGGTTGTTTTATATTTATAATAACATATAATTATATTATGGATACTGATGTTGTTACTTAATAATGAAACAACTGAATAATAAGAAGTTGAAGAAGAGAAAAAATTGAAAGAATCGGTAACAGATATTACCTCTTCTTTGACACACCTCTTTGAATCCTCCTCTTAGGGTACTAAAATTGGTCTTTCAAGAAGACCAGGACCTCTAGGATGTTTCTAGGGAATTTTATAAGGGAAAGGGGAAGGGTTCGGCCGAGCTTAAAGGCTGAAATTGGTGTGAGGAAGAGAGGGAGGAGGTTCCCTTTTATAAGGGATGAGAGGGGCACCTTTGGAAATCTTAAAAATATTAATTTATAATAAATGTAACCCCCGTTAAAAACCTCCAAAAAATGACTAATATTCGAATATTAGATGAGATAGGGTTTTAATCTCATCAACCAATAAAATTTATACATGTTATGAAATTATTTTAAACATTATCAACTTGATTTATCCTTCTTTAATCAATTTAATTTTATTTTTGGTAATAACATTATAAATTTTAAAGTATAACAAATAATTACTTATTTGTTGTGAATTGTCCATAATTGGATACTTTATAACATTTGAGACCATTTAAATTTAAATTTATAATTTTTAAATATTATTGTGATTTTTAAGCAATTTATAATATGTTATTTTCAAAAAATAACAATAGTGTCAATTTTGACACTATTCATTTATTTGAATTTAAATAAAATATATACAGAAGATATGTTCAAAATAAAAGCTTTAATATATTTATAAAAGGTCCTATGTATCTTGAAAATTTTTGTAGAACATTAAATATTTCATTTATTATTTATTTTATTATTTTTAAAACCATTTATTTGGTTTATCTCTTAATAAAATAATTACTACAACATTTTTGTATAATAATTTAATATACTTATTTGTTGTATAAAAATTAAAAATAAAATACTATGATGAATATAAATCTATTAACTTTCACAATAATACTTTTACTAGAATTTATCATCTTAAAATCACAATATTTAAATTGTTATATTTATTAAATTATGAAGGTGACAACTTTGGCATCATTTAAAATAAAATAATATAAGTGTCATAATCACTATTATAATACTCCAAACGGTTATATATTAGGTAATTTGATTCTTAATGTATATATATATACTAGAAATAAGTTCTGGTCAGGTTTGTGGAACTTTTAATGGGTATTATTATTTCAATAAAAATTATATTACAAATTTTTCACTTAATAAATAATTTCTGCATTATTAATGTATCACCAGTAATGACAATTATTTAATCCCTAAAAATTATAAATAAATTATCATGATTTAGATAATTTTATTATCTTCCTGGAGACTATTCTTGTTTGATGTTTCATGAAATTTATCACTAAATTAAAATTAATATACTTATAAGATTTAAGAGAGTGACATGTTGTCACTTTCTTTGGTTTTAATAATAATTAAGTTATTTTCATGGAAAGAAGTCTATTAAATGATTCTAATATGACCCTTAGGTGATATGGGTATCCTTTTAGTCATCAAATAGGACCTTGGTAGATGTTAGGGTAATTTTATAATCTTATATTTACCCTTAATTACCCGATTTACCTTTAACTATGGTAAATAAAATTTACCGTAATAACTATTCATAATGCCCAAAAATAAAAAGTAGTCTATTAATATAATTTGGACCCACTGATTCCAAATATGGAATCTATTTTTCCAAATTCTATACAAAGAAGATGTAGAAATTAAATTAAAATTAATCCTCTTATCGAAAGAAAACAGGTTTTTGTTTAAAACATTACAAAAGATTGAATTGATTTAACCTATGAATTCAAGGTAGAATCAATGCTAATGTCACAAATTATATTAAATGGTAAGAATTTATTCTATTTATACTTTAAAACCATTCAATATTATAATTTAACCATATAAATTATTGCGATGAAAAAAGTTGTTTTTAATTAAAAATTAGCGTATTTTTACTATTCATCAAAACATAAAAGTTATCAAAAAAGTATCAATAATTTAACCAAAGTAAATTTTTATATCCTGATTCTAAAGAAGAATTTTATTTTTTCAAATTTAAATTATAAACATGTCAACGACTAGATTTAAAGTGGGTGCACCATCAAAAGGCGACGAAACTGCATTTTTTGAAAAATACTTATTTTACCCGAAAAATTTATTTTGTTCTTATACCATGTTCTAGAAAATGAGTAAGATGAATAATAATGTTATAAAATTAAAAATTTAGTTAATAATATTCATAACGGCTAGTTCATAATAATATTATAATAATATACCGTTGTTTAGTAAAACCTGGTATTGCGTACAACACACGCTATCGAGGAAGGTCGCGATTGCGTGTAATGGAAGCCAAGTCAGAGTTGCGTGTTGTGCAAGAATCCTTTGTTGTTTCGTATAAAAAAATCAAACCATATTTCCTTTATACATTGAATATATATATATATATACTCAATGTTGCGTAGAATAACTATTATCAAAATTGTGTGTAACACGATCCAAGAATAGTGTTGCGTATACTGAAGCTAATACGGTGTTGCGTATAGCTCAAGGTAATCTTGGGGTAGAATAAAACACAATACATTAATGAAATTAAGAGAATATTTTTCATAAAATCTCGGGGTGTTACAGTGAAGTTGGAGGAAAACAAATTATATCAATTCATGAGGTGGTCGTCCTCTATACACACGTGTGATGGTTTCATTTCTAATTTGATAGAACCAAATATGAATATTTTTTGAAAATAATATTTAAAATTATGTATTATAATGACTTTAAACATTTATTCACTTTATGAAATTAAAAAATATCTTTTAGTTTTATAGATTTAGAATGTCCATTTTTAACTCTTACATAACAATCCAAAACATATATAAAGTGTAATATTCTAATTAGTATCCATTTTTCCATATTAAAAACATTTTTAAATTAAAAATTATATATATCAATGAAAAATATTCATGAAATTAATCTTGAATTAATAATTTTTATTTACCATCCTTAAACCCTGTGAAAAAACTTTAAAATGGGGGATGACCACAAAAAACTCACTAAGCGGCATAATAATAAGAAATCTTCGAAACTAGTGAAAAACATGAAAACCGTGAAATTCTATTTCTTAAAAAGATTCATTTTTCCAAAAAAAGAATCAAATTTCCTTTAGATTAGTCATTATATTAACTTTTTAAATCAATAATTTCCATAAAATCATATTAGAAATAATAGAAACGTTATGTAGTTATATTGGGACACCATCATCACAAAACCATTAAAAATTATTTAAAATTTAATAACCATATGGCATACTTTAAATATAATTCCCTAGATAAAATAATCATTTCCCAATGTATTGAAACTCCCTATGGGTTCACCCATCGTATAAGGTATATCAGGCTAACATGTAAGATATAATGGAACTCAACCCTTCATATAAACTGTATTGGTCTCATCTATGAGCTATAATTACGATCAATCCTTCATAAAAAATTTACAGGGACTATATCATGAATAAAAACCTTGTAAAATTCTTTTAAACTAATAAAAAAACACTTTCGTATATCAACATACATTTTTCTTTTTAAAACCCATTTTTAAACCAAAATACCTAGAAAAATGGAAAGATGGTTTTTCTTTGAAGAAAACATTAAATATTATATTGGAAGAAAAACATCAAATAATTGTTATGAATATTGAAGGAGTTATTTTCAGTTTATAAATAAGAATAAAACAGTCATTTTGCCTTTTGTAATGAAATTCAAACATTCCATAAAAATATTCCCTTTTGAAAACCATTGAACGAAAGCACCATTAAATGTCCCTTATAAATATATTATGTCCAAATAAAACCATAAAAAAATTAAAAATATGGATACGGAATAAAATGATATTTCTAAGGGAAAAATTATTAATATATTTTTTAATGGAAGGTATCTTACATTTATTCTAATACATCACATACGTTCTTTAACATCCCTTCATCGGATGACATCTTTTTCTAAAAACCATAAGACGACTAAGGCCGATATCATGACCTAAATAATGATTTTATAATGTAGTTAGGAATCTTATGAAGGTATTTTCCCATATAATGGATAAATAAAATGGGGTTTTAGGTTTGAAATTAAGGTAAAAATATTCCCTTTTATAATAGAGGGGAGGGGAAATCTTGAATTTTTCAAAATAGTAATTTAAAAAAAATTAATTTTCAATTCTAAATGAATCCAAAAATAATTATTTATTATATAGGATATAATGGGTTAAAATAATATCATCTAATTAAATGCATATAACTTTTTAATATGATTTCACCCTTATCATTTAGTTTTAACCCCTTGTTAACCTCTCTCACACTTTTGATGAAAACAAGGATTTTTACTCATTGAGGGTAAGTAGATTTAATATTAATGAAAAAATGTCCCATAAAAATAAAATGGCTTCAATTATAAACTATATAATATTCACTTTTCTGAATCTATTTATTTAAAAAAAATAATATATGTTGATAAAATATTATTTAATATATTATGTAATAATCATAAACTTTTAGTACTGTTCATTTTATTTATTTTAATAACATAATGAAAACACATAAAATCAGAAAAGAATTAATATATCTCTATCATTTAATATTAATATATGAAATTAATTTATCACATTAATTATGTAAAATTATATTAAATTTAATATTTTTAATATCATTTCTTTAATTATTTCATTAACTCAAGAATGAGTGTGTTAGTGGTGTGTAAATATTTAAGGTAATTATTTCATTAATAAAAATTAAAATAATTTACCATGATTAATATAATTTATTTATAATAAAAAATAATATTTATGTATTAATATATTCTATGGTTAGACTAATGTTAAAAATATTATATTTATTAAAAACAAGAGGGTGAAATTATTGCGTTTTCATTAAATTAAATATTATAGACGTTTTATTGAAATTGGAATAGAAAAAAGGCCATATAACTAAATATTGGATTTGTAAAGATGAAATTGAATAATTCAAAAAATTAATTCAAGTGATAGGGTCATTTTATGGCCCTTATCATTTTTAACATTAATTAAACGATTTACTATTTACAGTGGGAAAAAAATACTAAGGCTACAATTCATGTTAAACAAAAATAAAATGTACATATTTACTGAATTTGATACCAATGATTAAAAATATCTAATATATTTTAAAAAATAATAACATAGATGTAGAATAACTTAATTTAAATATAAACTGAAAAAATGGGATGAATGACATTTTTTCATAAAAATTCTTTTTTATGTAAAAATGATCTTATAATAAATTAATTTATAAAACATATTCAAAAAAACATAATTGGATTATTTTAATCCCAAATAAACTTATTCCATTGTAAAAATCATCAAAAATATATTTTTACTTAGAAAATAATTCAAAATAACGATAATTTTTAATAGTAAATTCAGAATTTTTACTATTCGCGAAAAAATCAATCTTTTCAAAAAAAATTCAAAAATACATCATATGATAATTTGGAAAAGATAAAATAAAAAATTAAATTCCTTTTTTAAAATTATAATGCCTTATATTTTTAAATTATATTTTTAAAGTAAACATTTTAAGAAAAGAGTTTTATAAAACTCTTTCCTTTTTATTTAAAAAACATTTACCACTTATATAATGAATATAACTATATAATCTCTTACAAATGAATACATATAAAAATGAAAATCATTTGTTCTAACATTTCATTGTTTTTATATTCTTACCCAATTTGAAAATCATGTACAAATAATTTTATTCACATATTAAACTAGTGGGGATTGTTTTCTATTATAGCATTTATAGACTCTAATATTACTTCTTCAACCCTATGGGGGTTTCAAAAAACATTAAACTCATGAATTACCTTGTTCTGCAATACAATATATCTATAGTCAAAAATTTTTATAATACGTTACTGATAAGAGAGGTTCAATTTTAACTTAAATACATCTAGGATCAAAACATGAGATGAATATGGCTAATACTTTTTTAACATTAAAACCTGAAAAACATTGTTTACATGGGATAAACTCTATGGAAAATATACTCAGTATAAAACTGATCCAACGTTGTCCATGATTTCATATATTACATTGAGGAATGTAATTAGCTTCCATTTTTTCCAATTATTTTTACCATGGAAACATTTAAAAAAAAATATGATCACCTGCCTCAAAACAAAGATCATTTCTCTGGTTATCCACATACCTTTTCAAATGGATTTGAGAAAACCTCATATGTTATTGAATTACCCTAACATTCTCAGTAATTTCCTCTTATATTTCCATATATATATTTATATGAATGAATAAAATTTATTATAATAATACTCAAAAAAATAAATATGTTGATCCCAACTTTCATAGAAATCCACTAAACAATCTTAAATCATGTCTTTCGAGTCTAAATTTTTCATTTAGAGTATCCTTTAGATTGGGGAAGAAAGAAAATTTTAAAAATTAATTTAGTTCCAAATTAATTCAAATTTCCACTCCAAACTCTTTATTTGAACTATGGATCACAGTCTGATACGATGGAGATGAGAAATCTATATAACCTGAATATCTTCTGGAGATACAATCAAGAAAGTTTATTTATACATAATATCTATCTTGTGAAGGATATGAGTAGGTTGAGTTAATAAATCAATAATAATAAAAATAAAATTATTACCCTGAGTTATATTTCTAAATCCCAATAAAAAAATCCAAGGATACATTTTTCTATTTATACTCTGACAAAGGAAAATGTTGAAGCACCCCCCTTGGAAATTATCACTCTATTTTTACCTATTGACAATTCAAAAATTTCATGGTAAATTTTGTAATAACTATTTTCATCACATCCCAAAAATAATATTCATAGTGGTATATATACATCCTAGGTTTTATAGTATGAATGTAGAATGGTTTACTATGATCTTCCCCCAACAATTATTTACTCTAATAAGAATGGAAAGGCATACATTGTATGTTTCCAAACCTTAATTCAAATTCACTATCACAAAAACAAATTCGAAAATTTTCCATTTAACAAGTTAAAATTTTTACTAAAACCCATGGTATTCCATATAATCTTTATTTATTATATCATTCAATTTTTAAATAATTTAAACCTGAAATATAAAATAAGGAATTCCTCTATCAACAAATTCATTTCAAAACTTCGTTAAATAATTAACCCGATTTTCATTTTCCAAATATAACATTGTTAATCTACCATTTGTTTATGTATCAAAGAATCAATTTTTTTTACTATTATGGATAAAAATAAATCAAGAATTCATAATAATTTATCTCTTTTATCCATTTCTTATGTCTCATGTTGAACCCTTTCTTAGTGAATGTATAACTCAAAATTGTGTGATCATTATTTATTTCACAAAAGGATCTTAATAAATGATTCCTATAAATTTTAAAATAAATAACCCACATATGTGAATTCAATATAATGTGTAGGAAAATTTAACTCATTGGATTTTAGTATCCATGATTTATATTGAATTACCTCATCATTCTCCATTAGAATTTAAGAACCTGAACTTTTGAATAAAATTTTGTTTCTGGAAAATGTATGCCTTACTATGTCATAAGTGATAAAAAAATATATAAGTATAAATAAAATGTAACCATTGGGTTTTGACCATTATATGACCATTGGTCAATATAAATTTTGGAAACAATAATAGTTTTTAATGTTATAATTTTTGTATGAAATATAAATAATAACGAATAATTAATGCAGAAAGAAGAGTCGATGGCCTTATCCAATAGACTCGAGGCATACGAATCCCATCCATCGGATCATGGGAAGGAGGTAGAATCACTGGGATTTTCTCTAGACCAATCCCTAGCTGAGATTCTATATGTTAATATTAAACAGAATCGCATTCAAGAGATTTTCAAGATGATAGAAATCACTATTCGGGAAGTATTGTCCGAGCCACCCTAAGATTCTATCACAGTGGAAAACCATACTCTTAAGTCCTATGAAAGTGTTATAAGAGGATCTGTAATGAGGCCTTAGTTAATTGTGTAATCCTTTTATATAAATAAAATCATTATTTCTTATTATGGTAGAATTTTTTAATTTCAAATATCAAAACAAACTCAGGATAAATTTTTATAAGTTTCATATTATTGATGAATATTGAAAAAAAGAGTATTTTAATTTATTTTTTATACTTAAAATAAATAGTAATGTAAAATAATTTTCAAAAAATGGATACTTATGGTTGTGATCTGTAAGAAATTTAGAGTCTTATAAGATCAACATAATTTTTTTTGAATAGTAAATTATTAATAGTATTATTAACCTTATAAATAGTAATATTTCCAATGGAATAGTAACCTCACTTAAGTAAGTATAAATATAATTTAGGCATCATGAATGGTAATAAGATATAATAGCACCTTTAAAAAACTATTACATAAATTATTAGTTAAGTATTAGTAATTTTTTAGGTAAATAAATATTTTACATAAAAAATAAATATCTCATATTTATGAAATTAATTTTATAAAATGGATTTAATTTTTGAATTCAGAAAATAGATATTAGGTTATTGGGAATTTATGACATTTTTTTATAAAATGATATGTTTTTTCGTGAAAAGAAAATATATTGTTTTTGAGATTTCAGTGTGTTTTATGAAATCCTAATGATGAAATATATAATTTAAAATTATTTTCGGAAAAAATGGATTAAAATATTATTTGAGGGGTATGAAGTGGCCAATACCATGGTCAAATACCATGGGAATGCCCACATTTTTTCAAATACCACTAATGGGGTGTTCCTTGGAAATTAATAAAACAATTCCACACCTTTTTTATAAATACAATCCATTTCCTTCATTCTATTCATTAAAAATTCCCCCTCAACAAATATCTGGACTTTTTACCTCCCAATGAGTCCTCCCAAGGTTCCATCAAGCCCCCAAGGTTCCGATCATCGAGTTTTATAAGTTACTCTTCAAGGTAAGTGTACCCTTCACCCTCCTCTTTTAAAAAAGGTTTATTTTATGTTATGTATTTTAATTTCCATTTTCTTATGTTGGGGTATGTTATTATATAACATTATTTTTTCTATTTTATGTACAAATGATCAGAGACCCTTTGTTCTCTCATCAACTGATTTTATAAATTTTTTAGCGATGTTATTAGGCTGCCGAACATTCTAAATGAAATTCTCAAAATATCTTATTACAATTCAAGTTATCTTCTATGTGATATTCCTTTCATGTTTCTATGAAATTTTATTATTTATATTATATTATTTCACCTATCGTTTGAATGTTTTCTAAAACCATGTTTCATAGCTGTTATGCGGGAAAATTTTCATCTCAAAATATATCTTTTTTTTTTCTAAAGAAATTCTATTATTTGCATTATGTAAACACGAAAACCTACTTCATTTCTAGGGGCACTGAAAAATATATAAAAATGTTTTATTTTATTTTTTCAATTGATAAAATTAAAACCATTATTCTCTATTCGTGAGTTATGAATGACATAATAATCATGTTTTTAATCAATTTTTAAAATGTCACGATTTTGATATGAAACCCATTTTTTTATTCTATTTTCATCATTTATGAATTGTTTGATTATGATATATGTGGATCTCATGAAACTAAATAAATATTAATGGTGTAACCTTGTAGTGCTCCAATACATTGGGTAATGAAATTAATCTCTAGAGATGACAAGTTTTATAATACCTTAGTGAATAAACATTCCAATATTTATGACACATTTGGGATGGACCTTGGTGATATGATTATGAATGTGTAAATTAAATGTTGTTGCCAAATTTTCGAGATATTATTCAAGTTATTATTATCATGATATGTCTTTTATCATTCTTTTATTATATTTCCTCATGTTCTTATAATATTCTCTCATGTTTAATGTAAACACTAATCCTTTTTTCCCTTACTATACCTTATTATCACCCTTTACATTGATGAATTTTCCCAAGTACTGAGCTGAAATAATTTTTATTATGATGACCATTTAAATAATACTTTTAATAGTATTAAAATAATGTGATATTTTTTCATGTAATATGTACCTTATTTCCAAGACACTTGACTTTAAAGATCATCTATTTGTAAAATGAAATGAAAAGTTATGTAATAAAATGGAGGGATGCCATTGTTGATATCAAAGAATTGTTTAGTTATTTATGGAAATAAGGATATCAAATTGGTAGGATGTACCCTATAGAAAGGTTTAAATATAGGAAAACTTCCTGGTATTTTTGTGAAATATTAAGTAAGTGGTTTCAAAAACAAATCCCTGCCTAGATACGAACAAGTGGATGTGGCCCCGACACCGATGTATATAGGGGTAAAAACCAAAAACACCGCTTTGAGATAGACTTGAATGAGAACCGGTGACTCACAATGGTCCTTGTTGCACTACTAGTTTGACACTTCTGGTGGATATGTTTGGTTAGTCAAAATATTTTTATGAATCATTATGAAGAATTTATATAGAAATGTAATTGTTGTTAAAGAATAATATGGTTAATAATGCTGTTTAATGACATACATATACTTTATAGTTAAAATATTTTTAAATTAAATTAGATTCTGATTAATATTTTATTATTTTATAAAATTTCATGCAATAGGAGGCACTGTGAAAATGGTGACTGCAATAGACCATGTGTAGATGGCCCTCCGATGGAATCTGAAAAGGAAACATTCAGGAGAATGAACAACCAACTAACTCAAGTTATGTGAAATAACATGAATCAAGCTGAGATAACAATTTCACCATGAAGGGAACAACTTTCTATTGAGTCATCTATACATCAATGACCACCAATGTTTAGTGGATCTAATGAACCATTGATTTATGAATAGTTTATCAACTGTATCGAAAAGATCTTTTTTGTGCTCCGCTGTTCAGAACAAGAAACAGTCAGCCTACTTTTTTACGATTTATAAAGAGACACTGATCAGTGGTGGTAATTAACTAAAAAATTGAGTCTTAGAGTGGAGGTTGAATCCATGGATTGGGAAGATTTCACAGGGATCTTCTCCAATGAGTATTTCCCTCGTTCGATTAGAAACAAAAACGGAGAAGGAGTTTCTTGGGCCGAAGCAGAAGGAGAATGAATCTATTGGAAGTTACAAGATGAACGTCACAAGAAATTCCCATTACCCCTCAATATTTTTCAGGGATCCTAATGTGAAGTCTGATTAATTATTTGGTGTAATATGACCTCATCTATGGAAGAATCTACCAAATCGGGACCATGATAATTTGGTGGAGATCGTGTGAGTGCTATGAATTTCAAAATATAGTCTTGTGAGATGAAGTGGTAGAATATATCCAATGACAAGAAGAGGTCAATGGAGCCAAGATTGTGGGGGATATTTTATCAGGGAAGAGGAGGCATGAAGTGCAACATCCCCCATGTAATAAATGTGCGACGAAAAATTCAGGGAACTATCATCTTGGGAGTGGGTAATGATACAAGTGTGGAAGGGGTGACCATATCATGTTGAATTATCATATTGAGGTGAAGCCTCAACTTCTACAGACTAACCAAAAAGGCAATACGGTGTATTCCCTACCCAAAGTCCAATGCTTCAAGTGTGGATAGCTTGTGATCTTTTCCAATCACTAACAAAATCTATGGGCAATGTAGGGTAGTCACCACCATCTTCAACAAAGTCTAGGGAGAAAGGTCATACTTTTTCTATCATGAAAATTATTGTTGAAGCTTTAAATGATGTGATGGCAGGTACTCTTATTGTGATATCACAGATAGAAAGTAAATTGTTTAACTTTGGTTTTATGCATTCCTTTACTTCCCCATGGTTTAAAAGAATATATAATCAACCCCTGAATTTCTAAATGTAAAGTTATCAATCAAGACTCCTAGTAGGATTATTCAATAATCATCACAATTTAGAAACTATTGTGTTTAATTTAGTGAGAAAAATCTTTTTAAAAATATAGTATTCATTCCCATGATATAATTCGACAATAAACTAGGGATGTCCATGCTCTAAAAGTATAATGCCAAGATAAAATGTAGAATCAAGGAAATATCAGTAGTATTCGATGGGATACCGACATCTAACTTCCATGGATAGATTTCTTAGCTAGATATTTTAATATAATAACCTTATATAGCATTATTTATAGAGTTCATTGGTGATGAAGAAAATGGAAATGGGGGTATAATTATAGAAAATTTCCCTCTCATGTATGAAGACATTGATTTATTTCGTGAGGAGTAACCTGGACCTCCCCCAGAAAGAGGTTTATTTTTTAATTGAACTCCTACCTAAAACTCATTTGAAATCAAAGAAACCATATAGGATGGAAAATATGGAGTTTGAGGAAATAAAAAAACATCTCCATTATCTTTTTGATATGGGTTTTATTTGATTGAGTGTGTCACTTTTGGGAGAAACATTTTTATTTGTGAAGAAGAAGGATATATCAACATGGTTATGAGTTCATTATAGATAATTGAATGAGATCATAGTGGTAGTTGGGGTTTGGATTTTTGGTAAGAACCCATTAATCCTACATAAAAAATGGGGGTTCAAAACCCATTGGGCGTAGTTGTTGTAGCAGTACTATAGCGGACTGTAGAAGTGGCGGAACTGTAGCAATGGCGGGCACTATAGCGGCGGTATGCCACTGTAGCAGTGGTAGGGTACTGTGCAGTGGTGGGTACTATAGCAGCATGGGTACTGTATCATTACTATTTACATAATAGGCTTTGGGCCAAAAAATTGGCCATACTGGCTATGTAATAGACGAAATTCCCACCAAGCCTTTGGGCTATGTAATGGGTCTCCCCCTACCTATTTGAAGAGGTATTTTCATTGCTTTAATAATAAATGTGGATTTGGCCCCAAAATTTTAAAAAATAGAATAAGATCATTATGAACAAAAAATACCATATTCCAAGAATGGATGATTATTTGAAAAAATTCATGGGGCTTACTTATTCTCTAAAATTAATATTCGATCAGGTTATCATCAATTGAGGTTGAATAAAAAAGATATTCCCAAAAAAATTTCTGATCAAGATATGGGAATTATGAGTTTGTTACTCTGCCCTTTGTTTTGACTAATACTCTCGCTATTTTTATGGATTTGATGAAAAGAGTCATTAAAGACTACCAAAACTTTTTAGTAGTTTTTATTGATGATTTTATGATATATTTAAAAAGTCATGAGGATTATGAGGATCATATAAGGGATATTTTGTAAAATCTACAGAAGGATAGTCTTTTTGAAAAAAATTTTGAATTTTGGTTACAAATAATCTGTTTCTTGGGTCCCATTATAACCAATGAAAGAATCACAATTGACCCTAAAAAGACAAATGTTGTAGAGGAGTGGCCACAACCTCTAAAATTAACATAGATTCATAGTGTACATGGATTAACGGGATGTTATTTTAGGTTTTTCAAAAACATTTAATGAATTTCTAATCCACTAACAATGTTAACTCAAAAAGGGGTACAGTTCATCTAGAGAATGGAGTGTGAGGAAGGTCTCCAAGATCTAAATAAGAGATTGATTACTGCACCCGTTCTAACTATTCCTTCAAGAAGAGAATGATTTGTTATTTTTATTAATTCATCTCTGAATGGGATTGGGTGAATATTTATGAAAAATTAAAAGGTTATTTCTTATGCATCATGAATGTTGAACACTCGTGAGAAGAACTATCTGACACATGATCTGGAGTTTCCTAGATTCATTTTTTCACAAAATATATAGAGAAACTATATTTATTTAGAGAAGTGTGATATATACACAAACCATATATGTTTGAATTATATTTTCACACAAAATTATGTGAACATGAGACATAGAAGATGGTTGGAACATCTTAAATATTTTGATTTTTAAATTCATTATCATCCTGGAAGATCCAATAATTTTGTCGATGCATTAAGTAGGAAATACCCAGTAGTTTTTTCTATGACGAGAATTCAAAGAGATCCTTTGATCAACTAATAAGTAAATCTATACATGGGAATTTTAAGGTAAGGGACATCATCAACCCTAACCCAAATGATTTTTCAACCATTATTACTAGAGAATATCATGAAATATTTGAAAAAAGATCCTTTGTTACAGAGAAGTTTGAGGCTGCGAAGGATTAGAAGATTCCTTAGATCTATGTTTATCAAGAAGGTGTTATAAAATTTCTTACAAGACTATGTGTTCCATCTATTTCAGAAATAAAGAATGAGCTGATGGATGAAGCTCTTAGATCTACTTTATCTATACATCCTAGATTCAAAAAAAATGTATAGGGACATTTGTGATCATTTTTGGTGGCATAATATGAAGAGAGAGATTTCTAACCATAGTACAAGGAGCACGGTATGATATAAAGTGAAGGAAGAGCAATAACTTCATAAAGTAGTATAACATCCACTACCCATACAGTCATGGAATTGGAACAATATCAATTTGGACTTTGTCCCGGGTCTCCTAAGAAATTACAATGGAAACAATGTGATATGGGTTAAAGCGGATTGTCTCACCAAGACTGTCTATTTTATCCTTATTTAGGAATATTTATCTCCAGACCAAATTTCCTAGATTTATGTGAAGGAAGTGGTAAGTTTACATGGATTTACACATTCTATCATATATGATATTGATCCACGTTTCACATCAATATTCTTGAGATCTCTTCAACATCCTCTATTTACTGAATTGAATTACAGTATGGCCTATCACCCCAAATTGATGGACAATCTGAATGGACTATTCAAACAGTCAAGGAGATGTTGAGAACATGATCAAAATAATTTAAAGGTGGATGGGATAAAAATTTCTCATTAGTTGAGTTATCTTAAAATAATTGTTTCTTTTGGATTATTAAAATGTAACCCTATGAAGCTCTATATGTGAAGATTCATATAACTATTACTTGTTGGGATGATGTTTGTAAGAGAAATATTCTTGAGCATGATCTTGTGTAAGAAATCATAGAAAAGGTTCATGTCATCCAACAACACATTAAAGATGGTCAGAGTTGACAAAAGATCTATGCCAAAACCATCATAGGGACTTAAAGTTCAATTTAGGTGACAAAATCATTCTTTTTATTTCTCCATAGAAGAGATTCATGAGGATTGGGAAGAAAAGGAAGACCAACCATAGGTACATTAGCCCCTATGAAAAACTTGATTGAATAGAAGAAGTGTCCTATCAGCTTGCACTTATTTCATATCTAGCACAAGTTCATGATATATTCCATGTATCCCTCTTGTGGAAGTACATACCTAACCCTTCACATGTACTAAAACTAGAGGTGGTAAAACTGGAACATGACATCTCTTTCAAGGAGCATCCATTACTGATCTTGGATTGTGGAGACATGGTTCTACGCAACAAGGATACCCACCTTGTTAAAGTGTTATGGAGGAACCAAAAATATGAAGAAGTCACATGGTAACAATAGGAGTCTATGTGGTATAGGTGACCAAACATTTTCTCTGCGGAGGGTATGTGTTGAAATTTTGGGTATGAAATCTCTTAAGGGAGGAAGAGTGTAATGACCTGAGATTTTGAATAATATTTTGTTTCCTGAAAATGTATGTCATACTATGTCATAATCAATAGAAAATATATAATAATAAACGAAATGTGACAATTGGGTGTTGACCATTATACAACCATTAGTAAATATGAACATTGTAAACAATAATAATTTTTAAAATTATATTTTTTGTCTAAAATATAAATAATAATGGATTGTTAATACATAAAGAAGAGTCAGTGGCCTCATCCAATAGACTCAACCCATACGTAGCCCATCTGTCAGAGCTTGGGGAGGAGGTAGAATCACTAGGCTTTTCTCTAGACTAATCCCAAGCCGAGCAACAATATGTTAAGAATAAACCAAATATACTTCGAGGGAAATTCAAGCTGTTACAAATCACTACTCAGAAAATATTGTCTAAGCCTCTCTAAGATTCTATCAACATTTCACACCTTAATCTTAGAATATATTAATGTTTCATAATGAGTTTTGTAATCCGACCTTAGTTACTTTGTGTAATCCTTTTTTATATCTAAACTTTTTATTTCATGTTATGGTAAAAAAAAATTAATTTAAAATGTAAAAATACATATTGGATGAATTTTTAGAAGAATCAAATTATTGATGAATATTGAAAAAACATTATTTTAAATTAATTTTTATAATTTAAATAAATAATAATGAGATATTATTTTCAAAAAAATTGACATATATGGTTACGATCAGTAAGAAATTTAGAGTCTGGTTAGATCAGGTAAATTTTTGGTGATTAGTCAATTATAAATAGTAATATTCATATGATGAATAGTAATATGACCATTGAGATAGTAGATTCACTTACATATAAATATAATTTAAGCATCTTGAATGGTAATATGATATAATAGAATAAGTAAATAAATATTTGGGAAATTATTAGTTAAGTATTACTATTTTTCCGGGTAAATATTGATTTTAAATAAAAATTAAATATCTCATATTTTGGAAAATATTTTCATAAAATTGAGTTCATTTTTGAATTTAAAACATCTATTTTAGTTTAGAGAGTACTTATGATATTTTTATAAAATGTTTTGTATTTTGGTGAATAGTAAAAATATAGTTTTTGAGTTTTTGCTATGTTTTATGACATTAGAAGGATGTAATATGTAATTAAAAATGTTGTTCATTTGATTTGGATTAAAATATTATATGAGGGTTCCCAAGTGGCCAAATCCATGGGAAAATACCATGGCCAAGCCCTTGGTTTTGGAAATACCACTAGTGAGGTTTCCCTTGGAAATTGATAAAATATTCCATCAATATTTCTATAAATACCTAAAATTTCCTTCATTAAATTATTTAAAAATTCCCCCTCAATGATGATTTTGTATTTATCCTCCTAGGGAGTCGTCTGTAATTTCCCTCAATCCCCCATGGTCTCGATCATCAAGTTTTAGAAGTCACTCTTCAAGGTAAGGTAACCTTTCACCCTCCTCTTTTAGTGAAGACTTATTTTTTGTTATGGAAATTAATTTTTATTTTCTTATGTTGGGTGATGCTATTATATATCCTTATTTTTGTCTATTTTATTTTCAAATAACGAGAGACCCTTTATGCTCTCATCAACTTATTTTATGATTTTTAAGCGACATCATTAGGATAATGAATTTTCATAATGAAATTATAAATTTTTATTTTTTCCAATCAAGTTATCTTATATGTGGTATGTCTTTTAAGTTTCCATACCATGGTGTTATTTAAATTTTATTATGTTTGCTATATTTTTAATGTTTTCAAAAACCAAGATGCATAGCTGTTTTGCTGAAAATTTTTCATCTCAAAATCTCTCTCTTTTTTCTCAAGAAATTATCTTATTTTCCTTATGTGAATACAGAAACCTATGTCATTTATAGGTGTATACAACAACCCATGAAAATTATATATTTCATTCTATAATTTAAATACATTAATCCCTCATTAATTTTTCGTGTGTTATGAATGAAATAATGATCATGTTTATAATCACTTTTTAAAATATCAGGATTTTGATATGAAACTCATTTCTTTTTATTCTATTTGTGTTATTTATGAAATGTTTGATTATGATGTATGTGGATCACATGAAAATAAATAAATATTAATGATTCACTCTAATAGAGATCCATTGAATTGGTTAATGTTTTTAATCTCTATAGGTGACATGTTATGTAATACCTTGGTGAATAACCATGGTACTTTTTATGACACATTGGGGATGAACCACAGTGATATGATTATAAATGTCTAAATTAAAGGTTGTAGCCAAATTTTCAAGAAATTATTTACGTTCTTATTAACATGATATGTCTCTTCGCATTCCTTTATGATATTTCCTATTGTTCATATTGTATTCTCTCAAGTTCACATGTAAAAAATTTCACCTATTTTCCCTTACTAGGACTTATTCTCACCCTTTGCTTTGATGTATGTTCCTAGAATATATTTTGAAATAATTATCCTTAGAATGAACATTTCAAAAATCATTTCAAGTGTATTAAAATAATGTTATATATTTTCATGTAATATATTCCTTTTTTCAAAGACACTAGTCATTGAAGATTATCTATTTGTAAAATGAAATAAAAGTTATGTAAAAAGGTGGGATTCCATAAGAACACAACCAAGTCCCTTTAATAAAAATCAATTTAGATTAAAAATTCACCATCACTAGAGGTTAAGGAAAAAATTGGATCAGTCAATTTTTTTAAAATAATAATCAGATTCTTTTTCTCATATGAATTTAATTCCATTTTGTGATAACTTTCTTAGTGGGATAGAAAATCAACCAATGTTTTTAAAAAACTATCATTATTAACCAAATAAAACAAGAAAACTATGAATAACTATGATTTTTGAATTTCTTGACCACTCTTCCACAACTTTAGTTTTAGAAGGTTAAACAGTAATGACATATTTAGAAGAAATATTTCTATGGAAAGAAGTTAGTTTCTCACAAAATTAACACTTAATAATCATTAAATATAGTATCTTTTCATTTAATGTTTCCAAAGAAATACTTAGGTGTATTTTATAATCCTCGTGAATTTTATAAAACACAAATATATCATCAATGGACACAACTATAAACTTATCTAAATATTCACAGAATACTTTACACGTAAGATCCATAAATACTACCAGTGAAATAGAGAACCCTAAGAGAATAACTATAAACTCATGGTGCTCTTATCTAGTATGAAATTATTTATTTGGAATATATTCCTCTTCACCTTCAGCCAATGTTACCCTAACATGAGATAAATCGTGAAAAAATAAAAATCTCCCTAGATCCGAAAAAAAAATCAATGATATAAGCTAAATGATAATTTTTCTTAATAGTGATGTTATAAAAATTTATATAATCGATGAAAATACTAATGAAATGATTTTACTTTTTATCAAAAAACAAGAAATCATAGGTGAATCACATGGATAATTGAAACCTTTTTCAGGATACTCCTGAATTTTCATTTATATTTCCAAAAGTTAAATTTGATCCATTTAATAAAGGGTTTTTCAATTTTTCTTATCATTAGGTACTAAATAAATAGTAAATTATCCCTCCCAATCTAGAATAACACAAAATAAATCACTATAAAAAACAAATGTATTATAATTAACTACTGGGACATAAATAATTTGTATAGTTTATTTCCATTCAATAACATGCACTATGTAACTTTTACTACCATTTATAATTAATTTATTAGCTTCTTGGTAGTTTATGAAAGGTATTAAGTCGTTGTAAAAATTTTTTAGGGCTCTATAATTTGTCTTATGATGATATAAAGGAATCCAATTTATACCAAATATAATATCCAACTCTACCATGGGAACAGAAACATGGTTTTTTGGAAATGGAATTCTATTGAAAATAATACGAATACTCTTATAATTCAAGGTTACATTAATATTTACATTAGTATATTTCACCAAAACTTATATCATACTTTCATTATTTTATATTACCAGTATTCTAGAAAAAATTTATGAAATTAAGGAATGAAAAGATCTAGAGTCCAAGTCGGTATTATAATATTTTGATTAAAATTTATCATAACATTTACGACATAATTAGATATACCTACACCATCCATAATAGTATATAAATATTTTTACACACTCCTCTACTTTTGGTCTTTATGATTTACATCCTTTGAAAATAAATTTGGAAATATTTTAGTAGAATTAACCAACTCATTGAAACTAAAAAATTTCAACGATCGATGGATATCAGTTACACAATTATTTGATTGTTCGGGACTCTTTTATTTTTAGTCATAATACCTATAACAAAAATTACCACGCTGATATAACATTCTAGAAATTACAAGACCTTCCCTATGATGATTTTACCACACTTTTCATAATATGAGACCTTGATCTTCTTACCTCAATATTTATTTGATTAATTCTTCCCCATTTACTTCATTATAGATATTTTTCTTATGATTTTCATGGAATACACGATCATCAATGATATTATATTATTAATTATCGACCCAATAAACAATTTTACCAAATATTTGATTTCATATGAAGCTAATAACCTTCTATATCTTGGTTTCAACCATTAGTAAAACTAATTAAGGTTACCATAAAGATCCTATATAAACTCTAGTATATAGATGGCCAATTATATTAAAATTTCTCCATGCGTAACAATAGAATCTTTATCCCTTTACCACAATTACTAGAATTGATTCTCTATAATGATTTGAACAACTTTAAGGAAATATTTCTCAAGGACTAGGTTCTTAATTTTGTCCCATTTCATGTAAACAATATCTTATATCTCATTGGTTTTCCTGAACAAAGACCATCATTGATTAGTTACACCTTCATAATGATAAATGGAAGGGATTTCCATTTTTCATTCTGAACACCCCATGAAATCAAATATTTTTTATAGGTCATTGAACCATCCTTATGATACCACTGGGTGAGAAGATCCCCAGAATAATGGAGGATGCTTCCTACAAAAATGATCTAATATCACCCTGTTCTTCTAGGGTATATTTGGATGAGCTATATCATATATTCCATCACTATTTATACCCTAAATCAAATAGGACATCATATTAAAAAACTATTGTGTTCCAATTGTAACGATTATATGTTTCTTATTTAGAATGATATCATCCTCCTGGTGAAATCCTTATACGACCTCCATATAATCCTCCTGGTGACTTACTTCTACAACCTCCCTGTTTCTTTTTTGTAATAAAATTCTGAAGAAAAATATTTTTGTAAACAGAATGAGATAATCTTTAAATTCTATACAATTTCAACATATCCATTAGGTAATATATTTTAAAGATATTTTTTTTATTATACTAACCTTTAATGGTATCTAAAACTTTCTACGAAATTATTTGTAAGGACCCATCCATAAATATTACATATTATAGCGACTATAAACTATAATTCAAATTCCTACAATTAAAAACATCTTTTAGGTTTAGATATTTATTGATATATGAAAAAAATATTACTTAAAAAATCCATATATATATGTGTGTGTTTATGTATAGTGGAAACTTATAACAAAGTTCAATTTTACCAAAGTATATAACATTCAAAATAAAACATGATTTATTTTCTTAAACAATATTCATGACTACAAAATTTACTTCTTGTTTTCACTTTCCCATCCTTAGACACTGTGATCTTTTTTTAAAGCATGTGACGAGTAAAATATTTTCATTGAGGGACCTAAGTACATATAATATCCTAGTCCAATGAAAGGCATGAAGTCCCATGAAAAATATTTTCATAAAAATATACATTGTTACCCAAGAAGTGCACTATTTTTTCTTCAAAAATATTTTTATCCAAACATTTGAAATCAAAAATTTATATAAAAAATTATTATATAGTACAGAAAAGTGATGTAGTTTCCTTTGGAAATAGCCATCTGCATACCCTTAAAAAATTATTAAAACTAGAATAAACATAAAACCATCATCAAATATAATTCTCCATATAACATATTCATTACCCCTACTTTGGATTGTTATTTGGGTGATTCTATTTTATATACTATATTGGAATATTATGTTTGATATAATGGGTGTTAAACCTTTTTATATGCTCCATTTATCTCACAAATAATCTATAATGGGGATCAATTATTCCTAATGTTTTTCCAAGGACCATATTAGGAATAAAACAAATGAAAAATTCTTTTAAAATTATGTGTAAAAAACTTTTGGATACGAAAATTTATTTTTATTTTAAAAAACCATTTCCAATACCAAAATAAACTGAAAAGGGAAATAAGTGTTTTCTTTGAAGAGAAGATGAATTGATGTAAAGGAAGAGAAACATTAAACAATGGGTATGGTGGAGGAAAGTGTCATTATCACTATATATATTAAAAATGAACATTTTTATAATGAAAGTAAAACATTACATATAAAGATTATTTTTTGAAAACATTTTAAATAAAGAGAAATAAAATATACATGAAAATCTTTTATGTACATATAAAAATAACCATATCATTAAAAATATATATACAGAATAAAAGTAGAATTTGAAGGGAAATATTAAAAGTGGATTCGTCTAAAAATATCTCTTACCTTGAGCTTGAATTTTCACAGACATTATTTGACTTCATGTTCATTGGAAAAATTTATTTTCATAACACATTAGGATCGATATGGTGGGTATTAATCCAAAACTAAGTCCTACAAAATGTGGGGATGAATGCTATGAAGCTATTTGGTGTTATCTTTGACAAAAAAGTGGGGTTTGGAGTGTGAATAAAAAATAATATTCCATTTTATAAGATAATGGAGGGGTACTCATGAAATTTCCCAAAAATTTAAATTAATATAAATTATATTTCAATTCCATATAGCACAAAATAGATTTATATAGAAGATAGTTTGAGAATATAACTCAATATTCTCACCCAATAAAAATTATACATGCTTTAAATATTCTTTTACCCTAGTCTATTGAAATTAACCCATCATTAAACTCATTCAAAAATTCAAGAAAGAGGATTTTCATTCTTTTAGGGTCAATATAATTACAAAAAATAGAAAAATGGCCCATAAATAGACATATGTTGATGTTTTCAACAATATAAAAATCAAATGGTTGAATCTATGATTTTTTTGAATTTTATATCTTTTAAGAAAATATTATATATTATAATTTATCATTTTTCACGACCCGCCTTCACCAAAAGGAGGGAAGGGTCAGCAGATTTCTGGGCCCTTCCTTCTTCAATTTGAAGGAGAGATAATGACCCCCAAAACCCGCCTTCAATAGGTCCCGGAGTGGCGACCAACACCAAGGGTATAGAATTACTCACTAAATGGAAGGAATTACCCTTTTTATTTTAATAGGATCAAGATATAAGATAGTAAATCCCACGACACCAAGACTAAAAGTGCAAGTAAAACCAAAACAACCATTCCCATATGCATGTACCAAAAGTAGACACCACAAGGTACAAAGTGACTACAAAGGTAGAGTACCAAAAAAAGAAAAACAGTAACTGTAATTGTCCCAAAGGTCCTGCACTAGTATGGTCCTGTGCGATCCCCGAAGTCCTCTTAGAAACCTAAATGATGTTTTATATACATAGGGTGAGAATACAAGTATACTCAGTAGGGAAAAAAGAAAGACTCTCATGCACAAGTTGGGGAAACGTACTAATGTCCTGTGAGAAGCAGACAACAAACACTACAAACGAGTTCATCCATCCCACTCACCGGCCACACTCACAAAATAACACAAGAAAGTAATATATAGTAATAGCACATCGATGTTTGGGTACCCCATGCCACTTTCCCACTGGTTATTAAAGACATCCTACACATCGAACCAATCCCGCCATTCTTATCGCAGTCCCACTACCACACCCCGCCCACACACACCTCGGCCATATCCTCACATAGTCTCACTGCCAAACCCTGACCGTAAACACCTGGGCCATAACCACTATCCCACCCGCAGAAACCTAGGCCAAAACTGTCACACCTAACCACTCCTTCAAACACCTAGGCCAGAACAACCACCACCATGCCCGAAGACACATGGGATAGAAGATCTACTTCCATGACCGAAGACACCTGTGCCTCATCACAAAGACACTTGGGAAACCACCTGCCGACACACACCTGGGCCATAACTACCACACTCTCCCGCCCTAAGGTTCTTGGGATAATAATGGACCTCAGTCCATCACAGCCTGCCCGAAGATACTTGGGTTATACGGGAAAGGAAGCAGAAAATGAGATAATAACCAGCCACTAATAGTAGTGTTGGGAAAACACCCTCCGCCATGAAATGGGGGTGTTTGGTACTAAGTTCTCAACATGGGTGGGGTGCGAATAAGAAACACAAAACTAAAAGTATATGTATAGGTAACAAGCACTCACCTTAAAGTTTAGGTTTTTCTTCACCCTTCCTAAGGAACACAATCAGTACTACGTCCAATTCACAACTCACACCAAACTAGAACCCATTTTTCCCATCCTAGTTTAAATGTTTAGTAATAATGTTTAAATATGTTTTCTACACCTACTTGGGAAACTAACAAGCATAAGAACAAGCCAAGGAAATAGTACAGTCAAACATCAACTTAAACATTCACACGTTGTTCTCTTGTAAAGTCACAACCACAAAGGGAAAAGTGAGATCGCTCGAAGTACTGGAACCAAAGAAAACCCCAAGATACAGCCCATGTCGGCAAAGCCAACGGTTTGTCAACAAAAGAGGATTCATACCCAATTCGTGATATAATCAAGGTAACCACCCCACCGTAAATTCACAACCACTGGAAGTATAACAAGACGAGATCCCATCCCCACCCACATCACCAACCAAACAGCCTGTGAAGGAAAAACAAACAAACCACCACCACCAACACAAAGCAGGCCCATGCCGGTATTTCAATATTTATAAGATTTAACGCACTCCATGATTTCAATTTTCGTGCCTTAACCGGGGTTATCACAGAAGAGGTTTATAATGGTGCTTTCAATTTATTTAGGCGGATATAGGTGATTAACCAAATTCCTTTTCAGTGCAAGGGTTCACAACTACAAATAATGCCTTTTAAAACATCACCAGGGGTTCATTAGTGCACCGAGAAAGATCACCAATGGCCATGATTTTTATTAGGCGTAAGCCCGCACAATTCATAAATCATTAATCATGGAAGATCATAAAGCAAAGAAGCATCATCGATCACAACCCTCCCTCTTCATTCTTTAGAATCCGTTTGTTATATTCATTAAAGTTCGGTCCATATAATTCTACAGAATCAAAAGCTTTCCCACCCTTCATGATACACAAAAGGGATAGATGAAGGAGAAATTCCCTACTTGTTTATCAACGATCGACACTAAGCCTGGGCGTGGAACTCCACAGATAGAGATGCGGATTGTTTGAACATAGGGTACTCCTAGTATAAGGTGATTGAGAAAAGAAACCTAGGGAGAACCCTTTTTGTTATAAAGGTCGGGGATGGTTGAGATAAGAATGTGAAACCGCGTAAGGAGTGGGGTCGTGGGTTGACCACGCGGTTGAGACACCCCACAGGTCATTATTGGGTCCCCAAAATGTAAACCGACTTACACCTCACAATCATTTAATCTAATTAGGCCCCATTTATGGGTGTTACTGGGCCTTAAAACAAGCACAGAGGGGTCGAAATAGGGTTTAAAACCCAAGTTGTGCAAAAAGGAGGTGCTGCTGGAAAAACTGTGACGGTAGCGGAGAGCCACCGGTAGGCGAGAGCGATCGGTGGCTGACAGCGACCGGTAGACTGAGCTACCGGTGGCCGAGCTACCGGTAGGATGCGACTACCGGTAGGCTGAGCAACCAGTTGGCTGAGCTACCGGTAGGCTGCGGCTACCGGTAGTCCGAGCTACCAGTAGGCCGAGCTACCAGTAGGCTACGACTACCTGTAGACCGAACTACCGGTATGCCTGCTACCGGTAGGCTAAGGATACCAGTAGGCCTACTGTGGGTCAAACTTTACCGAGAAGTTTGGATGGCCTCCCAGACCACCCAGAACACCTCAAGCATCAGATTTTTACTAGGTAATGGACCTCCCACAACTCGAGCCATTACATCAAATACCTCTCAAACTATTCTCGCCCTCGAGAATCAAAACAACCCACAAGGAAAGAGGGGGTCCGAACAACCACCTTAAAAGATAACTCTCAGGAGTGAACCCCATTGTTAACTAAAAACACCCTTCTCTTAATAACCAAGCAACATACCATGTCAGACTTCCCAATCTATGTGTTGGGGAGTCTCTTCCCCCATGTCAAGATACTATCCACTTTGGGCGGCACTGACTCACCCGCATGGGTTTAATCGCATCCACCTTAAGGCGTCTTGATTAGGGGTCCGATCATCCCCTCCACAAAGCCCAGGCTTTTCACACACATTCAGAGATGAAATAAAAACCACATATTTCATAGCCAACAAGTTAAAACGCTCCACCACAACAAGTATAAACATAACATCACAAAACTCAAAACAACTCCGAGTAATAGGAACGCATCTGTGCTTCCCTCTCCCATGTACTCTCCTCAAGCCCCCCATTTCACCATAACACACGAACCAAGGGAATGATTTGACCACAAAGCACCTTCTCCTCATGATCCTCGATCATCACTGGTCTTTCCACAGAGGTCACGTCGTTCTCGATGTCTAGCTCTCCCCAGTCGAGGACGTGTGAATCATCGTGTAGATAACGACGAAGCTGGGACACATGGCAGACGTCATGTATCCTCAGTAGCAACAGTGGTAATGCTAGCTGATAATCCACCTCTCCGACCCACCGCAACCCTTCGAAGGGTCCGATGAACCTGGGAGAAAGCTTACTTCCATTACTGAACCTCTGTTTTCCATGCTGAGGGGATACCTTCAAGAACACATGGAATCCAACCTCAAACTCCAAGGGCCTTCTCCTAAAATCAGCGTATGACTTCTGTCAGTCCTAGGCCGCCTTCATCCTTTCCCGTATAAGCTGAACCTTCTCCGTCATGATCTGCACCACCTCCGGGACAAGGATGCCCGCCTCTCCGACTTCGGTCCAACACACAGGTGAGCGGCATGGCCTCCCATACAAGGCTTCAAATGCGGACATACCAATGTTAGAGTGACAGCTATCATTTTAGGCGAACACTACCAGAGTCAAGTGTCGCACCCATGATCCTCCTGAGTCCAGGACGCATGCTCGCAGCATATCCTCCAATGCATGGATGGTGTGCTCTATCTTCCCATCTGTCTGGGGGTGGAAAGGAGTGATAAGGCGTAATTGGGTGCCAAAAGCATGCTGAAATCCCCTCCAGACTCGTGAGGTAAAATGTGCATTCCTGTACGAGACTATGGAACTCAGGACTCCATGTAACTGCACTACCTCATCCACATACCTTCATGCCAAAGCATCCACTTTACTTGACTCCTTAATCGCCAGAAAGTGAGCCAATTTCATCAACTGGTCCACTACTACCCAAATGGCATCACATCCCCCTTGAACCTTAAGTAGTCCTGTGACGAAATCTATTGAGATGTCCTCTCATTTCCCCTTGGGGACATCCAGAGACTGTAGCAGGCCACCTGGAACACGGTGTTCAGCCTTCACCTGCTGACACACTAGGCACCTGGTTACAAACTCTACAACTGCTCGCTTTACTCCGGGCCACCAGAACTGACTCCTCAGGCCCTGGTACATCTTGGAAACTCAATCGGTGTACCTCTAGGGGTGATTTGTGGAACTCACTGAGAACATTGACGTGCATCTCCTCTGGGAAAAACAACTTCCCCTGAAAAAACATATGGTGTTGACCATCCTCTGTCCATCCGTCCAGAGAATTGTTCTGGTCAACTCAGTCATGCGTCACTTCGCACTATGGTTCTCCCCACTGAGACTCCTCCACTTGCTGAAATAGAGACGACTGCACTGTCATCTGATATAGGCAACCTCTACCGCTATCCATCCTCGCATCCAAGTGCAAGGTAGCCAACTCCTCTATCACCTTCCAGGCATCTGCCGACTCTCAGACTGCATCCTTCTGCATCCTCCTGCTTAAGTTTAGGTCCCACTAGGAGAAGATATACCTCATTCTTTTGTGATTTGTGAAGACCACAAAGCATTCCCTGATGAGGTAATGTCGCCATAACATTAGCGCAAAAAATACCGCTGCAAGCTCCAGGTCGTGGATGGCATAATTTACGCTCATGAGGGCGTAGCTGCCTAGACCCATAAGAGATCACTCCTTACTACTGCTTCAACACACTTCTGAGGCGTTGCCCTGAAGAATCACAGAACACCTCATACGAGGCCCCTTCTTCTGGTAGCCTCAGCACTGGGGCACTAACCAACTTCTCCTTCAGAGAGCTAAAGGCTGTCTCGCACTGCTCACTCCATATAAAAACCTGATATTTCTTGATCAAGGCCGTCAAAGGGGCTACAACTCGAATGAAATTGGGTACGAACCTCTGATAGTAACCTGCCAGCCCGAGGAAACTGCGAACCTCTTCCACATTCTTGGGTGCTTCCCAAGAAACAACCGCCTCAACCTTTGATGGGTCCACCTCTACCCCCTGCTCTGATACTAAATGCCCAAGGAAGTGCACTTCTCGCATCCAGAACATGCATTTCAACAACTTACCATATAGCTGGTGCTATCAGAGGACCTCCAAAACCGTCCTCTGGTGCTCCGCGTGATCCTCCTCTGATCTTGAATAGATCTGGATATCGTTGATGAAAAAAAATATGAACCGATCTAGGTACTCCCAGAATATGGATTTCATAAGGCCCATGAACATAGTTGGGGCGTTCGTAACACCGAAAGGAATGACTATGAACTCAAAGTGTCCATATATACACCTTAATGCCATCTTCAGAATGTCTCCCTCCTTTACTCCCAAGTAGTGATACCCAGACCGCAGGTCGATCTTCGATAACCATCCTGCCCATTTCAGCTGGACGAAATGATCGTCTATCCTCGGAAGAGGGTAGCTATTCTTGATTGTTACCTAATTCAGCCTCCTGTAGTCTATGCACAACCTGAGACCTCCATCTTCCTTCTTTGCGAACAAGACTGGAGCAACCCACGGGGACACACTTGGTCGATAATAACCCATCTTCATCAGATCATCAATCTGAATCTGCAACTCTCGTAGCTATGAAGGTGTCATCCGGTAAGGATCCATCGAAATCAGATGAGCACCAAGCTGTAGGTCTATCCCGAAATCGATATCACATCGAGGGGGTGGAGTCGTCACCTCCTCAGGGAAGAAGTCCATAAACTCGCTGGCGATCCATGGAACCTCCACCATCTCAACATCTACTGACTCCAATGATAGCTCGGCTAATAATGAGTGGAGGGCTTCCTCTCACCTGCTGCCCTTCTGACTACTCCGCTCGCCAATGAAAGAAACACGCTGGCTGTCCAAGTCTAAGAAAACAACCCTTTCTCGGATGTAGACGATGATGGGACACACAAAGAATAGCCAGTCGATGCCTAGGATGACATCATTTGGTTGTATCTGTAGCAGAAGAATATCCCTGACTGACTGATGTGTCCCTATCATCAGTCTCCATCCTCGACAAACATATAACAAGTCGGTCTGACCTCCAACTGGTATGCTCAGCACCAGGGGCACTGGAAGTATCTCGGCATCTAATCCCAAGTAACAGGCTAGACTGGGTGCAACATAGGAGTGCGAAGCTCCGGTATCTAACAAGGCATAACCAAGAGTGCTAAACAAACCGATTGTACCTAAAACGACCTACGGTCCTACTGGAATTGTTGCCTCTGTTGCGTGTAGTTGCCCACACCCTGCTCTTCTTCCCCTCGGCCATCGGCCACCTCCCCGACCACTCCCTGGTCGACATCCCTGAGGAGCACCCTGAGGTTGGCCTCTTCCTGCAACGTCTTCCCTCGGAATAGCAAGGGCTCGCTACCCCTGCTGCTGCTGCTAGAAAGGCATGGATGGAAGCTGCTGCTGGGGCAGGTGCTGGGGATATCTGCCACCACCATATTGTACTTGGTCTGGGAACTGACTCCAAAGATGTCCATGGATCCCATAGAAAAAGAACTATGTTCCTAGCCCGAAGTAAGAGGGCGAGGACCAGGGGACCGGAACTGAAACTGCTATGGCATGCTCCCTGCTAGTCGGAAACTTGAGGGTCCTTATGCTGGAGGCCTGGTGCTGATAGCCTTTCCCTTTGATGGTCCCAGCTAGATCCCCTCTCATGACACACCTCCTAGAGCGTGCATCCTCTCTTCCACTTCGGCCTTCTTCTGGACCTCCATGTACATCGGTAGGGTAAAGTGGGTAACAGCATAATTAAGGGAGGGTCAGAGCACCTCCTCTAAACGTCTTTCATGAGACTCCTCGCTGGGAAAGGGGTACAGAGAAAAACATAGGAGGTCCTTCAACTTGATTCCCTACTCCATTACCGACATACTTCCCTACTGGAGGGAGAGTATCTCCTGCCTCCTCTCCACCTTCTTCGTAGAAGAGAGGAATTCCGCCCTGAACTCCTTCTCGAAATCAGCCCATGCCACCTCGACCTCTCTCCTCTCCCCCAGGTAAGGCATCCACCACTGACGCACCGCTCCCCGCATCTGGATGACATCCATAGGAACCCAGTACTCTGTCAGATCCTGGATCAAGCTGAAGGCTATAACTAGCTCCTCTAGCTAGCCCTCTGTCTTCATATCAGAGGTTCTTCCCTCACACTTCTTGAGGGTATGTCACTGGAAGGCCTGAATCGTCTTCTTCCACTGGTCGTCTTCCTCCTCTCGGTCACCCCTTTGTTGATCACCTTGGTCGACTTCCTGAGCCTTGATCGCTCATACTACTTGGGGCCGTCTTCTGGGTTCCATAGCTGTAAGGTAAACATGGAATGCCTAAGCCCAAGTAGTGAAGAATATCATTCTTAAAATTTCTTAAACTTCTTATTTATTTTAAATTCCCAAAACACCCCAGAAAACAGAGAACACAAGTCATTATGATGCATGTACCTTTCCTAGGGTCTCTCTACCCTGCAATCAGCATGTCCTTACATGGTCGTTCAGTAGGTCCAGAGTCCTTTCATCCGATCACGGGGGGGGGGGGGGGGGGGGGGGGCTAAAATCCTGCATCCTAGCCGGTCTTCCCTGGCCTAATTCACGCACCAAGGTCTCCCAACACTATTTCCCTACCATCTCATGCAATCCTCAATGTTCCTAACTACAGACTCCATCCTATCTCTCAACCATCATCCTATGATACCATTCTGTCATGACCTGCCTTCACCCAAAGGAGGGAAGGGTCAGTAGATTTCCAGGGCCTTCCTTCTTCAAGTTGAAGGAGAGATAATGACCCCCGAAACCCGCCTTCAATAGGTCCCAGAGTGGCGACCGGTGCCAAGGGTATATAATTACTCACTAAATGGAAGGAATTACCATTTTACTTTTAATAGGATCAGGAGATAAGATAGTAAATCCCACAATACAAAGACTAAAATGCAAGTAAAACCAAAACAACCATTCCCATATGCATGTACCAAAAGTAAACACTACAAGGTACAAAGTGACTACAACGGTAAAGTACCAACGAAAGAAAAACACCAACTGAAACTGTCCCAAAGGTCCTGCGCTAGTATGGTCTCGCGCGATCGCCGAAGTCCTCCTAGAAACCTGAAAGTAGTTTTATATACGCAGGGTGAGCATACAAGTATACTCAGTAGGTAAAAACCAAAGAATCTCATGCACAAGTGGGGGAAACGTACTAAAGTCCCGTGATAAGTAGACAACCAACACTACCAAGGAGTTCATCCATCCCACTCACTAGCCACACTTACCAAATAACGCAAGAAAGTAATATATAGAAATAGCACATCGATGTTTGGGTACACCGTTCCACTTTACCACTAGTTATTGAAGATATCCTACACATCGAACCAATCTCGCCATTCTCACCACAGTCCCACTACCACACCCCGCCCGTGCACACCTGGACCATATCCTCACGTAGTCCCACTACCAATCCCTTCCCGCAAGCACCTGGACCACAACCACTATCCCGCCCATAGACACATGGGCCACAGCTTTCACACGTAACCACGCCTACAAACACCAAGTCCAGAACAACCACCGACATGCCTGAAGACACCTGGGCTATAAGATCTACTACCACACTCGAAAAAAACCTGGGCCTCATCCTGAAGACACTTGGGAAACCACCTGCCGGTACACACCTGGGCCATAACCACCACACTACCCTGCCTGAAGGTTATTGGGCTAATAACGGACCTCAGTCCATCACAGCCTGGCCGAAGATACTTGGGCAATCCGGGAAAGGGAGCAGAAAAGGAGCTAATAACCAACCACTAATATTAGTGTTGGGAAAAATACCCTCCCCCATGAAATGGGGGTGTTTGGAACTAAGTGCTCAACTTGGGTGGGGCGTGAATAAGAAACACAAAACTACATGTATATGTATAGGTAACAAGCACTCACCCCAATTTTTAGGTTTTTCTTCAGCCTGCCTAAAGAACACAATTAGTATTGCGTCCAAGTCACAACTCATACCAAACCAAAACCCATTTTTCCCATCCTGGTTTACATGTTGAGTAATAATGTTTAAATAAGTTTTCTTCACCTACTTGGTCAACTAGAAAGCATAAGAACAAGCCAAGGAAAGAGTACAATCAAACATCAACATAAACATTCACACCTGGTTCTCTTGTAAATCACAACCACAAAGGGATAAGTGAGATCCCTCAAAGTACTAGAACGAAAGAAAACCCCAAGATACAGCCCATGTCCCCAAAGAAAATGGTTTCTCGACAACAAGGGATTCCACCCCAATTTGTGATATAATCAAGGTAACCACCCGACCTTAAATTCACAACCACTGGAAGTGTAACAATAAGGGATCCCATCCCCACCCACATCACCCAGCAAATAGCCCGTGAAGGAAAAACAACCAAACCACCACCACCAACACAATGTAGGCCCATGCCGGTATTTCTAGATTTATAATATTTAACACACTCAATGATTTCAATTTCTGTGCCTTAACTGGGGTTATCACAGAAGAGGTTGATCCTTCTGCTTTCAATTTATTTAGCCGGATATACGTGATTAACCAATGTACTTTTCACAGCACAGGTTCAAAAATACAAAACAATCCATTTAAAACATCACCAGGGGTTCATTAATGCACAGAGAAAGACCGCCAATGTCCATGATTTTTAGTAGGCGTAATTCCTCACAATTCATAAATCATTAATCATGGAAGATCATAAAGCAAAGTAACATCATTGATCACACCCCTCCCCCTTCATTCTTTAGAATCCGTTTATTATCTTCATTAATGTTCGGTCCATCCAATTCTACAGAATCAAAAGCATGCCCACCCCGCATGATACACAAAAGGGAGAGACGAAGGAGAAATTCCCTACTTATTGATCAACGATCGACGCTATGCCTGGGCATGGAACTCCACAGATAGCGATGCGGCTCGTTTGAACGAAGGGTAATCCTAGTACAGGGTGATCGAGAAAAGAAACCTAGGGAGAACCCTTTTTGTTATAAAGGTCGGGGACGGTTGAGATAAGAATGTGAAACCGCGTAAGGAGCGGGGTCGTGGGTTGACCACGCAGTTGAGACACCCCACACGTCATTAATGGGTCCCGGCGGTTTAAACTGACGCACACCTCACAATCATTAAATCTAATTAGGGTCCATTTATGGGCATTACTGGGCCTTAAAACAAGCATAGTGGGGTCGAAATTGGGTTTAAAACCCAATTTATGCAAAAATGAGGCGCTACAGGAAAAACAGTGAGGGTACCTAAGAGATACTGGTAGCCGAGCTACCAATAGGGTGCACCCACCGGTAGACGAGAGCTACCGGTGGCTGACAACCACTAGTAGACCGAGCTACCGGTAGGCTGCGCCTATTGGTAGACCGAGATACCGGTAGGCCGAGCTACCAGTAGGTTGTGGCTACCGGTAGACCGAGGTACCGGTAGGCTGAGCTACCAGTAGGCGGCGGCTGCTGGTAGACCGAGCTACAGGTAGGCCTGCTACCGGTAGGATAATGCTACTGGTAGGCCTACTATGGGTCAAACTTCACCGAGAAGTTGGGATGGACTCCTAGACCACCCAAAATACCTCAAGAATCTGATTTTTACTAAGTAATGGACCTTCCACAACCCATGTCATTACATCATTAATATTAATTTCATAATTATTCATTAATTTTAATTTAATATCATTATGAGAAAAAGTAAAATTCAAACAATGTTTTTAATACATAACTAAAAATTCTTGTTAATATATAAAATTCATAGATTAAATTAATTATCTGTAACACCCCAAGCTTCTATCGTACACTTCTCTTTGAATAATGCGATATCGTGTGTTGTACGCAACATCGAGTTCTAACACACCATATCCAATCAAACTAGCCATTATGAATAGTAATACCTATTTTTTGAAATTAAATATATTTTATATTTCAAAATGGACTTCATTTTTGGTTTTGGAATATCGAAATTATCTTAAGATAAATTTTTTTTTATTTTTCTGAGAACTTCCAATTTTTATGAATAGTGAAAAATACTTAAAAACAACTTTTTTAATCAAAATAATTTATAGAGATAGATTATATTATTGAGTGGTTATAAAGTTAAATTATAATATATTTTTACCATTTTATCCAATGGTATTCATTAGAATTAATTTCAGTTTGAAATTGGACCTAAACAGTTGTCAATCTTTTGATATATATTGTTTCTTAAAAACACGCAATTTGTTGTAACAACGGGAATTAATTATAAAATTAATTAATGAGGCTTATATGTTTGTAATTTTTGTAAAATAGACATCATTTTTGAATTTGGAATATCAATTATATCTTAGGGTGATATTTTGGCATTGTTCTGAAAAACATCAATTTTTGATGAATAGTGAAACTATTAAGTGGCAGTTAAAAAACTGAATTTTTCATAAAACATAATTTTACCGCTTCTGTGATTGGAATTTCGAAAATTCGAGAGGCATGGTTAATATCAAGGGGTAAAATGTGGTTCAATGAGATGAAAATAATTTTTGGTGAATAGTAACTTTTTACTTTTATTTACCACGGTTAAAATTAAATAGGGTAATTAAGGGTAAAAATGATATTAATATTACCCTAGAACAAGTTCTAATTATATTGGACAAGTGTATCTCGACCAAAAACAACCTTAGGAATAAAATATTATCATTTAGGTCCACTTGGATTAGATTAGGACATTTATTATGATTTAATTCAAAGAAGAGTTAAAAGAGTTAAAATCAAAGTTTATTTACTAAAACATTTTAAATATAGGGTTATACATAAGATAAATTTGATTGTAAATATTAATTAGAACGATAAAACGATTTCCTACATAATGATATTTTATTTATAATTTTTAGAAATTAAATAATTTAATTTATTTATGACACAATGATGATGAAGTAATTACCATAATAGTGAAAAATTAAAATAATTGATATTATAAATACCCAAATAAATATAATTTGAGACTTTTAATGAATTAAAATAATTTTATAGGATAATATGACATATGTTTATTTATTTAGTTAAATTTTTTCGAAGTAATCATTCTGTTATCAGTTTCAAAAAAATCAACTATTAAATAGTGACAAAATTGACAAAAAAGGGTTTTTAAAACAAATATTATATTATTAATTGATATTAAATTCTTAAAAATCTAAGGTTCATCCAAGAGACTTATATCATGATAGGTGTATCATTAATGGACCACATGGGGGTCGTTTGGATGTATATAGTATGTTTATTAACTATATAACATAAAAATACAAAGTGACATGGTAAATGTCAAACTAATTAACTAAGAGTTAATACTTAATGATAAGATTAATATAGTAACCCAAACCTGTCTAAATTCTATTGGTTGAGTATTTTTTGACCTATCCCCACCTTAAATTTTAAATAATCCACTTTGGAGCCATTAGAAAGCGAATATGAATTTATTATAAAATAATATTTCTTGCTTTACCAAAGGTGCCCATCACCCCTCTTATAAAAGGGCACTCTCCCTTCTCATTAACTCAAACCTTCAAAGCCTTTTGGCTCGGCCAAACTCTGACCAAATACTCTCTCAACATACCTCACTTCATCCTAGAGGCCTTCCTTTAGTCAGAAATCCAACCTAAGAACCATTTTGATCAAATCAAAAGGAAGAACCTGAAGAAGAGGTAATGTTTTCACCACCCTTTTTCAAATTCATTTCTTCTTCCACTTCTTCCTTCTTTGTTATTACCATTATAAAATAATAAATCAAGTATCTTATATATACTGTGATGTTATTATAAATATGGTACAACCATATTCAGTATTCTATCCATCCTTTTAATAACATGTCACCATACGTGCATACGCACGGCTTACCGTCTCCACATCGTGGTGTAATTTTTATTCAATAAATTATTATTTGGATGGGTATAATAATGATGTGTAACTCATGTAAATAATAAATATAACATAATAATGATTCTTTATATATGTTATACCATCCAATTATATATTATTTTAAAATCAAAAGAATGATATTGTCGCTCGTGCGTACGTACGGACTACCATCTCCACGAACACGATGAGATTCATTCTCCATCATATCCATTCAAGTATAATTATCATTTGATGATTTAAAAATAATGTTTAAGGACTTGATATCATTTTGGATATGAATAAGATACAACCTATCCATAACAAACACGGCTTATGTAACAAAACATATAAAAGAAAACGAGTAAGTTAACACCCGAAACGACGATAATTATAAGATATTATTAACAAATCAATGTTAAAAGATCATATCTGATATGATATTAATATATATGATTCTTGTATAATTTGATAACAATTATTTCACTATTATACAGGAGGTTAACCTACCCTCAACCAAGGAAAAGTGCAAGGTAAGGGTTTATTTCAAAATATCTTCATTATCCGAGGTTGTTTATACGTAATAATCTACTGGGATCTCTTTATCATCCACATCCATGTTTCTTAAAAATGTATTTCAAAACATTTTTAATATTTACAAGAATATGGGTTAAAGTCATTCATACACTTGTTTGACTTTTTATAAGTGGTTTATAAAGGAATCTTTCCGTCGTTCTCCAAACAAGGTGCTTATAACCTTTTCGACAAGATTAAGGTAAAAATGTTTTTTTTAACTTATACGGAGGGTGCAGCTATTTTCCACCGTTATAAAATCGTCGAAGCTTCCCCTACAAGCTTATAATAATATTTTCAATGAAAATGTTTTATTTCATAAATATATGACTCTTAAATGATTTTAAAATAGAAAGAGATATTTCTCTAAAAAGTGTTTTGATTTCATCTATTTCAACATCCTTTGATGGATTTCACGCTTTTTTGAAGTTGATTTATTATGATACAAATCATCTATATTGTATTGAAGGTTTTGTGATATGTTTGACTGTGGATGTTCTATTTTTATATCATTCATGGTTTATGGTGAATGTATTGACATTTCGTATGCTAGCTTTAATACGAATGTTTATGTTATGTTTAAACCTTTTCGTATGGGAATGCATTGGACTTAATATGTGATGGGTGGAGCCCGCTATATCACTTCGATGCATCGGTAGGTCTCATGAGTCAAAATAGTGTCTTGGCACAAGACCTTGACAAAATCTTATTTGTAGTCTGGGCACGAGGCCTTGGCTATGTGGTTATGGTAGTCTGGCATTATGGATTCCATCATTATGAAAGTGGTTATTGATATTGCATGTGATCATTCGATTAGTAGAATATCCATTTGAATAAGTAAATGGAATTATTTCATTTTATTTTTTCCATACTATGTTGAAGTTCAAGTTTAAAAGGCTTTTGTTTTAAGTTATACATTTCCTTAAATGTTTATTCTTATTTAGGAAAGTTTCCGCTATATTTTTATCCTTACTGGGCATTCTAGCTCACCCCTTTTCTATGTTTTATTTTTCCCAGGATGTGAAGAAGTAATTTATGAATGACCTGCATGGCTTGTATGTGGGGATATGAGTGTGGAATATGGAGACTATATTGTTATAGTTTTTATTTTTTGATGTAATGTAAAACTTTATGAATATATATAGTGTTTCCAAGGCTACTAAACCAATCGGTCATTAGAGATTTGATATTTCTTGTGATCATGCCAATGTTATGTAATAATGCACCGACTCTGGGTAACTGGGGTTGGGGTGTTATAGTTGGTATCAGAGGAAGTTTAATACAAACCTTGGAAGCTAGATTTAGATAAACTCTAATTATAGCACGTAGACCAAAGATGGACTTTGAGGATTAGTATAGAAGAACTTCATAGAATTTTGGTATTGTATAGATTTTGTGAGTTTTCCGAGCAATACATCCCTGTCTGGGTACGAGTAGGTAGAGGCGGCTCTGGCACAGATGTACCTAGAGGTAAAATCCGAAAACACCGCTTTGAGTTAGACTCTAATGGGAACTGGTGCGTGACAACAGGCCTTACTGCACTCTTGGTTACGACACTCCTGGGGGATATGCTTAATATGACTCTCATTTTCATTACAAATCCTTATGAAGGGTTTATGAGTATATAATTCCTCAAAGAAAACATTTTATGATTATGGATTGTATCCATAAATAGTTCAATTTATGTTAAGTGTTTTATAATTATGGGATTATGTATTTTGATTCATAAACTGATCTAGTTTATGCCATTGTTTAGAAATGGCACCTAGTGGAAGAAATGGAAACTGTATCAATGCACGCACTCCATGTAGGGATTTCTATCCTGCTCAAGATAATTATAGTGGAGCTGGTGATGAAACTGGTGCCGATTAGCTAATCACCGTACTGGGACAACTTACTCAGGTTATGAATAATAACCTTACCCGTATGGAGCACCCTGATCCGCAGCGTGGAGTATCAATGTTAGATCGATTCATGAGGAAAAAAACACCAATGTTCAATGGGAGTAAAAATCCCTTAGTAGCTGAGCAATGGATAAATTCCCTAAAGAAAATATTTCAGGCTTTGGGGAGTATTGAAAGGGAAAAAGTTATCATGGCAGTTTACCGACTCACTGGAGATGCTGATCAATGGTGGTCATTGATTCAAAACACGATGGAAGATGATGAAGTATCAAATATGGAATGGAGGGAGTTCAATGATCTGTTTTTAGAAAAATACTTTCCTCGCGACCATCGAGCAGATATGGAAAGGCAATTTCTGAGTCTGAGACAAAAGGAGGATGAGAATGTCACAAAGTATGAGGATAACTTTACAAGGTTAGCAAGGTATGCTGGAGATTTTATACATAACACAAGAAGTAAGATTGATCGTTTCTTTGATGGGTTAAAACCATTTCTCCATCATGAATTAGTCTCACAATCCTTCTCGTCGTACGAAGACATTGTTTCATGTGCTATCAAGATTGAAAAGAAATTCTCTAAGTCTTATGACTTTAAAGCAAAGCAAGAGAAGAAGAGACCTGCTGATCAATCTGAGAATGGAAATAAGGGGAAGAAGGGAAAAGTTGAATATCCATCCTGTGGTAAATGTGGTAAGAAACACCCTGGTACTTGCTTGAAGGGAACATGAGTCTGTTACAAGTGTGGTGAAAAAGTCCACCAAGCTCGTGATTGCAAGGGGAAGAAGGAAGCTACCAATGTTCTGTGCTAAAATTGCCGGGAGATGGGGCATTATGCAAATGAATGTCCTAAGCATTGGGAGAACTTACCTCATAAAAGTCCAAGGGATTAAGGACATGCTTATGCTATCACTACTACTGAGGTAGAAGCTTCGAAATACATGGTGGCAAGTAATTTAATGGTTTCCTCAAGTTTAGAAAATGCATTATTTGATTCTGGATCATCACATTTTTTCATATCTTCGCAGTTTGCTAATAAAATTAGATATTTCTAATTTGAGTTAACAAGGGAGTTGTCAGTTAATTATCCTAAAGTAAGTATCATTGCAACAAAGTTTTGTGAGTCAGTCCCCATTAGAGCACATAAATGTTCTTTATCTTCCGATCTCATCATCATACCTATGATTAAGTTTGATATAATCCTCGGTATGGATTGGCATTCATACTATGATGCGAAGATTTATTTAAAGAAGAAAGAGGTTACGATTCTTGATGATGATGATAAAGAACACCTTATCTTTAGAGCCGAATCGTCACCACCTAATTCTTATCTAGATCCACCCCTAGTTGCTCAACTAAATTCAATTATTGGGGAGGAAGAGAATGAAATGACTGTGGGTGGGGAAAGGAATGTTCAAATAGAGGATTTACCTGTTGTGAAAGAATATGTAGATGTATTTCCAGAAGATTTACCTGGACATCCTTCAGAACGAGAAGTTGAGTTTTCCATTGATTTAATTCCTGGATCAAGGCCTATATCGAAGACCCCATATAGAATGGACATTTTAGAACTAGTCTAAGTAATGAAACAACTAGAGGAATTGGGTAATAAGGGACTCATTCACCCTTGTGTTTCTCCATGGGGAGCCCCTGTTCTTTTTGTTAAAAAGAAACATGGATCTATGAGGTTATTTATCGACTACATGGAGATCAATGCTATAATAATAAAGAACAAGTATCCCCTACCTCGCATTGATGATTTATTTGACCAACTGCAAGGAGCTCAGTACTTTTCAATGATTGACCTTCGATCTAGATACCATCAATTGTGTGTGAAGAAGGAAGACATTCCGAAGACAGCATTTCGAACTAGGTACATGCATTATGAGTTTACAGTAATGCCTTTTGGATTGACTAATGGACCCTCTATATACATGGATCTGATGAATTGAGTTTTCAAGGAATAACTCGATGAATTTTTGGTGGTATTTATTGATGATATATTGGTATACTCAAAAAGCTACGAAGATCATGAAAATCACTTGCGCATTATCTTGAAGACTCTGAGAAGACATGAATTATATGGGAAGTTTAGAAAGTGTGAATTCTGGCTACAGGAGATTTCTTTTCTTGACCATATTGTCTCTAATGATGGAATCTCTGTTGATCCTTCTAAGACCATGTCAATCCAAGAATTTCTAGTACCTACAAATATAACTGAGGTACGTAGTTTTATTGGTTTAGCAGGTTATTATTGACGTTTCGTCCAGAATTTTGCCCGATTGGCTAACCTATTAACGAAGCTCACATGTAAAGGGGTTAAATTTGTTTGGACAAAAGAGTGTGAAGAATGTTTTGAAGAACTGAAGAGAATATTATCAATGCTCCTATATTGACTCTACCATTAGGGAATGATGGGTTGGTTATTTATAGTGATGCATCAAAGAAAGGACTTGGTTGTGCCCTTATGCAGAATGATAGGGTTATTGCCTATGCATCATGACAGTTGAAAATTCATGAACAAAACTATCCTTCTCATGATCTCGAGTTATCATCTGTGATCTTTTCTTTGAAGATATGGAGGCACTACCTCAATGGTGAAAAATGTGAGATTTATACTGATCACAAAAGTTTGAAGTATATTTTCACACAAAAAGAACTCAACATGAGGTAAAGGATATGGCTTGAATTACTCAAGGATTATGATTGTACGATACACTACCACCTGGGGAAAGAAAAAAAGGTGGAAGATGCTTTGATAAGAAAAGATCATGGAGTTTTGAACAATACGAGAATTTAAAGGGATCCAATTTTCATGGATCTAGTGAAGATGGACATGGGAATAACCAGGGAAGTTAAAACATCAATTCATTTTCAAATGGTTTCCAAACCATCTATACTAGAAAGGATTAAGAGTTCTCAGACCGATGATGAAGAATTTCAAAAGAGGATTAAAGCTGTGAATCATGGGAGATTGAGAGACTTTGTGTATGAAGAAGGAATTTTGAAATTCGGGAAGAGGCTTTTTATTCCCGATATACTTGATCTAAAAAGGGAATTGTTGGAAGATTCTCATAGTTTCAATTTCTCTATACACCCTGGGAGAACCAAAATGTATAGATATTTGAAGGAACATTTTTGGTGGGACAACATGAAGAGGGAGATAGCTGATTTTGTGTCAAGATGTATGGTTTGTCAACAAGTGAAAGCTGGAAGGCAACAGCCTGGAGGAGTCATGCAACCTTTTCCCATACCAGAGTAGAAATGGGACAATATTACGATGGACTTTATCATGGGGATACCAAAGACTCCTAGAGGGAATGATGCAATATGGGTTATTATTGATCGTCTTACCAAGTCAGCACATTTTCTTGCTATAAGAGAAGATCTACCACTGGAACGTCTAGCAAGACTATATATTAATGAAGTTTTGAGACTTCATGGAGTACCCCTATCGATTATTTCTGATCGTGATCCCCGTTTTACATTAAGATTATGGAAGAGTCTTCAGAAATCCCTGGATACTGAACTTCATTTGAGCACTGCCTACTACCCTCAGACAGACGGACAATTAGAACAAACTATTCAAACCTTAGAAGACATGTTGAGATCTTGTTCACTTGACTTTAAGGGTATGTGGGATCAATATTTACCTCTGGTAGAATTTTCCTATAACAATAGCTTCCATTCGAGTATTCAAATGGCACCATATGAAGCGTTATACGGGAAGAGATGTCGCATACCAACCTGTTGGGATGACGTTGGTGAATGAAAACTTGTAGGTCCAGAACTGGTGGAGGGAAGATGGAAAAGGTGAAGGTAATCCAAAATCACATCAAAGCAGCTCAAAGTAGACAGAAGAGCTATGACGATAATCAAAGGAAGGATTTGGAATTTCAAGTCGGTGATCATGTTTTCCTGAAGGTATCTCCATGGAAGGGAGTCATACGTTTTGGTAAGAAAGGTAAATTGAGTCCTAGGTATATCGGACCTTTCGAAATTCTAGAACGAATTGGGGATGTAGCTTACCGATTTGCAATGCCGCCAAGTCTCTTCAAAGTTCACGATGTGTTCCACGTATCTTTGTTGAGGAAATACATGCCTGAACCAACGCATGTACTCACTTATGAAAAATTAGAACTGGAACCCGATCTGTCTTATGGTGAAGATCCTGTCAGGATTCTTGATACAAGAGAACAATTACTGAGAAACCGTACGACGCGTCTGGTAAAGGTTTTGTGGATAAACCGTAAGATGAAAGAGGCAACGTGGGTACCCGAGGAACTTATGATGAAGAACCAACCAAGTCTTTTCATGCGGTAGTATTCGGGAAATTTCGAGGAAGAAATTATTTGAAGGAGGGGAGAATGTAACACCCCAAGCTTCTACGGTGTGCTTCTCTTTGAATAATGTGATAGCGTGTGTTGCACGCAACATCGAGTTCTAACACACCACAACCAATCAAACTAGCTGTTATGAATAGTAATACCTACTTTTTGAAATTATATATATTTTATATTTCAAAATGGACATCATTTTTGGTTTCGGAATATCGAAATTATCCTAAGATAAATTTTTGGTATTTTTCTGAGAACTTCCAATTTTTATGAATAGTGAAAAATACTTAAAAACATCTTTTTTAATCAAAATAATTTATATTGATAAATTATAGTATTGAGTGGTTTTAAAGTATAATTAGAATATATTTTTACCATTTTATCCAATGGTGTTCATTAGAATTAATTTAACATTGAAATTGGATCTAAACAATTGCCAATCTTTTGATATATATTGTTTCTTAAAAACACGCAATTTGTTGTAACAACGGGAATTAATTATAAAATTAATTAATGCGGCTTATATGTTAGGAATTTTGTAAAATAGACATCATTTTTGAATTTGTAATATCAATTATTGCTTAGTGTGAAAGTTTGGCATTGTTCTGAAAAACTTCAATTTTTGATGAATAGTGAAACTACTAAGTGGTAGTTAAAAAACTGAATTTTTCATAAAACATAATTTTACCACTTCTGTGATTGGAATTTCGAAACTCCGAGAGACATGGTTAATACCAAGGAGTAAAATGTGGTTCAATGAGATGAAAATAATTTTTGGTGAATAGTAACTTTTTACTTTTATTTACCACGGTTAAAAGTAAATAGGGTAATTAAGGGTAAAAATGATATTAATATTACCCTAAAACATGTCCTAATTCTATTGGACAAGTGTATCTCGACCAAAAACAAATTTAGGAATAAAATATTATCATTTAGGTCCACTTGGATTAGATTAGGACATTTATTATTATTTAATTGAAAGAAAAGATAAAAGAGTTAAAATCAATGTTTATTTACTAAAACATTTTTAATATAGGGTTATACATAAGATAAATTCAATTGTAAATATTAATTATAAAGATAACAATATTTCCTACATAATGATATTTTATTTATAATTTTTAGATATTAAATAATTTAATTTATTTATGACACAATGATGATGCGATAATTACCATAATAGTGAAAAATTAAAATAATTGATATTATAAATACCCAAATAAATATAATATGAGACTTTTAATGAATTAAAATAATTTTCTAGGATAATATGAAATATTAGGATTTATTTAATTAACTTTTTTCAAGTAATCATTCTGTTATAAGTTTCACAAAAATCATCTATTGAATAGTGTTAAAATTGACATAAAAGAGTTTTTAAAACAAATTTTATATTATAAATTGATATTAAATTCCTAAAAATCTATGGTTCTGCCAAGAGACTTATATCATGATATGTGTATCATTAATGTACCACTTGGGGGTCTCTTGGATGTATATAGTATGTTTATTAACAATATAATATAAAAACACAAAGTGACATGGTAAATGTCAAACTAATTAACTAAGAGTTAATACTTAATGATAAGGTCAATATAGTAACCCAATCCTGTGTAACTTCAATTGGTTGAGTGGTTTTAGACCTATCCCCACCTTAACCTTTAAATTATCCTCTTTGGAGCCATTATAAACCCAATATAAATTTATTAAAAAATTAATATTTCTAGCTTTACCAAAGGTGCCCCTCACCCCTCTTATGAATGGGCACTCTCCCTTCTCATTAACACACACCTTCAATGCCTTTCGGCTCGGACAAAATCTGCCCAAATACTCTCTCAACATACCTCACTTCATTCTAGAGGCCTTACTTTAGTCATAAAGCCATCCTAAGAACCCTTTTGATCAAATCAAAAGTAAGAACCCGAAGAAGAGGTAATGTTTTCACCACCCTTTTTCAAATTCATTTCTTCTTCCACTTCTTCCTTCTTTGTTATTACCATTATAAAATAATAACTCAAGTATCATATATATAATTTGATGTTGTTATAAATATGGTACAACCATATTCAGTATTCTATCCATCCTTTTAATAACATGTCACCATACGTGCATACGTATGGCTTACCGTCTCCACATCATGGTGTAATTGTTATTCAATAAATTATTATTTTGATGGGTATAATAATGATGTGTAACTCATGTAAATAATAAATATAACATAATAATGATTCTTTATTTATGTTATACAATCAAATTATATATTATTTTAATATTAAAATAATGATATTGTCACTCGTGCGTACGTACGGACTACCGTCTCCACAAACACGATGAGATTCATTCTCCATCATATCCATTCAAGTATAATTATCATTTGATGATTTAAAAATAATGTTTAAGGACTTGATATAATTCTGGATATGAATAAGATACAACCTATCCATAACAAACACGACTTATGTAACAAAACGTATAAAAGAAAATGAGTAAGTTAACACCCGAAATGACGATAATTCTAAGATATTATTAACAAATCAATGTTAAAAGATCATATATGATATCATATTAATATATATGATTCTTGTATAATTTAATAACAATTATTTCACCATTATACAGTATTTTAACCTACCCTCAACCAAGTAAAAGTGCAAGGTAAGGGTTTATTTCACAATCTCTTCATTATCTGAGGTTATTTATACGTAATAATCTACTAGGATCTCTTTATCATCCACATAAATGTTTTTTCAAAAATGTATTTCAAAACATTTTTACTATTTACAAGAATATGTGTTAAAGTCATTTATACCCTTGTTCAAATTTTTATAAGTGGTTTATAAAGGAATCTTTCCATCGTTTTCCAAACAAGGTGCTTTTAACCTTTTCGGCAGAATTAAGGTAAGAATGTTTTTTTTAACTTATATGGCGGGTAAGGCTATTTTCCACCGTTATAAAATTGTCGAAGCTTCACTTACAAGATTATAAGAATATTTTCAAAGAAAATTTTGTATTTCATAAATATATGACTCTTAAATGATTTCAAAATAGAAAGAGATATTTCTCTAAAAAGTGTTTTGATTTCATCTATGTCAACATCCTTTCATGGATTTCACGCTTATTTGATGTTGATTTATTATGATACAAAACTTCTATATTGTATTGAATGTTTTGTGATATGTTTGACTGTGGATGTGCTATTTTTATACCATTCATGGTTTATGGTGAATGTATTGACATTTAGTATGCTAGTTTTAATACGAATGTTTATGTTATGTTTAAACCTTTTCATATGATAATGAAATGGACTTAATATGTGACGGGTGGAGCCCGCTATAGCTCCTCGATGCATCGGTAGGTCTCATGAGACAAACTAGTGTCTTGGCATAAGGCCTTGAAAAAATCTTATTTGTAGTCTTGGCACGAGGCCTTGGCTATGTGGTTATGATAGTCTGACATTATGAATTCCATCATTATGAAAGTGGATATTGACATTGAATGTGATCATTCGATTAGTAGAATATCCATGTGAATAAGTAAATGACATTATTTCATTTTATTTTTTCCATACTATGTTGAAGTTCATGTTTAAAAGGATTTTTTTAAGATATACATTTCCTTAAATGTTTATTCTTATTTATGAAAGTTTCCGCTATATTGTTATCCTTACTGGGCATTTGAGCTCACCCCTTTTCTATGTTTTATTTTTCCCAGGCTGTGAAGAAGTAATTTATGATTGACCTGTAGGGATAGTATGTGGGGATATTAGTGTAGAATATGGAGACTATATTTTTGTAGTTTTCATATTTATGATGAAATGTAAAACTTTATGAATATATCTAGTGTTTCCAAGGCTACTAAACCAATCAGTCTTTAGATATTTGATCTTTCTCGTGATCATGACAATGTTATGTAATAATGCACCGACTCTGGGTAACTGGGGTCGGGCGTTACGTTATCTCTAATTATATTAGTTTTAATATTTTCAGTACCATTACTTTTATTTTTTCATTAATTGAATTATTATTTCATCATCATTTTTTAAATATGTAAGGTAATTATTTAATTAATAAAAAAATAAATATAAATTTCCATGATGAATATAATTCATTTCTTTATTGAGGTATTTTTGATATTTGAATGTAGCATATGGTTAACCCTATGATAAAAATATTATTGTTATTAATAATAATAGTGTGATTACTGTGAATTTTCAATAAATAAGATATTATTAAAGATATAATCACATAAAATGGTAAAAAAAAGTCCATATAAAACAATCTTGGATAAATATGGAAGAATTGTAATATTCTAATAAAATTTAGGATAAAATTATTGTCACGCCTCAATATTTTAAAAGATGAACATCATCGTTATTAGTGTGTTTAACATGAAATTCCATGAAAAAAAGAGAATATAACTCCCTGATACTTTATAAATTGTTTTTTTATATTCAATATATTTTATATCTTATGATTCATGCAATGTTGGTTTCAAATGATAGGTGAAACTTTATTTAAATTTTTTGATTTAAACCTGACCATTATAACCAATCCATTAAGATACCATAGATGAATAGTAACAACTCAACAATAAAAAATTATATGGTTTAAAAATGTATAAAATAAATTCAATGGTTATCTACTGATTTTAAATTAAATAAGTACAATTTGAAGAATAACAAAATGTTATCTGAATAGCTATATTTAAAAACAATATTAGTCGCACTTTGGGAAAATAATTTAAGATTAATTTTTATAAATTTTATAAAATATACTAGAAAAAATTATCAGTTTTGAAATCTAAATTTCATAATTATCTTAGTCTTAACTTTATAAAATTTTATAAAAATATTATGTTTTTTAACGAATAGTGAAAAATTGTGATTTTTTTTGAAAATTTCCTTTTCGTTTAATTTGTTTAAAATGTTAAATTATATTTTAAATATATTATAATTAAAATTAATTTAATTATATTAAAATATAAATAATTTAGGTCATTTTAATCAATTTTATATTGATTTATAATATTAAAACATTATATACTTATGATATTTTTCTCTTTAGATGACCTATCTTTTGTTGATTCTCTGGTTTAATTTTAAATCAAATTATCCCAATTATATAAATTGAATGTGTAAAAGTAGATTCCATATTTTTTATCCTCATAATTTATAATATATAATAATTTTAACTTAATTATTTACCATAATGAATAGTTAAAATATTAATTGAATTAATTATTGTGGTTAAGGTAAATATAGGTTTTCCAGGGGGATTAAAATAAGAAAATAAGAAATAAAAATGACTTCAAACTTTTCCAACAACCATTAGATATCAATATAGTAACCTTATCACCTAATATTTTTGGGAATTTTCCATTTTGAGTCCTATTTAATGAGTAAAATGTGGTTATCACGTCAGTATTACAAAAATTCCATATGTGTCCCCTTTCCAAATAATAAAATGCCACACCCTATCCTCCCCTCTTCACACTTTTGAAATAATTTGGTTCTCATATTACATTAAAAAATTAGTTCCCTACTTGCATACCTATATCCTATATTCCTTAGATTTATTTTCAATCCATCTTAATAGAGATTTGGGTATAAACCTAAAGAGTCTATCAAATGAAGAGTTAAAATTATTAAACATGCATATTTTTTTTATTTCTTATTCCACATTAATAAATCCTTATTAAAATATGGTAATATTATAAAATAGTATAAAATATTTATTAGGAGGTTATTATGTTAATATTAGAACCCATATACATCTCCATATCCCTCAAATGGAAAATAAAATCGTTGATCAGGTTTATGGTGCAATACTAGCTCCCAAATCGATTTAACTCGTTTTCTACCACCACCTTTCAAGGATGAATATAATTATGAATTAAACATAGATATAATATATTTATGAAATTATTAATATTATTAATTATTTATTAAATCACAAATACCTTCTATCTTTCTATTTCAAGGAGGAAATAATAAATTTGCTGGTGTGTACGGCAGACTACCGCCTCAAGAAGCAATGTTATTCTTTTACCCTTACTATTTTCATGGAAGGTAGTAAGAATAAATTTAATATATATATATATGTGATATTTATAAAATAAATATACTTATGTAAATGTAATATCTCATCTAACAACTTACTTTCTAATTTTTTTGAATAAAACAACATCAGTCATGTGTACACGTGGACTACTACCTCTACATAGCGATGTGAAATATTTATCCATTTTATTTTTACACGGATGGTAATATAATAGTATTTTATAAATATAAATGATATGTATTATATAATAAAAATTCATTAAATATTAATTAATATTTTTTTCCTTTCGTTCCATCAATTGAAAAAATGGAAACAAATTTAATGCGTATGTATGGCCTACCGTCTCCATGAATGCTGTAATAATTTATATATATAGATATATAACATTAATAAATTACTAAAAAATACCAATATAATGAATATATATTATATTTATATAATTTTTAACATTATAGATATGATTTAAACACAATAAAATTCAAAGGACAAAAATTACCAATCTCAAAAATATATGAAAATTAAAGCAATTGTCACCCAAAATAAGTATTTTTAAAAAGTAATTGTTAATAAATGGGTAATAAAAGAGTATAAGTAAAAAATATATGGTATGATATATAAAATTATATTTACGTAATATATTTTTAATAAAATAATATTTCTTAAAAAGGTTGTTCATACACGTAAAAAGGATGTTGAACTTGTGGTAAGGTTTTCCCATCCCACTTTTACTTCTATGAGATATAAGTCATAGCCAAAACTTATTTTTTTGGTGTGGTGTATATATAGAACCTTATTTTATTTTCAATCATGAAATTATTTTTATTCATAGAATTTAAAGTTTCATTTTATGTTATTCATTTCCTGGACCTTATCATTCAAAAGTTTCCAATGTGGTAAGGGTTTCGCATCCCAAATTTATGTCAGTGATACATATGTAATATTAAAAACTTATAAAATTATCATGGTTTATATACCACCCAATTTTGTATATTATATCATTAATTTATTTCTATTAATGTAATTTAAAGATTCATTTTATGTTAATTCATTCATGAGTAATATGATTAAAAAGTTACCAACATGGTAAGGGTTTTTAGCCTCACTTTTACCACTGTGAGATATATGTCATATTCATAAATTATTCCTTTAGTGAAAAGTATATACTACCCCTTTTGATATTTTATATAATTAATATATTTTTATTCATTGTATAATAATTTTTATTTGGGGTTATTTTTTTTATGGGCCTTGTGATACAAAAAATACCAATGTGGTAGGGGTTTATTTCACAATCTCATTATTATTCATGATTATTTTTGTTTAAGTATACCTTAAGATAATTATTTGATATTTATATCCTAAAATATATCTACTTACTTATCTTATGTTTATTCATGAAATTTCATATATTAGTACCATTTTTATAATATATGGTACTTAAAATGATTGAAAAAGTGCTTTTATTAAAATCCACATTTATTTCTCCCCATGATTGAAAATTATTTTTCGTCCAAAACTATGTTTTATAAATATGTTTTAAAACTATTTATAAAATTATAAAATTTATTAAAATAGATATTTCTACCCATGTTTTAATTTTTTTACAAAATATTTTGGATGAAATATACATTTCATTTTATAAAAATATTTCTTTTTTCATTAAAAAAATGTTAAAAGAATATTTATTATAACATTTACAACATGAAAATAATTTTCTACCGTCATGAACACTCAAATTTTTAAATAATATTTTAAAAAATTTAAATGAATATTTTCAAATTAAATTATTCTCGGAATATTTTGTGATTTTTTTTAAAAAAAATACTATTTCTACGTGAAAGTGTTATTTTCTTCAAAAATATTTTTAATGACATTTTTATCGTATTTTTGTTCATCAATAACATCATCCCTTTAGTTTTATTATGATCTAATGGGGATATGCTTCACTGATATCGTCTTTAATATTTTTTGGGATGGTTTATTATTACCTCGATGAGGTTTTATTAATTTTATTAACATTAACCATGCCACAATGAATGCTTTATGATTATTTTTATTTGATTTGGGTAAATATATATAGTTGGTATAATATTTTTTTCAATATGTTTTTTTAGGCTGATTATGACTCACACATTTAGTATGAGATATGAATTAGACATAGTAAGCATTATCTAAGACCCTATTATAGTGGTCCCTATGATTGATCAACATGCCTCATATGACAAACAATTTGGCCAAATTGGACGTATTTCTAGTTATAGATTTTAGATTTCTTCTGAATGGTCTTGACAATATGTTTTATATGTTTGAAATTTTTTATTGCCTCTTTATGAGATAATTTTATGATGTCCATGTGATTATTTGAGTTATTAGAAGATATCTGGATATTTTTTGATATTACATGATTATTTATATGGATTTATTTTGTCATCATTTATTGCATATATATTAAGCTCAATTTATTGATTAAATGGAATCTATTTTAATTAGTTTCCTTTGAACATTGATTATTCTTATTCATTCATGATATTTTCTATTTTATACTAACCCTTACATTGAATATTATCTCACCCATTTCATATGTTTTAATTTTCCTTGGGATTCTAGGAAGGGTTCTTTGGGTAATATGTAGGCTTATGATATGATGAATAATGGAATCATCAAAGGTAACACTTTTTTTATTTTATTTATTCTATTATAATGGGAATTTTGAATCTGTGTCAAGTTTACTAAGACTACTAAATGATTCGGTCCTTCAGGATTTGTTTCTATGTATATTTTAGAAATGAAAAAAATTTAACCATTGACTCTAGGATAATTGGGTAGGGCTATTTATAGGTAAGTTTTTCCTTTACCATGAAAATAAAATTACTACAATGACAATTCATATTATCCAGAAATAAATGGGATATATTTAATAAATTTTGACCCACTACATACAAATATGGAATAATTATTAAAATATTTAAAACAAATATAGGAATAATTTAATTTATAATAAAATGATAAAATGATATAAAATCATATTTCAGAATAATTTTAGTTGAATGTTAAAATATTTTTCTAGAAAATTATTGTATATAATTCATTTTAAGAAACAATAATTGTAGTATTTTAAATCCAAATGAAATAATTAAATCTTAAAAATCATACAAAATTAATTTTTATGTTGTAAATACTTCAATAGAATTAAAAATTATTTATAAAAAATAAGAATTTTTCACAATTCACTTAAAAACAATATATTAGAACAATGTATCAAAAAAATAATTATAAGTTATTTTTGACATGATGAATTAAAAATTTATAATAATTTATTCAAATTAAAATTATAAAATTTTAATTTTAAATAATGAAATAAAAAATTTTACAAAAATATTTTAATAAAGATAATTCATTTTTTTGTTTAAAAATTATATACTATTTTTATAATGAATATAACTCAATAATATCATACTAATGAATTAAGTTATGAAAAAAATTTATTCATACATTACCTGGGTTTTTACATATGTAGGTCATTCAATTAACATAACAACATATATTTATATGGGAGATACTGATGTTATTATATCATCATAGTAAGATAATAATTTATAGAGGTAGGAAAACAAATAAAGTAAAATCACTTGGTCATGAACAATACCACTTCTTCAGACAATCACTTTTGGATGTTACCTAATGCCTTCTTAATATGGAATTAAAATAAAACCATATCATCTATAATGTGGTTAGGGATGTTAGGATTTTATTTGGGTGGGAATTTGATGAATAAAAATGTTTTTTATGTCTAATGAAAAGAGGATCAGATGTGACCTCTTATAAGAAAGCAGAGGTGCACTCAGGGAATTACTTACAGTATTAAATTTATATTAATTAACATTCATTTACAAAAGTCTTAAAACTAATATCATTAATATATTTAATGATTATTAGATAAAATAATACCATCTAATAATGTTTGGATAAGTTACAATTAGGTTTTTAACCATATATCATTGTTTTAACCAGCATAAACACAATTTGATAATTATGGTGACAATGAAGGTTATAGTCTTGATGGATTAATATAGCTACTATAAGATACAAAAAGATCCATAAATCAACTATTGTTGATATTATCAGCCATATTCCAATTAAGTATCTATATATTGTAATTTTTTGAAGTTAAAATCATTTAATAAAATGTTACTTAACATAAAATATCATTAATATCATTTATATACTATTCATTAAATTTGACATTGAAAAAATCAATACAGTTAGAGAGTTCTAATATGAACCTTTAAACATCACTATAATTTTATATTTTTTTAAAATATATATGTAATAGAATATTTAATTAAAATAATATTACTTTTAATATTTTAAAAATAAGTATTTTTTTTTTTTCTATTAATTTAATAATTTTTTTTTGTCATTGTGTAAGCATTAAATGTAATTATTTATTTAATAAAATTGGAAACAAATTATCTTTATAAAATATGTCATATATATTTCAAACCATACTTTTAGGTAAAAAATTTCTTATGTTTTTCCTTGTAAAAAATATATAGTTTTAATAATACTAAGATAATTTTATTTTCTTAGTTTTCAGAAATAAAAAAATATAAAGGTTAAATTAAAAGAAATGTTGAACCATGTTTTTAGTTTTTTGAAATTTGGATGGTCATGGTTGAAATAAACACATAAAATAAGATAAATGCAAGTGTTATTGTCATTTTCATGTCCTTTTCATATTATTTTGAAACTTAATTAACCAATTTATTATTGCAGTGGTTATAGTAGTTTAAAATGGTTACTATTAATTAAGGAAAAAAATAAAAGGGAACTATTTAAGAATGGTTGACTTCATATTTTAAAATTTGGAATCAATTTTCCAGTACTAAATTTCTATCAATTTTACTAATTAATTCAAGATCAAAATGTATAATAAAAAATATAACAAAAAGTAATTCTTCATAAAAATAAAATTTTAAGTGTAAAAATGCTTTTATACCAAATTCAACCATAAAATAGATTCCATGAAATTAATTGAATTAATAATAATATAAGTAAACTAATTTAACATTGATTTCATTTTTAAAATTAAAAGTAAAATTTTGAATTCTTGAAACAAAAATATATTTTCAATGAAAATTATTATTTTTAACTATTCATTGGAAAATCAATACATTCAGAAAACACTAAAAATAATTTTTTTGATAATTTTAAAATTATAATTTCAAAAATTAATCCTTTTTTAAACAAAAAATATATTAATGTTCTATAAAATATTTATATTAATTTTTCACACAAAAAATAGAAATATTTTATAATGATTTGTTTTTGTTGAATAAAATGAATTTAATAATAAATGAGAAATTATATATAAATAATTTACCAATATATTTTTTTTGAGTAAGAACATTACATGTATTTCATAAAAAAACATAATCCTATTCATACCCATGAATTAAATGGCTTGGTTATAATGGTAATATATAAATAATAATATTTCATTATTTATTTAGGCTTGGGTTTCATGTCATATACACTATCAATCATAGCTTTATTTTTAAAATATCAGGGTGTTAGAGGGTGTCTACTATAGGGGATGTTTTTTTCAACAATAGTTAAACTCAAATAATAAGTTTGAATTAATTTTCAATAGATTAACCCAAATATTGATGGAAAAATTGACTTATAATATTTCATTTAATTCTTATTATGGATGTAAGAATCTAAGAAGATGAATAGAAATGTGGATGGGGAGTTGGGAAGGTATTTCAAGTTGGAGAAATAGTTCATCTAAAATAAATTCATTTCATCATTAATGAACCATGATTTAATATTTAAGTGATTTTGGTTACTTTGTGACACTTTTTGACAAAAATTATATGGGGATAATTTATCAGTCAAGTGTGTCAGAATGTGTGTATAACTTTTTAATCATGTCATTCTATTTTTTTATTTACTATTTATGAAGTTTTCATCAAATTTAAAAATATAAAATTATATTTTTTAGACATTTTCATCTTTTTAAATAATATCTTAATTATATACATGAAATCATCAAGTTTAATTCACACTATCATAAACTTTAATTCTTATGTTTTTATTCCATTTCAATAATTTGTTGAATTGTTTTGATATTAGGAAGGGAGATATGATGTTCAAAATAAAAGGTTGAAAGATTATTATTATAACAAAATTTTGGGGTTATGGATATAACTAGAGAAAAACATAATTTGTGATGTGAACCTCAAGACATTCCGCATTCCATACAATTGTTTTATCTTTTACCTTGAGAAGGAATCCATACACTGATTTAGTTATATAGAGATACATGAAAATACATTGAAGAAAACAAAATATATTTTCAAATAAAGAGAGTATTATTACCCTCAAATTAAATCATATCATTATTACATATTCAAAAAAAATTATCAAGGGACACTTTATTAACATTCCAGGACTGTGGTAGCTGCAGCATAATGAAGAGGAAACACTTGAGTTTTCAACTTATCAAAAAAATTCTCAATAAATACAACAAATAATAATTTATATATACAATGAAACATAGATGGATAAATGGGGATTCAATCACATGGAATTTTAATTATAATTTTTATTCTATGTATTTTATAATTTTAAAATTAAGGGGGCGAGATTATGTTTCCAATATATTTTAATCTTATATTACACAATGTGGTTATTCTAACTCTAATGCAACCCTCAACCATATATAAAGATAATTTTTCATTCCAAATGTATTTTAATTTTTCCATCCTGGTTACTTCAATAATCCAACATTCCCTCAAGGGTCCAATGAGATTTTATGTTTTTTAATGCAATATAATAAAGAGTCCAAACATAGGATGTGATATATAAATTATATTCTTAGGGTGTTCATTTAAAAAATATTGAATAAAATGTTAGCCCAATCAGTTTAAATATGTTGAGATGGACGTAAATCAGTGTATTATTGATTAAAATGACTACCACATTAGATATTTTTTCATCATGAAACAAAAAACTCTTATCTCCCTTTACAGTTTCAATTTTTTAGAATAATTGAAAAACTGAATGAGACTATAAATTTTTACTTTGTTCTCATTCACTAGGTTACTTACAAGGAGTATAAAAACCCCATTTTACTGTGTACCAAATCCACTAAAGTGAATAAATATTATAAATTTCATAGAAAACTCACTATCCCTCCTGGTTTATGACCAATTACAATTTTAAAGCTCCCTACTCCCTCAAGTAAAGTGTTCTCAACGATTCTTCGTATGAATATTCATTTTATGACATAAATAAATATATTTTTTCAATTAATTTTATATAGCATTATTTTTTAATTTCATCCACTTTATGAATAAATATTTACCAAATATTTACTGGAAAATCCACTCTCAACACTTTCATAATGGTCACTGTATTCCCAAAGCTGACACAACCTTTATGAGACTACCTAATTATTCACAATAATATTCTGGTTTTTTGAGTCCCATAACATTTTTAAAGATCAGTACATCTATAAAGATCTTATATAATTTGAGAATATTCATCCTTTCATGAATCTATGTAAGCCTTCATGAAGTACCATACTTTCAAAAACGTTACTTAGCCTTCATGAAGCTCACTTGTCTTTGTGAAGCTCACTACTTTCGTGATGCATAAAACATTCCGTTGGATTATATAGATATCGAAAACATACATTCATAATGATATTTTTCATATGAAAAACCATTGAAAACAATCTTTATGAATTAAGAACCTTTGGAATTTGGTTAAGGCATTCTCTTCGCTTATGAGGGTGAACATTTATCGGCATTTCCTCCCTTTTCTGATGTATTCAACCTCACCACCTCATTTTTTTTGAATGTATCTATTATTTTCTTAAAACCTACCTACCTTCAAGAAGAACAAAAGAGATTTTACATTCATGAATGTTCTTATAGTAACAGAGATTTACTATCTTTCCATCATGTATTCAATAACCCACAAACCTTAGTGACAATAATTTTCAGCACCACTTCCAGATCAATCATTATTTTTCTTGGATATTTGTAAAAATACCTTGTAAAAAATATCTCTCAAACTACACAACTTACCTTAGAAACCTTATTTGTCGATAGAAATAATCAACCCAGAAACACGACAAGGTAACCTTTATGGAATTATCCAAAAAATCACCCCTTTTGGTTTTTTTCAATGCTTCATATTTTGGTACTGTGTTAAATCTTCTTCCATTTTGTCCAAAATTTTCTTCTTGAAATTTAGTTAGAAACCAAGAATTTACTAAAGAAATCCTCTAAGGATGCATGATTCTGGCTCAGTGTGAGAAATAAGAGTGGTATGTAATTTTCATAAAAGAAATATTTCATTCCCAAAACAATCTTTTTTTAATTCACCACAAACCCCATTTTTCATGATATATAACCTCCGACTAAACATATTTAGAATATTATGATTTCAATTTCCCCTTACGTAACTACTCACTATTCCCCTATCATGATCAATATATTTTCTCCCTCTCTATCAATGAACCCAAATATCACTACTTCGAGGCTATACCGTTGTAAATAACACATATCAGCTCATAAGGGAAAAACATACCATACCTCATGTAGATGGGGTCCCATATCTACAATTTTAAAGTGAGGGATATGAACTAAAATCCCATAGAGATTATATGGCATTTAAATACCTATTTGGTTATTTCCTTCTTTAGAATTTCTAAATCATGTAGTTATGTATGAAGATACTCCAACATCATAAGACCATGTTCCACTCTCTCCTTGATAAAATTGATGTTGATTTAAATATTTTTTCATTCATGAGTGGTGAAATGGATTTTTGTTATTATTTATAGTACTTGAATCATTGTAATGGATTTTGATCAGAGGTATTGCTTCAACTCTCATATCATAATACTACTGCTTCATACACAATAATTCAGTGTAGGACTGAGTAGCCAAAATATATTAATCCTATATAGTTATCAATAAAATAAAATTATATTTATTACTTTTCCAATAAATAAATAGTCATCCAAGATAGAATACGGTAACTGATGTTTATTTTTCTATCACCTTATGCATTTTTATATCCCAGTAACACATGATGAGCTTTTTCATTATACATCAAACCAAACTCCACCGTTCCCTCAATATTAGGATGTATTATTTTAACTAAATGTACATGGATTTATTTGTGATTAATTTGACATTCTGCTTATTTAAATGTGATAAATACAATATCAGGTATTGTCTCTATCAAATATAATAGACTACCAATAATCTACCTATATTCTTTTACATTAATTACTCCTCTTTCATTATCGTGTGATAGTTTCATCCTTGTAGCCACCAGATTCATCAACTCCTTGGATTTATCCTTTACAAATATTCTCAAAACCTCCATGGAATATTTTTATTGAAAAATAAATGCCTCATTCAATCATTGTGTCTCCTATAAACTAAGTAAAAAAGTTAATTTCCACAATAATTGACATTTCAAACTCACTATTCATGAATTATATTAACTGCTTTCCCTATCCTTCATCTGATCCACCAAATATTATGTATTTTATATACAAATAAATATTCATACATTTATTACATTCATTATTTTCAAAGATATTATAATCAACTAAACCATGATAACAACTGAGATTCAAAAAAAATTATCAATCGTTGAATACCATGCTCTCAATTCTTGCTTCATCCAATATAGTGAATTATTTACCCAAAAATAACTATTCTCATATTTAAAAATGATAAAACTATTTGGATGATCAAAAGAAACTTCTTTTTCCAGAACCCCATTTTGAAATGTTAACTTAAAATCTATTAAGAAAACATTGAAAATTCTTTATATTGTTATGGGAAAGAATAATATCACTTTCTGTAGCATATAATCAGGTGAAAATGATTCATCAACATCAATACCCTCTATCTGAGAGTAACCCTTTCACACTAATAATGTTTTTTTTGAATGATTATTCCCTCTTTATATTTCTTATTGTGATTAACCCATTTAGTCTTGATTAAATTTCTATTTTTTGGTCTCGAAACAATATTCAATGATTAATTATTCTCTATTTGATCATTTCTTCATTCATACCGTGAACCTATTTCTCATATCATACTTCTTCATCAAAAAATTTAGGCTCTACCTGAGATAAAAATGATGCATACTAATGTGACATCATTACTTTCAACTAATTTTTCCCAAATCTTGTTAAGGAATTTATATAAATTTATTTTTCTGAATAGTTGATAAATTTCCCTTTATTTTTATGATATTCAAATTCCATGCATTTTTACTTATTTAGAATAAAACAGTTACTTCCAAATATTCATATTTTTTCAATATTGGATTCTTGTAGTACCACAAATCATACAAAGTATTTTCCACCTTTGAAGACAATAGATCCATATTGAATATGTAGACTAATGTAAATACAACTTTCTTCTATTTTTTTCCTAGTAGTTCCTTTTAGTAATATTTTTTTTGTTTCAATGTTTTTTATGATCAGATTTATCCTCTCAATCACTCCATTTTCATTGAGAAGTTCTTACTATTGAAACTTGATGCCTTATACCATGTTTCTAAAGATAATATTTTCCACAGTAATTTCTAAATTCCATAACATTATTAGTAAAAAAATTACGAATCTTCTATCCAGGAATCATTTCATATTCCCTCTGATATTTGTTATATTCCTGACTACTATGATATTGTCAAAAATGAAAAATACTCATTCCATTCTAATAAAATTAGAAATAAAAAAAATGTAATACCTCATTCTGTAAATGTATCATGGTAAGATAGGTCCACACACATCTCCATGAAACAATTCAAGCAATCTAGATGAAATTTTTTCCTTTTTCCTTTTATGTATTTTTTATAATTTGCCCCTTTTTGACATGCATCACACGTGTGAGTATGATAAACTGTTAGATTATGGAGATATCAATATGCATAAAATTTTACAAGATATTCCCAGGATGGTTGGACTAGATGGAGATGATGTTTGTGCCAAAACATATTTTCTTCTTCATTGGATACAAATCGTGTATCATCATTTACAATCACTAGGTATATATTTCCCATTATGAAATTTCCCAATAACACAACTTTAGAAACGTTTCCCCTTATTACACACAACTTCATGGTAAATCATAAAGCACGATCCATTTCACATAGTTGACTAAAAAAATTCTTGTTTTGACTAAGACCTTCAAAAAAAAAATATCAGCACACCTCATATGTTTTCCCCCCAAATTTGGAATTTCCCAAGACAACAATATTTATGCCTCCATCATTTCCATGTTGGACAATACCCACCTTGTCAAATTTTATTCATGTAACTATATCTTTATATACCATCATATGGGATGTGCATAATTTCCCAATGATCAATACACCTTACTCACCCACTACATGCTCAAATATTTTCTTTTTGATCCATATCAATCAATTCATACTTATTCTGCACTGATTTTATAAATATCAATTATAGTTTGATGAACCCACTTCATCTTTTAGATCTGCAAATTGATTTTGAGTTTTCAAATAATCCAATTATATATTTAGAGAATGATTATGACCCCTTTCAATATGCTCCATCACATTCCACTTCACTATTGATGAGAAATATATGGTTTGGTGTTTGAATCATATATAGTATAAATGGTTACCATCAAAATCATTCCTATAATATTTAATTCTATGTGGCTGTAATTTTTTATCTTTCTCCCCTCAATAAATTTTGTCTATGTACTATAAAATTTTGGAATGTCCCATATTCCCACTGTAATAACACCTTATACGATGTCTATCCTTTTACATTATTGTAGGAAAAGTTCCTCCATGGATTCTATGAGCCTTACGAGTTTTATTTATTCCCAAATCATTTTAAATTTTAACTTGGGAGCTTTTGGTCTCGCATAAATCACCATATCAATTTTTTTGTGATTAATACATATACCATCTTTATCATTTTGATTGGACTATTGCTTTTTTACTAGAATTCCATGATTTACTTATAACTATTAAATTTTCAGTATTATTTTATTAACTCATGTCATTATAAGATTCAAGAGTTTTTCTTGATCCCAAAATTTTCATCATAGGTTGATGGAATCCTATTCATGTTCATTAATACATCTGTTTTTATCATTCCCTATACTATTCAATCCATTGATCACCCTTTTCTATTCCCAAACTTTGATATTTTACTAACAAACAATTTTTTATTTCTATGGAATTCCTGTATTAATTTTTCCAATTTCTTCCATTAGATCGTACATTTCTTATTTTTGCAGATACATATACAGTTTTTCATCACAATACACAAGTTATATTTAATCATTTCTTCTCTACAGACATATATGTACCCAATAGCGACCTCTAATTCATATTAGAGAAAACAATTCCTTCAAATTCTATGTCAACATTGTTTCCTTATTACCCAATATGGGCTATATCAACAACTTCCACCATAAAACGTTCTTCATGATCCTCATAATTCTCTATAACTCCAACCTCAGACTATCTTGAGTTATCATTTTCTTGTGAAATAATATTTTTATTTTTGAATAAATTCCCCTTAAACATTTTCTTAATTTTCATACAGACTAAATACTCCATTATGGGAATTTCAAAATCATCCTCGTCCTTTTCTTGGATCTTCATAGGGATCATTGCGACAAGATTTCAATCCCCAATGCATTTAAATCAATCAAGATGGAGTTTACCTTTGAACATTACTTTTCAACTTTATAGATTTTAGTAAATAAGAAAATCACATTATATATCCCTTATTCTTCTTGTACATCTTTAATTATGTGAATATTCATATCCTTTAATGCCACATCTTTGGATTTTTTTTATATCTATAGATTCATTATCATCATTTCTCATATTATATGTGAAAAGTGTACTTTGTAAACATTCTAACATCATATGCATTGGATCATTATAATCTTGTATATAAAAATTTATATTTAAGTGAGGTAGAAGTTGCCTCAAAATTCTATTAACAATGTTTAAATATTCAATAATTTTTTTGGGACCGTAAATGTCTTCCATAGTAACATTCAACAGGATAATGATTGAATCTATAGGATCATAAGGGTACATTCTCAGATACTCATAATTGTTATATAGAACCGTTAGTTCTGGTTCCACAACTTTTGACTCAACCTTATAAATATTTATAAACATTTCCATCATATCATTTGATGACTGACATAACATAAACTTCAAATATATTTCATTAGATTCATATCCCCATAATTCATTGATTTTTTTGACCATGGAATCTAATTCCCTTCAGTCATATTTTGATAAAGAAAAATTGTAAACACATTTCAAAAAAAACATGTGTCACTGCTATAAATCTATCCATTCTTAAATATTATAAGTAGTGCTGCATCTGATTATTCTATATGTGTAAATTTATTCCATCAAAGATATTAATACATTTATGATTGAAAACCTCCCTAGAATCCTCTTATAGGGAAGTAATGAAATTTACCTTTTCTATTATATGAATTTTTATCCCAACCATGTTTAATCCCCTAAGAGGGGTTAAATTAGGGTATGAAAGATTAAAAAAAACTACCCTTTTAGATCATTTTCATCATTAAATAAATCACTCTTTTCTCCCTTTCCTATAGAAATGTATGAGCCTAATTGAAAGCATGAAAAAGAAATATAACTGTTACACAGTTCACCAGCACTTGGATTTTTATAAGGAGAATAAAAACGAATTTTTCTTATGTAAAAAATCCACAAATCATGATTATATTACAATGTTCGGAGTGGACTCACGATCCCTATTAATTTAAAAAAATCAAAATTAAAAAGCTTACTAAACTCTCAACTAAAGTGTTCTCTCTGTACCATCAGATGAATATTCATTTTATCACTTGAATTAATATTTTTTACACCTCATTTTTTTGTATCATTGTGTTCCAATTTCATCCAATTGATTAATAAAACATTACCATATACTTATTGGGAAATCCCTTCCCAACACTTTTGTGATACTTATTGGTATCACGTAGCTCACACGACATTCGTGAAACTACCCAATTATTTGCAATAATATTCAATTTTTATGAACCTCACAACTTTTTTGAATCTAAAAATTTTTAAAAATCCTTTTTATCCTTCACAAAACGTATTATTTTCATTAATCTCACTAAACCTTTGTGAATTACCTTACTTTCACGAACCTCAATTAGCCTTAATAAAGCTCACTTTATTCGTGAAGCACACTTAGACATTGTGAAGATCAATATGTTTATAATGCATACAAAATTTTGTTAGATTATAATGACTTTATGAAATTCTTTTCTTCAAGAAATTTTATTGCACAATACACCTTTTTAAATCACCTTATTATATTTAGATCCTATTTATTTTTGTTACACATTTCTATTTTCTTATAAGGGAGATATTTATAGGTTTTCCACCATTTTTTAAAGCTGTAATCCTCACCACCAACTTTTTTATTTTATCTTTCTATTATTCTTTGTATATATGCATGCCTTCATGAAGCACTGGGGAAAATTTCAATTCCTGAAGCTTCTTGTGGTCATAGAGATTTAATGTCTAGACATCAGATATTTCCAAAACCACAAACAATTGAGAGAAAATTGTACTTCATGAAGCTCAACATCTTCTTGGAATACTTATCATCACTATTCCAAAGTATCCATTCCATTTTCTTGGATCTTTTTCAACATACATTTTCAAATATTTCTCTCAAAATAAACAAATTAAGATTGAAACCTTATTTTTCAACAAACAAAGTCAACCAAAAACACAATAATGTTTCCTTAAAGGATTTTTACCCAGCATTAAAACAATAAATTATAAGAATTATAAGAGTAATTAATCATGTAGTTCAAAAAATAGAAATCTATTCCAAACTCATAATATGGAAGGAAAGAAGTGAAGTGAATAATTGAGTTTTTTTAATTAACTATTACATATTGACTATATGAAAAACTATTAGGTAAAAAAATATTCCAATAACATTCATTCAAAACTAATTATAAAAATATATTTACAACCTAGACACATAGAATCTATTCTATTAATGAATAAATATGAAACTTATGATAAAGGGGAGTTGATATTCATGGGGCATAATTCATGTAGTTATCCACATGAATATATCTAATAATTATTGATCCATTTGAAATGATCATAAATGTCAAGATGAATTAATTATTCAAGGTTCTAATCATTTAACATGCGATGGTTTTTTTAGAGTTTGTAACTGGGAAGGGTGCCTTTGGAGGTGTATATAAAATATTTTGGAGTGCTTTTACATAACACCAAGAGTGATTATTATATATCATTAATCAATTTTTAATGTTTTATAATTTTTAGGTGTACCTTTGAAAGAAGTGGTAAAGGGGGAGGTGTAGTTTTGAGTTTTTTCTAAATAAATAATTAATTTAATTCAAATTAAATTTTATATTTAATTCATAACGAATTTTAATCTTGATGAATGAGTAGATGAAAATAGAAGATAGGGTGGATAAATTAGAATTAAATCCCAATATTAAACACATATATTATGGGTTTAAATGTTATAGTTCCTATATAGTCAAAGGAACACAATAATAATAGACTTATAGAGATCTCTTATTGTAGTTAGTATAGGTAATCTGTGGGGAAATGAAATCAGACAAAGAAGTTGAGAAGCATATTGAGAAGGAACATAGAATGTATGAATGAGTATTCTAGTAATGAAGTAATTAAATAATGCGAAATTAATATGAATAAATGAAACCAATCCCAACACATCTATTATTTTAGAATTTTATTAATGGAACCTTCATTTGTGGCTCTTTTCCTCATTCAATCATCAACCATGACTGTTTGTTACGTTTTGATTCATGTTAGTTGTTACTTCTCAACTTCAGACAGACATTATCACCTCTCTTCACACGATCACCTAATAATATATATAATTAGTAAATTCAATTAGTTTTCCTAATGGATATAACCTTTTTAGAATTCTAGTTAATGTGTTACTGAACCCTATACTTTTACCTAGAGGTTGTATATATTTAAAAAATAGTTATTGAAAAAGAAAAAAACTAATAGTATTTATGTTTTAACAATATATCTATACATTATTGTGTATGTGTGTGTACTTATACATTGTTTTACGTGATGTAAAAAATTATATACTTGGATGGAGTGGAGGTTCATAAAATTATTTAGGTTATAGAGAAGGTCACAGGTGGATGATTCCCTCTTATCACATGGTGATATACTCGATTTAGTTTCATATGGATAAAGTATTTTTGAAATTATATAGTTAAAATTTTCACCCTTCACATTTTTATCCTCTTATTGTATCATTCTAGTTATTGTAAATAAATGACTTGTAGTAGATTGGTTTGTGTGATGATTTATCCTCAAAAATTTTTTAGTTTATATATAATTATTTTCTATTGTAGTTTATTATTTTGGTTGTTATACATTGTTTTTTATGTGATTTATTGTAAAAATTATTAACTTAATAGTATTATTATTATAGTATATTTAATGGATACATTGGATTCCCTATTGAGATCCAAATAATTTTTTAAATAGATTCATATCATTACTAATTAACATGGTCCGATTCCCCAACACTTATTCTAGACTATGGTAATTGGGACATGCTATAGGATGGGTAAGGGATTGGTAAAAATGATAAGATGATCTATGTTTGTTTTTTATAATGACATATAAAAAATAGACTAATCTTACCACGATCCAATGCATTGTAATTTGTTCTTCAATGGGAATAATTTACATAAATATCTACATTAATGAAACGTGTTCTAATAAAAATGATCCATAATATTTGATATAATTTAATTTTATACAAATTCATGAAAAAATTGTGGATATATGGTATGAGTAAATTTGATCACTATTCATTTTTCTATATTTTTTAGCTTTTTGAATTCCATGAAACCATTTTTAGTAGAGTTGAATTGTTTTTTAGTAAAATTATTGGAGGTTTTATTATATTCAAGGCTATAAAAATGAAAGCATCATGAAAAAAACATTTTTGATATCTTTCAACCATAATAATGATATGGATTCTAAAAAAACATGTATCTTGGGTGGAGGAAATAAAAAAATATAATATAAACTCTTCATTATCCTTCTATATATATCAATATTTAAGTTTAAGAAACACATATGATAATAAATAGTACTAATTATTATCTATATGTTTTTTGATTAACTTTTTTTCAGTGTATATTAAGAGTAAAAATTATATTATTTCTCTCCATTTTCATTAAAATTCATCCTTGGTACCCTCCCATTCCATAATATTAATTACATCCTTTGGTTTTTTGTCATAATCATTGTCCATTATTGATTAACTTCACATTTCAATATTTAATGACAATGTTTTGGTTTTTATGATTAATTCATATAAAACATGTATTTTTATATTTATCCATTACTCAATAATTAGTAGATTGAATGATATACTAATGGAGTTTTTTCATCATCGTATAAAAGGCTCAGTATGATTTAGTCCTTCCTGAGTGTCATTTTCAATTTAACATGATTCAAATTATAATGGACAAACTAAGATACCTACATTTGAAAAACAATGATATTTCATATAAAATTATACATCTTATTTGGCTGACTAATGGGAATTTCAATGCATTTTTTATACAATTTTCTATTTACTCAGTTCTATCTATTTTTTAAAAATTTAAAAAATAAAAATATTTCATGTGAACAATAATAATAGTTGATAAAATTATAGTGAACCATAATATTAATACAAAATATTAAACTGAATATGTATTAATGTAACTCCATGAGATTTCAGAAATAATTTCCATTTTTTAACATTGGATGGTTTTATTCACATCCAACACCAACCACAATTCAAACTATGGAACAATTAATTTATATTAATATAACTTTTATAATGTATCTATCGAACTGGAGGGTATAAATTGATGTAACCATATTTTGAAATCTATATAGAAATAACAGTTATGTTTCAATTTTTATATCATTTTATTGATAAGATAAAATTAGTGTAGAAACATAACTCACAAGATAATTTTATGATTAAAAATGTATTCTCCTTAAAACCACCTTTTAATGAACTAATTTTTTATTTCATGAAATGAAATATTTTAGGGTTTAATTGTGTAAAATATATTATTATATGAAAAATATATTAATACTAAGTTTATTGTTATTTGATAGGAAATAAGAATAAGAATATTTAATATATAAAAAGTAATATTACCATTAAAATTCATTTCATTATATCTTATATTTTATTTTAAAAGTTAAATACATAAATTTAATAAATTTATGTGATCAAAATAAATTCATTTTTTATTTATCAATTAGATATTTTCTCATATGATTGTTTTGATATTTTTTTGAAGTGATTTATTTTTAGGTAAATAGTTAAATGTACCGATCTTTAAAAAAACATAGCCTTTATAAAATTAACTTAATCTAACTATGAAGTTAAAACATATAGTATATTTTTCAAAACTAGGAATATATTTATGGTGTAAAATAATAAATTTTATTAATATTATTTTTAATTTAGTAAACCAATATTAAATATTTTGAAACATAAGTAATATTTATTTTAATAAAAACTAATTTGGGTTGTTTATTTATTTTATTTTTTCTCCAGGTTGACATTGAATTTTGATTTATATGAAAATTAAATGACACTTATTTATGTAATTATAAAATAATTAATACCATTTAAATAAAAAACATTGAAAATTTTATCCAAAAATTATTTTTAACAAAAATAATCATGTCTTAAAAATGGGTTTTCTATATTATATGAGTTAATATTAAAATTAATTTTTATCTACCAGAGAAATTTTATTTGAAAAATTTGATTTAATATTTTTAATAATTTTTTATGTAAAATTTAATAGGGTTCATTTTAATTTCATCAATTAAAATAAAATTAAATAATAAATTTTCTTACTGACTTTAAAAAGAAAAATTAGAAAATGTAAAAAAGTTAAACATAAAAGACATATAAAATGATAAAAAGGTGTGGTAAAATATATTTTTGGGGCATTATTGACTCTACCTCGTACCCCATTCTATATTATTCCATTATTATTTACACTTTTCCTTTGAATGGTGACTTTAACTTTTATATTACTATCAAAATACCACACTTTTCCCTTTTAAAAGGATACATCGCCACCCCACTTCTTCTCACTCCCCAAGAAACATTTATTTGAATGATGTAATAACCCACTATTTTGTCAATGCAAATTACATTCTTCTAATTATGTCATATAATCACATGGAATCACAATACAATGGACTACTATATACTATGCGACCATTAATCATAATATTCTAACTTCTATGATTTGAATTTCAAAAATATGATATACATGGTTGTGATCAGTAAGATTTTTGGAGTCTACTGGAACATTGTTAATTTTTGGTTTATTGTAACCAACCCTTATGAATAATAACATACCATTATAAATAGTAATATAAACCTTGTGAATAGTAGATTTTCTAAAAGAATAGTAACCTTATACATGAATGTGTAAATAAAATTTAGGCATCTTATACGTGCTAATATGAACATAGTAAAAGTATTGGTATTTTTTAAGTCATAAATAAATAATTTTAATTATTTAATTAATTTAAAAGAAAATTTATTATCCTAAAATGTGTTCATAATTTAAAAAAATCATGTCTTTAGTTTTTAAGATAACTTTATAAGACCTTATGTATTTATTGAAATCATTATAAAATCAGTTATAGTTTTATAATATGTATTCTTCAAGTAAATTAAGAATTTAATTAAAAATTAAATTAATTATATTTAGAAAAATATTTTAGAAAAATGGTGTTAATTTTGTGGACTCTTCATTTCACAAAATGGTTTTGGTGAATTTTTTGTATTTTTCTAAAATACTTGAATTTTTTATGAATTGTACAATTTGATAATTCATGGTAAATGCTAAAAGATGAATTTCTACATCATGTTTCAGACATGAATGATGTAAATGGCCATTTTTTCAAAACCAAATGCACATATTAATATTTTTGGTCACAATAATAATTACTATTTATTTTATTGCTGAAAAATAATAAACTAATGATTAATATTTTAAGAAAACCCTCCTCCCCTCCACTATAAAAACTACTGACACACCCCTCTTCTCTTCACTCATCTCAAGCCTTATTACTCTGTTAACATCTACCCAAATATCTCCCTAATATACCCCCCATGTCCATCATCCTTTGGTCTGCTTAAAAGGCCAAATCCTCTCCTCTTAAGAGGCTCTCAAGGAAGATTAAATCAAGAGGTAGACTCCTCTTTTCTTTTCAATCATATTCTTTTCATGTTCTTTTCTTATATATTCTTTCCTAACCTCTCTTCATTCAAATGGTATGAAAACTCTTTTACTATAAATTTTCATGAACTTTTTTTTGCTAATGGGATAATTTGTTATCATATATCCTATTAAAAACTTCAATTATGGTCTTGAGACAATTTTTATGGTTGAACTAGTCTATTAAATATTTATTTTATCTTATGTTTTGTTATGTAATCCTTTTCCACTAATGATGTAAAATAATAATACAAAACATGTTAATTATGAGCAAAATCACCAAATTAATTCAAGTGTTTGTAATTAATGTTTTATATTATGATTATCCTTAATCTTATTTTACTAATGTAAAAACAATTCAATTATATACAACATTATCATCATACATGCTTATCCTAACATGAATATAAGTGAACTGATCATTAAAATGTAGGTAGAAAATGATCCCAAACAATGAAATTCAATGCATTAGCTCATTAAAAAGGACATGAATGAACTTAAAAAAGGTTATAATAAATCAGTTACACGTAAAATAGGTTTTATAATTATTAATTAATGAACCTAATTTTATTAGTTAGGTAATTAAGATCAAGAAAATAACACCATCAGGCTTAAAGTAAGGTATCCTCTCTATTTCACATTTATTCAAGAATGACCTATATGTTATTCCAATTTATGTGTAATCCCTAATGATGGTGTATGGTTTAAACCCTCCCTCATACTAAGGTCATGATGTATAAGTGATGATAAAACCCTTTCTCTCTTACTAATCCCTCTTAATTACACCTGATACCTTGCCGATAATCCGTAAAGGATTCTACCTAAACCCCCGTTGTACATTCTGGTTTCCTAGCATTCTGTTTACCAAAATTAAGTCATCATATATTTTATGTGAATCATCTAAATTCAGTTTACATGTAACAATTTAATTTGTCAATAACCTTTCATCATTATCTTTCATGGATATATATGTTTTTAGGTGATTCCCTCCTCAATACATCCCGATAAGAAAACCTGTTTTGAGGAAAATTCCTAAATTCTTACCTGTTTTCAAGTGAACTATATCTTTTTTCTAATCCAAAATTGTCTTTATAAAATAAATATTTTTTTATGAAAAACTTATTTATTCAATTATGGTTTTATATAATGGATTTTTCTTTTTTCTATTCGAATGGCTCTATAATATTTTCCTTAAAACCACACAAAAAAGTTTTAATGATAAAATTTCTTAAATAATTTTCTTACATGTTGTCACTTATACTTGAAATCACATACTATGATACATGAAAATTTTATCTGATTAATGTCCTTATATATTTTATTTATTATCTTTCTTGAAAATTTTTATTATAAACCCATTTTTTATGCTTTATGACATGATTATGGTACCCAGTTCTTTGAATTGGTAACCCTTAGGTTTATATAAGACTGATTATGAATAAATAATTATGTGGAAAAAATATTCATGAAAGATTAAGATTGGTGAACCCAAATATGTCTACAATTTATTTGGTAAATCTGGCTTTTATGAGTATTATGTGCGATGGTCTTGGCTGTTAGCCTTGAATTGTGCTAACATGTGTGACGGTCTCAGCGGTTAGCCTTGGATTGTGCTACCATGTGAAACAGTCTTGGAGGTTATCCTTGACTCATGATAAATTTATATTTGATATTTCTTCCACATTACTATAACTCCATGTTTAAATTATTCCTTTTATATATGTTATTATTCAATATTTTACATTTCATTTTATATCATGTCATGCCTTATATCCCATGTGCTGATGATTTGTTCTTATATTTATTCCCTTACTGTGATTTTAACTCATCCATTTGTCTAGGTGATCCCTAGGGAATGCTATGTTGGTTTAAGGGATCAAAAGATGTTAGGATCTCATTATAGAGATTAAATAAAGAAGTTTTTTTAGTCCCATTTTTAATGTTTTATGAACATCGAATTCAAAGACACAAGAATTCATGATCCATGGATTGTACTCTGATGTTTAACTATACTTAAAATTAGGTAATGTTATGATTAAAAGGACATGGTCACTATAGTTGGTATCAATGAATGGTCTAGTTATTTTTGGAGAATAGGAATCAAGAACTTTAGTAAGAACCTTAAGGATGAGACTTAGTATCATAAAACACCCCAAAATTTTTGTAAGTATAACGTAAGTGGTTTATCATGATAATACATCCCTATCTGGATAGAAATAGGTTGAAGAGGATCTGGAACAGATGTATCTAGTGTTAATGCCTGAAAACACCACTTTGGGATAGATTTTAATGGGAACTGGTGCATGACAATAGGCCTTTATACACTCTTGGTTTAACACTTTTGGGGAACATGCTTTGGTAAATTCGTGAACTTGGTACAATCCATTATTAAGGGAATGAAAATAATCTCATAAGAATACATGTTAAGAAATAGATAAAAAATAACCTAGATTGAAACATAGGGGACCACATGTTAGAATATAATTATCTTTTATAAGTTTATCTATTTATGTTCAAAGTTTTCTTTTTATGATTAATAACTAAGTATTCAAGCACTCTAATTTAAAATTATTTTTCTTATTTAATGGTGAGAAATATAAGAACACAATCCAAATAATCATTATGATAGAGAAATATGAAGATTTACCTAATGATATTTCTGATATGTTGGGAAAGGGTGGTCAAATATTCATTATAGTACATGCTCAGTTGGATCATGTTATGAAAAATAACTTGAATCATGTGGAACACCCTCCTCCTCCTAGGAAAGATAATTTTGTTTTTGAATCCATCATTTAGAAAATTAATCCCATGTTTAGTGGATATTTTCATAACCTCTTCCTAGAAAAGTGGATTAACTCTATCGAAAATATATTCTCTGTCCTCTAGTGCTCATAAGAAGAGATAGTTGTACTGGTGGTCTATCGTTTTGACAGGGAAGATGATCAGTGCTGGAAACTAATCAATAATACAAATCCCCATGTGGAAATTGATTCTATGGATTGGTAATAATTAAAGATAATTATTTTTAATAAATATTTTCCCAGAATCCTCATCCTCCGGATGAAAAGAGGGTTCCTCGGACTCAATCAGAAGGAAGATGAGTCAATCGGGGAGTTGGAAGAAAACAATACAAGGCTTGAAAGGTATGCCTCTAGCTTTGTCACGAACACCGAAAGCAAGGAGGATAACTTATTTAGAACACTAAATCTAATTCTACGAAAAGTGTTGGTGATTCAACACTTTGACAGCTATGAGAATATTTTTTATTGTTCCTTTATGGTTGAAATGGATATTCGAGGATTGCAGTGGTATCCTGGTCCCATTGACAATAAGATGAAAATGAAATCAAATGTGGCTGGTCTCAAAAATAAATTGCACGATGGAAAGAAGCTCGATCATCCTACATGTAAAAATTGTGGGAAGAAGCATCTTGGGAACAATATAAAGGTAAACATGAGTTACTTAAAATATGGAATGTTGGCTCATCTGGCTGAAAAATTCTGAAAAGATATGAAAAATACCACTAAAGTGGAAGAATAATGGAAGGTTCATATTAAAACTCAGCATGCAGTGTAGTACTATAACAGTAAAGGGCATGTAAATTATGCCAACAATTACTCTATGATGAGGGTTTTCAGAGGCAATCAAAAAAATCCTCTATGGATACATGGAATGGCATATGATTTCACTACTACTGAGGTGGATCCAGACAATGATGTAATGACAGGTACACTAGTTATTTATTCCAGAATAGAAAATGTACTATTTAATTCTGGTTCTATGCATTCTATCATATCTTGCAAGATTAGAAGAACTATTCAAAGACCACCTAAAAATTTGAAGAATATGTTATTTTTGAGAACAACGAATGGGGGAATTATTGCATTCATGGTTTATAACTCCTCCATGATTATTTATTATGGATGGAACCTCCCCAAAAAATATCTTCAAAGTTCTTTTAGTGGAGTTCAATTCTATCTTGGGAATGGATTGGATATCTTTATAAAAATACAACATCAACTATCAATAAAGGGAGGTCAATCTTCACATCCCAAAGAATCCTCAAATTCTTTATAAGTTTAAGGAGTAATATGAATCTCTTTTATAATAATTTTCTCATGTGTGGATTTTAATTCCTTATGAGAAATCATGACTAGCTCAATTTATTGAGACAATAGAGAGAATCATTCAAGAAGACGTTCCCATCATGGAGGATTACACTGATGTATTACCTAAAGTGTTTATTGCTCTTCCTCCTGGTTGATAGGATGATTTCTCAATTGAACTTATTACTAGATATCTTCCTATATAAAAGACACCTTATAGAATGACCATTATAGTTCTAGAAGAGTTGAATAAGTAGTTACAAGTGAATCTAAAGAAGGGTTTTATATGCCTGAGTGCTTCACCATTGAACATGGATAGATCAATGTTCCTATCCATTGATTATATTGAGCCTAATAAAATCATGATAATGAAAAAGTATCCCTTGAAACATATTGATGACTTGTTCGATTAGCTTCGTCAGGTTGGTTATTTTTCTATGGTGGATTTTTGGTCATCATATCACCAATTATAGGTGAGGAGGAATATATTCCCAAGAATACCTTTCTAATGAGGTATAGACACTATGAGTTCATAGTTATGCCCTTATAACTCACTAATTCTCCTTTTATTTGCATGGAATTAGTGAATATATTCTTTATAGATTAACTGAAAAAATTTAACATAGTCTATATTTATGATATTCTGATATACCCCAAGTGCAAGGAGGAACATGAGGATAATTTGAATATGGTTCTAAAGACTTTTTGAAGGGATATTATATATTAAAAGTAAAATAAATGTGTGTTTTGGATGCAGGAATTATCATTCTTTGGGTATGTTATCACCTCTAAAGGAATATTTATAGACCCTTCCCTGATAAAGGTGATTAGAGAGTGGACAAGTCCAACATCTGTAATAGAGATCTCCAACATTATGGGTCTAGCCATGTATTACCAAAGATTTTTGAAGAACTTTTGACAGCTGTGAAACCCAATGACCAAGCTTACATGGAAGGTTGTAAAGTTTTTCAGGGCTCGGGAATTTGAAGACTGCTTTAAGGAGTTGAAAAGGAGGTTGATCACTACACCAGTACTCACACTCCCAACCATTGGAGAAATATTTTTTGTGTACAATGATTCTTCATTGAATGGATTAGGTTGTGTGCTGATGAATAATGAAAAATTGATACCATACGCCTCAAGGTAGTTGAAAATCCATGATAAAAACTATCCTACACATGATCTAGAGTTGGATGATGCGATCTTTGAGTTAGAAATCTGGAGGCATTATCGCTATGGGGAGAGGCGTGAGATGTAAACTGATCACAAGAGTCACTAATATATATTTAAACAAGAAGGAATTAATATATATCAGAGAAGTTGGATCTAGCTCATCAAGGTCTGTGACTCCTCGATCCATAACCATCCTGATAAGGAAAATAAGGTAGCGGATGCTCTGATCAGAAGGGATCCTACATCATTGTCAATGATTATATTTGAAAAGGATCAGATATACATAGATTTTTAGAGGTTGTACATGGGAATCATAAATAGAGGAAGCCATTAAAAATGTGAAATCTTACGAGTTCAAGATTGATGAGGAAGGATTTTTAATATTCGAGTCATGATAATGTGTACCATTTTATCCAGATATAAGGAAGAGATTTTGAAGGACACACATAGCTCAAGCTTATTAATTCACCAAGGGAGCACAAACTAGTATTGAGATCTCCAAGAGAACTTTATGTAGGAAAATATAAATAAGGATATTATTGAGTATACATCAAAGTTCCTACCAAGTTAAAAAGTGACGGCTAAAAGATAGAAGTCTAAGGGGATGATGCAACCACTACCCAAACAATCATGGAAGTCGAAGAACATCACTATGGACTTTGTCACTGGACTTCTAAGGATATCTGGAGGAAAAAATTCTATATGGGTCACTGTGGATCATCTTATAAGGACAACTCACTTTATTTCAATTTGATATGACTACTCATTGCATCAACATTCATGGATATATATATATATCAAATAGGTGGTAAGGCTGCATGGGGTGAAACTATCTGTTTTATCCGATAGAGATCCAAGATTAACCTCAATGTTATTGAAAAGTCTCTAACATGATCTAAGAATTGAACTGGACTTCAGTACGACCTATAATCCTTAAACTGATGGATAATCTAATCAAACTATTCATACACTAGAAGATATGTTGAGAACATGTTCTATGGACATTAATGAAAGATGGAACCAACATCTTCCACTAGTTGAATTCTCCTGCAAAAAAGTTTCCCCTTGAGAATTTGAAGGGCCCTATATGAATCCCTTTATGAGAAAAAGATGAAGAACACGAGCACGTTGGGATGATGTCGGTGAGAATAAGCTGGTAGGACTTAAAATGGTTGAAGATTTGGTGGAGATGGTGAAAACCATTCTACAACACATCAAGGAAGCCCAAAGTCGACAAAAGTGTTTTATATACAATCATTGTTGAGACCTTTATTTAAAACATGGAGACATGAAATTTCCACAAATATCTCCATGGAAGAAGATCATGAGGTTTGGGAAGAAAGTAATGTTAAGTCCTAGGTACATCATCTCGTTCGAGATTCATGATCGTGTCAGTGTTTTGGCTTATCGACTAGCACTTACACCTACCATGTCCATAGTACATGATGTCATTAATGTATCCCTCTTAAAGAAGTAAATACCATACCCTTCACATGGAGTCTCTTCAGTGGTGGCACATTTGGAGAATGATGTTTCTTATGAGGAGAAGCTAGTGAATATCTTGGATCATAGAGACAAAGTGAAACATAATAAGAACAAGCATCTAATCAATGCACTATTGTGGAACCATAAGTATGAAGAGACAATATGGGAACTGGAGTAGGTAATGAAAGAAATGTACCCTCACATGTTTATAGATTAGAATGTAAAATGAAATTTTGAGGATGAAATTTTATTTGGGAGGAATAAGGTAATGACCAAATTTTTTATCAAAGGAAATTACCTTCTTATAATTATGTCATATAATCACATGAAATGAAAACATAATGAACTACTAAGTACTATGTGACCATTAAATATAATCTTTTCACTTCTGTGATTTGAATTTAAAAAATCTTAAATGCATTGTTGTGATCAGTATGATGTTTGGAGTCAAATAGAACAAATTTAATTTTTCATGAATAGTAACCTAACCATATGAATAATAACATACCCTTATGAATAGTAAATCATCCAAAAGAACAATAACCTTATCCATGAATATATAAATAACATTTTGGCATCTTAAATGTGATAATATGACCATAGTAAATGTTTTGGTATTTTTGTAACTCATAAATAATTAATTACAATTAATTAATTATTTAAAAAGAAAATTAATTTTCCTAAAAGGTGTTCATAAATTAATAATATTATGTTTTTGGTTTTTTAGATAATTTTATAAGGCCCTATTTAACATTTGAAAACATTATAAAATTTGTTATAGTTTTATAATCTGTATTTTTCAAGTAAATTATGATAATAATTAAAAATTAATTTAATTATATTCAGAAAAGTAATTTGGAAAAATGGAGTTCAGTTTTGGAGTTTACATGTCAAAAAATTATAAGTGTGAATTTTTGTTATTTTTCTAAAATACATGAATTTATAATGAATAGTAAAATATGATAATTCACGATAAATGCTAGAACCGGAATTTTGGCATCATTATTGAGCCATGGATGATTTAAATGTCCATTTATTCAAACTCACATGCAAATATTACTATTTTTGGTCACATGAATCATTTATATTCGTTGTCTTATGTGAAAATAGTAAACTAATTATTAAAATATTAAGAAAACCCTCCTCCCCACCACTATAAAACCCACCCACACTCCCCACTTCTCTGCACTCATCTCTTACCTTGTTACTTCCTTAAATTATTCCCAAATGTCTCCCATATATCCTCCCCCACTTTCATAAGCCTTTGGTCTCCCCGAAAGACCAAATCCTCTCCCATTAAGAGGCTCTCAATGAATATTAAATCAAGAGGTAAACTCTTCTTTTATTTTATTTTATTTTCTTTTGATGTTCCTTTGTTCACTTTTCTTTCCTAACCTATCCTCATACAAATGGTATTCAAACCCCAGTACCATAAATGTAATATATTTTTTTATTCTAATGGGATATTTTATTATCATATCTCTTTTACCCTCCTTTTTTTGAATGTAAAGATAACATCATCCAAGATGTATTAATCTATCACAATCAAGGATGTCAGGTTATCAATTTTGATTACCCTTATAAATTCTGGTTATGAAACCATTTTTTATGGTTGAAATAGAATATTAAATATGTATTTTAACTTATGTGTTTCTCTAGAATCCTTTTTTACAAATGATGTAAAATAATAACACAAAACAAGTTAATTATGATAAAAATCACCAAATTAATTCAAGCCTTTGTCATTAATGTTTTATATAATAATTCACCATCCCTCAAAATAACCAAATTAATTTTATAACTATTTGATCTCATTTTAGATCACTATTTTAATATAACTTCAATTATGTAAAAACCATATTCATCATACATGTTTATTCTAACATTAATATAGGTGAACCGGTTATTAAAATCAAGGAAGCAAACTCTCCAAAACAATGAAATTTTACCTCTTGACTCATTGTAAATGACACGAATGAACATGGAAAAATTTAAAATAATTAGAAAAATGTTAAATAGGTTATTTAATTAATAATTAATGAAACTATTTTTATTATTAAAGTCATTAAGATCACGTGAATAACACCATCGGGCTTAAATTAAGGGATCTGCAAGGGATCCTCTCTATTTCACTTTTATTAAAGAATGTACCCTTTGTTATGCCCTTTTATATGTAATCCCTAATAATGGGGTATGATTTTTAACCTCCCCCATACTTCCCTAATGATTTATAAGTGATGATGAACCCCTTTCTCTCCCATTAATCCCTTTTAAGTAATCCTGATACTATGCAGATAACCCATATGGGATTCTACCCAAACCTATTTTATTCATACGGGTTTCCTTACCTTATTTTTACTTAAATGAAGTAATATTATTTTTTATGTGAATTTTATAAATTATGAGTAAATGTAAAAAGTTAATTTATAAAGACCCTTTCATTATTTTCTTTCAGGTATATACATGTTTTTAAGTGATTCCCTCCTCAATACTTCACGATGAGCAAACCTATTTTGACGCAACTTCTTGAATTCATACCCATTTTTAAGTGCAATATTATTTTGTTTTAAGCCACCATTTTATTTATAAAATTATTATTTTTTTATTAAAACCTTCTTGGCTCACTTTTGGTTTTATATAAAGTGTTGTTTCCTTTTCTATTTTAAAGTCTCTATAGTATTTTCCTTAAAACCGCACAAAAATGTATTAATTCTAAAATATATTAAATACATTTCATACATGTTTTCACTTATACATGAAATCATTGGCCATGATACATGCCTATTTACCCTTATAAATTTCCTTTTATAATTTAGTTCCTTTCTTTTATGTACAATTTTACGACACACCCATTTTTTATGCTTTATGACATGATTATGGTACATAATTAATTCCATGGGTAACACTAATGTTTAGTAAGATTCATTATGTATGATTATTTATGTGAAAAAAGTATTAATGAAAATTTAAGATCAGTGATCGTTTATATTACTCCAATTAATAGGGTAATGTTGAGTCTCATGATACATTATGTGTGATGGTATTGATGGTAATCCTTAACTTGTGGTACCGTGTGTGACGGTCTTGGCGGTTAGCCTTGGCTTGTGCTACCATGTAAAACAGTCATGGAAGTTATCCTAGACTCTTTCAAAAGTAGCATATTATGTTTCTGCAATATTACTACAATTCCATGTTTATATTTTATTATTCTATATGTTACTTCACTTTTTATATCATCATGGCATGCCTTCTATCCCATGTGGTAATGTTAGTTATTAGGTTTATTCCCTTACTAGGATTTTAGATCATCCCATTGTTCATGTTGTCCCTAGGGTACTCTATGTAGATGTAAGGGATCCAAGGAATTTAGGATCCCTTTATGGAGATTAAATAATGATTTTTATTTTATTCCCATGTTTTACGTTTTATGTACAGAGACATCAAAGACTCTAGACTTCACAGTCCTTAGCTTGTACTCTAATGTTTAATTATTCCTAAAATCATGTAATGTTATTTGTAAAAGGCTAGGGTTTCTATAAATAAACTATAAAAAAATATATCCCCAAAAATTGTATACACTTACTATAGTTTTATTCTTCTAGAAATAAATATTCTCAATTACATAATAAAATTATCAATTGTTATCTTTTAATGAGTATGGTAAATTTCTCAATTTCTCATTTTTTATTTATTTTTATTTATTTCATTATCTACATCCTCCAAATATAATGTAACCACTTTTAAATAATTGAACAATGACTAAAATTATACATATATATCATTATGTAAATTTTATAACCATTTTAAAACTTCTTGGAAACTATTAAAAAAAAGAAAATGTACCTTTTTTACTAGTGAAGTACCCTCCCCATAAGCATCATGATCCATTTATTAAAATAAAATTATATGGATGGTTCAAAGAGGGTATTTTATGATTACATATATTCATTAAAACATTATTATGATTCTGAGAATATAAAAAAATTCATACTTTTTTTATGTTCTATAGAAAATGAGAATGGAAATCATGTGTATGTTCAGTCTACAACCCCCACAAAGACACATATTTCATTTATCCACTAGAACATTATTATATAAAAACAGTTATTATTTAATTAAAAACATTTCCCACATCTAAATAATAATATTATACTTATATAATAATGATTTTATTCCAAGGGAATCACTTTCTTAATCATACCCCGCCCCTAATTATATCACGTTCTTATTTGGGTCATTTTAACCACTTGCATGAACAATGATAAAAATTTATATCATGGATCAATATGGATTTAACGACCCAAATTTTAATTAATGAAAATTATTCTGGATCTAATTAAATTTCTTATTATGTATAATGGTTATATAAAATATTCACATACCTAGATTTATGTTTCTAGATTTCAAAATACTGTTAAAAATTATTGTTGTTGCTAATATAGACATTGAATAGTGATCAATTAATTAGTATAAATATATGGCTTTAACAACTCCAATTTACTCAAAAAAACAAAGCGATGGACTCATCCATTAGAATTCGTCCATATAAAGCCCATTTTTTGGAGCTCATAAATGAGTTGGTGTAACTGGGATTCTCTCTTGGCTGAGCCCAATCCTAGCATCAACACATTAAGCTAGAACATAATCGCCTACTAGAGAATTGTACGTTAATAGAGATTACCACGCGAGCGATGTTATCTGATCCATCCCAAGATTCTATCACCATTTTACCCCTTACCCTTAGGACTTTTGCGGGTGTTAAAAAGGATTATATAACAATTACCTAGAACTATGATTATGTTCATTATTTTTGTATAGAATAAAAAATATACATTCATTTTATTATTGTCACTTTTTAAATATTTTTTAAAGCACCAATAATATTTTTAGTTAACATTAAATTATGAAATCTATTTTGATGAATTAATGGATTTGTTAATTAAATTTATTTTCAATAAAATAATATTAATAAATTAATTTTTATTCAATATAAATGACTGTATAGTTTTTATGAATGCAATTTTAATTTTTATTAAGTTTTGAAAGCTATTTTTGTCAAAACCCATGAATTGTAAATTAATTTTAGTTTTTATTTTCAAAGTTAAAATTCATATAATTTGAAAATTATTTAGAAAATATTGTTATTATTAATGGTATCAGACATCGAAATTTTCCAAAGGTGAATTTTTTAGAATTTTTTGAGATAGTAGTTTTTTTGTGTAAAAATTAAATACTATTTAATTATATATTGTGTTTTATGAAATCATAATGAGCCAATAGTGATGTAATACATTAATATAAATTTAATTTTTAGAAAATATATGTTTTACTATTAAAAATGTGATTTTTAATTTTTTTTGATTAATTTTATAGTCTTATGTGGACCCTCAAAGACTTATAAAACATTTTATCTTTTAAAATAATTTTCTTGAGAGTGTGACTCACATCCACATAATAAAGCCAAGTATTATAATAATTTCGTCTATTTTCCATATAAAATAATATTTTCCAGTCCCATTTGGGAAAATTCTTGGGGAAAACAATGGGATTGTTTGTGCTTTTGATTAGTTTAATGTGTAGTGTCCAAAACCTAAATAAAAAATAATTACCTCTCTTTTCCTTTGTAAACCCACCCAAGATCTCACTTATATTAGCTAAAAACCCATGGAGTACGTACCTAACCTTTCCTCCTATCTCTAAATTCCTCCAAATACACCCCAGGCTCCCAAGAATCCTCTCTCAATCCCCTCCCTATCCTTTGGGATCACACTTCTAAGTAAGGGATTTCTTCCTTTCTCATTTTTTTCCAAATTTCATTACGTTGTTATGCCCTTTTATTTTCAATTAAAAATGTTAGGGGTATGATTTTTATCCTCAAATATACTTCAATAATTATTTTTTAATGATGATATACCTTTCTCTGTCTCATTAACTCCTCCCATGTAAAGCTGTTACCATGCCAAAATTCAGTAAGGGATTTCTCTCTCCTCCTTTACATTCAAGAAATAATTTTTTATCATGAATTTAAATTCAATTAAATTTGTTGAAACATGTATCTATATGACCCACTTAATTTACATTTCATGAACATATGATGAGACACCCCTTTCCCTATCATCAACCGTTTTTATGAATTCTTATGTCACGCCGTTTTACTGCCAAAATTGCACCGTGATTTTCCATGCCAATGTCATTTGATGTGAATACGATGACCATTTCTATATCAAGGATAATAAACTTTGTACACATTTACTTGTTTATTATATTGGTTCTATTTTAATTCCACATTACTTTATCGTGGAATAAATGATTATGTTTAATGAATCCATGTTGTATGATCCTTGTGGCACACCTATAAATGAAATGAAATGATTAAGAAGGGTGTGCCCTGATAGCGCTCCAATGAATTGGGTAAAGATTAAAATCCTAATAAATCAAGTAAAATAAATTTTTAATCATTATAATTCAAGTTTAATGATGGTTTACTCATGCTCCATGTGCAATGAGCCCTGTCTTATTCTATTATCAGGTTAAAGGTTGTTCCATAGTTCCATGTTATGATAATCATGCAATATCATGGATTTATGTTCATGTTTCTCTTGTGCTATATTGATATGCCTATTTCCTAACATTTAATATATTTTTCATGTTATTCATTGTTTACTCCCCTATATAGATTTATATATCACCCTTTTCGTATACATTTCCTCAAGTTATCCCATGCAATGCTAGGTATGATGTAAAGTTGTGGTCATGTGAAAGAAGTTTTCAATAAAGATGTTGCGTTTTATGTTCTATGTTGTTATGTAATGTACATAATTTCCCAAGAAACTATACCTATTGATCCTAAAAGTTGTCTTAAGTTCTATTTTATGTAATAAATAATTTTTACGTGTGTAATAAAGAGAAGGGTTGTTATTATTGGTATCATATGATAGGTTTAGTTATTTTGGGTTTATGATTAGAAAACCCTAATGAAATCATTAGGTATAATACTAAGTATAATAAAAATATCCCTAAATTTTCATGAGTATTGAGTAAATGGTTTATACAAAAAATAAATGCCTATCTGGATATAATTAGATATTGGTGGCTCTGGCACAGATGTATCTAGGTGTCATGACCCATCCTCGGGACCCGTGCTGTGACTACCCCAAGCCCGCCTCCCATAGGCCAGGGGCTGGCGACTAGCACCAAGGCGCAAATCCCGAAAAAAGGGGAAGGTATTGCCTTTATAAAGTAAACAAACACCATAGAGTAAGCCAGAAAAAGTAAATACTAAATAGAACGGGGTAAAAAAGTAAGTGCTGAAAGGTAAATGGGCCAGAATACAAACCCAACTAAAAAGTACAGCTACAACTGAAGTAAAGTGCAACTCAAAGAACAATAGATGAATGGTGAAAAGCTGCTCCTGGATCGTCCTCCAGCATCATACCTGAAGGGTAGGTACAGATCTCCTCCTCAGCCCTGCACGTCCGTCCATCTCCTTCGGGTACTGATTCGTTGTGAAGTCCTCCTCTGGGCACCGTCTCGACGTGATATCCACCTCCAGGAACCAAATCGTCATGAGATCCTCCTCCGGGTACCGTCCATCTCTACAAGCATCAACCTCGATCAGTTATGTCCGTCGTCTGCAACCAACACAACATAGTGCGGGCATAGCCCTTGCAGGGGTGAGTATACGATACTCATTAGGGACCCCGAGACCCCCGAAGGTCTTCCAGAATCCACAAAGGATAATCCACAATGGAAAGATACAATCATGAAGTAACATCCAACTCTACTTAGGTATATTCCCATACATATACCAAAGTCATCAGTTCCAGTTCAACTCCAACATCCGAGCCCAAGTTCGATCACGTCCACACAGGATAGTAGAACCCAATCTACACAAGAAAGCACAACCCAATCCACATAGGAAAAGCAATTCAGTCATATCGAAGATAATGATTGAAAGTTATGACTCAGCTCACACAGGTATACTTCTTCATAGGGTGATAGAGATGATCAGATGTAGCGACTGATTCATCTAAGCTGGGACCCACGTAGGATACTAGACCAGCTGAGCTGTCGGACCCATGTAGGATACTACAATAGAGGTCAATACTGTCGGACCCACGTAGGATACAAGTATAGTAGTCGTCACCGCCGAAGCCACAGAGGATTCCTGTACGGTATTCGTTGTCGTCGAACCCACGGAGGATTCCAGTACGAAAGTCTTCACCACCGAACCCAGGGAGGATTCCAATACGGTTGTCATCGTCGTCGAACCCATGGAAGATTCCAGTACGAAAGTCTTCACCGTCGAACCCATAGCTACTGGGGAACTCCTCCTCTATCGAGTATAGTGGGCCTGCCGCTACAACCAAATGCTTCCCACTAACCTTGGACCGCTGTAGTTCTCCACCTGTCGAGTACTGTGGGCCTGATGCTACAACCATGCGCTTCCCACCATGGGTCTTCCACTACAACCAAGTGCTCCCCCTCATAGCCTACAAAGGTACTCCTTCTAGTGTGTACCGCGGGTCTCCCGCTACAACCAAGAGCTCCTCCTCTGTGAGTCTGCCTCTACAATTAAGCACTCCCTACTGGGCTATCGAAACACTCTGAGTCAATCGATCAGCAGTCGTCAAGTCTCGGCAAGCACTAGGGTTTCCGCACACAGCACACTCATTTCCGTGAGGGTCCGCTCCACGAGCCAAGGGGTCGATAAATCAACAGACACATAGTCTTGAGTTGATGTATCCCAAAGTTCCTTCTTGGCATAGGGAACTCAACGTGACAGACGGCGCGTCAATCGGACGCCCGGTCTGAGAGTTATTGGCCTTTTCGTTCGAGGGGCCCGGTTGGTTTTTAAGTCAAAACCAACACGACTGCACTCCAACTGCATCCAAACCTCGAGCGGAGTAAGCCAAAAGGTCCGTCTCACTAAGAGGAATCCAAAAAATTCGACGGCACGTCAATCGGACGTCCGGAGCTCAAGTTATAAGCGTTTCCGCTCCGAGGGCCCAGTTTGTTTTGTGTTCGAACCAACCCGGCCGTACCCCAACATCTCTGAAACCTTGAGTGTAATATACCTAAACTACCGTCTCGATCCAAGGATCACATCGCAACTGACAGTGCATTAGTCGGAAGTCTCTAGCCCAAGTTACATGCATTTAAATGAACAAGTCCGGTATTATGGGGTTTTGGGCCCAGACCGACCTGGCCCAAGACCCCCTAGGTCGGCCCAAACCAGGTCGACCCGACCCGGGTCTGGGTCTGGCACAACAGGGCGTGGCGCGGTGCGTTGCGGCCCGGCCTGCGCGGCCCAGCCCAACCTAGGTGGCCGGTAGGCCTGGCGCGGGCGTGGCCCGCATGGCCATCACGGCGTTGGATGAGCTGTCACGGAAGGGGGGGGCACTACCCCCTATTTTGAAATGGCGGCACCACATGGGTGCCGCTCCTTTTTCCAGCTGGGGGTTACGACCCTCGGCCTTCTTCGATCGGCCGGCCCGGCTGGCCGGCTGTGCTGCGGCCGCGGGACCCCATGGTCCAGCCCCTCCGACGCTCCGGCGGCCGGTGGTTTCAGTCGCCGCTCCCTGCTCCGTCGGGGCCAAAGGCCACGACCTTGGTCCGACCTGCGCGGCGCGACGGCACCGTGCCCCTCTGCCGCGGCCCGCTCCGGCCGCGACCTCTTCGTGGTTCTCTGGCGCGATGCTACGGCACCACGAACCTTCACCGTGGCCCGACTCCGGCCACGGTTTCGTTCGGCCTCAACGGCGCGACACGATGGCGCCACGCTTCCTTGATGCATTTCTCCTCGTTCCCGCACGGTGTCGTTGAACCACGCCGCCTTCGTTCGAGCCGTAATGATCACAACAACAAAGGGGGGAGGAGGGTCGGCCGTGTTCGTGAGTTCTGACCTCCTCTCGTTAAATTGATAAAAAGCGGCCCAAATAAAACGTCGATGAACGGCAAGGAATATTCACGAACGAAAAATCAAACCCCTACCACGATAAAGAGTTGACGATCGATGAGCATCACGGAAAGAGTCGTCGTAGAAGACAGTGTCACAGATGGAGTCTCTGTGAGCTTCGTCGATTTCGCGGTACACGGCGTCGCAGAGAAGAGGATCGTCGGCATCACGGTACACTGCGTCATGTTGTCGATCTTCGAGGAATTAGCCTTCTTCATCGTCCTTTGTCGTAGGCTGGCGTTCTTCGTCGGTGTCGGTACGTTCTTCGCGTTCTACAAGGAGGAAGATGAATTTCTTCGTGGAACTCTGCCTCTCAACACAACCAAGCAACCCCTAATTGAAATAAGATTTTGTGTTATTTAATTAACACACACAAGCCAACATTCTATTTGAATTTCAAAAGAATTCATTCAATTAATTGAATTAATTGAAGAGTCTTAACAGTTCGATTAATGTGAGTGTTGACTTGGCATTTAATAAAGGGGGTGTGGGTGTGTTACAAAAAATAATAGGGGTTTGAGGAAGTTAAAAAGGTTGGGCTCATGTGGGGCCCACCTCAATAATATCCTATCAAGAGGGGTTAGGATATAGTGGGTCCCACCTCAACTTCCATAAGTAGGTTTAAACTACTTAGAACATAAAATAAAAAATTTTGCACAACTTTTATTTTTTTCATTATTTAACCCTTTTTTTTAAATAACCACACCCGAGCAAACACAACTCTAGAAAAGGTGTTCCTAATAAATTACCGGCCCTGCGGTTTCATTGGTGCCCTCAGATCTCAATTCCGAGCAATGGTTCAAAAGATAGGAAAACTCGCTCATTCGTTCACTGAACGTACCTGAGCTAAACTTCGGAAATTGATTCCGGGCACACCGGGCCTCGGAATCAGGTGCCGTCAGAAACTACGTTCTTGTAAAATCCCAAATAAATTTAAGAAAAAAAAATTTCCTTTGAATTTTACGGGTCTTTACATTACTCCCACCTCAAGGATTTACGTCCCCGTGAAGATACATCATAAACTAGGGGAAAAACGTGGGTATCATGCATGCATCTGAGCCTCCCGCTCCCAAGTGAACTCCTAGAGGTTCTCGTGATGCCACCTGATTCACAATAAAGGAATCGACCACCCACGTAGGACCCACTCTTGTTGATACTAGATCACCACCGGGACCTCCGCAAAAGTCACCCAATCGTCAATGTCCAGCTCTCCATGGTCGATGATATGCGTCGAGTCATGCACGTATCTCTTTAACTGAGATATGTGGAAGACGTCGTGCACTCGGTGCAACTGAGGTGGTAGAGCCAGACGGTAAGCCACCTCGCCTATCCTGATGAGAACCTGGAATGGTCTGATAAAGTACAGAGATAACTTGCCGTTGTGGCTAAAACTCCGTAATCCACGTCGAGGTGAGACCCGTAGGAAAACGTGGTCGCCATCCTTGAACTTCAGTGGTCTCTGCCTCCTGTCAGCAAAAGACTTTTGTCAGCTCTGAGCTGTCCTCATCCGCTCTAGGATGACCTGGACCTTCTCTGTTCCTACAAGAGATGCTAAGATTTCATCTTTGACAATAAGAGAAATCCGGTCTCATCCTTAGGATGAACCACGTTCTTCACCTAATAAAGTCAATCCCGACATGGATGATACTAATCCATACCAAGGATGATATCGTAAGGCCTCGACGATACTAACTAGAGATCCAACTGTTACTCTCGCATCCAAGGGTTGAGTCACACTATCGGTATCAGTGTGTGGTCCCTGGGTTTCCTCCAGTAGGAATCTCAAAAATGAGGGTCAAGTCAATAGTTAAAACCGGAACCTCTTAGTAACAACATAAGAGAGGACAGAAAAGTAAATGCCACAATGAAAGGTGTCTTTTATTTCTGCTGCTCAAAGTACAAAGACACAAAGCATCCACAAACAAACATCAACAAAGCTAGAAGAAACATGAATAAAAGTCTCCATATATGGAGCTATTCATGCTCCTGTCTGTCTGCTCCCAAAGCTCCATGATCGTAGGCCTCAGCTGCCTGAAGCTGAGCTCTCCCCTGCCCACTCGTTCCCTGTAGTCGGGGTGGTCGTCCTGGTGGTGGTGGTGGTAGGACCTCAAAGCGTCGCCCACCACCCGCTGCATGGCCTGCTACCCTACCTCGGTCTTCTGCTCCTTGAGATCCACCCGATCGAACCACTACTTCTTCCTGGGAGGTCCTTCGTTTATCCGCTGGTCATCTATTTGGTGAGTCGGACAGTCACGTGACATGTGACCAACCCCGCTGCAGGAGTAACATTGTCCACTCCTGGTAAGTCATTCTCCACCCCGGGTGCCTCACACACACGATCATGTGTCATGCGGTCGATCACCTATAGATCTGGTCCTCTTGAACCTCTGCATCATCTGTCTACTGCCCACTGCAGAAGACTTTGCCGCATTCCAGCTAGTGGTGGGTCCTGCTACTGGAGACTGCTCATCAAGGAAACACTCCACTTAGAGGGCTCGCTCCAACATCCCTGTCTGCGTTGGGATGCTGTGAGAAACAACTGAAGCTCTAATCACTCTCCTGATCCCCTGCTCGAATGTTCGGGCCCTGAAGAACGGGTCTCGTACCATCTCTGTAGAGTAACATGAGAGATCAGTGAACCATACTGAATACTACGCCACTAACATGCTACCCTGCTGAAGATGAATTATCTCTTGTATGCGCACCGCTCGAAGGGTGGCTGGTAAAAACTCTGCTCGGAATAGGCTCTCGAAGTCTACGCACAGAAGGGATGCCTCGTCGTGCACCTGGAGCATCAAGCTCCACCATCTGCCTGCTTCCGCGTGAAGGAGGCTCGCTAGAAGGATCACCATGAGGTCAGCTGGTGTCCCCACTAACTTGAAAACTCGAACTACAGCCTCCAACCAATCCTCGGCTGCTTGAGGGTCCGTCTCCCCGCAAAATTTGGGTGTTCTCTAACGCTAAAACTCATGCAGTGCACTAAGACAACGTGCACTCTCAGCGGCTAGGTCTGGTCGAATCAGTGGCTCGGCAGGTAGAGGTACCACCAGTGCCTCCGCTGAAAAAGGGCCATGCACCGTGTCCTCGTCGCTCGGTGGGCTTTCGTCTCGCACAAATCTCGAAACCCTAGCTAGCTACCGTCGTGGGGCCATCCTGAGAAGAAACAGGTGCGCCACAGTCAAAATAGTATACCTGGTGAGCCAACACAAACTAATCACAAAGAAAACTTTTGAAACACACTTGCAATCAATGTTTTCGTGCATTGATTCGGAAATCATAATTCAGGGTCCTGGTGTACGGATAGGTCGGCCGCCACACCAACATTGGCCTCCCTGAACTGATAACCACACTCAATACCCTTAACACTATTGGTTCACATAGAAGAAAGATCAGAGTCCTGTGTTCTGTGGTAGAACCGAACACCTCGGATACCAATTTGTCACTACCCGTCTTCGGGACCCGTGTCGTGACTACCCCAAGCCCGCCTCCCATAGGCCAGGAGATGGCGACTATCACCAAGGCATAAATCCTGACAAAAGGGGAAAGAATTGACTTTATAAAATAAACAAAAACCACAGAGTAAGCCAGCACAAGTAAACACTAAGTAGAATCGGGTATAAAAGTAAGTGCTGAAAGGTAAATGGGCCAGAGTACAAACCCAACTGAAAAGTACAGCTACAACTGAAGTAAAGTACAACTCAAAGAACAACATCTGAAAGGCGAAAAGCCGCTCCTGGATCATCCTCTGGCTTTCTACCTGAAGGGTAGATACAGATCTCCTCCTCAGCACTCCACGTCCGTCCGTCTCCTCCAGGTACCGACTTATCGTGAAGTCCGCCTTCGGGCACCGTCTCGACGTGATATCCACCTCCGGGAACCGACTCGTTGTGAGATCCTCCTCCGGGTACCGTCCAGCTCTACAATACTCAACCTTGATCAGTGATGTCCGTCGTCTGAAACCAGCACAACATAGTGCGGGCATAACACTTGCAGGGGTGAGTATTCGATACTCAGTAGGGACCCCAAGACCCCCGAAGGTCTCCCAGAATCCACAAAGGATAATCCACAAAGGAAAGATACAATCACAAATTAACATCCAACTCTACTTAGGTATATTCCCATACATATACCTAAGTCATCAGTTCTAGTTCGGCTCCAAAATCCGAGCCCAAGTTCTATCACATCCACATAGGATAGTACAACCCAATCCACACAGGAAAGCACAACCCAATCCACATAGGAAAAAAAGTCAATCATATCGAAAATAATGATTGATTGTCAAGACTCAGCTGACACAGGTATACTTCTTCGTAGGGTGATAGAGATGATAAGATGTATCCACTGATTCATCTAAGCTGGGACCCACATAGTATACTAGACCAGCTGAGCTGTCGGACCCACGTAGGATACTACCAGATAGGTTAATACTGTCGGTCCCACGCAGGATACATGTATAGTAGTCATCAACGCCGAACCCACAGAGTATTCCCACACAGTTTTTGTCGTCGTCAAACCCATGGAGGATTCTAGTACGAAAGTCTTCACCGTCAAACCCACAGAGGATTCCAATACAGTTTTCATCGTCGCCGAACCCACGGTGGATTACAGTACAAACGTCTTCACCGTTGAACCCATAGCTGGTGGGTAACTCCTCCTCTATCAAGTAAAGTGGGCCTGCCGCTATAACCAAGCACTTCCCACTAACCTCGGACTGCGGTAGTACTCCACCTGTCGAGTACTGTGGGCCTGCTGCTACAACCATGCGCTTCCCACCATGGGTCTACCGCTACCACCAAGCGCTCCCCCTCATATCCTACAGAGGTACTCCTTCTGTTGAGTACAGTGGGTCTTCCGCTACAACCAAGTGCTCCTCTGCCATGGGTCTGCCGCTGCAACCAAGCGCTCCCCACTGGGAAATCGAAACACTCTGAGTCGATCGATCAGCAGTTGTCAAGTCTCAGCTAGCTCTAGGGTTTCCGCACACAACACACTCATTTCCGGGAGGGTCTTCTCCACTAGCCAAGGGGTTGATACATCAACTGACACGTAGTCTGGAGTTGATGTATCCCAAAGTTCCGTCTCGATATAGGGAACTCGACGTGACAGACAGCGCGTCAATCGGACGCCCGGTCTGAGAGTTATTGTCTTTTTCGTTCAAGGGGCCCGGTTGGTTTTTAAGTCAAAACCAACAGGTATGCACTCCAACTGCATCCAGACCTCGAGTGGAGTAAGCCAAAAGTTCCGTCTCACTAAGAGGAATCCAACAAAGTCGACGGCATGTCAATCGAACCTCCGGAGCTCAAGTTATAAGCGTTTCCGCTCAGAGGGCCCCATTGGTTTCGTGTTCGAACCCACCAGGCCGTACCCCAAGTTCTCTTAAACCTTAATTTTAATATATAGAAACGACCATCTCATCCCAAGGATCACATCGCAACTGACGGTGCGTTGATCGGAGATCCGTAGCCCATGTTACATGCATTTAAAAGAACCTGTCCGGTATTAGGAGGTTTTTGGCCCGGACCAACCCTTCCCAAGACCCCTTAGGTCGGCCCAAACCAGGTCGACCGAACCCGGGTCCAGGTCCGGCTCAATAGGGCGCGACCCGTCCCAGCCGGCGCGGCCCGGCCCCGCCAGCACGGCCTGGCCCGACCTGGGTGGCTGGTTGGCCTGGCGCGGGCACGGCCCACATGGCCAGCTCGTCGCTGGCCGAGCTATCGTGGAAGGGGGGGAGGGGGGGTGTGCGCTGCCCCCCTATTTTCAAACGGCGGCCCCACGTCGGGGACACTCCTTTGGCCAGCCGGGGGTTACGACCCCCGGCCTTCTCCGATCGGCCGGCCGGACGTGCTGCCACCGCGGGACCCCGCGGTCCCGCCCCTCCGACGTGCCGGTGGGCGGTGGTTCCAGCCACCGCTCCCTGCTCCACCATGGCCAAAGGTCCCAGGCTTGGTTCAACCGGAGCGGCGTGAAAGCGCCGCGCCCCTCCTCCGTGGCCAGCTCCGGTCGCGGCCTCTTCATGGTTCTCTGGCGATAAGCGATGGCGGCGCGCCCCTTCGTCACGGCCCGACTCTGGCTGTGTTTGTGCGGTCCGACCTCCTCCCGTTAAATTGATAACAAGAGGCCCCAAGAAAATATCGATGAACTGCAAGGAATATTCATGAATGAAAAATCAATCCCCTACCTCGATAACGAGTTGACGATCCAATAGCGTCGCGGAAAGAGACGTCGCGGAAGATGGTGTCGCGGAAGGAGGCTCCGTGAGCGTCATCGACATCACGGTACACGGCGTCGCGGAGAAGAGGATAGTCGGCATCGCGTCGTTGATCTTCGAGGAATTAGTGTTCTCTATCGTCCTTCGTCAGAGGATGACATCCTTCATCGGTGTCGGTACGTTATTCGTGTTCTACAAGGGAGAAGATGAAGTTCTTTGTGGAACTCTACCTCTCAACACAACGAAGATACCCCGAATTGAAATAAGACTTTGTCTTATTTAATTAACACACACAAGCCAACATTCCATTTGAATTTCAAAAGAATTCATTCAATTAATTGAATTAATTGAAGAGTCTTAACAGTCCAATTAATGTGAGAGTTGACTTGGGATTTAACAAGGGGGGTGTGGGTGTGTTACAAAAAATAATGGGGGTTTGAGGAAGTTGAAAAGGTGGGGATCGTGTGGGGCCCACATCACTAATATCCTATCAAGAGGGGTTAGGATATAGTGGGTCCCACATCAACTTCAATAAGTAGGTTTAAACTACTTAGAACATAAAATAAAAATTGTCGCACAACTTTTATTTTATTCATTAGTTAACCCTTTTTTTAAATAACAACACCCGAGAAAAAACAACTCCAGAAAATGTGTTCCTAAGAAATTACCGGTGCTGCGGTTTCATTGGTGCCCTCGGATTTCGATTCCGAGCACCGGTTCAAAAGTTAGGAAGACCTGCTCATTCGTTCACTGAACGTACCCGAGCTAAACTTCAGAAATTGATTCCGGGAACACCGGGCCTCGGAATCAGGTGCCGTCAGAAATTGTGTTCTTGTAAAATCCCAAAGAAAATTAAGAAAAAAAATTTCCCTTGAATTTTACGGGTCTTTACACTAGGGGTAAAACCCGAAAACACCACTTTGAGATAGACTCGAACGATAACTGGTGTACAAAAACGGGCCTTGCTACACTCATGGTTACAGAACTCCTGGGGGATATGCTGTGGTAAATTCATGATCTTATTAAGGAAAAAATTCCCTAAGAATATATGTTTGGATGTAGATCATGAATAACATGTATTTAAGCCTATGAGTTCAAAATTTACAGAAATAAAATTAATTTATAATTCATCTATTTTTGTATATGGATTACCCTTTATGTGTTACACCTAAATTTCCTATTATTCTAGCCAATGAATGGTAATAGGAGGACTCAAGCTAACAACCGATGTGAAGATCAATGTGACGAGTTTTCTAATGAGATGCCCAATATGATAGGAGCAAGAATCATGGAATTTATCACGATACACTCTCAGTTAACTCATGTTTTGAATAGGATCATGGGTCAAGTAGAACATTAAACCCCCCAAGGAAAGAACGAGTTATAATCGACAGCTTAATGAGACAACGACCTCCTACTTTTAATGGATGGTCTGATCCCTCAATTGTCGATCAATGGATCAACTCCATTGAGAATATCTTCTCCATTGTTCAATGTTCTAAATAAGATAAGGTACTTCTGGTTTCTTATCATATGGAGGTTGAAGATGATCAATGGTGGAAATTGATAAAAAATATGAATCCTAATGAGGAGATCGAGGCGTTGGAATAAAAGTATTTACGAAAAATGTTTTTTCAGTAAATATTTTCTTGAAACCCTCTAAATTAAGATGTATAGGGACTTCATTTCCCTCAAGAAAAAAGACTATTAATCTATCAGAGCATATAATGAAAACTTTACAAGGCTTACATGATACTCCTCAGTCTTTTTCATTACTCCTGAATACAAGGTTGACAATTGATTTTATGGGATAAAACCTAGCCTAGAAAAATCTATAGAGATCAATGACTTAGAGATCTACGAGAAAATTGTTTGATGTTCCCTCAAGGTCAAAATAGAGAGCGACGAATCTCAGGGGTATCATGGGGATAAGAAGAATAAGGTGGAATTTAATTTTGGACGTTTTATGGATAAATCCAATGGTTCTAATAAAATATAGAACCCCACTTTCCAAAGGTGTGTAAATAAGAACCCCATAAATTTCTTGAGGGTGAGGGGAAAATTCTCTAGGTGTGGAAGAAAAGGGAACCTGTCCTTTAACTACCAAAAAGAAACCCACAGCTACGACATAGGAGAGTAATTCTATGTTCGACCTTTAACGCGTTGTTCATTGCTTCAACATCAATAAACCAGAGAACTTTTCCAACTAGTTCCCCAATACAAGGGGTTTTTGATGCTACCAATAACCTCTAATGCTACAAGGAAAAGATTTTTCCATCACTCCCACTAAAGTGATCATCGACAATGAAGTTGTGACATGTAAGCTAGTTATTAATTCAATAACAGAGAACAAACTTTTGGATTATAGTTCAACACATTTTTTATATCCTGAAAGATTAGTTTAACAATCCCAACACCAACATATTTCATGGAAGTAAAGTTGTCCGTGAGAACGAAAAATAGGTAAATCATTTCATCCCATGAATATAACTCAACCCTAGTCATAATTTGTGGATTTAACTTCCCAACAAACCTTTTCAAACTCCCTTTATTATAATTTGATGCAATTCATGGCATGGATTGGATTTCATTATATAAATCCAACATAAATATCTGTGAGAGGAAAATCACTCTCTATATAGTGAATAGACACTTGATTATTTACAAGTGAAATGAGGAGGATGAATCTTCTCTAGAGCCATCATCTAAAGTGTGTATATTACTGTCCAATTAGCACATGTATATTACTCAAATGACTGAGTCTAAGGAAGAAACCATCCTTGAAGACATTACTATTTTTATGGAATTCACTGAAGTGTTTCCTGATGAATTTCTAGGTTTTCCTCCAAGAAGAGATGTTGAACTCTCAAATGATCTTATACATGGGGAATTTCCAATATCCAAGAACCCATATAGAATGGGTATTGTGGATCATGAAGAGATAAAGAAGAAAATATAAGATAATCTGGATAAAGAGTTTATACGCACAAGTGATTCTCCATGGGGTTCACCAGTCATCATAGTCTAGAAAAGTGATGGGTCAATGCACCTTTGCATTAATTATCGGGATCTCAACAAAATCACTAAAAATAAAAAGTATCATATTATATGGATTTATGACTTATTATATTAGTTATGGGGAGAACAATACTTCTCCAAGGTGTATTTTCAGTCAGGATATTACCAAGTAAGGGTGAATAAGGAGGATATCCGCAAGACAGTTTTTCGTACAAGATACGAGCACTATGAATTCATAGTAATTCTTTTCAGACTCACTAATTCTCTAGAAATATTCATTGAAATTATTAATAGAGTATTTCTAGAATACCTCAAAAAATTTTGGTAGAAATTATAGATGACATTCTAATATACTTCAAAACCAAGAAGGATTATGGGGATCATCTAAGAACTGTACTAGAGACCATGTGAAAGGATAATATCTATGAAAAGTAGAGAATGTGTGAGTTATAGTTGTAGGAGGTCTAATTATTGGGTCATATCATCCCAAAAAATGAGATATATGTGTATCTCTCCAAGATAACTAAAATAGAGGTATGGATGAGGCCAACATCAACAATAGATATCCGTATATTCCTAGGTTTAGAAAAATATTATCTCCGATTTGAGAGAAATTTCTCACAATTGTCCAACCCTCTTACCAAGATATCTTGGAAGGGAGTAAATTTATCATGGAGTGATGATTGCGAAGAGAGATTCAAGGAGATGAAAAGGGGGCTTTTCACTGAACCCGTGCTCACACTACCCACAAGTGCATAAATTATTGTGGTATTTTGTGATTCATAGAAGAAGGGACTGTTTTGTGTGTTGATGAATAATGAAAAATTCATTTCCTACTATTCAATGGAATTGTATTTTCATGAGAAAAACTATCCAATACATGATCTGGTGTTAGATGTAGTAATATTATCTTTAAAAAATTTAGCGACATTACTTCTTTGAAGAGAAGTGTGAAATATACACAGATCACAAAAGCCTCATGTATATATTCAAACAGAAAGAGTTTAATATATACCAATGAAGATGATTAGAGTTGATAGAATACTATTACTTTTCATTCAATTACCACCTTGGGAAAGTGAATAAGGTGGCAGATAATCTAGGTAGAAAGGACCCAATGGTTCTATCATTGATGAGAATTGAAAAAGATCCAATCAACATAAATTTGATGAACATGGGCATGAGAATCATAAATAATAGAACATCATAAATACTTTTACAAAGGACGGCTCAACTGTCTCTTTTGGATAAGTTAAAGGACCTTCAAAAGGATGATGTGGGAATTCAAAAGAATGTGGAATCTATCAGAAAAGGTAAATCCTCGAAATTTAATGTTAATTAAGAGGTAATTGTGAGATTTGGGACAATATTATGTGTTACATCAAATCTAGAGTAAGAGAATGAAATTTTGAATGATGCACATAGTTCAAATTTCTCCATTCACCGAGGAAACAAAAAGATGTTTTTAGATATTTTAGAGATTTATTGGTGGGATAACTTGAATAAGGAGATCACTGAGTATAAATCAATTTGCCTGGTATGTCAGCAAGTGAATTCTGAGAGTCAGATGTCTAAGGGGATGATGAAACCATTACCCATACCATCATGGAAATGAGATAACATCACTATATAATTTTTCATTGGACTTCCATGTACATCTAAAGTAAACATGTCTATCTAGGTTTCTTTAGATCATCTTATAAATACTGCAAACTTCATTTCAATTCAATAGGATTTCTCATTGGATCAACTGGTACATATATATATTATAGAATTGGTAAGGCTAGATAAAGTACCACAATCTATTTTATGTGATCAAGATCCAAGATTGACCTCAATGTTCTGGAATATCCTTTAACATGCTCTGAATACTGAGTAGAACTTCAGTATGAATTATCATCCTCAAACTGATTTTCAATCTGAGAAGACTATCTAAATACTTGAGTACATGTTGAGAGTATTCTCAATGGACTTAGAAGGAATATGGGATCAACATATTCCTCTAGTTGATTTATCTTACAAAAAAAGTTTCTACTAAAGAATCCAAATGGATCCTTATGAGTCATTTAATGGGAAGAGGTGCGGAACACATGATTTTTGGGATGAGGATGGGGAGTGAAAACTCCTAGGTCCAGAAATAATCGAATAAATGACAGAGAAGTTTAAGACCATCCAGAAGCCCAGTAAATATGCTCAGATTCGACAAAAGTGTTATGCTGATAATTTTCGACGAGAAATATAGTTTGATGTTGGAGACATGGTATTCCTATGAATATCATTATGAAATAGAGTTATGAGATTTGGGAAAAAGGAAAAGCTTAGTCCAAGGCACATCGGTCTTCTTGAGATCCTTGATCGCATTGGAGCAGTGTCATATCGACTAGCACTTCCACTGAACCTATCTCAACTATATGATGTAGTCTATGTATCACATTGAGGAAGTATATACATGACCCATCTCATGTACTCAATCAAGAGGTTATACCATTTGAGAATGACCTCTCTTGTTAAGAGAATATGGTGAAGAACGAAGATCTTAGAGAAAATGTTCTAAGAAATAAGACAATGCCCTTCATCTAGGTGTAGTGGTGAAACCAAAAGATTGAAGAGGCAATGTGGGAATCATAGGAAGTAATGAAGCATAGAAACCCACATCTTTTTTAATGTGGGAAAATGAAATATTTAGGGAGAACTTTCTTAAGGGGGGAAGATAGTAATGACCCAAACTATTATTAATGAAAATTAATCTTGATATAATTAATTTTATTATTATGTAAAATGGTTATATAAAATATGTAACTCCTTGGTTTTATGTTTTTGGATTTCAAATTTACATTAAGAATTGTTACCATTGCTAATATATCCATTTAAGAGTGATCAATTTATTAGTATAAATATAGGGCTTTAACAAATCCAATTTACTTAGAAAAAGGAAGTGATGGCCTCATCTCGTAGAATATCTCCATATAAAGCCCATTTGTTGCGAATCAGAAAGGAGATGGTGTCACTAGGATTCTCTCCTGACCAAGCCATAGATGAGCTTCAACATGTTAAAATTGAACGTAATAGCCTAAGGGAGAAGTGGAAGTTAATAGATATTATTACACGAGATATGTTATCCGAGTGAGCCCAAGAGTCTATCACCATCACACACCTTAATATTAGGTCTTATGCAGGTGATATAATGGTTTATGAAAAAAAACCCCATAACTATGATTATGAGCATTATTTATTATCGAATAAATAATATACATTCATTTTATTATTGTTACATTGTAAATAGTTTTTAAAACAAAAATAGTATTTTTAGATAATATTAAATTAAGAAATATATTATGATGAATTAATGGATTTTTTAATTAAATAAAATTTTTATAAAATATTCTTAATAAATTAATTTTTATTAAATATAAATGATCTTATAGTTTTTACGAATGAAATGGCAGTTTTTACTATGGTATTAAAGCTGCTTGTGTCAAAACCCTTGAATTTTCGATAAATATCGGTTTTTATTTTAAATGTAAAAAATCACATATATTGAAAATTATATAGATAAAATGAATATTATAATTAGAATTAGGACATCAAAATTATCCAACAGTGAATTTTTCATAATTATCTGAGACAGTCGAATTTTTGGGTAAAAATTAAATACATTTTTATTATATAATGGGTATTATGACATCATAATGTCTCAATAGTGATTTAATAAAATACTATAAATGATATTTTTATCCAATATATGTTTTTCCTTTAAAAATTTGATTTTAGACTTATTTTATTAATTTAATGGCGGCTTAGTGGACCGTCCAAGACTTATAAAACATTTTACTTTTAAAATGATTTCCTTGAGAGTGTGACTCACCTCCACATAATCAAGCCGAATATTTTATAAATTTTGGCTATTGTACATATAAAATAATTTTTTATAATAATTTTTGGAAAAAACTATCAGATAGTGTGTGGTTTTGATTAGTTTAATGTGTAGTGTCTAAAATATAAATAATAAAGAGTTTCCTCTATTTTCCTATATAAACCCACCCAAGATCCCACTTATCATCACTAAAAACCCTTGGAGAATGTCCATTCCATGCCCACAAATCTCTAAAATAATCACAAGGTAACCTAAGCTCTAAATCATCCACTCTCAAGCCCCTCCCAAGCCTTTGGGATCACACTACCAAGTAAGGTATTTCTTCTTTTCTCTTTTTTTTTTCAAAATTCATTATATTTTTATACCATTTTATTTTCAATTAAAAATGGTGCGGTATGTTTTAGTACCTCCCCTATATATCCCTCCTTATTTTTTAATTATTATAGACACCTTTCTCTCTCATTAATTCCTCCCATGTACAGCTGTTACAATGTCGAAATTCTGTAGGGGATTTCTCTCTCTTAATTTACATTCAAGAAAACCTTTTGTATCATGAATATAAATTCCATTAAATATGTTTCAAAACGTATCTATATGACCCATTACATTCCATTTAATGTTCATATTATTATACACCCCTTTCTCTCTCATCAACCATTTTTATGAATTCTTATGGCACATCGTTATACTGCCGAAATTGCACCGTGATTTTCCACACCAAAGTCATTATGTAGTGAATACCATACCCATTTCTCTATCAAAAGTATTCACCTTTATAAAAATTTACATATTGATTATTGAGTTTCATGTATGAATTAAATATTACTTTATCTTGGAATAAATTATGATGTTTAATGAATCCATGTTATATGATCAACGTGACACACTTATGCGTGACAATGAAATGATTAAAAACGGTGTGCCCTGATAGCACTCCAATTCAATAGGTAAATATTAGTATCATGATATGTCAAGAGAAATGAGGGTTTACTAATGATAATTCATGTTCAATGAGGGTTTACTCATGATCCACGTGTAATAAGTCTTGGATCATGCTAATATCATGTTAAATGTTGTTTCCACATTTCTATGTTATGATAATCATGCTATACCATGGATTTATGTTCATGTTTATATTGTGATCCATTGGTATGACTATTTAATAACATGTACTATATTCTTCAATCTATGCCTTGTTTATTTCCTTACTGTGCTTTATAGATCACCCTTTTCTTAATCATGTCATTAGGTTATCCCATGCAATGAAAAGTACGAAGGAATATTGTGGTCATGTAAATGATATTTTCAATAAAGATGTTGGTTTATAGGGTCTAAGTTGTTATTTAATGTTCATAATTTCACAATACACTAGACCTATCGATCCTTAGAGTTTTCTGGATTGAATGTTTATGTAATAAATCATGTTTAAGTGTTTAATAAAGAGCAACGTTGATATAATGGATGAATAAATACTGATATTTCTAGAAATTGATGATAAAATATGATTTTTTTTATGTTTCTTAAAAATATATATTAGTAGTTACCTAATAATTAATATACCAACTTTTTTTTATAAAATATTATCAAAACAAGTTCATCATCAATTTCTATCATTGCGAATCGTGATGGAAATTATCATGGAATAAAATTAAATATTTATAAATAAATATAAATAAAATACTATAGTAACCTGGATAATTTCGTATTGATTTATAAGGTATAAATTAATTTGAATCAACATAAACAATTTTAAGAATTCATGAAACAATCAAAATCGCTACCATCTGATAAAATAATAATCTACAACTAACTATAAGATTTATATTAAATTAAAATAATTTAAGATTATAAAATGTATTATATATTAATAATTTTTTCAAATAATTTTTTCAATATAATTCTATTTTTAATGGAGGTATTTAGATAAAATTAAACCAAGATATAAGAAAAGGTAAGGAACACTCATCTCAATTCTCATTCTTTGATACATATTCCACACATACCGCTTGAATAAGTTTTTGTGGTTAATATATATCACCATGATATATTTTTATCAATTTTTCAAAAAATAATATGTATTTATAGATCCCTATCATGTTTTATCTCTCATGGAATTTGATACAAATGTTTTCAAAGTTGAATGGATACTATACTCAATATCATTCTGAAATAAAATTTTATTTTTAGTGGTAATCCATATGGGGAATTAATAAGATTGTTTAATACCTAAAAATCCACCTTAAATTTCTCATAATATAGTTATTAATTATGTTTTTCCTCACCACTCAATTTATTTATTTCCCTTTCAGACATATTATACCTATGTTAGTGTGTGTATGAAAAAAAACCACACCATTTATCCTCAATTAGGAATCTTTTTCCTCTTTATAAACATTTATATTACGTATATCGTTATCTATTCCTCTATAATAGATATAGGTTATTATATATTTTTTATATCATAAAATAATTTTAATACTATTTTGTTACACTTTATACACATATAATTCTGACATATACCTTAATTTTTAATATTTTTCATATGAGCGAATTGTTTTTCTTTGTTATAATTTTTATTTAAAAACCATTATTTTAGGGTTTTAAAATTATTTTAAAACTGATTATGTATATTATTTCTTGTGAGAATAAAATATAATATTTTTATATTTTTCAAAAGTAAGTGTTTGATTATTTTTTTTAATTTATAATATGGAATTTTATTCACGGATCTATTGTGAAAGATTTATTTTAAATGTAAATATTTTAAAAATATTTTCACTTCATCATCTTTAATATTTATATAAATTTTAAATATTTATTATCATTATTTATTTTCAGATAAAGATTTTTAAAATTCCATGTTTCAAATTTATCTATATGCATCTTTTTAGAATGTAACACATAACCTTTTCTTTTTCTGATATTTTAAATTATCATTTTCATTAGACACTTTTAGGTTCCTATATAACATTAACCATTTTGTAAAAAGTATTATTTCTTTCTATTTAGGAGATCTATTTCCTTAATTATGCTCTGAATTATCTCACAATTTTATTTTCTTTTGGGAATTAAAATCACAAAATCATATAATCTAATTCTAAATCCCTTTTTATGAGATATTTTTCAAATATGTTACTCTTATAATTTTTTTACATCTATGTTAAAAACATTTATTATTATTTATGTTACACTTGTGAAATTTTCTCATTATATCATCTAGTTTAATTAACATGATGAATTATAAAAGGCCTTATGGAGGACTTCATGATACTCATATCACTTTTCCATGGGTTGATTAGGTGATGTTATAGTGTTGAATTTTTTCATGACTGTTTTGTATTAAATTTATTTATTGTTGTTATATGATGGGTGGGTTATTTTATATCCATTAAATTCATTGTTTAAGAATTTATTTCTCATGATTTAATAATGTTATTCATGAAATTATTTTTTATAATAGGAAGTGAATTTTTTTTGTAACACCCCAAGCTTCTACGGTACGCTTCTCTTTGAATAATGTGATAGCGTGTGTTGTACGCAACACCGAGTTCTAACACAACATAACTAATCAAACTAGCCGTTATGAATAGTAATACCTACTTTTTGAAATTATATATATTTTATATTTGAAAATGGACTTCATTTTTGGATTCGGAATATCGAATTTAGCCTAAGGTGAAATTTTGGTACATTTCGGATAACTTTCATATTTTGATGAATAGTGAAAATTACTAAGTTTTAATTAAAAACAACTTTTTTAATCAAAATAATTAATAGTGATAAATTATGAATTTGAGTGGTTTTAAAGTATATTTAGAATATATTTTTACCATTTAATATAATGTTGGTCATTGGACATAATTTTACAATTAAACCGAACATAAACGAGTGTCAATCTTTTGATAGTTATTATCTCTTAAAAACACGCTTTTTGTTTTGACAGTGGGAATTAATTTTAAATTAATTTATGCCACTTCAGTGTTTTGAATTTAGGAAAATGGATTCCATATTTGGAATCAGGATGTTCAAATTGTGTAAATAGGTAACTTTTATTTTTAGACATTTTGAATAATTACTGCGGTAAATATTTTATTTACCATGGTTAAGGGTAAATCCGGTAAATAAGGGTTAAAAAATAATATTATAATAATACTAAATTACCCTAAAACGTGTCTTAACCCTATTGGTTGATACATGGTCGACCATGGGAATCTTTGGGTCTATTTTGGGACCCCATGGATCCACTTGTAAGTGATAATGACACTTTATTTTAATTAAGTTAAAATGAATACAAAAATGACACAAGCATATATCTTTTAGAAAAACAATTGTTACATAGGGTTATATATGTTGGATTTTAGATTATAAATATTAATTAGAAAGCTAAAAAGATTTCCTACATAATGATATTTTATTTATAATTTTTAGACATTAAATAATTTATTTTATTTATGACACGATGATGATGCAGTAATTACTATAATAGTGAACAATTAAAATAATTGATATTATAAATACCCAAATAAATATAATATGAAACTTTTAATGAATTAAACTAATTTTCTAGGATAATATGATATATTATGATTGATTTAATTGACTTTGTTCGAAGTAATAAATCTGTTATGAGTTTCACAAAAATCAACTATTGAATAGTGTCAAAATTGACATAAAAGAGTTCTTAAAAAAAGTATTATATTATTAATTGATATTAAATTCCTAAAAATCTAAGGTTCGGCCAAGAGACTTATATCATGATAGGTTCATCATTAATGTACCACTTGGGGGTCTCTTGGATGTATATAGTAAGTTTATTAACCATATTATATAAAAATACAAAGAGACATTGTAAAAGTGAAACTAATTAACTTAGAGTTAATACTTAAAGATAAGGTTAATATAAGTACCCAAACCTGTCTAAATTCTATTGGTTGAGTGGTTTTCGACCTATCCCCACCTTAACCTTTGAATAATAAGCTTTGGAGCCATTAGAAACCGAATATGAATTTATTATAAATTAATATTTCTAGCTTTTCCAAAGGTGCCCCTCACCCCTCTTATAAAAGGGCACTCCTCCTTCTCATTTCTTCAAACCTTAAAAGCCTTTTGGTTCGGCCAAACACTGCCCAAATACTCTCCCAACATCCCTCACTACAACCTAGAGGCCTTAGTTTGATCAGAAAGCCAACCTAAGGAGCCCTTTTGATCAAATCAAAAGGAAGAACCCGAAGAAGAGGTAATGATTTCACCACCCTTCTCCAAGTTCATTTCTTCTTCCACTTCTTATTCCTTTGTTCTTACCATTCTAAAATAATAACTCCAGTATCTCACATATACTGTGATGTTATTATAAATATGGTACAACCATATTCAGTATTCTATCCACCCTTTGAATAACATGTCACCATACGTGCGTACGTACGGACTACCGTCTCCACGTCGTGGTGTAATTGTTATTCAATATAATATTATTTGGATGGGTATAATAATGATGTGTAACTCATGTAAATAATAAATATAACATGTTAATTATTCTGAATATATGATATACCATCCATTTATATATTATTTTAATATCAAAAGAATGATATTGTCGCTTGTGCGTACGTACGGACTACCGTCTCCACGAACGCGATGAGATTCATTCTCCATTGTATCCATTCAAGTATAATTATCATTTGATGATTTAAAAATGATGTTTAAGGACTAGATATCATTCTGGATATGAATAAGATACAACAACCATGGCTTATGTAACAAAACATATAAAAGAAAATGAGTAAGTTAACTCCCGAAACAGCGATAATTCTAAGATATTATTAACAAATCAATGTTAAAAGATCATATATGATATCATATTATTATATATGATTCTTTTACAATTTAATAACAACTATTTCACCATTATATAGGAGGTTAACCTACCCCAACCAAGGAAAAGTACAAGGTAAGGGTTTACTTTACAACCTCTTCATTATCCAAGGTTGTTTATACGTAATAATCTACTGGGATCTCTTTATCATCCACGTCCATGTTTCTTAAAAATGCATTTCAAAACATTTTTACTATTTACTAGAATATGAGTTAAAGTCATTTATACCCTTTTTGACTTTTATAAGTGGTTTATAAAGGAATCTTTCGGTCGTTTTCAAAACAAGGTCCTTTTTAACCTTTTCGACAGAATTAAGGTAAGAATGTTTTTTTTAACTTATACGGCGGGTGTGGCTATTTTCCGCCGTTATAAAATCTTCAAAGCTTCCCTTACAAGCTTATAAGAATATTTTCAAAGAAAATGTTTTATTTTATATGGATCTTAAATGATTTCAAAATAAAAGGAGATATTTCTTTAAAAAGAATTTTGATTTCATCTATGTCAACATCCTTTGATGGATTTTAAGATTATTTGAAGTTGATTTATTATGATACAAAACTTCTATATTTTTTTGAAGGTTTTGTGATATGTTTGACTGTGGATGTTCTATTTTTATACCATTCATTGTTTATGGTGAAAGTATTGACATTTCATATGCTAGTTTTAATATGAATGTTTATGTTATGTTTAAACCTTTTCATATGGGGAATGCATTGGACTTAATATGTGACGGGTGGAGCCCGCTATAGCTCCTCGATGCATCGGTAGGTCTCATGAGACAAACTAGTGTCTTGGCACAAGGCCTTGACAAAATCGTATTTGTAGTCTTGGCACGAGGCCTTGACTATGTGGTTATGATAGTCTGGCATTATGCATTCCAACATTATGAAAGTGGTTATAGATTTTTGCATGTAATTATTCGATTAGTAGAATATCCATGTGAATAAGTAAATGGCATTATTTCATTTTATTTATGCCATACCATGTTGAAAGTTCATATTTAAAAGGCTTTTGTTTTAGTTATACATTGCCTTAAATGTTTATTCTTATTTATGAAAGTTTCCGCTATATTGTTATCCTTACTAGGCATTTGAGCTCACCCCTTTTCTATGTTTTATTTTTCCCAGGATGTGAAGAAGTAAGTTATGAATGACCTGAAGGAATTTTATGAGGGGTTAACAGTGTGGATTGTGGAAACATTATGTTGTTGTAGTAGTTTTTTCATTTTATGATGTAATGTAAAACTTATGAATATATCTAGTGTTTCCAAGGCTACTAAACCAATCGGTTTTTCGAGATTTGATCTTTCATGTGATCATGCCAATGTTATGTAATAATGCACCGACTATGGGTAACTGGGGTCGGGGCGTTATAGTTGGTATCAGAGGAAGTTTAGTAAAAACCTTGGATGCTAGATTTAGATAAACTCTGATTAGAGCACATAGACCTAAGATGAACTTTGAGGATTAGTATAGAAGAACTTCCTAGAATTTTGGTATTGTAGAGATTTTGTGAGTTTTCCAAGCAATACATCCCTGTCTGGATACGAGCAGGTAGAGGCGGCTCTGGCACAGATGTACCTAGGAGTAAAACCTGAAAACACCGATTTGAGCTAGACTCGAACGGGAACTGGTGCACGACAACGGGCCTTGCTGCACTCTTGGTTACGACACTCCCGGGGGATATGCTTAGGATAACTCTCATTTTCTTTACAAATCATTTTGAAGGGATTATGAGTATATACTTCCTCAAAGAAAACATTCTTATGATTATGGATTATATCCATAAATAGTTCAATTTATGTTAAGTGTTTTATAAGTATGGGATTATGTATTTTGATTCATAAACTGATCTAGTTTATGCCATTGTTTAGAAATGGCACCTAGTGGAAGAAATGGAAACCGTATCAATGCACGCACTCCATGTAGGGATTTCCCTCCTGCTCAAGATAATTATAGTGGGGCTGGTGATGGATCTGGTGCTGATAAGCTAATCACCATACTGGGACAACTTACTCAGGTTATGAATAATAACCTTACCCGTATGGAGCACCCTGATCCGCAGCGTGGAGGATCAATGTTAGATCGATTCATGAGGCAACAACCACCAACGTTCAATGGGAATACAAATCCCTTAGTATCTGAGCAATGGATATTTTCCCTAGAGAAAATATTTCAGGCTTTGGGGAGCAGTGAAAGGGAAAAAGTTATCATGGCAGTTTACCGCCTCACTGGAGATGCTGATCAATGGTGGTCATTGATTCAAAATACGAAGGAAGATGATGAAGTATCAGATATGGAATGGAGGGAGTTCAAAGATCTGTTTTTAGAAAAATACTTCCCTCGCGACCATCGAGCAGATATGGAAAGGCAATTTCTGAGTCTGAGACAAAAGGAGGATGAGAATTTCACAAAGTATGAGGCTAACTTTACAAGGTTAGCGAGGTACGCTGGTGATTATATTCGTAACCCAAGAAGTATGATTGATCATTTCTTTGATGGGTTAAAACCATTTCTCCGTCGAGCGTTAGTCTCACAATCCTTTTCATCGTACGAAGACATTGTCTCATGTGCTATCAAGACCGAAAAGGAATTCTCTAAGTCTTATGACTTTAAAGCAAAGCAAGAGAAGAAGAGACCTGCTGATCAATCTGGGAATGGAAATAAGGGGAAGAAGGGAAAGGTTGAATATCCATCTTGTGGTAAATGTGGGAAGAAACATCCTGGTACTTGCTTGAAGGGAATGGGAGTCTGTTACAAGTGTGGTGAAAAAGGCCACCAAGCTCATGATTGCAAGGGGAAGAAGGAAACTACCAACGTTCAGTGCTACAATTGCAGGGAGATGGGGCATTATGCAAATGCATGTCCTAAGCGTCAGGAGAACTTACCTCAGAAAAGGCCAAGGGATCAAGGCCAGGCTTATGCTATCACTACTGCTGAGGTAGAAGCTCCGAAAGACGTGGTGGCAGGTAATTTAATGGTTTCCTCAAGTTTAGCAAATGCATTATTTGATTCTGGATCATCGCATTGTTTCATATATTCCCAGTTTGCTAAGAAAATTAGATATTTCCAATTTGATTTAATAAGGGAGTTGTCAGTTAAAACTCCTAAGGGAAGTATCGTTGCAACAAAGTTTTGTGAATCAGTCCCCATTAGAGCACATAAATTTTCTTTATCTGCTGATTTCATCGTCATACCTATGATTGAGTTTGATATAATCCTCGGTATTGACTGGCTTTCGGACTATGATGCGAAGATTTATTGTAAGAAGAAAGAGGTTACGATTCTTGATGATAATGATAAGGAGCACCTTATTTTTAGAGCAGAATCGTCACCACCTAATTCTTATTTAGATCCACCCCCAGTAGCTCAACTTAATTCAATTATTGGGGAGGAAGAGAATGAAATAACTGTCGGTGAGGAAAGGAATGTTCAAATAGAGGATGTACCTGTTGTGAAAGAATTTGTAGATGTATTTCCGGAAGATTTACCTGGACATCCTCCAGAACGAGAAGTTGAGTTTTCTATTGATTTGATTCCTGGATCAAGGCCTATATCGAAGACCCCTTATAGAATGGCCACTGTAGAGTTGATCGAACTAAAGAAACAACTAGAGGAATTGAGTAATAAGGGATTTATTCTCCCTAGTGTTTTGCCATGGGGAGCCCTTGTTCTTTTTGTTAAAAAGAAAGATGTATCTATGAGGTTATGTATCGACTACAGGGAGATCAATGCTATAACGATAAAGAACAAGTATCCCCTACCTCGTATTGATGATTTATTTGACCAACTGCATGGAGTTCAATACTTTTCAAAGATTGACCTTCGATCTGGATACCATCAGTTGTGTGTGAAGAAGGAAGACATTCCGAAAACAGCATTTCGAACCAGGTACGGGCATTACGAGTTTACTGTAATGCCGTTTGGATTGACTAATGCACCCTCTGTATTCATGGATCTAATGAATAGAGTTTTCAAGGAGTATCTCGATGAATTTGTGGTGGTATTTATTGATGATATCTTGGTATACTCCAAAACCTACGAAGATCATGAAAATCACTTGCGCATTATCTTGAAGACTCTGAGAAGGCATGAATTATATGGGAAGTTTAGCAAGTTTGAATTCTGGCTTCAGGAGATTTCTTTTCTTGGCCATATTGTCTCTAAAGATGGAATCTCTGTTGATCCTTCTAAGACAAAGGCAATACAAGAATGGCCAGCACCTACGAGTATAACTGAGGTACGTAGTTTTATTGGTTTGGCAGGTTATTATCGACGTTTCGTCCAAAATTTTGCCCGATTGGCTAACCCATTAACAAAGCTCACACGTAAAGGGGTTAAATTTGTTTGGACAAAAGAGTGTGAAGAATGTTTCGAAGAACTGAAGAGAAGATTAGTCAATGCTCCTATATTGACTCTACCATCGGGGAATGATGGGTTCGTTATTTATAGTGATGCATCGAAGAAAGGACTTGGCTGTGTCCTTATGCAGAATGATAGAGTTATTGCCTATGCATCACGACAGTTGAAAATTCATGAACAAAACTATCCTACTCATGATCTCGAGTTAGCAACAGTGATCTTTTCTTTGAAGATATGGAGGCACTACCTCTATGGTGAAAAATGTGAGATTTATACTGATCGCAAGAGTTTGAAGTATATTTTCTCACAAAAAGAACTCAACATGAGGCAAAGGAGATGGCTTGAATTACTCAAGGATTATGATTTTACGATACACTACCACCCAGGGAAGGCAAACAAGGTGGCAGATGCTTTGAGTAGAAAAGACCATGGAGTTTTGAACAATATGAGAATTGAAAGGGATCCAATTTTCATGGATCTAGTGAAGATGGACATGGGAATAACCAGGGAAGGTGAAACATCAATGCTTTTTCAAATGGTTTCCAAACCATCTTTACTAGAAAGGATTAAGAGTTCTCATACCGAAGATGAAGAATTCCAAAAGAATATTAAAGCTGTGAATGATGGGACATTGAGAGACTTTGTGTATGAAGATGGAATTTTGAAATTCGGGAAGAGACTTTGTGTTCCCGATTTACCTGATCTAAAAAGGGAATTGCTGGATGATGCTCATAGTTCCAATTTCTCTATACACCCTGGGAGCACCAAAATGTATAGAGATTTGAAGGAACATTTTTGGTGGGACAACATGAAGAGGGAGATTGCTGATTTTGTGTCAAGATGTATGGTTTGTCAACAAGTGAAAGCTGGAAGGCAACAGCCTGGAGGAGTCATGCAACCTCTTCCCATACCGGAGTGGAAATGGGACAATGTTACGATGGACTTTGTCATGGGGCTACCAAAGACTCCTAGAAGGAACGATGCAATATGGGTTATTGTTGATCGTCTTACCAAGACATCACATTTTCTTGCTATAAGAGAAGATCTACCCCTGGAACGTCTAGCAAGACTATATATTAATGAAGTTGTGAGACTTCATGGAGTACCCCTATCGATTGTTTCTGATCGTGATCCCCGTTTTACGTCGAGATTCTGGAAAAGTCTTCAGAAATCCCTGGATACTGAACTTCATTTGAGCACTGCTTACCACCCTCAGACAGACGGACAATCAGAACGGACTATTCAAACCTTAGAAGACATGTTGAGATCTTGCTCACTTGACTTTCAGGGTATGTGGGATCAATATTTACCTTTGGTAGAATTTTCCTATAATAATAGCTTCCATTCGAGTATTCAGATTGCACCATATGAAGCGTTATATGGAAAGAGATGTCATACACCAACCTGTTGGGATGACGTTGGTGAAAGAATACTTGTAGGCCCAGAACTGGTGGAGGAAACGGTGGAAAAGGTGAAAGTAATCCAAAATCACATCAAAGCAGCTGAAAGTAGGCAGAAGAGCTATGCCGATAATCGAAGGAAGGATTTGGAATTTCAAGTCGGTGATCATGTTTTTCTGAAGGTATCTCCGTGGAAGGGAGTCATACGTTTTGGTAAGAAAGGTAAATTGAGTCCCAGGTACATCGGACCTTTCGAAATTCTAGAACGAATTGGGGTTGTAGCTTACCGATTGGCAATGCCGCCAAGTCTCTCCAAAGTTCACGATGTGTTCCACGTATCTCTATTGAGGAAATACATGCCTGATCCGACGCATGTACTCACCTATGAGGAATTAGAACTAGAACCCGATCTGTCTTATTGCGAAGAGCCCGTCAAGATTCTTGATACGAGAGAACAAGTGCTGAGAAACCGGACGACGCGTCTGGTAAAAGTTTTGTGGAGAAACCATAAGATGGAAGAGGCAATGTGGGAACCCGAGGAACATATGATGAAGAACCACCTGAGTCTTTTTATGCAGTAATACCCTAGAAATTTCGAGGACGCAATTATTTGAAGGAGGGGAGAATGTAACACCCCAAGCTTCTACGGTACGCTTCTCTTTGAATAATGTGATAGCGTGTGTTGTACGCAACACCGAGTTCTAACACACCATAACTAATCAAACTAGCCGTTATGAATAGTAATACCTACTTTTTGAAATTATATATATTTTATATTTGAAAATGGACTTCATTTTTGGATTCGTAATATCGAATTTAGCCTAAGGTGAAATTTTGGTACATTTCGGATAACTTTCATATTTTGATGAATAGTGAAAATTACTAAGTTTTAATAAAAAACAACTTTTTTAATCAAAATAATTAATAGTGATAAATTATGAATTTGAGTGGTTTTAAAGTATATTTAGAATATATTTTTACCATTTAATATAATTTTGGTCATTGTACATAATTTTACAATTAAACCGAACATAAACGAGTGTCAATCTTTTGATAGTTATTATCTCTTAAAAACACACTTTTTGTTTTGACAGCGGGAATTAATTTTAAATTAATTTCTGCCACTTCTGTGTTTTGAATTTAGGAAAATGGATTCCATATTTGGAATCAGGATGTTCAAATTGTGTAAATAGGTAACTTTTATTTTTAGACATTTTGAATAATTACTGCGGTAAATATTTTATTTACCATGGTTAAGGGTAAATCCGGTAAATAAGGGTTAAAAAATAATATTATAATAATACTAAATTACCCTAAAACGTGTCTTAACCCTATTGGTTGATACATGGTCGACCATGGGAATCTTTGGGTCTATTTTGGGACCCCATGGATCCACTTGTAAGTGATAATGACACTTTATTTTAATTAAGTTAAAATGAATACAAAAATGACACAACCATATATCTTTTAGAAAAACAATTGTTACATAGGGTTATATATGTTGGATTTTAGATTATAAATATTCATTAAAAATCTAAAAAGAGTTCCTACATAATTATATTTTATTTATAATTTTTAGACATTAAATAATTTATTTTATTTATGAAACAACGATGATGCAGTAATTACTATAATAGTGAAAAATTAAAATAATTGATATTATAAATACCCAAATAAATATAATATGAAACTTTTAATGAATTAAACTAATTTTATAGGATAGTATGATATATTAGGATTGATTTAATTGACTTTTTTCGAAGTAATCAATCTGTTATGAGTTTCACAAAAATCAACTATTGAATAGTGTCAAAATTGACATAAAAGAGTTCTTAAAACAAATATTATATTATTAATTGATATTAAATTCCTAAAAATCTAAGGTTCGTCCAAGAGACTTATATCATGACAGGTTCATCATTAATGTACCACTTGGGGGTCTCTTGGATGTATATTGAAAGTTTATTAACCGTATTATATAAAAATACAAAGAGACATTGTAAAAGTGAAACTAATTAACTTAGAGTTAATACTTAAAGATAAGGTTAATATAAGTACCCAAACCTGTCTAAATTCTATTGGTTGAGTGGTTTTCGACCTATCCCCACCTTAAAATTTTAATAATAAGCTTTGGAGCCATTAGAAACCGAATATGAATTTATTATAAATTAATATTTCTAGCTTTTCCAAAGGTGCCCCTCACCCCTCTTATAAAAGGGCACTCCTCCTTCTCATTTCTTCACACCTTCAAAGCCTTTTGGTTCGGCCAAACTCTGCCCAAATACTCTCCCAACATCCCTAAATACAACCTAGAGGCCTTAGTTTGATCAGAAAGCCAACCTAAGAAGCCCATTTGATCAAATCAAAAGGAAGAACCCGAAGAAGAGGTAATGATTTCACCACCCTTCTCCAAGTTCATTTCTTCTTCCTCTTATTCTTCCTTTGTTCTTACCATTCTAAAATAATAACTCCAGTATCTCACATATACTGTGATGTTATTATAAATATGGTACAACCATATTCAGTATTCTATCCACCCTTTGAATAACATGTCACCATACGTGCGTACGTACGGACTACCGTCTCCACGTCGTGGTGTAATTGTTATTCAATATAATATTATTTGGATGGGTATAATAATGATTTGTAACTCATGTAAATAATAAATATAACATGTTAATGATTCTGTATATATGATATACCATCCATTTATATATTATTTTAATATCAAAAGAATGATATTGTCGCTCGTGCGTACGTACGGACTACCGTCTCCACGAACGCGATGAGATTCATTCTCCATCGTATCCATTCAAGTATAATTATCATTTGATGATTTAAAAATGATGTTTAAGGATTAGATATCATTCTGGATATGAATAAGATACAACAACCATGGCTTATGTAACAAAACATATAAAAGAAAATGAGTAAGTTAACTCCCGAAACGACGATAATTCTAAGATATTATTAACAAATCAATGTTAAAAGATCATATATGATATCATATTATTATATATGATTCTTGTATAATTTAATAACAACTATTTCACCATTATAAAGGAGGTTAACCTACCCCAACCAAGGAAAAGTACAAGGTAAGGGTTTACTTTACAACCTCTTCATTATCCAAGGTTGTTTATACGTAATAATCTACTAGGATCTCTTTATCATCCACATCCATGTTTCTGAAAAATGCATTTCAAAACATTTTTACTATTTACTAGAATATGAGTTAAAGTCATTTATACCCTTTTTGACTTTTATAAGTGGTTTATAAAGGAATCTTTTGGTCGTTTTTAAAACAAGGTCCTTTTTAACCTTTTCGACAGAATTAAGGTAAGAATGTTTTTTTTAACTTATACGGCGGGTGCGGCTATTTTCCGCCGTTATAAAATCTTCAAAGCTTCCCTTACAAGCTTATAAGAATATTTTCAAAGAAAATGTTTTATTTTATATGGATCTTAAATGATTTCAAAATAAAAGGAGATATTTCTTTAAAAAGAATTTTGATTTCATCTATGTCAACATCCTTTGATGGATTTTAAGATTATTTGAAGTTGATTTATTATGATACAAAACTTCTATATTGTTTTGAAGGTTCTGTGATATGTTTGACTTGGATGTGCTATTTTTATACCATTCATAGTTTATGGTGAAAGTATTGACATTTCATATGCTAGTTTTAATATGAATGTTTATGTTATGTTTAAACCTTTTCATATGGGAATGCATTGGACTTAATATGTGACGGGTGGAGCCCGCTATAGCTCCTCGATGCATCGGTAGGTCTCATGAGACAAACTAGTGTCTTGGAACAAGGCCTTGAAAAAATCTTATTTGTAGTCTTGGCACGAGGCCTTGACTATGAGGTTATGATAGTCTGGAATTATGCATTCCAACATTATGAAAGTGGTTATTGATTTTTGCATGTGATTATTCGATTAGTAGAATATCCATGTGAATAAGTAAATGGAATTATTTCATTTTATTTATGCCATACCATGTTGAAAGTTCATATTTAAAAGGCTTTTGTTTTAGTTATACATTGCCTTAAATGTTTATTCTTATTTATGAAAGTTTCCGTTATATTGTTATCCTTACTGGGCATTTGAGCTCACCCCTTTTCTATGTTTTATTTTTCCCAGGATGTGAAGAAGTAAGTTATGAATGACCTGCAGGAATTTTATGAGGGGTTAATAGTGTGGATTGTGGAAACATTATGTTGTTGTAGTAGTTTTTTCATTTTATGATGTAATGTAAAACTTATGAATATATCTAGTGTTTCCAAGGCTACTAAACCAATTGGTCTTTCGAGATTTGATCTTTCTTGTGATCATGCCAATGTTATGTAATAATGCACCGACTCTGGGTAACTGGGGTCGGGGCGTTACATTTTTGGTTTGTTACCAACATGAATCTAGAATATTTTTTTGTTCACATCATGATGTGTAGACATTTCTTTTTTTCACAATAGGAAGAGTGGAAATTTTTTCAAAATATTTTGCATAAACCTATTTTTATTATTCAAAGACACTAACTACAATATCAAAGATTCATTGGTAACATTATTAAATTGGAACTAGATACAATTAATCTTATCCTAAAGGAACAAATAGTGTAGTAGTCTTGAGAACCATATACAAACATGATTACCATAAAATATATATTATAAATGTATTCTTTAATTATAAATTTTATTGATAATACCATTAAACATATCATGGGAATGAAATAAAATAAAAGGTTAAGATGATATGATCAATAAGGGTAAACATACAATTGAACCTAATAAGGCATGGATAATACAGAAAGAATAAATGATGGTCAATGTAATTCCATATAAATAATCACATGAACTATAATTTCAACCATGGATATCATAGAAAATAGAATAATCAAATGGAAATCAATAACTGATTTCATAATGATTTAATATATAATGATTTAAATCTAAAATATACCATCAAGTCCTTGTGCTAAGACATAAAAAATACAATCAAGGTGTTGTTCCAAGAAATATACATAAATGGGTAAAGACTTGGCTAAAAACCAATATAGTTTGTCTCATGAGACCAATTAATGATTTGAGGCTCTATGACATACCCTTCCCATCACTTACTAAGCCTGAAAATTCTTTATTTGAAAGTGGTGAAACATAATCAATGTAAAAAAATTGCATTTAAAATTTTAATAACTTCCTCGTTCAAATGATATAATCATAAACCGTCTTGAGTAATACGGTGAATAGTATCTAAATAGTACATTTCCAATCAAACTAATCATAATACATATAAATATAGAATAAAGAACGTATCATTTCATCATATCCCTAGTGGATCATATGTAAATAATGAATTTTTGTTATTAATGAAGAAAAATACTACAAAAAGTTCATTAAAAACACTCTTAGGAAAATATCATTTTCAATTTGAAAATCAATTTTAAAAATATAAATTTCTAGAATATTAGGGAAAAAAATTCTTTAAAAATCATGAAATATTATAGTGTGTTTTTCAATGAATGTAATGAGCCTAATGGAAATAAATTATGTTTATTCTATTTATATTTTTAAAATATTTTTTTAAATTTTTTTAAAATGATAAAAGTACCTCATTTGGAAAATGAAAAGTTAGATACTTTTTATTTTAATGTACGAAATTAAAAAATATGTAAATATTACATCAATAAATCATTTTTAGAGTCTTAAAAACATTTTTGAAAATATTATTTGAAACCATTAATATGTAAGAGAAACAATATTCGACCGAAGAGAGAAATAATGTTTGATTTTCTAAAAAATATTTTCTCAATCATTTTAAGTAGAAAATATATTGAAATTGTTCTATTATGTGGAAGGCTAATGAATAAATCTATGATAATAAAAAAATTAATCCCCCAAGGGAGAGTTAAACATAATATATCATGAATAGTGATTGGATTTTGAAAGAAAACATTGCCACATTGGTTACATATGAATTATAAGCCACATGAATGAAATAACATAAACTGAAAATATTAATACCGTGAAGAAAAATATATTAATTATATATAATATCATATAGGAATTTTATACACCACAAAAATTAAAAAACCAGCGGATATAGAATATGTCTCATGAATGAAAAAGTGAGATGAGAAACATTACATCAGGCCTAAAAAACATCTTATATATTTTAACATTCTATATAATAAATATACATATACTAAAAAACTATTCTAGAACCATATTTTTATAAATCATACCTTATATAATTTAATTATAAATTTTTACCACGCATTTATGAAAAATTATTTATGTTTATGTGGTAAATGATTCAATTTTCATGTATGTTTTGGTTTTTTAGTTCTAGTACTTGTAATTAAATCATAGTAATATCATATCTAGATCATTAATAAACATATAAACATTATTTAAATTCAATAATTACATATTCATGGATATCAATAAAAGTTACAGTTAGAAAATATGAATTACACAGTTCAAGGAGACGGTAAGAAACACCAACACATGAACTCAATTTTCTTTTTTGATGGATGAAAAAAAGAAAGGTAAATACTAATCTGTATATTGAATAAATATTATTTAATATTCATCATATATGTACATTAAATAAAATTTTTTCCCATACATGTAAAATATTACATAAAAACTAGTCAATTTGCTCTGTGGAGGTGGTAGTCAATACGTACGCACGATAAACGTCAATGAATTAGAAGGTAATAAGGTAGGAATGATATTATAATTCCAAGGGTATAATAATTTAATTTTTTCCAAATATATTTATTAGACCCATAATAATAAAAATTCATGAAATAATGTGGTGGGAAATGAATTGTATCACTACATGAAGACTATTAGTCGTACATACGTAAGAGCAATACCTTCACATCCCATTTGATGGGAAAGAGAGTTGATAATGGAGATTTAGTAGTAATAATAAAATTTTAGTATATTTATCATACTACATTTATTAATTTATTACAAATACAATATATTTAGATGAGTTAATGAATGATTAAAAAGAAAGTGATCAGCTAAGGCGATTACCTCTGCTTTTAAATATCTACTTATAGTTATTAGGATTAGACTTCGGGGATGAAAATAACATTTATTATGTGTATAAAGAAGTTTAGAATGTATTTTGGTATGTTTTTAAATATAAATATTTATGTGGTGTGATGAAATGTGGGAGGAGTTTCCCTTTTATAATTGTGGTGAGGGGAACATTTGGAATTTCATAAATGATTTAGTTATAATTAAAGAATTCTCATGAAAAATGAATCTAAATTAAAAGGTGTTAAAGAATAAGGTATGATATTTTATAAATGTCACCCCTGAGTAAAATTTGGATAGGATAATGTGGATTTTTAATCATTATCATTTGGTTTAACCCCTAGATTAACCTATTTTATCATTAATTGTGGTAACGTATCTTTGAATCTTAAAGGGTTATATTATTAAAAATAAGGTATATATTGAATCACAAATGTAAATGGGTGATAATTTAAACAATATATTATACACATTTTCCTATTTCAATATTTTTATGATTTTTATATAATTTCATAGATTATTATTTTATTAAATTTTCTTTAATGTTAATTTCGATATAATTAATTTAATTTGAACTCACAAACCTCAATACAAAGTTTTACATGGAATAAAACTCATTTAAAAACAATTAATATTATATAGTAATCTAAAAATATATATTCAAAACTATAAATCACTAAAATTATATAACTTTTAATATTTTTTTTTTATTTTTCTATTAGTTGAATAAATATTTTATTTTTCTTACATAGAAAAATAAGTTAATTATAAAATCAGAAAAATAATAAATATATTATAATAACGAACATAATTTCATTATATAATAAATTTACATTTTAATTCATTTATAACATTCTTTGGTACTTATGTGGAAACATAATTGATATTTTAAGCCAAGAGAGTGTAATTTTGATACTTTCTTTGATTTAAATATTATGTTGGTCATTTTCAAGGGTGGGTGTCCATTAAAAATATTAATTTAGGGAATATGGTGCTAACGGTGTAATTAAAATCATCCAATAATTTTTATGGTGAAATATTATGACTGTATCACAATATTTTATCATTGATTAACCCAATTTATGATTTACTAAGGTGATAAATATTACCACGATCACTATTCATGTTGGGAAAAAATATAAGGGTAATATTTATATATTTTAACCTACTAATTCACCTTTGAAATAAATTCTATAAAATTAAATATCATTATGTTGTAGGATTTTAAATTATAATAGTCATGTAAAAATAGATGAAAATAGTTTTTCATAGAAAATGTCTTTTTATGTACAAAAATTTCATTATACTAAATTTAATCATGAAATTTATTCCAAAGAAATTAATTAGAATAGAAATTATATAAGATAACTTATTTTAGTTTTAAATCATTTTAAAAAAATCCATCTTAATAGATTCTTGAAAAAAATTAGAGTTGTCGACAAAACTCTACCTTTTCACTATTCACTTGAAAATCAATCCATTCAAAAAAATCTAAATCTTTCACAATAAGATAAATTTGATATAATGATTTCAAAAATTATATTTTTTTAAAAATAAAACTTATATATGTTATAAAAATTTAATATAACAGTTTCTCGTCTAAATAAATAAAAAACTTATTTCAATAAAATGCACTTGTGAAATAGAAAATAACATTTTAGAAAATTGACTACATGCTTCTAAAGAATTTAGAAATGATTTTTTTGTATTCCCTATGTTTATATACTAATTTAGTAAAAAATATACATTCACACCAATTAAATTAGGAGGTTAAAAATTCAATATTTAAATAATTTTATTTTTTTGTTTGTTTAGGATCGGGGTAGCATGTTATTACGTTATATAACATATAGTTCTTTTAAAATATAAATATGTTACATTTCCCCCCCTATAATAAATTTTTTCCTAAAAAACAAAAAATTTATATTGATAATAAAGGCTGTATAATTTTATAATTCCTTTGTGGAAACCTCACATCATATAAAGTGTTAGAAAAACATCAACTTGAAAAGAGGTAAAGGGAAGTATGTAGGTCGGCACCGAACTATGTATTAATAAATGAGAAAATCCATGGGAAGTGAATATATATAATTGCAAAATAAAAAATAAAACCCAAAGATTTATATTTAGTGATAGATAAAAAGTTCATGAGAAATTTAATGATTAGAGTACCGAAAAACGTGATAGGTTAATAGACCATTCATTTCTCTATAAGAATAGCAAATATATAATAGTTTTATTTCGAGTTCCTTTTTAAAAAATTTGAGGGATAATTTTAATATCAGGATAAATAATTATAGGAAGTGACCTTACTTGATTTACTTCCATTTAATAATATAAATTTCATCCTTTGGTTGTGCATTGATCAATTTCCACTTCATCTCGTATTCTTGGAAATGAATTTTCATGTTTAACTTTTTTACTCCAAAAGAGACTTTAATGAATCATAAGTTCCAAAAGACATTCATTCAACCTCAAAATAAGAAACAAAATAGTTATTATTATCCCAAGTTAACCAATAACACCTAAGTTTAATTTTAATTCATTCCATAAATAGTTCACCCTAGGTATAATCGAAAAAATGGAAAACTAAATCCAAAAATCCAAAAAAATTAAGAATAACGCCACAAAATTTACAAAATGAACATTTCATCAATCCCCCATAAATTATCTCTAAATGTGTTAGGTAAATATATATTATGGTAATATTTTGAATCAATATACAACTGAAATGAAAACACACATGATGTGAATAATTTTTACTCACATTATTCTTCAAATAAAATCACATATTATCAAATATATTTCAATAAATGTAGTAATCTCTATAATGAATTACATCATCATCCAATAATAAATAATTTTTAAGGTCAATAATACAATCTACTTTTCTTAGTTAATTTCAATCTTCTATTTATTCCATATAAACCTTATTAAATAAATATCACAAAAATTTTAATTGTTATCTTTCATTTATTCATACATTAAACAAAAATATTTCCATACCACTAAATTACTTTTCTTGATTATTATAACCATTAAAAATATGATTTCAATTCATTAAATAAAAACAATATCAAATAAACCCTAACTGTTTCGTCATTATTACAACCAAAATATCTTTGATAAAATATTCCTAAAACAAAATTATGAAATCCATAACATAAATATTAAATTAAAATAAATAATTACTTTAATAACTCCACTTCAACAATAGTAAAAGCATAGGATACATTCCCTTGGAATTCATTTTTATAGTTCCTGATATCATTGCTGTTGAAACTATAAAAATTATGTTCTTCCTTATCATCCTTTAATTTCTACACCTCATGTAATTTCTCTCCACACATGAAAAAACACCCCATCCCTACAAGAAAAATCGGGGTGTTTCATTACATTATTATAAAATTTGGTAAAATACTTTTTTCTCTTCTTCACCTTACAAAAGTTTTTCTCTGGCTTCCTATTATTCTCTTTATTTCCTTCAAAACCATAATAATTGGAAACTTATTTCTCCATATTGATAGAACATGATACAATGTCCTCATATGATGATAGTTTGTGAGTGAATAGTTACCTTCTAAAGATTGTCTTCAGACCATCAGTGAAGTGGTCAATCATATTATTTAGATTATTTATGTAGTTTTTAATATACATTTCTAACCATGTAAAGTTAGATTCATACATATCGATGATTTATTTTTTCCTTTTATTTTAGAATTAGAAATTTCATTTCCATGTCCACTCATTGATCACACAGAAAATATTTTTCCAAGAATAGTTTTGTAAAATAATTTTATTTCGTGATCTATTTTTTCCCCCCATCCTAATTATTTTTAATAAATGACCACTATTTATTGAAATTATCTAAGATAAAATAAATTACCAAGAAAAAAATTTATTTGTTCTTACTTCCCAAATAAAAGAATATATATTCTAAGGAACACATCCATTTATCAGTTATAAATGATTTTTAGTACCCTAAAATGGCAGATTTCAATGACGCATGAAGTGGTATAATAGTGTTACACTGCATTGTGTATTGGAAGGTTATTTAATACTTGAATGTTTTTTGGTCATAACCTTATTTTACTACCCCAAAATTGTTATAATTTGATTAGCTATAGCTAACGATCCATGTCCAACATCATTATCATTTATAGAAGGGAAATCTCAAAATGGATTACATCAATTAAAATGGTTTCCATTCTATATAATAAGCTCCATTTATAAAAAAACAATATTATGAATAAACCATAATGTATAATTTCAATATTAGTGAATCACTTAACATAAATTAATAATTTATGTATAACTACTCAGTAAATCATAATCGTGGTTTGTTTGGAAATATTCTCAAATTAATTTATATGGTTATATCCACTAATCTATGTTTTCAAAAATCTAGTTAAAAAATTACCTACTAAGAATTAACAACAACACCCTGAGTTTTATGAATATTTTTTTGAATAAATTAAAATTCATTAATGGATTTTGTTGCATGCTACACCATGTTATGCTTTCTCTACATGAAAAACTGAGTTTAACTTATAGTATATAAAACACAGGGTTTGTAATGTGTCACGTGTTATACCAAGATTGTATTATGTTACATGTATCACCAATATTATATTCAATTTCATATGACATCGATTCTTTCTGATAGCTTATATTACAGGAAATACAATGTTTTAACAATCTAGAATATCCTATTATTATTATTATAATTAAAATAAAATTATATTTATAACCTTTTAATTATAATTAATGGTATGAAAATTATTATTTAAATTATAAAAACATGATTTACACATATATATAATATGAATTCTTTGGTGACCAATTTACTAGAAATGAAAATGAAACCCTTTTAAAAATAAAAGAAATCATTTTATATATTTTTTATAAATTAATTAAATCAATAATGGTGAATTATTTTAATTACATAAATATCTAATATATTCACTTATCTATTTAAAATTCTTCCGACGAGTTTCATAGACATGACATATGAAGAAATTCAGCTTTACTCTTACAAACCAGTATTTTTCTAAAAAAAGGTTATAACTCTTTTTAAACAAATAATAGTTTTAGAAGATTATATAAAACTTTTATAATTTTTATTTGAAAAAATGAAATTAATTCATGAAATCGAAATATCAAAATATACTTTGGGTATAGTTATTTATTTTTCTGAGAAGTTTCATCTTTACTGAATAGTGAATAAAAGTAAATTTTAATTAAAAATTTTATTTTTTTAATTTCATACATATATAGTTAAATTATATTTTAAATTATTTTTAAAGTATAATTAGTTAATTTTACAGCACCAAAAAAAATTTAAGTCATTTTAATTAATTTAACAATAAAATTGGATAAAAAACATTTCTAATAATTTAATATTTTCACCTTAAAAATGTGTTGTCTCAGGTCATTTGCAGGATTAAATTCAAATTAATATATGTAACTTATGTGATTGAAATTTGGAAAAAAGGATTCCATATTATGTATAAGAATAATATTTAATTTCTAATATTGTCAACCTAATTTTTTTACTAGAAATTTTATTGAAGATAATTTAAATTAGTGACATCGATTAATATAGAAATGAGTTTATTTAGTGGTTAAACATTAATATTAAAAAATAAAGACTTAAAACATGTAAAAAAATCCACTTTATTACCATAATTATAACATTTAACCTATTATATTGATTTTTTACCATTATTGGAGTCACATGATGTATGTGATTCCTCTAAATAGTGTTTATCGTTTTGTATTCAAAAGAACGTCACTCATCATCTTCTATAAAGGGGAACTCCACCTACACTTATTCACCCCTCTCAAGCTCTTTGTATTAGAAAAAACCTTCAAAAATAGTCTCCTAAATTCCCTCCTCCCATACAGAAATCCTAAAAATAGGAATAATGCAAACCGATGGAAACCTTTCATGCAATCTTAATGGAGTTATCAGAAGAGGCGGTAACATTCATCAACACTCATTTTTGTTTTATTTACTTATCCAGAAAATTAAATTAGTTATAAATATATATTATATAATAAGATAGGTATCATTAACTTAATAATTTTTTTAATTTTACTACCTAAAAATTAACACACTTCAATCAAATTTTATATGCAATCATCATTTGTGTGTATAGAGAACTACATCCTCACGAACCGATGTTGTTCGTTCTTTCATTACCAATGATAATGTTTGGGAATAATGATTAATATAATTTTTTATATGTTATATATGATATATATGATGTATTTATGATTTTAAAATTATTATATAACATATACCTTTGACCTTTCCATTTTGTGGGAATATGATAACATTTGTTGTGGACGTGTGGAATACCACCTCCTCAAATTGATGTGATTCATTCAAGATTTAACTGTAATGTAATAAGGATGGGTTTAAAACACATATTTTATATTTATAACATAATAATTAAAAATTAAATATAATTTATGTATATATAGATATAAATATTTATGTATATATAATTAAATTTTATTTCTTTTAAAATATGACAAGAAAATTGAAACAATGTTCATGCGTACATATTACCTACCGTCTCCATGACTGGTGTATTTCATTTCATATTTATATATTTTATAGAATATTAAAAAATATATAATGACTATATATGATATTAATATGATGGATTACAAGAAAAATGACAAAAAATAACAATTCAAAACATATACGAAAAACCAAGAAGATATTACCCGAACCACAAATTTAACATGGGATTGTTAATAAATGAGTATATAAAGTCATAATAAAGTCATATATAGTATTATATATAATAATATTGTTTTCAGTATATTTAAAATTAAATTATATTTATTATAAAGTGGCTTTGAACATTTAAAAATAAATAAAATAATTAAGGTAATGTAATTTCATCTCCCTTTTTATATACATGAAATACATTCCATATTAAACATTCATTTCTTTTATGTGGTGTACATATTAAACTATATAATTTTATGTCATGAGTTTCCTATATATTAATTTATTATTTTATTCAATTTATTTTATTATTTCACAGACCGTATGATTCAAAAGTTACTCATATAGTAAGGGGATTTAACATCTGCCTTTTATTTCAATGAGACTTATGGCTTATTCATCAATTATATTTTTTTGTGGTGTATATACTGACCAAGAATGTATTCTATTAATATTATATATAGATTTATGGGAATTTACAAATCTATTTTATGATTTCTCTTTCATGGGGTTTATTTTTCTAGATTTACCAAATCAGTGAGTTAATTTTGTCTCAATTTTCTATCTTTGAGGAACATGTAATGTAATGCATCTATATACTTTTATGATGTGTATATATTTTATTTTTACGTGTTGTATCAAGAATATAATTATTTTAATTATATTTTATTATTCATGTAATTTTATTCTCTCATGGGGAATCTTATTCAATGTTACCAAAGTTATATGTGGTTATTTCTACAATCTCAATGTTTTTTTAGGTTATTTACCATTCTGGTTCTATTGATGATATCTTAATATCTATATATCATGAATTATCATTAATTTTATAATTTTATAGTAATTAATTGAATTATCTTGTATTTTTTCCATTTTTTCAATTTTTTATACTGATATTAATAAATAAAATGTTTTTATTAAAAATATTACAATATTTCTCTCTTCGATTGAGAATATGTTTTATTAAAAAACCATGTTTTACAAAAATGATTTCAAAAAATATTTTCGATGATAATTTAAGCCCATTTTAATTTAAACGGATTTTTAAAAAATTTTATGTCTTATAAATTGATTTAAATTATTTTAAAATATTCCTTTATATGTTTTTATAGATATTTTCAAAGTAAATGGTTTTCAAAACGTTTTATGTTTTAAAAAGAGTTTCTCAAAGGTGATAGGTTAATTTCCTGAATAATTTTTTAATGACCTTTAAAAATTATTATCCATATAAGATGTCATATTGTGATATATTTTATTTTGTATTATAGATATGATTCCTGGGCCCCATTTTTATTCTTTATTCAAATGTTTTATATATAAGATGAAAAGTTGTCTACGAAAACTCATTCTCTTCCATGGGCCCCACCACATTAAAATTATCCTAGAAACCTCTTCTTTTCCCCAATTTTAATATTATGAAATGATTAAGAAACCTGTATCTTTTTCAAATGTTTTGAAATTATGAACTATTTATAATAACCATTAAATTTCAGGGGTTATGATATTATGAATGTTTTATGATCTTGTGTCATACATAAATATAGGTTTTTTGATGTGATGGTTGGGACCTATTAATCCCTACAATTAGTTGGGTAAAAATGGATTAATCATGAGTATATATATGTTATGTGTGAACCTAATTAAATTTTCATAATGTTATAAGTAAACATTATTATTTGTTCATAATTTTATCCATGAACCTGATTACATGTTAATAATTTTATTTGTAAACCTGAATACATGTTCACAATGTTATGTAGGAACATAATTTCATGTTCACAATGCAATTCATGAAGCTGATAACATGTTCAAAATTTTATGTGTGGACATAATTAAATGTTCACAATTTTATGCATGGACATTTATTTCATGTCCATTACGATATGCCTGGACCTGGTTTTATGCACACAAAATTATGTGGGGCCTAATTTCATGTCCATAACTAAAATAGTCAACCTATCTCAATTTTCACATGTTCACAATGTTATAAGTTTATGTGTGCGACATTAGTCTATGTTTTATTCTTATTTTACCTTCTTATGGATCATGTTCTTTGATTATCTTATGATTCATGTCTTATAAAATGCCAATTCGAATTCCTTGAAAAATATTATGACCGTTGATATATAGTTTATGATCAAAAAATGTTATGTCGATGTTATCCTACCCTTATACTCATGTAATGCTAATATATATCCTTTTTAGCTTTAATAACCATATAATCTCACCATTTATCATGTTTCCTTTTCCCAGGATATAAATAAGGGTTTTAAGTAGGATTACTAATGGGACATAACATTATGTGATATGTTGAAGTTATTTAAACAATTTATACGATTATGTTTCCATGTTTCAAAAGACACTAAACTATTATAGACATCGAGCACGTAATTTTGTAGTGTGCTGAATATTCATCTAAAATGATGTAATATCCATGTTTGTTATTTCTAGGTTAATATATTTATAATCATAGGAAATGATTATTAATAATTTAGAAACTAGGATAAGGAAACATTAGTGAGATACCTAGGGATAATTCTAAGGACATTTCTAGGGATATCTCTAAGGATAATTCTAATGATAAGTTATGGAATATGAAAATGTCGTAGAATTTTTTAATGGATTGAGAGAGTGTTTTCCCAGAAATTACATTCATGTATGGATACTACAGGTCGATGTGGATCTGGAATAAATATAATTATTGGATTCAACCTTGAAAACATTGTATTGAGCGAGACTCAATTGTGAACTAGTGGACAAAAATAGGACATGATCCACACATTGTTTGACACTCTCAGTTGATATTATTTAGGAATTAAAAAACTCATTATAAATCATCATGATGTATTTAAATAGATGATAAATATGAATAAATGTATATAAACCTATAGTTTCATATATTAAAGAATAAGGGTCATGATTTAGAGATCCTATATGTGATTTTTTATGATCATATGGTTTTCCTCTATTATAAGTGTTCCTCATACTATGTTTTCTGGTTTTAGTGAATGTATTGAACCGAGAAGAACAACTTTAATAAGGAATGGAATGAAAACTAAATTGAAGGGACATTTGAGAAACCAAGTTTTATAGAATATTGAATAGAAAATTTTTTTTTATGAACACAAAATATTATCAATAAAACTATAATGTTGATAATATAATTGACCAAAGAAGGTGACAAATTTTTTTTAATAATTATTATGGAAACATATAACATATTTTTGTGGAATAACTGATCTACTAGTTTATGAGATATAGATTTGTACCACTGAAAATATATTTTTCATTCTCTATTGTTCAGAAGTTTAAAAATATATATTGAGAACTTATTTCTTGGAAGGTGAATTGAGTAAATGGTGGAGCTTTATGAATAATACGAGATAATAAAATAATTTTACTCCATGAATTGGGATAAGATCAAGAAATTATTCTTCAGTAAGTACCTTCCTCATATTCTTCATATAAATAAGAAAATTTCATTTACCTGTTAATATCATGGTTATAGAAAAAAATAATGATAGAATACAAAGAAAACACGGAAAAATAAAGAGAGAAGAAGATAATATGTACTTTTTGTTCAATGTGTGGATGGGAACATGGACATAATTTTCTTAGGGTAACTGATAAATTTTTTTTGTGTGGAATGAAAAGTCATCTAGTGGATAAATTCCAATGTAAAGGGAATAATGTGAAATATATAAAGAATGAACCTCTAACAATCTAGTGATTCAAAGGTATAGAGTATGTTAATTATGGAAACATGTGCCTAAAACCAATGATTAATGATGACGATCGATATAAACAACATATTAAGAACAAGGATAAAGGTAAATATTAGTAAATCACAATGGATTAAGTGACTCATGTTAATTATGGCATAGTTTTCCTCCCCTCCATAGTTTAGAATTTCATATTTGATTTTATATGAATAAGACCTATAAAAATATTATTGTTCAACCTTTGGTGATATTTTAGGCGATTATCTCCGTATACATTGATTCTATATTAATAAAACCACATTTTATATTCCCCTGGTACAAGGATGGCCCAACGTTTCCAATGAATTTTTTTAGTATAAGATAAGAGATTATTGAAGGAAAAAATGGTGAATTGTATTTTGGAAGGGATATAATGTTAAACATTGATGGAATGGATTGAGTTGAACTCTTCATGAGGTTTGGGATATTAATTTATTAAATAACCTTATAAAAATTTATTCACATTATATAACTTGTTGTAGCCATTTTTTGATACCTGAAGACTTATGGAAGGACTTATCAATTTATCAATTGATCATATGATCTTTTAATTCTGTAAGGATAACTAATTCACAATTATTTCTTGAATTTAGAGGTCACGTAATAAATTTATCAATGTACTATGAATGTGTGGTGTTGTTTATATTATATGGAATAAAATAATGTATATATACCTCATTGTGAATTTTTTTCAACTTTAGGAAAAGGATATTGAAGTAAAATGTGTTCTTTTTATCATCTTTTTTGATTATATCAATGGTCGTTTCACACGTTATTAAGTTATGGTTTTATGATTTTTAACATTATTATGATCACCCAATTTCTTATTATTAGTTATTTTTATCATTATATATAATTATATACACATTTATTCCATGTCCATATCTTCACCTCATTTCTCATATGGGGAATCTATATTTTGAGTTAGTTTGGGTAAGTGTTATGTTTCTAACTTTCTTTTTTAAAGTAAGTGTTAGTGTTAATTTTTACCATGTGGGTTACTTTGAAAGTAACATTCACATATTACAATTTTAATTACCTAGATTAATTATATGGTATAAATTCATTATAAGGGGGTTATAATGTAACACCCTCAGTTTATATGAATTATATTTTTCCTAATAAATCATTATTCTTGGATGGATTCTCTTTTACGCTATACCAATTTATGTTTTTTCTACAAAAAACACTATGTTTGTATTTCAGTATATAAAACAATGATTTTTTCAGGTTTCACATGTGATGAAATGTTTATATTTTATCACATGCACCAATGATCTTATATTATGTTACACATAATACCGAGTCTCTTTGATAGATTGTGTTACACGCAAGACTGAGTTTTACCAATCTAAAATGTGATATTATCATTTTTAAAATAATATTATGTTTATAAACAATACATTGTAATTTTATTAGTTGAAATAATTAATTAAATTATTAAAACATTGTTTAAATATTCATATAATATTAATTCATTAGTGACCAATTAACTATAAGTGAAAATAAAATCCTTTTAAAAATATTATAAATTATTCTCAAGAAAAATATTTTTATATATTAATTAAATATATTTTGTTGAATTATTTTACATAAATGAACTTATTATATATTCAATATTATATTTAACATTCATCTTATTAGTTTATCATACACTATATAAGAATAAATCTATTTGTATGAAGAAAAAACAGTATTGTTCAAAAATGAGGTTTTTGTAAAGACCCGTAAAATTCAAGTGAAATTTTTTCTTAATTTTCATTTAGGATTTTACAAGAACGCAGTTTCTGACGACACCTGATTTTGAGGACCGGTGTGCCCAGAATAATTTTTTCGAAGTTTAGCTTGGGTACGTTTAGTGAACGAATGAGCGGGATTTCCAACCTTTTGATTTGGTGCTCGGAATTGAAATCTGAGGGCACCGATGAAAACACAGCACCGGTAATTACTTAAGAAGACCTTTTCCGGAGTTGCATTTGCTCGAGTGAAGTTATAAATTAATTGGGTTAACTAAAGAATAAAATAAAATAATGTGCAATAGATTTTATTTTTATTCTAAGAAGTGTTAACCTAAGCTTAGTGGTTGAGGTGGGGCCCACATCCTAAGCTAAGTGGTTGAGGTGGGACCCACATACTAACTACTCCACTAGGTAAGATTTTAGTGGGGTGGGGCCAACATGAGCCCCACCCTTTCAACTTCCTCAACCCCTATTAATTACATAACTCACCCGCACCCCATTAAATGGAAGTCAACTCTTAATTAATTAATTGAGTAGGTTATTCAGTTTAATTAATTCTTGGATTAATTTTGAATTTCAAATGAATTGTTGGCTCCTGTGTTAATTAAATAAGATAAAGTCTTATTTCATGAGAGGTTAGTTCGTTGTGCGAGAGGATTTGGAGAGGAATGATCTAAGTTCTGAAGAACGTTCTTCCTCCTTGAAGAACGCAAAGAACGCACCATCACCGACGAAGAACACCGATGTGCCTTCCTTTGTTTCTTCTTCCATGATGTTCAATTCCACAACGCCTTCTTCCGTGACGTCCATTTACACGATGAACCTGCGTTCAATGATTTCATCGAGGTTGGGGTTAATTGTTTTTCTTCATCATTAATATTTTCATCACCTTTCATCGTTATCTAATTTGGTAACCTGTTATCATAATAACGGGAGGAGTTCGGACCGCAAGAACACGGCCGACTCTCCTCCCCCCTTGATGCTTGAATTTGTTGCTGCACGAGAAAAGCCAGCGCAGTGCCGTTTCACCACGCGGAAATAATGAAGAGAGGGCGAAGAAGTGTGGCGCCGTCGCGCCGCTCCGTTGAAGTCGAACAAAGCCGCGGTGCCTTCACACCACACTGGAGAACCTCGAAGGGGCCGCGGCTGGAGTGGGGCCGTCACGCCGCACCGATCGGACAAGGTCACGGCCTATGGCCGTAGTGGTGCGGGGAGCGGCGACCGGAACCGCCGGCCACCAGAGCAGGAGGGCGGGACCGCGGTGCAGAAGCCGGCTGACCAGACCGGCCGACCGTTATAGTGGGAGACCAGGGGTTCGTAACCCCCATATGGGAAGAGGAGTTCCCCCACCCCATTGGGGGTCGTGGTGTTTCAATCAGGGGGTATTGCAGCCCCCTGTTCCGCTCAGCTCGGCCGACCGAGCTGGCCACGTGGGCCGCCCGAGCGCACCGGGCCGTGCCGCGCCTGGGCCGGGCCGGGTCGCGCCCAGGCCGGGCCGGGCCAGGCAGGCCGGGTCGGGCCGCGCTTGCCGGGCCGGGCCGCGCCCAATTGGGTCGGACCTGGACCCGGGTCGGGTCGACCCAGTTTGGGCTGACCCAGGGGGTCTCAGGCCGGGTCGGTCCAGGCCCAAAACCCCCATTTTCGGACCTCTTGGGTCTTTTGCCCATAACATGGGCTACTGTCCTCCGATCGATGCACTGTCAGCTGCGATGCAATCCTTGGATCGATACCGTCATTTCGGTATATTACACTCAATGTTTTAGAGAACTTTGTGTTCGGCCAGGTTGGTTTGAACACGAAACCAACCATGCCCTCGGAGCGGAAACACTTATAACATCACCTCTGGATGTCCGATTGACGTGCCTTTGACTTTGATGGATTTCTCTTAGTGAGACATACCTTTTGGCTTACTCCACTCCAGTTTTGGACACAGTTGGAGTACGGTTGGGTTGGTTTTGACTTAAAAACCAACCGGGCCCCTAGGACGAAAAAGCCAAAAACTCACAGACCGGGCGTCCGATTGACGAGCCGTCTGTGATGTTGAGTTCATGTTGACGATACTGAACGATCTTACTGTATGCAGGAACCCTAGAGCTAGCTGCAACTGCGACGACGATGAAGACCATATGGGAATCCTCCGTGGGTTCGACAGTGATGACTACATCACTCAGCTATCCTCTTTGGATCAGTGCTTACCGATCCTGTGTGGATCAGATTCTGTGTGGGTCAGCACTCAGCGGTCCTGTGTGGGCCAGCGCATACCGATCCTATGTGGGTCAGATCCTATGTGGGTCATTGCGGAGGTTAGTACCTATCGATCCTATGTGCGTCATTTCAGGGGTTAGTACCTATCGACCCTATGTGGGTCATTGCGGGGGTTAGTACCTAACGATTCTGTGTGGGTCCGACGTCTTAGATGAATCAGTGGCTATATCTGATCATCTCTATCGTCTTACGAAGAAGTATATCTGTGTGAGATGAGTCTTGACTTCAATCAATATCTTCGAAATGATTGAATTTCTTTCCTATGTGGATTCAGCGGTGTTATCTTGTTTGGATTGGGTTGTACTCTTATGTGGATGTGATCGAACTTGGCATGGATGCTGGAGCTGAACAGAAATTTATGACTTAGGTATATTTATGGGCATATACCTAAGTAGTGTTGGATGTTACTTCGTGATTGTATCTTTCCTTTGTGGTTTCTCCTCTGTGGATTTTGGGAGACCTTCGGGGGTCTCGGGGTCCCTACTGAGTAGCGTATACTCACCCCTACACGAGCTATGACTGCACTATATTTTGTTGGTTGCAGACGACGGACAGCGCTGATCGTGGTTGAGGCTTGTGGAGAAAGTCGGTACCTGGAGGTGGACCACTGGGTGGGATGTACTCAGAGCGGGTGGCTGGACCTGAGGAGCATAGGAGGCTATCTGTACCCACCCTTCAGGTGGGACTTTCAGTGGATGGCTCAACGTTGCGGCTTAATTTTCAGTTGTTATATTTCCTTTTCCAGTTGTACTTTACTTTCAGTTTGGGTTTGTATTCTGGGCCACTTACTTTACCGCACTTACTATTGTACCCAGTTTTACATAGTGTTTACTTCTTCTTGCTTACTCTGTGTGTTTGTTTACTTTATAAAGGCAATGTCTTCTCTTTTTTTATCGGGAATTACGCCTTGGTGCTAGTCTCCAGCCCCAAGCCTATGGAAGGCGGGCTCGGGGTAGTCACGGCACGAGCCCCGAGGACGGGTCGTGACAAATTGGTATCAGAGGAGGACGGTTCTACCGTAGAACTCAAGACTCTGATCTTTTTCTATGTGAAGCAACCGTGATAAGTGTATTGAGTGTGGTTATCAGTCTAGGGTTTCCAGTTTTGGTGCGGCAGTCAACGTATCCATACACCAGGGCCCTGACTTCTGATTTCCGAATCGATGCACGAAAACATTGATTGCATATGTGTTTCAAGTTTTCTTTGTGATTACTTTGTGTCAGCTCACCAGGTATTCTGTATTTACCATGGAACACTTGTTTCTTTTCAGGATGTCCCCACAACGTCAGCCAGCTAGGGGTCCGATATTTGTACGTGACGACAGCCCACTGAGCGACAAGGCCTCGGTGCAGGGCCCTATTACCGCGGAGGCACCGGCGGTACCACTACCCGCCGAGGCACCGATGCCACCAGCCCCAGCCGGTGAGAGTGCACGTCGCCTTAGTGCACCGCACAAGTTCCAGCGTGAGAGACCGCCCAGGTTATGTGGGGAGACAGACCCTCAGGCAGTTGAGGATTGGCTGGAGACAGTTGTACGAGTTTTCCGATTGGTAGGGACACCAGCAAACCTCATGTTGATCCTGGCAGAGAGTCTCCTACATGCGGCAGCAGGCAGATGGTGGAGCTTGATGCTCCAGGTGCACGACGAGGCATCACTCCTCTAGACGGACATTGAGAGCCTCTTCCGCTTGGAGTTCGTCCCAGCCACCCTCCGTGCGGTGCGCATCCAGGAGCTTCTACAGTTGCGGCATGGCAGCTTGACGGTCGCCCAGTACTCGGTGAGATTTACCGATCTCTCGCGCTATTCGACGGATATGGTACTGGACCCATTATTCCAGGCCCGGACCTTCGAGCAGTGACTAAGGCATGTGATCAGGGCATCGCTGATCTCCCTCAGCATTCCGACACAGGGAGGGGTACTGGAGCGAGCCCTTCTCATTAGGAGCTTTCTTGTTGAGCCTACATCTGTAGCGAGACCTACCACAGGGTGGCACGTAGAAAAGTCTTCTACAACTGGCAGTCGATGGATGACACATGGGTCCAGGAGGACCAGACCCTCAGGAGAATGACCTCAAGACACTAGCTCAGAGGTGCGGGGCACACATCACAGTGCCAGTCTTTCTAAATGCAGACAGTGCTACGCATGCAGCGTGTAGGGACACATGGCTTGTGACTGCCCGACCAACTGTGCGGAGGAGCAGCAGACGGTTGAGGGACAACCTAGGTAGAGGCAGAGGGTCAATCGTGGTGGTCCGCAGGGATCATGCGGACGAGGTAGAAGAGCTGGCCGAGCAGCAGGTGGTGGGTGACGCTTTGAGGCTCTATCACCACCACCACAACAAGGAGGTCCACCCCAACCATAGGGAGCTGTCGGGCAGAGACAGGCACAACTCCAGGCAGCGGAGGCCTATGACCACGGCACGCCCGAGATGATTCGAGGTACTATCTGTGTCTACTCCAACCTTTATGTAGTTATTATTGACACAGGATCGAGTCATTCTTTCATATCCACTGCCCTTGTTCGGAGCTTTAAGATTCCGACGGAGTCGTTTGCTCGATACTTACAGCTAGAGACTCCTATGGGAGCAGACTCGACGATTACGCACTGGTTCTGGCAGTGTGAGCTTACTCTAGGAGGCAAGAACTTCGGCTGGGATCCTCTTTTAGTGGCGTAGAGGCCTTAAGACATCATCTTGGTCATGGATTGGTTATCTACAATCCATGCTTAGATCGACCGCATTAGGCGCTAGGTGCGATGTGTTCGCACTGATGGGAGCAGGTTCACCTTCACCGAAGAGAAGGGAGCCTTTGCAGCAGAAGATGGACTCATGCAGAGGACAGGACATCCCATCACTCATTTGTTGGCTAGCCTCATCCTAGGAGCAGTTGACGTGTGGAGTCCGAGCTTACCTGCAGTAGTGGATCAGTATGCGGACGTTTTTCCCGACGATGTTCCAGGACTACCTGCTCGTAGATAGGTAGAATTTTATATTGACCTGTACCCCGGGACAGCCCCGATATCCACCACAGCATATTGAATTACTCTCGCCGAGCTTCGAGAGCTACGGGTACAGCTGGAGGTCTTGCAGGGAAAGGGATTCATCCGCCTCGTGTTTCACCCTGGGCTTCCCCGATATTGTTCGCCAAGAAGGCGGATGGGAGCTTGAGACTTTCTGTCGACTATCGTCTCCTGAACCAAGTAACCGTGAGGAACAAGTATCCTCTTCCGAGGATTTACGACCTCTTAGATTGGCTCAAGGGAGCACGGTGGTTCTCAATTATAGACCTTATGTCAGGCTATCATCAGCTTAGAGTTCGATATGAGGATGTGCAGAAGACAACCTTCAGATGTCGGTATGTCCACTATGAGTTCTTGGTTATTCTTTTCGGTGTAACCAATTCTCCAGCAGTGTTCATGGGCCTCATGAACGGGATCTTTCAGCCGTATCTCGATCGATTTGTTGTAGTCTTCATCTACGACATATTGATATACTTGAAGACTGAGGAGGAGCACGCCTACCACTTGCGGGTTGTACTCGACACACTCCGAGAGCCCCAGCTTTATGGTAAACTCTCGAAGTGCCAGTTCTAGATATGTGAGTTCCACTTCATGGGACATGTCATCTCTTAGGCGGGAGTTGCGGTGGATCCTGCGAAGATCGATGTAGTTCTAGCTTGGGAGACACCCATGAGCGTGATGGAGGTGCGTAGTCTCTTGGGACGAGCTGGGTACTGCCGGAGATTTTTTCCAGACTTCTCCAGAGTTGCGGTACCACTCTCAGCTTTGAAGAAGATGGAAAAACCCTTCGTGTGGTCAGACAGATGTCATCGGAGCTTCCAGGAGTTGAGAAAGAGATTGACCAGTGCACCTATCTTGAGGCTACCAGAGGATGGAGTAGGGTACGTAGTCTACTATGATGCATTAGGGACCGGATTCGGATGTGTTCTGATGAAGGAATGGGCAGTGATCACCTATGGATCATGTCAGTTGAGGTAGCATGAGCAGAACTACGCTACCCATGAACTGGAGTTATTAGCAGTGGTATTCGCTCTGAAGATGTGGAGACACTATCTGATGGGCGATCACTTTACAGTCTATTGTGACCACCAGAGTATCAGGTACATCTTCTCATAGAAGGACCTGAACCTAAGACAATGGCGATGGCTCGAGTTGCTCCAGGACTATGACTTTGAGATAGTCTATACTCTTGGAAAGTGTAACGTAGGAGCCGATGCTCTTAGTAGGAGGATGGGCATTCAACTACTTGGGGAGGCGACAGAGCAGCTAGCCGCTTTGCAGATATCCTTTGTGGATAGTGATGGAGTAGCCTTTCTACAGTCACACACAGTCACTCCTCCACTTCTTCAGTGTGTCAGAGAGGTACAGCGTGGGGACGTTAACTGTAAGATGTGGCGTGCATAGATATCCTCAGGACAGGCACCTGATGGATTCTCTATGGTAGGAGAGCATGTCATCCTTTTTAGAGGACGTACCATGGTACCAGATGCTTTACAGGAGGAGGTGCTAAGGGAGTTTCACACTTCCCCTTTAGCGGTACATCCAAGAGTGGCAAAGATGTACCAGGACCTCAGACAACAGCACTAGTGGCCAGGTATGAAGAAGGTTGTGGCTGAGTTCGTTTCTCGATGCCTCACCTGCCAGCATGTGAAGGAAGAGCACCAGGTACCAGCAGGCTTGGTATAGCCTTTGGAGGTTCCAAAGTGGATGTGGGACGTGATATCTATGGACTTCGTGACTGGACTTCCACGCACTTCCAGAGGTCACGACTCCATTTGGGTGATTGTTGACCGACTCACCAAGTCAGCCCACTTCGTACCCATCCGAGAGCAGGGCTTAGTGGAGAGCATGGGACGACTCTAAGTTCAAGAGATCACACGGATTCATGGTGTTCCATCATCTATCGTCTCCGATCGAGATGCATGCATTACTTCCCGGCTTTGGAAGGGGTTGCAGGAGGAATTCGGGACGCAGCTACGTCTGAGCAGTGTTTTTCACCCTCAGACAGATGGTCAGACAGAGAGGACCATTCAGACTCTCGAGGACATGCTCCGCGCATGTGTCCGCAACTTTGGTCGTAGCTGGGAGGATCACCTACCCTTGGTGGAGTTCGCGTACAACAACAGCTACCACTCCACCATTGGGATGACACCATACGAGGCATTGTACGACCGACCTTGCAGATCACCTCTGTGCTGGATAGACCCTGGGGAGTCAGTACTTGTGGGGAAGGAGATGGTTCAGGCCATGACAGAGAAGGTCCAGGTCATCCATGAGCAGATGAGGACATGTCAGAGCCGACAGATGTCTTAAGCTGACAGGAGGCGGAGACCACTATAGTTCAAGGATAGCGACCATGTCTTCTTACGGGTCTCACCTCGACGTGGATTATAGAGATTTGGGAAAGGTATCAAGTTATCTTCGCGCTTCATCGGACCATTCCAGGTCCTCACCAGGATAGGCGAAGTGGATTATCTCTTGCCTCTACCACCTCAGTTGCACCGGGTGCACGACGTCTTTCATGTATCTCAGGTGAGGAGATACGTGCATGACCCGACACATATCATCGACAATGGGGAGATGGACCTTGATGATGGGGAGACTTTTACCGAGGTCCCAATAGAGATCGGGGATCGACAGGAGCGGGTCCTACATGGACGGTCGATTCCTCTAATGCACATCAGATGGCAGCACGGGAACCTACAGGAGGGCACTTGGGAGTGGGAGGCTCAAATGCGTGCACAATACCCACATTTGTTCCCCTAGTCTATAATGTATCTTTACGGGGATATAAAGCCCAGAGGTGGGAGTAATGTAAAGGCTCGTAAAACTGAAGGGAAATTTTTTCTTAATTTTCTTTGGGATTTTACAAGAACGCAGTTTCTGATGGCACATGATTCCCATCCCCGGTGTGCCCGGAATAATTTTTCCGAAGTTTAGCTCGGGTACGTTCAGTGAACGAATGAGCGGGATTTCCTAGCTTTTTATTCGGTGCTCAGAATCAAAATTCGAGGGCACCAATGAAACCGCATCGTCGGTAATTTCTTAAGAAGACCTTTTCCGGAGTTGCGTTTGCTTGGGTGAAGTTATTAATTAATTAGGTTAACTAAAGAATAAAATAAAATATTGTGCAATAGATTTCATTTTTATTCTAAGAAGTGTTATCCTAAGCTTAGTGGTTGAGGTGGGACCCACATCCTAAGATATGTGGTTGAGGTGGGACCCACATCTTAACTACTCCACTAGGTTGGATTATAGTGGGGTGGGGACCACACGAGCCCCACCCTTTCAACTTCCTCAACCACTATTAATTACGTAACTCACCCGCACCCCATTAAATGGAATTCAACTCTTAATTAATTAATTGAGTAGGTTATTCAATTCAATTAATTCTTGGATTCATTTTGAATTTCAAATGAATTGTTGGCTTGTGTGTTAATTAAATAAGATGACGTCTTATTTCATGAGAGGTTAGTTCGTTGTGCGAGAGGATTTGGAGAGGAAATCTCTATGTTCCGAAGAACGTTCTTCCTCCTTGAAGAAAGCGAAGAACGCACCATCACTGAAGAAGAACACTGAAGCACCTTCCTTCATTTCCTCTTCCACGATGTTCAATTCCACCACGCCTTCTTCCGCGACGTCCATTTCCGTAACAAACCTTCGTTCAACGATTTCATCGAGGTAGGGGTTAACTGTTTCTTCGTCGTGAATATTTTCATCACCTTTCATCATTCTCTAATTTGGCCGCATGTTATCACAATAACGGGATGAGATCGGACGGCACGAACACGACCGACTCTCCTCCCCCCTTGATGCTTGAATTTGTTGCGGCACAAGAAAAGGCAGTGTGGTGTCGTTGCACCACGCGGAAATAATGAAGAGTGGGCGAAGAAGCGTGACGCTATCACGCCATGCCATTGAAGTCGAACAAAGCGGCGGCGCCGTCGCGCCGTGCCAATCGGACAAGGCCGCAGCCTATGGCCGCGGTGGTGCAGGGAGCGGCGGCCGAAACTGCCGGACGCCGGAGCAGAGGGCGGGACCGCGGTGGTCCAGCGGTGGCAGAAGCCGGCCGGCCAGACCGGCCGACTGTTACAGGGGGAGACCGGCGGTTTTTAACTATAGGATGGGAAGAGCATCCCCCCCCACGTGGGGGCCACAGTGTTTCAATCAGGGGGGCAGTGCCCCCCTATTCTGCTAAGCTCGGCCAGCCGAGCTGACCACGCGGGCCGCCCGAGCATGCCAGGCCGGGTCGGGCAAGCCCGGGCCGTGTCGGGCCGCAACCAATTTGGCCAGACCCAGAACCGGGTCGGGTTGACCCGGTTCGGGCCGCCCAGGGGGGTCTCGAGCCGGGTCGGTCCGGGCCCAACACCCCCATTTTCAGACCTCTTCGGTCTTCTGCCCATAACATGGGCTAAGGACCTACGATCGACGCACCGTCAGCTGTGACGTGATCCTTGGATCGAGACGGTCGTTTCGGTATATTACACTCAATGTTTTGGAAAACTTTGTGTTCAGCCGGGTTGGTTTGAACACGAAACCAACCGGGCCCTCGGAGCAAAAACGCATATAACTTGAGCTCCGGACGTCCGATTGATGTTCTGTCGACTTTGATGGATTTCTCATAGTGAGACGGACCTTTTGGCTTACTCTTCCCAAGGTTTGGATACAGTTGGAGTACGTTCAGGTTGGTTTTGACTTAAAAGCCTACTGGGCCCCTACGACGAAAAAGCCAATAACTCTCAGACTGGGCGTCCGATTGACGCGCCGTCTGTGACGTTGAGTTCCTGTTGATGATACGGAACTTTTGGATACATCAAATCTGGACTTCGTGTCAGTTGATGTATCAGCCCCTCAGCTCGTGTAGTGGACCCTCCCCGAAAGAGCTTACTGTGTGCTGGAACCCTAGAGCTGGCGGCGATTGCGACGACGATGAGGACTGTATGGGAATCCCCCTTGGGTTCGACAACGACGACTGCAGCACTCACCGATCCTATGTGGATCAGTGCTTACCGATCCTTTGTGGATTAGATCCTGTGTGGGTTAGCACTAAGCGGTCTTGTGTGGGCCAGCGCATACCGATCCTATGTGGGGTAGATCCTGTGTGGGTCATTGCGGGGGTTAGTACCTATCGATCCTTTGTGGGTCAGTGCGGGGGTTAGTACCTATCGATCCTATGTGGGTCACTGCGAGGGTTAGTACCTATCGATCATGTGTGGTTCTGAAAACTTAGATGAATTAGTGGCTATATCTGATCATCTCTATGGTCTTACAAAGAATTATATCTGTGTGAGCTGAGTCTTGACTTCAATCAATATCTTAGATATGATTGACTTGTTTTCCTATGTGGATTGAGTTGTGTTATCCTGTGTGGATTGGGTTGTACTCCTATGTGGATGTGATCAAACATGGCATGGATGCTGGAGCCGAACTGAAATTTATGACTTAGTTATATGGATGGGAATATACCTAAGTAGTGTTGGATGTTACTTTGTGATTGTATCTTTCCTTTGTGGTTTATCCTTTGTCGATTTTGGGAGACCATCCGGGGCCTTTGGGACCCTACTGAGTAGCGTATACTCACCCCTGCATGGGCTATGCCCGCACTACGTTGTGTTGGTTGCAGACGACGGACATCGCTGATCGTGGTTGAGGCTTGCAGAGCAAGTCGGTACCTGGAGGTGGACCACTGGGCAAGACGTACTCGGAGCGGGCGGCTGGACCCGAGGAGCTGAGGAGGCTATCTGTACCCACCATTTAGGTGGGACTTCCATTGGAAGGCTCGACGTTGCGTCTTACTTTTAATTTTCTGTATTTCCTTTTCCAGTTGTACTTTACTTTCAGTTTGGGTTTGTATTCTGTCCCACTTATTTTACCGCACTTACTATTGTACCCAGTTTTATTTAGTGTTTACTTTTGCTTGCTTAATCTGTGTGTTTGTTTACTTTATAAAGGCAATGCCTTCTCCTTTTTATCAGTAATTACGCCTTGGTTCTAGTCGCCATCCCCTGGCCCATGGAAGGCGGGCTAAGGGTAGTCACGGGACGGGCCCCGAGGATGGGTCGTGACAGTGTTTCCAACTTTTATTGGTAAACGTTCTTTAAAAGAAATTCCTGAAACATTTATAATTATAATTTAAAAAAATAATGATAATTTAAAAAAATAATGTGAACATTTACATAGGGTGAATTCTTAGCTATTTTTCTAAGATGTTTCATGTTTTGATGAATAGTGAAAAGTATTGAATTTTAATTGAAAATTGATTTTATCTAATTTATTTGTATAGTAAAATTATATTTTAAATTGTTTTTAAAGTATAATTATTTAAATTAATTATTAATAAATCTATGTTATTAATTTTATTTAATTTCAACTAGAAATTTAATATTAAAAATTTTAAAACTATTGAACATTTTCAACATAAAATCCTTTTGTATCTTCTTGTATACATGGCTAATTTTAAATTAATCTATACCAGATATGTGATTTTAATTTTAAAAATTTATTCCATATTTTTAATCCCCATAATTTATATCATCTTGTAATGTCAACTTTGTTTATTTTCTTAGGAATCTGTGAAAAAAATTAAAATTAATCATAGTGATTAAGAGTAAACTGAGATCAATTATTGGGTAAATATTTTAATTAAAGGGAAAATATCTTATAAACATTTCAAAAAGAAATTTTATAACCATATATCTACCAATTACCCTCTTGGAATAAAAATATACCATTATTAGTGTCACATGATGCAAGGGAGACCTTTCAATAATGTTTACCTATTGGTATTTACAAGAATGTAATGCCTCTTCCACTATAAGAAGCCACTCAATCAACATAACTTATTCACAAGGTTAAAATAAATTTTATAGGAAAAAACCACAATAAAGATCATAAAATAACTCATATCATCCTGTAATACAATATTTTATCATTAATTAAACCATGTTTCTCTTTTAGCGCAAACCAAAATGGGTTACCCGAAGAAGAGGTAACATTCATCAACTTTCCTTTTTCACATATCCAACCCCTATAATTATATTTATATAAATATTATATAATAAAATAATAATCATATATATAATTCTATGTTGTGAAAATAATCATACAAGATACACCTTCACACACTTCAATCAAAAGAGATACACAATCATTATTCTTGTGTATGATAGACTACCGCTTCCCGAACCGATATCCTTCATTCTTCCTTTAAAAATTATCAAGGAGGTAAATAATTATGGAATGGACATTTTTATTTGATATATATGATATTTATTATGTATTTATTCAAATTTAATTATTATATAACACATGTTTTCATTATTTCTATTTCATGGGAATTTGAAAACGTTATTTGTTTACATGAGGACTACCACCACCTCAAAGCGATGTGATTCATTCACGCTTTACATTAAATGTATTAAGGATGGTTTTGATAAAAAAATATTTGATATATATGAAATAAAAATTCCACTATAATGATAATATATATAGATATAGAATTTAATTTTATTTCATTAAAAATATGACAAGAAAATGGAAAGAACATTCATGCATACATACGGCCTACCGTCTCCATGAATGATGAGGTTCATTTCCTATTTCTTTATAATATATATTATTTTAGATAAATATATAACAAATATATATGATACTTATACTATTAAAAAAAATTAAATGTTGAAATCATGATCAAATAGATATAACGAAAAATGAAAAGTCAAAACAAATACAAAAAACAAAGTGTATATTACTTGAAACAAAACATTAACAGGGAATTTTTATTAAACATGTAATATAATTTAATATTAAAATCATATATGGTATGATATAATATAATAATTTTATGTGGTTGGTGTATAATGAACCTATATTTATTATATAGTGGGGTTAAACATGTATGAAGAAAGTAAAGACATCAAGTAAGGTAATTTTATCTCACTATTCTTATTTGTGAGATACGCATTATATTCACCAATGTTTTCTTATTTGGTGTATATAATGACCTATGATATGTTATATCATTAATTTAAATTATTTGATGACACTTAATGTTAAAATTTATTTTATTATTTCATGTATCTCATGATTCAAAAGTTACTCAGGTTGTAAGTGGATTTCAAGTTTATTCCACCTTCGGTTTCTTTTGTGTGGTGTATATACTAACCATTAATTAAATATATGATAATTATAGTTAAATTTATGTTTATTTACATATCTATTTTATTATCTCCCAGTCATGGGGTTTATGGTTCAATGTTTTGCAACTTGGTAAGGTAATTTTGTCTCAATTTTCCTTCTTTGAGACAAATGTTATATTCTACAACTATATTATTTTACGAGGAGTATATATTTCCATTTTACATGTTGTATCATAAATATCCTTGTTTTAATGATATTTTAATATTCATAAAATTTTATTCTATAATTTTTATTATGATTCAACATTTATAATGTGGTATGAGTTTATTACTACAATATCATCATTTATTTGGATATTTTATGACTATGTTTAAATTTGTGAATTATTGTGATACATATTTCAATAAGTCTCATTAATGTTTTTCTACGTTATTATTAAATATAAATTCATTTATTTTTTGAATTTACAACTATTTTGTACTTAATTTAATTAAGAAAATGTTTTTAAGATAATATGACCTTATTTATCTCTTCAGTCGAAAATCTATTTTATTCCAAAACCATGTTTTATAAAAATGTTTCAAAATATTTATTTATATGATCATGGAAGCACATTTTTAAGGAAAATTATATTTATAATTTTCTATGTTTTATGAAGTGTTTTAAATGATTTTAAAATATTTCATTATAATTTCAAAAGATTATTTATAAAGATAATGGGTTTCAAAATGATTTATGATGTAAAAAATGTTTTTCGAAGAGGGTAGTATATTTTATCTAGTAAATATTTTTAAAATACCATTAAAAATTTCCCATAAAAGATGAAAGCATCTGATATAGTCTATTCATTACTTAGGATAATATCCAAGGAAACCATTATTATTATTTCTTTGAACGGTTTATATTTAAGGAGAAATTTTATAAATGAGACTAGTTTGTCTTACATGGGATATTCCCTCTTAAAATGATTAAGAAAACATCATCTTTTCATGGGTTATTATGTAATGAAATGATTACAAAACCAATCACATTAACAAAGGTAATTATATTATAGAAATTTTATAATGCACATTTTATCTCATGAGAGAAGATATGATTAATGTTGTTTGATCTAGTTCCACACATAAATGTGTTTTCATTATATGATGGGTGGGAACTATATCTATCTCCAATGATTTTGGGTAATGATGGAGAAATCATGATTATATATATGTTATTATTAAACCTAATTACATGTTGAAAATTTTATGAGTGAATCTAATTATGTGTTCATAATTTTAGGTGTGAACCTGATTATACATTCACAATGTTTTTTTGAACCTAATTAAATGTACAAAATGTTATGTGTGAACCTCATTCTATGCTCACAATTTATGAGTGAACCTAATTTGATGTTCATATTGTTATGCGTGAACTAGATTACATATTGACAATGTTATGTGTGGACTAGTCATTCATGTCCAAAATGATATGTGTGGAACTATTTTCAAGTACATAAGTTTATGTGATGGCCTAATTTCATTTCGGTAACTTCATGAGTGAACCTGTCTCTATTTACACTAGTTCATAATTTTTTAAGTGGATATGTATTCCATAGGTATATGTCTTATTCCTATTTTATGTTCTCATTTCTCAGGTTCTTTGATTATCTTATGATTCATGTCTTATGGGATGTCAGTTTGTATTAAATGACATAATATTATAATATTTGATATAGAGGGTATGATATTTAAATTTTATGATCATTTTATCTAAACCTTATACTCATGTTATGATTATATATCCCCATTTCTTAGCCTTAATGAGAATATGACCTCATCATTTCTTATGTTTCCTTCACTATGTTATGAAGAAATGTTTTAAAAATATTAGTAAAGGTGAAAATATTTATGGGAGATGTTTATAATCTTCCACCATGTTAGAAGATTCTGTTTCTAATTTTCCAAAGACACTAAACTATTATAGTTCTCATGCATGTACTTCTATAATGTGATGAGAATTCATCTAAAATGATGCAATACTAATGTATTTTTAGCCTAGGTCACTATAAAAACTGATAAAAACTGTAAAGACAATGAATATAGTATCCCTAATCAAGTGGTAATATTATTACATTCTCCTTAGATATAAATAATCAAATCCAATAGAATCGAATAGTTTAGTAATATTGAAGAACCAGGTAAAAATATGATTACCATATTACATTTTAATTGTAAAATACATTACATAAATGTATTATTTCATCCATAGTGTTATTCTTAATACCATTATTCATATCCTTTGGAAAATAAAAAGATTAAAATTGTGATTTGAGATGGTCAAAATGGGTTTACATACAACAAAAGCTAATAAGGAATGTATAATATATGATGAATAAATGATGGTCAAAATAATTCCTTATAAATAATCACATGAACAAGAAATTCATCAATGTATATCGTAAAAAATTGAATAATCTCTTATAAAAATACAGAATGTCTCATAATGATGGAATGAATAATTTTAAACATTTTAAACTTATCATCATGGCTTTTTTCCAGATATAAGAAAATAACACAAGGCCTGGTGGTAATAAATCTACATGAATGGGTAAAACCTTAGCCAACACCCAATATAGTTTTTTCATGAGACATATCAATGTGTGGACGGGATATAACTGGTCATACACATCACATAATATATCCAAAGTATTCCTTATATGAAAGGGGCGAATCATAGTCAGTGTCCCAAATTTTATAGAAAAACTAGAAAACAAAATTTTAATACATTCCCCAATAAATGAACAGAATCATAAAAAATCCACAGTAATTTGATGAATGGTATAAAATATTAAACCCCTAATAAATATGATCATAAACCACACATATAAATAATAATGGTCCTATAATAAGAACATATCCCTAGTTTATCATTATTAAATAAAGTTTTCTTTTCACTAATGAAACAAAATACCTTAAAAATGTTATTAAAACACTCATGAAGTAAATACACTTTTCACTTTGAAAAAAACGTTTCAAAAATATAAACCATTAGAATATTGGGAGAAAAATTTCATTAAAAATAACCTTAAACAATTATACAATCATATTCAATGAAATTAATGGTCCTAATGGAATGAAATTCCATCCATTCGTTGTATTCTAAAATAAATATTCTTTTCACATTTTAGATAAAATATATAATGTAAATTATTCTAAAAATTTTAGAGGATTCCATTCAAAAATAATTTCAAAAATTAAACATGGGTAAAATTATATTTAATAAATAATTTTGTGATTTTTGAAGAAAAATAAAGAATATGGTTTGAAAAAAATTCTATATGGAAGAGAAATGACATTCGATCAAAGAGAAGAATAAAGGAATATTTTTTATAAAAACATTTTCTCAATCATTTTAAGTACCAATGATTTTTAAATGGTAATATTACTAAAATATTTTATGAATAACTAGAGGAATATAATATATATTTAGTTCAGAATAGGAATATGAAATTATTCCCCCAAGGGATACTTAAACATAAACAATCCCAAATAATGATGAGATGGTCAAATAAACCCTTACAACTTTTCTAAATTTTAAATCATAAGACACATCCAAGATATAACAGAAAATGTAAAATTTAAAAACCATAAATATAAATATATTTATTATAGAAAATATCAATGATGATGAATATATAACACACAATATAAATAATTTGTGGATATGTCATATGTCTCGCTAATGAAAAAGTTAGATAGAAAACCCTTACCTCAGGTATGACTTACTTTGTATGTCTTCTAACAACATATATATTAAATATAGATTAATTATAAATATATTTTATAGTAATAGTGATATATATCATATCATATTTTATTTTATTATAATGTTTTATCACCTAATTATTAATATCTTTTAATTAAAATTATTGTTCCAGGTGATAACTTGTTCGTTTTTCAACAAAAATGTTTTCATTCATTTTGGTATGTGTGATTATTTCATTAATATATCATATCAAGAATATTAAACATGATATGTTTATCATGTCAATTAATTATATATATACTCAAGGATATACATAAAAGTTATATATTAAAAAATGAATTATTTTGTTCATAAATATAGTAGGGCATACATACGCATGAAAGTTGTTTTCATTTTTTGATTTATGGAATAAAATAAATATAAATTACTATTATCTTTAAAATAATAATTTTAATATCATATAAATCATATATATTCATTAAATAATTATTTATTAACATCAATGTAAACAAGAAATTAAATAAAACTGCATCACCTCATGGAGGTGTTAGTCAACACATACACACGAGGGAAATTATTGTATTCCAACATATTATAAGGTAAAGAGGTTTATTTTTAAATTATAATTATAGGGGTATAATTATTTCATAATTATCATATATAAATATTAAACCTATCATAATAACCATTCAGGATATATGGTGGTGGAAAATGAATTGTATCATTTGGTGGAGATAGTATGGAGTACATATGCACGAGTGATATCTCAACATCCCATTTGATAGGAAATGGGGTGTATAAGGGTTATTTAATAGTCATAATAAAATTTATGTTTATTTAGGATACTATATTTAATTTTTTATTATAAATACCATATATTTAGATGAGGTGAAGAATAATTAAAAAGAAAGTTATCGGTTAAGGCTATAAGATATCCTTTGAAAGAACTAATTTAAATATCCCCTTAAGGTTACTAGGGTATAACGACTTGGGTTTTGACCTGTAATAATTTTTCATACTCCAGAGAATATCTTTGAAGCTAGGGTCTAAGTTGGAACATAAATTTGGGGCCCAATGAGACTCAAAGTAGCTATTTTAAAAATATTAAACTATATTTTGTCACGTGTACACATTTTCACATGAAAAATTAAATAACTACAGAGTATAGTCTTCAATTGGATTCATAAGACCATGATTAAGTTTATAATGTCATTTTCACCATATTCGTGACCTAATTTCATTTGTTCATGTATTTTTGATTAGTAAAAAGTTGGTCAGACTTGACGAGGTGGATTAATAAATTAAATAAAAATTTATTTTTTAAAAAATCTAACCTGACTCGTACCTTCCCTAATGTTAGGGAGAATAAAAAAGGAGTAAAACCAAATCCCCCTCTCTCCAAAATTTAATTAAATATGGAAATGATCTAAAATCAAATCATCTTAGTGTTGCGAATCTCTATTTATAACGTAGATCATCATCATATTGAGAAGAATCAGAATCTGGGTATCTTACTTCAACCAAAACCTAAGATTTTTACCATTAAGTTTGGAATTTTTTGTTTTAGTCATGATTTCATTTTTCATGCTTTTCTAAGGTTGTATATCCCTTATAAAATTTCTAGATATCCCTTCTAGTTATAACTACTTTGTTTTTGGGTAAATCATGGAGAATTAGGGGTTTTTGGACGTAATTATTTACTGTAATTACCATCTACATATCATGTATCCTAGAGAGAAATTTTTTATATACCTTAATAGTTGTGGAAGATGGATTTTGGGGTCTACACAATGGGTGTTGATGTTACACACTTTGTAATACCTTAAACTATGGTACCATGGGACATATCTTGGGTTATCTGTGAAAAAATATGTTGTCGTGTAACAGTACACGACCAAAGTGCCTTGAAACGGGATCCGATACATAGAGATGAGAACTCTACAAAAGCATGTGGCCATTTACCATGGAAATGTCATGTAGTATGGGATACACAGTGTGTATGGGACACATTTGGATGGTTTTTGTAGAAGATAACACTACCAGGGACCGGGTGAAGTGGGACATGTCGTGTACCATCTCTACATGCTATGTACCCTAACATGGTTTGGTAACCATGTAGATAGGATATTGTTCCAGGTTTTCAGGATGAATCAAAAATCATATATACCCCTGTGCACATTGTGTACTCCTCGATGATATTCTTGAGATCTTCTGCCTCTTATATCTCCTTCTCTGGTACTCAGATTCAAGCTTATGAGTAGTCTATATTGTGTTTTTTTCACATAGAACATGATGGTGGACCCCATATATACCTACTAGATATGAATGGGTGAGAATCATCATGATTCTTGTTAAGTGGTGATGAACCAATGCGGTAGTTCGATGTGGCTCATTCAGAGAGATGTTGGTAATGGTGATCAAATGGGGAATCAGGGCATGGTTTTCCCTTACCTATTCTATTTGGTAGATATAGGACTCCCCATGTCATGGGCCTGTGTTATGGTAACTTTTCGATGTTTTTTCAGGGTTGTTACTTCCCTGATGGTTTAGGTTCTGGGTTCTCCATGATGTCTGTTAAGTTGGATAGTTATCCCTGACTATTTCAATTAGAAACACCTCCACACCCATTATAAAAATATAGTAGGTACTCCCCTGTCGGACCAGGGTGAGGGAACAATATCCTTTGAGTCAATACTCCCCTGCATTTTAGGTTGCATGTAATCCATACGGGACGAAATGATAGAGTTGTTACTCCCCAATTGTGTTATGGTGTGGGAACTCTGTCATTGGAGTTGGAACACCCCAATCATTATAGGGCTTGAGTATTCCATACATTATGTTCTGGAATAGTTGGTACTCCCATGTCCTACCAGGGAGCAGTTCCTCTAGCTCGGGGTTTGTACTCCCTTATCGTGCTAATGTCTGGTTCCCTCATAGTAATCAATCTAGTTGAGTTGAACTCCCCTATTGGACTAGTGTAAAGATCCTCTAACCATAGAGTGGTACCCCCTATCATACCAGGGTATGGGTCCTCTATTCGGTGAGTTTCACTCCCTTATCATACTAGGATGTGGGTTCTCATCTACAATTTAGTACTCCCCAATCTTTGAGTAGTAGTGGGGAGTGGTTCCTCCATTAGAGTTCTGATCCATGGTCTGATTAATATACTAAATAGACTGGGAATCTCTACTAGTTATGTGTGATACCTAGGTGAGAGTTAGTTATTTTTTTACATACAATGGTGTGATCCACTTAAATCATGAGAAACCGAGGTTTCCTGGGTGCGTTTAGTAGCTAATAATCCTTTGACTATTGGGAAGAGGCAAGGTATATGTCCCTCTATTCTCTCTTATTAGAGATAATGCACTTGGTGGACAGTCTAGAGTATTTCTCACTCACCTGTGTGCAGTGGTGAGGGATGGGCCTCTCTAGTTCGGGTTCGTTATCTTGCATTGGGTACAAGGATGCGATGTTAGGATATGTAGTGAAGAACTCTACATCTAGAACTTGTGAGTTATACCTGATAGAGTGTATCTCTTAGATAGGTATCATCTGAGATGGATGAGCTTGTGGACTTTTTTATCCTACTCTAGTGCTACAATGGGATCCTATAGTATAATCCTGTTGTAGGATACTATATTAGAACCTCCTAAGACATGGAATTTGAGATGATTATATATAGGTATTTTTGTGATTCCTTGTTGTGTTGTCACATGTCAGGGTTGAAAACCCTTTTAATATGAGATCACTTATCATTTATAGCCAAGGATGGTTCAATATGGAGTTTCTCTCTAGATTGGGTTTCCCTATGGATAGGTAGTGTAGATAGTTTGTATTTATTTTATTCCTATTATTTTATGTTTTTTGTGTGGCTAATGAGTATTAGTATACAGAACCATCCACATGCTTTTCCCTCACATGTTTTGTCTGGTATAGACCACATGCCTATCGAAAAATTCCCCAAAGGACTCGAGGAAAGTAGATCATAGTGTGTTTGACCGATCGAGGTGTTTACTAGAGTTGGGTCAAGAAGCTTACTGGGAGGTGAATTGATATAAATACACTCCCTATGAGAATGTTGGATGACTTTATAGTTTTCTTTTTTTGGAATTTTTTTCCCTTTGTGATTTTAGTACTTCTGTTGTACTCTGGTTTGGGAAAGTTGTATGCATGAATTTTAGTGTCAAGATTTTCATATCCCTACACTATTTCATCGAGGTGTCTGAGTGTATGTGTCTATAGGTACATTAATAAAATTCCTACCATCTGTTTTATATATTACTCTTTGATATTATCCAACCCCATACCTATTTGAGGTGGGCTTGGTGATTTGCGGCCCGGACCCCGTCGTGTTTGGTCATGATAGAGTGGTATTAGAGATTTTTCTATATTGGGACTATAGTGTCCTTATATTGGTTTGGGATTGATAGAGAATGTATTAGGGAGTTTCTAGTTTTAATTTCATGCTAGAAACTCCATTTTTGGTGTGACGGCCAATGTATCAATTAACTAGGACTCTAATAACCTACTTTTAGACTCTGTACATTAGAAAACTGGTTTCATGGGAAATAAATGGTGCATTCATCCTATATGAATGATTTTGTGTTTTTCATTTCCTTCATGAGTCTTCTCTAAATATAAACTCATTGAACATGGGCTATATTGATTTTGTTTTAGGATGCCTCTGTGATGAGAGAAAGACAAGGTTCTATGACGTGATTGTGAAGGAAATTTTCCCGACAATAAGGTTTCAATGCAGTGTACTACATTTGATGTGCTAACTCTATGTGGGTTTTCCAGTTGAGAAACCATCCGTTGAGAATCCGGGTATGACACCATTTCATTCTAAGAATGTGTCCAGGATGAGTGCACTGGATGTGTACAAGAGGAAGTGACCATTGAGGTATAAGGGTGATTTATACACCTAGGTGGCTGATTATTGGCTCTATGAAGTCACACGAGTTTCTCACCTTTTGAGGAAACTTCCTGATGAGATGATGGTTCTAGCGGCTAGCCTTATTCATATCTCGGTAGGGAGATAGTGGAGTTTTGTGACATGATACCATGATGATAAAACACTCACATGGGTATAGATTGAGGGACTATTTAGGGATGATTTCTAAATGTCCATGTTGAAGTTAGGGCATATCCAAAACCATCTAAAGATTCATAAGGGAAGAATGATTATGCTAGAGTTTTCAAATAGGTTCACCAAACATTCCCGTTTCAACATGGACATGATTTTTTAACCATTTATTAGAGTACAAACTATTGATAAGTTCCTCTGTAGAGATTTCATAGTAGGTGTGGTCTGCTTGTTCCTTCCCACATATGTAGGGGTAATGGAGCGAGGTATGGACATAGAGAGGATCTGGGAAACAGAACATGTGGATGTGGCCCGTAGTGGTGATCAGAAAAATAAGATGTATATAATTTTTGAAATAAGTTAGATTACAAGGTCAAGGAAAAATATGTATACTCATTCCCAAATTCAGGAATGTGGGAAAGTATCTCAGTAGTAGAACCAAGGATCAGGTCAACCATTGGATATGTAGTCTTATGCTTATAATGGTCGGGGAAATATTTCTCGAGATTTTCTGGCCCATTATGTGACTGAGGAGGATATGGAAGAATAGAATCGATGGTAAGGGAAGACTTTAAAATGGGGAGTTCCACCAGAAGGTGTATGCGGCAGAGGATTTAGTAGAGCATTAGGAGTTGGTAGGCAGTTTGAGGTGTTTCAACTAATACCCCCCGCAGGTCCATTCCAGGATTAGGGAGATGATGTACATGGGTGAGAATAATATAGTCCATAATTTCATTTGACATGGAATCACCGAGTGTGAATAGAGGTACACCTAATGTCCTGTATACTTTATTTAGTAAATATTTTTAGGCACTATTACGATTACTATTTCCTTTCCTATTCACACTCAGGGTTTAACTAGGGTGATGTTGGGAGTCAGTGGAACCCTGTGTTGGTGTTTATAGATAGGGGTTGGTAAGACCCGTTGTGCATTTGGGAAGTCCTTCAACTTTCCTTAGTACACTCTTGAGTTTTTCAAAAGGTTTTTACACGACACAATTGGGGATTATGTGGTGTAGTTTGACATATCTTTGGACACAGGAAGAAGGTGGAAGATTTCCAAAATCAGATTCATTGTTGTGACATGATCAAAATTAAGAGAGTGAGTCTCTTCCACCCAGAAAAGATAGTATCTATGTCACGACCCGTCCCCCATGGCCCGTGTCGTGACTACCCCAAGCCCGACTTCCATTGGCCTGGGGATGGCGACTAGCACCAGAAAGGCATATCCCTAAAATGGGAAGGCTATGTATCAAAACCTGTACACAGACAGACATGGAACACTACGAAAAAACAAAACATAATGGAAGAATAATAATACAACCACAACTAAAAATGACCACTGAGTGCAGAAATAAGTACTGAAGGTAAAGGGGCTAGAATACAAGACCAACTGAAATTGAAGTACAAAAAAAGTTAAAACATCTCCTGAGGTCATCTTCCAAAGGTCCTACCTCAAGGGTAGGTATATCTCATCCCCACAGCTATCCTAGTAAACCGGTCAGATCCATTTACCATCTTCCAATCACCTCTGAGCACCATCTAGCCTTGACTCTTCAGGACTATGTCAATATATCTTGTCGTCTACAGTAGAAACAAAAAGGTGAGGGTGATTCCCATGTAGAGGCAAGTATAACAATACTCAGTAGGGACCTTGAGACCCCTAATTGACTCTCATAATTTCACAAAGTATAAACCACAAATAATGATCTCAATCACAAAGTACAAAGAAAAAGATAACTCACACCGGGATTGACTTAAGTACAAAAGTACATATGTTTATTCATAAATCTATATCACATTATTCTGTCATGTGGATCTACAATTGACTTGAAAAGGATTTCTCGTTACTGATCTACACAGAATCGCTCGGTGCTCATTCAAAAAGGGTCCCTCGGTGCTGATCCACAGAGGATCACTCGGTACTGATCTACACAGGATCACTCCGTGTTGATCGTCATAGGATCTCTCAGTGATGATCCACATAGGATCACTCGGTGCTGATCCACACAAGACCACTTGGTGATTATCCACATAGGACTGCTCAGTGATAATCCATACAGCATCACTCAGTGCTCATCCACACAGGATTGTAATTTATTCTTCACGTCACAACTAGCCACTAGATTCCCACACAAATCACACATGATTCTGCTAGGATCTTATCATCAATCCAACATTCATATTTTAACCATCATGGATTTCCAAGAATAAGTAACTCGATGAACTTCCATTCCATAAGGGTTCCAATGCAACAGACAGCGCGTCAACCAGACACCCGATCTATAAGTTATTGGCATTTTAGTGTCGAGGTCTCGATTGGATTCAGGTATGATCTAACTTTTCCAGATTCCAACTTTCTCCAAAACTCATGTGGAGTATCTCAAAACTACTACCTCTTCCAAAGGGTTTTGGCACTGCAGACGGTTCGTTAAATGGATGTTCGGTTTAGTATATATGTCAATTTAACAGTAACTCAATCGAAAAGGGTCTGTGTCTGGTCTGACCCAGTTCATCTGGGTGTGGTCTAGCCCGTTGGGCCATGGTTTCTACCCAACCCACCCTTTGGGGCACGACCCACTAGGCTATGGAACCTACCAACCACTATCTGGGCACGGAGATCCTCTCCCCTTCCTAAACATCCATGTTGTTCACGTTTTTAAAGTGGAGGCGCTTGATGGAGCCACACCACCTAGCCTGCCCCCTCATACCGGTCACCTGAGGGAATTGTAGGGCACAGGTCTACCCTCCATCACAGGTCGAAGCCGCAAAATGTCATCTCAGTTAGCTACCGCGGTGCGCTACATGGTGACAATGTGGCCAGCGATGGTTGGATGCCCCTTTCCTCTGCCACTACTTTGAACCACGACCCTACTCCGCTGTGTGCCGCTGTTGTCAACAAGGCCTGTGTCACCCAACCTCCCTCGGCTGTTGTGGTTCCTTCGGGCACCACCTGTTTTTCGCAGTCAGTGGTGGTCAGCTGCTTCCTTCCCTGATCGCTGGCACCACCACACCGACAAAGCTTCTACGGGCCTCTAGAGAAGCTTTGGAGGTCTGTTTCCTCTACCCACAGAGCATATGGTCCACTCGGTTGGCTTCCATCACTGCATGTCTCTCGGTTTGGCCTTGCTATATTGTTGATCAGTTTCCCATAAAGAAACACAACCAAACCAAGAATGACGGAGGGTTCTATCCTTGTTCGTTCGGCCAACGCCTTCCACCTTAACATTATAACATGGGAAAAAATATAATAATTTAAAGTTCTTAATTAAACAATGAAACCCCCTACCTCAATTTTGCTGGATGTCTCTGTGGATGAGGAAGGGTTGTCTATGTTCGAGGGTGTTATGGATGAAGGATAAGTTTCATGTCCTTTAGTTCTCATCTTTGAATCCTATAATAGTCATCGAAGCTTCATTCTAAATTTTTGAAATACGTCGTCGGCACTTCATCATAGGTTCCACTCTTCCGTCTCTAAAAACCATTCCCAAGCTTTGTTTAAATAGAAGAAAAGAGGAGATCAACCCACCAAAAAATTAATGGATTTCATTAATAAATTTAATTAATGATCCTAATAATTGTCCCAATAGTGTGGTTACACAAACAAGTGTAACCGACCATTAAATGTTTTGACAACCCAGCGGTCCGACCACCGCTGCTCAATATTTACAAAGAATGGTATTAAGTAACTTCTTGAGTTATTTTATTATTTTTTTGTAAGGTCTAAAAATTAGATTTTTTATCAAACCCTTGCTAGTCAAATTTAGGATTCCCTTAAATGAATCCATACATTGAGAATTAAATGGTTCCCTCATATTTTTAATATGAGAACTAGTTCAAAAGAAAAAAATCACCGCTCGCATGTTTTCTGAACGTATCGTACAAAAATTTCAAAAATTATTAACAGTCACTCTCGACCCACACTAGTCAAGGTTATTGTCTTCATAAGGGGAAAATTCCCTCATTAGCTCAATGGTACTCTCATATTTCCAATTTAAGTTACCATTTAGGAGTTATATAACAATTATTACTTAATTATATTATTTACAGCCAAAAACTAACTTCCACTGTTGGCCCGCACTGGCCAATGATAGGAACTTCCTAAGGAGAGAATACCCTCATAACATTATCAGTGATATCAGTTTTTTAATACAAGTCTCCATTAGAGAGTTATAAGCATTTAAAAAATAAAATAATTTTATTTAATTATTTTATTTACGGTTATGCCATTTTTGGGTGTTCTAACCAGAGGCCTGCTCCGACTATAGCTAAGTCATGTCTAGGGTAAACCCACCATCCTGAATGCAATGGTGCCCTCATATTTTTTGATCTGGGAAACCTTTTAAGTGTTATTCAACTTTTTCAGGAAAACCACTCATGCACGCTATTTAATGCTTAACATTTTTCAAAGGATCATTCTAGGCACTCTGGGCCTCAAAATCACATTCCATCAATTTTTTTAGTCTTGTGATAATACAATATTATTAAAATAAATACGGAATTTTTGGGACATTAAATTCTCCCCACCTTAGGGATTTGCATCCCTGAAATCCAAAACAAAGGAAAATCAAAAAATTAGGGTACTGGGCATGAATTTATGACTCCTGCTCTTATGTTCTCTCTTGGAGGTTCCTGTTCTTCCACAAAAATTAAATGAGAGGGATTGAATGTCCACTAAGGACTCGATCCTTTCAATCCTCTATCTCTATTGGGAACTCCGTAAATGTCTCATCATTATCAAATTCAAAACCACCCTAGTCGATAACATGTTTTGCATCATGCACACATCTCCTTAGCTGCAACACATGGGAAAAAATTCTGCACATGGTGAATCTATAGGGGAATATCTAGGTGGTACCCCACCTATCCAACTCTGCGGAGAATCATGAAAGGTCCTATGAATTTCAGAGATAGCTTTCCACCCCATCCAAATCTACACAATCATCGCCGGGGTGAGACCTCTAGGAAAACACAATCTGCCTCCTCGAACTACATGCGTCTCCATCTTCTATCGACATAAGTCTTATTATAGATATGGGCATTCTTCATCCGATCCTAGACGATCTTCACCTTCTCAGTGGTATCCCATACCAACTCTGGACCCATAGGTTTTGAATCCCCTAGGTATGTCCACCATAGATTTGATCTACATGGCCACCCATACAGGGTCTCAAACGGGGACATGTTGATGGTGGAGTGATAACTGTTGTTGTATGTGAACTCCACTAGTGGTGGGTGGTCCATCCAACTACGACCAAAATATAGGGCGCAAGAACGAATCATGTCCTAGAGTGTCTGTAATGTCTGCTCTATCTGACCATCTATCTACAGATGAAAGGTGGTGCTCAATGGAATCTGAGTCCGAAACGCTTCTTGTACTCTCATCCAAAACCAAGATGTGAAACAAGAATCATGATCTGAAATGATCATCTATGGAACCCTGTGAAGCTGTAAAATCTCTTGTACGTAGGGGCGTCCCAAGTCCTCTACTGATCCCTACTCTTAGATGGGTAGGAAGTGGGACGAGTTGGTGAGTAATTCAATAATCAATCAGATAGAATCCTGGCCTTTAGACATATGTGTTAGCTCTATTAAAATGTCCACGGAGATTCCATGCCACTTCTATTCCGGCACCTCAAGTGGGTGAGTCAAGCATGTTGGAACCTGGTGCCCAGAATTCACTTTCTAGAAAGTGATGCATTATGAAAAAAAATTTGACACTATTTTCATCATCACTGGCCACTAGTACTGATGATGGAAGTCCTGGTACATCTTCACCACACCATGATGTACCAACAAAGGGGATGTGCGGAACTCTCTCAACACCTCCTCTTGTAGTGTCACTGGTACTATTGTCTGTCCTCTAAAGAGGATGATGTGCTCCCTACCTTTAGAAAAATTCTTCAGGAGCCTATCTTGAGGATATCTGAGCACGTCGGGTCTTTCATTGCATGCCCCCAAGCTGTGACTCCCGAAATCGCTGAAGGAGTGGGAGAGTGACAATCATAGACTAGAGGTAAGATGCTCCATCACTATCCATGAAGGATATCTGTAATGCGAATAGTTGCTCTATCGCCTCACTCAGTAACTGCAGACCAGACCTCGTACTGAGCATTTCTACCACCATGTCCCCCTTCCTAAAAGTATATACTATCTCGAAGTCATTTTCCTAGTGGAACTCCAACCATAGCCGTTGTCTCTACTACTGAAAATCATATGGGAACATTTCCATCCACCCAAAAGGATACCACTCTTAATTGATTGGAGTTCCATATACCCTTCGGTAGTGGGTACTCATTCTCCATGGCCACTTGGTTAATTTATTGGTAATACACACATAACCTCAATCACTGGGTCTTACTACGCCCTTCCTCTTCAAGTCTCCCAACTATACTCTAAGCTCCCGAAGCTCCAAGGAAGAAATCTGATATGTAGTTGTAGATATTGATGTCAGCCCTAGCTATAAGACAATTTAGAAGTCCCTCTCTCCATGTGGAGGTAATCCTGGAAACCTCTTTAGAAAAGATATTCCCGCACTCTTCCACTATTGTTGGGAACTGAAAACTCAAAACTCCTACTACCATGAGGGTAAGGCCAACTGACTCAAGAGTGATCGGATGCACCCTCATATGCATGAGTGTATCATGTGCTCCAGGTTTTCCATTTTCGCTAACCAATGAAAGCCACATTCTAACACTATAGATATACCAAACCCTTTTTTACTAAATTACTCAATCTGAGCTTGAACTGTGGATGACCAGTATATATCAAAACTAAAGTCATAAGGCCTAAACGCATCCATCAGGATGTTCTAACCAAAACTCTTGCATCAATGGTCAGATCACACCATCAGCATAAGTGTGATTATCGAGTCTCATTTCATAGGTATCACCTGATGTAAGGGTAAATTAAATGGTTTAACTGGAATATATTGGTCTTGAAAAAGATTCTTGATAAGAAGAAATGATTAGTACCTATGCCTAATAATTATATAATCTAGTAGTGGACATAGACCATACCTCGAATCCTTCATAGAGCTCTTGGTTCATGCTCCTTGATCGCATGCAGCTACTCCATTCCCCTTTCCTCTAGCTCACTGAACCTGGTGGGGACCACATTGGGGTGGTGGTTGTAACATGTCGAAATGTATACCAACTCATGTTTCTCTCCTAGATCCTATTCCATGTCTTCTTCTCTGCAGATTCATCTATCCCTATCACTACCTCTTTCTGAAAAATTTTACATTCCCATGTTTCTAAGACTGGCATCAGTTTCCTGCTTTCCTACTGCTAACATTCACTGGTTGTATCTATTCATCCAAAGAACATTCAACCACACAGGTTCTCTTTATCACCCTAACATAAGTATAAACACATAAAAAAATAGTGCCAGATTGGATTTCCCTAAGCACATCTCGCTCATAGGTTTGAGCCCTGAAGTACTATTCTTAACGTATTCATTGAGTACTTAGAAATGGTTAGTACGCCTTGATGAATAATAAGCTACAGACATGTTGTCCTACCGAATCTATAGAATCCTTGGGGAATATAACACCCTTAGATTTTTATGGAAAGATCCCACTTCTATTAGGATGGTTCTCAAGCTCTGTCCATATAAAAGTCACCTCATTGTAAGATTAGTGTAATCTAAAACATTCCATCACCATAATGAGCCATGTAGAAGGCTCAATACTAGGACCACCATCAGAACGAATGGTGCCCTGGCTAGATGAAAACTTGGTCACCACCTATGGCAAGTCATTAGCCACTTGTAAGTTGGGATCTCCTTAGATCCTGAGGGGTATCTGTCACTGAAACTCATGTAAGGCACTGAGCGTATATGTGTCCTCTACCGATAGCGCCAATAGTAACTACTGACCAATGGTAATTGGTATCACTGGAACACTATCAGAAAGTACCATCTCGGGAAAAAATCAGTTTAATGAAGCCTCTTCACATTGTGGGCCATCGTCATGGTCGTGCATTGGAACCATGGCTGGCTATCTTCATTGAGGAATTTTGAAAGAGAATCAAGATGAACAGTGATTAATAAGTCGTACTTAGTGTGCTAACTAAAAACAGATCAAAAGAAAAAAAAATTCAAAACACTTGCAACTATTGTTTTCATGTACTGAGTCAGAAAATAGAATTCAGGGTCCTGTTGTATGGATACGTCAGCTACCACACCAACACTGGACTCCCCAAACTAAAACCCAAACTCAATACACTTAACACTATTACTCCATTGAAAACATAGACTCTTAGTTCTTCTAGTAGAACATTCCCCTTTGATACCAATTTTTCACAACCTGTCCCCCAGTGTATGTGTCGGGACAACCCTATACCCACCTTCCATTGGCCAGGGGTTGGCGACTTGCACCATAAAGACATATCCTTAAAATGGTAAGGCATTACCTAAAAACCTATACCCACACAAACATGGGACACTGTGCATAAGAAAAAAACAATAAAAGAAGAATGGTACAACAAAAACTTAAAACCACCACTGAGTGTAAAAGTAAGTACTGAATGTAAAAGGGCCATAATACAATCCCAACTGAAATAGAAGTAAAAAAGAAAGGAAAAATAGCTCTCGAGTTTTTCATCCAAGGGTCCTACCTAAAGGGTAGGTACAACTCGTCATTGCGGCTCTCCACCTCACATGGTCACCTCCGTGCACCATCTGTCAGTCACCTCTGAGCACCATCTAGCCTTGACTCCTCAAGACTCATCCAATATATATGTTATCTTCACAAGAAACAAAAAGGTACGGGTGAAACCCATGTAAGAATGAGTAAAACAATAGTAAGCAGGGACCCCGAGACCACTGTAGGTCTCTTAGAATTCCACAAAGGAAAAACACAAAGCATGATCTCGATCACAAAGCACAAATAAAAAGACATCTAGCACCAGGTTTGACTTAATTACTGAAGTAAAAAAAATTTATTCATAAAGATAGATCATCTTATTCTGTCATGTGTCTTTTCTTCTAACCCACAGAGAATCGTTCGGTGATGATCCACAGAGGATCACTTGGTGCTGATCTACACAGGATTGCTCGGTGATGGTCCACAAAGGATCGCTCGGTACAAATCAACAAAATATTTCTCGGTGTTGATCCACACAAAATCCCTCAATGCTAATCCAAAAAGGATCACTTGGTACTGATCCACAAAGGATCTATTGGTGATGATTCAAACTTTATTACTCAGTGAGAATCCACACATGATCATTATCCATTCTTCACATCTCATCCATCCACTATATTCCCACACAAAGCACGCATGATTCCAGGACGATCTTCTCTTCAAGCCATCAGTTGTATTTCAACCAGCAAAAAGTCCCAAGAATAATTAACCTGATGAACTACCATGTCATAAGGGTTCCAATACAATAGACGATGCGTCAACCAAACTTCTGGTCAATAAGTTATAGAAATTTTTGTGTCGATGGCCTGGTTGGATTTGGGTATGATAATACCTGGAAAACTTCCCACATTCTTCAAAACTGTTGTGGTGTATCTCAAGAGGACCGCCTCATCTTAAAGATTCTAGAACCACATACGGTACATAAAACAAATTTTTGGTTTAGTAGACACGTCCATTTAATCGTAATAGGGCCGAAAAGGTTCTGGGTTCGGTCTGACCTGGTTCGGTAAGGCCTTGTCCGGCCCACTGGCCACGGGCTAGGCTCGCTGGGTTGTGGCTACGGCCTGTCCCTCCCAGTTGGGTGAGGCCCGCCATTCTATGGATCCTCCTGGCCCACTATCCGAGCATGGGGGCCTGCTCCCCTTCCCAAACGGCTAATCCATTTGTGTTTTTAAAGTGGCGGTGCCAGATGGTGCCGCACCACCTCACTGGTCTACTCAGACTGGTCACCCACGGGACCCGCGAGGAATGGGTCCACCCTCTATCACGGCTTGAAGTTGTGGCCTTCCTCCATGGTTCACTACTACAACACGCCACCTCGGGACAATGCGGCCGGCGATGGCCGACCTTCCGTTCTGTCAACCATGTCTTGGAGCCGCGACCCAACTCCACGAAGTGCTATAGTTGTCAATGTGACCAATGTCGTCCGAATGCCCTTTTCTTTTCCAGTTCCTTCGTGTCATTCCTCGTCTTCATAGTTGGTGGTGGCCAGCCGCAACATTCTCCTGTCACTGGCGCCGCCATGCCGGTGAAGCTTTCGTGGGCCTCCGGAGAATCTCCAGAGGTCTGTTTTCTCTACCGGCTGCACCTACAGACCACCCAGGATGCTGCCATCACTTCATGGCTCCGATCGTTTCCTTTCCACATTTTTTCTCGGTCACTCATAAAGAAACACAATCAAAACAAAATGGTCGAGGGTCTGGTCCTTGTTCGTTCGGCCCACTCCCACCGCGTTAGGATTATAACATGAGAAGCAATACATGAATTTACAATTCTTAATAAAACAATGAAACCCCCTACCTCAAGTTCGCGGGATGTCACTAAAGATGAGTAATGAGTGACCATGTTCATGGGTGTTTCATAGGTAGGGTAAGGTTTACGTTCTTTGGTGCTGGCCATTGAATCCTCTAATGATCATCGAAGCTCCGTTCTAGATCAATGGAAGACGTCGCCGACAGTTTTTCAAAGTTTCCTTTCATTCATCTCAAAAACCCCTGCTTGAGCTTTGTTTAAATATAAGAAAAGAGGATATCAATCCACCACACAATTAATGGGGTTCTTTAATAAATTTAATTATTGAACCTATTAATTCTCCCAATGGTGAGATTACACAACAAAGTGTAACCGACCATTAAATGTTCTGACAACCAGCTCTCCCGCCACTGCTACTCAACATTTACAAAGAAATAAATAAAATAACTTGTTGAGTTATTTATTATAATTCATCTAATGTTTAAAAATTAACTTTTTCTTCCAACCCTTGCTGGTCAAAGTTATGCTTCCCTTAAGTGAATCCCAGTGTTTCAAATTCAACGGTGCCCTAGGATTTTTAATCCAAGCATCGGTTTAAAAGATATAAGTCACTTTTCACATGTTTATTGAACGTACCATAAAAAAGATAAAAAATTATTAATAGTCACCCTCTACCTACATCGGTCAAGGTTAGGCTCTGACTTAGGGGATCACGCCCTCACGAGCTCAATGGAAATCTTGGATTTCCAATCTAAGTTACATTTTAGGAGTTATAGAATTTAACAGTAAAATAATTGTTACTTAATTATTTTATTTATGACCAAAAACAAACTTCCACTGTTGGCATGTGATGACCAATGTTAGGATCTACCTAAGGAAACGATACCATCACAATTTCAGTGGTGGTCTCATATTTTTAATCTATTTCTCCGTTCGTGAGTTATATGAATTTGAAAAAATATAATTTTATTTAATAATTTTATTTACTTTTATTCCATTTTCAGGTTTTCTCACCAGAGGCCTGTGTTGACTAAACTTAAGTCGCTCCTAGGATAAACCCACAATCCTAAACCTAATGGTGCACTCAGATTTCCGATCTGGGCACCCGTTTAAAAGTTATTCCACACTTTTAGGAAAACAACTCATACACACTATTTAAAGCTTAAAATTTTCCGATAGATCATTCTAGGCACTCTGTGCCTCAAAATACCATAACGTTAATTATCTGAGTCTCGTGAAAATTCCATATAATTAAAAAATTATCTATAATTTTAGGGAAATTACAATCATGGTGTGGTAGATGTGTCCCATAGACTTGTGAGTTCATGGACAGGTTGTATAATAGAGGTTTAGAATAGGTCATTGCCTTGTTAGTGGATCTTTTTCACTTGACCCTTATGCTTGTATTCCCCATTAAAGGAACAACCATAAATATAACTATTCCATTATGGAAATGTTAGTCCCTACAATGTTTTAAAAATATGGATTGGTTAACTTCCATCTATACTCAACTGGTATTTAACTAGTTGGAGCAGCAATGTTTCTTTTTTTAATGAGATGTTTTACAATTGGAGTTTCCATGAATAATTTCATGGTAAGACCTAATGTTTACACTTGGGAAACACTATCTTGTTCATTTTTACCCATGTGTTCTCAACGTAAAACTTGAGTTGTAGATGATTGAGTAGGTTTTATAACATACCATCCTGGTGTGAATTAGTATTGTGGGGTTACGTTGGTATCTGTTTTATGTTACAGAGGTGTAGTTATGGTAGACACTGTATAAATATGATCTATGGTTCATGATGATTTTCACCAGTCAAATTTGAAGATACATGTTCTACATTATTCTATGATGTCTTTATTTTGATATAGAGGTTATGGTTTCTTTTCTATTGTGGTATCCCCACTTTTTTTCATGGAAGAAGCACAAGAACCCATAGTAAGCTCACTGGCATGGGAGTTCTAGTGGAGAGCTAAGTTACATCCCTTGTACATAGTCTTCCTCTTTTCATGGATGAAAATACCTATGATGGAGAAAATGTAATGACTTAGGCTTTGACCTATAAGACATTGGGATATTTTTTATAGTATCACTAAAGCTAGGTGATAAGTGAATTCTTGAATTGAGGGGCCCAAGAACATCATAGAATTGATTTGAAAAATATTAAATTATACTTTTTCATGCACACACAATTTTTCTTGAAATGTAAAATAACTCATTATTAGAGTCTCTGATCGGACTACTGAGACTGTAGTTGAGTTCATTAAATAATTTTTACCATACTAATGACCTAAAGTCATATTCGCTAGTAGTTTTGGTTGGAGGTGAGTTGACAAGGCGTTATGAAGCAGATTAATTATGTAAATGAGAATTTAATTTAAAAAATATATTACCTAACCCTCCCCTCACATAAAGTTGGGGTGAGTGACATAAAAGATAAAAACCTCATCATTTTACCCTCTCCATCATTTGATAATGTATGGAAACAAGCCAAAATCAAAGCGTCGAGGTGCTACCGATCTCCGTTTGTAGTGCAGATTGTCACTAGATTGAGAAGCAACATGATTTGGGAATCTTTCTTCGACCAATTCTTCGAAGATCAACCTAGAGGTTGGTGGTTTTTATTTTTGTCCCTATCCCATTATTATCCTTTTTTATGGTTGTAGAGCTCTTATAAAGTTTCTAGAGATCTATTCTAGATAGATATATATGTTTTTGAGTAAAATGAGTAGAATCTATGGTTTTAGTGGTAATTCCTCATAAGAATTACCATACACATCACATCCAGTCTAAAGATATACACGGTGTAGCTATTCCACTTCAGTGAAGGTAAATTTTAGGGTTTACCGGCCCTGTACGAAGGATACACACCGTGTATCACCCCAAACCGTGTGACCATGGGATATGGCTTGGGTTATCCAAGTAAAAATACACGGTCGTGTAATAGTACAAAAAAAACTACATATACATGGATTTTGGTATACAAAAATGGAAAATATAAATGGGAAGGTGGTTGTTTAGCCTAAACACATTGTGTATTATGGGATAGAGGGAATGTAAGGGACATAGTTTTCCAAATTGCGTAGAAGAAGAACATGGACCAAGGACATGTGAATTGGGATACAAACTGTACAATATCTATATGATGTGTACCCCTACCTGGGCTGGTAAACTGTGTATATTAGATACATGGATAGGTTCAAAGGTGGTCCCCAAAACTTTTTGTACCACAGTGCACGTTATTTACTCCTTGAAGATCTTATTGAAATATTTTGCCTTTTATAGTCATTTATTTAACTCAGATTAAGGCTTTCGAGTAGACTATCAATAACTTTTTTATACCTAAAACGTGATTTTGACCTTCATAGAGGCCTACGATATACGAGGGGGGGGGGACAATCATTTTTTATTCTTCTAAAGTAGTTTTTTACTAATGTGGTAGTTTAGTTTGGTTTTTCTAAAGAGATGTTGGGATCAAGACTCCCTCGGGGCACTAGGGTGTGGGTTTCCTTTACCTATCTACATATGTAAAGAAGGTACTACCCACATCATGGGTGTGGGTTCTTGTACCTTTGGGTAGTTTTTCCAGGGTTAGTAATCCACTAGTGTTTTAGGGAGCAGTTTCCTCATGATGTTCTTTTAGTTGGACAACGCTCCCTGTCTATTTCAGAGAACATTCCCACCATACTCATTGAAAGATATAGTACGTACACCCCTAAAGGTCATGCATGTGATTCCTCTATCCTTGGAGTTAGTTCTATCATGCTATTTGAGGGTGTGGGTCCTCCACATGTGAATGTAATGATAGATTCGGTACTCCAAAATAATGTTAGGGTGCGAGTACTCTATCAATGGAGTCTGAACTACCCTGTCATTCCAGGTAATTGGTCTTTTGTACATGTTCTTCCAGTTGAGTTGGTATTCCCCTGTCATACCAAGGAGCAGGTCCTCTAGCTTAGGGTCGTTACTCCCCAATAATGGTATGGTGCGGGTCCCCCACAGTAATTGAGCTAGGAGAGTTGTACTCCTTTGTTGGACAAGGGTGAGAATCCTCTACCCAATGAGTGATACATCCTATCGTACTCGATGGAGAATATCTCCTAAACAGGTTCCATGTGAGATGGTTGAGCTCATGGAGTTTGTTCTCCTAATTTAGTGTCAACATTAGATCCTCAAGGAGAACCATGTTTTTGGATATGGGGTAATAACCTCACGAGATATGGAGTCTAAGATGATTATATTAAAGGATTTCTAAGAGTCTTAGTTGTGTTTTTATGTTTTGGGGTTTACACCCCTTGTGGACTAAGATAACTTGTCTTGAATATTGAAGGATGGTTTGAAATAGGTTTTCTCTCTCGATTGGGTTCCTTATAGTTGGTTGAGAAAACTATTTCATTTCATTTTCTTACTTTTCTTTTACATTTTTGGGTTGAATACTGAATATTTTTATACTCACCCCTTTATGGGTTTTTCCTGCACATGTAGTGTCTTATACATTCCACATGCCTTTTGAACGAGTCACCAAAGTACCTGAGGGAGGTGGAGCTTAAAATATTTAGCAAAATTCGGTGCTTGTTAGAGATATACCAAGAATATTTCCATTATTTTCATGGATAAAAATCCCCTCCTTCTGAGCAGGTTGGATTATTTCACGGTTTTTATTGGTGGGTGTTTGTTTTCCCTTTATGATTTCAAAACTTATGTTATACTATAGTTTGCTATAGTTGTATTCATGGAATTTAGTCTCCAACTTTTTATATCTATGCACTATTGCATCAAGATTGTTATGGGTGTGTTTATACAGGTAAATTCATCAAATTCCTCACATATGTGTGATATTCCGACTCGGCTCTAGTCTTTTACCCCTGGCCTATTGGAGGAGGGCATGGGGAGTTGCGGCCCAGACCCTATTAGGTCGGGTCGTGACATAGGTTTTGTCTTTTTTGGATGACTAGAACATATAGGATATAGAAATGGAAGTTGGTATGGGATTTTTTTATTTATATTTATATATAGAAGGTTCAATTTGGAGTAATGAAGTGAGAGATGGGGTGCCATTTTATAATTGAGGTGAGGGGAAATTTTTGAATTTTTTAAAAGATTAAATTATATTAAATTCATTCCCAATAAAAATTAATCCAAATGAAAAGGGATTAGATCATATAGTTGTAAATGGTTAAAATATCATAATCTTATAAAATTTGGATTGGTTAATATGGTGTTTTATACCTTATCTTTTAGTTTAACCCTTTAATTATTTTATTTTTATATCAACTATGATAATGGATTTTTCACTCTTAAAGGTTTATATTTTAAAATAAAATGTAACTATTGACTCATAACTGGATAAGGGATAAAATTTTATAACATATACTATCAAATTTTTCATCTTTAAATATTTATATATTTTTTAATAATTTAATAAAATATTATTTTTACCAATTATGTTTAACGTCAATTTTACACTTGTAATTTAATTAGAATTCAAAAATTTCATAAAAGGATATTTTTTTAAATTTAATGAATTAAAAAATCATTAATATGTCATATTAATCTGTAAAAATCATGGAACAATATAAATCTATCAAATTATATCACTTTTAATATTTTTTATAATTTATTATTTTTTATAAATTAAACCAATATTTTGTTGGTGTTGCACAATAATTTAAGGTATTTATATAATCACTAAAAATTATAAATAAATTATATAACATAATATAATTTCATTATTCACAAAATTGAATTTTTTATTGATTCTTAAATTATATTTTTCTTTATGTGGGAACAAAATAGATATTAAAATCTAATAGGGAGACATTTTGTAAATTTAATTAATTTAAATTTTATAAGAGTCATTTTATTTGAAAAGTGTCCATTAAAATAATTAGTTTAGAGACTAAGGTGAGAAAGGAATAATTACCATGATATAATAAGAATTAAGATGAACTATTTTGTCGTTATCACATAGTTTTAATATTTATTATCTCGGTTTACCCTTTACAGAGATGATAAATTTTACCACAGTTACTATTCATGTTCTCTAAAAATAGAAGGGGCCTATGTTACAAATTTGAACACCTTGATTCCAAAAAATAAATTATTTTCTAATTCCATTTATTGATATTTCAAAAATTAAATTTAATATAAAGGTGAAAAATGTGATGAACGTTTTTTGAAAAAAAACTTTTTAATGTATAAAAATGTTTTTATACGTAATTAAATCATGAAATTTATTATTATTAACATAATGTTAGGTCCACTAGGCTAGATACCCTGAGAGGGGGGGTGAATCAGTGTATGACTAATTAAAAATTAATGCCCGTTCTGATCTTGTTTCGCTGTCAAGAAAAACACTCTTCTCTCTTTTTCCTGCTGCACGATATAAACAGAATGTAAAGCAAGCACAGGACACAACAATTTTACTTGGTTCACCGCTAAGGGCTACGTCCAAGGAGCATACGCCGACAGGTTGCCGGTCGTACCAAATTCCACTAATCTTCACTAGCTGTGGATTACAAGATTCGGGATAGATCACTTCTATGCCCAGGCTCACTGCCTTTACAATGTTTAGGGTCAGCTCACTGCTTTCCCAAGGGTCACTCCCTGTTTCTCTCTCTCTGGCTCACTGCCGGTGGAGAGGATCACCTTCTTCCTCTTCCTAAGCTCACTGCTCTTGGAAGGAATCCACTCACAGTTTATAGACCTGTAGGTCTCTTCATTTGAATGAATGAATGCATCTTCCTCTGTGTGTAGATGCTCTGTTGAAGTACAACTTTCACCCGTAGATGAATATCTCTTTGCACCGAAGGTATCGGGAAAACATCCAGCTTCCACGCAGCCCGAAAAACACTACTGTAACAAACCTTACTTGGCGCGCAAGTAAACCTCGGCGCGCAAGTATCGGCGCGCAAGTCACAACGGGCACGCAAGTCCTCCTCAGACACTTGCGCGACTCAATCTTCCTCAACTCCAAACTTGCGCGACTCTCTTCCTTTTACGCCCAAACCAATATTGGCGCGTAACTGCCAACCGGCGCGCAACTTCTAACACCGGCGCACAACTTCAACCACTGGCGCGCAAGTCCCACCTGCGCGACCACACACACCACTTGCGCGACCACCACACCTACGCGATGGGAGCTATTGTTTTGAACTCCGGTGAAAAATGAGGAGGGGTGGTCCAGTATTTATAGGCAATCTGACCACACTGCGCGACGGCGCGCAAGTCACCTGCGCGACCCAATCTCGGCGCGCAAGTCTTCTCTCCTTTTAGACACTTGCGCGACCAACTCCCAAACTTGCGCGAACCTATTTACTTAGCCATATTTTGATCTTCTGATCTTGAAAAACATATGGCGCGCAAGTTTCCTATACTCCAAGTCCACGGCGCGCAAGTCCCTTTGCCAAAAACACTTTTCTTCATTTGCCGATTTTCAGGCCCAAAAATTTGTCAAACACTGGAAAACGGCGCCACCTTGTATCTGTTCTTTTGTACCGCCTCTAGATCATCCATTCCTTTTATCGACGTTTTTGAATCAAACATGGATCGTTGACCTCAACTCTTGAACTAGACATTCCACCATGAAATCCTCTTTGTCAACAATCACAATTCAGATGTCCACTTTGTCAACAAACACAATCACCTCAAAAATGATTCAATGATACCTTGAGGGATTTTTGCCCAACAATCTCCCCCTTTGGGTTTGTTGACAACTCTTCCAAACAAAGATATGTCATTGATTCTTCAGCCTCCATTCTCCTCATTGCGATTCTGATAGCGACAAAGGATTTACTCAACACATACTCTAAGCCCACATGAGCAATGCTCGGCGTGAGAAACAAGAGTAAATTAAAAGGTCATCAATGAATCACTTTATCTCTAACATCCACTGTTGACACCAAACTGATACCAATTTGAACTAAACTGATACCAATTGTTGATGGGCTTGTTGGAAGACCAATTTTTGTTTTGGAAATATTCTTACCACTGTCCAACACCACTCTTCTACTTTTATCACGATCCTCAGCTGTCGTGATATCTATTCTTTGATCGATCACTTCTAGCATCGTCAGATTTAATATGCTCCCCCTTTCTGCTCACAGCTTCAACACCTATTTAGCCATACTTCTTGTGTTGTCCAAGCTAAGCTCTGGCTAAGCACGTTCAATTGGCTTCAACTCCCCCTATCTGGCTGCTCCTCCTGTCATCATCTCCCCATATCATTCAAAATTTATCAAATCTCCACATTGTCTCCCCCGCGAACAATCACTTATTTTCTCCCCCTTTGTCAACGAACCCAAAGGACAGTCCTTTGTAGTCTGTAACATAGTAGAGAACACATATCAACATATGAGGGAAAAACACATCATACCTCAGGGAGAGGGGGGTGTCCCGCATCCACACTATTTCAAGTGCGGGGAATCGACTGAACTCCCAGAGCTAGTCGATGCCTCTCAAAAGATTCCTTGGGTAAGGCCTTTGTCAGAATGTCTGCTACCTGTAGCTCTGTAGGCACATACTCCAACTTCACGATGCCCTGCTCAACCTTCTCCTTGATGAAATGATACTTGATCTCAATGTGCTTTGTCCTGGAATGATGGATAGGATTTTTGCTAAGATTTATAGCACTTGAGTTGTCACACTGGATTCCGATCGAAGACTTCACTTCAACTCCCATATCTTCAAGCTGCTGCTTCATCTACAATAACTGTGTGCATGCTTGAGTGGCCACAATATACTCAGCTTCTGCAGTGTTCAACGAAATTCAATCTTGTTTCTTTCTTAGCCAAGAAATACACAATCCACCAAGATAGAATGCACCACCTGACGTTGATTTTCTATCATCTGCTGAACCGGCCCAGTCTGCATCAGTATATCCCAATAACTCTGTCTGAGATTTGTCATTGTATGTCAAGCCGAAGTCCACCGTGCCCTTGATATACCGAAGTATTCTTTTCACTGCAAGCATGTGACTTTCTTTGGGATTACTCTGATATCTCGCTGCTTGGCATGTGGCGAAAACAATATCAGGCCTTGTTGCGGTTATGTACAACAGACTTCCAATTATTTGCTTATATTCTAAGATATTAACTGCCTTGCCATCCTCATATTTTGATAATTTCATCCGGGTAGCAACCAGAGTCTTCATTTCCATGGAATTATCCATTACAAACCTTCTTAGAACCTCCTTGGCATATTTGGATTGAGAAATGAATGTTCCATTCCTTCCTTGTGTCACCTGTAGACCAAAGAAAAAACGTTAGCTCTCCAATCATTTACATTTCAAACTCATTTTTCATGAATTCAGAAAACTGTCTGCACTGAGCTTCATCTGATCCGCCAAAAATTATGTCATCGACATACACTAGCACCATCATCCTTTGATTACTTTCATTGCAGAAATAGAGGTTGTAGTCAACTCCTCCACGCTGGAAACCAAGCTTCTTCAAGTACTGATCAAGCCTTGAGTACCATGCCCTTGGTGCTTGTTTCAGCCCATAAAACGCCTTCTTCAGCCTGCAAACTTTTTTCTCATCCTCATGAATGAGAAAACCATCTGGCTGCTCAATATACACCTCTTCTTCCAGAACCCCATTCAAGAATGCGGATTTGACATCCATCTCGAACACTTTGAACTTTCTTTGCACTGTTATGGCCATAAATAATCTGATTGTCTCCAGCCTTGCAACCGGTGCAAATGTCTCATCAACATCTATTCCCTCTATCTGGGAGTATCCCTTGCACACTAGTCGTGCTTTTTTCCGAATCACTATGCCATCTTCATTCATCTTGTTGCGATAGACCCATTTAGTCCCGATGACATTCTTGTCTGCTGGCCTCAAAACAATCTCCCATGTTTGGTTCTTCTCAATCTGATCAAGCTCTTCGTTCATGGCCTGAACCCAGTTTTCATCTTCAGCTGCATCAGAAAAACATTTCGGCTCCACTTGAGACAAAAACGATTCTTGCTGTGATGATTTCATTATTCGAGTCTGAACTGGAACTGTTTGATCACCAATGATATTCTTCCTATCAATTTCAGCTCGACTCTTTGGCTTTCTCACAGACACCGACTTGACACTTTCCTCTTTATCATCAGTATCTTATTCTGAGTCAGCTTCTACCACTTCTGCTCCCCCTGGGTTGCTTACCTCATCATCACTTTCATCCAGGAACTGTTCACTGGATCGTTGAGTATTCTGCTCATTTTCAACTATAGTGACATCATTGCTTTCAATGATTTTTCCCAGCCTTTTATTGAAACATTTATATGCTTTGCTTTTCCCGGAATAGCCAATGAATATCCCTTCATCTCCTCATGCCTCAAACTTCCTATGATGTTCTTTGTTGAGAATGAAACACTTACTTCCAAAGATTCGAAAGTACTTCAACGTTGGATTCTTTCCGTACCACAGTTCATACGGAGTCTTCCCTTGCTTCGGACATAACAGGGACCTGTTTGAAACATAGACCGATATCAAAACTGCTTCCTTCCAAAATTTCTCTGGCAGGTCCTTATCAATAAGCATTGTTCTAGCCATATTGTTGATGATCTGATTTCTCCTTTCAACTACTCCATTCTGTTGGGGGGTTCTTACTGATGAAACTTGATGCCTTATCCCATTTTTCTCGAGATAGTTTTCAACCTTACTGTTTGTAAATTCCGTACCGTTATCAGTAGGAATCTTCAGAATTTTCTGCCCCAGCATCTTTTCTGATTCCCTCCTGTACTGCTTTATGAAACTGAACACCTCTGTCTTATGGGTTATGATGAATACCCAGGCCATTCTGCTATAGTCATCAATGAAAAGAACATAGTACCTTTTCCCATTTATAGCTCGTGGTGAGGTAGGTCCACATACATCATCATGAACCAATTCGAGAACTCTAGTTGATTTCTGTTCCTTTTGCCTGTATGTTTTTCTGATGATTTTCCCTTGTTGACAAGCATCACACGTATGAGTGCGATCACGTGATAGTTTGGGAAGGTCTCTAGCAGCATCACATTTAACGAGATCCTCCATAGATGGTTGGCATAGATGACCAAGTCGCTTATGCCACAGCTGGTTTTCTTCCTCTCGGGATATAAGACAAGTATCTTCTTCCCCACCTACAAGATAGAGATTTCCCTTTGACCTTTTCCCTGCAGAACAGCTGCTCCATATTTTCCTTTCACAACACACATCTTCTTGGTAAATTGGATAGAGTGCCCATAGTCACATAGTTGACTGACACTGAGTAGGTTATGACTGAGACCCTCTACTACCAAGACATCACCACGTCTCATCTCTTTGCCCCCAAAATTGGCTTTCCCTGAGCCAACAATCTTCAGGCCTTCATCATTTCCAAATTTTACAAGTCCTTCTTTGTCATATTTGATGCCTGTAACAAGATCCTTATTACCCGTCATGTGGGATGTGCAACCACTATCAAGGATCCAAACACCAGATCGATATGATGCTTTAAGGGCAATCTGCGCCACCACAGCCTTCTCGTTTTTATTCTTCTTGGTCCATTCTTTTTCTTTCACACTCGGCATGGATTGAGGCTTCTGTTCTCTCTCAGAGTATGATGGACCACCCTCATCTTGCAGAGCTGCAAATCTGTTCTGAACTTTTAACTAACTTGTTGGTTTATTGATCTGCTGCTTGCGATCATTTTGATTATTCTTTGACACATTTCTCTGAATGGTTGAAGTACAATACCTAGCCATGTGTCCAAATCCTCCGCACCAAAAACAGTGTCCTTCAAAATGTGTTCTGGAAAACCGTTCTCTGTTTGGCTGCCATCTCTGTTCATGTTCCCTTCTGTATCTCTTGGCTATGGAACACACATACTTTGAATGTCCCATTTCCCACAGAAATAACACCTGATATAGGATGCATTCCCTCATGATATTTCAGCACTATGATTTCCACTTTGGGATCTCTGAATATTCTGATTCTGTTTTGTTCCCAAATCAACCTTCACTTTCGGGATGAGTGCTTGCGGTCTGACTGCAATTGTCGAAAATTTTTGTTCTTGACTAATCCCAGAAACGACCTTAACATCTGAGCTCAATTGCTGTTTCTTCCCTACTGAACTGCTAGGCTCCGCTTTCATCTTCTCTGTCTTCTGAATATCCCTTTTTTCGGATATCACATTGGGGGTCAAGAGTTTATCTTGATTCTTAAGTTTTTGTCGCAGACTGACCACTTCTTCGTCAAGCTCTTTGATACATCTAACCTGCTCCTTTCCTGTGTTAGTCAAACAATCAATTTCCTTCTTTTGTTCCTCAATTTTAAGCTTATACTCAACAATATTTTCCAAGCTCTCTGGTGTTGAGGATTTTAGTCTTTCAATTTCTTCTAACAGCTCAGACTTTTCTTCATCCTGTTGTTGCATATAGAGTTTGGAATCACGAACCACTTTATTGGCTTTCATGGTTTTGTCTCTCCAAACATCTATCTCTTCAAGAGCTGCTTCCAATTCGGCTTCCATATCAATTCTCCCTTCAATTTCTTCTTCTTCTTTAGCATCAGCTTCTTCTCCCTTTTGAGAACTACCAACAATTGCCACCAAGGCATTTACCCCACAATCTCTACAATTTTCTATTTCCTCATCTTCTTCATCCTCAGACTCATTTGAACTTTCAAATTCTTGTGAAAGAAGACTCTTTTTCTTGAAGAAATTTCTCTTGAATTGTTTCTTCCCTTTTACAAAAGCTGAAGTCTTCTTTTTGGGAATTTCAACGTCATCATCATCATCATCATCTTGAAACTTCTTGGGGCATCTTGCCGCAAGATGACCAACCTTTCCACATCTAAAGCATGCTAGTGGAAGTTTACCTTTAAACTTTCCTCTTCCTATTTGTAGATTTGAAGAAAGGAATGACATCACCTCATCTGTCTCTTCTTCTTCATTAGAATCTTCAATGGTGAGATTCTTCATGGCCTTAAATGCCACCTCTTTAGACTTCCCCTTTTCCACAGCCTCGTTATCATCGTTCCTCATTTCATATGCAACCAAGGTACTGTGCAAATTGTCTAATGTCATCTCTTTTAGATCTTTATCTTCTAGTACTGAAACTTTCGGATTGAACCGAGGTGGAAGTTTCCTCAATATGCGCTTTACAATCTTTATGTCTTCAATGAATTCTTTAAGACATCGCATATCTTCCACAACAATGTTTACCCTATCAAAGAATGCGTCAACAGACTCATTCGGGTTTATTTTCAGATCTTCATATTTGTTCCACAACACCTGCAGCTTTGCCTCTCTGACTTTTGTGTCCCCTTCATATATATTCAAAAGCTTTTCCCACATGGAATGTGACGTTTTTCATGACATCACCTTTGTGTAGATGGGATTGGAAAGGGCTCCCCTAAGGCATTGATTGCTTTGAAATCAGCATCCAACTCTCTATGTTCAGCCTCTGATAAAGCACCACTATTAATATCAGCTGTGATACCATGCATAGCTGCTGAAAACACATCCATTCCCAAGGATCGGAAATAGTGTTGTATCCGATTCTTCCATATCTGAAAATTATATCCGTCGAAGATCGGAATCCCTTTATGATTGGTTACCTCCATTGAGAGAAGAAAAACTTTCAACCTTCCCTCTGATACCACTTGTTAGGTCCACTAGGCTGGATACCCTGAGAGGGGGGGGGGGTGAATCAGGGTATGACTAATTAAAAATTAATGCCCGTTCTGATCTTGTTTCGCTGTAAAGCAAAACACTCTTCTCTCTTTTTCCTGCTGCACGATATAAACAAAATGTAAAGCAAGCACAGGACACAACAATTTTACTTGGTTCACCGCTAAGGGCTACGTCCAAGGAGCATACGCCGACAGGTTTCCGGTCGTACCAAATTCCACTAATCTTCACTAGCTGTGGATTACAAGATTCTGGATAGATCACTTCTATGCCCAGGCTCACTGCCTTTACAATGTTTAGGGTCAGATCACTACTTTCCCAAGGGTCACTCCCTGTTTCTCTCTCTCTGGCTCACTGCCGGTGGAGAGGATCACCTTCTTCCTCTTCCTAAGCTCACTGCTCTTGGAAGGAATCCACTCACAGTTTATAGACCTGTAGGTCTCTTCATTTGCATGAATGAATGCATCTTCCTCTGTGTGTAGATGCTCTGTTGAAGTAAAACTTTCACCCGTAGATGAATATCTCTTTGCACCGAAGGTATCGAGAAAACTTCTAGCTTCCACGCAGCCCAAAAAACACTGCTGGAACAAACCTTACTTGGCGCGCAAGTAAACCTCGACGCGCAAGTATCGGCGCGCAAGTCACAACGGGCATGCAAGTCCTCCTCAGACACTTGCGCGACTCAAGCTTCCTCAAATCCAAACTTGCACGACTCTCTTCCTTTTACGCCCAAACCAATATTGGCGCGTAACTGCCAACCGGCGCGCAACTTCTAACACCGGCGCACAACTTAAACCACTGGCGCGCAAGTCCCACCTGCGCGACCACACACACCACTTGCGCGACCACCACACCTGCGCAACGAGAGCTCTCGTTTTGAACTCCGGTGAAAAATGAGGAGGGGTGGTCCAGTATTTATAGGCAATCTGACAACCCTGCGAGACGGCGCGCAAGTCACCTGCGCGACCCAATCTCGGCGCGCAAGTCTTCTCTCCTTTTAGACACTTGCGCGACCAACTCCCAAACTTGCGCGAACCTATTTCCTTAGCCATATTTTGATCTTCTGATATTGAAAAACATATGGCGCGCAAGTTTCCTATACTACAAGTCCACGGCGCGCAAGTCCCTTTGCCAAAAACACTTTTCTTCATTTGCCGATTTTCAGGCCCAAAAATTTGGCAAACACTGGAAAACGGCGCCACCTTGTATCTGTTCTTTTGTACCGCCCCCAGATCATCCATTCCTTTTATTGACGTTCTTGAATCAAACATGGATCGTTGACCTCAGCTCTTGAACTCGACATTCCACCATGAAATCCTCTTTGTCAACAATCACAACTCAGATGCCCACTTTTTCAACAAACACAATCACCTAAAAAATGCTTCAATGATACCTTGAGGGATTTTTCCCAACACTTAATTAGTTAATTAATAATATAGTAAAATTTTAATTAGTTTAAAATAAGTAAAAATATATAAATTTTAAAATTCTCGATGCAAAATTATTATATCCAAGAAAAAAATCAATATATTTCATTGTTCACTGGATAATGAATTTTTTTTAAAAACCCAAAAAACTCACCACAATCAGGTTTTGAAACTGAAATTTTAAAAATGATTATAATTTTAAAAAATAAAAAATAAATAAATTCCATAAATTAATTATACTAAATTCTTGTAAAATTAAATAAAAATCATTTTTGAGGAAAAGGTATTTCTAAAATATAAAATATCTTTGTAGTGAATTATGTAATTATTTCCAAAGAATCAACTAATGAAATTTTAAAGAGTAGTTCTTTTATATATATAAATATATATATTATAAATTCAGTTAATACTATTTATAGCATTTAATTAAATATCTATCTTATAAGGATCATATTTATATAATAATATTTTGTGGTTTTTTTAGGCATGGTGTTTTTTATTGTATACAACATCAATAATTGTCTTCTTATAAAATATCAGTGTGTTAAATATTCACAACATGAAGTAGAGAAATTTTTAATGTTAAAAACAGGAATCTTGTAAATTTTATCTGTTCACAACATGAAATTTGGACTATTTTAGTTGAAAACATAATGTGTGGGAAAGGGTAAATATTCCCATAATGTAATTATTTTCCACTGATTATGTTCATTCTATAATTCATTATTATACTATTTTTCAATGAAATTACATATTTTATTATTATTATAATTTTTTAATGTTTATTAAATAAAAATATTATCCATGGTATATTCTTGTTCATTTAAGATTATATGTGATATTATATTAACTTGTGGATAACTAATATTATTTCATGATCTTTTTTAATAAGGTATACATCCCATGCACATGTTTTCTCATATTATTATGATATAACTATTCATTATATGTTGAAATTTTTTTTAATACTGATATTTTGATCCCACCACTTTATATTGTATATATTCCCTAGGTAATGAAGAAGAGTGTAATCTATGATAAGTTTATAAGCGATTCATGTGTGGTTTAGTTATTAAGAAAGGTTCACAAGTATCATAAAGTATGTTTTTTTTGTAGAGAAACATCAAAAGAAATATATAATTTTTAAGGATTTAGTGGTGCTTTTTAGATTTAATTTTTATTTTATTATAATAAATGTAAGTTTACAATGGTTAATATCACTTTGTATAAAATAAAGTGTTTATGAAAGTGTTTTTTTCACCAGATCTAGTTGTGTGGGTCTAGGGAACCACTATTTGTTTCAGATAAAGGTTTAGATATTTTGAGGATTATGAATAGAGAACTATGGTGAAAACACTAAGGATAAAAATAATAATAGGATAAAATATTTAAATTTTTCTAAATTAGATATTGTGTAGTTCTTCTATAAAAGAAATCTATGACTAGATACAACACATGGATACAAGCTCTAACATTGACGTTCCTTGGGACAGTAACCCTAAAATTAGAATATTGAGTATTCACTCAATCCTCAAATAGTTTACAATAGAGAGGTCTTACTTCACACTAGTTTGGAAACTCCCATGGTATATGATTTTTGTGTTCCCAATAGCTTTATGAAATATTATAAAATATTCGAATATATTTTGGTCAGAAAAAAAAGAAAATCATTGTGGATAACCTAGGTTAGACTGAATAAGTTATATATTGATCCAATTATTTCATGGTTTTAATTAATTTATCATATATTGAAATGAAGGTTTCATTGGATAATAAATCATAGGAATTAGTGTTAATATTTGTATGATCATTTTCTCTGATTTTATTAATTATTATCATGAAAAATTTACTTTATTTATTTATTTGAAAATAGGATCACGAGAATGAAGTTGTTAAAGTAATTAATCTAGAATATTATATTCCTTATAGATATATAAATATGAACTGTTTTAAAATTTTTCAAAATCCCAATATATTACAATTATAAAAAAAATTTATCCTTATATTCTTTTCAAAGGTAGTGAATTGATAACATTGCCAAAATACTTTTCAATATTGTCAAAACCTTATATTTTTTCATCATTGAATGACAATAAAAAATATAATATCCAAATTTATTTAAGGGGAAGGTAAAACCTAAATATTTTATTACTAATTATACTTTAATAGTTTTTTTAACATCCTATTTCGAATGCAACACCAAACCAAAAATAAACCTCAACATATTTTATTAATACAAAAATAAGTGTAGCAAAATAACTAATTAATTTGTAGGTATAAAAAGAAGAAAACATGTATTGAAATATATATAGAAATTAAAATAAAATTTTATTGTCAACATGAGTTCATTGGTGAAATTCAATTATTATATCCAAATAAAAAAATAAGACCATTTTTTGATTAAAAATTTATTTTCAAAAGAATTTATTTTTTCGAACTATGAATGTTTACATGAAGAAACAAAATATTATTCTAGTTTAATGATGAAAAAATATTCTATTGATATGATTTTTAGATTAAAATTAATTTAAATTTTAATTGATAGGAAATAATAATATGATTAATTAATATATAAAAAGTAATTTTCCTATTTAAAAATGTTTTCATGATTTTTGATATTACCATTTAAAAAATAAATCCAAAAGTATAGAATGATAATTTTTTAAAATTAACTTATATTTTTATTTTTAAGTGAATTTTATTATAATATGATATTTTATGAATAGATTGGTTTCTGGGTAAATTGTACAAAATCAATTTTTTAAAAAATACGGTTTATTTTATGAAATTACCATAAAAAAGTATGTAAAAAATTATTATATTAAATTTATAATAACCAACAATATATTTAATTTTTAAAACTAATAGTTTAAATATATTTGATTTTGAATGTTGAAAACTCATTATTAACATTGTAAAAAAAGTAATATTAATTCTAATAAAAACTATTTTCTGGGTTATTTCTTTTAAATAATTATTATCAAGGTGTGATTTTGTTTATGCTTCCTGGAAGGAAAAATAAATTATATTTGTCTGATAATGAACCAATTAATTTCATATAAATCAAAAACACTAAAACTTTTACAGTAAATATATTTTTTTCCTTAAAAATGCACCTTCCCTAAAAATGTGTTTTAAACATTATGTGAACTTATATTAAAATTAATTATTTCACTAAAAAATATTTTATAAAATTGATTCATCATTTGAAATAATTATTTAAAAATTATGTAATAAAAATGATTTTATTTATTTTAATTAAATGAAAATTTCTACGTTAGAAATTACCTACCTCAATAAAGAACAAATAATAAAAGTGAAAATTCTAAGAGAAAAGGACATAAAAACATGCTAAAAACATGTGTGAAAATTTATGATTGAGGATTTCTCAACCTTATCCTATCATCCAGTTAATTATTGTTCATTAATGAATCTACAAGACCATTTAATAGTTTCATTACCTTTGTGTATTACTGCATTAATGCAAGTACTCTACCTTATAAAAAGAGCCATAACCACCCCACTTTAACTCACTGACCAATTAAATTAGTTTCCAAAAATATCTACCAAAATATAAACCCAAAACACATAAAAATTTTAAAGTGGTTTTGGAATTTTCAAATTTCATCAATAAACGGTTTATTCTAATTTTCAATGGTTTTTATCCAACGAAAAAGGTTAAATTCTAAACTACTCATCTTTCAATTCCCTTGTTCATTATTCTGCCACGTCCTAAAATAATCTATCCTTACTGAAGTATTTACATAATTAAAATAATTATACTTAATTTTAATTTTTTTATGGGATAACCATTTTATAACTTTTCTCCATACCAATTGAAAAATTAAAATGTATTTTGTGTTAAATACAATTTTCGTCCTTAAAATTCAAAGTGATATGTTTTTATTACCAAATTACATGGATACTTTAATGTGTTATTTTATGAGTATATAATAAGCGTAATATATTAATATGTTATAAAAATATAAATCAATTTATTTAATCTTAACATTCGATTGAAAAAGTGTGTTCCCTCATGCATATGTTGACTACAACATTAATGGAGAAATGCATTTCCTTTTTATATAAACTTTAATATTTTATGAAAATATAATGAAATATTATTTAAATCCATAAATATTATAATTAATATAATTAATCTTTTCTAATAATGATATTATGGAAAAATAATCACTTTCTTAACCACACTCCCCAGTAGAGTATATCATGATATATTTTTGATGGCTTTGACCACTTACATGAGAAATTTTATAAATCAATATCATTGACTAATATAGAAACATAACTAATGTAATTATTATAAATTAATGATTAAATAATTTTTTCTAGTTTTGGAAAGATTATTTTTATATTTAACTCATTATTAATACTCCTAAATTTTGACTATTAAACATTATTGAAACCAGTTAATCACTGATTACCGTCTTTATAAATTATGACTAAAATAATCATGGAATAAATGTAGAGTTTTATAAAGAATTATATATAATCTCTTATAATAAATTGGATAATATAAGAGTGATAATTTTGGTATTAATTAATAGTAATCAACATCAACATGGTAAATTATGTGTGAAACAACCAAAATCACTAACATTTAATGATGAATACAAACTATACTTGACTAATAAATTTATAATGAATAATTATAAATTAATAGTATAAATGATAATAAATATAAATAATCTTTATAAATAATTTTTTATTAATGTTAGTTTTGTTAAAGATTATGTTTAAGTGCATTCGACTAAATGGGAATACAAGGTAAGGGATTCTCATCTCAATTTTCATTCTTTGAAATTTATTCAATATTCACCATTAGTTTAGTTTTGTGGTTTATATATATCCATTATATGTATTTTTATCATTTTTAAGGAAATACGTGTTACTTATTAATCCATATAATTTTCTACATTTCAGGAGTTTTTATTCAAAGATAACTCAAGTCTTTAGTGGTGTGTATCAAATATCATTCAGAAAATGAGATTTTGTTATTAATAATAATCTATCTAGATAATATATATGATACTTCTCAAAAAAATAACCAATAAAATTTTCTCCTCATTTGGTTATTCTTCATTTTTTACATGACCTCTCCTGTTTCCAATTCCCCTGAATATATAGTTCAACCAAGGTGGTGAATATAATAATAATAATTGACCCCACTATTTCTTTTCGGTTAGGAATCGTCATCCTTTATTCCCACATAAATTTTATGGATGTCATTATCCTTGATTGAATAAATTAGTTAACTCATTTTATATTATTTAACTTTCTTCACAACAGTTTTCAATAAATTTTTAATGTTTTTCATCGGTTTTTTGACAAAAGAACCCATTTTAACATTTTTCATGTGACCACAATCTTTCATCATTATAATAAATTTTCATCACAAGGATTCCATTTTACATTTAGAATTGGTTTTGGAAATTATTTTGAATCTCAATGATTTTGGAAAGAAAATGAAATATACAAATTTTTTCAAAATTAAATATTTAATTTATAAAGGAATTATTGATTTTAAAATGGGATTTTATGTCAAGGATGTAAAATTAAAGATTATTTCTAATTGATTTTTTTAAAAAATATCTTAATGTTAACTTTTTTAATATTGAATATATTTTAAAGAAATAATTATTTATATTTATTTCAAAATAATTATATAGAATATGCTTTATTTTTAATTTATCTCATGTGATCTTTTCAAAAGTGATACAAAATTTATTCTCTTTTATTATAATTTTATGAATTAGTTTATAAATACTATTTTTTTGTTTCACATCCAGCTTCAACTTTATATAAAAATTATTTTAATATCATTGGATTTGTATTTATCAAATTAACCACTAAATTCTATCATAAAAAATTTCTTTTGGGGGATCAATCTATTAGATTAAATCTATTTAACTATCAATCATGTTTAATTTGATACCATTTAAATTGATCCTCATATAACGGTTTTTTACATCTATATCAACATCTTTTGTAAGAAACTATGTTGCACAAGAGATATGTTTTTATGATACCATAGACCTTCATGTCTTCCATTTTTTTGGAAAAAAATGTTTGTTATCCTAAAACCAATCTACCTTATCCATGGGTTAATTGCGGGGCATTGGAAGAATAAAATATCTCAGGATTCTTATGGAATATAATTATTTTCATTCATTATATGACCTTGGAAGTCATATATATATCAAATGCACTTTTTATATATTTATATCTCATTATATGATGATGATATGAATAGACATTTTATATATTCACAATATAAAGCATATAATTTTTTTACACCATGAAGAGTGTTAATTTGGTTTTTCACAACAAGATGGGTGGACACATTATTTTTTAACAATAAGAAGAATAGAAATTTTTTATGACAACATAATTCTTGAATTTTTTTTTCATAACAGAAATCATAGATATTTTTTTATTTACATTAGGATGCATGTAAATTTTGTTTGTTCAAAACATGATGCATAGAAATTTTTTCATTCATTACACAATTTGTTGGAATGATTTAATTTTCTCACATTATTATAATTTTACTATGATTATGTTTTATTCATAAATCCTTAATTTTCTATTTTTTAATATAAATCCATTTTTAATAATTTTTTCCCATTAATCTTGTTTATTACCTCACAATAATATATCATGGTATATCTTTTCTTATTTGAGATTACAATTACTATTATCATGATTTATCAGAAACACTTATTATTGAATTTTTTTTATAATATATTTTTTCTATGATCATGTTTTCTCATATGATTTTTGTCTAACCATTGATGACATGTTGATATGTTTTTATACTAATAATATTAGATAATAACATTCTTAAAACTCCACTCCTTGGGTTCTGAAGATTTTTGAAAATTATGAGAATCCTATAAGTTAATCTAGTGTGGTGTGAATATGGGTAAATTTACACAAGTATCATAACATAAGTGTCCTAGTCAGGCGATTCTAAAAGATAATAATCCATTAATTATTGAAATTTTTTTATTGTTGTGAAAATTAATTTTTAAATTATTGAAATATATTTAAGTATATCTTGGAATATATCACTCTATATAAAATCAAATGTTAAATTTTTGTAGCACTATACTAGAGGGTGCATGTAATAAAAAAATATTTCCTTAATAAAATAACTCTTGTTTCACAATGACTGTATCATTACATTTTATGATATAAGGTCATATAAAAACCCTTAAAATTTGTTAAATATCATGAATTGATTTTTAATATAAGATATAAATAATAAATTGAGATAAAATTAATAATAATTCACACACTAATGTAAACTTTATAGGATTTAATTCTATGATGAATATCGCTCATGCGGTAAAAGAAATAGAAATAATTAGAAGATATATGAATAGAATTGGAATTATCAAAGTAATTATATAACATTCAATAGTTATGTAGTGAATAATGATGTTTTGGAATGGTGGTGCATATATATAGTCTGTCATGGGTAACATAACCATTAGGATTTGAATGATACCTATCCAATTGTATATATGACTACTGGTCAATATGAATATTAGTAATTATGAACATCGAAAATAATTTTTTCATTTTAAATAGTGTATATAATGGAAAATAAAAATATATAATTTTTATAGTATGGATAAATGGGTTTCCTAACTAGTAGCATTATACCTTTTCATTCCAATCTATCAAAAATTTGGAGGGAGGTATTAAAACTGTAGAGACCCGAAGCTTGACGTACATGGACATTACATTACTTTTGCTGAATACTTAATACATAACAAAAAAGACACACAAGGATCGTAATAGTTTAGTGTCTTTGGAAAATCGGAATATAAACAACTAATCATGTTGAAAGATCTTCAACATCTCCCATAATGATCTTCCCCTTTTTGTTTCCTTACCTAAAACCTTTATTTATTTCCTGTGGAAAATAAAACATGAAAAGGGTGAGATCAAATGCTTAGTAAGGGAAAACATAGAGAACATAAAACAATCCATAAACATTTGAAAGAAAAAACTTGAACACGAAATCTAAACATTAAAACCTTGAGAAAACACATAAATCATGGAAGTACATAAGGCATATATCATAAAGGAACATAAATCATGATAAAATAGCATGGGAATAAAACATTTAATCGTGACAACCATTAAGAACATGTTATGATTTCCATAGTAGCCAAGGCATTGCTGCCAAGACCATCTTTGTGGGAAAAGTCCCTTTCTGAATCGAGTTCACTCCTCGTTCCGGTCCTGTATTACTGAACTGGTTTAACTTTCCATTCCAGCCATGTCTATCTCATGAGATATAAATCGTTACCCAATGAATTGGAGGGAGATATAGGTCCCACCCATTCATAATGGAATCATTCTTACTTGTGCCACAAAATAAACATAAAACATTCATCATTACCCAATGAATAAAATGGGTTTCATAAAAATCATCCCATCATTTCATAATCCATATAAAACAAATGGACATTAACTCATAAGAAAAGTGAACATTGTAAATCATAGAGACATTAAACTTAAAATATACACATATGAAATAATTTCATCTTAGATGGAAAATGGTTTTGATAAAACATTTGAAATGAATTCTTGAGGAAAATATCCTTTCTTCGTCAAAATAATTTTCTTTTCAAAAAATGCCATGTAATATTAAAATAAAAGTATTCTGCTGAAATTAGTCAAAAATCATGTAGAGTAAGATTCCTGAAAATGAGGCATTATTAAACTGTAAAAATCCTTTCACGTCGTATAAGTTAAAAAAATATTCTTCTCGTACTTTTGCCGGAAAAGTCAAAAAAGTACCTCATAATGGAAACAAAAGAAATATTCCTTACATACCATGTAGTAAAAGTAAAAAAATAGATAAAAATTAATTTAAACATACATGAAAACAATTTTATAAAACATGGACATGGATGATAGAAATACCCCCTGTAAATACTTTCGAATAAGTAATCTCGGATAAAAATGAGATTTGCCAAATTATCCCTTACCTTATGTATGATATGGTTCATATGTATCCGAACCTCCTCTATAATGATTTAAATAATGTCATTTACTTATTACAGAATCACATTCATTGTTATGATATCATATATGGTTTACTTATGACTTTATATTACCCGTTCTTTTGTAAATTCCATGTGAAAGAGTGTTTTGGGTAAAATCGTTTCATTTGTCGTCCGTGTTTTGACTTGTAATTATTCACATGATTACTTAGATCATGATTATTTAATTCCAGAATATAAAACATGATTTATATATAATATATATTCAGAATATACAGATATATAATAGATCGATAAATGGAATGAAATACACCGTTCATGGAGACGGTAGGCTGTACATACGCATGAACGTTGTTTTCGTTTCCTTATTGAGTTGAATGGAATTAAGTAGATGAAATACATATAAATAAATACAGTAGCTTTATAATTTCATATATTTTGTTATTATTTCTTATATATACTTTATAATCATTCTTAAATGGTTAACGTGGAGAATGAATCTCATCACGTCGTGGAGACGGTAGTCCGTACGTACGCACGAGCGATGATATCGTTTCCATAATTATTGAATTGAATTGGAGTGGATGATACAATATATCATAATCAGTATGATGTTATAATAACTATGTATAGTTATTCTTTACACCATTATACCCATCCAAGTAAGGTGGTGTTGGAAAAACAGATTACACCACGGCGTGGAGACGGTATTCCGTACGTACGCACGTGCGGTGATTTCGTTCTCTGTAGGATGGATAGATGGTGAAATAGGGTTGTTTCATATTTATAATAACATATCAGTATATGAGGGATACTTATGTTATTACTTCATAATGAAACAACTAAATAAGAATAAGTTGAAGAAGAGAGTAAATTGAAAGAATCGGTAACGGATATTACCTCTTCTTTGACACCCCTCTTTGAATCCTCCTCTTAGGGTACTAAAATTGGCCTTTGAAGAATACCAGGACCTCTAGAATGTTTCTAGGGAATTTTATAAGGGAAATGGGAAGGGTTTTTCCGAGCTTAAAGGCTCAAATTGGTGTGAGGAAGAGAGGGAGGAGGTTCACTTTTATAAGGGAGGAGAGGGGCGCCTTTGGAAATCTTAAAAATATTAATTTATAATAAATCTAATCCCACTTAAAAACCTCCAAAAATGACTCATAATAAAATATTATATGAGATAGGGTTGTAATCTCATCAAACAATAAAATTTAGACATGTTAGGAATTTATTTTAAACATTATCAACTTGATTTATCCTTACTTAATCAATTTAATTTTATTTGTGGTAATGACATTCAAAATTTTAAATTATAACACATTATTACTTATTTGTTGTGAATTTTCCATAATTGGATACTTTATAACATTTCAGAACATATAATTTTAAATTTATAATTTGTAAATATTTTTGTGATTTTTAAACAATTTATAATATGTTATTTTTATAAAATAACAATAGTGTCAATTTTGACACTATTCATTTACTTGAATTTAAATTAATTATATACAGAAGATATTTTCAAAATAAAAACATTAATAGATTCATAAAAGGGAATATGTATCTATAAAATTATTTTAGCACATTAAATAGTTCATATAATATTTATTTTATTATTTTTAAAACCATTTATTTGGTTTATCTCTTAATAAAATAATTATTACAACATTTTAGTATAATTATTTAATATACTTATTTGTTGCATAAAAATTAAAAATAAAATCCTATGTTGAATATAAACTTATTCCCTTTCACAATAATTCTTTTACTAGAATTTAGAATCTTAAAATAACAATATGTAAATTGTTATATTTATTAAATTATAAAGGTGACAACTTTGGCATCATTTAAAATAAAATAATATAAGTATCATAATCACTATTATAAGACTCCAAACGGTTATATATTAGGTAATTCGATGCTTATGGTATATATATAAACTATAAATAAGTTTTGGTCAAGTTTTTGGAACTTTTAATGGGTATTATTATTTCAATAAAAATTATATTACTGATTTTTCACTTAATAAATAATTTCTGCATCATTAATGTATCACCATTAATGACAATTATTTAATCCCTAAAAATTCTAAATAAATTATCATGATGTATATAATTTTATTAGATTTCTGGAGACTATTCATGTTCGATGTTTCATGAAATTTATCACTAAATTAAAATTAATATACTTATAAGATTTAAGAGAGTGACATGTTGTCACTTTCTTTGGTTTTAATAATAATTAAGTTATTTTCATGGAAAAAAGTTCATTAAATGATACTAATCTGACCCTGAGGTGATATGGGTCGACTTTTAGTCATCCAATAGGACTTTGGCAGATGTTAGGGTAATTTCATAATCTTATATTTACCTTTAATTACCTGATTTACCTTTAACTATGGTAAATAAAATTTACCGTAGTTACTATTCATAATGCCCTAAAATAAAAAGTAGTCTATTAATATAATTTGGAGCCACTGATTCCAAATATGGAATCAATTTTTCCAAATTCTATACAAATAAGTTGCATAAAGTAAATTAAAATTAATCCCATTGTCAAAAGAAAATGGGTTTTTGTTTAAAACATTACAAAAGATTGAATTGATTTAATCTATGAATTCAAGGTAAAATAAATGATAATGACATAAATTATATTAAATTATAAAAATATATTCTATTTATACTTTAAAACCATTCAATATTATAATTTATCCATATAAATTATTGCGATGAAAAAAGTTTTTTTTAATTAAAAATTAGCGTATTTTTACTATTCATAAACACATAAAAGTTATAAAAAAAGTATCAATAACTTCCCAAAGTAAATTTTTATATCTTGATTCTGAAGAAGAATTTTATTTTGTCAAATTGAAATTATAAACATGTCAACAACTAGATTTAATGTGGGTGCGCCATCAAATGGCGACAAAACTACATTTTTTTTAAAATACTTATTTTACCAGAAAAAATTATTTGTTCTTATACCATGTTCTAGAAAATGTGTAAGATGAATAATAATGTTATAAAATTCAAAATTTAGTTAATACTATTCATAACGGCTAGTTCATAATAATATTATAATAATATACCGTTGTTTAGTAAAACTCGGTATTGCGTACAACACACGCTATCGAGGAAGGTCGCGATTGCGTGTAATGCAAGGCAAGTCAGGGTTGCGTGTTGTGCAAGAATCCTTCATTGCTTCGTATAACAGAATCCAACCATATTTCATTTATACATTGAATATATATATATATATATACTCAATGTTGCGTAGAATAACTATTATCAAAATTGTGTGTAACACGATCCAAGAATAGTGTTGCGTATACTGCAAGCTAATACGGTGTTGCGTATAGAGCAAGGTAATCTTGGTGTAGCATAAAACACAAGACATTAATGAAATTAAGAGAATATGTATCATAAAATCTCAGCGTGTTACATTCTACCCCCCTTAAAATTAATTTCGCCCTCGAAATTCGTCGGGGTTATAAATGGTTTACTACTCGCAAGTTTGTTTAATAGAAACCCACATCCTAAAAAGCAATACCAAAACATGGATTTAAAAAATAAAGTATGAAATGTAACGGTTACCCAAATTAACTCATCACTGGGTTTCCACGTAGGAGAACATATGTGAAAATATGGATATGGAAGAAAAATCTAACCATCAGGATCTGATGTAGAGTGGTAGAGAACATGGCTATGAAATAGCCAACAATCACAAAGCCATAGATTTGCGATGATCTAAGGTACCATCATATTCATCGGATATATGAGCTCTAGGACAACATTTTTGGTTTTCAATATCATTTTCCTAAAGTTGAAAATTTTAATTAGAAGAAATGCCTACTTTATTTTGATATAATCTCACCATTGTTCATGCCTTGAACAATTTCCACTTCATCTTTTAATGAAATGAAGTTGAATTTTTCATTCATGAATTGTTAGCAGATCATGTGATAGAATGATGGGTCATTCCATCTATCTCAAACAAAAGGTTATAAAAGTTATAAAAAATACATAAGTCCATCAATAGTGAGATTAATCATATATGGTTCCTAAAATGGACTTATACTTCATATACCATACTGGTTAATATAATAAAACTACATTCTACTAAAAAGGGACTTCCTGTAGGCCAGTGGTAGGTGATAAAGGCCAGTCGCACTTCGGTTGTGGGTTCGATTCCCACATCCTTGTCCGACGCGATGGATTGTCGCCCGTCCTACAGTTTGTCCTTTTTCTAAAACTACATTACTATAACATCCCATCAATAATATCGGAAAAATTTCTATCCTTAAACAATACTAACTTGTGTCCAACAAAATCCATTCCAATATTTATCTAAAATACTTCGATCCAAGTTCATAGTATAAAGAAAATGATTAATTTAAATGTCAACCAACCATCATTTATCCCCCATATATCTTGTTGGTCACATTCCAATCATGTGAATACCTTAATCATTTATTCTCTTGAAAAATGAATACCCCTTAAACCTTAGTGAAAACATGAATGCTATCAAAAGTTAACTCTTTACACATACCAAAATCCAAAAATTCTATATACTCAAACCATGATATCACATTGTCCTTATTTTAGTCATGAGCTCATCATTACTATCATATTATTTTCTCCTTATCCCTTCCATATGCACATTTCATCTGCTTTCCAAAAATATCTGAATAACCTTTCAGGGATACTGGTACCATTAATCGTACACTTTCAAAACTCAAGGAAAGACAACAGTGTAACAATCCTTAGATGTCTCTTTATTACATAGTACCATGAGATTACTTATACAACATTACAGTTGATAAACATGTAATCATTCCACTACCTTCTTAAACCATTGACCAAGCTTCAACAATTCTTTCATCTCACATATCATTTGTAGTCTCTTCATCATCATCAACATAAATACTACCCATATGGCCATACTGATTCTTTCATGAGACATTCCCTTAGGGCATTGGTTTGCATAATGCCCGTACCTTCCACATTTAAAACATTTAACCATTGTTGATGTCGTAGCAATACCATTATCATCATCCATGGTGTTAACTGAACCTTTTCCTTTGCACTTACTGGCTTTGTGTCCTTCTTTTCCACACCCAAAGAATCTTCCAGTTCCCTTGAAACAATCTCCCTGATGCCTCTTCCCACATGATTTACATGAGGGAAATTGAACTTTATTTCCTCTATGATCATCATGAAACTCCATCTTTCTCTTATTATCTGAGTCGGGAAACTTAACAATGTTGAGATTATTGACCATATTATGAGATTTCTGATTAGGAATAATAACAATATTTGGACTTCCAAATCTTGTTTCATTTCATTTTTCATGAAAAATATCATTCCATTGTCCGTCATATCCTCCATTACCATGAATCTTCCTGTTTCCAGCCATTTTCTAAAACCCAAAAAGAATAGTGTGAGAGGAAAAAATCATGCTAGTGAAAACAACATATTAAAGGGGGAGCACCCTCAATATCTAACATCATAGGGTAAATTCTAAGATCGTTACCATAGTTCTAGGACTATATCCTATACCTATACTTATCCTTAGGGACATCTCTAGACATACCTTAGAAATATCTCTAGGGATCCCACTAACATTTTTGCATCCTAGTTTCCAAAGGTTGACTAAACCTTTCCTCTGATACCAAATGTAGAGACCCGAAGCTTGACGTACATGGACATTACATTACTTTTTCGGAATACTTAATACCTAACAAAAAAGACACACAAGGATCGTAATTGTTTAATGTCTTTGGAAACTCGGAATATAAATAACTAATCATGTTGAAAGATCTTCAACATCTCCCATAACGATCTTCCCCTTTTTGTTTCCTTACCTAAAACCTTTCTTTATTTCTTGGGGAAAATAAAACATAAAAAGGGTGAGCTCAAATGCTCATTAAGGGAAAACATAGAGAACATAAAACAATCCTTAAACATTTGAAATCAAAAACATGAACATGAAATCTAAACATTAAAAACTTGAGAAAAGACATGAATCTTGGAAGTACGTAAGTAATATATCATAAAGGAACATCAATCACGATAAAATAGCATGAGAATAAAAAATGTAATTGTGGAAACCATTAAGCACATGTTATGATTTCCATAGTAGCCAAGGCATTGCTGCCAAGACCATCTTAGTGGACAATGTCCCTTTCTGAATCGAGTTCACTCCTCGTTCCAGTCCTGTGTTGCTGAACCAGCTTAACTTGACATTCCATCCATGTCTATCTCATGAGATATAAATCTTTACCCAATGCATTGGAGAGAGATATAGGTCCAACCCATCTCATAATGAAATCATTCTTACTTGTGCCACAAAATAAACTTAAAACATTCATCATAACCCAAAGAATAAAATGGGTTTCATAAACATCATCTCACCATTTCATAATACATATAAAACAAATGTAAATTTCATCATAAGAAAAGTGAACCATGTAAATCATAGAGACATTAAACTTAAAATATACACATATGAAATAATTTCATCTTTGATGGAAAATGGTTTTGATAAAACATTTGAAATGAATTATTGAGGAAAATATCCTTTCTTCGTCAAAATCAATTTATTTCAAAAAATTACATGCACTTTTAAAATAAAAGTATTTTGTTGAAAATAGTCATAAATCATGTAGAGTAATATTCAGGAAAATGAAGCGTTATTAAACAGTAAATATCTGTTCACGCCGTATAAGTTAAAAAAACATTCTTCTCGTACTTTTGCCGGAAAAGTCAAAAAAGTACCTCATAACGTAAAAAAAATAATGATTCCTTACATACCATGTAGTAAAAGTCAAAAATAAGTAAAAATGAATTTAAACATACATGAAAACACTTTTATAAAACATGGACATGGATGATATAAATACCCCCAGTAAATACTAACGAATAAGCAATCTCGGATAAAAATGAGATTTGAAAAATTATCCCTTACCTTATGTCCGATATGCTTTGTATGTATCTGAACCTCCTCTATAATGATTTAAATAATGTCATTTACTTATTACAGAATCATATTCATTGTTATGATATCATATATGGTTTACTTATGTCTTTATATTACCCGTTCTTTTGTAAATTCCATGTCAAAGAGTGTTTTGGGTAAAATCGTTTCATTTGTCGTCCGTGTTTTGAATTGTAATTATTCATATGATTACTTAGACCATGATTAATTAATTAGATAATATAAAACATGACTTATTTATAATATATATTCAGAATATACATATATATAATAGATCGATAAATGGAAAAAATTCACCGTTCATGGAGACGGTAGGTCGTACGAACGCATGAACGATGTTTTCGTTTCCTTATTGAGTTGAATGGAATTAAGTAGATGAAATACATATAAATAAATAAAGTAGCTTTATAATGTCATATATTTCATTATTATTTCTTATATATACTTTATAATCATTGATAAATGGTTGACATGGAGAATGAATCTCATCACGTCGTGGAGACGGTTGTCCGTACGTACGCACGAGTGATGATATAGTTTCCATAATTATTGAATAGAATTGGAGTGGATGATAAAATATATAATAATCAGTATGATGTTATAATAACTATTTATAGTTATCCTCTACACCATTATACCCATCCATGTAAGGTTGTGTTGGAAAAACAGGTTACACCACGGTGTGGAGACAATATTCTGTACGTACGCACGGGCGGTGATTTTGTTTTTTGTAGGATGGATAGATGGTGAAATAGGGTTGTTTCATATTTATAATAACATATAGGTATATGAGGGATACTTATGTTATTACTTCATAATGAAACAACTAAATAAGAATAAGTTTAAGAAGAGAGAAAATTGAAAGAATCGGTAATGGATATTACAACTTCTTTGACACGCCTCTTTGAATCCTCCTCTTAGGGTACTAAAATTGGACTTTTAAGAAGACCAGGACCTCTAGGATGTTTCTATGGAATTTGAGAAGGTAAATGGGCAGGGTTTGGCCGAGCTTAAAGGCTCAAATTGGTGTGAGGAAGAGAGGGAGGAGATTCCCTTTTATAAGGGAGGAGAGGGGCACCTTTGGAAATCGTAAAAATATTAATTTATAATAAATCTAACCCCACTTAAAACCCTCCAAAAATGACTCATATTATAATATTATATGATATAGGGTTGTAATATAATCATCCAATAAAATTTAGACATGTTAGGAATTTATTTTAAACATTATCAACTTGATTTATCTTTACTTAATCAATTTAATTTTATTTGTGGTAAAAACATTCTAAATTTTAAATTATATAAAATAATTACTTATTTGTTGGGAATTTTCCATAATTGGATACTTTATAACATTTGAGACCATATAAATTTAAATTTATAATTTTTAAATATTTTTGTGATTTTTAAACAATTTATAATATGTTATTTTTATAAAATTACAATAGTTCAATTTTGACACTATTCATTTGTTTGAATTTAAATAAAATATATACAGAAGATATGTTCAAAATAAAAGCTTTAATAGATTTATAAAATGTCATATGTAACTAGATAATTATTTTAGCACATTAAATAGTTCATATAATATTTATTTTATTATTTTTAAAACCATTTATTTGGTTTATCTCTTAATAAAATAATTACTAAAACATTTTTTTATAATTATTTAATATACTTATTTGTTGCATAAAAATTAAAACTAAAATCCTGTGATGAAGATAAATGTATTAAATTTTACAATAATACTTTTAGTAGAATTTATCATCTTAAAATTACAATACTTAAATTGTTATATTTATTAAATTATGAAGGTGACAACTTTGGCATCATTTAAAATAATATAAAATAAGTGTCATAATAACTATTAAAAGACTCCAAACGGTTATAAATTATCTAATTCGATTATTATGGTATATATATATACTAGAAATAAGTTTTGGTAAGGTTTGTGGAACTTTTAATTGGTATTATTATTTCAATAAAAATTATATTACTGATTTTTCACTTAATAAATAATTTCTACGTAGTTAATGTATCACCATTAATGACAATTATTTAATCCCTAAAAATTATAAATAAATAATCATGATGTAGATAATTTTATTATATTTCATGAGAATATTCATGTTCGATGTTTCATTAAATTTATCACAAAATTAAAATTAATATACTTATAAGATTTAAGAGAGTGACATGTTGTCACTTTCTTTGGTTTTAATAATAATTAAGTTATTTTCATGGAAAAAAGTTCATTAAATGATTCTAATCTGACCCTTAGGTGATATGGGTCGCCTTTTAGTCATCAAATAGGACTTTGGTAGATGTTTGGATAATTTTATAATCATATATTTACCCTTAATTACCCGATTTACCTTTAACTATGCTAAAAATTTACCGTAGTTACTATTCATAATGCCCAAAAATAAAATGTAGTCAATTAATATAATTTGGACCCACTGATTCCAAATATGGAATCCATTTTTTTAAATTCTATACAAAAAAGTTTCAGAAATTAAATTAAAATTAATTCCGTTGTCGAAAGAAAATAGGTTTTTGTTTAAAACATTACAAAAGATTGAACTGATTTAACCTACAAATTCAAGGTAAAATCAATGCTAATGACATAAATTATATTAAATGGTAAAAATATATTATATTTATACTTTAAAACCATTCAATATTATAATTTAACCATATAAATTATTGCGATGTAAAAAGTTGTTTTTAATTAAAAATTGGCGTATTTTTACTATTCATCAAAACATAAAAGTTATCAACAAAGTATCAATAATTTACCCAAAGTAAATTTTTATATCCTGATTCAAAAGATGAATTTTATTTTGTCAAATTGAACTTATAAACATGTCAACAACTAGATTTAAAGTTGGTGCGCCATCAAAAGGCGACAAAACTGCATTTTTTGAAAATTACATATTTTACCCGAAATACTTATTTTGTTCTTATACCATGTTCTAGAAAATTTGTAAGATGAATAATAATGTTATAAAATTCAAAATTTAGTTAATAATATTCATAATGGCTAGTTCATAATAATATTATAATAATATACCATTGTTTAGTAAAACCTGGTATTGCGTACAACACATGCTATCGAGGAAGGTCGCGATTGCGTGTAATGCAAGCCAAGTCAGGGTTGCGTGTTGTGCAAAAATCCTTTGTTGTTTTGTATAACAGAATCCAACCATATTTCATTTATACATTGAATATATATATATAGATACTCAATGTTGCGTAGAATAACTATTATCAAAATTTTGTGTAACACGATCCAAGAATAGTGTTGGGTATACTGCAAGCTAATACGGTGTTGCATATAGCGCAAGGTAATCTTGGTGTAGCATACAACACAATACATTAATGAAATTAAGAGAATATTTTTCATAAAATCTCGGGGTGTTACAAGAACTCAGTTTCACCACTGCACAAGTCCCACTAGAGCTTTAACAATTAATTCCAAAGAGAAATTGACTTTCTGAGAAGTTAATGTCAGTTTATATTTCCACTAGATTAATGTTTGTTGATATAGCCCATGAAAGTACCAAATTTTCACTCCTTACCCTTAAGGGAAATGAAACTATAATATGGGGCTATATATCAGGACCTCAGTATTATAATGTTAATTTTCATGTTAGAAATGAAAAAGCAGTCTCTCCAATCCCATTTTCATTATTATTTTATATAGTAAAAACACGTGAATAGAATATGGTTATGATTAATATATTTTTGAATACAAATAAAATATAAAATTATTTTAGAAACATATATAATTAAAATAAATTTTGATGTCGGATTCAGATTTTTTAAATAAAAAACATATTTTCATTAAATGTTCTTAAAATAAATTATTTTTTAAATACAAATTAAAATATAATTTTATAATATACTAATAAATTTTTATAATGGCCAAGAAGTATTTTATATCAAAAAAAATATTATTTAAAAGAACACGTATTTTTTTATAATAAACATTACAGTATTTAGATAATTATGTTGATAATATAAATTGTATATTTGAAATTAGTACATCTAAATTAGTTTTTGGTGAAATTTTGAGACTTGTACAAAATGATTTAATTTTAAATTAATAATAACAACACATTTTTTTGTATTCAGTATGTCTTAAGACATCGTAATTCTATAAAAATTATTTGAAAATTAAAAAATTGAATCCATGAAAATAGATATGTTATCTAGTTAATATATTATATTTTAAAGAGTTAGAATAAATTTCCAAAACCAATAAATAACATTCCATAGACTAAATAGGAAATTAAGGACTAAAAAAATAATTTGTTAAAAAATTTTTTCCCATGACAACATATATATAAATTATTTAAATTTAATTATAAAAATAAAATATTTAATAAAAACCTTCTTAATTTAATAAATAAATATACAAAACGATGGTAAGACAATGGTTTTTCATTTTCCACAACCTTGGTTTCTAAGTCCTATATTTAAAAATTATTAAACAATCCTCCAACATTTGATATCAATACCAAAATATCTACCCAATTTAATTGATTCCCTATAATTTAGGAATTAATTACACCACATATTACCTATATAGAGCCTTTAAAAAGTGGTTCTAAGGTTATAATGAACTCCCTTCCGGATTTTGGATGTTGTCTCACAAGGTAAGGAATTCCAATCCTCTCCCATTATTATCCATGATATTCCTTTGTAATTAGTCTTATAATTTAAATGTTATTATATTATCATGCACTTATGATCATTACATTCTATTAAAATGTTATTTTATCATTGATACATGTTCATTCTCCACCATTAATCATGTTATACGAACCACTTTGTACAATTATTTTTCTACCTAAATCATTATATGATTTCCCACAAATCCTTTTAATGTTGTTAATTACAAACCCTGTATTTACAAAAGATATTATAATATATTTAATAATAATTCATTTATTCGGTATTACAATTTATTAAAACCATATTCCCTACTCATGGGATAAAATTTATGAAAATTTCATCTCTTTAAACACCTATGTATGTAATGTTCAAATATGAAACAAAACCATTATTCTTCATGGATTATTGATGAAATTCTTTATAATGATCTATGTTGAAAACATGAAAAAATATATATAAAAGGTTCACATATATACTTAACCAATGAAGTGGGTAAGGACTCAATATCTAGATATGACATTTTTTACAGTACGTGGTTGAATGACTTTCGAAATATGTTTTATTAATCCCTGGTATTGATCCTTTTTATATGATTTTGAATATTTAAATTTTATTTTTTGGACACATTTACATGTTGTGAATATTATTAATTTAATTATTATCTTATGTAATGATACATTTTTTATCCATGATAGTATCTCATGTTTGATTACCTTTGTCTTTACCTTACATTTCTTTATACTAAATATTTTATATTGATGTATATACCAAGGAAATCAGTTAGAGTGAGGATAAATGGGATTAATTAATAAATGACTCGTTCAATATGATTAAATTAAGATTATATTTTTCCTTTCCTTAGGTAATTCAAATATTATGTAACTAGTTTCCAAGAGGCTAAACCTATAAATTTACTTCAAAGACGGTAATGTAATATTTTGAAAAGAACTAATGTAGAAAATCATGTATTAAAAAGGAAATTCCCTATAATTGTTATCAAAGGAATTATTTAGATATTTGTGTCAATTTTTACTCATATAAATTATTAATAACCCTATGTATATATATTAATATATGGCAACCACTATACAGTTTAGTAAAGTATAGACGAGTGGTTTCCAAGAAAATAAATACAGGTCAAAATACTACATGTTGATGTGGATTTGGAATATATGTTCCTTTTGGGTAATAACACCAAAAGGAAACATTGGTTATTTACTCAACCTATAATTAGTGCATGAAAAAAATTATTTATTGGACACATATTTTAACACTCCCATAGTATTTTATTTTGTTCATCACATTATTTTTACAAACCATTATGAAAGATATATGGATATAATTTTTAAAATACTGTTGTATAACATCCTATAAGCATGTTATTATAAGTGTTTTTAGATTATACATATATTTAAAGCTATTATCAAAAAAATAAAAATAGTATAAATTTTTAATTTTTGTTTTTATTCTTCTAGAATAATCATAAAAATTGAAAACCCTATTAGAATAATGGATGTGATGCATAGTGCAGCAATGGCCTTCCTAAAATTGTGGAATTTAGTGTTAAAAACATTATGATGATGATGGATCAGTTAACATAGGTCATTAATAACAACCTAAACAAGGTATATCATCCATCATTACCAAATAAGAAACAAATATTTTTTTAGTACTTCATGCAACAACGACCACCTGTTTTAAGTGGAACCAATTATACACTTATCACATAATAATCGGTGAACACTGTAGAAATGGAGTTTTTGTACTCCACTATTCTAAGCAATAAAATGTTTCCATAGAAATATATCACCTAGAGGGACAACTCGATTCATGACAAACATTACTGAAGAAAACAAATCCAAATGATGAGATTGAATCTATGGAGTGGGTAGACATACAAAAAAGTTTTTTTCAATCATTATTTTCCTCACACCATCTAATCAAACATATTGAGGGAATTAATTATATTGAAACACTGTGAAAATTAGTTTTTAGGGAATTTTTATACACAATCTACAAGGATTTTATGATACATATCATTCTTTATCATTGACTCTATTCGTAATATCAATTTATTATTTTGTGGGATAAGGCCTTAACATATCAAATATTTTAAAATTAGAGACATTAATAGTTATGAAGAAATAGGATGATGTGATATCAATAGGGAAAATTTTTTTGGATTGGAATACTGGTCTCATAGATTGAATGATAAGAAGAGGTGGATTTATAAAATTTTGGAATCAATCTTGACCATAAAAGATAAGTAAATAATCAACAAATACCCATGTGAATTAATTGTGGGAAGAAGGAATTAGGGGATTTTATGAAAGTAAGTGGAAACAGTTACATGTATTGATATAATTTCCATATATCATGAAACACTCATGGATATGTAAATACTAAACATATAGACTCAAATTATAAAGTAGAGATGATGAAACAACAACATGTCATGCAATGCTTCATGAATGGGGAGAATACAAATAAATATAATTAATGTGTAAATAAGAATATTATTAAGGGAACCCACCATCAATCCCAGATGAGTACAAGGTCCAAGGATCAATTTTTTAATTTTGAGGTATGAAATCAAGGTTCTAAATGATATCATAGTTTTAACACTCATTGCAAAATAAAATCTAGTATGTAAATTTTTTTATTTTTTTTCTATGCATTTTTTATATTTCATTCATGTTTTAAAAAAAATCTTGTTAAACCATGAAATTATAGTGGAGTAATATTTAATTAATACTCCCATAGGAACAACTCAATGATCAAATATATATAAGTATTACCCTATTAACATTGGTGTATTCAATATCTCTGACACCATTGTTGTTATTTAAATGGTTTAATTTGACATAATACTATGAATAGATTTGAAATCATAGTATAATGGAAAAATAAACAATATGAGGTCATTAAAAGTATAATTATGAGATCAACTTTATAAGAATGGAAATTTTAGTTTCCTTGAATGTAAAACCAATAATTTTTAATAAATGATAGATATCCTACCCAAATTCTTGTTATGAACCATATCCTGTTACATTATTCTTAGAAATGATTAATGAAGTAGGAAAAGAATGAATATGTATAAAGATAATTGATGTACCCATTTTTTCTGAATAAATTGGTTAATTTTTTGAAGAGTTACCTAGACCTCATCAGTAATGAGATGAAGGGTTCTAAATTGAAATCACCCCTAGATATAAAACAATATTAAAGAACCCATATTGATTGATATATGAAATGTTAGAAGAATTAGATAATCAGTGTCATGATATTTTTGAGAAGGGTTTTATGTGAAAAAGTATGTCTCCTTAGGGATCACATGTTTCCTTTATGAAAATGAAATAAGTATAAATATATTTCTTCATTAGATATAAATAATCTAAATTAATTTGAATAATAAAAATACCCCCATCCCAGAATTGAGGATTTTGTCAACCAGATTCATGGGGTTTAATTCCTTTCCAACATAAACCATTGGTCAAGGAATCATGAGATACGGGAGAAGAAATAAGATATTATAATGAGTAAATTCTATATATGATATATACACTATGATATTATTTTTGTCCCTTTTTTTGACTAATACCCACAATATATTTATAGAATTTATTAAATTAGTCTTTAAGATAACATTGATAAATTTTTGTTGGTTATATTGATTATATCATCATACATTAACAAAATTGTGTGGGGTATGAAGATATTCTAATTTTTATGTTATAGACTGTATGTAAAGAGAATATTTTAATTAAATTCCTCAAAAGTTAGTTCTAGTAACACAAATTCAAATTCATGGGATGTATTGGGACCAATGAAATATTCTAGTTAATCCAAAATAGACAATGGATGAAGTGAATTTCCCTAAATAGAAAATAGAAAATATTATTTATTTCTTCCTTTTTCAAGTTATATAATATATATGAATTTTGAAAACCATTTCATTGATTTATTATCCAGAAACTAAGTTAACATGAATTGGATTTATGTTTATAAAGACAAAGAAGTATGAAGAATTTTTACAGGAATTGAATAGTTAATTATTTCTGAATAGATTTATCCAACCTTGATTTGGAGTTAACTATTATATTATTTGTATTAATGATATGAAGAGACTATATTTATGGGGAGAATTCTAATATATAAACCAACAACTAAAGTCTTATGTATATAATAACATTAATGTAACTAACACTACTGGAAAAAAGGCCTATACCCATGGTTCAAAACCGTGGGTATAGCCCCCAAAACCGTGGGTATAGGCTATACCCATGGTTTTGGGAACCGTGGGCTGGAACGCCGTCGGTATAGGTCCCCAGCCTATACCCAAGGTTTTCCAAAATCGTGGGTATAGGTGTTCTGCCACCGTGTCATAAAAACATTCCCAATTGCCACGGTGTCAATGGCTTTTACCCACGGTTTCAAAACCGTGGTTATAGATCCTAAAATAAAGCCGCAAGCGGGTTTCGATCCCACGACCTCCTCGCTGCAAAGTACCACGACTACCACTACCCTACTATCAATTATGTGTATATATATATATATTTAGTTAAATATAGTTATATAAACCGTGGGTATAGGACTCCCGCAAAAAAAAATCTTTCCCGCGGAAAAAAAAAATTTCCCGCGCACACATGGGAAAAATATACCCACGGTTTTGAAAAACAGTGGGTATAGGTTTTTTATCCTATACCTATCCCCACGGTTCTCCTCAAAACTGTGGGGATAGGTACCCCTATACCCACGGTTCTTGAAAACCGTGGGTATAGGTCAATTTTCAAGACCTATCCCCACGGTTTTTGAAAACCATGGGGATAGACCCCCCTATGCCCACGGTTTTTGAAAACCGTGGGTAAAGGTCTTGAAAATTGACCTATACCCACGGTTTTCCAAAACCGTGGGTATAGGGGGTACCTATCCCCACGGTTTTGAGGAAAACTGTGGGGATAGGTCCATTTTCCATTAGTGTAATCATGAGGCAACATATATTCATGTAACTTATTAATGACTATGATTGTTCAATTCATTATCACCATAGAAAATCTAAAAATGAATCAACAAATTGAGTAAGAAAAATTCCAGAGATATTTTCATTAAAAGGGAGTTAACTTATTATACTGCATGATGTTTTGAATGAAATAAGTAAAGGAAATATGAAAAATACCCAGAGGATTATTTCAACCACACACATAACTATATAGAAGTAGGGAAACACCAATATGGACATTGTCACTGGCCTTCCATAGAAATTCATGGGAAAATTTAATATGGACAATTTTTTATTGGTTAAAGCTTTATGAAAATTTTATTTCCATATGTGAGTATTTCTCCCCTATGATTCTTAATTATATGTATATTCAACATGTTGTAATAATTCGTGGAAACGATTACATGTTATTGCAGACCATGATCTAGGATTAAATTCTATGTTATGTGAGATCCTTCAAAAGGATATAAATACTGAAATAAAAATTATAAAACCATATAACACATAAAATTATGGGTAATTTGAAAGCAATATTCAAACATTGGACTAAATGTTTAGGGATATCTCACTTTATTTTCATGGGAGTTGGGACCAATGTTTCCTAGTTGTCAAATTTTCCAATAACTACAGTTTTAAGTTGAGTATTCGAATGGATAATTATGAAAAAATTTATAGGAATAGATTTATAGCTATAATACTCTAAGATGAAGTTATAGAAAGAAAAAAATTAGGGATAGACATTGTGAAAGACCCTTCAAAAATGATATAAGTGATTCCAAAACTTAATAATTGTTTATTCAATGTTGAAAATGAGTAATTCTAATAATAGAAGGATAGATCTACCATTTCATGTTTGGAATCATGTAATCCAAAAAATATCACCATGGAAAAGTTTAATAAGATATATAATGATGGGGTAATTTAATCCAAGGCACATTAGACTATTTTGGATTCATTAACCTGTTAGTGTTATAGTTAATCGAGTATAAATATCTCCGAATATTTATAATGGCCATGTTGTCTTCCACTTTACCAAGTTAAGAATATATATTTCTGAACTGAGCTAAATTCTAGAAACAAATGGTATGTAATAAAAACCACATTTAATCTATAAAATAGAACCAATTTATATTATTTTTAAAAAAGAATAATTCTTAAGGAAAAAAGCCAACCTAACTATTGAAAGTGTTTTAGGATGATCAAAATTTTGAATAAAAAACATGGGATCCTAAAGAAGTTATTAAAGTGAAATACCCCCATTTATTTTAAGGTTAGACATAAAATTAAAAGGAAAATTTTCTTAAAGCGGGATAGTATAGTGTTCCAAAAATATCCGTAATAAAAGATCTCAAGTTTCAAGATGGCTATTTTATTATGGTTTATAATAGAAGTGCATGAATTTTATTTTATATTTCATCAAATATATTGAATTAACATTAACTAAAAACAATAAATAATATAGTGAGGTAAAAAAACATAATTTATGAAATAAAAAAACTACATAGGATTGAATTCAAAAATGAAGATTGCTCCTACTATAAAAGAAATAAAAAGAAATATGCGAGATATGGATATGATAGAAACTGTCAATGGAAGTTTAAAAAATTTATATGTAAATTATTTAATAATGATGTATGTTAATAGTGAAATATATATAGTTTCTAATGGGAAATGAGGCTATTTAGATATGATCGTTACCTAACCATCGGTCTATATAACTCTTGTGCATTGTGATCATTATTGATGATCTTACTATTAGAATAATTGAATATAATGGATAATGATGAGATATACTTTAGGAATATGGGGGAAATGGAATCAATCATAAAGGTCATGATTTTAGATTCTCATCTCTCATAACTTATGAGGCAGGTAGTTTGACAATGATTTAACCGTGACAGATCCCAAAAAGAGTGTCAACAATTAAGGGATGATCAAAATTAACTATGAGTGATGTTAAAGTTAGTGGAGATTGCCACTAAATCAATGTCATCTAAGCAACTAAATGAATATACCAACACCACTCATCCTACACGTAGGGTCTATGCCAGTGTAATAGTTGTTTATGAATGTATACCTTATTACTATAGCATATAATTTTTTTTCAAAAAATGAAATTATGGTCTCTCCAATCAATTTTTATTTATTATTTTATTTAATAAATAAATATTCATGTGAGATATATATATGAAAAATTTATTTTTGGATTAAAATATATATCATAATTTGATTTTTTTTAAAATATATAATTGACATACCATTTAATGATATATTTTATTATTTTAAATAAAAAATAATTTTACAAAATATTCTACAAAACATATTTTTTTAAAATTTTATTTGATAATCGAATTTTATAATATCACATGTAATCATTACAAGGGTTAAATTGATGAATATGTCAAAAAGCAATTATTTTCTACTGAATAAAAATTTTAGATTACAATTTAAAAGTATGATTCATATAAATTTATATTGAGAAAATAAAAATTGTATATGGAATCATAATATCATAATTAGGATAGGGTGAAATATTCATAATTTTTTAAGATATATTGTTTTTAGTGCATAGAAAAAATATAGTTTTCCATTTATGGGTTGTTTTATTAGTTAATAAATATGTAATAATGATTTAACAACTAATATAATGTAAATATGAAATAAAAATATGTTATTTTATTAATATATGTTGTATATCAATGCATTAAATTTAATTTTTTAATCCTATAAATAACATTATACTGTCTAAAATGTAAATTAAGGTTTTTAAAACATTATTTTACCAAAAATCATTTCACCATGCCAAAAGAAATATAAAATATTAATGTTTTTTATTTTAACAAAAATCATTCAAATTCCATATTTAATTTCATAAACCTTGGTCTAAAACCTTGGGTTATTCAATGGGTTTTTATTTCACACAACATATATTCTTGAGGCATGTATTTAGAAATTAATAAATAGTACTCCCATATTTTAACTTAATACCCACCTCTCTAACCCATTTAAGTCACTACCAGGATAATAATAAAAAAATTCTACAAATTTTCCATGTCTATAGACATTGAATGTTTTTAATAATGTTCTAAGGAATTATTTTTATTCATTATTAAGATAACTCACAAGGTAAGATATTCTATTCATATTTCGTTTTTATCCAAGTACATCATTTACTATTAGTCTTATAATATCGTAGTTATTATAATCATATAAAATTGAGGTCATTCCATTAATATCCAAACATTTTTCAATCAATGATATATTTCTATTATCTATCATTAATACCATTCCACAATCCACAGTGTATAATTGTTATGTTGTTTAAATCATTATTTAATATCCCATACCTCAACTTTTATTCTATGAATACACAACCCTATTTTTATTAAATGGAATTCATTTAGATGTAATTATAATTCCTTGATTTTCTTTTACCATGTACGAAATTATAATTCCATTATCATAGGTTCAAAATGACTATAACTTCACGACATTAGTCACCAATATACTCAATGATTTTATATGATAATTTTTGCAAGATACCTAAATTATAATGAGGTCTAATATTATTTATGTTTTGGTTTTAATCCCATTATTTTGTTTAATAAAATGTTTACATGTATTATGAGAATTATTAGGGGTGTTTTGGGAGTTTTGGGGATTTAATAAGGGGAAATAAGGATCATCCAATGCTTATTGAATGGTTAGAGCATGGTTAGTAGTAAGTGTATTCTGTAACCATGTAGGATTAGAGGAGGAGTTGAATGGTTTAGGAACCGTGCATGGTGGGATCCAAAAACTATGAGGGTTTGGAAGTATACCTCACTCAAGGCCATCCCATAGTTTCCCAAACCATTCGGCTCTCTAAGAGATAGTACGAACTAGACCCCCTCTTCGATTGAAGGTGGCACCTTGTTGGTGCACGGTTTGGCCAACTGTATGGAAAAACTATGAACATCATTTAACAATGAGGATTTTTCATTTTTCCATGTCTGTATTTATGAATCATCTGATGAATTTATTCCCCTTTATTCATACGGTAGAATTTTTTTTACCTTTTCCTACCAAACATCCCATGTATCAATATCCCTCTTTTTTAATTCATTTGGAGGGTTGTTGGATGTTGAACGAAGTTGATGGTGAGAGCAGAACTCATCTTCAAATTATTTTATGGTGGAGGGATTGAATAGTTTTTCTTCCCCTTTAAAATCACTAAAACCCTCCTTTTATGTTAGATTATATTTTGGGACCCTAAAGCATGTCTGATTACATATCAAAGGCTTAATTTAATCAATATTTCATCTACAAACTCTAGTGTGGTGGTATATATGTTATATCCCATAGTATTTATGTTTAATTTATATGTATGTGGGTTTTTTGTGTTTTCACATTTCCCATTTTCCCCCTTTATAGAAAATTTCAAATGGGTTAATTTAATGGTGAATTGAACCCCTCATGATTATTGTGGGATATGTTGAGTTTGAGTGGACCAAGAAAAAGGCCACGCATGAGGTGTTCCAAATACATGAATGTGGAACAGGGTCGTTAAATATGAAATTGAATGGTTTATGAGATAAAATCTTTGGTATTTAGGTTTATCATGTTTACATGGGTCTATGAAGGGAATGAAATAAACATTGTGTTTAGTTTGTTAACATGTATTTTTGAAATGAAATTTATGGTAATTATGATCATAATTACCATGGAATAAGGGGTGATCGGTTTAACTTGAATGTGTTAAATGGGTTATGGTATGTAACTCATTGATGTTTATAAAGGACGAAGATTAATTATCTTGTGAATAAGTGGTTTCAGTAGACAAATTACTGAATCTCTACTCATAATGGTCATTATAGATTGAGGTTCTAAGTCCCACTCATGTACTTCATTAGTTAGTGTGTCATAATGAGACTATATGACCCTAATGAGTGCATGGTTTTTGGTTACCTATACTGAGGAATCCTTGTAGGTTGTTGTATATAGATGTTTTTTAAGAAATCATGTCCCCTATGAACTAGATAACATTACCTATTTTTTGTTTAGTTGACCAATATAGGTTGAATTGAATTTGATGAAAATGGATAAAATGTATAACTTATAGTAAAATTTGTTACTCTTAATTTGGTAAAATGATGGAACTTGTTTGCCTAATGTTTAATCCTTTTGTTTCTTGCACTTATGAATAGACTATGATTTAGGTTATATATTTTATAGACACCGTTGGCGATTGAATACTGAGTTGTACTCACACTCTACTTAGGCCACCATTGTGTACCTAAATAAACTTATGGGTTGTAGCTCAGGACAATGGAAAAAGTCCATATACATGATTTTTTTGTTGGCTTGGGATTTGCATTGATGAGGGAACTAGCCTATATTTCAAAACCTATTTTGTGGATTTGTTAGAATGTATATTTTTTTCCTTTTTTCTTTTTTAATTGGAACTATATGACATCACAGGATCTCTTGGCTATTTGGCTATGGGAATGCACTCAGTTTTTGGAATATTTTTGTAAAGCATGATTATATTTTGTGTTTTAATATTCTTATTTATTACCTTAGGTGGATTTCTTTTCTAAAGATGATATAGTTATAACGACTTGAACTTATGAATAATATTTGTTTCCCAAATTTTTTTACTATTTTATTTTATACTCAACCAAACTATATCCATTAATTAATGAAGTGAGTAAAATTAAAATAACACCACCAGGTTTTGAATGTTATATGACCATTGATCAATATGAACATTGGAAACTAAACTCTTAACATTATTATTATTTTTTATAAAAACAAGTGATCATGGTTAACTATTACAGATAGAGGATTTTATAGCCTCATCTAGCAGACCCCGACCATATACAGCCCATCTTTCAGAGCTTGGGAAGGAGGTTGCATCACTAGGATTTTTTCTAGACCAAGCCTAAGCTGAGCTTGAAAATGTGAGGCTTGAAGGAAATCACCTACCGGAGAATTTTAAGATGATAAAAATCACCCCTAGAGTAATGTTGTCTGAGCCACCCTAAGATTCTATCACCATTGTACACCTTACTCTTAGGTTGTTATAAGGGGATATGTAACGAGGGCATAGATACTTTGTGTAATCCATTAGAATAAATAAAATTTTTATTTTATCATTCTTGTTTTTGGAATATATTTCTTTAATAAATTATATGTTTAATTATGAAAAATTTGATAAATTGATTTTAGAAGTAAAAAATTGTACTTTTCAAATATTTCTCATACGTATAGAATTATTATTGTAAAATATACATCATTTTTTAATTTCAAATGTCGAAATTAATCTAAGATAATTTTTTAAAAAAAAATTAAGAAGATTCAATTTGATGAATAGTTTTTTATGAAAAGGTTTTTCTTGATGAATAGTGTTTTTGAGGAACAGTATAATAATATTATATTATTAAATAACTTTTTCTCCCAAATGATTTTTGAAAATATGACAAACATGGTTGTAATCAGGGGAAAAATGTAGTTCAATAAGATCAAAATAATTTTTCAGTGAATATTAACTTTACCCTTTGGAATAGGAATTTGACCCTTATGAATTTCAATTTTATCAATGGTATAGTAACATCTCATAAAAAGGTATAAATAGGTTTTAGTTAAGTTAAGTTGTAATGTGTTATAATTATTTCATATTATAAGTAAAAAAATGTTTTAGAAATTATTAGTCAAGTATTAGTATTTAATATATTAAATTTAAATTAAAAATAAATTATTTTTTATAAAATGGAGTTCAGTTTTGGATTCTAGATGTTGAAAAATGGTTGGGATGAATTTTTGGAATTTTTCTGAAATAGTTTAATTTTCAGTGAATAGTAAAAATATAGTTTTGAGTTTTCATGTGTTTAATGACATCATTAAAGATGTAATCATGATGTAATAATTATTATATACTTTTGAATATTAAGATATGTTATTAGGTGTCCCAAGTGTCCAATACCAAGGTAAAATACTATGGGCAAGCTCATGGTTTTTCGAATACCACCAATTAGGCGTCCCTTTGAAATTAATAGAATATTCGCTCACTTTTTATATAAATAACCACCCATTCATTCATTAAATTCGTTCAAAATTCCTCCTCAAATAATAAATGGTCTTTCTACCTCCATGTATTCCTCCCAAGGCATCTTCAATCCCCTCATGTCCCAACTTTCATGCTTTTGAAGTTACTCTTCAATGTGTGGGAAAATTTCACCCTCCTCTTTTAAGTCATGACCTCCTTTATGTTATGTCTCCTCAATTGAATTTTTGTATGTGAGGTTATGTTTATATATATCCTTATTACTTCCCATTTTATGTCCAATTTATGATAGAACATTTCCGCTCTCAACAATGGATTTTCATAAATTTTAAGTGATGTCATTAGCTGCCGAATTTTCCTAAAAGAAATCACATATTCTCTTTTCTTACAAGTTTTACTTTCTGTGGTATGTCATTAAAAAATATATACCATGATCTTATTTAAGTTATATTATGTCCATATACTATATTATGATTTATTTATTAGTGGGTTACCCATTTCTCCTCTCTTTTTAATGTTTTATAAAACCATGTTATATAGTCGTTATGCCGCAGAAATTTCGTCTCAAAATCTCTCCCTTTTCTCAAGAAATTCTCTTATTTTATATATATTAATACCCAAAACTATTTCACTTATAGTGATATTCATAAAGAAATAAAATGATATATTTTATACTAGAATTTACATACCTGAAACCCTCATTCCCTTTCCATGGGTTATAAATGACAAAACGATTAGGTTTTAAATCATTTTTTAAGACATCACGATTTTGAAATGAAACCAAATTATTTTATTACTTTTGGGTTATTTATGAAATTTTTTAATATGTTATATGAGGATCGCATTAAAATAAAGAAATATTAGTGGTTTTCACTCATAGCAGTTCAATGCATTTGGTAAAGAATCTAATCTCTAGAGATGAAAATTTTCACAATACCTTTGTGAACTACCATGGAAATTTTTATGACACCTTGGGGAAGAACCTTGGTGATATGTTCATGAGTGTCTAAATTAAATTTTGTATCCACATATTGATGTTATGATTGATTTTTTTTATTATTATATTCCTCATCATCTATTTCTCATGTATTTATGATTTTTTCATCAAGTTCTTATTTGATATCACAAGTAAACTAATTCACTTTCATTCCTTACTAGCCCTTCTGCTCACCGTTTCCTTTGATGTATGTACCTTGGTTATGATATGTATTAATTTTACTTAGTATGAACTTATGATGAATCCATACAAGTGTATTATAAGAAAGTGTTATGTTGTTTTAATGTATTGTGTCCATAATTTCCAAGACACTGGACTTTAAAGATCCTCTGTTCATATAAATGTAATGGGAATTTATGTATTAAAAAGAAGGTATGCCATAGTTGGTATCAAAAGATAGTATATTTATTTGTATAAATTAGGCTATGAAATCATTTTGAAGAACTATATATAAAATTTCAAATATAGGAAAACTTCATGGTATTTTGGTGAAATACTAAGTAAGTGGTTTTTGAACAAATAAATCCTCGTCTGGATACGGACATGTGGATGTGGCTATGGAATAGATGTGACTAGGAGGGAAAAATCTAACAAGGGGTTTAGGTATTGACATAGGGTATCCTTGTACACATAAAAATGCCTTACTCAACTCCTAGTTTGACACTTCTAGGGGATATGTTTGGTTAATCACAAGATTTTATGAACCATTATGAAAGATTTATAGAGAAATGTAATTGTTTAAGAATTACGTTTTAAGATATATAATCTGTTGTAGTTAAAATATTTTTAAATGAAATAATATTATTACTAAGGTTTTATTATTTTTGAAAATAGAGGAAAATAGGAGGAACTATTGAATGGTGACCGTAATGGACCATGCGCTGATGGCCCTCTGATGGAAGCTGGAATGGAAACATTCATGAGAATGATGAACCAACTAACTCAAGTTATGGGAAATAACATGAATCAATTTGAGAGACCAATCTCACCGTGAAGGGAACAACATTTTATGATTCCTTTATGCATCAACGACCACCAAACTTTAATATATGTACCGAACCATTTATTAATGAATAGTGGATCAGCTCTATTGAGAATATATTTTATGTACTCTGATGTTCAGGACATGAGAAGGTCACCCTGGCTGTTTACCACTTAGTGGGAGAAGCTGATAAGTTCTGGGAACTAATTAAAAACATGAGGGCAATAATAGAGGTTGAATCTATAGAGTGGTAAGCGTTCAGAGGGATATTCTTCAATAAGGATTTCCCTTATTCTATGAGAACAAGAATTTATAAGGGATTTATTGAGCTAAAGAAAAAGGAGAATGAATCTATGGGAAGCAATGAGATAAACTTCAAAAGTATTTCACGTGAAACATATAGCCTTACCATGGATCCAAATGGGAATGTTGATAGATTCTTTGGTTAACTAGTACCTCATCTATGAAATAATGTAGCCAACCAAGACTATGACAGCTATGAGGTGATCATGCGGAGTGCAATGAAAGTATAATTCGAGTTTTTTAGACCTAGTGGTCTCATAAATCCAATGAAAATAAGATATCAATGTAGCACAGCTTAGGTAGTAACTTCGATTAGGGAAGAGGAGGGAAAAAGTGAAACATCCCACGTGTAATAAATGTTGGAAGAAGAATTTGTGAAACTACTTGATTGAGAGTGGGAAGTGCTACAAGTGTGGAAAATATGGATATATCGCACAAAATTTTCATAGTGGGGTGAAGCCTCAACTCCCAAACACTAATGAAACATGGAATATGGTGCATTCCCTAAATGATGTCTAATGCTATAAGTGTCAACAACAAGGGAACATTTCTAATCACTGTCCAAATATGAGGGAAATGGAGGGGAACCACCACCAGCCTCAGCAAAGGCCCATAGAAAAAGGTCGTGACTTTGCTATCACGAATACTAATGTTGAAGATATAAATGATGTGGTAGAAGGTACTCTTATTGTTCTCTAAAATCAGGAAAGTACTTTTTTTTATTCTGGTTCTATGAATTCCTTTATTTCTTCCATGTGTGCCAATAATATACAACCAACCTATGATTTTCAAAAAGTAAAGTTATCGGTTAAGACTCCTGGTGGAATTATCTATGCATCATTGCTGTTTAGAAATTATAGTATTTACATTAGTGAGAACAATCTTATTGCAAATATTGTATTCATTCTCATGATGTATTTTTCCATTATGCTAGGGATGGATTGGCTCTCAAAGTATAATGCTATGATCAAATGAATAATCAAGGAAATATCAGTAGTATTGAATGGAAATACTACAGTTGTCATCCGAGGAGATACATCTCAACCTGATATTTGTCTATATGAACCACTTATATCCTTCTTTATAGATTTGATCGGTGAAAAATAAGAAGGAAATGATAGTACAAGGATAGAAATGTCCCCATCATCTAAGAATAAATTTGTGTGTTTCCTGAGGAGTTACCCAGACCTCCCCCAGAAAGAGAGGTTGAGTTCTCCATTAAACTTGTAACTAGATCTCATCCTATATCAAAGACCCTGTATAGGATGGAAAACATGGATCTTGAAAAATTAAAGAAATAACTCCACGATCCTTTAGATTATTAGTTTATCAGACTGGGTGTGTCTCCTTGGGGAAAACATGTTCTCCTTGTGAATTAGAAGGATTGATCGCTGTGGCTATGAATTGATTATAGATAACTGAACAGGATCACGGTAGAGAAAAAAAATACAATCTTCCAAGAATTGATGACTTATTTGACCAACTTCATGGGGATCAATTCTTCTCTATGATGGATCTTTTATCTGGTTATCATCAATTGAGTGTAAAGAAATAAGATATTCCAAAATCTATCTTCTGATTAAGATATGGGCATTATGAGTCTGTTTTTATGCCATTCAGACTGACTAATGCACCTTTTATTTTTATGTATTTTATGAATAGATTCTTCATGGACTACCATGATAAAATTGTGTTAGTTTTCATTGATGATATTATGATATATTCCAATAGTTTCGAGAAGCATGAGAATCATTTAAGGGTTATTTTGCAAACTCTGCAGAAGGAGTGGCTTTGTTTAATATTAATAAAATGAGAATTTTGGTTACAAAGAGATTCTTTCTTGGGGAACATTGTAACCGATGAAGGAATCATAATTTACCCTTCAAAAAAAGTTTGTAGAGGAGTTACCTCAACCTATAAAAATAAATGATATTCCGAGTTTCCATGGATTTTTTGTATATTATATGATGTTTATGAAAAAACTTTCATGATTTTATAATCCCTTAACCATGTTAACTCGAAAGGGGGTCAAGTTCATCTAGAAAATGGAATGTGGGGAATGTTGCCAAGGGATGAAGAAGAGATTTCTATCTGCACCCATGCAAACTCTGACCTCAAGTGGAGAAGTATTTGTTATTTTTAGCGATGCATCTCTAAAAGGGCAGGTTGCGTCCTCATGAAAAATGAAAAATTCATTGCTTATGCATCTTGACAGTTCAAGAATCATGGGTAGAACTATCCCATGTATGATCAGCAGCTGGCTGCGGTCATTTTTTCTCTGAAGATATAAAAGAACTATCATTATGGGGAGAAATATGATATATACATAGACCATAAATGTGTGAAGTTTATTTTCACACAAATAGAATTGAACATGAGAAAAAAGAGATTGTTGGAACTTTTTAATGACAATGGTTTTCATATTCATTATCATCCCAGAAGAGAAAAAAATTCACGGATGCATTAAGAAGGAAATACACACTTGTTCTGTCCATGATGAGGATTCAAATAGATTATTTGATCAATGACCTAGAAAAGCTGGACATGGGAATTATCAGGGAAGGGACATCATCAACCCTAACCCAAATTATTTCTCAACCATCATTACTATATAATATAAAGAAACCTCAGAAAAGAGATCCTTTGTTACAGAAGAAGTTTGAGGCTATGAAGGATGGGTAGTTTCATGATTTCTAAATTTATCAATATGTTGTACTAAAGTTTTGTACAAGACTATGTGTTCCATCTATTCCATTAATAAATAAGGATATGATGGATGAAGCTCATAGATCCTATTTCTCTATACATCAGGGATTCATGAAAAATTATAGGGACCTTTGTGATCATTTTTTGGTTGGATAATATGAAAATATAGATTGATGACCACACTTAAAGGATCCTAGTATGTCTTTAAGTGAAGGTAGAGAAACATATTATTAAAGGGGTATTGAAACCACTACCCATACCAGCATGGAAGTGGGACAAAATCACAATGGACAATGTCACTGATCTCCGAATAACATTAAAAGGAAACAATGAGATATGGGTTACTGTGGACTATATCACCAAGACTACCCATTTTATCTCTATTCAAGAGAATTTCTCTCTTGATCGACATGCCATGATTTACGTGAAGGAAGTAGTAAGGCTTCAATGAGTTCCATTTTCTATCATATCTAATTGTGATCCAAGGTTCACATAAAAATTATGGAGAAGACTTCAACGTGATCTGAGCATCAAATTGAATTTCAGTACGACCTATCACCCCAAAACAGATGGAAAATCTGAAAGGACTATTTAAACACTTGAGGACATTCTGAGAACATGCTCAATGGAATTTAAAGGTGGATGGGATCAAAATCTCTCATTAGTTCATTTCTATTACAATAAAATCTTCCACTTGAGCATTCAAGTAGAACCCTATGAAGCTTTATATGGGAAGCGATGTAGAACTCATACTTGTTGGGATGAAGTTGGTGAGAGGAAGATTATTGGGACTGATATTAACCAATAGATGACAGAAAAAGTCCATGCCATCCAGAAAAACATTAAGGATGCTTAGAGTCGGCAAAAGAGCTATGTCGACAACCGTCGAAGGGAATTGGAGTTTTATGTTGGTGAAAAGTCTTTGTTCTAATTTCACATTTGAAGAGTATCATGAGGGTTAGGAAGAAAGGGAAGCTGATCCCTAGGTACACTGGACCCTATGAAATCCTTGATCGCGTAGTAGCAGTGTCTTATTAGCTAGCACTTCCTCCAAATCTAGCATATGTAAATGATGTCTTCTACATATCCCTCTTAAGAAAGTACATACTTGACCCTTCACATGTACTAAATTTAGAGGTGGTACAGATGGAACATGAACTCTCTTATGAGGAGCAGCTGATGGAGATCTTGGATAATAGAAACAATATTATTTGAAACAAAACTAACCATCTTATTAAAATGTTATGGAAAAACAAAAAACGTGAAGAAGCCACTTGGGAACCAGAGGAGTCTATGAAGATGAAGTTCTCTCACCTTTTCTATTCGAAGGGTATGAGTTAAACATTTTGGGGTGAAATTTCTTTAGGGGGGAATAATATAACGGCCCAAACTTTTGAATAAAATTTGTTTCCTGAATTTTGGTATTATTTTATTTTTTACTCAACAAAAATATATCCATTAATTAATGAAGTGAGTGTAATTAAAATAATACCACCGGGTTTCGACTGTTATTTGACCTTTGGTCAATATGATCGTTGGAAACTAAAATCTTAACGTTATGATTATTGTTTATAAATACAAGTGTCAATGGTTAATTAATAAAGAATGAAGATTTTATGGCCTCATCTGGAAGACTCAGGCCATATGAATCCCATCTATCAGAGCATGGTCAAAAGGTTGTGTCACTAGGCTCTACTATAGACAGAGCCCAAGCTAAGCTTCAACATGTGAATATTTAATAGAATCACATATGGGAGTAGTTCAACATGATAGAAATCACCACTTGGGGCATGTTGTCTCAGCCACACCATGATACTATCACCATTTCACACCTTACTCTTACGTCTTATACATGTGCTATAAGGGGCTATGTAACGAGGCCTTAGATAATTTGTGAAATCTATTGGTATAAATAAAATTTTTATTTCATAATTCCTATTTTTGGAATAGGTTTTCTTAATAAAGTATATGTTTAATTAAGAAAATTTTGATAAATTTATTTCAAAAGTAAATTTTTTTACTTTTCAATGATTTATTAAACACAGAGAATTATTATGGTAAAATAAACATCATTTTTGAATTTTAAATGTCAAAATTATCCTAGGATGAATTTTTATAAATTTTCTATGAAGTTACCATTTGATGAATAGTGTTTTATGAAGAGTGTTTTTTTGATTAATAGTATTTTATGAATAGTGTTTTTAATAGTATAAAAATATTTTATTATTAAATAACATATTCTCTGAAATGATTTTCGAAAATCGGACAACCATGGTTGTAGTCAGGGTGAAAAAATGTGGTTCAATAAGGTAAAAATAATTTTTTGTTGAATATTAACCTTTCCTTTTGGAATAGTAACTTCACCCATATAATGGTAATTTTACCAATGGTATAGTAACATCACATACGGAGGTGTAAATATGTTTTATTCATCTTAAGTGGTAATGTGATATAATTATAACATAGTATAAGTAAATAAATTTTTTAGAAGTCATTAGTCATTTACTAGTATTTTATTTATTTAATTAAATTTAAAATAAAATTATTTTTTGTAAAATGGAGTTTATTTTTGGATTCTACACGTTGAAAAATGGTTAGGGTGATTTTTTGGGATTTTTCTAAATCAGATGAATTTTCAGTGAATAGTAAAAATATAGTTTTGAGTTTTTGTGTGTTTAATGACATCATTAATGATGTAATCGGGATGTAAAAATTCTGGTCAACGTGTGAATATAATTTATGTTCTGAGGTGTCCCAAGTGTCCAATACATTGGGAAAGCACAAGGTTTTGCAAATACCACAAATGAGGTTTCCCTTTGAAATTAATAAAATATTACCTCAATTTTTCTATAAATAAAACCACATTCCTTCATTTCTATCATTCCATATTCACATAAACAAATATTAGGTCATTTTTCATCCCAAGGAGTCCTCCCAAGGTTCCCTCAAGCCCCTCAAGGTCCGAACCGTCAATCTTTCGAAGTTACTCTTCAAGGTACGAGAACCTTTGACCCTCCTCTTTTAAGTCACGACTTCCTTTATGTTATATTCACTAATTATCATTTTATTATGTGATGGTATGTTATTATATATCCTTATTACTTTCCATTACATTTAAAATTGAATAAATTCCATTTCCGCTCTCATCAACGAATTTTCTCACTTTTTATGTGACGCTGTTAGGCTGCAGAATTTTTGTAAAATAAATCACATCTTATCTTTTCATTCATGTTTTTTTCATGTGGTATTTCATTAAAAAAACCATACCATCATCTTATTTAAATTATATTTTTTCCTATAATGTATTATGATTTATTTATGAGTGGGTGACCATTTTTTCATCTCTTTTTAATGTTTTCTAAAACCACGTTATATAGCCTTTAGGCTGCAGAAATTTAGTCTCAAAATATCTCTCTTTTCTCAAGAATTTTTCTTATTTTATTAATATGAATACCCAAAAATATTTACTTTCTATAGGTATTCATAAATACATAAAAGTTTTGTATTTAATTATGGAATTTACATACATTAATCCCTCATTCCATTTCAATGGGTTGTAAATAACATGACGATCATGTTTTTAATCATTTTTTTAAATGTAAATTTTTTGAAATGAAGCCATTTTTATTTTATTTTTTCTGGATTATTTATGAAATGTTTGAATATTATATATGTGTCTCAAATGAATATAACGAAATATTAATGTTTCTCCCTATTATAACTTCAATTCATTGGGTAAAGAATTTAATCTCTAGAGATGACAGGTTTCAGGATACCTTGGTGAATAACCTTGGGAATTTTTATGACACCGTGGGGATGAACCATACTGAAATTTTCATGAATGTATAAAATAAATGTTGTAACACAATATTCAATTGATTAATTATGTTCTTCTTATTTTTATATGCCTCTTCATTCATCGCTCATGTCCTTATGTTTTTTCATCAAGTTCTTATTGATATCACAAGTAAACTGATTCCCTTGCATTCCTTACCTGGCCTTCTACTCACCCTTTCCATTGATTTATGTCTTTAGGTTATGAGATTCCAAAATTATACTTAGGATTAACTTATTATTAATCCTTAAAATTGTATTAAAATAATGTTTTATTTTGGTTTCATGTATTGTGTTCTTGATTTCCAAGATAATAGACATTAAAGATTCTATGTTTGTAATGAATGTAATAGAAAGTTGTGTATTTTAAAGGATATATGCCATAATAGCATCCTCAAATGTTTCATTAGACCCTCACTAGTAGTCGGTATCCTCTATCATAATGAAAGGCACACCTCATGTTACGTGACACACTAGATTAGGGCACTAGTTAAAGTGGAACCTGGAATGGGGAGTTACATAGTTGTATTAGAGTTCTTATGTTCAATTATTTAATTTATTTTGAAAATATATATAAGATATTTGGATACCTTGTCCCTTGGGAATAATCTCTTTCATGGTAGTAAGTGTCCAATGTAGGGGGGAAACCCAAGTTCCTAAGGTGGGATTTTTGTTCCTGATGATCGTTGTTATACATCAATGTTACTTCACATTGGGTGATGAACACGATCTGTAATGATATTTTTTATAATATTCCATTGGTGGAATAAAAGGGTATGATTTTGTGAATACATTCATCATTTTAGGTACATTGGGATATATGTTACATGCATCATGTTTGGAACACGTATGAAAACATGTTATCATCACAAATGGGAATTGGAAATTCATTTTTTTATGTTTATATTTTAATAAAAATTAATTAATAATGATTTTATAACTATATTAAGAATTGAAAAATAGGTCATTGAATGTTCAAAAATATTTATAAATTGAATGAGGTAACTGTTAAGGGATTACATAATGTTAAATGGAAGGGTTAGTATGGTGTTTAAAATGAATTGGAATTAAAAGGTTTTGTTTCCTTATGTTATAAATGACTATTGTATGGATGGTTATGAGTATTGATAGAAATTTGATCATATCTAACAATATTTTAACCTAATATAAATTGTCTATTTGTATATTAGACACAACATGTTTCAGTACGAGCCCCGGGTGCCCCCATGGGTGGTAAATCATTGAGGTTTTATATGTATGTCATAATAGGAGGGTAGTGGCACTTTCTAGATGTGAATCTATTTTATAGAGTTAATATTATTTTATCTTTGAGGGTGACCCATTAGATAGGTCAAATTTGTTACGAACTCTTTTCGGTGTTTGAAAAACCTTATGATGTTTTGGATTTTTGGTAGTTGGAAATGAAGAGTGATTACTAGTGTGCTTTTGGTCAAGTGAGTTAGGTGGAAAAGTTAGTGGGTTGGGAGGTCAAGGGTAACCTAAAGGAGGTTAAATATTTGTCATGGTTTCTTTGGAATGTGAAGTTGTATGGATTCATTTATGATGGAATCAATGCATGGTGGGCCTTATCATGTTTTGGTAAAATTGCATGATTATGACTTGGTTTCTTCTTAGGGAAGCACTTGTGTGCTTGTGGTTTGTTTTAGGTATGGTTTCACAATAGATAAGATTATTTGGGTTTCAACCCCATATGTTTGGACAATGATTAATGTGGATATTAGTATTGAATTTCTAATATAAATGAAAAAGGTAACCAAATAGTGGCTGGATGAAATGGTTTTGGAAGTTAAACATGAAGTGAGGTTTGGTCATTAAGTTTTTGATGTTTTGAAAATAGTTTGGTTGTTTTGTAAGAATGTTGATAATTTCACCAATCTGACAGGGATAATAGACTAGAAGACATGGTTTTTTTGTGTATATAGGTGTTTGGTCGTAGAACTATTTATGTGTGGCTAGTGTTATCTTGAGTCATGATCAGAGACTGGTCATAGTAAATTGTGTGACCTCAATGTTTTTGATGAGGATATATTTTCATGTGTATGGGAGGAGTGATTCTGTTTAGTATGGGTGACTAAGTAGCTCAGGATAATCACCTACCATTTTCTATGTGATCTCAGTGGGAGTCACTGGTTATGTGAGATACTCTTTATTTTGTACCAGTGTGCTATATCACTTGGTTTTCATTTAGAATCAATATTTTCATGTGACCATAGCACAGGTGGGGTGATTTCAATAGTTAAAAGGAGGAATTTTAGAACAAACATTCTTGATAGAGGGTTCTAAAGAGATGGTGAGTATTGGTGGGAAATTCCACTTGAGCAGTGATGGTTGAGTAATGATGAGATTCTTAAGGGAAATTGAGCCATGGAATTTTGATAGTTCATGGTGTTACAATAGTGGGATGTGACATTATTAGTGAATTAGTTGTGGTTTTATTTTTCAATGACATCATGATGTACCTAAAGACTTTATATGATCATTCCTGACATCTTGGCATCATTCTAGGTATAATGAGAGATTTAATTACCTATATAGAAATATACATAATTTTTTTTCTAAATTGGGATATATAACCTATTATAGGGTTCCTCCATGGAGTATCATGAGGAAAGTCACAAAGCGGAAGGTGTATTATTTCATGTTGTGACTAATTACCTCATGATGGAACGAGTGTGGAGAATTCCTCGAAGACCTTTACCAGAAGCCGATGGTCTGGTGGAGGTTGAAATTTTGTTTTATCATTTATGTATGAGTGTGGTGGAGATATATACATCCCAGTATTTTATAATTATATTATGGACCTTTTGGTTTCTCTCTCCTAATTGAGTTGGAAATTAAGACACTCTTAAGGTGGGGAGAAATTTGTCAGTTATAGAGGTGTCAAGTAGTCTGTGGATTTGATGTGGTAGTATTGAGATGAAAATAAGGAACCATTGAGGTATATTTTTGAAATATTTAGGGAAGTAAATGTGGGCCTTGTATGTGGTTGTAGATCGAGAAAATCATTGGATTTGGGTTCAATGTGGTTCTAAAAGTGACTTGAAGTACTCATGTTAGAGGTAATGATGAGTGTGATGATACATGAAAATGGTTCATGGGAAATGGTGTCCTGGTTCTAGGAACTCATTTAGAATAAGGAATGTAAACTAGTAGGAATGTTTAGATAATCTTGAAATTTTTTCTTGTGCTAAATCATATAGTATATATAATGTGGTCATATGAACACAATGAATGTTGGTCATTTCTAGAATCCTTTGTCTAGAGATGGTTTGACGCGACTGGGTAAAAGGAATGGACTTGGTTAGTTTTAATCCACACATGGTTTAGGTTTTTCAAGGATAAGTGTGTATAAGGAATGTAATTGAACCTTGAGGAGTTCCAAGTTGTCCCTAGTTCATATCTGTATGGATGATGCACGTCCATTCTGGGGGAAATCAATGGCATTGATGGATGCTGAGGTTGGTTGGTGGTCTCCTGGATGTTTGGGCATGGTATGTTTAGAAGCATGTTTGGATTGTTGTGGATTTTGAGTTTTATGTCTATGGTTTATTTTATGATCACATAGGTTCCAAACATAATAATTTGGTGGTTATGAGATAAACCATATGGTGGGGAGCATCATAGCTAGTAAGTGGTCACTTGATTAAGTGACTAATGTTTTGAATTTGAATTTCTTGGGTAAAATCCATCTTGATGTTTAGTTTGGAAACAATCGTTAGCTCTGGTTTTTACTGGTTTGTGCCTTGAGATGATATTTGTGACTAGGTGTTTTATGGATTTTGAGGTACATAATAGTGTCATTGGTACTTGATTTTTTCACTCACACAATTCATGGATTGTGCTTCATTAATTGTATATTTAATTGGGTGACACCATGATTGGGTCATCATCGAGTTCAGAAATCAGGATCAAATGGTAACCCGGTATGTCAACTCATTAGGCCATGTTGGGAGAGTCAACCAATGTTTTACTGTTTGTCTCTCACAAGGTTGTAGTTATTGTTTCCATAACCTTTTCTATAGTAGTTTTAGTTGAATTATCTAGGATTTTCAGTTTTTTGTTTGTAATGTTGAGATTGATGCAAATATTTCCTTTTAGGATATCCTGAATCATATTATCGATAATAGTGAGAAATACATGCACCGTATGGTTTAGTCATTGGTCTAAGTGTAGTGTATGAATGGTAAAATTTAGGAGGAAAATTTAGAGATGGAGATGAATATGTGGAATTGGTTTCCTGATCATTTCACCTTGGAGGCTTAGTGACGCATAAGAGTGTGAATCATGGAAGATCCCTTATAAGGTGGGGAAGTTCTAATATTCCAAAATTATAATGAGTTATGTTATTGTTTAATTTTTATTTAAAACCATTTATTAGTTTTAATAAGATGTTTACCAATAGTAAGAGAAGTCATAAGGGGTGTTCATGGATTTCAGAGCATGAATATTGTTAAATAATGGTCATCCAGTAAATTTTTAAGAACAAAAATGCATGGTTAGTAGTAAATGTGATCTGTAATCTTGTGGGACTAGAGGAAGAGGGTCATGTTTTAAGAACATTAATCGGGTATCTTGAAGCCATATAGGTGAGGACATATCCATCCCACATAAATAGTGCATGGTTTTTTGTCTTGTGTGGCTTCCCATGAGATTGTGTGGCCCACCCCCTCTTGGAAAGAGGGTAACACATGGCTGGTGCATATTTTGGAAAGCCATGCAGCCAAATAATGAGCCTCATTAAATAAGTTTTGTTTCCCATTTCCCCCCTTTGGATTTTTGAAACCTCATGTGAATTTTATAACCTCTCTTCATTCATCATCCAAATGGTTTTGATATTTTTATTTGATAATTTTCTAATGATAAATGTCCCTAATTTCAATGCTCTTTGATGTGTTGTTGGGTGATGATCTAAGTTCCATGTGAATCTAAAAATAATCTACCATCTATTTTATTGTTAGTAATAGTGTAGTTTTTATTCTCTTTATTTAACCATAGAACCATCCAATTATAGAATATTCTATGTTATTTATTTGAAGGGTTTTTGAGTTCAATTCAAATGTATAGATTAAAAGAATGTTCATTTATGAACGCGAGGTTGGTGGAAAAAAGTTATATCTTATATTATTGATGTTTTATTTATATGTGTATGGTTTTCCATGGGTGTTTTCTTGTGGTCCATTTGTTATCCTTGATAGTAAATGACAACAAGGTTAATTGAATGATGAATTTAACTTCTCATGATCATTGTGGGATCTATTGATGTTGAATATACGAGGAAAAAGGCCACCCATGGGGTGTTTCAAATACAGGAAGACAGAATTGGGTTGTTAAATATTAAATTGATGTGTCCATGAGGGAGAACCTGTGATTTCTATTTTTATCATGTAAACATGGTTTTATGAATATAAAATAGTGATTTTATTAGTTTTTTAACATGGTTCTGGGAAATGAAATTAAAGGTAAATATTTGCAATAATAACATGGAATAAGGGGGTGTTTGTTTTAACTTTAATCTGTTAAATGAGTTATTGTATGTAAATGGTAAATTTGATTAATGGCTAAAGGAGAATTCAGATGTGAATAAGTTATTTTTTTTGGTATTGGACTAAGGATCTACTCCCATAGGTATGGCTAGACTAGGGCTCTAATTCCCACCCCTATACTGCAGGGGTTATGGTGTCCGATTGTGGCTCTATGACCCAAATTAATTTTTATATCATCATTTCCAAGACTGAGGCTCTAAGTTAGTTTGATGCACACACACAGTTACACACACACACACACACACACATATATATATATTGGTTTGTGAAATTGTGTCCCATGTGAAGTAGGGAACATGACCCACAATGCATCATTCAGTTGATCGGCATATCCCTATGTTAATTTGATGAAAATGGATAACATTTGGAACTAATGGTAAATGTAGATAAACCCAATTTAGTTAAATTGTGAAATTATTTGTCTATTTTTTACCACATTTGTTTATTTTACATTTAAGTAAAATATTTTTTCATTTAGATATTTTTTAGACATCCTTGATGGGGGCCTAATAAATTATAATCACACAATGACCAAGCTTCGAATGGGTGCCTGATCAGACTTTTTAGTTATAGGTCAAGAAAAAGGAAAATGACCTATGCAAGATAGTTGATGTGGGATTGGGATTTGAATGGATGAGGTAACCATAATAGATGTTGGGACCCATTTTTAGGATTAAACAAAATTTATTTATTTTAGTTTTTCAATTTAACTTGGAAGTGTATGAAGTGACATGACATGTTTATTATTTGGTTTTGGGATTGTACCCAGTTTTGGGAATTTGTTGTTAATGCATGATTATATTTTGTGTTTTTTTCCTATAAATAACTTATTTTATTTAATCTAATAAATAGTTCATAGTCTCCCAATGGGTTTCATTAGACCCTCACTTATAGTCAGAAGACTCTAGCATACAGGGAAGTGCATCTGAGGTCACATATCACACTGGCTCGAGGCTCCGATTAAAGTGGAACCTGGGTCAAGGAGTTACACCTATTTATTATTACTTATATGTTATTGATGAAATTATTTATTATGTATATGGGAGACACATAAATTAATAAATATAAATCGTGTTCCATGATAGTGTCCCAATGTGTTTGGTAAATAATTAATCTCTATAGATGACATGTTTTAAAATACATTTGAGAATAAACATGTTAATTTTTTATGAATCCTTAGTATTGAACCATGGTGTTATGCTTTTTAATGTATCTTATTTTTTATTTCAAAAAATTTCCATATTATATATCACATACTTATGATTAAACTTTAATTTTATGCCTTGTATTTTATCCTTGATAATCTCTCATCTTCTATTTACATTGATTGTCCTTTATTGGACTTTAGGTCCACATTATTTGATTAATTCATGTCACCAACAAATCAATTTTAGTGAGGTGAAATAGAATGGAATAATAAAGGATCATTTTTTAATGAATAAATATTTTATATTTTTATGTTTTACTAATGTACTTCATGTACTATGTACCATGTTTCTACGAAACAAAACCATAAAATGTACTTGAATGTTATGAAAATAATTTTTTTTAATTATATTAAATATATTTTATTAAAAAGGTGAGTCACTATAGTAAAGGTTGGGGTGCCTCATTTTACTTATGGAAAATTTTATTAAACACATTACACTATATTTTATATCTATGACTCTTTTTTCAACCATGTTTTCTTTAAATTGTATTATTATATTCTCTAAGATATAATCTATAAAAAATAACTAAATCCCACTTTAATACCAACTAATATTCCCTTAGACATTTACTTTTAAATCTGGTTCAACAAATACATATGATAAAAACATGATTTAATATCAACTATGATAACCCTTATATTTTACATCTTTTTACATGATGATTCAGTATATCTCATGATTACAACAGAGTCCCATAACCCAAAGGTTTGGTATATATATTAATATTAAAAAATAATATTTGAGATCATTGTGTATATTTTTTCCTTAAAAAATCTCCATATATTAATCCCTCATATTTATATCACAACCAATAAAAACTTATAATTGGGGAAATCATAAGAAACAGGTAGGATCAAATTAAAAGGATGAGGTAAAAAATACAAATGAGTCATAGAGGATTTACCATTAGATCATAAACATGTCAGGAATATGAACATGATAAAAATGTAATTATTAATTTAATAATATCGTTGAAATAAAATAAATGATCATCTAGGATGACATCATAACAATAGATCACGATTGAAAATCCAAGAAAGGATGATCATGAAATCATAAAATAAACCATTCATTAAAAATGTGGAATCATAAAAAAATTATCATGATCTAGGGTAACATAATATAGTAATTTGGTATGTTATATGATTTTTGGATATACATAATAATAAAATATCATATGTATATGTAATGAATCACTTCTAATCCCATTATATCATATCCCATATCATGTTATAACAAAATATTTTGTTAAATCTAGGTAGAATATAAACACAATGGATAGTGTTTACTCAATATAACTAATAAACATTCTATCATCATTAAATGTATTGTTTTTTCTAGTAAATTTGAGTGATATATGTTTCCTTACAAAATTTTAAAATAATTACATATCAAATAATATGATTCCAAAATTTTAAAAATCACACATCAATTAAAATAGTATTTTTTATTAACCATTGTAAATAAATTTCAATGCATAACATTTTCATGAGTTATTGTATAATAATTAATATGATATGTGATTAGATGATACATAAATTTAATCACTGAACTATAAAATATCATCGGTGAATTTAAATAGTTATGTATGAATAACATGAAATATTACAGTCTAAGATGAATATATATTCTATAAAAAAATTGAAATTCTAAAAGGATATAAAAAGTGTTCTAAAAATTTTTGGGTAGCCTTTTCATTAAAAAAATTACTTTCAAAATATTTTTTAAAATGTTAAAAAATGACTTTTATAAGATTATTTTATGAATATAATGTTCAAATAAAGCAACCTTGAAAGGAAATATAGATAAATTAAAATAAATTTGGAGATAATGGAAGGAAGTGATATGGATGTTAAAATAAATACATTTTATTTTTTCCTGTAACAATTTTATGTAACCCGAAATGAATAAAGGGATATAAAATTGGATTTTAAACAAAAGAAATGGGAAAATATGAGGTTAATGTAAAAATATTTATTTAACTTTTAAAATTATCAAAATAATTTTTTTATTAGTTTAAAATAATATGTATATGGAAGATAAATTTTAAAATTTGTGGTTAATAATTCTTCTCTTCTAAAATCATATTCTTATGAGATGAAAATCAATCAGAACTTATGGAAGGAATAATTATTAAATAATCCACATAAAAAGTTATATCATATAATATAAAACCCATGATAATAGATAGTATTAAATGGAGATAAAAATAACTTTAAAATTAAGAGATAAAATTCTTTATTGACGTTAAATTTTCTGAAAATAAATGATATAAAATAAAATGGACAAAGAAGTAAAATCATAGAAATGAATAAAGTAAATTAAAAAAAATATCAATGATGTTTCTTAATAACTTCAAAAATAGATAATTACAATAAAAAAGAATATACTAAAATTAATTTAAAATAAAAATTATAAATATGGTAGATATAATTATTGATGATCATTGTATATGATATATGATGCATCATAAAGAAGATATATTTTTACTTGATTCATCAAAATAGAGATAAATTTAATGAACAAAAGAGAGTGATGTGTTGAGATTTTCACAACACATAAAAACAATGAATGTATAGTAACAAATAATTTATATACCATTAAAGAGTTCAATATAATTATTTACATTTGTGGATAAAATATACAGTACATATAATTATATAAATAGTGAGGAATAAACATCAATCCCAATAGAAAAAATTTAGGGTTAGATGCTGACAAGGTGCCATTACCTTGAAGGCTAAGGGTAAGGGGATAGAGGATCCCATATTATTTAAAACAAACTCATTGAACACATATAGTTTTTAATGAATAATAAAATATATTTCACATGAAATTCATATTTATAAATACTATTTTCACATAGAGTTCATGATGATTCATAGAAAAAAAAATTCATTTTGGTTAGATATAGAGACATTGAAGTCAACTTTTTCATTACTATTTACATATAAGTGTTGAAAATTTGTTTCACTTTGGAATAAATTTTAACTCAAATATTTATTACAAATTTATTCACATTAAATAAATATGTATTTAGGTAGTATAATGTTTTATCCATACATTGTACCTAAAATTGTTGTATCTCCCAAAAAATATTGATGTATTAACACCCTCTATAGACATGGTTTATTCTACCAGAACAATATAACTCACAATGTTTTGATTTTATTTTTTATTATGTTATTATTATTCAAATTTTACATTAAAAGGTAGTATAAAATAATAGATTATGTTCAAGGGTTCTAAATTATTCTTGAACATGGTAAAATAATAAAATATTTTTGAGGATATATTACTTTGATGGAAATGATATTGTAACCTAGAAGATAGAAGGGGAATAATATATATATAGTATGTACATGAACCTCCCAATGATAATAGAAACCAATGAAAAAAATATTATTTGGATTTGTATTTATATGAATGATAATATATGGGAATTATATGGCTTTAATTGGTAATAAATATTGAATTTTATATTAATTATCAACCAACAAACTTTTTGAAAACAAGAATTTATAGAATAAATTAATATCTTTCATCTCAAATTATAGTAATTGAAGATCTAAGGTGTGATTTTAATAGTGGTTTAGAGTTACTATGGATCCTATAAATTTAAATTATCATTTTTTGATCTAATCCTATGTGGATATATTCATTTAATAAAAACAATACAATTTTATGGATTTTCTATGAATAATGATGATATGGTATGGTCAACGAATTTGAAAAACTCAACATTTTTTTCAAAGTCAATATAATTGAGGTAGGATAAATATTGTGGAAAATTTACTATATAATGGAGTTATGGGAAAAAGGTACATGCCAAAAAAAATTCAAGGAAAACAATATCCGTATTGTATTAATTTGGTTTATACACCAATATAAAACTATAAGGATGGATATGTCCCCAATGCTAATAGTCAAACATATTTATGGATATTAGAATCTGAAAATTTATTATATTAATCCATGGAAAATTACTTTCTAAAAAATATAATTCTAGGAAATTGTGTTATATTGATTGCCTTTAAAAAAACCTCTTAATATTGTTATTATGAGTGATATATATTGAATGTAAAAAATAAATTTTCAATATATTGAATAATATTGGATATTTTGTTAGAATTAAAATAAATTTAACAGCCATTTTAAATAAAAAATATAATGGATATTATGAAAAATTTGTAAAATTATCAGGGAAAATCACAACATGAGTGAAATTGAAAGAATGTGGAATGTTAAAAATAACACTTTACATGAATATTGATTCAAAAAATATAGTGACATCTTCAAAATCATAATTTGACTCCAAAACATGGAATTACTAGTTGGATCTAATGTAACAACAAAGGTAATAAAATAATAAATAATATTCATATATTATTAATATTCATTTATAAGATTTTATAGATTTATATTCATTATATAAATGTTAAATAATTTTTAAATTAAAAAGGAAATAAAGTAATCAAACTGTTTTCTTAAAATGTTTTATATAAAATTTAAATTTAAAATTTTTTTAATTTTCATTTTCAATAATAAATTTAATTTTATAATTCATCATCTCAAAATATTACTGTGATGATTTTTTTTACATTTTTTTAAAGATTCATTTTTTATTTAATAATTAATAATTCTGATTTTTAATAAAAAAATTATTTTTATTTTCAAGTATTTAGAAGGTCAAAATTTATTTTCGATGAGTTTTAAAATTGTATTGGTTCTTTTTAATTTATAATAATCAAAATAGTGTTTCCTAAAATGAATTTTATACTTTAATTTAGTACAAAAACATTTTTAAATTAAAAATGAATTTTTTTGATAAACTGTTTTTTATCATGTTATTCGTTCAAAATTTAAAATATATTCTAAAATATATATGTTAATTATAATTAAATATGAATTATATATTTAGAATCAGTGGGTCATAATTTATTAACTAATTCTATTTTATTTCTCCTTAAAAGGAATAGTAATTTTAGTACTTATTTACCAAAGTAGAAGATAAATCAGGTAATTAAAGTTAAAAATAATATGACAATGATTATAAAAAGATCCTAAAACAAGTCTTAATTTTATTTTATAAATCAGTTATGTCCATGAACATCCAATATTTTGTTTTATTTCATTTTATTCATTTGGATCTGATTATAGACTTTATAATATTTCATTTAAAGAAAAGTAATAAATGTCACACTTTTGTTTAATATAAATATAATATTTATAAAATATAGTTTACCATACGATATGATCTATTATAATTTTATTTATAAATATAAATTATTTATACTCATCATGGTAATTTGTTTTTAATTTTTGATAAATAAAAATTACCTTGAATATTTACACAATGTTGATGTAGTAATTATATAATCAATGGAAAAATCAAATAAATGCCTTAAAAATATATTAAGTAATATAATTTGAGATAATTAACGTGATAAAATAATTTTATAGATTAAAATATAATTTTAGTTATGTTTTTTTATTTTTACTTGTTGTATTGATGTTTTCAAATTCAAACCAAGGAATATATATAAACAATTACATTAATGATATATTATAAGAAATAATATTTTATCATATGATATGAAATTCCTAAAAATATATGATTTTTCATGTGATTATGAATTCTTTTATAATATCAACCATGGTCTATTTATATGAATTTAATGTATTTATATAACTATATCGACCCTATAAAAAAATTAATCTTTGTTTTCATAGTGAGTGTGATAGGGGTTAATGATGGGCTAAAAAAATATAAGGGTAAAATCATGTTGAAATTTTGAATAATTTTTATTTTATGATAGTATTAATACTCATAATAAACATATATTCTAAATAAATCAGTTTTTATTCATTTGGAATTGAAAATTAATTTATATTATGTTAATGTTTTAAAAAAATCAAGAGTGTCCCTCCCCACTTTTATAGAAGGGAATATCTTATTCCCTTTACATCAAGCATAAAATTCAATTTAGATATCCAATATCTTAAAATAAAAATTAATATCACCCCCATTCTAGTGTCCTTATTTTTGCAATAATATCAACCATAGTAGTCATAAGGTGTTAGTCGAAATTGATAGTCAGAAGAATAGGTTTCGATTTTAATCAACCGTGTCTATTTTATTTCTTCTTTGAACTCCATAAAATATAAATTAACCATGGTAATATAATAACCCCATTATATTATACATATTACTGTCTTGGAATTTTATTGGAACAACCTATATCTATCTCCACTTCCATTAAATGGAAAATGAAACCATCATTCGGGTGTATGGTGGACTACCGCCTCACGAACCAATGTAACTTGGTTCGCATCATCAACTTTCATGTATGGGTTATAATGGTGGATTTAATGTTATTATATGATATTAATGAAATATTTATCATTATTAATTTCAAATATATTATTTACCTATTTAAATTTCCATTTACTAAAAAATGATAATTCCATTCATGTGAACATAATGACTACAAACTCTATAATGTAATGTGATTTTTTCAACCCCACATCCCATGGGTAACATATATAAGTATATTTTAGTTAATAATATTATATTTATGAATTTATTATTATTTTATAAGGAAAAAATAATACATACCTTTTTTACATAATGATCATTGAAAAATGGAAACATTATTCATGTGTACGTACATTAGACCATATCCATGATAGTAATGTAGTTATTTTTTTATAAACATGACTAATTATTGGATTTTAATGTTTTATTGATGTATAAAAGTGATAATAAATTCATGATTATTATTTTATATATGATTAAATAATTACCAATATGAAAATAGTCATCTTATATAAGAAATTTTCTACATATGAACGTAATAACATAAAAATTTCTAAGATGAATATAATTAATTAAATAACTAAATTTTACATGGAATTAAATGAAATAAATGAATGATTAACTTGAAAAGGGTATTTAAACATATAGAAAATAATCATATGTTTTTTATTCATTGTGATAAATATTGCACCATATGATTCGGTCTCAAGTTAAGGGACTTTAATTTAAAGAATAACTTCTAACATTTACCGTAAACCTCTCTTTTTCTTCCATATTATTATTTTTAATGTAATTAATTTCTTATAAAAATAAATCAATTATAAAGTAATTTTAATGCTACATTATTTCAAATATTTTTAAAATGTATTCTTCTTACAATATTACTTAATTTCATTATAAAATATAAAAGGAATGTTCTATTTTAAAGAATATAATCACAACGACTATTTCTGTAGTCATAACCATTATTTGAAGATATATTCTTTTACAAGATTTTTTTTAAAAAACCCTACTTCTCTTATTCTTGTTATATTGGTATTAAATATATTTATTAAAAATAGAATGGTATATTTATTTCAAAAAAAATTTCACACGATTAAAATATTTTTATTGGTTTTATTCGTGATATGGTCCTGGGAAATTATTTACGAAGGGCTGACTGCATTATTGATACTGGTTCATTCCAATTCAGCTTATAAAAAGGTTTTAAACCTGTTATATCTAATTATAGAACTCGATATATCTTATATAATGGGTGAACCTAGATAACACTATAATACATTCAGTAATGATTATTTTCACTAGATAATTATTTTGTAAGTCACTAATCTGGATATTCCAATTGTCATGGTTTATAAGGGTTTTAAGATGAAGGTATACCATGGTACCTACATAACTATTATAGGATTACTAATGAGTTTTCATTGAAATAATTTATTTCAAACTATAATACTATAATCATTTAAAGGGGTCAATGATTCTCTGTTGAAGTAAAATGGTATCTATTTATGAAATCAATTTTCATTGATAATCATGTTTTTCAAGGAACAAACCTATTTCTTTTTCTTATAACACTTAATGATATTTTTGTGTTCATAAAATTTATTTTCCTGAAATTCATATGGTTTCTGTATTTTTAAAGGAATGAAAAATGTCAAGTTTTAAGTCATAAATATTTTTTCTAAAATGAAATCATCTTTTATTTTTATATTTTTATATTATTGGAAAATTTTTTCTGGTTTAAAATTTCCACATTTTATATTTTTTGGGCTTTTTTTGTAAGAGTTTCAACCCAACAATCTATGTAAATAAACTTACATGATCATGGAGAAATTTAAGAATGTGGATTCAAGTTTAGAGTCACTATAATATGTAATATTTAAATACATGCACATAGAATTGTTATTAGAGAAAGGTTTAGATGTATTTTTGTGTCTATGATAATGATAATAAAAGAACTTTTACTTTTGTTTCCAAGTGGTCAACTCGAAATGATATAGAATTTTAAGATAACTATGTTTCATCGAATAAACAATGAGTGTTCATAATGGTTTTCCAACAATGGCCCGAAGGCCTTCATTTTTTATTGATTGATAATCCACCTTTCAAGGGATTAGGTGGAACCCTATTACATGCCCATAGGCCATTTTTTTAAGAACAAATGCCCGTAGGCACAAACATACCATACAACCCAGACAAACAACTTGGAACTTGCTCCTCCCCAGCATCTTCATCTTTGAAATCAGCTCTTCATCTCCGCATGGCTGTTCGGCTAGGCATCCCCGTGCATGCAGAGGCTTGTCCCGATGGCAGGTGTCATACCCTCTTATTCTTGCAATCTGTTAGCTCCTGCTGTGGTGAAAGCTCTTTTGCCCATCCTCCTTGTAGAGCTTGTTCCTGGTAGTTTTTGGTCTAGTTTTTGTATCTGCAGGTGACCTGAAGGCCGTATGGATAGCCCGTAGGCCCAACTGACCCGAAGGCTATAGGATCGAAATAGTGATGTAGATGCTCAATATACAAGAGGGGGGTGAATTGTATACTTTAAAAATTCCTTTGGAACCTTTAAAGTTAGTTACAAATAACTATGTTTTCCTTAAGAAAAAGAAAGGGATAAGTTTAACAAAGTTAAAATTAAGAAAATTCACAACACCTCTAATACCAAATGAAAACTTGGAAAGAGATTCCGAATGTAGGTTCTGGAAATATGGTTCCAGAAATTGAAACTAAACAAAAGATTACAATATGAGATTCTACCTTAAAGCGTATAGAATCTAAATGGAACAGAGTACAAGTAAGGAAGTATAAGAAAGTTATACTTTCCTTATAATACAAAATGCAGTGGAATATAAATAAGTAGTAGAACTACAAGTAACAAGATAATAGTCTTTTAACCCAAAGAGAAGGGTATCCCACAAACATGGATAAAGGTCCCTTGATTTATACTTTCAAGCATGTCTGTCTTACCCACACTAGGGTAATCCCTCGATACGAAGATCAGAGTGTCTCTATCTTGCTATCCCTGCAAGCCCTCAACTTCAAGGTAGTTGGCACCTCTGTCTTCCTCAGCAAAGAAGCCCTCGAACTTCAATGTAGTCGGCACCTCTGTCCTCCTATCCCTGGAAGTCCTCGAATTTAATCACCAACATTCGGAGTCACACGAAGCTTTGAGAGTTAATAAGAGCCTCTCTCTCTAGAAATCACTTCAAGCATGTAATCACATGAGTCAAAGATCAGTCATCCTTTCAGCCCTTCAGCTCTGAGCTCTTTCAAATGAGCTCCTATTTATAGGAAAATTTCCAACGGTCGGCTCCTTCTTCCAACGGTCATATTTTCCATGAAATTCGGAAGGAACTGTACACGTGTAACTCAACCAACGGTTAATAAGAAACAGAATAGACGACATTGTTTTATAACAAACTTTGTATAACTGAATGTACGACATCGTTTTGGAATGAAGAAAATGTAAGTAAATTCTAATTAATAGTTCGGAGTGTTATGAAAGTCAAAGGTTCGGAGTCTAACCAAAATGAATTTCAGAGTCTATGTTAATAAATGTTCGGATTCTATTTTATAGAAAATCAGAGTCTGGTTTCATTAGAAATTGGATTCTAAATCTGTAGAGTTCGGAGTCGAACTGCTTAAATGTTCGGAGTCAAACTTCTAAAGAGTTCGGAGTCGAACTTCTTAAGAGTTCGGAGTGGAACTTCTTAAGATTTCGGAGTCTAACTTCTAAAGAGTTTGGAGTCGAACTTCTAAAGAGTTCGGAGTCAAACTTCTAGAGAGTTCGGAGTCGAACTTCTTAAGAGTTCGGAGTCGAACTTCCTAAGAGTTCGGATTCGAACTTCTTAAGAGTTTGGAGTCGAACATCTAAAGAGTTCGGAGTCGAACTTCTTAAGAGTTCGAATTATAACTGCTTCAGAGTTTGGAATCCAGAATTCAGATTAAAACTATATTAAATATCACATCCAAGATTCGGATCCTAAAAACAGAATACTTCAACTTTTCATTATAAGGCTCCGACAATTTGGTTGTGATTCCGGTTTTTGATTTTAAGGGAAAAAATGGCTAAGTATAAGAAAATCTAGGTTAAGGTAAATTTCCTTAAGGAACAAAATTTTCCTTATTTGCGTAATAATAATATTTACTTAAGTATAAGGTGTTTTTGATTTTCAAAACAAGAAGGAATGGAAAAGTCATAAGGAAAACCATATTGACTCAACAGTCTCCCCATTTTTGGAAAGCACAAACATCCTTTTCAAAAAGTATATAAGGATTTTGAAAAAATTTCATTAGACTATTTAAAACTTATCTCCCTTCGTTCATGGATAGAAGTGAATACAAATAACTCCCCCTTAGACATTGAAACTCTAAGGATTGTATTCTGGGTTTCCGGAGTAGAGTTTTCATTATTTTAAGAATGAAAGAAAACGTAGTGGGAAACTCCCCCTTTCCTTAAGGATATTTCTCTTAGAAATTTTTCTTTTCTCCTCCTTAGGAATAGTTCATTTTCCTTCTCCCCCTTTGTGATTTTCAAAAAGAATTGAAGGGAATGGAAAACAAATTATGCTACCTGAAACATTAGTATACAACAAGAGACAAACCGAACAGATAATCATTTCATTAGAGTTGTGGGAAAAAAAATTACAAGGAAAGAAAACTACAACAAAAGATCGGAGTGGGTTCATTTTTCTTCCTTTTCCTTTGGAATAAACTGTTTCAACAAAGCTTTGAGTTTCTTTAGGTCTCTTTGGTCTTCCTCTCGTTGCCTCTCCAAGGCTTTTATCGTTTCTTCTTGAGCTTTTAACAGTTGTGCTTGAGCCTCCAAGGCTTCTTTTTGAAAATTCAATAAATCATCCTGCATCGGCATCCTCTGCTGAAACTCAATCCGGAAATCTCTTTCAAACTTCCAATTCTAAGATACTGAGTTAAGCTTGCCATTCAGATCCCTGACCTGTTGATTCCGTACATTTTGTTGCTGGGTCAACTTCTCAGAAATTTCAGTAACCTTTTTTCCTCCATTCCAAAAGCACATTGAACATCAGCCTGAAAATTTTCAAAGTGTACTAAATCATCGTCCACTCTCTTAGACCACTTGGTTACTTTACTACAGGATTTCTTATGCACGTCATAATCGATCAGAAAACTTTTCTGTTCAGCTTCCAACTTCACAAACTTATCCATTACCATGGATAAGGAATCCGATTTTTGATTCATAGATTGTTACAGCAACTGGCATCTAGAATATATAGTTTGAATAATCGGTATTGTGTCCACCAGCTTTCTCAGAGATTGAACCACAAAATCATGCCGGTGGGATGACGATTCTGAATCAGAGACTTCTTTTTGAGATTCCTCTTCTTCAACTGGCATCGGCTTCCTTCTAGAGGTACCACCAACCTCTTTCATTCCAATGATATCTTTAATACATGTCTCCATTAAAGTTTGCTTGCCTTTATCAGATTTCGGAATGGATTGCACATTTGGAGAAACTTCCTCAGATTCAGAAACTTGGACAATCTGATCTTCATCTGGTTACTGTTTTTCTTGTCCTTCTTCAAGATAGTGCCTTTGATAGGATTCTTCTTCATCAAACAACTCATTATCTTCTTCTTCAACTTGGAGTTGCTTGCCAGTTTCCTTATCTCCCTTCCCTGGAGATACTATTTTTCCGGATTCGGCCTTATAATCCTAAAATTGTTTGATCAAGGTATCTAGATCTTCACTCTCCTCTTCTTCTTCTTCTTCTTCCGCAACTTGTTCTACTTCTTCCTCAACAGCTTCAGCACCTTCTTTTTCAGTTTCTATTGCAGGTTCATTACCCTTGTTCTTTTCCGGAGTGACATAATTTTTCGCTGGTGTTTCTGGTAAAGAAGGTTCAACTCCGAACGTTTCCGGAACTGGAAGTCTTTCAGAAGCCAACTCTGTACCTTTTAGCAAAGATTGAACTAATTCAGCTTCAGTCATCTTCTTCCTCAACTTATTTTCCTTCGTTTGTCTTTCCATCTCCTCAGCAGCCTTTTCTTTTAAATCCTTAGCCTCAGCAGGGTCGAGTCCGAATTGAGGATCCCCTTCCTTCCTCATTTCCTTATCTTTCCTCCATTTTGCTGCTACTTAATCTGTATAGATTTTCTGCTTCTTCGGTTTGGGTGGTGTAGATTCAGTTTCCTTCGGCTGAAAAAATTCTTCATCAGTAACTATTTCCTTAGACTTTCTATTCTTCCTTTTTTTAAGGTTCCGGAGATTGTGTTTCTTTTTCATCTGCTTCAATTTCTTCCACAGATAAGGGGTAAAATTCTCCGGATTCACTAGAAAATCACATCTTCATTCTCTTAAGCGTATCATCACTGACAATAATGAGCTTGAAATTCTGGATCTTTGATTTGTAGGAAACTTTGAAAGATTCTAAGCATCGAACAATCAACTTTGATAATAAGGCTGGATAAATTATAATCTGAGCTCTCAGATTTCCTTCTTTTATATTCTTGATCGTAACCAAGACATTCCTTATCAGATTTATCTTTCTTAGATTTACCAAAAAATCTAATACATAGATATCACTCCTCTTGAGATTGTCTTAATCTCCTCTTCTCGGAACCAGAAAACCTTGCACCCATAGTTGCAGTATTCTATTATTCGGAGCGAGCCGAGCAATCTTAGTAGTTGAATCATCCTTGAGTCCAAGACACTGCAGTGCTTTTTCCTTAACGAAACTTCCTTGCACATCCGGAAGTTTGTGAGAGCAAAATTCAGCTTCTCCCTCATATGTTATACCAACCAGGCTTGCTGCCATAGTGTAAGAAAGTTCATAAGTCTTTCCATAAGACTTAAAAGAAAATTTTTCTCTGCCATCTTCCACTAGGAAGGAAATAGACTCATAAAATTCTATCAACAAATCAGTGTAAACCGGATTCTGTTTATCTAACTTGGCTATGCAGACATTTTCCCATCCATTTAGTCTAATAATTTTCAAAATAATAGAGTCAAGCTTATAAAAATCCGGATGGACTAACCTTTCTCTGTAAACTAACCACTTTGAAACTGGTTTCGTAGTTGACATATCATGTGAAGTTTCTTCAATAGACATTCGGAGTGAAGTAGACTGTAGGATTCGGATCAGCTTCATAGGGTTCGGAACCGGCCTTAAGAGGAGCAGCAGGACTTCGAGACGCAAAAGCTTGAAAACCGATGTGGGACGAGTCTCGGGACCCCATTTTTATAGCCAAAGAGAATGACTGTTGGTCTTCCAATGATAATCCAATGGTTGAAAATACTTTGATCTGATCTGATGGTTAAGAATAACCCCGTAAAAATAAAGTGACTCTGATCTTTTGAGGTTTTTTTAAAAAAAAAATCAGAATTGAGGCAAAACTAGAATCTGAACTAAACAATGAAGATACCAGTAAGCAAAATTTGATTATAAAACTATAGATAGGGAAATCATAATTTAAGGATTGATAAGAAATGTTATTTGAAATTGGTAATATTATTCCTTAACGAAAACTTTATTATGAAAAGTTTAGTAAAAAAACGTTATGAAAAGCCCAGTCCGAAAATCTTCGTTCTGAAAATTGTCAGTACGAGAATTCCATTCCGAAAGATTTTAATATGAAAAAAAAATTCCAATCTGGGATATTTCAGTTCTGTAAATTTCCATTCCGGAAATCGTAGTTCCGAAAAGTTTGAAAACAATATTTGAAAATAAAATTGTTATTCTAACAAACAAATATACTCCCCCTATGAAAAGGAGTTTATTACTATAAGGAGACTTTTTCAACAGAAGGTTAATTAAGAAGGATTACCTTACGGTTATCATCCCTAACTTCTGTTTAATGTATTAAAATCTATCAGAAGGCAAAGATTTTGTGAAAATATCAGCATGTTGATCTTGTGTTCCGATAAATTGAAGAATGATATCTCCTTTAGCATTTTCTCCGAAAGTTACCTTTCCTCCTTTCATTTTGATAATTTTTTCAAAAAAGCTTTTGTTACCAGTCATGTGCCGGGAACATCCACTATCCATGTACTATGTATTGTTGCTGGTACTCTCCTTATTTTCCTAAAATCAAGAAGAAATTTAGACTTTCGGAATCCAAACTTGTTTGGATCCGAGATTTCCAGATAATACAATTTTACGAACCCACATCCTCTTAGAGAAGTAAGCTTTGTGAAATCCTAAAGATTGGGTTTTGTTTAAGGAACAATTATTTGCCCAGTGACCACCACATTGACACTCGGTACAAAATGGGGCACTTTGAGGAACAAAATAATTGTTACTGAAAATTGGTTTTGCATGGGTATAACCAAATCAGGATTTATTTGTTAAAGGTCGTATTTGAGAATACATTTTATCAAAATTTTCCTTACCATGGGTAAATATTGATAAAAATTTCTTTAAGGAAAAAATTTCGGACTTGAGTTTTACAACAAAGTTTTTATCCTCAAAATCATTAGTTTTAGAACTAGAACAAGGCTCAAAAACATTTTTATTAGAAATTACTTTTTCTAACTCTTTAGAAAGTTTGTTCTTCTTAGAACAAAATTCCTCAAGATTCTTTGAATTACTTTCAAAATCATTATTTTTTATATCAGGATATTTAGAAAGATCTGATATCTCTTTTGTAAGAATAGAATTCCTAGAGTTTTCCTTATCATGTTTCTTATTGAGTTTGGAATTCTCAATTTCAAGAAGTTCAGAAAACCTAGAGACTTCTTCATAAGTAGGTAAAGTATTTTCCTCATCAAAAGATGATTCTTCATCAGAAGAGTTATAATACTTACTATCATTGGAATTTAAAGAAACATTGGTCAATGATTCAGCATTTCGTACCATAGCCATAAAAAATAATTATCAATAGGTAATCTGGCTATAAGACCAAGATTATTCTGTCCTGAAGATCCATAATAAGAAGATTCATCTGAAGAGTCACCACCACTTGCACTCCAGGTGTCATTGGCATTCAAAACTTTTTTAGCTTTGGCTTTGTAATACTTCTTTCTTTTCCTGTCTGAATTCCTTTCTTTCCTTTCTTTCTTTTTGAGCATAGGGCAATCTGGTCTAATATGTCCAGATCTCTTGCATTCATAACAAGTAACTTCTCCATCTTTCTTATCTTTCCTTTCCTTTTTCTTATACTTGGATTGGAAATTTCTCTGGCCAGCTATCTTGTTCTTCTTTCGAGCAAGATTTTCTAGTTCATTTTCTGAGACTTCACTCTCACTAGATTCGGACTGGAAAATAACTTTATTAGACTTGGATCTGGTTACTCTCTCAGGATTCTTAGCTTTCATCTGATTTGAAGTTGTAGTAAAAGCAACAGTACCATTTCCATTCTTCTTCTTGATGTTGTCTTCATCTCTCTTCATTCTGGTTTCATGTTGTAGAAGAGTTCCAAAAGGCTCATCAAGAGAGATCTGAGTGACCTTCCTGTTTTCATCTATAGCTGTTCTCTTGGATTCCCACTCATTGGGCATAATATCAATTATTTTATCCAAAAGAGCTTCATCATCTAAACATTTCTCTCCCTTAGATTGTAGGATGTTGACTATAGTCATGAATCTTTGTTGCACTTTACAGATTGGTTCACCATAGGGAAAATTAAAGCCATGATATTCAGCTCTAAGCATAGCTCTTCTAGTCTCAATCACTTTCGATGTCCCAAAGTGTGTAACTTCTAACTTCTTCCAGATACAGTTAGCTGCTTCACAAGAAGAAATTTGGCTATATATATTTCTAGTCATTGAACATAGTAGAGTATTGTGTACCTTATAATTAAGTTGATATTCTTGCTTTTCCTGGTTAGTGAAAGTTATAACATCCTTGTCAGAAATTTTATAATCACCAGTAAGCATAACAAAATTGTCTACTCCAATGTTGATAACAAAAGTCTTCATGTGATCTCTCCAGTACTCATAGTCATTACCATTAAGTATAGGTGGTCATGTAGGATTTAGATTATCAATCGAACCAACATTAATTCCTGCCATACTAGAACAAATTTTGGCACACAAATTTGTTAGTAGCAAAATTTTGTAATAACAAAGTTCGGAATGAGAAATTTCGTAATGGAAAAAGTTCAGAATGACAAAGTGAGCAAGAAAAACTTATTCGTAAGTATAAGTATTTCAGAAACCTCCTCTGATACCAATTGTAGGATCGAAATAGTTATGTAGATGTTCAATATACAAGAGGGGGGGTGAATTGAATACTTTAAAAATTCCTTTGTAACCTTTAAAGTTAGTTAGAAATAACTATGTTTTCCTTAAGCAAAGGAAAGGGCTAATTTTAACAAAGTTAAACGTAAGAAAATTCACAACACCTCTAATACCAAATGAAAACTTGGATAGAGATTCCGAATGTAGGTTCTGGAAATATGGTTCCGGAAATTGAAATGTAACAAAAGATTACAATATGAGATTCTACCTTAAAGCGTATAGAATCTAAATGGAACAGAGTACAAGTAAGGAAGTATAAGAAAGCTATACTTTCCTTATAATACAAAATTAAGAGGAATATAAACAAGTAGTATAACTACAAGTAACAAGATAATAGTCTTTTAACCCAAAGAGAAGGGTATCCAACAACCTTGGATAAAGGTCCCTTGATTTATACTTTCAAGCAAGTCTGTCTTACCCACACCAGGGTAATCCCTCGATACGAAGATCAGAGTGTCTCTGTCTTGCTATCCCCGCAAGCCCTCAACTTCAAGGTGGTTGGCACCTCTGTCTTCCTCAGTAACGAAGCCCTCGAACTTCAAGGTAGTCGGAACCTCTGTCTTCCTATCCCCAGAATTCCTCGAATGTAATCACCAACATTCGGAGTCGCACGAAGCTTTGAGAGTTAATAAGAGCCTCTATTTCTAGAAATCACTTCAATAATGTAATCACATGAGTCAAAGATCAGTCAGCCTTTCAGCCCTTCAGCTCTGAGCTCTTTAAAATGATCTCTTATTTATAGGCAAATTTCCAATGGTCAGCTCCTTCTTCTAATGGTCATATTTTCCATGAAATTCAGAAGGACCTGTACACGTGTAACTCAACCAACGGTTAATAAGAAACAGAATAGATGACATCGTTTTATAACAAACTTTGTATAACTGAATGTACGACATCGTTTTGGAATGAAGCAAATGTAAGTAAAAACTAATTAATAGTTCGGAGTGTTAATCAGGTCAAAGGTTAGGAGTCTAACCAAAATGAAGTTCGGAGTCTATGTTAAGAAATGTTCGGATTCTATTTTATAGAAAATCAGAGTCTGGTTTCATCAGAAATCAGATTCTAAATCTGTAGAGTTTGGAGTCGAACTGCTTAAAAGTTCGGATTCAAACTTCTAAAGAGTTCAGAGTCGAACTTCTTAAGAGTTTGGAGTCGAACTTCTTAAGAGTTCGGAGTCGAACTTCTTAAGAGTTCGGAGTTGAACTTCCAAATAGTTCAGAGTTGAACTTCTAAAGAGTTTAGAGTCGAACTTCTAAAGAGTTCGGAGTCGAACTTCTAAAGAGTTCGGAGTCGAATTTCATAAGTGTTCGAAGTCGAAATTCTTAAGAGTTTGGAGTCGAACTTCTTAAGAGTTCGGAGTCGAACTTCTAAAGAGTTCGGAGTCGAACTTATTATGAGTTCGAATTCGAACTGCTTCAGAGTTTGGAATCTAGAATTCGGATTAAAACTATTTTACAGATCACATCCAAGATTCAGATCCTAAAAACAGAATACTTCAACTTTTCATTATAAGGCTCTGACAATTTGGTTGTGATTTCGGTTTTTGATTTTAAGGGAAAAAATGGCTAAGTATAAGAAAATCTATGTTAAGGTAAATTTCTTTAAGGAAGAAAATTTTCCTTATTTGTGTAATAATAATATTTATTTAAGTATAAGGTGTTTGTGATTTTCAAAACAAGAAGGAATGGAAAAGTCATAAGGAAAACCTGATTGACTCAACAAAGGCCTGGGTGCCCGAAGTCCAATGAAGGACTCGGGGACCAAATCTGATGCCCGAAGGCCCAAACGGGGGCATATTCCCAGCTGCTACAGTGCCAAATAGTGCCTGCTACAGTACCCGGAAATCCTACCTCCGCCTGGTTTTGATCCCTGGTCGCTTGGATGCACCATCCGAGACCTTGCCAACTGGGCTAAGGCTTATGTGAAAGGTTTTCCACAATGTAAACATTGAGTATATAATAAGAATTCACTAAGAGAAAGATACCATTCCTTATAAATATCCTGATATGGATAGAATTTGAATTGAGTTATTTTTTATTGTGATGGATTAATTAAAGAATTCCATAAATTGAGGGGGAATATATTATAGAGTGAGACCAGATCTACCATAGAAGAATATAATAATAATACAGAAATTTATAAGAAATCAACCTCTTGAATTTAGTTGATCTTCTCACCGAGTGATACTAAATGGATGAATCAATTACCTGGAGAAAATATTTAATGTCATTGGTTTTTTATAATAGAAAAAGTTAAATATTTTCATTTATAATTTTATAGGTGATGATGGTAAATAGGGTTATTTTATTAAGAGTAATTAAAATAGAGAGGAGATTGACTCCATATAATTGAAAATTTTATTAATAACATTTCTGAGAAATATTTCCCAAATGTTTTTCAAAGTAGTATAGAGAAGAAATTATCATAATTGATGAAAAATGACGAAGATTTTATAGCTACATGAGAAGAATATTTTCTACTATTGGACAGTTATGAACTGGATTTTATTTAGAATCTATTTGGTATGATTAAATGGATTTTATTTGGGTTGAAACTAAGATGTCAAAGGGAATTTGAATCCCTTGACTTCAGAATTTATGTGAAACTTGTACTATGTTTCATGAATATATAAATGGACATCACTAATGATCATGTATTCCTTGAAAATAAGAATAAATAAAGGTTTAGATGGCATGATCTGGGTAATAATTCATCAAATAAATCTAGAGGAATGAAAATAATTTTATTATTTTTTAAAAAGCATTGTATAAATAATCCTAAGAAATGTTTAGTAAATTATTGAAATTGTTATTAGTGTGGTATGTTTAGTCACAGTTCTCATGAATATAAAGAAAGGAGTTCATAACAATTAGTTAATGGGGTAAGATAGACATCCACCCATAATGTGTTTCAGTTGCACTATTTTTGGTCATTATGCTAATATGATTATGATGTTAGTTACAATGGATAGAAATCATCAAGTACAGAAGACTAAAAGGGTGGAAGATCTTTTTCTACATATTTGGTTTCTTCAAGGACATATAATTAAGTTGTGACTAGTATGTTACATTTTTATTGAAATTATTCCAATACCATGTTTGACTCTAGATCTTCACATTAATTCATTTTTGGGAAATATTATATATTTCATTTTATATGACATCCTGAAATTAGGATAGAATTTTTGGTGAAAACTATATGTTGAAATATTATATCAATAATTACTTATAGTAATCTCTATTATGTATTTAGTAGAATGGTATTTATATATAATCTTGTGGAACTTACAATGGTAGAGTTTGATATTATTCTAGGTATTCATTATCATCCAGTTTATTATTTATGATAGATTAAAAATCCATGAAAGTTGTGTCTAATGATTTCATACCATTAATAGCCTACAATGATGTTATAAAATTGACTAGAAATGGAAAAAAGTTACATTGAACATGGTGTTGAAAAGAGATAAATTACACATATTAGTGATGTCACAGTATTTAATGAATATATAGATGTTTCTCTTGATTATTAACTAGTTTTTATTCCTAGTTTGGTGGTTGATTTTACTATTGAATTAGTTCCTGATGCTAATCTAATTTAGATACCCATTTATCAAAGGTCTAAAGTATTAATTTTGAAATAGAAAAAATATATTTCATAATTTTTTGTAATGGTTTAATTTATTAAATTTCATCACATTTGGGAGCTATTATTTTATTTATTAAAAATAAATATGGTCTATGATGATAGTGCCTTGAATAACATCAATGTTAAGAACGTCTATCTTTTTCCTGATATTGATGATTTTTTATCAACTCTTGGGAGAGTAGTATTTCTAAAAGATGTGTCTCAGATTAGTATACCATCAGTTTATTGTGAAGGTTGTTGATATTCCAAAGATTAAATTTAAGACTAGATATAAGCACTATGAGTTTCTAGTTATTCCCATTGGGTTTCCCAATTCACCCGATGTGTATATTGATCTTATAAATACATTATTATTTTAATATTTGGATAAGTTTGAGGTTTATTATTGAATAAATATTGGTGAATTAAAAAATTTATAACGATTAGGAAGGACACCAAATGATTTTTTTTGAAAACCTTAAATGAAAATAAAATATGTGGAATGTTTATTAATAGTGAATTTTATTTACAATAAATTTATTTCCTTGGAAATATTCAATATAATAATTGATTAAATACTGACCCTATTAAAGGTAATTTTATCTAAGATTGGAAATTTCATACCAATAACATATAGATTCATAGTTTTCTAGTTTTATAATGCCACTATCAGTGGTTTTGTGAAATCATTTCTCAGTTATCTAGACCACTCACTATGTTACCTTAGAAGGGTTTTAAATTCATTGGAAAAAAAATTTGATGATTATATTCAATATATAAAAAAATTATTATTTAATTGTCCAATTTTACATTTCCCTACATAGATATTGAGTTTGTAATATATATTGATGTTTTTAAGGGACATGTTTGAGTTTAGATGCATAGTGATCAGATAATTAATTATGATTCACCAAAACTAATACAACTTGAGTTAAATTATCCTAAACATTGTCTAGAATTAAATTATATTTTTTATAATATAAACAATTTCTATGGATCATTATTATGGAGAACCATGTGAAATATATACCAATCATAATTGATATGAGTATATATTCACTCATAAAGAATTAACCTTGAGATATATTTATATCATCTTGGCATTTATGGGGATGTATTGGGATCATTTAATGGTATTATGTTTCCTATTTTTAAGTATATCTTGGTTGGGTTTTACTATGGGGGTGTTTTTGGTGAAATTTGGAAATAGCGGAAAAAGAGGTGTTGTGCACGGTTGGTGCATGGTTTTCCCAAACTATGTGCCTAGCCCATAAAACCATGAGAAATTGAACTTAAGATATTAACATGGCTAGATAATGGGTTTTTCATACCATTATCCCTCTTATGAGTGACCATTCCCCACCCCTTAGAAGAGGTTCATGGTTATGGTGCGTGATTTGGAAAATCATGAACCCCTTCCCAGGAAACCGTGTGTGTGATTTTAATAAATCTAAAAATTAGATTTAAAATTTACTGAACCCCTATATTATACCCCTAAACCCCCTTACTCTTAATAATTTATTCCTCTCAAATATTTATGATACTAGATGAATCCCATGGGATATTATCCTCATTTTTTTATGATTTCATGTTCGAATTTATGATCCACACCTTTCCCAGTAAGAGAATATCATATCATTTAACATTAAATACTTCTTCTATTCTTCTATTGTCCTTTAAATGGGTTTTCTACTCTCTTTTTTGATCCAGATATATGTTTTCTTAAGTCAAAATGTATTGATTTTAGATCTACAATTCAAATTAAGATCTTTTTCTTGGCTATATTCTTGATTGATTCACTTAAATTGGGGATTTTTGTTGGTGAGTGTTTGTCAACAATCTTGAGTTAGGTGGTCCAAATTCAATTTTCATAGTCTTAATTTCAAATTCATGTATGTGTTGTTATATTCCAATTGGCATATTTTTTAATTAAATCCTAATTTTAATAATTTAATTGATTAATTAATTTATGGAAACATTCGGTTGTAGTATTTAATTATTGAATTAATTAAGGGGAAATAGGAATTATTGACACAGATTACATAATTTTTGAATTAATTAATATATTGTTTGGGTTATTCAATTGTTTGAATTGAATTAATTAATTGGACATTTAATTTGTGGAATTTCATGATTGTCGAATTTGGAGTAATTAATTGGTGAATTAATTAATGAATATTGTGATTTGTCAATTAATTTGTTTGATAATAAATTGAAAATGGTAATTAAGAGATGTTTTAATTTACCATTAATGGGTTAATGGGATATATTATTATTTATTATAAGTGGTTTAATATTGATTTTCCTATTATTCTATGTGAATTTAAGGGTGGAACCTTTTTTAGTTTTTAAATTTTAATTACACACTTTAATGAGAATGTTTTAGAAGAAGGTTAATGATGATTCACCATTTTGTTATTAAATTCAGATATATGTGATACTTTGATATCTATGATAAACATCTGTAGGACATGGAATTCTACATAAAAAGGCCATAGTGTTAAAATGATATTTGTTTGTGGGACACGGTCTATTACATCAAAATCCTGTAGTAACAAAAGAGTATTGGACACAAAAAAATGATTAAAAATCCCACTTGTGTGATTTTTTTTTATAAATGATTGTGGGACAGAAACTTATAATTCAAAATAAAACTTTTTCTAATTGTTTGTTAAATGAGTGTGGGATACGAACTGCTACTTCAAAATCCCATGAGGTGCTAGACTTGGCATACTATACCCAAAATGATGGAATTCTACTATGGTTCCAATTGTTCATAATATGAATTGAAATGGTATGTATAATTAATTCACATGTGTTATAATGATCTATGAATTGAATGTGTGATTTGGTTTAGACGTTGACCTGGGACAGAGTTGGAATTGATGCTTTGGGTGTCCTCAGAATGTTGGGGGTGTATGTAGTTAATTAATGAATAGTTTAAAATGTGGCAATTTTTTACCTTATCCATTATACATTATTCATTATACAACTGCATACACTTTTATTGACTAGATATTGTTTTAGAAATCATTGGTGGGGGCCTACTGAGCTGTAATCACACCCCACATGGGATACTGGATCGAAACCCAAATAGATTTCATGGTTGCAATATAGGGTAAGTGTATGGGCCCTATATTAGATGGCTAAGTCGAGATAGAGAATGGATAAAGGAACCGGACTTATTGTTAAGACTTTCTTGAAGTATTCATTGTATTTATTTATTTTGGGTTTTTTATATTGGAACTAGACTAGTATTGGAATTATGTTTCAATTATTCAGTTTCAGATTTTTTTTTTGATTTGGTCGTCGTTTTATATTGTTTAGTTTGGTTCTTCAGTATATCATTTAGTTAATGTCTATTTATTTCCACGTTTTCTGGTTTGATAAAGAATGTATAGTCTCTCCATGATAAATATTAGAATAATAGTACTAGTTGGTAGCCTCTCTCATATGGAGAGGCATACTTGAGCTTTTGTGACTGACCAACTCGGGGCACCAGTGTGTGGAACACAGATCAGGATGTTTCAAAGTTATATAAGAGGTGGTTTTTTTTTCTTTTCATTTTCCTTAAATTTGTGAAAGGTAGACCTGAGAATATGATGATAAAATCTTTGAATAAGAGCTTGTGCATTGGATTATCCAACCTATTTATGAATCTAAAATCCATGTACCTTGTTTGGGATTGTTTTTATTGATGTGTGTTATTACTGTCAAATGTTATTTCACCTCGAGTGACACACCTGTTTTGTGATGTTATTACTTATGTGATTTTCTATTATCTAAATCCTGGACTAGTATGGAACAAGAGTAGAGTATTCATGCATCATTATAAGAACTCATAAATTATTATAACATGAATCCTATTAGGCACACATGGGGAAAATCATGTTTTGGGAAGTGATGTTTACTTGAATGTTATTTTCTTTATCATGGTAATTTTAAATGAAAAATAGTTCCAAATATTGAATTGAGAATTCTAAAATGATTCAATATGTGAATAATTGGGAGTCCAATGAGAAATAGGAATATGAGAATGTGTTTACCATTATTAAGTAGGACCTAAATGTAGGATGGTAAACATTAGTGATAATGGATCAATTTTGACTGCGTGGAGGGGTTTGGGGGAAGGAATGGTTATGAAATTTTGTGAATCCATAGAAATTTGATAATGTGGTGAAATGTTTTCTAAGACATGTTTTTCCATTTTATATGTATTCCTCCATTAAATCATTTGTTGACAGTATGGTAGGAGGATATATTTAGAAATGTGCCTCTAGTGGTTGAACCTGTGGCACCGATAGTGCCGAGTGAGGGAGTGGGAGAGAAGTTATAAGAGAAATTTTCTCACGTAATTTTTTTATGGAAAGAGTCCTAGGTCGGGATAATAATAATATGTTTGAACTAACATGAGAGTTTCTATTATATCACCATCGAATATTTACCAGAGATGGTTAACCTGATGTATCTATGTTATGGATTGAGTCTATCTAGATGATAAATGTCCACTTGGAGACTCCCACTGATAATAGGGTAAAATTAGTTTCTTACATGTAATGTGTTCGGGAAAAGATTTTATGGTACATCTAGACATGGTATGGACAATATAATAGTATGAAATAGATGGAAAATCGGGAAAATTTCTTGGATCACTTTTAACCTACGATTCTCATGCAGGAGGGAGAGTCTGATTTTATGAGGATGACTCATGGGAGCATATCTATCATGGACTATGTTGGGTGCTACAAGAAATTTCAGCACTTTTCTCCATCATTGGAAAGAGATGATGCTACTGTGGAAAAGTAGTTTCAGAATGAGCTTAAATGTGTAATTATTCCCCAGCTAAATATATATAGGAGAAATAATTTTTTCAGAAGTAGTGAACCAGGATATCATATATGAGGGGAATCCAAAGGATGATCCCAGTAGTAGTCATGTGGTTTCTTCTAGATGATCAGGAGGTATGAATTTGGAAATAAGGTAGAATCACTATGATAATGTTATCCAAACAGTGGAGAGCATAGTGTCCTGGGGAAGGGTGAGTTACCTAATACCATTCTCGAGTGATCAATCACTAGTGTGGTAGGTCTTTAAACTTCTGTATATAGTTCCCCTAACAATTGGTAGAGTTCCAGGATTGTAGTAATATGATTCATCAGTAGAGGATCTATAGAAACCCATGGGATATAGGTAGTTATGAAGTGTCTATGTAGAATTATATTGTGGAGTGGGATTTTCTACATTGTACCAGTCTAGCACTTAAAGTTCTATTGTCCATGGTGGTATAGGTATTTGACATGGTGGCTCTAGAAAAGAGCTCATGTATCATTATATTGCTTCAGATCAGGGGACTCATACTGCATTAAAGGATAAAGGGTTGTACAGTTTCATGTCGTAAAAACGTCACTAGTAAACAGCGAGGCTTGCCCATCGACAGTTATAATTACTAATCTTGTAGGAACTCTGCTTTCTATCTCCTTATTTGATACTTTTTTTTTCATTATTTTATATATGTACAAATTTTTAATGGTTTTATCCAATTGTAGGAGTTCATAAGAGAGGTTAATAATCCAAATTCACCTTTGGGGGTTCGTTTAAGATACATCTTATGGTGCAAGGGGTGTTCTCTTAAGTGTTTGAAGTATCATTTTCTACAATATTATTACATCCTAGAAATTTTAGGCTTTCACCTAATTTTGGGTATGGACTGGTAAGAATGATATTGATCCCATGTATATCGTTACCATTAGAGAGTGAATTTTTTCTATCCTAAGGGTGAAAATTATATTCTCCATGGAGAGTTGGATAACTAGGTGGGCCATGCAATTCAAGTTCCACATCAACTTGGGCATCTCACCTCCCAGGTTTCTAGTCAGTTTTTGCATTAAGGATGTGTAAGTCATGGTTTCCTTCACGCATAGTGGATAGGTTTCCATACATGTTCTATGTGGACTTCTCAGGGATTCCATTTGAGAGGGATGTGTAATTCAATATTGTGATCATGTTGCGGGATAAGATAGTAGGTATTCCACTATATTGAATGGAACCATTAGTCGTTCAAGAGCTTAGGAATAAACAATATTAGTTACATCATAAAGTATTTATCTGTCTGATTACTTCTCCTTGGGGTGTTCCTATCCTATTTACAAAAAAAATTTATGGGACCATACACTTGTTTGTTAGTTACTAGAAGTTAAACAAGAAAACTGTAAAGAACCAATATCATCTTCCACATATCAATGACCTATATGACTATTTGAGAAGAGATTTTGTTTTCTCAAATATAAAATTTAGATTAGGGTATATTTATTTGAGATATTGGCCTCCTGATATACTGAGGACTTATTTTATAAGAAGGTATGAACTTTATTAGTTCTTCATGATCCCATTTGGGTTGATAAATTCATAGGTAGTGTTTATTTAATTCATGAAAATAATCTTCCATCCATACCTGTATCAATTTGTGGTTGTGTTTTTTCATGGAATCTTGGTGTACTCCATGACTAATTTCAATAATCAAAAATATCTTGACATTAAGTTTAGTACACTGATATATAACTGGAAATAAACCAAGATATCTATGTTTTAATTCATGATTGATCTGTTATGCTTCTTTGGTCACATCATCTTAGAGGAAGGTGTGTTAATGAACACAAAGATGGTTTTTGTAGTTGTATCTTGAGAGTATCCCAAAAATGTTTTCAAAATATGTATCTTTTTAAGCATAGTAAGATATTATTGTTGGTTCATCAAGGACGTTTCACATTTATAAGAACCACTTTCGGAATTAAAAAAAGTAGGGGTACATTTTGAATGGTATGGATCATGTTAGAATTCATTCAATTCGTTGAAGAATCTCTTGAAAATGACACAAAACTTGATTCTACCTGAGCTAGGTGAGGAGAAAACTATCATTTTCTATACTTCTAGGTTAGGGACTGGAGCGGTATTCAAGAAGAAATATCGATTTGTGGTGTACGGGTCTCAGTATTTTCGGACACATGAATGAAATTACCCTATGTACCACCTTCAGTTAACAATGTTGGTTTATGATATGAATTCACGGAGAAAATATCTTTTGGGAGAAAATTTTATTGTGTATACTGATCACAAGAGCTTAAAGTACATCTACTCATAGATATATTTGAATCTCTAGCTATGGACATGGGATGAGTGTCTGTATTCATTTTTTTATAGAAAGAATATATAGCCTAAGAAGAGAAATAGTGTTACTGACACATTATGAATGAAATATTTGACTCAAAATATGTACAAGTCTAGTGTTGAGTTGAGGATGTTGAAATTTTTGGATTAGATGCACGTCATATTTTAGAGGAGAAAAGATAATATAACACTTATATGAGTTTTAGTAGTGTTTACACTCTTCATGGGGATTAGGGAGAGATAGTATGAGAATAAGTAATGTTTGTCCTTGAGGGAAAGACTTGAAGGTAGAGAGACACTATCATAACAGACCGTAGATGAGGTCAGATTATCTATATCCAAAATCTAGTTGTTGGGCCGACGATTATGCAAGAGAAGATGATGCAAGAATTTCATGCCTTGTAGTGGTTGGGGCATCTAGGTGTGACAAAAATCCACTATGACCTATGATGACAGTTTTGGTGTCTGAGAATTAAAAGGGAGATAACAATCTTCCTAACATGATGCTACACATATCAACATGTGAAGGACTATCATTAATGACCAATTAGTTTCTTGTAGCTATTTCCCATTCGAGAATAGAAATGGGATGACGTTACCATGATTTTTTTGTGGTTCTCCTGAGAATTCCACTAAATAAAGGAACTATTTTGGTGATTGTGGGACATTTGAAAAAGGTATCATATTTCTTACCAATGCGGGAGACCATTTTAGTGAATCGGTTGGGAGACTTGTATGTTATGAAGATAGTCCATCTGCACGGAGTTCTGGATAGTATTTTTTAAGACAATGAATCAATATCTACTTCATGCTTATTGTAGGTATTAAATAAGACACTCGATTCACATGTTTTATTTATAATGACTTTCCATCCACAAAATAATGGGAAGTTGAAACATATTATATAAATGATTGATGATATACTCCATGTGCTTGTATAAGAATTTAGTGGTTATTGGGAGAAGCACCTACATTTGGTGGATTTATAATATAAAAATTGTTATCAAGGAACTATTCATATAGAAACATATGATTCTATTTATGTTAGGGGATGAATATCAACTTTATGTTGGATAGAGGTAGGTGAGTCATTATTGTTGGGATTAAGCCTTGTGCAGGTGACATTAGAACACATATAGCTAATTCAGAAGAATATATATACAGATACTAGTAGATAATGGTTATATGATGATAGACATCAATTACCCCTACTGTCTCATGATGGTGATCGTGTTTTCCTTCGAGAGTCACGTAGATTGGGTCGCCATAGGATATAGACATAGGGTAGGTTGGATCCTAGGTTTGTTAGACCATTATAGGTTGTGGAGAGAATCGGGTAGGTGATGTACAAATTGGATGTTTCATAGAGGTACAATGATATGTATAATGTTTTTCATGTGTCACATCCTTGGCGGTATCTCCTCAAATCTTATCATATGATCGATGTGGATGATGTTGAGCTTCAGAAAAATGTGTCCCTTGATGCACATCTGATTCATGTGATGGATCATAGTGAGAAAGTGTTGTGAGGAAAGGCCATGCCGATAGATTGTGTATTGTGAAATCAGGGAGAAATTTAGGAATAAAAATGGGAGTGAGAGGAAGATTTGTGTGCTCATTGGCGCAAACTTTTTGACTCAAAATCTTAGAGTGTCCTGGGAGTAGATCTTGAGGATAAGATATTATAACGTGGGTAGTTGTAAGGTATATACATTTTTTGGAGAAGTATTGATATCATCAAATAGTATTCCTTTTTCCTAATTTGTAAGAAGATATTGGGTAGGTTTTACCATGGGTAGTTTTGGGGGGGAATTTGAGAATAGTGGAAGAAAGACAGGATGTGCACAGTTTGGTGAAACCGTGCACCCAGACCATAAAACAATGAGAACCCAAAAATATTGGATTCGCACAGCTCGAACATGGTTTTTCAAACCGTGTTCCCTATTAAGAGTAAACAAGCTCCCCCTATAAGAGGTACATGGTTAAGGTGCATGATTTAGAAAACTATGTGTCCCTTCCCATGAAATCGTGCTTAAGATTTTAATTAATCTGAAAATTAGATTTTAAATTTTTTGGATCCCCTATATTATTTCACTAAGTCCCCTAACTATACTATAATCGATTCCTATCATTTTTTGGGGGCTATAGGGTGACTCTCTAGGGCTCCTAACCACTTTTATAGAAAATTAAATGTCTGGATTGAAGATCTACACCTCTCCTAGAAATAGAATCTCATCTTATTTAGTTTCCAACCCTTATCCCTTCTTTATATCATCATTTAAAGAAAATTATTCTCTATTTTTGTGGGTCTAGATCTAGTTTTTTATAAATATAATCCCTTTGATCTCCAATCTCTGTTTCATATCTAAATCTCATTCTTCTTCACATTATTCATCATTCTTCTTAATATGGGTGATTTCCATTGGCGAGTGTTTTTCAATAATCTTGAGGCATCTTGTCTAAATTAATTTATTATAATATTAATTTAAATTTAATCTATTAATTGATAGAATCCAATTAGGACATTTTTTAATTGAATCTTGATTTCAGAATATTAATTGAGTAACAAATTTATGGAAATAAGCATTTGGAGTAATTAATTTTTTAATTAATTATTGGAATATTGTAGTTATGGAATTGGATTAATTAATTTTTGAATTAATTAATACATTTTTGGGATTATCTAATGGGTTTAATTGAATTAATTAATTGGTTTATTAATTTGTATAATTTCTTGGTTTTAAATTCGGATCAATAAATTGGAGAATTAATTAATATATATTATGATTGGTTAATTATTATTTTTAATAATTAATTGAAAATTGGAATTATGTAATGTTTGACTTGACCATTAATGGTTTAATGGTTTATATTATTAAATGATTATAACTGGATTTATAGTGATTATCATATTATTTCATGGGAATTAATGTGTTGAACCATATTTTTTTAATAAATTTAGAAGGTACACATTAATGAGAATGTTTGAAATGAAGGATAATGATTCATAACCTTGTTATTAAGAAGTTATGATATATTTGATATTATGATATATGGTGTATGTATGTGTGGGAAATGGAATAATTCTTAAAAATCCCATAGTGATCAACTGATATTTGTGTGTGAGACATATTCTGCTACATCAGAATCACATTGTGATAAATTGAAAGTGATAAATGATTGTGGGAAAAAGGCCTGTACTTCAAAATACCAATAGTGCGATTGTTTGATAAATGGGTGTGGGACATGGACTACTGCTTCCAAATCCCACTATTATGATTTTTTTATAAATGAGTGTGGGACATGGAATAATGCTTCAAAATCACCTAGGGTGCTTGCATGGAATACTAGACACAATATTTTGTCATCGTATTATAGTTCTTTTTTTGTATTATAAATTGAAATGATATAGATATTGAAATCCCTTGGGTTATAATTAAATATTAATTGAATTTGTGATTTTGTTTAGACTCTAGAATAGGTAAAATTAGGTATTGATGGTTCAGGATTCCTCGAGAACCTGGGTGTTTTGTGGTTAATTGAAAAATAATTAAAAATGTTAAAAATGATTACATATACATTAAACCGTATTTGTTATAAAACTGAATTCACTATTGTTGGTTGGATATTATTTTAAATTTGATTGGTGGTGGCCTAATGATTTGTACTCACACCCTACTCAGGATGCCTAATAATTACCTGAATAAATTTATTTTTTGATGGAAATGATAAATGGAATGGACCTGTATTATATGGCTGAGTTTGTATAGAGCATGGATGAGGGAACTAGACCCTGTGTCCAAACCCTCTTGGGAGTAGTTAGTGTCTTCATTTATTTTGAGTATTTCATGTTGTTACAAGACGCATATTGGCAGAAATTATCTTTTGTTTAGTTTTGGAAATTTTATTTCTTCTTTGGGTAATCATTTGATACTGGTTGGTTTTGTTCTTGGTATTATCATTTGGTTATTGGATATTTATTTTTTATATTCTTCTATCTTGATAAAGAGGGTATAGTCTCCCCATGATCTATATTAGACCGTATTTTCTATTTGGTAGCCTCTAGAATATGGGAAGGCACACATGAGGCCATGTGACCGATTGAATTGGGGAACTATTGTGTGGCACATGGGTCATGGCGTTATAAGATAAGATGTCTAGAATTGATTAGGGATTATAACTTCATGATTCATTTTCATCTTGGAAAATAAAACAAATTAGATGAAGCTTTGAGTTTACTAAATAATGTTACATTAAACATGTTACATGAGGAGTATAACTAGTTGGATTATGGTTTGATAATTTCTGTCCTAGTAGTTGTTGAGGAAAGAACATTCTTTGTTTTGTTTAGGGTTTCCGCATAGTAAACATTGAAAAATAAAATTTAACAAGATCATATAGAAGACTACGAATTATAAGAACAAGTATAACTGGTTAATAAGGTTATGTTTCATGAATGTGATTTTTATAAAGTGGTTTTTTTGATATTTGAAGAGTTTCTATGCATGCCTAGTGTTTCCCAATTGAAGAATGAATTATTGACTAATGTTGTAAATTCAGATTTTTCAGTTCATCCAAGCAGTAATAAAATTTATAGATATCTTCAGTGGTATTACTGATGGGATGGAATTAAAATAGATATTTATGACATAAACATGAAATGTTTGTCATCTAAATAGGTAAATGTGGAATGAAAATTACCAAAGGTGACTAATTTTCATATTCTACTGCTGGTGTAGAAATTAAAAAATGTATCCCTGGAATTCATAGTGGGATTTTCAAAGTTATCTCATTATAATAGCGTTATTTTGTTTGTTGTTGATCAATTAAATAAATCAATGCATTTCCCTCCCACTTGGGATACTATGTCTTTGGATGAACATTCATTATTGTATCTCATTGAGATAGTTAGGTTAAATGAAATTACTATCTCCATTTTATCTAACTATGATATAAAGTTCCCTTAAAATTTTTGGAGAGGAAATATGTAGTAATTGGGTACTAAATTATATTATAGTACAAATTCTCATCTTTTCTATGATGGATAATCTGAAAGAAAAATTCAGACCTCAAAATAAATTCCTCACACTTGATCAGTATATTACATAAGAAATTGGTGTCAAAATAAATATTTATTTGACTTATATAATTATAAAATGATTCATTCTAGTATACATTGGGACCTATAGAGACATTACATGGAAAGAAATTCGAGACTCCTGCATTTTTGGATAAAGTAGGGGGAAGGAAACAGATGTGACTAGATTTCGTAGACGATATGTTTTATAAGGTAAATGTAATTCAGATGCATATGAGGAAAACTCATAGAAATAACAAATTTTTTTAGGGTAACCAGAGAAAATATATTTCATTCATGGTAGATGATAATACATTTTTTAAAATATCAATATGGGGATTTTTTATGAGTTTTGGTGAAAATGGGACGCAATGTCCATGGTTCTTTTGAAAGTATGAAATCTTTGAGAAATCTGGATCAGTTTCATAAAAAGTGGAATTACTAAGTTTATTCTACGTACATTATAATTTTCATGTTTTTATGTTAAAAAGGTATGTTCAGATTCATCTCATTTTTTGATACATGATGTAGATCAATTGGAAGAGAACCTTTCTTATGAGGGACAGTATATTCAGATTATTTACTATAGAAAGAAAGTGTAACATAATATTATTTTATTTTAGGTACTCCATGACCCTTTTATCATCATTATTTTGTTAGGGGTTGTATCAGATTTTTTTAGGGTGATATTTGGATGATTTTCAATTTTTTGGGCTATACATTGTTAGTGTACGGTTTATCCACACCTTGTTCCCATCTAGTGTAAACTATACAACCTCAGATACTGGTGGTTTTCATGGTTGGAACACATTTTTATAAATATTGTATTTACATAGTAGAAACTATGTGTGAAATTGGAGGGGCATATAGTTTTTCTAAATATACAACCCCCAATATGAAACATTGCGCACCAAATCTTTTTATTCGAAAAATGAAAAAAAAATTAATGAACCCCCATTTATGTTCACATGTAACCCCAATAAAAGCTAACTTATATTCCTTGGATTGGATTTCTTTAAAGGGATGATTTTTTCTGTTGTAAACATGTTCTATATAAGAATGAATCATAGAGGATATCATTTGATATCCTCTGGGAATGTAAATCTCCCCTCATATGTCTCCTCTCTATCTCCCTTTCTCTCCTCCTTGTATAGTGTTATATCATTGTGTTTTTCATTCATATGATCTCTATTTAAATGAATATTATTTCAAGGTTTGATTTATTAATTTCTGTATCCATCATTCTTTTGTGGTGTTTCCCTTTGTGGCCTTTGTTCATTGTCATTCCATGATTAAAGGTTTGTGGTTCCATTTAAAAAAAATGACATTATTAATCCTTTAACTTCATGAATTTTAAAATTTATATTAATTTATTTATGGAAAATCAATTTTATATTATTTGGACGTGGAATTTTAGTTGGAATGGATTTTGGGAAAACCCCTTTTTCCTATGGAATTGGAATTAGGGGAGTATTTTCAAATTGATAGAATTGATGAGATTATTTGAGAATTGATTTTAGAAAACGTCTTAAATTTAATTCATAAAAACATATGATTTTTTTAAAAGAAATTAATCGATGAAAAAACATTTCTTTGTTTTGAAATTTATTTGTTATATTTAAACCGAAAAGTAAGAAATTGATGATTTTCCTATTATCTATTGATTGATTGGGAAAATGCCATCATTTTTAGTTAGTGGTTCATTTTGGATAAGAAGGCTAGGATGATTTTTCTCTATGAATGGATTGTGGATGAAAACTCAAAAAAAACATAGTGATAAAGATCTTACCAATGATGGGATGTTAATGAATCCAATTTGTCTTAAGGATGAAGGACATGTCCACACAGGCTTACCATGTTCACCAACATGATAAGTATGAGGATCCTATAACTGGATACTATCATACTACTAGGTAGATCACCATATTTCATGTTTTGATTGTTTTGATATATATTAGATTAATTATAAATTTTTTTTCTTCATGTAAGTTTATTTATATAAACTATTTTATATTAAATGTTTATTTAGTCTGGGTTGGGAATGTTTTCCATCATTTTGAAATGAAAGAGTGTTTTTTAATATTAAAATGTACATATATTCCGTTTTTTTTAATTTTAATGTATGATATTATATATCATTATAGAATCATTTTAGGGAAACATTTTACGACCATAATGGGATTTATAACTCATATCTTATCATTTCCTTTAGGCATCTATAGATTTCTCTCTAGTAGGTCTGAGAAAAATTAAATCTCTACATGGAGTTGGTGGATGGTATTGATCCTTTGGACATGGAGTCATGTTTCCTTTGGGATGTTTTTATTTCTTCTTAGTACTTTGATTATTTACTATTTTGTGATTTTATTCCTATTTAGTTTTTTCCTCACTTTGGAGTGTTGAGCATGATGAATTGTATCATGTACCATTCTTCGTTTGTGGTAAATGTATTCCCTCTTCTACCATGTGTGATTCCACATACTGGTCATCATCCCATGGGTGTTTGTAATTCCATTCAGGCTATATAAGATTTTTCTTGGTTATCAATGTATCATGGTACCTAGGATTTTTCCTGATAATGTTTTATCAAAGATGGAGGTTAACAATATTTTCTTAAATTTAATATGTAGTTTAGAGTGTCGTGTTGGGACAAAGGAGGTAGTTGTGAGAGAATTTCAATCAATGTCTCAACATAAGTAACCATAAGTCACCATGGGTGGTTTGGTAAAGGCATCTTGAGGAATACAAGGATCTAGTTCTAGTATTTTACCTGATTTTTATTTGGATAGGTTGAAATCCAAATCATGTTTTCTTATTTAATGGGATTATTTCACACGGTTTTTTATTGAGTTATTGATATGAGTAATCTAATTCTATATTAAATTGAGTACCATCATGCCTCTAAGAATACATGTGAATAAACCATATGAGGAAGCTTCTAGTGAAATAGAGTGAGTGAATCCTTCCGTGTACTAGAACATCATTGGGATCATTGTATGTTTTTTCCATGCATTGATCATACACATTCATCCATTTTCATTCAAGCTCCAATTGTGAAACATCAAAGGGGTGGATATTATAATATTACTCCAATGTTCCTTCACCAATAGCTAATAGTTTTATAAGGCTCTAATGAACCTCAAGATGCTTAGGATTATTTGAGAAATATATATCTTCAATTTCTATTCATTGAAACTCTTGACTAAAGTTTTGTGACAAGTTCCACCATTAAGACAGAAGGACCTAAAAGGAGATCGTGGGACTCAATGGTCACAATGAAGAAGCATGATGATTTAGTGTGTAAGGACTACAAGTTTATTTTCATTGATATTTTGAATCCATAGTATATGGTTTTTGATAAGGATGTGGAGTTTTTCAAAATTTTATAGGATGTAAGGTCCATGAAGGAATTTGAAAACCACTTTTTCATGATTTGGCAGTTTTCCCCTAATATTGTATCAAATGACATCATTAAAACTCGATGGTTTGTGATGTGTCTTAAATCTGATAGTCTCTCCTAGATTTTCTATTTGATCATGTCCTCTTATAATAACATGAAGGATATGGTGTTGATGGTTGAGCTTGATCTGGATAGTATGTTAGGTATGATGAGAGTTTCATTATCTCTATGTGGATATTATATGAGTTATTTTTAAATAAAGAGAATTCTCGATGAGTCACATGCTCTATATCGATAGTAGGGTTCTTCCAGACCACCTTTAATGCCTGGTAAAGTCTATTTTAATTGCTTTCAATTTGGAAATTCTCTGAATTAGAAATGTATTTTCTCTAAGGCACCCAAGATCTGCATTTCATGTGGTAGTTAAGGACAATTATATAAATTTTTTATATCTTTTATTCCCCACATAGTGGTTAGATATAATCACAACTAAAAAGTAATTTTTTCAATCATATTCATTATGATCTTAGGGTTTCCATCCACATACATCTAGAATAGATCATTTTAACACAACAGAAGTGTCTCCGGAGAAATATGATATATTTATAGTGACTGCTAGAGGTACCATAACTATATATTGATCATTAGTGACATTTTTTATTTATTATTGATGAATATAATTCATTTTTATATACTCATATTTGGGAACAAAATAAATATTACTACATATATTTTAAATTATGTGAACGATATTACTACACGCCTAAAAAAAGAGAGGTGTGTCTATTTTCTTTTGATTTTTTTTATATTTATCATATATTGATCTTACATGGAACTTTCCATTTCTTGAAATTAATCATCTTGATTTAATTTTCAGGATGAATTGAATTATTTTCTAATACACTTGGAATTAAATAATATCTTCTATGGGTCTCCCTTACTGTGCTTTATGTGTTTTTTCATATCTATCAAATGGAATATTACTTGAGTTCGAGTAGAGCTAGAACCTCTTATCCATATTATGGAAATTAATATAATTTTTTAATTTTGATCTAGAGAGAGAAACCTTGATCAATCATCTTCCTCTAGTTGTCGTGGAGTATCCTAATGTGTTTCCCTCATATTCTTAAGAGTTCACATCAGTATAAAAGGTAGAGTTTCCTATTAATTTATCACCTTCCACAAAACTAATTTGCATAACTTCTATCCATATGAAACCATCTAAAATGAAAATTTTGAGGACTTCGTTGGAATATCTTTTTTGAATGGATTTATACACCTGAGTATGTCACCTTGGGCGACACATATTCTCTTTATAAAGTAAGCTGACGGTACCCTTACTCTATGTGATGATTAATTAAAACTCAATATTGATATGTTAAATAAAAATTATTGTTTTACATGTATTGATGATATTTTTTCAAGTAAAAAGGGGATAAGGGGTTCTCAAATATTGATATTTGATATATTTATCAATAGTTGAGATTAAATCAATATAACATTCATAAAACCACATTTCAGAGTAGCTATAACCATTATCATTACCTTTTCATGTTGTTTGGTCAAAACAATGATCCTGAAATATTAATTTATTTAATTACATAGATATTACATTAGTATATGATATGTCTTTGGAGGTATTTTTGGGTAAAATCCTATTTTAGTTTTATTCTAAGGAGGATCATATAAATTCTCTAAGACCTATTTTTGAAATGTTGATAAATCACTAAAATTATACCAAGCTACAAAGAAAATATAATAAATAACTAAGAAAGATTAATAATAATGAAACAATAATAACAATCAAAATCAATAGGCTGATTCACACACATAATGTAATGTAATTATGATATAAAAAAGGGAAATAAGGGATATCAGGGATAATAATATATAAAATGATATATAAATATAAACAAGGGAAAAATATTGATCCACTATCGTCATGAGTATATGCTTAGTTTTCTACTCCAATTCTCCAAGATATATGTAAAAATATAAAGCATATTTTGTATAGTTATTTCCCTTCTTCATACCTTCAGACATGAATTCTACATGGCTACCAAATAGGACCAATATAAGGTGTAAGATAAATTCATTAGGCCACCACCAAAGGTTTATATATGTAATCCATCCATTGTAGGTAGCTAATATGTGTGAAATTAAAATGAATAATCCTAATTGATGAATATGTAAATACTATCTATCCCTGGATCTTATAGGACACTTGGCTAACTCAAACTACATCGTCATAGGATGTTGTATGAGTTTGATCAGTTACTCTAAGATCATAGAATTCACTGAGGTATGTATTGGTTTAAATTTAAGTTTCAATTCCTTTACTTTGGTTGATGAAGTGTCTCTGGGATGTATGAGGGGACTCAGAGTATTTTTTTGGAGTTTGATACATGGAAAAAAGAAAAACTCAACCAAATTTTGTAAGGGTCATGGTTGGCACATAGTTAAGTAAACTGTAAAGCCATCTCAGGAAAACCATGTAGCCTTGGACAGTGGCATAACTCATGGTTGGAGCAAGATTTTCCAATCTATAAAACCTAAAAATGGAATTGTATGAACCAAATCCCCTTGGTCAACATATTTCACATAGTTTAACCATGGTTTTGAAAACTGTGTGGATAAACCCTGCAGCCAGTAAAGTTGGAAAAATTTAAAAACATTCCATTGTGGAATTTTAAACCTTCACATGATTTTCTATCCTCATTTCATCCTTCCAAACCTAGAGGAGTAAAATAACTTCCAAGGGCTCCCAAGGGTGATTATCCTTCATATCTAGGTCATTTGGAGTGCTATCGGTTATGGATCGAATCCATGAGTAAGTATCTCTTTGCATCTCTTTTGTGTTCAGGGTTTTTATCTACCACTTATCTCAATATGAAGTTCTAAACCCCCTTTTTCCAGTGAGATCTATGTTATCTTATATGGGTGTTTGAATACAAATCTAAGGATATTATAAAGAGAATTAATGTTATTGGATTCAAGGTAGGTGGTATATAAGACAAAACCCATTGATTCATTATAGATTTTGGCATGTTCGGTTTTGTTCTTTGTTTTCTCTTATTTTGATTTTGTTGATTTTTGTGAGATTTAGTAAAATGGGATTCCAAACGTTGATTAGAAAACCTCATGGTATATATATGATGAATCCAGGATGATTTAACTTATTTATGGCCACCCATGGGGTGTTCCATTATTCCTAGACCTAGAAATTTGTTAAGAAAGTGTATGGTCATTGTGTGATAATGTAAAACCCTTGTTGAGTTTGTTGATTTGTATAATGGTAATGCAAATGAAATATGTGTAATATGTATATATTTGGTAATGTATAAAAGGGTTATTTGGAATGGAATGAAAATGGGTTAATTTTTTTAATTGGTATTGTGACATGTGGCCTATGAATAATATTACAAATTCCTAAGAGAGTAGGGCATATGAATCAGGGAATATGTTAATTTGTAATGGTATGTGAAATGAATAATAAGTTAAATGGGATTTCATAAGGGAATTCATGAATATGTAAAATGTGATTATTTTAGGGAATTATTGAATTTCATTAGTGAGTTAGTGATGAGAATGGTAATTGGCCTATGTAATGTAAACAGTAAATGTTTTAATGGGTTATGGGACAATACTCATTACGTTATTTTGTGTTACGGATTGTGATAGCGATGTGTATTGGTTGTGATATGGTATATTTATATTAAATGGATGAATATGAATGTGCACATGGCTTGAGGTTGGAGATAATGGATTGAGTCACCTCCCATTGGTTGAGTTGGACAAATTATTTAATTCCAACCACAACGTATGGGTCCCAAAAGGGGGTAGATTTCTATTCCCCTAACGGTTCTATTCCACCTGAACTGAGTCTTTGAGTTGAGGACATTGTGATGTTGTGATTCATTATCCCTCGTGAGTTTGGGATTTGATTTATTATCATTGGTAGAATGATAAATTCCATTAACCTTATGTGAATGATGATAATGTTTAACCCATGTATAATATGTTGATGATGAACTAAGTAATTAAGAATATATACATAATGAATCCAGATCCATCGTTAGTTATAATAATTTAAATTTTATTAATTAGTTTCATAGAATTGTCTTATATTTACATGTCATTTATTTCATTCTTTCATGCATTGTATATTAGATGGGAAATTTTGTAGACATCATTGGTGATGGCCAATTGAGTTGCACTGACTCCCTGCTTGGGCCACCATGGGGTACCCGAGCATACTTCATGATTGCATGTCAGGACAAGGAAAAAGAACCTATTTTTGGTAGTTGAGTTGGGAAAGGTGCATGCATGGATTAGGTTTTAGAATTGGAGTTAGGTCTATTTTTTGGATTCCATTATTTGTCTTTATTTTGGGGTTTTCCCATTTTAGCACAGTTTAACATGATATTCTATGTTTATCATGATTGTGGTTTGTAACGAGTTTGGATGAAGATAGATATGATTTTTTATTAGTTATTGTACTTCTTTAGGTTATTTATTCTTGTTATCTACTATGTCTTACTCTAGTATAGAGGGTACATTCTCCCAATATAACTAATCTATACCCTTTCTTATAGTCAGCATCTCTAGTTTTGGGGTGGAATGCTTGAGGTCTTGTAGCGAGTCAACCTAGGGAACCATTTAGTGGAATCCAGGATGGAGACATTACAATCTTAGTACAAGATGAGTTCTTTACACAAATTTAAATTTTGGGATGGTAAACAAGAGGTTACAAAGGTTACAGGCCATGGTAATGAGCTCGTTCTTGGGAGTGGAAAACCTATGTATGAGGGAAAACCCATGTCACTCAGGGTGGGGATTGTAGTTTTTTTGTTGTTGTTACATTTGATGATATTTCACCATTGGGCGATGCACATATTGTGCGATGTGATTGTTTTATGATATATATCTCATGGATTGAATGGAATGAGGTTTTACAATCATTCATCATTATATGAATATATGTATATGAGTGACATGCATCATGGTGGGAACACACACATGGGATGGGTTAGTAGGATATAAAAGGTATAATGTTTTTGATTTTCAGGAAAATGGTGAAAAAGTGTGTCTAATGAAATGATACAAATGGTTAAAAATGGGGGAAAATTTTAAAATAAAAAAATGAGTAATTATGCTTGATAAAGGGTGGTAAGTGAATTTTAATGTTTTTGAAGCAAGTTTTTATATGGTAATTGTTTCTATATGATGTAGAATGAGAGGATTGTAATAACATGAGTGAGTTATCCAGAGTTATCCATAGTATTTGGTAGAGATGAACGAGGGTAGTGTGCTAGGTAAGATAAGGTCTTTTTGGTTGGTGTATGTGAAATGGTTTTCTTAGAGATAGTGATGATAGTTACTATATATTTTATTAATGTTCTACGATTAGTGTTCTAAAACTCATGTTTTACATTATAGAGGAATGGTTCTAGGAAGATGTGTGTCATTTGGGAGATAAGAGGACATTTCCAAGAATTCTCCCTCCGTAGTGGAGAAAGAGGATCCAGTGGTTCAATATAATAAGGAAGAGAATTACCTTGAGTACTTATCTCATTTAATACAGATGATGGAATAGTACCTAGTGTGGGCTGCACTGGTATATTTGAGCTAACTAGGGTGTTTTACCTACAGAACACTCCGACCTTTATCGGAGAGGGTGGGTAAGAGGTAGCTGAGTTATAGATAGAGTGTATCTGAAAATTATTGATCATATAGAGAATCCATATGAAAATAAATTCATGTTAGTGGCCTATATGTTACGGGTCCATGAAAATTGTGGGTCAGACATTATGGTTCAGACATAGAAAGATGAAGGACTGGTGTGGTAGGACTTCTATGATCTTTTTTGGAACATTACTACATAGAAACCCTAAGGTGGGAGAAGGAAACTATAACACCCCGAGTTTTTATGGACCTATTTTTTTGAATAAATTTTTATTTACATTTATATATTTCAATGAACTATTTCAATGATTCATTTCACATGGAACTGAATAGACGTATATTCCATGAAACATCGTTTTGGCGCACGATGCATGCAACACTGATTTGGAGTTTGATACACGCAACAATGAATTTCTAAAAAAAATATCTCTTTTTATTGATTTAATTAATTAAATAAGATAATTATAAGATATAGGATAAACATATTAATATTAATAGTAATAAATACATTCAATATAATGTTTATAATTTTTTTTCTTTAATAAAACATATGATTTTTTGAAAATTAATTTTTATGGTTAAAAACATAATTTTCTCAAATAAAATGCTTACAATAAAAAAAGTAATTTTAGAAAAAATTATAAATTTAATTTGATAAAATAAAATTAATTTTTTAGTTCATATTTTCAAAATTAAAATATGGTGAATTTTTGGGATTTTTCTGAGCAACATTATCTTTTGATGACTTTTGAAAAATACTGCTTTTTAGTTAAAAATGCCTTTTTGTCTAATTAATTATTAATCAAAAATGATATTATAAATATTTTTTAATGTCACATTAAATTAATATTAGATATTTTTAATTAATTAGAATCAATATCAATTTAAACTTAATGTAAAATATTTCCAAACTTTTGAACTTTTTCTTATTTTAAAACCCTGTTATTTCGTCCCATCTACGAGATTAAAACTAATCTAAATTCTGTCACTTCTATGATTTTAATTTAATAAATACTTAATACAAGATTTTATTTATTATAAAATTTCTATTCTTATAAGGCCATGTTAATTTTTTTACCAACAGGATTGGTAAAAGTGATTAAAATTATTCACAACAGTTAAGGCCAAATTAAACTTAATTAGGGACTAAACCGTATAATTAAGGGCCCAAATGACCAATATACTTGTCTAACACCCATTGGATGTAAATATTTATGAAATAAACCTTAAATAATTATTTTGGTTAGTTTTTATGTCTTTTTTAAGTTGGACCATGTGCAGACCAATTTTATTTCTAAAAATTCAATGTGAGTCATTTTCCTTCCCTATAAAAGGCCACCACCAATACCCTATCACCACACCAGTCAAAAATTATATGTTCTTACATGATATATGTCAAGACCCGACCCTACCCGGGCTTGAGTTGCAACTACCCCAATCTCACATCCATAGGCCAGGGGCTGGCGACAAGTGCCAAAGGCTAAACAACTCGGGGAGGCCTTTGCCTGAGTACCTGTACGGACGCACGCAGCACACTCAACGCAAAAGTGAAGAGTAAAAGAGAAGACAAGAAACATAAACTGAAACTACTATGTATAAATAAAAAAAGTGCATCAACCTCTAAACAGTAAAAGTATAAGCTGAAGGTAAACTAAAAATGAAAAAGGGAGAAACAGGCACCCAACTAGAAAAGTGCCACAACCCGAAAAAAGGTAAACGAAAGAAAACAGCTAGGAGGGTCCCACAACTAGAACCTAACTATGACAACCACACATGGTCCAAGCATCTGAACTCCTACGCTCCACTAAAGTCATGACCAACCTGTCTGTCGTCTGTGAGGTCACACCAAGTGCTGGAAAATCCCAAGAAGGGGTGAGTATAAAAATACTCAGTAGGATACCCTAAATTCTCGAGGGAGAAACAAAGTAGGTACCAAAGGGTGAGCAGTAGATCAAATAGGGGAAATTAAAGGAGTAAAACCGAGAGTGCAGTAAAGAGTACAACAAGGAGTGCAGTGGAGTAACAGTAGAGAGTCCATCTCAACCCAACAAGAGAAAGGAGTTAGAGTCATCCAGTCACAAGGAGCTGTAGACGGTGAGAAGATGAACTTTTTGTCGAGTCTTCGCTACCTATAGCAGGAGAGTAGACTCATCCAACCATGATAAGATAGACACAAAAAGCACATGGCATACCCTGATAATATTCGCCTCTCATGGAAGGAGAGTAACCAAAAACCATGGAGTGGGTACTGGAACACGGTATATACATATCCATATGCTCAATCAAGAAGCCCAAACATGATCGTAACAGGATCTCCATCCCGTAGCTCAGCCCAAGAAACTGAGTCGCCAACAATCCCAGAATTAAACACCATCGATGCCCAACATCCCGCACGTCTGCCCCGAACTACATGTCAAGGGGATCAAATCACCACACCTTGATACTATCCTCTTTGGGTGGCACTGACTCACCCTCACAGTTTTAGGTCACGTCACAAGGACGTGCCTCGGTGTGGAAAGAGGCCCCTCGTACTTGAGAGTTCTGGGGAATGTCAAACCACACCTCGTAATTTCCCCATAGTCGTGAGGTCTCCTCAAAGTCGACATGTGACCCCATTCCCATCCGTGCTGGTGGGTAATCCTTGGATGTCGACCAGTTGCCACTAGAGGGAGACCCGACAAGAGTCGATGGGTGCCACACTTTCCAATCCCGTAAAAGGACAATCCACTAGAGGGAGACCCAGCTAAAGTCATCTACGAGTCCCAATTCCCAGTGTCGTAAAAGGGTACTCCACTGGAGGGAGGCTCGGAACCGTCATCGGGGACCACCTCCCAACCCAGCTGTAGGAAAACCCAACATAGGGTACCACTTCCCAGCCCCGCTGGAGGTAATCCCAAAACTGCTCTGGCCATCCCAGCTGGATGGTACTGGTCGGTTAACACCACTGTACTGGCCATCCCTGCTGGATGGTAACCCACTGGCCATCCCTACTGGTTGGTACCGCATTTCCCATCCTTGGGGGATGGTACAACTGGTCATCCCTGCTAGAAGGTACCTCATCGGCCAGACCTGTTAGAAACAACCCCCTGGGAAGAGGACCGGTGCCCGCATAATGTGTTGGTCACACCGAATCCACATGAACTCTAGCAGCGAACGAAGAACCTCTACCAGCCAAACCATCAAGAATAGAACTAGGGGAAAACCACTCAACCATGCGGGTCAAACAAACGAGAACGAAACCAGGGGAAACTCAACCCTACTGATCAACAAACAAGATCTGAACCAGGGGAATAACTTACCCTACTGGTCAACAATAGAGAACAGAGGGACCCACTACATCGCGAGAGGTCAAAAGAACGTAAATTAAAACACTTCACACATGTGGGGCCCACACTACGTGTGACCCCAAGTCAAACCCAACCATGCTAAAAACGTTCTCAGGAACATACTATATCATGTACCTCCATGAATTTCTGTAAACTCCCAGAGTATCTCACATTTCTAGCCCAAAGGCTATCTTGCACATGACACCCAACGTCCTCGCGAATGGAAAAAACGTAATTCGCCAACCTGCTTCCTCCACGGCCCCATCATAGCAAACCACAGCTCTTCAAACACCTTTATCTCTCACACGGGAGTGCACGCAATCACAAGCCAAGGGTCTGCTACAATCACAATAGAACGAACCACCACCGGAGCACCTTACCTACTTTCGCATTTAAGTGAGGTCTCCAAAGAATCTCCGTACATCAAAAAAGATCATACTATTTTAATCCTCATGGAAAAACATGCGATATAGACTATTTACTCGCCTCCAATGGATATCTGACGGAAAAGTCGCCAACACCGCTTTACACCCGAATGGCGTCCCGTGATCCCGAGCCTCGATCCCAAAAACAGTCGGGCACATTGCACCATTGCGATCCCTTGGGAAAACTCTTTAAAAGGACTTCTCACTTGAGTGGAACAGATATCTGGAGAAAAAGATGCATTTCGTCGTACCGCACACGAGCGGTTCTCCATGGGACCCGCACCCCGGTCCTGAAGCACAACGAACGAATCGCACCGTTGCGATCCTCTCGAAAAAGTACACAAGATGGACTATTCACTTGCCCAAAACGGACACCCGATGATAATGCTAGAAATCACCGCCAACTCCCAAGACGACACTTGTGGGGCCCACACCATCTTGCTGAATTAATGCAGGCGGATTGCACTATTGCGATGCCCTCAGAAAAACACTCATGATCAACTACTTGAACGCCCTGAACGGATGTCTGATGGGATAGTTACAAAAAGTTGTGTGCAGCTCGAAAGACAGCCCGTGGGGCCCCCATCTCTACTTTGGTTTCGACACCCAAAACCACACTGGAAAACCCTGCCTCGACGCCAGGGTCACAACACAGCTAACGGTGCTTGAAACGGACATCGGATGCGTCCTTACTGCTCAAAACACGAGCCCCCGGAAAAAAATTTCAAACTTAATTAATGCATGTGTCGTGCCACCGAATCCCCCATTTCTGGAGTTAAAACCCCCGAAACCATCTCAAAGTATTTGTCATAATTTAAGGGACCTGTCGCTGCAGACAGCACCCAAAACGGATGTCCTGCGAATGATTTATCAATATAAATCACTTTCCTTAATAATAATAATAATAATAATAATATTATTATTATAAAACATTTACATATATATATATATATATTAAACCAGACTGGCCATTCAGCTGGTCTTCATCTCCCAACAGGACCTGCAGCGTGCGTGTCCTTGTCTGCCAGGCGGGGTCCGTAGACCCGGGTCTTCCGTCGTGAGCACTGACCTACAAAAGCCGGTCGGCCCTGGTCTCCAGCCCACGTGGTCCTCCGCTGCACTCGACCGGGTGCCCCGCTTGGCCTCAGCCTCGCCGTCGTCAGGCCACCCTGGCCGCTCATCCATGCTGAAGCCCGCTTGCCGCTGTGCTCGACCTCACCTGTGGTCTCCTGCTGCTGAAGTCGCTCGCCAGGCCGCCTACTTCACTGAAGAGAGCCTGCGCCGCCCCAACAGCCTGAGGCCGCCGCTTTCCACCGCTGCCCTATTGCCGAATGCCCCCGGCCTCCTCCGATCAGCCTCACGCCGCCGTCCGGAGCTCGCGCAGACCGCCGCTGACCGCCCCTGGCTGACCGGAAAACACCCCAAAATTCACCCGCACATCGTCGGACAACCACAGAAGCCTCATAGCTCGAAATTCAAAACCATAAATTGTGTTGGAAATCATAAAACGATTCCTACTTGTGTATGGGCTTCACTCAACGATCGGACAGAAATTAGGTGCATGTAAAAAAATTGAAGGGATTTTCGGGAATTACAAGATAAAAACACAATCCAACATCGTGGGCATAGCCCGGAGCTTCGCCGCACGTCCACCCTTTCCATTTCCGCTTCCACCTTGGGGAGGAGAGGATGGAGGAGGAGACGGGGTTGAGGGTGAGGGGTTTCTACAGGGGGAAACAAAGGGGAGGAAGGTGGTGAAGGGTGTTTAAATAAAGAAAAATTTATTATAATTTTAATTAATTTATAACCCCCAATAGACATGCACCCGAAACTCTTGGCGGGGTCAAGATTAAACCTCCCATAAGATAAAAATCACCTTCCTTGAACAACGTCAGTCTCAGAATTTGATTCTGAGCTTCCGTTTGAATGTTATTAAACTCAACGCCTGAGGCCGCCATATTACAAAAAGGCCCCCGGGGAAATTTTTCACTCACAGCCCGCGCCCGTGAAACTTATACCCCTCCGAGGGTAAACGGAACACTCTGAACACAACCGTGCCCTTAGTTTTCCCATATGATGCACAGTTTAACAGATACTTGAGTTTAACCATTAAACGAATAAATAAATTAATTAATTTATCGGTTTAACATTGCAGTAGTGGGCGAGGGGTCCAAACATCCCGCGCCGACATGCTTTATGTCGTTCCAAGGGTAAACACCCCATTTTAGACCCATCCGTACTCTCAGATTTCGGATCTGGATCCCCGTTTAGGAGTTTTCTCATTTATTTGGCATTCCCAGTGTGAATGCACTGAAAAATTAATTCCGGCCACACCGGGGCTCGGAATTGCATGCCGTCTGAAAGCGCTGATCTGGAATAACATCAAGAATATTCCAAAGTCTTTTATAGGAAAAAAGAGGTTCTTACATCATTCCATACTTTATGCTTTTCATACCTGAAAAGAAAAACCAGGGAACAACACAAGGTACTAAGCCCACACCTGGCTCTCCTGTACCCAGAAGAACTCTCGCACAGTCCCGCATCACCGCACACAGACCAAAGGATTTGATCTGTTCACGTGAGGTCTGCCCTTAGCAATGACGTACAAAAGAGCACACACACTTCTTCTTGGGTGAGCCACGCGGGAGATGTCGTGCACCCACTTCAGTCTATGGGGTTAGGGCAAGGCAGTAGGGAACCTCGCCTTCCCTTTGCATGGTATCAAATGACCCAAAGGCTCTCGAGGATAGCTCACCTCCCCGATCAAACCTCTACGTCGCATTCCGTGATTGGAATCACCGCCCGCACCTGGAACAAGGCCCGGTGATTCCCTCCTTCAAAATATTCATATGGTGAAACACCCAAGGATATCTGGTCACGTGAGGTTCCATTGGCGATGTACCATGACCAAGACTCTCTTACATGCTCGAAATATGAAGGAGTCAACACCATTGACTAAAGAAAAAGGTCCCATGCCTTTTACCTTACCAACACAAGGTTACACCGACGGCCCACGTCACACTGGTAACAACTCAAACAAGGAGCATGGAGAAAAACCATTTCATGTGCGGAGGCTAACAATTCTATGGAAAAAAGTTGAAGATTCATAAATCAGACCTCTTATCACCTCATGCTCTGCTAGATCGTAGATATCCGAAGCTCGCGGCTTCCCGTGGTCCCAACTATCAGCTTCTGAAGCCTATTGTGGACCGCCTGGTGGTGATGGGAAGAAGTTGTAAGGTCATCCTCCACTTCCAGCTCCCCCCACTCCTCTGCAAGCACCACCTCTTTGGGCGCTAGTCCGATCATGACGCTGCCTCTGCCATGGTGGTGCACCTGCTGCCTGCCCGATATTCTCAGCACGCCTAGCCGGGCAGTCTCGTGCCAAGTGACCTTGACCGTTGCAAGCAAAGCACCGACGCTCTCCGGGCTGTACTGGTGCCCTCCGGCGCCACTGTGGTGTACGACCACTCCCCTGAGTCCAGCTATCTGAAATCCATCTACGTTGAGGTTCTGCATGCCGACACCCGCTAGCTACGACAGACGTCCGGCTCTATCGAGCCTGCTACCACCACCGACTGTAGAACGCGGCAGGAAGCCCTCTGTCACCAGCACCTGGTCTAGCACCCCGGCATATGTGGAAATGCCCAAGGGTACCATGACAGCACGGATCTCTCTATGGAGACCCTGCTTGAACTTCGGCACTTGGAAGTTGCCATCACAGACTAATTCCAGGTAAAATCATGCACGGTCTGTGAAACTAGCTGTAACGACCCGAAATTTTGAATAAATTTTGTTTCCTATATTTTGTGTGTTATTTTATTTCATACTCAACAAAACTATTTCATTTGATAATATGAGTATAATTAAAATGAGACTGTTGGGTTTTGACTATTATATGACCAATAGTCAGTATGAACTTTTGAAACCAAATGTTGAGATTATTGTCTCTAAATACAAGTGATCTTGGTTAATTAATATAGAAAAAAGATTTGATGGCCTCATCCAATAGTCTTGGACCGATCAAAGCTCATCTAACAGAACATGGGAAGAAGGTAGCACCACTGGGATTTTCTCTGGACAAAACCCAAGCCGAACTTCATCGTGTGAAGTTAGAACCCAATCGCCTTTGCGAGAAGTTTAAAATAATAGAGATTACTACTCGTGCGATGTTAGCCGAGCCGCCCTCAGATTCTCTCACCTTAGCACACCTTACACTTAGGTCCTATGCTGGGGTTATAAGGGGCTATGTAATGAGACCATAACTGCCTTGTCTAAACCTTTTATTTAAATAAAAATTGTGATTTCTTCTCATGATGAAGTATGTGAATTTTGAAATGTTCAGATAAAAATAGTATGAATATTTTTAATGAATTCTAGAAAAGGGATATTTTAAAATATTTTTGTAACCTTTAAATAATTAATAATGTGTAATGATTTTCAAAAAATGTTCTTCTGAAAATGTGTTCATTAAGAAATTTGGAGTCTAATAAGATCAACTTATTTTTTTGATGAATATTAAATTATAAATAGTGATTTTACCCTTATGATTAGTAATGTGACAAATTGATTAGTAATCTCACTTAAATAAAGTATTAATATAATCAAGACACATTGATTAAGTAATGAGATTCAATAAAATAGGTAAATAACTATTTCAGAAATTATTAGTCAAGTATTAGTTTTTTCAGGTGAATAGTGTTTTTAATTAGAAATTAAATTAAAAATATTTAGAAAATTATTTTTTATAAAATGGATTTCATTTTTGAACTCAGAGCATCGTTATTATGTTAAGGTAATTTTTGGGTATTTTTCTGAAAAAATGAATTTCTAGTGAATAGTGTTTTTATTTAAAAACTAAATTAAAAATATTTCGAAATTTTTTTTTATAAAATGGAGTTCATTTTTGTAATTAGTGCATTGATATTTGGTTAAGGTAAAATTTTGGGAGTTTTTGGAAAATGTTGAATTTTCAGTGAATAGTAAAAATACAGTTTTAGGGTTTCTGTATGTTTAATGATATCTTGACTGCATCATGATTATTTCATGAGATATTTTAATGGATGGTCGACTAAAGGGGATGAATTATTGTGTGAGGTGTCCCAAGTGTCCAGTACCATGGGAAAATACCATGGGCAAGCCCATGATTTTTCCAATACCACTAATGAGGTGTCCCTTTGCCATTAATTCCTTGTCCCCTCACTTTCCCTATAAATATCCACCCTTTCCTCCTCTAGTTTTCAGTCCCAACTCTCCCCCAACGATGCTCTGGTCTCATTACCTCTCAAGATGTCCTCCCAAGGTGCTCTCAATCCCTCAAGGTCCCAACCTTCGAGTTTTAAGAGTTATGTTTTAAGGTAAGGGATCCAACCTCTGTCTTTCTTTTCAAATACTCTCTTTTAATTCATTTCTTTTATGATCCATGTTAATTTGTTGGAGGATGTTCTTTTATATTCCTATTACATCCCTTTTCACGTTCATATGATTATAGATCCCATCTTACTCTCATCATTTCCTTTTATGAATGTTTAAGTGGCGTCGTTAGGCTGCCGAAATTTTTGTAACAGATTCTTTCACCTTTCTCATTTTCAAGTTCTATTTTCTTGTCAATTATTTAATGTTCCTTTTTATTATGTTGGGGTATGATCTCTATATCTATCATAATGATCTTTTATGTTCATATTATGAGAGGATCTATTTTATATCATCAATTCAATTTTTTTGAAGTTTAAGTGACACCGTTAGGCTGCCGAATTTTCATAAGAGAAACCTTATTTTTTGTCTTCCTTTCATGTTCTTCATTTCATATAGTATATATTTCAAATTTCATTAACATGTTCTTAAATCCTTTAAATTATGTCCCTCTACTATTTATATATCATTTATGAGTGGGTGACCCATGTCCCCTCTCTTTTCAATGTTTTCTAAAACCCTATAACGTAGCCCTTATGCTGCAGAATTTTCGTCTCAAAATGTCTATCTCTTTTTCTCAAATTACTTTATTTTATTAAGTGAATACTCATAGCACTTTCTTCTATAGGGGTATTCACATATATATCAAGATGTTCTATTTTAAATTCTGGGATTTACATACATGAGACCTGCTTTTCTTTTTCCGTGGGTTTAAAGTGATATAAAGATCATGTCCTAAAAGCAGTTTTTAAAATGTTATGATTATGAAATGAAATCCATTTATTTTATTCTATATGGGTTATTTATGAAATTGTGATGATGATATATGCGGCTCACATGATAAATTTTTTTTTAAGGTTGCGCCCTGATAGCACTCCAATGCATTGGGTAATGATGTCACCACTAGAGATTACAAATTTAAGGGTGCACCCTAATAGCGCCCCATTGAATTGGGTAATGATGTAACCACTAGAGATTACAATTTTAACGATACCTTGTCGTTTACCTTGGTAATTTCAAATGAAACCTTGGGGATGTACCTTGGTGATATGTTCATGATTGTCTATGTTTAATGTTGTAGCCACATCTTCATGTTATGAAATATGTTATTTTTATTATGATATGCCTCATCACTTCTTTCTCATGCCTTAAAGTTCTTTTCATGACTTTATTGATGTATCTCATGTTCACATATTAAATGTTTCCCTTGTTTCCCTTACTGGGCCATCTGATCACCCTTTCTTTTGATGTATGTCCCCAGGTTATGAGATGCAGTAATGAACCTAGGATGGACATAAAGATAAGCCTTTCAAGTTTTTAAGAAGAATGTTTTATGCTTTCATATTTTGAGTTCTTGGTTTCCAAGACACTAAACATTAAAGATCCTCGGTTTTGTATAATGTAATGAAAGTTTATGTGATAAAAATATGGGATGTTATAGTTTGTATCAAAGGATGGTTCAGTTATTTGTGGAAATTTGGATATGAAAACTTTACGAAGAACCCTTTAGAAATGTTTAAATATAGGAAATCTACCTGGTATTTTGGGGAGTATTGAGTATGGGGTTTCCAAGAAAATACATCCCTGACTGGATACAAGTAGGTGGAGGTGGATCTGGCACAAATGTACATTGGGGTAAAACCCGAAAACACTACTTTGAGCTAGACTCGAATGGGAACTGGTACACGACAACGGGTCTTGATGCACTCTTGGCTACGACACTCTTAGGGGGTATGCTTTGGTATGTTCATAAGCATAGTATGAACCATTATTAAAGGAACACAGATAAAATAAAATTAGTATTCACATAAGAATATATGATCATGGATACCCTAGTTTGGAACCTAGAGGATCACAAGATAGGATATACTTTTCTTCTACAAGTTTATCCTTTTATGATTAAAGTTTCCTTTTCATGATTATTGGATAAGTATTTAAGCCCCTAATTATACTTTCTTTTCTTAGTTAATGGAGAGAAATGGAAGAACATGTCCCAACATCCAATGTGATAGGAAATGTAGCGGTTTCTCTATTAATATGATAGAGATGACTAGGGAACAAGTAGAACATACTGTGATTATGCCAAACTAGATATCAAAAATCATAATTAATAATTGGTACATTTTTGAATGCCCAAACTCATCATGTAATAAGAAGACGAAGTCTCAAGGATGTTCATAGGATAAAGTTGATAAGGGAAAGAAGACCCAATTTCCTTTTTGAAAAAATTGTGGGAAGAGGAACCAAGGATAATGTCACAAAGGAACCGAGAGATGTTTTAGGTGTGGGAAGATAGGTCATAAAGTATCCAATTTCTTTAAAAAATGGATAATCTGATTAATAGAGATAATGTTTGATCTAATGTACCCTATACTTTTCAATATCGTAAATGTGGATAATTTGGAAATTATCCAAGGAAATCCTCTCTTAGAAGGGATGAGAAGCATGATGAGCATCAACAATCTTCAAGGATAAGGGAACAGTGCAATTCCTATGCTGAGATGGATAATGATGACTGAATTACATGTAACTTCTTTGCAACATTTGTCTATGTCATATTGTATTTTAGTTCGTGCTCTATGAGCATATCCTTAATGATTTCTAAGAACATCGAGTCACTACCTAAGATGGTTTTAAATCATTAAGGAAAAAATCTATTGTTATGTATCACATGTTGATGTTATGAATATGTTATTCTTGGGAAAAAAGAGATGATTGGGGGATTAAAAGATGATTATTATTTTGGAAGACGTTCACTATTTTGGGAACCCTATTTTATCGAGGTAAATAGATTACTATGGTATTTTCTTTGAGGAATAAAGGTTGACTTATATTTTAATGAATAGATGAATTTATGGTGAACTTATGGTAATATAGGTTACTTACGGAAATGATTAACCTATCTTGGGGAAAATATGTCTAGGATAGTTAAATTTGTTATAAGATGTTAGGAGTGGATTATGTTGTTTGGAGATGAATGATGATGTTTATTTTGGAATACTATGTTATCAAATTCTTCTTGTATTTGGGTTTTAATCTTAGTTTGGTTTATTTTGATGAATTTTAAGGACAGTTATTTATGGAATGGTCTATGATGAACTTTGGGTAGTACCATGGAATTTTGAAGATTTATAGAAGCTTAAATTCTTATGGGATTCTTTCTTTTTGAGGAATTGTTTTATCTTACCCCTTCTGTTTTTGGGATAATGTTTAAAGATAGAAGAAATAGATAGTTAATCATCTGTGGATTATGTGATTCTCTAGAAGATGATTCTTGTGCTTTGATGAGACCAAGTAGTTTTGAATGCTCATATTTTGGAGAAAATATTAGTTTGGGTAGAAACATATTGAGGGATGAAACTCTACTTGAAGGTAGGTATATTTCCTTATGTTTTTATTTTATAATTCCTCAAAATTATTAAAAGGAACGTAAAACAAAAACGTTTTTGGTTTACGTTTCCTACTGGGTAATCAAAGAACGTTTTCACACATCATATGTTTGTGATTTTCTTGTTTTTAAATTTCCCCTAATCATGTTTTCTTTCACTCTCCCTCCGAACATGACCTATTGTTTTTCCTCCATATCCATTTTTCCTACATGGAATCCTAGTATGTGTTAACTTGGGTGGACTTTGTACTTCCTTTTCATTATTTTAATGTAATAGTGTTATTGACACTTTTTCTGATGTGAGACGTTCAATGAAATTTCTAAGCCCAATTTTAAAATATTGTGAGGACGCAATTTTTTAAGGGGGGGAGAATGTAACGACCCAAAATTCTAAATAAATTTTATTTCCTAAATTTTGTGTGTTATTTTATTTCATTATCAACAAAACTGTTTCATTTGATAACATGAGTATAATTAAAATGAGACCTTTGGGTTTTGACTATTATATGACCGATAGTCAGTATGACCTTAGGAAACCAAATGTTGCGATTATTGTCTCAAAATACAAGTGATCTTGGTTAATTAATATAGAAAGAAGATTTGATGGCCTCCTCTAGTAGTCTTGGACCGATCGAATCCCATCTAACAGAACTTGGGAAGGAGGTAGCACCACTGGGCTTTTCTCTAGACCAAACCCAAGCTGAACTTCATCGTGTGAAGCTATAATGGAATCGCCTTCGTGATAAGTTCAAACTAATAGAGATTATTACTCATGCGATGTTGGCTGAGCCACGCTCATATTCTCTCACATTAGCACACCTTACACTTAGGCCCTATGCCGTGGTTATAAGGGGCTATGTAAGGAGACCGTAACTGCCTTGTGTAAACCTTTGATTTAAATAAAAATTGTGATTTCTCCTCATGATGAAGTATGTGAATTTTCAAATGTTTGGATAAATATAGTATTCATATTTTTAAGGAATTCTAGAAAAAGGATATTTTAAAAAAAAATTGTAAACCTTAAATAATTAATAATGCGTAATGATTTTCAAAAAATGGTCTTCTGCAAATGTGTTCAAAAAGAAATTTGGAGTCTAATAAGATCAAATTATCTTTTTGATGAATAGTAAATTATGAATAGTGATTTTACGCTTAGGATTAGTAATGTAACGAAATGTATTAGTAATCTTACTTAAAGAAAGTATTAATATAATCCAGGCACCTTGATTAAATAATGAGATTCAATAAAATAGGTAAATAAATGTTTCCGAAATTTTTAGTCTAGTATTAGTTTTTTCTGGTGAATAGTGTTTTTAATTAAAAATTAAATTAAAAATATTTAGAATTTTTTTTATAAAATGGATTTCATTTTTGAACTCAGAGCATCGATATTATGTTAAGGTAATTTTTGGGGATTTTTCTGAAAAAAAGAATTTTTAGTGAATAGTGTATTTATTTAAAAATTAAATTAAAAATATTTAGAAAAATATTTTTATAAAATGGAGTGAATTTTTGAAATAAGAGCATTGATATTTGGATAAGGTGAAATTTTGGGAGTTTTCGGAAAAAGATGAATTTTCGGTGAATAGTAAAAATACAGGTTTAGGGTTTCTGTATGTTTAATGACATCATGACTACATCATGATGATTTCATGAGATATTTTAAGGGACTGTCGAATAAAGGGGATGAATTATTGTATGAGGTGTCCCATGTGTCCAATAACATGGGAAAATACCATGGTCAAGCCCATGGTTTTGTCAATACCACCAATGAGGTGTCCATTGGCCATTAATGCCTTGTCCCCTCACTTTCCCAATAAATTCCCACCCCTTCCTCCTCTAGTTTTCACTCCCAAATCTCCCCCAACGATTCTCTGGTCTCATTACCTCCCAATATGTCCTCCAAAGGTTCCCCCAATCCCTCAAGGTCCCACCCATTGAGTTTTAAGAGTTACGTTTTAAAGTAAGGGATCCAACCTCTCTCATTCTTTTCAAATACTCACTTTTAAGTCATTTCTTTTATGCTCCATGTTCTTATGTTGGAGGATGTTTTTTTATATTCCTCTTACATCCCTTTTAATTTTTATATGATAAGAGATTCACTCTTACTCTCATCATTTCGTTTTTATGAATGTTTAAGTGGCGGTGTTAGGCTGCCGAAATTTTTGTAACGGATTCTTTCACCGTTCTCATTTTCAAGTTATGTTTTCCTGTCAAGTATTTCAAGTTCCTTTTTATTATGTTGGGGTATTATATCTATATCTATCATACAGATATTTTATATCCATATTATTAGAGACCCTATTTGATCTCATCAATTCAATTTTTTTGATGTTTAAGTGACGCCGTTTGGCAGTCGAATTTTCATAAGAGAAATCTTATTTTTTGTCTTCCTTTAATGTTCTTCATTTCATATGGTATATCATTCAAATATTATTACCATGTTCTTAAATCCTTCACATTCTATCCCTCTAATATATTATAGATCATTTATGAGTGGGTGACTCTTGTCCCCTATCTTTTCAATGTTTTCTAAAACCCTGTAACATAGCCGTTATGCTGAAGAATTTTTGTCTCAAAATGTCTCTCTCCTTTTGTCAAATTATTTTATTTTATTAAGTAAATACTCAAAGATCTTTCTTCTATAGGGGTATTCACATATATATCAGTATGTTCTATTTTAAATTCTGTGATTTACATACATGAGACCCGGTTTCCTTTTTCCATGGATTTAATGTGACATAAAGATCATGTCCTAAAAGCTGTTTTTAAAATGTTATGATTATGAAATAAAACCAATTTATTTTATTCTATATGGTTTATTTATGAAATGTTGATGATGATATATGTGGCTCACATGATAATAAAGAAAAATTTAATGGTTCTCCCTAATAGCGCTCCAATGCATTGGGTAATGCTGTATCCACTAGAGATTACAAATTTAAGGGTGCACCCTGATAGTGCCGCATAGCATTGGGTAATGATGTAACCACTAGAGATTACAATTTTAATGATACCTTGGGGTTTACCTTGGTAATTTCAAATGAAACCTTAGGGATGGACCTTGGTGATATGTTCATGATTGTCTATGTTAAATGTTGTAGCCACATCTTCATGTTATGAAATACATTATTTTTATTATGATATGCCTCATGATTTATTTGTCATGCCTTAAAGTTATTTTTCATGACTTTATTAATGTATCTGAAGTTCACATGTTAAATGATTCCCTTGTTTCCCTTACTGGGCCTTCTGCTGACCCTTAATTTTGATTATGTCCCCAGGTTATGAGATGCGGTAATGAACCTAGGATGAACATAAGGAGAATCCTTTCTAGTGTTTAAGAAAAATGTTTTATGTTTTCATGTTTTGAGTTCCAAGTTTCCAAGAAAATAAATATTAATGATCCTCAGTTTAGTATAATGTAATGAAAGTATATGTGATAAAAAGATGGGATGTTATACTAGCCGCGTACTCATCCACTGTCATCCCTCTCTGCTGAAACTGTAAGAGCTCCTGAATCCGAATGGAGCGTAAGGAGGAGGGAAAAAACTCCTCAGAAAACAACAACCAAAAGTCACCCCATAAAAGCGATGACTCGTCAAGAAACTGAGTCACCAGACTCCACCAATGCCAAGATGCTCCACAGAAATGGTTGGTGGCCTAAGCCACTATAAGATCTACTGGCATCTGCACAAGCCTGAAAAGGAGAACCACTATCTCGATCCAAACCTCTACTGCCTGAGGGTCTGGCTCACCACCGAACCTCACCAGTATCTACTGCTAGAACTCACGGTGCATGCTCAACCTGCACTCAAGCTCGGTCTGCTCTGCTGAACCTGTCTACTGCTAAATAGGTAGGGGTCCTGCTACCGGCCCACCCAGAGAAAGGGACTCACATGATGGGTCCTGGACTGAGGCCTCGTAGCTCACAGGGTCGTCTTCATGAACCAAAGCTGTTATCCTGGAAGGCTGTCTTCGCAGAGACATCTTGAATATTATCAAGGAGTGCCGCAGTCAGATGATCATATTTGTATATAACAGTCACAACAATGGAGAGGTAACTCAATAAGCATATTCAAAGACTCAATCCTATGGGATGCACAAACCAATTTTCCCTGCAATGATTGTCTCAGCATGTCGAGTCAAAAAGCAGGTTATTAGGGTCCTAGTGAATGGATATGTCGGCCACTGCACCATCATTGGACTCCCTGTCTTGAGAGCCAATCTCGAGACACATTAACACTGTTGCCCTAAATCCCAACCAATTTATTTTTAGGGACGTCCGAACAATGTCCTAAGGAATGAAACACCTCTGATACCACTTTGTCATGACCCAACCCTACCTAGGCTTGAGCCGCAACTACCCCAAGCCCACCTCCATAGGTCAGGGGCTGGCGACAAGCGTCGAAGACTAAACAACTCAGGAGGCCTTTTCCTGAGTACCTGTATGCACGCACGCATCACACTCAATGCAAAAGGGTAGAGTAAAAGAAAAGTCAAGAAACACAAAGTGAAACTGCTATGTATAAACTAAAAAAGTGCATCTACATCTAATTAGTACAAAATATGAGTTGAAGGTAAACAAAAAAGGAAAAAGGGAAAAACACACGCCCAACTAGAAAAGTGCCACAACCCAGCAACATGTAAACGAAAGCAAACAACAGGGAGGGTCCCACACCTAGAACCCAACTACGACCACCACAAATGGTCCAAGCTTCTGAACTTCTGATATCCACTGAATTCACGACCAACCTGTCTGTCGTCTACAAGGTCACACCAAGTGCGGGCAAAGTACAAGAAGGGGTGAGTATAAAAATACTCTGTAGAATACCCCGAAGGAGCGAGGGAGCAACAAAGGAGGTACCGAAGGGTGAGCAGTAGATCGAACAGGGTAAAGTAAAGGAGTACAACCGAGAGTGCAGTAAAGAGTACAACAAAGAGTGCAGTGGCGTAGCAGTAGAGAGTCCAGCTCCACCCAACAAGAGAAATGAGGTAGACTTGTCCAGACACAAGGAGCTGGAAATGGTGAGAAGATGAACTTCTTGTCGAGTCTTCACTACCTATAGCAGGAGAGTAGACTTGTCCAACCATGAGAAGCTAGACACGAAAAGCACATGGCATACCCCGCGCGTCTTCGCCTCTTCTGGAAAGAGAGTTTTCAATACCGAAGTAGTGGGTACTGGAACAAGGTATATACATATCCATATGCTCGATCAAGAAGCTCAAACAAGATCTTAAGGGGATCTCCATCCCATAGCTCATCCTAAGAAAGTGATTCGCCAACAGTCCCGGAAGTAAATACCATCGATGCCAAGAATCCTGCACATCTGCCCCAAACTTCAAGTCAAGGGGCTCAAATCACCGCACCTTGATACTATCCTCTTTAGGAGGCACTGACTCGCCCTCACAGTTTTAGGTCACGTCACAAGGATGTGTCTCGGTGGGGAAAGTTCCCCTCGTTCATGAGAGTTCTAGGGAATGTGAAACCACACCTCGTCAATGCCCCACAGTCGTGAGGTCTCCCCAAAGTCGACAGGCAACCCCCTGCCCAGCCCCGGTGGACGGTAATCCCTGGAAGTCGACGAGTTCCCACTAGAGGGAGACCCGGCAAGATTCAATGGGTTCCACACTACCCAATCTCATAAAAAGGTAATCCACTACAGGGAGACCCAGCTAAAGTCATCGACGAGTCCCAATGCCCAGTCCCATAAAAGGGTACTCCACTAGAGGGAGGCTCGGAACTGTCATCGGGGACCACTTCCCAGCCCAGCTAGAGGTAAACCCAGCATCGGGGACCACTTACTAGACCTGCTGGAGGTAAACCCGGAACTGCTCTAGCCATCCCGGATGGATGGTACTGGTCGGCTAACACCATTGTACTGGCCATCCCTGCTGGATGGTAACCCACTGGCCATCCCTGCAGGATGGTACCACTCTGTCCATCCCCAGTGGATGGTACAACTGGCCATCCCTGATGGATGGCACCTCATCAGCCATCCCTGCTGGAAACAACCCCCTGGGTAGAGGATCAGTGCCCACATAATGTGTTGGTCACATAGAATCTAGAATAACTCTACCAGGGAATGAAGCAACTCTTCCGGCCAAACCAATGAGAACAGAACTAGGGGAAAACCACTCAACCCTGCTGGTCAAACAAATGAGAACGGAACCAGGGGAAACTCAACCCTGCTGATCAACAAACATGTTCCGAACCAGGGGAATAACTCTCTCGACTGGTCGACAATTGAGAATAGAGGGACCCTCTACGTCGCGAGATGTCAAAAGAATATAAAGAAGAACACGGCATGCACATGGGGCCTACACGACGTGTGACCCCAAGTCTACCCTAAAAAATCACAAACGTTCTTAGGCATATACTACATCATGTACCTCCAAGCATTCCTGTATACTCCTAGAGTACCTCACATTTCTAGCCCAAAGGCTATCATGCACACGTCACCCAACGTCCACGTGAAGGGTGAAAATGTAATTCTCCAACCTACTTCTTCCACAGCCCCAGCACAGCCAACCACATCTCTTAAAACACTTACATCTCTCACACAGGAGTGCACGTGATCACACGCCAAGGGTCCGATACAAACACAATTGAACGAAACACCACCGGAGCACCTTACTTGCTTCCATATTTAAGTGAGGTCTCGAAGGATTCTCCTTACATCCAAATGGAGCATACCGTTTTAATCCTCATAGAAAAACTTGCGAGATAGAATATTTACTCACCTCTAATGGAAATCCGATGGAAATTTTTCCAACACCGCTTTACAGCCGAACGGCGTCCCGTGATCCCGAGCTTCGGTCCTGAAAACAGTTGGGCGAATCGCATCATTGCAATCCCCTTGGGAAAACACGTCAAAAGGACTGATCACTTGAGTGGAACAGATATCTGGAGAAAAAGATGCATTTCACCGTACCGCACATGAGTGGTTTTACGTGGGACCCGCACCCCAGTCTTGAAACACAATGAATGGATCTCACCGTTGCGATCCTCTCAAAAAAGTACACAAGATGGACTATTCACTATCCCAAAACAGACACCTAGTGATAAAGCTAGAAATCACCACCAACTCCTAAGACGACACTCATGGGGCCCACACCAGCGTGATGAATTAAAGAGGATGGATTTAACCGTTGCAATGACCTCAGAAAAACACCCAAGATCGACAACTCGGACGCCCTGAACGGACGTCCGATGGAAAAGTTACAAAAATTTCTATGCCGCTCGAAAGACGGCCCGTAGGGCCCCTATCTCAACTTCAGTTTTGATGGCCAAAAGCACTATGGAAAACCCCGCCTCGACGCCAGGGTCGCAACACCACGGACGACACTCGAAACAGATATCAGATGCGTCCGCGCTGCTCAAAACAGGAACCCTCGGAAAAAAACATCATACTTAATTAACGCACGTGTCATGCCATCAAAGACCCCATTTCGGGAGTTAAAACCCCCCGAATCCTTCTCAATGTATTCATCTCAAATTAAGGGACGTGTCGCTGCAGACGGTGCCCAAAATGGACGACCTGCGAATGATTTATCAATATGAATCACTCTTCATAATAATAATAATAATATTATTATTATTATTATTTTATAAGCCATTATATATATATATATATATTTTAAAACCAGACCGGCCATTCTGCTGGAATTTGTCTCCCAACAGGACCCGTAGTGTGCGGCTCCTTGTCGGCCAGCCGGGGTCCGTAGACCCCGGTCTTCCCTTGTGAGCACCGATCGGCAAAAGCCAGTCGGCCCTGGTCTCCGCCTCGCATGGTCTTCCATTGCGCTCACCCGGGAGCCTCGCTCGGCCTCAGCCTCGCCATCACCAGGCTTCCCTGGCCACTCGCCCGCACTGAAGCCCCCTCGCCGCAGCGCTTGACCTCACCTGCGACTGCCTGCTGCTGAAGCCGCTCGCCAGGCCGCCTGCTCCACTGAAGAGAGCCCTCGCCGCCCCACCTGTCTGAGTCCATCGTCGTCCGCCGCTGCCCTACTGCCAAACCCCCCCGGCCCCTTCCGCTCAGCCTCACACCGTCACCGCCGTCCGGATCTCACGCCGACCGCCGCTGACCGCCCCGGATGACCGGAAAACACCCCGAAATTCACCCGAACTTCGTCGGACAACCACAGATGCCTCAGAGCTCGGAATTCAAAACCGTAAATCGCGTCGGAAATCTTAAAATGATTCCTACTCGCTTATATGATTATCTCTATGATCAGACATCAATTAGGTGAAAGTAAAACAATTAAATGGATTTTCAGGAATTAAAAGATAAACACACAATCCTACCTCATGGGCGTAGCTCGGAGCTTCGCCGTACGTCCACCCTTGTCGTTTCCGCTTCCACCATGGAGAGTAGAGGATGGAGGAGGAGAGGGGGTTGAGGGTGAGTGGTTTATCTAGGGAGAAACCAAGGGGAGGAAGGGGGGGTGGGGTGAAGGGTGTTTAAATAATGAAAATTTAATTATAAATTTAATTAATTTAAAACCCCCAAAAGACATGCAACTGAAACTCTTGGAGGGGTCAAGATTAAACCTCCCCTAGGGTAAACACCACCTCACGAGAACAAAGTAGGTCTCAGAATTTGATTCCGAACTTCCTTTTGAATGTTATTAAACTCAATGCCCGAGGCCGCCAAATTACAAAAACTCCCCCAGGGCCATTTTTCACTAACGACCCGCTCTCACAAAACTTATACCCCTCTTAGCATAAATGGCACACTCTAAACTCATAGTTTCCCTCAGTTTTCTCATATGAGCCACTGTTTATGATATACTTGAGTTTAACCATTAAATTAATAAATTAATTAATTAATTTATCCATTTAACGTTCCAGTAGCGGCGAGGGGTCCAAACATCCCGCGTTGACATGCTTTACGTCATTCCTAGGGTAAACATTCCATTTCAGACCCATCCGTACTCTCAGATTTCTGATTTGGATCACCGTTTAGGAGTTATCTCATTTATTTGGTGTTCCTAGTGTGAACGCACCGAAAACTTAATTCCAGACACACCGGGGCTCGGAGTCGCACGCTGTTTGAAGGTATTGCTCCGGAATAACATCAAGAATATTCCAAAGTTTTTAATAGAAAAAACTGGGTTCTCACAATCTACCCATGTAGCTTCTCAAAAAAAGTCCATTTGAAATTTAATCCCCCTTTCGGAATAAACCCTCTCAAGGAATCCTTTTGGCACAAACCAAAAGGAGTTACTCGATGTAGAGGAAACATATTTTTCATGTTACTTTAATTTAAATCCCTTATTCACCCATCCACTATAATTTTTCCATTATTTTTTGGAAGTTTAATTATACAAAATATACTAGTATTTTTTTATTCAAAGGGTCTGACGTACACTTACACACACCTCTATCTAATGGATGTTGAACATAATGTTTCTATGTACGGTGAAATTCTTCATTAAAAACGATGATTATTCATTTATCATTTAACACCAATCATCATAGAAATTATAATAAATAATATTTTTATATATTTCATATATTATATTTACTATGTATTTATCTTTCTATTTATATTTTACAACACACATATTTTTACCTTCCATTTGCAGTTAATAGGATAATCTTGTTTGAGGAAGTGTGGACTACTACCCCCTTAAGGCGATGTGATTTGTTTACACACCACATGGAATGTATTAAGGACTAGTTTAATGAACTTATATTAGAAATATAATATATTCATTCTACTATAATAATGATATATATAAACATATTTTTTTACATACTTTCTTTCAATGAGATAATAAAAACAAAAATATCATTCATGTGTATGCACCACTTACCGTCTCCATGAACGATGTATTACATTTCATGATTACTTCTGCTATAAATTATTATAATATGAATATAATATATATACTTGATATTTATATAGTTATACAAATTCTTGAATGATTATATAAGTATATGGACCAATGATATAATGAATTAATACACATGCGGAGAACAAAACGAATGATTACCCAAAGTGAAACTTCGTCATAGGATCATTGAAAAGAGGGTAATATAAGGTAATAATAAAACCATATATGGTATTTTGTATAAATAAATTATTCTGTATAATATTTATTGTAAACTTATATTTATTATACTAGAATCTTGTACGAGTACGAAGAGAGTCAAGACACAAGGTAAGGGGATTTCATCTCACTGTAAATTTCTAAGAGATTACAGATATATTCTCAAACTATTTGTGTTTTTTATGTACTAACCATGATTGAATTATATTTAAAATATAACTAAATTTATTGGTATTCAAATATCCATTATATGATCCTTCTTTCATGGGGTTTAACTTTAAAAAGTTACCAAATTGGTAAAATAGCTCTGTCTCAATTTTTCTTCTTTGAGATTCATGTTTTGTTATACTCCTAAACTCTTTTTAAACGTGTATATAAATCCATTGTACTTGTTATATAATTAATATAATTAATTTAATGATATATTAAGCTTCATGTAATTTAATTTTCTTACATGGAGATTATGATCCCATTTAACCAAGTCATAATAGTTTATGTAGAGAATCTTATTGTTTTTCAATATTTTTTATGTGTATGCTTCCTTTGATGAAATATCTACATAATAATCATGGGACTACTTTCTATTTGTTTATTCATGATATAAAAATTTTAATAACATTTTTCTACTCTTTATTACTTAATATAATTCTTTTAATAAAAGTAAACTGTCACATTCTTTGGTGGGAAATCCATTGTATTCGAAAACAATGTTTTCTAAAATGTTTTCAAAACATACTTAGATATAATTTTCAACGAAAAAGGGTTTTAAAAAAGTTTTATTGTTTTCAAAGATTCTATTATAATTTTTCAAATCTATTTTAAATGAAAATGGGTTTCAAAAGGTTTTATATTATACAATTAATTTTTCATAAATAAGAAAGGATATTTTTGTCAAGAAATGTTTTTAAAAACCCTTTAAAAATTATTTCCCATAAAATATAAAATACATTGTTGTTTCTCATGATTTCATTAGAAAATTATTCAGTTTTTTCACTCATATTATTTCTATAATTGGATTTTTTTTATAGAATGATGTTTATGATGCCCATTTTACATTCACAAGTTATATAATTTTGAAACCCGCTTCATTTAATGGGTTTAGATTATGGTGAAATGATTATGAAACATATCTATTTCCACATGTTAGGATATGTTTACATGTATATAATACCTATTTAATTTCATGGGTTTTTTTCATTTATAATCTTGTGTCACATGTATGTATGATCTCATTATGTTATGGGTGGGACCTGTATCTCCCTCTAATACATTTGGTAAAGATTTATATCTCATTAGATAATAATGGTATGGAATGAGGGTTTCTCGGTTCAGTAATACTCTATTGCAAATATCGTTACATAGATTAGAAATATAGGTCAGGAATTAGTGTCACCCAATTCAGTAATACAGGGCTGGAATCAAGGTTACCCAGTTCAGTAAAAGACATTATCCACTAAGATGATATTTGAATTGATTCCTTAAATATTATAGAAATTTCTATATGCCTATGCGTTGCTTCAATTTAACATCTTACTCATATGTTATGATTTCATGGCTTATGTACATTACTATTTTTAGATTAATGTCTTATGAACTACCATGATTATGCCATGATTCATGTATATGAAATTTTCTATGCAGGGTATGATCTTCAATTTTCATGGTCATGTTCTCATAACCTTATTCTCATGTTTATGCTTTCATGTCTCCCTTGTTTAGCTTCATTGGACATTTTTTATCACCCCTATCTATGTTTCATTTTCCAGGTTATTAATATAGGTATTATTTTTTATGTTTCCAAGAAGGGAGCTAGTCACGAAGAATCTAATAAGAGATAATGTGGCTCACTTATGTACCAGTGTTAAGGTTTCCATGTTTCCAAAGGCACTATACCAAGTACAGTATTTGGGTTTCTTTTTGTATAATGTTTAAGTATTCTACAAAATTTATGTAATTTTAATGTTTGAAAGGAGAGGGTTGCTATATTTTGTATCATTGTAATGGTATAGTTAACCACAGGATACTAGGATGAGAAAACCTTAGTGATAACCCTATGTAACATATTTAGGGACATGTCTAATACCAAGAAAATTATAAGAAAATGACATGGAATTTTGGTGAAGGATAGAGTAAGTGGTTTCCTAAAAATACATCATTGTCTAGATACTATAAGTGGATTTGGATCTAGCCCATGTGTATCTTGGGGTAACAACTCTGACAATATGTTATGGGCTTTACTCGGGGTAATTTGTTATCCGACAATATGTTATGGGCTTTACTCAAGGTAAGTGGTTTCCAAGAAATACATCCCTGTCTATATACTATAAGAGTTTATTGAGATAATCTTATCATTTTTTGAGATGCTTTGTGTTTATTATTCCTTTGATGACATTTCTAAAGAATATTTCTATGTTTCCTTCTCCTCTTTTTATTCATGATATCCTCAATTTTTGTTCAATTTTTTCCACTCTTTGTTACTTAAGATAATTTTTTTAATAAAATCATATTGTCTCTCTCTTCGGTCAGAAATCTATTTTATTCAAAAACTATGTTTTCAAAAATGTTTTCAAAAAACATTTGAAGATAATTTTCATGGAAAAACGGTTTTAAAAAGGTTTTATAGTTTTTAAATATTCCATTATATTTTTAAAAATATATTTTCAAATAAAAATGTTTTAAAAATGTTTTATGTTATAAAAATCATTTTTTCAATGAAGAAAAGATATTTTCCTCAAGAAATGTTTTGAAAAGACATTTCAATATTATTTTCCATCTAAGATAACATACATTGATGTTTCTTAGGCCTTTATGGAAAAGTTATTCAATTTGTATATTCAAATTATTTCCTTAAATGTATTATGTTTTGATGACATGATGTTTATGAAGTTAATTTCACATTAATGGGTTATATGCTTTTGAATCCCGCTTCTTTTCATGGGTTATTTTTATGATGAAATGTCTATGAAACCTCTGTCACTCCATAGTTTACGATATGTTTTCATGTTTATGATACCCATTTCATTTCATGGGTTATGATACGATCCTTTATGATCTTGTGGCACATGTATGTATGATTTCATTATGTGATGGGTGAGACCTATATCTCCCTCCAATGTATTGGGTAACAATTTATATATACTGAGATAATATATATGTAGAATGAGGGTTACTTAGTTCAGTAATATAGGGCTAGAATGAGAGTTACTCTGTTCAGTAATATAGAGATGGAATGAGGGTCACTTGGTTTAGTAATATAGGGCTGGAGTGGGGGTTACCCAGTTCAGTAAAGGATGTTTTCTACTAAGATGGTCATGTCAGGGATTCCTTGGATACTATATAAATCAGTATATGATAATCTGTTTCTAGAATTCCATTTCATAATACTATGTTTTCAATTCATGGATTATGTCCTTTATTTCTTTTTAATTCATGTCTTATGAACATCCATGATTTATAGCATGATTCATGTATATGATCCTTGATATATAGTGTATGATATTCTATTTTCAAGATCATGTTGTTCTACCCTTATGATCATGTTTATACTTACCTATATCCTTTATTTACCCTTACTGAGCATTTGAGATCACCATTTTTAATTTTTCCATCCCCAGGTTATGAAGATATGTATTATGTTTGATGTTCAAAATAAGTGTTCTATTCATGAAGAACCTAGTGGGAGATAATGTATCTCACTTATGTACTGATGTTTATGTTTCCTTATTTTCAGAGGAAATACACGAACTATGATCATTGGCTGTCTTTTTCTCTGAATTTTAAGTATTCTACAAAAGCTATGTAATGTTAATGGTTAAAAAGAGAGGGTCTCTATAGAAATTGAGTTTATAAGTTTGGATCATGGGTTTGCGTTAGTGATGGATTATGCAAATTGTTTCCCTAACATATACCATTTCATTCCGATGTTGTATGGAGATGAAAGGACTATGGAGAAATGCTTCTAGGATGAGCTTCAATATGATATTAAGTCCCAGATATATATTTTCTATGTGAATAGGTTATAGAGGTAGTTGACTGGGCCCCTATCATAGAAGGGAACATGAAGGGAGGTTCTGGAGGTGGACTTGTTGTCCCATATGAGAAGACATGTGGTAAAACATCCATTGGAAGGAAGCATCATTTTGGGGATTTCCCATAAAGGGACATTTCATAGATTAGTTAGAAGTGAAGGCAAGTCCCCTAGGGTGGTAATCAAGTTTTTTGTTACCAGTGTCGTAGGTTGGGGCACATACGGGGTCAGCGTACCTGACCACTAGTTGAGTGCTGAAAATGTGGCAGGTTAAGAAACATATATAGGATATTTAGGAACCCTCAGTAGTTAGGAACAGATGGATGTTATATGAAGATGCTAAATTCAGGCTCATGGTCGATCACCCCATATCATGAAGTTAGTTAGTGATACAAAATTTTTATAGGTTTGGGTGGTAAATGTGGAACTCTAGGGTGAGTCCATCTATACAAGAAGGAAAGTGTGGTGCATGGTACATAGTTCTGATTCTATGGTATATAGGTGGGATCTCTTCATGCAGTTAAGCATACACCTAGAGGTTGCGAGGTTGGACCATCTATTATTTGAGGTACATTCTTTTAGATTCCATGTTCACTAATTCTTTATTTGGCACAAGATCCACAGTGTATTTTATATCATCTAGGTTCTTAGTTATGTTGGGACTAGTCGTGTAATGAGTGTGTTGAGTTACTTTGATTGATACTATGTTAGGGGTGCTAGATGAGAATATCCGATAGTGTAAGGGTTGTACTTTGGAGGTTGGTTGAAATCATTTTCTTTGTAATCTATTTGTCCTTGAATTTTGGGGTTTTACGTTATTTGGGGTGTGGAATGGTTGGTTTTGTATCAAGCCTATATCGATTTTTATCAATTTTGGGTAACATTCATGTCTATTGATGAAGGTACTTATGTACTTGATGGAGAGTGGGATGTTTGGGTGATTCGTACAAGGACAGTTTTCTAATAGTTGGGGGAACTTAGGTCTTAGGTACCATGCCTCATTATTCATGATGAAGTAATGGAACAACATGTATTTCCTCATATGGTGGATTGATTTCAGTATGTGTTTCATGATGATTTCTTGAGACTCCCACCTGAGAGGGATGTTGAGTTTATGAATGATTTTCTTCTAGGCGAATAACTGGTTTCCATTTCACAATATAGAATGGTGTCAAAAAAACTCTAAGAACTTAAGGCTCAACTAGTGGAGTTGGAGTGAAAAAGGTTTATCTATATTATCACTTCACCTCGGGGATCTTCTATGATAATTTCCAAAAAGTCAAAAAGATCGTTGAGGTAATGTATTGACTATAGAAGGATTAATCAGATGATAGTTAAGAACTGAAACCCACTTCCCAGAGTTGATGATTTGTTTGACCAAATTAAGTGTACCTCAATGATCTCGAAGATTGATATGAGATTGGGATACCATCAATTGTTGGTGAGAACTTCTAACATTCCACAGATAGCTATTAATAGTAGGTACAAGTTGTATTAGTTTATGTTAATGTCATTTGGATTAAAAATGAACCAATAATGTTCATTGATTTAATAAATTGAATATTCCAACCGAATTTAGGTCATTTCATGGTTTTATTTGTTCATGACATCACGATGTACTAAAAAAACTCTTGATAGTCAGGGAAAACATCCTGACATCATCCTTGGTACATAAATAGAGAGTAGATTTTATTCCAAGCTAGCAAGATATATGTTCTTAATTGATAATGTTTATTTCATGGGATATATGATTTATGATGTAAGTGTGTCAATGGATCCTGAGAAGGTGCAAGATGTGGTGTCATGGGGGTAGCCAAAGAATGATTCTAAATATTGGAGTTTCCTAGGTTTGTATGGTTATTACAAAAGGTTAATTTGGGATTTATGTCATTTGGAATCAACACTCTACTTGTTATCTAAGAATGGGGTTATGTTTTATTGGTCAGATGCATACAAGAATGCTTTTTAATACTTGAAGAAGTGGTTGACTACTACACTGAATTTGATTTCACCCGAACCTGGTAAGAGGCCAACCTTGTTCTGTGTTTTATTTATTGTTGGAATTGGTGAAGTGTTAATGTAGGATAATAATGTGGTATCATATGGGTCAAGATAGTTGAGATCACATGAAATAAATTACCCTACTCATGATCCTGAGCCAAGTGTTGTGGTTTATTCCTTAACGTGTTAGCTGCATTACTTGTTGGTAGAGTGGTTCATGGTGTTTATTGATCATAAAATCCTTATGTACATAATTTCTCAGTGTAATTTGAATATTCAGTAATTAAGGTCTGTCTATTTTATTCAATTATTTGATTTTGAGTTGGTTTACACATAAGGGAAACAAAATAATGTTATGGATGCTCTGTGTCGGAAGAATCTGAATTTGGTGGTTTATGAATCCAACACGGAGTGGAGAATGATGGCCTTGTTTACTGAGTTACACCTACAAGTACATGATGGGAATGAGTAGATGACCCTTCCATTTATAGTAGTTGAGTCTTCACATTTTAGGTAGGTCAAGCAGAGTCAGCTGGTAGATCCAATGTGTTAGGCTATGATAGAGAGTCTGGAAGGTGGGAAGTTTCCTTCTAGTGGGGATTTGGGTGATGATGCGATTTTTTATGTTTGGCTCCATGTTTTGGTGCTGATATGAGTGTGATAATAGTTTATGGATGACTTCCTTACATCTAAGTGGGTAGTAAATAATGGTTTGACTAAAATGAATCGTGATCTTCATTGATAGTATTGGCAGCCAAGAATGAAGAAAGAGGTTGTTGGTTTTGTAGAACTATGACTTACCTATCAACGGGTGAAGGCTGAGCATCATCAGTCACATGGGATGTTACAACAATTTCTCATTCTGTAGTGGAAATGGAATGACTTAATAATGCAATTTTTAGTTGTTTTTATGAGTACAACACATAAAAATGATACATTTTGGGTAGTCTTGGATCAATTTACCCAAGTGGTTCATTTACTTCTTATCCAGAAAACATTCACAATTGATTAGTTTTGTGAGTTATATATTAGAAATATAGTATAGTTTCATGGTGTTCCATGAACCATAGTTTTGGATATTGATCTATGTTTCACATCAGGCATCAATAAGGGGATACAGATGGTTCTTGGTACCATGTGTTTTTTAGTATGACCGATCACTCGTTTAAGGAAGGGCAGTGAGATTATTCAATTTAGGTATTAGAGGACATATTGAGAGCCTGTATTCGGGATTTCAGTGGTTCATGGGAAAAACAATCATCAAAATTTTAGTTCCCTTACAACAACAATTTTCATGCTATAATTCAGATGGAACAATTTGAGGTGCTTTATGAGAGGCCATGTAGATATCCATTGTGTTGGTTAGAATAGGGGGAATTCAAGATTCTTCGACCAAGTATCATTCAAGAGACATTAGAAAAGGTTCATTTAATTTATAAACATATGGAAACAGCTCAGAGTTTCTAGAATTCATATTAATATCGTCTTCATTGACCTCTTGCATTTTTGGTGGGTGATAGTGTGCTCATTGGGGTGTTTACAAGGTTGGGTCACTAGAGGATTCAGAAGCAGTTTATGTTGGAACACAAGTACATGGGGTCATTTGAGATTGTGGAGAGGATCATAATGGTGGCCTACTGATGGGATCTTCTAAAATGCTATAGTGTAATGCACAATGTTTTTCATGTTTCATTGTTTTGTAAGTGTCACCCTTATCCATATCATGTAATTAATGTTGAGGATGTTGTTCTTGAAGTATATGTATCCATTAAAGAGAATTTGATTCATGTTTTTTGATCATAGCGAGAAGGTGTTGTGGAGAAAGGTTGTGCCTTTGGATGGGTTATCTTGCAAAATTGAAATGCTCAGGAAGAATCATTAGAGAGGTAATATGATATATGGGCCTAGTGTCCCAACCAATTTTCTTCTAAAACTCAATAATTATCGAGACGAGTGGCTTGAGGACCAGCCTTCATAAGGTGAGGAGGTTGTAAGATCCCAAAAATTGTGAAGGTATACCTTTGTTTAAATTTTAGTTTCCATTACTTGATTTGGGTTTGTAAAGTGTCTCTAGGAAGTTTGAAGTAACTCAGGGGTGATTTGGGGTTTGGGACATGAATGGAAGAAAATTCGGGCCAAACTGTGCAAGGTTCACAATTGGGGCATAATTAAGTAAACTATGTGGCCTTCCTAGGAATAACATGTAGCCTTGGATAGTGGGTTAATTCATAGTCAGATAATGATTTTCAAACCGTGAAACCTTCCCAGGTAATCAAACAACCCAAATCACCTTTTATAGTGGATTTATTACAGTTCATGCACGGTTTGGAAAACCTTGTGTGTAAACCCTGCAACCATGTAATGTTGGAAAAAATTACAAAATTTTTACTAATGGATTCTAAACCTTCACCCAATTTTTTTCCCACAATTCTCCACTGAACCCTAGTGGAGAAAAAGAAATGTCCATGGATCCGAAGAGTGATTCTACTTTATTTCTAGGTCATTCAAAGTGTAGTCAGTTACAGATCGACTCCCTTGGTAATTTTAATGTCCTCCTTGATTCTCTTTTGGGTTTAGGATTTTCATCTCCCTCTTATCATCATTGAATCTCTAAACCTCCCTTTTCCAGTGAGATCTAGGATAAGTCTTCAATGGGTGGTTAAATCATGATCTAAGGCTATGATAAAGAGTATGAACATCAATATATTAGAGGTAGATGGTCTACAAGATATATCCTATAGTATCATTATAGATTTGTACATGTTCAGTTTTTTCCTGGTTGCCTCTTATTGTGACTTTGATTATTTTGGTGAGATTTGGTAAAATGGGTGTCCAGACGATGATTAAAACCCATCATGGTCCCTATGTGATGTATCAAGGATTATTTGACTTATTTATGGATACCCATGGGGTGTTCCATTATTCATAGAACTAGAAATTAGTCAAGAAAGAGTAGGGTCATTGTGTGATAATGTGGATCCCTTTTTGAGAATATTGAATTGTATAATGGTAGTAAAAATGAAATATTGGTAATTTGTCTACATTAGGTAATGTTTTAAAGGGTTGTTTATAATGACAAGGAAATGGGTTAATTTTTTTAACTATGGTTGTGACATATGGACTACCAATTGTATTAGACATTCCTAATAGAGTAGGGAAAATGAATTGGTGAATAGGTAAATTGGTAATGGAATGTCGAATTAAGAATATGTAACATGGTATTTCGTAATGTAATTGATAAATATGTGAAATGGTTTGATTTATGGGGAATATTGAATGTGATTAGTGAGCTTCGAAGGAGAACTGAAATTGGGATAAGTATTGTAAATGGTAAATGTGGTAATGGGTTCTAGAATAATATTCATTCCTATATTTTTTATTATGGATTATGATTGTGATGTGTATTGGTTGTGATATGGTTTATGTGTTTTAAATGGATGAATAAGAATGTGCACATGGCCTGAAGTGTGGGATAAATGACTGAGGTTCCCCCCATGGGTTGAGTTGGACTAATGCTCCAACTCCACCTATATTGCATAAGTTAGGTAAGGGGACAAAGTTATATTCCCCTAACAGTTGCATTCCACACAGACTAAGGCTTTAATGTGAGGACATTGGGATGTTGTGATTAATTATACCTAGTGATTTAAGGACATGAATTATTCCATTATATAGAACGAAAAATTCCATTAAATTAAGTAAATATTTAACCCATGGAAAATAGGTTGATGATGAACTAAGTAATGACTAAGATTCACATAATGAATTTGGAACCATGCTAAGTTATAGTTAAGTATTTATTGTTAATTAGTTTCCCATGAATTATATTTTATTTACATGTCATTTATGCCATACATTCATGAACTATCTATTAGAATAGATATTTTTAGACACTATTTGTGGTGGTCTACTGAGTTGTACTCATACCCTCCTCGGCCCCCCATGGGGTACCCAGGAAGACTTAATGCATGAAAGCCTAGAAAATGGTAAAGGCCCTATGTTTGGGATTTTAGATGGTCATGGGACATGCATGGATAAGGTTTTATACATTTAGTGAGGGACATTTTGGGGATTCCAGTCTTTAAATTTATTTTTGGTTTTTACCACTTTAGCATTGTTTATCATGAAATGACATGTTTATCTTGATTGTGGTTTTTAATCACTTTGGAAGAAGATAGTTATCAGTTTTTTATTTTTAATTTTTTGCTTTTTTGCGATTTATGATTGTTATATATTGTGAATTACACATATAAAGAGTGTATAGTCTTCCTATGTGACTAAAATAGACCCACAATTCTAGTCGGTATACTCTAGAATATAGGGAGGCAATACTGAGGTCATTTGGTAACATGTAATGGGGTACAATTTCGTGGATTCTAGGGTGGAAACATTATAATGTACTAGGAGAAGTGTTATTTTTATGATATAATATTTTGGGATGGTAGAGAAGAGGTTAAGAAGGTTTCAGTCCTTGGTAATGTGATTGTTCTTGGAAGTAGTTGACCAAGGTACGAGGGAAAACCCATGTCACCCAGGGTGGGAGTTGTTGTTCATGTTGCATGTTGTTACACTTGATGATATTTCACCATTGGGTGATGCACTTTTTATATGATGTGGTAGTTTTATGATATATTTCTCATGGTCGTAATGTCATGAGTTTGTGTATTCATGCTTCATTCTAGGAAACTAACTATATGAGTGACATGCATCATTGCAGACACACACACATGGAATGGGTGTGAGGGAAATAAAGGGTAAAATGCATTTTATTTTCTTAAATATGATGAAATATTGTTTCTAATAGAATGATATAATAGATAAAAAGAAGAGAAAATTTTTAAATAAAAAAATTTACAGAATTATGCTTCAAAAAGGGTGGTAAGTGAATTAGAATTTTATTGAAGTGAGTTCTGATATGGGAATAGTTACGATATCATGTAGTATGTGAGGATTTTAATGTTTTGAGTTAGTTATCTAGTGTAAAAAATAATAATCGGTAGAGATGGATTAGGGTAGTGTGCCAGGTATGATAAGGCATGTTTTGGTGGGGCATGTGAAACTATTTTTTTATAGCTAGTAATGAGCCTTACTATATGTTTTGTGAATGATTTTTGGTTTGTGTTCTAAAGCTCATTTTTGGGATTATAAAGGAATTCCACCATTAATACATGTCCGGATTTGGAAATAGTAGGGTGCTGCTAAGAACTCTCCCTTAGTAGTGGAGCAAGAGGATCTAGTGGTTCAAGATAATATAGGAAATCTTTTATGTGAATTCATTTCCAATTTTACATAGATGATGTAATGGGACCTAGGGAAGGTTCCACCATGTATGTTCAAGATCACCATAGAATTTTAGTTACAAACCCCTTTAACCATTACAGGATAGGGTGGGCTAGAGGTAGCTGAGTTATGGATAAAGTATACCTAGAAAATTATTCATCATCTGGAGACCCCTTATGATAAGTGAGTCATATTATTTTCATATTTGTTGTATTTACTAAAAAATAGTTGGTGGGAAATTATGGTTCAGACATAGTAGGTTGAAGGAATGGTGTTGAAGGAGTTTCTGAAAATTGATCACAAACATTACTACCACAAAAACATTAGGTAGTATAAGGCTATGGAGCTTATGAGTTTCACTCAGGGGGTTGTGTCAGTGATGGATTATGATAGTTGTTTCACTTACATGTTTCATCTCATTCCGATGAAGGATATTTATGAGACCACTACGAAGAAATTATTCCATGATGGTCTTGGGCATGATATTAGTTCCTAGGTAAATATTTTCTATTTGATGAGGTTTTCACAGGTAGCGGAACATGCCCTTATCTCAGAATGAAAAATGAAGGGACCTTTAGGTGGTGGACATGTGGTTCTAGCTGGGCTGACATGTGGTATAACATATGAAGGTAGGAAGTATAATTTTTGGAATTTCTAACAAGGAGAAATTGAAAAGTGTAGTCCAAAGATAAAGCCATCCCATGGAGTGGTGATCAGGTATTCTATTACTAGTGTTGTAGGTCAATGCACATGCATGGTTAGTTTCCATGATCACTGGTCAAGTGTAAATCATGTGTCTGATTGGGAAATATCTAGAGGTTCTATATGAATGCTCGCCAGTCAAACATAGATGTAGGTCAGATGTAGATTCTGAATGTGGGTAGGGGGCTGATCACACAATATCTGGTAGGTTGTTGGATCTCCCTATAACATATCAGTAAAGATTGTGGAGGTGGAATTCTGGGGAGATACTATCCATACCAACCAGGAAGTTTGGTATAGGTTACACAGGTTGGATCATAGGGTAGAGGTGTAGTTCATCTTCACACAATTAATTCTACACCTAGTGGTGGCAAGACTGGACCATCTACCATTCAATGTATGATTCTTATAGCTTCCAAGCTCACTAATTATTTATTTCACATAGGTTTCATGCATTATTTTATCTCTTCTCATTTCATAGTTGTGTTGGGCCTAGCTTTGAAATGAGTGTGTAGGGTTATATTGTTCGATACTCCATTAGGGGTGCAGGATAAGGATATCAGATAGTACACGATTTTTTCATCGGAGTTTGGTGGATATCATTTCTTGTGAAATCTGTTTGTCCTTGAGTTGTAGGTTTTTGACCTTATTTTTGGTATGGAGTTTTTGGTTACGTGTCAAGACCATATCAACTATTATCAACATCATGTAACATTTACATCTCTTTATGGAGATTCTTATGTTTTTCATGGTGAGTGGGATTTTTGGGTGAGTCATACTAGGGTAGTTTTCTAGTAGTTTTGGGAACTCACATCCCAGGTTTCATGCCTTATTAGTAATGAGTGAGGTGTGGAATAACATGTCTTACCTCTTATGTTGGATCATTTTTAGGATGTGTTTTCTAAGGATTTATTAATAGTAACACTTGAGGGGGATCTTGAGTTTACAATCGAGTTGCGGGCAAGGTAAGATATGGTTTACATTCCAAAATATTGAATGGAACCAGGAGAATTCCCAGAACATAAGGCATAATAGTAAGAGTTAGAGTAAAAGTGGTTTATCTATCCTAGTACGTCACCATGGGGATATACTGTGTTGTTTTATGATATGTAATATGGATCATTGAGGTTGTGTCCTAACTATAGAATGATGAATCAGGTGACAGTTAATAACCAATCCATGCTTCCTAGAATTAACGATTGTTGAGAAACTGAAGTGTCCCTCAGTGTTCTCCAAGATCGATATGAGATCAGGATACCAAGAGATGTAGGTGAGAAATTCTAACATAACACATATAGAAATCCATATAAGGTATGGGTTTTATGAGTTTGTGGTAATTCCTTTTGGATTGACCGATGCACCGGAAGTGTTAATGGATTTAATAAACGGAATATTCCACCCATATATGGATCAGTTCATTGTATTCTATTTTTAAGAAAGACTGGTTTACTCAAAAACACATGAAGATCATGACAAACCACATAACATCATCCTGAGTACACTAATATAGTACAATTTTTAATCCATGATATAAAAAGTTTAGTTATGGATTGATAACGATTATGTATTCAGGAAAACATTTCTGAGGTAGGTGTATTGGTGGATCCAGAGAAGGTTTAGGTTATGGTGTCATGGGGGAATCCTAAGAAAGTTTCTGATTTTCATAATTTTTTTTATTAATATTAATAAAATATAATTTGGGTTTTTTCTGGTTTGGTAGGGATTCTCTTAGGATTAACCAGGAAGGGTGTTATGTTTGGGTGTCTAAAGGCATGTTATAATCACTTTCAATAATTGATGGGGAAGTTGAGTACCGCACCGATTCTGATCTTTACTGAACCCATTAAAAGGTACACTATGTTTGGTGATGCATCTAGTGTTGGACTAGGTGAAGTGTTGATGCTGGAAAATAATGTTATAGCATATGGGTCAAGATATTTGAGACCACATAAAAGAAACTACCCTACTTATGATCATGATCTAGATATAGTGGTTTTGTACTTAAATTGTTGGAGGAATTACTATTTTGGAGAGTGTTTCATATTGTTTAACGATCATAAAATCCTTAAGTAAATCTTTTCTCAGTATGATTTGAATCTATGGTTGTCAAGGTGGGTCAAGTATCTGAAATATTTTGATTTTGGGTCGGTTTACACACCCGGGAAAGGGAATAGTGTTATGGAAGATCTCAGTCAGAAGACTTAGAATCAAGTGGTTTAGGAATATAACTCCATGTTTTTAATGATGTCCTTGTATGATAAGAAGTACCTAGATGTACATGATGGGAATGGGAAAATGACATTGGTGTCTTTAGTAATTGAGTACCCACATTTGAGTCAGGTCAAGGGGATTCATTTGGTAGATCCAAAGTGTTTAGATATGAAGGAATGTCTTGAAGGTTGGGATTACCCTTATAGTTTTGATGTGGGTGCTGATAGTATTGTTTATATTATGGACATGTTTTGGTGATAAAAGGTGGGAGAGAAGAGTTGATTCATGAGTTCCATCATCGAAGTGGGAAATACATCCTAGTTTGAATAAAATGTATTTTGAGATTCATCGGCAGTATTGGTAGCTGAGAATGAAGAAAAGGTTATAGTATTTGTGTCATGATGAATTACCTGTAAACAGGTGAAGGTCGAGAATCATCTCCCAAATTGGTTGTTACAATCATTTCCCATTCTGATGTTTAAGTGGAATGACACAACGGTGGACTTCGTAGTGGGTCTTCCAAGGATTCCATGGAATAATGATGTAGTTTGGGTGGTTTTGGATTGATTAACTAAAGTGGATTATTTCATGGTGATCCAGGAAACATACGTAGTTGATTATTTGGTTGATTCAAATATATGAATGATTTCATAGTTCCATGGTGTTCTGAGAACCATAGTATTTTATTGCGATCCACATTTCATATTATGCTTCTAGAAGGGGTTATAGGAGGTTATTGGTAACCATGTGTTTTTTAGTATGACTTATCACCTGCAGACGGATGGGAAAACAAATTGTATAATTTAAGTATTAGAGGACATGATGAGGACATGTTGGTCCCTACATTTTTCAATCTATGATTCAAATGGAATCATTCAAGGTTATTTATGGGAGGCCTTGTAGATCTACACTGTGTTGGTTAGAAGTGAAGGAGTATAAGTTGTTGGGACCAAGTCTCATTTTGGAGTCATTAAAAAAGGTTTATTTTATTTTGAAACATATGGAAACAGGTAAGAGTAGGAATAATTCATATAAATATTGGTGTCATTGACCTCTTGAGTTTACAGTTTTTGATAGTGTGTTCTTAGAGGTGTATCCACGGTTAGGTCACCAGCATATTAGAAAGCATGGTATTTTGGAACCCAGGTACATGGAGCCATTTGATATTGTGGAGAGGATTATACTAGTGGATTCTTGATTGGATCTTCCATAATGGTATAGTGTAATTAAATATGTTTATCATGTTTTACAGCTTCATAAGTTTCACATTGATTCATCTCATGTAATTAATGTTTAGGATGTTTTTCTTGAGGCTGATGCATCCTTTGAGGAGAAAATGGTTTGTATTGTGGGTCATAGAGATAATGTTTTCTAGGTAATGGTTGTGCCTTTGGTTTGTGTTCTATGGAAATATGGAAATATTTATGAGGAAACATGGGATAGGGAATCAGATATGCAGGCCCAGTGGCCCAAATTATTTTCTTCAGAAATTGAATAATGCTCTAGAAGAGAGGATCGAGGAGAAGACATCATAAGGTGGGGAATTTATAAGATACCATAATTCATAGAGGTATGAATTCATTTAAATTTTAGTTATAATACCTTTTTTGGTTAATAATGTGTCTTATGGATGTTTTAGGGGACTAAAGGGTGTTCCATTGGTTTGGGACATGAAAGGAAGAAATTTCGGTCCAAACTATGCAAGGTGCAAGGTTGGAGCAGGGTTAAGTAAATTTTGTGGCCATCCAAGGAAAATTGTGCAGCCTTGGATAGTGGCTTAAAGCACGGTTGGAGCTTGGTTTTCCAAACTGTGTTAACTTCCTAGGAAACCATGTAACCTAACTCCCCTTGTACAATGGATTTTATATAGTTTTCCCATGGTTTGGAAAATCATGTGAGTAAACTGTATGGCCTAGTAAGGTTTCAAGAATTAGAAAATTTCCTATATGAGATTTTAAACCTTAACATGATTTTCTCCACAATTTCTCTCATTTGAAACCTAGTGGTGGACAATAACTATTATGGGATCCCATTAGTGGTTCTCCTTCATATCTATATTTTTTTTAGTTTCATCAGTTGTCGATCAAAGCCTTGAGTAATTATAATATCCTCCTTGATTCTTTCTTGGGTTTTGGTTTTTCATCTCGCTTTTATCTATATCAGAAGCACTAAACCCCATTTTTTAGATGAGATCAAGGTTGAATATTTTATGGGTTATTTAATCAAGATATAAGACTATAATTAAGAGTGTGATCATTAACATATTTTCGATAGGTGGTATACAATACATATTCCATAGTTTCATTATAGATTTTTGCATTTTTTGTTTGGTTCTTGGTTGCCTCTTGTTGTGATTTTGAATATTTTAGTGAGATTTGGTAAAATGGGTGTCAAAACAATGATTAGAAACCCTCATGATCCATATGGGATGCATTGAAGATTATTTTACTTATTTATGGCTACCCATGGGGTGTGCATTTATTCATGGAATAAGAAATTAGTCCTGAAAGAGTATGGTAATTTTGTACAAATGTAGGGTCCTAGTTGAGTATGTTGATGTGTATAATGACAGTGAAAATAAAATATAGGTAGTGGGTCAAGATTTGGTAATGTATTAAAGTATTTTTTGCCTGACATGGAAATGGTTTAATTTTTTTAATTGAGATTATGACATGTGGCCAACGAATTATATTAGATATTCCTAAGAGAGTCAGGTATATGAATCGATGAATATGTAAATTGGTAATGGTATGTGAAATGAATAATATTTTAAATGGGATTTCCTAAGGCAAAAGATGAATATGTGAAATGGGATGATTTAAGGGAAATATTTAATGATATTAATGAGATGGTAATGAGAACAGGAATTGGGCTAAGTGATGTAAATAATAAATGTTTTAATGGGTTTTGGAATAATATTCATTACCTTATTGTTTGTTATGTATTATGATTGTGATGTTTATTGTTTTCGATATGGTTTATGTGTGGTAAAAAGATAAATAATAATGCGCACATGGGTTTACGTGTGGGATAAAGGATTGAGGCGCCTCCCACGGGCCAAGTAGCACTAAGTATCTAACTACACCCACAATGCACTGGTTATAGAAGGGGATGATTTTCTATTCCCCCAATGGTTGTATTTCACCTAGAATGAATATTTCAGGTGGGGTCATTATGATATTTTGATGAATTATCCATAGTGAGTAAGGGATTAGACTTATTCCCGGATTAATAATGATAAATTATTTGAACCTTGTGTGAATGATGTAATTGTTTAACCCATAGATAACAGGCTAATGATGAACTTTGTATTTAAGAATATTTAAATAATGAATTTGGAACCATCGTTAGTTATACTTATGTAATTATTGTTAATTAGTGGTCCCTGAATTGTTTTTTATTTATATTTCATTTATTTCTTACATGAATTCACTATCTGTTAAACTGGATATTTTGTACACACCATTGGTGGTGGCCTACTAAGTTGTAATCACATCCTCCTCGGGCCACCATGGGGTACCCGAGAAGGCAACATGCTTGCAGTTCAGGATAAGGGAAAAGGCCATATGTAAGGGCATTTAGTTTGGCATGGGACATGCATGGATGAGGTTCTAGACATTGAGTCAGGGCCATTTTGGGGATTCCATTGTTTTACAGAATTTGGGGGTGTTCCACTTTCTCCCTATTTAGCATGACATTCCTTTTTTATCTTGATTGTGTGTTTTACCTGATTTAGACGAAGAGAGTTATGCATGACTATTTCTATTGTACTTGATTATGCTATTTTTTCTTATTATCTATTTTGGATTACTCTAGTAATGAGGGTATAGTCTCCCCGTGTGACAAATCTAGATAGCTGTTGGTAGTTTGAAACCTCTGGTGTATGGGGAGGAACACTTGAGGTCATGTGGCAACTATGCCCAGGGCACTTTTCAGTGGATTTCAGGATGAGGACATTAAAGTTACCACATATATATATATATTATCATATATATATAATTATATATTTTATATATGTACATGAAGTATGTACATGAGGATATTAGTAGAAATATAGATAGATACAAGGTGATATCTAGAGCTGAGGTGTAACTCCAGCATCCATAATGAGTCTAATAAGCTATACGGTCAAGAAAATGTTAAATTCCCTGAATATGATAATGAAAGTGATACATCATTCCTAACACTTGAGAGAGTTTGGGTGACTTTTCATTCCGAATGCCCAACCAAAGAAATATGGAGTGCCACTCCCATCATCTGTAATAAGTATAATGGTTTGAGATTTCATGATCAACACCCGATGTAAGGGAGAGTAAAATTTCAGGCTCACTAAGTCTCTTAAACATCGTTCACTGACCAAAAGTAATGGTATAATCATAACAATAATATTAATAGCTTGAGGGATCACCTCTGATGCATGGAAATCATCAAAACTAATACAAAAAAGGAATCAATGTTTATATAATCCATATAAATAAAAGCATGAATAACGTGGTATGGCCTTTCCACCCATTATCATTCATTAGAAATAATCTCTTTAATTATTAATGTAGGGAAGTTCAATTTAAATACTTAACCAAGCACATATGGGGTGATTTAATCATTTAGGCAATTACCTTAAAAGGAGGATGTTGCATCTATAAGTCAATATGAACACTTAGATGGTGTCTTATCCATTATAAACTCTATAAAAGTGGAAAATTACTTTTTCAATCCAAGCCAAACACTAAGATGGGTTTTAGTTATTTAAAATAAAATATAATAGTGGAAGTTTATTCCATAACACCCAAAGGGGTGTAAATAAAGAAGCTGGACATCCTCTAACTCCATGTAATTGTTCCAAAGGAGTATAACATATGCGTATATTTATATAGAAATGAAAAATACATTTTACAGTGACGCATAGAAAAGTTATGCACTCCATGAAATACTGAAATCTATGAAAATTGAAGAAAATTTGGAATTAAATATATAAAATCTACCATAGGTCCTAGAGGACTCGTCATCCAATATTGTCTTTAGGTTTGATTTATAACATTAAAAAATTAAATAACCATCTATCTCTTTGAAAATAGTTTGAATGATATTTCCCTAAAATAGTGCAAGATATGGGAAGAAAAACTATGAAAGGAATTAATGGGATTCAATATCATACTAATCAAAATACAATTCTATTAATTGAACATGATTTCAATTCCAGATGATAGCACAACCTCAATCCCTATATTAGAAAAATGGAGAGATCATGGGAGAATATAAGGGAGTGGTTCTATATAAATAATGAAATAAATAGGGGGTAAGGCTTAAAAATTAATTATTATAAAGAGTTTAAAATCATCCTCCAACACTGGGCCACATGGTTTGGCTCCACATTTGACCAAACCATTAGCCAAAAGTGCACAATTCACTCCTTAGGGAGGGAATGCACATGAGTTACATGCATGATTTTTCTACATATGTGAAAGCCATGAAGTAACCACTATCCCCAACCCCTCTAAAAATTTAATGGTAGTGTGCCAATTCTCACGTGGTTTTAGATAAAATGTGAAACCACCTATATCCCACAGATTTAACCATATGGTATTTCCGGATGGCTTGTAATAACTATGTACTAACTATGAAGCCTAACCCATATATTGATTTATTGGTGCTTTGGACTCCGAACAAGGCTTAGGAGCACCCAAGAAATTCAATAGGCCATATAGTTCCATTTCCAAGACTTAAAAATGGATTCAATTGGAAAAAATGGCTTCTAACTTTGAGAGAAGTCAGGTCGTTACAACCTCATGTCCTTAAAGAAGATTTTCATTGAGTATGCCTTCTGAGGATAAAGTAGTATAACCTGAGAAAGTATCCAACCACTGGGCTCTTAGATCAACCTCTTGATCCAAAAACTCATCCATTACTTTCCCAAGCTTCCATAACACTCATACTAAAAAAACTGAACATTATTACAGTGTCTTCACTCTCTGATCTTGGATACACACTAGATACTCTTTGAAGGAAGAATACTCTTCTAACTCAATCACATAAGGTTTTAGAAAATGTGATGGGTTAAGATAATACGAGAAAACATAAGATACATTAATGACATCCAAAATAGACCAATATCTCTGAGGATGATCTATCTGATAAGCCACTTTCTAGATTTTTTTCAAAACCTTAATGGTTCCAACAAACCAATATGAAATATTACCCTAACTTTGAATACAATGATGGACCAACCATGGTAAAACACACAAGAAAACCCAATCTCTAATATAGAGATCAGGAGTACACCATCATTGATAGAAATATGAGTACTTCTTGGTCTGAGCTATCAATATGTGCAACCTGATAAACTGTACCTACTATAAAGTCTTCTAGACTAGGAAGTGTCCAAGAATGTTTTCCTTCCTTACCTTAATATAGCCTATAGGTGATCACAAGGGCCTAACATATAATTATTATTAATGACCTATCTAAATGGTACCTTGACAGCTATTATTATAATGGAACATTGTAAGGGGTATTTGTTTCCCCCATGAATCCCTAACGCAAAGGACACATTCACAAACCATGTATTATAATAACTAAATCATACACACCATTTGTACATCTATCTAGGGGTGATAGGTCGTACTTAGAATAAACTAGGTATCAAAGTTATTTTGCTAACCCTATAAGAACTGTGATGTGAAATGAGAATCCTCGTTAGATATGATAGATTGTGGAGAACCATAAAATTGTTTGACCACCCGGACCTAAAATATTCCTAGCTAATCTAATAAGAAGGTATATCGAATAGGTAAGAAGTGTGTGACCTTATCAGTATGATCATAAACAATGAAAACTATATCATTACCAAGAGATGATCAAGATAATCCTTTCATGAAGTCTAAGGAAACATCTTACCCTTTCCACATGGGAATAGAAAATTGTTGTAAAATTCTTATCGGTCACTACTATTCGACCTTCACCTATGACATGTGGAACATCATGTGACTAGAATATTTTTACACCATTTCATTTTAGGACACCAATATTAGATAACTAATTCATAAAACATCTTGGTGACACCAGAATGAATGGCCCAAACTAAGGCATTAAATTATAGAATTAGCACCTCTATGATGTCTAATGGGACCCAAAAAATGACAATGAAAGCATAAATTATCATCCTCACCTCTGGTCTATATAGAAGATAAATCATCATGAAAGATACAATACCTCAAATAAACTGCCATGTGATCTTAATGTTTCCTCATTATCATCCATTTTAGAAGGGTAAAGTTCACTGCAAAAGCTGGGACCATAGTCTTTCCATGATTCTCATGAACCGAAATGTGAATCTCTAAATAAAATCTCATGAGATACCATTCAACACTATAGTCATAAACTTTCTATTTTTAATTCATTGGAATTATAGAATAATCGACAACCTTAAATTTCATAGTCATATATGTAAGCTTGAAATCTAAGGATTAATGGTACTCAACACATATATGGTTCCTTATTTTTAGATCATGAAGTGTAAAGATTTACCTAATGATTTTATGATTTATAAATAAAAAATTGATCTCCAAGTTAATATTTTCTCCAAAAGCATGGAGCTTGGGATATAGAATCTATCTTGAGGTAATCTATTAGTTATTTATTCTCATTATGTCTCAAATAACAAGACCTATATTCCATGAATCTCTTTTCCTAATCATAATAGCTCCATGCCCAGTACCTAATCTGTCATTATAGATTATATAGATCATTCATGGCTCCTATTGAACTAGGTTTAGCACTGAATTCAATATTTCCATCAACCCTTGAAAGCGTTATTCAAAAGCTTCTAACTAAATGAATTTCACACCCTTATAAGTCAATCCTTTGAGAGGATATTATATGCATGATAAATCCTAAATGAAGAATTTAAAATATTTTAATAGGACCAAGAAACTTCATAAGTCAAATAATTTATTTTGATTCCCTTGTATACTATAGATCTCACTTTCTTGGGGATAATTGAGACTCTTGAATATAAGTTAATGTGACCTAGGAAGTGGAATTTTTCAATCCAAAATTGGAATTTACTGAGTTTATCATAAATTTGGGGATCCTTTAGTGAATTCCCCAAGATCTAAAGATAGTTATAATGATCTTGTCAAGGGAATGAATACACTAAGATGTCATCCAGAGACTACCACAAATGAATCCAAATACGGGTGGAAAACCCAATTCACTAGGTCTATGAAATCTTCTTTCACATTTTCAAGACCGAATTACATTATCAGGTACTCATAAATAAAATACCTACTCTAAAAAGATGTACATGGTATGTCTGATGACATTATATACACTTAGTGATATCCGAACATCAAATAAATATTTTAAAACACTCTTTATACTTATATCTAATAAAAGGGGACATCTATTCAAGATAGTAGATACCATTTATTAATCGTAAGCATATTTAACCATCATTAACCCATGAAGATCCTTAGGGTACTATCCAAATTCAAGGAAAAGGGTCCGATTAAACCCTTAAATAAGTAATTGGGCATATAAATCTTTTACTCTTTAAGAAATCCAAATGATTTTTGAGATCCATAATCTCTAAAGGAGAAATATTTTAAGGATGAGTGGGCACTGGTTCTACTCATAGACTATCTCAATCTTGAATAATACCTCTCTCACTACAGGTATCCTAGAAAATTTTATAGGGAAGATGTACTTAAAATGATCCACTTAATTAGTAAAAATAGTTTTTTCATATCCTCTAGTAATATAGGAAAATACTAGAAACTAGGGAGGTCACTCTACATGTCCCATAATGCTCAAATCTATCCCAAGAGGCATTGATATCTAATTATCACTTTTATTTTTGTCTATTTTTATATGGTGATTTAAATGTAACCATTCGTTGATTGTAGTCAATGTGGGATTAGAATTAAACTAAACATTATATCATAATTATAACATCAAACCCACTCATGTAATGGATGAAATATCTCATATGAAAAGATAGACACAAACCTCAATGGTAAAATCATTACAATGGGGTAAAATATTTGATTGGATGCTGAATAGGGTATCAAGTGTTGTCATTCCATAGAATTTTTCTATATTAAGGCTTGGAATATCCATGACTTACTCATATATGAAAGAATGAGAAATGCATATTTCAAATAAAGAAAACAATAAATTAGAGGCTACTATAATAATACCTCAAATAGTGGAAGAGTTGAAACTCTATCCCTATGTCATAGTCTAAACAACATGTAACTAGACCATACAACATCCCTGAGTTAAAACCCGACTTTCTGGAGGAGTACCACTATACTAGCGTTGAGAATCATGATTTTGGATTCCCTACATCAACCACTACCTCATAATAAGTGGACGGTGGTATTTCACCTTTATATATGAAGAGATACTATTGGACCCACTCTGGAATGTGGGGTAGGTGTAGATCCCCATTGGTAGGCAGTGATGGGAAGGTCCTAAAGAAGCATTGGATATGACCTATCCTATCGCATCCTCTATATTCAACTGGATATCTTATAAACTATGGTTTACAGGTCCCAACATCCCATACTGGAGACATACAAGGAATCTATAATTACTAGTTTTCTTACTACTTCTACCCCTAGTGAGAAACCTAAAAATAAGACTTCTGACTCCTACAAAAACCACTGAAATATCTAATTGTTGAACCTCTCTAAATAACATCATATACATCCCTCAAATACCAATTTGTAATGAGTTATTGGTTTAATATCACAGATAAAGTCTCTAGTCAAAATACATTGACCTATGATCAGATTGTGTGTACCATTCCATCCTCAAATCGCCTCACTCTCATAAGATCATTTCTAGATATAGCTTTTTAGAAATGTCACAGCTCAGTAAAATGAACAGAATATTCCATGATATACATGGAACCATGTTAGAGGTTCAAAAATACTACATCTCATTTAGACCTAATAATCTATGGAAATAAGTAATCATAAAAAATCATTTGTAAGTCCATCCATATCATATATAAATGTCGGTCTACCTAGGATATAACATCCCACCATCTCTTGGAAGAACTGGGTTGTATATAAGATGAATGATTGACCCTATTCTATTGAAAGAGTATCTAGATGATCGAATAATGAAATCATGGCCTCAATCCAATACACAATAACATGTGGTATTCCATACCCAAAAAAGGTGAGAGGATACTGCTTTTCGAACCCACAAGTCAACTCTATCAAATTTGAAGAAATTCGAGTGAAACATTTCATAGACTATGTACTATAAAAAAATACATCATTAAACCTAGTGGCTATGCCTATATTAGAAATAGCATGTGGTGACATAGGTGGCACTATAGTAGGTATGACTAGTTATTCAAGGCCCACCACATCTAAGGCATGGTCATCATCTCTTTCTAAATGTATGACCTGAGGATGTCATAGAGGAATAATTCTACAATTCAAAACACACACCATATTAAAATATTTAAAAATAAAAATAATTACATATATATTAAAGGATTTTTACTCAATATTAATATATAAAATCTCACACACCTCTTCCTACTGCAAAAAATCAGGTCTAGGCGATAGGGAAATACCATAATTGTCTATAAGAATGTACGAGACAACCCTATCTACCCACTAATAAAATCTGGTATTTTCATAGGTATCATATCAGACAATATGTGTTCTGATATATAGATGCTCAATTGGATTATATAGAAGAATATATCCTTTAATTTGAAATGTGAATCCCAATTAGCAGTAACCAATTCACCTTTAATGATATAGTTTCATGTGAGTTTATAAATATCATATATATATATATATATATATATCACTATTTAAAACAAATAGATATTGAACCTAAAACATGATATAATTATATAATTAATGTTTCATCACCAATCTATGCGGGAAAAAATCATTTAGATACGAATATTAACATAAATTAGTCCAATTATTTTTTTCCTCTAAGAAATGTTATCAAATTTTGAAATATGATAATTAGTCACTAACTATATGCAACATAAAAATTCATTTAGAAAATAGATGTGGCATAAAATATTGTATGGAAAATTAGACTTAAAGTCACAATAATAACACATGAAATAACATTCCATCATTTCATCATCACAAGGTAAAATAAATATCACTACAAAAACACCAATAATAATAACATCATAAGACATGTGTGTCACCCAACGTTGAAGTCATATCAACCAAAAATGGCGTAATGAATAACTACCACATCCCATCGTTGGTAATTTGGGTTTTCCATATATGTGGGTAAACTATGTGGGAAAAAAGTCTCATTACCAACGTTCCTTACCCTCATAATATCCTTTCTAATACCAAAAGAACAATACAAAAGAAAAATAAACTTCTCGGATACCACGTTGTAAGATCCCAACCAAGGATCTAATCAACAAGTTCCCCAAGCTAGTGGGTCACATGGCCTCAAGAGTGCCTCCCTGTATTCTAGAGTCCTCTGAATAGTAGTGAGGTTCTAGGGTGTATTTTGGGAAGATTATACCCTTATATCAGGGTTTCCCAACAAATAGTATATATTAACAAACAATAGATAGAGCATGAAATATAATATGGAATAATGGAAACAAATATAGTAACTGTGGAAGTGTAAATAATAAAGTGACTATAATAATAATAATAATAATCAACAACCAATATTCCTAGTCATATACATGATTTCATTTCATGATGATATGCATAAAAGATAACAGGGGATACATGGGACATGCATATACCATATGCTATAAAAAATACAGAAATTTCAAATGAATTTTCCACTGGAATCATGAGCATACTCTTAGTCCTATGCACCCATGATCTAATCTATAAATAAAGGAGATAAAAATTATATTTAGAGGTGATTTTACTTATCCATATATACAGACAATAATTCTACTTGGGAACCAAAGGTGTTCCAAGTAGAGTGTGAGATAAAATAACTTAGCCACCTTAGAAAATGTCTTGATGTAATCCAGCATGTGTAAATAGCTAAGCTGTTTGGAGGTAAAATAAAGAATCATTAATGATGAATAAGTAAATACCATCTAGATCAGTTTGCTACAAGACACTTGTATAGATCTAACTACTTTGGAATAGGCTAGTGTATGAGACTGATCAATAACCAGATATATTAGTAAGTATATATATACCTACTGTGATACATTTTATACATGTATATTAACTTATTATGTGAGGATATAAGTAGGAATATTCATGGATACGAGGTTCTCGTTGGACCTGTGGCATAAATCAAGTATCGATAACTAGTCTAACGAGCTATATGCTCCAACAATGTGTACATTTCCTGAATATCATAATGAATGTGATAAATATTATCCATAACTTGAGATAGGTGGGGTGAATATTCACTACCATCACACAAACAAGGTAATGTGGATCATCATTACCATGGTCTAGATATATGTATAATAATGATAGACATCATGATGATCACACAAATTAAGTGAAAGTGAAATTACATGCTCAAAAAGTCCCTTAACCATCATTTACTAGCTAATAAAAATGGCATAATCGTAATTAAAATAATAATGACAAGAGTTATCACCTATAATGAATCAAAATCATCAATCCTAATACATCCAAGGCCCCAGAAATCTTACAATACATATAGATAAAGGGGTTAATCACCTAGAGTGTCCTTTACACCCATTATCATTCATTATAATTAATCCAATTAATTATTTAATCAAGTTAGTTCAATTAAAATATTCAACCAATTAATTAAAAGGTTATTTAATCAACTAGGAAATTACCTAGGTGTGGGGGGGATTCCATTTACCATTCATTCTGAAAACTTATACAGTGTTTGGTACATTAAAATACTATATAGAAGGGGTCAAATCAATTTATAATCAAAGTCTAACACATTGATGATGTTTGGTCCAATAAACAAATATATAATAGTGGAAATTTATGCTCATACACCTAAAGGGTTTGAGATCAATGTGGTGGAAGTCCACAAACTCCATGTAAAAATACCATGTAACAATAACATCATGCGTATATTTATTTGGAAATGAAAAACCCATTTTATGGTTAGGCACATAAATGTTCATTATTCCTCACAATAGAAAAAAGTTTGCAAATAATAAAAAATTTGGGAATGAAATATAGACCACCTACCTTAAGATTGTAGATGAATCCTCATCCAATATCTAATTTATATCGATGTATAACATCAAAAAAATGAATAACATTCCAATGCACTGAAAATATGGGGAATTATATTTCACCAAACTAGTTCAAGTGATTGGAAGAGAAACTATGAAATAAAGTAATAGGATTAGATAGATTAACGAAGCAGATCCCATTCTTCCAACACTGGTTGATATGGATGTCAGATGAAGGTTTGATGTTGATCCGTATATAAGCTAATATAAGAGAATATGGGAGAAGAAGAGGGAGTGTTATGATGGAAAAGAGGGAATAAAATATGGCATAAGGATATTGTATTAATTAGAGAGTAAATGGTAAAATTACCCTCAAACACTAGGTTGTACGATTATTCTGCACGATTAGCCAAACTGTGTTCTAACAATGTGTTAGGAACTACTTAAGCAGGGGCCTTATATGAGCATGGTGCATATTTTTTCTACCTATGTGAAATCCATGTGGAAGGAACTATCATAAAACACTCTAAAAATCTCATGGACATGCATGTAGGATCTCACCATTACAAAACTATTGTGAAACCTCCTAAATCCCACGGAGTTCTCTACATGGATACATTTCATGGTTAGTACTAATTGTGTTCTAAACATACGACCAACTATATTTTCACACTTATCATAGAATTGGTATCTGAAAAAGACATATACAATCTCAAAACATTACTCAGGTCATAGGGATTATTTACCATGAATAAACAGGGGATTCAATCCTAAAAAATGATCCATACCATTGAAAAAATTCGGGTCGTTACATGACCTAGGCCATGAAGTAATAATCAGAAGAGATGAACATGATGGATATTTTTATAATGTTTCATATAATAGTCTAATAAATAGAAGATGAAGTTCCCTTGGCTAGTGGTCATTTTTACTTTTATCTTAACAAGATTATTTTTGCAAGGATGTAAATGTAAGATGAATGTTTTAGCATTATAGATTCTCTTTATAGTGGAGAGACTATTTTTGAGTGGTCATTATCCAGAAAGGGTATTCAAAATTTTCTTAATCAATTTGTTTCAATGTTAACTATATGGAAACATGTCATGGGGCATTGTAAAAATTCATGGTGGGTTGTGAAACTAGGAACGAAAAATATGCTCTATGTAATGAAACAGTTATTCTTGTGTCTAGGAATGAGGTGTCACATCACACACATTTTTTCCTGTGGCTATATGTGCCAATAAGTTAGGGATGACCATCATGGACCTTAGAGTTTACTTCATCCAATTCTAATTCATATATAGAAGTGGGATGAGATCTCTATGGAATTTTTTGTAGGGATTGTTTGTAACACAAAGAAGAGGAATTTTATTTGTGTTGTGATCGATTGTAAGACCAAATCAGATCATTTTATACTCATTCATGAAAAATGAAACTTGATGAATTGGGAAATATAGATGTGAAAGTGATTATTATTTTTCAAGAAATTAAATTTTCAATAGTTCCCAATATTGATCATCATTTTACTTTTTTTATTTTGAAGTGGCCTCTGGGAGGTGATAGTATTATAGTCACATTTGATTATGGAATAACATCCACAGATGTGTGAGTAGAAAATATATGACTATAAATATTCATGGGTCTTTGCTTCATTCTTTCCTCCTCAAATTTGGTGGACCTTTGGATGACCGTTTGGGACTGGTTGTGTTCTCTTATAAAAATATTTACCAATATTCTATTAGAATGGCTCATGTTGTGGCCTTGTATGATTAGAATTTTAAATCTATATTATTTTGGTTGTAGATTGATGAATGTTTCTTAGTTTGACTGATCATGGTCTAGGATAAGTTAGTAAATATTCAGTTGATTATTCATAGAATGTTGATGAATTATACCAAATATAAATCTTATGATAATCGTCATGATAGACCATTGAATTTCTTTTGTCAGTAAACATGTTTTATTGAAAGTATCACCTCATTTAGGTCATAGAATTCATGGGAGGTAAAGGATGAATACTCCTCATTTTGGGAGACTTTTAATATTTTTGAGTAGGTGGGGAAAGTGTCAAATAGTTTAGCACATTTGTTACATTTTACATTGATACATAACATTTTCCACGTATCCCAGTTATGAAAGAATATTTCTAGACTATCTCATGTCTTGATATGGGAGGATCTTGATGTTGAGAATAATTTATCTATAACATATTATCAATTAATGATTGTACATTCAATGAAAAATATTCTTCACACAAGGAAGAAATTATTTTTCACTACCCAATGAAAGAATGATTCCAATTCACACAAGACATGGGAGTGTGAGGCACTAATGAGAGATTAGTGTTCTTATTTCTTTGATGTGGAATCTAGTTAATAGTTTTTATAGGGAAAATGGTTTTATGATGGGGATGATGTATCCTTGTGTTACTTTTTTCAGATACTCCTCAACCAAAATTTTGACCATTCTTTGGTTGGGGCTTGTTTCAGGTGATTCTAGTGCGATTTGTAATTTTCTTTATTTTTTTGGGTTGTGCACAGTTGGAAAATAGTTTTCCCAAACCATGTGCCCTTCTAGTGAAATCATTACAACTATCGATTGTGGGGGTTTTCATGGATAGGTAATAGTTTGAAAAACTATTCCCCCACCAAGCAGAAACTTCACACCCCATTATAGGGGCTCATGTTTTTTCTAACCAAACTTTCCCTAAAAGAAACCATGTTGGTGGGACTTTTTTTTTCCAAAAATTTATTAACAATTCCATAAACCCCTATTTAAGTTCCCACTAAACCCCAATGAAACCTACCATCAATTTATTGTCTTATATATCTACCTATATTTTATTTTAAATCTTTTAAACCCATTCCTTCATGGATCGAAGTGTGGAAAATCTTGTTCAATATCCTCTAGGCAAGAAATCTCTTCACATATGTCTTCTAAATCTATCTCTTACACTCTTAATTATGGAGTTTTAGATCATCATGATTTTTATGGATCTAAGATCTATTAAATTTAATCTTGGTTATATGTTTCATTTCATGATTTTTGTCATCATCCTTTTTTGTTGGTGTTTCCCATTGTGATTATGTTATTGAAGTTTGGTGCTTCCGTTTGATATTTTCTATATGATTGAACCTTGATTTTAATTATTTTTTTGAAATTAAATTCTATTAATATATATAAACCAAATTATATATGATTTTGGAATTGAAATTTGAATAGGATTCGATTTTTGGAACAACCCGTCATTATAATCGAATTAGAATTTGGGGCATATTTTGAAATTTATGGAATTTAAGAAAAAATTTGAGAATTTATTTTAGAATATGTCTTAAATTTAATTGATAAAAACCTATGATTGATTTTGTATTGAAAATTCATGAATTTATGAAAAAACCATGATTTGGTCTGTAAATTGAATGGGAATATTGAAAATTAAAATTGGGTAGTCGATGATTTCTTTATTATTGATTGATTGATTAAGAACATACATGCCTGGGTATTTAGTGGTTTATTTGGGAAAAGAATTATAAGTTGAATATTCCCATGAAATTGATTGATGATGATAAATATAAAAACCTAGTTAGAATAATCGTATCCCAGATGGGATGTTGAGGAGTCCAATTCTGCCTGATCTTGAGGAACATGTGTATATATACTTTCTATGAACACTGATATGATATGTGTATGGAACATACAACTATAAACTATCATATTAAAATTTTGATGATAATGTTTCTGGTTGTGGGTTTTTATATATATTCTATTGATTATAGAACTATTTACTTCATTAATGATGATTTATATAAACTATTTTATATAAAAAATTATTTAGGACATGATTGAAATGTTTTCCATCATTTTGAAAATAAAGCATGTTTTGTTTTAAATCTGAATTTACATTTCCATGCTCTGTTTTATTTAAATTGAATGCATGATTTGATTTATTATTATGGAAAATTTTTATATAACACTTTGTGAGACCCTATAAGGATTTATATCATACACACTAGCATTATCATCGAGCATTTTTAGATTTCCTTTTACCATGTTAGAGTAAAGGTAAAGTTCCACTTTTATGTTGTGGATGTTCTTGATCCTTTAGGATTGGAGTGATGTTTCATTTGTGAGGTTTTTCTTTCTATTGAGTACTTTAATGATGTACTATTTTGGGATTTATTGTACCTATTTTTTTTCTGGTACTTTCTCCTCTTAGAGTTATCATACTAGATTATATATTTTATCTTCTACCATTTTGTGACAAATTCATTCCCTCTTTTATCTAATATGATGTCATTTTCTAGAAACCATCCTGTTGGGATATTGAATTCCCTTAGAGCTATGTAAGAGCTGGATTGGTTATCCTAGTACAAAGGTACCCATGATGGTTTTTGATAGTATGTACTGTGGAACAATTTAATTCACCCGACTATGGTTTTTGTTGAAAACCAATATGGTTGAAGAAGCAACATGAGATTTTAAAAATTCTACGATGGAATAGTATCTCCACTTATTTAATAAGTGGATAAATCAATAAGGGAACAATTTCAAAAATGGGGGTAAGAAAGTAATAACTCATGGAATTTTATAATAAATCATTTTCCTGTCTTCTAAATATTCATTATTTAGATATTATAGAATTATATTCATTATTAAAATATTAAGTAATTTTAAAATCATAATGGAAATAATTTTATGAAACTCTTTTCTTAAAAGTTTTTATTTAAAATTTTAATATTAAAATTTTAATATTTTAATATGAAAAAAATAAATTTATTTTTAATTCACCATTTCAAAATTATGATAGGATTAATTATTTAGATTTTTTGGAAAACAATGATTTTTTAGTGAATAGTGAAAATTCAGATTTTTATTGATGTTTTGATTTAATTTCAAGTATTTAAAAAGTGAAAATATATTTTTGATGATTTTTAAAATGTAATTTGTGCCTTTAAATTTAAGGAGTTAAAATTTATGTTTTTAAATTTTTTTATAATTTAATTTATTATAAAAAAATTATAACATTAAAAAGGGTTTTTTTTTGAAAAAATTATTTTTTATCAATTTTTTATAGATTAATTTTAAATTTAATTCTTCAACTCATGTTTTTTGAATCATTAGAAATAGATTCCATATTTGGAGTCATCTGGTCCTAATATATTCAAAATCTTGCCTTTATTTTTGGTTAATATAAATTGTATCCCTACTAATTTTTTAACCATGATAAAGAATAAATCATGTAATTAATGTTTAAAAAATATTAAAGATTATAAAATTACCAAGAAACTTTCATTAATATTATTGTATTCATCGATTTCCTACATAATCATCCAAGATTTAGTTATATGACATTTTTTCATTTGGATGTCACTAGAACCTTTCTAATATATTATTTATTAAAATGTCAAAAATATCAGAGTCTTGCTTTTATTAATCATCATTTTTTTAACATTGGTTTAATCAAATAATATGTTTGGTTTTAAAATTTATTATTAAATGTAAATTATTTATCTTTATCATGTTAATTTATTTTCTATTTTCAGTAAATAAATAATTACCTTAAATATTTACAAAATACTAGAAGAGTAATTACTCAATTGTGGGAAAATCAAACTAGTGATATTAAAAATATTAAAAGTAATAAAATTTGAGATAATTTATGTGATGAAAATTTTTTATATAATAAAATGATATTTTATGGAGGCATTTCAATATTTTTTTCGAATTTACTTGTTTTCTTCATGTTATTAAATTCAAAAAAATGAATAGTTAAAAAAATTTACAGTAAGGATATATTATAATATATAATATTTTTTAAAATGAAATAAAATAACTAAAAATATTTTATACAAAAAATTTATTATTTTAAGGTTTATATTATCAATTTTTGTCTATTTATGGTTTTTTTACATTAATATTAAATATATTAACCATTAAGGGGTTAAAATCGTTGATGTCATGATAAGTGTTAATGGGGTAAATGAGTGGTTAAAAGGAAATTATAAGGGAATTATTATTGACAAAACTTTTCTAATTTTTATTTTATGAGATTATTTTGGCACATAATCAACCTATATGATAAATAAATAATTTTTAATCCATTTTTAATGGAATAATAATTTATATTAATTTAATTTTGTAAGAAAATACAAAAGTTTTCTCTTCTATCTAAGAAAACATAATGTATTATTACCTTTACATCACACTTAAAAACCCATTTTTTGGAAACTGTTTTCCCAAACAACTTAATTACAAACCTCCAATCATTTTACAGTCCCTATTTAGGTCCTAATACCAACCATAGTGGTCATAATGTGTTATGTAAAGGAGGTTTTCAAAAGTAGATGTATTTTTTTAATCAATAATTTCTATTTTATTACTTCTTGAACTTCTTTAAAGTATACCTTACACATTATTATATGATAACATAGTTATAACACTCCAATATTTATTGTATTTTTCTTCTTAAATAATTTCAATAAATTAGATAGCTTATAATTCATGAAACACTGAGTCTTTATAAAACAACACTTGGTTATAGGGTATAGTTATAACCTAGTAACTAAACATAAAATTTCCACTTTTGTGATTTTAATTTCGAAAAATATACAGACATGATTGTGATCAGGGTGATATTTGGAGACTGATTGAATCAACTTAAATTTTATTGAATAGTAACTTAATCTTATGAATAGTAACATACCCTAATGAATAGTAATTTTACCCTTATGAATCATAATAAGACCATTATGAATTATAACCTTAACCATTATTGTTTAAACAAAATTTAGGATCATGAAAAATAAAGGTCAATATTTTAATTAAGTGTTTGTATTTTTGTGAGGAATAAATATTTAATTACAATAATATAATTAATAAAAGTAGTTAAAAGATAATTAATTTTCATAAAATGTATACATATATCAATATTTTCATTCAATATGATTTATGGATAATTTAATGAGACCTTTGCTAATTTTTCCAAGTGTCATAAAATCAGTTATAATTTTAAAATTGGTAATTTTTTATTAAATGATGATTTTAATTAAAAATTAAATTTATCTTATTTAGATAATTATTTTCATAAAATTGAGTTCCTTTTTTAATTTTAAATTTTTTAAAATGGTTAGGTTTAATTTTTGGTATTTTTATTAAAAACTAGAATTTTTAGTGACTTTAAAAATTCGATATTTTTTAAAATATGCTCCATAAATGAATTTATGCAACACTATTAATTCATCGATGATTTAAATGTCCATTGGATTGAAATAAAATTCACTTATTTTTATTTTTTCACATGAATAAATAATATTCAAAGTATTGATAAAAAAATAAAACAAATAATTAGTAAAATAATGAAAAAACCCTCCTTTCCTACACTATATATACCACCCTCACCCACTCTTCCTCTCACACCACTCAAGATTTTATAATTTCCCTTGTTCTTCCAAATAATCTTCTCAAGACCTCACCCAACATCTAAGACCTTCTAGTTCATAAAAAAGACAAAATCTAAAGCCTTAAGAAGATTCTCAAGAAGGAGTACTCAATAGGTAAACCTCTCTTCCTTTTCCAATCAACTTCTTTTACAAGTTCCATTATTTATTTCCCTCTCCCCACATAACCTCATCCAAATTGTATGATAACTCAAGTAATATATATTTAAGATAATTTTATTATGCTAATATAATATTTTATCATCATCTCTCTTTTCCACTCTACTTATACCAAAAAACACAACACCCTTTCTAAGATGTGTTAATTTATCACATTCAAGGAGGATGTGTTTTAAATTTCTATTAATGTCTTAAATTATTTTCATGGAACCATTTTTATAGTTAATATAGATTATTATATATGTTTTATATCCTATTTAATGTTCTGAAATCATTTTTAACACGTTTTATTAAATTATAAAACAAAAGGAGTTCATGGTGATAAAAAACCATCAAAATAATCCAAGCATTTATCATTAAAATGTTATATTGTTGTTCATCATATACCAAAATAACCAAAGGATTTATATTATAATAAAAACATATATATTATCATTAATAAATTATAACTTCAATTCTTGATTTCAATTTCAGTTTTACAAGAACTTTCATACTCTTATAGCAGCAAACTGATCATAATAACAAAAAAAAACATGTACTCCCAGATGGTGGAATTGAATATCATAACCAATAGAAAATCAACAAATGAACTTAATGAATAAATAATGAGTAAATTAAATTTATATATGGTTCTGGAATTTTTATTTAATGAATATAATTTTAATATCACGGACATTAAGATCAAAGGATGAACACATTCAAGCATAAGGTAAGGGGTTTCTCATCTCACTTTTATTACAATGATATTTCCATTGTTTGCAACTTTTTTTATGTAGAGAATTTTTATTAAAATTTGATATATAATATCAGGAATATATTTATATTTGTTGTATTTACTGATTCACATGATGATTATTTACTCGATTGATTAAAATTTTTGAAGGGACTTTTGTTTCCTATTCCATTTCATTGTGATTTACTTGGTATAGTGAACCTAATAATCCTTATGTGGTGTAACTACCGTCACTTTGAGATAATTTTAAGTTTTAATTTTAATTAAATTACATGCCATATTTTTATTACATGTATATGGTTATTTCGTTATCTGTATACCATTTTACATATATTGTTTATGTGGGATGTTGCTTTAATTGTGGAAATATTGATGAATCTGTATCCTATACTCAGTAAAAATATTGAAAATGCATATTGTTCTTATATTAAATATTTATATAAATAATTTTCAAAAATGGAAGTGATGTGTAGGGTCCAATATATCCCAACTATGAATAGGCATGTCTCATGAGACAAATTAGTTGGCGAAAACCCTTTGACTTTGTTTCCAAAATAATATAGGTTTCTACCGACAGACATAAACTGTCTCGATGATTTACTGATTCATTTTAAAGATAAATGTTGTCCAATTTAAAATAATTATCTTTATTTAGAATTCTATTTTTACTTTCCATGAGGTTTTCACTAGGAAAAAATCTATGGATGCATTTTTATTCTCAACTTATTGAGGACATGTGTTTTCATTTATTCACCAATCCATATTAGTTATGTTTAATTAATTGTGATCCACTTAATATTGATTTAGGATTCCACTATGTGTAAATCATACTATTAATTTGAGATCACCCTTATCATTTCTCCTTTCCCTAGGTTATGATGATGGGAACCTTGAATAAATTTTTAAGGAGGTAGTTTATTTAAGTTTGTTATGTATCATGTTGTTTTCTATCTTTACAAGTATAAAATGGGATCCATGTATGTATCTTGTTTATCTATGACTACTAAACTGATCTTTATTATGGTATTATATTCCTTGTAATCATTCCAATATTATAAAGTAATGCACCGACTATGGGATATGGGGTCTGGGGCGTTATAGATGGTATTAGAGGATGTTTTGTAGAAACCATAGGAGATGGATTTAAAAAACAATGCTTTTGGAACATATCCCTAAGATAAAATTTGAGGATATTAATTGAGTAATATCCTAGAATTTTGGTAAGGTAGAGACTATGTGGGACTTCCTAGAAACTACATCAATGTCTAGATACTATAAGTGGATGTGGTTCTCGCTCAGATGTACCTCAGAGTAACATCTCCATCAAGGAATTTCATGCTTGACCCAGGGCATCGAGGTACATGACAATAGCCCTTAACTTCTCACATGTTTTGACACACCTAGAGGAAATTCTTAAGATAATTAACATTTTCATGAAAAACAATTTTGATGGATATAAAAGTAAATAGAAACCATGTTTATGATTATGATATTAGCTCTGTATAAATTTTCAAATTATGTTAAATGTTTTCTAGTTAGAAATTATCCATTATGAAATAAATTCGTGTATTCCATTAATTAGTGATTTTTCCATATGAATCATTATATGGTAATAGTTTTCTAACTCCATCATTCTGGGATGAAGTAGGCGATATGAAACATAAATTACCAAAACTTATTAAATAGACAACAATAAAGGTAAAAGGAATTTGTGGCCATATTAAAGCATCCCGAAGTAGAAAAAAGATATATATTGAAAACCATATAATATTTTGGGAATTTAAACTTAGAGATCATGTCTTTATAAATTTATATCCATGGAAGGGTGTCATAAGGTTCAGTAAGAGAGGGAAATAAGCCCCATGTACATTGGACCATTTGAAATTTTTGAAAAAATCGGAGCGGTAGCTTACCATTTAGTAATGCCTCCAATTATCTCTATTGTTCATGATGTGTTCCATGTGTATTTATTAAAAACATACATTCTAGACCCAAAAAAATTACTCACCTATGAGGAAATAGAACCAGAACCTAACTTGTCTTACAGTGAAGATCCTATCGAGAATCTTAACACTAGAGAGAATTTAGTGAGAAACCATCTAACTCGACCATTAAAGGTTCTTTGGAGACCCCATAAAATGGTGGAATCAATTTGGAGACCTAAGGATTTTATGAAGAGAAATGAACCACATATTTTTATAGGGATTTATAAATGAAAAATTTTGATTATGAAATTTTCAGTTGGAAAAATACAACACCACAATATTTTATGGTATGTTTATTCTTACTTAATTTCAATTCATTATATAGATTATAATGTATTAAATACTAAGTCTCTACAAAAAAACACTTTGTTATAAGATATTGTTATAACATAACCATTAAATATAAATTTTCCACTTTTGTGATGTGAATTTCAAAACACAGACATACAAGGTTATGATTAGGGTGATGTTTGGAGACTGATAAAATCCACTTAATTTTAAGCGAATAGTAAATTACCTTTATGAATAGTAAAATATCCATATTAATTGTAATTTTACAATTATGAATTGTAATATGACACTTATGAATGGTAAACTTACCTATAAAAGTATAAATAAAATTCAGTCACCTTATAAATGAAGGTCAAAATTTTAATTAGGCGTTGGTATTTTTTTAGTAATAAATATTTAATTACAATATTATAAATAAAAAAGTGATTTAAAAGATAACTCATTTGCATAAAAAGTATTTATAAATCAATATTTTATATCCCTATAATTTGAGGAAATTTTTTTGAGACCTTAGTAAATTTTTCAAAGTGTTATAAAATGAGTTATAATTTTAAAAGTGGTATTGTTCGATTAAAAATTAATTTTAATTAGTAATTAAATTTATCATATTTAGAGAATTATTTTAATAAAATTGATTTCATTTCTTTATTATAAAAATCAAAAAAAGTTTCAGTTTATTTTTTTGGATTTTTATGAAATACTTGAATGTTTGTGGAAGAGTGAAATTCAATAATTTAAGAAAAATGATAAATAAATGAATTTATTCATAATTCTTGAGTCATGGATGATGTAAATGGACATAACATGCACTTATTACTGTTTATTTCACAATAATAAAGTCTATTCATAGTCTTGTTCCAAAATAATAAAATAATGATTAAAATAATTAAAAAACCCTCCTCTCATCCACTATATAAACTGCCTCTCACCACCTCTTCCACTCACACCACACAAGATTTGAGACATGCCTATGTTCTACAAAATACAATTCCTAAATCTTAATGAACACATCCTAGTCCTTATAGTCTCACCAAAAGGCTAAAAACACGCTTATGGGGATTCTCAATGAGGATTACTCAAGAGGTAAACCTCTCTTCCTTTTCATTTCAACATATTTTATAAGTTCTATTATTTTTTTTCTTTATCATCAAATCACCTCATCCAAATGATATGATAATTACAGATCCATACATTTAATATAATTTTGTTATTATAATGTAATATTTCATCATCATCTCTCTTTTATCCTATGCTTATATAAAATTAATAAAACCGTTCAAGATGTGTTAATTTATCACATTCAAGGATGATGGGTTTTCAATTTCTATTACCGTATTCAATTATGGTCACACAAGCATTTTTATGGTTTAACGACATAATTATATATGTAATTTATCATATTTAATATTCTAGAGTCATTTTGTACACATTGTATTTAATTATAAAACAAAATGATATTGGGGTGATCAAAAACCATAAAAATAATCAAAGCATTTATCATTAAACTTTTATATAATGATTAATCCTCTCCCAAAATAACCAAAGGATTTATATGATAATTTGACCATTTTTATGATCATTAATAACTCCTAACGTCAATTTTTGGATTTCAATTACTATTTTACATGAACTTCCATACACTTATACAAGCAAACCGAACATAAAAACTAATAAAGCGTGTACTCCCAAATGATGGAATTGAATCACTTAACCCATCAACAAGTATGTAAATGAACTCAATTAAGGATTAATATATAAATTACATGTAAATAAGGTTCTAGAATTTGTAATTAATAAATATAATTTGAGTATTGTGGACATTAAGATCAAAGGAAGAACACATTCAGGCATAATGTAAGGGGTTTCTAATCTCACTTTCATTTCTGTGAGATTTCCATCGTTCGCCACTTATATCTTGTATGTAGAGCATTTTTTCTGGAATTTTATTATAATATCACGATTCTCTTTATATTCATGGTATTCAATGATTCAATTTATTATTATTAACTCGATTGATAACAATGTTTTTGGAGACTTTTTTTTTGGTTTCTCTTTCATTGTTATTTACTTGGTATTGTGCACCAAATCATTATTATGTTGTGTAACAACATCCCCTTTGAGATAATTTTTTGTTTGAAATTTTAATTAAATTAAATATCCAAATTCTTTTTACATGTATATGATTATTTTTTTAGCTTTATACCATTTTATATACGGTGTTTGTGTGGAATGTTACTTTAAATGTGGAAATATTGACAAATCTGTATCCTCCAATCAATACGGATATTGAAAAGGAATATTATTCTTGTATTAAATTATTATATATAAAAATATTTAAACTGTAAGTACTGGGTGGGGATCGCTATATCTCCTTGATGCATCGACAAGTCTCATGAGATAAATCAGTTTTCTATAATACCTTTGAGTTTTTTTCCAAAAATTAGATCGGTTTCTACACAAAAACATATATTGTCTCGATAGTATAATGGTTCATGTTCCAAATATATGATTTTCAAATTATAAGACATATATTTATTCAGTATTCAGTTTTTTCATTCCCTAAGATTTTTACAAGGACAAAATCTATGGATGCATTTTTATTCTCACCTTATTGATGGCATGTGTTTTCATTTATTCATCATTCCATATTAATTATGTCTAATTGATTATAATCCAATTATTATTGATTCATGATTCCACTATGTGTAAACCTTACTATGTTTTTGAGTTCATCGTTATTATATTTCCTTTCCCTAGGTTATGAATAAAATAATGTTGAATAATATTTCAAGGAGGAATTTTATTTAAGTTTATTATGTATCATGTTGTTTTCTATATTTTTCGGTGTAAAATTGGATCCATGTATATATCTTGTTTTTCCAGGAAAACTAAATTGATTGGTCCTTCAGGATTTGTTTCCTTATAATCATGCCAATATAATAAATTATTGTACCAACTCTGGGCTATAGATGTCAGGGCATTACAATAGCTATCATGTATATAGTTACATTTTATTATATTAATTTTAAATCATATATCTATTTCATATTCCATAAAATGGTATGTGAAACCATCATTCATGTGTACAACTGACTACCACCTTGAAAACTGAAGTATTCTGTTTTCCATCACCATATTGCATGGATGGATTATAATGATGGAATTAATGTTTATATAATATATTAATGGCATAATTATCATTATAAAATTATAATATATCATTCAACTTCTTACCTTTCCATTCAAAAAAATGATATTGTCATTTGTGCATACGGGTAGACTACCTCCTCCACTAAAATATCTGTATCATGTTTCATGACAACATCACATGAATGATATATATAATTGTATATCATTATGTTATATTATATTAATGATATTATGTTAATTCATTAGTGGTAAAATAATACTCACATTCTTTCCATTACTATTTTTGAAACATGGAAACGTTAGTCATGCGTACGTATGACCTACCGTCTGCATGATTGTAATATAGTTCATATTTCATAAGAATAACTAATGGTTTGTTTTAAAATTATAATTTAAGCATAAAAATTGTTATTATTTCATGATTATAATTCGATATATTATTTGAAAAATACCTCTTTGACCACATTCAACCTACCAAAGTCATTTCTAACAAATTAGCCAAATATCATCAAAAAAGCCAATGTGAATTTTATAAATTATGTATTTTTATATAACATGTTATTAAATGAAATAAATTAGCAATTAAAACTAAAAAAATTAAGAAATTATAAAGTCAGAATATTTTTGTTCTAGAAGAAGATAAAGAATGTATGTCATGATTTGGACCAGAAGTAAGGGACTTTATTTTAAAAATCCTCTTTTAACATTTCACTTTAAACCCTATTTTTTATTCAATTTCTATATTTTTAATGTTTTGTATTTTTTATAGGAAAAATTCTTTATAAGGGACATTTTATTCTAAATTATTTAAATTTTATTTAACAAAAATCATTTTTTCTAACATTGGATATTATTTGTAATAAAAAAATGTTCTATTTTAACATGTACATTAACAACGACTCTTTACACATCCATAAACATTATTTAAAGTATTAAATATTTTTAAATAATTTTTGATTCATTTAATGAAATCCCTAATTAAAGTTTTCAATGTCTTTTAGTACTGAAAATCGGGTTTTAATAGAAAAATTTATAATGAAATCATAAAGTTTTTTCACTCGGATTTAAAATTGATTTATAAAAAACATCTCATGATACGGTCATTAGATATTTTTATGGGGATTTTATCCATAATATTATTGATAGGTGATATTGATACATCATATATGAAAATTTGATCCCCATTATAGATCAAGGGTAATCATGATATAGATTATATGATGGGTGCACCCAGATAGAGATCCAACGCATTGGATAATGATTATGGTATTCCTTGAATTATAATGGATGTTGGCCAGATGGTTTTTAAAATTGTTATGGTTTTTTATGGGTTTTAATATGATGATATCCCAAGTAGAATTTTGGGATTTTATATACCTCTAAATAGTTTTTATCAAAATTTTAACTTCAAATGGTAAGATAATACTCTTTTTAAAGGAAATTATTTATCTTTTTAGATAAAAAGGTACAATTTTATGAAAATAATTTTCATGGGTTTTAATGATTTAAAATGAAAAATTTATTTTATAATACTACATACCTTAATTTTTTCCCCTATCCCATTTTGATATTTCTTCATAGTTATAAGGATGTGTAATCAGAAAAAACAATTAATATTGAAACCTCTGAAGATTTTTCTTGAAAAGAAATATTGTTTTATAATAAAAGTTTTTTTAAAAAAAATATTTTCATTAGATTCAACTAATATATATATATATATGGGGTTTCAATGTCATAATTATGACCGAACTCGCTAAATATCTAAACCAGAATGATCTTTGAGAATATAATAAGGTGAATTATTATTTAAAGACACTAGAATTTTTGTTGTTGAAGAATGTGTCCTTGAATCCTAATTTTTATATAATAATGAAGGTTCTGACAAAAAATGAAATTCTAATAGATATAAATCCTATTGATATTGGATTATTTGAATATTTTAGTCTATGGAAGTAAAAAAATACTCATTTTTAGAATGTGTAGAAATACTAATGTTTAAAATATTAGAGATTATACATTATAATTATTTAAAAATTACACCAATATATTCTATAAGTGGGTCACCCTATTATTTAAAATTCATTGAAAAATCTAATGATATGTTTGGATATATTTTATAAAAAAAACTCAAATGTTTTCACTATATTATTGAAATAATAGAGTCTTAGAAAAAAAATAAAATGAGCATGAATGTGTTGTGTTTGAGATCTAATAATTTCACCATGTTATAAAATTAGTACCTCAAGGAATACTACATGAACAATGGAATTCTAGTTGAGAATATATTTCATTGATAACCAAAACAAAGTTGGTTGGTATAACTTATGAAATGAACATTTTTTTATCTATCAAAAGGAAAGTGGTTATACACAAGTTTAATAAAAGGGGTTTTGGTAGATTTTTTTAACTTGGAAGTATACTAAATAAATCATAGTCGATCAATACTATTGGGAGAAAAATTGATAATAAATCATAGACTGGTAAATAGAAATTTATTTCATAGTTGTATATATTTGTTTCCAATATAATGATAATTTAAAATGATATTATAAGTATATATGCTTTGTTATGTCCAAAAATGATTCTTCATCGTTTATAACAAGAATGACTTTTTTACCACTTATATGATGATGAAAGTAGAAATAAAATTATTATAATAAATGTAATAGTTCATGATATTTTTTTCTATAAGGATAAACAAAATATTAGGTCTAATATAATTTTAAAGGAATTACTATCACATGAGTATGTTGGTCTTGAAGTGATATCAGTACTTGATATTAAGTAGAATAATAATTAGATACAAAGCACTAGAATAAAGATTCTACTTAAACATAAAAAGAGGTTATGTAAGATAGTGAAAATATTTAAATGTTAAATTTATTTTTATTTTATTGAAATATTATTGTGAACACAATTTTCATGAATATGAAATGAAATAATATTTTTTGGGAATCCATGAGCAAAAAATGAAATATGAGATTTCATTATTTTCTATAGGCTCAATAACTCTATAGTTTACTAAATGTGAAGCATGTGATTAATAAAAAATGGGTATGTCATGTAATGGAAGAAAATGATGGTAGTATAAGGGATATGGTATTTGCTGTACTGGAAGTGTTCTAGAAGATGGATTGTGTGGATTACACTGAAATTGTTTCTATTATTATTATGTTGAGAACTATCAGAGTTCTGTGGAGAATTTTAGGAATAAAGATATTTTATTTATAATAGATGGAAATAAAGAAAACCTTAAATCATGGTGATTTAAATTATTATGTATATATTATTAAAAACAAGTCTCATACATGTATTTTTTCATTATTTTTATCATATATTCTATAAAATTCACCCACAAATCACGAGTTGTCGTATTTTTGGGAGAATAGATGAAATATTTTAAATAAAAGAATATAATATTTCATTATATATCTATACAAACATTATATATAAACATGATCCTATAAAATAATTTGATATCATTGGGACATACATAATGATGGGGTGACTATAGAATATGAATAAGTGGGAATCGCAGTAAACATTATGGAGAGATAAAATCAACAATTGATTCATAAAAGAGATAAACTATAGGTGGTAACATGAAATAAATTAATTAAAAAATGCTCTCACAAGAACATTTTAATCAAGAGAAGTAAGATAATTTTTAAAAATAGAAAACATGTCATAAAAATTACTTGAGGATCACAACAAATACATAATAATATTACGTGAGTGATTAACTTCCCATACACTATACATGGTATATCATGTAACAAAATAATTACCCATTTTATTGGGTGGTATATAATTCAAATACCCCACATCACATCATAATTTACTTGGATTATGTTATTCACTTGGAGACACAAATCAATCATTAATTATAAACATGAAATAAACTAAAAAATGGGTTATATGATTGTGTCATTAATAATAATCAGTGGATAAATCACATTGATACCCAAATTTAGAAGGATAAATTTATTATTTTACATTGAATGTTATAATTGATATGTATTATTGTATTATATATCATATATATAAAGATAGATATATGGGAAATTACACTAAATCATTGAGGAGTAGGAGAATGAAAATTTAATTGTGCCACATATACCATCATTGGATTATTTTTTTGAAATGTATAGAAAACAATAAAAAAGGGATTATAATTAATATAAGAATCTGTATAAAATAAAATTATAAATGCATAAAAATTTTATATAAGAAGAATATGAGACTGTAAGGAAATAAATTTTACAAAACATGAATAAGAATTATGAGATAGAATAAATCCCCTACCACATGTCTCGTTTATATTAAATACTTCATTTACCCATAAGAATAATTATTTTATGTTTACTAATTAATTTATTATAAAATAATTTTTTTATTTATTTCAATATTTTATTTTTTTATTCATAAACAGTTCACTTAATATGTTGTTTTTTATCATCTTGTTTTTTCTTTCATGATCTCATGTCTCCATCTGTAGAGTGATATTGATCATATGTGCATGTCACATGGTATATTATGTTCAAATAATGATAAATTAAATCTTTGTGTAATCCCTATAGTATAATTTATTAATAGTTATAACAATACTAAAAATATATTGAAATAAAAAAATCTTGGTAAACTTATAATTTAGAAAAATAATATTTACAGATATTCTTACTTGATAAAATTATAAATATTATGGTTATATTAAAATTTAAAAAATTCTTACATGATATAATTTCATTTATAATATTATAATTCAGATATAAATTCATTTTAAAAATGAAAATATAATGATAGTGATGGAAATTATCATCTCCCACATAAGTTGTATATATCAACCATGGGTTAATTGGTGTTTTTAAGAAAAATGTATAAAAATGAAAAAAATCAAGTCTAAATTAAGAGGTATATATATATTTTAATTATATTGGAATCAAATTATTAAAGTCTTACTATGAGAATCATATGGTGTAAGAAGTGAATGAAAATTTAGAATAACTATTATGAGAAACATAACTATCTTTAGAGACACATCCTTGGTATACTTATTAGAGAATCTCAATGATGTATTTTGATTAGAGAAAAACATTGGAAATGTTGTTAATGGTTGTTATGGATAGATTTTTTTATATATTTTTATTGGGAGGGATTTTATAATTTAATAGGAATGGGAGGTGTAGTAGTGTATTTTTTTCCAAAGGAGAGTAGTACAACACCCCGATATTTTAAAAGTGGAAAATAATTTTCGATAGTATATATGAAATGAAGCAAAAATATTATAAGATAATGTAGTTACTAGATACATTACAATATATTTGTTTTCATATAAATTCTATCTCCTTTATAGATTTTGATGCACAAAACACCAGGTTTAAATGAAATAGAATACTCTATTAAAATATTATTTTTAGAAAATTGAACATTATAACCTAACAATTACGTTGGAGGGTTTAAATAATACTAAATAATGTATGAAAATTATGGTAATTTTTTATTATATGAAAAATAAGAATCATTCAAATGAAAAAATAATGTTTTCCGAAAAAACTATATATTTCTACGAGGAAATTTAGTCGCATTTAGCATACATAATTTAAAATTAATTTTTCCACTTTTGAAAGATTTATTGGATAAAATGAACATAATTATTGAAATATGATTATAAAAATTATCTTATGGTGATTTTTTGATATTATGACGAAATATTTCATATTTTTATGAATATTTAAAAATATAGATTATTATCGAAAATTTATTATTTATTTAAACTATTTAAAATGTTCAATTATATTTTATTTGTTTTTAAAATAAAATTAGTTTATTTATATTATAATAAAAACAATTTTTTTATTGGAATCAATTTCATATTGAATTCTGATAATAAAACCTTCAACACTTATAAATATTTTCTCCTTTGAAACCCACATGTTAATCATGTCTCTAGGTTTAATTTTAAATTGGATTCAACCAATTTTGTGAATTGAATTTGTAAAAAAGGTTTTAAGATATGGAATCATAATAAATTGTGTTATAAAATAAGTCCAACTTCATTTTTTTACCTTTATTAATAGTAAAATAATTAATAATTATTTATCACAGTTACGTTAAAAACTAATTTACCAAGGGGTAAACTAAAACCATAATGGTTAAATTGACCTTTGAAATAGTCCAAAGACATTGTATTGAAATGTTTCATCATTATATCTTATCATTTTCAATAATGAATCATTTTTAGGGTTATTTTATAATAAAAATTTGGGTGTAATTGATTCCTTTCAGAATTTCAATGTATTCCCTCTCCCCCACTTATAAAAGGCCACCCCCTCTTCCCCTCTTTTCACTACCATAGACATTTTTAGCATCCAAGACATGAAAAATTCCTTCTTTAATCATTACAAACATCTTTCTAGTCATTTTAAGCATAAATACATCCTATTATGGATTTTGGATCAATCCTATAGAAGTTTTCTAAAGAAGAGGTAATGTTCTTAAACGAGCATTCTTATTTGGTCTCTTCTTATATCTCTTTAAAATATTATCACACTATAATTATATAAAAATTTTAATATATTCCATATAAATAGATAATAATAATATTATTTAATTATATATAATCGTATCCTCTTCCCAAAAATGGGAAAAAAATAGTCATTCGTGTGTACGGGGGACTACCGACATGCGAACCGATGTAATTCGTTTTCCACCATCACCTTTCAAAGATAGGTATAATGATGGACTTAGAATAATAATATAATATTTATGAAATTATTATACCTTTTTAATTATAATATCATACATATCTTCTTACCTTCCATGTAATATTAAAAAATTTTAAGGTTGCTCATGTGTACGGTGGACTATCATCTCGCGAATCCATGTAATTCGTTTTTCACTTACGGTTTAATAGAAATGTAATAAAAAAATTAACAAATAATTGTGATATAGATAAAATTATATTGATTATATAAAACTAATATATCACCCAATAATTTACCATTTCACCTCTTAAGTAAATAATAACGTCATACATGTGTATGTATTACCTACCGTGTCCACTAAACGATATGATCCATTCTCCATGTATAATTAATCTAATTATTATAAAAATTTATATAACAATAAATTAAATTTATAACATTAATATAATTAATTATACTTTTAAATAATATTATATTCTTTGAAGCATAAATTACATGAAAAAACAAACATGAAAAAAATAATATAATTAACACCCGAAACAATGAAAATAATAAAATTTTATTAATAATAGTGTGGTAAAATATTTTACGATTATCATATATTATTTTATAACTATGAATTTTATTTTGGTATAAATTAATATTTTTTTAAAAACATTATAAAAGTGGTCAAATCACCTTCAACCATGAGGATTTATGAGGTTAGGGACTTCATCTCAATTTCATTCGATTGAGGCATTTTGTAATGTTATGAATATAATGTCATTTATATGCATTATATACTACCTCAATTTCATATAATATTATTAAAATTCCTTAATTAATTGTATTTTGTGTATTAATTTCACTAGAAAAATACACACATTTAACAGCGCTAGAAAAAACACTGATAAATGCCATATTTATCAGTGTTAAAGAAAGCGCTGATAAATTTAACCATTTTTCAACGTGTTATTTTTAGCACTAATAAAGGATCCCTTTATCAACACAACATTTTTAGCACTCATAAAGGAGTCCTTTATTAGAATTTTTAGCACTGATAAACGACTGAATAAATAAAATGAAATAATTCAATAAATAAAAAATAAAAATTGAGTTTATAGAAAAAGTATTACAACTTTTATTAATTAAATAATTATTGATAAAAATAATAAAATTATTATAATATATATATATTATAAATAATATTAAATAGTATGTTTTAAAAATATATATATGAAAAATGAAAATTAAAAAAATTAAAAAAAAATAGAGAAAAAAATTAAACATTTTATTAATTAGATTATTATTGATAATTTTAATAAATAATATATATTAAATATATAGATTTATATTAATTTATATAAATATTATTTATATATTACCAAATATTTTTGCACTATATTTAGTGAGTAATGGTTTATAATTTATTATTAATATGAATTAAAAATATTTACTTATTGCATAGAGTAATCAACTTATGATTTAATGTTGTTTTATTTTTCAATTTAACAAAGATCAAATGTGTGTTATGTTGATTTCACTTATATGTAATTAATGGAATTTTATATAAAATGTAAACACATAAAACATACCAATTTTTTCAATATAATGAAAGTATACTTTGTTTTAATTTATTCAATTTCACTCGTTTTTAACACGAATGAACTTAAAATTAGATATTCATTAATAATGATGAAAAAATATCTATAAAAAATATATACAAAAATAATTTAATAATAAATATATTTAAAAATATAGATACTTTATTTATAAAATTATATATTTATAATTACAAATAAATAATTATTGTTTAAATGTATTTATACCATTATAGATAAATATTTATACATTATTAAATAATTATAAATAAATAATTAAATATATATATATATATAATTATTAAAATTATTATGAATTTACGTAAATAATGAATATATTTACTGTATTTATATTTATATATATTTATTAAATATATATATATATATAATTATAAAAATATATAAAATGATATAAATATTATTTTTAAAAAAATATATATATTTAAAAATAAACAATTATATTCTTCAGTAATTAATAAATTATAATGAATATATTTTAATAAGGAACATATTATACATATATATATATTAATTAAGTATATATATATATATTTACAAATTTTTTTACAATTATAATTATAAATCCTTTTTTATCGCTTAATTAATAAGAAACGATAAATGAAATCTATATCACTGCTTTTTTAGCACTAATAAAGATGAGGCTTTATCAACGCATAAATATTAAGCGCTGATAAAATGACTCTTTATCAATGATTTTTAAAAGAGCTAATAAAAGAGTTCTGCTGTAACTAAAAAAAGATAACCTATTGAAAACATGTCGTGATATCAGAAAAAAAAATTATTGCAAACCCATCGAAGGTGTTTCTCGTTCATTCTCTATTTTTCACAACCTTAATTTTATCACATCATTCCCTCAATTGCTTCACCCTAAGGTCCCATAATGATTCAATGGCGATCTGAATATTTTGATCGAATCCTAAAAGTACAACACGACATTACTTCTTCTCAATAGGTTAATCTTAGAGTCTTGGAGGTGACAAGATCGAGCAAGGGTAGGTCAGCTAAAAAAAAGGAACATCATGATTCAGTTTTCTTCGGAGGAAGATCTAGTCATGGCTTGGTTCAGTCCCCCAGTAGCTATAAGAAATTTTAGTTCTTTCTATTCTAGTGGCCATATGACTTCCATATGAAGAGAGACATTCCAACAACAAATATTTGGGTTAGTTTCAATGATCTCCCTTTACCTTTTCAAAATCATGTGACTCTACGCATTCTAGGGAATCTCATTGTTAGATATTTATTTTTTGATAATTGAAACAGGTCATTTTATCACCCTATTTCTCCCCATATTTTTGGGGATGTTAATGTCTCAAGAGTGCATATATATTATATTTGGATTATAGAGGGGGAATAATGTTGAAGAAATTTGGGTTCGATGTAAGAATCGTGGGATGATTTCTATAGTTCTTGTAAGATATTGGTTCATTCAAAATCATTATTTAAGTGAGGGAGAAGGAACCACGAACAAAAAAATATTTCAGTTTCTGCAGATAACGGAAAAGGCTTCATCCCTGGTGTTGGTGAAGGGCTTATGGGGAAGAGTCTGCTGGATGTCTCTACTAATCCATACAATGCAAAGGTTGTTCAATGAGATTCTTAGGGGGCACATCTCCTCGGTTAATGGAAATCTTCAAATTCTATATATTAGAAATTATTTTTAGGTATTCATCATTACAGGTTGATATATAATTTTTGGTGTATAAATATATATTTAATTAAAAGTAATATAATTTACACCTCATTAACCAATAAAATATTTTAAACACATGTCACTTTCAAAATCCTAAAATTAGGTAACTATATATACATTTTTAAAAAAAATTAATATTTCCAAAATTTATATAAATATATTTTATACACAATTAACTTGAATAATAATTATTTATAGTTAATATAATTTAAAAATTATATTAATAGTATATTTTTGTTTCATTATAAAAAATATCATTATATATATATATCAAAGAATATAATGTATTTTTAAATAAATATAAACATGATAAATAATTTACATATATATATATATTTATATTCAAATAATTTTACTAATATAAACCATATATATAACATATATATATATAATATTTATGTAGATTCACTTTATTTATCAATGTATCAAATGTGGAGTGACCTCTATTTACTAGTTTTTGATAGGGGAACACATGAACCCCTTTCAAGTTTATTGTCTATCAAGGTAAGTTTGAATGAATTACATGCCTCCATCGACCATTTTTTCCAATAATTTAACACCCTATAATTTTTTTAATAAAATTAAACTATTAAAAAATTCCATGTGTTATAAAAAAATTTAAAATAAATCCATTAATAGTAATTTTATTAATGTTTTATTCAGATCCTTTTGGATAATTTCAAGGATAAAAATGAGAGAAATTAATTAATAAATATGCCTCCACATCAAATCAAATAAATAAATTTATGTTACATACACACGTTAGTTGAAATTACAATTCAAAAACCCAAAACCCCGGGGCTTTGTAGGATTATAGTTACGTATTTTGAATCTTGGGTCTCCACCTACTTTATTTCTTTCTAGCTCTTCACTATATCATTTCTATGGTTGTGTAGAGATTTTCTATGGAAGGAGTTGGTGACAATGGATTCATTGATATTATAACTAGTTCTAATGATGTAATTCATATATATAGTAGGAGTTTCCCATTTTAGAAGACAAAATTAAGTATAATTTTCATCCTCATCAGCTCATCTACAAAATAGTTATCAGTGCCTTTTATGTTTAGCACACATTCTCCATCTCTTGGAAACTTACACTTATGTTTCTTGAAATATTCTAAACAATAGTCATCTATGAGATGACTAATGCTCGAATTAGTACAATAAACATATTTCCATGTCCACAAGAGATTGGGGATGAGTCTCAAGGGAAAAAAATTTAATAATAACTATTCGGGAGATGAAACTGGTGAGGATGAAAATTATACTTAATTGTGTTTTATAAAATGGGAAATGCCTCCAATTTGTGATAATTACACCATTGAAACTTTTAATTAACATGACGACTATGTTTCCACAAACTCCTTTCAGAGAAAAGCTCCACACAATCATAAAAATTATAGGGTGAAGGGTTGGAAAGAAATGGAGAGGGTGGAGAATGAAGAATTAGAATATGCTACATTAGTGTTACACAACCCGAGGTTCTTGGGTTTCTATAGTGTAATTTTAGAGAAAGAGTTTATGTAAATAATGTTAATTGATTTAATTGGATATGGAGGCATAGTCAATGGTGAATTACTTTCATTTTTATCCTTGAAATTATCCACCCAGATCTGAAAAATTCTTTAATAAATTAATTGGTTGAGGTTTTTTTATAATTTGTTTTAGATAAAACATAGTTTTTTTAATAGGATTTATTTTTTTTAAAAATGATATGGTTTTATATGATTGGAAAAACATGTCGATGGAGGTATGTGCATCATTCAATCTTACCTCAATAGGTAATAAACCTGAATGGGGTTTACACCTTTCACCATAAAAATCTATAAAATGGGGGTCACTCCACATTTGATACATAGATTAATAAGGTGAATCTACCTAACTGTTATTCATATATATTTTGTATATATATATATATATATATTATATTAGTAAGTTTATTTTTATATAATTATATATATATATATATGTATATTATTTATCATATTTATATATATTTATATATAAAATATATTATACAATATATATATATTTAATACTTTTTTTTAACAAAAAGATTATAAAACAATTAATAAGAAATTTTAATTTATATTAATTATAAATAATTATTATTTTGGGTAATTGTGTCTTTTATCACTTTAAAATCAATAATTTAGTTTAAAAAATGACACTCACTGAAAAAAAACAATATGCACTCATATTTTCATGATAATTTAGGACATCTATTCATATGTACTTTATGAAATGTAGGAATCAGTCTCATATAAAACCGATATATGATGTGATCGATATAGGAAAAAGTGTGTGTTTCTAGTTTAAAATGAAATTTTAGTAAAAAACAGATATACTCAAAACCAAGAAACACTTTCATATTATTTTTATACTCTAATAAAATGAACCATAAGTCATTTGAGATGTGTAGGAATTAACCGTAAATAAATCTAACGTAAGTTATAACTGGTATGACTCTATGTACATCTTTTTATTTAAACGTGATATCAATGTTAATAAAAAGGGAAATTGACCTACTCAAAATTGAGAAATTCCATTCATGTTGTTTTTGTGATTTTTGTAAATGATCCATAAGTCATTGGTAATGTGTAGGAATTACCAACCCCACAATATAAAAAATGGTGTGCCTAGTATGAATCAATGTGTCAGTTATCAGTTTGAAATCTGTAGTTTTTTTAAAAAAATTCACTCACTAAAAACTAAAAAAATGCACTATAATTTTCATGATAATTTAGGACATTGCTTAAAAAGTCATCTGTAATGTGTATGACACAGTCTCACATCACCCTAATAAACGATGTGATCAGTATGATTCAATATGTGTTGTTTCTATTTAAAATTACATTTTAGTAAAAAATACACGTGTTGTACACAAAACCTAGTAAATCCATTCAAATTGTGTTGATACTTTATAAAAAATACACAAGCCATTTGGGACTTCTAAGAATTAGATGCACTTCAATCACACATACTGTGTGACTAATACAACTCTATGTGTGTCTTTTTATTTATTATTAAGAATCCACATGTCATTTTTTGTATTTTTAAGAATTAGTTTCATCTCAATATGACGCACGATGTGACAGATACAACACATAGTGCGTCTTTTTATTTATTATTAACATGAATTTTAGTAAAAATGACAACCCACCTACTCAAAACTAAGAAACATCCTTTAAATTATTTTAATATTTTAGTAAAAAAAACTATAATTATTTTGAGATGAGGAATCATTCATACATCAATTCGACACAAGGTGTGACCGGCATGACTATAAGGGCATATTTTTATTTAAAAATTAAATCATTATTAATAAAAAGAACAATTGGCCTACTAAAAACTAAGGAAATACATTTATATTGTTATAATACAAAAGTTAAATGATCTATATGTGATTTTTGATATGTAGGAATCAGCTTCACCTCAATCTAATGCACAGTGCACCCAACTTTACTTGATGTGTTCGTTATGAGTATAAAATCGATAATTTAGTTCAAAAAAACCACTGACTAAAAACTGAGTGAACGAGATAGAACTACCATTATATTTTAGGAAATTGATTCATAATTCATTTTTTATGTGTATAAATTGGTCTCTCATAAAAATGATACATTGTGTGATCAACATGAGTCAAAGTGATTTTTCAAGTGTAAAATGATATTTTTATAAAAAAGACACGTGAAGTACTCAAAACTTAGTAAACACATTGGGATTGTGTTGATAATTGAGTAAAATTATCCATATTCCATTTGGGATCTAAATAATTTTCTACACCTAAATACGATGCATAGTGTGATCGATATGACTCAAAGTGCGTCTTTTTGTTTAAAATTGAGATCAATTATAGTAAAAACGGCAACTCACCAACTCAAAACCGAGAAAAAACTGTTGGATTATTTATATATATTAGGGGAATGATCCATAAGTCATTTGAGACATGTTGGAATTAGATGTACATGAATCTGACACATGGTGTGACCGGTATGACTCAATGTGTCCGTTATTAGTTTAAATTCAATATTTTAGTTCAAAAAATGTCAACCACTGAAAACCAAAGAAAACACACTCGGATTGTCTTTATAAATTTAGAAAATTATTCACATGTAATTTTTGACATGTAGTAATTAGTATCACATCAAATCAACACATGATATGACCAATATGATTTAAATTACGTGTTTCTATTTTGAAATAATATTTTAGTAAGAAAGGAAAGAAATGTACTCAAAATTAGGCCAACACATTCGAATTTTTTTCATAATTTAAGAAAATGATCCATAAGTCATTTGAGATGTGTATTAATAAGAAAAAACTCAATATAACACACAATGTGACAATTATGACTCCGAGTGTGTTTTTTTTCAATATATAAGTATCATTTTGTTTTAAAATGTGAATCATATTTCCAAAATCACAAAAAAAGAACCTATATTTTTTTCTATTCATTTAAATTATCTATTCATACATTATTTTGTTGATTTTTTTGGTGATTTTGTTATTGTGGTGCACTATTATAACACACTTCACCGGTGGGGTAGTATGATGTAATAACACACTGTAGTATGTCCCTTCTCAGCTCTTGTAGATGTGATGATAATTAGTCCTTTAGCAACACTTTTTGAGCATTGATAAATGACTAGGATTTTTATCCTTTCACCAGTATCCATCACTGATAAAAGCCATTTATAGTTCTCTTAATGGCCTATATTTTAGTAGTTTTTGTAATATTTAACCTAATTGGATTTGAAATGGAAATTACCAAGTGGTAATGAATTTCATAACTGAATTTCTTTTCGCTGGGTTATATTACATGTTCATCGTATATGAAATTGAAATATTATTTCTATATAGAATTTTGACTATATTATTTTTTTCATTCAACATTTTATGTGTATTTTCATTTGATACCTATAATTGATTCACAGATTAATCCTCTGTACAATTTTATGATCCCTGTAAGGGTTTATTTCACATTCTCAATTTAATCATGATTATTTATACTTGAATTTACATTAATGGAAATTAGTTGATCATTTTATAATAAACCCCTTTAATTTTATTCATTTTTTTCGGTATTATGACATTTTTATACAACATTACCACATTTTCCCTCTAGTATTTGAGATGATTTAGAAACATTCTCTAAATAAAATTTAACAACATTTCTTTATTCGGTCAAAACATCATTATCTTCCAAAACAATGTTTTATATAAATTATATCATTTTTTAACTGTCTACAAATGATTTATTAAAGGAACTTGTACCCATTTGGACTCTTTAAAATATAAATTAAAAACAATCCTCATGTCATTTTTAATACAACACATGTTTCGAATTTACTAAAAATATGAAAAGAATCATTGTTTTAAGATCTATGCAATCTAATAAATTTCCCACTAAAATGAAAACACAATGATTTAAATTTTCCATTATAAGTATAATAGATTATTTTAAGAGAAAAGTAGTTCAAAATATTTTATAAACATTTAGTTTAAAAAAATATTTTCAAATTGAAAATGTTACCTTATTTAATAATGTTTTTAAGGAAATTTTTTATTGTATTTGAATTCATCAATGACATTATCCGTTAATTGTGATTATGTTCCACTAGGGATATGTTTTATTGAATTTATCATTATAATATTTCTATATGGTTTATGGACATTTTGAAAATGTAAAGTATTGAAATTTTCTTTCATGATTAGTTTATGTGATAATTAACTTTCCCTACTAATATTTACTTTCCTTTCACAATTATACATTATGTTTCCCCAAAATATCCATATGATTTATCAAGGATATATTTATACTATAAATATTGTATTATTTATAAATATGTATTTTTTACTTTTAAAATAATATGATCATTTTGTGAAATTATTATTAATATCTATTCATTACTTGAAATGAATTATTCTGATAAGGAATATTATTCATGAATTTAACAGTTTACTCGAGGTGTGAGGAATGCTTTGGAGATGCGCACAATAGTGTATCCCAATTATAGATAACGCCACAATGCATAAGTAGTGTCTTGAGAAGAATCTGTTGGTTAGCCTTAGTTAAATGGGTTGTGGGTGTACACCAACCCTTCAGTTTTAAAATTTCTTTTGAAAGTTCTTGATTGTTGAGGTTTCATGATTCCTGAGATAATGACATTCAAAAATTAAGTATTTCCTTTATCTAGAATTCAGTTATTTATTATCCGTCATATTTTAAAAATGATATTACCTTAGGATTGATTTCATTATCATTTTATTGATTAAATAGAATGTGTTAGTTGTTATTTAACTAACCATATAGATCATTCCATATTTAATCATGATAGTCAATTTACTGATTAAATGTCGTGTATGTTCATATATTTATATTTCTATAGTTATTATTCCTTATTGATCATGTTTTTATTACTCATGTTAGATTCCACTTTAAATAACCATTACAGAGCATTTGATCTCACAGTAATATTTTTTTCCCTTCCCACGAATCATAGAATTGTACAATGAATGATTTGTAATGATATTATTAATTAATAATTATATTTTAATAAATTAACCATTCTAATTTTTGTACTTTAATATAATATGGGAATCTTGTATATATCTTGTTTAACTAGACTACTAAATTATTTTATCCATGAGAATTTCATTGCATTTAGGTTATCCCAATGTAATAAATTTGACACCAACTCCATGATAATTGGGTTGGGGTTGTTAAAAATAGATCAAGAGAATATTAGTTGACATATTGAGAACTAGATTTTGGAAAACATAGATTAGGTATAATTACCCAATTATATACTTTGAGGATAATTATATAATAACATAATAATATTTTTTAAGGGTATATAATATATTTTCTTCCTAAAAATACGTCCTCATGTGGATTTTACATGTTGACATGGTTTTATAATAGATTTACGTTGGGGAAATAACCCAAAAAAATTGCATTAAGATTGACTCAATCATAACCAGTTATAAGACATCGTTCCTTACTAACTGACTGGTTTGGCACTCTAAGGGGATATTCCTTGGATAAATTTCATTTTCTTTAGAAACAATTATGAATTATTTGAATAGATAATGAAAATGATCAAACTATTTTAAACCTAAGGAGTCTTATATTTAAAAAAGATTCATTATTTAGACATCTTAAAAATTATTATAAGGTTTTCCCACTGGGATTATTATTAATAACACTATGATTTATGGTATTAGTCAATGGATTGAACCCGAATAAATAATTTTATCAATGGACATGAAGGATATTTTGGTGACTATGAGAAAATAAATGTGATTATTACATGAGTGAATTAAAATTTCATTATGCCTAATAATTTATTCTATGATATGGATAAAAACATATATATTAACAAACTTTTAAATACAAAAAAGAAGAGACAAATGGAGTTTTCTAAGAGATAAAGTGGCGGAGGCCATAATGGAATGAATGATTGATTTAATTTATGTCAGAAATGGGGAAAGATACACCCAATAAAGTTCTCAAAGGAATAGGAAAAATTTTATTAGTGGAAAATAAGGTCATAAATTAATTAATTACCAAGGAAAATAGAAGAGTAAAATGGAAGGAAATAAATTTCATCTTAGGGATCCATTTATATTTTTATTTTCTTAGGTATAGGAAACCTAGTAATTAACTAATTCAATGACCTCTTCTACTGGATAACCCTAGAATAGAGAAATACATATGATGAAACAAAATAGAAGAATTATTTATTTATTGGGATTCAATAATTAAAATGTATACGTTTTTAAAAAAATGTAATTTGGTTATAATAATTATGAAACATCTAAGGATTGTGTTAAATTTTAGAAACATATATGTATTCATTAACCTAAGGGTTATGAATACCATCATAGGTTTATGAGCATATAGTTAATGAAATTTTCAATATCTTAAATGCCTATTTTTTAAAATCGTTGTTGTAGGATTATAACATAATTGAGGATATTTTTGGAAAACATTTACGTCAATACAACCCATAGGTTCCGTATATGAAAGAGTTATTTAAGGAAGAATACCTTTAAGATTTTTAGACATGATTAAAGTTATTGATAAATTTTAATGTTTATGTTATATTCAATGTTTTATAAAGTTTGGGTCTTGAAAATAAGGAATGTTATAGGAATTATATATATATAATTTTATAGAAAGGACAACACACATGATGGGTGAAAACCCATTGTATCAAGCGCAGGACATAAGGCTTGGACCCACAACTAATGCATGATAACAGTTTAGCAACTATTGATTCCATATGTTATATTATTTATAATATTTTATTTTTTTTAATTAAATTATTTTACCAATTAATATTAATGATGGACTAGATGTGTTAGTATTTATGTTTCATGATTAATATATTATGCTACCATATGGGTTTTGGAAAATACATAGAAATGGTTGGAAAACATTTTCACTCGTCTATGGATCTTATGATCCATTAAAAGTTAATATTATTTCATTAGACATAAAATATTTATTTTTGAATATTCATTCCATAGATGAAGATATGTTGTTGAAATTGGTTGAAGCACAACCCAATAATGAAATTTTTATTTGGAAATAAAAATATATCAAATTATATTACTTCTTTATATTCATAGATAGTAAAATAATTCCTCCACATTAGGAAAAGGATTACGAAAAAAAGGAAATATTATTACCATTATATCTGATGAATCATTTGTCTTATAAATCATTAAAAATTTATGGGTTTTTCGTTATTTACTTTCTCTTGATCATTCACATTATTTTAATCAATGAACTCTATCACCCTCTATAATTTTTTCGCCATTATTATTTTCTTCCATGTCTATATCTTCACATCACTTCTACGTTTTCCTAACTGAGAACCTCTATATTAGATATTATAAACAATCCCTTATTTTTATATTTCCGTATTTTAAAATGATCATTTGATAACCGTTTATCTATATGGGTTTTAAAAAAACAATATTTTAAAATAGAAATCAATTGACATCCAAGTGGAAGCTCAAATTTCATGGATGAAATTTTTTGATAGTGGGGAAAATTTTACCCCCATGATTTTAAAATAGGAACATCATGATTGATATAATATATGAAACACAACACCAATATTTGAATATAATTGTAATACCAAGATAATATATGATATAATTATTTTTAAATTAATTGAATATCCAAGATATCTTTCACAGCACGCAACACCAGGTTTCAATGAAACTCAATACTCTATTATAATAATATTATTAAAAACAAGATCATTATAAAGACACCTCTAATTTTCAAAATATTAATAAATTAAGAAAATTGTTGTTATATATTTATTATAAATAATAATAAAATCATTTGAAATGAAAAAATGAACTATTTTTTGAAAAACTATATTTGTATAAAGGTGGTTTAGTCGCACTTTGGGCATATAATATAAAATAATTTATTCCATTTTTAGAAAATTTATTTTCTAAAATAAAATATATTATTAAAATAATAATTTAATATTTTTATTATGTATAATTTGTTGAATTTGTTTAAAAATTTTAATCATTCAATAAATGGTGAAAAATATTTATTTTTCTCAAAAATGACATTTTCATTTTAATTTTTTACAAAGTTAAATTATGTTATAATTTTTTAAAGTAAACTTTGTTTAAATATATGAAAATAAATAAAATTTAGATCAGTTTAATCAATGTTATATTAAATTTTGATATTAAAACCACCTATACATATGAGATGTTTCACTTTATAATCCCTCTTCTACATCACATCTATAGGTATAATTTCAAATTGTATTACACAATTTGTTTTCAATCAATTAAAAAATGGATTTTCTATTTTGAATCCAAATAAATTATATTATATGAAATTTGTTGCTTAATGTTGGAGCATTATTAACATTAAAATAAGTAATAAAATAATTACTATAGTTAAGGTAAAAACAGAATTATCAAGGGGTCATATTAAAAATATATGGATTAAAATAAAATAAAGACATGTGGAACACCAATTTAATGATCATATTTAGATCATAAAACCAATAATAGTTTATAATAATCAATTTTGGTGGATTTATTCAGGATATGGTGTGAGTTTAATTGATTATTTACAAAAATTCCATGTGTGTCATCTCCCACAATTATAATTCATTACCCACTATCATCCCTTATTAAATCAAGATAGAGATTTGGTTCATTAAATACCTTACCAACGAACTTCTCAAATCCTCTCTCAAAATACTATATTCATTATCTGAATTAAATATACTTCCTAAGAAATATTTTTTTGTAATACTAGAGATGTTTCATGAATAGAGGTAAAACACCTAAATGAACGTTTTTGTTTAGTTTCTTATTCCACATTTGTTAAATCTTATTAGAATATGAATATAAAATAATAAATAAATTACATATATTTTAATTTTATTATTATAGGTTAGTGACCTATATCCATCTCCTCTTCCATCAAATGGAAAATGAAATCAGCGATCATGTGTAGGGAAAACTTCCAGCTCAGGAATCAATATAATTCATTTTTCATAACCACTTTTAAATATTAAATATAATGTTGTATTTAATATATTTATATGATATTTATTTAATTATTATACATATGTAATTCAAATAAATCTTTTACCTTCTTGATTTACATTTTTTTTAAAATGTGATAATGTCGCTTGTCTATACAATGGACTACCACCTCATGAAGTGATGTGATTCGTTATTCTCTTCTGATTTCCATGGAAGGTAACTAGTATATAATTAATATATGTGACATATATGAAATGATATTGATTTTTGAAAACAAATTTATATCCCACTTATTTACCCACTCACCCATTAAAGAACTAATAATTTCACTCGTGCATACGTACGACCTACCGTCTCCACGAAGTGATGTAATTCATTCTCCATGTTCAATTTATATAATTATAATAATTATAAATAACAAAAGTATTTATATCATTGATATAATTAAATATATTATGGAAATATATTATATTATTAAGAATTGTAACATCCATGAAAAAAAATGCTTGAGAAAACCAAGAATTTAACACCTCAAACAATGAAAATAATGAAATATTAATAACAATCAGGTGGTAAAATTTCACAAGATGATCAAATGTGATATAATAAATATTAATATGGTTGATTATAAATTAATAAAATTTATAAAACCATTATACCGGACAAGAAATCATGTTCAATGAAAAATAAGTGCGGGGTAAGGGACTTTGTCTCCATTTCCCTTCCTTGAGGCATATTGAAATGTTATGTAGCTAATTTCATTTATATGATACATAAAATACCCCTTTTCATGTGATATCATGAAAAATTAATACATAATGTAATTTTATGTTTTAATTTTCATTATTTCATGAAAGGGAAATTGACATGAAAATTACTAAGTGGAAAATAATTTTTTAACTTAATTTATTTTCATTGGGTCATATTATTTATTCATTTTCATTGACATTCTAAGATTGTATTTTTATTGAATTTTACTATATTACTATTTATTAAAAAATATATTTTTATATATATTTGATACACATAATTTATTCAATGATTAATTCTCACTTCAATGTTTTATCTTTGTAAGTGTTTATTTCTCAATCACATTTTTATCGAAATTGATTATACATGAATTTACATTGAATGATATTATATGATAAATATCAAATTAAAATGCTTTAATTTTTTTCTCTGATATATAATAATAATTTTTTAATTATTATTACAACATTCCCCTCATTAATAATAATAAAAAATTAAAAAAATTCAGTAATAATATACATCATCATTTAACCCTTTGGATGAAAATCCATGTTTCTTCCAAAACCATGATTCTAAAGATTCTTTAAAAATTGTTTAGAACATAACAAAAATGATTTATTAATGAAATTTTTACCCTTTTTTACCTTTTACATAAATTTATAAATGGAAAATTTTTATTGGTTTCTGAGTATGTGCTATTTGGATTTTACCAAAAAATGAATAGATTATTAATTTTAATGTGTATGGAAGGAATGGAATTTCATACCATTATAACCACTCAATGTATTAATTGTCTCATAAAGTGTTCCAAAAGTTATTTTATAGGAAAATAATTTTAAAATATTTTTTGTGAACCTTTAGTTAAATAAATATATTCAATGTGAAATTTATTTTTCAACAATATTTTTTTCCAGACAATTTTATTGTATTTATATTCTTCAATGACATCTAAACATAATATTAAATGTGATCCACTAGGGATATTTTATATTTCTACAATAATTATTTTTTATATTGATGGTTTACGATGAGTTTTTCCAGGGAATTTATTGACATTAATTTCTTGATTAATCTTTTTATGATCAATAATTTTCAATTCTCATTTTCACTTTCTTATCACCATTGAAAATTAAATTTATCATAATATCTATATTACTTATCATGGAGATATTTATTACCTCCACCATATATAATTTCCAAATAGGGTATTTTCTATTTGAAGTTATGTGATTGAATAGGGAAGTTATTATTAATCCATATTCCATACTCGATAAGAAAATATTTTCATAAGGAATATTATTATTAAATTAAATATATTTTTCGATCTATAGGGAATTTTTTGGAAATGAAGTTACATGTGGGGCCCAATTATAGATATACCCTTAATTAGATATTATTCTCACGATACAAATTAGTTGTCTATCCATAGTTAATTGGGCTTCTAGAGTATACCAACCCATCAATTTTAAATCATATTTTGAATGTTCTTGGCCTCATGATTCCTGAGATCATGAAATCCAATAATTAATCATTTCCTTCATAAATAATTTATTTATTATTATACATTTTATTTTCAAAATGATATTATCTTTGGATGCATTTCATATAGCATTTTTTCTACAATCCATTATCATCAACAACCACTCGTCAAAAAAGAGATCAAGATCTCAAACCATCATCTCCAGATATAGTATATGCGATGGATTTGGTATGTACTTCCTTGATATGGGTTTATGGTCAAGAAAATGTACTTGAGATATGTTTATTTGGTGTCTTGATAAATAATAAACAACACATACTTCATCTGAGATATTAAAATAAAAAATATCTATACGTATTATCCTTTAATTCTACCAAAACCTCTTAACTCTCTTACATGGTTTTATACAAAGATACACTTTATCTCTACAATCAAAATCCAAGTCCCATTGATGATTTCTATCACTACTCTCCAATTAACAATATGCAACTATGATATACCCCTAAAGTTATTTTCCCTTGTTTATAATTTTTTTTATAGTTTGGGTCTAAATAATTTAGGATCACCAGCCTCATCCCAACATGCTAGAGTTCTATAATTCATTACATAGAGGGATTAATATGGATCTACCTTTATTCATAAGTGTAAATATTTTTTATATAAGGACTCAACCAGTTATTTATATTTATCCACACCACCTTTAATAAAATAGATAAATCCATCAGTATATCCTAAAGTGTTTAGGTAATACATTCTAATTGTCCATCATTTTGAGGGTTGATTGTTCATACTGATGTCTAGAATTGTATTAATGGAATTTTGAATACACTAATCTAAATGTAGTGGTGACCCTAAAATCTTAATCATATATAATTTTTATTGAAATTCCATGAATCATCATCAATTATCTAAATTATATTTTTAAAATTTGATCCAATTATAATTATTCTTATATAGTGATTAAGTGACATGTATTTATTCGATGATCAACTGAAACCCATGTGGATTTATTTACTTTTTGATGCATTTGTAAGACCCATGAAAAAAATTATTGTCATTTTCTATCACTTCCATGTTTGAATGGTTAATGGTAATGTGACACCTTGAAAATTTGGTAGCTCCCTAGACCTTTATATATAAATATGGTTCTATAAAAATATTCTTTACATACTATATTTGAAACCAACTATAGAATCCCATGACTAAAACAACCCATAATTATAAGTTTACAATAAATTATTGTACTTTCTTACCTTAACATGATATTTTACTGAATTTCTATTGCTGTTATGGTAGTAATTTCTATCACTATCAATTCCATTATACAAATTTGACAAGTTGGGGGATACATTAGAGTATCCACCCAATATAAAAATGATATGTTTCATATTTGATTTGAAAAATAATAAAAAATTGATGCCTTCCATTTTTGTAAGAAGAAAATATTAATATTTTGGATAAGGAATTTGGATGGAGTTTTAAATGATGTACCTATTTATGTGATATTATGAAATATGGGGTTCAAATAAATAATTGATTTTTGTGTTTATTTTTGATGAAAATAAGGATTTTAAATACACATTTATTGAGTAATTAGATAAGGCAATGTTGTGTTTTAATAAAAGTATTTTTAGAGGGATTTTACTAAAACATGTCCATATCATATCTATTCCACCCAAGTTGCACCATACCTGACCTGAAAATGATTGATGGAATCCATTCATAGTATATATGAGTAGGAGGTATACAGTTATTTCCAATCATAAGTATGGGTCGGGAACGTAGACTATATAGGTTTTCACACATAAGGATAGGTGGTTCATAGCCTCTGATGTTTAGGTTTAAATGGGAGTCCATAAAAGATAATAGATAATTTTGGGGCTTGATTGGGTTTTGGATGTTGTATAATTATTTATTAAGTGATAAAGATCTAATTTGAATATTGATCTTGAAATATCTCTCTCATTAAATAAATCATCACCATCTAATATAAGTATATAATAGAGGACTGAATGATATGATGCCACATCATTATCCTTAACTTGTCACTCAAGATTGGGTAATAATAGATGTAAACACATACAAGGATAATGTCATATGAATTGGACCTAAGTCAAGTGTATTGATGACCAAACCAAGATAAAAAACAAAAGGAAGTTCATGTTTCATATACTAGGGTTTACCTATGCCCATATCTACATACAATTGATCCAATTTGGGTTTTTTCAATGGAACTGTTCTAGTTGTTGATTATATTATATAGAGGTTCAGTGGATAGGGAATATTTTATCAATTTTTATTGAGTATATTGTAACATATATTCTATATGTCTTCATATTTTCACTCATCTATGATGTGCAAATGATAATGGAAGGGTCACCCAAAACATGTGGGAAGTTTTAGAATAATTTTTTATTTTTCTTATACTAACGAGACCATATTCCATCATCCTACTTTGATGTTTCAATCACTAACGAATATAATCGAAAAAACATGATTTAAAACCCACATATATGCAACTAATACATGTATTTACGTATCTATGTATAATGTAATTCTATTGGTGAAAAATGGGATAGATATCATGAAACATCATAAAACATAAAAATGAGAATATTAGGGATATAGTTCAAGGTTAATGTTACAAAAAATATTCATAAAAAGCTATGAAAAACATGTGAAATGATTTTCATGAATACAAAGGCTATGTCTGTGAGAAGTTATTAGAAATAGTTTAAAAAATATATTGGGATTTTTTTTAAAATATATTTTTCATGAAAATATATAATTAAATTATGTTTGTTATAATTGATGAGAAATATCACAGTAAGTGATATGTAATGAAATGCGTTTCCAACATTAATTTTTTTATACAACGTGTAAATTCATATTTGTGATTGTGTTTCATATTGACATAGAAAATTTTTGAATGCCATTACTTATTGTATAGTTTATATAAAAAAACATATAAAATGAATGGATTTTGTTTATTATATTTTGAAATAATTTTAGAAAAGGAAAAAATGGAGTTTGATATAAGATGTAATAGAGTGTTACGTATGTTTATTCATATTGTTGTGGAAAAATTTCAATATGGATTTATGTGTCAGATATTTTTGGGCTTGAGTCTACTAGTATATGAATACAATATATGAGTGGATATTTTGAGTTAGTTTGTTGAGTATTTTTTATGAAATAAGATCAAAAAAGATAGATCTCTAGTTTATTCCAATGATAATGATAAAAATTACAAATAAATTGAAAAGATATAAAGGTAACTATAAGTGTATAGATTAGTTACTGTTGTATAATGTGAAACTGAGTGTGAAAAAAATGAAATGCTAACTTCCCTTATGTAATTTCCAATGAAAAATGCAATTTAGTGGAAAAGGGAATAAAAAGGATTTTGAGAACTCCAAAATTGAAAAATGATGATAAATTGAATGATATTTTGGGAAAAAAATTATATGGGGATATTTTATATTCTAAAATGAGTATTTTAATTTTTTCGGAAATATAAACAGAGGAAAAAATATATTAAGGGAAAAAAGTTTTTATGATACCATGGATGACGTACTACATATGGTTTCATTCTCTGGTGTTAAAGCACTTGAATAATGATTATGAGCTTCTAAGTTTGAATTTCATTTGTTCTTTTTGAGTGAGAAACCTAGATGAGAATCTTCAATAAAAGATGATGATGTTGAGCTTTAATATTGGTTGTGTGGTAGGTATTATTCACGAGGAACTGAAGGCAATATATAAAGCTAATATGGAGTTGAAGGAGATCAATTAAATTATTTCAAAATCAATCAAAATATAAATTGTGATGTGCTTTCTTGAATAATAGTAATGAAACATTTTCATATATATAGTGAGATTCCATACAACCTTTATGACTTTGAGTATGCAAGAAGATCACATTGCGACTCTTTGAATATAATGAGACACTTTTGAATGAAGTCCTCTATGAAATAGTAATTTCTAATTCAAATGAGACTCTAATATTGTTGTAGTGGAAAGCATTTAGCCCATTGTAGCCAACATGACTATAGTGGAGAATACTTGGTTTGGGTGACCACTCAATCTAGTAAAGGTGAAAGTATTTTGACTGAAAATTATAAAAATACTGTGTGGTATTTTATATTATTTACATAAATGTTTCAGTTATCTTGTTTATAGTTAAAAAATCAATAGATTGATTTTCAATAACCATAAACAAGGGATAAATTACATACGATGGTCAAAGATATATATGATTTCTTTATTATAAATAGTAGTCAACACCCGATTCACCCTTTTATGGTTTCTAAAACAATACAAATTTAAATATAAGTATATATCAAAGAAATATTCCTAATATTGTAGATCTATGTTTAATTTTATAATATAGTTCTATTGGAGTCTGGTGGTGTAAATATTTCAAGATATGTGTGATTTTGTGAATCAAAGGGCATAATCAATGAATATTTTTCCTACTATAGAATTTTAATTATCATTCAATAAATTTTAATGTAGTAGAATGAATTAGGATACTAAGTTAATGAAAATATGAATAAATAAGGGTATGAAAGAATAAATTAAAGACAATAAAGTGTTAAGATCTCATATAGGTAATTTTATTATCAATATCCTTTTGTTAACTTTAGTTCATGATCTAAAGAGAATTATGGGATTTAAAATGTGAAATAATTTTACTATAATTTGAAAGGTATTTTAAATGAATATCATATTGAAGTTACAACATAAAAAATTTGTTTTATTAAGGAAATATTTAATAAAAAATCAAAACTAGAGGAGGAAGCTTTTTGAATGGAAAATGTAGTGGCTAAAAAAGTTGGAAGGTGAAACACCCTCTCAAAACCATCTATTTATGTAACACCGTAAGAGTTTAAAATATAAAAATTATATTTTATAATGTAAATGAAATGAAAGACCTAGGTTATAACGTAATACAACAACTTAACAATTTATTATATACTTATTTTTAAATAAATTCAATCCATTCTACATCTTGTAATGCAAACAATATTAGGTTTTAACAAAACCTGATACTCTAATAAAATATTATCATTTAAATATTACCAATGTAAACTAGACATTAAATTGGAGATCATGAATAATAAGAACTAAATAATGAAAATTTTATTTTTGAAACATGTTTAAAAAATTCTGTGGTTATTTATAAATTATAATTAAAATAATAATAATTTTAAATAGAATTAAATGTTTTCTAAAAACAATTTTTTTTATGAAAGGTGGATTATTTTTTCCTAGAGAACATAATTTAGAATTAATTTATACGAATATTAGAATATATATTTGAAAAAAATAACTTCAATTTTAAAATCATCATATAAAAATTATCTTATGGTGAATTGATTTTATTTTTCTGAAAAGTTTCATTTTTTACGAATACTGTCAAATATAGAATTTTAATTGACATTTTCCCTTTCATTTAAAATATTTATAAATTTTAGTTTTATTTTAAATTTGGTTTAAATTAAAATTAGTTTCAATTATATATCTTTTAATCCATTTTATTTCATTTTATTCATTTTCTTATTAAATTTTGATATAAACCATTTTTGATATTTTGAATTTTTTTTTCCGAACCCAACTTTCTCATCTCGTATGTGTGATTAATTTTAAATTAAAATTATTCAATTATATAAATTGAATTTTCAAATTTTTAATTATTAATTTGAATCATAATTATTTATATTACCTAATAATTAAAAAATAATTTTTGACCAAAATTAATAGTAAAGATAGTAAAAATTAATTATCATTCTTAAGGTAAATGCGGGTTTTATTGGGCTTAAACTAAACAAATAAGGGTTAAAATGGCCTAAAAACATTTCTATAACTTATTTTATTTCTACATTTACACCTTATAATTCATAAGTGTCAATTATAATACATTTCAGACCCCTTTTAAATTAGAGAAATTTGGGTACACATTAATCTTTTCAAAAATTACATGTCTGTCACTCACCTCACCAAAAAAACGCCACCCCTTCTTATCTCATCTTCATAACAACAAAACATCCTAGTTCAGATAATTATTTCCCATATTACCAATAAAATTCTATATCCTCATTCTAGAATATTTTTCCACAAATCCATTATAGTAATTCTATTTGTATAATCCAAAATTGGTTATCCGAGAAGAGGTAAAATTCATAAATATGATATTTTGATTGATTTCTTATTCATCTTCTATAAAATTTTATAAATTTAGTCTTATAAAAAATAATAGTATATTAAATATACTTATATTTTCTTATTTCAATTTAATGACCTATATATCTATCCCCTTTCCACAGTTGGGAAATGACACTGTCACTTGTGTGTTCGACAGACTTCTGCCTCATGAATCGATGTGGCAAGTTTTCTGTCCACACATCTCATGGATGGGTATGATGGTGGATATGAAGTATATGAATTTTATTTAAAACATAATTATACCTCTATGTTATTTATATCATATAAACATTTTTTTCATTCTATTCTATAGGGGATATGATGAGGTCACTCGTGTGTACGGTGCACCACCGCCACACAAAGCGATGTGATTATTTTTTCAATAACAAATTTCATGGAAGATAACTATGATAAAGTTTATGAATATTTGTGATATAAATGAAATAATTATGATATTCATAGACTATTTATCATTATTCAATATGAATACATATTATTGTATTTTCTTACACTACTAAATGATAACTTTTTCATGTATGTGTGGACTACCGCATTCACTATGTGATGCATATCTCTTTTAATCAACACACAATATAGATCATATATATAATTAAATTTAATGAAATAAAATTTTATAAACTAAATTATGATAATTTTTTAGTGATAAAATATTTCTTAAATTCTTTCCATAATGATCGTTGAAAAATGAAAACATTTCTTATGCGTACATATGGCCCACTGTCTCCGTGATTATAACATATATATTTTTTCAAAACCATAATTCCTGATTCGATTTAAAAGTATAATTTATTTATAAATATGATAATTATTTCATAATTACTACTCTATAAATGTTTAAATAATGTCTTCTTCGACCATAGAAAACCCACTAAATCCATTTTTAAGAAATAATAAAAATATCCTAGAAACATCTACTATATACATAATTTTTTAAGTAATCATGTATAATAATAAAATAAGTGAGATAAAATTAATAATGATTTTTAAAAATTATTATAAGCGATTAATAAATTATCATAAGTTTATTATTGAGGAAGATGAAAAACATATGTGATAAGTCAAACTCAAGTTAAGGGATTCTCTTCTCACTTTTTGATCCTTGGTACATATTCCACATTCACCACTTATTTATTTTTTTTTTGGTTTATATAAATCCCTATAAATATATTATATCATTAATTCATTTATCATTATGGAATTTATTTTTTAATTTAATGTTTCTTATTTCATGGGGATTATGACTTAAAAGTTACCAAAGTGGTAAGGGTTTATTTCACAATCTCATTACTATTAGATATCATTTTTTTAATTCTCCCTTAGAGTAAATATTTTATATTTAAATATTAATATAAATTTTTATATTAATATATTTATTTATAAAAAATTTATATTAATACTATAATTTCACCTTTTGTTTATAATTAAAATGATTACTAAAATGTATTTATAAAAATCAAACATCTTTTCAATCATTGGTTGGAAATTCTGTTTCACCAAAAACCATGATTTATAAATATGTTTTTAACACATTAATAATGTTTTATTTAAGATATTTCTTTTTATTTTTACTTTTAAGAATATTTTTTTGAAAGGAATATTATTTTTGTTTTCAAAAAAATGAATGTTATGATTTCAACAAAAATGTGAATGGAATATTTCTTAATGTGTATGGTATGAATTTAATTTTCCGCCATAATGTAAATTCAATGTTTTAAAACTTATTTTACAATATTTACTAAAATTAAGGAAAATAATTTTTAAAATTTATGGTGGACATTTTGTTTTAAAAGCTAATATTCAAAATAAAATGTTATTTTCCTAAAAAATATTTTAAGGGTCATTTATTATATTTATATTCATCAACGATATAAACCCTTTATTGTACATATGATACACTAGGGATATGTTATATTAATATCACTTTTATTATTATTTGGATGGTTTCTGATGAGTTTGACTAAGGATCTGCCAGTTTGATACTATTTATATTACACTATATTGTTTATGATTATTACTTTTGTTTTGGGTAGTTATTAACATTACATATGATATTTTTTTTCAATATGAATGTCTATGTTGATAATGTTCCTCCCATATCATATGAGAAATTAATTAAACATATTAAGTAACCTCGGTCATTTTTTTCCCTCGATGCATTGGTAGGCCTCATCATATAAAAGATATTTGGGTTTGGCTGAGGTCTCACCAATTTATATATATATATGTCTTCATACAAGAACTCGATAGTATTCATATTTATTAGAACAAGTACACAATGTTATGTTTTAGATGTATGGAGTTACGTATTCCATCATTAGGTATTGATTAATTGAAATCCAATGTGATTATTTGACTAGTTAAAATATCCATGGATTTGTTTCAAGCTCATGTTATTATTTATATTTCATTATTTGATTATAATTTATCAATTCCATGTTATGATAATGTTATTGATTAAATTGATGATGTTTCATTTATTTACATTTCCAAAATGATTATTCCTTATATTTTAATAGCTTCCACTGTACGCTTACCCTTATTGCGCATTTTATCTCACACCTTTTTGATGATATTTCTTTTAAGGATATAAAGATGTGTTTGGTGACTAATATTCAAGGATATGATAAAGAGAATAATGGATTTAAAAAATAAAACACTTTTTTGTATTTTATGTTTTAACATTTAATTATAATTAAATATACTTATATACTTTACCAAGTCCAAATAATATTCATTCCTTAGGGATGTGATTCCTTGTATGTTATGTCAATGTAATAAGGCAAGACAATGGATCTAGGCATTTAGGTTGAGGGTCACTATTATTGGTATTAAATGAATTTTTTGTAGAAAATTTTTGTACTAGTTTATGGAAAACTTATATTAGGGAACATATACTTATGATTTTATTTTATGATATGTATAGAAAATCGGAAAGTTTGGTTGAGAAAGATATTGTATAGATATTCCAAGTATCATATATAAGTCCGGATACTACCTATGGATGTGGTTCTGGAACAGATGAAGCTAGGGGTACTAAATCTAAAAAGGGAGAACTAGACAAGACTTGATCTTCACCTAGTGCATGAAAAAGGGTCTTACTGTGCACCTAAATTGACAAACTTGAATGATATTCCTATGTTAATTCATATATTAGTGAAAGCACATTATGAGGGGTTTTAAAATATTTTTATTTGAAAAAAGCAATAAGGATTCCATTTTTTTACTATGATATTATATATGAATAAAATGTTCAATTTATGTAAAGTGTTTTACTAGTTCATAATGTTTTAATATAATACTGTAAATTTAATTCCATAGAAATAGATCATATCAAAATAAATTGAAATTTTCTCTTTGCATGGACTCAGTATAGTGATTTCCCTCTAGGAAAAGATAATTAAGTTGAAGCTAGATTTCTGGCTGGAATGAACCAAATTATAACTATATTGTCATAGTTTACATTGGTTATGAGTAATAACCATTACTATCTGGAGCATATTTATGACGTATCGTATAGTGTAATGATGTCAGACCTCTTCATGCATCAGAAACCTCTACCATTCAATGGGGATGAAAATCTATTTTTATCAATTAAATGAATAAGTTCCATATAAAATACATGTCAATATATGGGAAGTAATGAATGGGATAAATCTTTCATGGTAGTTTACTATCTATTAGTATATGTAGTTCAATGGTGGTCATTAATTCATGAAGTAAGAAAACCAAATATCTATCATGGAGTAGAAGGATTTCAAGGTACTCTCCTCTGAATTATTTTCCTCATGTGCAATGAGTGTATATAAAAATTTTGTTTTGGGGTCTAAGACAAAATAAAGAAGAAAATGTTTCAATGTATGAATCCAAATTTATAATGTTATAAGGAATTATTTGGAATACATACTTAAAAAAATGATATTATAGAGTTGGTGTCCTGAGAACCAACTTTTTATACTTTGATTACATGAATTTAAACTTATTATATATTTTTCATTGTTCTGCATGACTTTGATATAATAATGTCATAAAATATTTGTTACATTAATAAGTTATTTGAAGATCCCCACTATGATGAGATCCTTGAAATTCTATAACTATATTCTGAAATAGTGTTCTATGGTTGGATGATATACTATGATATGACACATATTATATAGACAATCATGTGTAATTACTCATAAGAAGACGAGACTCTCTCTCATGGAGTTCGCACTTGGTAATCTCTAAGATGAAAGATTTTTAAAACAGACCCATCAGTAGTAATTCCGCATGTATTGGTGTCATCATAAATTTCTATATATGAGCTTGTGTAATGGTCCATATACTGTAAGATTATCATTAACTCATGTAATGACTCGCACACTTAGATTTGCTGATAAAAACTGTCACAAAGATAGTTTGTGGGAAGTAGGGTACGTTGGGTGCATCACGAATGGCATGTTGTTAATAGAAAAATCGAGGAAAGATTTGTACCTTCCATATTAATGGAAGTAGATATCTCGGTCCCTTTGATTGAAATAGAACTGTTGCCGAAATTCTAGGGCCATGGTGTCATGACGATTTTATTTCTATAAGTCAAAAAATGAAGGATCAAGCATATAGGTTTATGAAACTTCCATGAAACCTTCTTGATGAGATATTGAGAGAAAATGTTTAAATTACGCAGTAAGCATTCGTATGAGGTGACACATCAATTCGGTGTCAACTTATTTCTCTTGGGTTCCTTGACCGATTACTAGAAAGTAATGTTGGACTTTAAGAAAGCCCGCCTAATTCCAGCGAGAAAGAGGCCTAGATGGTCACACACTATGTGTATCCATGTAGCACAAGTAGAATAAAGATTATTCCCATATGTGGTTTAATAATTATTCAAGGAATCCTAAATAATTTTAATGTTGGAGGAAGAATAAAATGAAAAATAGATATAAATGATGTTTACATTGAATGTACACACTGTGTAGATTTCATTTTGGAAAGGAAATGAAAAACGAGTACACGGTGTGTATTAATGATTACACACCGTGTTGTTTTTTCCATTGAGATTTTGAGTAAATATCATTTCATTAAATGATATTTATTATAATCAGCATGGGCACATGTCACAGAATTAATGATTTGACATGGGGGTTTTAAATAAGAGTTAATGAGATAAATAAAACGTTTAACACGTTTATTTATTGTCATAACTTTATAACCTAAAACCCAATTATAAATATCCTCAAAACAACAAAAATTTTCGTTAATCATTATGCACAACAATTCTTGGGAATTCTCTCAAGGCTGAATGAACTCCTTCCTCTAAGAACGCTCTCAAGACTGAGAGAGATCCTCCTCCATCGGATTTAGGTGATCTAAGGAAGACAATGAAAGAAAACGGTTCTCAACAATTGCGCCCGGAGATTCGTTTGGTGACGTCCAGAGATATGTGCTGCACATATGGATCACTGATATAGGATATATACAATTGGCCACTTCAACTCAATGAATAATCATATCAGAACGTGATCAGAAACATCAAAAAATAAATAACGCCATAAAAGGTACATTTTTTAAATTAATTAAATTAATTAAAATCAACATGTGATGATCCTCTTTTGTGGTTCTAGGACTATTATTATTCTTTGTATTTTTATGTGATTTTATCCATGGAGTCTGGCGTTTATCGTTATATTGACCCTGATTGATCATTGATAATGAAAAAAAGTCAAGTGGGCACATCCACCCATGAGCTTCCGCTGCGCTCGAGACCTTTAAGTGGTATCAGAGTGGTCACAAATTTGATTATAGTTATTTAATTTTCATTGATAATTTACGCATTTATATTTTATTCAGTTCAAGATAAATCGTTCTATAAAACTGTATGAATGAGATCTATTATTCCTCATTTGTTTCTCGATTCACATTACTAAAACGACCTATTAATTTTAATTTTGATTAAAATAAAAATGAGGAACTCATCAAGAGGATCCGCTTATTCTGTCTGTACAACATATAAAATATAGGGCATGTAGTGAAATCTATATGCCATGTACATAGGTTCAAGGAACTGGTATTGGTCCGTCATACCACGCCGTGTGAATTGAGCATACCTAAATTTTTTAATACACCGTGTTGACTAGAACTGAATGGCGCATGGAATCCAGAATACACGGTGTGTATGTTGAATCAACATGCAGTGTAGTCCGATCCAGCCCAGGTAAAACTGTGTACAAGGAGAAGCCGTGTAACCACGTACACAGGATTTCCAGGCCGGTAACCGCATAACAATGAAGTACATGCCGTGTTATATTAATCTACATGTCCTGTACTCCATAATTTACAAAGTACAAAAAACAAGCCAAAGCCCTGAAATGTACTTTGCATAAAGGGTGAAAAAAAATTCACGCCATGTAATATAGACTACACGTCGTGTACTTTCCAGAAATGGAATTTCACCAGGATTTCATCAATGTACGAAGACTCATACAAGGAATATGGATGACAAGAATCTCAAGGAATTTCAAAAAGGAATTTATGATAAAGAATTGATTAATTATAATAATATAATTAATTGAATTCAAGAGTGAATTATCGTGAATAAAATAATGATTAAAAGAATTTGAATACTAAATATGCATAAATGTCGTTGTTGTTATGGATGATCATGAGCTAGACCAAATACCATTTGTGTGTGTGTAGTTTAATTTAAATTCATTGGCCTGCGAGCCTTCTTCCAATAAAATCTAGGGCATGCGTGACCATGGTTTCTTTAATGTAAACCCCATGTAATGGAGGATCTCCCAATCTATATGAGACGGTTCAAAATCTGAAGCTGAGGTAAAACAAACCCAAGGAGATAAAAAGGTGGATAGGTGGGTGCTTCAAAACATGAACACCAGGGTTCAAGGTTTTTTTCCTAGGTCAGGGTTATCTTATCAAAACCAATATATAAGATAACCAATATAAGATCATGATCATGCCATCTTATTTTATTTTTGTCTGATTTCATGGTTTATTTATTATGTATGTGTTGTCGCAATCACATAGTTAATGAAATAAAAAAGAATGAAAATATGGAATAAAATAAAAACCAGACTATGCGTAAACATTATCAGAACATGGTTAATCACTTAATCATGCATCACTTAATATTAACAAGCATGTGATAATGAGAAACTACGTATAAAGGATTAAAATACCTCAAATACCATGTTACATCTGACCAAGCCTTTCATTACTTGATTAAGGGCAAGACTCAATAAAACTATGTGTTTGACCAACCATTATTGGGACACTAAATTTTATAAATGAATATCTTATAAAAGTTTCGTGTTGACTTAAACATTTAACATCAAGAAGAGTATCCCTTTTAACAGTTGTTTTAAAATGGAGGCAAATGTTGAGAAAATCTAAGTCAGAATTTCAGGATTGGGGAGTCCACTCAACAGATCAAGGAATTGTAAGCTCACTGTTTGAAAAGACCTGCCTACCTAAATACCTTTAAATAGCTTGACCAACCCCTGTTGGGGTTATGCGAAGGGGAATATGGACCCTTTCCACTAGAATGTCATAGAAACTGGGAATTCTAAGCTCAATGATGAGGGATGTTGGGACATGATAAAATAGTGGGAGAATTAATAAATTCATTAATTGTTTATTATAAAATGTAATAAAAATGTACTGATAATTATGCCCTTTTAATTTGTAGAATCAATATGAAAAACACGTCAACGACATATTATCTACAATAAATTATGAAAAAAGAAAATATCCTCACCAATTGTAACTTCCAGGAATGGTTTACATGCCTTTGGGTTATCCAACGCCATGAATGAATCTTTTACGTACTGGAGTCCTCACTTATGGATTCTCCTACCCAAGGGGCAAGTGATGAAGATTTCTTGGTCTATGATCAACATTTAAATGATGCACTTGATGTTCAATGTTTGATGTTGTCATCAATGTATAGTAAGTTCATGATGTCTCAGAAAGACATGGATACCTATAGCATACTCGAGCACCTCCATGGTCTATACCAAGAGAGAACAAGATAAGAAAGGTTTGAGATCTCCAAGGATCTATTTTCGACCATGCCTGGAAAGGGTGCCCCAACTGGGCCTCATTTAGTCATGATCATTGGCTACATTGTGCTCTTGAGGGTTCTAGGTTATAAACTCCCAGAAGAACTAGGTACCAATATCAATCTTGCATCACTTCCCCAGAGACTCTCAAACATTATTTTAAATATCAATATGAACAACATTGAGAAGTCTTTGTATGATCTTCTTATCCTCATTCTCCAAGTGGAAATTGATATGAAGCATGAAAATCCTTCTATCTTAATGGTGAATAACAGTAAAGGGAAGGCGAAGAGATTTAAGACCAAAGCTTCTTCAAGGCCTTCCAAGAAAATTAAGATCAAAGGGGATGAAAGAGAGCATGAGATTGTTTTTTTTTCATGTGGTAAGAAGGGACACTGAAAGAAAAACTACACCCATCCATGGAAGAAAGGGGAAGCTTTAGGTGCGTTTGTTATCGAATGCAATCTATTTATTTCTACCAATTGGGTATTAGATAATGCTTGTGGTTCTCACATCTCTATCCAAATACAAGAACCATGTAGATTCAAAAAGATTGACCGAGGTGAGGGGGATCTACGAGCAACCAACAGATCCAGATTCGTTGTTGTAGTTGTAAGATACTAGCACCTCAAATTGCATACTAGGATGGTCTTGGTATTAAAAGGATGTTGTTATTTACCCTCTGTAACCAAAAACATTATTTCATTATATAGACTAGATACTGATAGATTAATCTTTATGTTTTTAAATGAATGTTTCTACTTTAATAAATATAACATTTGTTTCAGTATGACACATTTATATAACATCCTTTATGTGTTAGACTACACAAACCTAGAAATTAAAATCAACGACAATATTAATTCACATGACTCATACAGCACCAAAATTTGGCATCACCGGTTAGGTCATGTCAATGATAAATGTTTGACAAAATTACATCAAGATGGGTATTTATATTCTTTTAAACTAAAAAAACATGGTGTAAGTCATGCATGTCTACAAGGAAAAACGAACAATGCCTCATTTAGTGGGAAAGGTTAAAGGGCTAAAGAGCTTCTAGAATTAGTTCACACATATGTGTGTGGAACATTTCCAGTTGAAGCAAGGGGTGGGTTCTTGTACTTCATAACTTTTTTTGATGATTTTAGTAGATTTGGATATATTTACATAATGAGGTATAATTCAGATTCTTTTCATCGGTTCAAAGAATACAAGAATGAAGTTGAGAACCATCTTGGTATGAATATTAAGAAACTACACTCATACATAGGAGGAGAATATCTTAATCAGAACATCATTTATTTCATACGAGAGTTTGAGATTCAATCTCAACTCACTCCTCTTTAAATTCCTAAGTGGAATGGTGAAAATGAAAAGAGGAACCGAACCCTGTTGGACATGGTGAGATCAATGATGAGTCATGTGATTCTTCCATTATCCATTTAAGGATATGCAATACAAATAGTAGCGCACATACTAAACCAGGTACTAACTAAATAGATAAAAGTTATTCCATATGATTTATGGAGCGGACACAAATCCATGTAATCAAATTTACATTTTTGGGGTAGTGAATAATTTGTTAAGGCCTTTTTAGGTAACAAACTTTCACCCCGAGGCAGGAAGTGTACCTTTATAGGATATCCCAAGGAAATAAGGGGATATTACCTATACAACCCTTCAGATAAAAAGGATACAGTGGCAAGACATGCCATATTCCATGAGATGGATTACATCTCCAAAAGAGATAGTGGGAGAGAGATAGACTTCGATGAAGTCGAGGCCCAAGATACACAAGAGTTGGTAAAAGAACAGTTTCCACAAATCCCCGTGGAAGAAAAATCTATTCTAGAGACACAAGAACTGCATAGGAGCACAGGATAGGTGAGAGAACCAGAATGATACAGTTTTCTTATCATTGAGGATGGTGAGTCATTATTTGTGGAAAACGATGATACTCTTACCTACAAGTAAGCAGTTGAAGGCACAGGAGTTTCCAAGTGTCAAGATGCCATAAATTCTGAAAAGGATTACATGTACCAAAACCAAGTTCGGATTATGGTAGATCCTCCAGTTTATGTAAATATTGTAGGTAATAAATGGGTATTCAAGATGAAACTAGATATGGAGGGACAAGTCAGTCCCTATAAAGAACGAAATGTTGCAAAAGTTTTAGACATATTTAAGGAATTGAATATGATGAAACCTTTTCACCGATTGTGATGCTAAAATCCATAAGAATCCTATTGGACATTTCCACTTACCATGACTATGAAATTTGGAAAATGGATGTCAAAACAGAATTACTTAATATGAACCTCCAGGTAGATGTCTACATGACACAACCTTATGCGTTTGTGACTCCAAAGGATGACAACAAGGTATGAAAGTTACTGAAATCCATTTTTGGAATAAAGCAAGAATCAAGGTCGTCGAATATTCGTTTTGATGAAGCTGTAACGGAATTTGTATTTGTTAAGAATGAATGTGATCCTTGTGTATAAAAAAGGCTTATAGAAAGTGAATTTGTTTTTTTAATAGTATATATTGATGACATATTACTAATTGGAAATGATGTACATGTCTTACAGTCATTTAAGGCATGGTTGGATAAATGATTCTCTATGAAAGACTTGGGCGAGGAAGTATATATTCTTGGGAAGAAGATCCATCATGATAGATCCAAGAGAATTATGGGCCTATGTTAAAGTACATACATTGATAAGATAATGAAGAGATTTAGTATGGAACGGTTTAAGAGGGGATTGTTTCCAGTGTCACATGGAATTCATCTTTCCAAGAAAATGTGTCCTCAGAAACATGAGGAAAAAAAGAAAATGGAAGGGATCCCTTACGCATCCGCGATTAGGTCAGTCATGTATGGTATTCTATGTACATGGCATGATGTTGCTTATGCATTAAGTGCAGTAGGAATATATCATGATGATTCATGAGACCACAATTATATGGAAGTCAAGACTATCCTTAAGTATATGAGGCATATTACGGATATGTTCCTGGTTTATGGGGGAGATAAGGAACTAGTCACCAGAGTACATATAGATGCTTGTTTCCAGGATGATCAAGATGACATGAAGTCGCAGACTATATAAATCTTCAATTTGAATGGAGGTGTAGTGATCTGGAAGATCTCAAATCAAGGTGTGGTCACAGATTCTACAGCAGAGTCCAAGTATATACAACTTCTAAGGTAGCTAAAGAATCAGTATGGATGTGAAGCTTTTCCCAAGAGTTAGATGTAGTACCTAGCAGTAAATATCCTATCACACTCTATTGTGATAATACTACAGCGGTGGAACTTGAAAAAGATCCATGGTCACATCAGCAGACAAAGCACATACTTCGTAAGTATTATATCTTGAGGGATTTTTCTCAGAGAGGTGAAGTTGTTGTGAGAAGTATTTCCATGGAAGACAACATGGCAGACCCCTTGACTAAAGCTTTGACTCAGCAAAAACCTGATCATCAGGTGTGGTCTAGCGAACTAAAAGTCGTAAGTAGTTGGCTCTAGTCTAAGTGGGAGTTTGTTAGAGTTGGTGTCCTGGGAACAAACTGTTTATACTTTTATTACATGAATGTAAACTTATTATATATTGTTCATTTTTCTACAAGACTATAATATAATATTGTCCTAGAATATTTTTTTCATTAATAAGGTCGTGGCAGATCCCTGCTATGATGAATAACCTTTAAATGCTATAAAAATATTCTTAAATAAAGTTCTATGGCTGGATTCCATACTATGATAGGAAACATAGTATACAGACTGTCATGTGCGAGTACTCCTAAGAAGTCGAGACTCTCTCTCATAGAGTTCGCACTAAGTATTCTCTAAGATGGGAGATTATGATAAAAGACTCAGTAGTTTTAATTCTCCATATCTTGGTGTCATCATACATTTCTATCTTTGAGCGTGTGTAACGGTCCTTAGACTGGAATAGTATCATTAACTCATGTCATGAGAAGACAGTTGGCTGGAAGTTGGGTACGTTGGGTGTGTCACGAATGACATGTTGTTAATTGATCAGTAGAGGAAGGATTTTCCCCTTCCATATTTATAGAATTAGATATCTCGGGCCCGTTGATTGAAATATAACTATCTCCCAAATTCCATGGCCATGGTGTCACGACGAGGTTATTTCTGGAATTCAAAGAATTACGGATCAAGCATATAGGTTTATAATACATCCATGAAACCTAATTGATGAGATATTGAGGTAAAGTGATTAAATTAGACGGTTAGAGTTTTTATCATGTGACTCATCAATTTAGTGTTAAATTCTTTCTCTTGGGTGCCTTGAATCATTGCTAGACAGTAAACTTGGACTTTATGCAATCCCACCTAATGAAAACAAGAAAGAGGCCTAGAGGGTCACCCACTAAGTGTATCCAAGTATCTCAAGTAGAATAAAGATTATTCATGTATGTGGTTTAATAATTATTCATGGAAGCCAAAATCATTTTAATGTTGGAGAAAGAATAATATGAAAACAAGATATACATCACATGTACACTGAATTTACACACTGTGTAGTTTTCATTTTGGAATGGAAATGAAAAATGAGTACACGCCGTGTATTAATGATAAAACATTGAGTAGATTTTCTAGTCAGTATTTTGAGAAAATAATATCAATTTATTAAATGATATTTATTATAATCCGCATTGGAGCATGTCATGGAATTAATGATATTACATGGGGGTTTTCAATATGTGTTAATGAAATAAATAAAACTCGTAATGCGTTTATTTATTATCATAACTTTGTAACCTCAAAACAGATTATAAATATCCTCGAAACCCCAAAATTTTCTCTAATCGTTGTGGAAAACAATTCAAGGGAATTATCTCACAGATGAAAGAACTAATTCCTCCATGAATTCTCACAAGACTGAGAGAGATCCTCCTCCATCTGATCAAGGTGATCTAAGGTGGACAACGCAAGAAAAGGTTTCTCCATGCTAGCACCCGAAGATTCCCTTGGTGACATCCAGAGATTTGTGGTGCACGTGTGGATCACCTTTAGAGTAAGTCTACACTTGACTTCTTTGAATCAATAATGAATCGCATCAGAACGTGATCATAAATATCAACAAATAAATAATGCCATAAAAGGTACATCTTGTCAATTAAATAAATTAATTATAATCAACCTGTGATGATCCTCTTTTGTGGTTTTTGGATCATTCATATTCTTTGTATATTTCTTTGATTCGACCCCTGTAGTTTGGGCTTTATCATCGTATTGATCCCGGATTTATTATTGCTAATGAAAAAATGTCAAGTGGGAACATCCACCCACAAGCTTCCACCGTGCCTGGGACCTTCATGATAAATATTGATTGGATCATTGATATTATTAAGCCTATCCTTATAAGGACACTTGTCACCAAAACATTATCATCATATTTGTATATAGTTTCCTGTGATATCAAGAGAGAGACATAACTCTAAAATTATTATGGATTTGAAGGAAAGCATGTAGAGAATAGGAAGGTAGAGAAAAATGGATAATATGAATAATTGATAAAAGTATTTTAAAACACGTGATACTTGTGGAAGGAAAAAACTCGGTACAAGATTAAAATAAAATGGATATTGTTTCAAGTGTGTAGGAAAAGTACACCATGATCATGATTTTAAGGGGAGGAACGAATATGAAAATGTGAAATGATTCCACATTAATGAGATGGGCACTATGAAATTTAATTGCCCTAGTGGTAAGGAAATATAACTCAAAAGAAGATAATGGATCAAGGTCAAGCATATGGTATTAATAAAGATTAATTAGAATGATTAATGTTATTGAGTTTGGATTCAATAATTATGTTTGAAAATTGTTTTAACTAATGATATTTTTTGTAGGAATTACGAAATGTTTATAGATTGTAATGTAGTAGTAATTTTTTAAATATTTAAAATAACATGTTCTATGATAAAAAGAAAAATGATTTAGGGTTAAGTTAAAATTATTTTAAATGACATGAATGTAGGAAGGATAACCCTTAATATGTTCTAGATGTTGAGATAATAATTTTGGAATAAATATATGATTTTTATGGACAATGAAAATTGGAAATTATTGAAAACCTTGGAACAAAATAATTATTTATTTATAGAGTGGTTTATTATATCATTGATGAACATAAAATAATATTTTCATTTATGGTATATATGCAATAATATAGGTTTTATTTAAAAAATAATAAAGCTTGAAAGTTTTTAATAATGTTTTATAGTTATTCTGGTTATTTCCATAATTTAAGAGATTACATGGTGAAGGTATTCACATAATATTTAAGTGATTATTAATATATACTTCATGTTGTTTGGGAGATTAAATATAACATCATTGTGGAAATTTTGGGACCTTATTTCAAAAGTTTTTTATTTTAATCTTTGGATGGGTTAAATGATTAACCATTTATTAAATGGTTTAAGTTGAACATTAAAAACGTTTTAGATATTAATGTAATTCTTCAGCAAATGATTTTTTTTAATTTTGGATAACCTAAAATAATTATTTTCTATAATAAAAAAAGATATCAAAATAATTACTTATCATTATATTATAGGTCTCACGATCTGTTAAATTTTGATTTTAGTACTTCAGGAATAAGAAAATAAATTTTGGATATTAATTTCATTGATTAAGGAATAATTAGTAAATTAATCAAAGAATAATCAAATAATGAAATTATGTCAATAAAAAAGAATCATATTAATTATATATACTTCCTTATATTCTTATATAGTAAAATATATCATCAAATTTAAGAAAAGGGTATTAAAAAAATACTATTCTAATACATTTATTTATTATGATCTGATAGAATTTTAGACCATCAAATATTTATGGGTTTCATGTCCTTATCATTAAATTGATAATTCCCATTATCATTGTTGGTCAGAGTGGATACTCAAGAGGGGGATGAATTGAGTTCCAATTAAAATTTTTGTTTTAAAATCCTTTACCAAATTCCCCCAATTAAAAATACAAATTGAATTGTATTGAATTTGAACTAAAGCAAACTTCCAGCTAGGTTCTCAAGGGATTGATTAATTCCTAGATAATCTTATCAGAAGATCAAATTAGCTTTTGAAACTAACTTACTGATTTACAAATAATGCAAACACTTGATAATTCAATTATCAGAGTAACTTTGAAAAACAGTTTAGGTTTTAAGGAACTTGGCAGCGGAATAAAAGGTTTTTGATAAAACTAAACAAATCACAGCAAATATGACCAAGAGGTTCAGTCTCAAGCCGAGACTTAGTCCTCTCAAAAATTTATATAAATTGTATCCACAACCTGGATCGGGGTTCACAATAGTTTACAACTGTCCAGGTCAAAGACCTCTACCACAGTTCTACGTGGGAAACAAAAAACAACAGCAAATACAGCTATCCAGGTCACACATGACCTCTACCACTATCTGTAACGACCCAATCTTTTTGAGTATTATATTAACTTAATCTTAATGATTTAATAAGACGTTAATGGTTAATGCAGAAAGGGGAGTTGATGGCTTCATCCAGTAGACTCAACCCTTACGAAGCCCACTTATCAGAGCTTGGGAAGGAGGTAGCATCTGTGGGCTTCGCTTTGGACCAAGCCCAAGCCGAGCTCCAGCGTGTCAAGCTTGAACGAAAACGCTTGCAGGAGAAGTTCAAGTTAGTGGAGATTGCTACTAGGGCAATGTTATCTGAGACTCCCTCAGATTCTCTCACCATAGCACACCTTACACTTAGGTCTTATGCCAGTGTTATAAGGGGCTATGTGATGAGACCCTAGTTTCCTTGTGTAATCCTTTCAGGTGAATAAATTGAGATTTCTTCCTTTAGTGATGTTTGTGAAATTTCAAATGTCTAGATAATTTTATAATGTATTTTATTGATGAATTTTGAAAAAGGCATATTTTGAAATATATATGTAAACCCTAAATAACTAATGATGTGTAATGATTTTCAAAAAATGGTCTTCTACAAAAGTGTTCATTAAGGAATTTGGAGTCTAATAAGATCAACTTAATTTTTGATGAATAGTAAATTATGAATAGTGATTTTACGCTTAGGATTAGTAATATGACCAAATGGATTAGTAATTTCACTCAAAGAAAGTTTTAATATAATTTAGACACCTAGATTAAGTAATGTGATTCAATAAAATGGTTAAATAACGGTTTCATAAATTATTATTCAAGTATTAGTTTTTTCGGATGAATAGTGTTTTTTAATTAAAAATTTAATTAAAAATAATTAGAAAATTATTTTTATAAAAAGGACTTTATTTTTGAACTTAGAGCATCGATATTATGTTAAGGTAATTTTTGGGGATTTTTCTGAAAAAAATGAATTTTCGATGAATAGTGTTTTTATTTAAAAATTAAATTAAAAATATTTAGAAAAATATTTTTATAAAATGGATTTCATTTTTGAAATCAGAGCATTGATATTTGGTTAAGGTGAAATTTTGGGATTTTTCTGAGAAAGTTGAATTTTCAGTGAATAGTAAAAATACAGTTTTAGGGTTTCGGTATGATTAATGACATCATAACGGTGTCATGATGATGTCATGAGATCTTTTGAGGGTTGGCCGGACAAGGGTGATGAATTATTGTTTTGGGGGCCCCAAGTGGCCAATACCATGGGCAAATACCATGGTCAAGCCCATGGTTTTGCCAAAACCACTAGTGAGGTGTCCCTTGGCCATTAATGCTTTGTCCCCTCACTTTCCCTATAAATACCCACCCTTTCCTCCCTTAGTTTTCACTCCCAACTCTCCCCCAACGAAGTTCTGGTCTTCTTACATTCCAAAGAGTCCTCCCAAGGTTCCCCCAAGCCCTCAAGGTCCAATCCTTTGAGTTTCAAGAGTCACATTTTAAGGTAAGGGATCCGACCCCTCTCTTTCTTTTCATGAAATCTCTTTTATGTCATTCCTATTATGCTCCATGTTTTTATGTGAGAGGATGTTCTTTTATATTCCTCTTACTTCCCTTTCATGTTTATATTAGGAGAGATACCCTCTTACTCTCATCATTTCATTTTATGAAAGTTTAAGTGACGCCGTTAGGCTGCCGAATTTTTAAGGGATTCTTTCACCCTTCTCATTTTTCAAGTTCGATTTTCATGTCAAGTCTTTCAAGTTCCTTTTTATTATGTTGGGGTATGATCTCTATATCAATCATACTGATCTCTTATGATCATATGATGAGGGACCCTTTTTGATCCTGTCAAATCATTTTCTTTTGAAGTTAAGTGACGCCGTAAGGCTGTCGAATTTTCATAAGAGAAATCTAATCTTTTTCCTTCCATGTTTTTCATTTCAAATGGTATGTCCCTAAAATTTCGTTACCATGTCCATATGTCCTTCTTATTCTTTCACCCTACTGTTTTATGGATCATTTATGAGTGGGTGACCCATGTCCCCTCTCATTTCAATGTTTTCTAAAACCCCGAAACTTAGCCGTTATGCTGCAGAATTTTCCCCTCAAAATGCCTCTCTCTTTTCTCAAAAATTATTTTATGTTATAAAGTGAATACTCAAAGCTCTTATTTCTACAAGGGTATTCACATATATATCAAAATGTTCCATTTTAAATTCTGGTATTTACATACATGAGACCTGCTTTCTCTTTCCGTGGGTTTAAAGTGACGTAAGGATCATGTCTTTAAAACAGTTTTTTAAACGTTATGATTATGAAATGAAACCCATTTATTTTATGCTATATGGGTTATTTATGAAATGTTTGATGATGATATATGTGGATCACATGATAATAAAGGCAAATTTAAGGGTGCGCCCTGATAGCGCTCTAATGCATTGGGTAATGATGTAACCACTAGAGATTACAATTTTCACGATACCTTGGTAAATAACCTTGGTAATTTTCAAATGACACCTTGGGGATGGACCTTGGTGATATGTTCATGATTGTCTATGTTAAATGATGTATCCACATCTTCAAGTTATGAAAAATGTTATTTTTATTATGAAATGCCTCATGATTTCTTTCTCATGCCTTAAAGTTCTTTTCATTTCCTTATTGAAGTATCTCAAGTTCACATGTAAAATGTTCCTCTTGTTTCCCTTACTAGGCCTTCTGCTCACCCTTTCTTTTGATGTATGTCCCCAGGTTATGAGATGCAGTAATGAACCTAGAATGAACTTAAGGAGACGCCTTTCAAGTGTTTAAGAAGAATGTTTTATGTTGTTTTCATGTATTATGTTCCTGGTTTCCAAGACACTAGACCTTAAAGATCCTCAGTTTTGTGTAATGTAATGAAAGTTTATGTTATAAAATGGGGGGATGCTATAGTTGGTATCAAATGATGGTTTAGTTATTTGTGGAAATTAGGATATAAAAACTTTAGGAAGAACCCTATAGAAAAGTATAAATATAGGAAAACTTCCTGGTATTTTGGTAAGTATTGAGTAAGTGGTCTATCAAACAAATACATCCCTGTCTGGATACGAGCAGGTAGAGGCGGCTCTGGCACAGATGTACATAGGGGTAAAACCCGAAAACACCGCTTTGAGCTAGACTCGAACGGGAACTGGTGCACGATAACGGGCCTTGCTGCACTCTTGGTTACGACACTCCCGGGGGATATGTTTGGTTAATCACAAGCTTTTTATGAATCATTATGAAGGAATTATAGAGAAGTATAATTGTATAAGCACGAAGTCTTAGTTAAAAGATTCATAAATGAAATAAGTTTCTCACTAAGGTTTTATTCTTTTAGAAAATGGCGGGCAATAGGAGAAACCGTGCCGATGGTGACCGCAATGCACCATGTGCTGACGGCCCTCCGATGGAAGCCGGAATGGAAACATTCATGCGAATGATGAACCAACTGACTCAAGTTATGATTAATAACTTGAATCAAGCTGAGAGGCCGACCTCACCACGAAGGGAAAAACTTTCTGTTGAGTCCTTCATGCGTCAACGACCGCCAACATTCAGTGGATCTACTGACCCATTGGTTGCGGAACAATGGATAAGCTCCATTGAAAAGATCTTTTATGTACTTCATTGTTCGGAACAAGAAAAAGTCACCCTTTCTGTTTACCGCCTAGAGGGAGAAGCTGATCAGTGGTGGTCACTGATCAAAAACACGAATCCACGAGGAGAGATGGAAGCTATGGAGTGGGAAGAATTTCGGGGGATTTTCTTTAACAAGTATTTCCCTCGTTCCATGAGAACAAAAATGGAGAAAGAGTTTCTCGAGCTGAAGCAGAAGGAGAACGAATCTGTCGGAAGCTATGAGATGAACTTCACAAGGCTTTCCCGTTATACCTCAAGCTTTGTCATGGACCCTAATGGGAAGGTTGATAGATTCTTTGGCGGACTACGACCACATCTGCGGAAGAATCTAGCCAACAAGGACTACGATAGCTATGAAGAAATAGTTCGAAGTGCTATGAAAGTTGAACTAGAGTTTGGGGAGACACAGTGGTCTCACAAATCTAATGAGAAGAAGATAACTCTAGAACCGAGCCTGGGAAGAAGTTTTGATCAGGAAAGAGGTGGAAAGCATATGCAACATGCCATATGCAATAAATGTGGGAAGAAGAATCCGGGGAACTGCTTGATCGGAAGTGGCAAGTGCTATAGGTGTGGAAAAGAAGGCCATATTTCTCAGAATTGTCGTGGTGATGTGAAGCCTCAACTTCCCAACACTAACGACAGAGGAAAGATGGTTCTGGCCCTACCCGAAGTCACATGCTTCAAGTGTGGACAGCTTGGGCACTTTGCTAATCAATGTCCAAATCCGAGGGCGGTGGAGGGGAATCACCATCAACCTCAGCAGAGGCCAAGGGAGCAAGGTCGTGCTTTCGCTATCACAACAACTGAAGTTGAAGTTCCGAACGATGTGGTAGCAGTTACTCTTGTTGTCCTCTCAAAACTAGAAAGTGCTTTATTTGATTCTGGTTCTACGCATTCCTTTATTTCTTCCAAGTTTGCAAAGAATATAGAATCAATCCCCGAATTGCTTGAGGTAGAGTTGTCAGTCAAGACTCCAAGTGGGATTATCCATGCATCAACAGTGTTTAGAGACTCTAGTGTTTACTTTGGTGAGCACAATCTTATCGCAAATCTAGTAGTCATCCCCATGATGGAATTCGACGTTATACTAGGGATGGACTGGCTCTCAAAGTATAATGCTAAGATCAAATGCAGAAGTAAGGAAATCTCAGTAGTCTTGAATGAACGACCTACAGTTATCTTCTGAGGAGAGATATCCCGAAATGATCCCTATCTAGAAGCACCTCATATAGCTTTCTTTATGGAGTTAATCGGTGATGATGAAGAAGGGAAAGGGAGCATACAAATTGAAGATGTTCCGATTGTTCAGGAATACATGGATGTATTTCCTGAGGAGTTACCTGGACCTCCCCCAGAAAGAGAGGTAGAGTTCTCCATTGAACTTGTACCTGGGTCTCAACGGATATCAAAGACTCCGTATAGAATGGAAAATGTGGAGCTAGAGGAGCTAAAGAAACAACTCCAAGACTTGTTGGAGAAGGGGTTTATCCGACCGAGTGTGTCTCCTTGGGGAGCACCAGTTCTCTTTGTGAAGAAGATGGATGGATCAATGCGGCTATGCATTGATTATAGAGAACTGAACGGGATCACAGTGAAGAACAGATACCCTCTTCCAAAAATTGATGATTTATTTGACCAACTTCGTGGGGCTCAATTCTTCTCTAATATTGACCTTCGATCTGGTTATCATCAACTGAGGGTGAAGAAGGAAGATATTCCAAATACTGCCTTCCGATCAAGATATGGGCATTATGAGTTTACTGTTATGCCCTTCGGCTTGACTAATGCTCCTGCTATTTTCATGGATTTGATGAATAGAGTCTTTAAGGACTACCTTGATAACTTTGTGGTAGTTTTTATTGATGATATTTTGATATATTCAAAAAGTCGTGAGGAGCATGAAAATCATCTGAGGGTTATTTTGAAAACTCTACGAAAGGAGAGGCTCTTTGGGAAGTTCAGCAAGTGTGAGTTTTGGTTACAACAAGTGGCTTTCTTGGGGCACATCGTAACCAATGAAGGAATCTCGGTTGACCCTGCAAAGACAATGGTTGTGGAGGAGTGGCCTCAACCCACAACAGTAACTGAGATTCGTAGTTTCCTTGGTTTAGCGGGATATTATAGGAGGTTTGTGAAAAACATTTCACGGCTTTCTAATCCACTAACCAAGTTGACTCGAAAAGGGGTTAAGTTCATCTGGACAAAGGAATGCGAGGAAAGTTTCCAAGAGCTGAAGAAGAGATTGGTTACTGCACCTGTGTTAACACTACCCTCTATCGGAGAAGGATTCGTTATTTTTAGTGATGCATCTCTGAAAGGGCTTGGGTGCGTCCTCATGCAAAATGACAAAGTAATTGCTTATGCATCTCGACAGTTGAAGATTCATGAGCAGAATTATCCTACGCATGATCTAGAGCTGGCGGCAGTTGTTTTTGCTCTAAAGATATGGAGGCACTATCTTTATGGGGAGAAATGTGATATATACACTGACCACCAAAGTCTAAAGTATATTTTCACACAGAAAGAATTGAACATGAGACAAAGGAGATGGTTGGAGCTTATTAAAGACTATGATTGTTCAATCCATTATCACCCGGGTAGAGCAAACAAAGTCGCGGATGCGTTAAGCAGGAAAGATCCAGTTGTTCTGGAAACAATGAGGATCCTGGGAGATCCCTTGATTAAAGATCTAGTAAAACTGGACATGGGAATTATAAGGAAAGGGACATCATCAACCCTATCCCAAATTATTTCTCAACCTTCATTACTAGAGAAGATCAAGAAGGCTCAAAAAGAAGATCCTTTGCTGCAGGAGAAGTTCGAGGCTGTAAAGAATGGGAAGTTCCCTGATTTCAATATTGATCAAGAAGGTGTATTGAAATTTCGTACAAGACTATGTGTTCCATCTATTCCGGAGATAAAGAAAGAACTGATGGATGAAGCTCATAGCTCTACTTTCTCTATACATCCGGGAAGCACTAAGATGTATAGAGACCTTTGTGATCATTATTGGTGGGATAACATGAAGAGGGAGATTGCCGATTACACTACAAGGTGCCTGGTGTGTCAGTAAGTAAAGGCAGAAGGACAACTTCCTAAGGGGGTATTACAACCGCTACCCATACCAGTATGGAAGTGGGATAATATCACCATGGACTTTGAAACTGGTCTCCCAAAAACATCCAAAGGAAACAATGCAATATGGGTTATTGTGGACCGTCTCACCAAGACAGCCCATTTTATCTCTATTCGGGAAGATTTCTCTCTGGATCAGCTTGCCAAGATATACGTGAAGGAAGTGGTAAGGCTACATGGGGTACCACTATCCATCGTATCTGATCGTGACCCAAGATTCACATCAAAATTCTGGAGAAGTCTTCAGCATGCTCTGAATACTGAATTGAATTTTAGTACGGCCTATCATCCTCAAACTGATGGCCAATCTGAAAGGACTATTCAGACACTCGAAGACATGTTGAGATTATGCTCAATGGAATTTAAAGGTGGATGGGATCAACACCTCCCACTAGTGGAGTTCTCCTATAACAACAGCTTCCATGCGAGTATTCAGATGGCACCCTATGAAGCTCTGTATGGAAAGCAGTGTAGAACTCCTACTTGTTGGGATGAAACTGGTGAGAGGAAGCTTCTTGGGCCTGATCCCGTGCAAGAGATGACAGAACAGGTTCATGCCATCCAACAACACATAAAGGCTGCTCAGAGTCGGCAGAAGAGCTATGCTGACAATCGTCGAAGGGACTTGGAGTTTGGTGTTGGTGACAAAGTCTTCCTTCGAATTTCTCCATGGAAGAGAGTCATGCGGTTTGGGAAGAAAGGGAAGCTCAGCCCTAGGTACATCGGCCCCTATGAAATCCTTGATCGCATAGGAGCAGTGGCCTATCGTCTAGCACTTCCACCGAACCTAGCTCAAGTTCATGATGTCTTCCATGTATCTCTCTTGAGGATGTACATACCCGACCCTTCGCATGTACTGAACCCAGAGGTGGTAGAACTTGAACATGACCTCTCTTATGAGGAGCAGCCAGTGGAGATCTTGGACCGTAGAGACAAGGTTCTACGAAACAAGACTACCCACCTTGTGAAAGTGTTGTGGAGGAATCATAAGTATGAAGAAGCGACTTGGGAGCCTGAGGAAACGATGAAGCAAAAGTACCCTCACCTTTTCGACTAGGCCTCAAGTATAAATTTCGGGGACGAAATTTCTTAAGGGGGGAAGAATGTAACGACCCAATCTTTTTGAGTATTATATTAACTTAATCTTAATGATTTAATAAGACGTTAATGGTTAATGCAGAAAGGGGAGTTGATGGCTTCATCCAGTAGACTCAACCCTTACGAAGCCCACTTATCAGAGCTTGGGAAGGAGGTAGCATCTGTGGGCTTCGCTTTGGACCAAGCCCAAGCCGAGCTCCAGCGTGTCAAGCTTGAACGAAAACGCTTGCAGGAGAAGTTCAAGTTAGTGGAGATTGCTACTAGGGCAATGTTATCTGAGACTCCCTCAGATTCTCTCACCATAGCACACCTTACACTTAGGTCTTATGCCAGTGTTATAAGGGGCTATGTGATGAGACCCTAGTTTCCTTGTGTAATCCTTTCAGGTGAATAAATTGAGATTTCTTCCTTTAGTGATGTTTGTGAAATTTCAAATGTCTAGATAATTTTATAATGTATTTTATTGATGAATTTTGAAAAAGGCATATTTTGAAATATATATGTAAACCCTAAATAACTAATGATGTGTAATGATTTTCAAAAAATGGTCTTCTACAAAAGTGTTCATTAAGGAATTTGGAGTCTAATAAGATCTACTTAATTTTTGATGAATAGTAAATTATGAATAGTGATTTTACGCTTAGGATTAGTAATATGACCAAATAGATTAGTAATTTCACTCAAAGAAAGTTTTAATATAATTTAGACACCTAGATTAAGTAATGTGATTCAATAAAATGGTTAAATAACGGTTTCATAAATTATTATTCAAGTATTAGTTTTTTCGGATGAATAGTGTTTTTTAATTAAAAATTTAATTAAAAATAATTAGAAAATTATTTTTATAAAAAGGACTTTATTTTTGAACTCAGAGCATCGATATTATGTTAAGGTAATTTTTGGGGATTTTTCTAAAAAAAATGAATTTTTGATGAATAGTGTTTTTATTTAAAAATTAAATTAAAAATATTTAGAAAATTATTTTTATAAAATGGATTTCATTTTTGAAATCAGAGCATTGATATTTGGTTAAGGTGAAATTTTGGGATTTTTCTGAGAAAGTTGAATTTTCAGTGAATAGTAAAAATACAGTTTTAGGGTTTCGGTATGTTTAATGACATCATAACGGTGTCATGATGATGTCATGAGATCTTTTGAGGGTTGGCCGGCCAAGGGTGATGAATTATTGTTTTGGGGGCCCCAAGTGGCCAATACCATGGGCAAATACCATGGGCAAGCCCATGGTTTTTCCAAAACCACTAGTGAGGTGTCCCTTGGCCATTAATGCTTTGTCCCCTAACTTTCCCTATAAATACCCACCCCTTCCTCCCTTAGTTTTCACTCCCAACTCTCCCCCAACGAAGTTTTGGTCTTCTTACCTTCCAAATAGTCCTCCCAAGGTTCCCCCGAGCCCTCAAGGTCCAATCCTTTGAGTTTCAAGAGTCACATTTTAAGGTAAGGGATCTGACCCCTCTCTTTCTTTTCATGAAATCTCTTTTATGTCATTCCTATTATGCTCCATGTTTTTATGTGAGAGGATGTTCTTTTATATTCCTCTTACTGCCCTTTCATGTTTATATGATGAGATATCCCCTCTTACTCTCATCATTTCATTTTATGAATGTTTAAGTGACGCCGTTAGGCTGCCGAATTTTTAAGGGATTCTTTCACCCTTCTCATTTTTCAAGTTCGATTTTCATGTCAAGTCTTTCAAGTTCCTTTTTATTATGTTGGGGTATGATCTCTATATCAATCATACTGATCTATTATGATCATATGATGAGGGACCCTTTTTGATCTTGTCAAATCATTTTCTTTTGATGTTAAGTGACGCCGTAAGGCTGCCGAATTTTCATAAGAGAAATCTAATCTTTTTCCTTCCATGTTTTTCATTTCAAATGGTATGTCCCTAAAATTTCGTTACCATGTCCATATGTCCTTATTATTCTTTCACCCTACTGTTTTATGGATCATTTATGAGTGGGTGACCCATGTCCCCTCTCATTTCAATGTTTTCTAAAACCCCGAAACTTAGCCGTTATACTGCAGAATTTTCCCCTCAAAATGCCTCTCTCTTTTCTCAAAAATTATTTTATGTTATAAAGTGAATACTCAAAGCTCTTATTTCTACAAGGGTATTCACATATATATCAAAATGTTCCATTTTAAATTCTGTTATTTACATACATGAGACCCGCTTTCCCTTTCCGTGGGTTTAAAGTGACGTAAGGATCATGTCTTTAAAGCAGTTTTTTAAACGTTATGATTATGAAATGAAACCCATTTATTTTATGCTATATGGGTTATTTATGAAATGTTTGATGATGATATATGTGGCTCACATGATAATAATGGAAAATTTAAGGGTGCGCCCTGATAGCGCTCCAATGCATTGGGTAATGATGTAACCACTAGAGATTACAATTTTCACGATACCTTGGTAAATAACCTTGGTAATTTTCAAATGACACCTTGGGGATGGACCTTGGTGATATGTTCATGATTGTCTATGTTAAATGATGTAGACACATCTTCAAGTTATGAAAAATGTTATTTTTATTATGAAATGCCTCATGATTTCTTTCTCATGCCTTAAAGTTCTTTTCATGTCCTTATTGAAGTATCTCAAGTTCACATGTAAAATGTTCCTCTTGTTTCCCTTACTGTGCCTTCTGCTCACCCTTTCTTTTGATGTATGTCCCCAGGTTATGAGATGCAGTAATGAACCTAGAATGAACTTAAGGAGACGCCTTTCAAGTGTTTAAGAAGAATGTTTTATGTTGTTTTCATGTATTATGTTCCTGGTTTCCAAGACACTAGACCTTAAAGATCCTCAGTTTTGTGTAATGTAATGAAAGTTTATGTTATAAAATGGCGGGATGCTATACTATCCACAGTGGGAAATAGAAAATATAAGGAGTTTGAATGAGGATTTAAAGATCCTGCAGTTAAGGTTCAAGAGATAGTGTGTGTAAATTAAAACAGATGATACACACTGCTCGTAATGTAAATAATAAATCAATGAGTAAGATATAGAGTTTAGAATGGCTCTAGTGATTGTAGTGTAGCTCTGGAATTATTTAAATTTGATCAGAAATAGTTTTGAGTCCTCTTCTGGGTTTTTTCTGAAAAACAGAGCATCGTCTGCTTGACATCCAGGTTCAGAGATAGTGAAAATGTAGTCGATGAAGTTCTTCAAAATCCTTGTGAATGTAACGAACTCTTCTTGAGTAATCTTGATTGTGTATGAGCTTCTGTTTGGTCATGCATGAATGAAATCTTCTTGTGTATTTCACTCGTAAGTCGCTTCTATATTGCGGTTGTATATTCCTTGTTTCTTTCACATGTGTGTCTTACTCCATGTATCTGCAGAAACAGTGACTTCTTGTCTTTATGGCACGAGCTCCAGCAAAAGAAATGATTTTTTTGCAGGTACGAGGTACGGTTTCCTGACAACCAACAACCTTTATTAAACAAATGATTGAGTATTAAAATATACCTAATATGACTGTTGGTTAGATTAAATAAAGATAAATAAATTAATATTGCGTTGGATTCTTTTAGAACGGTAGATTTGGATATCGGTAGCCTTGTGTATTGGTAACCTCTTCTCTAACGGTATCCTTTCTATCGGTAGACTTCATGTCTGTCGGTAGACTTGATCGGTAGCGTTAGACTTAGTGTAATGGTGAACTTTCGTGTAATGGTATCCTTGTTGTACCGGTAGCTTCCTTGGTGTATCGGTAGACTTCCTTCGGTAACTCGTCTGTAATGGTAGGCTTACTTAACGGTGACTTTTTGTATCGGTGAGCTTGTATAATGGTAGAATTGTTGTACTGGTGGACTTAATGTATCGGTAGACTTGATGTATTGATGACCTTCATGTATCAGTAGACTTGATGTAACGGTGACCTTCAGGTATCGGTAGACTTGATGTAACGGTGACCTTCACATATCGGTAGGCTTGATCTGTAACGGTGACCACTTGCTTATTTAAGCATTCTATTGGAAGAAGGGGTTAAGTTAGAATATATATCCATCCAATAACCGAATTCTCTGAAGATCATGTAAATATTATAATATATGAATATGTGCATGGTGTACAGAAATACAGAAATAAGAAATTAACCATTAATAAATATTGGGATTATCTAACCATAATTGGGATTAGCATAATATGAGTGAGAATAATTAGGATTATCAAAATATGAGTTCAAATAATTCTCCCAGAGGGTTCAACAATTATGATCAATGAACTCTATCACTCTATAAATATTTTCTATTTTCTTCCATGTCTATATCATTACCTACCAAAAATTTTATCCTACAACGGATCCCGGTTACCTGTTATTATATATGACCATTTTATTTCCCTTATCTCTTATTAAGATGTTGTTTTAATAAATTTTCTCGCGATTTTGTATTTCAAGATTATTATTTTCAAATGAGATTCTCTTGATTTCTACGATCAAGGTGAAATTGTAAAGGCGTAATTTGTTTAAAGGGGTAGAATGTAACTCCCTGAGATTTAAAAATATAAACATCTTATCCAATAGTTTGTATGAAAAATAAGTGAATATTGTAATATTACATCCCAAAACATTATAATATATTTATTTTTAAATAAATTAAATCTTTTAGTCATCATTAAAGGTATGAAACACTTGGTTTTATCAAAATGTGAGAGTCTATTAATATATTATTATTTAAATTTTCACAATATAACCGAACTATTAAATTAGTGGGTATTAATAGTAATAGTTAAATTATGAAAATTTTATGCTTTAAACCTAAATGAAATAAATTAAATTATTATCTATTTATTATAAATAAAATAATAATAATATGAAATTGAAAGAAATGTAGTTTTGAAAAACTGTATTTTTCTGATAAGCATATTAGTCAAACAGAGAGAACAAACTTTAAAATTATATTTTACAAATTTTAGATGATTTATTTGGATGTAAAAAAGAAATTTTTTAAATAATACTATAAAACATATTTCAGGTTTCTTTCCGGGTTTTTTTGTAAAAGATTTATTTCATGATGAATACTGAAAAATGCTAAAGTTTAATTGAAAACTACCTTTTGTTTAATTTTTTACAGTTAAATTATATTTTAAATAGGTTTTTAAGAGAAATTAGTTAAATTATATATATATATATATTAATCGAATTTAGGCAATAGAAATCATTTAAATATTAAATTTTTTAGATAAAAATTTTCAAATCTTTTGAACATTTTTACTCCAAAAGCCCTCATTCTACTCATGTCTGCTAGATTAATTTTAATTTAAAATATCCAAATTATTTGAATGAAAATTATAAAATTGGATTCCATATTCTAAATCATTACAATTTTTATACACTAATAATGTTAAAATTTTTTTTAAAATATTTAATCTAGAAAATAATAATATTAAATTATTACAATTAATGTAAAAATGGGTTTACTATGGGGTTAACTAAAAAGATAAGGGTTAAAATTAAATAATAACATGTATAAAACCTATTTCATTGATATATTTATACCTTATAATGTCTAATTATTTATAATATACTATTTTTAACATTTTTTAATGTCAAAACACGTGGGTAAAACTTTTCCATATCAATAATTTCAAGTGGGCCACTCACCTCACATATAAATTCTCAAACTATAATCTATATTAATAACATGATTAAAACCATTTGGATCATACAAGACCACCCAAAATCACTTACCAAAATTTATATCATCCTTATAGAATCCTTTTTTCAAATCCATTCTAGGAATTCTGAAGGTGTAATCCAAAAAATGTGGTTCGAGAAGAGGTAAAATTTCTAACAATATGTTTTTGTTTTATTTCTTCTTCCAACTCCTTCAAATAATCTTCATTTTTAATTATATAATTAAAAAACAAATCCCATTTATTTAGGCGTTATTATATTTTGTCATAACCTATATCCATATTTTCTTCCCTCAAATGGGAAATAATAACATCAATCATTCGTATGGAGGACTACCGGCTGGGGAAATGAGGTGACACATTTTCCATCAATAAATCTCATGGATATATATAATGGTATTGATAAATTATATATATTATATTTATAACATAATTATACTTTATGAGTCATTATATCATTTATACCTTTTTGACATTCCATTCTGTAGGGGATATGGTTACGTTGCTCATGTGTACGATGGACTACAACCTCGCGAAGCGATGTGAATCATTTTTCACTTAATATTTAGATTAATTATAATAAAGTTAATTTTAATTAGAATATTTGAGTTAAATTAAATAATTATTATATTCAATACCTATTTTTTATTTTGAAATTATAATATGTCATTTTTTATTACACTGGAAAATGATAATGTCATTCGGGTACGTGTGGAATACCAACTTCAAGAAGCGGCATGACAATATTTTAATCACCAAACAACATGAATGATATATATAAGTATATTTAATGATATTATCGTTTTTAAATGATATTATTATAATTATATAAGAATAAAATATTTCATTTCTTCTTTCTATAATAATAATTGAAAAATGGAGACGTTACTCATTCGCATGTATATCCCCCCTCTTCATGATTGTAACATAGTTTATGATTCATAACCATAATTAATTATTTGTTTTAAGTGTATAAATTTTCTATAAATAGGATTATTATTTCAGGAATATTATTCTGTATAATTTTAAATAATAATCACATTTAATATAATCAACCTACCAAAGTTATTTTTGACACATCAGAAAAATATCATCGAGGCATATGATGTAAACATAATTGATTGAGTAATAGAATATGGAATGATAAAAATTATAATTAAAGTAATAATAAAAATTATAACGGTTATGGAGAAAGTTAATAATAAATAAAATTAATTTTTGATAAATATGAATAACATACATGTTGAGTCAAAATCAAGGTAAGGGTTTCTCATCTCACTTTTACTTATGTGTGGCATATGCCATACTCACAACCTATTTCATTTGGATGGCATATAGACTAAATATTTTATGTTATACAATTAATTAATTTATATTCATCATATTTGATGTCTAAATTATGGTTATTTCTTTCATGGCACATAAGATTTTATTTTTCCCAAAGTTGTATGGGTTTATTTAACAATGTCATCATTATTCGGGATTGTTATTTTGGAAGTCTCCCTTAAGAAAATTATTATATATTTATATAATAAAATAAATATATTTTATTCTAATCGTTTTATTCATGAAATTTTTTATTTAATAGTTTATGTTTTATTCATTGTTACTTAAAAATATTATGAAAATGTTTGTAAAAAAATGTGACTTTATTTCTTTCTTTGGCTGAAAATCCTTTTTCATCAAAAAACTTTTTTCTAAAAATGATATCGATAATTTTATAAAACATTTTAAAATGACCTAAAAATTAAATTATTACTCATTTTTTCTTTTTTAATTTTTTTTAAATGAATATTTATATCGTTTTCAAAACAATTTCCATTTGTATTCTATAGAAAATTTTAAAGTAATCTTTGTATTAATGTCAACAGCATGAATAAAATTTTATAATATCATGATGAATAAATGTTTTGAAACATATTATAAAATATTTCAAGTTAATTTTTAAATTAAATTATTTTCAAAATGTTTTTTGAACATTATTTTAAAGTTATTTCCAAAATGAAAATGTTATTTTCCTTAAAATAAATTTAAGAATATTTTTTGGTATTTTTATTCATCAATAACATAAAAGCTTCATTTTACATATGATCCACTGAGGATATTTTATATGGATATTTTTTTTCATGGTTTATGTTCAGTTTTAATGGTGATATACCCATTTGATAACATCCATCTTACTCGGGATGGATTATGACTATGTTTATTCATTACGACAACTGTTAAGATTTTATATTCTAGTTTTTGGGATAAATGTTTATGTTTATTAGAATTCTCTCATTTCATATGATGAATTCATTGTACATAGTATGTGAAAATATGGACCCACTATATCACCTCATTTCATCAGTATGTATCATGAGACAAAGTAGATTGGGGTTTGTCTAAGGACATACAAATTTATTTAGATTTCATGGAACAAGGTTCCGATGATATTTAGATATCATGGAACATGGTCTAAAATGTGTGTTTTATATCACCAATATTATGCATTCCTTCATTATGTATTTATTTATTAACACCCCATGTGATTGTAAAATAAGTTATAATATCCATCCTCATGTTTAAATCTCATGAGATTATTTATATAGAATTTTTTATCATCATTTATCCTTTCCATATTATGCTCAACTTATTGTTTAAATGGAATGTATTTAAATTACTTAACTTTCCATGTTTATTATAACATGTTTATTCATAGATTCCATTGTATGCATACCCTTGCAATCCATATAGACTCAACCCTATCTTATGTGTTATTTTCCCTAGGATACGAGGGAGAACTTTGTGATTGATAAGTAGATATGTAATATGGGTAATAATTGTGTTCACAAATAAAAATTTGTGTTTATTTTATGTTATTTATTTTAATTATAATTTAAATTATGTTTCTAATATAACAACACTATTAAACTATTTGGTAATTTGGGATGTGATTCCATGTATATTTTTCTAATATAATAAATTAAGATACATACACTCAGCTATATGATTTAGGGTAAATATAGAATAAAATGGCGAAATATCAAAATCTTTCAATGGAATCATGTCTGAATTTGAGAAAATTTTGAAAATAACCATTTCTCAGATAGATTTATTTAATTATTTTATTACTAATAAATTTAATGTAATATAAAATATACAGAAAGTAACTCTCAATATCAATGATGCATATATAAATTTGGAAGTTTAAATAATTTCAAAGACTCACCATTACCTACAAGAATAATTCAAGATTCAGGATGGAGTAGTTAACATGAATTATTATTATGTAGGATTTATATAATAATAACATCAAAAGATCACCCTCAACCAGAAGTTACTAGATCTGGGGATAAATCCAAAAAAAATTGGAATCAATCCATATTGTACATTATAAATGGTAAAAAAAGAATATTTCTTACTCTCCCAATTCATAGAAGAATATTCCATAAATAGGTATTCATTCTGGTGGTAAAGAGTATATACAAGGTATTGGGTATTTATCCTCCTCAAGAACATGGAAGATGAGCACCCACAGTCTAAAAGGACTGGCATCAATGTTTTTTTGTTAAATAGTACTACAAAAATTTAAAATTAATATAAATGTAGATTTTATAAAATGTTGATAATTCTAGAACAACAATGGGGTAGATCTGAGGATATTTATGAATAAATTTTCTAAAAAAAATCTAATAGAGTGGTGGGAAAACATCAAAAACACTATGGTTGTAATGCTAAAAAATATCAATAGATTTCATCATTAAGAAAAAGAAATAGGGTTGTTGGATAATAATGTTATTCATTTAGGTTTTTTCAATTGGATCTAGATTATTTTATAATATATCAACATATAAAATTAACTGTAGAAAATAAATATGGGGTTAAAATCTGAAAAAAAATAAGTGATACTACTGCACAGAAGTTGTTTAACACAATAATTAAATTAAAAAACGTTCAACAAGAATTTGATTCTAGTGTAAATCAATAATGATGAGATTTATATGCTACCCAAAAAAGGTATTTAAAATACTAGTGAATGTGTTTGTGGAAGTTACAAGAAGATAGATTATATTCCAAATAATCTCATGACATGGATGAATTTTTAGGAGGTTATAAATATTGATAATTAGAATGAATAGTGCCTTGTATCTCTAAATATATTTCTTAAAAGAATAAGTACACACAAAAAAATATTGGAGGTTGGCGAGACTAATGATATTTTGATGTAATGGTAAAATTTTCCAAAAAATATTGTGAATTATAGATAAATAATAGAAAACTTCTTTTTTTCTATCTCAACTAAAGAATATAATTCAATACATGATTAACGATGAAAAAGAAAAGAGGACTAAACTTCCCAAAACAATAAAAAAATAGAAAGTGAAAAAGGATGCAAGAATGAATATGAGTAAAAAATTTACTGCATTAAGAAAAATTACATATGGGTTGGGAAAATGTGTCAGACTCAATTCGATAACTATGGTGTAGTGGAAGATCCACCTTATTCCCACATTTTTTGTGAATTCATTTTATACAAGGTTATTTAAGGTGATGAATTAGAAAAATAAATGAAGTTTATAATTCTTATATAGTAATTAATTATTCAATAATGGAGATATTAATTTCAATTGGTATTCATTTTCATTTGGAATCATTTTCAATTCATATCATAATAACATGGAAGTTATTTCTAGAAGAATACTACAAAGCTAATGATGTTGGTAATATATCCCTTGAGGGGGATTTACTATAAAATTAAAATATATATAATTTGAAATCAATTTTTTAACTATAAATACAGATATACACATTGTCTTATAATGTTAAGGTATGATATTCACTATCCTTTATCAATTATATTTTTTACTTGTTAAATTTGAAAAAGGGTACTATTTTCCAAAAAATATAGTATTTTACATGAAATTTAAATTTCAGATCTATTTTGTAATTTTTAGTAAAGGTTTATAATTTTTTTGAAATTAAAATTTGTAGGGACCATGAGAAATGATATTTAGGGTTGTCACTACATTATAAAATTTTACTAAATTTTTTTCTGTATTGTGAACTCTTATTTTCTATGTAAGGTTTTCCATGTAGACATATTGTGATAATTAGATGAAACATTATTATGAAATATATGGTTCCCACCCTCTCTTAAGATAGAATAAGATCATCGGGAAATAATTTTATAACATTGTTAAGACATTGTTTTAATTCCTTCCATGAATAAATAAGGGGGAATCAATTTCACCCTTTATCAATAATTTTAATGTTTTGGGCGAATAAATAATTTTAATGTTGACTAAAATGTGAAATTAACAACAAATACAAATAGGAATTTTGAACTGACATAAGATTAATGATTCTATTTTTTGTAACGTTCAATTTCATTAAGAAAAACTAATGAGGTGGCTGATGGATTTGATTATCAACTAAATACATTGTTGGGACCACTTTGTGTATAAGGTTGTATTTTTTGTCAAAATTTGTCGATGAAGATCAAAATAAAGATGGAGATAATAAAGAAAACTCACATAATTGAGAGTGGTAATTCAAAGGATTGTTGAACTGCCCTTAATTTCAATGTACATGTATCAAAGGTGATACATTGTCTATAACAATGAAACCATCTTAGAGAGTGCTAAAGGGATTAGAGTTATAAAGTGATCATGCAAAATATCACTATTCAAAGAGACCTTGAAAGTACCTACTTCAAGATACATAGGTATCATGTTTGGATTTGAATATTTAAGAATGATCATAGAATGCCAAGAAGATGATGCCAGTCATATTCATTGTTGACTGAAAAACTGATGTTGTTGGAAGAAAAGGAAGTTTCAATACATTCCATGGAAAATCTAATGACATGGGAAATGAGTGTTCAATGATTATATATCATGGTGGAAGGAATTTTTGATGAAATCCACTGACTATTGAAGAATCCAAATGTCAGCGAAGAATCATCGGTGTTCTTTCCAAAGTATTTATTTAAGGTGGTGGTGTTTCCTAGTGTTTTACAAATTGTTGGACCTCAAAATTGGGATTTTGTTTTTGGAGATGGAAGGATTTATGTATAGTATTGAACAAGATGTAGAACGGTTAAGGAAATCATCAAAGGAAGAAATATGCATACCATGGAGCATAGAGTGCGTACCATGTCTGAGAATGGTTCGAGGTCTCATACCAAGTAGCGGGAATAGTAAGCGGGAAGGTTCGTGAAATGGTTCAAGGTACTGAAAAATGGTTAAAAAAATAATGGACTTTTGGTACGTAGGATGGCTCATCATTGGTGGAAGAGATGAAAATTTTCAATCGAAATACTTAGGGTACATTGAAGCTAAATTTTACATGGTCGGTGGTTCGTAAGATTGTTGTAGTTTGGGAAATAGGAGCGGTATGCGATGGAGGCTTACAGTACTTGGATGGAGTTTATTATGCGATAACGTTTTTCCCACATTGACAATTTAGGTAAAATAGATTCAAGAAATTTTCATAGTTATTTTACTATACAATGAGTGGTAATCCAATCATTAAGAGACACTGAATTAGATAATTAAATATCATCACTGTGGAAGAACTCGACTAAGTCTGAAAGTGATACGCAAGAGAGATTCTTCATAGGACGAAGTGGGATTCGAAATCCTAAATGGTTTTCCAAATTGGAAAGAGTAGTTTGTGGAGGAGATTTTTCATATGAAAAATTGGTATGTGGGAGATGAAATAATTTGAAAATTTTGAAAAACAAGTCTGTGGAATGAAGAAGCAGTACGCCAAGGCAGTATGTAGAGGTGGTATGCATAGGCGATATACAGAGACAGTACGTGAAGGCGGTGCATGGAGAAGGTGAAGTACGCATAGTATGTATGTTGTGTGTAGTAGGTGTTGTGCGTGGAGTAGGCGCTATCCATGGAGGAGGCACGATATGTGGAGTATAGGAGTTACGTGGAGCATCCGTGGTACACTGAGCAGACAGAGTACACGGAGTAGGAATGGTACACAGACTAGGTGCAGTATGCAGAGTCGGCATGGTATGCAGATCAAGGACATTCTATAGAAATAGGGACAATTTTTAGAGACAAAAATATCATATCTACACTTTGTGATTCTAGAGAAAAAAAGGAATAAGTTCTAGTGAATTCAGTAATTGCACTAAAGGGGAAAACTGAATATAAAATAGCATCAATTAGGGAATTGGATGTAATAAGTGTCTTGTGAGGAATAGAGAACAATACTTTTCATGTCAATATGTTGAAGTTACCTTTATGTTGATAAACTGAGTGAGACCTCTCCCAAGTCATTGAGCTAGGTGTAGTCAACAAAAGTGATCCGAAGGAAGCAGTGGGCTATCCCTGAACCTTTGTAAAGGTTGAGTGCCTGGGACAATGTGATTGTGCACGAACCCTTATAATCCTCATTTATTGATGATTAATAGAATTTGGTATGACTAGAATCCTGTCGGCATATAATTCTTTGGCGTAGCCCTAAATGGTGTGCCAAGTAAAATTGCGGTGTTGTCCTTCTACATGTAAATGTTCCAATTGTTGCACATATCCATCACATAGGGTTAAATAGGTTCCGACCAATGTGGGAATAGGATCCATTAGTTTTGGAGAAAACTTTCACACCCTGATTCCCCCCCCTCCGGGTGGTCTAGGGTCCTTCATACATGACTTGTGTTATTCTATTACATTTGGTTTAATGTTATAAAAATTCTAACTGCCATTATTTTTGTATGGAAATATTAATCTGTTATAAAATAATGTGGGGGGATCTTTTCAATATCTCCCTTATTATTGTGATTTTTTAACATGGTATTAAAACTTCAAATATAACCATATGATTATTTTGGGTAAATATAATGAGATTAAATACACATGGATTTAGGAGTTATATAGGATGATTTTGTGTTTTTGGAAAATGTTTTTAGTTGGAGTTTATTTAAAAAATCCAATTCCAAGCATGGCCACCCAAGAAGCCCATTACTAGACCAGTACAATATTATTGGAATATCTACCAAGATCGACTAATAATGTGGAGTATAGTTAGATCAAATGAATTTACATGGGTCAAGTTCATTGAAAATGATTGTTGGAAAGTAGGAGGACATGTTATGAAGAACATCTCACGTGTAGGTGAAAATGTGAGGCTATAGGAAAGTATCGACACTTGTGGTAATTGATTGGTAGTTATATTCTACTTAAATATTTTTTAATAAGTTAAGATTTCATTTAAATATAGAGGGAGTACCATCTTCTCTTTTTCGCTATTACATCCTCATATGATATACAGACATAATGTGTGACAGAATGATATGATTCCACTCTTCCATCATAAACTTTGTTCCGAGGTTTAAATATTTCGATATACAACCATATCTAATTTTTTATTTACATGACACAAACCAATGTTTAGTGTTATCCATCGTCAATATTAGATCAAACACATAAGGAATTTTTTCTTCCACTTGTTAGGGTTTATCTCTGACCATATATTTACATGGTCAACTAAAATGTGGGTTCAATCACATAAAATATTTATACAAATGATTAGATTCCACATACATTCATCAGATGAGGCATGGATGATCAAAGAATTATCGGTTTATTATAATTTCTAGATGATATATCTTAATACAATCACTCATATGTGATATGTGGTAGATAGTTTCATGGTAAATTAAGATTCACAGTCAGTTCTATAATCCCACATTCCATTGTCTTACCATGATGGGGATCGCGGTCGATTTTACTACAGTGATGTTTCATCCGTTAGAACGAATAATAGATAAATTCATGATGTAAACCCCTCATGCATACAAGTCATGCCTGTATTTTTCTCATGTTTGGAACCAATTTAGACAAATTAAAAAATGTGAAGAATCATTATGATAATTCATAAATCATTAATAAGATGATGTAAAGGGTATAATAAAATTTTAAATTCATTAATATCATGCATGGATAGGATATGATGAACAGATGTGGTTATTTTAAAGGATACAGTGGCGATGTGAATGAGAGTATCTTCAAAATAATCATAGATTTTGGTGGGATGAGTTCATTCAGAAGATAGTCTAACAAAATATATAACGATTCTAATGTGTTTTAGTTCATGAGAATTATATTGGAATGTTATAAATGTTTATATTTTTTCAAAGAATAATGTTTTATGGTGAAAGAGTAAATATATAAACACGAGTTCTTTGTATGTTGATGTTGAATATGTTTTAATTAAAATGGATATTGTGCATTTTCTATGAAATCTATATTTGGGTGGATTTTCCAAATGGAAATTTCATGATGATGGTTAAAATTCATTGAGGAAAATCTGAATGAATTTTTAATTTAGAAGAAACTGGTTTTTTATTGAGTCACATGCTAGTATGCTACATTAAGTTTTATACATTTGTGGAAAAATGCTGATGCTCAGTTATGTATAAGATATTATTCATCTCAGGTTTACTAGGAGAATAATGTGATATGTATATGGAGTATCTCAGTAACTTTAATTATTTGTTGGGTCATGTAATTAGATGGAAAAGAAGAGATCTTGAGTTTGTTTTATTGATAATAAATAAATTGATGAATGAATGAATGAGAACATGAAGGATTTGGAAGTCTATTGAATGGTTTATTTTTGTTAAGTAAAAAATTAAAAACAAAATGAAATAATGTTTAACAATACACCTAGTATTTTACTAAAGATATGTATTTTAGTGGAAAATAGAATAATGGATATCATCAGAACATCAATGTATGAAAATTAAAAGAGCAATTAAATGAGGTCATGGGTACAGAGTTATATGGGGATATTTTACATTCCAAATTGGGAACTCTATTGTCCTTTTTACATGGATATAAAATAAGAAAAGATACCGAGGTAATATGGTTTTCAATACTAAAGTATATTATATTTGTGATGTGATAATAATTTTAATAACTCTCCCTCAAAGAAGAAGAGGGTGGAGAAGGATTTTATCCAGTGATAATGTGATAAAACATCTGGGTAATAAATATTTAGGTCAAAAAAAGAATATTCTTGAAATATCCTTTTTTATAGAATCTTGAGGTGAATAAAATGATACCAATTATATTTTTTGGTGTATTTTTTCATTTTTTTTGTTAATTAAATTGAAGATTGATAGGGATTTATTAGGTTTAATGTTCATGGAAACTCATTCAGTAATATAGCTAGACTAACCTATTTTATATACACCTTTAAGGATGAGCTATATTAGTGATAAATTTGATGTTATTATTCACAATAAAATAAAGGCTTTTTGTGAATCTATAATTGAGTTGAAGAATATCCACCTCATTGTTGAAAAAGAATATTATACAGAATAAGATATCTATTTATAAGAATAAATTCAATGAAAAACATGCATATATATATATATAGTGTGAATCTATATAACCTGATTGAATCAAGGTATGTAGATATGTCATAGTGTATATCTATGAATATAGTGAGATGTTTTTGAATTAATTCCTATGTGAAATAAGAATTTATAAGTTCAGCATGACTCTAGTATTATTTTTCTGGGAAAACCCAAACTAATTGTAGTCACCTTCACTATAGTAGAGATTCCTTGATTGGGATAAATATAAAATCAAAAAATGGAGTAGTTCATTTCATGAAAACATTATAAAAAATAGTGTGATATTCTATATTCTTAACATTCGTTCATTTTTTAATTGATAATGGAAAAATATTAATAGATCAATTATTACTAACTGCCCAGAGATTATAAATTACCCGTGGGATTAAAATATTCCTAAGAGAGAATGTAATTGGTAAAAAAAGTCTATACCTGATTCACCCCATAATTTTGTGTCTGTAGTGATCCATAAGGTTATCTCATTTAGGTTAATTATGTTTTGGAATTTTGAAAAACCATTACAAAACATAGTGGACATTTCCACACATTTTGTATTTTTTCCCAAAAAACAGTTCTTGTGAGTAAACCGTCATTTCATTCATGAAACTTTTTATTTATTTATGATGATTTTCCATTGAAAATAAATCATCTTTATTAATATAACTACTCATTTTAAATACCATGGAATTTTTTTTAAAAAAATGGGACATGTAAAATAAACCTCCATAGGGGATATAAAAAAGAAAAGAAAACTATTTGTCCTTTTTAAATACTATAACCCAAAATGATGTTTGTGATTTCAGAAAATAATATTTTTTATCATAATAAAACATAATAATTTTTGAAAAAAACCATTGACATATCAAACCACTAAAACTCATAAAAACATAGAAAACCCATTACAGTTTCTTGGGAAAACCTGAGAACCCATGAAAAATATTTTCCCTCAATGAAAATATTTCACTGTTAAAAGATCATATATATTCTTCTTGAAATAAAAATGCATTCATTAATGTTCATAATAACTATAAATTAACCATATATGAACCATGGTTCCTTATATCCATCACCTGAATTCAATTGTATTTCACTCATAATTGAATAAATGAGAATTAGTTATTTCCAATTATCATATTTTGAGAGAATACATTATTATCCAATGAATTTAGAGGGTATATATTTCCCCCAAACATAATTGTATATAATTTATAATAACCATTACCAAAATTGAATTTATAATGTCATGACCCATTTTAGTGGGGCCCGCGCCGTGACTCCCCAAGCCCGCCTCCAATAGGACATGGGCTGGTGACTAGAACTGAGTAGGCATATTACTAACATGGGAAGCATTGCCTAAGTACCTGTACACATGAACACATCCCCAAGCCCAAAATTGATGAAATGTAAAAACCACCCAGGAAAAAAATGCATGGGTACAACTAAATCCAACCAACAGAGTACGGCGGAAGGTAAAGTACTAAAAGTAAATTGGGCCAGAATACAAGCCCACCTAAACAAGAGTCTGAAAAATTCTATGTCTAACCTGTAAACACAAAAAGGTACTAGGACTGCTGCTCGTATCCGTAGGAATGACTCGGCCTATAGGGAACTCAGAAAGCTTAGTCATGTCCTGGTCCCCCCTCAAATCTGTCAAAAGGCTGCTTGTCTACACAAGATACAACACATGTGGGAAAAGCCCGTGTAGGGGTGAGTATAAAAATACTCAGTAGAGGACCCCAAAAACCACAAATTAGTATACAAAGTAAAGGTACAGTTAGCTATAGATAGTATATGTCTCCAGAAAATATAGGAATTGAATCACAATCCACATATACACGAAAACCAGACCCACGGTCTAGAGGCAAGTCACACAAACACATACCCCATCTAGGGATTCGTTTTGAATATTCCACGAAGCACTCATTCCGAGATAACACACTCCATGAGTCTGGTAGCTGTGATGATGTCCTTCCATGGAGTACTGTTTATTGGGAAATGCTATGAGAGGTAGATACACTCATTACAAGACACACACTCCTAAGTGGGTAGATCATGATATATAGATACACTCATTACGAGAGACACACTCTTGAGTGGGTAATGATCATGATACACAGATGAGGATCACTTCCAAGACCCTGGAGAATACTGTGACTCATCTAGATTCACCAGCTTGGTAGAGGATCAATGCCCGGTAGAGTTGGTCATGTCGATGCCAGACTCTACCTAGGTTTAATAATGGATAGAGGATCTCACTCCAGGGCTCTCGGAGGGATGTCTAACTCTATCACATAAAGTCATGCTGAAGGGATCATACTCCTATAAAAAGGAAATTATGCTTGACCTTCAGGGGAATGAGAATAAGGGGAACAAGCCTAAAAAAACATGTCCATGATACGGTGGACAAGATGAACAAGCCGTTTTTCAAAAAATACACGACGTTTAGGAAGATCACACGCTTGTCTTCTCACGCTGGGTACTTCCCATTCTGAATGGCCCATGTCGTAGTTCAGTCGTGTAGAAAAGTTAGTACACAACGTGTAGTACTGTGTACAGGCCATGTCCGAGTGACTGGGGTCGACTCCATATATGTTGTCCCTGTTCCCATAGACGGTCTTCAAACCGTGTACTCCAACTCGTGTGATCAGTACATAGGTTGACACAAGTTACTAGCCTCTCCTGACCATGTGATGGAGTACACAATCGTGTACTCCATACCGTGTTCGTGTACCCCCCTAGATACACACCGAGTCCTGCGTAGCTGCCTCTTCCATGCTGCACACACCGTGTATTGAAGCCGTGTAGATCATCATGTGTCCCTGTACTTCGCAGAATACATGCCAAGCTACGGGGAATGTCCAACATGCCATGTGACCAGGGACACAGGCCGTTTGATTCCTCTCTGACCCCTGAAACCCTAGCCTCCACCGCCAGTACTACACGGCATGTTCTTCAGAAATATATGCCATGTATTCTTGAAATTTTCATAAACGCAGACCTCCACCATCGCGCCTCCTGTGATTCCATGTTCATCGATACAGTCGTCCAATATCTCTAGAACACTCGAGTTTTGGATTCCCCACACGACGAGGCTACTTCCATTTTTTTCGTACTTTTGATCATCTCCAAAACATGTTTTGATCTTCCCGCATGAAGAATGCTCAAAAAATGGCCTCTTCCGATTCGATCTGATTTTTCACCTATCATGGTCGTCGCACCTCCGAGGGTCATTGCAATTTTAGATCTCCAGTTTTGGATTTTTAGGTTGGAAGATGGGTGTGCATCGATCCATTGTTCGTCACCCCACGAAGAACATGAAGAATGCGTGATAAGTAAAGGGGAAGGAAAAACCAATCAAACAAATTTGAGGAAGAAAACTCCACCATCGTTCGTCACTGCATTGATCTAATCTCAGTAATAGGTTTAAACAGAGAAAAAAACAACAGCAAAAATCAACATTGTTTAATTCCACTTAATCATCCCAATACAACCCTCCTACAAGCACGTACGAATCTACGGATCAACTTGTTCAGGGTTGATCTGTGTTCGTTGTTTAAATCAAAAATGGGGAAAGAGGAATTAAATAACAACCACTACCTCAACTGGGATCAATTTATAATAAAGGGTCTATGCTATCATCACTGCCGAGATCCTCCAGCCTCATTGGCGCAAAGATTCTCAATTTGATTTGTCATAGTTCGTCGCTTAGAGTATTGTCCAACAATCCACATATTCTCCAGGGATTTATCTCAATTTTCTCTAATGAGAAATATTCTTTTAACCCATAAAATGGGAAATGTGTTTGATATTCCAATACACTGCAGTATTAATGAGAAAGAATTGTTGTTTCTGAGTAATTATGACATGACATTAATTACTGAAATAGTTTCCCTGTCAATGCAATACAGTAGATATTTCCAAAATGTAATAAAATAAACTCGGTGAATTTATTTTATTTTATTTTACTTAAAATGTCCAAAAATTAACATTTTCCCTTGACCTGCGCCGGTCGAGGTTAGGCTCATTCTTAGGTAAGGTCGTCTTCTCGGATTCAACGTTGCTTATGATCTTTAATCTGGGAATCCATTTGGAAACTTCCATAGTCACACAAAAGTGACCACTCACTTAACTAAAAAAAGATCGAACTATCATTCCGGACTCACTGGGCCTCGAAATGATGCATCGTTTTCGCACCTGGTCTCGAAATAATTCCATATAATATTTTTTTTAAAAAATTAAATAGAAAAATTTGAGACACTAGATTCTCCCCACCTTAGGGATTTGCGTCCCCGAAAATCCAAAACAAGACTACTCAAAAGGAAGGGGGTACTGGGCATGGATATGAGCCTACTGCTCCCACGCGCTCTTGTGAAGATTCCCATGCTGCCACTGGACGTGCACCAAGGGAATCGATAGCCCACGAAGGATCCTCTCATGCCGACCCTCGATCTCCACTGGGTACTCAGTAAAGGTCACTCTATCCTCGATGTCCAGCTCGCCCCAGTCAATGATGTGTGATGAGTTATGCACATACCTCCTCAGCAATGATACGTGGAAGACATCATGTACCCGGTGCAACTGTGGCGGTAGAGCTAGGAGGTACGACACTTCGCCGACTCGGCGTAGTATCTGGAAAGGATTGAAAAACCTCGAAGATAGATTTCCACCTCGGCCAAACCTCCATAGCACATGTTGGGGTGAGACCCAAAGAAATATGTGGTCTCCCTTATCAGACTCTAGGGGTCTCTTTCGTCTGTCAGCATAAGACTTCTATCATCTATTTGCAGTCTTCATCCACTCTCGGATGATCTACACCTTCTCAATGGTGGCTCTCACCAACTCGAGACCCATGAGTGCTGACTCGTCAGGGTCGGTCAAGAAATGTGATGAACGGTAGGGTCTTCCATACAAGGCCTCGAACGGCGCCATACCAATGGTGGAGTGGTAGCTATTGTTATATGAAGACTCCACCAGTGGTAGGTGCTCCTCCCAACTGCGACCAAAGTCCATGACATAGGATCACAACATATCCTCTAGAACCAGAATGGTCCTCTCTATTTCTCCATCTGTCTAGGGATGAAAGGATGTGCTCAAGTGTAGCTGAGTCCAAAAAGCCTCCTGTAATCCCTTCCACAACTGGGATATGAAATGGGCATCTCGTTCCGAGACTATTGTCGAAGGGACACCATGAAACCGAACTATCTCCTGCATCTAGAGGCATCCAAATCTCTCTACGGAACTTTAATCCCTAATGGCTAGAAAGTGGGACAACTTAGTGAGTCATTCAACAATCACCTAGATGGAATATTTCCCCTTGGACATCTGTGGTAAGCCTATCATGAATTCAATCGATATTCTATCCCACTTCCACTATGGAATCTCTATGTGGTGAGATAATCCTTCTGGAACCTGGTGCTCATCCTTCACAAGCTGGCACGTAAGGAAATGAGAAACGAACTCTACTACTCCCTTCTTCATGCCTGACCACTAGAACAGCTATTGGAGATCCTGGTACATCTTTGAAACTCCCGGATGTACCGCTAAGGGGGATGAGTGAAACTCCTTCAAAAATTCTTCTTGCAACGCCACTGGTATGACAGTGCATCCCGTGAAAAGAAGTATATGCTCCCCACATTGAGAATAACCATCAAGAGCATGTCCTGTGGATATCTGAGAACATAAAGCCTCACGGTCGGCATCACCAAGTTGTGCCTCCCTAACTCGTTGTAAGACTGGAGGGCTGACAACCATCGACTGCAGGTAGGCTGTATCTTATCTGTCCACGAGGGACAACTGAAACGTGGCTAACTACTCTTTCACCTCACTCAATAGCTGTGAGCTTGTTCTTCTACTCAGAGCATCTACCACCTTGTTCCCCTTCCCAAGAGTATAGATGATCTCAATATCAAAGTCCAGGAGGAACTCTAGTCAATGCCTCTATCTCATATTCAGATATTTCTGTGAAAAGATGTACCTGAGGCTCTTGTGGTCAGTGTAGATGATAAACCGCTCGCCCATGAGGTATTGTCTCCACATCTTCAATGTGAATAATACCGTATCTAACTTGAGATCATGGGTTTCATCGTTATTATCATGTGGCCTAAGTTGGCATAAACCTTAAGCAATCATTTCTTGCCTCTACATTTGGACATAGCTGAGCCCGATACCTGATGCATCGCAGAAAAATATGTACTCGACACCCTCTTCCAGCAATCTCATGACTTGGGTGCTCATCAAACTCTGTCTCAACTGCTTGAAATCTCGCTGGCACTTCTCTTTCCATATGAAGGGTTTCCTTTTCTTGGTTAGGGCTGTCATCGGTGCTGATATCTGGGAGAAATCAGGAATTAATCTCTGGTAATATCCTGCCAAACCAAGGAAGCTCCGCACCTCTGTCACACTCTGAGGTCATTCCCATGCTAACACAACCTCCACCTTGGATGGGTCTACAACTAATCCATCTACTGAGATTACATTTCCTAGAAAGTGGACCTCCAAAATCTATAACTAGAACATTGAGAGCTTCCCATAAATATAGTGCTCTCAAAGTACATCTAGAACCATCCACAAGTGTCTTGCATGCTCCTCCTCTGACGCCGATTACAAAATTATTTCATCAATGAAGAAAACTACGAACCATTCCAAGTATAGCTGGAAGATCTGGTTCATCAATCCCATGAACACTATGGGGGCATTTGTCACACTGAAAGGCATCACCAAGTACTCATAGTGACCGTAGAGGCATCTGAATTCCGTCTTCCATATATCCTCGTCATGTACCTATAATTGGTGATAACGTGATCGAAGGTCAACATTCAAGAAACACTGTGCCCCTCTTATCTGATTGAAGAGTTCATTGATCGTCGGTAGTGGATACTTGTTCTCCACCATCACCTGGTTCAGGAATTAGTAATCCATGCACATCCTCAAAATACCATCTGACTTCTTGGGAAACAAGACTCAGGCCGCCCAGGTTGAAGCATTGGGTCTCATGAAACCCTTGCTCTGAAAATCCTCCAACATTACCATCACCTTGCGATGCTCTGTGGGAGCCATCCAATATGCTGATGAAGAAATCGTTTTTGTCCTGGTGTGTAAGTCGATACAAAAGTCGATTTCCCAGAAGCGAGGTAGTCCTAGAACATCTTCGGGAAAGAACCCTTCATACTCCACCACTACCGCTGGGAACTGGGAGCTCATCACATCTACTGCTCTGAGGGCTAGGCTAGCCAACTCATGAGTGACCGGATACACCTTCCTATGTATGAGCCCGTTCTGTTCATCCTGGGTCTCCTTTTCTTGGACAAAGGAAAACATCGTCCCATCACCGTGGACACACCGCACTCTTTACCTAAAACAGTCAATTTGGGCATGGACCGAGGATAACCAATCGATACCGAGAATTATGTCGTAAGGCCACTATGCTACCACCAAGAGGTTCCAATTGAATCTTTCACCTCCAAGAGTAAGACCACACTGTCTTCAAAGGTGGGTGATCATCGAGTCTCCTCCCGTAGGTGTCTCTAAGCATAAGTATCGAGTCAATAGTTCTAACAGAATCTTGACGTTTCATACAAGACATATGGCTATGAAGGAATGACTATTACCTGTGTCTATAAGTAATGAATCCAAGGTAGTGAAGACACAGATCATACCTCGAATCATCCCTAGAGTCCATGGGTCGCACGCCTCAACCGCATGCAGCAGTCCCTGACCCTATCCCCCAGCTCTCTGAGCCTTGTGCGGACCTCTAGGGGGGGTGGAAGTAAGTCAAAGTGTATGCCACCACCTGCATCTCTCCCTGCATCTCTACCACATCTGCCACCTAGCGGGTCTGCCTGCTCCATTCGCTGTCTCTGCCTCGGTGGTCCATCCACCAGCTCCCTGTCAGCAGCTCGAGGGGTCGGACAATCTCTAGTGAGATATCCCCTATCGTCACATGCATAGCACCACTTATCCCTGGGGTGACCGGATCCAGCTTGAGATTCCTGGACTATTGATCCCCAGTCCTAGGTCCTCTTCTAACATCTCTCACATCCTGATCCCCATGTTCGATGTTGGCTTCCTACTGCTGAGGTCTCCAAACCTGCCTTCCTGTTGCTGACTATCGTCGGCTGTCTCTACTCTGCCAAGAAGCTGTCGATCACCAAGGCTCGATCGAGCACTCCAGCATATGTCGAAATGCATAGAGGAATGACACTAGCTCTGATGTCTCTTCGTAGACCTCATTCAAAGGTCTAAGCTCTAAACTGCTGATCTCTGACCATATCTATCAAGTACCTGGTGAGGTTGGTGAGCCTCGATGAATAGTCATCCACCATCATACTGCCCTATTGGAGCTGAAAAAGCTCCTAGATGCATACCGCTCTCAGCATAGCTAGAGATAACTCCTCCCAAAAGAGTCGCTCAAACTACATCCGTGAAGGAGTCTCCACGTTGTGATTCTGTGTGGTCAGACTCCACCATCATCCTACCCAACCCTGAAGAAGGCTCACTCCAAGGATCACCATCTGATTTGTTGGTGTCCTCACTAGACGGAAAACTCTAGTCATTGCCTCAAGCCAGTCCTCTGCCGCCTCAGGGTCGGGCTCACCACGGGACCTAAGGGGTCTCAGTCTCTAGAACTCATGGAGAATGCTAAGCCTATGCCCCTCATCGGTCGGTACCATAGTTAGCATGGGATTCTCCACTGGTGCTGGCATTACAGGTGCACCACCTCATGGAAACGCCTAGAGAACTGGTTCCTATATCGAGGCCTTATCACTAAGGGGTTCATCCTTGTGATTGTGCTACTGAATCCTAGCGGGTATGCATCTCGGAGATATCCTTTAAAGAAACCAGATGTACCATGAGTATATATGGATAACAGACTCAAAGGACAAGGAACACACAACCCATTCGTAAACGATGCATGTACCTTTCTTTTATTTCCCCACAACCATTGTTTTTGTGTACCGAGTCAAAAGAAGGTTATCAGAGTCCAAGTGTACAGATATGTCGGTCACCTCACCAACACTGGATTCTCTGGCCTGAAAGCTGAACTCAAAACACTTAACATCGTCGCCCCAAAAAAATCTCACAAAATCTTGGTCCTATGGTAGGACCGACCAACTCAAATACCACTCTGTCATGACCCATCCCAATGTGGCCCATGTCGTGACTTACCAATCCAACCTCCAATTGGCCCGAGGCTCTTGACTAGCACAGAGTAGGCATATTACTGACATAGGATGCATTGCCTAAGTACCTGTACACATGCTCACATCCCCAATCCCACAAATGCTGAAATGTAAAAACCACTAAGGAACAAAAATTCATGCATACAACTAATCCCAACCAACAGTGTATGAGAGAATGTAATGTACTGAATATAAACTGGCAAAAAATACATGCCCGCAAAAACAAGGGTCTGAAAACTGCAAAGTCCAACCTGTAAACACAATAAGGTACTTGGACTACTGCTCATAGACATAGAAATGACTCGGCCTGTAGGGAACTCAGAAAGCTCCGTAATGTCTCAGTCCGCCCTGGACTATATCAAAAGGCTACTCGTCTGCACAAGACACAACTTGTGGGGGAAAATACTGTGTATGGGTGAGTATAAAAATACTCAGTAGTGGACCCTGAAAACCAAAATGTAGTACAAAATGTAAAGGTACAGTCAGCTATACACAGTATATGTCTATATAACATATAGGAAGTGAAACAAAATCTAGATATACATGAAACCTAGACTCGCGGTCTAGAGGAAAGTCACACAATCACATACCTCGTCTAGGGATTCCATTCGAAGATTCCACGAAGCACTCGTTCCGAGAGAACAGACTCCACGTGTCTGGTAGCTCTGATGACGTCTGTCTGAGAAGTATTGTTCGTCAAGAAACACCATAAGAGGTAGATACACTCATTATGGTAGACACACTCATGAGCGCATAGATCAATATAGATAGATAGATTCACTCATTACGGGAGACACACTTTTGAATGGGGAAAAATCACGATACAAAGATGAGGATAACTGCTAGGGCCATGCCGGATACCATGACTCATCAATATTCACCAGCTAGGTAGAGGATAAATGCCCTGTAGAGTTGGTCATGTTGGTGCCTAACTCTACCTAGGGCCAGGAATGGATAGAGGATCTCACTCTGGGCCTCTCGAAGGGATTTCTGACTCTATCACAAAAAGTCTTGTTGAAGACATCATACTCCTATAAAAAGGAAACAATGCTTAAACATCAGGTGAATGAGAAGAAGGGGAACGAACCCAAATGAAACATTTCCAAGATACGGTGGACAAGACGACCAAGCCGTTTTTCAAAAAGTACATGGTATGTAGAAAGGTCACACGCCGTGTCTTCTGACCTCGGTTATTACCCGTGCTCAACAGCCCATGTGGTAAGGTCAGTCGTGTAGAAAATTTAGTACACGGCGTGTAGTACTGTGTACACGCCATGTCCGAGTGACTGGGGTCGACTCCGTGTACGCTGGCTATGTGCCCGTACACGGTCTTCAACCCGTGAACTCCATCCCATGTGATCAGTACTTCGGGTGACCCGATTACTGGCCTCGCCTAGCTGTGTGATGGAGTACACATTCGTGTACCCTATCTCATGTCCATGTAACCCCCTGGATACACGCCGAGTCTCGTGTAGCCGCCTCTTCCATGCTGCACACACTATGTTCTGAGTTTGTGTAGATCATCCTGTGTCCGTGTAATTCCCTAAATACATGCCCAACTTCATGGAATATACAAAACATTGTGTGACAAGTGTCACATGCCGTGTGATTCATCTATGACCCGAGAAACCCTAGCTGCCATTTCCAGTACTATATAGTGTGTTCTTCGGAAGTACATGCCGTGTATTCTGGAAATTTCCGGAAATGCAGACCTCTGCCATCACGCCTCCAGTGACACCCCGTTAGTCGATACGGTCATCCGATAGCCTCAGAACACCAAGGTTTTTGTTTTCCCAACACCATGAGGCTACTTGATTTGTTTTTGGACCTCCGATCGGCTCCAAGAACATGTTTTGATTTTTCCATATGAAGAACGCTCGAAGAAAGGCCTCCTCTGATTCGAGCTGGTTCGTCATCCGTCATGGCAATCACACCTTCATAGGGTCGTTCTGATGTCATATCATAGGTTTAGGATCGTTACGTTGCAAGATGGGTTCGCAACGATCCGTTGTTCATCGCCCCACAAAGAATGCGATGAACGCGTGAGAAGTAAAGTGGAAGGAAAAACCAATTGAACAAATTTGAGGAATGAACCTCTTTCGTCGTTCATCATGGAATTGATATGATCCCGTTAATAGGTTTAAACGAAGCAAAAAACAAAAAAAAAACAACATGGATTAATTCCCCTTAATATTCCCAATACAACCCTCCAACAAGAATGTACGAATCCATGGATCAACTTGTTCGCAGTTGATTTACGTTCTTTATTTAAATCAAAAATGGGGAAAGAGGAATGAAATTACAACCCCTACCTCAATTGGGATCGATTGCTGACTAAGGGGACGTGCTACTGTTGTTGTTGAGATTCTCCAGCCTCATTGGTGCAACAATTATCAATTCAATTTTTCGTCATTCGTCACTGAGATTTTTCTCCAACGCTCCATAGATTCTCGAGAGATTTCTCCCAATCCTCACCAACGAGCAAAATTTGTTTAACCCATAAAAAGGGAAACATGTAAGACATTCCAATACGATGCGGTATTAATGATTCAGTGTTGTTGTTTTTGAGTCATTGTGACATGACATTAATTACTGAAATAGTTTTCATGGCGTTGCACTATGGCAGATATTTCCAGAAAGAAATAAAATAAGCTTTGCAAATTTATTTTATTTTATTTTATTTAAAATGTCCTAAAATTAACTTTTTCCGTCGACCTATACCGGTTGAGTTTAGGGTTTTTCTTAGGTAAAGTCGTCATCCCAAATGTAATGGTGCCTCAGATTTTTAATCTGGGAATCCATTTGGAAACTGCCATAGCCGCCCACAAGTACTGACTCACTTAACTAAAAAATGTTCAAACCACCATTCCGAAATTACTAGGCCTCAAAATGATGTGCCTTTTTCATACCTGGTCTCAAAATAATTCCATGTAGTATTTTTAATAAAAAATACATGGAAAAATCTGAGAAACTACATATAAACTTATTTAATTTTTATCATAACACTCACTTTAACCTATAATCAAACAAACATTCAATAATCTCATAAAATGAAGATGAAATATCATTTTATTATAAGAAATCATTAAAAATGGAAAATTCATGAAGAAAATGGTATATTAATTTACAATATGAGCAATTAAAAACATGAATATGTATATTTATAACAAGTAATTCACATGGCTTTAGGAAAATATAGTTAAGTAGTAAACGCTAAAAAGTATAGATTTTCTAATGAAAGTAAAAAATTATCATCATGGAAATAGTAAGGAACATTAATTTTTAAATGCTTGTAACAAAATTCATGGTCACTATAATATTAAATTATTCATTAATTTGACTATAAATAAGAATACTCCTTAAAATATTAATGAGCATATATATATATATATAACGTTTTGAAATAAAAACATTTAAACAAGGTTTTAAAGAAAATCCCTTATGATGAGTCTAACTCGCTTAATATGCCTTATAACCTCATAAATAATAAAATAATATTAATTAATTTATCTAAAACATTTTTCATGTTTATTATTTTATCATTATTCCTTTTGTTTCATTTATTATCACGTTTCATTTATTTAATTAATGGGAATTGTTTGTGGTGGACATTTTGGGATTGTTTGTTTCCAAAACTGCTTGAATATATCCCATAATGGCCAATTGAGCTTTTAAAAAATTTCTACAAGAACCATAAGTTTCAACGTATAAACTAAATGTCATTTTATTAGAAAATTATTGTAATAGTTTATGAAATAGTAATATTTCCATCAATCTTCAATAATAATTTTTTTTAATAATAAAAATAACAATGATTATTTATTTTCATTTTTATTTTTGTGATGGAAATATCACCATAAAATAATTTTACCCATAAAAATACTTGAATATTAATGTTACATATATTAATAAAATCTGTTTTTAAGACATTCCTGAATGTCTTATGCTTTTGAAAACGTCAACTTTGACTTAAGTAGTTCAAAAAAACTATGGCGAGTGATGCTTTTCAATATATTTTCATATAAAATAAATAAATTGGTATTTATGTGCTTAAAAAACAATATATTTCAATCAAACTATAATTTTAGGTATACTTTTAATTACTACATATGTTTTCGAATAAATTGATAGGATAGTTGAAATGAAATGACATGGTTGTGGAAAAACTGGGATTTTATCATAGTAATGACTTATGAAATGAAATTAGTTAAAGGTAATGGATCATATATAATCATGTGTTAATAATAAATATTTAAATATAATAGTAATTTAATAATTGATGTAAAATATTATAATTGTTAAAATATTATTATTTCAATGAATTGTATATTAGAATGAACAAGTAGAATTGGAAACCCTCAAATTTCTCCTTAAAACAGCATTGTTAGATTAAATACTAGGCCATTAAGGAAATTTGTTTTGGGAAAAAATCCTTACGTACAAGTTAAATAAATAAAAGGGAGATATTTTTATAGAATATGTTTTTAAAACTGAACCAGGAAGATGGTTTGAAGGGCATAACGAGTTCCCTTTTATACGTAAGTCTCAATGACATTTTCACAAATACTATGTATTTAAAGTTCAAAACTATCCTTCAAAAAATGTAATATGGATAAAACATCCACCACATAAAACATTTTATATCATTTACATTCCCAATTTTCCTATTATAATGTTTTTATTATCTTAATATATATTAATAAAATATTATTTAACATTAAGTGTCATTAAGACTGTTTCAAGAAAATTCACATAATTTGGCCTAAAAACATCAAGATAACAATGTAAATAAAATTAAATATTAAAAAATTTATTTATCTTTAAATTTTATCCATAAAAATCACAGAAGTCTATAAATTATCTAAAAAACGTGACTTTTATTATTTTTAATACTATTTACATTATTTTTTCACAAACCTGCATAGGTATTGAATGAGTTATTCATAAACATTATACGTAATTATTACTTATATAAAAAAATAAATACAAATTAATACCAAAATATATTTTATTTAACATAATTATTAACATTTAAGTAACATTGTTATGTCTATTTACTCTCATTTATGTCACCACATCTTATTTAATATGTTTTTTGACTTTTTTTCTCCTTACATTAGCATTGAAAAATCCTTTCAATATGTTAGTTGTTATATTTCACAAAAATATTTAAGTAACAAAAATAATAATTATTAATTCATTATATTTTCTACATATTTAGAGAAAATAATTTCCTCTTCATAAATTTTATCTAAAGGAGATCATGTTTTTGATTTTAAAATGTTGTGTAATGACTACATCTACATTGATAATGATAATTACATTAGTCTTGAAATAATTAAAAAACAATTTGACTTGAACGTTTTTTATAATATATATTTATTATATTATCATTTATGAGTCATTACAGGTGTTTTATAGGTTTTAATGACACATTTTTTTTATGGTGACATTATAAAATATATCATTTAAAAAAATATTTTTAATTATTCACCAGATAATTATCCATACTTGAAAAATCACAAAAACTAATCAAAATATATTTTTCATTTTTTGAAACCAAAAATTATGTTCATTAAATCCTATTAATTTTTTAATATTCATAAATTTATATTTTAATTTAATAAAAAAATATAATGAAAAATTAATTTTATAAAAAAGACCCTTTTAATCATTAAGTGTTGTTAGTCTTATTTCATATCAATTTTTCATTGATTAAGTGTTTATATATTACATTAGAAATTGAAATATTATATATTTTCTTAATAATATTATAAAAGATATCAATTTAATTTGATATGATAAAATACACAATACCTTAAAATATTTCATTGAATAATATCCATATTTGACATTGAAAATTTTAAATCCTATAAAATTAATTATTTTTTCCTCATAACTAAATTTCATCAATTTACCGCTAAAAAATAATTCTTTAAATTAAATAATAGTAAAATTTATGTAATGAATTAGTTTTCAAATTTTTATTTACATTGATGCCTTATACTTCCAATAAATTTGTTATTGATATTTCAATTTTTTCCCAAAATTCATTGTACTGAAATATTTATCGATTCATTTTCATTTTTTTATTTGTAACATAATCTATCAAATGTGGGATTGTTTAAATTAATATTATTTCCGAAAACTCAATGTGTTACATTTTTAACTCATAACCTTACCATGAATTCATAATAATAAGTTTGATGTATATTCAATAATATAAATCCTTATATTTTTCCTCCACAAGTTATATTGGATATATCTATACATTATTATGATTTCATGACTAATTTATAATTCTATGATATAAGAATGAGAAAATATATTATTATTTATCTATTGTTATGATGTTACACATGGGAATTCTCTAAATCATACCAATACACATTTATCAAATCTGAACTATACATTTTTCAACTTCCTTATTGGTTCCATATCCATTTATATATCCACATAACCCTCTTTTCCATCCTTAATATTTTCTTGGATATATGGTTATGTAATTCTTTTTTGAAATATAATAAGTTGTACCACCATTTATAATACCCTTGTCTATCCTTTTAAATTCTAAGAATATTTGAACCCTTTCAATCCTCAATATAGAGGTGGTTAGAGGAAAATTTATCCTTTAATAATATTCCACTTTATTCACCTTTTAGGGCAGTAATGAATTGAGAAGTCAAAATATTTAATAAATTATAACAATGTACAATGTAATATGTTTATCTCTGTTTATGTGAAAATATAATCTATACTTCTATGATCAATATATATGTACCACTTATCTCTATAGAGATGATGTCTCCAAATCATCAGTGTGAAGATTTATATACCCAACATTATTTCATGTGTTCGATAATTTTACCCAATAAACATAAAATATCTTGATGTACGAGAATTATAGTTATCATTTTTTATTAATAAAAATATCATTGAACTTCTTTTATACATCACTTTATATCAAATATAATTCGCCACATTAGTGTAGTGTGAGTATAGTAATAGTGATAAGACACTTAATCAAATCCATTACCATTTCTTCACATTTATTCATCTCAAAAAACAATTCTAATTTATGATTCAACTATTATAGTTTCTCTATAAATCATGAGATATTTCTCATAAACCATCAATAGTTCACATCAAATACAAGGAAAAAATAGTTCTATACTGTATACATTGGTTCAGGAAATTACTATATATACATTTCTATGAAGGATCCATAAATATCCCCTTACCCAAGATAACATACCCTAACACTATGATATGATACATCAATAAGATTCATTTAATATACATTTCATATGAATTATCTTTTCACAATGACTTTAGAATAGTACTCATGTGATGCTCATGTTATTCCATAATCATGGTGTATAAAAAAAAATTATCAACAAAGGCCACCATAAATTTATGGGGGTAATCTTTAAGTTTACATTTCATCTTTTCCATGATGAATATTGGAGTATTAGTGATTCTTAATGAAATCGTAATGAACTCAGAGTGTCTCTAACTTGTTTGAAATTAATTCTTTTGAATATCCTCAATATTCAGATGTGGTCGATGATATCCCAATAAAAGGTTCACATTTGGGAAGTTCTAATCCCCTTTTAGTTAGTTAAAAAATTGTTATCAATTCATGGTAAATGATGAAATTTATTTTACAATATCCTTGTTAAGATCATGATAATAAATTTATACATTCATTAAACCACTTGTTTTGTTGAAAAAGTGAAACGTGTCTCCCATTATAGAAGAATCGGGTTATATAAAACCTTTTTCCTTATAATATTGCAGTTTATTCTCCAACTATTCCATTATGATGGGGTTATTTAGAAGGGATTGATGGATATGTGTAAGTTCTTTTGAACTCTCAAATTTTCATTCCATAGAGATACTATAATACAATTATAATAATACATCATCATATCCCTCATAATAGAAATGTCTTCATCAATTATCGAATCCTTTATCTCAGTCATTTGATAGTGATATGATTACTTGAAAGGAAATACTATTTATTCTTGAGATGAATTTTTCATATAGAAATCATCATTCTCCTAAAACATATATAATATTAGAGGATGGTTTAGTATATATAAACTAATTTCCCTATCCTAAATTTTAATAAAGGCTCTATATATGGATAACACATCCATTCCCCCATAATATTAAATTTTACCAAAGGGTGCATAACAATATTTTATTAGAGATTTATCCCACAATTTTGATTTGGAAATATTTCATAGGTAATATGTAATTATTTCACCACCTTGTATTTTTACCAATAACATAACCACTATGTCTTGTGATGGATTTTTGATATTTCAACTGAACGTATATAATTTAAAATAATTTTTAAAAGCGTCGTCAAATTGGACATTTTATCCTCTTTAATGAGTAAAAAGTGTATATATCCCCACTAAATTTATATAATCCACCTCACTAGTAGTGAAAATACAATATTATACTTTATTTCTTAGATTTAGATTCTTTTCATCTGTCAACCTCAGAGAACCTTAGATTATTGCACTGGAATTCCTAGAATACATGATCCTTGTTTTTCAAACATTGGATCATTTGTATAAGATTAATCTAAATGTTATTTTCTTCCATCACTTCTATTATCTTCTACATTTCCCATGTTAAATTCTTTAACAATAATCCTTTATTTTACAAACATGAAGAATTTACCCATTAATTTTAGGCTGTTTTCAAGATGATTATTCCCACACATTTGTTTGTCAATGAGTTATATCTTCTTTCCTCAATGGATTTTATCATTTGGAACTACATAGTTAAATAACTTCAATAACTACATATATATAGCCCCATTATACCACTTGGATTCAACAATATCCAAATATATTGCAATGTTATATCAAGAAATTTTATCATAGAAATCGATGTCTACAATCACTATACATTTTAAATAAATGACATTAATAAACTCTAGAATCATTAAGAAGTTCTTTCATGGTTAATGATAAGACGCTGGGTATACCTTCAAATCCTTATAATGGTTTCATTATAAGACCAAATCGATTTATCCTCCATTTTATTCATCCAAAAAATCATGTATCAATTTTTTCAAGGAGTGCATGATGAAAATAATTTTCTAAAATTTTATTATAGAGTTATTAAAATTCCATTGATTTAATTTCTTCCTTAGGAGTAAAATTCTATATCAATGTATACTATTAATTGGTTTCATATTTAGGTGATATACAATTGATATATATTTCTCTTACATGGCGAATTGGAGGATATGAAATATCATATCAATAGAACTAATTAAATACTCCATGATTGGGGGATTAATATATCAAAATAAATAATAAGGTATTTTTTGTATAATTGATTCAATAAAAACTTATTATATTTTGGGAGAAGAAGGTTGGTTGAAAAAGTTAAATTTATTAGTCATAACATGATTCAATTGAATGAGTACTCTTATGATGTTATCTACTCCAAGTCATATTATATTATGCATTTCATTCATGAAATCCTTACACTTTCCATTACATTTTTAATTAAAATGATTCCTCTTATTTAAAAAAATTATAATAACAAAGGAATATCATGTAAGGGAATAATAAAATTAATAATCATATAAATGAAGAAATGAGATCATATTAAGAATAAATCATTGATCACTTGTATATCCTAACATATAATTATCTAAGATTAAATATATTTCATTTAGTGAGTATTTTATTTTAATTTATCTAACCAAATACCAAAAATAAAAATTACTCTCTGAAATACCAACTAGAACAATCCACATCTCATACAGAAACTATTAAATCTTTTTTATCATAGAATCCATAAAATACAATAAAAAAATCTTGAGTCCTTGTGACTTTTATATTATAGTTCAAAAATATCAAAAAAACTACATATTATTTAATTTACATATTTATTATACACCCGAGATATAAAAGATCACATATCATAGAAAGGGATATATTGAGGATATATATAAAAAAGGTGTGAGTATAAAATACAATTATTAGGTTATCAAAGGAATCATTAGAGTAACAAATTATCAACAATGGAATCATAGATTGAATGAATCATATGTATTCACATTAAAAACATGTCTGGAATGAATTATATCATCTGAAAATATTAATAATGATATCTAGGATAAGGTGATGCAACATAAAACAAATAAAAGAATAATTCAATAATAATTTCAATAATAAAACATAACCTACTTGGATAATTTCCCATTCCACATACATGGTATCTCATTAAAAGAATTAATTACCCAATAAATTTGTATTTTAAGGAATTTTTCCATCCCTAACCATTAAATATCTAATTTTTTGATTTTGGAGATGGTTAGAGCAGGTACTGGGAGTATTTGTGGGATTCAAGGGTTTATTAAAGCTTCTTCAAGGAATACACATCATGCAAGTAGATTACACAGTGTGAATATTAGTTTCACAACCTGTTTTGGGTTTTTAATGGTGTGTAATATTTTAGGAGTTTAAAAATAAAATAAATATAAAGGTGATGGGTTTTCTGTGGAAACTAACCACGAGGCATGACATGGTGTCAAATGGGATTACATGTTGCGTAATCCCCCACTACTATAATGTTTTAAGAATTTTCCAGCCACTAAGGTTGTTAAACCCTATAACTGTAGTGAATGTCTCTAAACCCTAGGAAACCCAGTGACCCTCTTTAGCATTTTGAGTATTACTATGCCAATTATCTATTCCATGATTCTCTCCTTCGACCTGTAGAAGATTTTCTTTGATTTGAGGTGTGATTTCTTCCATTTTTTCAGTTTCTTCATGGTCGATCTAATTTTACTCCCATTATTCTCTCCATGTTATGGTGATTGATCTCACTTTTTTCTAATCAGGTTATCTTAATTTGTTTCTGGTGAAGTGGTTCCATGGAATCCTCAAATGGATATAGATTCTATTTAAGAGGTTATTAGAGATCCATCGAGTGGTCATTTCTCATGAGAAGAACATTAACACCATTTTGATGTAGGATTTCCCTTTTTTCTCTTATTTTTGGATCATGTTGGGTGGGGATACAAATGTTTCCATTGTGAATATAGTTTAACATGTATTAAAAAAAGATAATTGAATAGGTTTATGATCAATATACAGGGGTTGAGAAAAGAAACACATGATCCAACTTTTTTATTTATTTTGTTGATATTGTGATTTGTATAGGATAACTACCCACTACAAATTTTTCCCATTCGGTGACATAGTTTTCACAGTAAATGATTTATGGAATGCATGTTGTTCATTTTGGTTAGACACTTAAATATGTAAATTGGTTAATCATATATATTCCAATGATGAGTGAAATCCCCATGATAATATAGTTTATGTGATAACCTCAGAATTAACAACTGGAATTAATTAAGGGATCCCTTATTAAATCTAGAATTGTTCCCCCTTGGTAAAAGGGGTGATATGATGTGTGGGTTAATTATATTTTGCGTTGTAGTATGGTTGTGAGCATGGTTGTTTGTTGTGGGGTGTATTGGGTGGTGTAATGGAATCTCATGTTAAGAAATTGATTTATTTTGGGATGGATGAGAATTATTGTGTAACAGGGCTGAGGAACTGGTTGTGAGGTAATTTGTTTCCATATGGGGTTGTGAGTTGTGGGTTGGTTTTGTTGGTATGTAGTCTGAGTGGGATGAGATTGATGGATGACGGTAGTGGTTGTATGAGTACTTTGACTAAAGTTTCTCTATGAGTAACATACATTAATATTCACCCCGTATCTAATGAATGTGATACAATTTTTTTAATGTAATTCCATGTTAATTATTTTTCAAGACTCTTAATCTCCTTGACTATTTGTTACTGTGTTTTATGTTGTGTGTTTTTCATAGTGGTTTCCTGGGTAGTGATGGAATGAATGAATAATTGTTTTAAGAGGATTGTAAAGGCTTGGTTTGGTTCAGTTAATGGAATGAAAATGGTTATATAAATTGGATGGGAATACGGAATTGGTTTAATGACTTAATGAGTGGTGTTATGCATTTAGAGGAAGCAGTAATCTTAACAGTGTTGTAATTTGGTTGTTTGTTTGAGATCCCATAGGTTGGGAATGATTCATTGATATCATGTATGTATATACATGTGTTTAATTGTGATCAATGTTCTTACCCAACCCAAGATGAACAATATGTTCCAAACACCTGCATAGTCACATGGGGGTTTACTTCCCAGCATCCCAGTGGAAGGATGGATGGATGGCCACCCAAAATTTCCTTTTATCTCTTCCAGGAAATGACGAATAAAGTTTCCTAGGGCAAGATGTGCTGTGATGGGGTAGGAAAGGTGTCCGTGGGTGAGGTAGTTTTTCCCATGTGTTTTTTGTATGTTTTGTGATATATTTTTCTAGTTACACTAGGATGAGTTGTGATGTGATTTCTCAAGTGTCTTTGGAAAGAGATATGATGTATTGTGAGGCCCAGGTGTTTGAGGGAGGGACATGTTGTGAGGCCCAAGTCTGTTCAGGCAGGACGTGTTTTGATTCCTAGTTGTGTGCAAGAGGGATGTGTTGTAAGGCCTAGGTGTGTACTTGTGGGATGTGATGTGGTATCTTTGAATGAGGTGGGAGCACCCGGACATCATCTTTTATGGTGAGAGAGTATAAAATCATTGGTAAAGTGGAGCGGGGTACCTTAACAACGATGTGATTTATTTATATTACATTACATGACTTCATTTATTTGGTGAACATCCTTTCTGAGGTTGGGAAGGTTTGTATACCTATTCAGTGTTGTTTGGTTCATCTATTTTCTCAAAGGATTATTAGAATGCTTCCCTCACATGTAAATGATAGACTTTTTTTCCCTACTCAGTATACCTATAGTATCATCCTATATATATATAACTATTTTCTTTTTTCTAGGAGGATTTCATAGACTGTAGTAGACATTACTAGATTAGATCTTGATAATTGTCATGTCAACACTTAGCTTTATTATTGGGTATTTACTTTGGATTCTTTTTTATTTGTACCCCATCAAATTCAGACATTAATGTGGGATGGTTTTGGAATATCTCTTATATATATCATGTAGTTATTTTGGTATTGAAAATCTTGTCTCTAAATGTTGTTTCTTATAAAGGATAATGTCTCCCATATTGTGATATGTGTACACCCTTAGTGATAGTCTCCAACTCTGGGCATACTGGAGGTCGGACATGGGGGTAATTATGCCCCTTTATTCATTACCAAACTAAGAGGGGTATCTTCAGAGGGATGGGTCATGACATAATGGTATCAGAGCTGATGTTTGAGAGATAGGATGGAGTTCAATGTTAGGAATAGTGAATATTATATGAGATGATGTGGAAACAATTCCAATTGACCTTGGTTCATGAAATACCCCATTGAGACCAACTAGGACACGATATTTTAGTGATCCCCATGATCCAATGAACAGAATTTGATCTTATTGAATAGTTAAGTATGATTGACTTGCTTACAGGGTGGAGGCCTAGGAGAGGTACAAACATTATAATGACATGGGTTGGTGTTTTAATTAGGTTGTTCGGGGAATGCTAGAATGTAAAAAATGAGAAAAATGAATTAAAATAATTTTTCTAAAATTATATACTATTTGGGATTTGGAAATACTTGTTTATCTTAATCTATAACTCCTAGTCGTCATCTATGCAAGGCACAGGAAGTGTAGGTTCAATATGACAACCAAGTTGATCATTGTATGGTTGATACTATTGAGGAGGAGGATCAGTGGAAGAGAAAATCACATGCTTTACAGTGGAAGGATTTGGGAAAAAAGGGAGTGTTTCGGGTATGGAGACAGAAATCTAGCTCTAAGAGCTTGAGATCCCCTTTGGTCTGATTCGGGCTCTGACAGAGTATAGTGTTCCTTTGGTAGTCAGTTAAATGAGGGGTGTTGTGCATTATTGGTAGACACAGTGTCTAGGAGGACATAAAGTGGCAGATGTTTTGTGGGTCGACTTCAAGATGTTTGTCAGAATGGAGTTCCTTTGATCAACCATAAAGGATAAAAAGTGGAATGATCTAATCTCCCTTCGGAAGGGGAGTATGTCAGTGCAGGATCTGAGGATCATGTTCAAGGATCTCCTTCATTTTCCCTATATCTTTTTCCACATGAAAAGTCTTGTGTGAGACATCTTCAAGAGGCATGTCATCCTTCTATCCATTATGAAGTTCATTGCCATAGTATATGGAGGTTTAAAATAATTCATAATGGATCATGTGGATGTACATTCAAGGAGGTCTACCATGAGGGGGTAGACAATATAGTTTTTCATTATGTAGAGTTCTCAGTAGAAAATATTAGGTTCTAGGACCTTCAATGATTCAATTGGTGGGGAGAAGAATTCAGTAGCATCCACTCTGGCAGTATTTTGTCATCAGTCTCCATGCCTTTCCTATGGTACTGGTTCAGATGTGTTTATTATATGGGGCTCAAATCCATCTTCAGAACCAGTTCCCAGTGGCTTCTCAAGCTCAGTTTGGTGTAGGAGGACATGTTTAGTGTCAGTCTCAGTAGTAGTTGCGGGTGAGACAGTTTCAGCAGAAAGGACTTTATTTTTTTACACGTTGAGGGTATATGGAGTATGTAGAGGTAAAAATCAAGCTATTCATCATGTTCCGGGACCTCAACCCTAGTGTTTCATGGTGTTTTTCATCAGAAAAGTGGCAGAGGACTTGGACATGGTCAGTTGCACATAGTGGATGCAACAGTTTCATAAGGTCTTGAGATCGTCAGAGGTATGATCAGTTTTTTGTACCCTTGTGGCACTTTGTTTGATTTAGGATCTCTGACCTTATTTTTTCACCCACAGAATCCCATGCTCTAGAACTAGACATATATAGAATTAACATTCCCTTAAAGATGATTATTCCTATCAAAGTCCAAACCATATTTTTATTATGTGTGTTGCGGTGTAGATTAATGATGATATGAAATCAATATCTTATATATCAATCCTTACAGAAAAACCATCCATATGATGTCATACTTGGTATCGACTTGTTTTATTCCATAAATGTTATTATCTACTAATTCCATGGAGATCCGTGTTTTCATATGGGGATATTTAGGGTGTGGTTTTCATTGGTTAGCATGTTTGTGAGGTGGTAGTTAGTATGTGGATCACCTTCTCTAATTTTTGAATGGGTGTTAGATAAATTAGTGGGTGTTGAATTGAATGATGTTACCAGGGTTGTTGGGGAGTTCCTATATGTTTTCCCCATGAAGGTTGTGATGCTACCCCCTCCATATGATATTTGGTTTGAGATAGATTTGTATCCCAGGGATTATCCTATTTTGGTGGATCTTTATTATCTAGATCCTTCCGTGTTGTCGAAATTAAGGATTCAGATATATGATCTATTGTGGAAGGGTTTTATCCAGCCTAATGTTTTTTCATGGGGTGCTCTAGTGTTGTTCTTAAAAAAGGAGGACGGTGGTCTGAGGATGTGCATAAACAAACGAAGGTTGAATTAGGTGATGGTCCAGAACAGTTACCCCCTTCAAAGGATAGATGATACTTTCAAACAGCTTATAGGGGTGATTTTTTTTCTAAGATGGATCTTTGGTCTGGATATAACTAGTTTAGGGTAAATAAGGGTGATATCTTGATGACTAAATTTAGATGATTGTATGGTCAATTTGAGTCCCAATTCATTCCATTCAGTGTTATGTTTGCAAAGGACCTATTAATGGGGATTATGAACGCTATGTTTATTGGGTTCCTGGATGATTTCATCATCATAATATTCAATGATATCTTAATCTACTCGAATTCGGAATAGGAGCACACTGAGAATATCAAAACTATCTTGCATATTTTTTGACACCACTAGATCTAGGGAAAGATTCTCGAGTTTATGTTCTGGACACTAGAGGTGTGTTTCATTGGGAATTTTGTGTCTCGCCAGGGTGTGTCATAGACTTAATGAAATTTGAAGTATTTATTTCTTTGGAAGCACCCAAGAAAGTTTAAAACGTTCGAAGTCTTCATAGTTTCACATGATATTATTGGATATTTTCACCCAATTTATCTTGAGTTGCAGCCATGTTGACATATTTAAAAAGATAGGATCATGATTTTTTGTATAATTATTAGTTTTAGGATGTGTTAGACTATCTAAAGTAGAAGTTGGTTATTTCTCAATGTCTCTAGTTACATAAGGATAGGGTGATGTTTGAGGTCTTTTGTGATGCTTCTATATGGGTCTCAGATGTGTGATGATGTAGCAACAAGCATTCATCTCTTATGGGTCAGGTAGTTACTTCCTCAGGAGTTTAACTATTCCACTCAGGATATTGATTTTTCAATGGTGGTTATCATGTTTAAGTTGTTGCAGAATTACATCATTGTGGAGCACTTTGTCGTCTTCACAGATCACATGAGTTTGAGGTATATCTTTTCCCAGCATAACTTGAATATAATAAAGTGGATGTGGATGGATATTCTTTAAGACAATGAGTTTGAGATCTCCTAAAACATAAGAAAGTTAAATGTTATGGTCAATACGTTGAGCAGAAATTCAGGGCAAGATGTTATTCAAAAATATGTGAATGCTTGGAAAGTGATTGAGGAGTTTGAGGCCTTATAAATAGTTGACAGAGTGGATGGTGGTAGAGGTTGTTTGTTTCATATGATTGTGTAGTGTTATCTTATGTAGTCGGTGGAGGAGTCTTCATGGGGGAATTGGAGGAGGATGTGTGGTGTGATCGTTGTGGCAATGGTGATGCTATGGAGGGTTGGTTGGGGGATGATCTGAACTGGATGTTATTTCTAGGAAATTTATTTATTTTTGTAGAAATTCATAGTGGATTCCTTCAAGAGATTCATATTTAACACTTATTGGTACATCTAGAAGACTCCAATATGTACCATGGCATAAAAATGATGTTTTAGTGACCCTAAATAAAACGAATAGTGGTGGATTTTGTGGCGAAGTGCTTGGTTGTAAGTAGGTGAAAGATAATCATGATGTTCCGGGTGGTATTTTTCATCCCTTGGATGTTCTTGAGCAGAAACAGGATTTCATCTTGTGGATTTTGACATAGGTTTACCCAATTCTCAAGGAGGTTATGATGTTATCTAGGTGATAGTGGATCAGTTGATGAAATGAACCCACTTATCAGTGACAAAGGAATTGGGTACCCTAGATACCATGGATAAGTCATATGTGGAAAATGTGGTGATTTTTCATGGAGTTATTAGATCCATTATCTTTGATCAAAAAAACATGATTTAACTCATGAGCCTGACAAGGATTGCAACGTGATTTCAGAACATAGTTACGCCTCATAACTACTTTCTACCTTCAGATTGATGGCCATATGGAATGGACTATCCAGATGTTGGAGGATATGTTGAGGTCATGCATCTTGAACTTTTTTGGATCTTTTGTATGACATCCTTATTTTGTTGGGTTTTCTTATAAAAATATCTATCACTCTTCCATTGACAAGTCTCAGTTTGAATCATTGTACATAAGATTTTCTCATTCACTATTTTTCTAGATAGAGGTTGAGGAGACAACAGTTCATTATCCCAAAGCCATGCATGCTATGGAATAAAAGGTTTGTCTTTTTCATGAAATGATGAAAGTAGTATAGGACCATCATAAGTCATATATTGATTTTTGAAGGAGGCCCCTGGATTTTGAGGATGGGGACGACCTTTTCATGAAGTTTTACCCACGACGAGGATAGAGGAGGTTCAAAAAATAGAGAATGATTTTTCCATAGATTTTTGGGACCTTTGAGTTGTTGGGGAGAGAGGGAAAGGCGGTGTACCAATTAGTGTTTCTACCAAATTTGGTGAGGATCTATAATGTCATTAACATCTTTAATATTTTCCGGTATCTACATGATGACTCCCATGTCATTTACTTGGGAGAGTTGGTTATCAGGGATTACAGATTATATGTAGACCATCTTGTAGAGATCTGGGATCATCAAGAGAAGTTACTATGTAGATAGACCATTCCTTTGGTTTGTCTATCGTGGAGTCATGGTGGTTAGGAGGATATTACTTAAGAGAGACAAACATAGTTATGTACCCAATACCCAGAGTTGTTTAGAGTTTTTCATTACTCTATTTTATTTTTAAATGTGATTTTTAAACCTTGTTTTATGAAATGAGATATTTTCCAATGGTTTGAGAAATGTTTTGTGTAATAATTTCCTGGAATACAAAAAGCATAAGACCATATTCCTAATTGAGACTCATTATCTGTGATGTGATTAAACCCATGTAGGTGAGTCAGTGCTTCCCGAATCAGATAGAATTTTGACATTGTGGATGGAGTTTCCTGATTCTTATTCTCGGGATAGTGTAGTTCATAGGTTATAGCAGTTTCATGATATTCGTGTCCCATGTGGTTTTGTGAAATTAAGTTTCTTGTAGTTTTGGTAGTGTGGTAGTGCGAAGTGTCTGTGTGGTTGATTATGTTGGTATGTTTGTCTAGAGATAAAATTTGAGTTTTGGAAAGACTCTTGAGATATATCTCTTGGGGTGGTTTTTTGAAACCCTTTCTTTATAGGATTGGTTTTGGAATCTCAAGGGTGTGAATCATTTGGTAGATATCTAATGCAACGTTTAGTGTCATCCTGACCTATTACATTGCCAATTTTTTGTTGTTAGAGATGTTCGAAGGAGGTTTTGAGAGTTTTCGTGGGAGTTGGGGGGTGCAACAAAGATACTGTGGGGGATTAAACGTTGTTTAAGTATATTAAACAACATGAATTGTGGTTTTGTGACTTGTTCTAGGTGGTTCATGATGTGTAATATTTTGATGTTTGAAAAATAAAATAAATCAAAAGATGATGATTTTTGTAGTAGAAACCAACCTCGAAGAATTACGCGACGTGAGAGGGGTTAATGTCATGTAATACCCTGCCGCTATAATGATTTATGAATTTTACAGCAACTCATGTTGTCAAACCCTATAGATTCAGTGACTCAAAATTGACCCCAAGTGACTCAGAAACCCCACTTCAGTTTTTTGAGGACTACTACACCCATTATTGATTCCAAGATTCTCTCCTTTGATCCATTGCAATCAGTCATAGATCCATGGTGCTTTCTTCCTTTGTTTTCATGGTTTCTTTTGGGATTATCTCCTTTTCCTCTTATCCATCACTCTATGTGATGGTGGATGATCTCACTATTATTTAATGTGGTTATCTTCAGTTGTTGCTGGTGTGGTGGTGTCGCGACATCCTTAGATACATGAAGATCCTATGGAAGAGGGGATTGGAAATCTATCGAGTGGTCCATTGTCATGTAAAGAACATTGACACCCTTTTGATGTCATATTTTTATTTTTTCCTCTATTTTTGAATCATGAGAGGTGGGGATACATATGTTTCAGTTGTGATTTTTTCTCCTAACTATCATCTAAAAACCATGGTCATTTGGGGCCCTCATTTTCGAAAAAAAAATGATTTGTGGAATGCATGTTACCCTTTTTGGTTGGACACTTATATATGAAAAACATTTATCTTGTATATTCGGATAATGAGTTGTTTCCCAAGGAAAATAAATTTTCTATGATTAACCATGAAGTAACAAGTTGGGTTGAATCAGGTAGGCCCAAAAAATCTAGATTTCTTTTCCTTAGTACATGGGGTGCTTTGATATGTGGGTTTGTTATTGTTATATTGTATAATGGTTGTGTGATATGGAATAGAATGGTTGGTGTAATGTAATATCAAGTTGATGGATTTATTCATTGTGGGATGTATGAGATGTATTGGGCACCTAGTCTACGAAACTCGTTGTGTGGTAATCTGTAACCAGATGGGTTTGTGAGTTGGGGTTTGATTCCATCAGTATGTGATTTGAGCTGGGTGAGTTTAACGAATGATGGTAGTGGTCTTATGCGTATTTTCCCTAGATTTTCTCCATGATTAACATTAATAGTGATTCAACCCATCTCTAAATAATGTGGAATGATGTCTTTTAATATGAATTCATGTTAATTCTTAGTCAATACTCTGAATCCCCTTGATTGTTTTTACTGTGTTTCTTGTTGTGTGTTTTTCATAGTGGTTTCCCTAGTAATGATGGTATTGATAAATAATTGTTTATTAATGTTTTAATATCATGGGTTGGTTTGGTAAATGAAATATAAATGGTTATATAAAATTATTGGGAATGTGAAATGGTTTTTATACATGATGTGTGGTTTTATGCATTTAGAGTTAGCAGAAAAGGTTTTAGTATTGTGAGTTAGTTATCTTTTTAAGATCCTATAGGTTGGTCATGAGTTTTTTATATCACACACATATATATATATAGTTATATTTCCTTTTTATTTCTATTCACACCACACCCATGTTGAGAACTATGTATCGCACACCTGCATAGTTAGGCGGGGGGTGGGGGGGTGTCTATCCAAACATCATGATGGGAGGATAGATGACGGGACACTTTCTCTTACCTACTCACTCTTAGAGTTGGGGATGGTAGAAGTTTATTTGGGAAGGATCTTGTGAGATATAGTATCCTTGGTGTCTGTGGGTGATTTAGTTTTTACCTGGTGTTTTTGGGATGAGTTGTAATGTGATTTCCTAGGTGGCTTTGAGATGAGTTGTGAAGTTCTTTCCCATGTGTCTTTGAGATGAGATGTGATGTGTTGTGAGACCCAGGTCTATGCATGCATATGTTTTGTGTGGCCCTTGTGTGTGTCGGTGTGACGTGTTGTGAGTCCCAGGTGTGTACGGGGTGGATGTGTTGTGAGTCCCAGGTGTGTGCAGGCGGGGTGTGTTGTGAGGACTATGTGTTTTTGGGAGGGTTGTGTTTTGAGGCCTAGGTGTGTGTGGGAAGGATGTGATGTGGTATATTTAGAATATGTGGGAGTTCCATGACGCCATCAGTTAGGGTGTGAGATTGAATAATCAGTGGGAAAGTGGTGTAGAGTACCCTAACTTTGATATGCATTACTTGTATTACATTACTTGACTTGGATTATTTGGTGAGCATACCTTGGTGAGGTTGTGATGGTTAGTGTACCTATTAGGTATTGTTTGTTTCAAATATTTTATCACAAGATAATTAGAATGATTTACTCACATGTGCACAAAAGATGTTTGTTTCCCTACTGAGTATACATGTATTCTCACACAATGTATATGGAACAGTTTTCAGGTCTCCAAGAGGATTTTTTGGGTCGTGCTGAATCTTAATAGGTCGAATATTTATATTTTTTTCACTAATTTACATTAATTTTGGGGGATTTTATTATAGACTTTTGTATTTGTACCAGTTCTACTTTAAACATGCATGTGGGGTTTTTTTTAATTTATCTTATATATATATATATATATCCTATAGTTGTTTTTAGGATGGACAATTTATCTCCGGATATTGTTTCTTATAACAGGTAATTCATCCAATATTGTGAGATGTTTACACCCTTGGTACTAGTTGATAATTTGAGGCCTACTGGATGCGGGTCTCAGGGTTCATTATCTCCCTTTCTACATTACAATCCCAATAGATAAATCTTTGGATGGAGGGGTTCATGATAGGTTTGATATATATTTTTTGTCCCACTGATTACATCATCAAATATCATGATTATATGTGTCACATTGAAACCTAAATAAATTATTAGTCATATATAATAAATAAACCCAACGAAATAAAATATGTTTCATGGGGATGACATAAAGATTAATAAATTGAATAAAAAAATTATGTTCCAAAAATAAGGGTAGAAAACTCTTACTTTACATGCATGGTTAGAACAAACATGGAGTAATAACAACTAAAATTAAATTATTGTAAATGGAAATTAAATTATAATTTAACTATATTACAATTTACATTTTAGTATTTCATGGAAGAAGAAATCATATTATATTGGATGAATATCGATTTTGAACTTTCTTAGTCAAAATAATCATATAATGAATTTTTGAAATTTTCCCTCAAAAATAAAATTTATTAAATAATTGGAAATATAGTATTTAAATATTCAAAATTTTATTTATTATAATATGATTTAATTTATATAATTAGTAATTATTGACTATCAATTTTATATAAATAATGGGAAGATCATTTGGAGGCAAAAAGTGATATTTTTTAAAAAATCGTTTTTTTAAGAAAATAGTTTTTAGGGAATAATGTGTATCAATATTATTTAATTCAATTAATAATTAATTATTAAGTAATATATTGAAATTTTTATACTATATATATATATATAAATTTATATAGTAATTATTACTTGTAATATAGTTAATATAATATCATCTTATGCTTGTATTTCGTGAAAACCCATTTATCGACAGGTTTTGTGGTTCAATATTGAAATAATATTCTTCCAATTATATTAATTAAATTTGATAAAATTTATTCCATTTTTATAATCAGAATAGTTAATATTATTTAATATTTTCTATATAATTTTTGGTCCTGGTGAATGATAAAAATAGTGAATACTAATTACGACGATTAAAGTAAACAATGATTCACATAATGTATAATCTAAACTGATAAGGGTCCAAATGATATAAAAACATTATGAAAAAAAATTGGTTTTTTATTTATACATTATATTATCCCCTAAAATATGGTCCATTTAGAATCCATATTTCCCACAAAAATACGTGACATTATTTGAGGAATTTGAAAAATTACAAGTGTTCCACTCATCTCAATTATAAAAGGAACCCATATCCTCTAAATTATTCACACATATCACGTAATTTGACATAACCCCCCCCCCACCCCCCCAAAAAATGTCCCCAAAATATTTATCTATATTATAATGGTGATGGTCTTCCAAAATTTCTAACCATATGTCCCTTAATAGCATATCCAAATGAGATTCAACAAAGAAAAGGTATTTGTCTTCACAAAACTCTTTCTTTTATACTTATTATTTTACCACCATAAATTATGTATTAAAAATTAGAATATAAAAAACTAATTATCTATATATACTTATATGTTGATATTATTATAGGATTATATTTATCTATCTTCTTGTCCATCAACTGAGAAATAAAACCATCATTCGTGTGTATGGAAGACTACTGCCCCATGAAGCGATATAATTTTTTTTCTAATCACTGACACCCATGGATAGTCATAATGATATAAAAAATGATAAAAAATGATATTTATTACATAATATTTATTCTTGAAAATTAATATATCACCTACTTCCACCCCCTTTTACCCTTAACAGAAATGATATTGTTTCTCGTTTGTACATATGACCTAAATATTCCATGAAGCGATGCGATTAAATTTCCATGTATAAAATAAAATAATTATTATAAAAAAATAATGATTAAATATGATATTCATAAAATTATTTTTATTCTAGAGATGATATAACTATATCCTATGAACAATAACTAGAACATCCATGAAAAAACATGAATGAGAAAATTATAGAGTTAACACCTGAAACAATGCTAATAATGACATATTATTGATGAAATGGGGATAGGATGTTATATTAGGATCATATATGACATTATGAATAAGATTATGGTTTTTTTAAAATTAATAACAATTTAATATCTGTTATAAAGGATTTTAAATAATGATCAATTAAAAGGATGTGTGAGGTCAGGCATTTCATCTCAATTTCCATTCCATTGAGCCATACTTTTTATTATGACCTTATTCAATTTTATATATTGTATATGATGTACCATTGATATATTTGATATGAATAACAATTTATTTATGTTTATTAAAATTTGAATTCATGTTTAACCTTTTAAGGATTTTCAATTCAAGAGTAACTGAAGTAATATGAATTTTTCTTAGAATATCACTTTATTCTAGGATTCCATATTTTGTTGAAGGAATATTATTATTTATCATTCATAAGATCCAATAATTTTCTTATCCAATGAATATTTAATGATTTTAAATATTTTCATCCAACATTTACTCTCTTGGTAACTTTCATAAATAACTTAAATGTTTAAAATAAAATTTGATTTTATTCCCCATTTAATATGGTATATTATTTATCCATATTGATATTATTTAAAAAAAATATACAAAAGTCTTTTTATTAACCAAATTATTTAACAATTAAATTTTATTTCATTCTTAACTTTTCAAAATTTAAGAATGGAATTTTTCTAGTGTTTTTCATACGTTTCCCTTTTTTCTTTATTTATAAATATTCAAAAGGAATGTCTTTTAATGTATAACGAAATAATGGAATTCCCCACCACTATAATTATTTTATTAAATTTAGATTATTCTATTAATTTTCAATTATTTTACAAATAAATTCCTTTAATTAAAACTTATATTTTTATTTCAATTCCATTTTCATTATTTTTTCAATTAAGACGATCTTATTATGAATACTATATTTCTGATAAACTGATGGACATAACTTATCCCTTAAAGTTTTATAGGTCATAAATCGTCTTGAAACATTCAATTTCAAATGATCATTAGACATATAATTTTACTTAAATATAAATATTATTTTTATGATGTTATTATTACTTCTAAAATTGTATACTATTTTTACATACATTTCGTTACTATAAAATTTATTCAATTTACTCATTTAAATGATGATAAAATCAATATTCATTACCAATATAAATCCTTATTGATAATTATATTATTTATAAAATATATTGATCATTAAATATATTTTGAATTCATTTTTAATGCAGTGATGGGTGTTTCATGGTTATCGACAACTCCTCAATGAATTGGTAGTCTCATGAGATGAATCATTTAACCAAATTATATTGTTTATTTTGTATACCTACTCATTAATTAATCTATTTTGGTTCAATGTAGTAAAGGTATATATATCATGATGTACGATATCCTGAAACCCAATATTAATAATCTTATTTATTTATAATTCATTTTTTATTATCCATGATATTATTGTGTTGATATTATCCATGGATGCAATTTTTTCTCAAGTTATTGATTTAATGGCATGTATTTTCAGTTATTTACCCAGATATATTGATTATTCCATTTATACTCATGATTACTATAATTATACATAACATTATGATGAATTTGATATAAACCTTATTTTTTTCCTTTGAAAAGTTACGAATATGAATTCATTGAATGAGTTTCAAGGATGCAGCAAACTGGTTGTTGTTATGTTTCATAATTTATTCCTAATGTGAAATCGGTTTCATGTACATATCTGGTACTCCAAGAATAATAAAAAATTTGTTCCTTCATGATTGGTACCCTTGTATATTTAAAAATTTGATAAATTAACCATCGGTTCTGGGTTACTGTATTTGAGGTTGTTTTAAGGGATATAATTGTAAAAGTAGAAGAAACAATATAGAATCGTTATGAAGAGGATAAAATATGTTTTAAGTACTTGAGATATAATATCATGAAGTTTCTTTTAAATAAAACATTAGAAAAAAATTCATAATCCAGCGAAAATATCTAGAATAATGATGAAAATGAATATATTTATCAATTATGTATATAAGAATAATAGGATATAAAAATATATTAATGAAAAAAAACATCAAAAAGATAAATGAATTGGAAAGAACCTCATACCTCATGTCTCAGAGAAAATGAATAATTCCATTAATAGGATTAATAGATAAGTTATGTTTGTATTTTTTTTCCTAAACTAATTAAATTCTTCATTATATACTTTTATTACTTTTTAATTTAAAAACTATTTTTAATATGTTTATTTTTCAATCATTGAGTTGTTTGTTTCGTTAGCCCACATTTTCATTAGTAAGTTGATACCAGTTATTGTATCTCATCCACTAGTTCCATTAGTTCAGATAGTGTCCAAACAAATTCATCCCAAGGGTATAATGTATCAGTTTTCATGTTCCATCTAAAAATATATTCAAATGGTAATGAATTTCTTTAAAACTATCTCTTCATAATCAGTTAAAATGATAGTGATGTTTTTTATTCTGTATTATTAATATCATGGTTATATTATTATTGAATTTTTTTAATAATTACTTAATTTTATTCAAAATGTTATTCATTTTACTGTGATTCTATAATTAAAAACCTAAGATAAAGGTAGTGATGAAAACATCATCACTCTTATTGGTGTTATGAACCCACCAAGGTGTTATTGGTGCTTTTAAGAATAATTTAAAGTGAAGAAAAATAGTTATGACATTATTGATATTCTATCATTTTTTAGAATTATAATATTATAATAATATGTCATTTTTACTATTGGGTTTGTGTGGAATAAGAAGTTAATGAAAAATTAAAATATATGTGATGAAATTTTTTTCCTTCATTAGGGATGCTTCCTTGTACTACTTATTAATGCTTCATAAAGTGTCCTTTTAGTAAGGTCATAATATTTAAAATTTTGTAAATGATGTTTGGTGAGGGAATTTTTTAGAGAATTGTATTTGGAGATAATTTTGAACAGTACAGAAATGGGTAAAGGATGTTCTATTTATAGGGGAAGAACACATGTATTTTTGAATTAAATATTGATGAAATTGTTATTTTCATTTAGGAATATAAATAGTTTACATTATTCTGACTAATAATAGTTTTAGATTATATTATATATATATATTCTTACATAGTAATACTTCCGAAACTAAATGGGTAATTTTAATATTTAATTTATTGTAATGAAACCTTGAAATTAATAATTAGAAAAAATAATTTTAAACATTGTAAATTTATTTATTGTTTTTAAATAAACATTATTATTTTTAAATCATTTTATTATTATTGAAATCCATTTTTTCATTATGAAAAATGTTTTAGAAGTTTTGGAGTAAATGTTACATCATTATTATATAATAATACGTAAGGTATGAATTTAAAAAGTGACTTGTAACTTTTACCGAAAATCCATTTTTAAAAAGAAATAACTTAAATCTAATTTTTGTGTTCTCATTATAAAAATGAGATTTATTTTATCAAAATAATTTACTAAATTATGTAATATTAATATATAAAATTTCACATAAAACTAGATATTTTCATGAGTTTTGTAGAAAATGATTTTTAAGTAACTTACCACTATACACATTTTGTGTTCACTAATTATATTAATCATTTTATGATATCATTATTATCATATATAATTATTTTTTTCATGTTATATATAATTTATTATATATTTAATTACTCTTAATGAAAATTTACTAATCCAGTGACTGTGTTAATATTCTAAGAGTCAATATATTACTTCGATAGTCATATTGGGTTTGCATTTAGCATCAATAACTATCAGCCCGTTAATTCCTTATTAAAAAATATCATCTCAGGGTTTTATAATTTTAATTTACAAAATGATGATTATATTTGCAATGTATTGATTTATTACATTGGTATTTGTGAGTGTGATAAATCTTGGATACAATTATTGAAAAAAAATTCAAATTATACTTATGTTATTTACATGTGATTATTGTCGCATTTAATGTTTTTAATTTGAATAGTATATTTATCCTTAATATATATTATTTCGTATTTAAGAAATATAATATTTTTATATTTTATTAGGGGTGAAATAGTTCTTTATTATAGTGTATACATGAAAGTGACACACATATATATTAATGAGGAAATTTTCATTTAGAAATGGATAGGAAATGACATATATTGTGAATGCATACGGTTTCATTGAGTCTAGTAAATATAATCTTTTTTTCCAACTTTGTATGTGTATATATAGTCTAAATCAGGAACCATGGTATTATATTAAAAAATTTAATGCATTCATGGGAATGAATGATTATAAAATATGTGACTCAAATCAATGTTATTTTTTAAATTAATTTTTTAATTCCTAAATGATACAATTATTATATATGGGTGACGTTATAATTTGAAGGGATAGATCCAAAAGGATAAATGAGTTAAAGATGAAATTATCAATATAATGTCAAATAAAGGATACATGACATTTGAAAATGATTCTTTGGATAATGATAATGTTAAAAAAATCATTATGACATAAAAATTATCATGAAACCCTATATAGATTTGGGTTTGAGTTGTTTCAACATGATTAAGTAGAAAAAAATTTATATTCCAAATAATAGTTGATTAATGTTATTAAATTAGACTTCAGAAAATACAATTGATAAAGTTATCTTAATGGAATTAAATATTTAATGCATAAATAGTTGGGAGTTTCATATATGTAATGGTTGACATGCATTCTAACATATTAGAATATGTGAGAGTTGTAAGTAGGTACTTATAAAATCTATAAGGACGACAATGGGTGGTTTTCAAGGGGGTTCTATGATAATTTATGGGTAGAAATGATATAACATTATTCTTTAAGGTAGAGATGAATTTATAATTACAGGTTGATGAATACTTGGGAAACTATTTTGATACCATGAAAAGAACAATATGTTATTTATATTAATTTAGTTTCATAACAATGATTTAATTTTTATAATTAATGAATATTTTATCATTTTATAGTATGGAAGTTAAATATTTTTTAATAATAAGTAGGTGTAACACTCCATGTATCTAGAGTAATATATTTGGTTAAATGTTTTACAAACCATGTATATTTCGATTGTTTTTGAGATTATAGAGGAATTAGAAAAATATTGGGTAATTATTTTGAGGATTTTTCAATTGTTCAAGATGATTTTTTTTTGTAAAAGATAAAATAAAACATCGGTAATTTATGAGTGGTGAGGGTTTCATAAAATTATAAATGGAGTAGTTAGTTCTTCATGTTTCAATAGAAGATGCATACACCATAAAGACCTAAACTATAGAGAGTGTGACAGCATGATGTAAAGGGCCACATCATGAAATTACATATGTCTATAGTGGTTGTGATTTTATTGACTTAAAAATAAAAAGGTGTATTATTCCTAGACCTAAAGGGCCATGAAACATTGTGATCTTGGATAAGGGTGTTCGGTCATGACCTGAGTTACCCATGTTGAAATGGGAAACTATTTCTATATTTTAATATTTTAATTAATTTAATTTTTAAAAAAAAATTAACAAATGAGGTTTCCCTCATTTCACCTAGTATCCACATGATATCACATCCTCACCATTGGTACCTCATCCCCTCAACATCAATTTATCATTCATTTGTTCTCAAATGTAGTAATCATATTTCCTTGTGAATTATTCAATGTAAGGATACAATTACTCACCTTTATATTCTTTATTTATATAATTTTTTAGAATTCTTTACTTTTCATACAATAATTGAGGGGTTTTTACAAGATTTTAGGAAATTTGTCATCTCTGTATTTTCTTCCAAACAATCGTAAATTATTGTGATCTATTATATAGAGGTAGGTGGTGCCTAAACATGATCATCAGTTTATAAGATTTATTATGTGATGTGGGACATATTGTTGTTCCAAATTTGTGCACTTGAACTGAAACTAATTTTAATCATTTTCCTTGGACATGTTTTTGTAGGTAAGTATTTTAATGGATTTGATTGGTCTAATTAGTTTTTTACTTGGTTTCATAGTCCATGATGGTTATGATATTGATATAATGTCTGTTAGTCCTTTTAATCCAAATCATTGGGTAGTTATTTGAGTTATATTATAAGGCTATAGACCATGGTTAGTGAAATTTTTCCTCCCTTGGAAAAGGTGTATGTGTTAATTTTGGAGGCTATCCTTGAGATATCCTTGAGAATAATTTGGGGTTGATATATATATCTATATATATATGACCACATGGATTTATTAAAAAATTTAATGGGTGAGGTAATTGATCCTATAAATTGTGTGGTTCCATGGGGATTATAACTTGGGATTAAATTATAGATAGGGTTTTGTATAGTGATACCAACATCATTTTTATTATTATAGATGTTAGGTAATTTAAATTCCTTATTTCAATTTTTCTTGATTTACCTATTTGATTAGTTCCTTATACCATGATATGTTAATGTTAAGGGAATTCAATCACTATTTTATCAAAATCATTTTTTTATTAGGATGAGGTCAATATAGTCAGGGGATACCATTAAATTTTTCATTTAATTATATTTAACTATATATTAGGAAAATATTTTTATGAGATCAGTCTAACCATATATTCCCTAATACCATTGTTTTTTTATTATATATCAGTATGGTTTGGGAGTCCCATGTGTTGATATGATTATATAAATGGGTATCCTTCCATTTTTTATAAAACTTTTATAGGTTTTTATTGATATTCCTTAGGGATAAGATCATTATGTACATGGGAAACCATTCCCATAGTCCCAACATTATCAACTATTCCAAAGGGATAATATTTTTATAAACATGGGATGTTGTAACATCCTTACCTAAGTTCCACATAGTAGTTTGCTAAGACAGTAGTTCACATAACCTCAAATGTGCCTCCCCGTACGCTAGAGGCTTCTAAATAGAAACGAGGGTCTAACATCAATCATGGGGAGAATACTCCCTCTTTATCACAGTAAAACTATTGTATAAAAAAGATAAAAACAATATGATGATTTTACTATTATCATAATAATATAAATATCTCATGCTAACCAAAATTTGAAATAGAATATCAAATCTATACTACAGATATTCCATTCTAATGTATGTTTCAAGTGTCAATATGAAAATCCCAAAATAAATAAATATAATGACAATTACAATGTGGGTTCTAAACCACATTTGGTTCCCTCATCCATTATCCGTCCCAAATCATACATCTAACATAGGGAATCTACTATTAACATATCCTCCAATCATAAAGTCTATTCGAGTACTGATCAGGTAGTATGATTAGGGTGTGAGTAAAACTCTTTAGCCCACCACTAATGAAATATAAAACCATATACAAAAAATAACTATGTATATAGTTTTATAAACAATAAGTTAAATGTAATAAATTAAACATTTTAAATTTATTCAATTACTATTTATTTAACCACACAAACCCTTGGGTTTCCAAGCAGACAAAAATCTCAATACCTGCTTTATCCCGTGTTACAGTCTGAGTAATCCTAAAGGGATATCTGATATCTTAATTCCATCAATACCATTCATTATCTTTGTTCACATTTAAATGCCATTATTTCCATTAATCATTTAAATTCATATATGTATTCCATTATTACAATTAATCATTTAATTGGTATATGAATTCCACTGTTATCATTCCCCATTTCAATTCACATATAAATTACACTATTACCATTCATCATTTCAATTCATATAGGAATTCCATTTTTAACATTCATAATGTAATTCACATATGAATTTCATTACTACCATTAATCATTTAATTCTCTTGTGAATTCCACTATAACCATTAATTATTTAATTCACATATGAATTCAATTGTTATCATTAATCCTTTCATTCACATATGAATAGCAGTGTTTCGATTAATAATTTAAATCGGATATGAATTCTGTTGTTACAATTCATCATTTAATTCACATATCAATACCACTGGTACAATTTACCATTTAATTCTCATATCATAGGTATTTAGTTCACCAATTAATTAATCACACCAACTACATTAATTAACCCAAGAATTCATTAATCACATCAATTTAATTAATTAATCCAAAAATTAATTAACAAAACCAAAATCCAATTATCCCATAATTAATTCAAAAATTAATTATCCAATTCACAATCCCAATAGCCCATAATTAATTCAATAATCAATTATTCCCTTCACAATACCAAAATCGCACAATTAATTCTGTAGTTAATTATTCAATACACTATCTGAATGTCACAATATTAATTTGACAATTAATTATTCATTTCACAATCCCAATATCACATAATTAATTAAAAAATTAATTATTAAATTTCAATTTTATCAATATCTACATAATTAATTCATCAAATTATTTTTCCAACATAATCAATTTAAATATCCCCAATTAAAAAACCCCTAAATTTATTTTCTTACCCAATTAATCAATTCAATTTTATAAACTCAATTAATAATAATATAATATAAATTATAAAATTACATACACATAACAGAAATCTATAATTTTACATTTTAATAATAGACCACCTAGCTCAAAAATAATGATGCAAGGTCATAAAAAAAATCCCCAATTTGTGAAAAATAACCCTAATCGTGTCGATGATCAATAAATTTCTTCAAACCCTAGATCCAATATCAATAAAAAAAATATCTAAAAACCCTAGATCTTGGTATAAAACTAACATCAGAAAAAACCCATTCAACGAATGGGAGATGAATGAGTGAGATATGGGAACCATTCTTGTTATGATTTTCATACCAAGAGAGGTGTAGATCTTCAATATTCTATACGGTTCTCTAAGAAAGTAGGTCAGGAGGGATTGGAATCTGTCTGAGAGCCTCCAAAATTATGAAATAATGTTATGCGTATTATGGGATTCAATTTTGGGTTAATGGTGCTGTTCAATAAATTTTAAAATAATTTTTTGGGTTAATTAATAACTCACGCATGGTTTCCTTGGTAGGGTCACATAGTTTTAAAAACAATTCTCATTAACTGTGCACCTCTTTATTGGGGGTAGGGTGGTTCATGGTTTCTCTTAAGATGGTGAACATTTTGAAAATTTGTCTTCCATCTATTTGAATCCCCTCAAATTGGATTCGCTTGGTTTTTAGGGATGGGCCACATGGTATGAGAAAACTATATACCAAACATTCACTTGCCCACTTCCTTCCAAGATTTCAAATTTTCACCCAAATTAATCATACGATAAAAACAAAAAAATCATCTGAAATAGTTAAAAGTGTCCCTGGAAAGATGCTTGAGACTTCTCCAGAGAAGGATATGATCTTAAAATCTCCCCTCATTATAAAATATCATCCTCATTATATACTCCCTAACATATCTGATATTCTAATTTCAAAAATATCAGTCTATTGATCCCACATATCTACTTCTCTCTCTAATGTTTCCTCTAGAACAGGGTCGTGTTTTCACAATACACAAACTATAGGCATGGAATTTCCCCACAAAACATTCTCACTGTGATCTGACCCCATTATCTGATTTTCCTAAAGGATTCATCTATCTAGAGATCAATATTATCCTAATCGATCACATGATAAGGTTTGGGTTAAACCACAAAAGTTGTGACATACGAAAAATATCTTACATACCACTATATATTTTTAAAAGAGATAATCGGTATGCCACTAACCTGATTATCTCTAAAACCTCAAATAGTCCAACAAATCTGTCCACCAGCTTCTATGCCACTATATCCTACATTGACCCAAACTAGGTGACAACCTCTGGAATATAATATCACCCTATGTAAACTCTAGTGTTTTCAAAGTTTATCATCATACAAATTCTGTCTGCACCAATCCATAGCCATGTGTTTTCAAATTAGTTGAACCTTCTCAAACGTCTAATATAAAAGACTCACTCTAAATAGCTCTAACTCAACTGCCTTCACCTAAAATAGATGTGATTTTTATTTCCGAAAATAATGAGGAACATATGGTTCCATATTCACAGTTTTCTTCTAACTTTTGATCTAAGAAAACTCTAAAAGTGATAATTGTTTCCCATAATACCCACAGAAGTCTAGAACACATGCATGTATAATATCTTCAAGCACATTTATAATACTCTTCGATTTCCCACCTGTCTATGGGTGGTAATTTATACTAACCACAATCTATGTACCAGGATCTTTCTAAATGTACTTCCCTAAACGTCATGTAAAATGTGAGGCATGGTCTAAAACTATAGTCTGTGGCACCCTGTGTAGGTGGACTATCTCTCAAATCATTAATTCTACAAAATTCTCCATTAATAGAGTCTCCCATATGAGAAATAAATGTGATAAATTCATCAACATTTTTATAATCAACCAAACAAAATCATTCTTATGAGGAATCCTTGGGAGACCCACCATGAAATCTATAGTAATGTCATCCCACTTCATTTCAAAATGGGAAATGGATGTAGTAAACTAGCAGGTTATTTATGATCTGCCATCACCTATTTATTTTTTTTGTATTTTGTCACAAACCCTAATATCTCCTTCTTTATACATGGATACCATAACTTTAATCATAAATCATAGTAAATTTTTCTCACACCCATATGCACTGCCAGCTTCGAGGAATGAAATTACTATATTATCTCTTCTCTAATGATCGTAGGCATAACAACATGATTACTAACAAGGTTAATCTCATCCTTATATATTCTCAAATATGAAAGTGACTCCCAACCTTCAATTCTTTCTCTCATGTCCAAACATTCAAGATCATCATGTTTCATGTCTCTCATCCACCACAATAGTGTAGACTCCACTTAAAATAAGATAATATTCATCTAATATTAACTTTCCTAAACCATAATATGCATCTCAACTAGAAAAATCATCATGATTCACTCAGCACTAGAATCCATAATATCGTGAGTATATTTTTTCCTAGTTAGGGCATCAATTACACTATTTTCCTTTCTAGACATGTATGATAGATCAAAATAAAATGACTGCATATACTCAACCCCACTCTATATCTAGTGATTAAAATATCTATGAAAAATATATACATCAGGATATTGTGATATGTATACATTTTTTTGAAGAAGATGGTGCCTCAGTCATAAGACCAAGGCAAATTTTGTTGAATATTAAAGAAAGGAGTAACATGAGTTTGAAAAATGGGATTTTCTTACAATATTTTTCAAACAAATGATAAAATTCAAGAGGTAAGGTATCAGACCATATTAATTCATGGATGATACCATTTTCGAAAAGAGCATCATCAATCATTTTCTCCTCACGATATGCATGCATGACAATGTAGTTGATATCCCGATGTAGATCAAGACATCTTATCCAGCAGGTGGAAAGTGGCCAAGCAAGATGAATCACCCAATTCCAAATAGCCTAGATGATTGTGGTTGAATCACTCTCTATCCAGATCTTCCTCCATCCTTGTTGAATAGAAAAATTGACAGCATTTATTGCATCCAACATTTCTGCTTCAAGGGAGGAGGCCATAGCACAAGTACTATAAAAGAATCCCTGGCATTGATCCAGGTAATCTCTGAAAGTTTCTCCACAACCCATTGGGCCTGGATTTCCCTAACAAATAATACAATAAACACTTCAGATCATAAACCATAATAGCTAACTTGAGGTCATGCGTAGGGTAGTTCCATTCATATGGCCTCAACATCCAACACTCGTACACTACAACTCATTTCCCCTATATGAACTCTACTCCAATTCTAATGCCATAAGCATAAAAAAAATTCATTATTCTCACTTGGATTAGATAGGATCAAGATAGGTGTCAATTTCACACTCTTCTTCATCTTCTATAAATAATTATGACATGATAAAAACCATTTCAAATTTACCCCATTTTTTCATCCAAAAAGTTGTTCTTCTGATTAGGAAAAGTCATGGATGAACCACCAATAATATCTAGATAAACACAAAAATCAACAGATATAAAAAAAATATTAGGATTCTACAAAGAAGCAACTTTCTAGACCATCTATAGTTCCACTAACATACCTTCCTCTGAGATTATGTAACCCAAGAATAGTACCCAATCAACCCAAAACTAATATATAAATAGATTGGAACATAGATAATGTTATTTCAATGTAATTGGGATGATTTAAAGATGTTGGGAATGATTTTCTTGAGTCTTGGAGTACACCAATATGTAATCTAGAAACAAAATGACAGAGTGATACCAATATGGGTGGAATATTATGTTCATCAAGGCCATACATGCTGCTAGTGTGTCTATCATCCTAAACAACATCAGTAAAAAACCATATATTCCATACATAATTCAAAAATAATCCCATTATAAATTGGATGGTTGAACTCTCAACTGATGATACCCTTAACTCATGTTAATCATTTAGTATACAAAATTTCCCCTCAACTATTCAAAAATATAATTGATACCTGGAAGAGAAAAATGTGTCTTCACAGTCATCTTGTTCGACTTCTAGTAATCAACAAAAAATCATAGAGTCTTGTTATCTTTCTTTGAAATCAAGATAAGAGAACCCCAGGGTGACACACTTGTTTAGATAAAACCTTTATACTCAATCTCTTGTAGCTAAGTCCTGAGCTCATGAAGCTCAATTGGTGTCATTCTATATGGAGGAATACATACTGGATCATCTTAATGAATGATCACAATTGGAAATTCGACATCTCTCTCGGGTGGTATCCCCAAGAGTTTTCTAGGAAACACATCATGAATCATATCCTCCTGGGGTGGTAAGACATCAGGCATTACACCTCCATCCTCCATCAATAAAAATAAACCAAGGAAGTAAGATCCCTTAGTTACTGAACTGGCCCAACATGGCCTTTGAGGATTCCCATTCTCTATGGTGAATATAATTTTCATCCTTAAGAGATGTACAAGTCACTCTCCTGTAGTAAAAATAATTGTGGTCATTGTATGATACTAGAATATCCATACCAAAAATTACGTTGATGAATGACATGTATAGAATATAAATATCTCACAAGAAAATGATACCTCCCAACCTCAATATAACACCATTTTCAAAAACATATGTCACTAGATCATACTCCCAAAGGTGAATCGATCAAAAACACAATGCTCACAAACACCATTACCAGGATGAATCCATTGACAAGTTGTGAAGAAATATAATAATAAGAGGAACTAGTATCAAATGAGTCACTAGGAAATTTAAAAGATATATGAATTGTACCTCTAATAATCGATAGTCCAGCCTCACTATCCACAAGTGTAGGATGAATGGTATGTAACTATCCTACCCCCAACTCCATGTGATGTATTCTGAGCTCAATAAGTTAAACCACCCTACTGATATAGGAACTATTTACTAGAAGAACCTCGATAACTTCCACTACTTCCACTACTAGTAGAACTACAATTTCCAAAATGATATAGTGTAAAAGAATGCCCTCCCATACTTTGGCTGTGTCTAGCAGTTGCATCACTATTTTTCTATCATGGGTTAATGTAGAACCTCTATAGATTTTCCATATTTCTATATGATCAGTACTCTTCTAGTTGTCAGGAACAATTTCTAGGACAATGTCCCAACCTACCACACTAGTGATATATCACATGGTCAAGGTCATATGTGGAGACCATCCCCCTTTCTATTCTTCTTGCTATCACATAGGATAAAATTCACTTAGCAATGCTTCCTACTTTTAGAATATGTACATTCAGATAATCCAATGGATATAATATATCCAACACATGAAGCTTACCTCAGGTTTCCCCCATCTATGAGAGCCCAATTCATATCTTCAGAAAACGTATTTAGCTGATAAATGATTACCTATTACTTAAATATCTTATTTAATACCATACTAGAAACCCCTTGTCATAACTGTCTAATCCCCTACCACCGCTGAATAAAAGTTTTTCATGTTTGTAATGTTTTCATAATAGTCCATCACAAACATACTCCCCTAAGTCAATGTCATGATCTAAACTTATCTCTCATACCTTAGAGTCATTGGATAATAGTACTCAAGGAACATCTTTAAATATTCCTTCTAAACCATCTCATCTTCCTACCATGTTCAAGCCTGACCATCCCACTAGTTCTTTTCTACTCTTTGAAACTTGTAAGCATCTAATTTTTCCCACATATTAGTAGAAGTCACTAAAGGAAAAATTTATATTCTGGATGGAATAAATCCATAACTCCTCTACCTCAGTTACACCCTCTCTGCTAAAGATCGGATTGTTCCATAACTGAAACACCCTCATCAGATCATACTTGCTTTTCACAACAATCCTTAGGTCCCTTTCCATGAACTATATGAACTTGGAAAATTTCTCTTGGATATTATCTCAAACATCCTCACCCATCACTTCCAATGCCTTGGGATCCATTACTAGTGGACCATCTCCTACCATGTACTCCTTTTTCTTCATAGTAAGCATCATCAGGGAGGGATATCTCTACAATTCCAAACACACATATCAAGACACAAAAAAGGAAATTTGAATAATTAACAAGAGGTATTCACACATGTCACAACAATTTATCCCCCATTTTCCACTACAACGTCAAAACTAACTTATCAGAACTACCCTTAACAATCTTACATCAAGGTCATATTTATCAAAGAGTAAACATATTCTCAAATTCAAGTTTCTTTTTAGAGACCCATTTATTCACATGCTGCATCATTCTTGAACATTATATTTCACCTAAGGAACTATCTTTAATTCAATTTCCCAAGAAAGGAAAAAAAGATCAATAAATTACCTAAACCCTAATTGACTGTGAGTTTTTAAAATGGTGCATGTATCAAAACAATCGTAGGTTCCTAAAATGATGCATGCATAGTCAATTATCACGCCATACCCGGCCACAAGTCATATCTAATAAAATCTAAAAAACAAAAGTCAAATCACCCAACAAGTGAATCACATGAGGTGAAGCAGTGCCAACTATAACAACACACATAAATAACAATAACCCCACCATATGTACTAGGATTTTTCTCTAAAACATGGTTTAGATACTCCCCTACATGGGATATTAATCAGGGGTCGACTCATCCTATTCTCCCTTCTATCTCTCCCAAATAGTAAGAAAAAATAAAATAAATTAAAACTTCCTCAAATACCGCTTTGTAACATCCCAAACCAGGTTCCAAAAAAGGATGCCTCAAGTCGTTTAGTCACATGACCTCAAGTGCATGTCCTTAAATTCCAGAGCTACTAACTAGTAGCGAGGGTCTAATATCAATCATGGGGAGACTATAAAATCTTAATAAAATTATCAAAGTTGAATAATTGGGATAAAAACAACCCAATATTATAACCATAATAATAATAATAATAATAATAATAATAATATAACATGCTGACCAAAATGGGAAATACAATATAAAATTTGAATAGTAGATCTGTCCGGTCAATTTATGTGTCACATTTCAATAGGAATAATCCAAAATAAAGAAATAACATGACCTCTCTAAAGAGGGTTCTAAACCAACTATAGTTACATCATCCATGGTTCGTCACAAATCATCTATCTAACACAGGGCCTTTTCCATTAACCAATCCTGCAATCATAAATTCTATTCCGGAACTGATCATGAAGCGTATGTATGGTGAGTGGAACTCAGTATTCCATCACCAACAGTATCTAAAACCATATCTATTAAATAAAATTGTATTATCTTGTATAATGAATAAAGTAAATGTAATAAATTAAATTGATTTTATTTATTCAGTTAATCTATACATAAATACATAAACCCCTAGGTTCCAAAGGACACCAAAACACTCAATACCTTCTTCAACCCATGATGAATTATGAACTATCTCCAAGGGATATAATATATTTTAATTTAATAATTACCATTTATTATCTCAATTAATATATGAATTATATTTTTACCATTTATATTTTTTAATTCACATATGAATTTCATTATTTACATTCATCATTTAATTCACATATGAATGTCACTACTAACATTCATCATATGAATTCATATATGAGTTCAACTACTAGCATTAATCATTTCAATTCACATATGAATTAAATTGTTACCATTAATCATTTAATTCACGTATGAATGAAATTGTTACCATTCATCATTTAATTTATATATGAATTACACTATTACCATTCATCTTTAATTCATGTGATAATGTCATTGTTACCATTCATTATTTAATTCAAATATGAATTCCATGGTCACCATTGATCATTTAATTAACATATGAATTCCACAGTTAACATTCATTATTTAATTGAAATATGAATTCAACTACTACCATTCATCATGTAATTCACCTAGTACAAGTTATTAATTCGGAAATTAATTAATCACAAAAACTAGATTAATTAATCAAATAGTTAATTAATCTTACAATTAAATAATCACATAAGTTCTATTGATTATTCCAAAAATTATTTAATAAAACCATAATCTCAGTATCCCATATATAATTCAACAATAAATTATTAAATTCAAAATCACAATATCAGATAAATAATTCAACAAATAATTATTCAATTTTAATAATCAAAATATTTCCATAATTAATTCTACAATTAAATATTTCAACTCAATCAATTAAATATGCCCAATTTCAAAATATGGTAATTAATTAATTTACCCAATTAATTAATTTAGTGTGAGAAACTAATTTTATAATAATTAAATATAAATTAAATAATTATATACATATAATTGAAATCATCACATTGGGATTTGAATAATAGACCACCTACCTCAAAATGGTTATGAATGTTCACCAACTGAAATCCCCAATTTGAGAGGAATAACCCTAATCATGTTGATGATCGAGATATTTATTGACACCATAGATCTAAGATCAAACAAATCAATATCTCACAGGCCTAGATCTAGATCTAGAACCAAAAGTGGAAAACATACCTCCAGTATATGGGAGAAGAACTGGAGAGAGATGGGAAACCATTTGAGACAATATTAAATTTACAGGAGTGGTGAAGATCTTCAATCCACCATTTTATTCACTAATAAATGAGTATATTAGGACTTTTAATCCATCCCAGAGCCAAAAAATGGTGAAAAAAACATTAGGGGTCAAGTGGAATTCGATTTGGGGTTAATATGGTGGTTTGAAAAATTTTGCAACAAATTTTCTGGTTTATCAAAAAATCACACACCAATTGATGGGTAGCGGAACACGGTTTTCCATACCTTGCACCTTAACCATGTTCTTATTTTCTGGGAGGTTCATGGTTCCTCGTAAGAGGGTGAATGTTTTGAAAAATCTTGATCTATCCAAGAAAATACCCTCTGTTTAGGTACGTACGGTTTGCTGGGTTGGGTTGCACGGTTTGGGCATGCCATACACCAACCCTACACTTTCCCACTTCTTACCTAAATTTCCAATTTTCACCCAAACACATCCCAAGATAAAACCCAAAATATATGTAATAAAAACTATCCAAAATATTACTTTAAAAAAACATAATACATATCCATAAAAGTTCGGTATCTTACATTTTTTTATATTTTTCCCATATATAGATAAATGTAGGGGATGAGAGACTAGAGAGATAGATCATTATAGACATAAATAGAATTACCATTTGTATTTATATTGGTAAGCTTAAGGTTAAAAAATCTAAAGGGATTATATTTTTTTACATATGGGGACACCTTTCCGAGTGTATTTCTCTTATCTTATATAGATATAAAGATTCCATTTGAGAAGAGATTGATATTTAAATGGTAATGTACTCCCCCACTTGCCTTCTCAATTAATTGAAATGTTTTATAAGTTATCTATAACGTGAAAAGGATTGATTTTTCACTCCCTAGGTTCCTATTTAGAACTCAAAGGAATAAAATTTATAGTTATTATTACAATTTAACTATGATAATTATAATATCCCTTGAGCATTCCCTTTTATAACCTAGATTTAGTTTTAGGGACCATTAATCGTGTCATACTGAGTTATAATAACAGCTTTGATGGGAATCCAAAGTTTGTGTGTGTGTGTCTATTTGTGTGTGGAATTCATGTTTAGTGATGCTGTTAAGTGAAGGGGCCCTACTATTAATGGTAGATAATGCCTTTAATGATTAGTGTAGGCATATGATACTAGGTGGGGACTAGTGTCTAGTATTTTGGTCTTCATTTGTATTTTTTTGTCTCAGACATTGATTTATAGGATAGAACCACATGTGATTGTGTTTATTTAAATATAAATTATGTTACATAACTATAGATCATTTATATATAAAATTTGGAATGTTAATTAATTATTTTTATCTTATAGTTATATTTTTTATATTATAATATTATATTTTGTATGAATATAATTATTATTAGCTCCTATATTAGTTTTTCTTACTTATACATTAGCGTATAGTCTCCCCATGATCACCTAAAAACCATTTTTTTCCAATAACCCTCTAACATAATTGGGAGTATTGATGATGTCACATAGAACTCCCCCAGTTTGGTCATTGTTCTCGTAGGTCATGTTAGGGATGTTATAAAGTTGTATCACAACCCAATTTTTTCTGTATTTAAATTTTTTTAGTAGTATGTGGTGGAATATTTTATGCATTTGGGATGGACATTATTCTCAAGAGTATATTTACCATGATTAGGGATTCTCCAATTTACTAGAGATAATATTATTTTTCTTGGATTTTAGATATTATTATTTATAATTTACAAGAAACAAGGTGTGTGATTTATAGATTACAATCTAATATTTTCTTGGGTTTGGATGATGGTTTTATTCGAACATCATAATTTTCATAGATGATTCACAAGAAATTAATATTATTTCATTTCTTTTAGCATCTAGATTATGATATAGGGGTTATTTATCTAATATTTTAACAGAAACATATATAGTGTTCCCCTTTATAACAAGATTATTGTATTCTTCATAACTTAACTTTTGTTTTTCTTTCAATCAATATCATATTTTTATTATTGGTTATGTGAATGATAAATTAATTTGTTCTTATACCTAAGATAATGTACACTAATGTATGTTAACTTATATAGGTCCCTTATATTGTATGTTGCCTGTATAGGCTAGTGGGATGTAATATGTTTTATTTTTTATCATATCTATGATATCAATAATTTGTTTACATGAGTATTGAGGCATGAATTTCAATTTTTAGTGATATTAATCAACGAAAATATAATATCGTTCACCCTGAGGGTGGAGATGAACATTCTAAAATATCTATTAAGTTGATAACCATTATTTGTTATACCTTTCATTTATTATCTTCTCTAAGAGTTTATTATTTAAGTTATTAATTATATCGGGCCTATATATCCAAGAGTGGTCAATTATATATCTAATTTTAAAAAGGGTGTTCTAGTTACAAAAGATACCTCTATTTAATGGAGAGGGTGGACTAAATGTTTCTGAGTTTTGGGTTGAGTAATTGTACTCCATCATCGACTAGACCGAGATTCCCCTATAGGGAATGGTGTATCTAGTTATATATATATATATATGAAATGAGGATCAATAAAGAACTCCTTGGACATATTAGTCATTAAATATAAACATATGTGGTTTTCCTAAAAGGGAGTTCAATTTTGGTTCTTTAAAAAGTACATTATTAATATTTTAATTCGGGATTGTGATTTGGAGTTTATTAATATTTTTAAGGAGATCATGTTATTAATGGGAAATGTTGTTTATTTAATTGATATTCTTTGGTTAAATTAAATTCTTGTAGGTGATGAGATTTCCAGGGTTGTACATTTTTTTCGATGGCTTGATCCATTTTATATGGGTTTTTTGGATCTTTTCCACATTAATCTAGTTTTTATTCTAGAATTAATAGTAGTTAAATGGGTAGTAAGAAGTATAGAATTAATGATTCTTATTAGAACAATGGTAGACATGTAAGTGAAGAATAAAAATCATCTTCATCGATGAGATAAAGGACCCCGAAATTGTGTAATTATTTTCCATATAATGGTCTTTACTAAGAAAGTCAATGATATGGGGTGAAACTATTTGTGAAATTAGATCCAATATGTCCACTTAACCCTCAAAATCTTTAATGATCTTGATGTAACTATTAGTTGGGTCACTCATTTGTTATTCCTTAAATGATCTTATTAATGAATCACTTGACTTAAACTTAATTTTATTATATTAATTATCACTTATCCCATATTCATCAATCAATTTCTTATAGAGAATAAGTAAATCATGCACACAAGATAGAATAATTTTTCTTCTCAAACCCGTACTGGGATAATTTAAGGAGAATGAAATTTTAATGTGTTGAAGTAACCAAATCTAATACACTACATTAATTAGTTAATTTAGGATATATCCCTTCAATGCCTAGTTTCACTCCCCTTATAAGATTTATGGATATCTCAATGCCTCCAAGGATAACTCATTTTACAATTATTTTCGATTCAATTACTCCTCACCCATGGTCAATCCTTCACTTTAAGGGTCAGTCCCTTATTATCATCTCTTCAAACTGATCCAGTGAGGATTTATTTCTTTCACATAGTTCATGTTAAGACTTCACTATCTATATGTGTTTACACCATGTATGCAGTAGATATTAATTTATCATCACACTTTTCCTTCATTAACTAACTTAAAAATTTATTATTTTTTTTCTTCACATCACTAAGGATCTACAATAAGTAGTTAAGAAAAAATGAATTCCTTTGTAAATGTCTTCACTAAGTTCCAACTCACTTCTTATGTAATTTAGTTTCTATGAATTCCAAATAATTACTTTCATGAAACATTGTATTCATGTATGTACTTATAATTAGCATTTAATTAACCTATTCAAGATAAACCTTTTTAGAATAGTTACCATCACAAGAATTTTTTTAATAGAAATAGTATGTTAATAGAGCAAAATGGATCACATGAGTTTCCCATAAAACACAGTAGTTTGTGTAACTCATTTTGGAAACATCACTTAAAAGGAAAAATAGAATTATCTCTCTTAATAATATAACTCACTAAATTTTTTCTATAACTTTATTCTCCAGTGAAAAGGAATTTTAATACAAGATCTAGATCATTCACATATCATAAAACCCGTCATTCATAAAAATACACTTAAAACATGTCATAAAAGAATTATTTATTTTCAAATATCAGATTTGTGAAACAATGATGTAAAACTATTCTTTTTTCGGCTCTTCTATTAAAAAAATCAATTCATTAGAAAAAATATATAATTTTTTGTTTAACTATTTTTTCTCTTAATGGAATACACTTGGTCAATTACATGGTTGTGTGTGTCCCTGTATTCCTTTCCACAAGAATGTTTTCATTTATCTTTTTTGACAGCTCAAATGCCTTGAAAACCATAAATTTATTCCCAAATAATTCCTTCATAAATATATCAAGCTATTAATAGACCTATAACTTCATCAAATAATTTTCGTGATACAAATCTATCATAATTCTCATTGATCTTGAGAATGTATTCACATTTGATCATCGACTGGATCTTTGTCATCGACAAGTCTTCCTTCATGAAGCAGAACAATATTTACTACTGAACACTCCCAAATTCACTGGTAGATATATTTTCCCTAATTCCACATAGAATAGTGATGATAAAAACTATCTTCTTGTATTATAATTATGAAATAAACATTTTGAGTCCATCAACAATATAGAACTAATTCTTACAGATGATGATAACATTCCCTCCAATGTGAAAGCAATTACCATAATTAACTATTAAATCATTGAACAAAAATTAAAACTTTCTCCAACTCACTATGGCATGTTTGATGAAAAATTAAAGACACAATAGAACCAATTCCTATTATATTCCAACATTAACCCTTTGTATTTTTTTTGGAAAAACATTGAAGATTCCAATACTATCCACAAATCATGGTACGAAAATCATACCTCAGAAGATTTATGATGATTCCACTTTTAAATTCATAAAATTCATGATGATTCTTACTCCTCCTTTGATATAAAATATAAATCATAAAACTCTCCCAAATGTAATAGCTATATAATATTTGAAAAATTTACCTTGGGATCAAAGTAATATCCTTATGTTATCATACTCCCTCTATGTTCTAAATATTAAAAAAACATGCATTCATTTTATACCACTAATATGATGCATTATTTCCTTGAACTGGGTAAACTATATCAATGTTGTTAAACATGGAATATATGATGGGTAATAACCAAATTTTTGAACATGGTTTTTTTCATCTGATAATGAGATACCATTCACCACCTTTGTCAGAGAACTACTACAAATTATAAAACCTGTTCGGTCTATATTTTATTCCCACAACATAGATTCTCCACATATGTCATTTCTCCCTCTTTGACTATAGGTTTTAGATTAAAATTAGTGTATTAAATAATACATAAATTACATAACATAAATTTCATCCCTTCCACTCACTTACTTCCATAGACATGTGTATCTATAATATTTATCTTAAATTTTTAATAACTCTATACTACTATTAAAAAGATGTTAGTGAATAAAACAAGATTCACTGAGTGAGTGGTTTATACCATATTTCCTCTTTATAGAAAACCTATAGAAAACAATCTTCTACCGACTAATAAAACTGATAAAAAATTTTAAAACCGGTCTCTTCTATCATACACTGGGTGACTTCCATTTTTTAGGGATATTACTTTTTAGACCTTAATTTCAAACAGACCACATTTTTCATACTTTTCGCATATATAAATTTTTTATTTATTATGAGATTCATTTAATTATCATGAATTTTTATATCCTAAGAAAAATTAATAATATATCACTTATTATATTAAAATATATAACCCAAAAAAATCATTTTAGGGTTATTTGTCCATTAAAGTATCGTCATTCATTTTTAAGGTTTGATATCAATTGGAAATATGTTCTTATGACACCAGTGATTCAATTAGTACCATATTCCTTTTATAACACCACATGTTATTTCTTCAAAACTTTTTTCCCTCCTTCATTTTAAATTCCAACATCAATAAGATACTACATGTATATACTTTTATTATTCTATAAATTGGAATGTTAGAGCATTTCAAGATTCCATTTTAATTTTTCAATACAATCTACCCATGTATTGTACCTCCCACGACATCTAAAACTCATTAAAAATTGTTACATTGTTTTATTATTTAATGATATGGGATTTCTCTTTTCTCAAGTCAATGAATTTGGTGAGTCACCATAGACCCCCCCTGATTTTTAGGAATCCTTCTCTTTGGAATACATCTTGATATCTAAGATGGGTTTGAAATAATTAAACTTCTCTTCATTTTCTTTGGAATTTTATTTTTTATTATAGAGCCAACCAAAAACATTTCATCCATAGATAAATTTACCCACAATTGTCTTTGACCCATATCCAATTGGAATTTTCTTTTCCAACCCATCTTTTTTATATGTTTATAATAACATAGATCATTATCTTTCACAACAAATACCTTAATTTGGGACACATAACTCACATAATTATATTTTTTTTAACACCTTAATTTTTTAAACAATATTATTTTTATTCTAAAAATCTTTATCTTCGAAAAAATGATTTGTAATTTCTCTTCTGGTCACTTTTAAAATACTTACATTCTTTACAAAGTTAATGAAATCAATTTCATGTAATAATATATTCCTCCTATGATGAATGTCAGTTCTCTATATGAATTACTGTTTAACTTCACATAAAATTATCCAACTCTCCAATACTATATCGAGGGACCTTTCATCATATTTAAAAAAAATGACTATTTTATCTTTTCATGGGTACTCCCATTTTTCTCTTCATATAATTCATTAATTTATTTTTTAAAAAACATTTAGTTATCCCTCATACCTACCACATTTAAAATAGATTTGTGATTCCATGGAATTTTTCCTCCTTTATTGATCATTCATCATATTCTCATCCACATTTCTCATATATTGTAAAACATCATTCTTTTTCATAATTTTTCTACTATCATTCCAATCGGGATACTATGAGTAAATTATTATTGGTCAATGTGTATCTTCCATTGAGCTCAATTATTTATCTCAAATACATTAAATCCATTTTCCATATTAGGATATTTTCAATAAATGTAAATATTCTTCACATTTAACAAACCAATGGTTCAATTAATTATGACACATTTATATACATTATTTATAACATTTCTAGACATATATTCAAAGTTATAAAAAATAATAAATCTCTAATTAATAACATAGTTAATATAGTATAGTGACCCAGTATTCTCATACATGGATATTAAATATTTTTATTTTAATATTCATTACATGACACCAATAAACACCTAAGGACCATTATATTTTACGTCATTTGGAAACCTAGAACATGGTCCTATAATATGGTGAAATATCTTCAATTTTTTTGACAAATATCTATACATTTTGTAATCTTACTTAAATACCATCCTTCATAACCCGGGGAAAGAAAACATATGAAAGGGTGAGATTGGATTCTCATTATGGTTAAACAAACTAGATATTTATTTATAACACGAACCTATGGGTATAAGAACATCATAATTTCATTCAAATATCATACATTATATATCAAATATCACAGTATTGAGTCATTAAATAAATATTGGGACCTCATAATAAATAATTCACAAAACAATCTAATAACATGAGGCATGATAGTATAAAATTGGCATAATACATTGCATCTTGACATACACAAAATTATAGAAAATCATTTCCTCAGTATTCTAGGATCATTTTTATGATGTATAATGGAACTCTATGGGTATCTACCCCTGCTTAGAGGTACACACCACCATCCATAGTTGAATACCTTTACTTATAGTAGAATGGGTTCACTCTAAAACAATCATATTTTTCAAAGTTAACCCCCCAAGACTACCATAGAGGTAAATTTCCATTACTGAACCAGGTGCACTCCCTATTCCTACCCAGTCATATTGAATTGGGTTCACCCCCTATTCTAGTACTATCTTCCTAAACTGATTTCACTCCTGAATCCAGCCCTATCTATATCATGATATAAAAATCATTACCCAATTCATTGGATGGACATATAGGTCCCACCCATATTGTGTTATAACATAACCAATGTACTGGGATATAACGTAACAACTATCTCATAAAAAAATTATACATATGTGTGCCACGAGATCATAAAAAATTAATCATAACATAACCCTTGAAATTAAATGTGTTTAATTGAAACTCAATTATATCATATCATCCATAAAATATATAGTTTTATAATCATTTTTTAATTTAATTTTAGAATAACCCGTAGAAAATAACTGGGTTTACTAATAATTTTATCATGGTATAACCTTGGAGGAGATAAAATCTACATTAACATCTTGTCATCATAAAACATTCCTATAAATAATAATAATGTTATAAATGGTTCATGTCCTCATAAAATTATAAGTAATATCATAGGATATCAACATATATGGAGAACTATTTATAAAGATCACTTAGAACATTTATTACAAAAAATAACCATTATTTGAAAAATCTCTTTTTAAAATATAAAACATTTTCATTATCCTTTTCCTTAAAAATAACAATGAAAACTTATTAATTATGTTTTAAAAATAATTTAAAATATATCTTGAGGAAAATACCCTTTCCACTTTGAATCTATTTATTAAGCACATAAATATTTTTCAAAATAATAACAGTTTAAAAAAATTTATCAAAAATATAAAATTATTTCAAATATTAAGTAAAACATTTTTTGTGAAAATAATTTTGAAAAATTGGTAGGTAATATTGGAATCAATTATTTTTCGTGATATTGGGGAATACTGTTCATGTTTTTCATGTTAAAAAGCATGATTCCTTTCATATTTTCAAAAAAATCCAAATAGATATTGTTTTTTAAAATAAAATGAATATTCCTTTTAAAAAAATAAAAAAAAATGGGAAAATTTTATTTTAAAAATAATATGATTGTATTAAAACTTATTTGAAACCTTTTTAGAAAAAAAGATTTTATAGAAAAATGTATTTACAACTGAATATAAAAATAAAGTCATATTTTCATTCAAAAATATCAATTATATTAACTACAAAAGAGTGTTAAATTTGTAATATTAGATGAAAATATCATGAATTTATATATTAACTTAAATTTTATTGGTTTTATGAGAGATTTATCAATGATTGTTTCCTTGGAAACAAAATAGTAAACAATCCCCAAAAATGATGATATTGTAGAATAAACTCATTGTGAATTTGGTAATATTGAATTATAAACCCCATGAAGGTGTAGCATAAAATATATCATAAAATATCATGAGGGTAAATAAATTCATGATATTACAAGTTAAATGGGTTGTATAAACTCCTTGTGAAAGGATATATGTTCATAACATAACATACGTCTCAATAAAGAAAAATTGGGACCAAAATCCCTTTTTGATTTGGTAACATTTGAACAGTGAACTCCATGATAGGGTGATCCTAAAATGGATATTTAAATACCAATAATCATAAAAAAAAATACATTCAAGGGTATTATGTAAAAAAAATTATAGAAACATGTGGTGAACATAGAATGTGTCTAATCGAAAAATAAAAGTGACAGGAATATCCCTTTCCTTAAGTATTCACTTCTATCCTTCACGTTAAAATGATGATTATAATAAATATAATTTTAATATACAACTATTAGATAACTATTTTCATATATATAATAACATATATGATTTTATTTTGACCTTTTATTATTCATTTATTACAAATTTTTTGTTAAAGTTACGTTTTAGGCCATAATTTCATTGTTTTTCATGTATGTTATAACTTGTTATTCCATGGTCCCCCTACATAGACACTTATTTCATAATATCTTAAATATAAAAAAATATATAAATATTTTATATATTCATTATATTTGTATTTATATTAATCCATAAAATTATGTGATATTATTGAAATACATCATTCTTAGAGACGATAGGTCATACGTACACAGAAACATTTTTTTCATTGTCTTATTGGATTGAATGATGGAAAATTATACGATATATATTATCATTCTAGATTAGTTTTTTATTATAAATAACATATTATTATTCAAACCATACTTATTACATTCTATTTAATTTTTGAACAAATCACATCGCTTTGTGAGGTGGTAGTCTACTGTGCACACAAACAACATTATAATAATATAAAAAATAGAAATCATGAAATAATATGTGATAAAAAAAATAAATATTCATAATAAAATCATATATATCATATATAAACAGAAAATCCATCAATAATTCCAACCATGAGGGGTGTAATGAAAAAATTAATTTCATCCGCTCACAAGGTGGTAGTCTTCCATACACATGAACGATGATTTCATAACCCATTTTTTGGATATGAAGATTGGTTCTAGTTATGCACTTAACAAACAAAATATTTTTATTTATAAGGCACATTTTTATTATATTATCATGGTATAATAATAATTTAAGGTGATAGAGGAAGAAACAAAATAAAAATACTCGTTGATGAATGTTACCTTTTCTTCAGGTATCCTCCACAGGTTTTCCCTAAAGGCATTCCTACAATGGATTTTATCCCAAACTAAATATTTTAGTATTAGGGGATGAATGTTAAGATGTTATTTGGGCAGGGCATAGTAGAAACATTGAATACTAAAAGTGTTAATAAGAGATGATATAGGTAAACCTTTATAAGTGGAAGAGAATAAAAGCTTGTTATTTTTGAAAAAAATGATTGATAATACATTTTTCATATGTCACAAGGTTAAAAAAATGGACCATTCTTGAACCTTTGAGATTGAATGGTCAAAACATTGCTCTAAAATTGTTTTCAAAGATGTTTATAGCTCCATTTTATCCATATATTTTTATTTTAGCTTATTACATATTAAAAAATCTGATGATTCCAAATATAGAATCCATGTTTCTAAATTCTAATCAAAGAATTGGGAAATTTTAATTTAATATTAATCCTAGAGATGTGACTATAAAGTGGGGTTTAAAAGTGAAAATGACCAAAATATTACAAATACTTTATATCCAATTTCAAAATAAAATTTATTTTAATAACTATAGATGGGTTAACTTATCTATAATTTAACTAATTATACATTGAAACTAATTTAAATTTTAACTTTAATTTATAAATATAAAAAATATAAAGGTAGTTTTCAATATAAATATTTTATTTTTCACTATTAATTAGAAAACGAAATTTTTTTGAAAAATACAAAAATTCACCCTATGTTAACATTGAAATTATGAATTCATATATAAATTTTATTTTTTTATATTTATTTTATGAAAGTATCAAAAAAATAACTATATTATTGTCCATAAAAATATTAAAAACATTTTTTGTGAGAAATTACTTTTTTTGAAATTTATAAAGACTTTACACAAAATTATCAATTTTATTATAAATTTTTTTATAAAAACCATTAAAATTAATATTTATATATTTATTTTTAATATTCATATCACCAAGAATAACAAATATGTTATAATGGACTTGTTTAAATAACTATAATATATCATGGTTTTGGTGAAACATAGTGTTGCGTGTAACCCATGGTATGTTAGTGTTGTGTGAAGCACAATATTAAATTTTTATTGTCTGTGTTGTAAGCCATAAAAGAAATTTACTTTATTATAAATAAATAATAATTCAAAACAAATTAGGGTGTAACATTCTACCCCCCGTAAAATGAATTTTTCTCTCAATATTCATCACCATGATATAAACAAACGATAATTCCTCTACATCATCATGACCTAAAGTTCCATCATAGATTCCTCAAACTAGTGGTTTGTCCACTAAAACATTCCCTAGTAAGTGTTCTAGTCTCATATAACCTTCTCTTTATGATCAAAAATCTCTACTAGTTATTCCTCCTAAGAATGATCTTTTTTCATCAGTGTGCCCTACGAGTTCTGTACATGTAATGGGTTAGGTATGTACTTATATAAGAGGGATTCATGAAACCCATCATATACTTGAGATAGGTTAGGTGGAAGCACCAATCAATAGGCTAACATCCTGATATGTTCTCTAATTTCAAATCCACTAATATACCAAGGTCACAGTTTCAATTTCTTCCTGAATATCATAATCTTCTTCTTTATAGATATTCTTAGAAACACTTTATCACCAACAGCAAATTCTAGATCACGTCGATTATTGTTAGTACAATTTTATACTAACACTAAACTTCAATAATAATTTCATGAATGGATTTAACCTTATATGTCATTTCATCATCTATTTCATGTACCAATAGGTTTTTTTCTCCAACTACCTTCCATCATGTTGGAGATATAATTTTTTTCTATGGAGGGATTCATAAGGATCCCTAGAAATAATATAGTGAAATATATTGTTATTTGAAAACATGGCAAGAGGAATGTGTTTATTCCAACTTCCTTCGAATTCAAAATAACATGATCTCAATATAACCTCAAGGATTTTGAATTTTTCTTCGAGACTGACTATCATTTTAGGGATGATACACTTTGATGAAACTCAACTATGTATCAAAATCATTATGAAGACATCACTCGAATATTTAGGTAAACATTAGTTCCCGACCAGACAGAATGGAATGTGGTACTATATGTATCATTACCAATTACATAATATATAAACATAAAAGCTAATCGATGGATAATTTATTATTTATAGTAATGAATTTTTATAACTTAGTAAGTTAATTGACTACAAACCTTATCGAATTATTCACTTTAGAGATTTTGGGTACTTTAATGACATATTCCATGGTTATGTTCTCAAATTTTCATTTGGTATGGGTAATGGATTTAATATCCCCTTTTATTATTTTCTATCACCCTGAACATTCTAACATACCAAGAACTGAGATAAAATCTCTTCTATATCTCTCTTCATTCCATCCCACCATAAGTATTATTTAAAATATTTTTACGTATTCATCCTTTCAGGATTAATAGATAATGAACAACTATGAGATTCTTCTAATAGATCCTTCTTCATGTTTGGTATGGATACAACAGATATACATTTTAAGAACTTTATCATTCCATCATGATAATGATTAAACTCATTAACATTTCTAACAATATTCTTCATCTCTAAATCTTTTTTTTGTTCCTTGTTATCATTCACATTGATAGATGGTTGAACTTTCAATTGAGAAAGATAATATTTTTTATCTTCCTTCTTTATTTCCGTATCCATATTTTGAAAATCAATAAATATTGGATATTTTGTGATCCATGATATGGATAAGCTAGCATGATCCATTCGACTCAAAGGATCAGTTACCTTGTTCACTTTACCATGGTGGTAATGTATTGATCATTCATAGTTTTTAATAATATCCAGCTATATTCTGTGGGTAATATTCAAATCATTTTTTGTGAATATATAATTTAAACATTTCTTCATAGTATATATATCACACAACTCTCCATAATAATAATAACTCTATAACTTTATTGGAAGAAATAGTATCCAACTCTAAAATAATTGTTCTATAATTTTCTTGATGAACCAACAATAGTCATAATGAAAAATTTATAACCAAGTAATTATTCATAATAAAACATCCCAATACATTCTTGGATGCATCAATATAGATTATAGACTGTTCTCCACTACAAGGAAAGGTAATAATATGTACACTGGCTAATCTTTTCATTAGTACCTAGAAATTTTCCTCACATTCAAAATTCTATAAGAACTTTGCTCTCTTCCGAGTCAATATAGTGAGTGTATTAGTTAGTCATGATAAATTATCCCAAAAACATCTATAATATCTATATAAACCAAGAAATATAATCAAGGTATTCTCTAAAGACTCTATTTATTATAACCATAATGATAATAGATGTGTTTGTATGACTGAATGGCATCAGTATGTATTTATAGCGTCCACACCATATATGGAATGTTGTATTAGTTATATCCTCCTTCTTGACCCTTAATTGATGATATCTCAAATGAAGTCCAATTTTGGAAAAGTATTTATCTCCATAAATTTGATAAAACAATTCATCAATACATGGAAGAGGACTATTTTTCATAATAATTATCTTGTTCTAATCCTAATAATCAATAAAAATTAAAATCGAACCATCATTCATAAAAAAATAATGGAACCTCACTGTGAAAAACTTTTCTGATTAAATCCCTTGTTAAGGTATTCGTAAACCTACTTATTCAATTCATGTAACTCAATCAAGGTCAATCTAGAGGGATTCCTTGAAATAGGTGTGGGAGAAGGTATGAGTTCTATTGAGAACCAAATATAATGCTTTGGAAGGAGTATAGGAAAAAATTCATTAAATAGATCAAGAAATTATCAAACAATAGGCATGTCGTCAATGTTGATTTTCATTCCATCAATTTAAGATAATCACCCCTTTTGAATAAGAATTATGACCCATACAATAGATGTAATATCCATCATAAGTTCATACAAATTTAAATATTGATATATGATCATAGTTTGTTTTATAATATATAAATTGAATTCCATTCCCTAAAAATTTATTTGGGATTTATGTAGTGAAATAAAATCTATGCCTATGATGACATTAAATTATACCATGTGAATAATGAAAATATTTTTAGAAAGTATATACTTGTGAATGTCAACTTTAGAGGAATCATATAATTGATATGATATCACCATATCATTTTAGGTTTTCACATATAATTATATATTTAATAATTTGGGTGCTGTCATGATTACCTTATAAAATTCTAAATATGCAAATTAATAGTTAGATCTAGAGTAAAATAAGGCATCATCAGTTCTTGGGTGGATAGTAAGTCTACCATTCACCACATAATTGTCATACCCCTCATCAAAATGAGTAATAGAATGAAATTTACACAAGTCCCTCATCATAATCTTTGTTTAAGTTGATCATCATCATTAACCCTAAATCTGGGTAACTAGTTAGAATAATTCCAATTCACCATACACTTTAATAACTGATGTGTGAGAGGTTCGTTATGTTCAGTTTTCTATCTATTCACATCATTATCTAGCTTCTTCCAATCACTTTGGAAATTATGAGATAAATAACCTTCCCTTATACAATTGATACATTTGCTAGTCCCCTTATGAAAATTTCATTTATGCCTCTTCCCACTCTTCAATAGTAAATTAAACATCATTGTGGTATATCTATAGTTTTTAGATTTTTTGGACTCCAACTTCCTTTTATTTTCAAAAACATGAGATTGATATGTAACTCCAACCATATTTTCATTGTTTGATATCACATCACACAATATCTTCAAAACTACTGAAGTCCTGTTTGGATAAAACCCTTCAAATATTTTTTAAGACACTGATGATTTGATAAGCTATAATTTCATGTAGGATGATAATACCTGAAGTGTACCTCACAAGTGTTGTAAAATTAGTTTAATAAGTACCAAAGGATTCATAACCATTTTCCTTTAATTCAAGTAAATCCTTCTCTATATTTACATGAATACTATAAGTTACGTACTTATTAAAAAAATAAGTACATGAACTCTTCCAAATCAATGGATTCAATTTCAACGTATTTCATCATATTATTGATAAGATTCCACCATTGATTCACTTTAACATTTACAGAGTAAATACCCTAAATTAATTTTTATGTTCCAAACACTGGGGGACTGGAAATATCCTTTTAGTGTTAATGATCCATTGATCAAAAAATGTTGGATCAAAAGTCTCACTGAAAGAATGTGGATGTTTCCTCATAAAGGACTCAACAAAATGTTACTCCATCCTTTTTTCATTTGGAATTACAGTATAATTTATTTATTGAGAATGTTTCCTTGATAATATAAATGATATTTTTCATTCAATTTCACAAAATAGTTGGATGATAAAGAGTACAATCATTTCATTTTAATCACACTCAATGTTAACATAGTTCCTTTAGGTTCCACCCATTGACTAAAAACAAAAAAAATATTATGAGAAACAAAAATCATATTGGGGAATGATATAATCATGAGAAACACTTATAGGAGGTCTAAATCATGAATCCTTGTTTTTAATCTATAATCCATAGGTTTATCCAAGACCATTCAATGTCATTTTATATATAAATCCTTCATGATTATTTCTTAAAGGGTTTTTTATTTCCAAATAATATCCCTTGGGGGTTCCAAAATAGGTTTGTAGTAAGGCCCATTATTTTGCACTATGTGATGATCAATTACTTCTCAATTCACCCCTTTGGAATTTATTTCACATAGATACCTATATTTTAGATCCACATAAACATTAAGTATCCATACAAGTATTTAATTTCCTAGAAACAACTCACTCAATTCATTACCTAAATTCAATGACATTTTCTTATACATTGACTCATCCTTAGACATTCCCTTAGGAAACCCACTAGAATTTTACCTTCCTATTTTTGAACTATTAACTAAAAATTATTAATGATACAAACATTAGATACCAAGTGTTCTCATGTAATAATATTACATATTTTTTGAAGAATTATTATTACATCATAAAAAACGCATGAAGAACATAATAATTTGGTGCCTTTGGAAACTTGGTATATATTCATCTAAACTGGTGAAATATCTTCAATGTTTCAATCAATGATCTTCTCATTTTTCACTCACGCTTAAAAACCTTTATTTGTAACATGGAGAAAGAAAAAATAAGAAAGTCTAGTCTCAGGTGCTATGTATTGTTAAAAAAATAATATGTGTGATCATAACATGAACATAAGGGCATGATAATGTGGTCAGAATATTAGAAAACAATACCCTTAATATCAATCATTATAAATCGTAGTCGTGTCACAAATACTGGAAGTTCATAAAACATGAATCATATGATATCTAAATAACATGTCCAATGAGAGCATATAATCTACATAAGAAATTGAATCGGGCCAAACACATGAGTATGAAAAATCATTTCCTTTGTATTCAAGGCTCATTGAAAAACATATAAGAGTGCTCTATAGGTGGCTACGCCTAATGGGTGGGACAAAACACTATCCCCAATGGAATCTATTTCCTCAAAGATGAATAAGATTCCTCACAAACCATCATATAAGTAAAATTTCACTCCCAAGACCATCATATAGGACAACGTACCTAATTGAATCAGGTCCACTCCCTATTCAATCCCTATCTTACTAAACTGGGTTCACACCCAATTCAATTCCTATTTTACTGAAATGGGATCACTCCATGTTCCATTCCTATCTATCTCAAGATATATAAATCTTTAACCAATTCATTTTAGGGTGATAAAGGTCTCACCCATATTTAGTTATAACGTAACCACTATCCTAAGTTATATCATGACCATGGTGCTTGGTTATAACATAACCTCCATCCATGGTTATAATATAACGACAATCATATAATAAAAATAATACATAACTGTTTCATAAGATCATAAAAATTTCTTCATATCAATCCCCATGATATTAAATGGGTTTAAAAAAAATCATTATTTTATAACTCATGGAAAATACATAGGTTCCATAATTTTATGATAATTTCATCATTATATAAGTTATGGAAAATAAATAGGTTTCATAATAATTATTTCATGATATAACCCATGTAAGGGAGATGGATTACATAAATATCCTTCCAAAATTAACCATTCCGAGAAACAAAAATAATGATGTCCTTCGTTTATATCCCAATAAAATAATAATTTAGATCAAAGGATTTCATCTTATATAGAAAATAATTTTGCATGATCACTTGGAAAATTACATTTGAAAAATAACCTTTCTATGAAAATAAATTCTTAAAACATAATATGTTTTCAAAATAATTTTATTTTTAAATAAAATTGAAAACATAAAAATTAATATCTAAAAATTATTCTAAAAAATTCTTTCATAAAATATCCTTTCAACTTTCAAAAGATTATTTCTTAAAAAAATCAATTTTAAAATCATTTACTTTGAAAATATTTATTTAAAATATAAAAAATTCCAAATACTAAGGAAACCATTTAATTTAAAAATTACTTTTAAATATTTTAATTGGAGATTGAAATTATTGAGCAATCAATATAGTATGAAATAATGTTCTTATCATGCATGTCAAAAACAAGGATTCTTTACACATTTGGGTTAAAATCCAAACCAAAAGTTTCATTTAAAATTACATTCAGATTAAATATACTTTTTTGTAAAGATTAAAACATGAGAAAAAATTTCATTCAGAATTCATAATATATTAATAAAACAATATTGGAAACATTTTAAGAAATCATGGTTTTGGAAGAAAACAGATTTCCGACGAAGGAGAGAAATAAAGTCATTTTTTCGTAAGAAAATTTCCACAATTATATTAAACACAAAAGTGTAAAATTTTTATTATAAATTGATAATATTTTGAATAAAAATAGGATAATATAATTCATGGGTTTCTTTATATATAGATAACTGTAACACCCCAAGATTTCATAGTGTGTTATTTCTTCAAAATAATTCAATAACTTGCACTACACGCAACACTGAGTTCAATCACACCATAACTTACAAAAAAAAGCCATTCAAAAGAGGTTATGAATAGTATTATCTAAATTTTAAACTTTATATAATCCTTATAATTTTAGAATCCATATTATGAGTTTCTTAGATATAATGCAAGAACAAATTCATTTTCAGTATTGCACTTTTATCAACTTTTAATAGTGAACCCTTTTTAAATACAATATTTTAAACTTTTTGACTAAATGGGGACATCAAAAATTTAAAAGGAAACATCCCAAGCTTCCACGGTACACTTTCTTTGAATAATACAGTAGCGTGTGTTGTACGCAACCTTGAGTTTTAACACACACCACAACCAATCAAACTAGCCGTTATGAATAGTAATACCTACTTTTTAAAATTATATATATATTATACTTTAAAATGGACTTCATCTTTGGATTCGGAATATCGAATTTAGCATAAGGTGAAATTTTGGTACATTTCGGACAACTTTCATATTTTGATGAATAGTGAAAATTACTAAATTTTAATTAAAAACAACTTTTTTAATCAAAATAATTAATAGTGATAAATTATGATTTTTAGTGGTTTTAAATTATATTTAGAATATATTTTTACCATTTAATATAATGTTGTTCATTGGACATAATTTTACAATTAAACCGAACATAAACAAGTGTCAATCTTTTGATAGTTATTATCTCTTAAAAACACGCTTTTTGTTTTGACAGCGGAAATTAATTTTAAATTAATTTCTGCCACTTCTGTGTTTTTAATTTAGAAAAATGGATTCCATATTTGGAATCAGGATGTTCAAATTGTGTAAATAGGTAACTTTTATTTTTAGACATTTTGAATAATTACTGCGGTAAATATTTTATTTACCATGGTTAAGGGTAAATCCGGTAAATAAGGGTTAAAAAAATAATATTATAATAATACTAAATTACCCTAAAACGTGTCTTAACCCTATTGGTTGATACATGGGCGACCATGGGAATCTTTGGGTCTATTTTGGGACCCCATGGATCCACTTGTAAGTGATAATGACACTTTATTTTAATTATGTTAAAATGAATACAAAAATGACACAAGCATATATCTTTTAGAAAAAGAATTGTTACATAGGGTTATATATGTTGGATTTTAGATTATAAATATTCATTAGAAAGATAAAACGATTTCCTCCATAATGATATTTTATTTATAATTTTTAGACATTAAATAATATATTTTATTTATGACGCAATGATGATTCAATAATTACTATAATAGTGAAAAATTAAAATAATTGATATTATAAATACCCAAATAAATATAATATGAAACTTTTAATGAATTAAAATAATTTTCTAGGATAATATGATATATTAGGATTGATTTAATTGACTTTGTTCGAAGTAATAAATCTGTTATGAGTTTCACAAAAATCAACTATTGAATAGTGTCAAAATTGACATAAAAGAGTTCTTAAAAAAAATATTATATTATTAATTGATATTAAATTCCTAAAAATCTAAGGATCGGCCAAGAGACTTATATCATGATAGGTTCATCATTAATGTTCCACTTGGGGGTCTCTTGGATTTATAGTAAGTTTATTAACCATATTATATAAAAATACAAAGAGACATTGTAAAAGTGAAACTAATTAACTTAGAGTTAATACTTAAAGATAAGGTTAATATAAGTACCCAAACCTATCTAAATTCTATTGGTTGAGTGGTTTTCGACCTATCCCCACCTTAAACGTTGAATAATAAGCTTTGGAGCCATTAGAAACCGAATATAAATTTATTATAAATTAATATTTCTAGCTTTTCCAAAGGTGCCCCTCACCCCTCTTATAAAAGGGCACTCCTCCTTCTCATTTCTTCACACCTTCAAAGCCTTTTGGATTGGCCAAACTCTGCCCAAATACTCTCCCAACATCCCTCACTACAACCTAGAGGCCTTAGTTTGATCAGAAAGCCAACCTAAGGAGCCCTTTTGATCAAATCAAAAGGAAGAACCCGAAGAAGAGGTAATGATTTCACCACCCTTCTCCAAGTTCATTTCTTCTTCCACTTCTTCTTCCTTTGTTCTTACCATTCTAAAATAATAACTCCAGTATCTCACATATACTGTGATGTTATTATAAATATGGTACAACCATATTCAGTATTCTATCCACCCTTTGAATAACATGTCACCATACGTGCGTACGTACGGACTACCGTCTCCACGTCGTGGTGTAATTGTTATTCAATATAATATTATTTGGATGGGTATAATAATGATGTGTAACTCATGTAAATAATAAATATAACATGTTAATGATTCTGTATATATGATATACCATCCATTTATATATTATTTTAATATCAAAATAATTATATTGTCGCTCGTGCGTACGTACGGACTACCGTCTCCACGAACGCGATGAGATTCATTCTCCATCGTATCCATTCAAGTATAATTATCATTTGATGATTTAAAAATGATGTTTAAGGACTAGATATCATTCTGGATATGAATAAGATACAACAACCATGGCTTATGTAACAAAACATATAAAAGAAAATGAGTAAGTTAACTCCCGAAACGACGATAATTCTAAGATATTATTAACAAATCAATGTTAAAAGATCATATATGATATCATATTATTATATATGATTCTTGTATAATTTAATAACAACTATTTCACCATTATACAGGAGGTTAACCTACCCCAACCAAGGAAAAGTACAAGGTAAGGGTTTACTTTACAACCTCTTCATTATCCAAGGTTGTTTATACGTAATAATCTACTGGGATCTCTTTATCATCCACATCCATGTTTCTTAAAAATGCATTTCAAAACATTTTTACTATTTACTAGAATATGAGTTAAAGTCATTTATACCCTTTTTGACTTTTATAAGTGGTTTATAAAGGAATCTTTCGGTCGTTTTCAAAACAAGGTCTTTTTTAACCTTTTCGACAGAATTAAGGTAAGAATGTTTTTTAACTTATACGGTGGGTGCGGCTAATTTTCGCCGTTATAAAATCTTCAAAACTTCCCTTACAAGATTATAAGAATATTTTCAAAGAAAATGTTTTATTTTTTATGGATCTTAAATGATTTCAAAATAAAAAGAGATATTTCTTTAAAAAGAATTTTGATTTCATCTATGTCAACATCCTTTGATGGATTTTACGCTTATTTGAATTTGATCTATTGTGATACAAAACTTCTATATTGTATTTAAGGTTTTGTGATATGTTTGACTGTGGATGTGCTATTTTTATACCATTCATAGTTTATGGTGAAATTATTGACATTTCGTATGCTAGTTTTAATACGAATGTTTATGTTATGTTTAAACCTTTTCATATGGGAATGCATTGGACTTAGTAAGTGACGGGTGGAGCCCGCTATAGCTCCTCGATGCATCGGTAGGTCTCATGAGACAAACTATTGTCTTGGCACAAGGCCTTGAAAAAATCTTATTTGTAGTCTTGGCACGAGGCCTTGGCTATGTGGTTATGATAGTCTGGCATTATGCATTCCAACATTATGAAAGTGGTTATTGATTTTTTCATGTGATTATTCGATTAGTAGAATATCCATGTGAATAAGTAAATGGCATTATTTCATTTTATTTATGCCATACCATGTTGAAAGTTCATATTTAAAAGGCTTTTGTTTTAGTTATACATTGCCTTAAATGTTTATTCTTATTTATGAAAGTTTCCGCTATATTGTTATCCTTACTGGGCATTTGAGCTCACCCCTTTTCTATGTTTTATTTTTCCCAGGAAGTGAAGAAGTAAATTATGAATGACCTGCAGGGATATTATGTGGGGATATGAGTGTGGATTATAGAGACATTATGTTGTTGTAGTAGTTTTTCATTTTATGATGTAATGTAAAACTTATGAATATATCTAGTGTTTCCAAGGCTACTAAACCAATCGGTCTTTCGAGATTTGATCTTTCTTGTGATCATGAAAATGTTATGTAATAATGCACCGACTCTGGGTAACTGGGGTCGGGGCGTTACAGTTGGTATCAGAGGAAGTTTAGTACAAACCTTGGAAGCTAGATTTAGATAAACTCTGATTAGAGCACGTAGACCTAAGATGAACTTTGAGGATTAGTATAGAAGAACTTCCTAGAATTTTGGTATTGTAGAGATTTTGTGAGTTTTCTGAGCAATACATCCCTGTCCGGATACGAGCAGGTAGAGGCAGCTCTGGCACAGATGTACCTAGGGGTAAAACCCGAAAACACCGCTTTGAGCTAGACTCGAACGGGAACTGGTGCACGACAACGGGCCTTGCTGCACTCTTGGTTACGACACTCCCAGGGGATATGCTTAGGATAACTCTCATTTTCTTTACAAATCATTATGAAGGGTTTATGAGTATATACTTCCTCAACGAAAACATTTTTATGATTATGGATTATATCCATAATAGTTCAATTTATGTTAAGTGTTTTATAAGTATGGGATTATGTATTTTGATTCATAAACTGATCTAGTTTATGCCATTGTTTAGAAATGGCGCCCAGTAGAAGGAACGAGAACTCCAGAAATACACATGATTCAAAGAGAAGGAAGGATCATATCTTTCATGGTCTTAAGCTAGAATTTATAAGAGAAATAGTCTCCCATGTATTATCATCATATGAAGAAATAATATCATGTGTTGATAAGATATGTAAAGAGTTTACTGAGTCCTATGGCTTTGAAGGGAAGCAAGAGAAGAAAAGGATGGAAGAGAGAAAGATGGATAAAGGGAAGAGGGAAAAGAAGAATTTTCCCATGTGTGGTAACTGTGGAAAGAAACACCCTGGAACTTGCCTGAAAGGAATGGGAGTTTGTTATAAGTGTGGAGGAAAAGGGAACAAAGTACGTGACTGCAAGGGTGAGAAAATGGTTTCAAATGTACAATGCTTCATTTGCAAGGAGTTTGGACACTACGCGAACCTATGCCCCAGTCATCAGACTATGCCGCAAATGATGCTATTGGATAATAATCAAGTTATGATACTACCACAGATGAAGAGGAATGATTAGAGTTCTTATGTTGATTATGTCAATTGAGTGTTGTATCAACAATGTACTTGTTATAATAATTATGGAGTATATAAGGATTGTACTGCAGTACTATTTCATTAAGGACTTGAGATTGTGTGGAACAAAGAAAAGTGACTCAATAGCAGGATAAATTTTTGGAAAATATATGTTTGAGAGAATGATAAACCATAATATAGTTCTGATACCGAAGTAGTGATTTTGGAATAATACATGATTGTTTGGGATAAATTATATTGGATATTCTTAACTACCTTAGAACTGATTAATGATTTGTATATTCCATCATTTTTGAGGTTTAAAACATTTTTGGATTAATGAAGTATATCCAGCTTTCTATATGGAATAAGGGAGCATGAATGTAATCAATAAGGAATATGGTAATTCAGGATGTTTCGGTGTATTAAAAGAATACATGATGAAGGTATTCATATGCTATTACGGGGTAAAAAGGTTCTACATTATGTTTACCTTACTTATAAATGTTGGACTGTGAGTTTGGATAGAAGTATTTTGGATAGTTCTAGTTTGGATTATTTTGGATTGCCATAAAAGGACAACCCGGAGGTCGGGCGGCAACCCGTCGCGTCCGGCAAGGCTGCGAGACTTGAACCCGCAACCGAAGGGCGACAAGGGTGTATCACCTACCACTGGCCCACGAGATGTCCTTGATTAAATAATGTAGTTTTTATTAAATGATCTTTTAGATGAATTATAAATTCGTTTATTTTGGAACCCTATACGAATAGTGTAAATAGAATTTTTTTTTACATTCTATTATCTTATAGAGTGAAAGATGAGTTTGTGGTAGAAATTTATTAATGGATAAAACTCTAATTATAAAGTAAGTATATCTCCATATGATCTTTGCCAATCTCATAAAAAAATTCCTCAATATTAAGAAAAGAAAATTAGAACAAAAATGTTTTCCTAGATGGTACCTTAAATCATCACTAATATATGGCTTTGGGATTGTTAGCCTTTTCATAGCCATGTTCTCTACCACTCTCCATCAGATAATTGATGGTTAGATTTTTCTTCCATATCCATATTTTACTACATGGAACCCTAGTATGTGTTCTTTTCGGTAATCTTCATACTTTCCACTCTTTATTTTATATAGAGGCCTCGTTAATTCATTTTTCGATGTGGGATTTCAAATAAGATATTTTGAAACGTCAAAAATGTGTTATCCCAATACCCTATATTTTGTTGAACCGATGGTACTTAAAATCATAATAGATTGATGAGTTTAAGGACCTCAATTTTATACTTTTGGTGATTGATGACCTCAATCACTACCTATAAATATTTACGTTTTTCCTCCAATTATATGTCTCTAATTGCCACCAATGTTCTTCTAATCAAGATCATAATTTGGTGGTGACCCTTTCATTTCTCTTTTCCTCATATTAAGACTAAATTTTAGTAACCCAATTTCCGATGTGGGTTTTCCCACAAATATATTTTCTATTTTCAACCTTTTATTTTCGAAGAACAATTTCAAATTGCGAGGACGCAATTTATTGAAGGAGGGGAGAATGTAACACCCCAAGATTTCATAGTGTGTTATTTCTTCAAAATAATTCAATAACTTACACTACACGCAAAACTGAGTTCAATCACACCATGACTTAAAAAAAAATCCATTCAAAAGAGGTTATGAATAGTATTATCTAAATTTTAAACTTTATATAATCCTTATAATTTTAGAATCCATATTATAAGTTTCTTAGATATAATGAAAGAACAAATTCATTTTCAGTATTGAACTTTTATCAACTTTTAATAGTGAACCCTTTTTAAATACAATATTTTAAACTTTTTGACTAAATGGGGACATCAAAAATTTAAAATGAAACATCCCAAGCTTCCACGGTACACTTTCTTTGAATAATACAGTAGCGTGTGTTGTACGCAACCTTGAGTTTTAACACACACCACAACCAATCAAACTAGCCGTTATGAATAGTAATACCAACTTTTTAAAATTATATATATTTTATACTTTAAAATGGACTACATCTTTGGATTCGGAATAACGAATTTAGCCTAAGGTGAAATTTTGGTACATTTCGGATAACTTTCATATTTTGATGAATAGTGAAAATTACTAAATTTTAATTAAAAACAACTTTTTTAATCAAAATAATTAATAGTGATAAATTATGAATTTTAGTGGTTTTAAAGTATATTTAGAATATATTTTTACCATTTAATATAATTTTGTTCATTGGACATAATTTTACAATTAAACCGAACATAAACAAGTGTCAATCTTTTGATAGTTATTATCTCTTAAAAACACGCTTTTTGTTTTGACAGCGGGAATTAATTTTAAATTAATTTCTGCCACTTCTGTGTTTTGTATTTAGAAAAATGGATTCCATATTTGGAATCAGGATGTTCAAATTGTGTAAATAGGTAACTTTTATTTTTAGACATTTTGAATAATTACTGCGGTAAATATTTTATTTACCATGGTTAAGGGTAAATCCGGTAAATAAGGGTTAAAAAAATAATATTATAATAATACTAAATTACCCTAAAACGTGCCTTAACCCTATTTGTTGATACATGGTCGACCATGGGAATCTTTGGGTCTATTTTGGGACCCCATGGATCCACTTGTAAGTGATAATGACACTTTATTTTAATTAAGTTAAAATGAATACAAAAATGACACAAGCATATATATTTTAGAAAAACAATTGTTACATAGGGTTATATATGTTGGATTTTAGATTATAAATATTCATTAGAAAGATAAAACGATTTCCTACATAATGATATTTTATTTATAATTTTTAGACATTAAATAATTTATTTTATTTATGACACAATGATGATGCAGTAATTACTATAATAGTGAAAAATTAAAATAATTGATATTATAAATACCCAAATAAATATAATATGAAACTTTTAATGAATTAAAATAATTTTCTAGGATAATATGATATATTAGGATTGATTTAATTGACTTTGTTCGAAGTAATAAATCTGTTATGAGTTTCACAAAAATCAACTATTGAATAGGGTCAAAATTGACATAAAAGAGTTCTTAAAACAAATATTATATTATTAATTGATATTAAATTCCTAAAAATCTAAGGTTCGGCAAAGAGAATTATATCATGATAGGTTCATCATTAATGTACCACTTGGGGGTCGCTTGGATGTATATAGTAAGTTTATTAACCATATTATATAAAAATACAAAGAGACATTGTAAAAGTGAAACTAATTAACTTAGAGTTAATACTTAAAGATAAGGTTAATATAAGTACCCAAACCTGTCTAAATTCTATTGGTTGAGTGGTTTTCGACCTATCCCCACCTTAAACTTTGAATAATAAGCTTTGGAGCCATTAGAAACCGAATATGAATTTATTATAAATTAATATTTCTAGCTTTTCCAAAGGTGCCCCTCACCCCTCTTATAAAAGGGCACTCCTCCTTCTCATTTCTTCACACCTTCAAAGCCTTTTGGTTCGGCCAAACTCTACCCAAATACTCTCCCAACATCCCTCACTACAACCTAGAGGCCTTATCTTGATCAGAAAGCCAACCTAAGGAGCCCTTTTGATCAAATCAAAAGGAAGAACCCGAAGAAGAGGTAATGATTTCACCACCCTTCTCCAAGTTCATTTCTTCTTCCACTTCATCTTCCTTTGTTCTTACCATTCTAAAATAATAACTCCAGTATCTCACATATACTGTGATGTTATTATAAATATGGTACAACCATATTCAGTATTCTATCCACCCTTTGAATAACATGTCACCATACGTGCGTACGTACGGACTACCGTCTCCACTTCGTGGTGTAATTGTTATTCAATATAATATTATTTGGATGGGTATAATAATGATGATTAACTCATGTAAATAATAAATATAACATTTTAATGATTCTGTATATATGATATACCATCCATTTATATATTATTTTAATATCAAAATAATTATATTGTCGCTCGTGCGTACGTACGGACTACCGTCTCCACGAACGCGATGAGATTCATTCTCCATCGTATCCATTCAAGTATAATTATCATTTGATGATTTAAAAATGATGTTTAAGGACTAGATATCATTCTGGATATGAATAAGATACAACAACCATGGCTTATGTAACAAAACATATAAAAGAAAATGAGTAAGTTAACTCCCGAAACGACGATAATTCTAAGATATTATTAACAAATCAATGTTAAAAGATCATATATGATATCATATTATTATATATGATTCTTGTATAATTTAATAACAACTATTTCACCATTATACAGGAGGTTAAACTACCCCAACCAAGGAAAAGTACAAGGTAAGGGTTTACTTTACAACCTCTTCATTATCCAAGGTTGTTTATACGTAATAATCTACTGGGATCTCTTTATCATCCACATCCATGTTTCTTAAAAATGAATTTCAAAACATTTTTACTATTTACTAGAATATGAGTTAAAGTCATTTATACCCTTTTTGACTTTTATAAGTGGTTTATAAAGGAATCTTTCGGTCGTTTTCAAAACAAGGTCTTTTTTAACCTTTTCAACAGAATTAAGGTAAGAATGTTTTTTTTAACTTATACGGCGGGTGCGGCTAATTTCCGCCGTTATAAAATCTTCAAAACTTCACTTACAAGCTTATAAGAATATTTTCAAAGAAAATTTTTTATTTTATATGGATCTTAAATGATTTCAAAATAAAAAGAGATATTTCTTTAAAAAGAATTTTGATTTCATCTATGTCAACATCCTTTGATGGATTTTACGCTTATTTGAATTTGATCTATTGTGATACAAAACTTCTATATTGTATTGAAGGTTTTGTGATATGTTTGATTGTGGATGTTCTATTTTTATACCATTCATAGTTTATGGTGAAATTATTGACATTTCGTATGCTAGTTTTAATACGAATGTTTATGTTATGTTTAAACCTTTTCATATGGGAATGCATTGGACTTAGTAAGTGAAGGGTGGAGCCCGCTATAGCTCCTCGATGCATCGGTAGGTCTCATGAGACAAAATAGTGTCTTGGCACAGGGCCTTGAAAAAATCTTATTTGTAGTCTTGGCACGAGGCCTTGGCTATGTGGTTATGATAGTCTGGCATTATGCATTCCAACATTATGAAAGTGGTTATTGATTTTTGCATGTGATTATTCGATTAGTAGAATATCCATGTGAATAAGTAAATGGAATTATTTCATTTTATTTATGCCATACCATGTTGAAAGTTCATATTTAAAAGGCTTTTGTTTTAGTTATACATTGCCTTAAATGTTTATTCTTATTTATGAATGTTTCCGCTATATTGTTATCCTTACTGGGCATTTGAGCTCACCCCTTTTCTATGTTTTATTTTTCCCAGGAAGTGAAGAAGTAAATTATGAATGACCTTCAAGGATATTATGTGGGGATATGAGTGTGGATTATGGAGACATTATGTTGTTGTAGTAGTTTTTGATTTTATGATGTAATGTAAAACTTATGAATATATCTAGTGTTTCCAAGGCTACTAAACCAATCGGTCTTTCAAGATTTGATCATTCTTGTGATCATGCCAATGTTATGTAATAATGCACTGACTCTGGGTAACTGGGGTCGGGGCGTTACATAACAATACATTGTTACTAGTACTCACCCGTGCTATTGCATGGCACATTCGATTACTGGTTATTCTTTTAATAAGATATTAATATTTATAAAATTTGAGAAGTGATAATAATTCTGAATAAATTTAAATTAGAAAGTAATTTTATATGATAATGAAATCGGAGTGCATAGAATATGAAGGAACCATTCAGATATTTGACAAAGAAATAGGATAAAGTAAAATTATATGAAATTTTAAATTTTGAGGAAGATGATTTGAATTCATTTTCAATTTTGATCACAATAACTCTAATGTGGGCACTGAAATAAAAATTGAATGATAAATCAAAGATTACACAGTGGTTATAATAATAAAAATGATATATTTTAAAATAAATGAAATAATAATAAATTGAATGAGTGGGTTGTTCTCAAAAAAAGAAAACGGAGTGAAATTTTTCATCCAGTATAAGGAATAATATTTTATTAGTGACATAGATATAAGAAACAAAGATGAAACAGAAGATGCAATAAATAAAATAGATGGTTGAATACAGAGTGTTGATAAAAACTTCATAAAACATGAAAACACGAAATTGAATAAAAAATAATAGATGAAGACAAATTGAATCTGGTTATTTCTTCACTAAATGTCAAAAGTCTTGGGTTGCTTCTTTTAAAAGTTTGATTAAATAGAGGACCTTCCTAGGAAAGAAGAGGGGTAGAAAGATCTTTGTCGCCTGAGTGGAGTCATTCACCCAGGATAAGCATCTTCGATAGAGATCTTTCAACCACTTAATAGACCAGATGACATGAAATTAAATAAAATAATTAGTTGAAGATAGATTGAATCTTGATGTAGGAAGAGAATTAATATCACAATTCTATAAAAATTTGATATTGTATACATAATTAGTGTATTTTTATTATATAAACGCATATAGAATAAAACATTAGGTATGAACAAATACAAAATATGGTATGAATATATACAAATACGTGAATCAATTCCGAGAAAATTCATATACTAATCATCAAAGAAGATGTACATCCAAGCCTTATAAATATAGAAAAAATATCATAGGTATAGTAACCATGATAAGGTTATTAATTTACCAACTTTGAGACATATTGGGAACTTTATTCATGAAGTTATTATTGGCATCACCCACAATAGGTTCATATAAGAAGAGGATAAAAATAAAACTCCATACCTTATCCTAAAATTCACAATGATGTAAAAAATGGTCAAAACATTCTGGTGGCTTCATAAAGAGGATGATTAAAGGAAATTGTATACCTGATCATTAGTATGAAATAACACCTCAAAAAAATACTCATACTGTGAGTTTATCCTCTGCAACCCCCTGAAGAAATTGGTTCCTGATTAGTAAAATGGAATTCTATCCATCAAGACAAGAAATAAAATACATGATCTAGCAGAATTTTTTTGGCTGTAATGTAATTAAAGGTAATTTGGATTTAACTGGGATTTGATGGTGGCCAGAAAAATTAGATATAAATATAACTTCATATAAGGAGAAAACCATTAATATAATACAATAGAGAAGCATCATAAGAGAGATGAGGAAAAGGGAAAGGAGAAGTTTGAAAGAAGGTAATGTAAAAGTCCATTAGAGTAAATTGGATTTCCAAAAAAATAGTACAAAACAGATTGACAACACTCTATAATAAAAATCAGAATATAACAAAAAACACAATTTAGAAACTTAATTATCAAATCTAGAACCCTTGTAACCACCAAAGGGAACATCTTGAAAAAAATTTAGAACCCTTGTCAATCACCAAAGGGAAACATAATTGTTTAAACGTTACCTTAACTATAAAATCAAGAATGATTGTAACCACATTAGGGAAATATACATGTCATGTTTCTATTCAGACATCCCACATTACAGAAATTGTCAATAAATCTGAACAGAAAATGTCAATCAATCATACCATAAGTTGTATATCATACATAACCTCTTACAGTATGTTTTCAATCAGTGTGAACTCTAATGAGTTTCTTATATCATACCCTTAAATATTTTGGTTGCATACGCGATCCTGTTAAGGTAATGCGACTTGTTATAAATGTCATTTACAATAATTAGGATACACAAAAATAGTTAGAAAATACAGATTGACAAGTCACTGTAATAAATGTGTCCACATTACTATTTTTTTGGGATGATGTGGATGTTTTAGAACTGCATGTTGTATGAATTTTATGCATAATTTTAGTCTCCATAATTCAGTATAGATTGATGTATAAAAAATAGATTGAGGTCTTGATACATATAAATAGATACTCTTATCGCAAAATGAAATCAGAAGTATGAGAAGTTGTTTACTACCCCTCTGAAACAAATATTACATGTTACCATTATGGCATTTACGACATCTCCATTTTGTGTGTTGAGTGCCTTCAGGACCATAATCATCCACACACCGTCCTTCTTCATTAAAAAATAAATTCCCTTTACCTCTAGTTATCTCTCATCAAACTCTGCTTTTTCTTATGAGGCTTGTGATTTAGTCTCCATGAAAACTACAACATCATCTGGTTTTGATATCCCGGATCACGTTCTAGGGGTCATGAACTGCTGGGCAGCCTTGGTCTATAGCTGAGTGCTTGGATCCTTGATCATTCCCTCCCAAAATATTCATTCTTTTGAAAATATCCGTCTTGGAGATGAAAAATAGAATCTGAAACAGGAGCACAAAATTCGTCAATGATGGATCCCTCGGATGGTAAACGAAGAAACCACGAAAAAACACAAATTTTTTGTTCTGTTTATGGAAACCCTGGAGACTCCTGAGATAGGATTTATCCCCATCTTAAATTAAGAATCCACTTGTGAATCTTCTTCTTGCTCCTATTTTTCTTCAAATCTGCATTACCATCAGCACCTCATTTTTTGTTTATGATTAAAGCAGTGTGATCGAATAGGTCACTTCAACGAAGGCACGGATGATTCCCAACAAAAAGTTATGAGTGACATGTGATTATATGAATAATAAATTGTAAATGTGATGAATTAAATGCAAAACAAAATAGTAAAAATTATTTTCCCTCTGTCTCATACCTAACATGATTAACATGTCAATATGAATTAAACATGATCAATGCAGAAGCCTAATCTCCAATTTAATAATGATATCAGTTTTGTAATCATTAAAAGTATACTACTAAAAATGGAAATGATTTTAATCGTTCTAAAGGCATGAAATTACCTCTAGTGAATCAAACCAATGATAATAGAGCATCAGACTCTAATTCAACAACCAAATTCATCTTGGCCTCTGCCAGACCCATCTGTAGAGTGGTCGGTGCAGAATATAGTTGCTTGGACACAATTACAAACCCATGTTCCCCATATTATAAGCTCTGTATGAGATAGGTTATTCTTATTATATGTGAAACAACATAAACTATTTCTATACAAAAAAAATTCATTCGCCTCAACCAAGTCATCAACTATTACCCGTCATTCATCCTCCCTGAAACCTAGGCTACACTCATCATCAATGATATTATTTCGAGTATTTCTAGGTAATATAGTCCCATTAATTATAGGTGTGTCTATGAATTAACCCTCTCAAAAAGAACATTACAGGATGAGACCTCCACTTGGTATCCCTTGTGTACACAATCAAGGTAAAGAACGTCAAAATATCCTTTTGTATTGGAAGCAAATTGTGAAAGATACTTTTGTAGTGATTTGAATGTCATAACTTGTTGTGGTACCAAGAAATTATTTCCTCATGACCATGGTTGTGAAATGAAATCACTGAATCAAGAAACATAACAAAAATCTGTTAATAAAAAAATGACCCACTTCTATAAAATAAGGATACACCATGAATAAAGTAGAAATCAGTAATAATGAAGATGTATGAAACCTTATTGTTGGAGGTAAAAAATAAAATAAGACATGATACACTAATCAAAAATAATTTTATATCTAAAAATTATAACATCATAAAATGATCCACTAATCCAAAAAATGTCAAGACATGTTTAGTTCAATTAATATAATTATCCATTGTTCTAATACATGATCCACTTATCTGAAACACATGATACACTACTCCAAAATAAATAATACATTGCTCTTAAAAATGATCCAATGACCTAATAAAACAAAATGTCCACTTCTCAATCAAATGACATGTTCTACTACCCAAATAAATGCAAGAGCCTCTGCTCAAATAAAAAACATATTCCGCTACTCTAAAAAATGATTCAATACTGAAATACAATATATGATCTAGTACTCAATTAAAATACATGATCTACTGCCATAAAAAATAATCCACTTCTCTAAAAAATGACATGTCAGTTTTATTAGAAGTATCTTATAACATTTTGAAGTTAAATACACGATTACCAATATAAAAAATTTCATTAAATTAATAGCATTGTTATACCTAGAGTTTTAGTGGTGTCAAGAAATTATAGTGATGGAATAAGAATTAATAAGACATTCACTAATCACCTACACATTCATAAAATATGTTTACCTACAGAAACATTAATATTTATAAATAACAATACATACTTTTTATGACTAATAAAGAAACACTTTAATATCAAATCCATAAATATTAATAAGAAAAAAATTTATATGGTAGTTATGAGAAATTAGGAAACACTTCAATAAGTTTTCTTGAAATAGCTAAGTATGACGAATAGGAAAACAGTTGCACCAAAAATATCTGGAATCAGTTATGTTTCAACATCCTTTAAGCAATTAAATATGTTTCAGTTTCATATAAATGTATGTGCATTGAATTGTTATCTCAAATAAATTCATTGACAAGGTATATAAACCCATCTAGAAATGTCAACGGGGAGGGAGAGATTCCAATGACAAATGGTTCCCCAGAAAAACATTCCCCAACCCAATATTTTCTTGGATAAGAATCTGAATTCCTAGTAGAATATAGTTGGAATCCGTAAAATTCCCAGAAGATCCACCATTACTAAAATATAAAACATTCGATGAATAGAATGAAAACTCATAAACAGAAAAAGACATGATTAACTACAACAACCCAAAAATAATAAAATAATCAAACATATTTCTAGTGAATATTTTGGAATATTCGGTTGACCATATTGACATATAAAACCAAATATCATTAAGGTAATCAATTTGTAAATTTTAATTCTATATATAAATATATTCATATTAAACTACAATGGTGACCATAAGAAATATGGAAACATTTTTTCATAAGCAGTATGTAAATATTTATGCATAAGAAATCATTAAAAAAACTATGTAAGATAAATTGGGAAATAATTTTATATGAAAAATCTCGAAGAGATATATTGGCCCAAGGTGTCTCCTTTAACAAAAAAACATACAATAAACCAGAAAGGACCATATTTAATCATAAATGGTGTAATTATTGGAGATATTACCTTGCAAAGTTGATGAATCTGTAAGAAATTTACCTTCTCTCTCGTTGTGTTTGATGAGGATATCTTAATTGATCAGTCGTTGGCACCTTCTATAAATATAAGTTAACCAATAAAGATATGGTTTCTACCCACTCCTATACTTCAAGAGAAGACCGAGCACCAGAAGACGCATTGAACCCCGGTACCACCAAACCATTGCTGTCCTACAACCATGCATCTTCCCAACTAAGCAGAGAATATAGTTAGAAGAATTTGAAGGTAATTATTTCCATTTAAATCAATGAAGAACATATCATATAGTTTATAGTACAATGTTATAGATTTTAAGGATTTTACATACCCGAGTAGATGACATATCTTAGGTAGAAGTAGCAAATCCTGTGGAAATGTTTGAACTTAATGGTGATGACCTACTAGCAAACTCACATATAATCATGCGTGATAATGAAAGATTTCAGAAGGAAATTTTATTCTATATGCATGATAATATAATATACAAGGTAAATGAAATATCAGTACATGATAATTCAATATCAACTTGAACATAAAGTATAATATGAAATTATATTGAAACATCTATAAAAACAGAAATGTAAACTATAATTTCCGTACATCATGAACTAATATAAAGTGAAATATGAAATCCAATATAAATAGAAGTATGATGTAATATATAATTCAGTTATAGTTTAAGTTAGAATCAGAAAAAATTATTAAAGTCATGGTATTCAAGAACAACTATGTTCTTACGTAAAGTAGGTATTACCATGTGCCATAATATGACCAGAAAGTCTTTGAGATAATAATGCATGTATTCTGAGGAGAATGGAATTGAAAAGGTGGAAAACATAACATATGAATTTCTTTGAGATTTATACACTTTCAAATTGTATTGATTTCTAGCAGTAATAACATAGTCAAGTGTATTAGATCATAAGATTACAACAAAATATGTTGAAGAAAAAGGGAGAAAATCACCTATCTTCTTCCTTGTCCACGTCTTTCATGGATAGATCAAATTGATACAGAATTGTCGGATCCATACATTTGAGAGCTTCCAAATTTTTTTCATTGACGTTCCTTGTAGCATGACTCATTGATGATCAAATATATCAGTATTTATTAACCTTCTACATATAAGTTAAAAAAAATATTCAATCCCAAAATCATTACAAACATGTGCATACTACGAAATAATCGTTAAAGAAAGAATGAATATTGTTATAGAATGATGTAAACGTAACCATTTCATTACTTCTCAAATAGGTCGATTAGAAACTAATATAATTGCTTGAGGAGAATATACAATAATACCAATGAATACTATTTAAACATCTCTGAATCATAAAATTGATAAATAAAATGATAGTAGATAAAAATGAAACATTTAAGGAATTATAATCCCGAAATCTATGTAATTCAATATCATTTCTCTATGTATATATAGATCCCTGAAACAAATTCAAAAAATTATAGAATGATGTAACAACAAAAATTTCATTACTACTCAAATAGATCGATTAAACACTACTAAAATGGCATGAAGAAAACATACAATAATGAGAATGACCACCATTTCAGATTCTCAGAATCAATAAACTACAGGATAAATTGAAATTAGTTATGAATAAAACAATTAGTGAATACTAGTCCATAGAACAATGAAATTGCATAACATACCTCTATGTATAGTATTGAGACCTCATCCACCATTTATCCTAGTCTGAATAACCATGAACTTCAATACAGGGAACTAAAATAAAATTCTAGAACAAACCTAAGTGGAATCGATAAATAAAAGAAATTGTAAATAATTTGGGAATAGAAGGAAAACCTGAATGAATATTTATAAAAAAATGAACTAGAAAATTTTCAGTACAACAAAGGGGGAAGAAGAGTGTGGATTTTTCATGGGGAAGAAAAATTAAAATATTTCATGGGAAACCTAGTTAACAAACAAATAAATACTGTATCATAATTAAAAAATATTATCAATTTGTTAATATCTTTAATTCATCCTCTCAGCATACCTCCAATACAAATTAGACGGTAGGAAAATGTAATTAATTAAATCACTTGATGCCCTGGAAACTATCTAACTGAATCTTCATAACATGTAATAACACACTTTGAATTAAATAATCCAACTACAAGAATGAAATCAGTGATAACCTGTATCTTTTGAACCCGAAATAAATCAGTCAAGAGAAACTCTAGAACCTGCATCTGAAACCATGCAAGTGAAAAAAGATTCACAATTTTAAACGAAATAATTCCATTATTCCAACAGAGTACCAATAGTGAAAATATTCCAGTAAATACCAATATTTATCACCCTAAAAACACATTCAACTTCAAATAAGGATGAAATAATATAATTTATTACCTTAAAATATATCACAAAACAAATGTAAAAACACAAACTAATTCAGCTGTCATTGCATAATAGAATAAATTAGAGTGAATCAAAAACACAAATATGATAAATTTAATTGAAATATGAGGGTTGTCCGTTGCAATATTTGGCCGATAGTAATAGGAATGATACAATTAAGAAGATATGAACAATGAATATATGTTCATACCTAGTGAGTGGTGATGATGTAGTGGGAATATGAGATGCAGGAAGCCTGTGGAGATGGGAAAGAGACTTCGGTCGAAATTGGAAACCTAATAATCTCATGATTACCAGCCTAAAATTACAAACTATAGGGGGTTAGAAGGCATGGAATTCTAGATGTTACAATCAGAGAATATGGAAATAAATCAAACATTAAATAAAGGAAAGAAGTTTTTTTGGAATAACCCCTGGACGTATTGCTATCTGGTTTAAAGGGAATCGCGAGCGGATTATGAACCTTAGAAGTGTGAGTGCGCATTTAAATATGAATGAGGAATATGCTACAACCAGTGCAAGGGGGAAGACGAAGTTCAAGGATGATTTTCTTCAAGAAATCAAGGAGGTAGATGATGACTGCGTCGGGAGTCTTTAGGAACCCTAGTTCAAAAATATATTTATCTCGACTATGAACGGGAAAGGAAAAAAATGTCGAGACTACAATCAAAATTGAGAGGAGGTGTTCGGAGGAAAAATCTGTGGAGATTACAGTCGAAATTTGGAGGGGGTGGTCAGAGATATACGGCTGGGAGACCATGACTGGGAGGACATCAATGGGGGTGTATGAGGAATCGGTAGGTCAAGACCCACAAGATTATCAGTGGGAGCGATTGCGGAAGGCGGAGAAAAAAATTTCATTTTGTGGGGAGGGGCGACGTGGTGCTATAGAAGAATGGCGCATCTGAAAAAAGAGTCTTGTAAGTACGTTGTTCTAACACGTGGATACATGAAATCCATTATTAGTATATGTAGTAGATTTCCACCATAACCATAAACAATCCAAATAAACGATGATATTGTAATATAAAATCATTACAAATTCGGTGACTTTGAATCATAACCCCAATAAATTAAAAACCAAAAAAAGGAACCTAAGATATCATTATTATAAAAAAAAATAATGATATTACATTTTAAATGGGTTGTATATACACCATGTGAATGTGTATGGGTGTGTAACATGACAGACGTCTCAAAGAAGGGAAATTGAGTTAAAAACCCCTTACCAATTTGGCAACATTTTAACTGTAAACCTCATGAAAGATAGATCCAAAAATTAATATGTAAATAAATTAATAATAATAAAATAAATTAATTGTATTTATGTATACCACCTAAAAGGAATTTCTGGTTAACATGGAACGTGTCTCACAGAAAAATAAAAGTGAGGCAAATATTTGTTACCTTAATTCTCGACATCCATCATTCATGTTCAAACCTCCTAGATAATGAATTTATGATTATTCTAAATCTATTTAATAAATGAATTAATATATACCATAACATTTATGATTTACTTATGACATTTTATGACTCATTTATTAAAAATTCCATGTTAATGACACATTTCATACAATAACTGGTTTAGTTTTCGTGTATTTTGTAACTTGTCTTTTTATGGTCGTATTACATTGATCATGGATTAATAATATATATAATGTAAAAAATTAAATAAATATCATATATATTCATTATATATATATTTATATTAAACGATAAAATTAAGTTACAGGAAATGAAATATATCATTCCTGGAGATGGTAGGTCGTATGTACGATTGAATGTTGTTTTTAATTTTACTATTGTGTTAAAATAAAAAAAAGTAAATCATATATATTATCATGAAAAAATAATCAGTAGGTATTATATATCACACATTTTTAATAAAATCATCATTTTTATAGTCTATGTAAATCATAAACGCATCAAATGACATTGTGAGGAGGTATTTTGTCATACTCACGAGTGACGTTATCATACTCAAAAAAATGGAATGCAAGAAATTATGAATGATATGAATATTTTAAATAATAATAAAATTATAAAAATAATATATAAACAATAAAACAACCATTGATACTGATTTTTAAAAGTCAATTTGTAAAAATGTATGACATTGATTCGTGAGGCGGTGGTCCAATGTATAAACGAACAATTATTTTGTAACCCATTTTATGTAAGAAGATATGGTTTTATTTCATTACCTTAACATTAAAACATAAAAATAAATGGAATATACCTTTTTTATTATAATATAATGGTATTATAAAAATTTAATGGGGTGGAGAGAGAAATAAAACCAAAACACTTGTTGATGAATTTTCTCTCTTATTTGGGATTCCACCTTAGGTTTTCATTAAAAGCCTTCCTCAGATAGAATTATTCCCAAAAAAAGGATTTTAGGATTATTTTAAATAATTTTTTTATTTTATTTGGATTTATATTTTCTAATCCAAATAATTTTTATGGTGTGAATAATATATCAGATTGGATGTCCACTTATAAATGGGGGAGAGGGAACAATTTGTATTTTTTAAAAGAATTGTGTGATCACTTGTATTTCATATGTGAAAAGGGACATAAAATGGACCATATTTAACCTCAATTGTGGAATTTTCAAAATATGGACATAAAATTTTTTTTATAGAAGTTTACATTTCATTTTTACCCTTATCATTTTATTTTAACCCTTATAAATCCATTTTTAGCTTTACCATGATAATTTATTTTTTTCTTCAGTCAACATTTATTTTGGTCAAAAATTAATTTGAAATTATCAGATAATATAAATTATTATCATTCTTAAAATAGAATCCATTTTTATAAATTATATTTATATAAAAGGATGAAATTAATTTAATATTAATTTTACTAACATGATGAGAAAGTAGGTTTTTAAAGTGAAATTTCTCAACAACTTACAATGTTTTTATATGCAATTTTAATATTATATTTATTTCAATTACCTAAATTGTATTAAGAAATGTATAATTTAACTAATTATACTTTGAAAAAAAATTTAATAAAATTTATCTTTTTATATAAATTAAATGAATTGACCTTTTTCAATTAAAATTCAGAATTATTCACTATTCATTAAAAAATAAAACATTTCAAAAAATACCAAAAATTCACCCAATTCTAATTTTTTACCTGTTTATTTTAAAAATTAAGTCTATTTTATATATTATTTTTCTAAAATTATTAAAAAAAATATTTTTATTATTGGTCACAAAAACACATAAAACCATTTTTTTGAGAAAAATTATTTTGGAAACATATGAAGACTTTACCGAAATTTTGTTATTTTATTGTAATTTTTTTTAATTTTTATAAAAAAATATTACTGAATATTTAAAAATTATTTATTAATCATATCACTATATTTCATGGATAGGTTATAATAGTTATGTTTAAATTACTATAATATATCATGTTTTTGGTAAAACATAGTGTTGTATATAATGAAAACAATGTTAGTGTTGTGTATAGAGCAAGATTTACATGGTGTGTTGTGTGACAAAAGAAATAAATTAAAAAAAATTATTCAAAAAAATAATATATAAAATATCAGGATGTTATATATAGTCACACAATAGTTAAGATATATTTTCAGTAGAGTTTCTATTACCTTATTGCTCTTGATATTTTATGAATACACTAATGATATGTTACAAAATTACATTATTATTTAAAATTGTAGCTACCTTTCATTTAAAATTTTCACATATGTATTTATCTAGAATATATTATTTTATTGATGACTCTAGATTCATTAATTTTCGTACCCCACCAGTTGATGATTCCATGTGATAAATCATCTTCATAGTAATAAGGGTTTTCATCCTATCATTGGTCTTTTGGATCTATATTATCTACCCATAATTATCTTTCAATTGGGTACTCATAAACTTCAAACTAGAGCCAGATTCCTTGTTTAATTTTATCTTATCTTTAAGATATATCCTTAGAGGAATAATGATGGCTTTCAAAACAATCTTCATGACTATTTTTTATTATATATTCTATGAAATTTTTTATAATAAATTACATTGTACATTGATTTTTATCCTATATTTGTAAAATATATATTTAAATCCACCTATAAATGATCCAACATAATACACTCATTAAATAAATTTATGATATGTATATAAATTTTGACCTTATTTTCCTTTTTTGGTCAAATATTATACCCCCAAAATTGGATCAATGATTTTATTCTTTTTTTTTATATTCTATTATATTTCCAAGAGATGAGAATAATTCTATTCATCTAGACCAATAAAAACATCAATTAGTTTTTTCCAATCTATTTATCATTTAAACCTCAATATTCAAGACAATAATGTAGATTTATAGATAATTATTCTTCGTTATCATTTCCATGTTTTATTCTATCATCTACTTACCAATCTCTCCTAATACATGGAAAACGTCCTCTTTTGGAATAATTGATATATAATTTTCATCAATAGATACTATATATATTATTAAATTAGACTTCTTATAAAATAATTTTTTGTTATTTAATCCAACATTCTGATGAATCATTCTTCTAAATATAAAATTTCCAAAAATTTGTTCCATTATATAGAATTCCCATTGAGTTATTCTTCTTATTTAGATTAATTTCCTTTTCCGTTGTTGAAAAATAATATATGAGAATAAAAATAATCAACTATAATAAATACTCATATAAATTGAAAACAAAAAAACCCACAAGATAATAAATTTATCTAATAACACATGGTGGTCCCCACAAGGGTCTTTAGTGGAATATTGGCTTAGATGGGGTAAATTAGTGTATGAAACTCATTCCTATTTCCCCAATTTAACCTCAAAATTTCATGGTATTGAATGAAATTGGCCTCGTTATTATTAGTTTTGCTCTTATGTTCTTCCTTTATTCATTATTTGATTTATGATTCACTTATCCTAGACCTAATCATATTTGATCAATGTTCCCTAAAAATACATACATAGATTGATTTCCTATAGAGTGTAATTAACTAATACATACAAGACATGACATTTTCACTTTCCCCATCCATAATGGGATAATCCAAGGATCATACATTCTAAATTTTCTTCTGTTCCAAAATCCACGAAATCATGTTCATTTATGCGTTTATGCTTGGTAAGTCTAATGCATGGGGTCACTCCCATTATAATATTTTGTATGGATCATGGACTCCCAATGGTTATATTGTTAATAACTTATTTAGGTTTTATTACCCCCGTCCAATTTTACACTTTCACTTTATGTACATTTTTATCAACTTTTATCATTGTTCTAGGGTGGAAATGTTTTTGGCACAAAGGCCAAGGAAACACTTCACTAACTCTTTGTTAGTTCTCCATGTATCGATATATGGTCATTGATATTCATATTATTATATTATATTGTGGAATTGTAATTATCAAAATATGTAGTATCACATCCATAGTGATCTTTAAGGATTATTCAGTGAACAACATCATCCTATGGAATGGTCATCATTGAATTCCAACTCACTTCTTGTGTGATTCAACTGTTGTGAGTTCCATGTACTTACTTTTAGGAACTCTATTATTCAAATAAGTATTCCCTTTTATGTTATTATTCAAAAATGATAACCCAGATAGTATTTTTATATAATTATATCATTCTTTTAATATATAATATGAAAAAATAGTTTGTTTATAGAAGAGAATGGTTTCACAAGTCACTACAGGAACACAGTGACTCACGCAATAATTTTAAAAAACATCACTTTGGAAAAAATAGAAAATTTTTATCTCTCAAGAATCTTCCACAGGTAGTTATATCTATAAATTTATTATTAAAAAATCTAGAATTTATAGATAAAATCATAACATTTTGTGCATCACGAAACACTTCATTCATTCATTACTACTAAACATAAGTCATATAATCATTCTTCATTCATACAATTCATTTTAAAAAAACTCTAAATTGTAAGAATTCTTTCAGTCTAGTGAATCTATTTTAAAATGTTCAATAAATTATACAAAACTACACCTTTCTATAATGCCTTCATTTTTCTAATTACATGAACACATGAAACTTTATACTTCTGTGAGTCCTCACATATAATTTGATAAAACGTTTCTGTTGATATACTCTCATATAAAAACTATCCAAACCCCTCAAAACCCTTAAAAACCATCCCTTTCTGCACATATAAATTCCTTCATTTTCCTAGAACTTAACAATATAAATTTAATGATCTATATTGGGCATGATTCTCATTGAACATCAAAAAGTCTCCAAATCCAAAGAGTGATTTCTTCTTTGTCACATAAAACTATTCAATCATGAAACTATCCAATAACTACTACTGTATACTACCTAAGTAACTTTTAGATAAATTCATATATCATCTACATGGAATATTTATGATATACTTTATTGTATTTTAATTTTTTTCATTAAATATAACATTGTGAGTCCATCAACATAGCAATTCCAAATCTCATTTTTATTGAAAACATTCCCTCTGATAGGAAAACCATCACCTCAAGAAACTATTGACACGATGAATAAAATAATTAAACATTATCTAACTCACCGTGTAATAGATGAAAAAAAAACTAACATAAAATACCAATAATTTTCATTAAATACTAATAATTATCAAATAAGAGTATGATATATATGATTGTATTTAAAATAAGAACTTATTGTGAATCCCTCACGTGTATAGATGGTACAAATATAAAACTTATTCATGGGATATTATTATATCGGCAATGTTCTTTGTGATTTCCCAACTTAGGGGTAAATGAATGGAATAAGTTCCTTATCACATTATATTAATTAGGGTTCCTCCATCCAGTCATGGTGTGGCATAGGGAAAGGATCCACTAAAAAATGGAATCAATATATTTCTCCTCATTATACTCATTTTACAAGAAGATATGGTAAGTTCACAAGATCGTGTTAGTTGTATGCTCTAGAGTCAACTACTATTCATTATAATGAGGCACTATTGATCATTTTGGGAATAGTTATATTTGAATATACTATAAAAACTTTATTATTTGATATGGGAGTGACACGCTAAATTATACCATCTCAATTTAATCATGATATAGAGAAGAGTATAGGTTACTTATATGGGGTGATTTCTATCGATAAACCATTCAGGGTGTGATCTAATGGTATTTAGAGACGTATATAATTTTAAATCATAATTAAAAATTATAGGATTATCTATTACTTCATAATATTAATGATATTGAGTTTCAATTTCATAATTGGGAGCATTTAACTAACTTGATATGCGCACCCAATTACTGTTATAATTAATTTGTATCCTTCACATTTTTTTAGAATAATTACTATACTCATGTAATAGAGTGGGATTTATAAGCTGGTAATTAGAGACATGACCATATATAGGACATAATGATTTCAAAACATGTTTCCAAATATCTTTTTGATACGAGGAGACATGATAGTCGGTCATTAACCTAGTTTGGAACAAGTTATATGGGTTCATTATAATGTAATTTTAGAGGTTTACATTAATTAGGGTGGTAGAGTTTCTGACAGAGTTGATGTGAGGTATGAGCCCCATATCCATTATTCCGTATATATTTTCTTATATGGATCAAAGAGAGATTATTTTTTTGATAGATTAATTTTAATAAAAGGTATTGATTCACCAAATAACATACAAATGGGGTTATCCTTTTTTCCACTAGAATGGGTGATGATTAATTACACTTATGGTTTGAGGAATTGGTTATGATCTGGGTGAAAATTAACAATCTATATCCTCTTCCTCATATATATTGTCTTTTAAATTAAGAGATATTATCCATATGGTTTACTAATATTTAGTGATATTGGGATATTTTGAGAATTATCAAAGTCAATAGATTGATGTAATCAATTGTTTCGTTACACATAAAAATCTAGATTGCAAATTTTTTCATTGATATTAAATAATCCTTGTCTAATGAGATATTTTTGTTTATTTTTTTTCAATGTTTCATATTTATGAGTCTGTTTTGAGTAGAATTTGTCTTGGGAAACAACTGAATTTTTATTTTTATGGGAACTGGATCAGTGGTATCATTGAAATATGTGTAATATAATTTTTTTAATTTATGGATGTCCATTTAAGGGGATTTATTGAACACGTGGACACTATTAGAGTACTTATTTGAAAGTGTATGAATGTGTAAACTAATATAAAAATAATTTCCAGATAGTTCAGACCTATAGATGGGGTCCCATGAAATTTAAATTGACATTCATCTAGGTGATCAAAAGATAATATATTTGTCCCGACCCGCCCTCGGGGTCCGTTCCGTGACTACCCCAAGCCCGCCTTCCATAGGCCAGGGGCTGGTGACTAGCACCAAGGCGTAAATCCGAACAAAAAGGGAAGGCATTGCCTTTGAAAAGTAAACAAGCACCACAGAGTAAGCAAGCGGAAAGTAAACACTAAGTAAAAACAGAGTACAACTGAAAGTGCGGAAAAGTAAATGGGCCAGTATACAAACCCAAACTGAAAGTAAAGTACAACTCGAAAGGGAAAGAAACAACTGTAAGTAAAAGCCGCTACGCCGAGCTGTCCACTGGAGATCCCACCTGAAGGATGGGTACAGATAGCTCCACTGATCCATGGGTCCCACCGTCCGCTCCGAGTACGTCCCGCCCAGTGGTCCACCTCCAGGTACCGTCCTGCTCTGCAAGCCTCAGCCAAGATCAACGCTGTCCGTCGTCTGAAACCAACACAACATAGTGCGGGCATAGCCAGTGCAGGGGTGAGTATAAGCTACTCAGTAGGGACCCCGATACCCCTGAAGGTCTCTCAAAATCCACAAAGGATAATCACAAAGAAAGGTACAATCACGAAGTAACAACCGACACTGCTTAGGTATATGCCCATACATATACCTAAGTCATCAATTTCAAATACGCTCCAACCTCCGAGCCCAAGTACAACTCAGTCCACATAGGAAAGTAAACGTATTCCACACAGGAAAGAAAAACGTAATCCACACAGGATAGCACAACACAATCCACACATGAAAGCAACAGGATTCAGCTCACACAGGTATACTTCTTCGAAAGACGATAAAGATGATCTCTGATCCATCTAAGTCGTCGGACCCACGAAAGATCGATAGGTAACTAACCCCAGCAAAAGACCCACACAGAATCGGGCCCATATAGGACCTGTAGGCGCTGGTTCAAACAGGACCGCTGAGCGCAAAGACCAACACAGGATCAGACCCACACAGGATCGGGCCCACACAGGACCTGTAGCACTGATCCACGTAGGATCGCTGAGTGCTTTAGTCATCGTCGTCGAATCCACACAGGATCTCTGTACTTTCGTCATCGCAGTCACAGTAGCAGTAGCAGTAGCAGTAGCAGAAGTAGTCACAGTCGCAGCTAGCACTAGGGTTCCCGCACACAGTAAGCTCGTTCGGAGGGTCCGCTCCACGAGCCGAGAGGCTGATACATCAACTGTCACAATGTCCAGAGTTGATGTATCCAAAAGTTCCGTATCGTCAATAGGAACTCAACGCAACAGACGGCGCATCGATCGGACGCCCGGTCTGAGAGTTATTGGCATTTTCGTCCCCGGGGCCCGGTTGGTTTTTAAGGCAAAACCAACCCGACCGTACTCCACCTGCGTCCAAACCTCGGGCGGAGTATTCCAAAAGATCCGTCTCACTAAGAGGAACACAACAAAGATGACGGCACGTCAATCGGACGTCCGTAGCTCAAGATATGAGTGTTTCCGCTCCGAAGGCCCGGTTGGTTTCGTGAACGAACCAACCCGGCTGAACTCAAAGTATTCTGAAACTTTGAGTGCGTTATACAGAAACGACCGTCTCGATCCAAGGATCGCGTTGCCGCAGACGGTTCATCAATTGGAGGTCCGTGGCTCAAGTTATGGCCAAAATACCGAATTCGTCTCGAAAACGGGGGGTCCGGGTCCGGGCCGACCCGGCCCGACCCCCCTGGGTCGGCCCGAACCGGGTCGACCCGACCCGGCCGGCGGCGGTCCGGCGCGACGGCGCGGCCTGGCGCCGCTGGAGCCACGTGCGGGGGGCTATGCCCCCGCTGTTTCAAAGCGACGGCGCGGCTTTTAGCCGCGCCTTTTAAAGAACCCCCCCCCCCCTCGTGGGGGGCCTGCTTTGGAAAACCGGGGGGGCACTGCCCCCCCCCCCCCCCTTGTGTAACCGGTCCCCCCCCCCCTCACGTGGGGGGGCCTTCTTGTGGCCAGCCGGGGGAATTAATTCCCCCGGCACCTCCCTTCCGGCCAGCCCGACATGGCCGGCCGGTCCTTCTCCAACAGGACCGGCAAACCGGTGCCCTTTCCGGCTTCCGACGCCGGCGGCCCGGCGAGCCGCCGGTTCTATCGTCTCGCCGCGGCCCGGAACCGGCCGCGGTGTTCGTCATCCGGCGCGGTGCGACGGTACCGCGCCCCTCCGCCGCGGCCCCGCTCCGGCCGCGGCGCCTTCGATTCCCTTCGACGCGGCGCGACGACGTCGCGTTCGTGATGATTCTTCCATGGTGCAGATTTCCGCGTGGTGCGACGGTACCACGCCATCTTGTTTCATCCGCAAGATAAATCAACAAGAACAAAGGAGGGGGTTCTTCCGTGTTCATGCGGTCCGGCCCCCTCACGTTAAACGATAACACATATTTAAATAACCTCACGTTTGTCATGATAGAACCACGAACTAGAATGAATAAATAAATAAATAATCAACAACAACCCCTACCTTGGTTTCAAGTTCGAAGATCGTCAACGACTAGCGGAAGACAACGTCGTGGAGGTCGGGCGTCGCGGTAATCGTTCGTCAAATCCGTTGACGAAGAGGTACGCCCGAAGAGGTACGTCGTTGGCGAATCTTCGTAAGCCGACGAAGGAAGTCCGAGGAGGAAGCGGCGTTCCCTTTTCGTTGATACGGAAGGCGTCGTCGATCTTCGGATACAATCAGCTATGAAGAAGAGAGGAGCAGCGTTCTTCGTTGGAGCTTGAGCGTTCTCCGTCAAAGCTTGAGCGTTCTTCATCAAAGTTTGAAGAAGAAGGAGAAGAACCCAAAATGCTCTCAAGAAGGCTAGAGAAATCTAACCAAATAAAATAAGTTAGAGACTTATTTTATTCACACACTTAACCAAATTGAATTTTAAAAGTTTGAAATTCAAATAATGTAACTCCAAATTAATTAACAAGTTGTCATATCAAATAAAGGGGGGTTAAAGGAGTTTTGAGAGGAGATGAAAAGTTTAGGGTTCATGTGGGTCCCACCACACTTAATCCTCTCAACGGAGGTTAAGTGGGTGTGGGTCCCACCCCTAACTTCCTTTGAGAGAAGTTAACCAACAAGTTTAAATAAAAATTTGTAATCCACAATTTTTATTTAACTTATTCTAAACTCCCAAAAACTAACTCTCAACCCGAAATAAACGCAACCTTGGAAAAGGTCTCCTTAAGCGAATATCGGCACTGCGAGTTCATCGGTGTCCTCGGATATCAATTCCGAGCACCGGATCAAAAGTTAGAATTTCCCGCTCGTTCATTCACTGAACGTACCCGAGCCAGCCTTTTGAAATTGATTTCGGGCACTCTGGGCCTCGGAATCAGGTGCCGTCAGAAACCACGCTCTTGTAAAAATCCAAAGAAAATTAAGAAAAAATTTCCATTGAATTTTACGGGTCTTTACATTACTCCCACCTCAGGGCTTTACGTCCCCGTAAAGATACATCAGAAACTAGCGAAACAAATGAGGGTACTGAGCACGCATCTGAGCCTCCCGCTCCCATGTGCTCTCCTGGAGATTCTCGTGCTGCCATCTGATGCGCACAAGAGAAATCGATCGCCCACGTAGGACCCGCTCCTGTCGATCCTCTATCTCCACCGGGACCTCCGTAAAAGTTGCCCCATCGTCAACGTCAAGCTCCCCATGGTTAATGATGTGCGTCGGGTCGTGCACGTATCTCCTCAGCTGAGATACGTGGAAGACGTCGTGCACCCGGTGCAACTGAGGTGGAAGAGCCAGGCGATAAGCCACCTCGCCAACCCTGCTGAGGACCTGGAAGGATCCGATGAAGCGCAGAGATAACTTGCCGCCTCGGCCGAATCTCTGAATACCACGTCGAGGTGAGACCCGCAAGAAGACGTGGTCGCCATCTTCGAACTCTAGTGGCCTCCACCTCCTGTCAGCATATGACTTCTGCCGGCTCTGAGCTGTCCTCATCCACTCCTGGATGACCTGGACCATCTCTGTCGTGGCCTGGACCATCTCTGGTCCCACCAGTGCTGACTCCCCAGGGTCTGTCCAGCACAAAGGAGATCTACAAGGTCGGTCGTACAACGCCTCATATGGTGCCATCCCGATGGTGGAGTGGTAGCTGTTGTTGTACGCAAACTCCACCAAGGGTAGGTGGTCCTCCCAGCTACGACCAAAGTCGAGGACACATGCGCGGAGCATGTCCTCGAGAGTCTGAATGGTCCTCTCTGTCTGACCATCCGTCTGAGGGTGAAAGGCTGTGCTCAGACGTAGCTGCGTTCCGAACGCCTCCTGTAACCCCTTCCAAAGCCGGGAAGTAAAGCGAGCATCTCGATCAGAGACGATAGATGATGGCACACCGTGAAGCCACACAATCTCCTAAAAGTAGAGACGTCCCAAGCTCTCCATTGAGCCCTGCTCTCTGATGGGTAAGAAGTGTGCTGACTTGGTGAGTCGGTTAACATTCACCCAGATGGATTCGTGACCTCTGGAAGTGAGTGGAAGTCCAGTCAGGAAGTCCATAGATATGTCGTCCCACTTCCACTCCGGAACCTCCAAGGGTTGTACCAAGCCTGCTGGTACCTGATTCTTTGCCTTCACCTGCTGGCAGGTGAGGCACCGAGAAACGAACTCTGCTAAAGCCTTCTTCATGCCCGACCACCAGTGCTGTCGTCTGAGGTCCTGGTACATCTTCGCCACTCCAGGATGTACCGCCAAGGGAGAAGTGTGAAACTCTCTCAGCACTTCCTCTCGCAATGCAACTGGTACCATGGTACGTCCTTTGAAAAGGATGTCGTGCTCTTCTCCAAGGGAGAAACCATCAGGTGTCTGTCCCGAGGATATCTGTGCACGTCGTGTCTCACAGTCAGCGTCCTCCCGCTGTGCCTCTCTAACCCGCTGTAGTAGTGGATAGGTGACTGTGAGAGACTGGAGGAAGGCTTCTCCATCTCTATCCACGAAGTATATCTGCAAAGAGGCTAGCTGCTCTGTCGCCTCCTCAAGTAGCTTAATGCCCATCCTCCTGCTGAGGGCATTGGCTACTACGTTCCCCTTCCCAGGAGTATAGACTATCTCAAAGTCATAGTCCAGGAGGAACTCGAGCCATCGCCGCTGTCTCAGGTTCAGGTCCTTCTACGAGAAGATATACCTGAGACTCTGATGATCGGAAAAGACTGTAATGTGCTCGCCCATCAGATAGTGTCGCCATGTCTTCAGAGCGAAGACCACTGCAGCTAACTCCAGGTCATGGGTAGCGTAGTTCTGCTCATGTGGCCTCAACTAACGTGATCCATAAGAGATCACTGCCCGCTCCTGCATCAGAACACATCCGAGTCCGGTCCCTGATGCATCGCAGTAAACTACGTACCCTACTCCCTCCTCAGGAAACCTCAAGATAGGTGCGCTGGTCAATCCCTGTCTCAGCTCCTGGAAGCTCTACTGACATCTGTCTGACCACACGAAGGGTTTCCCCTTCTTCGTCAAAGCTGTGAGTGGTGCTGCAACTCTAGAGAAGTCCGGAACGAATCTCCGATAGTATCCAGCTAGTCCCATGAAACTCCGAACCTCAGTCACGCTCCTGGGTGGCTCCCATGCTAACACAGCCTCGATCTTCACAGGATCCACTGCAACTCTCACCTCAGAGATAACGTGTCCCAAGAAGTGGACCTCACGTATCCAGAACTGGAACTTCGAGAGCTTACCATAAATCTGGTGCTCTCGGAGTGTGTCTAGTATAACTCGCAAGTGATAGGCGTGCTCCTCCTCAGTCGTAGAGTAAATCAGAATGTCGTCGATGAAGACAATGACAAATCGATCGAGGTATGGCTGAAAGATCCTGTTCATGAGGGACATGAACACTGCTGGAGCATTGGTTATGCCGAAAGGTATAACCAAGAACTCATAATGGCCATACCGACATCTGAAGGTCATATTCTGCACATCCTCGTCTCTGGCTCTGAGCTGATGATAGTCTGACCTGAGGTCTATCTTCGAGAACCACCATGCTCCCTTGAGCTGATCAAAGAGGTCATCAATCCTCGGTAGCGGATACTTGTTCTTCACTGTCACCTGGTTCAGGCGGCGATATTCAACACAAAGTCGCAAGCTCCCGTCCGCCTTCTTGGCGAACAATATCGAGGAAGCCCAGGGTGAAACACTGGGTCGGATGAACCCCTTGCCCTGCAAGTCCTCCAACTATATCCGTAGCTCTCGAAGCTCGGCGGGGGCCATCAGATATGCTGGAGTGGATATCGGGGCTGTCCCGGGAAACAAGTCAATATAAAAGTCTACCTCTCTACGAGGAGGTAGCCCTGGAACGTCGTCGGGAAAAACGTCCGCAAACTGATCCACCACTGCAGGAAAACCAGGACTCCGCACGTTAACTGCTAAAAGGATGAGGCTTGCTAACTGATGAGTAATGGGCTGTCCTCTCCTCCGCGGAAGTCTATCCTGTGCTGCTAAGGCTCCCTTCTCGCCGGTGAAGGTGAACCTGCTCCCGTCGGTGCGTACACAACGCACCTTGCGCCTAAAACAGTCAATCTGTGCATGGACCGTAGATAGCCAATCCATGCCCAAGATGATGCCGTAAGGCCTCGACGCTGCTACCAGAAGATCCCAGCCGAAGTTCTCACCTCCTAGAGTAAGCTCACACTTCCGGCACCAGTGCGTAATCGTCGAGTCTGCTCCCGTAGGAGTCTCTAGCCGTAAGGATCGAGCCAACGGCTCTGTCGGAATCTCCGAGCTCCGAACAAGGGCAGCAGATATGAAAGAGTGACTCGCTCCTGTGTCTATAAGAACTGCAGCAAGGGTGGAATAGACACAGATAGTACCTCGAATCATCTCGGGTGCACCGTGGTCTTAGGCCTCTGCTGCCTGGAGTTGTGCCTGTCTCTGCCCGCCAGCTCCCTGTGGTCGGGGTGGACCTCCTGGTGGTGGTGGTGGCAGAGCCTCAAAGCGTCGCCCACCACCTGCTGCTCGGCCAGCTCCTCTACCTCGTCCGCCTCCTCCCTGCGGACCGCCACGGTCAACCCTCTGCCTCTACCTCGGTGGTCCCTCAACTGTCTGCTGCTCCTCGGCACGGCGGGTCGGGCAGTCACGAGCCATGTGGCCCTGCCCGCCGCACGAGTAGCACTGTCTGTCTCTCGAAAGACTGGCTCCTCGCTGTGTGCCCCGCACTGCTGAGCCAGTGCCCTGAGGTCGTCTTCCCGAAGTTCTGGTCTGCCTGAACCCCTGAGTCATCTGTCGACTGCCTGCTGCAGATGACTCTACCACGTGCCATCCTGCGGTGGGTCTCGGTGCTGGTGTAGACTCAGCAAGGAAGCTCTCGATCAAAAGGGCCCGCTCCAGTAGTCCTGTATGAGTCGGTATGCTGAGGGAAATCAATGATGCCCTGATCTCGTGTCTCAAACCCTGCTCGAAGGTCCAGGCCCGGAAGAATGGGTCTCGTACCATGTCGGTCGAGTAGCGCGAGAGATCAGTAAATCTCGCTGAGTACTGAGCGACCGTCATGCTGCCCTGCCGCAGCTGTAGAAGCTCCTGGATACGCACCGCACGATGGGTGGCTGGGAAGAACTCCGAGCGGAAGAGGCTCTCAAAGTCCGTCCATAGAAGAGATGCCTCATCGTGCACCTGGAGCATCAAGCTCCACCATCGTCCTGCTGCTGCGTGTAGTAGGCTCGCAGCGAGGATCACCATGAGGTCTGCTGGTGTCCCCACTAGCCTAAACACACGTACCACTGCCTCCAGCCAGTCCTCTGCTGCCTGGGGGTCCGTCTCCCCATGAAACCTGGGTGGTTGCTGCTGCTGAAACTCATGCAGTGCGCTGAGGCGACGTGCATCGTCAGCGGCTGGTGCTGGAAGTATCGGTGGCTTGACGGGTAGAGCTACCGCTGGTGCCACTGCTAACAAAGGGCCCTGCACCGAAGCCTCGTCGTTCGGTGGGCTGTCGTCACACTCGACTCTCGGAACCCTAGCTGGCTGCCGTCGTGGGGCCATCCTGAAAAGAAAACAGGTGCGCCACGGTCAGAACAGTATACCTGGTGAGCTGATAAAAGTAATCACAAAGAAAACTTTGAAACACACACGCAATCAATGTTTTCGTGCATTAAGTCGGAAATCAGAAGTCAGGGTCCTGGTGTACGGATACGTCGGCCGCCGCACCAACACTGGACTCCCTGGACTGATAACCACACTCAATACGCTAAACATTATTGCTTCACATAGAAAAGATCAGAGTTCGCGGTAGAACCGAACTCCTCTGATACCAATTTGTCACGACCTGCCCTCAGGGTCCGTGCCGTGACTACCCCAAGCCCACCTTCCATAGGCCAGGGGCTGGCGACTAGCACCAAGGCGTAAATCCCAACAAAAAGGGAAGGCATTGCCTTTGAAAATTAAACAAGCACCACAGAGTAAGCAAGCGGAAAGTAAACACTAAGTAAAAACAGAGTACAACTGAAAGTGCGGAAAAGTAAATGGGCCAGTATACAAACCTAAACTGAAAGTAAAGTACAACTCGAAAGGGAAAACAACAACTGTAAGTAAAAGCCGCTACGCCGAGCTGTCCACTGGAGATCCCACCTGAAGGATGGGTACATATAGCTCCACTGCTCCATGGGTCCCACCGTCCGCTCCGAGTACGTCCCGCCCAGTGGTCCACCTCCAGGTACCGTCCTGCTCTGCAAGCCTCAGCCAAGATCAACGCTGTCCGTCGTCTGCAACCAACACAACGTAGTGCGGGCATAGCCCGTGCATGAGTGAGTATAAGCTACTCAGTAGGGACCCCGAGACCCCTGAAGGTCTCTCAAAATCCACAAAGGATAATCACAAAGAAAGGTACAATCACGAAGTAACAACCGACACTGCTTAGGTATATGCCCATACATATACCTAAGTCATCAATTTCAAATACGCTCCAACCTCCGAGCCCAAGTACAACTGAGTCCACACAGGAAAGTAAACGTATTCCACACAGGAAAGCAAAACGTAATCTACACAGGATAGCACAACACAATCCACACAGGAAAGCAACAGGATTCAGCTCACACATGTATACTTCTTCGAAAGACGATAAAGATGATCTCTGATCCATCTAAGTCGTCGGACCCACGAAGGATCGATAGGTAACTAACCCCCGCAAAAGACCCACACAGGATTGGGCCCACACAGGACCTGTAGGTGTTGGTTCACACAGGACCGCTGAGCGCAAAGACCCACACAGGATCGGACCCACACAGGATCAGGCCCACACAGGACCTGTAGCACTGATCTACAAAGGATCGCTGAGTGCTGTAGTCATCGTCGTCGAATCCACACAGGATCGCTGTACTGTCGTCGTCGCAGTCACAGTAGCAGTAGCAGTAGCAGTAGCAGAAGTAGTCACAGTCGCAGCCAGCACTAGGGTTCCCGCACACAGCATGCTCATTCGGAGGGTCCGCTCCACGAGCCGAGAGGCTGATACATCAACTGTCACAATGTCCAGAGTTGATGTATCCAAAAGTTCCGTATCGTCAACAGGAACTCAATGCAACAGATGGCGCATCGATCGGACGCCCGGTCTGAGAGTTATTGGCATTTTCGTCCCCGGGGCCCGGTTGGTTTTTAAGGCAAAACCAACCCGACCGTACTCCACCTGCGTCCAAACCTCAGGCGGAGTATGCCAAAAGATCCATCTCACTATGAGGAACACAAAAAAGCTGACAGCGCGTCAATCGGACGTCTGTAGCTCAAGATATGAGCGTTTCCGCTCCGAAGGCCCGGTTGGTTCCGTGAACGAACCAACCCGGACGAACTCAAAATATTTCGAAACTTTGAGTGCGATATACCGAAACGACCATCTCGATCCATGTATCACGTTTCCATAGACGGTTCGTCAATCGGAGGTCCGTGGCTCAAGTTATGGCCAAAAGACCGAATTCGTCTCGAAAACGGGGGGTCCGGGTCCGGGCCGACCCGGCCCGGCCGGCGGCGGCGCGACCTGGCGCCGCTGGGGCCACGTGCGGGGGGCTAAGCCCCCGCTGTTTCAAAGCGACGGCGCGGCTTTTAGCCGCGCCTTTTGGAGAACCGGCCCCCCTCGTGGGGGGCCTGCTTTGGAAAATCGGGGGGCGCTGCCCCCCCCCCCCCCCTTGTGTAACTGGTCCCCCCCCCCTCACGTGGGGGGGCCTTCTTGTGGCCAGCCAGGGGAATTAATTCCCCCGGCACCTCCCTTCCGGCCGGCCCGACATGGCCGGCCGGTCCTTCTCCATCGGGACCGGCAAACCGGTCCCCTTTCCGGCTTCCGACGCCGGCGGCCCGGCGAGCCGCCGGTGCTCTCGTCTCGCCGCGGCCCGGAACAGGCCGCGATGTTCGTCATCTGGTGCGGTGCGACGGCACTGCGCCCCTCCGCCGTGGCCCCGCTCCGGCCGCGGCGCCTTCAATTCCCTTCGACGCGGCGCGACGGCATCGCGTTCATGATGATTCTTCCACGGTGCGGATTTCCGCGTGGTGCGACGGCACCACGCCATCTTGTTTCATCCGCAAGATAAATCAACAAGAACAAAGGAGGGGGTTGGGCCATGTTCATGCGGTCCGGCCCCCTCATGTTAAACGATAACACATATTTAAATAACCTCACGTTTTTCATGCTAGAACCACGAACGAGAATGAATAAATAACTAAATAATCAACGAAAACCCCTACCTTGGTTTCAAGTTCGAAGATCGTCAACGACCAGCGGAAGACAACGTCGCGGAGGTCGGGCGTCGCGGTAATCGTTCGTCAAATCCGATGACGAAGAGGTATGTCCAAAGAGGTACGTCGTTGGCGAATCTTCGTAAGCCGACGAAGGAAGTCCGAGGAGGAAGCGGCGTTCCCTTTTCGTTGACACAGAAGGCGTCGTCGATCTTCGGATACAATCAGCTACGAAGAAGAGAGGAGCGGCGTTCTTCGTTGGAGCTTGAGTGTTCTCCGTCAAAGCTTGAGCGTTCTTCGTCAAAGTTTGAAGAAGAAGGAGAAGAACCCAAAATGATCTCAAGAAGGCTAGAGAAATCTAACCAAATAAAATAAGTTAGAGACTTATTTTATTCACACACTTAAACAAATTGAATTTTAAAAGTTTGAAATTCAAATAAGATAACTCCAAATTAATTAACAAGTTGTCATATCAATTAAAGGGGGGTTAAAGGAGTTTTGAGAGGAGATGAAAAGTTTAGGGTTCGTGTGGGCCCCGCCACACTTAATCCTCTCAAGGGAGGTTAAGTGGGTGTGGGTCCCACCCCTAACTTCCTTTGAGAGAAGTTAACCAACAAGTTTAAATAAAAATTTGTAATCCACAATTTTTATTTAACTTATTCTAAACTCCCAAAAACTAACTCTCAACCAGAAATAAATGCAACCTCGGAAAAGGTCTCCTTAAGTGAATATCGGCGCTGCGAGTTTATCGGTGTCCTCGGATTTCAATTCCGAGCACCGGATCAAAAGTTAGAATTTCCCGCTCGTTCGTTCACTGAACGTACCCAATCCAAACTTCGGAAATTGATTCCGGGCACTCTGGGCCTCGGAATCAGGTGCCGTCAGAAACCACACTCTTGTAAAAATCCAAAGAAAATTAAGAAAAAATTTCCCTTGAATTTTACGGGTCTTTACAATATTAGTGGTGTTATCAATTTTCATGTGTTACTTGTGTTTTTTTGATCTTTTGTGGATAAATCATTCCAGTAACCATTGAAAACTGATATTCCATAATTTCTTTGTTAACACATGAAAGGTGATTTACAATGAGATTGGTATTGATGGAATAAATCTATAATGAATATTGAATATCTTTCTTAAAGGTGTGTATCTTAACCCTCATCCTAGTATGGATGATGAATACTTGTTATATGTTAGGGAATTCATTTACAATGTCTCACAATATAGTGAAATTATTTCATGAATTTATTAATTATGATGTTTGAGTGGTGACATAGTGGCCACCTTCAATAATTTTTTCTGTGGTGCCATAATGTTTTATCCCTGTGATGAATATTCCTTCATGGGGGAATGGTTTACTAGGAATGTGGTGATAATTTTTTGTTCACTTAGATAAATTAGTTCTTTTAAAGGTAATATGTACCCAAGGTATCAAAATGTGTAGTGACATTTTATTATAACACTCTCTAATTTTTTTGAAAAGAGTTTAATTTCTTATGGTTTTCAACATTGAAAATAATTTATATCATTCATTAGTCATCTATTTTTTGAGATATTTCTTCTAAGAATATGTAAGAATGGTAACGATTTCTATCAATATGTATGTAATTTATTAATTTTCAAGGATGAAATGTTTTTGAATTTTGGATGATGTTATAAGACAATTATTCATGCTTGAATAAATTTTCTTTCCTGAATATAATTTTACATCTATTTTGGAATAGATAATTTTATTATCCCTCATATAATTTTGAATTATGTTATTTAGTGGAAAATATTAATTATTGAGTTTTAGTGGAAAATATTAATTATTCATTAGAAAGGGAAAATTCTAAATTAACCCTTTCCATGTTTTCAAATAGGAAAGTGGATTATTCCATTAAGTGTAAAATGGGGTCTGTACCCTGTGGAATTAAATACATAATATTTTGTAATATTTATGGTTGTGTTTATTAGTGGAGATATAATTTTAATTGAATCGTTTAATAAAAAAATTATTAATTGTATTTTATAAATACAATTATCCGTATATACTAATTTTAGAGAAAAATTTGGTTGGGAGTTAGGTCTTGAGGATAAGGTATTCTCTTTAGTGGGGAGGACACTAGAGATTATATATGTTGTCTAATGAATCTCCAAATCATGGAAAACAAGTATAGTTGTTTAGTTTGATTCTTTATTTTCATGAAATAAATAATCACCTCTAATTTTATACACTATACATTGAATAACCACATGAAATCCTAGTTATTTTTTCACAATGATATAAACCGACCACATAGTAGAATTTTATAAAATAATTCACAAATTCTGGAAAATCATATTGTGATTATTTTAGAAAAAATGATATGTATTTTATTCAATGCCCTTACTGTTGGAAATAAACCAAACCATTATAGATTAGTATAAGTTAAAAATATAAATCTAATTAAGTGATTTTGAAAAATCATTTTGGAAAATTTAAGGTTTGATTTTAATAATTTTTGTATATATTGTTTATAATATTAATCTGATTTATGTAAAACATATAATTAAAGAGGTCCTGTTGAATTTAATATTTTTTTTATAATTAAAAAATTAGAGCATTATTTTGGAATAAATCATAGTGAGAATATTTCATTTTTTATATTCAATATAAAATTTAGTGTGTTTAATGTCAAAATCATGAATAATAGAGTCAATATATAGAAATCAGTGGGTTTTGATTTACTAGAAAACAAATTTCGGTGTTCATCGGTGGCGTAAAGCACCAGTCTAACAATATGGGAGAATTGAACGTATTCTAGCTCTCATGGTAGTGGTTTTACATGAGGTAGAGGAATTAAAAGGTCTTCTTATCCATGATTGCATGGTTTTGGATGGTCTCTATATACCTAAATTTGTTATCAGACACTACGATTATGGGTTGTGGAAGGATCCTAGTCCATGTCGGATCAAACGATTAGATGATTTACCCTATGCCAATATAGCCCTATCAGGTGTGCAGGGCTAGCCTCAACATTTCATGGTCCATATGGATACTAGTAATAAAATATTAAGAATATAATATTGTTTTTTAAACTTTGGTTGGCACTTTGTGGGGTAGGATTATGTCCTCAATGGACATTAATTGAACTTGTTACATGTTATATTATAACCCACATTCAATGTTCTATGTAAGATGTGGTGGGAGGAATGTGATAATGTTTTGGTGTTACAAATCACACCACCAATTATCCAAATGAATATGTAGTGCTTGGGGGTGTATGATAGACTAAATTTTGACATGAAATGTTTTATTGGACAATTTGAGAGATCCATGTCATAATGAAACAAAGTTTGATTCATTTAATATAATTTAATTAATAGATTTAACCATTAATGATAAATAAATTATGAAAAATAATATTATTCAATAATTATAATTGTAAATTTATTAAATCAAATAATTTTGGAGAAGTATCACCTTTGGTTACCACATATAAGATCACAGAGTGGTATAAACTTAATGGGATGTGGATTTCTAGGCCAAATTTTCAGTTTTCATAGATTGGTCACATAATTATTATTATTATTTAATGATAATACTACTTGACAAAATAATGAAGAATATAAATATTATTATCGATAATATATTAATTACAAGAGTGAGATAATAATGGGAAAATGTTAATTGATTTTGATAATCAGATAGTAAAATTCAAAAAATAAATAACAAATAAACCCATCAAAATTTAATTATGACTATTTAAAAATAAAGTGGATACCGATATAAGAGATTATAAATTAATTATAAAATAATAAATTTTATCCATTGATCACATAGAGTCTTACTAGATAAAAATAACATATTATAATGAAAGGTATTATAAAAATTAAAGTTGATTTTATAATAAAGGATGTATAATGTGATCTAAGTATGCTAATGTGATCAATAGTGATAATAATTATTTTTGGATTCATAAAATGTGTTTCAAATTAGAGAAATATTTGGTTTAGATTATATTATATAAAATAATACTTTATTATGGAATTAAAATCCATTTTTTATTAATAAATATGGGGGAAAGTATTGAGTTGTAATAGGTGATGATAGTGAATGCGGTGATAAATCAATGACGGTTGTGGAAGAACAAGAAACCATAGATGATTGTGAGTTTCCTTAGATAATATGAAAATATAAAAAATTAATTGGAAGAACTTAATCATTATGAGTGATGGGAATAAAATATGGAAACGTAAAAATATCATATAGAAGAAAGTAGTGGAATATTTATGATAAAAGATTCAAATGTTTTATCATTATTTGTGGAACCTAATAGAAGTATCATAAAATAATTCATATGAATAAAATAAGACCACTATGAGGAGAGTTATATCTACTATGTTCTGATATGTTTAGTATAATAATCCCACAAAAACATTTTCCTATTAATAAATTATTAATTACTCTTTGTGAGTATGGGATGTTGTTATTCGTTTAGGTTGATATTGTATCTAGTACACTATTAGGTTTGTATTACAATAATTATTATAGAATCCGTTTTTTAGTTCATATTTTTTTTATGTTTTCTTACTAACCTCAATATTTTATATAGAATCTGGTGAATTGGAAATCAATTAAAGTGGGATACACTGGCAGGCCTCCTTTCAACTAACTCCACATGACAATGGTTTGAGAGGTATAGTGGTGATTATACCTTATCTCACCCACTATCTGGGAAGAGGTTGATAATGACTTATATATTTATATATTTGAACTCAAACAATTCTATAGGATATCATATATTAGATATTTCAAGGTGCTAGTTTTTATTGGAAAATCTTATAACATAACTAGTTTTGAATAAGTATATATATGAAATTTCACTAGCATCCTAGATGTGAGAACACAATGGATGTGGTATCAGTATATTGGTAATTTATATAATATTCGTAATATAATAATTTAATGAATAGTTCCTCACCTATGTGTCGATTATCCACATAAACGTTTACTCCTCTGTCAAAGTGGATTCAACAGCCTTCAATATTATCTCTACTCCATTCCTACTTATGTAGAATTGATAATATCTAATATAAAATTATTTCCCTATAGTTATATATTTATTCCATTACTCATGTATGCAACCATAACTATTGAGATGTTTGTTTCTTCCAACGTACACACTTTTATAATTTTTCATATTTGGAGATTTGTATTTCCTCTAGAAAAAGATGTGTATTTCCTTCAACTCTTTTGAGATAAATGAAGATGTATATTTTCTCTATTTCTTCTAAGATGTGTGTGGAAATATATTTCAAAATTAATCTAATTATTATTGAATCTAGGTTTCTTTATCCCGTGGAAAACAATTATGTGATATAAGTTATACTTCTTTTTTATTTGTTAAAAACATTAAAATTTCGAGTTTGCTGAGAAAGTGAGTCATGGGTTAGTTGAGATGGATTGAAAATGGTTATGATAAGTTATGATGTCAGGGGACAAATGATTATATTCACTTAAGTTAATTAAATTTATGTCGATAATAGATGTTGTAGGATTTTCCAATTTATTTTGGAGACCATAATTGGTATTATTATACTCACCCCTATAGGATCACTTGTGCATTATTCTTTTTACACACATGCAGATTAGATAATGTGGTGGATGGATGATCATGATTTTCTAATATTAGTGTCAGTTGTGGGTAACTAGTGGATTACAGATCTCATTGCAATGAACACTGTCATTCCATTGCTGATTAGGGTTTCATTTATTCCATATATTTTATTTATATTTGTGAATTCATTTTATTTTTTCACGTTGTATGATATAGATTCTTATAAATATTCCTCTCTTAAATTATTTATTTTATATTTCATTCTTATTGTTGTGGATATTATTATATAATAATGGCTCATAGGTTTCTTTGGAGGTAATTCATGACCTCAATCTGTGGATACATCAGGTCTTGTTGTTATCCCCAGGCTGAGTGGAGGATGGCTTTAGGAGTTCACCAAACGATAAGATTATATATATATATATATATATTAACCCAAGAACATGAAAAAACATGTATCATTATTTATTATTTAAACAAATTAGGTCGGGAGTCTAATACAACAAATAAAATTCTAAAAAAGGAAACTATAAGCTTAAGTCATTTTGGGATACAATTATCCAAATATTTAATACCATCAGAAGAAAGTGAAAGAATAGATAATGTATCTATAAGACATTTCTCCTCTTGAAACCCTAATGAAAATGACATTTTTGAGACAACTACACCATTATTCACTATGAAATAAAATAACATTAGTTTATTCATATTAGATGCTTACGGTATTTTAAAAATCCCCACATATATTGGATTTCAGCAAACATCAAAAGAATCCAATAAAAAATCCTCCAAAAAAATAAAACAACTTTCAGTAACCAAAAAAATTTGTCACACACTTTTACAGAATGAAAAATGTATAGTTAATGCTTAGGTTTTTTTATATATTTATAAAATTACAAAAATAACTCCAAAAAATATTAAATACAAACACTTTTTATTTTTTAATTTTTTTTAAATATATACATTTATATAATTTCAAGTTATATATAAAATATTTTTGAAATATTTGAAAACAAACATAAAAATAGTGAGAACTCATTAATCACTTATATAAAAAAATTTGATATAAAACTTTTTTTAAAAATAATCTTTGGAAAAATATAAATATAAAAAATGGTAAGATATTAATTTCAAAACATTTTTGGTTTTTTAATTAACGAATTTTTAATAGAAATTATATTTTCAGTCATATTGGGAACCTCAATTGATATATTTATGAATTTTATATTCCTACCTATATAATAATATTTGATAATCATTGTAAATATTTTTCCATTGAAATAAAGTATTAATTATTATTTTGTATCCTTTTATGCTAATGTAATATTTTGATGAAAATCATTTAAATATAGATTGATTATGAAATGGTTAGGATCATCATATAGATATATGAGAGACAAAATTAGATGGTTCCTATAACTTATAAATTTCTTATGTGCTACTATCTAAACCATCAACTAAAATGAATTTTTTTTTTCTTAAATTTGATTGTTTTGAACTTACGTTATTGTTTAAATTTTATTTTAATTTTTAAAGGGTATCTTCAATCATTTTGATCACCTAATATTTCGAATTATAATATACTTTATTTTTAGAAGTCCCAAATAAAATAGTAATTGTTTATTTTATTTAAATGATTCACCCACAATATTAGATAATTAAAAAATAATTTTATATTCATTTTAGTATTATAAAAGTTTATTAATAATTAATATTTACATTATATCATAGAGATCACATTGAATGTAAAATTCAGTTATGTTTTATTCCTATAGGTTACAAATGAATCAACAACCATTTTTCCTAAAATGTTATTTTAATTAGAGCTTGGTTGCATACTTTTTAATGTTTTATTTTAATTATAAAATTAAAAACAATATACATTTATGAAAATTATTTTTAATTATTCTGTATGGCTGTAATTTTGAATAATTTATGGTTTATTTTTGTATTTCAAAAATACGTTCAAGGTAAATTTCTATAATTTTCAATGATACATCTAATTCATTTTATAATTTTCAATTTTTATATGATCATATTGAAGATAAAAATATATATTAAATAATAATTTTACTTTTTATCTGTTTCACTACATCATATATTCCAATAATAAATTGATTATTCATATAATAAATACTTGAACATTAACCTATATTCCTAATGTTTTAGAAAAATTTGATTACATTTGATTTATTATAATTTTATTTTTGTTTCCAAGATCAAAATGAATATTATTTAATACAACATATATCTGATCATTCTAAAAACCTCAAACATGATATTTATCAGTGTTTTATTTTTATAGTTCAATGATTACTCAAGTATAATAATCTTAAATTTCCAAAATGAACTGATTTCATCTTTTCAATTTTCATATCTTTATGGTTGATTCATAATTAAAAGCTAGTTCTAGTACATAAAATAAACATCTAAAATTTAGAGTATATAATATATAATATTCACTTATTTTATGTTATTATAGGTCAAAGATGAATAAATAGTCATTATAGAAAATATCCATAAAAATAGTTCTTGATTAATTTCTTTTGAACATTTTACATTCATTTCACATAAAATATTTCATAATAATTGTTAAAACATACTATTAATCATATCTAAAACTATTTTTTTATCATGTGGTCTTTATCTATAGTTACTAATGAGTAAAAAATAATTTCACTTTATTTATAAAATAGTCAATCTTTATTTTACCACAGTTCTTATATTTATCATCATTCGAAGCTTACATAATTATATTAATGCCAAAAAAAAACATTAAATCATTACAAGAACCTTGATTTTTATATTCATGAATTATTTAATTTTATATACTATAAATGAGTCATGTATCATTTTCCTTAATTTTGAGGTCAAACCATAATCCATAGATTATTTTAGAATATTTTTCATTCTTTTAATATATATATATATATATATATAGTTTGTGAATATAAATTTAATTATTCCATAAGTGTATGGAAACTAATTACTAAAATTTCATTACTATAAGTAAAAATTTTACAAAAAAATGTTATCATGAATTTTCATTAGTAAATAACCATGTAAACTATTTATTTTTCCTTTTATTCTATATTTACATATAAAAAATCATACTAATTATTGATATTTTTTTATTATCTAGTAGATAACCTGATAAGTTATATTTATATTTTGTTCACTTTTAAATTCTATAACTAACTCGAGTTTTATTTTGTTAGATGTTCTGATCACCATATATCATTTTTCTTCATTTTTCATCATTTAATGATAATTTGACACAAAGGGAATAATAATAATATTTTAGTGTACTTTGAATCATTCAAAGAACATCAAAATTAATATTTTTATGTGATTTACTCTAATATATTATAAATGAATCTAAAATAAATGCTTGAAATTATTTTCAAAAATAATAATATTATTTAATTATTTATGAATGTTTTATGTTGTTTTGAAAATTAAGAATAAATATTAATTCATAAAAAAACTTCTAATAATACCATGGTTTTTTAGTGTCATGTATAAGAATGATTAATTCATGTTGGTAAATAAATTGTTCATGACATTTTCACTAAATTTTAAAAAAATGTAAAATAATTTTGTAATGTCCTTAGACATTCTATGTGCATTATAACTTATTTGGATACTTTCAAAAGTTATTTTTAAATTATTTTTTTGGTGAAGTCTCGGTTTGTTTCATGATGTTTATGGGGGGTTTAAAAGTCATTAAATGGTGAACATGCTTAGGGAAAACCATGTAGTTTTCCCTATATAATGGTGAAACATGTTTAAGTGGAGTAGTTGGAGTTGCACAATGGGAATATGTTTATAGATATCCACGTGACAATACACTGGTAACCATATAACTCAAAAAAGAATAAAAAGTTTGGTTGGTGTATAGTTTACCAAACCATGCAGCTAAACTATATGGGTTCCCAAAAGAGGATGTTTTCCTCACATGATTTGGAAAACCATACTATTTGAATTAAATATTCTAGAAATTATAATGTTGACCTAAAATCATAAAAATTCCCATCACTATTCCTCACACATAAAGGGATCTAAAACCTACGGACTCAAGTGGTTGTTCCAAGAAATATTATACCCTTAAGATAGATATTCCATTGGATCTAGATTTGTTAGTCCAAGGGATTTCATTGTAAGTGAACATTTATCGGGCATTCATGTTGTTCTGGAGAGATCTTATCTCATCTAGATGGTGAAGAATATAGAACCATAAATTCATGGCTAGATTTTATAATTTCACCATGATATTATGTTATATCCTCATGGTTTTTGAGGAAAATGAAGTTGTAATGCCCTTTTTATCTTGATTAGTATTTTATTCATTAGGATCAATTCATTACATTTGATCCCATTCCGTAGGTCTAAATCGGTCTTAGACCTTGTCATATTTTTTCTTGGAACTTCACTCTTGAATTATCATGTAGTGATTTTGGGTTAGTTATAGGGATCATTAGTGTGTGATCTTGATTTGGTTGTTGAACCACAATGTGGGGCTTTACCATACTCAATATAGTAAATTCAATTTGACGTTACTAAAATTGTATAAAATAATATCTTATGACATGTATGTGAATATGTGTGTTTCATGTGAAACCTATATTAATATGAAATGTTTTTGCATGTTTATAGATCAGGACTTATGTTCAGATTCTTTATGTATTTATATATGTGTGTGGCCTATAGACTTATGTTATCTAATATTAGATTTTTGGGTGAACCCTTAATGGATTTGTTAATACCTTACTATGGGGTCATAATATTTGTGATTCAAGATGATTACTGAAAGGTATTATAAGATAAATAGGGAGTTATGATAGAAATAAGGCCTTAACATACACAACTAGTGGGGTATAATGGCATTAGTGGATGAACTAAGAAACTTTTTTGGGTATGATGACTCTATTTCCTAAACTGATGCATGATTCCATGATGGAATAATAGAATATTATAAGACTAATGTTGGTATTATCTTTTTATTTATAATATTAATGAAAAACAGACATATCTTCTCCTCCATAATTGAATCTATATAGGTGGGTTTGGTTTTTGTTGAAGGTCGATTACCCAACATGTTGTTTTTTATGTGTGTATTTACTTTTTTTCATTACATACACTTTTATATAAAATAATTACTGTTAATTAGGAAATGGTGGTGTTCTAATAGGTTTATACACATAACCTACATGACTATCTCAGTGTGCACGCATAGATTATGGTCAGTGATCCAGCCATGTGAATGGGTTTTATGTCAGATTAATGAGCTAGAAGAGTAGTAAAGAAAAGTGTATTTATGTTGTACTTAGGGTTAATTATTATATAATCTCTCTTTATGTTTTTTATTTATTTTTTCAATTGGAACATATCTTAATATTGGTTATTTATTGGTTATCTTTTATGAGTTTTACTTACAAAAGTTTTAATTTTATTTTATTCTATTAAAACGATTGTTAATTTTATAATTATTTTATTCTTTATACATGTTTGTTGGATATATGTATTGAGGGAAAAGTATCCCCATATTTTTATTTAGGATATCTTTGGTAGTATACATCCTCTTACACATGGATAGTAATGCATGAGGTCATGTGACACAATGGACTAAAATCAATGATACAGGTCTAGTATTAAAAAATGGTATCAGAGCTTTATTTTTTTGGTTATGATTTTAGAGTTTGGAATGAAAAATGTAGCCTTGTTGGGACTCTTGTAATTGAGTTATGCATGTTCCTGGATAACTAATGTATAATATAACTTTAAGTTTACATGAAAAGTCAAATTATTATTATTGTTTATAGAATCATAGTTTCTTATTGATCTTATGTATATTGTATAGGTACCGTTTGTGGGATTTGGTTGAGTTTATGAATCATGATTATGTATGTAAGTTCGCATGTCATGAGACTATTTTCATATTACTTGTAGTGGTTTAATTAATTAAGTTTTGGTTATATTATATTTTTTGTGCCTATTATATGTAATGTTTTAAAAATGTAATTATTTTATCCTGAACATTCCATTTCTTATATTATCTGTACAGGATTTTAAATAACATGGTAGAATGGGTGACTGTTTGTTAGGAATTGAATAATATAAATATGTATGAATTAAAGTCATAGGAATCCTTTATCAATGATTATCTATAAATTGGCTCTTATATTTTAACCTATTAAACAATTAGTTATTATTTCTATTTATGATGATAATTTCATTTCTAGATGTATTCTATGGATTTTTATATAATTTTTCCTTGATGAAATATTTTCGGAGAAAAAGGAGAAGTGGGTCAAGATTCTCCCATTTTCACTCTTATGGTCCATGAAAAAGAACCACATAATGTGGATGTTTTTTATATTTTACATATTCAATTCAGAGGTGTAGTGACACAGGATTAATATATAGGGATATTACATCATTTTGGATACATATTCTTCACATTAAAAAAATACAAGCCCAAGGACCAAAATATTTTAGTTTCTTTCGAATCATGGAAGAAAATATTTTTAACTTTGAGAAATATCTTAAATGTTTACCTCAATGATTATTACCTTTAGTATTTATACCTAAAACCATTCTTGAAAACCATGGGAAAGGAAATGTAAGAAAGGGTGAGCTCAGATGCTCAGTGAGGGTAAATAAATGAGATACATAAGCATAACATGATAATAAGGGTATGAGAAAAAGAGAATAACATTTAAAGATCATACCTTGTACGTCAAAGATCATTTACATGATTCAAGGAGTAAATAATGGTAGTTAATAAGACATGAATCATAATGGGATCAGGATAATATTCTAATAACTAATAATAAAGAAATAAGACATAGAATTTATGGAATACACATCATCTTATAACATTGTGAAAATGTATAAATAGAAATAGGTCCACTCATGAAATCAGGACGTCATATAAACATATGGAAATGTAACCAGGGTCTCATATATCTTTGTGAACAAGTAATCAGGTTCACTCAGAACATAATATTACTAAAGATTTACTCCCATTCATATAAATATGGTGGATACAAACACAACTGTTTACAATTTTGGATCATTAAGCACATGTTTATCATTTTGGATCAAGAAACATCTATTTCTAAATGCGGATCAAGACACACCTATGTCTCATTTTGGATCACAATGCACTAGTTTTCCATTTTCGATATTGTTGCACATATATTCCATTTTAAATCAAGACACACATGTTCCCATTGTGGATCATTCCCATTGACTTGTTTCCAATTATTATGTTATAAGATATAAATATTTACCAAATTAAATATAGGGATATATATCTCCCACCTATTACATGATGAAATCAGACGTTCGTGTTTCATAAAATAATGAAACATTTATCATATCACAACCCATAAAAAGATATGAGAATCCTAAAAACCATATCATAAACCATGAAATGAAATGGGAATCAAAAAAATGTCATACTCTCATAACCTATTGAAAATTTACATGATTGGTAATCATTAAATCAAATCATAACCTATAAAAATGATTGGGTTTCAAAATAATATTACCACATGGAAGAGAAACAGGTCTCATAAACAACATGTCATCAAAAGTATAACCCATTTAGAGAAAGAATATTAATGGGGTCCTTCGATCATTTACCTAGTAAATAATAAACTATATCAAAGTCTTTTATCATATATATAGAAAGATTTTAAAGTATCTCTTGAAACATTTCTTATGGAAAAGTATTTTTCTTTTAATATTATTTTTTTAATACATAAAACATTTTTAAAAACCTATTCTATGAAAACAAATTTATAGAACATAAATTAGAATATTTTAAAAATAATTAAAAATTTCTTGAGAAAACACATGTTCCACTTTAAAAAAATTAAATAATTAACTATTTTGAAAACCATAATCTTTGAAAATAACCATGATAAATTATAAATAAATAATTAAAAATTATTTAAAATAATTTCTAATGATAAAAAAAATATGAAAACCATTTTCATTGAAGATGAAATTTAAAAAACAATTTTCCAAAACATAAAGGTAACATTTTCTTTAATAATAATCTTGTAAAATTTCAATGTAAGATTCAATGAATTGATGGTCATGACGGAGGGTAAATCTATATAATTCAATCATTGCTTTTTCGTTATAAAAGGTTGAAAAAAGTGCCTTCTTTGAAAAAAGAAAACGATATTCTGTTGAAAACATTTTTTATTAAAAAGGACAAACATGTGTAGAAAATTATTGTACACATTACAGTAAAGCATATTTTAAAATAGTTTTAGAAAACATTTTTTTGAATAATAAAAATTTTCAACCGAAGAGAGATATAAAGTCAAATATTTTTAAAAACACTTTCTTAATTATCTTAAGAAATAAAGAATGAAAAAATTCTAAAATGGCAAGAAAATATCATGTATTACCAGAGTATAATAAAATTCATGAGATTTCATGAGATATGTGTCATAATATTTCATCAATGGAAGTATAATCATAAAAAATCATGATAAATGATGAGACTATAGCAATAAACCAATACCATTTTGTTAACTTTGAATCATAACAATATGGAAAGATTTATGTTAGAGAAAGCTTAAAATATCATGAAAAAGATTTTATTCAGGATATAACATCTCAAAGGGTAGTATATACACCTCATAGAAAAATATAGGTTCACAACATTGCATGTATCCCAAAAAAGACAAATTGAGACAAAATAACTTTACCAATATGGAATCTTTGCAACCATAAACCCCATGAAAAAAGTATCATAAAATGGATATGTAAATAACCATAAATTTAAATATAATAATCATAGAATATGTTGATGGTTATTATATACAACACACAGAACAAAAGACTATTGAATAAGGCATAAGTCCAACAGAAAAAAAGTGAGACGAGGAAATCCTTATAGTATGTCTTGAAATTCTTCATAAATTATCAAGCCTGCTATATAATAAATATTATTTTTTTATAAAACTACAACAAAACCATATTCTTATATCTAATAAAATTTATGTCCATTTATTTTTCAAAAAATTTTATAACATTTTAGTTTAGTTCTAATTATTTTTCTAACTGCTTTTAGCATTTATATGTTGTTTTTAATGTTTTGTAGTATTATAGATATTTTGATACTTTGTAATTAATTTTTATACTAATATTTATAATGTAGTATTTTATTACATTATTTTATTTTTATATTATGTTTTTATTTTTATTTTTGGTATAATTATTGTTTTAATGCAACATGTAACCCTATTTTATTTAATTATATATATATATGTAATTCTATCTCCATAAATTATTTTAGCATTTTATTATTTTTTATTAGTTTACATTTATTTTATATATTATTGACATATAATATCTAACATTTTCATTATTTTTTAATAGTTTAATTAATTTTTTTATTATTATATTATTCATATTTAAAAATAAATATATTAATATTTCATATTTGTAATATTTAATTTGACTTTATTTTTAAAAATTTCTAGTTTTAAAAAAATTATTAATAATTTTATTTGTTTTTTTATTAAATTAAATTAATTTTTAATATTTGTATTATTATTATGTGTATAGATTTTATTTTTTAAAATATTAATATTATTTTATTTTATATACGAGTATATATTTATCCAGTTTATTTTATTTAATTCGTGTAATTATGGACATCAATTTATTTTATTTTTATTATAGTTAATTTTAAAAAAAATTATTAATATAATCATTTATAAGTTTCGTAAACTACTTGTTCGTTTCTATTTTACTTAAATATTTTCCATTTTTAACTCTCATTAACTAGTTTTTCCATTTTTTGTTTATTTTTATATAATGTTTTCTTATTAATTGCAAGTGACTCTACCTCTCTAAAGTTTCCTCATCTACTATCTAGAAGGTATCATGAATGACGTGGGAAAATACAATCAAAAGGGGGGAATCTCGACCTCTCCCCCTCCCTCCTCCAACGCCCCACCCCTCCCCCTCCCCACTAAATCTCCTGTACACCCCCCACCCGTTAATCTCCTTCCCCCCTCCACATTCCTCTTGGAAAGTAGATCATATTCTAGTAAACCAGACTTCCCCCTCCATTGCACCCATCATAGTCAGCACAAACTCTCACCGACAAACATGTTGCAGGACACCGTCACCCTCCCCGCTGCATAACCCACGACCACCAGTTCCTCCATCAACAACACTATTAGAATCCTCCCCTTTATTATACAACAAAACAATGAGGACCACATTCTGTGCGCACTCTCCTTCCCTCACAATAACAACCCCTTCCTTTTCCTCTTATTCCACATTGTTATTTGCTGCTTTTCCATGCACTTCAGATTCGATAAAGGTGGGTGTGCCATTATTTTTTACTTCAATAGTTCCCACTCAACATCAGAACTTACATAGGGTTTTATTTTCATTTAGAGATCAATGGATAGAGACTGTATTGTTCATTGAGAGTGAAGACTGATATGATCATTTTTTGGTGATTCACTAGTTTTGTTCAATGTTATTACTATCAGGGTGGAAATGGTTTTTATTTTCTAATTGTTGATGGTACCTTGTGTTGACCATAGAAACAAAACGAGTATAGCGATATTTTATTTTTATTATTTTATGTCTACTTTTTTCAAGATGGTGGGATAATTATTTGGTGTCGGGTTTGTGATAAATGTGGGGTTATATGCTTGACTTATGATTGTTTCCATATCAGATTTCCTTTTAAATTAGTAGTTCGACTAGAATTTTTTTAATTTGAATATATTTTCATTTAAATAAATTTTCAATTTCAGTTTGTACATTTGTTTTAGTTTCCATTAATTTGATTCTAAATAAGTAATCACAGGCAGGGGTTTATTAGAATAATAATTTTTCTAGAAGTCGGTCACATGCGTGTGAGAATCGTAAATCCCAGGTGATCAAATTTTATATAAATAAATATATTAATTGAAAAATTAACAATTTATGTGTATTCTCCTTAAATATTTAATGAGTGATACTTAATCATATTTCTCAGTCGAGTGAACCGAGTGCTGATAGATACTTCTATTTATTGGGAAAAGGATTGTGCAATTTAAATAATTGATTCAGTGATACAGTGAAGTGAAAAGTATTCATCTATCTAGAGAATAAAAAAGTAGTTAATTTTCATGAGAATTAGATAAATTTTTAACATCATAGAATGTTACCTAATACTATTTTGATTAAATTTGGAATCGGGGATAATTAAATAAATAAATATTCAGATGTGACTATTAAATAATCAGCATTTCATGCACCAGAATGGACATCACAACTCGAACACTTTCATCTTTTCATGTTTCCTTAGATGTAATATTTTAGTTTACATAGATATTATTAGTTAATTTATATTTTTGTTTTTAAATTGTGTTTATGGTTTCTGGATGTTTCAGTTGTTAATTAATTTTAAAAAATCATCTTTATGAACAATTTTTTTATGGATATTACTAGTGTATACTCTCATTGTATCTGCAGTTTGAACCTGATTGAAAATTATATACTAGTTATCAGGATAATAAATTAAGAAATTATCATGAATTTTTATGTGCATTCCATCATTATGGTACCATTCCTAGGGAGAATGGTTTCATTAAAATTTCGTTAAAAAGAGTGTGTGGGGTTAAAATTTACAAAAAAACACAAACAAAAAAGTTAAAATCCACCATGGGTGTTTATTTTCTCATTATAAGAAAACATTCAAGGAAATTAAAAGTAATAGATTTCATGGTCCACACCACAACATTATAACCAATAGCCACACAACCCACCAATATTACTTGGTATGGAATATATTCTTACACCACACATTATCTCTCCTGGAAATAATTTTTATTATATAATTTTTATTCAAGTCCATGTTATGATCTGTATGATAATGATGCACATTGTTTTAGTAAATTTACTTTTACACAATTTTAACATTTTCCATTTTAAATAATTTTTATGAGTCTAGAACAAGATAATTCATTTGAAACAAATGATTCGAAAATTGAGCACATGGTTCATTTTTCTATCCCAAAGACAAGTACAATGTTTAAACATCAAGATGAAGGTAACGTAAAGTTTCTTTATTCAATGAAATATATATAAAATCAAATAAAAGGTATATAAAATCAAATGAATAATATTTAAAATCAACTAACTTATCTTCTCCAACTAGCCACTTCATTTTTAGTTGATGATCCTTCTGAGAACAAATCTATTGAAGAAATTAAAGTAGGGGTTCCCTTTGAACAACATAAGGTTCTTGATTCTGATATAGAGACTACTTTTATTTATCCTTATTCCAATAATAACATTTATTAATCCTCTCTATAATAATTTTATTCTTTTAATTGAACCACATTTCAATAATATGAGAGGTCAGTCTTACACTCTGTTAAATTTAATGGTCAATCAAACAATGTGATTTCGTGTGATTCTTTTATGAGTTTACAACCCATTAATCCTAAAATAAAAAATGGTGATTTCAATTTCTATAAATTAAAACCTATTAATGATGAAGATAAAATTGAATCGGGCACTTATTTACTATGATAGAGTAAGAATAAATCCATTAAAAAAAGAATTGTCACACATAAGAGGACATCACTTCAAATGATAATGAATCACCTATTTCTATGTTGAATTGTGAGATGGATTTTTTTACAAATTATATACATTTAGAATAGTTTTAAAGATAGAAAACTATTCCGAAATTGTGGTGGATAAACGTCAAAATTTTCTAGAAAAAATGGAATGATTGTATTACCTATTGGAACCTAGGTACATGGTCCAACATGTTCTTGTGGAGAAATATAGTGAGTGAATTATAGAAAACCCTTTAAAAAATGATTTCATTCTTGACACAATGGATTCACCTACACCAATTTACCCTACCCATATTATGTTTTCATAGAGTATGAATTGAGTTAGAAACTAGTGGATTTCCCAATGAAATTTGTTGGCGATGAAAATAAATTTTGATACAGCATCAACCCAGATACTACATTAAAGGATATAATGGATATGATACGACCACTGAAAGAGTCTGGTAATGTAATTTAATCTATTTTTCATAGTAAAAGTGATAATATTCTTGATCTTACCACTAATAACCTTTACACAGACGTTACTTATTTAGTGATTCCTTCTTCTAACAAGGTATATTCATCCCTTTATGAGGTGGGATATTTTCATTTCATTCCACCCATCCATTTTTCTAAAAATTTTCCTTTGAGATATTGTGAAACTTCTAGGATTATTTCATTTTCTACGAATCGATTCCACAATCCAATTGATAAGGAATTAGATTCATGGTATACATTTTAGTTTGATCCTCATATAATTTTATCAATCTCTAGTTAAAGACGAATTAAACATAGTGCTCAGTGGGGGGGAAACCCATAATTTTTTTGATTTCCTTTCACTTCATTTAGTTTCAGTTCATTTCTAAAATTAATAAAATTTATTGCATTTTCCACAATCTATTTTCTTCTGGAATTGAATTGGATATGAGTTCATCATATATATTTTTATCATTCAAATGATTTTTATTATGGTCTGACTTATTTGATATGATGTGGGTATTTTTTTTCATGTGTATATTTTAGAGGTTATATCATTTACAGAGAATCAATGTATACATATATTCTTTCCACATATATGAAAAAATACTCAGTGATGTGTTTTTTATTATATTTTATGCTTCCAAAAGCAATATGTGAATTAGTTAACTTAATATTGTAAAATAATAAAACCAAAATTCCTCTCATTGTTCAACACATAAAAAAGAGGCTACTTTTTTTTAGTAACACAATCGGAAAAATTTCACATGTATCTCTGTATGTAGTGGTTATGTTGCACATGGTATATATTGTGGTTCTACACCAAAGTGTCTATGGGAAATCCTTTTTGGGGAGACATGATTAGGATTTGAGATGTTGGGGAAAAGCAGAAAACCAGTGGGGAAGTGGTAGAGGAGTACACTCATTATTATTTATTATAATATATACTCTTGTATATGATACTTGGTAAGAGTATCCATGGTGAGGATGGAAGCATAGTATACATATTTAGGTGATGAGATAGTTTTACTTTTTTTCCACTATGATTTAGCATTCTTTTGTTACATTTACACGAGAGGCTCCAAGGAGGATCCTACTGAGCATAATGTTATACTCACCCAATTTATATAAATACTTTTTTTCATGTCACTTGGTGTAGGTTGGAGATCAGGCTGGTTACTACTAACTGGAGGTTGTAGGATCTATTCGGGCTTCGTGGTTACTGATGTTCTACTTTCTTTTGATACTTATATTTTTCCCTTTTAGTTGTAGTAGTTCATTCATGACCTTATGTATGTGTATATAGGAATTAATTTGTATTATAGTCTGAGTATGAGTTGGTTGGTGTCTATATTATCTCTCTCTTTTGCATGTGTTCTCTTAGAGGGTAATGTCTCCCATTTCTGGGTTTATTATACCCTCCGTGCTAGTCACCAACCCATAGTAGATTGGAAGTGGGACTCAGGTGTCACTATCTCCCCCCTCTCAATGTTGGTCTAGTAGGGGTAAAATTTTTTGGAAGGGGTCATGAAAGAGTGATATCAGAGTCTTGGTTCAGGGATAGGACGATGTTTGGAGTTACACCTAGGTGAGGTTTCATGGGTTGGTAGGTAAATAGTGTCCTTCAAGCTTAGTAAGTTCTATAAAAACTAGAGATCGGATGAGACACATGTATTTAGGTCCCCCTATGATCTGATGAATAGACCTTTTTTTATATAGTATATACGAAATGAGGTGATAATTTTTTCATGATAGAGACCTAGGAAAGGATCATGCATCATTCTTCTTTGAACCTATGTTTAAATCTGTAGACCTTGGGATAGGTTAACCTAAAATGATAAAAGAAAGTAGTTCAATAATTAATTGATGTTGTGTATTCCATATTATAGGTTTAGTATCACTAAAAGTTTGTTATTTTGTAGGTGTGGCCCTAGATCAATGTCCTCATATGGTTCGCACAAAAGACGTTCAGCAGGTTGTTCTAGTTGATCTCCACATAGTATAGGTTGATAACGATGACACTTAAAAGAGGACACTCTAACAGTTTCAGTGCCGGGGTCTGCAGAAGTAAGAGGGATCCATTTTATATGTTGTAATAGAATACTGGATAAGAGAGATTTAGATATATTTTAGTTAAATACATGATTAGAATGAACATTGAGTGTCTTTGGTTGTGATGATAATGCATGAGGCAGTAAGATAGTGGTGGTTTTTATTCCCTGAGTATCGTGAGGAGTTAGAAGTCTCATTGGAGGAGTTCTTAGACAAGTTCAAAGTCGTGTTTCTTTATTCGACCATGAGGGCAGATAGTCGCTATGAGTTGCTTACCCTTTTATAGGGGAGATCCAGTGTGTGAGTGTTTGGAATTTTTCACGAACCTTTTATGATATTCATAAGATCTGTTTCTAGATGAGGAGACTAGGGAAAGGCATTTCGAGGAGGCTTTTCAACCATAGATCCAAGGTCAGGTCACCTTGTTTATGCTGAAGACGTATCTTGTGGTTCTAGAGAGGGAAAAATTTATCAAGTGGACTTTATACAAAACCAGATCATCATGAGACGGGAGACTTCAGGATTCCTCATGAAGAAGAGTTATGTTCTGGGATTCTTGGTTTTTTTGGAAAGAAAAGTCTTCATTTAGATGAAGGTGGTTTTGAGCCCTTAGTACATTATTTCTTTGAGGTATACGGATCATAGACCCATGCCAATGGATAAATTCCTATTTAAACTCTATCGGTTTAGGTCCTCAGTAGTGAGAGTGTCTGAGCTTTCTGATCAGTTAGTGTGCCCCAAGTGCTCCGCATAATGTTATTCTATTGAGGCAGTTTCATCCGAGGTAGCAGTAGTAGGTTGCACTTGTTTTGGATTAGCAGAGGGTATATGGTGTTGTTAGAGGAAAGCATCAGGATAATGCCTATCCTCGTAGAGAAAAGCATGGTTGTGATGGTGGTTTTCACTAGGTTCAGAGACGTCATAGAGCTAGTCTTGGTTAGCTTCAAGCTTTAGCCTTTCCAATGCCCAGAAAGCCATACGTCGTTCGAGGTACCCATTTCTTTTTTGCTACTTGGGTGTACACATTTTTTAATTCAGGAGTGACTCCCTCCATCATATCACCTACCATTTTTCATACATTTGGGATATGAGGTAGAGATAATTTCAATGCCTTTGGCATTAACTACTCCATTTGGAGGATGAGCTAACTTGTTTGAAGTATATAGAGACTGTGAGCTAGGGCTGGGAAACACCACTCTTGGTAGATTTCTTATGTTTATGAATAAAACCCTATAATGTCATTCTCAGCATATATTGGTTGTATTCAATGTAAGATATCAGGGATTTCATTAGAAGGTAGGCGGATTTCTTCATTGATAATGGAGAGACATCGATATTTATTGGCAATCAAGAATCTTGGATGGGTCAACGGTATGTTCTATCATTAACATCCTTGATGGCTAATCTGATTCTATGTTCATTTAAGGTTCATTATTTGGATTTTCTGAGGTTAGTTGAATAGTAACCTGATGTCTTTCTAGAAGAGGTTGTAGCATTAACCCCTCAATGGGAGATCAGGTTTTGGATTGGGCTACAGCCAGGAGCTTCTCCTATATTGATTTCTGTGTATAGGATAGAGCCTTATGAGTTGCGAGAGTAATGTATACAACTTTATAGTCGTTTTCATTGTGGTTTTCTATGTCTGAGTGTGTCACCACGGGGCACACCAATTTTATTCTTGAAGATGGATGATTGGAGTTTGTGGTTGTGTATCGATTATCATCTGTTTAAAAAAGTGAAGTTGAATAATCACAATCCTCTTCCACAGATTGATGATTTATTTGATCAACTAAAGGGTGGAAGTTGGTTATCAAATATTTATATGTGGTCATGATATCATCTGATGTGTGTGAAGGATGAGGATATCCCAAAGACTGATTTCTATTGTCATCATGGGAATTACGAGTTTATTGTGATGTCGTTCGGTGTGACAAATGCTCCAGTTGTGTTCAAGGGGTTGATGATTGTTGTGTCCCATGAGTTCCTAGATAATTATGTAGTTGTATTCATCAATTATATCCTTGTTTAATCCATGTGTGAGGAGGAGAATGCAGAGCATCCGCTTTCCATTTTAAGAGTTCTTTTTAAAAAAAACTATTTGGGAAGTTATCAAAGTGTGAGTTTTGGTATCTATAAGTCTGTTTCTATGGGAATGTTAAATCCCAACCGGAGGTGGATGTGGATCCATCAAAGATTGAAAAAAATTTCACTTGGGAATCCCCCAATATATTGGCATAGGTGTGATTTTTCCTTGGCCTTGTAGGATATTACAAGAGGTTTGTGGCCAATTTTTATAGGGTTGTGACTCCTCTAATAGCATCGACCAGAAAGGATCAAGAATCCATGCGGACCAATCAATGTCAAGCATCTTTTCAGTGTCTAAAGGAGAATTTATTTGGTGATCCAATTCGTTGAATACCAGTATAAGGAGTTTAGTTTGAGGATTTCTAGGATTATCCACATTTTGGGTTAGGATGTGTTCAGATGCAGTAGAGATCGGTCATTTCTTATGGGTATCGGTAGTTTCATACTAATGAGCGTAACTACGCCACCCATGATCCTGTGTTGGTAGCAGTGGTGTTCTCCCTGTTTTTTTGGAAACATTACCAAATCATAGAGAACATTCTAGTCTTCACCGATCATAAAATCATAAGATATGTTTTCTCCAAGTGTGACTTGAACTTGTGACATCATCAGTGGATAGAGTTCTTACAAGATTACGACTTCAAAAAATCATATACACATTAAAATAGGAATGTTTTAGCAAACATGCTAATAAGTAAGTCGTGTAGTAATGCAGTGCGTGAATTAGGTCATTCTTGGAAAGTAATGAAAGTGCTTTTGGAATTTCATCTAAATATGGGAGAATATGGGGGAAGAGGTTTTCTATTTCATATGAAGGTGTAGTCAACTCTGGTGTAACATATAGAAAATTCCTAGTTGTGGGATCTAGAGGAGGAGATATGGAGAGACCGAGTTGTTTGTGGCAAGGAACCTAATGGATGGTCTGAGGATGAACAACACTGGGTTTTGTTTTAGGTAATACAATTTATTCCTTTTGCAATGTGTGATATGGTTCTCAATGAGTTCTATAGTTCTCCTTCATCTATACATCCCGGCATAATAAATATTTACCGATCATTGAAGAGTCACTTTTGGTGGCCTTCATTGAAGTGTGTAGTTTAAGAGTTTATGTCTTGGTATGTGGTTTTACAGAAGGTGAAGGTCGAACATCATGTTTTCGGTGGGTTTATCTAACCATTTTATGTTCCTCATTGGAAGTGGGAGTTCATCTTGATAGTCTTTGTTATCAATTTACCTTGATCTCAGAGATGATATGATGCTATATGGGTAGTTGTGGATTGTCTGATGAAATCAACCCACTTTATAGTAGTCAAGTTGTCAAGTTGAGTGAATATTTTATCAAGGAAGTATCTTGACGAGGTGGTGAGACTCCATGGAGTCCCTAGGATGATCATTTCTGATTGAGATCCTAGTGTTACTTCTAAGGTGTGGAGAGGTATCCAATATGCTTTCATTTATGAACTATGCATCAACACTTCTTTTCAACCACAGATAGATGGTCAAATAGAGCGAACAATCCAGACTATTGATGTCATGTTGCACTCTTGTGTCCGGCATTTTGGAGGTTCATCGATGAGGCACTTACCCTTGGTAGAGTTAACCTACAACAATAGTTTCTACACCACCATTAATATGGAACCATTTGAAACATTGTATGTCTAACCTTGCGGTTTTCAGTTGTATTGGACTACGATTCGAGAGTCAACATTTCATAGATTGGAAATGGAACAGAATACGATAGAGATGGTTCAATTTATTCTTGAGTAGATGAAGGCAGCCTTGGATCGTCAAAAATCATATGTCGATCATAGGCATAGACCATTGGAGTTTGATTTTGGGGATCACTTGTTTCTAAAGATGAATCCCCATCTTGTTTGGTGATGGTTTGGTCATGGGAGTATTCTTTCTCCCCGATTTTTTGGGCCTTTCGAGGTGTTGGATAGTGTGGGAGTCATGTCATATCATGTAGAACTTCCCCCATATATGATTAGGATACATGTTGTTTTTTCACATGTTTTAGCTCTGTCATTACCTTCCTGTGATTCCAAGGTCCTCAATTGGGGTAAGATCGATGTTGGTGATGATGCAACCTTTGAGGAGCAGCCTCTAGAGATCTTGGACCGCAAGGATAAGGTGTTGTGTGGGCATGATATCCCCTTGGCTCTTGTCTTTTGGCTGTATAGTAGCACGGAGGAGAGTACTTGGTAATGTGAGTTGCAGATACGTGCTCAGTATCCTAATATGATTGATGTTTGTCCTTCTTCTTATAACGATGTTTATTTTTTGGTTTTATAACTTTATTGTTTATGAGATTTCTTTATCTTGTTGATTTCATGTTTGAAATGATTTTTTGAGAGGTATCTCCCTTGGGAGAGTAGTTAGTATCTATTTATATTTTTCACGTGTTTTATCATTTTTTCCTATGAGGAATTGGTTGAGATCCTTTGGTGGGGAGATCCTTGATAGGTTTCTCTAAGGGTGGTAGTTCGAACCCATTTTTTATTTTCACTCTGGGTTGGTTTTGGATTCTGGAGGATGATAATATTTCGATAGATATCTGATGTAATGTACCGGACCTGTCTAGTTTATTCCTTAGTTGAAATATGGTTTTTTATGTATTCTAGGAGGTCATGATGACTAATCCCCAACACTTTTCCAAATTTCCAGTTTTGTGAACAGTGTTTCTTGTTTTGTGAATATTTTTGTCTGTGAGTCATCTTCATCTATTAGTGTCAGTGAGTCATATTTATCTTTTTTTTTAGTTGTTCATCTTTATCTGTTGTCATTGGTAAGTCAACATCATCTTTCGATGATGGTGAGTCATCTTTATGTGTCTGTGTCAGTGATCCATCTTCATCTATCGGTGTCGGTTATTTGTCTTCATCTTTCGGTGTTTGGGAGACATCTTCATCTGTTGGTGTCAGTTATTCATCATCATATTTCGGTGTCGGGGATTCATCTTCAACTATCGGTGATTTATCTCAAACATTCAGCATTGTGGGGTTATCTTTCGGTGTCGGTAGGTGCTACAATGTTTCCATATCGACCGATGAACAGTGTTTCACACATCCTATAATTTCTGTCCTTTAATGTTTTCTTTGATGTGAAATTCATTCAAGGAATTTTTTAAGGTATTTAAGGCTAATTTAAATACCATAACTCCTATATTAATTTTTCCTAAGTTTCCTGATGCCTTTACATGGTCAAACCGCATAGTATTGATGAGATCTGCCTTTAATGGAACATCTAAAAACGTATATAAACAGATGATATGTTTCGATTTTCAAAAGGATGAGATACATTCCATGATTTCCTTCCTTATTTTTTTCCCCTGAAAAAACATGACTAGAGTTCCCCCCCCCACATAGGAGTCATGCAATATAACTGCGATCTTTGAATCATTTTCCTTGGGGTTTTCATGTTGTGAGTACACCCCATGTTTTTGTGCAATAAGGATGTTTTGATCTTTCTTTGATATAAGGTATGTTATACGACCATTATTTTGTGTTCCGCTCCTTCTGTTTCTCATTGACATGTTATTCCATGTGATAACCATGTTTTTAGTGGATCTTCATGTGTTTTCGGTTGGTGTGGCGGTGCCTCTACGTCCTCGGGTGGATGCTTCCTTTTACGGGAGGTGATGATGATCCATTGTGTTGTCCTATTCTCATGTAAATAATGTAATGAACCTTTTGAGATATGGTATTCATGTATTCTATATTATATTTATTTTTAGTAGTATATTTAGCATGTTTTATCCCTCTTAATCATAATGGAATTTACATAATAAATATTTCAATCAGATTAAAAAATTGTAATTGATCGTATGTTTTTTATTTACATCGGGATAATGGTTTTCCTATTAACTGTTAGATCATGTGATATCTATTTTCAGTTTGATTTTTTTAGATGTAATTAGTAATGAAAACAAATCCTGTATTAATTATAAATTAATTTTTTATTGATAAAGAGGCATGTAAATGAATCCAGTGGTTGTTATAATTTAATGATAATAAAATGGATGCAGTTATGAATGTTTAATTGAATATATTAATTTAATATGGATTAAAGAAATATTTTTTTTTTTGATAAAAGAAAATTCCTGGTAGGGTTTTGAGTTACCCTATTTTTTTAAAGTCCAAGAGGCCTTATGTTTTGGATCCATGAGGAATCGTAGTTTGTGAATCCGGAATTCCTTGTTTAGATCCAAGAGACTAGTTACTTTTTTTTCCTCTTACTTGTGTTGTTGGGTGAACCCAGTATGGCTGATCCTTGAGGCCTTATATTATGTGTTGGGGGTAGGGAGGCACAGTTGTGGTGGTGGTAGTTGACACCAAGAGTGGTTAGATGCATAGGTTTACGCATGTGGGTGTCAGGGAGGACACTAGGGATGATGGAACTGGTTGTAGATGAGCTTACCATTGATAAGGAAGTGGTTTATGATTTAACCTATGGTTTTTTATCTGCTTTAATTTTCCCAGTTCTTGAAGTAGCTGGTTTTTATTACTCTCCTTCCAATACAATTGAATCCATGTGGGGTATTCCACATGATATCTGTGTTTATCTTCTCTATTTTTTTGGGGTACACTCTTACTATAGGTGGAAAAGACTCAAGAAGTAGCTCACCTACACACAGTGTTGAGTCCCTTGTGTTTGATAGTTTAGAGTGGTTTTCTATAATTCCTAGGGTAATGAGAAAGTAATATTGTTGCTAATAAATGATTTAATAAATGATTTTAACCCATGGAGTTGAAGATTTCATGGTTGCAATGTTGTGGTTAAAATTTAAAGGATCTATGGAGTTGGTTGGTTAGGCCAGGAGAGAATGGAACTATTTTTTTGATGCTAATGAAATGTAATGTGTTATTTATAATGGTTATTTAATAGTTAAATAATTGATCATCATAAAGTGGAACTGATTAAAATGGAAAAGTTGATTTAATTATGCTCTTTAAATCAATGTGTTCTTCTAGGATATCTAGTTTTTGTAGTGGTAGCCAAAATTCTGCACAACATTAGCAGTATTTGAGTCTATGAATAGGTTATTATCATAGTTTGGTTGCGATATATATTATATTATTTAATTTTTGTGTTTCTATATGATACTCTACCTTATAGGTTTGGAACACTAACACCCCAGGGATTCTGAGCCCTGGGTGTTGTTTTCCCCAACATTATGGTGGGAGGATCGATGGTTAGATACCCCCTTTGGCGCCACTCTCTTCTCTCGGTAGTTATTGTGATGGTAGGCATGACGGTTAGCTTTCCCTTTATACATGTGTATAGGTATGTAATGGTTTTTGTTTCTTCACACACATATATTATGGATATAGTTTCTTATAGACTACTACAAGTGTAACATGTATAGGCTATGATGGCTTGAGGATCCTTACTCGGAGTATGGGTTTTAATAGGTAGAGGTATATGGCCTGATTTATGATACATGTTATGTGAGCTATGTTGGTTCCCAACTACTACTTGGTTACTTTGGTTATGTGGAAATATTGGTTTGGTTGCATGGGGTGCATGTTTTGGTGGTACACCCAGGTGGCTGCGGGAAAGACTTTTTTAAAAGAGATGCGTACGACGTGTGATGTTGGGGAAAAGTGGAAAACTAGTGGGGAAGTGGTAGCGCGGTACATAGATATTATTTATTATATTATATACTCATGTATGAGATACTTTTTGAGTGTATCCATGGTGAGGATTGGAACATAGTATACCAATTTAGGTAATGATTTAGTTTCACTTATTGTTCACTATGCTTTAACATTATTTCTTTAATTTTTAATGAGAGGATATAGGGAGGATCCTACTGTGTATACAGTTATACTCATCCTATGTATATAAAAATAATTTATCAGGTCACTTGGAATAGGAAGGAGATCAGGCTGGTTACTACTAGCTTGGGGTTGCTGTATTTTTTTGGGCATCGTGGTTCTTGGTGTTTTACTTTATTTTGGTACTTATGATTTTCACTTTCATATATAGTAATACATAAATGAAATTACATATATGTACTTGGGATTTAGCATATGTATTAGTCTGAGTATGAGTTGGTTGTTGTCTATCTTATCTCTATCTTTCTAAGATGTTTTCTTAGAGGGTAATGCCTCATATTTGTGTGTTTACTGTACCCTCGGTGCTAGATTCCAAATTAGGGCCTACTAGACGAGGGACTCAGGTGTCACAAACTCAATCCCCCAATTACCTACCCTGGTGGGGTGCACATTGTGGGGAGGGGGTTCTGAAAATTCATAAATAGTTATTTATATAATTTAGAGAGATAAAAATCATTTTGTACATAGAAATATATTTTTCTTAGAAAAACAATTTCTTTATTTTAGAATAGTTCTTCACTACTTCAAAACTGGCCTATGGCAACACTATAAATGATCTAAATCAGTACTTGAAAAAAATGACAATATGAGAGATGTTAAAATCCCTGGTCCTTTATCAATGTTGAAATATAAATAATATATGATTCCTTTATTGGAACTAGAAAAGTGTTAATAAATTGGACCTTTATAGTCACATTTAAAAGCACTAATAAAAGAAGCCATTTATTATTGATCTAATTTAGTGCCATTAATATAACCATTTATCAAGTCTAAGAAAAGCACTAACAAATGGTCTTTTCTCAGTGAATATAGAAGAAATGATAAATTATACATTTATTCATTCTTAGAAAATATATTATAAATGACCTTTTATCTACATTTTTAAAGGTGCTGATAAAGGGCCATACTGCAGTGTACTGTAACAACACAATACAACACCATTGCAATGTGATGTAATAGAACACCAAAACACCATAAAAACACCACATATCAATAAAAATAAGTACCAATACAGTATATAATTGAAATAAAATTTACAAAAAAATCACAAGAAGAAAACACTATACTATAGGAATTTCATACATTGGTTTATACAATTACATAAATACAAATTATTACAGAGATTCCAAAACATCAATGTTACTTTATATTTTAATCCTAACAATAGTCATGCAATTTCTTAACAAACCACCACTGCTAGAGAAAAATAACTCTCTTATATATGAAAACAATTCTAGTGTTAGTAATAATAAAACAAAATAAATTATCATAAAGTGTTAATTTTATGAAAATTTATGTCAATATTAAATAAAAATATGAACATGGAGTCATACCAGCCGCATCATGAATTATATTGGGGAGGGGATGATTCCAAAAATTCTGAAACGACTTTTGGATTGTTTTCATAAGATATCAAAACAATCTGAATGTGCTTTATCTATTTTGAGTATGTCTATTTTATTTTTTACTAAAATGACATTTTAAACTAGAGAAACAAACTTTTGACTCGTTCTGATCACATAGTGTATCGGTTTTTGTGAAATAGATTAATACACATCAAAAATTACTTATGAATAATTTTCCAAAATTATCTCGAGAATATGAGTTTGTTTGATCATTTTTCAATGAGTAACACTTATTGAAATAAAATGATTATTTTAAACTCATAACAGACACTTTGAGTCAAATTCGACACATCATGTATCAGATTGAGGTGTATCAGAATTTTACGCATCAAAAATTAATTTTTGATCTTTTTTGTAATGTATCAAAATAATATAAATGTGTTTTCTTGGTTTTTAATAAGGAAGATTTCCATTTTACTAAAATTGATGATTTTTTTTAAATACGCATTTTGAGTCATACAGGTCACACTGTGTATCATATTGAGGTGTGGATAATTCCTACACATCCCAAATGACATATATATCATTATCCTAATGTTAAAAACAATATAAATTTCTTTTCTCACTTTTGAGTACGTCACTTTTCTTTTTTACAAAAATGACATTTTAAAATTGAAACACACACATTGACACATACAGATCAAATTTACTATTAGATTGAGGTGAGGATGACTCCTACACATCAAAAATGACTTCTATATTTTTTTTATTAAAGTATTTAAATAATTTATATTTTCTTCTTGGTTTTTGAGTAGTTCCATTGTACTTTTTAATAAAATTGATGTTAATTTAAAATAAAAACATGCACTTTGATTCATAACGGTCACACCGTGCATCGGAATGAGGTGTGAATGACATTATTCATTTTCCTAGTATCAATCTGCACCACACTTAAGGAATTTTATGATTGATTCATGGTCCTTATAAAACAATATGAAATTATTCGGACTAGCTTGTAGTTTTTTAGATATCAATCTCATTGAAAGTAACATTTGTTTAGCATCAAATTTTCATCACGGTAGTTCATTTTTTATGGTATAATATCATTCAAGAGACCGAGTAGTTTTGTAAAGATGGTGTCAAGCCATCCACTGTCAGCTTTCAAATTATATAACTTCAATACAACAAAAAATGTTGTGTATTTTGTATATATGGTTTACAATGGTTTCTTGGAACATCTATTTTACTTTTAAAACAACTTTACACAATCATGTTGTTCATATTCAATTGCTATTGTTATTTCATTCATGTGATCTTCATCATCATTTAGAAAGTTATTCATATCAAATGATTCATAAACTGCATTATCATTCCAATGAGTGACCTCATTCGGTTTTCCCTCATGTTTAGTATAACATTTATAGCTTTGATATATTCCATGAAAAAAAATGTTCTTCCAACTCTTCCAGACACATTTGTCTTGAATAACAACAACGTAAACACAGACATAGGATTTTAAAAGGGTTGTATACATGCTCTCTTGAAAACTGGATAAACTATTTAACTCCATCTTCATACTCATTTGTCAAACTATTAGCATGCTTCCATTTTTTATTCATATCCATTATATTGGGTTTATAAAAGGTCAATTTTTAAAATATATAAATAAATATAAATAATATATTCTATATCAAAGGTAAAATTTATAGAAAATTATAATAAAGGAAACTCAACATTTGATTATTTCAAATAACTTCACTATGTTGAAAAAAATGGGTAATTGGATTTATGGAAATAATTATAAAAAAAATCATATTTAAATATAATTTATAATGAAAAAAATAACATCTTCTTATTTTGGAAATCCAAAACCATAATATGTGAATAAATAATTTTAAAATCACTCTTATAGTATATTTCCTAATGATTAATATGTATATATTCAAGATATATATTTTAACACATATATATATTCCCTTAGGGTCAAACTCAGTAGGTATCAGATCTGTGGGGTCTCAGTGAGGTCTTAGGTACAAGTCTCACTAAGTTATTCCTTATTGGTGTAGAGTAAGATTTTCCTTGTATTTATCACCCTACCCAAACCATTGTGATTATATATTTATATACATATATATGTATATATGTATAAATATTTTTATAAAATTAAATTAAATTGATAAAAATCGATGTAACCCTTACATTAGAATATCACAATATAAAAAAAAGAAAAACCCATACTAATTTTGAATCATTATATTTTTTGTTTGTTGATGGTCTTAAACCTAATTATTTTAGTGTAATTTATCTATGTGATTATTATAATGAGGTTTAATTTAGAAATAAAACATTTCTGTTAAGTAGGATAAAATATGGAATGATTGTTAACCCATGTGAGAGGACAGATGCGAATAAATTTCTGAATAGAGACTCCAACCATTCTAGCTATCTGAGTTCAATTGATTAGAAAAAATGCTATCATAGAAGGTTGAGTAATTTTTTCAACAAAACTTTTGAAAATTTAAAAATTGATATGTCTTGGAGGACTTTCCTCATCTCAAAACCTAAAGGTGATTTATTTGTGAGAAAACCGAAAAGGGAAAATCATTAATGTTTGTCTTAAAATTGTGGAAATTAATTCCAAAAAACATATTTAGTTGAAACATATTTATTTATATGGACCTAGGATACACAATCCTTCTCAAGGCGATCGTTACTTGATCATATTTATTTTTGAATTTACCATAATGACTAATTTGATGAATATAAAAAATGAATCATATGTGGTGGAAATGTTCAAGATTTCCATATGAACTGTTTTGAACGAATTGGGGATGTAAATTAATTATTTCAAATCTAACAATGATAATGAATTCACCAGAGTATAAAATGACATGACCAAAATCAAATAGGTAGTCAATCAAACAGAAGATCATAAATAAATTGATTCTTTCATAATCTAAATTAAAAATATTATACAAGGATAGGAAAACAAATTGGTATTCAATAAAATAAAATATCATAATAAAAATTATTTTAATAATCTAAAATAAAAATATTATAAAAAACAAGACCACAAATAACTCATGACATCATCAAACAAGAAATCAAAATTGAAATGAAAAATACAGAAATAAAATTGAATGACCTACCTCTTTGTGTTAATGAAAATATGTTTTTGAAACCATAACTCCAACCGAATATCAGATGTATGATGATGTTTATGAAATTAGAGGTGGTTGAGTGGTGTGATTCGAGCATTGCTTAATAGGGGAGGACGAACAATAGTGGTTGGCTTCTGTGGAAAGCTTCTAATATTGTGACGAGTTCAAAAATTGGAAGGGTTTTTTAAATAGAGCGGGACACTTTCATTATAAATTACAAATAAGTACTTATAAAGAGTAATTTTAGCAACAGTTAAGTAAAAAATCACTAATAAATAGAATATTTATCAGACCTTTTTAGAAGTAATAAAGGTGGGTCTTTAACAATGCTAAAAAAGGACTGATAAAATCCATATTTATTAGTGCTAATGTTTTAGCGTAGTTAAACATTCATTTTATTAGATCATTTTAGCACTAATAAAGACTCGTCTTTATCAATGCAAAGAAGAACTTATAAAACTGACCTTTAGCAGTGCTTATTACATAATAACTGATAAAGGATTTATAATTATATTTAAAAATAAAAAATTGCAAATATATTTATATACATAATAAATATATATAAATATAAATATAATAAATATATTACTTTTTAAATATGTAGATTATAATTTTATAACTATTTATTTATATTTATGGAAATATTTTTGAAAATTAATTTCAATATCTAATTTTGTGTGCATTCATGCATATACGTTAAGAATGAGTGGAATTGAATAAATTAAAAATATATACACTTTAACAGTTTTGAAAAGATGGATATGTTTTGTGTTTGTGCATTATATATAAAAATAAATTAATTATGTATTTGTGAAATAAATACAACAAAAATTTCATCTAAGTTAAATTGAAAATTCAAATGACACATTTGATTATATGTCCATTACACTATGCAATAAGTCAGTATTTTTAATTCACATTAGTTTTTAATTATAAACCATTATTCACTGATATATGTTTATTTAAGGTAAAGCTCATAATTATTTAGGAATATATAAATCATATTTATAAACATTAATATATATATATATATTTAATATATAAAATTCATTAAAATTAATTATCATAATTATCTAATTAAAAAAATGTTTAATATTTAATAAATCATGATAAATTTATTCATTTTTATCAATCAATATTTAATTAATAAAATATATAATATTTTTTTAACAGAATAATTTTTTATTTTATTTTAATTTCATAATTTATTTTGTTTATTTGGACTTTTACCAATTCTTAAAATATCTGATAAAATTTATCTTTATCAGTGCTAAAAATAATGTGTCGATAAAGGGTTCATATATTAGTTCTAAAAAAGCTTTGATTAAAGGTAAAATTTATCGGGGATTTATTTAGTTTGGATAAAGATTCCATTAATCCATACTTTTCTATATCACTAATAAAAAATAGTGTTGTTAAACACGAGTATTGTAGTAGTGCTTATATTCATTTATATTAATTGATAAACAACTAAATCAATGGTAAATCATAATATCAAAAAAATTAATATTGTTCATAACTTCTAGTCGAATTACTTAGTGGTAACTATATTAAAATTTAATATCAATATTAAAATTATATTTTAGTTCAGTAAAACTCGGCCTTTCATATAATGTAAGAAATCAAAGGAACTTATTATTATGTGTAACATTATCCAAACATAGTGTTCCATGTATCGAAAGTTAATCTAAGTGTTGTGACGTGGTGAATGGTTAACTTATTGTTGTGTATAATGGAATCCAAACTTATTGATTTCATTTAAAAAATTGATACCCAATTTTTTTAAATGAAATATATCAAAATGATTACATTAAATTGGAAAAAAAAAATCACAAAATATCAAGGTGTTGAAAAAGGATCCTATAGGGGATAACTCGTTATGGTATATTCTTCCAAAGATTTATAGTTATAAAATCCTACATAATTAAAGGGATCTTAAGGCATGTTGGATTCTAAATAATAGAATGATACTATCAATTGATGTTTTGATATCTTAGTGATGTTTGGAGTGTTATGATTTAAATTTTCTGTATTTATACTCTAGGGACCTAATAAGAGATTATGAAGAATAATGAACTGGGCTAGGAGACATGAGGGTATGACTTGGTAGGCCTTAAAGGATACGTCTTTTGAGGATTTCATTCCATATATTCTATAGTAGGATAGAGGATAGTGGTTCAGGGAACTCCAATAGAGAATAATGATAGTGAAACAATATTCACATAATTTTATAGAATTTTTATCCTTTTGGATTTTTGATGAAAATGAGGAATAAAATCCTTTATGATTGAGTTAATATTTCGATATTAGTTGAGGTACCTAGTGAGGAACTTTGACCTAAAAAATCATAACATACATTCAAATCCATTACAATTGAAAAGGGTTTAGAGGAGGCTAAAATTTTGGTTTTATTCATTTCCATGGTGAATCAAAAGGTGGATTATCATGTGGGAATCTGGGAACCATATACAAAAATAAAATGAGGGTGTCAGATGAGATTCATCCTGAAAGAGATACACTATCAAAGTATTGAAATGTATCTTCATTTTCATGACCTAGGGTTGGTGTTCTCCAGTTATTTTACTATTAATAGTTTGGGTACAACTATAAATTCATCCCAAATTATCAGAGTTTCTTCAGTGTGGTATTATAAGACATTATTATAATTTAAATTTTAGATAATACCAGTTAGGTATTCATAATAATATTTATTAGTCTATGGTTCCAAGGGAGTGGCTAGTAGAACCTCAGACATATATTCATGCAACAATAAGAGGGTTGGCCCATGAAGTAGGAAGGGGGTATGAGAAATAGTTACATACATTATAGGGTTCAGGGAATCAAATGAACTAGTGATTAGGGGGTCCATGGTTCTAGATTTAAAGTTAGTAGAGTCTATAAAATAAATCATATTCTAAAAATGGTAGAGAAGATTCTTTGACAGTTTTAGGTTTGTTTATTATTGTATCTACACTCCCTTATTTCTAATTTGATATAAGATATTCTCGTTCTTTTAAATCTACTAATTAATTTGAAGGGTGAATTTTATTTGTAATATTTTTTATTTAATTAATGTACCCTGATAATTCCATTGGAAATGTGATATGATATACTCAAAGATTTTTAGAAATCCCTATAGTTGTTTTAGTTTATGACTATTTGTGGGACATTCTGGTTTTGGATATGACCAATTTTTATGTGATCTATGGTACAGACTAGTGGAATCATTAATAAGATTGAATGTATTATAATTGTATGTGGTTTCCCTTGACATATCCTAAAGGATAAAAGAATATTTTGACCATTTAATGGGGTCAAGATTGAGGTTATGCTAGTTTCAAAACCAAGATTAAGATTTCCAAATCAAATAACACAAATTGAGATGAAGGAGTTAAAAGTATATTTTGGAGACCTTGACATGTAGGGTTTTATTCAGTCAAGAACTTTCTATAGTGACCCAAGAATATAAAACATGGATATTACATCATTTTTTTAATATTATTTACATTACACATGCACACACCCATAGACAATACTTGTTTAGTGTATGTGGAAATATTTTAAATAATATTCTAATCTGGTGTGAGAACTTTAATATATCCCCTAAAGATCATCCCATTTAGTAATCTTATTTATTATACCTTAAAAAACCATTATTTATAACCTGGTGGGAGGAAACATAAGAAAGGGTGAGCCAAGATGCTCAGTAACGGTAAATAAGGGTGTTATATAAGAATATCATGATTATAAGGGTATGAGGACATGAGTATCACATTTGATAATCATACCCTTCATATCAAAGATCATAAACATGAATCATGGAATAAATATTGGAAGTTAATATAAAATGAATCATAAAGAAACCAACCAACATGATCCAAAAGATAACAAAAATATAATAAGACATAAAATTTTGGCACCCACATAAGCATAGAAAATAAATTACTTATTAGTCATGCCTAATTTCCAAAACATATAAGAGAACTCTATGGGTGGTTTCACATCCAAGGCAAGAAAACCCATCATCCCCCTTTGAAGTCCTTATAGTGGAATATTTCACTCCCCAAAATATCTTAGTATCCTTGATTCAATCCCAAGACCATCATAGTGAAAAAAATACCTTAATAAACTGATATTACTCCCTATTCCATCCATGTCTTAATGAACTAGTTTTTCAACCTATTCTACCCCGTTTTTACTGAAAATGGTTTACTCCCTATTATATTACAATCTTACTGAACCAGGTTCACTTCCCATTCCAGCATGATTTTACTGAATAGGTTTCAATAACAATTTCAGCCCTATATATCACATGAGATATAAATTTTTACCCAATTAATTGGATGGAGATATAGTCCCAACCCAAATATAGTTATAACGTACCCCCTATCATTAGTTATAACATAACAACCATCACATAATGAAAATCAAAAATATTTTTTCCAAAATATAACAAGAAATTTGTCATATGAAAACCCATGAAATGAATTGGATTTCACAAAAATTTCATCACAACATGACTAGTAGAAAATAAACAGGTTTCATAATAATTTCATCATTTCATAAAATCATAACCAATTAAAAATGAAGCGAGTTTCATATGAATTTTTTCATGGTACAAATTGTGGAAGTGGAATAGGTTACATTAACAACTATTCAAAAAAAAAAATATTTAGATAGATAATAATAATGTAATCATCGAATAATATCCCCGCTAATGAATAATTAAACTCAGGAAATGTCATCTTAGATTGAAAATAATTTTGAAATATTATTTTAGACATTTCGTGATGAATAAAACATTTATATGAAAATAATTTTTTAAATCATAAAACATTATAAAAATCTATTTCTTATAAATTAACTATTAAAACTTATGAAATATACTTGTAGAAATAATTTAAAACATTTCTTGAGGAAACTATTCTTTCATATTTAGAAAAACACTTTGAAAAACATAAAACACTTTCAAATTACATTTCACATTGAATTAATTTTATTAAAAATTAAAAAATTAAAAAATATTAAGTCATTTTATTTGAAATTAAATTGACATCATATAAATTAATATTGAAATAATTTATCATTCATGATAACAATAAATATTTTTCATGTTGTTTCTGTTAAAAACAATGATTCTTTTCACATTTTCTATAAAAGAAACACATAATTTGTATTTCAAAAAACATGAATATTACTTCAAAAAATGTTGTTAAAATCTCAAGAATCACCAAATATTTCTTTGAAAAATCATAGTATAACAATTAGGCAATATTGGAAACATTTTTAGATAGCAATGTTTTAGAAGAAAATGGATTTCTGACAGAATAGAGATATAATGTTTGGTTTTATTTTAAACATTTTATCATTTACCTTAAGTAACAAAGATGAAGAAATTGTACTGTTACTTTAAAATATCATGAATAACTAGAGGGTAATAAAATTCATGAGTTTTTTATGATAATTTTCACAAAATTGTATCATTGGAAACATAATAAGAAAATCATTATAAATGAGGAGATTATAACATAAAAACAATACCACTTTGATAACATTAAATAGAAATCCCCAGGATGAAATAACATCTAATGGGACTTAAAATAGCTCTAGGATAATAAATTCATCATATAACATGCCAATGTCGTTGTATTTAAACTTCGAGAAAGAATATTGGTGCATAACATAACATGTATCTCAAAGAAGGCCAATTGAGAAAAAATCACAGCTTGAGTAGATTTTGAATCGTATTCCCCTTGATATAATAACATAAAAAATTATCATGAAATTTGGTATATCCAAGATATATCATGTAATAGGGTAGTATATACACCACACAAAAGAAATGAGTGGTAAATCTGGCATAAGACTCTCAGAAACAACAATGAGACTAGAAAACCAGTTACTCCATTAGTTACTTTTGAGCCATAATACCTATGAAAGAGAGGACATTTAATGGATATGTAAATACCCATTATTTTTTGGAAATAATAATAAAATAAAATCATTGTCAACTTCTGAACCACAAACAATGAAGAGGTGATGAATACAGTATGTGTCTCATGAAAGTAAAAAACTAAGACAGAAATCCCTTACCTTATGTCTTGACTTCCATCATACTCTTTCAAACATCATTTATAATAAATATTAGTTTATTATACATATATTAAATACACATATTCATATATATCATACAATATAATATTTTCTTATGACCATTTATTACTCTTTTATTAACAATTCCATTTTAATGTTGTGTTTCATGTAATAACTACTTTATTTTTTATTTATGTATTGATTTGATATATTTGATATCCTCAAAAATAGATAATGGATGAATCAACTCTATAATGATATAAATTTAATAAATATAATATGTATGCAATAAATTTTTATTTATTTTATGCCATAAAAGTTACTAATAGATAATGAAATACATCATTCATAGAGATGGTATGTCGTACATATGAATAAACATTATTAACAATTTCTTATTGGATTGAAGAAACAATGGTAAATAATATATTATCATTAAAAAATAGCATTTTTGTAATATATATAATAAATTTTTATTAATTCCAACCTTATTAAATTCTATTTATTATGTGATAAAATCACATCTGATCGTGAGGTGGCAGTCTTTTGTACACATGAGGGACATTATTATATTCCCAAAAATGGGAAATATGAAGGCATGGGTCATATATTAATTAAATAATAATAACAAAATAATAATATATATATATATATATTTATATTTATAATATAATATTTTTATAATATATATACATCATTGTGACAAGCCTTGATAGGTTTTAATGGAAAATGAATGTCATTAGTTAGTGAGGTGGTAGTCTGTCGTACCCACGAATTATGATTACATAACCCATTTAATGTAAGTGAGAATGGCTGTAGGTCGTCACCATGTCATAACAACATAAAATTATATGTAATAAAATTCTTCTATTATATATTCAGGGTATACAAATAATTTAATAAGGTGGATAAATATATAAAATTAAAATGCCTATTGAAGAGCATTACCTCTTCTTCTGGTATTCTCCTTAGGTTTTCACTAACTCATTTCTAGGTGGTATTTAAAAAGAAAATAAATCTTCTTGTATGATGTTAGGTAATTTGGAAATTTATTTTTTTATTTATTTTATAAATAAAAGTTGTGTGATGGTGTGAAAAAGGGAGGAGAGGGTGGCCTTTTATAAGTGGGGGAGAGGGCATGTTTCGTATTTTTGAAAACAGTTTAGTGTTCCTCTATTTTTCATATGAAAAAAGGGTGATGAATGGAACATTATAGAACTTTAAAGGAATAATGGTCTAATAAATAATTGTAAATAGTTTTTATACTTTTAAATTGTTTATTTTTTCCCTTTTCTTTTTATTTTAACTCCCTAGTAAACTAATTTTTACCATAATCACAATAATTAATTTTTTCTGAATTTATTGTTATATTTTGTCAAAATTTTATTTGAAGATAATAAATAATACAAATTATTATTATTAATAGTATTAATACATTTATAAAATTTTTATTTATATAATTAGAAATTTTTGATTTAAATATATTCCTACAAATGCAATGAGATATAGGGTTTTTTAAAAAGAAAATGTTCAAACGTTTACAATATTTTTATATAAACATTAAATATGAAATTAAATTAAATGAACTTATTTATATTAATGGATTATTAATTTATCTAATTTAATATTAAACATAATTAAAAATATAGTTTATCATTATAAATAAATTTAACTAAAATGTAGTTTTTAATTAAAAATCATAATTGTTTCACTATTCATCAAAAATGAATCTTTTTAGAAAAATAGCAATAATTAACCCTAATATAATTTGGAAATTATGATTTAAAAACTGATTTTGCTTTTATAAAATTAATTTTCTTTAGTTTTAGAAATTTAGTTTTAAAATAAGTACATCATAAAAAATGTGAAATACTTCTTTTTAGAAAAATACAGTTTCTAAGTATAAAATTGGATTTATTATTATTTATTATCTAGAAAAATGCAAAAAAAGAATTTTAAATAGTTCATTTAATTTATATAATATATTAATTTCATTAAAATCATTCATAAAAATTATTGTGTTTATTTTATTGAGGTAGAACACATTTGTTAGCCTAAAGAATATTTTTTTATGATTTCCTTTTTTTAGAATGTTTTTATATTAATTTATAATTAATAATTTAGGAATGGATTAATTATATATACATTTATAAACTGTTTTTTAATAATTTATATAATCATATTTATACTCTCCATTCCAATGTTTATATGATAAAAATCTTATTAGATAATAATCTATTAATTTAATAATATGTTTTGTTTATACTAAGTATTACGTTTAATGTAAGCTAAACATGGTATTGTGAGTAACAAAAAAACATAGTGCTTCCTGTAATTAAATATAAACTCATTGTTACTTGTAACTCAATGAAAAATTATTTTTTATTTGACACCAAAAATATAAAAAAAGATTAAATCTATTTTAAAAAATAATTTCACAAAATCTTAGGGTGTCAAATTATACCACCCTTAAAATTAATTTCAATCTAAGTGTGCATTAAGGCCCATTGTATTTCACCAGGTAAATATTGAGTCCATCTCAATAAAACATTTTCTATGTTATCACTACTAGGTACCTATATTATAGAGCCACATGAACCCTTAATATTGATACATGTATGTAATCTCTTATAATCCAAACACTATATCCTTTGACAAAATTATAGGACACTTACTTATATGTTTTCTTATCTTAAACATACCCATAGATATATCCATAGACATATAATTATAACTATCCCTATGTATCAATAATGTTTTCACCTAATAGTATCCAATGGTGGACTAAAAAATTTCTTTTATCCCAACTCTAGAAGCCTAGGGTTATCATATAAAGATATTAAATTATTTAAATGAATGCTCAGTATATTAAACAAACACATATCTGAAGAAAGTAACAGTTTAGTGCCTTCAAAAACATGGAACATAATATTCCAATCTGCTGAAAGATATTTCAAGGTCCCCTAAAAACATCCTCCCATTAATTAATCATCATAGGTATAACCTATATAAAACCATTAATTATAACAAGGGGGAGGAAACAAAAGAAATGGAGATATTATATGCTCAGTAATTGTAAACAAGGGAGATATGTAATTATAACTTGAACATAAGGGTATGAGGACATGATCATAACATTTGATAACCATAACCTTCGCATCAAAGATCATAAGCTTGAGTCATGGAATAATTATTGTCATTTATTAATACATGGATGATAAGGAATCAAAAAAATGAACCATGAGAGATGACCATTAGCATAAGTTGTAAAATTATGGAATATACATAAGTATAGAAAATAATTTCCATAATATTCAAGGCTTATTATCAAAACATATAAGTGCACTCTATAAGGGGATACACCTCCTAGATAGGACACACCACTATACCTTATGGAATCCCATTCCATATAGTAGAATGGGTTCACTTCCCAAACCATCTTAGTAGTAAGGTTTCACTCCCATGACCATCATAATGGACAGATCCCCTTAATGAACTGTGTTCACTCCCCATTATAGAACTCTCTTATTGGACAGGGTCCACTCCCCATACCAACCATGTCTTACTGAACATAGTTTACTCCCCATTGAACCGAGTTCACTCCCCATTCTAGGCATGTCTAACTGAACGAGGTTCACTCCCCATTACAATCATGTCTATCTCAGGAGATATAAAACTTACCCAATACATTGGATGGTGATATAGGTCCCACTATTATTTGGTTATAACATAAGAACTGTCCTTGGATATAATTTAACCACTATCACATAATGAAAATCATACATATGGGTGAAATTATATCATAAAAAATTCATCATATTTGAACCAGCTAAATGAAATTGGTTTCATAAACATTTCATCCCAACATAACCAATGAAAAATAAACAGGTTTCATAAACATTTCATCATTTCATCAAACCATATCCCATGGAAAATTAAGTGGATTTTATAATAATTTTACCATTGTATAACTTGTGGAAGATAAATGGGTTTCATAAATATGTTTTCATCATAGACTCAAACCATTCAATGAATGAATAAGAATTTTATCCTTAAATAGTTTCCCTAGAAAATCATACGTAACCCCTAGAAATTTCATCATAGTTGGAAAACATATTTTAAAGATTAAATGGAACATTTCTTGAGTAAAATAAATTTTATTTGAGAATCAATTCATAAAACACAAACATTATCAAAATCATTTTATTTCCAAATGATATTGAAAACATATAATGTATTATCTTAAATATCATTTAAAATATTTTTGGGGTAAAATATCATTTCCTTTTTGGAAAATATCTTTTTAAGACATAAAACACTCCCAAAATACTTTTCAAGTTGAAATAATTTCATTAAAACATTAAATGTATGAAATATTAATGATATTATTATTTTTTAAATAAATATTAAAAATTTTAATAGAAACTTGATTTTATTTAGTGGTCAATATAGGTTAAAATAATCTTCATGTCATGATTGTTAAAATTTATGATTCTTTTTTCATTTTCATCAAAATCAAAAGGAGTGTTTTTTTAAAACAATAAGAAGGTTATTTTAAAAAATCATAAAAAAAGTAAAACATGGGTTAAAAATTCATTTTAAAATCATATAATAATAATAAAACATTTTTCAGAATATATTTAGAAACATGGTATTCGATGAAAATGGATTTTATACTGAAAAGGGAAATAAATTGATGTTTAATTAAAGACATATTTGAAATTATCATAATTAAAAAAGTACAAGAATGATAAATTTTTTAAAAAATTATCATTAATATCCAAAGGATAATAAAATTATTGAGTTTATTTATATATGTATCAAAATATTTTTATCATTGGGAATATAATCATAAACAATCATAATAAATGATTAGATTGTAACATAAAATCAACAACACTTTGATAACATTGAATCATAGTCTCTAATAAGAAGCAACATAAATTGGATCATAAAATATCACGAGGATATAAAATTCATTATATTACATAAAAAATGTGTTGTATATTCAAATTTTAAAGTAATATAGGTTCATAACCTAATCTAAGTCTTAAATAAGGAAACTTGATACAGAAATCCCTTATTGATTGAGTAAATTTTTAAATAATAATCCCTGTGAAAAAAAACTTAAAAAGAAACATTAATTATCACTTAATAATATATATTCATGATATATTATGTCACATGGATGTATATACACCACAAAAAAGTATTAATGAATATATAATAATCCTCATAGAAATAAGTGTGGGACTAGAAATCTCTTTACCGATTTAGTAACATTTGAACCATAACCCCCAGGAAAGTGATATCCATAAATGGACACATAAATTCCCATAATTATTAGTATAATTTTCATAAAATACATTCACGTTCATTATATACACCACTTATTAGAACGTGGTGGTGAATTTATCATGCATCTCACAAATGTAAAATGTTTGATAGAAATCCCTTACCTTACGCATTAACTTCCATCATACTAATTCAAAACAATTTTATAATAAATATATGTTTTTATAAATAAATTAATGAACAATATTCATATATATCATACCAGATATTATTTTATTATGACCATTTATTATGCTTTTATTTACTATTTCATGTAAAATTTATGTTTCGGTTAATAACCACTTTGTTTTTTATATATGTTTTGATTTGTTATATTTTTTCCTTATAAATTGATCATGGTTTAATAATATATAGAATTTTAAACAACATATAAATATCATATATATTCATTATATGTATTTATAGTAATCAATATAAGTTATTTATAGAAAATGAAATACATTTTTCATGGAGACGGTAACTCATACGTACACATTAACACTATTTACATTTCTTGTTGAATTAAATAAAAGAAGGTTAAATGATATATTAACATTATAAAACAGTTTTTATGTAATATATGTCACATATTTTTATTAAAACTATCCTTAATACACTCCATGTAAAATTTTAATGAAACACATTGCTTCATCAGGCGGTAGTCTGTCATACATAGGAACAACGTTATCATATTCACCCCAAATAAAAAATATGAACTTATTTTTGATATAATAATTATAGAATAATAGTAAAATAAATAATACCATATATATGTATATATAATATAATATATAAATAATATTTTTATCATTATGACCATCCTTGATACGTGGTTATAGAAAAAATTAATTACATCGGCTCGTGAGGTGGTAGTCCATTGTACATACGATTGATGGTTTTCTAAACCATTTGATGTAATTGGAGATTGGTCTGAGTAATTCCAATAAAATATGAAAATAAATTTATATGGAAGATAATTATTTTTGTATATATGAATGTTATAATATGAATTGAATATGAGGTATAAGGAAATAATATAAAGAAGTTCCTTGAAAACAATTACCTCTTCTTTAGGTATTCTCGTCATATTTTTTTTAAAGCCTCCATATGATGAATTTCTACCCAAACTAATTCTTACAGGTTTAGGGGATGGAATTTTGGAATTTATTTTTCTAGGTATTATTCAAACTAAATAGGTTTCATGGTGTGAAGAAGGTATGAGAGGGGTAGATTTTTGTATGTGGGGGAGAGGTCACACTTGGTATTTTTAAAATAGAATTGAGTGCTCCCACATTTTTCATCTATCAAGAAGACCCAAAATGGACAACTTCAGAACATTATAGGTTTTATATTTGAAACAATTCTGCAAAAAAGTTTTTAGACAACTATATATTTCATTTTTTAGCATTAAATTTTCAGTTTAAACCTCGAAAAAAACCATTTTACCCTAACCCTGGTAATTACTGTTTAATGCTTTCGATATTCAATTTGGCAAAAAAAATAAGTCAAAAATCTTATATAATATAAATTATTATGACCAAAAATATAAAATCTATTTTTATAAACCTCATTCATATAATTTAAAAAATTTTATTTAAAATTAATCATGCAAAAGCAATAAGAAATTGGGGTTTTAGATAGAAAATGCTCAAATGTTTAGAATTTTTTTATATTCAATATGAAATTAATTAAAATGAAATAAATTGGATTAATGGACGTATAATTGAAATAATTTAACATGAAAACCAATTTATTATATAATTTTTCATTATTAATATATTATATTAAAAGGCATATTTCAATTAAAATTAAATAATTTTCAATATTCATAAAATATGGGTTTTTTGAAAATTTCCACAAACTCACCCTAAGAAAATTTTGAAATTAATATTTAAGAAATTATGTTTATTTTATGAAATTAATTTTATAAAATTTAAAACATATTTTTTAAAATATGTGTGCAAAAAAATGTTACATACTAACGTTTTAGAAAAATACAGGTTTTAAGTGTAAAAATGGAGTTATTCTTTTATATTATCAACAAAACACATATGATGAATATTTATTAATTTTTTTAATATATGTAAAATTTAATGTTAATTAAAATCATTAACTGAAAGTAATTTTTTATTTTATTGAGGAAGAACACATTTTTATCATTACAAATAGTTTTTTAGAAATAGATTCCATTGATTTTCAATATGTTTTTATTTTCATTTATAATTAAATGGTTATAAAATAATTAATTAAATATAAATTTGAAAATAATATTTTAATAATTTATTAAATATTATTCATACAAGCTATTAAAATGTCATGGTGATAAATATCATATTAAATCATAATATTTTAATTTTATGTCATGTTTAATTTAAACTCAGTATTGTGTGTAATAAAAACTAAAAATGGGATTGTATGTAAAACAATCCAAACCAAGTGTTGCATGTAACTCAATATAAAATAATTTTTACTTGTAACGTAATAAAAATTGAGTTTTCATATGACACAAAATATCAAAATGATCAAATCAATTTGAAAAAAAAAATCACAAAATCTATGGGTGTTACACTTTCCTATTGGGGTTCTCTAATTCAATCTTCTATGAATGTGGATGGGTCCAAAGGTTATGCATGGAATAAAAAAATCAAATTAGTTCATAATGAAGAAACCCTATCTTTTACCTAGAATGAATGATTTTTGATCAGTTGAGGGGATCTCAATTGGTCTCTAAGATAGATATATGACCAGTCTATCAACAAATTCCGGACAAATAAGATGAATGAAATAACCTATGAGTAGATATGGGTTATAAAAAATTACCATGGAATTAGATTTTGGTTGATGAATTCTTTAATGTTCTCCAGATACCACATGAAAAAAAAATATTTCACCCATGCATGGATTCATCCATCATGTTGTTTTTTAAGGACATCATGGTATATTCACAAACAATAAAATTTAATAATAGACATTTAATGATCATTTATTTTGTTATTTGAGAAAATTATACGCATGACAGGATTTTAGAGTTTCACATTAATATCCAAAAGTTACATTTTATTAGGCATTTCATTTTTGAGATATGTATTTATGTTGATATAGAAAACATGGAGGAATCAACATCTTGGATGCACACCACGAGTAGGTTTAATATTCATAGTATACATTGAATAGAACTTTATTATTGGTTATACCTTTTTATGTATCCAATTTAGTTACACCCTTGAACAGAATTACCATGACAGAAATATTTTCTGATTGGACCAACCACTGTAAGGAGGCCATCCAATAGTAGAAGAGAAAGTTGACATCTTCTCTAATTATTTTTATTCTTGAAACATGGAAGGGGTATATAGTATATTGTGGTTCCAATAGAGTTTGTTTCAGCAATTTCTTAATAAATATTGAATCATTGGTTTCTTATAGGTCTTTCTATCTATGAACCCATGACTGAAACTACCCTACTCATGACTTTTAGTTAGTTATTTTGGATAATTCTATGAAATATTAGTATCATTATCTCATTAGTGAGAAATTGTTTTTCTATATATACCATAATAACTTATGATATATTTTCTCCCAATGAGATCTGAGTCTGTGAAACATACATTAGATTTATTATCTGATATTTTTTTATTTGAAGATGGTGTATACCACTCGAAATGGTAATGTTATTATAGATTCTATTAGAAGGAATAAACAAGAGTTGGGATCTTGGAAATCATATTAACAGTGAATGTTTATGATTCTACCTCTGAATTATTAGGTGGTATATCCAAGATAAAATATGTGGTATGTTGTTCACGCTTGGTTATCACTTTTTCTTTTTTTTATCAGGTCAAGACAAGACAATTGACTGATCTATATTTTCTAGTGATGTTGGAGATGATAATAGGAGACAAATTTGTAATAATATGGTCATGAGATAATATTGATATGCTCTATATCTATGGTTTAATGGTATTTCCCAATTTTATGAGAGATGAATTGATAAGGAACTCACACACCATGAAATGGGATGTTCATCTAGTATCGACAAAGATGTATCATGAAATATAACATCATTTATAGTTACTATTTATGAAAAAAGACATATAAGGGTTTATAAATCATTCCCTTATATTCCATGGGATCAAAGAAGAACATAAGAAAACTAAGTTGTTTTCATCAGACTCTTCATATTCCTATGTATAAGTTGGATGATGTGGAGATGGAACATGACATGGGGTTTTCTAGGACCCTGCTAGGTCAGGATATAGTGTGTTATATCATTTATTAGCTTAAAAAATTATATATTTCATTCCCATTTAGTAATTTGATCCATGGAAGAGTTAGGTAGGTTGTTTGTATTGTATATATTATCTCGGCGTGTGCTGATTATGGGTACTAAGTAAAATTGAGATAATTTATTTATTTCTTCGTTTTGTAAAGTATATCACAAGGTTTTGGTGTTATAGATGTGGCTAATTACATCATATTAACCTCAAATAGATAGATAGTCAAAGGGAACAACCTAGATTTTAGAGCATATGCTCTGGGAATGTGTGCAAGATATTTGTGGAGAATGGTATGTCCATATGGCTTTGGATGTTTCTTTATATAATAATAGTTTTCAATATTCAATTAATATATCTCTTTCTGAGGATTATTATGGTAAAACATGTCATTAACTATTATGTTGGCCTAAATTTTTTTCACTTGTAGTTATTGACCCTAGTTTATTACAATAAACTTCTAATAAAGTGTAGTTAAACATTAATCATTTGGATACTACCAATAAAAAAAATTTATTATGAAAATCAATAATGAAAAAATTGTATTTTTTAAGGTTATCAAGTTTTCTTGACAGTATCATATCATTTGGGGTATTGAAAATTATATAGGAATAGAAAATTGGCAAAAAAAATTAATGTATTGTTTGAGATTTGGGAATAGATTATTATGATGAAGTATCGATTAAATATTTCTCTATGACATCAAGATATATATGATGTGTTCCTGGTTTCTTTCCTTTGAATATATGATTCAAATCCTTCTCATGTGATTTATAGAGAATACATTGAGTTGGAGGAGGATTCTTCATTTTGGAATTATCCAATGTATATTTTTTAATAAAGTAAACAGGTGTAGTAAGGGAAGACTATAATTACCATTAAAATAATATGGAATCATAGATATATTCAACCAGAAACATCGTTGTAAGAATTAGATATGTAGTCTTAGTGCCTAGAGTTATTAGAGTGGGACTTCTAGGGTCACATATAGGGTATTATAAGTACTTAGATGAGGATATGGTAAAAGAGTCATAAATTATATGTGTTTTATTACGTTTTCAACATTTCTATAATTATTTTTTGAGTGTAATTTATTTTAGTGATTCCTTATGTAGTTATTGAGTGGTTTTGGAGGGTTGTAAAAGTATTTAAGGGGGAGAATGGTTTAATCACTATCAGGGGAATCCATACATCTTTCTCGAGGTAACCATATATCATGTTGGATATGAGAATTGGGTGGGTAAAGTGTTTGGAACTGTTGTAGATAATTTTTTTACCTTCTTTGGAAAATACTATATCACAAAATAGAATAAAAATCCCAATTGGAGTATAGTTTATTATACCACGCGGTTAAACCATGTGGGTTCCCTAAAGAGGTTTTTAGCCTCACATGATTGGTGCATAGTTTGAAAAATCATGTGATTAAATAGTTCATATTTAATTAAATAATAAAAAAATCTTATTTTGATGCAAACACTCAATTAAACCCATCATTCATCCACATACACCTAGGGTTCTCCAACCTATGTACATTAGTGTTTCTTCTTACTGAACTCATTCCCTTCAAAGAGAAATACTATTAAATCTCAAGACATTATTCATAGTAATTTCATTGTAAGTTATTCTTTTACTATATTCTATGTGTTCTTATTAGATCTTTGCTATTATACCTTGAAAACATACTAAAATTTGACTATCATCGTTGGATCTCGGAATTTTTATGTGATTCAGTTTGATTCCTTATTTATTTTCAAGAAAAAAGAATTTTTAAAGTTTGTTTTGTCTTGATCCTTCTTAAATTAATCTTTATACCATCATTACTTCAGATATCATTGAGTAATTATAAACTGATCATATCTGTTAACATGTTCTTTTTCTTTGATCTTCACTCTTGAATCCTTTGGTAGTGAATTAGGGTTGGTTATAGGGATTATTTGTTTTTGAACATGATTTAGGTGGCAAACCACGATGTTGAGATTTGATACGCTTGAGGTATTAGGTTCCATACTATGTTATGGTAATTACAGAAAAATTTATTATATGAAATGAATTTATATGTGTGTGTAGATCCTTATAAATCCCTTGATATTAAATTTTTGTGCATGGTTATGGAACAATATTTTGTTTTTGGTAGCTTATGTATGTATATAGTTGTGTGTCTTAATGATATATTCTATCTGGTACCAATTTGGTTGGTAAACCATTTACAGATTGGTTAATCCATTATAGAGGGTTCATGTGAATTGTGGAATATGATAATTATATAAGGTCCTGGATAGATACATGGTAGGGAATTATATCCTTAAGGCCTAAGCTAAGACTGGTAGTGGAACCTAATAGCATTGTGGAATTACCTGAGATAGTTGGTGGTGTATGTAATCATGGTGTCCTAACCCATGTCATGATGTCCAAGTGGCATATTCTTATTCAGGGATTGAAATTATATCTTTTTTTGAGATTAATATCATGTATAGATGGGTTTACTTCTAAAATAGACCATAAGCAAGTAGGTTAGGGGTTTGTGGGATTCTAGTTCTGACATGATAACCGAGAATGTCATTTATTACTTATGTATATGTATTCCTATAATTAAAAAAACTTTTTTATAAATGAAGATACAATATTAACAAATAATTGGTGGTTCCTAATAGATTTGTACTCACTCCATTCATGGGAATCTCTTTGGATGTACAGACTATGGTCTGAGGTACATTCAAGGGAAAGTGCCATGTATCCAGAAGCTACGATGGAAAAAAGCCTAGTAGACATGTGGAGTTATGATGGTCTTAAAGTTTCTTGTTATGGTTTCTATCACTGTCTACAATATTCTTTTAATTGGTACATGGCTTAATGTTGTTTTTTTGTTGTCTTCTAGAATATATCGATACAACATGGTTTATGTCATTTTCATTTCTTATATGGATCACCTATTTTATTATCACATCATCATGTATATGTGTTAGTTGGATATTTATATATAGGTACTGGTCTCCAAATATCCATATTTATGTCCCCTTCACTTTTACTTAGCCTCTTAAATATGGGGAGGAACACATGAGTACATGTGACACTCCAACCTATATATAATTATCTGGGTTGAGTCATTTTAATTTCCTCATTTCAAATTGTTTAACACCTGAGAACTTTAAAAATAACATCAATGTTTATATATTACTTTTTACCATTCCAAAATATATAGAATTTTGGATCATTTTTTTATTATTTTATATTACAAATCAATCAATGATTATTACCATAAAATTTCATTAAAACCCCACAATGTGGACTCATTTTTCTATTATTTTGTACTCTTATGAAATCTAAAATAATTAAAATGTTTAGGAAAATCTTTTTTTAACATCAAGTACTATAAAAATATAATTTTTTAAAAAGAAAAAAATAAGTTTTTATTGAAATGTTCTCACTAAATTTAGATGTCACTTTCTAATAGACCCACGTAAATAAATTGTGCTAACTACTTTTTAAGAGTTTAAAGAATTAACTTATCATAAAAAATAATCGAATGTATAAATTTATTAAAATTATAAATATTTAATTTTCAATTCATGTATCAGAAAAAACTATGATTCTTCTATTACTACAACACACTATTAGTTTTACTTATTTTATTACATTATTAATATGTTTGATCTTATGTAAACAACACTCGTTTTGGTTGTCAATCAATAAAATAATAACTCTTCATCGCTATTTATTTCAATTTTTTTACACGTGGACCTTATCGTTCTAACACATATCATTTATTATTACCTGATGATGTTCCAAAACCAAATTTTTAAGTGAATCCATGTCTATCTTATCCTATGATTCATTAAAAATATCACTATTCAAGGCTATAACCTCAAAACCCTCTTCTCAAATCCTCTACAACTCCATGTTAAAAATAAATTAAATATAGTGAATCAAAGGCCTAGAAAAAATGAAAAACAATTAATGTGTCTGTTAAATAATTTTTACATTACAAATATATAATAAATGTTTGGAAACTTATAGATCATTCTATCAAGGATTCACAACCCTTGTTTCCATACGATAAATGAGTTAGCCATAATAACATGAAAATTTCACCAAAATTATATTTATCCATGAAAATGTAGACATATGAACTAATATAAGATATATTATAATTTTAATATTACATATGACGTCAAAGATATATAATAAGAGCCCTACTGATTTTCAAACCCTTATAACACAAGTATTTTTGTATCATGTCTATAACAAAAAATAATTTTCATACATTGATATTACTTCAGAATTGAATTATATTTATTAAAACATATAAAAAAACCATAATAGGATTGTATAGGTATAGTGTTCTTAGAGACTAGTAAACATAAACAACTAGTTTGTAAAACATCCACGTTATCTCTGATTTATTTCATCATAACTAGACTCTTTTTTGGAATATCATACTTAATGCCCTTCTTCCTGACCTGGGGAAAAGAAACATATGATAGGGTGAGCTCAAATTCTCAGTAAGGGTAAAGAAAATAAATATCAATCATATATTACATTTTAAAATCTTATCTTGCATATAAGAGATTATAATATCATTTAATGGGATAAATCATTGAAGTGAAATGTAACCCAAATAATCATAACGTAAGACATGAAACTTTTCTCTATATAGACGTAAGAAAAGAAAATAATTTCATATTAGTCAAGTTTCATTTCAAATACCATCATAGCGGATAAATTCCATTACTGAACCGGGTTTACTTGTTGTTCCAGCCATGTATAACTGAACTGAATTTACCTATTATTCGAGACATGTATTACAGAACCAGATTTACTTTCCATTCCATCAATTTTTATGTCGTGAGATATAAATATTTACCTGATTCATTGGAGGTAGATATAGGTTCCACCCTCTCATAATGAAATAAATTTTTCATGTTCCACAAAATATAAATCATTCATTATAGCATAACCCAAGAAAAAAATGTGTTTCTTTAAAAATCATTCTATCATAACTTAATACATATAAAATATCATTAAATAATTAACATAATAAAATCATCTTAATAATAGTGGTATAAATAAAACCCTATTTAATGAGTTCTATCTTATATGGAAAATATTTTTGATAAAACACATGAACTTAATTCATGAGGAAAATATCATTTCTTCCTCAAAAATGTTTTCGTTTAAAAAAATTCAGCGTAATTTTAAAAGAAAAGAATTTATTTGAAAATAAACTTGAAAAATTGTAGTGTAAGATTTATAAAAATAAGGTTATATGAAGATTTAAAAACTCATTCATGTCGTATAAGTTAATAAAACATTCTGCACAAACTTTTGCTTGAAAAGTCAAAAGTGCCTCATATGGTAAACAAAAGAAATATTCCTTCCATAAAACATATTAAAAGTCAAAATTATGTAAAAATTACATAAAATAAATATATAAGAATGTTAAAAAATGTATGAAAAAATTTCTATAAAACATGGACATGGATGATAAATATATCCTCAGTAAAAACATTCGAGTAAACAATATTGAATAAAAACAAGATTAGAAAAGTTATCCCTTTCCTTTGGTCTGATATGCTTTATATGTATCCAAAATTCCTGTATAATTATTTAAATAATATTACTGATTTATTCCAGAATAATAATCATTTTTATGATAATATTTATGATTATATTTTCATCCATTTGTTAGTAACATTTCATTGTTACATATTATTCGGGCATTAACTGCTTTATGTTATTATGTATGTTGTGTCAGATAATTTCTTATTACTCTTTTATTGTTATAGTTACATCATTTAAAACATGGTATTAGTATAATATATATCATATATAATCATTCAACTCCATTATATAATCATTATTTAAATAATATTATGTTGAATGAATCATATCGCACCGTGGAGAAGGTATGTCGTACGTACACACGGGTGAAAATATCTTTCCCTTAATTATTGGGTGGTATTAAATTGGATGGATTATAGTATATCAGAATTATTATAATTTTATATTAATCATATATAGTTATTTGTTTCACCCTTATACTTATCCCAGTAAGGTGATGGTGAATAATAGATTACACCGTGGCAGGGAGACGGTAAGTCGTACGTACGAACGCGCGATGATTTCATTTTTTGTAGGATGCCTATAAGATGAAATAGGTTTGTTTCATATTTATAATAACATATCAGTATACAAGTGATAATTATTTTATTACTTTATTATGAAATAACTAAATAAGATGAAGTTGAAGAAAAAAGAAATTTGAAATAATCAGTAGAAGAGATTACCTCTTCCTTGGCGTGTCACATTTAAATTTTCTCTTAAGGCACTAGAGTTTGTCTTTTGAGAAGAAAATGACCTCTATAATGTAAGTAGGAAATATTATAAGACAAATGGGTAGGGTTTTTACAATCTGGAATTCTAAAAAAGGAGTTAATAGGAGAGGGAGGCGGTTCTCTTTTATAAGAGAGGATATGGGCACTTTAGGAACCTCTCAAAAATATTAATTTATAATAAATTCAATTTTGACTAAAAATGATCCAAAACATATTAAATTCAAATATAAATTATTTTTGTTCGAATAACTATCATCCAATTATTTTTAGAGAAGTTTTCAATATATTTCTTATCCTTATCCTTTTGGTCAAACCCTTATTTTACCTTTTTCAGTCTTATCATTATATCATGTTATTTATACATTATTGGTTAATTTAGTTACCATATCATGTCAAACGACCCAAAAATGTTATGTATGACATATTTGGACTTATATTAACCATTTTGAAGAATATTATATTTTTAGGAATTTAATATCATTTATTCAACTATTTATGTTTTAAGTTATGAATTCTTTAATTTTTTGACACTATTCGTACTTGATTTTTTAAATAATTCATAAAAACTTTATTCCTTTGAAAATAAGTAATTAACTGAAATATAATATATCAATGTCATCCATAAAATTCATGTATGAAATAAAAATAACCCAATTACATTTGTTTTAATATTTATAAATTCATTTATTTAAATCTTTCATTAATAAGGTAATCAATACATCATATTTGTGTCATCAATAAAACGATATATATAATCTATAAAAATTATAAAAAAATAACATGATTTATGAAATCCTTTTATATTTCTAGTGAATATTTATAAGCATATATATATATATATATATGTTATATAACCATATTTTAAAATATATTTTGTAAAATATATATGTTTAGGTTATAATTATCTTTACTTTAAATTAAATCCTATAAAATGTCTTATCCACATCCATGTGAATCAATGGGGTCCCAAAATCGACCCAAGGATGACAATGTTCAGAAATATTTCATTAAATTTTATTAGTACACATTTTATGGTAGTATAATATTATTAAATTATTATTCTTTTGCCCTTATTTACCATATTTACTCATTAACCATTGTAAATAAAATAATTATTGAAGTTTCTATTTATAATTTCTAATAATAAACGGTTCATATTAACATAATTTGGACCTTTTGATTAAAAATATGGAATCCATATTTCCAAATTCAAATTACAAAAGTTGCAGTAATTCGTTTTAAATTAATCATGTTGTTGAAATAAGAATATGGATTATAAAAGTTAAAACATTCCAAAAGATTGAAATGTTTTTACCTATGAATTCAACAAAAAATGAATTATAATTACATATATTATATTAAATGGTAAAAATATATTCTATTTATTCTCTAAATCCATTAAATATTATTATTTTATTATATAAATTATCTCCATGAAAAAAGATGTTTTTAATTAAAATTTATCATATTTTTATTGTTCATCAAAAAATGAAAGTTATCCAAAAATTATCATAAATTTATCCAAAGTAAATTTTTATATCCCTCGTAAATATAACATGTTTATGTTTTTATATATAAATTATTAATTTGTCAAAATCATAATTTAAAATGGGTTCTCCATTCAAAGTTATAAAATTATCCTTTTAACAAATTGGTGCTTTTACAAAAAAAGGGTTTTATTCATACCCTATGACTAAAATATTAGTTGGATGAATATAAAAAACTATTTTATATATTATATAACACATATATCTTATTAATCTTATTACCAAATATATTTCACTCAAAAAATAAAAATATCAAAATTGATTTTTATTTTTCATAAATAATTAATAGCCAATGAATTAATAATGATTTTTTATAAGTTAGTTTTAGTTATTATTGAAAATTTAAAGGGTAGAATATAACATTAATTTTTTATTAATAGAATATTTTGGTTAATTTAAATTTATGATTTCATGGAAATCAAGCTACTAAAGAATAAAAATTTAAATAAATAATTCCATGAAAACATCCGGGTGTTGTAATGTTCGACCCCTACATACAATGTTGTATATTTTTTATAAATAATAACATATAAACTATTTAAAATAACTAAATAAAATTTAAGTTTAATCATCCATTTCGAATCAATTGACTAATAATTAATGAGTATAGGCCCTTCAGTGGGGTGAATCACTCTTTAGAATCACTGAACTTATTTATGGAAAGATATAAATTGTACATTATACTATTAAATTAGCATTATTTTACAATAATTTAAACATTTTTTTATATTTTATCATTCCCATTAGTAAAAATAATTCTACCGAATATAATTTTTTTATTCTATACATATTCAAAATTTGGATGCATGATTTATATATAGTATATATTTAAAAAAATTAATAAAATATTGTTACATTCAAATCCTCTCAAAGTCAACCAATAAATCTCTTATAAGAATATCATGTAGTCAATATTCATTAGTTGTAATCCATACAAGTCTCATTAAATATAACTTATCTGGATAATAACAAATTTCACACTATTTTAATCATATTCTAAGTTCCCTTATCCTAAAACTCCATTATTTTTTCTGTATTCCATTCTAAAAACACTCTAAAACCAGAAATGGTTTCACTAGTTGATATATTAAACAAACATGAACTTTTCGATGATAGAATAATGGAAATTAGATATCTAAAATATTATTTATGAATAGAATTTTCATATATTATTAATAATACCTAAATTTTAGGAGGTCATAGACGATGGTGTATATGATCTTTTCATAAGGTGATTCTTTAATAAACACTCCTTATATAGATGGTATAATCCTTATATTGATACAATTAGATTGTTAGGAGTAGTGGGGTTTAGAGAATGAATTTTTTTTATAATTATAATGAATAATAAGTATCATGGTGCCTAAAATCCTTCACCTCATGAGGTAAATTCCTAATATTTATCAAAATAAAATCATTGAAATGGGACAACATATCCAATTATTGACCTAAGAAATATATTACAATGGTTGATTCATGATTAGTATATGGGGGAACCTAAAGTTATGATATTCTTATTATATAGGGAGTGGAGTGTGACTTTAATTATGAATTATGGTCTTCATGTGTGATGATTCATATATGTGATGCAACATGATGAGTTATTATAGATTAATACTAACAGGCATCATAGATTGTAATGGATGTAGATCATCATGACACACCAAATCTTCAATTTCATATGGCTGATCTCTCCCTGCAAAATAAATTTCAATATATTTAATAAAATTGAATAATTATTCCACATGTAAGAAGCCCCATTAAAGGAAGCACATAGATAGATAATCTCTTCCAATGACTGGAAATTTGGGTGATGCTATTGAAGGTAATGAGTTTGGTCCAACGCGGGTGCATGATGTTCAATCTTAGTTGGAAGACTTGTGACTCACTACGGATTCAAAGGAAGTTGTTGAATAATTGGATGGGGAAAATTTTCCAGAATCTCGTACTGATATATCAATGCATATGCAAGTTTTAAATTAGCATATGGTCTGCTTCCATGACGCGGTGTTATAGGAACCTGTTGACAAGAAGAATGGACATGTGGCTCCTCTGCCTGGCTCTTCTATACATGCATAACAAAAACTGGATATAGTTTTTGTGGACTCCAATTAGGCTCATGTTGCTGAAACTCGGGTAAGGGGTGATGTCGTTACCATTATATCTGACAACGATGCTTTGGACTCTTATGACATAGGCACCTCAGTTTTTCAGGAACCCAACAAGTAGTAGAGCTCAATGCATATTGGGGGAAAATGGACCGACAAAGAGATTAATGATTCTCTAAATAAATGTTCATATTGGGATGCTATTAATGGTAAATTAATTTCCAATGAAGTCTTTTCTACATCAAAGAACAATTCTAGTCCAAAGAAGGACTACTTATTTTTGAATCCCACCATGATGACTAGATCCATCTCTAGTGGGTAAAACGATCAAGGTAATTATTTGGGTCCCTTGGAAGATGGTTTTGATTGGGATTATGATTATTATAATCCTCTTGAATTTTATTACTAATGTATTTGAAATTTTATGTTATAGAATGATGGCAGTTCATCATGTATTACCCCACTCCATTTCTCTTCCATGGATTCATTTCCATTTGAAGAAATATTCTTTCCTCAGCTAACTAAAAATATATAAATAATAATAATTTCAATGTATGGGATAAATTTTGAAACACCCCATCCTAAAATAATTTCTCATACTTATAGGAAATCCCCGTCACTTTATACTACTGTATTCTAGTCATGTTTTTATAATGTGAATACAGTAAAACCAGGATAATTAAAATAAGTGGGAAAAACCATATCCTTTTCATTTTATCTAGAAAATTATAGTTATGTTCCAATGAATAATAGACTACATAGACTCTCATATTTTGTGGGGCCAATATTAAAGTATCATTAATTACTCTACCATTATAATAAAATCATTTATTTAAATTCATTAATTTAAATTATAACATATCAAAATTATCTCTAGAAAATGAATTTAATCAACCAATGATAAATAATAATATTTCAAACCCATTAATACATATAAAATGAATTATTTTCCCTATTTTATATATTAATAACATACATAAAAATTAATAAACATCAATATTAACATTTATGCCTATTGCCTAACAAGTAAATGTAATAAAATGAGAAATTTTCCACATGAATATCCAAAATTGATGATTGACATTGTTGGTCATGTAATAGGATTTTCAAATAAAAATGTTCCAAATGGGTTATAAACATATGATTCCATCCTAGATTAAGAATTTTTTTAGAAATAAGTAAAGGATCTGAAAGGATCATGGGGGTTTAATATAATGTTTTCTAAGAGAATATCTTCTGTCAAAATTTACACAACTAGTGCGTAAGGGAGACCAATATGGTAATAGATGTAAATGAATCATCCTGACTGGATCTCAAATCAAGAATTATAGAATAATTTTTCCTTTCAAACCATGTGTGATGAAATTCCACTCGATTGTTGAAAATGGAATTGCATATACATATTTGATATGACATGTACCAAAGTGTGTTGTTATTATCTTGGAGGTATTTGTGGAAGATGGAAAAATATAATTCAATCGAGGAAAACACTATACTTTTAGGCCCCACATATTGAACTCATTTCATATCCAGGAATCCATCAACTATGTTTTGATTCCATCATCATTGTTTTTCACTACAACTAATCTTATTAATTTCAAAATTTTAGATGACATAAAAAACATAATCATAGATTCGTTAAAAGGAAACATAATTACATTAATAAAATCTATTTTACATGATTTATAATCCATCAAGATAGATTTATATAAATGTTAAATCATGTTAATCATCCTTATAGTTTAGATAATTACCCACAATTCAACTATCAATGTTTGTATTCTCATTTTTAATAATGGAATACAACTATTTTGGAAAACATCTAAATTTTCATAAGTGAACAAAATATTTAATTTTAAATTTTTTCATCATATTAAGAAACATAAATTATCTCACTAATGGGGAGAAAGTTATGAAACTTTTAATATATAATATTGAAAGGCATGAACATATGATATTGTAGAGCCTTTTAGTGCAAGAAATACATGATACATAAAATCATACAAAATATATTGAAACTACGAAACTATTTTTTTAATCAACTAGTATTTTAAAAAATATTAATGCTTATCCATCTATAATTAAATACTAGTTTCTCATAATCTCCCAATCAGTAATGTTATAAATTTACTTAGGTGGCCTTTCAAGTCAATAATAATTTAACATTATGATTATAGAGCCATTAAAAGAAAATAAAAAAAACTCTTTATTTCCATTTAAATATTTCATACATACCCTTTTAGGATTATCGGTCCACTATTTTCCATATATTATGCATATTCTATAAAAAAATTCAATAAAAACTATGTTACAAATGTATAAAAATAAATAAGGATGTATTATGTGATTTTAATTTCCACATGAATTTAGATTTTGAAATTTACTACTAAAATTATTCACATAAATATATTTTTGAGAAGGCACAATGAATTTGTACAGTTTTAGTAAAAATGTTTATCATAGAACTTATGAAAAATATTATTTTTAAATAAATAATTACTTATTTTTTTAGAAATTACAGTATTTAAAAATATGAAGGAATATTCTTTTAATTTCCCACATACATCATGTAACAAAATCCAATATTTATATATTGATATTTTCAATCAATAGATTGATCAATGTGATAAAATATTGTACTGATAAAGAATATTTATAAAATGAAAATAAAAGGTTTGTGAACACAAAAACTTCATTATATATGGATTAATATTAAAAAATCAGATATAATATAGTAATTGTGATATATAATATATAATATATAATTTATTAGGTTTCAAAATATATAGAATAATATTATATTTAAATTTTTTTATAGATGATTTATATTATAATAACAAAATATCAACAATTAAACAATATATATTGTTAAAAAATATTTTAATAGATAAATAATTTACCAATTACATTTTAAATCTAATTAAATAATATTTACATGTTATTTTTCAAAATTATATTAAATATATTTAAGTATAAAATTAGAAACCACCTATTTAAAAAAAATACAGAGAATAATCCAAGTAAAATAATAAAAAATATATCTAAAAACTTGTATGATAATATAAAATTAATTTGATAATATATACTAATAACACCCACACTATTATATGTGTGTGTGTGTATTTTTTTTGTTTGTATAAATAAATATATATGAATAATAATAGTATTAAAATTTATTTATAGAGTTTAATAATATTTATTTATTCATAATAATAAAATATTACTAGTAATTTTAATAAATAATAGTATAATTTATTAAATTATTTATTATGTTATATAGATCATTTTTTCTCTAAAAATAAAATTTATTTAATTATTTTCATATAACTTTGAAAAAAGTAAAAATAATTTATAATAATCCTTCAATTTAATTTCAAAAGTGATTAAAAATTTATTAGGTAAGGTAGGATTATGAATTTTACGGCTAGTATGTGCGGGGTTCGGGTAATAAAGAGTTCTTATGTAGGGGGATTCGGGATATGTTCGGTTAGTGGTGGTTGAATCAATGTATTAGAGAAAGTGGGTGGCCAAGATGGTAAATATAGTGTATAATAGTACTAGAGTATTTTTGGGAGTGGGATTAGAAGTTTGATAAGTACATAAAAGGATGGTTAAGGATTATCAGTAAAGATAAGTGATTAAAAGCCAACCTATATGGGTGAGTGTGGAAGACTAGATGGTTGTGGAGTGGAATAAAACATGTGGTGGAGTGGGAGGATGGATTTTTGGCGTGAGGCGGTTAAATGTTTATATAATTTTATTATAAATATTTTTTATCATCTCTAATAATAAATTAAATTTTTATTTAACATCATATGAGTGAAGTTACTAATAAACCAATAGTTATATTCAATTTATTTTCAACCACACCCCTAACACTAAGATATGTGTATCTTGTAGAGATTTCAACATCCTTTTAGAATAGGGAAAAGGTTTTAAGTGAGGTCTCCCTTTGAAAATATTTCATCAACACTACTAAAATAATTAAATATATTTGTGAATGTATATAACCTAGGAAAGAGGAATTAATATTTCCCTATTATATTATTTGAAATTATATTATGTTCTATAATTTTGAACCAAATAAATCATATCATGTTTTCAATACTAAAACTATATATGAATACCACTCCACTATTTTGAAACCAACAACATTTGTTCCATGAAAAATGGAGTCATGAAAATTTATTTTTATCCCCTCCTTGTATGGTATACATATTAATCATAATCATTAAAATAACCACACTCCATGACCATCTAATGTTTTTATATGTTTTAAAATCACAAAACAATTATCTTAAGACCATTTGATCTCATATAAAAAATGACATTCTGTTAATTATGTTACATGGTATATAATATATCTTGGAACGCCTATATGAATCTCATACCATTACCTAGAAGAACCTATAAAAACATATCAAGAATAGGGTTTTTATTTTTTCCCATCTCCACTTAATTGGAAATTCCTTTCACATCGACTATATATGGATGATTCCAAAATCATGATAAGATTACACAAATTGGCCCACAATGTGTAATATTCACAAGAAAAAATACCCACTAATTAGAAAATAAGAATTTTTGATAACATAAATTTCAATAGTATCCATACAAACATTTTGACTTCCCATAAAAAATTTAGAACACAAATAAATTATTATTAATCATTGTTATTTAATGAATAAGAACAATAGTTTCCTTATATATCCTTAAAGGGTTTTATGGGTCACCTATAAAAACAAATAAAAATAAAATTAAATCCTAAAACCCATAAATAATATATAATAATAGTAAAATAAATATGTTGAAATGAAAACTATAAAATTATTATATCTCATTATCCATGATGGATAGTCCCAGATAGTGAGTTTGATTGATTTTCTTTGTAGAAAATAGTGTGTTTCTTCTATTAATGGTATCCAATGACCACTGGAATCATGAAACATATAGATATAAATATTTCTCCATTAAAGGTACATAATCACCTACTCCATGAGTAAAAATTTGATAAAGTTAATTAAAATAGATTCATCAAATTAAGTAATAATTTGTCTCAAATATTGAGTTCCATGAACTCTAATCTATATGCCTCCTTTATTAGATAACATTATGGTTATATTGTAACATTTTTTATAATATGTAAGGCCAAACTATTTTCATTCAATCATTGTAACTATTATTGTATCCACCTCACTGATTAATATATTCTTAAATACCTTATTAATAAAACATATATCTCTACATCATCATGATGTGTCAATAAGTAGAATAAACATTATAGTCATCACATAAATGTATTTTTTAAAAATAACTCATATCTTTTGAACATGATCACAATGATATAATTTCTCGTGGATATTAATATAAATATTTTTAATCCATTGATATAGGTTGTGTAATGATAGTAAGGGTTCTATTTGTGCGTGATTATTCAAGCATCGATACATTGGGTGTTGAACATGACATCTCACACGATTGACACTATTTAGATGGTTGGCATGACACTCCATGTCCCTTTTTCGAGTGATGAATCTATAGAGAATAAACTATATCAAGTTAAGAACATTATGCCTCCCACTCGTCTTCGAAAATATGGAATTTACCCATTGGCATGAGCGTATAGGCTCATTTACACATGTTATGGATATTTGTGTTATGCCCCAGTCCAATGAGCACTTAGTATTCCAGGTATATGGCTACTTATGTCCACACGTACATGGTCCATATAGGTGGATAAAATATATAACTACATTATATATATTAATTTTACTATATATATAGTTGTTAATAAGAAATTAATTCTGGACATGAATCAAAATAGGTAGAGAAACTTTGTGTCCTTTTAGAACCAGAGCATACTGGTACTTATTTATATACTATTGCCTATTATTTCATTTATAATTTTACACTATATTTCTTTGATAACATCTTAGATTAATTATAGACACCATTGGTGGTGGACTACTATGATTTTATCTCATGCCCTACTTGGTCACTTGTTTTACACTAGTAGTTTACATGTCTATAGGTATGGATATGAGCAAGAACCAAACAATAGATATCTAATATGTATTACCTAGATTTGGAGAAAAAGAGAACATGACTTAGAATATTCTTGAGATACTGGTAGAGAATCATTTTTTCTTTTTAAATTTATTTTATAGGATGTGGTGTATGCATGTCCTATATTCTCTTTTTTATAAATCATCATGCCAGACATTCATATATATGGCACTTCCTAGTATATTTTGATACTATTACTTAGTAGTTTAGTTATTTATTCTTCTATTCTTGTGTACTATATCTATTATATTATGCTTTTCCCTATGGTGGGTTACTGGTCCAATATTTAGTGTCTTCATATCTTCAGATTCATTAGTTATTTGTTACTTAATGTTATTGTATCTTCTATGCCATTCTAATATGAGGTTATAATATTTTCAATGTACCACCTTTACACCATCACTACAAGTTAGAATCCTCGATCATATGGAGAGGCATGCTTGGGGCCTGGTGAACCACCATCTTGGGGCACCAGTTAAGTGGACATTAGGTCAGGACATTACAAAGTGGTATGAGAGCAACTATTTTTTACTTTGTATTACTATTTGGGTGTTATAATGGATAATATGAGTTAATGTAATTTGTAATCGACCATATTCCTGGGTGTATCTAACGCATATATAGGGGAAACCTAAATTACATGGTCTGGGTAATTATAGTAATTTATTATTCCATTTATATTGTATATGGTTACACTATTGGGAAACATATATGTCTTGTGATGTTATTGATTTTAGTACTATTGAGAAGAGATTTGTTCACCATGGCCTGCTAAAATGAGGGTGTTTCATTTCCTAGATAATTATAGTAAAAATATGAATAATATTCGATGCATTTTTTTAATTTCACTTCTACTTTCAGTGTGATTTTCCATATTGCATATTATTAGTGCCCTGATTATTATATATTTGAATGTGAGGAATTTCCTTGAAGGACTGAGATAACATAATTGACCCTTAATGTTCTAGCCTTAACCTAATATATTTTTTCTAAATAGGTTACAGTAGATAGCTTAAGAAGCCATTCATGGTACATTGAGCAATAGACTTTTGGTCTCATGTGTTGGAATTTGTTATGGTATCGGTCAAGTGGATGCCATATTTTTGTTCATAATAAAAATGGGCCCATATTGATCAGAAATGGTGATCCACTAATTCAACCATTAAAATATATTTAAATTTTTTAACAAGAATAAATTTAAAATTATTATGAATTTTAATGTGTTAGTAGTTTTCTAATGCATGTGATATGAGAATTAGACCTGAACCCGGCCTTAGTAGTTGATTGTGGGGTATCTTTTACATTTTTATGGTCATTATGGTCTCTTCTACCACCTAGACCTAGATTTTGGAGCAGGCCGAGAGGCATGATCATTTATATCTAAATTTTATGTTCCTATCCAGGTTTTTTTTCAACAATATTTTCATTTTCTATGATCTCTTATGAGGTGTGCATTTATAATTTTAGCATCATTTCTCCAAGAAATCCCTCAATCGTATTCCCTAAAGATGGAGATGACCATGCTTCAGAGATAGTGGGCCCTGATCCTCCGTTGATAACTGTATTAATTCCACTAATATTACCTCTTCAAATTCTTGATATGGGAATTTACACTCAGTCCTAAGTGTCATTTCAATTTATGTTCAAAAATATGCAAGGTGTTGTTTGAGGTGCCCCAAGTATGGAGGAGTTGACTGATGAGTTCTAGAACCATCACGATCCCACCTTTTTGGGTAATAAAGAACATAACTTTGATGAATCTTGGATCAAATATATTCATTTAATATTCGAGTATCTAGAGATACCTCAAGAGAGAAGGGTCAACCATATCGGTTATATGTTACATGATTCTTCCAAGCAGTGGTGGAATATTTTTACCCATGAAAATTGGCATAGAGGTATGGTTTGGGATGATTTCGATACTATCTTATACAACTATTTATTTCCCTAGACTAAGAGGGCTAATAGAGAAAGAGAATTCAAGAACATTCATTTGGTTGGTATGTCTGTTATGGACTACTATTCTCTCTTAAGATAATAGAAATAGTTTTAAACGATTCTAATGGTAATGATCTATTGACTGCTTGGTGATTATAGGAATGGATGGTATATTTCATCTAGTCATAGTTCAATTTCATTCAATTAGATACCATATTATAGATAATCAACCAAGCCCTTATTACATAGTGAAATTTGAGGGTAACTGATAGTGTGACTCAGGGTAGTTCCTCACCTATATCTATAAGGTTTTCTTTTTCTATGTGAAGGGGAAATTTTGTGGCAACTTATAGAGGTATAAGTAGTCATTATCCTCTTGTTAATATATTTATAATATGTCACCAATGTAGTTATTGTGTACACATGAACCCTCATTGCTTATGATATCTAATTTATTACAGAGCATGTGGTATAATGATCCATATCCAACATTTCTACAAGACATTTTACTAGTCTCTTAGTGAGTATGGATCTACACCTAATCCACATTCAGGATTAGATCTTGTACTATCTTTTCATGCTCGAAAATAGTATATCACCAGCTACATAGGTTTAGGTGTCGGTCAAGGAAGAGGTAGTCAGATTATTGATTCTTAGCACCAACAGATCTGACTTTCTCTAGGTAGTTAAGCAGTGTATCAAATGAAAATTTTGGGCCATTTAAATGTATTACAACCAATATAAGAGGACTAGTGTATTGTACCTTCTACAGTTTGAGGTATTATTCTAGTAGGCTCCAGTTTAGTATCAGTTTTTTTGACACAAGCGTATATCACTCTCTTATATCTGAGACTATTATGAAGAGTTTGATCATCGATATTGAAGATATTAATGTCATTATGATGCATAATACCTCATGAGGTATCAAATCAGAGTACATTCACTATTGAAATAATTACCCACATGTGTTTTGTGGATTTCCCTTTATATGGAATATTTTCATCCTCGACATGTAGGGTTTTGATGTAGTCACTGGAATGGACTGGTTAGTTACCTATTGATACAATATAGAGTACTATCGTCAAAAAGAGAACTTTCCATAAATAGAGGGTTGTAGACATGTGAATAATGGAGAATGGGATATGCAAGATACATGCTCAAAACCCATGTAATAGAGGCTCGGTATAGTGACCGCTTAGATTTCCAGTATTTGTTTAGATGACCAAGGGTTATGACCCACTTTTATTCCTCATATATTAGAGAATTTCATGTAATTATATCCTGAAGACATCCATATCTTTCCTCCACATTGATAGGTATAGTTAATTATTAAGATAGTCCACAAGTTGTGAATGTGACCATTCATCCATATATGATGGAACAGATAGAGATTCTAGAGCCCAAGAAGCAATTAGAGGATCTAAAGGCTAAAGAATTTATAAAACCACAACATTTATCCATGGGGTTCAACAGTCATTTTTTCAAAGAAGGTGGATAGTAACCTCTTGATTTTCATGGATTACCATCGGTTAAACTAGGTTATGGTAAACGATCAGTATCCAATGTCTAAACTAGATGAAATCTTTGATCGTATCTGAGGAGAGAGTGTGTTTTCAAATATTGATTTGATATCGGGTTATGATCAGATGAATTTTAGTTCATCATACACACCCTATAGATCTTATAGGATAATGTATTCTCTATATGAATTCTTTGTTAATCCATTGGGACTCATGAATGAACCTAAAGTCTTTTCGGCACTTAGGAATCGTGGTTTCCACACATATCTGGATTCATTAATCGTGTTATTTTTTTATGACATCTTAGTGTATTATCACTCCAAACATGACCATTACATCCATAGTAATATATTGTTGAATACATAGATAGTGGATCATCTTTATATTAATATCAGTAAATTTCTTATCTGTATCGACAATGTCCACTTCATAGGTCACATTTTCTCTATGTTAGGAGTTTCAGTTGACCTCAATAAACTAAGAGATGTAGTTTCTTGGGATCATCATCATAATGTCTTTGGAATTTAGAGTTTCTACATGATATATAGGTATTAAATACGCTTAATCAATGATTTGTCACATCTTATAATTCCACTTATGGACTTGACAAATAAAGTGTGAAATTCTTATGGTTAAAAGCTCGTGAAGAAGACCTTCAAGAGTTCAAGGGAAGAAAGAATTAATCTCTGAAACTAATTCTTCTTGATCTTGGTAGGACCTATATAGTATATTTTGATGTATCATGTATCAGTCCTAGAGAAATTAAAATGCAGGATAACTAATTCATCATGTACGAGTCTCATTAGGTGAGGTGTCATCAGCGAGATTACCCAACACAAGACTTCTAGATTGTTGTTGTATTTCATGATCTAAGATATTGGAGACACTATCTACTAGGAGACTATTTTTTTGTATTCACAAATCATAAAAGTATCAATTACATCATTGAATAACCGAATCTCAATCTCAGACAACACTAGTGGGTTGAGTACCAAAACTCATTTGATTTAGAGCTTACCTAAACACCTAAAAAGGAAATTCCTTGCTGGTTCTATGAGATAAAAGACTCATACATATGAATTTAAAGAGGTTAGTTGGGAATTATAGCTAATTACCTTATTCTTATAGATTCACATTGAGGTTCTTTAAGATCATGATCAGGATATCCTCACAGTCTTAGTGAGCTGACCCTAAACCTTGTAAAGGCAATGAGCCTAGGAATAGAAGTGATATATCTCGAACCTTGTAAACAGCAGTGTGCTTATAGTGGATTTTTCACATCGACACATTGTCGGTGTATTCTTCTTTGACATAGCCGAGGGAGGGTGAACCACGTAAAAAATATTGTGTTCTATGCATTCTTTACTTTCTGTTTATATTGTGCAACGGGAAAGAGAGGGAAGAGTGTTTTTCTTAACAGAAAAACAACATCACAACGGGCTTTAATTTTAAATTAGTCATACCCTGATTCACTCCCCTTCTCAGGGTATTCAGCCTTGTGGACCTAACAGAACTCTTCACTAACTATACCACTCTACCCTCTAAATTCCAACTCGGTGATGAGTTTCTTTAAAGAGGGGAGGTTTTAACAACTCATATTTTCACAATGGTGTGGATTTTTTCATCTAATTTCTTTAAAATGATCCTTATGATGTTTCCCATTAGAGATATATAGGTCTGATGAGCCTGAAACCATGAAAAATTGGAAAATAATCGATTCCACATGGTTAGTAGACACTTTGAAACTCATCCCATATGGTCTATACTAGCCATGTGGAGTTAAACATAGAAGAACTCGAGGCTGTAGGTTTGTATGAAACTATGAACCAAATCCGTACACCCATACAAGTCATCTACAACTTTTGACATAGGTATTTTTCACATTTTGTGTATGATTAGAGAAATTGTGAACCTAAACCATATGGGTTCTTTCAATAAGTTTCAAAGTTAGAATGGGTTTTCTGTGGTTTGGCCAAAATTGGTGGCCAAACTATGAGCTTACTATTTTGATGGTGAAATTTCCATATTTCCCTTAATTAATCATTTAAAAATATTTTTGTATCCTCCTTCTCATTCTTGAAGATGATACTCTTCTTCTCCCCCCATAACCTTCCCTAATGTCTAATATAGGAGTTGATATAACTTCTCAAAAAGAGGTCCAAATCAAATGTCTTCATAAGAATTTGATCCATTTCTGAAAGATCAATATTACCCTCCATTCCTATTTCAGATTATCTACATATTTTTTTCATTATATCGGTGAAATCCCTTTTTCTTATTTTTATAGTTTTTATAGTTTCTTCTATTTCTTCCAAATTATGTGTAATATGAGGGTGTCATCAGATTTGGTGTTTTCAATGACCTTAAGATAGGTGTTAAAATCATTTTACCTAAAATTTAGGGTGATTTCGTAGTCGCATCATTGTACAACACACAAGCCTTTTCCATGTGTTGCCCTAAAATTTTCCCTTCATCTAAAATTGTTATATACACCTTGTTGTACACTCAAGGATAAATGTCAGTAAGTTAAAAGTTGTCAACATCAGTTATGGAAAACCCTTCAGTGTGTCAAATTGAATTTCCCTTTTTTATTTAATTGATTAAATATTGAGTACAACTTCTATGTGTTCATCTAGGGTTATAAATTGAATTTCCCACATTTAGATATATATTTATTGAACCCAAATAACCACTTAAGGGAATATCCCAATGTATAAATGAAATTTCCCTGTATTTAGTAGCCAAAATGACAATGTCACATTATAACTACCTCATTGAGCCTTGTAAAATTCATATCCTTCTTTGGATAGATTAAATAGAGTGTATTAAATTGAATGTCTTGTTCATTGGTGGCGAGACCCTGAATTTTTTTTAAATTAATTAATTTTGAATTGAAATGAATTTGGTCAATTTTTTATTGAAGAATAAAATTCATGAGATAAAATGCCTCATTTATCTTAATATAAATATAATTATTCTATTAATATAGGCTGTGTAATGATGGTAAGGTCTCTATAGCACATAATGATTCACATTCCCAAAAATCGGGTGTTGAGAATTACATCTCACACCATTTACACTATTTCGAAAGAGGGTATGACACACAACGTCCTTTGTTTTGGTTATTGAAACAAGGAAACACCCACCATATCGGGTGAAGATTTTGATGTATCCCATTCATCTTGAGATGTAGTTCATGTACCCTTTTCATGAGATTATAGGCTCATTTAGACTAGTTATGGATGTTTTAGTTAAACCCAGGTCCAACTAGCACCTAGTATTCTATGTATATGTCCAATTATTCCCTCACATACTTCGTTCATATAGGGGGATTAAATATTTAACTATAATATATATATATATATATATATATCTGTGTGTGTGTGTGTGTGTCTAGTTATTGATTAGGTACTCATTCTGGCCAAGATCTAATGAAGGTAGATCCTCTAGGTGACCTTTCAAAACCTGAGTATGTCAATAATTATTTATTAATATCTTCTATTATATATTTTATAACTTCACAGTGTTCACCTATAACCATTACTTGGATTACATCTAGACACTGTTTGTAGTGGCCTACTAGGATTTTATCTCACACCATACTTGGGCCTCCTTTCATAGCCTAGTAGATTAATTCTCTATACGTATGGATATGGGAAAGCACCCTGCTACAAATATTTGATATACCTTAATTATAGTTGGATAATAGGATGATAAGACTCACTGCATGTTCAAGATAATATTGGAGGATCCTTTTATTTTTTATGTTTTTTATAGCATGTTGTGTATACTTGTCCCTTGTTCCCATTTTTTACATAAGAATGCCACACATTACTCTATAAGATACTACCTAGTATTTTTTATATTTTTACTCAGTTATTTAGGTATTTATGATTCCCCACATGTTTACCATATCTGTTATATTTTTCTTTCTACTATAGAGGGTTATTGGTCCATTATTCAGGTTCTACTTATCTTTTTATTCTGTTATTGTTTGTTTATTAACACTATTGTATCCATTATTCCACTATGATATGAGATTATAGTCTCCCCACTATAACACCTTTACTCCCCCACTTCTAGTTTGTAGCCAATGGCACACATGGAGGTGTGAATGTGACCCACTGGCTCGGGGACTCAGTTAAGTGGATATCGGGTTACGATGTTACACAAAATTCTATCAATTTTATTGCTTATTTCACCTCCACCCAATATTTAAAAACCATATTAACACAATTACTTCAGTATCAGTAGTATCCTAATATTTTTTTGTTAGTTTAATAAAACATATCTACTTCTATGTCATTACTTTGACAAATGAAATCATTGCTCGTGTGTATGTGTGGACTACCATCTCCTTGTATAAAATATTTAATTTTACATATCTTCCTCACATGGAAAGTTATAATGATATATTAAATGATTAATTATTATATTTATAATTAAATTAAAATTCTCTAAATATGATCCATTTATTAACTTTATAACCAGTTTTCCATTGGATGTGATAAATGTTTATCACGTACATTTGCAGAAAACCATATACAATAATGACATGTTTCATTTTTCATCACTACCGACTTGTTTTATTCTAAAATATTACTTAATTAATATATATAATTTTTATGACATGATAAAGATTATGAAATTATTATGGAATCATTTTATGAACCCTTTTATCCCTATCAATAAATTAATGTTGTTTTGGACCAAACATCCCGGAAATGTCTAACATTAACTTAACTAATTTAGTAACTAAATATAACATGAAACTAAATGAATTAAAAGGATAACTAATAAAGAAACAAATATGAAAAGTTTTCTTATGAAATTTAATAATTAATATAATTTTATTATTCAAGAATGTAAAATACGTATGTAATAATTTAAGATAAAAGGTAATATTTTTTTCATTAAAACCTTTCTTTAATGTTATTATGTTTTCCCTAAATATATTTATCTTCCATATATATATATTCTTTAAAAAAATTATATACATTTAAATGTTTAATTAATGAAATTTTATACTATATTTTACTTTTTTATGAAGGTTTATAAATGAATCCTTAGTGGATTTATATATGGGTCATTTTTGACATTATTCCAAATGTGTGGAGAGATTGATTTTTTAATGTTTACTAATTGTCCAAACTTTCACAGCATCATAAATATTTTTTATTATTATGTACCTTCCTTATTTATTCATAATTTTACAAATTCAATTAAATTTACATTTTTCTAGGATTTTCTGAAAATATTTATCAAAATGAAATTATATTTCATCTTATTTATTGGAGATTACTGAATGAAATTTTGATTATGGGTTAAAATAAATATTATGGTGAAATGTGAAATATTTTATAAGTTTTTTTCAACTAATGGTTCTTAGATAAAATAGATAATGATGTGTAGTCTTGAATATGTCCCATAATTATAATGGTAAATGATTTATTCTATATAGAAATTATTATTTGGAATAACTAATTATATGTTATTTCATTATGAGTGAAATAAAAGTGAAAACAAGTGATGAATATGAAATATGAAGATGCCCTGATGGTTTTTCTATGCCCTCTATGAGTTTGAATAGCATTTTTTAAGAAATTTTTATTTCACTTTTGATTTTTTTGTGGAAGTTTATTTTTTGAACGGTAAAAAAAATCATGATCTATCATGTTTTTAATGAACTAATTGGTTTCAATTATTTTTATAACCCTTATGGATATTAATGTGATAATACCCCATTTTAAAGTGATTTTATCATATTTAGGGATGTGTATGAAGTATTTTACGGTCATTATACCCATTATGCACATTTATCTTTCATAAATTAAATAGAAAATTAAATAAAAGAACCTATTTCTATAGTAAAAATAAAAACTATCTGAAATTTTCCACAATGCTATGTAATATTGTTTCTAATTCTATAAAAATCCAAAACTAAAATTTATTTTGAATTTCATAAATTAAAATAATTGATTTTAAACACATAATTATGGGTCGGTTATGTAAAATGTTTTATATTTAAACATGAAAAAATTGGATATAATATCATAGATATTGAATAGAGAAAATTTATTCATCATAATAGGAATTTGATTATACTATCCCCATATTCTATATATTCTACCAAGGGTAAGTTATAATTGTGAATTTTATGTTGTTGAATCAGCGGGATAGATGAATTGAAGATGATATATTCATGAAAAATCACGGTAGGGAACTCAGAAATTCATATATCAAATTTTACACTTGTGAATCTAAAATGATTGTGATTTTTGGGGATGAGTATATAATTCTTAAAAATATATAATGTTTAAAATGATATAAATAGAAATTAGGATCGATAAATGGATATAGAATTTATGGAATAAATATTCATGATATTATTTTTTTTAAAAATTATTATCTTTTGATGGATTATTGATTGGAATTTGATAATAAAGGAAGGAAAGTGTGGAAACATATATAAGAAATAACTTTATGTTAATAAAATTTTAATTAAATATTTGGAGGTAAATAAATAATGTAAAAATGTTCAAAAATGTGTGTTAATATATAATGGATGGAATAATTAATCTTGGGGAATTATTGAAATGAGAGTAACTATGAAATGGATGGTTTTTAAATAAATTGGTAAATTATGGAATTGAATTTAAATATGGATACAAGATTTTATTTTTTGATAATAGATTTCATACTATGGTGACTTTTTTTGATTAATTTTCAAATTGTATCATTATAATTATTTTTGAAAATATTAGTTGAAAATCATGATTATGATTTAATGAATTATTTTTTTTAATATTTTTCATAATTAATATTATAATTTATATAATAGTTTTTTAAATCATAAATTTATTTTGAACATTGTATAGGGATATTTATAAAATATTTTCTAAGACCCTATTTAGAATTGTAATCTTGTAATGATTGAAAAATATATAATGCACATACGGAGGTAACATTGATAAATTTAAGAATTATTTCTTTGGTCACACAACATCAGCATAGGGGCTGTGTGACTCACTAGGAAAATCATTGGAAATGTTGAAGAATTATCAATATTAAATTTTAGAGATTTACATATGTTCTATTAAATGTTTTGTGGTTGGAGGATTTTTTTTGTAGTGAGTTGAACTGGGTGGTGTTATATTTACACGGGTTTTCCCATATTAGCATAATGTCATTTTAGTTTTAGTATATACAATGCATCCAAATACATGTGAAATGTGATGTTCATGAGATAATTCAATAGTGTTCAAGGAACTAATATTTTGTAGGGAATAGTATATTAAACAATCTATTGTGAATTATTGGATGTGTGAATATAGAACGGTGTGAGGGATGATGGGTATTTGTTGAAATGGGAATCTCATATGTGTTGGTCATATAATAATGTTTTGGAACTTGTGTGTAACACCCTAAGGTTTTTTGAATTATATTTTTCAAATTATTTTGTTCTTTTATGTATTTTTAAAAGTTAACATAAATTAGAGGTTCCACTGCACTAAAAACTTATATTATATTATAGTACATGAAACACTATGTTTGGGTTGTGTTACACACAATGTCTAGTTCTTTTGATAGCTTGTGCTAATTGCAAGATCGAGTTTTACTAAACAATAGTATATTATTAATATATAATACAGTACGAACTGGATATTAAATTGTGGTTATGAATAGTATTAACTAACTTTATAAAAAATTATGTTTTATATGATGAATTCATTGGTTACCAATTAATTAGAATTGAAAATATATACCAATTGAATATAAAGGAAATATTTTTATGTTTATTCTCGCAATGTTATTTTGTATTTACACAATAAATTAATTAAAATTAATGAATGATATTAATGAAATATATATTTTATATATTAAGTCAATATTTTTATATTCATCCAATATATTTTATTGTAATAGGATAATAACAACCTCAATTTTATATATAATAACATAATTTCTCTAGATATTAATTTTACCACCGTCAAATAGTAAAACAATTTAAAATATAATTTTTGAAACATTTAACATTATTATATGAAAAAACTATAATTATTATTTCAAATAGAGATATATCAATTCAATTTGGTTTCACATTTGGTATTTTTCTGATAACTTTTATGTTTCGATTAATAGTAAAAATTACTAAATGTTTAACTGAAAGTATATTTTTAATTTAAATAAATTAAATTATTAAATTATATTTTTGATTTATTTTAAATTATAATTATATTATTTCTTATACATTAGTCAAAATTATTTCATTTGAATCATTTTTTCAATTATATTTTGATATAAAACATTCCAATCTTTTGAACGTTTTCACATTGAAACATGTTTTCTCATTCCATAAATGAGATTATAATTTAAAATTAATTTTAGAAAATTATATATTTTGAATTTCTAAAAATAAATTCCATATTTGGAATCATAATCTCTATATTTGGTAAATATGTCAATTTTATTTTTGGACAAAAATGGATGTAACATTTGTAATTTTTATTATCATGATTAAGGGTAAGTTGGGTAATTAAGGATAAAAAATTATTATAAATTTTTTAAAACTACCCTATAACATGAAAAAAATTTATAGGATGATTTTATTTAGATCCTTAACACATTATATTCTAGATTGAATAATTTAATGGATAATTATTCATGAAAATTACATAGACATTATTAAAATTAAAAGGGTTAACAAAATGTCACTCTCTAACTTTTAATAATTTAAATATTCTTAATATGTTAATGAATTGAAGATATTATTGAATATATATTTTCAATATATATATAAATTATTATCTACATAATATAATATTATTTTCAATTTTTAGTGAATAAATACTTATCTTAAGTAATTAAAAAATGATGATGCAGTAATTACACAATTAATGAAACAATAAATTAAATGATATTATAAGTATAAAATGAAATTTAAATTGACTTAATTAATGTGATCAAAAAAATTTATCGTATGACATATTATGGGTGTCTTACATGAATTGGTTTGAATACATCATTCATTATGAATTTTATTAAATTTAATGTAATGAATACTGTCAAAATTGACCATAATGATATTTTATGAAAATAATATTTTATTAAATTAGATAAAAATTATAAAACATATAAATGAGAAAAATAAGATGATGTATAGTATAATTATCATAAATTGACCATTTATAGTCTAAGTGACACTTTATATGTAAAAATTACAGCCTCTTAATATTAAAAATAGTTTTAACATGATTATATTAAAATAGGTTAGCTAAGGGTTAATAAAAAATGATATGATTTAAAATTACATCATAACCAATCTAAAATTACTTTTTTTTATAATACTGAAACCATATCTCATCTTAGATTTAGATATATTCCCATTCTAAGGTATTTTGATGGAGTTTTTATTTATGAAAAATTTATATTTTTGAAACTTTACAAAATTTCCCCTCCCTACATCGTCAATAAAAAATCATGAATATCTCAAACATGGAGATTCTCCCACTTCATTGGATTCATGATATCCAACATGAACTCTGGTTTACCCCTCTAAAAGTCTCATACTCCCTCTTCATCATGAACCTGCCCCCGAATCCCCTCTACAGATCCAATTCGATTGACATCATCCCTAGTCAGAAATCAGAGTTACCCTTCATGGTCCTCAGGATCTCCCTATCTAGGATCCTCCCAGACTAATAGATATCCATGAATATCGACAGTAAATATGGAACACTAATGGTATATGAAACCTAGTTGAGTAACTTTTGGTCTAGCCATGTCACCAAGATTCTCTTCACCTCCATCCTTATGATGTATTCCCCATTATAATCCACCATCGAGGGGTTATTTCAAGAGAATGTGGCACTTTTGTGGTCCCCCATCCACCATACATATTGAAAATGATCTTCCATCCAGTTTTAATGTGATCTCTATGGGGGAATCTAATCATTAATCACCTAATGGGTTGATGTTGAATATGGTATTCTCATCCACGTACCACTCCGGGATGACCGTCTTAATGAAGTGATCCTTAAGGCTGGCGGTGATCTCACCATTTGGGATGGTCTCATCGTGTTGGTGGATTTCAAGATGGTATAGACTCGAATGAGAACCATGGTCCCATGTTTATTGTGGTTCTCTACCATCACTGGGGTCTACCGAACGGGCCTCATCCAGGGATATCCCCATTATTCAAGACCTTAGTGAGGTGGGCGTCGAGCATGGTGATGAGGATGTGGTCGAGGGGCATCTACTCCGGGGTATCTTCCATGGTGTATCTAAACATGTATCCCTAGTCTCCATCCCCTACATCCTCTAATTATTTCTATAGGTGGATAGGGATTCCCTGGGTGATGTTTGGACTCTACTACTCAATGTTAACCATCACCTTGAAGTTGTCGGCATGGAGACCCTCATCATTGATGACAAACCCGATTCTCTCATAGGTTCTCCTCATAATCTTCTCGTAATCGATATTAGATTCAGTGGTGATCTCTCAAGATACCATAATGAGGTCAGTCTTGGTGAAGGTTTCTGTGGTGACATTGTTGTTGAGGTCCAGCTCTTGGTAGACATCGAGGATCGTGATGGAGATTTGGATGCATAGCTTGTCAATGTGGCACCTCTCTTATAAAATTGAACATATCCTTCTCTTTTATTCACATATTTAAATCCCTTTAGATCAATCAATATCTATCCAAATTTACTCAAAACATCAATCCCTTAATTGTATAATCCTTCATTTTTGTATAAAGACTACCAAATTATCACTTGTTTGAAAATCAAAAGAAGATACACAAAGAACATGTAATGTTTATCTACGAATGATTTTATTTTATATATTATTTGAACCCTTTAAATTATTTTAATTCCATGTTTATATAATAAAATTATTATAATAAATATGTTTCTATGTTTTTATATTAAGTTATAAAACTACCCTTTCTCACACTTCCATCTAATGGGTATTTAACTTATCATTTGTGTGTGTAGAGGACTAGAGCCTCACGAAAGGAGGATTGTTAATTTTTCCTTTACCACCACTAATGGTGGGAATTATGATGGAAATGAAGTTTTTTATGATATATATATATATATATATATATATATGATATTTTTGGAATAATTATACTTCTTTAATTACAATATCATATCTACCTTTTTACCTTATTATCATTTGGTAAATAATAATTTCGCTTGTGCGTACATATAGATTAATATCTACAAGATGCGATGTGATTCAGTTTTCATATATATATCAATGTATGTTAATAAGGTTGAATTTTTTGAATATATGCAACATATATAGCATAATAATTATTCCATAATGATATTATATTCTTTTATTTCTTTTAATATAACAAGAAATCGAAAATAGCATTCATATGTACGTATGGCCTACCACCTCCATGAACATTGTAATTTATTTTATACCATTAAATTTTAGGAATCACCATATATTCATATATTTATGTTATCATTATAATTCTAGACATGATTAAATCATTATCTATATAATAGGACCAAGGATAAAAAGTCAAAACGCATGCGGAAAACAAGGCAGATATTACCGGAAGAATAACATTATCCTAAAATTATTAATAAATTTTAAATATATATATATAAATTCATAAAAAATTCATATATATATTTTAGTAATGTATTTATAATAATTTTATATTTATTATATCGGAAGTTTGTATGAGTGAAATTAGAGTCAAGACATATGGTAATGGATTTGTGTCTCACTTTTATTTTTGTGGGACACTTTCCTTATAAGCAACATGTTTCTTCAATGTGGAGTATATACTTCCCATGAATTTATTTTATCAGTAATATACATAATATTTCATTATTTTCATATCCATATAATTTTTTTTCCTTCATGTCCCATATAATTCTACTTATTATAATGTGATGATTGTTTATTTCACAATATTATCACTCTTCGAGATTGTTTCGTTTTAAGTATCAGTTGGGAAATATTTCTCGTCCATGTGCTTGATATCTATAAATATTTTTAAAAAGCTTTCTAATATTCTCCTACGGTTTTTTAAATTCATTTTTCCCCTTTTTTTTACTTCTTACTACCTGAATGGTCCAAAGGCCTTCTTTTATTATTGACTTTTGATAACCCCCTTTCAAGGGATAAGGGGGAACCCTTACAAGGCCCATAGGCTTTGAGATTTTATGACCCATATGTCTTAAAAAATTTACATACTATACTTGTAGCTCCTCCTCCCCAACTTCTTCATCATGATATCAGCTCTCCACCTTCACTTGGCTTATTCGTCTGGGCTTCTCGTGCAAGTAAAAGTTGGTCCCGATGCCAATTTCATACCCTCTCTTTTTAAAAAATCTCCTTATCTTCTGCTCTGGTGAATGTTCCTACTCTAAATCCCTATCTAGAGTCTACACCATGTAGATTATGTCTGATCATTGATGTACAATTTTAGGTGTCCCATAGTTCTTGAGGTGGCCTTAAGTTCATGAGGTGGCCCGAAAGCCTTACTATCCCGAAGGCATTGGGTAGCTCAAAGGCCTTAAAGGACCTAGGGACCAAACAAATTAATCGTTCCAGCTACTACAATACTGAATAGTAACTTCTACAATGCCTACTATAGTACTGCTACAGTACTACTATAGTAACCTGTCAATTGTGTCTCTGCCTAGTTTTGAACTCGGGTCTCACGGATGCACTTTCCGAGTCCTCACCAACTTGGATGAGGAACTTTTGATTTTATTTAATTCTTCCTAAATGGTTTGAAAGGAATTTGATTATTATTTTCCAAATGAGATACTTTTTTACCATTAATAATGAAGTACAAAAGAAAAGTTATTTTAACTTAAGCAGCATGAATGGAATATTCTTCCATAATGATGACTTAATTATTTGTATATTAACATTCAATTTTACAAGTTTATTTTCAAGTAAATTTATTTATTTTAAAATTGTGAGTCATTTTAATAGAAGAAAACATTTTTAAATAATAAAGGATATTTTCCACAATAATTGTATTCAAGGGAACTCTCAGAATTATTTTCCATCTAAGATAACATTATTTTTTGTTAAATATATTTCACTAGGGATATGATTCAATTCTATCATTCTTATTCATTCTAAGAATGGTTTATATTTATAATGGAATGAAATTTTTGGAAATCATTTCTTTTCCTTGGTAATATTATGATTGAATGATGTTTATGAAACCCATTTCATTTTAGTGGTTCTGATATGATGAATGATTTATGTTTTTTCTACCCACATATGTATGGTTTTTATTATAGGATAATTGGGACATATATCTCCCTCCAATTCATTGGGTAAATTTAGAAAACTCGTGAGATATATATGTTATGATTGAACCTGATTACATGTACACAATTCTATTTTATGATCTGGTTTTCATGTCAATAATTTAATATGTGGACCATGGTTTCATGTTCATATGTTTATTAGGGGGAATTATTTCATGTTGTATATTTAATGAGGGGAGTATTCACTATTTATACATGTTCAAAAAGTTAAATGTTTATTTGTATGCCACAATTTTATGTCTTATGACAATGTTATGATCTCATGGATTATGTTATTTGATTCCAATATGATTTTTTTCTTTTAAACTAAAAATATTTATGCCATTATTCATGTTTATTATCTTTTGTATGCAAGGTATGATCTTATAATGTTATGATCTCATTCTCAGACCATTTATTCTCATGTTTATGTGTATATATCTCCCTTATTTACCTATAATGAGCATCTGAGCTCACCCTATTCTTATGCATATTTTCCACATGATATGAACACTTTTTTTTTAAATTATATGAAAAAATTGTTATAGATATGAAGAAATATGTGGGAGAAAATGTATATGTATTATGAACCAGATTTTTATGCTTCTACGTTTCAAAATGCACTAAACTAATAAGGTCGTTGGGGGTGTGTATATGTATTCTTCAAAATGATGTAATATCCATGTACGTTAAGCCTGGGTCATTATACTATTTGTGTCCAAAATATGAGGAATAATAATTATGGGTAGAATTACTCCCTATGATATAGATTATCGTAGACCTGGTTGGTAGCATGGTATATGTTAATTATGTGATTATATTCCCTATGAAATTTATATGTGATGTGGTCCATGTTATTGAACAAACAGTTTGTGGGTGGTTGAATCAATCTTTGAGATGTATTAGGGATATATAGTCCCATAATAGTAATCTGGTTGTGGTTATAATTATATGGTTATGATGGATGCATTAATGTTGATGGTGATGACTATATTGAGAAGGATTAAGAAGAGGATAATGTAGATTGTGTGTTTGATATTTTGAGAAATTTTTAATATGCAATGTAGTGGTGATGTTGTAGGTTGGGGGATGAAGAGTACATGAGTGTTGAATCTTCGTAATTTTGCATGATCCTCTAAGAGTGGGAAGTTGTCCAATCAGTAAATATCATGATATGAAAGTCATTGAAGTTGGGCACCTCAATAACCAGTGAGAGTCCTCATCGGTGGATTTCCTCAAATAATAAATGTAGATTCTACAACAATTTCCATAGGGGTTGAAGACTACATGATTATAAAGATGTGTTTAGTTAGTTATTTATTGGTGTATATCCACACATTACTATAGGTAATGAAATATTACCTATAGATATATATTTACTTATTGGTGGATATAAAATTTTTGATTTCCTTACTCGTGGATGGAATCTTAGTAGAAGTAATGTAACGTCCCCGACTAGGAAGCCACTAAACTGGTACTCTAAACCGGGTGGTTACATGACTTTAAGCACGCCTCCCCATATGCCAAAGGCTGCCGACTAGTAGCGGGGGTCTATGGTGTCAAGTGAGGATACTATACCACCTTTTTATCAGAGTAAGAACAACAGAAATAAACTATATAGCGTAAACAATAACCAATAACAAGGAACATGTATAAAAACAATTTCCAATAATAAATATGCCATGTCATACTACAAGTGAAAAAGTGGACACAAGCCCAAAATAAAGACAACATCCAAAATCACCAAAATGGTCCCGACTCCAAGTCAGGATCCTCCACCAACTGCTACCCATGTCCAATCAACTATCTAGCAAGGAACCTTTCCCTTGTCCTGACCTACAAACATGAAGTCTGCTCGGGTACCCAATGGGGGCCCGAGCAGGGTGTGAGTACAACTCAATAGGCCACCACCAACGGTGTCTACAAACTATCCAGTATAAACAGGCAGTGCATGCAAAAGAAAAAATGAATGATAAATGCCATGTAATTAATTAAGGTTCCATCAACCAATTTAGAGTCAAGCCATTGCCACTTCCATTACCGTTCATTACACATCCATTATCACCATTTACCATTTCATCTCATTTCCATGGGTTAATCACATACATTATGTTACATTGGTCAAATGCCAACAACTACCTACAAGAGGGTAAACACATCGTTATCCTATCTGACTAGGACTAACTCCCTCATAACAACCATAACCTCACCTCGAAGCCTCTGTCCAAGTGGATGCAACTGTTAGGAGAATATACCCTTAGTCCCCTTTCTTAACCCATGCATTTAGGGTGGAGTTTAGAACCTCAGTCTTCACTCGACCTGTGGGTATAGATCCTCATGTCATACCCCACTCTACGAAGCCATGTGCACATGCGTATATATATATAAGTAACCATAAACCATTCAAACCATTGCCCTTCGGCAAACACTTTTCACAACAACCCACATGGGAAACCACATCGCGCCATAACCCATTAACACATTACCAATTCACATCATTTAACCATTCACCCAATTCCCATGTGTCATTCCTATCTCACTAAGCATTCAACATTAAACCCATAATCTATCCCATTATGTTCCTTAATCATTTTACACATTAACCCATTTAACCCGTTCCTCATTCCAACGAATCAACCATTTAACCCTTTCCACTTTAACCCTTGGGTTATTTCCAAGTCTAGGTGCATCACATAAATTCTATTCCAAGTTTAACCGATTATAACAACATTTTTATCAAGGGCTCTACAATTAATTACAATAAGGTCTCTTTTTTACTAACAATCCTGAAACCCAGGAAAAGCTGACACATCTCATGGGTGGCCCTAATTAGGTCAGGACAATCCCAACAAATCCCACAGGGATCTTGAGGGTCCCATTTACCATTTTAAACACCAATATTACCAAATATGCCTAGGTTATTCAAAACATAACCAAGGGAAGACAAGAACACAAGTAAACATGCACAAAGCCCTAAACAACCATGGGAAATCACTTGTAGACCACCTACCTCGAAACCGCAGTTGAATGAACCCTAAATCAAGTCCTTAGACCTCAATGCAACCAAAATATGGAGCTTCAACCTAAAACTCACCCAAAAAGATAGGGTTTTAGGGTTCCGGAACAAGAGGTAGAGAAGGTACTAACCCAAAACAAAAAAGAGAAGAAAGTATGAGGTTAGATTTACTCGGAGCTTCGATCTGCAACCAACGGCAACAAAAACACCTTATAATAGTAGGAGTTTGATCTCTTGATGTCCTAGGGAGGTTTGGTTCATGCCTAAGGTGAAGATAGTAGGAAGATAGGAAAATCCCAAGTGGTGTTTAAAATGCCCGGAGTGGCAATTTTGTAAATTTTCCCAACTTTAAGTGGCCGCACGATTTGTCTGCATGGTTTGGAAAACCGAGCACAAACCGTGCACATGACAATACCTGGAAGAAGAGGAGTCACATGGTTTAGCCGCACGGTTAGGAAAACTGTGCGCAAACCATGCACTCACTTCTGTCCAAGGGAGGGAGGGTCGCACGGTTTCGCCTGGGCAGGCCGCACGTTTTGGCTAACCGTGCGCAGGCCGTGCGCCTTGGTCTGCTCTACCCAGACTTCCCTACTTCTGTGCCCCGAGCCCCCGGAGAACCCCCAAGGCCTCTCACACATTCAAGAAACCTTTTAAAGTCCCAAAATCAAGGTTTTCACCCAGAACACAACAAAAACATACCTTTCCAAAAACCACGATCTTACAACCTCCCCACCTTATGACGGCCCGTCCTCGAGCCGAGGTTTCAATCCTCACTGATCCACTGAGGAGAAGTGTTCAGGCCACTGAGCCCGTATATCTGATTCATGTACCCAAGTTTCTTCCTGAACATTCCCCTGCTTCCATAGTACTCGCACTAATGGCAGAACCTTGCCTCACAACCTCACTATTTCTCGAACATACAGTTCGCCCAACTGGTCGACTGTAAAGGTCTCCTAAATCGGTAAGAAATGAGCCACTTTTGTTAACCGATCTACAACCACCCAGATTGCATAATTATTCTTTGGCGTCCTCCGAATCCCCATGACAAAATACATCATCACATAATCCCACTTCCATTCCGTAATGGGCAATGGATGCAACAAACCACCTGGACGTTGATGCTCGGCCTTCACCTGCTGACAGGTAAGACACCGTGCCACAAAACCCGCAACTTCCTTCTTCATTCAAGGCCACCAAAACTTCCTTAGGAGATCATGATAAATCTTGTTCAGACCAGGATGAACATACCACTTAGATGCATGGAACTCACGCATCAACTCTTCCTATTTACATTCTGGCACAACCACACGATCACGAACGCAAACAACACCATCCTCACTGATGACCCAGCCAGAAGGTAGCTCCCCACTATTAAGCTTTTCCTTCTTGCTCAAAGACTCAGGATCATCAAGTTAACCTTCTTTAACTCTACTTAAGAGCGTCGACTCCATCGTTAAGGAAGCAAGAGTGACCTGAACACTCTCCTCCAGCACCTCTAGGTGCATCTCTGAAAACAAAGCCATCAGCTTCCACTCAGTACTGGACTCCTGAACCATTTGATTCTGAACCTTCCTACTCATAGCATCAGCAACACTGTTTCCCTTTCCCGGCATGTACACCAACCCAAAGTCAAAATAATGGAGATATTCAACCCATATTCACTACCAAATATTCATATCCCACTGTGAGAAGATGTACTTTACGCTCTTATGGTCGGTAAACATGGTAAATCGTTCTTCCAACAGATAGTGCCTCCAGCACTTCAAAGCGTACACTACTGCAGCCATCTCAAGGTCATGAGTGGGATGATTCTGATCATGGGGTATCAACTGCCTTGACCTGTAAGCCACCACCCGCTCATCTTGCATCAACACAACCCCAATTCCTATTCTAGATGCATCACAAAACACGATGTACTTCTTACCCGACTCATGTAAGATCAATATAGGTGTGGTCGTCAACCTCTTATTCAACTCTTGAAAGGCGTTCTCACAAGCCTCAAACCACTCGAACCTGATTCCTTTCTTGGTCAAGCCCGAGAGTGGTGCTGCCAAGTTAGAGAAATTCTGGATGAACCTTCGGTAATACTCGGCCAAACCCAGAAAACTCCGAACATCAGAAATGCACTTGGGATGCTCCCAAGATACCACTGCCTAAATTTCTCTAGATCCACTAACACGCCTGACTCTAAGATGATGTGACATAGAAATTTTACCTCAACTATCCATAATTGACAATTGGATAGCTTGGAATATAGCCGGAGATCTTTTAGCGTACCCAAGACGATGTCAAGATGTTGGGCATGATCGTCGTGAGTTTTTGAGTACACTAAGATATCGTCAACAAAGAAAACCACAAACCGATCTAGATAGTGATAAAATATCTGGTTCTTCAAATCCATAAACACTTCCGGTGAATTGGTCAAGCCTAAAGGAATTACCAAAAACTCAAATAACCTGTACCGACACCGGAAAGCGGTCCACGGTACGTTAGAAGAACTCACCCTCAACTGGTGATTACCCGACCTCAGAACAATTTTAGAGAACACTAATGCACCCTTGAAATGATCTAGCAGGTCATCAATTATAGGAAGAGGGTACTGATTCTTCATTGTCATCTGATTCAACCTCCGAAAGTCAACACACAACCTCAACGACCCATCAACCTTCTTTTAAAAAAGCACTTGAGATCCCCAAGGAGACGTACAAGGACGGATAAACCCCATTACGCTCCAACTCCTCAAGCTGAACCTTCACTTCTTTGAGTTCTTCTAGTTCTATTCGGTATAGCAGAATAGAAACTGGCTCTGCTCCCTGCAGCGACTCGATTGTGAACTCAATATCCCTCTCAGGGGGTAACCCTGAAAAATCCTCAGGAAACACGTCCTGAAACTGATCAACCACTGGAGGGAAAATAGATCGCTTTCCTTTTTCATCATCATCAAGCATGATACATGCCACTCAAGCCGCGAGTCCACTCAACCATTGACTAAATGGTCTTGCGCGACCTACTCAAACATCCCATTCGCTATGTTAGACATAAGCATCACCCTCAAGAGACCTGAACGATACTCTACGATGGTAATAGTCTATGTGCGCCTGATACAACACCAACCAATCCATTCCCATGATTAGTTCAAACCCTGACATCTTGAGAATGAAATGGTCCCATATAAAATGATACCCACCAACTTCCAAGGCACATAACTTGCACTGCTTGATATCCTCAACCTGCACCCCCAACGGAGTGTCAATTGACATCACCCCACATACCCCCTAAATAGTTAAATCCAATGCTACCACTAGTTGAGCAGAGATAAAAGAGTGTGTGGATCTTGTGTCAAAAAATGATCTAGAAAAAGTAGAAGCCACAAGGATCTTACCTCAAACAGTCGATGGCCCAGCCTCGCCATCACCCGACGCAAATTGACCTGCCTGAAGTTTCCATGTCCCCCTACCCTGGGCTCCAGCTTGAGTACTCTGCGCCACACTACCCTGCTGGCGTGAGCGATCTTGCCCTGGAGTTCCACTTCCACCGCCCCTGCCAGTACGGCCCGAGGAGCTCCAACTGCCTGCCTGATATGGGGAAACTGATCCCCTTCCCGTATTCGGAACCTGCCTTCCACCATCATACTCACCCACCTGCTGAGGTTTCCTGTAGAACATTTTTACATGTCCCATCCGGCCGCACGAATGGCACTCGACTGGAGGTCGAGGACACTGACCACGCATTTGCCCCTTCCTACCACACTGATTGCAGAACACCTGATATTTACTCTGAGAGGCTGACCCTCTCTTCCATCCACTTTTCACACTTCCTCCATGTTGTGAGATATCATAGTGTCGCTTTCGACCTTCAGTAGCTGCACCACACATATGTCCCACCGGCAACACAATCCCACTACCCGAAGCTCCCTTTAGGTTTCCTTCCGAGGTCAGTTCCTGATCTACTACCTCTTTGAACCTCTTCAAGCGAAAGATGTTTACTTGAGACCTAATTTCATGTCTCATCCCATCCTAGAAATGCCTTGCTACTACTTCCTCATCCCCTGCTAACATTGGGATGAAGAGTCTCAAATCAGTGAAGCGACTAGCATAGTCCATCACCGATAGCGATCCCTGAGTCCGGCTCATAAACTCTACAACCCGCTCCTGCCTCTATGTCTCTGGGTAGAAATGCTCAAGAAACTTATTTTGAAAGGCTTTCCATGACATTCCCTCACCCTGCTCAATTTGGGCATGAATGTCCCACCAACGCCTATCCTGGCCCCGCAACATATATGTGGCCAGCATTAATCGCTTTTCAACAGGGGTCTCTAGATGATCCATTATCATCTGGACAGACTCTAACCAGAACTCCACTACCTCTGGCCAACCCTCTCTAGTGAAAGTCAGAGGGGGCTACAGCTGGAACTCCCTGGTCAGCTCAAACATCCTCGGTGCAACCCACTCTGGGTCCTAATCCATCATCTGCATAAGGCGAGGCAAGTTCTCTCGGAACTGGTCTTCTCTACCTTCATTGAACACCACATTTTCTTTCTCCTCTACTGGAGAATTGTTCCCAAAAATACCCTCCTGTTTCCCAACTAGTAACCGACGTCGTGGTGGAATTTTTCTACAATGCCAAGCATGAGTTTTAGCACACATACCATAAACATTCATGACTCCACCAAAAGCTCTTTACTAGCTACAATAACCCACTTTTCACATGCTAAATCAAAAACATTTTTTTTCGCTTGTTTTGAACCCTATTACTCCGTTTAATGTCATTTACCCACTTTTTTATTTCATTATTCTCATTATTTCTTGGTTTCAAGAAATGCATGATGCGCCCTACTTTTTCGCCTCACACACCCACCCCATGCGTGTGTCTAATACAATTCATGTCACCTATCTCCCTAGGTTCTTACAATCATGCATGAATTCAAATCCTCGTGCCATTAAGGCCACGATCCAAACGTCATAAAACAATCACATCAAACCACATGTGCATCACCCAGTGGTGAAATATCATCAACTGTAACATCACACAACCAAGAACATCATTTCCCACCCAGAGTGACTTGGTATTTCCCCCATACCTGGGTTAGCTACTCCCAAGAAAGAGCTCATTACCAAGGCCCGACACATCTCACCCTTGTCTACCAATCCCATATAACAAGACCTCATAGAAGGAAAAGAAAGAACTCCTCTGATATAACTTTGTAACATCCCCGACCCGGAATCCACTAAACCGGTGCTCCGAGCTGGGTGGTTACATGACCATAATCACGCCTCCCCATATGCCAAAGGCTGCCGACTAGTAGCGGGGGGTCTATGGTGTCAAGTGGGGAGACTATAAGCCCTTTTTATTAGAGTAAACACAACAGAAATAAACCAGATAGCGGAAACAATAGTCAATAACAAGGAACATGTATAAAAAAAATTTCCAATAATAAATATGCCATGTCATACTACAAGTGAAAAAGTGGACACAACCCCAAAAAAATGACAATGGATAAAATCCCCAAAATGGTTCCGACTCCAAGTCTGGGTCCTCTACCAAGTGATACCCATGTCAACTCACCTATCAATCAAGGACCCATGCCCTTGTCTTGACCTAAAAACATGAAGTCTTCTCAGTTACCCAACGGCGGCCGGAGCAGGGTGTGAGTACAACTCAGTAGGCCACCACCAAAGATGTCTACAAAGTATCCAGTATAAATAGGAAGTGCATGAAAAAGGAAAAATGAATCATAAATGCCAAGTAATTAATTAAGGTACCATCAATCAGTTTAGATTCAAGCCATTTCCACTTCCATTATCATTCATTACACACCTATTATCCCCATTTACCAATTCATCACATTTCCATGGGTTAATCACATACATTATGTTACATGGGTCTAAGGGCAACAATCACCTGCAAGAGAGTAAACAGATCGTTATCCTATCTCACTAGGACTAACTCCCTCATAGAAACCATAACCTCACCTCGAATCCTCAGTCTGGGTGGATGCAACCATTAGGAGTATAGACCCTCAGTCCCCTTTCCTAAGACGTGCATTTAGGGTGGAGTTTAGAACCTCAGTCTTCACTCAACCCATGGGCGTAGATCCTCAATTCATACCCCACTCTACAAATCCATGTTCACATTCTTATATATATAAGTAACCATCAACCATTTAAACCGTTTCCCTTTGGCAAACACTTTTTACAACAACCCACATGGGAAACCACATCATGCCTTAACCCATTAACAAATTACTAATTCAAATCATTTAACCATTCACCCAATTCACATGTGTTATGCCTATCTCACTAAGAATTCAACATTAAACCCATAATCTATCCCATTATGGTCCTTAATAATTTTACACATTAACCCATTTAACTCATTCATCATTCCCATTAATCAACCATTTAACCCATTCCATTTTAACCCTTATCTTATTGCCAAGTCTAGGTGCATCAAAAAACATCTATTCCAAGTTTAACTGATCATACCAACATTTTTATTAAGGGCTCTGCAATTCATTACAACAAGGTTTCTTGTTTAATAGCAATCCCAAAACCTGTGAAAACTCGGCACATCTCATGGGTGGCCCTAATTAGTTCAAGAGAATCCCAACACATCCCACGGGGATCGTTAGGGTCCCATTTACCTTTTTAAATGCCAATATTACCAAACATATCTAGGTTATTCAAAACATAACCAAGGGAAGACAAGAGCACAAGTAAACATGCACAAAACCCTAAACAACCATGGGATATCACTTGTAGACCTCCTACCACGAAACCACGGTTGAAGTCACCCCCAATCATGTCCTTATACCTCAATCCAACAAAAAATTGGAGCTTCAACCTAAAAATCACCCAAAGAGATAGGGTTTTAGGGTTTCAGAACCATAGGGGGAGAAGGTACTAACCCTAAACCAAAAAGAGAGGCAATGATGAGGTTAGCCTTACCCGGAGCTTCGATCTGTAACCAACAGCACCAAAAACACCATAGAATCGAAGGAGTTTGATCTCTTGAATTCCTTGGGAGGTTTGGTTCGTTCCTAAGGTGAAGATAGGAGGAAGGAAGGAAAATCCCGAGTGGGGTTTAAAAATCCCAGAGTGGCAATTTTTTGTAAATTTTCCCAACATTAAGTGGCCACATGGTTTGTCTGCAAGGTTTGAAAAACTGTGGGAAAACCATTCACATGACACTTCCTGGAGGAGGAGGAGTCACACGGTTTAGCCCCATAGTTTGGAGAACCTTGCGCAAACCATGCGCTCACTTCTGTCCAGAGGAGGGAGGGTCGCATGGTTTCGCTTGGGCAGGTCGCGTGGTTTGGATGACCGTGCGCAGGCCGTGCGCCTTGGTCTGCTCTGCCCAAACATCCCTTCTTCCATTCCCCGATCCCCCGGAGCACCCCCAAGGCCCCTCACAAATTCAATAAATATTTTAATGTCCCAAAATCAATGGTTTTACCCAGAACACAACCAAAACGCACCTTTCCAAAAACCGAGATCTTACAAGTAATGTTATAGTGAGGTCCCTCGAGGTAGACAGATGGGGTCACAATTTAACTTTTTTATAGCTTATATGGAGACACAATAGTGGTGGTTCATGGAATAATGGTTGTTTAGATAATGGAATTAGTATAGATTTTGAAGTAGGAACTACTGAAAATATACATGGGTGGTAAGGAAATATTATTACTTAAACATGGTATATATAGTATAATAGAGAACCCATCTTGTTGTCTAATGGTCCAATGTGATCCAAGGGGAGTATATAACATATGGGTAAAATCATAAGGGAATGTAAAATGAGGAAAATTTTTCTAGATATGTTTGGTTTCAAACATCAGATGGTATTAGCTCATTATGATTGTGTATCTTCTATTCTTAGGGTAAATTTCCATATGGGTGGTGAATGATTTCATGGTGTGGTTAAAAATTACTTATTTATATGTATCCTTTGTCTATGGTTGGTAATCAATGTACGGGGATATATAGATAGTCATACAATAGAATTGGTCTCCTCCCCAAGTGAAGGTATACTTTTCTGACACTAGCCTACTCAGGGCATGGTCAAATTCATGAACAATATAATCCCATCACCCCCACCCCAAAATGATCCAATAGGACAAATATCACTCATGGAAATTGTCGGCCTCAAGATCCCACTCCAATTTTATGTTAGTCTCCTATCACAAGAACATGTGTGAAATTTTGAAAAAGTGACATGGATGATCACACAAATGTCATGGAGATTCCCAGGTGATAGTCTCTCTATACCTAACCCCTTAACTCAAATAATTTCTCACCTATCCTATTAGATATTCCAATCAGTCCTAAAAGCCACCACTATCTATTATCACTGGTATCACCTTGATATTATCAGCCATTGGAGACTCCATTACTTGCAGTATTCCCATTCCAAGACCATTGAGGCCATGTCCAACCTCATCAATCATGGTATATCCACCTTGGGACTATCCCAACATAACTCCCTATAAGCTTATTTTTAATAAAATTCCAATACTTAGGACAACTACCTTGATAAACTCCATGTCTCATCTAAAATATTCTATGTAATATCCCACAATCTTTTCACTTGGTATAAAACACACTTTAACATGCCGTTTATATCCCCAAAGGGATCATCTTTCTCAACTAACATTTCAAGATCTCAAACCGCCCACAATGTGTAATCCCTCACTTTGTGTGAGATGAAAAATATTCTCACACATCACACTAGCCCTATGCCTCTGCATCTAGCCTCAATAGACCTATAGAACCCATCCTAGAATACAATATTTACCAATACTTTTCATACATAAATATCACAATTTGTTATATGAATATTAAATATATAATATTAACAAAAATACCAAAACTATAATGGTTTGGGGTCTTTGGAACTGTAGATACATAAACTAATGGTTTAACAAAATATATACATCATCTCCCCCTTTGTTATTTATAACTAGAACCTTTATTATAATTATAATACATAAAACATTCCATCATATCCTAGGGAAAATAAAACATAATAGAGGGAGATCTCAGATGCTCAGTAATGGTAATTAGGAGTGATATTAATGATCATTCAAACCCTACATGAGAGTAACAGGTTAGAGAACCTAATCATAACCATTGAAAATAATACCCTAAAATTCATATATCATAAAAAATGATTCAAGGAATAAATATTGGAAATTCACAAGAAAAGAATCATGATGGAATAAAAAACATGATCCATCAAAACATTACATTTATATAATATCATGTCAGGATTTTTTTTATAAATTTTGTATAATCATAATCAGAGATATCTTATGTTAAATATACCCACCAATACATTCATAACATGTTAATATTGTTCTAAATAACTATGTACCTACTTCATTGTTAGGATAATGTTTTTATATGATCTTTCATTCTTATGATAACCTTTCATGTACCCTCTTTCTTCGGGATTGGGATAAAATCTTGTGTAACATTTGGTATAATAGAAGATTAATCTTTACCCAATGTATTAGTGGGAAACATAATTTCTAGACCACCAATCACATATAATTAAATCCAATAATATGTAGGTGATAATATCATAAAAACATTCATTATAACCTAACCTATGGAAAAGAAAATGGATTTCATAGATATTTCCTCATCAAAACCATAAACCATCTACATAAATAATAAATATAGTATCATTGGATTGTATTCATAATAAATCTAGAGTACCATTAAGGGATTTTATCCTATATATAAAATTCTTTTAATAGATCACTATATCTTTTCTTTATGATAATACCCTTTTCAATTTTAAATCAGTTATATAAAATCTAAAAAACTACCAAATATTAACGAAATAAATTCATTAAAATTATCCTTGGAAACTTGTAAAGGAAGATTTAAATCTTTTATCTTTCATGATTTTAGATAAATATATTCAATATGTGTATGTTAAAACAATTATTCCTTTTATATTTTTTTCGTAAAAAATTGAAATCAAATCATTCGAATGAAAATATGAATGTTCCTTTAAAACAATTTTGTATAACATAAAAAATGGGTAAAAATGATGTTAAAAAAGAATATAATAATAGTAAAAATATTTCTAAAAATATTTTTAAATACATTGAAATTGAATAAAAAGTATTTTCAATCAATGATAGAAATAATGTCATGTTTTCTTTAAAAACCATTCTTTTGGTCTATTGCGTACTAAAGAGAGGAAATGAAAAGAAACAAATTATTATAAATATTTATCCAGAAGATAATAAATTTAAATTTATTTATCTAGAAAAGATTTTATAATTTACATCAATTTAAATTCATGTATAAACAATCACCATTAAAAAAAGATTAAATCATAAATACCTTACTTATTGAGAAACATTTGAATTATAAACCCCATGAAATAAGAGCATCAAATGAAACATTAAATAGAATTATCATAATTAAATTCATGATATATCATGGTAAAATGGATTTATATAAACCTCATAAATGAATGTAAGTGCATAATATTGCATATTTCCCAAATAATACAATTTGATATGATGAACCCATACCTCATATTTGAATTTCGTAGAAAGTGATTTAACATCAGGTATAGTGAATTTAAATTTATTAAAATTTATTAAAAAAATATTTCAAAACTAATTATATCATATATTATCCACTTATTAGATTTAAACACCCATTTATTAATATTTTCTTTTTAAATTTGTCATTTCAACCGGTTAATAATATCAATTTTCATGAGAATTTTTATTTTTTGGTTCCTGTATTTTTACTTTTATTAGGGTTCCATCATCTAAAAGATTATATTTACGATATTAATGTTTTATAATTTAATTATATATGTATTTATAATCATCCAAATAAGGGAGATGTGGAAAAACTGAATTACACTATTTATGGAGACTGTAGGTTATACATACGTATGAACGATGTTTTAACTAAATGATGGATGGAATTAAATAAAGATAAAAAATAATTATAGTTTTCAATGTTATTATTATGTAATCTATATTAATTAAATATCTACTTATTATCTACCATGTAAATCAAAAATAAAAACCAAATCACACCGCTTCATGGAGGTGGTAGTCCACACATACACTTGAGAAATTTTCTCATTTTCCAACTAATTAAATTGTAAGATGGTAGATTTGATATTATAATACTAGAAACATAATAATTTCCAAAATATAATTTATAATAATTAAATCCATCCTAAATCCCATCCATGGAATATAGTGATGAAAAATGAATTGTATTACTGTGTGGATGTGATAGTCCACAGATTTGAACGAGAGATACATCCACCTCATATTTTATGAAGAAGAAGGTGAATAATGGTGGTTTCATGATCATAATAAAATTTTAGTATACTTATAATAATATATTTATTACTTTATGAGTAATAACATATATTTTTAGTGGGTAGAAGAATAAATAAATTGAAATTGTCTGGTTAAGATGATTTTATCTTCTTCGGGATACCACCTTTAGATCATTCCATAAGGACTCGTGTAATGGTATTTTAAGAATACAATAACCACTAATTTTTGTTTATGTAGGGTTAAAACATAATTTAAATGGGTTTGGATAAGATATATGGATCCAAATGGTTTAAATAAAAGAGATATGGGGTTTCCTATTATAAAGGAGTGAAATTACTCAATTGGAATTACAAAAAAGATTAAATATAATTAAGTCATTATAATGAAAATTTCTTCCAAATAGATACAGTTTCTATGAAAAGGAGGATATGGTAAAAATGTCACCATACATTGAACATAAAATAGTTTTTGGTTTCATTTTAATCATTATCTTATGTTTTAACACCTTTGTTGTTCAATTTTAATCTTAGCCCTCTTAATGCCTTTTTTTTAATATTAATGGTCATACTTTCACTTATAAGGTAACAATTAGCTCATTAATGTATATGGGTTGCATTTTTAGATAATTTATGATACTAATTTTCTTATTTAACTATCCTAATGATTTTAAAAATAATAATAAAATATTATTTAATATAAAATATATTTAATGACATTTTTGGAAGTATTAATTTATTCTGACTTTAAAGACAACACGACGGTAAGGAAATTTAAAAATAAACATTAAAAATAATAATAATATATTATATTTATGTAAAAAATATGGAACACAATAATTCACTGTAATTTTATTATTTTTATTATTTTTTATGTCATTTATTTTATTTTTCTATTTATCGAATAAATACAGTTTCATTGTTGGGTGAGAATTTAAGGTCATTATTCAATCACTAAAAATGATAAATAAATTACGATGATAAACACAATTAAGTTGTAATTAAAAGAAACATTTATAACCAAACCTAACCCCATTTAGTTTTAATAATATAAATTTATATATATTAAATTAGAGAAAATGGCATTTTATATTTATCATATTCTTAAAATAATATAAGGGTAATAATCCATGTCAACTGACACCTTATAGAAACTTTTTCAACAATTATATGAATATGGTAGAACTAAACTCATCTAATATGATAAATTAATGTTTTATTGAAATATTTGGGGCCTTAATCTGATGTTTCAACACTGTTTCACCCACTTTACCCTTACCTAAGTGACAAAAAATTTCAAATGTTTCATTTCAAAGTGACTAAAAATAAAAGGACCTTATTTACCAAATAAAAATATCATGATTAAAAATATAATATCCATTTTTTGATGATTTAATTTATTTAATTTGAAAAATTAATTTTAAAATATGTCTTAACAAAGTCTTAAAAAAATTATAGAAAATTCATATTTTATCACAAAACTAGATTTATTTTTATCTCATCACTAGAAAAAATAATTAGATTAATGTTAAATATATATATATATACAATATATTTATTTCATCAAAAAAATTCACCTATAGTTATTAATTTAATTTTTTTAATATTTAGACTCATTGTGTATTGTGCATATAAAAATAATTTTTCCAAAACATATATTTTATACCTTCAAATAATATTTATTTTCAATTCTATTAAATTTAAAACCAACGAATTAATTTTATATGTGTGTAAACTATAAATTTTTCAAAATTAAGTTTTTTGAATTCATAGCCACCAATAAAATTGAAATTTGATAACTGTCACATTAAATAATAATATTGTATTCATCTATCATGGTTTATTTAAACTTGTTATTTCCTTTAGACAATGAAATTGAGGAAATAAAATTTATTTATAAAAAAATATATCATAAAATCTATGGTTTTTATATTCTATCATGATGAAAATTAATTTAACCCCCTGAATTCTATAACTTATATACAAACATATCAGGATAACTTTGTTTCATCACATCCTTGTATTTTCGTGTAGCTTATTTGAATTTCTGATTCGTCAAAAAAACATGAACTTGGTGATTAGTCTTTTTTTGTAGCATATTTTCTCGATAATCTATTATTTCTAAAAAATATTCTTCATAGTAATAAGTATTTTCCAAAAAAAAAAATATGACTCAATATATTAGTATATGTGATTTATTTGGAATTTACTTCCTCTAAAGAGATATATGAAACACATCATGAAATTGAGAGGTGTTTGGTTTAAGTGCCATGTAATAATATGTAACACCCCGCCTATACCCCATTGGCTTTTGGAGGCGGTGAGGGTTACTTGGCCTTAAGAGACATTCCCAAGGCACAAATGCTGACAATAAATGATGAGGGCACCGAGAACAAAATGGGGAACGATTTTCCCTTAAGAAAAAACAACCCAACTATCCCGACCTATATGATGCATGTCAATAACCCCAACCAACCCATCCATTAACAACCAAGTTGTTCCACAATACAATCCAAACCCAATAAAACTAGACATGTCCAAAGCACATAAGAGTACAAAGTGGAAACTAAACAATCAAACACCACAATACATGACACCACAACAGCTCCACACCTAGCTCCAAGCTCCCCCAAGACATCACAATACACCACTAAAGGAGGGAGATACCTTACCTTTGCCTACGTCATGATACACAACCACTGCAAAGAAACCACAGTGGGTGAGTACTAAAACTCATTAGGATTTCCCCAACTTACTTCCTTACACAAGCCACTAGGATAAAACCTATAGCACATTTATATAAAACAGTTTAGATAAAATAATCACAAGTGCAACCATTACCATAAGAAAACCATTCTCAAACTGTGCACCCCTTTAAAAACCTCCAAACTCATCCAAAACCATTCAAAACTCTCCCAACCTCTTCCCATCTCATCCCATGCACTTTAAACACATAAACATGCATAAAAAAGGCCACATACCTCAAACTAAGGGTGCTACATAATATATCATCCCTAATAGATAAATAATATCAAAGGAAAAATATACCATGGGAAAAATATTCCTTTATTGATGAATTTTATAACATTATACAATATAGTAATTCATTTAAATACCTTATCACCAAAAATGAATTCAATAATTCATTTAAGATTATCATCATAAAATTTCTATCAATTCTAAGTTACCATTATAGACTAGTAAACGGATCTCACTTTATCTTCCATTTCATCTTCTATATTAGGTCCCAATATATTTTTTTCTCCAACTTCATCAAAAAATAATGGATTTCTACACTTATTTCCATAGATTGATTTAAAAATATCCATTTTAATGATCAATTTAAATCTGGTATTGTAAAAAAACTTTACAAGAGGGAGGCATTGAACCCAACTAACATTAAAATTTATATAAAAGGAGCTCATCATATCATCTAGATTTTCAATGGTTCTCTAAGAATGTACATCTATTTATGGATGATAATAAATAATGAAACTCAACATTCTATCCATGTCCTACTAAAGAATTCATCATAAGATTAAGGTAAACCTAATATCTCTATCAGATACAATAGAATGAGGTACTCCATGCAAACATACTAGTTCATTAATGTATTTTTTAGGAAGTTGATCAAGTGATAAATATTATATGATATTAACTAAGTGTGTGTATTTCATAAGGAAATTGAAAAAAAAACCAAAATAACATTATGTATTTTTTGATGTTTGGGGGAGTCTGATGAAGAAATCCATTGTGACGATTTCCCATTTCTATTTTGGTATGGGTAATTTTAGTAACAACCCGTTAGAAATATGTCTCACATACTAAAACTAATTATATACCATGAATTGAGATATAGACTCTACAATATATCATTATATTTTATCCTACCAAAAATACCCTTTGTGATCCTTAAAAATATCCATACTTTGAGGTTGAATAAAGAATTACTAATTATATGCCTCATCCAACAACTGATTCTTAAATTCTAATACGGACAGAACAAATGCACAGTTCCTCAATCGTAAAATTATATCACAAAAAATTATAAACTCAAAAACATTTTTAATCTTTATCAATAGTTCCACATCTTCCTTCTCCACCTCTTAACTCCTCACATAGATAGATGGTTGAACATAAACTTGAGAAAGATAAGATTTTCACAGTCCTTAATGATTTCTAGATCTTTATTTTAAAAATACAAAAAAATGTACATTTAAGGATATTTATAATAGAAAATATAGAATAATTATTTCAATGTAAAGCAACAGAAACCTTAATTTTTTCCAACGGTGATAATATATTGAGAATAAATGATATTTAATCAACACCAACTATCCACTTTATTGAATATTAATCCCTTTTTGGGTGAAAAAATACATTAAATTTTTATAATAAGTATATATATATATATATAACCATTCTCTATAAATATTATTCATTTATATGTTTGATGAAAAAAATTACCACAACATATTCTAAATCACTAGTTGGGAATCTTTTTAATTAACCCCCAATTAGGGTGAAGAATAATCTATCACCATATCATTTTTTATGATGATGCATCCCAATACCTTCTTTGATGCATCATTATAAATCAGAAACCCTTTTATATTGTAGGGTAATGAAATCATAAGTTCATTTACTAAACTAATCTAGAGTCACTTGATTTTTTTCTATTCTTCTATCCAGATGAACTTGGTTCACTTTAGAGTTAAGATCGAGAGTGGATCAGATATATGTGAGAAAATATCCAAAAATTATTGATAATATGCATCCAAACAAATAAAATAATATATATGAAAAACATATTTTGGTCTAGGATGACATTCAATAACTTTAGACTTTGATGGATCAACATAAATAATCATAAATTAGATTGAATGACCCAAAAATGATGTTTTAAATAACACTTCATAAATTTTTAATATGTCTTCTCCTTCCTTAAGGTATTCATTACAATACTCAAGTGATATTCATACTCATCCTTTATCATTGAATATATAATAATATCAATTATAAAGACTACCTAAAATATATAAATATATATTCTAAAGTCTCTATTAATTATATCTATAACAATATCATGATCATTAGTAAGACCAAATTCCATCACTCTAAATTCATAGTGTTTATACACTATATGAAATATATTTTGGGGCATATTCCCCTTTTTATACTCAATTGATGACAATACTAATGTAGTTAAATCATAGAAAAGTATTGAATTATGTGAAATTGATTAAACAAGTCATTAATACAGGGAAGAGGTTACTTATTCTTGATTTTGATCTATTCAGGTTAATAATATAAAATGTATAGTCACATTGGTACATATTTCTTATTAACAAAATAAATATGTACAACCTATGGTGATTAAATTTGATGAATTAATACCATATATATATTCTCCCGGTATTTTTCTTGAATTCCTATGTCTCAATCGGGGAAACTCTATATGGAGTGTTTGAAGTCTGTATATCAATAGGTTTTCATTATTTTAAAAACTCAACTTCATTATTTGTAGGGAGGATTGGAATTTATTCTAGGAAAACATCAAAAAATTCCATTGCAATAATGAAATATTTTATTTTGAGTTTATCCCTATCCATTTGATATAAACATCCCCTTTGAATAAGAATCAATACATATATACTAGATGTAATTTTCATCGGATGTTCATATTTATCATCCCGTAGATAGACTAAAAACTGTTCAGATTATGGTTTTGGTAACCCAAAACCATAATCCTGTAAATTTTCTAAAAAAATTAATGTTAACATAAAAATGAAAAAAACATTGGTGCAGACCCCCAAAGATAAAAATGAAGTCCATAAAGACTCAAAAAAACCACAAGACCTTGACACAATTATTTATCTGAGAGACCAAAAACATAAGGTAATTTCACCCGCCATCGCATGTGCATCAAAAACATAGAGTCATTGGCTTGCACCATCTCCTGAGATCATCCCATCAAGCAACCTGTTGGATGTTAGAACTAACGCTATAGCCATCATGACTTCCTACATATAGCCGGCCCATTATCTTTCCCACATCCTGATTTAATCTAGGTCAATGCCACAACCAAGTTGTTGCCTCCCGTATCCTTCAAAAATCCATGCACCGCCACTATGAGAGGTCATCCGCCTGACCGAGAACAGACCACCAAGACAGTCAAACATTTTTCTATCCAAGAGCTATGTCTTTAGGATCCTGCGGTAATCCACCTCACACACACCAATAACTCCTGGCCAATCACGCCCTATGGATGAGGCTGCCCCCAAAAAATACCTCCTATATCAAATTTATAGAAATCACAGCTCAAGGTCATGTTTTCCTCACACCCCAATATCTCCACTTGCTCGTTGTCATTTTCCATGTACCGCTCAACATGTTCCATGCACTAGCTCCTGAGGAGCCAGCCATACTCATGGTCACAAGAACCTTCACTACCACCACCAGATCCAAGGACACTAGGATCCCACATCATCCCCCAATCCTCATCGTCCACCATCTAAGGATGATTCCAACCAAAGATCTTCCTACACCCTATACCGCAAAAACATCTTCATCACGAGGCACAACCTCAGTGCCAGGAAACATCAAGATCCCAGATCATCAAAACAGATCCACTCTAGGTTCCAACGACGTTGTCACCATTGTTTGATCTGACAAATAGATGATCATTGGTAAATTACAAAAATAAAACTTGATTTACATTCCTTGTAAATTTATGTGGGATTTATATAATGAAATAAAATCCATTTCTATGATAAAATCACATTTAACTAGAGGTATAATAATGTAATTTATAGCAAGAAAATCTCATAAACATCAATTATATATGATCAATAAACTTGAGATTAAATCATCATTTTTTGGGGGGTTTTCATAGTTAATTACACACATAATCATTGAGGTGGTATTATTATAATAGTATAAAATTCATTACACCTAAATGTGTGGGTTAATAAAAATCAAATAGTGTAATAAGTGTTTTAGAGTGCATGGTAGGTGTGACACCCCAGGTAAAGAAAGAATATGACATTTTCATATTTATTAATATTTGTGAATTAAATATTAATTTTACTTTGATGGGAATGTTATGTTCTATGGTGTACCCAACACACAAAAATGGGTTTTTTTTATCTTAATTTGCACACAACGTTGAGTTATACAGAAAAATAATATAATATTATTATTATTTTAAATGGTAGTTAACTCAGAGCCATTGTATTGGATGGAATAAACAGAACTAACTTCAATAAGATTATACATGTTTGTTAAAAAAATTTACATTTATACAATAAAATTTAGAGTCTTAAAATGTATATAAATCCAATTTTAAGAATAAAACATCTAATATTCTTTAAAAGGTCGATTTACCACCTTTTGATAGAGAAGCCTTTTTATATCTAGTTTTTGTCACTTTTATATATTATATTTGACAAAATAATATTCTTCTTTAGAATTGGGAGATCAAAATTTACTTTGGATAAAATTTTGGTATTTTTTTGATAATATTCATTTTTTAATGAATAGTACAAAATACTGCATTTTAATTAAAAAATGTGTTTTAAAATAATTTATTAATATAGTTTTATTGTTTTTTTAATTAGTTTTAAGGTTGAATTGGACATTATTTTTACCATTTAATCCAATATTGTTCATTTTAAGTAATTTCGCTCTTAATTTGGACATAAAAAAGGTAAATATTTTGATAGTTATTATTTCTTAAAAACATGCTTTTTTGTATTGGTAGCGGGAATTAATTTTCAATTAATTTCAGCCGCTTCTGTGTTTTGAATTTGTAAAAATGGATTACATATTTGGAATCATGTGGTTAAAATTTTCGATATAGGTAACTTCTATTTTTACACATTATGAAAATTTACATCAGTAAATATTTTATTTACCATGGTTAAAGGGTAAATCTGGTAAATAAGGGGGAAAATAATATTATAATAATATTAAATTACCTTTACACTTGTCCTAAAACTATTGGATAATATATTTCCGACCATGGGTATAACTGGGTAGATTTAGGGACTCCATGGAGCCACTTGGGAGTGATAATGACACATTATCTTAAATAATTTAAAGTAAGGGGGAAAATAACATAAAGATGAATCTTTTTACCTAAAAACATTTATATGGTGCTATATAAGTTATCTATTAGACTATAAATATTATTTAGAAAGATAAAACTATTTCCGATATCATGGTATTTTATTTATAATTTTTAGACATTAAATAAACAAATTTAATTATGACACAATGGTGATGGAGTAATTTCTTCATTAATAAAGGATTCAAATAAATAATATTATAAATATTAAAATAAATTATTTTTTAACCTTTTTATGCCATACACTAATTTTATATATTATTATGACTTGTTATATTTGAATTAATTAAGGTATTTCTTAGTAATAAAGGTTTTCTAGATTTTTTAAAAAGTTATGATATGAATAGTAATAAAATTGACATAAAAGAGTTATTAAATAAATCTATATTTCTTAAATGATAAAATAGCCTAAAAAAATATATGCCAAAATGACATATATGATGTTAAAAATGTTATTAATGATTCATTTTGAGTTTCTTTTAATTTTATTTTAAATATATTAACCATATAGTATGAAAATATAGGAGGACACGGCAAAAGTTAAATAAGTTAACAAAGTGTTAAATAAAAAATGTAAGGATAAAAAAATATCCAAAACCGGTCAAATTATTATTGGATGATTTTATTTTGACTTATATACACCTTATATTCTAGTTAAATTAGTTTTGGACCTTTAGAAATGAAAAATCATTATATAATAAAATAATATTTTCAAACATTCTTAAAGAGCGCCTCCTCCCCATTATAAAAAACCATCAGCTCTAACCCTTACTAACACATATCAAACACACATTAATAATTCATACTCTACCCAAATAAGCTCTAAATATCCCAATATTCTTCCTATAATCCTTACCTTACACAGAAAGCACTTAAAGAAGTCCTTTTGGTTCAAACCAAAGGGAGTTACCCGATTTAAAGGTAGTGTCTTCCATCAAGTTCTCTTCTTTTATTTTACTTCTTCACTCCCTGTGTTATTATTTTTTTTACATAAAAACACCATTATACATAATATACTAGGTTTTATTTATGATAAGGATTCAAACTACACTTACACACAGCTCCATTTAATTGATACGAACAGACTCTTTCTGTGTACGGCAAACTGCTACCTCACGAAACAATGATTGTTCGATTATCTTCTACTACCTATCGTGGTGGCCATTATGATGGAACTTTATTTATATGTGATATATATTAAATTTATATTGTTTCTATTATTCTGTATTTTTCCTTTATATCATACCTTTATGGTTTCTATAATGGGTGAATACGATAATTTTATTTAAGGAAATGCGGACTACCACCCCCTAAAAATGATATGACTCATTCATGCCATATGTGGAACGTGTAAAGGATGGAGTTTTTGAAATTATATATGATATTATAATGGAATTATTATATACCTATTTATTTTTAAGTTTTAATTCCATTAAATATGAAAGAGAAATGAAAGTAGTGTTCTTGCGTACGTACGGCTTAACGTTTCCATGAACGGTGCATTTTATTTCTTAACTACAAATATTAAGAACAATTATAAATACAGATATATACTGGATATATATGGTATATATGATATGTAAATAATGAATATAGTTCTATATATAATGGACTTTTGACAACATGGATAACATTAAATTATAGGAAGTTCATTTTTGACTCAAGTACCAAATAATATAATTTTATTATTATTTAAAATGGTAGTTAACTCATAGTCATTGTATTGGCAGGAATGAATATAAATAACTAAAATATGATTATATATGTCTGTTAAATATTTTTACATTTATCTAATAAATGTTAGAATCTTAAAATGTGAATGAATCCAATTTTAATAATAAACACTCTAATATTCTTTAAAAGGTCGATTTACCACCTTTTGATGGAGAACCACTTTTAAATGTAGTTTTTATCATTTTGATATGTTCTATTTGACAAAATAATATTCTTATTTAGAATCGGGACATAAAAATTTACTTTGGATGATATTTTGGTATTTTTCTGATAATGATAATTTTTTATTGAATACTGAAAAATAATGCATTTTAACTCAAAACTGCCTTTTAATCTAATTTATTAAAATAGTTAGATTGTTATTTTAATTGGATTTAAAGTTTAATTTAATTATATCTTTACCATTTCATCCAATTTTGGTTATTGAATTTAATTTGACTCTTAATTTAGACATAAAAAAGGTAAACATTTTGATAATTATTATTTCCTAAAAACACGCTTTTTGTTTTGACAATGGAAAATTAATTTAAAGTTAAGTATTTCCAATTATGTGTTTTTAATTTGGAAAAATGGATTGCATATTTGGAATCAGAAGGTATAAAGTTTTTAAATAGGTATCTTTTATTTTTAAACATTATGAATATTTACTTCAGTAAATATTTTATTTACAATGGTTGCAAGGTAAATCTGGTAGATAAGTGTGAAAATAATATTATAAAAAATATTAAATTACCATTACACTTATTATAACCATATAATATAATACATTTCAAACCATAGGAATCCTAGGTTTGATTTTGGGACCCCATGGAGCCACTAGGGAGTGATAATGACACTTTATATTAATTAATTTAAATTAAGGAAAACAATAACATAAACATGAATCTTTTTACTAAAACCATTTTTATATAGGGTTATATAAGTTATCTATTCGACTATAAAAATTATTTGGAAATAAAAAACAATTTCCTATATTGTGGTATTTTATTTATAATGTTTATACATTAAATAAAAAATAATAATTATGAGACAATGGTGATGTAGTAATTGCTTCATTAATAAAGGATTCAAATAAATGATATTAAAAATATTAAAATAAATTTATTTTGAACATTTTTATTCCATAAAATAATTTTAATGATTAGGATGACTTTTTATCATTTAATTAATAGATTTTTTTTGAATGAATCAAGTTTTTATGAATTTTTAAAAAAGTCAGGATATGAATAATATTAAAATTGGGATAAAAGAGTTTTTAAATCAATCAAAATTTTATTAAATGATAAAATAGTCCTAAAAATATAAAATTCGGTAAAATGAAATATATGATGTTAAAAATTAAATTAATGATAGATTTTTGGATTCTGGGTATTTTATAGTAAATATATTAACCATATATTAGGAATATATAAAAGGACATGGTAATAGATAAATAAGCTGACCAGGGTTTAAATAAAAAATATAAGGATAAAAAAGCATCCTAAACCTATAAAATTCTTATTGGATGATTTTATTCTGACTTATATACACCTTATCATCGAAGGAAAGATGTTTTGGACCTTTAAATATTGAGAATCATTATATAATAAAATAATATTTTCAATCTTTTTTAAAGAGCCCCTCCTCCCCCTAATAAAAATACATCACCTCTAACCCTTACTCACACCTCTCAATCCCCCTTGGATCATCCAAACTCTGCCCAAATAATATCTCAATATCTCTCTCTTCCTCTTATAATCCATACCTTAGGCATAAAGAACTTCAAGAACTCCTTTTGGTTCAAACCAAAGGCATTTACCCGATTTAATGGTAATATCTTCTCTCAAGTTATCTTCTTTTATTTTACTTCTTCACTGCTTGTGATCTTCTTATTATTTTTTTCCATAATAACACTATTATAATCAATATAATAGGTAGTTTTTATTTTAAGTATTCAATCTACACATACACACACCTTCATCTATTGGATAAGAACATACTTTTTCTGTGTACATTGAATTGCTGCCTTACGAAATGATGATTGTTCGATTATCTCATATCGCCTATCATGGTGGCCATTATAATGGTACTATATTTACATTTGATATATATTATATTAATATTGACTCTATTCTTCTATATTTTTCATTTATATCATAACTTTATGGTTTCCATAATGGGTTAATATGATAATTTCATTTGGGGAGGTGTGGACTACCGCCGCCTCAAAGTGATATATATCATTCATAGCATATGCAGAATGTTTAAAGGATGGCGTTACTAAAATTATATATGATATTATACTGTAACTATAATATACATATGTTTAATTTTGTTTTCATTCCCTTAAATATGAAATACAAATGAAAGTAGTGTTCATGCGTACGTACGTCTTACTATCTCCGTGAATGGTGAATTTCATTTTTATCTTCAAATGGTATGTACTACTATAAATACATATATATATATATATATATATACTCGATATATATAAGAGATATATGATATCTAAATCGTTAATATAATTTTCTAGATAATTGACTTTTGACAACATGGACAACTTTAAATTAAAGGAAGATCATTTTTTACTCAAGTACCTAATATCGAAAAGATGACCATTATTAACTTAAATGATTATGTAATGTTTATAACATGGTAATAAGTAATATAAAAGGACAAATAAACTAGAAAAAGGTTATTAAGAAAGTATAAATTAACTTTATTTTATTATTCAGGAGATTAAATAATGAAGGGGTCAAGTCAAACATGAGGTTAGGGACTTAGTCTCAATCTACTTTCATTGAGGAATATTTTTGATTTATACATGAATTTCTTTTATACGGTGTATAAACCAATTTTAATTTTCATTTCATTCAAAGGGAATCTTTTTCTATGTAAAATTTTACTAAAAAACAAAGGTAATGTTTCTTTTAAATGTATGTGGTGGCAACGAGCTTTCCACCGCCACGAGCGTTATTAGATTTTGGGATTCCTTAACAAGTCGTAATGTTTTTAAAATAAAAATAAATACCATATACTCTTTTACATTTTTTGGTATTGAAAATGGTTTTGATACTGGATTGGTTATGTAAATATATTTAAATGATATATTTTGATTGAAAGGCGAAATGTTATCTTTCCTTTGTGTTTGTTTTATATGTTATGAATATGATATGGTTCTTGGGCATTATTTACGTATATGGATGATAAACCTAGGGTGGGTGAGCCTGAGATAGCTCTCTAATGCATTGGGTAACATGACAAAGGTAAACATTAATGTTTCTACTAAGATATTTATGAAATATACTATGATGGGTATATTAAATGTAACTCCATATGTATCTGTGAAAGCTATAATGTAAGTATATTATGAATGACACAAGTTTCCTTTAGAACATGTGATTACTATGTGTTATTCATAAATCATATGATTTCATAAGGTATGTTGAAGAGATTATGTTTTGTATGTATTGCTGGGATAATGATCTGTTTATTTATTTTATAACCCTTACCAATCTTCTTATACTCATCCCATGTTTTGAAATGTTTTATACAGGACTTAAAGATGAAAAGGGTCAAGGATGGGATCATGGAAAAGTCATGATGTCTAAAACATGGGACTAGACAAGTTTCTTTTTTTAAGAGTTTTTATTTTATGAAAATAATGGAAACTGAGAATAAGTGTCTACTTTTTAATTTTTAAAATGTAATGCAATAGTTATGGCCGAATTCTCGAAAACTCTAAACTTCAAAATATCCTCAACGTGAATTATTTACTTAATTCAAGATTATTTATTGTTTAAAGCTAGGTCTTTATAGTAAGTGTACCTTTCACCACATTGTTATCTTACCCTTCATTAGAAATAATGATCACATGAGAAACCCCATTTTCTCTAGGATTAAGAGGTAGCTAACATATATCATCACCATTAACCTTAATACATGATCATTGGATGGAATAATTCCTATAATTCTTCCATTTGAAACACTAGAGTCCGGGTTCTGCATTATATGGTTCTATTCTTCCATCACTGGATAACTTCTTTCTATCGCTTCAGCTTGTTATTTCTTGATGACCATCCTCTCCGCACAAAAAACATTTTCCAGTATCCTTAAGATAATCTAATCCACATATTGTTCAACACATTGATCATAACGGAAGTCTTGTCTTCTTTCATCCATTGTTTTCATTATAAGAATTTATATTTGATTCCATCTATCTTTTCTTATCAAACTCATATTATTAATGGGTAAATCTAATATCTACATCATAAATGGCAAAAAAAATATTTCTCCATTAATACATAATAATTTAATTGATAATTTAGTTCAGATACTTGTTTTTACACCACTGGATAGTCGATAAATCTTACTTTTTGGTTTAATGATAATAAAAGAAGCTTACCACAAAAGTCGTGTAATTTGTTTCACATACACAAATAGATTCAACATCATTCTTACCATCTTCAAGGAATTAATTATCCATTTTTATATGAAGGATAAGTAGAATTTAATTTTCTAAAATAACATTCTAATATCGTCCCCTTATATGGTGTCATTTGCTTCCCAATTCCTAGTGTTCTTTAAGATACTCCATCATTGATTTTAATTTTCCTACAAATGATAGATTGAAAAGATTCCTTTTCATGCTTAAACACTGGTTAAAAGATAATATCTTTTAAATGGTACTAATTCATTACTCAGAAACTATTGGATCAACATATCCCCTAAAATAAAGCAGGTGTTTCCCCATAAATGAATCATCAAGACAATTTTCTTCCCTTTCTCATTTATAATCCTAGAATGATTCTTGGATTCAAGAATTCATATAATTATAACAATGAGATTTTCCATTCCATATCCAATACCATTTGGTTTATCAAGAGTAAAATCATCGCTTTTTCTATCTTATTCAACATTAACACATTTCCTTTCGGCTCAATCCTTTGAATACAACCAAAAAGAATATTGTGAGATACAATAACCATAGTTGGATTCCATATAATCATTCAAAATTAATTTAGAGGATATCTAAATCATGACACATTTTTTCAAATATATTAATCCTCGGTTTTAACCTATTAAATTCTTGGACATTATCTATTTAAATCCTTCATAATAGTTCATAAATAAAATGTGAATTATCAAAATCCTATCTACTAGATGTTTCATACCATGTGTGTAGAATGGGCACACTCACTATGAACCAGAATGATGGATGAGATAAAATCAACCAAAACTTTTTAGTTTTATTACCCCTACATTCATCCCTTCTAAAACCACATCCACTTATAGTATCAAGGAAAATATGTTTTTCCATGAAAACTTCTCCTTTATTTACCATAACTTGGGAGGATCTATTATAAATAAGATTATCCTAAGGGTTTTCACTAATATTTTCTAATTCTTATTTCCAAAGGTAGTTAAAACCTACTCTTATACCAACTATATGGAACCACACATTTAATAAATAAATATAACATATTATTAGATGAATATTCAATACATAACATTACGATCCACACTGTAACCATAATGGATAAATGTATTTTTAAACTGGGATATATAAATAACTTGTTCATTAAATATCTATGTCTTTATTCACTTATTTCATCATTACTTTTACCCTTAGAATAAAAATAATACATAATAATTATCCTCATGTCATTGGAAAAAATAAAACATAATAAAGGATGATCTAAAATGATTCATAAGTGTAAAACGGGGTGATATTAATGATTATTTAACCATAACATGATCATACCAAGTATGTGAACATGATATTAACCATTTTAAATCAATACCTAAACTTATTAGACAATAAAAATGAGTCATATCATAATCCTTGTCAGTTTATATGACATGAATCATAAATGGATCAAAGATCATGAGCCACAAAAACATAACATTGATATATGATTATTTCTTGAATATGTGGAATACATGTGGCATAATCATAATCACAGAAATTGATTTCCAGTATTCCCACAAAATATATTCATAACATGTTTTTTTATAAAACCACTTGAATACCAACTTTGAGCTTGGGATAACCTCTTGTGTACCCTCTTTCAGACTTGGGATAACCTCTAGTGTACATTCTTTCCTCGGGCTTGTGATGAACTCTCATGTACCCTTAAAAATCATAGAAACTTCATCACTACCCAATACATTGTAGGTTTATATAGTTGTGGTATCACCTATCACATAATCATAAATCCATTCATTTGAATTCCCCAAGTACATAAATACAATCACTATAAAATAAACTAATGAAAAAATTGGTTTTATAGATATTTCATCATCAAAAACTTAAATAATCCAAATAAATAATAAAAATGGTATTTTAGTATAATATTACCTGATAAGATATAGTGACATATTAATATGTTATCATTGTTGAAAAAATCATTTAAAATATCACTAAAATATTTTTTGAGGAAAAATACCCTCTTACCTTTGGAATCACGTATTTAAAATTGAAAAATATACAAAATAACTAATATATAATTTTATTTTAAATTAACCTTGTAAAATTTTATTATAAACATAAAATATTTTATTATATATTATGAAAAACAATTTTATTCATTCCATGTATGTTAAAACAAATATTCATTTCACATTTTTAATAAAAAGTCAAAAATAAGTTTACTAGAAAATAATATTCATTTTAAAACATTTTGTAAAAACTAAATCATGGGTAAAAATGATTTTAAATAATTATATGATAATATTAAAAACAATATTGAAAATAATTTTTTAAAACAGAGATATATAAGAAAAATTGTTTTCAAGTGAAGAGATAAATAGAGTAATTTTTTCCTTAAAACATTATTCTGGTCTCTTGAGAACATATATAGTGGAAAATTAAATTAAAAGTACTGTTTAAATGAAATAAATATATTAGAATAAAATTAAATGGATTTATCTGAAAAATTTCATGCAATTTCAATTCAAGTATAAAAAATCCAAACTAAAATCAGATTAAAACATAAATCCCTGACGGAATTCGTAACTTTTACATCATAATCCTTAATAAATACTAAATTCAAATAAAACAATAAATATCATGATCAAAAGGATATTAATAATATAGATTGTATAATTTTTGTTATATACACCTCATAATTAATATAGGTTCGTAACATAACATGTGTCTCAAAAAAGAAAATTTGGGATGATAAACCCTTAACTAAATTTTGAATTTCATGAAAATCACCTAAATATTATATATAATAAATTAAAATATATTATGATTAAATAATAAATTCATTTACATTGTGATAATTTCATATATGATCCAATTATAACATTTCAACATCAATTTATTAATAAATCATTAGTAAAATCAATATGTCTTTGTTTTAATTATTTTATTTTTCATGTTAATTTATGTTCAGTGGTTCTGATCATTATATATTTATCATGGTTTCATCATCTCTATATTTTTATTTAAGATATAAAAATAATATTTATTCATCTTATAAAATTTTCTAATCATCTATAAATGGTTTATATTGAAAAATGATTTGCACAATTCAGGGAGAGAGTTGGTCGTAAGTAAGCATGAACATTTTATTCACTTTTCGATGGGTGGAATTAAAGAAAGGTAAATAATAATTCACCTATAAAGAATAATTTTTATATATATATAACTTTTATTTCTTAAATTCAACACTTTTTTCATCCATGAAAATCGTAAATGAAAAACGAATCACATCGCTTTGTGGAGGTGGTAGTCCACACATACAAACAATCAGTATTATCATTTTCCATGAAATTGAAAGGTAATAAGGTATATATTATATTATAATTCCTTAATAAAAATAATTGAATCAATATAAGGTATAAAAGTTAAACCCATAGTAATACACATCCTTGATTGATGGTGATAGCAAATTAATTGTATCGAGACGTGGAGGTGGTAGTCTACACTTACACATGACTAATACTCTCACTTCTCATTTGATGTAAAATATAGGTGATAATGGTGTTTTAATGGTCATAATAACATTTAATCATATTCTTTATACTGAATTTTTTATTTTATGATTAATACCAAAAATTTAGAGGTGTTATAAGAACAAATAAATTGAAATAGGTTGGGTAAGATGACTATATCTTTATTGGGAGATGTCCTTTAGATCTATTATTATGAACCCATGGAATTGTATTTTTAGAAAAATGTAATCACTATTATTTTTATAGGTATGTTAAGAATATAATTTTATACGGTTTGGTAGAGGTATATAGATCAATGTGGTGTAAATAAAAGAGATAAGTGGTGTTATTTTATTTGGGAGGGAAAGAACACACTTAGAATTATAAGAATGATTATAATATAATTAAGTTATTCTCATCAAAAATGAATTTAAATGGCCATATATAAAAAGTTTAATAGGATATCATATAAGTATAAAAATATATTAAAAATTAAATAGGTTTGGGTATCATTTTAAACTTTATGTTTCGGTTTAAACTCTCAATTACCCAATTTTAATATTAACTATCGTAATTTTTTTTAAATTAAAGGGTTATGATTTTACCTATAAGGTAAATATCTACTGATAATTAGCCATGGGAGTACATTTTCAACCATATATTATTCCAATTTCCATATTTAAATTTTTTTTATAAATTTTTTAAATTGTTATTTAACATAAAATATCATTAATGTCATTTTTTTGAATACTGATTTAATATTTCTTTAAGTATAACCTAAAACTAAATGAATTTGAATATAATACTTTCACAAATTCCTAACATGTTATATTTAGTAATAAAATTCATTAAATACGATAATTAATACAAATTTATTTAATTTAAATATTTTCAAAACCATTTATTTTATTTTTATTTTAATTAAATAAATATTTTTTCAGTGCTGTATAAGCATTTGTGGTTATTATTCAATCACAAAAAAAAATTAGAAGTAAATAAACGTGTAAATAATTTCATTAATATTTAAAATAATCATTTAGAACTAAATTAATCCTCTTTTTATCATTATAATAAAAATTTAGTGTTATTAAATCCAATAGTGTGACATTTTTGTTTTTATCATTTTCGTAAAAATTTTATAAAGGTGATAATTAGAGAAAAATGAAACAATGTGGCCATAATTTCTGTAATTTAATGATAATAGTCGAGAAAAACACAAAAATTTAGATAATGAAAAATTTTAAAATAATATCAATGTCATAACCCATTGTTTTAAACTTTTTTACCAATTTCACCTTTACATAGGCGAACAAGTTAACTAAGGTTACTATTCAATATAATAAAAACTAAAAGGGTCATATTTACCAAATTTGAGCCACATGATTCCAAATATGGTATCTAATTTTCATGATTCAATTTCTACAAGTAGCGATAATTCAACTTAAAATATGTTTACAGAATATGATGAAAACCATTTTTAAGAAAATATTCATTTTTAAGTATAAAACTATATTTATTTTTAACCCATTCCTTGATAAAAAAATAATTGAATGATACAAAATATTATTGAATATATAATATATAAATTTAATTAAAATAATTAAAAAATATTGATAAATTAAATTTATTAAGGTAAAAAACATTGTGCACATAGAAATAGTTTTTTTTAGAAAAATCACCTCTTTTACTTTCAAATGGTTCTTATTTCCATTTGTAATAAATATATAACCACTCAATTAATTTTAAACATGTTTAAAACATAAATTTTTCATAATTTAGTTATTCTTATTCAAACCCACCAATCTAGTGGCTAGGTAATAATAGTCGCATTAAATAATAATATTTTAATAGTATATCATAGTTTGTTTAAAATTGGTGTTTCATGTAATGAAAGATATCAAAGAAATGAAATTTATTTATAGATAAATATATAACAATAATAATTTTAGATTAAACCTGACCACATCTCATCCCATATTCTAAAACCTCTTGATGTCACCTTAAATCCTAACTAACACCATCTCCCATTGATGAAAAAGTTGTCAATGGAACCCAACTACTAAATATGATAAATAGAACCTATATTGAGCCTAAGAGGCTCAATGCCATACTAAAACTTTTTAGGGAATTATCTATCCCTATAAATTTAACTTATCTCAAGAAACATGAATATATTAAATAAATCAGACACAAAAAATCATATATGTCACTATTAAAGCGGTTAACTACCTCCATAAAGGAGCTACCATCTACACCAATCATTGGTCATTGTAAGACAATCACATTTGTACCTCATTAATTATTTTATCACCACAATAACACCTATCATAAACCAAAAAACATACATAACTATTGATAAAAAATTATCAATTATTAATTGAATTAAACTAAAGAGGAATGGCCGGATAAAGACATACTATGTGTCATCATCACACTCAAACCACATGGAACCTCAACCAAAATCCCATGAAAGGTTCATAGTCTACCAGAATCCCCATCATGTACCCAATCCTTAATAATTGACATATGATAAATAATAAATTTCATTCAATTTTAAAAAAAAAACCATGGATAAATTTTGGTAGTAGATTACCATAACCAAAATAATTAAAGATATTGTTTGATCAATATTTTATGGAATCCTATAAACAAGTCACATGAAATCCTCATCATTATCACCCAATTCAACCATGATCTTAATGAATTTACACTATAAACCTATTCTAATCATACAAAAATTAGTTTCTGGTGAATAAAAATTAAAACAAAACATAAATGAACGTATAATATACCTATTATTTATATATAACTCCGTGAAATAACATCGCCTAATGGGGGTTCACATGAGGGAAGAGAGGAGGATGTTCCAGAAGAATGGACCTCTCCACATAAACCTCTCAACATAGAACAGGGGGATGAACCTAAAAGGATAAGTATTTCCCTCATCCAAAAACACTTAGGAATTGTTGATGGAGTGACCATGGGATCACAGCATAAAAAGCTCATTTTCCTAACATATTCATGGACTGACCGAGGGTTGTAGTGAAAATATACACTAGGAGAGATCCTTATCCTCAACCAAAAAACATCACAGAATGATTATCCTTTAATGGTGTCAAAACTATGTAAGGATCATTACCTTTACCAAATTCAAAGAAACTCACCATTAAGTTAATCTCTATGCTGCGGGATCTTCCTCGCTACTTCCCTCCATGATGTAGCCTACAGGTCGGGATGCAAACTAATACAGTAGAAGAATTTCAGAAATTCCTTGAAGTAATTCTCTTCCACTAATTTAGGAACCCAGACCACCATCAAATCCTCTTTACTCATCCACAAACCTCTTCCCAAGATATTGAAATGATTAGATTCCTAATCAAAATCCAAATTCATATAATTACTTCTATAGTGAAACCAAAATTAAAAGTCCCCCTAATATGTAATGACCCTAAAACCAGTGGGTCAATAAAAGCCCCCCCCCCCCATAATATTCCTCTTCTCATATAAAATAAATTGTTAATATAATGAATAGTACATACATACCATAGTCATCAAAACACAAGTAACTAGACACAATATATCCTCAAACACTAAATATGCTTCTAATGTGAAACTCCAAACATCAGATAACACTATTCACCCACAGCCAAGGTACCCTCTCACACTTAACACTAAAAATAAGATATTACTCACCACACTCATCTCTCCTAAGATAATAAACCAAGAACTACTGGTTTATTTCAATGCATTTGGTTCTCCCTAACATAATATTTCACATATTTATTTTCATAGTGCCCCCAAATATAGTAATATCATAGAAAATATATTTACAGTAGTATATTTACATTTGAAATATGGATTTAGCCTTGTCACAACATGTTCCATGTAAAAACATCAGTTGGGCCTCCATTAGCTAAACTCTCCAAAAAATGTTTGGCCACACCCGCCAATGTGTCTTCACACCATCTCAACCGGTCATGATGCCTTAATCCTAGAAGCTATTCAATGAATGATCCAAGACATTCATAAAATTATAAACAATGATATTGGTGTAATTATACACGTGGATAACCAGAAACCCCATAATAATTTAGTTTATCATTTGGAGAAACAATGTATCTTTGATCTGATTCACCATCGAATAAAATAAAATACAACATGAGCCCAATTCCATGAAAAAAATTCCATTCAAAACTACCTCTAACTCCCAAATCATGTATTTTCAATGGAACCAATCCACATTGGATCACTACTACACATTATAATATTATTTTCACCTAGATCTTCTCTCCAATCGATCTCACCATAATCATAACCTTTGCGAAACAAGAGAGTTATACACCCATGACTAATAACATTCTTCCCACCATTGGATTACCATTATCATCTCCCACTACACCAAAACCTAATCTACATTGACTAGTCTCCCTTAATTATGACACATAATGAATGTATCGTACTATTCCTCTCACACCTGAGCACCAATTTAAAACACTAACCTGTACACATTCTTGACCAACTGTGAAGGTAATACTTGTCGTTCAACAATCCACTAATGTAATGAATTACATTACAAATAAAAAATGGTGCCCCCACACCATATGCCTTCCCTTACACTACTAATAGATCATAACTGTCAATATATTCCAAAAAAACATTTGAGAATATTATTTAGATCCTTAATTACCCATCCATTCCAACATGACTCCATCCATCAATGACATCATCATCGATCGTAGTCTTGAAATCTTGTAACATTGTCGAAGACCTCTAAAAAACATGTCTTCGAGAGTAAAAATATATCTACCACTACAACACCACTAAATTTCATTCACACCCCATAAAATTTTCAAATGAACCACCAATACAATATATGTTCATTGATCGACATACCAATGGGCACCACGTGTAACTAGTGCTCACATACACTCATTCATCTAGTCTTTTCCTAAAAATTCCTACCAATTCTCACTCTCCTCTTCTAGGATATATTTACTTATTTGGAACCCTCTCATAGGTTCTCATCCTATATTTACCTTAACTTTAAAAAAATTTAAATAGATTCACGAACTCATACCGATTAATTCCACGACTGGGCTCATGCTACAATGATTTTTATCCCATAAAACAATGGAACACGCCCACCAACCCTGATCCTCTCATAGGTCAATATCATCTGGTCAAAATAATCTTAGTGATACCATTCTATTGGCCCTAAGGCATCTGACTCATACTAATACCTATCATGCTATCACCTATTACAAGTGAGTCATTCCCATACCATGACGGTTTTCCCACACTCCCACAGTGCAACATGAAGGTGCATCAAAAAAAGGGTAGTAATTCAATTGATATTTCCCTCAAAACCCAACCAAGATACCATTAATAATGAGTTAATATTCCTTTTATCAACCAACTCTGAGGTTCCAAAAAAATTCTTGATTCAGATAAATAGAATGGTACCATGAAACAATATGGAAAAACATCAAAACATTTCTGTTGAAACATTATGTAACAAAACTCACATCCATTAATAAATTCATTCCCATACTAAGATCATCCAACATTAATAAAATAACTAAATTGAAACCTCTAATGATCTATTACTAAATCATAAAATGCCTACATCAACCCTCTAAGGCTCACTATATACCTACCTTGGAAACGTACTATATTGATGTCATTAGATAATGTCCTACAAAAGGATATACAAGAATTATTTTAAGAACAAGTACTATAGTTAAGTTGAGTATAATTCCTCCATCACATTATATTGAAAAATTCATAATATTTTGTTGTTGAAATTTAAAGAACTGAACCTATCATCAGTGAAACAAATCACACAAAATCGCACATATTTAATTTGAATACTACATGTAAACCATTATTCATGTACATGGAGTCATTACAATAGTCTTAGAGATAAATTCATAAATTGAAACCACTAATAATTCCTCATATTTAGTCAATTTATCGACCTTAAAATCAAAAACTCACAACAAAAACCCCAAACCCCTCATAACATAGAATTTCCATTAGAAATAAGTTTTCAATGCACCAATCTGAGGTAGATCACAATCATTGAGATATTTTAAAACACCTATAAACCATCACCCTAAATAGTTAAACAAAGAAATATATATTATACATTTCTTAAACCATCACTCAATAAATAAACCTTCCACCACACCACACCCATCCACATATAGATCATCCTACTCATATAACTTTATAATATCCCAAACACCCCTTATGAGGGTTTCCATCACATGGAGGGGGATATGTGAAAATTTCACCTATCACACAAGGGTTGAAAATATCATTCCTGGTCAACTATACATTGGGAACCCATATTAGGTTACCTATATTTCATCTATCAACCTAATACCACCTGAGATATCATGTAAACCTAACTAGAACCATCATCCAATGGAGATTGAGTTTCTACAAGATCAAAAACACTCAATATGATAAATAGAACTTTTCATTGGCATATAAATCTATGATTTTACATGAAACATGAATAATGGTAACAAATAATGTAAAATAAAGTATTTGGATTTATATTAATGGGACCACCGAGTTGTATAAATGAGTAAAAATTATCACCAAGATTTTATCATCCATGACAAATCCTATGTATTGCTCATCCAAGATCATGCCATTACTTAAGAAAAAATTTCAAACCATACAATAATAAATAATTACAACCGTTAATAATTAATTTTTTAAATTAAACGAAAGTGGAATAACTAGATGAAAATTTCGAATGAATAAATGTCACAAAAAAACCACATAAATCTCTGGCTGAAAACCCACTAAAGGTCCATAGTGTATCCCTCGGACCATCCCCAGAATAATCCCTAACCACTAACACTCGATCAGTAACCAATTTATTCCAATTCAATTAAAATACATATATTAACAATCTCAGTGTCATATATCATCTAAAATAGAGATATATGATATGTTAACTAACCTTATAGGATATCCTCTGGCCAAGACACATGAAATACCCATCATTCTAACTATATATTGACACTGAAACCCTGCCATAAATGATCTAAATTCATCATAATGTAAACACAAATAAAAATTTTACACCACTGAGGGTTTAATGTACTTTGGATCACTGTAAAATTCCATGAAATTGACACTCCTCGTGTAGGTTTTACATAGGGGAAGAGTACGGATGGATCAAAATAAAATGACTATCCCCGCACATGATTGTTGACCAAGAGAAAAATGAGGAACTAGGCCTAAAAGGATGGGTTTTAAACTAAATGAAAACCCATTCATACCTTTTTTAGAGAATGAAAAGTGTGGATGTGACATGAAAAACACCTTCAACCAAAAAATTATTAGTTCACCTAATGGTCATAGTGTGAAGCTCCATTGAGAAACTGCTCAAGTCTCATCCAAATTATAATATGACATGATTATCCATACACATCATAACCTACCACATAAGGGTTATTCCTTATAAAAATTCCCTGAAACTCATTGTGTCATGATGAACTTAGGCATTGAGAAACCTACATCACTATAGCACATTGAGGCAAGACTTACAGGTCATTTCTTGAATAGTTATTTCAACAACATTTCAGAAATCCCTTCAACCCGTGATACACTTTTCACCTTGATCCCTTATACCACCAACTGAGCCTCATTACTCATCCAAAATTATATTCATATAATGATCCAAAACTAAAATTCCCAATCATAATCCCAATTCATGGTAAAAACCACCCCTAAAACCAAAATTAGAACTCCCTAAGGGAATCAATGACCATGAAAGTCATGGTAATTTACACAATATTCCAAATATCATTATGATTTTATAATGAAATGGAATAAATTTTTGTAGTATTATAGGATTGAATAATTTTTCATCACTCTTAATCTCAAGAGGCAGTAATAGTTATTATTTATATGGTAAGGTAGTACATCTACTTAGGATTTTAGTCTATGGTTTATAGACTAGATACTATATTCTATTGAATATATAATTGATTAGAGGTTGGTAGATCATAATTTACAAAAATCATTAATACTTAATAGTGATTAATTACTGGAATGTTTTCTTTGAGATCCGTTATTGAAATATTTAAAAAGGGATAAAATGGGTGAGAATTTTTTTAATAGAAATGTGATATTTTTTGGGAAGTACATAGCATGGTACTGCTTAGAGAGCATAAATAGGTTGGTACTATTATTTTAAAAATGAATCATGGTTTAAGAGAGTTCATGAGAGTTACATAATAGTAGAATTTTTGTTCTCTTTTGTGGGTAGTATGCAGCCTTCTAGTGGGACCCATGTAATTCAATGTTTCTATTATAGAATTATGGGATATATATAGGTCATATTACTATTTTTTGTGATAAAAGGATGCATTAATATTGTTTTATAGTTAATGTACCACCCAATCAGGTTTATTATCCTTCTTAGTGGAATTGTTTTAAGTATTATAAAAATAAATGACCATTAGGAACAATAATAAAGGGTTATGACTAAAGATGATGGAATAGATAAGATCAATAGAGAGCTTACCAGAGGCTAGGTAGAGGTACATAGTATGGATAGTAAATTGGATGAGTTGGTAGATGAAAAATAAACCTATGTAAATTCTTGAAGTAGAGGGATTCGTGATAGTTTCAGGAATAATTTCCATTTTCTTAAAAAATTTATATTTGTATTGATATTGGTGCTTCATATTATTTTTTCATCCCTCCCAAATATTATGGGTTAGGGATTCCAATAAACAAGATTTAGAATTCACTAGAGTTGATATAATCCAGTTATAGGTTAGATGATGTTAAAAGAGGTTAAAAGAGGTTTATAATGTTACTTATTTAATGGGTGAAATTGATTATTTAGAATATTATTCCTGTTATGGACACATCCATATGATTTTTTCCTTTGGATGTATTAGTCTAAATTCATAAGATATTTTGTAAATTTTTATTGATCAAGGGAGATTTTATCTAGTTTGGATAAATTTTTTGTAGTGTTTGTTGGAGAAGAGTAATTTTTAGGGCTAGGATAAGTTATACCATAGAGTATTACATCAATGTAAGAAATGTAATGGATGAGAGAAAAGGGAATGGATGGTAGATGGAGTGTCCTAAAGTATTTATGATGTAGGTAGATAAGAGAGTCAAACATAGAGTATATTTTTATAATTTAATCTAATAGAATCGAATAAGTCCAACATATATTTGTTGAATTTCATGTCTTCCCACCAAATTCTTCTTTTCATAGATACTTAAACATGAATATATCTCTTATTATTCACAAAGGTTCCAAAAGAATTTGAGTTAAAGAAATTAGTGATTATAAGACACGTTATTATGCCCAATATCATATTCAACAATGACTATTCACAATAGATTGCCTAATTTATACAAATATTTATGTATCAATTATTCATACCCTTTTTCACATGATACTTATATGATTGACATTATATCCATGACTTAAATTTATCTTGACGTTACCCACAAGAATTTTTATTTGTCTTATACTTTTTAGGTTCATTTTAATTTTTAAATGGTATCAAAATCTTATAGTATAATTTTAGATGGCCATAATGATACAATAGTGCTTGAAAATATGTTGGATTGGGTTAAGGATTTTTCTAGTCTTGAGATGGAATTCAGAGAAATTGAAATTATTCTATCACTATTGATTATGTTTGAGAAATATGAGAATACGTTTTCCATTCATATTATCTTTAGTATATTTCAGATTACATTGGCATGTGACCTGGTATTGGGAACCCTTGAGACTATGTTGGACCTGTGGACTGCATTGAGAGAACATGACAAGATTATGGAATTTTAGATTATGTTGGGAATTGTTTGAAGTTATGTTAGCCACCTCCTCCTTAATTTTTCATTCAATATCATGTATCTTTAACTACATAGCCATGATTTCTAATTTAATTCCACCAGAAATAAAAATTAATCACATTTTACTTCCTTAAATTTCAACTTCTATAAAATATTTTTTCTAAAGATGATATTTAATTTATTTTATATTATAAAAATATAAAATATATTTTTATTACCAAGTAATGAAATTCTTTAAAACTATAAATACTTATTCCATAACATGAAAACATTGAAATAAAATATTTAAAAAATATGTTTTAAAAATAAAAACAAAATTAGAATAATTAGTTTGATCAATTTGATTGGTATATTTATTAAATCATTGTTTGATCCTAGTGCTCTGATGGAAATCAAAGATACAACCAATTATTATGATACTTGGGTTTCCATTTCTCTCGAAAAATAGTGTTGAGGGAGTAAGTAGTTATGAAGCATACATATATGTATAATAATATGTATAGAAATTATTATATTATGACAAGGATTCATTTTCTTTTAAATATCAATTATAAGGGAAGAATGGGGTGATGAGATGATTGATATCGTATTAGTATGAATTTGATGATATATGACACTGAATCAGCCTCAAAAATGGGGATGGTAATGTAAATCCCATGTGACTCCATATTGGTTGGAAAAGTACATTAGATAGAAAAATTAAAAGGAAATATTTTTTAATAACCCTAAATTTGGTAACTAATATCTAGTGGTTATTAATCACAAAATAATAAGATTACATAAGATCCCAACACACAAGATCAAAAAAATCACTACCTTAGGATACTGGGTGCACAAAAAAGTTTACATTACATTGGATACTTGAAGAACCTCATAATAATGGATGAACCATTATTTTTTTTATGACTATTCTTAGGATATAAAATTTATTATTCATGGGTTATTATGCGAATGAGGAAACAATATAAAGGGTGACATCATGCACACAATAATAGGAAACATACAACTAAATCTAAGTACTTAGATGGGGATATGGTAAAAGAGTCATTTATTATATGTGTTTTATTAATTTTTCAACATTTCTATAATTATTTTTTGAGGGTAATTTATTTTAGTGAATCTTTATGTAGTTATTAGGTGGTTTTGGAGGGTTGTAAAAGTATTTAAGGGGGATAATGGTTTGATCACTATCAGGGGAATCCATACAGCTTTCCCGAGGTAACCATATATCATGTTGGATATGATAATTGGGTGGGTAAAGTGTTTGGAACAGTTATAGATAATTTTTTTACCTTCTTGGGAAAATACTATATCTCAAAATAGAATAAAAATCCCAATTGGAGTATAGTCTACTAGATCATGCGGTTAAAACATGTGGGTTCCCTAAAGAGGTTGTTAGCCTCACATGATTGGAGCATAGTTTGACAAATCAGGTGATTAAATAGTTCATATTTAATTAAATAGTAAGAAAATCTTATTTTGACGCAAACACTCAATGAAACCCATCATTAATCCACATACACCTAGGGTTCTCCAACCTATGGACATTAGTGTTTCTTCTTACTGAACTTATTCCCTTTGGAGAGAAATACAATTAAATGTCAAGACATTATTCATAGTAATTTCATGGTAAGTTATTTTTTTACTCTCTTTTATGTGTTCTTGTTAGATCTTCGATATTATACCTTGAAAACATACGAAATTTTTACTATCATGGTTGGATCTCGGAATTTTTTTGTGATTTAGTTTGATTCCTTCTTTATTGTCAAGAAAAAGGAATTTTTAATGGTTTTTTGTCTTGATCATTCTTAAATAAATCTTTATACCATCATTACTTCAGATATCATTGAGTAATTATAAACTAATCATATCTGTTAACATGTTATTTTTCTTTGATCTTCACTCTTGAATCCTTTGGTAGTGAATTAGGGTTGGTTAAAGGGATTATTGGTTTTTGAACAAGATTTAGGTGGAAAATCACGATGTTGGGATTGGATACGCTTGAGGTATTAGGTTCCATACTATGTTGCGGTAATTAAATAAAAATTTATTATATGAAATGAATTTATATGTGTGTGTAGATCCTTATAAATCCATTGATATTAAATTTTTGTGCATGTTTAATGGAAGTATATTTTGTTTTTGGTAGCTTATGTATGTATATAATTGTGTGTCTTGATGATATATTCTATTTGGTAACAATTTGGTTGGTAAACCATTCACGGATTGGTTAATCCCTTGTAGGGGATTCATGTGAATTGTGGAATATAATAATTATATAAGGACCTGGATAGATACATGGTAGGGAATTATAGCCTTGAGGCCTAAGCTAAGACTGGTAGTGGCACCTAATAGCATTGTGGAATTACCTGAGATAGTTGGTGGGGTATGTAATCATGGTGTCCTAACCCATGTCATGATGTCCAAGTGGCATATTCTTATTCATGGATTGAAATTATATATTTTTTTGAGATTAATATCATGTATAGCTGGGTTTCCTTCTAAAATAGACCAGAAGAAGGTAGGTTCAGGGTTTGTGGGAGTCTAGTTATTACATGATAACACAGCATGTCCTTTATTACTAATGTATATGTATTCCTATAATTAAAAATACTTTTTTATTAATGAAGAAACTATATTAACAAATAATTAGTGGTTCCTAATAGATTTCTACTTAGTCCATTCATGGGAATCTCTTTGGATGTGCAGACTATGGTCTGAGGTACATTCAAGGGAAAGTGCCATGTATCAAGAAGCTATGATTGAAAAAATCCTTGTAGACATGTGGAGTTACGATGGTCTTAAAGTTTCTTGTTATGGTTTCTATCACTATCTACAATATTATTTTAATTGGTACTTGGATTAATGTTTTTTTAGTTGTCTTCTAGAATATATCGATACAACATGGTTTATGTCATTTTCATTTCTTATATGGATTACGTATTTTGTTATCACATCATCATGTATATGTGTTAGTTGGATATTTATATATAGATAATGGTCTCCATATATCCATATTTATGTCCCTTTCACTTTTGGTTAGCCTCTTAAATATGGGGAGGAACACATGAGTACATGTGACACTCCAACCTATATATAATTATCTAGGTCGGGTTATTTTAATTTCCTCATTCCATATTGTTTAACACATGAGCACTTTGAAAAGAACATTAATGTTTATATATTACCTTTTACCCTTCCAAAATATATAGAATTTAGGCTCATTTTAAATTATTTTATATTACAAGTCAATCAATGATTATTATCATAAAATTTCATTAAAACCCTACAATGTGGACTCATTTTATTATTATTTTGTACTCTTATGAAATGTAAAATAATTAAAATGTTTAGGAAAATATTTTTTTAACATAAAGTATTATAAAAAAATAATATTTTTAAAAGAAAAAAAAAAGATTTTATTGAAATGTGCTCACTAAATTTAGATGTCACTTTCTAATAGAGCCACGTAAATAATCTGTTCTAACTAATTTTGAAGTGTTTAAAGAATTACCTTATCACAAAAAATAATCAAATGTATAAATTTTTTAAAATTATAAAAATTTATTTTTCAACTAATGTACCAGAAAAAACTATGATTGTTCTATTACTACAACTCACTATTAGTTTTACTTATTTTATTAAATTATGAATATGTTTGATCTTATATAACCAGCACTCGTTTTGGTTGTCAATCTATAAAATTATCACTCTTAATCACCATTTATTTCTATTTTTTTACACATGGACCTTATCGTTCCATCACATATCATTTATTATTACCAGATGATATTCCAAAACAAAATTTTTAAGTGAATACATGTCTATCTTATCCTATGATTCATTAAAAATATCACTATTCAAGGCTATCACCTCAAAATCCTCTTCTCAAATCCTCTATAACTCCATGTTAAACATAAATTAAATAAAGTGAATCAAAGGCCTAGAAAAAATGAAAAAAATTAATGTGTCTGTGAAATAATTTTAACATTATAAATATATAATAAATGTTTGGAAACTTATGGATCATTCTATCGAGGATTCACATCCCTTGTTTCCATAAGATAAATCAGTAGGCCATAATAACATGAAAATTTCACCATAATTATCTTTATCCATGAAAATGTATAAATATGAACTAATATAAGATATATTAAAATTTTAATATTACATATGAAGTCAAAGATATATAATAAGAGCCCAACTGATTTGTTGACCCTTATAACACAAGTATTTTTGTATCATGTTTATAACAAAAAATAATTTTCATACAATGATATTACTTCATAATTTAATTATATTTATTAAAACATATAACAAAACCATAATATGATTGTATAGGTATAGTGTTCTTAGAATCTATTAAACATAAACAACTAGTTTATAAAAAATCTATGTTATCTTTGATTTATTTCATCATAACTAGACTCCTTTTTGGAATATCATACTTAATGCCCTTCTTCCAGACCTGGGGAAAAGAAACATATGATAGGGTGAGCTCAAATTCTCAGTAAGGGTAAACAGAATAAATATCAATCATATATTACATTTTAAAATCTTATCTTGAATATAAGAGATTATAATATCAGTTAATGGGATAAATAACTAAAGTGAAATGTAATCCAAATAATCATAACGTAAGACATGAAACTTTTTTCCATATAGACATATGAAAAGAAAATAATTTCATATTAGTCAAGGTTCATTTCAAATACCATCATAGCGGATAAATTACATTACTGAACCGGGTTTACTTGTTATTCCAGCCATGTATAACTGAACTGGATTTACCTATTATTCCAACCATGTATTACTGAACCAGATTTACTTTCCATTACATTAATATTTATGTCGAGAGATATAAATATTTACCTAATTCCTTGGAGGTAGATATAGGTCCCACCCATCTCATAATGAAATAATTTTTTCATGTGCCACAAAATATAAATCATTCATTATAGCATAACCAAAGTAAAAAAATGGGTTTCTTTAAACATCATTCTATCATAACATAATACATATAAAATATCATTCCATAATTAACATAATAAAATCAATTTAATAATAGTGGTATAAATGTAACCCTATTTAATGAGTTCCATCTTATATGGAAAATAATTTTTATAAAACACATGAACTTAATTCATGAGGAAAATATCTTTTCTTCTTCAAAAATGATTTCGTTTCAAAAAAATCAGCGTAATTTTAAAAAAAAGAATTTATTTGAAAATAAACCTGAAAAAATGTAGTGTAAGATTCATAAAAATAAGTTGATATGAAGATGTAAAAACTTATTCATGTCTTATAAGTTAATAAAAAATTCTCCTCGAAAAATATATTTCAATCGAGGAAAACACAATACTTTTAGTCCCCACATATTGAACTCATTTCATATCCAGGCATCCATCAACTATGTTTTAATTCCATCATCCTTGTTTTTCACTACAACTAATCTCATTAATTTCATCCTTTTTTATGACATAAAAAATATAATCATAGATTCGGTAGAAGGAAACATAATTACTTTAATAAAATCTATTTTACATGATTTATAATCCAAAAAGATAGATTTATAGAAATTTTAAATCATTTTAATCATCCTTATAGTTTAGATAATTACACACAATTCAACTATCAATGTTTGTATTCTCATTTTTAAAAAACAAATAAAACTATTTTGGAAAACATCTAAATTTTCATAAGTGAACTAAATATTTTAGGGTTAAATTTTTTCAACATATTAAGAAACAAAAATTATCTCACTAATGGGGAGAAAGTTATGAAACTTTTGATATATAATATTGATAGGCATGATCATATGATATTGTAGAGCCTTTTGGTGCAAGAAATAAATGATACATAAAATCATACTAAATATTTTGAAACTATGGAACAATTTTTTTAATCAACTACTATTTTAAAAAATATCAATGCTTATCCATCTATAATTAAATACTAGTTTCTCATAATCTACCAATCAGTATTGATATAAGTTCACTTAAGTGGCCTTTCAAGTCAAAAAAAATTTATCAATATGATAATAGAGTCATTAAAAGCAAATAAAAAAACTTCTTATTTCCATTTAAATATTTCTTACATACCTTTTTAGGATTATCGGTCCACTATTTTCCATATATTACTCATATTATATAATAAAATTTCAATAAAAACTATTTTACAATGTATAAAAATAAATAAGGATGTATTATGTGATTTTAATTTCCACATGAATTTATATTTTGAAACTTACTACTAAAATTATTCACATAAATATATTTTTGAGTGGGCACAATATATTTGTATAGTTTTAGTAAAAACGTTTATCATAGAAATTATGAAACATATTATTTTTAAATAAATAATTATTATTTTTTCAGAAATTACACTATTTAAAAATATGAAAGAATATTCTTTCAACTTCCCACATACATCGTTTAACAAAATCCAAAATTTATATATTGATATTTTCTGTCAATATATTGTTCAATGTGATAAAATATTATACTGATAAAGAATATTTATAAAATGAAAATCACAGGTTTATGAACACAAAAATTTCGTTATATATGGATTAATATTACAAAAATCATATATAATATAATAATTGTGATATATAATATATAATATATAATTTATTAGGTTTCAAAATTTATAGAATAATAGTATATTTAAATTTGTTTATAGATGATTTATATTATAATAACAAAATATCAACAATTGAACAATATATATTGTTAAAAAAAATATTTTAATAGATAAATAATTTACCAATTACATTTTAAATCGTTTTAAATAATATTTACATGTTATTTTTCAAAATTATAATAAAAATATTTAAATAGAAAATTAGAAACCACCTATTTAAAAAAATCAAAGTATGATCCAAGTAAAATAATTCAAAATATATATAAAAACTTGTATGATAATATAAAATTAATTTGATAATATATAATAATAACACCCCACTATTATATGTGTGTGTGTGTATATTTTTATGTTTGTATAATAAAAATATATGAATAAAAATAGTATTAAAATTTATTTATAGAGTTTAATAATATTTATTTATTTATAATATTGAAATATTATGAGTAATTTTAATAAATAACATTATAATTTATTAAATTAATTATTATGTTATATAGATCATCATTTCTCTAAAAATAATTTTTTTTAATTATTTGCATATAAATTTGAAAAAAGTAAAAAATAATTTATAATAATCCTTCAATTTAATTGAAATAATGATTAAAAATTTATTAGGTAAGGTATGATTAGGAATTTTACGGCTAGTATGTGCGGGGTTTGGGTGATGAAGAGTTCATATGTAGGGGGATTCAGGATATGTTTGGTTAGTGGTGGTTGAATCAATGTATTGGAGAAAGTGGGTGGCCAAGATGGTAGAGATAGTGTATAATGGTACTAGAGTGTTTTTGGGAGTGGGATTAGAAGTTTGATCAGTATATAAAGGAATGGTTATGGATTATCAGTAATGATAAGTGATTAAAAGACAACCTATATGGGTGAGTGTATAAGACTAGATGGTTGTGGAGTGAAATAAAACATGTGGTGGAGTGGGAGGATAAATTTTTGGCATGAGGCGGTTAAATGTTTATATAATTTTATTATAAATATTTTTTATCATATCTAATAATAAAATAAATCTTTATTTAACATCATATGAGTGAAGTTACTAATAAAACAATAGTTATATTCAATTTATCTTTACCCACACACCTAACACTATGATATGGGTATCTTGTAGAGATTTCAACATCCTTTTAGAATAGGGAAAAGGTTTCAAGTGAGGTCTACCTTTGAAAATATTTCATCAACACTACTAAAATAATTAACTAAATTTTTGAATGTATATAACCTAGGAAAGAGGAATTAAAATTTCCCTATTATATTCTTTGAAATTATATTATGTTCTCTAATTTTGAGCCAAATAAATCATATCATGATTTCAATACTAAAAATCTATATGAATAGCACTCCACTATTTTGAAACAAAAAACATTTGTTCCATGAAAAATGGAGTCATGAAAATTTATTTTTATCCCCTCCTTGTATGGTATACATATTAATCATAATCATTAAAATAACTACACTCCAAGACCGACTAATATTTTTATATGTTTTAAAATAACAAGAAATTGATCTTAAGACCATTTGATCTCATATAAAAAATGACATTCTGTTAATTATGTTACATGGTATATAATATATCCTGGAACGCCTATATGAATCTCATACCATTACCTAGACTAACCTATAGAAACATATCAAGAATAGGGTTTTTATTTTTTTACCCTCTCCACTTAATTGGAAATTCATTTCTCATCGATTATATATGGATGATTCCAAAATCATAATAAGATTATACACATTGTCCCACAATGTATAACATTCACAAGAAAAAATACCCACTAATTAGAAAATAATAATTGTTGATAAAATAAATTTCAATAGTATCCATACAAACATTTTAACTTTCCATAACAAATTTAGCACACAAACAAATTATTATTAATATTTTTTATATAATGAATAAGAACAATAGTTTCCTTATATATCCTTAAAGGGTTTTATGGGTCACCTCTAAGAACAAAAAAATCAAATTAAATCCTAAAACCCATAAATAAGATATAATAATAGTAAAATAAATATGTTGAAATGAAAACTATAAAATGATTATATCTCATTATCCATGATGTATAGTCCCTGATAGTGAGTTTGATTGAGTTTCTTAGTAGAAAATATTAAATTTCTTCTATTAATGGTATCCAATGACCACTGGAATCACAAATCATAGAGATATAATTATTTCTCCATTAAAGGTACATAATCACCTACTCCATGAGTAAAAATTTAATAAAGTGAATTAAATTAGATTCATCAAATTAAGTAATAATTTGTCTCAAATATTGAGTTCCATGAACTCTAATATATAGGCCTCTTTTATTAGATAACATTATGGTTAGATTGTAACGTTTTACATAATATGTAAGGCCCAACTATTTTCATTCAATCATTGTAACTATTATTGTATCCACCTCACTGATTAATATATTCTAAAATACCTTATTAATAAAACAAATATCTATACATCATCACGATGTGTCAATAAGTAGAATAAACATTATATTCATCACATAAATGTATTTTTTGAAAATAAATAATATCTTTTGAACATGATCACAATGATATAATTTACGGAACTATAATAAAACAAAAACCATGAAGTATTGACATTCACTACACAATGTTTTATTCTTTACAAAATATTTCAAACAACCTCACACATACCCTAAAGCCTCAAATAATTTATGAAAAATTTCACAACTCATTGTGAATCTATCAAATCCCTATTAAATATGATTATTATAAAGTCTCTAAAATTTTGGAAAATCATATTGGACAATTATTAATTCTTATTTAAAGGCTTATTGTGAATACCTGAGGTAATTTTTATTATTGAAAAAATTTATTAATTACATAATCTGCAATTTTATTTTAAGAGGGGCATCTAACATGACATCATTATTAATAATGCTAAAATGGGTATTTTGTGATCTTAATCACACTCATATCTCTATTTACTAATTATTACTACAATATATATATCTATACATAGTATTAATTCTTATAGAATCATATATCAATTAAAATGTGTTACCACTATACGTAGACATATAAATATTGTATAAAAAATCTTATATGTTCTTTATTATCTAAAATAAACTGTCTAGATTTAAATAATATATCATATTTCCATCATTAATTTAGTTAGGAACATAACAAGTTACACAAATGTGGTTTCATATGCATCTCCAACATCCTACTTAACAGATGTCCTATATTACATACTTTTCATACAGGAGGGAAAATCCATCTTCTTTAATCTCAAATGAATCCATTATAAGAATCGTACCAAACAACACCCAATTTCATTGGCCTCCAGACTAGTGTAAAAAGGATATAAAATTATAAAAGTTCATTTTTGAAGTATATTTTAAACATATGCTAATGGGGATTCAGAATAAACATAATCCTCTCTTTATATAAATGATTATATTGAATTCTATGTGATATAATTTGTAGGTAAATCAATATAATAATTCTCTATTAATTATCTCATGAGTATAATTAGTATGACATTCAAGATAATACTTAGGGTAGTCTTAATATATTATCACAACCATTAATACTTCATGGTGATCACTGATTATAGATAACTCAAAGTCACAGAGTGATGATATTTTATCATTATACTTTTTATATAATATATATAACTCTCATGAATGAAGCATAAATGTATATTTTATTTATTAGAAACCAATGATGGATTTATAATTATTACTACCATTTAGTTCTCTCTCACGTATATTTATTCCCCATATAATTTTCATGATCTCATTTTATTCTTGAGTTAATGGATTTTTCATTTTATCTACACTATTATTCTATATAAACATTAAATAGATCATTCAATCATAGCACTCATAGATTTATCATTTGACGTAGTATTGTTGAAGGATTTGTTTAGTTCATTAGTGAGACTCTTGGTCTTTTCCAATTAATAGTAACTCCATTTCTTTCATAATAATTTTCAATTTATCCCTTTCTTATTATAATAAACATAGGTTTAATGATAAACATCATGATCTAAAAAACCATTTTTTAAATCTGATAAAATGTTATATTATACCTCTGTTTTCAAGAACACCACAATGGATTGTTTGGAACTCTTAAAATAGATATCTCCACCATTAATGATAAAATGAAACCATATTGAAATCATATATCATTTTTGTTTGTTTGGAAACATGAAAAGATTAATCATTTTATTACGATATTTTTCTCAAATTTATGATTAAGATCATATCGTTAAAACTTCTACATTACATTGGGATATTATTCATAAAAATATAGTGACTCTTAAAAAAATTGAATTTTCATATACATTTTAAGCTGAATAAATTACATACATCACTCTAACTAAAAGGCATAGTACATTTGAAGAATCATATGGAATATGAAGAAGGAATATTATTTATGTTTCTCTCTATTAACACATTATAAGGGTGTTAATTTTATAGACAACTTGTTCTATATAACACTATAAATGACCCATTTTGGATTTCTACATCCTAATCCACATTAAAATATAACCAATATGTTCTTACTCTAATAAGATTGATTAAATCCATCAATTTAATGTTAAAAAATATAACCATAGAAGCATCATTATTTTTTTAAACATTTAGGATATATTATATGTAAATACTTGACTAATTAAAAAATACAAAAAGATTTTCGGAAATTCATTTTTTATATCTCATAATAATAATGTGTAGATATAGAAATAAGTATTTGAAATAATTTTATCATAAAAATGGTGAAAATGTATCTCCATAATAAATACCATGATTTATATTCCCATTTACCATAATGAGATATTAATTGGAACTAATATACACGTTACCTTTCATATGAAAATCAAACATTCAATCTATTGGTTTCACCCCTTATAATTAAAATAAAAAACTATAAAAAAATTATTGTGCATAAATTCCCCTTATCTTCTCATGGGAACTAATGATTTCTAATAATTATAAATATCAGTGAAAATATTTCATGTAATAGTTTCATTAAATATGAATATTACTTCATCATTGTTTTACATCTTATAGAACTAACTCATGTTCCATTTGAGTATAAAATATTGGTTTTAAACATACTAATGTATAATTTTACCTCCAATGAATCCTCATCCAATGTGATCTTTCTCAATTAAAACCCCACATTAATCTACAAAAACTTTTTTTGTATAATTATAAATCTAAACTCATCTATAATTTTTAGGAAAACCAAAAATGTAATTTCTAAAGAAATTAGGAAAAAAAATTCAAAACAAAAAATCCATATATATTCATCATACCAATAAATCCTATTAAAACATTAATTTGATTATCCATCCAGAACATATATGGTTTCTTTATAAATCCATTATATAGAATGACATTTATAATTAAAGATGTTTCTTTAAGAGAATATGCCTGGAAAATATTAATATGGTTACAATGACTCATTATCAATCAAACCATGTCAAAAAATGTATTATTCCTCTTCTTAGGAAAACTATTACAGTATATTTTTTAGGAATATTGAGTTATGAAACAATTCCATAATCACTTCATGATCAGTAAATTCATAGTTCAAGTTTTCGACACCTTGATCTGATAAATGAATATTAATAAATTTTCTTAATTGATTACATAAATTGTTTTTTATAAATTCTTCTAAATTTTCCATGTCATTAAAAATTTATATAATAAGAAACAAATTAATATTTCAATTAAATCTATTATTAATGTTTAAATAGTACTTATGTCTAACACCTTATTATATTCTCATTGGTCTACATATAAAACTATATATTTGATCCCATAGTCCAGTATCCCTCTAAAATTTTATATTAAAAGGTAAATTTTTAGTTTTTTATAATAAATTTGATTTATAATTTTAAAATAATTAATAATATTGTTGTTTAATCAATCGATCTCAATGGATTATTTCAATGTGTTTCTAATTTATATACCCAATATAATAATTCCAAATATAAATGTCTTGAGAATAAACCTTGAAATTATTATCTTGAATTATATAAATTATATTTTCAATTTCTTGAATATATAAACCATGAGCCATATTCTTAATTATATAAAACATTTCAATCATGTCCATATATCTCCTCATGTTCATAATAATGAGTAAATATTACATCTTTTCCAAACAAGATATTGAAATCAGGTATATTTTTCTTCCCTGAATATAGTAATATTATTTTAATTTTATAAAAAATCCATAAGGTATAATTAGATCATAATTGATGACATATAATTTGAAAAATATTTCCCATTTTATAATAAAAAAATTAATTATCTTCTTTGTAAAATTTTCATATTTTTTATGTGATTATCTCTGAAAATGTGAAACACACACCGAGTATCCAATAACTATGATTCGTAATTAATGAAATCAATTTCCATCACCTTTACATATATATGATTAAATATTATTCTCCTTGAGAACAATTCTCAACAAGAGATGATACCTTATTAAACTATAACTCCATCCTACTAGATTTTCAAAATGATTTTCATTATACATCCTAGTATCTATAATAAAACATACCTTTTGGTGAATATAACATTTTATATCATTTATATAAGTAATTTTATTAAATTTTCTCCGACTAAAATGGTGAACCCATTCATCCTATCCAATTTTTAGGTCAATATACATATTTCATCATTACATAACCCTATTAAACATGACACTTATTCAATGGTCATATTTTATGCACAATGTTTCAACCATATCATATTTAACTCTTGGATGGCTAGGTGGAAAACTCATCAGCCTATTAATTATAAAATTTATCTATATTATATTCTTCTAAACACTGATTTCTTTGGTTCATCCAAAAGAAATACCAAAATATCACATTACATATAGTAATCTAATGATTTGGGTCACAAATAATCTGATTTTCATATAAATATAATCCATGTGATCCCAATGGTCAGGGTCACTCATATAGAAAAATATAGGCCTTGATAAGTGTTTTACTTGAAAGTATGCTCAAATTTTATATTTCAAGGGGTTTATTTAGTCACTCTGTTTTAATATCCATCCAATTCATATTACTTTTAACGTTTACATCCCATATAAACATTACATATTTGATTACACCTTTATATATGCATGATTCTAGAATTTTATATTTTGGACCTATTAATTAAAATAAATTATTATGTTCCAAACCTAATAATATATAACACCTTCTATATCTTGTCATATGTATTGGGTATCCATCAATAAAATAAACCTATATTAAAAATATCTCAATATATCCTAGTATTAAGGAAAATGAAACCCTTTTATATAATTATTTAGACTCAAACCAACCCAAACTCTCCAAACCAGAAAGTATGGTGAGGCAGGTACGCAACCCCAATTTAATCAACCAATACTAATTACCCAATCCGATGAGAATTAATATATGAAGTACCATATTCCATCAACAAATACTCAAGATAAGAATAAATTCAAACACTCTTCTGAATCCTAATATACATAAATCATATTTATCCATTATTATTATATTAATAACTAAAATACAAAATTACAATAATGGCTTAATGAAAATAGAAATTATTATCATATTTAGTATGGGACTCTTATATACATTTATGTAAATTTATAATTAGTAACTCAAAAAAAATTAATATAAATCATGAAACATTGATAATATAAAAAATTATATATATGAATATTAAATTGGGATTTCATAAATAAATGAATAATTTACATATTTAACATGAGATATAATAACAATAGATAAGTAAAGATTATATCAAAACCAATTTTGACATGATCTATAGTAACAAAAATTTGGTAATGGCCCTTTGATCCCGAACTAATGATGGTTTTTTAGGAATGAAATATTTTTATTTTTTCAAAATACACTTCTAACCACCATGATATAGTTTCATAAATAAGTCTATTTTATATATAAAACAACTCAAAGCACCCACATTGAACCATATTTTAGTTTATAATAAATTTCATTTCATTATTTCGTAATACAACAAACCAACACAAGTGTTATTTTTATATGAAGAGGTTTTTTTACTCATATAAAACCAATTTAATTAAAAATTGATTATTTATTCAAAATATAATCATATAAACTTTATATATTTGTGATGAACTATTTTTTGATAACAAATCCATTGTCTTTTTTCAAAAATCCAATTATTATTATCTGAAACTTTTTATAAACTATAGTGTGATTTTATTAAAAATGGTATTTATTATAAAATAATTGAAAACCATGATGTTTTCTTATTATTTTTCACATAAAAATGGAAAATTACAAAAAAAAATACAAACATATGATCCTTACGTTATAGATTCTTGAAAATAATTGTCTCCGATACCATATATTGGTTTTTTTGGATGTATCAATCCTCAAAAAAATATAAGAAAAAATTCACACCCAATATCATGGGGGAGATGAATCAATAAAATGAAATCAAAACCCTATAATAAATAATTCAACACTATCCATTACAAATCATCATCAACAAGAAGTTTAATTTTGTTCCATTTGTTAAAACCACTGGGTTCTTTCCTTTAATGTTATTCATGAATCACTAGAATGACAAAATTATTTTATTACACCCATTCCTCATTAAAGTTGTTCAAGAACCATCTCCAAAAAGAAAAATGAATAGAATATTTTGAGAGATAGATTTATATTTAGGATTAATAACTAGTTTAAAAATGAGGTTTATGAGCTCCCATAAATAGAACACTTTGATTGAATAATATATAATATAGATTCTTCCATTTTATATGCAATGAAATGAAAATCCATTGTATTTCATAAAAAAATTTACTATGGTAAAAATAAATCACCTCCTTAAAGTGTTAAATGAGGTAGAAGGGATTAAAAATAAAACAACATTTCAAAATATTCTTATCAAAACTCATATTGGATAATTTTATTTCTAAAACCCTTCACTTATATTCAAACATTTTCCATTTTGGACTATTTTTACTTGAATATGAAATTAATATTTTTTAAGAAATTTGTATTAACAAGAGTTTCACTCCTATCAACTATAAAATGAGAATGTCACCCCTTACTTATCAATACACATTGAGAACCATATATCAACCAATATCTACCCCCAATAACTTGAAAACATCATTATACATGTACTATATTTTTAGGTCATCCGAAAGGACCAATTAATGAGGTTTGAAGGCTATATCCATGGGAGGATACCCAAAGAAGAAGTAATTGTGTAACAAAATGTAGTGGCATGTCTTTTTAGGACAATATGACTCATTTGTTTTTTATTTAAATTATGTTAAATGAACATTTTTATGTTATCCAATAGAGTCACAAAGGTTAATGGGGTGTCTGGGTTTTGTTCGGATCCCAAAACCCCATAAAATCAAAAAATTTATTAGGTAGCATAGTTAATATAAACTGTACCACCCATCCTGCATGGTCTCTACTCACAATTTAGGGTGGGATAGAGAACTGAGGAAACATATTTTTTCTACAAAAAATTTACTTAATATGCACCCTCGTGTGGGTGATCTATAGTTTTTAACATAGTATTTTTTTCATTATTTGTTCATGATTAGAAAAATAATGTGCCTTAACCATATGAAGTATTTCCTTAACAAGTGAGGCTAGCACGGTTTGGGAATGGTTAGGCCAAACTGAGCATTCAAACCCTTCACCCCATATTTTGTGGTTGAAATATCAAAATTTTACTTAATGAATATTTTAAAACTAATTTATTTTCCTCCTCATTATCATAGATGGAACAATTCTTCTCCTCCCTTAACACTCCCCCAAAACTAATCTAAGCATTGAGATAAATTCTTGATCTGAGGTCTAAATAAAACATTTTTGTAAGCATTATATTAGTCTCAATAATATATACATTCCTCTCCCATTCCATTTCAGTCTATATTAGGATCCATTATTCTTTCTATATTCAAGATCTTTGGATATGTTTTCATGATGTTAGACCATTTCTTCAATTTATCCCAAACAAAATTCAATATGATCCCTCTATTGGATGTGGAGTCATAAACAACCTTAATGTTGGGGGTATCATCATTTTCCAAAAAATTACCATGTTTTAATAGATGCACTATTTTTTCACATGTAGGCCATTGTGACACGTCCCCCTATATTTTTTGTTCATTATAAATTTTCATACACACCTTGTTATACTCTTAATGAATGTTGTTTATTAAATTATGGGATGTTGAACTCAGTTATGGACACACCTTTCATATGTTGTCTTGAATTACCCTTTATATTTAATTGATTAAATACTTGGAAAACCTCTTAATTTTTTGGCATTTTAAATTGAATTTCCCACATTTAGATAGAAATTGATTGAACCAAAGGCACCTCTTAAGTGCTTCATAGGACATATAATTGGAATTTACCATGTAGTTCATTGGGTAAATGAAAATGTCACCTTTTATATGCCTCACTAAGCCATGTAAAATGTATTGCCATGTTTTGATTGATTAAATGGAATGTATTAAATTGAATGTATTTTTCATGCTAGAAATCCTTACTTAAAATAAATGAATGTTTTTAGTGGATAATTTTATTGGGTTGAAAGACCACGCCCCTTGTATGACTTGATTAATTATTATTCGAATAGCATTTGGTTAATTTGTTCTTAATGAATAAAATTACTTATAGGTAATTACTCATGGATATTAATATAAATATTTTTAATCCATTTATATAGGTTGTGTAATGATGGTAAGGGTTATATTTTTTCATTATTATTCAAGCATCAATACATTGGGTGTTGAACATGAAATCTCACATGATTGACACTATTTGGATGGTTGGCATGACATTCCATTTCCCTTTCTTGGGTGATGACTCTACAAAGAATAAAATATATCAAGTGAAGAACATGATGTCTCCCACTCATCTTCTGATATATGTAATTTACCCATTTGCATGAGCGTATAGGATCATTTACACTGGTTGTGGATATTTGAGTTATTCCCCAGTCCATTGAGAACTTAGTATTCCAGGCATATGGCTACTTACGTCCACACATACATGGTCCATATAGATGGATAAAATATATAACTACATTATATATATTTATTTTACTATATATATAGTTGTTACTAAGAAATTCATTCTGGACATGAATCAAAATATGTAGAGGAACTTGGTGTCCTTTTAGAACCTGAGCATGCTCGTACTTATTTATTTAGTATTGCCTATTATTTCATTTATAATTATACACTATATTAATTTGATAACATCTTGGATTAATTATAGACCCCATTGGTGGTGGAATACTATGATTTTATCTCATTCCCTACTCGGTCCACCTATTTTACACTAGTAGTTTACTTGTCTATAGGTGTTGATAAGAGAAAGAACCAAACAATAGATATCTAATATGTATTACCTAGATTTGGAGAAAAAGAGAACATGACTTAGAATATTCTTGAGATACTGGTAGAGAATCCTTTTTTCTTTTTAAATTTATTTTATAGCATGTGGTGTATGCATGTCCACTATTCTCTTTTTTGTAAATCAGCATGCCAGACATTCATATATATGGCACTTCCTAGTGGATTTTGATACTATTACTTAGTAGTTTAGTTATTTATTCTTCGATTATTGTTTACTATATCTATTATATTATGCTTTTCTCGACGGTGGGTTACTGGTCCAATATTTACTATCTTCGTATCTTCTGATTCTTTAGTTATTTGTCTCTTAATGTTATTGTATCTTTTGTGCCATTCGAATATGAGGGTATAATATTTTCAATGCACCACCTTTACACCATCACTACAAGTTAGAAGCCTCTATCATATGGAGAGGCATGCTTGGGGCCTGGTGACCCACCATCTCGGGGCACCAGTTAAGTGGACATTAGGTCAGGACATTACAAAGTGGTATCAAAGATTCTATTTTTTACATTGTATTACTATTTGGGTGTTAGAATAGAGAATATGAGTTAATGGAATTTGTAATCGACCCTTTTCCTGGTTTTATCTAACCCATATATAGGGGAAACCCAAATTACATGGGATGGGTAATTAGAGTTTTTTATTATTCCGTTTATATTTGATACAGTTACACTATTGGGAAACATATATGTCTTGTGATGTAATTGATATTAGTACTATTGAGATGAGATTTTTTTACCATGGCCTGATAAAATGAGGTTGTTTCATTTCCTAGATCATTATAGTAAAAATATGAACAATATTCGGTGCATTTTTTTCATTTCACTTCTACTTTCAGTGTGATTTTCCATATTGGATATTAATATTGCCCTGATTATTATATATTAGAATGTGAGGAATTTCCTTGAAGGAATGAGATAACAAAATTGACCCTTAATGTTCTAGACTTAACCTAATATTTTTTTTTCTGAATAGGTTATAGTAGACACCTTAAGCAGTCATTCAAGGTACACTGAGCAATAGACTTTTGGTCTCATGGGTTGGAATGTGTTATGGTATCGGTCAATGGATGCCATATTTTTGTTCATAATAAGAATGGTCCCACATGGATCAGAAATGGTGATCCATCTAATTCAACCATTAAAATATATTTAATTTTTTTTAACAAGAATAAATTTAAAATGATTATGAATTTTTATGTGTAAGTATTTTTCTAATGCTTGTGATATGAGAATTAGACCTGAACCCGATCTTAGTAGTTCTTTGAGAGGTATATTTTACATTTTTATGGTCATTATGGTCTCTTATACCACCTAGCCCTAGATTTTGGAGAAGGCTGAGAGGCATGATCATTTATATCTGACATCTATGTACCTGTCCAAGTTTTTTTTCAACAATATTTTCAATTTCTAAGATCTCTTATGAGGTGTGCATTTATAATTGTAGCATCCTGACTCCAAGAAATCCCCCAATCGTATTACCTAAAGATGGAGATGACCATGCCTCAGAGATAGTGGGCCCTGAGCCTCCATTTATCCCTACATTAATTCCACCTATATTACCTCTTCAAATTCTTGATATGGGAATTGACACTCAGTCCTAAGTGTCATTTCAATTTATGTTCCAAAATATGCAAGGTGTTGTTTGAGGTGCCTGAAGTATGGAAGAGTTGAGTCATGAGTTCTAGAACCATAACACTCCCACCTTTTTGAGTAATAAAGGACTTAACTTTGATTAATCTTGGATCAAATATATTCATTCAATATTCAAGTATCTAGAGATACCTCAAGAGAGAAGGGTAAACCTTATAGGTTATATGTTACATGATTCTTCCAGGCAGTGGAGTAAGGTTTTTACCTCTGAAAATTGGCCTATAGGTATGGTTTGGGATGATTTTGATACTATCTTATACAACTATTTATTTATCTAGACTAAGAGGGCTAATAGAGAAAGATAATTTAAGAACATTCATTTGGTTGGTACGTCTGTTATGGACTGGTATTCTCTCTTAAGAGAACAGAAATAGTTTTAAACGACTCTAATGGTAATGATCTCATGACTGCTTGGTGATTCTAGGAATGGATGGTATATTCCATCTAGTCATAGTTCAATTTCATTCAATTGGTGACCATATTAGAGATAATCAACCAAGCCCTTATTACATAGTGAAATTTGAGGGTAACTGATGGTGTGAGTCAGGGTAGTTCCTCACCTAGATATATAAGGGTTTCTTTTTATATGTGTAGGGGGAATTTTGTGGCAACTCATAGAGGTAGCAGAAGTCATTATCTTCTTGTTTATATATTTATAATATGTCACCAATGTAGTAATTTTGGACACATGAACCCTCGTTGCTTATGATATCTAATTTATTACAGAGCATGTGTTATGATCATACATATCCAACATTTCTACAAGACATTTTCCTAGGCTCTTAGTGAGTATGGATCTACACCTAATCCACATTCAGGAGCAGGGCTTGTACTATCTCGTCAAGCTCAAAAATAGTATATCACCAGCTGCATAGGTTTAGGTGTCGGTCAAGGAAGAGGTAGTCAGACTATTGATTCTTAGCACCAACAGATCTGACTTGCTCTAGGTAGTTAAGCAGTGTATCAAATGAATATTCTAGTCCATTTACATGTATTATAACCAATATGAGAGGAGTAGTGTACTGGACCTTCTACAGTTTTAGGTATTATTCGAGTAGGCTCTAGTTTAGTATTAGTTTTTTTGATACAAGCGTGTATCACTCTCTTATATCTGAGACTATTATGAAGAGTTTGATCATCGATATTGAATAATTTAATGTCATTACAATGCATAATACCTCATTATGTATCAAATCAGAGTACGTTCACTATTGAAAGAATTTCCCCCATGTGTTTTGTGGATTTCTCTTTGTATGGAATATTTTCATCCTCGACATGAAGGGCTTTGATGTAGTCACTGGAATGGATTGGTTAGTTACCTATTGATCCAATATAGAGTACTATCATCAAATAGAGAAATTTTAATAAATAGAGGGTTATAGACATGTGAATAATGGAGAATGGGATATGCAAGATACATGCTCAAGACCCATGAAATAGAGGCTCGGTATAGTGACCACTCAGATTTCCAATATTTTTTTAGATGACCAAGGGTTATGATCCACTATTATTCCTCATATATTAGAGAATTTCATGTAATTATATCCTGAAGACATACCTATCTTTCCTATAATTTGAGAGATATATTTCATTATTAAGATAGTTCCAGAAGTTGAGAAAGTGACCATTCATCCATATATGATGGAACATATGGGGCTTCTAGAGCCCAAGAAGCAATTGGAGGATCTAAAGGTTAAAGGATTTATAAAACCACTACATTTATCCTTGGGGTTCAAAAGTAATTTTTTCGAATAAGGTGGATAGTAACCTCTTGATTTTCATGGATTACCATCGGTTGAACTAGGTTATGGTAAACGATCAGTATCCAATGTCTAAACTAGATGACATCTTTGATCGTATTAGAGGAGAGAGTGTGTTTTCAAATGTTGATTTGATGTCGGGTTATGATCAGATGAATTTTTTTCATTATACAACCCCTATAGAGCTTCTAGGATAATTTATGGTCAATATGAATTCTTTGTTAAGCCATTGGGACTCATGAATGAACCTAAAGTCTGTTTGACACTTAAGAATCGGGGTATCCACCCATATCTAGATTCATTAATCGTGTTTTTTTTGATATCGTAGTGTATTCTCACTCCAAACATGACCATTACAACCATAGTAATATGATGTTGAATACATACATAGTGGATCATCTTTATACTAATATCAGTAAATTTCAATTCTGTAACGACAAAGTCCACTTCCTAGGTCACATTTTCTCTATGTTAGGAGCTTCAGTTGACCTAGAGAAAGTAAGAGATTTAGTTTCTTGGGATCATCATCATAATGTATTTGAAATTTAGAGTTTCTACAGGCTATATAGGTATTAAAGATGCTTCATCAATGATTTTTCACATCATACAATTTCACTTACGAACTTGACCAATAAAGTGTGAAATTCTTATGGTTAAAATCTCATGAAGAAGACCTTCAAGAGTTCAATGGAAAAAAGACTTCATCTCTGAAACTAATTCTTCTTGATCTTGGTAGGACCTAAATAGTCTATTTTGATGTATCATGTATCAGTCGAAGAGGGATTCAAATGCAGGATAACTAATTCATCATGTATGAGTCTCATTAGGTGAGGTTTCATCTGCGAGATTACCCGACACAAGACTTCTAGATGGTTGTTGTATTTCATGATCTAAGATTTTGGAGAAACTATCTACTAGGTAACTATTTTTTGGTATTCACTAATCATATAAGTATCAATTACATCTTTGAATAGTCGAATCTCAATCTCAGACAACACAAGTGGGTTGAGTACCAAAACTCATTTGATTTTGAGATTCCCTAAACACCTAAAAAAGGAAATTCCTTGCCGACTCTATGAGTTAAAAGACTCGGACATATGAATTTAAAGAGTTTAGTTGGGAATGGTAGCTAATTTTCTTATTCTCATATATTCACATTGAGGTTCTTGAGGATCATGATCAGGTTATCCTCAGAGTCTTAGTAGTGACTTCTACTCTACTGGATTGGATAATAATGACACAACTATTTGATCATGAAGGCCTTGTTCTATGTGAAAGTGAATAGGATAATGATACATCTTTACGATCGATTGTGGATGGAAATTATACTCTACAATTCCATGGATGTGTATCTATGCCATCAGAAAACATAGAGAATATAATATTGAAATTTCATGACACAACATGGGCAGTACATCCTAATTTCAATGATATGTATCAAGATTTACGACACCAGTATTGCTGCACTAGTATGAAATGAAATATTTCCATATTTATCACTCATTGTTACACTTGATAATAGGTTAAGGTGGAATATCAGTGTTTCGTGGGGCTTTTTTATCCCTTGTATATTCCTAAGTGGAAATGGTATGTTGTACCTATGGATTTCAGGATTGGTTTACCCAGATCACACCATGTTAATGATATAGTTTGGGTTGTTGTTAATCATTTAAATAATTTCAAACACTTATTAACTATGTGAGAAACCTTATCAGTAGATGAGATGAGGAGGCTATACATAATGGAGGTCATACATCTTTATAGGGATCCTCATTTTAAATTTTCTAAAAAAAATGATCGCTTTACATCATGGTTCTGGAAAGCATTATAGAAGGACTTTCAAACATAGTTAACGCTAAGCACCACCTATCACCCATAGAACGACGGACAAAGAGTGCATATGGTTCAGGTTTTAGAGGAAATTCATTGGGTATATGTCCTTTACTTTAGGGTTTATTGGGAGAAACACATTCCCCTAGTTGAGTTCTCATATAATAGAAAGTTTAAGAACATCATTGAGTTGTATCCTTATAATTCCATATATAATAGGACTTTTCATTCATCTCTGTGTTGGATATAAGAAAGGGATGCAGCTTTATTGGACCTCATCTTGTTTGGGAGAATGAAGAGATAGTCTAGCTGATCAAAAATTACATAATCAAATATCAGTCCAGATAGTAGTTATATGCCAACTGACACTAATGACCTCTTGAGTTTGAGGTCATAGATCGAGTTTTCATCCAAAACTGGCCCATTATGGGCCATTGATGTATTCATAGGCAGGTTAAGCTACCAAATTGATTCATTGGACCTTTTGTGGTTATGAAGAAGATCCAATTAGTGGGTTACAAGATTTCAATTCCTTAGAGATAATGATCTATGCATGATCTATGTCACACATCCCAACTTCACTGATGTTATCATGACCTGTCATATGTCTTTCAGACTGATGAGGTTGATTTGTATGTGGATGACTATTTTGAGGATTATCTTGTGTCTATTGTAAATAGGAGTGTGAAGACACTTCAGGGAAGTTTTGTTCCTTTGGTATAGGTGTTTTGGAAGCATGGATGAGTACATGAAGAGACCTAGGAATAAAAAATTGATATACGATCTCAATGGTCAGAACTTGTTGGGAAAAAATCCCTCAAGGTATCATTAGAGCATTTTTGAGGTGATTGTGTTTGTTGAAAAAGTGGGCATCAGTGTTGGAATTGTTAAAAAAGAAAACCATGACATAAAAATTTGTTGACAAAGGGAATTTCATGGTGGCATGTCGGGTTCAAGTTAAGTGGTTAATGATCCATGTTTTATTCAAGAACATCGCCAAAGGAATGGATGATCTGGAGGCGGTAAAAAAGAGCAGATACAAGGTGGTATTTGGAAAAGGGACTTGCGTGCCGTGTACATCAAGGATAGGAAACTTGAGTGCGATATGTTTTTAAATATCAATACATCAAAATATGGAAAAGGGATAAGGGTCGTGCATGTTTTGGAGTTGGTCACACAAGTGGTTTGTGCGGCAGGAGACTTGTGCGCTGAAAGTTGCGTGCTGAGGGAAGGCTTTTGCGCCATCGTGCAGGGTGTCCAAATACCTATAAATACAGGTCGACCCCTCCTCATTTAGTAAATAGTTCAAAACATAGAAAAATAAGATCTCCTATTGCGTAGGTGTGGTGGTCTCACAAGTGGTGTGTGGTCGCGCAAGTAGAGGCTGTGCGCCATGTGATTGTTGCGTGCCCAAGGTGGTCTGGGTGAGGAAGGAAGAGAGTCGCATAGGTTCTGAGCTGAAGAAGCAAGTGTCACACAAGTGGTTTCGTGACACATGAATGCCATGTTATGAAGAAGCGTGAAAGTTTTTGGTTGCGCTCCAAAATTGGATTGGGTGAAAAAGGTTGTGCGTCGCGCATGTTTGGAGTGGAAGAGGCTTGTGTCGCGCAAGTGGTTGAGGTGGACTTGCGCACAAGTTTTGAATTGTGCGCCTAGACTTGTGCGCCAACTTAGAGAAGGGCACCATGTAAGGTTGATTCACGGAAGAGATTCAGGGCTACGTGAAAGCTGGAAGATTTCCCGAAACCTTCGGTGCAAAGTGAGATTCATCTGCGGGTAAAAGTTGAACATCAACAGAGCATCCAAATACAAAAGAGGATGTAGTCATTAGTGATAATTAAGAGACCTACAGGTCTATTAACTATGAGTTGATCCTTTCCAGAGCAGTGATCAAAGGAAGGGGAAGAAGGTGATCCTCTCCACCGGCAGTGAGCCATAGAGAGAGAAACAGGGAGTGACCCTTGGGAAAGCAGTGAGCTGACCCTAAACCTTGTAAAGGAAATAAGATTGGAAATAAAAGTGATATATCACGAACCATGTAAATAGCAGTGTTCTTATAGTGGATTTGGCACATCGGCACATTGCCGGTGTATGCTCCTTTGACTTAGCCTAGTGAGGGTGAACCAGGTAAAAATTATTGTGTTCTGTGCATGCATTAATTTCTTTTTATATTGTGCAACAAGAAAGAGAGAGAAGAGTGTTTTGCTTAATAGAAAAACAAGATCAGAACAGGCTTTAATTTTAAATTAGTCATACCTTGATTCACCCCCCCCCCCCCCTCTCAGGGAATTCATCCTTGTGGACCTAACAGAACTATTCACCAACTATACTACTTTACCCTCTAAATTCCAACTCGGTAATGAGTTTCTTTAAAGAGGGGAGGTTTTAACAACTTGTATTTTCTCAATGGTATGGTTTTTTTCATCTAAATTCTTTAAAATAATCCTTATGATGTTGCCTATTAGAGATATATAGGTCTGATGAGCCTGAAACCATGAAAATTTGGAAAATAATCCATTCCACATGGTTAGTAGACACAATGAAACTCATCCAATATGGTATATACTAGCCATGTGGAGTTAGACATAGAAGAACTCAGGGCTGTAGGTTTGTCTGCAATTGTGATCCAAATCCATACACCCATACAAGTCATCTACAGCTTTTGACATAGGTATTTTTCATAGTTTGTGTATGATTAGAAAAATTGTGAACCTAAACCATATGGGGTCTTTGGAAAGTTGCTAAGTTAGAATGGGTTTTGTGTGGTTTGGCCAAAATTGGTGGCCAAACTGTGAGCCCCCTATTTTGACAATGAAATTTCCATATTTACCATAATTAATCATTTAAAAATATTTTTGTATCCTCCTTCTCATTCAAGAATATGATACTATTCTTCTCCTCCTGTAACCTTCCCTAATGTCTAATCTAGGAATTGATATAACTTCTCAAAACGAGGTATAAATAAAATGTCTTCATAAGAATTGGATCCATTTCTAAAAGATCAATATTACCCTCCATTCCTATTTCAGATTATCTACATATTTTTTTCATTATTTAGGTGAAATCCCTTTTTCTTATTTTTATAGTTTTTATAGTTTCTTCTATTTCTTCCAAATTATGTGTATTATGAGGGTGTCATCAAATTTGGTGTTTTCACTGATATTAAGATATGTGTTCAAATCAGTTTCCCCAAAATTTTGGGTGTTTTCGTAGTTGCATCATTGTACAACATACTATCCTTTTCCATGCATTTCCCTAAAACATTCACTTCATCTAAAATTGTTTTATACCCCTTGTTATACACTCAAGGATAAATGTCAGTAAGTTATAAGTTGTCAACATCAGTTATGGACAACCCTTGAGTGTGTCAAATTGAATTTCCCTTTTTTATTTAATTTATTAAATATTGAGTACAACTTCTATGTGTTCATCTAGGGTTATAAATTGAATTTCCCACATTTAGATTGATATTTATTGAACCCAAATAACCTCTTAAGGGAATATCCCAATGTATAAATGAAATTTCCCATGTATTTAGTATCCAAAATGACAATTTCACCTTATAACTACCTCATTGAGACTTGTAAAATTAATTTCCTTGTTTGGATAGATTAAATTGAATGTATTAAATTGAATGTCTTGTTCATTGGTGGCGAGACCTTGAAATTTGATTAAATTAATTAATTTAGAATTGAAAATCATTTGGTTAATTTTTTATTGATGAATAAAATGCATGAGATGTAATGGCTCATTTCTATTAATATTAATATGATTATTCCATTAATATAGGCTGTGGAATGATGGTAAGGGCTCTATAGGGCATAATGATTCACATTCCCATACATCGGGTGTTGAGAATTACATCTCACACCATTTACACTATTTGGACAGAGGGTATGACACACAATGTCCTTTGTTTTGGGTGTTGAAACAATGACACACCCACCATCTCGAGTGAGGATTTTTATGTATCGCATTCATCTTGAGATGTAGTTCATGTACCCTTTTTCATGATCTTATAGGCTCATTTAGACTAGTTATGGATGTTTCAGTTAAACCCAGGTCCAACCTGCACGTAGTATTCCATGTATATGTCCACTTATGTCCTCACATAATTCATTCATATAGGAGTATTAAATATTTAACTATAATATATATATGTGTGTGTGTGTGTGTGTGTGTGTCTAGTTATTGATTAGGTACTCATTCTGGCCAAGATCCAATGAAGGTAGATCCTCTAGGTGACCTTTCAAAACCTGAGTATGTCAGTAATTATTTATTAATATCTGCTATTATATATTTTATAACTTCATAGCATTCACCTATAACAACTACTTCGATTACATCTAGACATCGTTGGTGGTGGCCCACTTGGATTTTATCTCACACCATACTTGGGCCTCCTTTCATAGCCTAGTAGATTAATTTTCTGTAGGTATGGATATGGGAAAGCACCCTGCTACAAATATTTGATATACCTTAATTATAGTTGGATAATAGGATGATAAGACTCACTACATGTTCAAGATAATAGCGTAGGATCCTTTTATTTTTTTATGTTTTTTATAGCATGTTGTGTATACTTGTCCCTTGTTCCCATTTTTTACAAAAGAATGCCACACATTACTCTATAAGATAATACCTAGTGTTTTTTATATTTTTACTCAGTTATTTAGTTATTTATTATTCCCCACATGTTTACCATATCTATTATATTTTTCTTTCTACTATAGAGGGTTATTGGTCCATTATTCAGTGTCTGCTTATCTTTTGCTTCTGCTATTGTCTGTTTCTTAACCCTATTGTATCCATTATTACACTATGATATGATATTATAGTCTCCCCACTATAACACCTTTACTCCCCCACTTCTAGTTGGTAGCCAATGGCACACATGGAGGTGTGAATGTGACCCACTGGCTTGGGGACCCAGTTAAGTGGATATCGGGTTACGATGTGACACAAAATTCTATCAAGTTTATTGCTTCTTTCACCTCCTACCAATATTTCACAACCATATTAACACAATTAATTCAATATCAGTAGTATCCTAATATTTTATTATCTTAGTTTAATAAAACATATCTACTTCCATGTCATTACTTTGCAAAATGAAATCATTGCTCGTGTGTATGTGTGGACTACCATCTCCTTGTATGAAATATTTCATTTTACATATCTTCCGCACATGGAAAGTTATAATGATATATTAAATGATTAATTATTATATTTATAATTAAATTAATATTCTCTAAATATGATCTATTTTTTAACCTTATAACCATTTTTCCATTGGATGTGATAAATGTTTCTCATGTATATTTGCAGAAAACCATATACAATAATGACATGTTTCATTTTTCATCACTACTGACCTGGTTTATTCTAAAATATTACTTAATTAATATATATAATTTTTATGACGTGATAATGATTATGAAATGATTATGGAATCATTTTATGAACCCTTTTATCCCTATCAATAAATTAATGTTCTTTTGGACCAAACGACCTGGAAATATCTGACATTAACTTAACTAATTTAGTAACTAAATATAACATGAAACTGAATGAATTAAAAGGATAACTAATAAAGAAATAACTATGAAAATTTTTCTTATGAAATTTAATAATTAATATAAATTTATTATTCATGAATGTAAAATACGTACGTAATAATTTATGATAAAATGTAATATCTTTTTCATTAAAACCTTTCTTAAATGTTATTAAGTTTTCCCTATATATATTTCTCTTCCATATATATATATATTATTTAGAAAAATTATATACATTTAAATGTTTTATTAATTAAATATTATACTATATTTTACTTTTTTATGAAGGTTTAAAAATGAATCCTTTGTGGTTTTATATATGGGTCATTCTTGACATTCTTCTAAAAGTGTGGAAAGAATGATTTTTTAATGTTTACTAATTGGCCACAATTTCGCATCATCATAAATATTTTTTATTATTATGTACCTTCTTTATTTATTCCAAATTTTAAAAATTAAATTAAATTTACATTTTTCTTTTATTTTTTTAAAATATTTATCAAAAATAAATTATATTTCATCTTATTTATTTGAGATTACTGAAAGAAATTTTGATTATGGGTTAAAATAAATATTATGGTGAAATGTGAAATATTTTATAAATTTTTTTCAACTAATGTTTCTTAGATAATATAGATAATGATGTGTAGTCTTGAATATATCCCATAATTCTAATGGTAAATTATTTATTCTAGAGAGAAATTATTATTTGGAATAACTAATTATATGTTATTTCATTATGAGTGAAATATAAGTGAACAAGAGTGATGAATATGAAATTTGAAGATGCCATGATGGTTTTTCTATGCCCTCTATGAGTTTGAATAGTATTTTTTACGAAATTTTTATTTCACTTGTGATTTTTTTGTAGAAGATTATTTTGTGAATGGTAAAAAAATTCATGATCTATCATGTTTTTTAATGGACTAATAGGTTTCAATTATTTTTATAACCCTTATGGATATTAATGTGATAATACCCCATTTTCAAGTGATTTTATCATATTTACGGATGTGTATGAAGTATTTTAAGGCCAATGTACCCATTATGCACGTTCATCTTGAAAGAAATATGCCTTTCATAAATTAAATAGAAGATTAAATATAAGAACCTATTTCTATGGTAAAAATAAAAACAATGTGAAATTTTCTACTTTGCTATGTAATATTGTGTCTAATTTTATAAAAATCCAAAACTAAAATTTATTTTGAATTTCATAAGTTAAAATACTTGATTTTAAACACATAATAATAGGTTGGTTACGTACAATTTTTTATATTTAAACATGAAAAAATGGGATATAATATCATAGAAATTGAATAATGAAATTTTATTCATCATAATATGAATTTGATTATATTATCCCCATTTTCTATATATTCTACCAAGGGTAAGTTATAATTATGAATTTTATGTTGTTTAATTAGAGGGATAGATGAATTGAGAATGATATATTCATGAAAATCAAGGTAGGGAACTCAAAAATTCATATATCAAATTTTATCCTTGTGAATCTACGATGATTTTGATTTTTGGGGATGGGTATATAATTCTTAAAAATATATAATGATGAAAATGTTATAATTAGAAATTAGGATCGATAATTTGATATGGAATTGATGGAATAAATATTCATGATAATATTTTTAAAAAAAATTATTATCTTTTGATGGATTATTGATTGGAATTTGATAATAAAGGAAGGAAAGTGTGGAAACATATATGAGAAATAACTTTATTATAATAAAATTTTAGTTAAATATATGGAGGTAAATAAATAGTGTAAAAATGTTCAATAATGTGTGTTAATAGATAATGGATGGAATAATTAATCTTGGGGAATTATTGAAATGAGAGTAACTATGAAATGGATGGTTTTTAAAGAAATTGGTAAATTATGGAATTGAATTTAAATATGGATATGAGATTTTATTTTGTGATAATATATTTCATACCATTGTTACTTTTCTGGATTAATTTTCAAATTGAATTATTATAAATATTTTTCATAATGTTGGGGGAAAATCATGATTATGATTTAATGAATTATTTTTTTTATTGTTCATAATTAATATTATAATTTATATAATAGTTTTTTATATCGTAAATTTATTTTCAACATTGTAAAGGGATGTTTATAAAATATATTCTAAGACCCTATTTTGAATTGTAATCTTAGAATGATTGAAAAATACATAAAGCACATACGGAGGTGAGATGGATAAATTTAAGAATTCTTTCTTGGGACACACAACATCAGCATATGGGCTATGTGAATCCCTGGGAAAATCTTTAGAAATGTTGAAAAATTATCAATATTAAATTGTAGAGATTTACATATGTTCTATTAAATGTTCTATAGTTGGAGGATTCTTTTTGTAGTGAGTCGAACTAGGTGGTGTTATATTAACACGGGTTTTCCCATATTAGCATGGTGTCATGTCATTTTTAGTATAGACAATGCTTCCAAATACATGTGAAATGTGATGTTGATAAGATAATTCAATATTGTTGAAGGAACTAATATTTATTAGGGAATAGTATATTAAACAATCTATTATGAATTATTGGATGTGTGAATATAGAACGGTGTGAGGGATGATGGGTATTGGTTGAAATGGGAATCTCATATTTGTTGGTCATATAATGATGTTTTGGAACTTGTGTGTAACAGCCTAAGGTTTTTTGAATTACATTTTTCAAATTATTTTGATCTTTTATGTATTTCTAAAAGTTAACATAAATTAGAGGTTCCACTACACTAAAAACATATATTATCTTATAGTACATGAAACACTTTGTTTGGCTTGTGTTACACACAATTTCGAGTTCTTTGGATAGTTTGAGCTAAATGAAAGATCGAGTTTTAGTAAACAATAGTATATTATTAAAATATAATACAATATGACCTAGATATTAAATTTGTGGTTATGAATAGTATTAACTAACTTTATAAAAAATTATGTTTCATATGATGAATTCACTGGTTACCAATTAATTAGAATTGAAAATATATACCAATTGAATATAAAGGAAATATTTTTATGTTTATTCTCCCAATGTTTTTTTTGTATTTATAAATTAAATTAATTAAAATTAATGAATTATATTAATGAAATATATATTTTATATATTAAGTCAATATTTATATATTCATCCAATATATTTTATTTGAATAAGATAATAACAACCCCAATTTTATATATAATAACATAATTTCTCTAAATATTAATTTTACCACCGTCAAATAGTAAAACCATTTAAAATATAATTTTGGAAACATTTAAGATTATTATATGAAAAAACTATAATTATTATTTTAAATAGAGATATATCAATTGAATTTGGTTTCACTTTTGGTATTTTTCTGATAACTTTTATGTTTTGATGAATAGTAAAAATTACTGAATGTTTAACTGAAAGTATATTTTTAATTCAAATAAATTAAAGTATTAAATTATATTTTTTATTTTTTTTAAATTATAAGCATATTATTTCTTATAGATTAGTCAAAATTATTTCATTTGAATCAATTTTTCAATTATATTTTGATATAAAACATTTCAATGTTTTGAACGTTTTCACAATAAAACATGTTTTCTCATTCTAACAATGAGATTATTATTTAAAATTAATTTTATAAATTTATATATTTTGAATTTTTAAAAATAAATTCCATATTTGGAATCCTAGTCTCCAGATTTGGTAAATATGTCAATTTTATTTTTGGACAAAAATGAATGTAACTTTTGTAATTTTTATTATCATGATTAAGGATAAGTTGATTAATTAAGGATAAACAATTATTATAAAATTTTTAAAACTACCCTATAACATGAAAAAAAAAATATAGGATGATTTTATTTATATCCTTAAGACATCGGCTTCTAGATTGAATAATTTAATGGATAATTATCAATGAAAATTACATAGACATTATTACAATTAAAAGGGTTGAAAAAATGTCACTCTCTTACATTTATTAATTTAAATATTTTTAATATGTTAATGAATTGAAGATATCATTGACTATATATAATCCACATATATATATATAACGTATTATCTACATAATATAATTTTATTTTTAATTTTTAGTGAATAAATACTAATTTTAATAATTAAAAAATGATGATTCAGTAATAACACAATTAATGAAATAATAAATTTAATGATATTATAAGTATTAAATGAAATTTAAATTGACTTAATTAATGTTATCAAAAAAAATTTATTGTATGACATATTATGGGTGTCTTACATGAATTGGTTTGAATATATCTTTCATTATGAATTTTATTAAATTTAATGTAATGAATAGTGTCAAAATTGACCCTAATGATATTTTATGAAAATAATATTTTATTAAATTAGATAAAAATTATAAAACATATATGTGAGAAAAATAAGATGATGTATAGTATAATTATAATAAATTGACCATTTATAGTCCAACTGACACAATATATGTAAAAATTACAGCCTCTTAATATTAAAAACATTTTTAGCAAGGTTATAATAAAATAGGTTAGCTAAGGGTTAATAAAAAATGATAAGATTTAAAATTACATCACAACCAGTCTAAACTTAATTTTTTTATAATACTGAAACCATATCTGATCTTAGCTTCATATATATTCCAATTCTAATGTATTTTGATGGTTTTTTTATTTATGAAAATTTTATATTTTTGAAACTTTCCAAAATTTCCCCTCCCTACATCGTCAATAAAAAATCATGACTGTCTCAAACATGGGGATTATCCCACTTCAGTGGCTTTATGATATCCAACATGAACTCTGGTTTACCCCTCTACAAGTCTCATAATCCCTCATATTCAAGATCCTGCCCCCCGAATCCCCTCTACAGATCCAGTTCGATCGATATCATCCCTAGTCAGAAATTAGAGTTACCCTTCATGGTCTTCAAGATCTCCCCATCTGGGATCCTCCAAGACAAATACATATCCATGAAAATCATCAGTAGATCTAAAACACTGATGGTATATGAATCCTAGATGAGTAACCTTTGGTCTAGCCCTGTCACCAAGATTCTCTTCACCTCCAGCCTTATGATGTAGTCCCCATTATAATCCACCATCGAGGGGTTATTTCAAGAGAATGTGGCACTTTTGTGGTCCCCCATCCACCATACATGTTGAAAATGATCTTCCAGGTAATTATAATGTCATCTTTATGGGATAATCTAATCATTAATCACCTAATGGGTTGATGTTAAATATGGTATTCTCATCCACATACCTCTCTGGGATGACCGTCTTAATGAAGTGATCCTTGAGGCTGGCGGTGATCTCACCATTGGGGATGGTCTCATCATATTGGTGTATTTCAAGATGGTATGGACTCGAATGAGAACCATGGTCCCATGTTTATTATGGTGCTCTACCATCACTGGGGTCTATCCATCGGGCCTCATCCAGGGATAGTCCCATTATTCTAGACCTTAGTGAGGCGGGCGCTGAGCCTGGTGATGAGGATGTGGTCGAGGGGCATCTGCTCTGGGGTCTCTTCCTTGGTGTATCTAAACATGTGTCCCTAGTCTCCATCCCCTATATCCTCCAATTATTTCTATAGGTGGACTGGGATTCCATGGGTGATGTTTGGGCTCTACTACTCAATGTTAACCATCACCTTGAAGTTGTCGGCATCGAGACCCTCATCGTTGAAGACAAACTCGATGCTATCGTAGGTTCTCCTCATAATCTTCTCGTGGTCGATATTGGATTCAGTGGTGATCTCTCAAGATAACATAATGAGGTCAGTCTTGGTGAAGGTTTCTGTGGTGACTTTGTTTTCGAGGTCTAGTTCTAGGTATACATCGAGGATCGTGATGGAGATTTGGATGCATAGCTTGTCAGTGTGGCGCCTCTCTTATAAAATGGAACATATCCATCTCTTTTATTCACATCTCTAAAGCCCTTTAGATCAACCAAAATCTATCCAAATTTCCTCAAAACATCCATCCCTTAATCGTATAATCCTTCATTTTTGTATAAAGACAACCAAATTATCACTTTTGTGAAAATAAAAAGAAGATCCACAAAGAACATGTAACATTCATCAACAAAAGATTTTATTTTATATATTATTTGAACCCTTTAAATTATTCTTATTCCATGTCTATATAATAAAATTATTATACTAAATACATTTCTATGTTTTTATATTATGTTATAAAACTATCCTTTCTCACACTTCCAACTAATGGGTATTTAACTTATCATTTGTGTGTATAGAAGACTAGCGCCTCACGAAAAGAGGATTGTTAATTTTTCCTTTACCAGCACTAATGGTGAGAATTATGATGGAAATGAAGTTTTTTATGATATATATATATATATATGATATTTGTGGAATAATTATACTTCTTTAATTACAACATCATATCTACCTTTTTACCTTCTTATCATTTGGTAAAAAATAATTTCGCTCGTGCGTGCATATAGATTAATATCTACAGGATGAGTTGTGATTCAGTTTTCATATATATTTAAATGGATTGTAATAAGGTTGAATTTTCTGAATATATACAACATATATAGAATAATAATTATTCTCTAATGATATTATATTCTTTTAATATGACAAGAAAACAAAAACAGCATTCATACGTACATGTGGTCTACCACTTCCATAAACAATGTAACTTATTTTATACCATTAAATTATAGGAATCACCATATATTCATATATTTTTTTTATCATTATAATTCTAGATATGATTAAATCATTATCTATGTAATAGGACCAAGGATAAAAAGTCAAAATGCATGCGAAAAACAAAGTAGATATTACTATAAGAATAACATTATCATTAAATTATTAATAAATTTTAAATACATATATATTCATAATAAAATCATATATACATTTCATTAATGTATTTATAATAAAATTATATTTATTATATGGGAAGTTTGTATGACTGAAAGTATATTCAAGACATGGGGTAAGGGATTTGTATCTCACTTTTATTTATGTGGGACACTTTCCTTATAAGCAACTTGTTTCTTCAATGTGGAGTATATACTACCCATGAATGTATTTTATCAGTAATATATATAATATTTTATTATTTTCATATCCATAAAATTTCTCTTCCTTCATGTCACATATAATTCTACTTATTATAATGTGATGATTGTTTATTTCACAATATTATCACTCTTTGAGATTGTTTCGTTTTAAGTATTAGTTGGGAAATATTTCCCTTACATGTCCTTAATATCTATAAATGTTTTTAAAAAAGTTTTTTCTTTTCTCCTATGGGTTTTTAAATTCATTTTTCCACTTTTTTTACTTCTTACTACCTGAATGGTCCAAAGGCCCTGTTTTTTTATTGACATTTGATAACCCCCTTTCATGGGATATGTGGGAACCCTTAAAAGGACCATAGGCTTTGAGATTGTATGACCCATATGTCTTAGAAAATTTACATACTATACTTGTAACTCCTCCTCCCCAGCTTCTTCATCATGATATCAGCTCTCCACCTTCACTTGTTTTATTCGTCTGGGCTTCTCGTGAAAGTACAAGTTGGTCCCGATGACAATTTCATACCCACTCTTTTTAAAAAATCTGCTTATCCTCTACTCTGGTGAATGTTCCTACTCTAAATCCCCATCTAGATTCTACTCCATGTAGAGTCTGTCTGATCATTCATGTACAATTTCAGTTTTCCCATAGTTTTTGAGGGGTCCCTAAGTCCTTGAGGTGGCAGGAAAGTCTAACTATCCTGAAGGCATTGGGTGGCTCAAAGGCCTTAAAGAAACCAAGGCCCAAACAAATGAATCGTTCTAGCTACTACAGTACTGAATAGTACCTTCTACAGTGCCTACTATATTACTGCTACAGTACTACTATAGTAACCTGTTAATTGTGTCTCTTCCCAGTATTGAACTCGTGTCTCATGGATGCACTTTCTGAGTCCTCACCAACTAGGATGAGGCTCTTGTGATTTTATTTAATTCTTCCTAAATGGTTTGAAAGGAATTTGTTTATTATTTTCCAAATGTGATACTTTTTTACCATTAATAAAGAAGTTCAAAAAAAGTTATTTTATCTTATGCAGCATGAATGGAATATTCTTCCATAATTATTAATTAATTATTTGAATATTAACATTCAATTTTACAAGTTTATTCTCAAGTAATTTTTTTATTTCAAAATTTTGAGTCATTTTAATAGAAGAAAACATTTTTAAATAATAAAGGATATTTTGCTCAATAATTGTATTTAAGTGAACTCTCAGAATTATTTTCCATATAAGATAACAATATTTTTTGTTAAATGTATTTCAATAGGGATATGATTCAATTATATCATTCTTATTCATTATAAGAATGGTTTATATTTATAATGGAATGAAATTTTTGGAACTCATTTCTTTTCCTTGGTAACATTATGATTGAATGATGTTTATGAAACCCATTTCAATTCAAGGGTTCTGATATGATGAATGATTTTTGTTTTTGCTGCACACATATGAATAGTTTTTATTATAGGATAATTGTGACATATATCTACCTCCAATTCATTGGGTAAATATAGATAAATCGTGAGATATATATGTTATGCTTGAACCTGATTACATGTACACAATTCTATTTGAGGATCTGGTTTTCATGTCAATAATTTTATATGTGGACCTTGGTTTCATGTTCATATGTTTATGAGGGGGAATTATTCATATTGTAAATTTAATGAGGGAAGCATTCACTATTTATACATGTTCAAAAAGTTAAATATTTATTTGTATGCCACAATTTCTTGTCTTATGACAATGTTATGATCTCATGGATTATGTTATTTGATTCCAATATGATTTCTATCTTTTAAGCTAAAAATATTTATTCTATTATTCATTTTTATGATCTTTTATATTCAAGGTATGAACTTATAATGTTATGATCTAATTCTCACACCATTTATTCTCATGATTATGTGTATATATCTCCATTATTTACCTTTAATGATCATCTGAGCTCACCCTATTCTTATGCATATTATTCCCATGATATGAACACTTTTTTTAAAAAAATTATATGCAAAAATTTTTATAGATATGAAGAAATATGTGAGAGAAAATGTAGATTTATTATGAACTAGATTTTTATGCTTCTACGTTTCAAAATGCCCTAAACTAATAAGGTATTTGGGTGTGGGTATAGGTATTTTGAAAAATGATGTAATATCTATGTACGTTAAGCATGGGTCATTATACTATTTTTGTCCAAAATCTGAGGAATAATAATTATGGGTAGAATTAATCCCTATGATATAGATTATCGTATACCTGGTTGGTAGCATGTTATATGTTTATTATGTGATTATATTCCCTATGAAATTTATATGTGATGTGGTCCATGTTATAGAATAAATGGTTTGTGGGTGATTGAATCAACTTTTGAGATGTATTAGGGATATATAGTCCCATAATAGTAATCTGGTTGTGCTTATAATTATATGGTTATTATGGATACATTAATGTTGATGGTGATGATTATATTGAGTAGGAATAAGAAGAGGATAATGTAGATGGTGTGGATGATATTTTGAGAAATTTTTGATATGCAATGTAGTGGTGATGTTGTAGGTTGGGGGATGAAGAGTACCGGAGTGTTGAATCTTGGTAATTTTTCATGATCCCCTAAGAGTGGAAAGTTTTCCAATCAATAAATATCATGATATGAAAGTCATTGAAGTTGGGCACATCAATAACCAGTGAGAGTCCTCATTGGTGGATTTCCCCAAATAATAAATGTAGACACTACAACAATTTCCATAGGGGTTGAAGACTACATGATTATAAAGATGTGTTTAGTTAGTTATTTATTGGTGTATATCCAAACATTATTGTAGGTAATGAAATATTCCCTATATATATATATATCTACTTATTGGTGAATATAAATTTTTTGAGTTCCTTACTCGTGGATAAAATCTTAGTAGAAGTAATGTAACATCCCCGACCCGGAAGCCACTAAAATGGTGCTCCGAGCCAGGTGGTTACATGACCATAAGTGCGCCTCCCCGTATGCCAAAGGCTTCCGACTAGTAGCCGAGGTCTATGTTGTCAAGTAGGGAGACTATACCCCCTTTTTATCAGAGTAAGCACAACCGAAATAAACCAGATAGTGGAAACAATAACCAATAACAAGGAATATGTATAACAACCATTTCCAATAATAAATATGCCATGTCATACTACAAGTGCAAAAGTGGACACAACCGAAAAATAAAGACAACAGCCGAAATCCCCAAAATGGTCCCGACTCCAAGTCTGGATCCTCCACCAACTGCTACCCATGTCCACTCAGCTATCTAGCAAGGACCCTTGCCCTTGTCCTGACCTGCAAAGATGAAGTCTGCTCGGGTACCCAATGGGGGCCCGAGCAGGGTGTGAGTACAACTCAGTAGGCCACCACCAAAAGTGTCTACAAACTATTCAGTATAAACAGGCAGTGCATGCAAAAAGAAAAATTAATGATAAATTCCATGTAATTAATTAAGGTCCCATCAACCAGTTTAGAGTCAAGCCATTGCCACTTCCATTACTATTCATTACACAGCCATTATCACCATTTACCATTTCATCCCATTTCCATGGGTTAATCACATACATTATGTTACATGGGTCTAATGCCAACAATCGCCTGCAAGAGGGTAAACACATCGTTATCCTATCGGACTAGGACTAAATCCCTCATAGCAACCATAACCTCACCTCGAAGCCTCAGTCCGGGTGGATGCAACCGTTAGGATAATAGAACCTCAGTCCCCTTTTCTAACCCGTGCATTTAGGGTGGAGTTTAGAACCTCAGTCTTCACTTGACCTATGGGTGTAGATCCTCAAGTCATACCCCACTGTATGAAGCCATGTGTACATGCTTATATATATAAGTAACCATCAACCATTCAAACCATTTACCTTCGGAAAACACTTTTCACAACAACCCACATGGGAAACCACATCACGCCTTAACTCATTAACACATTACCAATTCACATCATTTAACCATTCTCCCAATTCCCATGTGTTATGCCTATCTCACTAAGCATTCAACATTAAACCCATAATCTATCCCATAATGGTCCTCAATCATTTTACACATTAACCCATTTAACCCATTCACCATTCCAATGAATCAACCATTTAACCCTTTACACATTAACCCTTAGGTTATTGCCAAGTCTAGGTGCATCCCCTAACTTCTATTCCAAGTTTAACCGATCATACCAACATTTTTTTCAAGGGCTCTACAATTAATTACCATTATGTCACATGTTTAATAACAATCTCGAAACCCAGGAAAAGCCGACACATCTCATGTGTGGCCCTAATTAGGTCAAAACAATCCCAACACATCCCACAGGGATCGTGAGGGTCCCATTTACCATTTTAAACACCATTATTACCAAACATGCCTAGGTTATTCAAAACATAACCAAGGGAAGACAAGAACACATGTAAACATGCACAAAACCCTAAACAACCATGGGATATCACTTGTAGACCACTTAACTCGAAACTGTGGTTGAACGCACCCTCAATTGAGTCCTTAGACCTCAATTCAACCAACCATTGGAGCTTCAACAAAAAACTCACCCAAAAAGATAGGGTTTTAGGGTTTCGTAACGAGAGGGAGATAAGGTACTGACCCAAACCCAAAAATAGAAGCAAGGATGATGTTAGCCTTACCCGGAGCTTCGATCCGCAACCAACGCCAACAAAAACACCTTATAATAAAAGGAGTTTGATCTCTTGAAGTCCTTGAGAGGATTGGTTCGTGCCTAAGGTGAAGATAGGAGGAATAGAGGAAAATCCCGAGTGGGGTTTAAAAAGCATGGAGTGGAAATTTTGTAAATTTTCCCAACTTTAAGTGGCCGCATGATTTTTCGCGCAGTTTGGTAAACCGTGCGCAAACCGTGCGCATGACACTACCTGGAGGAAGAGGAGTCACATGGATTAGCCACACGGTTTCGAAAAACGTGCGCAAACCATGTTCTCGCTTCTATCAAGAGGAGGGAGGGTCGCACGGTTTCGCCTGGGCAGGATACACATTTTGGCTGACCGTGCGCAGGCCGGGCACCTTGGTCTGCTCTGCCCAGACATCCCTACATCTATGCCCCGAGCCCCCGAAGCACCCCCAAGGCCTCTCACACTTTCAAGAAACCTTTTAAAGTCCCAAAAGCAACGGGTTTCACCCAGAACACAACAAAAAAATACCTTTCCAAAAACCATGATCTTACAACCTCCCCACCTTATGCTGGCTCATCCTCGAGCCATGGTTCCAAACCTCACTGATCCTCTGAGGAGAAGTGTCCGGGCCACTGAGCACGTATATCTGATTCTCGCTCCCAAGTTTCTTCCTGAACATTCCCCTACTGCCATAGTACTCACACTAATGGCACAACCTTTCCTCGCAAGACCTTTTCACTATGATCCACCACACGAACCGGATGCTCCTCAAAGGACGCATTAGCATCAAGCTCCACTTCCTCAATATCAACCATGTGATATGGGTCATGGTGATACCGTCGGAGCTGCGACACATGAAACACATCATGCATCCCACCATACCACTATGGAAGAGCAAATTGGTAATCCACTGGCCTGATCCTATCCACAATCTCAAAAGTTCCCACATACCTGGGCACCAGCTTACCCTGCTTCCGAATCCATCGGTGACCCAACCTTGGTGACACCCGAAGGAACACTTTGTCACCCACCTCAAACTCAAGAGGTCTACGCCTCCGATTTTCATATGACTTTTGCCTACTCTTTTCCATAGCCATCTGATTCCTGATCAACTTAACTCTCTCTGAAGTCTCTTGCACGAGACTTGGCCACAACAACTCGGATACACCGGCCTTTAGCCAACACAACAGAGATCTACATGCTCTCCCATAAAGCTCCTCAAACGGTGCCATCTGAATTATAGCCTGAAAATTGTTGTTGAAGGAAAACTCAACCAACGATAGGTTCTTCTCCCAAGAACCACCAATGTCCAAGACACAAGCTCTTAACATGTTTACCAACACATGGATCGTATGTTCTGACTGCCTGTCCGTCTGCGAGTGGAAAGCCATACTCAAAAATACTTGTGTACCAAGCACCTTCTGCAACCCTTTCCAGAAACATGATGTGAAACACGAATCTTGGTCCAAAACTATGGTTCATGGCACCCCATGCAACTGCACTATTTCTCGAACATACAGTCCTCCCAACTGGTCGACAGTAAAGGTCCCCTGAATCGGTAAGAAATGATCCACCTTTGTTAACCAATATACCACCACCCAGATTGCATCATTCTTCTGTATAATCCTCGGAAGCCCCACGAAAAAATCCACCATTACATCATCCCACTTCCATTCCAGAATGGGCAATGGATGCAACAAACCACATGGGCATTGATACTCGGCCTTCACCTGCTGACAGGTAAGACACCATGCACAAATCCCGCAACTTCCTTATTCATTCAAGGCCACCAAAACTACCTCCGGAGATCACCATACATCTTGTTCAGACCATGATTAACCTCTTGAATTTGATGCATGGAACTCATGCATCAAATCTTCCCATTTACATTCTGGCACAACCACATGATCATGAACGCAAACAACACCGTCCTCACCGACGGCCCAGCCAGAAGGTAGCTCCCCACCTTTAAGCTTTTCCTTCATGATTAAAGACTCAGGATCATCATGATAACCTTCCTTAACTCTACTCAAGAGCATCGACTCCATCGTTAAGGAAGAAAGAGTGACCTGACCACTCTCCTCCTGCACCTCTAGGTGCATCTCTGCAAAAAAAATCCATCACCTTCCACTCAGTGCTGGACTCCTGAACCATCTGATTCTAAACCTTCCTACTCATAGCACCAGCAACACTATTTACCTTTCCCGGAATGTACACCAACCCAAAGTCAAAACACTGGAGATATTCAACCCATCTTCACTATCGAGGATTCTGATCCCACTGTGAGAACATGTACTTTAAGCTCTTATGGTCTGTAAACACGGTAAACCGTTCTCCCAACAGATAGTGCCTCCAGCACTTCAAAGTGTACACTACTGCAGCCAACTCAAGGTCATGAGTAGAATGATTCTGATCATGGGGTATCAACTACCTTGACCCATAAGCCACCAACCAGTCATCTTGCATCAACACAGCCCCAAGTCCTATTCCAGACGCATCACAAAACAGGATGTACTCTTACCTGACTCATGTAATATCAATATAGGTGTGCTCGTCAAGAGCTTCTTCAACTCTTGAAAGGCATTATCAAAAGACTCAGACCACTTGAACCAGATTCCATTCTTGGTCAAGCCCGAGAGTTGTGCTACCAAGCGAGAGAAATCCTGAATGAACCTTTGGTAATACCCGGCCAAACCTAGAAATCTCCGAACATCAGAAACGCTTTTGGGATGCTCCCAAGATACCACTGCCTGAACATTCTCTGGATCCACTAACACGCCTGCCTCTGAGATGATGTGACCTATAAAGTTTACCTCAACTATCCATAATTGACAATTGGATAGCTTGGCATATAGCCAGTGATATCTTAGCATACCCAAGACGATGTCAAGATGTAGGGCATGATCATCGTGAGTTTTTGAGTACACTAATATATCGTCAACAACGACAACCACAAACTGATCTAAATAGGTATGAAATATCTGGTTCGTCAAAGCCACAAACACTTCCATTGAATTGGTCAAGCCGAAAGGCATTACAAAAAACTCAAATAACCCATACCGACTCCGAAAAGCGGTCCGCGGTACGTCAGAAGACCTCACCCTCAACAGGTCATTACCTGACCTCAGATCAATTTTAGAGAACACTGATGCACCCCTCAACTGATCCAGCAGGTCATCAATTCTAGGAAGAGGGTACCGATTCTTCATTGTCCTCTGATTCAACCTCCGATAGTCAACACACAACCAGAATGACCCATCGCACTTCTTTGCAAAAAGCTCTGGAGATCCCCAAGGAGACGTACAGGGATGGATAAACCCCTTACGCTCCATCTCCTCAAGCTGAACCTTCAGTTCCTGGAGTTCTTTTGGTTCTATTCCGTATGGAAGAATAGAAACTGGCTCTACTCCTAGCAGCAACCCGATTGTGAACTCAACATCCCTCTCAGGGGGTAACCCTGAGAAATCCTCAAGAAACATGTCCTGGAACTGATCCACCACAGGAGGAAAAACAGATCGCTTCCCTTTTTCATCATCATCAATCATGATACATTCCACTCAAGTCGCGAGTCCACTCAACCATTGACCAAACGGTCCTGCGCGACTTACTTGAACATCCCATTCACCATGGTAGACATAGGAATCACCCTCAAGAACCTGAATGATACTCTACGATGGTAACAGTCTATGTGCGCCTTATACAACACCAACCAATCCATTCCCAGGATTAGTTCAAACCCTGACATCATGAAAATGAAAAATTCCCACAGAAAACGATACCCACCATCTTCCAAGGCACATACCTTGCACTGATTTATATCCTCAACTCGAACCCCCAACAGAGTGTCAATTGACATCACCCCACACACCACCTCCACAGGTAAATCCACTGCTACCACTAGTTGAGCAGAGATAAAAGAGTGTGTGGATCTTGTGTCAAAAAATGCACTAGAAAAAGTATAATCCACAAGGATCGTACCTCGAACAGTCGACGGCCCAGCCTCGCCATCACCCAGCGTAAATTGAACTGCCTGAAGCTACCCTAGGCTCTAGCCTGAGTACTCTGCGCCACACTACCCTGCTGGAATGAACGATCTTTCCCTGGAGTTCCACGTCCACCACCCCTGCATGTACGGCCCATGGAGCTCCAAATGCTTGCCTGATATGGGGCAACTGATCCCCATCATATATTCGGTACCTTCCTTCCACTATCATACTCACCCACCTGTTAAGGTTTCCTGTAGAAATTTTGCACATGTCCCATCCGGCCGCACGAATGGCACTCGACTGGAGGTCGAGGACACTGACCACGCATATGCCCCGGCCTACCACACTGATAGCAGAACACCTGATTTTCACTATGAGAGGCTGACCCTCTTTTCCAGCCACTTTTCAAACTTCTGCCATGTTGTGAGCTCTCATGGCGTCGCTTCTGACCTTCGGTAGATGCACCACTCATCTGGCCCACCGGAACCACAAGCCCACAACCCAAAGCTCCCTTCAGGTTTCCTTCCGAGATCAGTTTCTGATCTACTACCTCTGCGAACCTCTTCCAGCAGAAGATGTTTACTTGAGACCTAATTTCATCTCTCATACCATCCTAGAAATGCCTTGCTACTGCTGCCTCATCCCCTGCTAACACTGGGACGAAGCGTCTCAAATCAGTGAAGCGACTAGCATAGTCCATCACCGATAGTGATCCCTAAGTCAGGCTCATAAACTCTACATCCCGCTCCTACCTCAAAGTTTCTGGGTAGAAATTCTCTACAAACTTTTCCTGAATGGCTTTCCACGACATTCCCTCAGCCTGCTCGATTTGGGCCTGAATGTCCCACCAACGCCTATCCTGGACCCGCAACATATAACCGGACAGCTTTACTCACTTTTCAACAGGGGTCTCTAGATGGTCCATTATCGTCCAGATAGACTCTAACCAGAACTCCGCTGCCTCTAGGCCACCCTCTCCGGTGAAAGTCAGAGGGGGCTGCAGCTTGAACTCCCTAGTCAGCTCAAACATCCTCTGTGCAACCCGCCCTGGGTCTCGATCCATCATCTACATAAGGCGAGTCAATTTCTCTCAGAACTGGTCTTCTCTAACTTCATTGATCGCCACATTTTCTTGCTCCTCTACTGGAGGAGTGTTCTCAGCAATACCCTCCTGTTTCCCAACTGGTAACTGACGTCGTGGTGGAATTTCTCTACAATGCCAAGAATGAGTTTTAGCACAGATACCATAAACATTCATGACTCCATCAAAAGCTCTTTACTAGCTACAATAACCCACATTTCATATGCTAACTCAACAACATTTTTTTCACATGTTTCAAACCCTATTACTCCATTAAATGTCATTTACCCACTTTTTTTATTTCATTCTTCTCATTATTTCTTGGTTTCATGAAATGCCTGATACGCCCTACATTTCCACCTCACACACCCACCGCGTGCGTGTGTCTAATACAATGCATGTCACATATCTCCCTAGGTGATTACAATGATTCATGAATGAAAATCCTCATGCCATTAAGTCCACGAGCCAAACGTCATAAAACAATCACATCAAACCACATGTGCAACACCCAGTGGTGAAATATCATCAACTCTAACATCACAAAACCAAGAACATCATTTCCCACCGAGGGTGACATGGTCTTTCCCCAGTACCTGGGTTAGCTACTCCCAAGCACGAGCTCATTACCAAGTCCCAACACATCTAACCCTTGGCTACCAATCCCAAATAACAAGACCTCAGAGAAGGAAAAGAAAGACCTCCTCTGATACCACTTTGTAACGTCCCCGACCCGGAAGCCACTAAATCGGTGCTCCGAGCCTGGTGGTTACATGACCTTAAGTGCGCCTCCCCGTATGCCAAAGGTTGTCTACTAGCAGCGAGGGGTATATGGTGTCAAGGGGGGAGACTATACCTCCTTTTTATCAGAGTAAGCACAACAGAAATAAACCAGATAGTGGAAACAATAACCAATAACAATGAACATGTATAATAACCATTTCCAATAATAAATATTCCATGTCATACTACAAGTGAAAAGGTAGACACAACCCCAAAATAAAGAAAATGGAAAAAATCCCCAAAATAGTCCTGACTCCATGTCCGGATCCTCTACCAAGTGGTACCCATGTCCACTCACCTATCTAGCAAGGACCCTTGCCCTTGTCCTGACCTGAAAAGATGAAGCCTGCTCAGGTACCCAACGGCGGCCCGAGAAGGGTGTGAGTACAACTCAGTAGGAACCACCAATGGTGTCTACAAACTATCCAGTATAAATAGTTAGTGCATGAAAAAGGAAAATTGAATCATAAATGCCCAGTAATTAATTAAGGTACCATCAACCAGTTTAGATTCAAGCCATTTCCACTTCCATTATCATTCATTACACACCCATTATCACAATTTACCATTTCATCACATTTCCATGGGTTAATCACATACATTATGTAACACGGGTCTAAGGACAACAATCACCTATAAGTGGGTAAACACATCATTATCCTATCTCACTAGGACTAACTCCCTCATAGAAACCATAACCTCACCTCGAAGCCTCAGTCCGGGTGAATGAAACCGTTAAGAGAATAGACCCTCAGTCCCCTTTCCTAACCCGTGCATTTAGGGTGGATTTTAAAACCTCAGTCTTCACTCAACCCATGGACATCGATCCTCATGTCATACCCCACTCTACAAATCCATGTGAACATGCTTATATATATGTAACCATCAACCATTCAAACAATTTCCCTTCGGCAAACACTTTTCCCAAAAACCCACATGGGAAACCACATCATGCCTTAACCCATTAACAAATTACCAATTCACATCATTTAACCATTCACCCAATTCACACGTTTTATGCCAATCTCACTATGAATTCAACATTAAACCCATAATCTATCCCATTATGGTCCTTAATCAGTTTACATATTAACCCATTTAACACGTTCATCATTCACATGATTCAACCATTTAACCCATTCCACTTTAACCCTTAGGTTATTGCCAAGTCTAGGTGCATCACAAAACATCTATTCCAAGTTTAACAAATCATACCAACATTTTTATTAAGGGCTCTAAAATTCATTACAAGAAGGTCACTTGTTTAATAACAACCCCGAAACCCGGGAAAAGCCCGCACATCTCATGGGTGGCCCTAATTAGGTCAAGACAATCCCAACACATCCCACGGGGATCGTGAGGGTCCCATTTACCATTTTAAACCCCAATATTACCAAACATTACTAGGTTATTCAAAACATAACCAAGGTAATACAAGAACACAAGTAAACATTCACAAAACCCTAATCAACCATGGGATATCACTTGTAGACCTCCTACCTCGAAATTGTGGTTGAACGCACCCCCAATAGAGTCCTTAGACCTCAATCCAACTAAAATTTGGAGCTTCAACCTAAAACTCACCCAAATAGATAGGGTCTTAGGGTTTCGGAATAAGAGGGAGAGAAGGTACTAACCCTAAACCAAAAAGAGAAGCAAGGATGAGGTGAGCCTTACCCGGAGCTTCGATCTGCAACCAACAGCACCAAAAATACCATAGAATCGAAGGAGTTTGATCTCTTGAATTCCTTGGGAGGTTTGGTTCGTTGGTAAGGTGAAGAGGGAGGAAGAGGGGAAAATCCAGAGTGGGGTTTAAAAATCCCGGAGAGGCAATTTTGTAAATTTTCCCAACTTTAAGAGGCCACATGGTTTGTCCGCACGGTTTGACAAACCGAGCGCAAACTGTGCGCATGAAACTCCCCGTAGGAGGAGGAGCCACACGGTTTAGCCGCATTGTTTGGAAAACCTTGTGCAAATAGTGTGCTCACTTCTATCCAGAGGAGGGAGGGTCACATGGTTTCGCCTGGGCAGGCCGCACGGTTTGGCTGACCGTGCGCGGGCCGTGCGCCTTGGTCTGCTCTGCCCTGACTTCCCTTCTTCCGTGCCCCGAGCCCCCGGAGCACCCCCAAGGCCACTCACAAAATCAATAAACCTTTTAAAGTCCCAAAAGCAATTGTTTCACCTAGAACACAACAAAAACGTATGTTTCCAAAAACCGAGATCTTACAAGTAATGTTATAGTGAGGTCCCTCGAGGTAGACAACTGCATGAGGATATTACAGTGAGGTCCTTATGGGTAGATAGATTATTTTATGTATATTAGTGATGGTAATTGTTATAATAGTGATTTCCTAGTGAAACATGATGGTAAATGTACAAATATGGTTTAATGGTTGATATTTGTGTATATTTTAATTAATTACATATTTTTATACTTATTCAATAAATGGATACATTAATATGTTTCATTTAGATGGAAACATGGGTATTTTTAGGGGGAACCTAATGATTATAAATATATTATCATCCCTAAGTAATATAAATTATTTTCAAATATATATAGATTTATTTGGTATATGTTTTATGAAAAAATTAATTATGGACCCATGAGACATATTGGATGTGGTAGTTGAAGTATAAATTTGGTGAGGTATGTAAAATATTATTGTATTTGTGGTCACTTTTTCATTTATATCATGGATTTTTATGATTTTTCATGTATTTATATTTAGTATTTATTTATTTTTTAAGGATCATTAATTTTATTATTTACATTTATGTGACACTTTTATTTATAATGGTTAATACCTTCAATATATGATTAATGGTTTACCATTTTTAAAGTCATCATATTATGATTTATTATATTTAAACTTCATGGGGTCACAATTTAACTTTTTTATTGCTTATATGGAGATACAACGGTGGTGGGTCATGGAAGAATGGTTGTTTAGATAATAATTTTAGTATAGATTTTGAAGTAGTAACTAGTGAAAATATACATGGATGGTAAGGAAATATTATTACTTAAACAGGGTATATATAATATAATAGAGAAACCATCTTGATGTTTAATGGTCTAATGTGATCCAAGGGGAGTATATAACATATGGGTAAAATCATAAGGGAATGTAAAATGATGAAAATGTTTCTAGATATGTTTGGTTTCAAACATCAGATGGTATTAGTTCATTATGATTGTGTATCTTCTATTCTTAGGGTAAATTTTCATATGGGTGGTGAATGATTTCATGGTGTGGTTAGAAATTACTTATTTATATGTATCCTTGGACTATGGTTGGTAATAAATGTATGGGGATATATAGATAGTCATACAATAGAATTGGTCTCCTCCCCAAGTGATGGTATACTTTCCTAACACTAGCCTTCTCAGTGCTTGGTAAAATTCATGAACAATATAATCCCAGCACCCCCACCCCAAAATGATCCAATAGAACAAATATCACTCATGGAAATTGTCGGCCTCAAGATCCCACTCCACTTTTAGGTTATTCTCCTATCACAAGAAGATGTGTGAAATTTTTAAAAAGTCACATGTATGATCACACAAATCTCAAGGAGATCACCAGGTGATAGTCTCTCTATACTTAACCCCTCAACTCAAATAATTTCTCCCCTATCCTATTAGAGATTCCAATCAGTTCTAAAACCCTCCACTAACTCTTCTCACTGGTATCACCTTGCTATTATCATCCATTGGAGACTCCACAACTCGTAGTATTCCCTTTCCAAGACCATTGAGGCCATGTCCAACCTCATCAATCATGGTATATCCACCTTGGGACTATCCCAACATAACTCCCTATAAGCTTATTTTTAATTAAATTCCAATACATAGGACAATTACCTTAATAGACTCCATGTCTCATCTAAAATATCCTATGTAATATCCGGCAATCATGTCACTCGGTATAAAACACACTTTAACATTCCATTATTAACCCTATAGGGATCATCTTTCTCAACTAACTTTTCAAGATCTCAAACTTCCCACAATGTGTAATCCCTCACTTTCCGTGAGATGAAAAATATTGTCCCACATCACACTAGCCCTATGCCTCTGCATCTAGCCTCAATATACCAATTGAACCCATCCTAGAATACAATATTTACCAATACTTTTCATACATAAATATCAGAATTTGATAGATGAGTATTAAATACATAATATAATTATAAATACCAAAACTATAATGGTTTGAGGTCTTTGGAACTTTAGATACATAAACAGATGGTTTTACAAAATATATACATCATATCCCCCTTTGTTATTTATAACTAGCACCTTTATTATAATTATAATACATAAAACATTTCATTATAACCTAGGGAAAATAAAATATAATAGAGGGTGAGCTCAGATGCTCCGTAATGGTAATTAGGAGTGATATTAATGATCATTCAAACCCTACATGAGAGTAACAGGTTAGAGAACCTGATCTTAACCATTGAAAATAATACCCTAAAATTCATATATCATAAAAATTATTCAAGGAATAAATATTGGAAATTCACAAGAAATGAATCGTGATGGGATAAAAAACATGATCCATCAAAACACTACATTTATATAATATCATGTCAGGATTTGTTTTAAAAAAAATAGTATAATCATAATCAGAGATATCTTATGTTAAATATACCAACCAATACATTCATAACATGTTAATATTGTTCTAAATACCTATGTACCTAATTCAGTGTTATGATAATGTTTTTTATATGATCTTTCATTCTTAGGATAACCTTTCACATACGCTCTTTCTTCGGGATTGGGATAAAATCGTGTGTAACATTTGGTATCATAGAAGATTAATCATTACCAAATGCATTAGTGGGAAACATAATTTCTAGACCACCAATCACATATAATTAAATCCATTAATATATAGGTGATAATATCATAAAAAAATTCATTATAACCTAACACATGGAAAATAAAATGAGTTTCATCGATATTTTCTCATCAAAACCATAAAACATTAACAAAAATAATAAATATAGTATCATTGGATTGTATTCATAATAAATCTAGAGTATCATTAAGGGATTGTATCATATATAAAAAATTCTTTTAATAGATCACTATATCTTTTCTTGATGATAATACCCTTTTCAATTTTAAAACACTTATTTAAAATCTAAAAAGCTACCAAATATTAACGAAAAAAATTCATTAAAATTAACCTTGGAAACTTGTAAAGGAAGATTTAAATATTTTATCTTTCATGATTGTAGATAAATATATTCAATATGTTTATGTTAAAACCATGAATCCTTTTATATTTTTTTATAAAAAATTGAAATCACATCATTCGAATGAAAATATGAATGTTCATTTAAACAAATTTTGTAAAACATAAAAAATGGGTAAAAATTATGTTAAAAAAGAATATAATAATAGTAAAAATATTTCTAAAAATATTTTTAAAGAAATTAAAATTGAATAAAATTTATTTTTAATCAAAGATAGAAATTAAGTCATGTTTTCTTTAAAAACCATTCTTTTGGTCTATTGAGTACTAAAGAGAGGAAATGAAAAGAAAAAAATTATTATCAACATTTATCCAGAAGATAATAAATTTAAATTTATTTATCTAGAAAATATATTATAATTTACATCATTTTAAATTCAATTATAAACAAACACAATTAAAATAAGATTAAATCATAAATACATTACTTATTTAGAAACATTTTAATTATAAACCCCATGAAATAAGAGCATCAAATGAAATATTAAATAGAATTATCATAATTATATTCATGATATATCATGGTAAAATGGATTTATATAAACATCATAAATTAATATAAGTGCATAATAAGGCATATTTCCCTAATAATACAATTTGATATGATGAACCCTTACCTCATATTTGAATTTCTTCGAAAGTGATTTAAAATCATGTATAGTAAATTTAAATTTATTAAAATTTATTAAAAAATTATTTCAAAACTAATTATATCATATATTATCCACTTATTACATTTAAACACCCATTTTTTAATAATTTTTTTTTAAATTCGTCATTTCGACTTGTTAATAATATCATTTTTCATGAGAATTTTTATTTTGTGGTTCATGTATTTTTACATTTATTAGGGTTCCATCATATAGAATATTATATTTATGATATTAATGTTTTATAATTTAATTATATATGTATTTATAATCATCCGAATAAGGGAGAGGTGGAAAAACTGAATTACACTATTTATGGAGACTGTAGGTTATACGTACATATTAACGTTGTTTTAACTAATTGATGGATGGAATTACATAAAGATAAAAAATAATTATAATTTTCAATGTTATTATTATGTCATTTATATTCATTAAATATCTACTTATTATCTACCATGTAAATCAAAAATAAAAAACAAATCACACTACTTCATGGAGGTGGTAGTCCACCCATACACTTGAGAAATGTTACCATTTTCCAACTAATTATATTGTAAGATGGTAGATTTGATATTATAAAAATAGAATCATAATAATTTCCAAAATATAATTTATAATAATTAATTCCATCCTAAAACCCATCAATGTAATATGGTGATGAAAAATGAATTGTATTACTGTGTGGATGTGATAGTCCACATATATGAACGAGAGATACATCCACCTCATATTTTATGCAAAAGAAGGTGAATAATGGTGGATTCATGATCAAAATAAAATTTTCGTATATTTATAATACTATATTTATTATTTTATGAGTAATACTGTATATTTTTAGTGGGTAGAAGAATAAATAAATTGAAATTGTTTGGGTAAGATGATTTTATCTTCTTCAGAATACCACCTTTAGATCATTCCATAAGGATCCATGTAATGGTGTTTTAGGAATACAATAACCCCAAATTTTTGTTTATGTAGGGTTAGAAAATAATTTTAAAGGGTTTTGATAAGATATATGGATCCAAATGGTTAAAATAAAAGAGATATAGGGTTTCCTATTATAAAGGAGTGAAATGACACAATTGGAATTACAAAAAAGATTAAATATAATTAAGTCATTATAATAAAAATTTCTTCCAAATAGAAACAGTTTCTAAGAAAAGGAAGATATGGTAAAAATGTCACCAAACATTGAACATAAAATTGTTTTCGGTTTCATTTTAATCATTATTCTATGTTTTAACACCTTTGTTGTTCAATTTTAATCTTAGCCCTCTTAATGACTTTTTTTAATTTTAAATGTTGTACTGTAACTTATAAGGTAACAATTAGCTCATCAATGTATAAGGGTTGCATTTTTAGATAATTTATGATAATAATTTTCTTATTTATCTATCTTAATGATTTTAAAAATAATAATAAAATATTTTTTAATAGAAAATATCTTTAATGACCATTTTGGAAGTATTACTTTATTTTGACTTTAAAGACAACATGACGGTAAGGAAATTTAAAAATAAACATTAAAAAAATTAATAATATATTATATTTATGTAAAAAATATGGAACACAATAATTCACTCTAATTTTATTACTTTTAATATTTCTAATGTCATTTATTTTATTTTTCTATTAATCGAATAAATATGTTTTCATTGTTGGGTGAGAATTTGAGGTCATTATTCAATCACTAAAAATGATAAATAAATTACGATGATAAACACATTTAAGTTATAATTCAAAGACACATTCATAACCAAACCTAACCCCTTTTAGTCTTAATAATATAAATTTATATATATTAAATTCAAGAGAATGGCATTTTATATTTATCATATTCTTAAAATAATATAAGGGTAATAATCTAAGTCAGCTAACAACATATAGAAACTTTTTCAAGAATTATATGAATATGGTAGAACTAAACTCATCTAATATGATAATTTAAAGTTTTATTGAAATATTTGGGGCCTTAATCTGATGTTTCAACACTGTTTCACCCACTTTACCCTTACCTAGGTGTTAGAAATTTTCGATTGTTGCATTTCATAGTGACTAAAAATAAAAGGACCTTATTTACCAAATGAAAATATCATGATTAAAAATATTATATCCATTTTTTGATTATTTAGTTTATTTAATTTGAAAAATTAATTTTAAAATATGTCTTAACAAAGTCTTAAAAATGTTGTTATAGAAAATATATATTTTATCATAAAACTAGATTTATTTTTATCTCATCACTAGGAAGATAATTAGAGAAATGTTAAATATATATATATATATACAATATATTTATTTCATCAAAAAAATTCACCTATAGTTATTAATTTAATTTTTTTAAGATTAAGACGCATTGTGTATTGTGTGCATAAAAATAATTGTTCCAAAAAATATATTTTATACCTTCAAATAATATTTATTTGTAATTATAATAAATTTAAAACCAATGAATTAATTTTATATGTGTGTAAACCATAATTTTTTCAAATTTCAGTCAGTCGAATTCACAGCCACCAATAAAATTGATATTTGATAACTGCCACATTAAATAATAATATTTTATTCATCTATCATAGTTTATTTAAACTTGTTATTTCTTTTATACAATGAAATTGAAGAAATAAAATTTATTTATCAACAAATATATCATAAAATCTATGGTTTTTTCATTCTTTCATGATTAAAATGAATTTAACCCCCTGAATTCTATCACATCTATACAAACATATCCGTATAACTTTGTTTCATCACATCCTTATATTTTCATGTAGCTTATTTGAATTTCGGATTCCTCAAAAAACATAAACTAGGTGATTAGACTTTTTTTGTAGCGTATTATCTCAATAATCTATTATTTCTAAAAAATAATCTTCATAGTAAACAGTATTTTCCAAAAAAAATATGACCTAATATATTAGTATATGTGATTTATTTGGTATTTACTTCCTCTAAAGACATATATGAAACACATCATGAAATTTAGAGGTGTTTGGTTTAAGTTCCATGTAATAATATATAACACCTCGCCCATACCCCATTGGGTTGCAGAGGTGGTGAGGTTTACTTGGCCTTGAGAGACGTTCCCAAGTCGCCAAATACTGGAAATAAATACGGAGGGCTCCGAGAACAAAATGGGGAACAATTTTCCCATAAGTCAAAACAAACCCACAATCCCCGACATATATGATGCATGTCAACAACCCCAACCAACCCATCCATTAACAACCAAGTTGTTCCATAATACAATCAAAACCCAATAATACTAGTCATGTCTAAAACACATCAGAGTAAAAAGAGGAAACTAAACAATCAAAAACCACAAGTCAAGACTCCACCACAGCTCCACACCAAGCGCTAAGCTCCAAGCTCCACCAAGTCATCACAATACACCACTAAATGAGGGACATGCCTTACCTTTTCCCACGTCACGGTACAAAACATCTGCAAAGACACCACAGTGCCAAAGTAGGGAGTGAGTTCTAAGACTCATTAGTATTTCCCCAAATGACTTCCCTACACAAGACACTATGATAAAACCATTAGCACATTGATATAAACAGTTTATATAAAATAATCACAAGTGAAACCATTACCATAAGACAACCATGCTCTTACCAAGCCATCACACCCAACCCAAGAAACCAAAGGAAATTCAACCAAAAAAGCCACAACCATTCCAACGTTTACCCATTAGCACAACAATTCCATGTTGAAAGTAAATGCACAACAAAAAATCATACAACCAAATGGTGGAGATACTATCCAACCCGTTGACCCATTCACACCAAGAAGCACATCCCATCCACTTATCCTCGATAGTGGCCCTTCCGTCTACTATCCATCCCCTTTTTATATTGGTACTTCTCGTCACATTAACACAACATTCAAAACAAGCCAAATCCAAGCATATAACCCACCAAGGTCACATCCTCATGCCATCAACCCATTCTATTGCATATCAATCCACCTCAATAAATCACCCCTTTATTGAAAACCATTTTCCATGCCAAACCCTATTTCAATAAAACAACCTTTTTATTGAAAACCATTTTCATCAATCATTTAAAAAAAACAATAGCTTCCCATTTTAAAAAATCTATTTTAAAATCCACAACAAAAGCATTTCACCACATAACCCTCTTTTTCCCAAAAATCCCCAAAACATCACCCAAGGGATTTCCCACCAATTTCACACATCAAAACACAATTAGTTTCAAGAACAACAAATTAATTGCAACAAGTAACCACAATTTCTAACCAATTGGAGTCGAAAGAGAAGCCACCTACCTTTAGGGTTTCCGAGAAAACGACCCACAAACAACTGCACCTCCAATCCGGATAATGTACCACCAAAACCTCTCTAGATCACCTTCCCTAACCATCAGAGGCATTAAAATTCACATCCAAGGCAACCCCAACCCTACATCTATACACAAAAAGTGTAGATCTAGAAAACCAAGACGGAGAGGGATGTAGATCTAGAGGAAAACACAAGGAAACTAAGAGTAGAGACATATCCGGGAGAAACCACCTTAAATCCACCTTGAAACCCCTTCGAATTGCTTCCCGAACTTGTGGGAGAACCCCTCCACCCCTTGAGAAACAAAAATCCCAAGTGAGGCTCGAGTGGGAGGAATATTGGAGTGAAATGAGGCAATACCGAATGAGCCTGGAACTGATAACCCTAACTTTATGTGGCTACACGGTTCGAAAAACCGTGTGCTAACCGTTAACACACCACTGCCTCAAGAGCCTGGGTCTGTAGGGTTACCTCATACGGTTTGGAAAACCATGTGAAGGTCGTGCGAGGCCTACTTTCTCGAGAACAATGTTCCACATAGTTTCCTGGGGAATCTATACGGTTTCCACGAACCGTTCTCAAACTGTGCACCCCTTTAAAAGCCTCCATTCTCATCCAAAACCATTCCAAACACTCTGAACCTCTTCCCAACTCATCCCATACACTTTAAACACATAAACATGCATAAACAAAGGCCACATACCTCAAACTGAGGGCGCTACATAATATATCATCCCTAATAGATAAATAATATCAAAGGAAAAATATACCATGGTAAATATATTCCATTATTGATGAATTTTATAACATTATACAATACAGTAATTCATTTAAATACCTTATCACCAACAATGAATTCAAAAATTCATCGACGATTATCATCGTAAAATTTTTATCAATTCTAATTTACCATGATAGACTACTAAATGGATGTTACTTTATCTTCCATTTCATCTTCTATATTAGGTCCCAATATATTTTTTTCTCCAACTTCATCCTAGAATGTTGGATTTTTATACTTATTTCCATAGATTGCTTCAAAAATATCCATTTGAATTATCAAGTGAAATCTAGTATTGTAAGAAAACTTTACAAGAGGGAGGCATTGAACCCAACTAACATTAAAATTTATATAAAAAGATATCATCATATCATCTTGATTTTTAATGGTTCTCTAAGAATGTACATATACATATGGATGATAATAAATAATGAAACTCAACATTCTATCCATGTCCTACTGAAGAATTCATCATAACATCAAGGTAAACCTAATATCTCTATCAGATACAACAGAATGAGGTACTCCATGCAAACATTGTAGTTTATTAATGTATTTTTTAGGAAGTTGATCAAGAGATAAATCTTCTATGATATTAATTAAGTGTGTATATTTCATAAGGAAATTGAAAAAAATGAAATAACATTATGTATTTTTTGATGTTTGGGGGAGTCTGATGAAAAAAAATCCATTGTGATGTTTTCCCATTTCTATTTTGGTATGGGTAATTTTTGTAACAACCCGTTAGAAATATGTCTCTCATACTAAAACTAATTATATACCAAGAATTGAGATATAGACTCTGTAATATATCTTTATATTTTATCCCACCAAAATACCCTTTATGATCTTTAAAAATATTCATACTTTGAGGTTGAATAAATAATGACTAAGTATATGCCTCATCCAAAAACTGATTCTTAAATTCTGATACGAACAGAAAAAATGCACAGTTCCTCAATCTTACAATTATATAAAAATAAATTATAAACTCAAAAAAAAAATTAATCTATCTCAATAGTTCCACATCTTCTTTCTCCACCTCTTAACTCCTCATATAGATAGATGGTTGAACATAAACTTGAGAAAGATAAGATTTTCACAGTCCTTTAATATTTCTAGATCTATATTTTGAAAATACAAAAAAAATGTATATTTAAGGATATTTATAATAGAAAATATAGAGTGATTCATTCAACGTAAATCAACATAAACCTTACTTTTTTCCGTGGGTGATAATATATTGAGAATAAATGATATTTAATCAACACCAACTATCCAATTTATTGAATTTTAATCCCTTTTTGAGTGAAATAATACTTTAAATTATTATAATAAGTATATATATATATATATCACCATTCTCTATAAATATTATTCATTTATATATCTAACGAAAAAAATTACCACAACATACTCTAAATCACTAGTTGGGTAACTTTTTAATGAACCCTCAATTAGGGTGAAGAATAATCTATCACTGTATCATTGTGTATAATGATGCATCCCAATACCTTCTTTGATGAATCATTATAAATCACAAACCCTTCTATATTGTAGGGTAATGAAATCAAAGGTTCATTTACTAACCTAATCTAGAGTCACTTGATTTTTTTTTCTATTCATCTATCCAGAAGAACTTGGTTCACTTTAGAGTTAACATCGAGAGTAGATCAGATATATGTGAGAAAATATCCAAAAATTATTGATAATATGCATCCAATCAAATAAAATAATATATATCAAATACATTTTTTGGTCTAGGATGACATTAAATAACTTTCAACTTTGATAGATCAGCATAAATAATCTTAAATTAAATTGTATGACCAAAAAATGATTTCATTAAATAACACTTCATAAATTTTTAATATGTCTTCTCCTTCCTTAAGGTATTCATTATAATACTAAAGTGATCTTCATACTATTCCTTTATCATTGAATATATAATAATATCAATTATAAAAATACCTAAAATATATAAATATATATTCCTAGGTCTCTATTAATTATATCTATGATGATATCATTATCATTAGTAAGACCAAATTCCATCACTCTAAATTCATAGTTTTTATAAACTATATGAAATATTGTTTTGGGTATATTCCCATTTTTCTACTCAATTGATGAGAATAATAATGTAGGTAAATCATAGAAAAGTATTGAGTTATGCGATGTTGATTAAACAAGTCATTAATACAGGGAAGAGGTTACTTATTCTTGATTTTGATATATTCAGGTTTATAATATAAAATGTACAGTCACATTGATACATATTTCTTATTAACAAAATAAATATGTACAACCTATGGTGATTAAATTTGATGAATTAATTCCATATATATATTCTCCTGGTATTTTTCTTGAATTCCAATGTCTCAATCAGGGAAACTCTATATGGAGTGTTTGAAATCTATATATCAATAGGTTTTCATTATTTTAAAAACTCAACTTCATTATTTTCAGGGATCCTTGGAATTTAATCTAGGAAAACATCAAAAAAGTCCATTTCAATAAGAAAATATTTGATTTTGAGTTTATCCATATTCATATGATATAAACATCCCCTTTGAATAAGAATCAAGACATATATACTGGATGTAATTTTCATCGGATGTTCATATTTATCATCCCATAGATAGACTAAAAATAGTTCAGATTATGGTTTTGGTAACCCAAAACCATAACCCCGTAAATTTTCTAAAAAAATTAAAGGTAACATAAAAATGAAAAAAACATTGGTGCAGACCCCCAAATATAAAAATGTAGTCCACAAAGACTCCAAAAACCAAAAGACCTTGACACAATTATTTATCTGAGAGACTAAAAACGTAAGGTAATTTCACCCGCCATCGCATGTGCATAAAAAACATAGAGTCATTGGCTTGTACCATCTCCTGAGATCATCCCATCAAGCATCCTGTTGGAAGTCAGACATAATAATATAGATATCATGACTTTCTACATACAGCCTCTCCATTATCTTTCCCACATCCCGATTTAATCTATGTCAACGCCACAACCAAGTTTTTGCCTCCCGTATCCTTCACAAATCCATGCACCGCCACCACCAGAGGTCATCTGGCCGACCGAGGACAGACCACCAAGATAGTCAAACCTATTTCTATCCAAGAGCTACATCTTTAGGATCCTGCGGCAATCCACCTCACACACGCCAGTAACTTTTGGCCAATCACGCCCTGTGGATGAGGCTGCCACCAAAAAATACCTCCTATATCAAATTTACAGAAATCACAGCTCAAGGTCAAGTTCTCCCCACACCCCAAGATCTCCCCTTGCTCCTTGTAATTTTCTATGTACCACTCATCCACTTCCTTGCACCAGCTCCTGAGGAGCCCACCATTCTCATGGTCACAAGAACCTTCACTGTCGCCACCGAAGCCAAGGACACTAGGATCCCACATCATCCCCCAATCCTCGTCATCCACCATTTAAGGATGATTCCAACCAAAGATCTTCCTACACCCTATACCGCAAAAACATTTTCATCGCGAGACACAACCTCGGTGCAGCGAAACTTCAAGATCCCAGATCATCAAAACAGATCCACTCCAGGATCCAACGACGTTGTCACCATTGTTTGATCTGACAGATAGAAGATCATTTGTAATTTACAAAAATAAAACTTGATTTCCCTTCCTTGTAAATTTATGTGGGATTTATATAATGAAATAAAATTCATTTCTATGATAAAATCAAATTCATCTAGAAGTATAATAATGAAATTTATAGCAAGAAAATTCTCATAAACATCAAATATATATGATCAATAAACTTGAGATTAAATCATCATTTTTTGGGGGTTTTCAAAGTTAATTACAGACATAATCATTGAGGTGGTATTATTATAACATTATAAAATTCATTACACATAAATGAGTGTGTTAATACAAAATCAAATAGTGTAATAAGATTTTTAGAGTGGATGGTAGGTGTAACATCCCAGGTAAATAAAGAATATGACATTTTCATATTTATTAATATTTGTGAATTAAATATTAATTTTACTTTAAAGGGGATGTTATGGTCTATGGTGTACCCGACACACAACAATGGGTTTTTTTGAAATCTTAAGCTGCACACAACGTTGAGTTATACCGAAAAATAATATCATATTATTATTATTTTAAATGGTAGTTAACTGAGAGCCATTGTATTGGATGGAATAAAGAGAACTAACTTCAATAATATTATACATGTTTGTTAAAAAAATTTCATTTATCCAATAAAATTTAGAGTCTCAAAATGTAAATGAATCCAATTTTAAGCATAAATCATCTAATATTCTTTAAAAGGTCAATTTACCACCTTTTGATGGAAAAGCCTTTTTAAATCTAGTTTTTTCACTTTTATATATTCTATTTGACAAAATAATATTCTTATTTAGAATTGGGACATCAAAATTTACTTTGGATGAATTTGTTTTTTTTTATAATATATATTTTTTAATGAATAGTAAAAAATACTGCATTTTAATTAAAAAATGATTTTTAATGTAATTTATTTATATAGTAATATTGTTTGTTTAATTGTTTTTAAGGTTGAATTGGATTTTATTTTTACCATTTAATCCAATCTTGTTCATTTTATGTAATTTCACTATTAATTTGGACATATATAATGTAAATATTTTGACAGTTATTATTTCGTAAAAACACGCTTTTTTGTATTGGCAACGAGAATTAATTTTCAATTAATTTCAGACTATTTTGTGTTTTGAATTTCAAAAAATGGATTAAATATTTGGAATCATGTGGTTAAAATTTTCTATATAGGTAACTTCTATTTTTATACATTATGAAAATTTACTTCAGTAAGTATTTTATTTACCATGGTTAAAGGGTAAATCTGGTAAATAAGGGTGAAAATAATATTATAATAATATTAAATTACCCTTACACTTGTCCTAACATTATTGGATAATACATTTCCGACCATGGGTATAACTGGGTCAATTTAGGGACTCCATGGAGCCACTTGGGGGTGATAATGACACGTTATCTTAAATAATTTAAAGTAAGGAAAAAAATAACATAAAGATGATTCTTTTTACCTAAAAACATTTATATGGTGTTATATAAGTTATATATTAGACTATAAATATTATTTAGAAAGATTAAAATATTTCCTATATCATGGTATTTTATTTATAATTTTTAGACATTAAATAAACAAATTTAATTATGACACAATGGTGATGGAGTAATTTCTTCATTAATAAAGGATTCAAATAAATGATATTATAAATATTAAAATAAATTTATTTTTAACCTTTTTATGCCATACACTATTTTTATATATTATTATGACTTGTTATATTTGAATTAATTAATGGTTTTCTTAATAATAAATGTTTTTTAGATTTTTTAAAAAGTCATGATATGAATAGTAATAAAATTGACATAAAAGTGTTTTTTAATAAATCTATATTTTTTAAATGATAAAATATAATAAAAAACAATTTATGTAAAAATGACATATATTATGTTAAAAATGTTATTAATTATTCATTTTGAGTTTATTTTAATTTTATTGTAAATATATTAACCATATAGTATGAATATATAAGAGGACATGGTAAAAGTTAAATAAGTTAACAAAGTGTTAAATAAAAATGTAAGGATAAAAAAATATCCAAAACCTATCAAATTATTATTGGATGATTTTATTTTGACTTATATACACCTTATATTCTAATAAAATCAGTTTTGGACCTCTAGAAAACAAAAATCATTATATAATAAAATAATATTTTCAAACATTCTTATAGAGCACCTCCCCCCCTTTAAAAATCCATCAGCTCTAACCCTTACTCACACATATCAAACACACTTTCATCATCCATACTCTACCCAAATAAGCTCTACATATCCCTCTATTTATCCTATAATACTTACCTTATTCATAATGCACTTAAAGAAATCTTTTTGGTTCAAACCAAAGGGAGTTACCTTATTTAAAGGTAGTGCATTCCCTCAAGTTCTCTTCTTTTATTTAACTTCTTCACTCTCTATGTTATTCATATTATTTTTTACATAAAAACACCATTAGACAAAATATACTAGGTTTTTTTTATGTTAATTATTCAAACTACACTTACACACACCTCCATCTCATTGATACAAACAGACTCTTTCTGTGTATGGTGAACTGCTACCTCACGAAATGATGATTGTTCGATTATCTTCTACTACCTATCGTGGTGGACATTATGATGGAAATTTATTTATATGTGATATATATTATATTTATATTGTCTCTATTCTTCTATATTTTTCCATTATAGCATACATTTATCGTTTCTATAATGGGTGAATATGATAATTTTATTTGAGGAAATGCGGACTACCACCCCCTCAAAATGATATGACTCGTTCATGCCATCTGTGGAACGTGTAAAGTATGGAATTTTTGAAATTATATATGATATTATAATGGAATTATAATATACCTATTTATGTTTAAGTTTTCATTCCATTAAATATGAAAGAGAAATTAAAGTAGTGTTCATGCGTACATACGGCTTAACGTCTCCATGAATGGTGCATTTCATTTCTTAACTAAAAATATTAAGAATGATTATAAATACTAATATATACTGGATATATATGGTATATATGATATGTTAATCAGGAATATAGTTCTATAGATAATGGACTTTTTACCACATGTATAACTTTTAATTATAGGTAGTTCAATTTTGACCCAAGTACCAAATAATATAATATTATTATTATTTAAAATGGTAGTTAACTCATAGTCATTGTATTGAAAAGAATGAATATAAATAACTAAAATATGATTATATATGTTTGTTAAATATTTTTACACTTATCTAATAAAATTTAGAAGCTTAAAATGTGAATGAATCCAAATTTAAGAATAAACACTCTTATATTCTTTAAAAGGTCGATTTAACACCTTTTGATGGAGAACCATTTTTAAATGTAGTTTTTATCATTTTGATATGTTATATTTGACAAACTAATATTATTATTTGGAATCAGGACATAAAATTTTACTTTGGATGAAATTTTGGTATTTTTCTGATAATGATAATTTTTTATTGAATAGCAGAAAATATTGCATTTTAATTCAAAACTGCCTTTTAATATAATTTAATTATATAGTTAGATTGTTATTTTAATTGGATTTAACGTGAAATTTAATTATATCTTTACCATTTCATCCAATTATGGTTATTGAATGTAATTTCACTCTTAATTTGGACATATAAAAAGGTAAATATTTTGATAGCTATTATTTTATAAAAACACGCTTTTTGTTTTGACAATGGAAAATTAATTTAAAATAAAGTATTTACAATTATGTTTAATTAATTTGGAAAAATGGATTCCATATTTGGAATCAGAAGATATAAATTTTTTAAATAGGTATCTTTTGTTTTTAGACATTATGAATATTTACTTCAGTAAATATTTTATTTACAATGGTTAAAAGGTAAATCTGGTAAATAAGGGTGAAAATAATATTATATAAAATATTAAATTACCATTACACTTATTCTAACCATATTTTATAACACATTTCCAACCATGGGAATCCTATGTTCGATTTTGGGACCCCATGGAGCCACTAGGGAGTGATAATGACACTTTATATTAATTAATTTAAATTAAGGAAAACAATAACAAAAACATGAATCTTTTTACTAATACAATTTTTATATGGGGTTATATAAGTTATGTATTCAACTATAAATATTATTTGGAAATAAAAAACAATTTCCTATATTTTGATATTTTATTTATAATTTTTATGCACTAAATAAAAATAAAAATAATGAGACAATTGTGATGTAGTAATTGGTTTATTAATAAAGGATTCAAATAAATGATATTAAAAATATTAAAATAAATTTATTTTTAACATTTTTTTGCCATAAAATAATTTTAACGATTAGGAAGACTTTTTATTATTTAATTAATGAAATTTTTTCGCATGAAACAAGTTTATTTGAATTTTTTAAAAAGTTCTGATATGAATAGTATTAAAATTGGGATAAAAGAGTTTTTAAATCAATCTATATTTTATTAAATGATAAAATAGTCCTAAAAATATAAGATTCGGGAAAATGAAATATATGATGTTAAAAATGAAATTAATGATCCATTTTTGGATTCTTGGTATTTTATTGTAACTATATTAACCATATATTATGAATATATAAAAGGACATGGTAAAAGATAAATAAGCTAACTAGGGGTTAAATAAAAATATAAGGATAAAAAACCATCCTAAACCTATAAAATTCTTATTGAATGATTTTATTCCGACTTATATACACCTTATATTCAAATAAAATACATTTTGGACCTTTAAATACCGAGAATCATTATATAATAAAATAATATGTTCAATCTGTTTTAAAGAGCCCCTCCTCCCCCTTATAAAAATCCAGCACCTCTAACCCTTTCTCACACCTCTCAATCCCCCTTGGATCATCCAAAATCTTCCCAAATAATATCTCAAGATCTCTTTGTTCCTCTTATAATACTTACCTTAGGGAGAAATCTCTTCAAGAATGCTTTTTGGTTCAAACCAAAGGGAGTTATCCGATTTAAGGGTAATGCCTTCTCTCAAGATATCTTCTTTTATTTTACTTCTTCACTGCTTGTGATATTCTTATTATTTGTATACATAATAACAATATTATAATCAATATAATAGGTTGTTTTTATTGTAATTATTCAATTTACACATACACACACCTCCATCTAATGGATAAGAACATACTTTTTTCGTGTACGTTGAATTGGTGCCTCACGAAACGATGACTGTTCGATTATCTCATATCGCGTATCATGGTGGAAATTATAATGGTACTATATTTACATGTGATATATATTATATTTATATAGACTCTATTCTTCTATTTTTTTTATTTATATCATAACTTTATGGTTTCTATAATGGGTAAATACGATAATTTCATTTGAGGAAGTGTGGACTACCGCCCCCTCAAAGTAATATGTCTCATTCATACCATATACAGAACATTTAAAGGATGGAGTTACTGAAATTATATATGATATTATAATATAACTATAATATACCTATGTATCATTTAGTTTTCATTACCTTAAATATTAAATAAAAACGAAAGTAGTGTTCATGCGTACGTACGTCTTACCATCTTCGTGAACGATGAATTTCATTTTTATCTTAAAATGATATATACTACTATAAATACATATATATATATATATATACTCGATATTTATATGATATATATGATATCTAAATCATTAATAAAATTTTTTAGATAATTGACTTTTGACCACATGGACAACTTTTAATTAAAGGCGGATCAGTATTTACTCAAGTACCTAATATCGACAAAACGATCGTTATTAACTTAAACGATTATATAATGTTTATAACGTGGTAATAAGTAATATAAAAGGACCAATAAACACGAAAATGGTTATTAAGAAAGTATAAATTAACTTTATTTTATTATTCAGAAGATTAAATAATGAAGGCGTAAACTCAAATATGAGGTAAGGGACTTCGTCTCAATCTCCTTTAATTGGGGAATATTTTTTATTTATACATGACTTTCTTGTATACAATGTATAAACCAATTTTAATTTTCATTTCATTCAAAGGGAATATTTTTCTATGTATAATTTTACTGAAGGATAAAGGTAATGTTTATTTTAAATGTATGTGGTGACAATGAGCATTCTACCGCCGTGAGAATTATTGGATTTTGGGCTTCCTTTACAAGTCTTAATGTTTTTAAAAGGAAAATAAATACTATATAATCTTTTACGTATGTTGGTATTGAAAATGGTTTTGATAATGGATTGGTTATATAAATTTGTTTAAATGATATATGGAGATTGAAATGTGAAATGTTATCTTTCCTTTTTGTTTGTTTTATATGTTATGAATATGATATGGTTCTTGGGCATTATTTACGTATACGGATGGTTTCGTGATAAACCTAGGGTGGGTGAGCCTGAGATAGCTCTCTAATGCATTGGGTAACATGACGATGGTAAAGGGTAATGTTTCTACTAAGAGATTCAGGAAATATACTGTGATGGCTATTCTAAATATAACTCCCTATGTATCTGTGAAGGCTTTAATGTAAGTATATTATGAATGACACAAGTTTCCTTTATAACTTCTGATTACATTGTGTTATTCATAAATCATATGATTTCATAAGGTATGTTGAAGAGATTATGTTTTGTATGTATTTATGGGATAATGATCTGTTTATTTATTTTTTAACCCTTACTGATCTTTTTATACTCATCCCATGTTTTGAAATGTTTTATACAGGACTTAAATATGAAAAGGGTCAAGGATGGGATCAAGGAAAAGTCATGATGTCTAAAACATGGGACTAAACAAGTTTCTTTTTTTAAGATATTTTATTTGATGAAAATAAAGGAAACTGAGTATAAGTGTCTACTTTGTAATTTTTAAAATGTAATGAAATAGTTATGGCTGAATTATCTAAAACTCTAAACCTGAAAAGATCCTCAACGTGAATTATTAACTTAGTTCGAGATTATTTATTGTTTAAGGCTACGTCTTTATAGTAAGTGTACCTTTCACCACATTGATATCTTACCCTTCATTAGAAATAATGATCCCATGAGAAACCCCATTTTCTCTAGTATTAAGAGGTATCTAACATATATCATCATCATTAACCTTAATACTTGAGCATTGGATGGAATAATTCCTAGAATTCTTCCATTTGAAACACTAGGGTGTGGGTTCTGCATTATATGGTTCTATTCTTCCATTATTGGATAACTTCTTCCTATCACTTCTGCTTGTTATTTCTCGATGACCATCCTCTCTGCACATAAAAAACTTTCTAGTATCCTTAAGATAATTTAATCCACATATTGTTCAACACGTTGATCATAAATGAAGACTTGTCTTCTTTCATCCATTGTTTTCATTATATGAATTTATATTTGATTCCATCTGTCTTTTCTTATCAAAATCATATTATTAATGGGTAAATCTAATATCTATTTCATAAATGGTAAAAAAATGATTTTTTCATTAAAATATAAGAATTTAATTGATGATGTAGTTTAGATACTTGTTTTTACACCACTAGATAGTCGATCAATATCACTTTCTGGTTTAATGATAATAAAAGAAGCTTGCCACACAAGTCATGTAATTTGTTTCACATGCACAAACAGATTCATCATCATTCCTCCCATCTTTAAGGAATTACTTATCCATTTTTATATGAAGGATAAGTAGAATTTAATTTTCTAAAATAACATTATAATATCATTCTATTATATGGAGTCATTTTCTTCCCATTTCCTAGTGTTCTTTAAGATTATCCATCATTGATTTTCATTTTCCAACAAATGATAGATTGAAAAGATTCATTTTCATGCTTAAACACTGGTTAACAGATAATATCATTTAAATGGTACTAATTCATTACTCAGAAACTATTAGATTAACATATCCCCTAAAACAAAGCAGGTGTTTCCCCATAAATGAATCATCAAGACATTTTTCATCCCTTTCTCATTTAGAATCCCAGCATGATTCTTGGATTCAAGAATTCATATAATAATAAAAATGATATTTTCCATTCCATATCCAATACCATTTGGTTTATCAAGAGTATAATCATCACTTTTTCTATCATATTCAACATTAACACATTTCCTTTGGGATCCATCATTTGAATAAAACCAAAATTAATAGTGTGAGATACAAAAATCATAGTTGGATTCCATATAATCATACAAAAGTAATTTAAAGGATATCTAAATCATGACACATTTGTTTAAATATATTAAACCTCGGTTTTAACCTATTAAATTCTTGGCAATTATCTATTTAAATCCTTCATAACAGTTCATAAATAAAATGTGAATTATCCCAATCATATCTACTAGGAGTTTCATACCATGTGTGTATAATAGGCACACTCACCATGAACCAGAAAGATGGATGAGATAAAATCAACCAAAACTTTTTAGTTTTATTACCCCTACATGCATCCCTTCCAAAACCACATCCACTTACAGTATCAAGGAAAATATGTTTTTCCATGAAAACTTCCACTTTATTTACCATAACTTGGGATGTTCTCTTATAAATAGGATTATCCTAAGGGTTTTCATTAATATTTTCGAATTATTATTTCCAAAGGTAGTTAAAACCTAATCATATACCAACTATATGGAACCATACATTTAATAAATAAATATAACATATTATTAGATGAATATTTAATACATAACATTACGATCCACACTATAACTACAATGGTTTAATGTAATTTTAAACTGGGATATATAAATAACTTGTTCATAAAATATCTATATCTTTATTCACTTATTTCATCATTACTTGTAGCCTTAGAATAAAAATCATACAAAATAATTATCCTCATATCATTGGAAAAGTAAAACATAATAAAGGATGATCTAAATTGATTCATAAGTTGAAAACAGGGTGATATTAATGATTATTTAACCATAACATGATCATATCGGGTATAGGAACATGATATTAACCATTTTAAATCAATACCTACAATTATTAGACAATAAAAATGAGTCATATCATAAACCGTGTCAGTTTATATGACATGAATCATAAATGGATCAAAGATAATGTGCCACAAAAACATAACATTTGCATATGATTATTTCATGAATATGTGGAATACGTGGGGCATAATCATAATCATAGAAATAGATTTCAAGGATTCCCACAAAATATATTCAAAACATGTTTTTTTATAAAACCACTTCTATACCAACTTTGAGTGTGGGATAACGTCTTATATACCCTCTTTCAGACTTGGGATAACCTCCACTGTACATTCTATCCTTGGGCTTGTGATGAACTCTCATGTACCCTTTAAGATCATAGAACATTCTTCACTACCCAATACAATGAAGGTTTATATAATTATGGTATCACCCATCACATAATCATAAATCCATTCATATGAATTCCCCACGTACATAAATACAATCACCATAACATAAACCAATGAAAAAATAGGTTTTATAGATATTTCATCATCAAAAACTGAAATCATACAAATAAATAATAAATATGGTATTGTAGTATCATATTACCTGATAAGATATAGTAACATATTAATATGTTATCATTATTGAAAAATAATTTAAAATATCACTAAAATATTATTTGAGGAAAAATACCCTCTTAACTTTGGAATCACATATTTAAAATTAAAAAATATACAAAATAACTAAGATATAATTTTATTTTAAATTAACCGTGTAAAATTTTTTTATAACGATAAAATATTTTATTATATATGATGAAATACAATTTTATTCATTCCATGTATGTTAAAACAAATATTCATTTCACATTTTTAATAAAAAGTCATTAAAACATTTACTAGAAAATAATATTCATTTTCAAACATTTTGTAAAAACTAAATCATGGGTAAAAATGAATTTAAATAATTATATGATAATAGTAAAAACAATATTGAATATATTTTTTGAAAATAGATATATATAAGAAAAAGTGTTTTCGACTGAAGAGATAAATAAAGTCATTTTTTCCTTAAAACATTATTTTGGTATCTTAAGAACATATATAGTAGAAAACTAAAGTAAAAGTAGTGTTTAAATGATATAAATATATTAGAATAAAATTAAATGGATTTATCGAGAAAGTTTCATTCAATTTCATTCAATTTAAATTCAATTATAAAAAATCCAAATTAAAATTAGATTGAAACATAAATCCCTAACTGAATTGGTAACTTTTAAATCATAATACCTATAAATACGAAATTCAAATGAAAAAATAAATATCATGATCAAAATGATATTAATAATATAAATTGTATAATTTTTTTTATAAACACCTCATAATGAATATAGGTTCGTAACATAACATGTGTCTCAGAAATGAAAATTTGGGATGATAAACCCTTACCTAAATTTTGAATTTAATGAAAATCACATCAATATTCTATATAATAAATTTAAATATATTATGATTATATAATAAGTTCGTTTACATTTTTATAATATCATATATGATCCAATTATAACATTTCAACATCAATTTATTAATAAATCTTTAGTAAAATCAATATGTTTTTGTGTTAATTATTTCATTTTTCATTTGAATTTATGTTCAGTGGTTCTGATCATTATATATTTATCATGGTTCCATCATCTCTATATTGTTATTTAAGATATAAAAATAATATTTATTCATCTAATAAAATTTTATAATCATCTATAAAAGGTTTATATAGAAAAATGAGTTGCACAATTCAGGGAGAGAGTTGGTCGTAAGTAAGCATGAACATTTTATTCACTTTTCGACGGGTGGAATTTAAGAAAGGTAAATAATAATTCACCTATAAAAAATAATTTTCATATATATATGTATAAATTTTATTCCTTAAATTCATCACCTTTTCCATCCATGAAAATTGTAAATTAAAAACGAATCACATCGCTTTGTGGAGGTGGTAGTCCACACATACAAACAATCAGTATTATCATTTTCCATAAAATTGGAAGGTAATAAGGTGTATATTATATTATAATTCCATAATAAAAATAATTGCATCAATATAAGGTATAAAATTAAACACATAGTAATACTCATCCTTGAATGATGCTGATAGCAAATGAATTGTATCGATACGTGGAGGTGGTAGTCTACACTTACACATGACTGATACTCTCACTTCTCATTTGATGTAAAAGATAGGTGAAAATGGTGTTTTAATGGTCATAATAACATTTAATCATATTCTTTATACTGATATTTTTATTTTATTATTAATACCAAAAATTTAGAGGTGGTATAAGAACCAATAAATTGAAATAGGTCGGGTAAGATGATTATATCTTCATTGGGAGATGTCCTTTAGATCTATGATTATGAACCCATGGAATTGTATTTTTAGAATACCTGAATCACTAATATTTTTATAGGTATGTTTAGAATATAATTTTATAGGGTTTGGTAGAGTTATATGGCTCAATGTGGTTTAAATAAAAGAGAAAAGTGGTGTTATTTTATTTGGGAGGGAAAGAACACACTTAGAATTATAAGAAAGATTATAATATAATTAAGTAATTCTCAAGAAAAATGAATTTAAATGGCCATATATAAAAATTTAAATAGTATATCATATAAGTATAAAAATATATTTAAAATTATATAGGTTTTGGTATCATTTTAAACATTATGTTTTGGTTTAAACTCTCAATTACCCAATTTTAATCTTAACTATCGTAATTATTTTTTAAAAATTAAAGGGTTATGATTTTACTTATAAGGTAAATATTTATTGATAATTAGACATGGGAATACATTTTCAACCATATATTATCCCAATTTACATATTTAAATGTTTTTATAAATTTTTTAAATTGTTATTTAACATAAAATATCATTAATGTCATTTTTTTAATACTAATTTAATTTGTCTTTAAGTATAACCTAAAACTAAATGAATTTGAATATAATACTTTCACGCATTCCTGACATGTTATATTTAGTAATATAATTCATGAAATATGATAATTAATAAAAATTTATTTAATTTAAATATTTCAATACCATTGATTTTTTTTCTATTAGTTACATAAATATTTTGTCAGGGTTGTATAATCATTTGTGGTTATTATTCAATCACAAATAAAATTAGAAATAAATTAACATGTAAATAATTTCATTAATATTTAATATAAACATTTACAAATGAATTAATCCTCTTTTTTATCATTATAATAAAAATTTAGTGTTATTAAATCCAATAGTGTGACATTTTTGTTTTTATCATTTTCTTAAAAATTATATAAAGGTGATTATTAGAGAAAAATGAAACAATGTGGCCATATTTTTTGTAATTTAATGATAATAGTCGAGAAAAACACAAAAATTTAGATAATGAAAAATGTTAAAATAATTTCAATGTCATAACCCAATGTTTTAAACTTGTTTTACCAATTTCACCTTTACATAGGCGGAAAAGTTTACTAATGTTACTATTCAATATAATAAAAACTAAAAGGGTCATATTTAACAAATTTGAACCACATTATTCCAATTATGGTATCCAATTTTCTTGATTCAATTTCTATAATTAGTGATAATTCAACTTAAATTATGTTTACATAACATGATGAAAACTATTTTTAGACAAAAAAATCATTTTTAAGCATAAAACTAGATTTATTTTTAACCCATTCCTAGATAAAAAAATAAATGAATGGCACAAAAAATTATTGAATATATAATATATAAATTTAATTAAAATAATTAATAAATATTGATAAATTAAATTTATTAAGGTAAAAAACATTTTTCACATAAAAATTGTTTTTTTAGAAAAATCACCTCTTTTACTTTCAAATGGTTTTTATTTCCATTTGTAACAAATATATAACCACTAAATTAATTTTAAACAAGTTTAAAACTGAAATTTTTCATAATTTAGTTATTCTTATTCCTACCCACCGATCTAATGGCTAGATGATAATAGTCACATTAAATAATAATATTTTAATAGTATATCATAGTTTATTTAAAATCGGTGTTTCATGAAAAGAAAGATATCAAACAAATAAAATTTACTTATAGATAAATATATAAAAATAATAATAATAGATTAAACTTGACCACATCTCATCCCATATTCTAAGACCTCTTGATGTCACCTAAAAACCTAACTAACACCATCTCCCATTGATGACAAAGTTGTCAATGGATCCCAAACACTAAATGTGATAAATTGAACCTATATTGAGCCTAAGTGGCTCAATGCCATACTACCACTTTTTAGGGAATTATCTATCCATATAAATTTAACTTATCTCAGGAAACATGAATATATGAAATAAATCAGACATAAAAAATCATATATGTCACTATTAAAGGGGTTAGCTACCTCCATAAAGGATCTACCATCTACACCAATCCTTGGTCATTGTAAGACAATCCCATTTGTACCTCTTTAATTATTTTATCACCACTATAACACCTATCATAAACCAAAAAATAAATAAATAACTAATGATAAAAAATTATCATTAATAATTGAATTAAACTAAAGAGGAATAGTCGGACAAAGACATATTATGTGTCATCATCATACTCAAACCACATGGAACCTCAACCAACCACCCATGAAAGGTCTATAGTCTACCAGCATCCCCGTCATATACCCAATCTGAAATAATTGACACATAATCAATAATAAATTTCATTTAATTTTGAAAAAACCCTGGATAAATTTTGGTAGTAGATTACCATAACCAAAATAATTAAAGATAGTGTTTGATCAATCTTTTATGGCATCCTATAAACCAGTCACATGAAATCATCATCATTATCACCCAATTCAACAATGATCTTGATGAATTTTCTCTATAACCCTATTCTAATCATACCAAAATTAGTTTATGGGGAATAAAAATCGAAACAGAAAATAAATGAACGTATAATATACCTATTATTTTTATAGAACTTTATGAAATAACCTCGCCTAAAGTGGGTTCACATGAGGGAAACCCCATAAGATATTCAAAGAATGATCCAAGACATTCATAAAATTATAAAAAATAATCTTGGTGTAATTATACATGTGGATAACCAGAAACCCCATAATAATTTAGGTTATCATTTGGAGAAACAATGTATCTTTGATCTGATTCACCATCAAATAAATCCAAATACAGCATGAGCCCAATTCCAGGAAAAAAACTCCATCCAAAACTACCTATAACTCCAAAATCATGTATTTTCAATGGAACCAAGCCACATTGGATCACTACTACACATCATAATATTATTGTCACCTAGATCTTATCTCCAATCAATCTCACCATAATCATGACCTTTGTGAAACAAGAGGGTTATACACCCATGACTAATAACATTATTCCCACCATTGGAGTACCATTATCATCTCCCACTACACCAAAACCTAATCTAAATTTCCTGGTCTCCCTTAATTATGACACATAATGAATGTATCTTACTATTCCTCTCACACCTGAGCACCGATTTAAAACACCAACCTGTACACATTCTTGACCTCCTGCGAAGGGAATACGTGTCGTTCAACATTCCACTAATGTAATGAATTACATTACAAATAGAAAATGTTGCCCCCACACTATATTCCATCCCTTACACTACTAATAGATCATAACTGTCAATATATTCCTAATAACATTTGAGAATATTTTTTAGATCCTTAATTACCCATCCATTCCAACATGACTCCATCCATCAATGACATCATCATCGATCGTAGTCTTGAAATCTTGTAACCTTGTCAAAGACCTCTAGAAAAGATGACTTTGGGAGTCTCAAAATTTATCTACCACTACAACACCACTAAATTTCATTCACACCCCATAAAATTTTCAAAAGACCCACCCATACATGATATGTTCATTGATCAACATACCAATGGGAACCACATGTAACTCGTGCTCACATACACTCATTCAACTAGTCTTTTCCTAAAAATTCATACCAATTATCACTCTACTATTCTAGGTTATATTTACTTATTTGGAACCCTATCATAGGTTCTCACCCTATATTTAACCTAACTTTACAAAAATTTAAATAGATGCACGAAACCATGCAGATTAATTCCACAACTGGGCTCATGCTACAATGATTTGTATCCCATAAAACAATGGAACATGCCCATAGCCCACCAACCCTTATCCTCTCATAGGTCAATCTCATCTGGTCAAAATAACCTTAGAGATACCTTTCTATTGGACCTAAGGCATCTTAGTCATACTAATACCTTTCATGGTATCACCTGTTACAAGTGCGTCATTCCCATACCATGAGGGTTTTCCCACACTCCCACAGTGCAACCTGAAGGTGCATCCAAAAAAAAGGATAGTCATTCAATTTACATTTCCCTCAAAACCCAACCAAGATACGATTAATAATGAGTTAATATTCCTTTTATCAACCAACTCTGAGGTTCGAAAAAAAAATCTTGATCCAGATAAATAGAATGGTACCAAGAAACTATATGGAAAAACATCAAAACATTTCTGTTGAAACATTATGTAACAAAACTCACATCCATTAATAAATTCATTCCCATATTGAGATCATACAACATTAATAAAATACCTAAATTGAACCCTCTAATGATCTATTACTAAATCATAAAATGCCATCATCAACCCTTTAAGGCTCACTATACACCTACCATGAAAACGTACTATATTGATGTCACTAGATTATGTTCTACAAAAGGATATACATGAATTATTATAAGAACAAGTACCATAGTTAAGTTGAGTATAATTCCTCCATAACATTAAATTTTAAAATTCATAATATTTCGTTGTTGAAATTTAAAAAACTAAGCCTATCATCAGTGAAAAAAATCACACACAATCGCACATATTTCATTTTAATACTACATGTAAACCATGATTCATGTACATGGATTCATTCCAATAGTCCTAGAGATTAATTCATAAATATAAACCACTAATAATTCCTCATATTTAGTCAATTTATCGACCGTAAAATCAAAAACTAACAACAAAAACCCCAAACCCCTCATAACATATAATTTCTATTAGAAATAAGTTTTCAATGCACAAATCAGAGGTAGATCACAAGAATTGACACATTTTAAAACACCTATAAACCATCACCCTAAATAGTTAAACAATAAAATATATATTATACATTTTCTCAACAACCAATCTCAAACTCCACTCAGTAGTGGCTTCGGTTAGGTGTTAAGTGACCTCTGGTGTACCTCCCTTTATGTTATTGGTCAGTGACTAGGTTATAGGTCCTAATATATATCATGAGGATATTATTCCATAAAATAATAGTTACATGGGAGTAGAAAATAATCAAATAATACACAACAAAATAAACAGAGTTTTAAATAAATAAAAACAATACTATATAAAAATAGACCATGCAAAACATTACAATAGAACTGATATACCACCGGGTCAATCACATATAAAATATAATAAATGATCTACCTACTGCTATCTCAGGGCCATATTATACACCATGTCTCTAAATACCCCTCGATTGTCTCCACCCTAATCCATTTAACATCTTATTATCCACCTAAAAGTAGACATGTGGTCTTTACGTGCATCAAAGTGCCTATTTTTGGATTGAGAATTACATATAAGTTTATTATCACTAATTTTCAAAAGTATATATTATAATTTAAATGTACTCATGAGGAAATAAAATAAATAAATTAACACACAAGAAGGTTGGATGTTTTGGGCTAACTATGAAACCATGAATCCATGTGAATGTGGTCATCATGTGTTAATTCTAACACCATACACCTGATCATACCTGATTTAGAAAAAATATAGAATATTATAATTTACAAATGGAATAATACTCAGAAAACATCCTTTTCTAACAGACTTAGCAAATGAATAATCTTAGGGAGAAATTCCTTAAAGAAATATCCCATTATCTTGAATCATATTCAACCTTGGACATCAGGGTGTACACTGGTTCCTCAAGACTACTCATACTCTCTACTTAGTAATAAAATACCATTCCCAATATAAGTTGATGTAACCTATCCTCAAAGGCTTCCTTAAATTAAAACATTGAGGAACATTGCAACCTATTCCCTTTTATTCTCACCACTCTAAGACCATACCAATATAACTCGCTCTTAGCCACTTGGATATTAGATTCCAACCATCTGATATTTCACTCAACCCACACAGGGTTTCATCTCACCTATCTTAATGGGACATCTCTTAAACCACCACTCAATAAAAAAACATTTCCACCACACCACACCCATCCCCATATAGACCATCCTACTCATTTAACTTTATAATATCCCAAACACCCCTTATGAGGGTTTCCATCTCATGGAGGGAGATATGTGAAAATTTCACCCATCACACAGGGGTTGAAAATCTCATTCCTGCTCAACTATACATTGGGAACGCATATTGGGTTACCTATATTTCATCTATCATCCTAATACCACATGAGATATCATGTAAACCTAACTAGAACCCTCATACAATGGAGAGAGAGTTTCTACAAGATCCCAAACACTCAGTATGATAAATAGAACTTTTCATTGGCATATAAATCAATGATTTTTAATGAAATATGAATAATGGTAAGAAATAATGTAAAATAAAGTATTTGGATTTATATTAATGGGACCACCGAGTTGTATAAATGAGTAAAAATTTTCACCAAGATTTTATCATCCATGACCAATCCTATGTATGACTCATCCAAGATCATGCCATTACTTGAGAATAAATTTCACACCAAACAACAAAAAATAATTACAATAATTAATAATTAATTTTTTTAAATTAAACCAAAGTGGAATAACTAGATGAAAATTTAGAATTAATAAATGTCACAAAAAATCCAAATAAATCTCTGGCTGAAAACCCACTAAAGGTCCATAGTGTATCCCTTGGACCGTCCCCAGAATAATCCCTAACCACCGACACTCGATCAGTAACCAATTTATTCCAATTAAATTTAAATACATATATAAACAATCTCAGTGTCTTAACTCATCTAAAATAGATATATATGATATGTGACTAACCTTATAGGATATCCTCTAGCCAAGACACATGAAATACCCATCATTCTAACTAGATATTGATAGTGAAACCTTGTCATAAATGATCTAAATTCATCATAATGTAAACAATAATAATAATTTAACACCACTGAGGATATAATGTACTTTGTATCACTGTAAAATTCCATGAAATTAATACTCCTCATGTAGGGTTTACATAGGGGAAGAGTACGGATGGATCTAAATAAAATGTTTATCCCCACACATGCGTTTTGACCAAGAGAAAAATGAGGAATTGAGCCTAAAAGGATGGGTTTTAACCTAAATTAAAACCCATTAATACCTTTTTTAGAGAATGAAAAGTGGGGATGTGACATGAATAACACCTTTATCCAAAAATCTATTAATCACCTAATGGTCATAGTGTGAAGCTCTAATGAGAAACTGCTCGAGTCTCATACAAATTCTAATATGACGTGATTATCCATACACATCATAACCTACTACATAAGGGTTATTCCCATATAAAAATTCGCTGAAACTCAGTGTGTCATGAAAAACTCTGACATTGAGAAACTTACCTCACTATAGCACATTGAGGCAAGACTTACAGGTCATGTCTTGAATAGTTATTTCAACAACATTTCAGAAATCCCTTCAACCCGTGATACACTTTTCACTTTGATCCCTTATACCACCAACTGAGCCTCATTACTCATCCAAAAATATATTCCTATAATGATCCAAAACTAAAATTCCCAATCAGAATCCCAATTCATGGAAAATCCACCTCTAAAACCTAAATTAGAACTCTCTAAGGAAATAAACCACCATGAAAGTCATAGTAATTTAAAAAATATTCCAAATATAATTATGATTTTATTATCAAATGGAATCAATTTTGATAGTATTATAAGATTGAATACTTTTTCTTCGCTCTTAATCTCAAGAGGCAGAAATAGTTATTATTTATATAGTAAGGTAGTACATCTACTTAGGATTTTAGTCTATGGTTTGTAGACTTGATAATATATTCTATTGATTATATAATTGATGAGAGGTTGATAGATCATCATTTACAAAATTAATTAATACCTAATAGTGATTAATTACTGGAATATTTCCTTTGAGTTATGTTATTGAAATATTTAAAAAGAGATAAAACGGGTGAGATTTTTTTAATACAAATGTGCTATTTCTTGGGAAGTACATAGCATGGTACTACTTAGAGAGAATACATAGTTTGGTACTATTATTTTAAAAATGAATCATGTTTTAAGAGAGTTCATGGGAGTTAGATAATAGTGGAATTTTTGTTCTCTTTTGTGGGTAGTATGCAGCCCTCTAGTGGAATCCATGTAATTAAATGATTCTATTATAGAATTATGGGCTATATATAGGTCATATTCCTATTTTTTGTGATAAAAGGATGCATTAATATTTTTTTATAGATAATGTACCACCCAATCAGGATTATTATCTTTCTATGTGGAATTATTTTAAGTAGTATAAAAATAAATGACCATTAGAATCACCAATAAAGGGTTATGCCTAATGATAATGGAATAGGGGATATCAATAGAGATATTACCAGAGGCTAGGTAGAGGTACGTAGTATGGATAGTAAATTGGATGAGTTGGTAGGGGAAAAATCAACCTATGTAAATTCATGAAGTAGAGGGATTATTGATAGTTTCAAGAATAATTTTCATTTTCTTAAAAAAATTATATTTGTATTGAAATTGGTGCCTCATATTATTTTTTCATCCCTCCCATATATTATGGGTTAGGGATTCCAATAAACAAGATTTAGAATTCACTAGAGTTGATATAATCCAGTTATAGGTTAGATGAGGTTAAAAGAGGTTAAAAGAGGTTTATAATGTTACCTATTTAATGGGTGAAATTGATTGTTTGGAATCTTATTACCATTATGGACACATCAATATGTTTTTTTCCTTAGGATTTATTGGTTTAAATTCATAAGATATTTTGTAAATTTTTATTGATCAAGGGAGATTATATCTATTTTGGATAAAAATAATTTAGTGTTTGTTGGAGAAGAGTAATTTTTAGGGCTAGGATAAGTTATACCATAGATTATTACATCAATGTAAGAAATGTAATGGATGAGAGAAAAGGGAATGGATGATATACGGAGTGGCATTATGTATTGATAATGTAGATATATAAGAGAGTTAAACATAGAGTATATTTTTATAATTTAATCTAATAGAATGGAATAAGTCCAACCTATATTTGTTGAATTTCATGTCTACCCACCAAATTCTTCTTTTCATAGATTCTTAAACATGAATATATCTCTTATTCTTCAAAAAGGTTCCAAAATAATTTGAGTTAAAGAAATTAGTGATTATAAGACACTTTATTATGCCCAATATTAGTTTCAACAATGACTATTCACAATAGATTGCCTAATTTATACAAAAATTTATGTATCAATTATTCATACCCTTTTTCACATGATACTTATATGATTGAGATTATATCAATGACATAAATTTATCTTGATGTTCCCCACAAGAATTTTTATTTGTCATATACTTTTCATGTTCGTTTTAATTTTTACATGGTATCAAAATCTTATAGTATAATTTTAGATGGCCGTAATGATACCATAGTGCTTGAAGATATGTTGGATACGGTTAAGGCTTTTTCTAGTCTTGAGATGGAATTGGGAGAAATTGAAATTATTCTATCACTATTGATTATGTTTGTGAAAGATGAGAATACGTTTTCCCTTGATATTATCTTGACTATATTTCAGATTACATTGGCATGTGACCTGGTATTGGGAACCATTGAGACTATGTTGGACCTGGGGACTGCATTGAGGGAACGTGACAAGATTATGGAAGTTTAGATTATGTTGGTAATTGTTTGTAGTTTTGTTAGCCACCTCCTCCTTAATTTTTCATTAAATATCATGTATCATTAACTACATAGCCATGATTTCTAATTTAATTCCTCCAGAAAAAAATTTAATCACATTTTACTTCCTTAAATTTCAAATTCTATAAAATATTTTTTGTAAAGTTGATATTTAATTTATTTTCTATTAGAAAAATATAAAATATATTTTTATAATAAATTAATAACATTCTTTAAAACTATAAATACTTATTCCATAAAATGAAAACATTGAAATAAATTATTTAAACACTATTTTTGAAAAATAAAAACAAAATTAGAATAATTAGTTTGATCAATTTGATTGGTATACTTATTAAATAGTTGTTTGATCCTAGTGTTCTGATGGAAATCAAAGATACAACCAATTATTATGATACTTGGGTTTACATTTCTCTCTAAAAATAGTGTTTAAGGAGTAAGTAGTTATAAATCATACATATGTGTATAATAATATGCATAGAAATTATTATATTATGACATGGATTCATTTTTTTTTTGAATATTAATTATAAGGGAATAATGGGGTGATGAGATGATTGATATCGTATTAGTATGAATTTAATGATATGTGACACTGAATCAGCCTCAAAAACGGGTATGGTAATGTAAATCCCATGTGACTGCATATTGGTTGGAAAAGTACATTGGATAGAAAAATTAAAGGGAAATAGGTATTAATAACCCTAAATTTGGTAACTTATATATAGTGGTTATTAATCACAACATAATAATATTACATAAGATCCCAACACACAAGATCAAAAAAATAGCTACCTTAGGATACTAGGTACACAAAAAAGATTACATTACATTGAATACTTGAAGAACCTTATAATAATGACTGAACCATTATTATTTCTTTAAGACTATTCATAGGATATTAAATTTATTATTCATGGGTTACTATGCGAATGAGGAAACAATATAATGGATTACAACATGCACTCAATAATAGGAAACATACAACTAAATCTAAGTACTTAGATGGGGATATGGTAAAAGAGTCATAAATTATATGTGTTTTATTACTTTTTCAACATTTCTATAATTATTTTTTGAGGGTAATTTATTTTAGTGAATCCTTATGTAGTTATTGGGTGGTTTTGGAGGGTTGTAAAAGTATTTAAGGGGGAGAAAGGTTTGATCACTATCAGGGGAATCCATATAGCTTTCCTGAGGTAACCATATATCATGTTGGATATGAGAATTGGGTGGGTAAAGTGTTTGGAATAGTTATAGATAATTTTTTACCTTCTTGGGAAAAATACTATATCTCAAAATAGAATAAAAATCCAAATTGGAGTATAGATTACTAGAACATGCGGTTAAACCATGTGGGTTCCCTAAAGAGGTTGTTAGCCTCACATGATTGGTGCATAGTTTGACAAATCATGTGATTAAATACTTCATATTTAATTAAATAGTAAAAAAAATCCTATTTTGATGCAAACACTCAATGAAACCCATCATTCATACGCATACACCTAGGGTTATCCAACCTATGGACGTTAGTGTATGTTCTTACTGAACTCATTCCCTTCAGAGAGAAATACTATTAAATCTCAAGACATTCTTCATAGTAATTTCTTGGTAAGTTGTTTTTTTACTCTCTTCTATGTGTTCTTATTATATCTTCCCTACTATACCTTGAAGACATACTAAATTTTGACTATCATGATTGGATCTCGGAATTTTTATGTGATTTAGTTTGATTTATTCTTTATTGTCAAGAAAAAGGAATGTTAAAAGGTTGTTTTACCTTGATTTTTCTTAAATTAATCTTTATACCATCATTACTTCAGATATCATTGATTAATTATAAACTGATCATATCTATTAACATGTTTTTTTTCATTGATCTTCACTCTTGAATCCTTTTGTAGTGAATTAGGGTTGCTTATAGGGATTATTGGTTTTTGAACATGATTTAAGTGGCAAACCACGATGTTGGGATTTGATTCTCTTGAGGTATTAGGTTCCATACTATGTTATGGTAATTACATAATAATTTATTATATGAAATTAATTTATATGTGTGTGTAAATCCTTATAAATCCCTTGATATTAAATTTTTGTGCATGTTTATAGAACTATATTTTTGTTTTTGGTAGCTTATGTATGTATATAATTGTGTCTCTTGATGATATATTCTATTTGGTACCAATTTGGTTGGTAAACCATTCATGGATTAGTTAATCCCTTATAGGGGTTCATGTGAATCGTGAAATATGATAATTATATAAGGTCTTGGATAGATACATGGTAGGGAATTATATCCTTGAGGCCTAAGATAAGACTGGTAGTTGCAACTAATAGCATTGTGGAATTACCTGAGATAGTTGTTGGGGTATGTAATCATGGTGTCCTAACCCATGTTATGATGTCCAAGTGGCATATTCTTATTCATGGATTAAAATTATATCTTTTTTGAGATTAATATCATGTATAACTGGGTTTCTTTCTAACATAGACCAGAACCAGGTAGGTTCGGGGTTTGTGGGAGTCTAGTTATGACATGATAACCCAACATGTCATTTATTACTAATGTATATGTATTCCTATAATTAAAAATACTTTTGTATAAATGAAGAGGCTATATTAACAATGAATTGGTGGTTCTTAATAGTTTTGTACTCACTCCATTCATGGGAATCACTTTGGATGTGCAGACAATGGTCTAAGGTACATTCAAGGGAAAGTTCCTTGTTTCAAGAAGCTACGATGGAAAAAAGCCTGGTAGACATGTGGAGTTACGATGGTCTTAAAGTTTCTTTTTATGTTTTCTATCACTGTATACAATATTATTTTAATTGGTACTTGGCTTAATGTTGTTTTTTGGTTGTCTTCTAGAATGTATCGATACAACATGGTTTATGTCATTTTCATTTCTTATATGGATTACCAATTTTATTATCACATCATCATGTATATGTGTTAGTTGTATATTTATATATAGGTAATGGTCTCCATATATCCATATTTATTTCCCTTTCACTTTTGGTTAGCCTCTAAAATATGGGGAGGCACACATGAGTACATGTGACACTCCAACCTATATATAATTATCTGGGTCGAGTCATTTTAATTTCCGCATTTCATGTTGTTTAACACATGATCACTTTGAAAAGAACCTTAATGTTTATATATTACTTTTTACCATTCCAAAATATATAGAATTTAGGCTCATTTTTGTTTTATTATTTAATATTACAAATCAATCAATGATTATTATCATAAAATTTTATTAAAACCCTGAAATGTGGACTCATTTTTTTATTATTTTGTACTCTTATGAAATGTAAAATAACTAAAATGTTTAGGAAAATCTTTTTTTAACATCATGTGTTATAAAAAATAATTTTTTAAAAAGAAAAAAATAAGCTTTTATTGAAATGTGCTCACTAAATTTAGATGTCACTTTCTAATAGAGCCACGTAAATAATCTGTGTTAACTACTTTTTAAGTGTTTACAGAATTACCTAATCAAAAAAAATAATAGAATGTATAAATTTTTTAACATTATAAATATTTAATTTTCAATTCATGTATCAGAAAAAACTATGATACTTGTGTTACTACAACACGCTATTAGTTTTACTTATTTTATTACATTATGAATATGTTTGATCTTATGTAACCAGCACTCGTTTTGGTTTTCAATCTATAAAATAATTACTCATCATCGCCATTTATTTCTATTTTTTTACACATGGACCTTATCTTTCCAACACATATCATTTATTATTACCTGATGATATACCAAAATCAAATTTTTAAGTGAATATATGTCTATCTTATCCTATGATTCATTAAAAATCTCACTATTCAAGGTTATCACCTCAAAATCCTCTTCTCAAATCCTCTATAACTCCATGTTAAAAAGAAATTAAATAAAGTGAATCAAATTCCTAGAAAAAATGAAAAAAAATAATGTGTCTGTTAAATAATTTTAACATTACAAATATATATTAAATTTTTGGAAACTTATGGATCATTCTATCAAGGATTCACAACCCTTGTTTCCATAAGATAAATGAGTAGTCCATAATAACATGAATATTTCACCAAAATTATATTTATCCATGAAAATGTAGACATATGAACTAGTATAAGATATATTAAAATTTTAATATTACATATGAAGTCAGAGATATATAACAAGATCCCAACTGATTTGCAGACCCTTATAACACAAGTATTTTTGTATAATGTTTATAACAAAAAATAATTTTCATACATTGATATTACTTCATAATTGAATTATATTTATTAAAACATATAACAAATCCATAATAGGATCGTATAGGTATAGTGTTCTTAGAAACTAGTAAACATAAACAACTGGTTTATAAAACACCTACGTTATCTCTGATTTATTTCATCATAACTAGACTCCTTTTTGGAATATCATACATAATGCCCTTCTTCCTGACCTGAGGAAAAGAAAAATATGATAGGGTGATCTCAAATTCCTTGTAAGGGTAAACAAAATAAATATCAATCATATATTACATTTTAAAATCTTATCTTGAATATAAGAGATTATAATATCAGTTGATGGGATAAATCATTGAAGTGAAATGTAATCCAAATAATCATAACATAAGACATGAAACTTTGTTCCATATAGACATATGAAAAGAAAATAATTTCATATTAGTCATGGTTCATTTAAAATACCATCATAGCAGATAAATTCCATTTCTGAATCGGGTTTACATGTTGTTCCAGCCATGTATAACTGAACTGGATTTACCTATTGTTCCAGGCTTGTATTACTGAACCAGATTTATTTTCTATTCCATCAATTTTTATGTCGTGAGATATAAATCATTACCTGATTTATTGGAGTTAGATATAGGTCCCACACATCTCGTAATGAAATAATTTTTTCATGTTCCACAAAATATAAATCATTCATTATAGCATAACCTAAGAAAAAAATGGGTTTCATTAAACATCATTCTATCATAACATAATACATATAAAATATCATTCCATAATTAACATAATCAAATTATCTTAATAATGGTGGTATAAATATAGCCCTATTTAATGAATTCCATCTTATATGGAAAATAATTTTGATAAAACACATGAACTTAATTCTTGATGAAAATATCATTTCTTCTTCAAAAATGTTTTCGTTTCTAAAAATTCAGCGTAATTTTAAAAGAAAAGAATTTATTTGAAAATAAACATGAAAACTTTTAGTGTAAGATTCATAAAAATAAGGTGATATGAAGATGCAAAAACTCATTCATGCCGTATAAGTTAATAAAACATTCTCCTCAAACGTTTGCTGGAAAAGTCAAAAGTACCTCATATGGTAAAAAAACAAATATTCCTTCAATACAACATATTAAAAGTCAAAATGACTTAAAAATTACATAAAATAAACATATAATAATATTATAAAATTTATGAAAAAATTTCTATAAAACATGGACATGGATGATAACTATATCCCTAGTAAAAACATTCGAATAAAAACAAGATTAGAAAAGTTATCCCTTTCCTTTGGTGTGATATGCTTTATATGTATCCAAAACTTCTGTATAATTATTTAAATAATATTTATGATTTAATCCCCAATAATAATCAATTTTATGATTACATTTATGATTATATTTTCATCCATTTGCTAGTAACATTTCATTGTTACTTATTATTCGGGCATTAACTACTTTACGCTATTATGTATGTTGTGTTGGATAATTTCTTTATTCCTCTTTTATTGTTATAGTTACATCATTTAAAACATGGTATTAGTATAATATGTATCATATATACCCATTCAACTCAATTATATAATCATGATTTAATGAAGATTATGTTGAATGAATCACATCACACCGTAGAGAAGGTATGTCGTACGTACGCACGAGTGATGATGTCTTTCCTTTAATTGTTGAGTGGTATTAAATTGGATGAATTATAGTATATTAGAATTATTATAATTTTATATTAATAATATATAGTTATTTTTTCCACCCTTATACTTATCCCAGTAAGGTGATGGTGAATAACAGATTACACCGCGGTAGGGAGACGGTAAGTCGTACATACGAACATGCGATGATTTCATTTTTTGTAGGATGGATAGAAGTTGAAATAGGTTTCATTCATATTTATAATAACATATATGTATACAAGTGATACTAATTTTATTACTTTATAAGTAAATAACTAAATATTATGAATTTGAACAATAAAGAAATTTGAAATAATCAGTAGAAGAGATTACCTCTTCCTCGGCGTGTCTCATTTAAATTTTCTCTTAAGGTAGTAGAGTTTGTCTTTTGAGAAGACCATAACCTCTATAATGTAACTAGGGAAGATTATAAAGGAAATGGGTAGGGTTTTTACAATCGGGAATTCTAAAAAAGGAGTTAATAGGAGAGGGAGGAGGTTTCATTTTATAAGAGAGGATAGGGGCACTTTAGGAACCTCTCAAAAATATTAATTTATAATTAATTCAATTTTTACTAAGAATGATCAAAATTATATTCAATTCAAAGATAAATTATTATTTTTCGAATAACCATCATCCAATTATTTTTAGAAAAGTTTTCAATATATTTCTTCTCCTTATCCTTTTGGTCAAACCCTTATTTTACCTTCTTCCGTCTTATCTTTATATCATGTTATTTATACATTGTTGGTTAATTTAATTACCATATCATGTAAAACGACCCAAAAAGTTATTTATGACATATTTGGATTTATATTAACAATTTTGAGGAATATTATATTTTTAGGAATTTAATATCATTTAATCAACAATTTTTGTTTTAAGTTATAAATTGTTTAAATTTTTGACACTATTCGTACTTGGTTTTTTAAAAAATTCATAAAAACTTTATCCCTTTAAAAATAAGTAATTATCTCAATTATAACTTGTCAATGTCATCCAAAAAATTCATGGATGAAATAAAAATAACCAAATTAGATTTGTTTTAATATTTATAAATTCATTTATTTATGTAGTTGGGGTTTGGCTTAGTGGTAAGCACCCCATAATCCTATATGAAAAACGGGGGTTCAAAACCCATGGGGTGCAAGGTACTGTAGCGGTACAGTAGTGGTACTGTAGCGGTACTGTAGCAGCGGCAGGATACTTTAGCGGCGGGTACTGTAGTGGCGGCGGGTACTGTAGCAGCCGGGTTAATATTCCCAGAATGGGCCTTAGGCTAAAAATTTGGGCCTACATGCTATGTAATGGGATACAAGCCCACTGGGCCTTCGGGCTATGTAATGGGTCTCCCTCTACCCAATTAAAAGAGGTCTTTGCTTTTCTTTAATAATAATATGAGGCTTCGACCCCAACCTTTAAAAAAATTATTTAAATCTTTCATTAATGAGTTAATCACTATATCATATTTGTGTCATAAATAAAACAATATATATAATCTATAAAAATTAATAAAAAATAACATTATGTATAAAATCCTTTTATATTTCTAGTGAATATTTATAAGCATATGTAACAGTTATATAACGATATATTAACATATATTTTGTAAAATATATATGTTTAGGTTTTAATTATCTTTACTTTAAATTAATTCCTATAAAATGTCTTTTCCACATACATGTGAATCCATGGGGTCCTAAAATCGACCCAAGGATGACCATGTTCAGAAATATTTCATTAAATTGTATTAGTAGACATTTTATGGTAGTTTAATATTATTAAATTATTATTCTTTTATCCTTATTTACCATATTTACTCATTAACCATTATAAATAAAATAATTATTGAAGTTGGTATTTATAATTTCTAATAATAAAAGGTTCATATTCACACAATTTGTACCTTTTCATTCAAAATATGGAATCCATATTTCCAATTTCAAAATACAAAAGTTATAGTAATTCATTTTAAATTAATCTTGTTGTTGAAATAAGAATATGGGTTATAAAAGTTAAAACATTGTAAAAGATTGAAATGTTTTTACCTATGAATTCAACAAAAAATTAATTATAATTACATATATTATATTAAATGGTAAAAACATATTCTATTTATACTATAAATCCATTAAATATTATTATTTTATCATATAAATTATCTCTATGAAAAAAAGAAGTTTTTAATTAAAATTTATCATATTTTTATTTTTCATCAAAACATGAAAGTTATCAAAAAAATATCATAAAATTATCTAAAGTAAATTTTTATATCCCGCTTAAATATAAAATGTTTATGTTTTTATATATAAATTATTAATTTGTCAAAATCATAATTTAAAATGTGTTCTCCATTCAAAGGTATAAAATTATCCTTTTAAAAAATAGGTTCTTATACAAAAAATAGGGTTTTATTCATACCCTATGACTAAAATATTAGTTGGATGAATATAAGAAAACTATTTTATTTAGTATATAACACATATATCTTATTAATCTCATTACCTAATATATTTCACTCAAAAAATAAAAAAATCTAATTGATTTATATTTTTCATAAACAATTAATAGCCAATGAATTCATAATGATTTTTTATAAGTTAGTTTTAAATATTATTGATAACCTAAAGGCTAGAAAATAACATTAATTTTTTATTAAGAGAATATTTTTGTTTATATAAATTCAGGATTTCATGGAAATCAAGCTACTAAAAAATAAAAATTTAAATAAATAATTTCATAAAAACATCTGGGTGTTGTAATGTTCGACCCCTACCTAAAATGTCGTATATTTTTTATGAATTATTAAATATAATCTATTTCAAATAAATAAATAAAATTTATGTTTAATCATCCATTTCTACTAACTTGACTAATAATGAATGAGTATAGGCCATTCAGTGGGGTGAATCACTCTTTAGAATCACTGAATTTATTTATAGAAAGATATAAATTGTACATTACCCTATTAAATTAGCATTATTTTACAATGATTTAAACATTTTTTATATTTTTTCATTCCCATTAGTAAAAATAATTCTACCGAATATAATTTTTTACTCTATACATATTCAAAATTAGGTTTCATGATTTATATATAGTATATATTTAAAAAAGATAAAAAAATATTATTACATTCAAAACCTATCAAAGTCAACCAAACAACTCTTAGAAGAATATTGTGTAGTCAATATTCATTATTTGAAACCTATACAAGTCTCATAAAATATAACCTATCTGGATAATAACAAATTTCACACTATTTTATTCATATTCTAAGTTCCCTTATCCTGAAACTCCATTATTTTTTCCGTAATCCATTCTAAAAACCCTCTAAAACCTGAAATGGTGTTACTAGTTGATATATTAATGAAACATGAACTTTTAGATGATAGAATAATGGAAATTAGATATCTAAAATATTATTTAGGAATATAATTTTCATATATTATTAATAATACCTAAATTTTAGGTGGTTAAAGAGGATGGTGTATATGATCTTTTCCTAAGGTGATTCTTTAATAAACACTCCTTATATAGATGGGATAATCCTTATATTGATACAAATATATTGGTAGGAGTAGTGGGGTTTAGAGAATGAAAATTTTTTATAATTATAATGAATAATAAGTATCATGATTCCTAAAATACTTCACCTCAAGAGGTAAATTCCTAATATTTATCAAAATAAAATCATTGAAATGGGACACCATATCCAATTATCGACCTAAGAAATATATTACAATGGTTGATTCTTGATTATTATAAGGGGGAACCGAAAGTTATGATATTCTTATTATATAGGGAGTGGAGTGTGACTTTAAATATAAATTATGGTCTTCATGTGTGATGATTCACATATGTGATGCAACATGATGAGTTGTTATAGATTAATACTAATAGGAATCATAGATTCTAATGGATGTAGATCATCGTGACATGCCAAATATTCAATTTCCTATGGCCGATCTCTCCCCGCAAAATAAATTTCCATATATTTAATAAAAAACAATAATTATTCCGTATGTAAGATGCTCAATAATAGTTAGCACATAGATAGATAATCTCTTCCAACAACTGGAAATTTGGGTGATGCTATTGAAGGTAATGAGTTTGGTCTAACGCGGGTGCCGGCAGTTCAATCTTAGTTGGAAGACTGGTGACTCACTAAGGATTAAAAGGAAGTTGTTGACTAATTGGATGGGGAAAATTTTTCAGAAGCTGGTACTGATATATCAATGAATATGGAAGTTTTAAATTATCTTATGGTCTTCTTCCAGGACGTGGTGTTATAGGAACATGTTGACAAGAATAGTAGACTTGTGGCTCATCTCCATAGCTCTTCTACACATTCATACCACAAACTGGATATAGTTTTGGTGGACTCCACTCAGGCTCATGTTGCTGAAACTCGGGTAAGGGGTGATTACTTTTCCATTATACCTGACAAGGATGCTTTGGACTCTTCTAACATAGGTGCATAAGTTTTTGAGGAACTCAACAGGCTGTAGAGCTCAATGAATATTGGGGGGAAATGGATTGACAAAGATATTGATGATTCTCACAATAAATGTTCATATAGAGATGCTATTAATGGTAAAGTAATTTCCAATGATGGTTTTTCTACATCAATGAAAAATCTAGGCTAAAGAAGGAATAATTACATTTGAATACCACCATGATGACTAGATCCATCTCTAGTGGGAGAAATGATCAAGGTAATTATTTGGGTCCCTTGGAAGATGGTTTTGATTAGGATTATGAATATTATAATCCTCTTGAATATTATTACTAATGTATTGGAAATTTTATGTTATAGAATGATTGCATTTCATCATGTATGACCCCACTCCCTTTCTCTTCCATGGATTCATTTTCATTTGAATAAATATCCTTGCCTCACTATACTAAAAATATATAAATAATTATAATTTCAATGTATGGGATAAATTTTGAAACACCCCATCCTAAAATAATGTCTCATACCTGGAGGAAATCCTCATCACTTATTACTATTGTATTCTAGTCAAGTTTTTAGAATGTGAATAAAGTAAAACCAGGATCATTAAAATAAGTTGGAAAAACCATATCCTTTTCATTTTATCTAGAACATTATAGTTATGGTCCAATGAATAGTAGACTACATAGAATCTCATATTTTGTGGGCCCAATATAAAAGTATCATTAATTACTCTACCATTATAATAAAATTAATTATTTAAATTAATTAGTTTAAATTATAATATATCAAAATTATCTCTGAAAAATGAATTTAATCAACCAATGATAAACAATAATATTTCAAACCCATTAATACATATAAAATGAATGATTTACCATGTTTTATAGGTTGATAACATACATCAACATTAATAAACATCAATATTAACATTTATGCCTATTGACTAACTAGTAAATATAATAAAATGAGAAAATTTTCCACATGAATATCCAAAACTAATGATTGACATTGTTGGTCATGTAATATGATTTTCAAATACAAATGACCCAAACGGGTTATAAAAATATGATTCCATACAAGATTAAGAATTTTTTTAGAAATAAGTAAAGGATCCTAAAGGATCATGGGGGTCTAATATAAAGTTTTCCAAGATAATATCTTCTATCAAAATTTACACGACCATTGGGTAAGAGAGACCAATATAGTAATAGATGTAAATGAATCATCCTGAGTGGATCTTAAATCAAGGATTCTAGAAGAATTTTTCCTTTTAAACCATGTGTGAAGAAATTCCACTCGATTGTTGAAAATGGAATTTCATAAACATATTTGATATGAAATGTACCAAAGTGTGTTGATATTATCTTGGAGCGATTTTTGGGAGATGGAAAAATATATTTCAATCGAGGAAAACAAAATACTTTTAGTCCCCACATATTGAACTCGTTTCATATCCATGCATCCATCAACTATGTTTTAATTCCATCATCTTTGTTTTTCACTACAACTAATCTCATTAATTTCAAAATTTTAGATGACATAAAAAAATATTATCATAGATTCGGTAGAAGGAAACATAATTACATTAATAAAATCTATTTTACATGATTTATAAACCAACAAGATATATTTATAGAAATTTTAAATAATGTTAATCATCCTTATAGTTTAGATAATTACACACAATTCAACTATCAATGTTTGTATTCTCATTTGTAAAAAAGGAATACAACTATTTTGGAAAACATCTAAATTTTCATAAGTGAACTAAATATTTTAGGTTCAAATTTTTTCATCATATTAAGAAACAAAAATTATCTCACTAATGGGGAGAAAGTTATGAAACTTTTAATATATAATATTGAAAGGCATGAACATAAGGTATTGTAGAGCCTTTTAGTGCAAGAAATGCATGATACATAAAATCATACTACATATTTTGAAACTATGGAACTATTTTTTTAATCAACTACTATTTTAAAAAATATCAATTATTATCCATCTATAATTAAATACTAGTTTCTCATAATCTCCCAATCATATTGATATAAATTCACTTAAGTGGCCTTTCAAGTCAAAAATAATTTAACATTAAGATTATAAAGTCATTAAAAGCAAATAAAAAAACTTCTTGTTTCCATTTAAATATTTCTTACATACCTTTTTAGGATTATCGTTCAGCTATTTTCCATATATTACGCATATTCTATAATAAAATTTCAATAAAAACTATGTTACAATGTATAAAAATAAATCAGGATGTATTATGTGATTTTAATTTCCACATGAATTTATATTTTGAAATTTACTACTAAAATTATTCACATAAATATATTTTTGAGAGGGAACAATGCATTTGTATAGTTTTAGTAAAAACATTTATCATAGAAAATATGAAAAATATTATTTTTAAATAAATAATTACTTATATTTTTAGAAATTACAGTATTTAAAAATATGAAATAATATTATTTTAATTTCCTACATACATCGTGTAACAAAATCCAATATTCATATATTGATATTTTCTTTCAATAGATTGATCAATGTGATAAAATATTATACTGATAATGAATATTTATAAAATGGAAAGCACATGTTTATGAACACAAAAAAATCGTTATATATGGATTAATATTAATAAAATCATATATAATATAATTATTGTGATATATAATATATAATATATAATTTATTAGGTTTCAAAATTTATAGAATAATAGTATATTTAAATTTTTTTATAGATGATTTATATTATTATAAAAAAATAACAACAATTAAAAAATATATATTGTTAAAGAAATATTTTAATAGATAAATAATTTACCAATTACATTTTAAATCCTATTAAATAATATTTACATGTTATTTTTCAAAATTATAATAATGATATTTAAATATAAAATTAGAAACCACCTATTTAAAAAAAATTAGAGTATAATCCAAGTAAAATAATAAAAGTATATATCTAAAAACTTGTATGATAATATAAAATTAATTAGATAATATATATTAATAACACCCACACTATTATATATGTGTGTGTGTGTATTTTTATGTTTTTATAAATAAATATATATGAATAATAATAGTATTAAAATTTATTTATAGAGTTTAATAATATTTATTTATTTATAATAATAAAATATTACTAGTAATTTTAATAAATAACATTATAATTTTTTAAATTAATTATAATGTTATATAGATCATTTTTTCTCTAAAAATATTTTTTTTAATTATTTGCATATAACCTTGAAAAAAGTAAAAAATAATTTATAATAATCCTTCAATTAAATTTCCAAATTGATTAAAATTTTATTAGGTAAGGTAGGATTTGGAATTTTACGGCTAGTATGTGCGGGGTTTGGGTAATTAAGAGTTCTTATGTAGGGGGATTCAGGATATGTTTGTTTAGTGGTGGTTGAATCAATGTATTGGATATAGTGGGTGGCCAAGATGGTAGAGATAGTGTATAATGGTACTAGAGTGTTTTCGGGAGTGGGATTATAAGTTTGATTAGTATATAAAGTGATGGTTAAGGATTATCAGTAATGATAAGTGATTAAAAGCCAACCTATATGGGTGAGTGTGGAAGACTAGAAGGTTGTGGAGTGGAATAAAACATGTGGTGGAGTGGGAGGATGGATTTGTGGCATGAGGCGGTTAAATGTTTATATAATTTTATTATAAATATTTTTTATCATCTCTAATAATAAAATAAATTTTTATTTAACTTCATATGAGTGAAGTTACTAATAAAACAATAGTTTTATTCAATTTATTTTCACCCACACCCCTAACACTAAGATATGGGTATCTTGTAGATATTTCAACATCCTTTTAAAATAGGGAAAAGGTTTCAAGTGAGGTCTCCCTTTAAAAATATTTCATCAACACTACTAAAATAATTAACTAAATTTTTGAATGTATATAACCTAGGAAAGAGGAATAAAAATTTCTCTATTATATTCTTTGAAATTATATTATGTTCTCTAATTTTGAACCAAAGAAATCATATCATGTTTTCAATACTAAAAACTTATATGAATACCACTCCACTATATTGAAACCAACAACATTTGTTCCATGAAAAATGGAGTCATGAAAATTTATTTTTATCCCCTCCTTGTATGGTATACATATTAATCATAATCATTAAAATAACCACACTCCAAGACCAACTAATGTTCATACATGTTTTAAAATTAAAAAAATTGATATTAAGACCATTTCATCTCATATAAAAAATGAAATTCTGTTTATTATGTTACATGGTATATAATATATCCTGGAACGCCTATATGAATCTCATACCATTACCTAGAAGAACCTATAATAACATATCAAGAATATGGTTTTTATTTTTTTCCCCTCTCCACTTAATTGGAAATTCATTTCACATCGAATATATATGTATGATTCCAAAATCATGATAAGATTATACACATTGGCCCACAATGTATAATATTCACAAGAAAAAATACCCACTAATTAGAAAATAATAATTGTTGATAAAATAAATTTCAATTGTATCCATACAAACATTTTGACTTTCCATAACAAATTTAGAACACAATCAAATTGTTATTATTAATTTTTATATAATGAAGAAGAACAATAGTTTCTTTATATATCCTTAAAGGGTTTTATGGGTCACCTCTAAGAACAAAAAAATTAAATTAAATCCTAAAACCCATAAATAAGATATAATAATAGTAAAATAAATATGTTGAAATGAAAACTATAAAATTATTATTTCTCATTATCCATGATGGATAGTCCCTGATAGTGAGTTAAATTGAGTTTCATAGTAGAAATTAGTGAGTTTCTTCTATTAATAGTATCCAATGACCACTGGAATCACAAAACATATAGATACAAATATTTCTCCATTAAAGGTACATAATCACCTACTCCATGTGTAAAAATTTAATAAAGTGAATTAAAATAGATTCATCAAATTAAGTAATAATTTGTCTCAAATATTTAGTTCCATGAACTCTAATATATAGGCCTCCTTTATTAGATAACATTATTGGTAGATTGTAACGTTTTACATAATATGTAAGGCCCAACAATTTTCATTAAATCACTGTAACTATTATTGTATTCAGCTCACTGATTAATATATTCTTAAATACCTTATTAATAAAACATATATCACTACATCATCACGATGTGTCAACAGGTAGAATAAACATTATAGTGATCACATAAATTTATATTATAAAAATAACTCATATCTTTTTAACATGATCATAATGATATAATTTATGGAACTATAATAAAACAAAAACCATGAAGTATTGACTTTCACTACACAATGTTTTATTCTTTACTAAATATTTCAAACAATCTCCCACATACCCTAAGGCCTCAGATAATTTATGAAAAATTTCACAACTCATTGTGAATCTATCAAATCCCTATTAAATATGATTATTATAAAGTCTCTAAAATTTTTGAATATCACATTTCACAAATATTAATTCTCATTTAAAGGCTTATTGTGAATCCCTGCGGTAATTTTTATTATTGAAAAAATTTATTAATTACATAATCTGCAATTTTATTTAAAGAGAGGAATCTAACATGACATCATTATTAATAATGCTAAAAGGGGTCTTTTGTGATCTTAATCACACTCATATCTCTATTTAATAATTATTACTACAATATTTATATCTATACATAGTATTAATTCTTATAGAATCATATTTCAATTAAAATGAGTGACCACTATACATATACATATAAATATTGTATCAAAAATCTTATATGTTCTTTATTGTCTAAAATAAACTCTCTATTTTTAAATAATATATCATTTTTCCTTTATTAACATAGTTAGGAACATAACAAGTCACCCAAATATGGTTTTATATGCATCTCCAACATCCTATTTAACTAATGTCCTATATTTCATACTTTTCATACAGGAGGGAAAATCCATAATCTTTAATCTAAAATGAATCCATTGTAAGAATCATACCAAACAACCCCCAATTTCATTGGCCTCAATACTAGGGTAAAAAAGATATAAAATTATAAAAGGTTATTTTTGAAGTATATTTTAAACATATGTTAATGGGGATTCAGATTAAACATACTCCTCTCTTTATATAAATGATTATATTGAATTCTATGTGATATAATTTGTAGGTAAAACAATATAATAATTCTCTATTAATTATTTCCTGGGTATAATTAGTATGATATTCAAGATAATACTTATTATAGTCTTAATATATTATCACAACCATTAATACTTCATGGCGATCACTGATTATAGATAACTCAAAGTCACCGAGTGATGGGATTTTATCATTCTACTCTTTATATAATATATAGAACTCTAATGAATGAATCATAAATGTATATTTTATTTATTAGAAAACAATTATGGTTTTATAATTATAACTACCATTTAATTCTCTCTCACATATATTTATCCCCATATAATTTTCATGATCTCATTTTATTCTTGTGTTAATGGATTTTTCATTGGATCTACACTATTATTCTATATAAACATTAAATAGATCATTCAATCATAGCACTCATAGATTTATCATTTGATATGGTATTGTTGAAGGATGTGTTTAGTTCATTAGGGAGACTATAGGTCTTTTCCAATTAATAGTAACTCCATTTCTTTCATAATAATGGTCAGTTTATCCCTTTCTTATTTTAATAAACATAGGTTTAATGATAAACATCATGATCTAAAAAACATTTTTTAAATATGATAAACTATTATATTGTACCATTGTTTTCAAGAACACCACAATGGATTGTTTGGAACTCTTAAAATAGATATCTCCACCATTAAGGGAAAAATGAAACCATATTGAAATCGTATATCATTTTTTTTGGAAACATGAAAAGTTTAATCATTTTATTACGATATTTTTCTCAAATCTAGGATTAAGATCATATCGTTAATACTTCCACATTACATAGGGATGTTATTCATAAAAATATAGTGACTCTTAAAAATATTAAATTTTTATATACTTTTTAAGCTGAATGAATTACATATATAACTCTGACTAGAAGGCATAGTACATTTTAAGAATCATATGGAATATGAAGAAGGAGTATTATTTATGTTTCTCTCTATTAACACATTATAAGGGTGTTAATTTTACAGAAAACCTGTTCCATATTATACTATGAAAGACCCATTTTGGAGTTCTATATCCTAATCCACATTAAAATATAACCAATATGTTCTTACTCTAATAAGATTGATTAAATCCATAAATTTAATGTTAAAAAATGTAACCATAGAAGCATCATTTTTTTAAAAAAAAATTAAGGAAATATTATATGCAAATACATGACTAATTCAAAATTACAAAAATAATTTCTGAAATTCATTTTTTATATCTCAAAATAATAATGTGTAGTTATAGAAATAAGTATTTGAAATAATTTTATCATAAAAATGGGGAAAATGTATCTCCATAATAAAAACCATGATTTATATTCCCATTCAACATAACGATAAATTAATTGGAACTAATATGCGCGTTAATTTTCTTATGAAAATACCACATTCAATCTATGGGTTTCACCCCTTCTGATTAAACTAAAAAACTATAAAAATTTTATTGTGAATAAATTCCCCTTCCCTTCTCGTGGGAACTAATGATTTCTAATAATTATAAATATCTGTAGAAATATTTCATGTAATAGTTTCATTAAATATGAATATTACATCATCATTGGTTTACATCTTATAGAACTAACTCACGTTCCATTTGAGTATAAAATATTTGTTTTAAACATATTAATGTATAATTTTACCTCCAATGAATCCTCATCCAATGTGATCTTTCTCAATGAAAACCCCACATTTATCTACAAATTTTTTTTTTATAATTATAAATGTAAACTCATCAATAATTTTTAGGGAAACCAAAAAAAGTAATTTCTAAAGAAATTAGTAAAAAAATTTCAAAACCACAAATCCATATATATTCATCATACCAATAAATCCTATTAAAACATTAATATGATTCTCCATCCAGAACATATATGGTTTCTTTATAAATTCATTATATGGAATGAAAGCTAGAATTAAAGATGTTTCTTTAAGAGAATATCCCTAGAAAATATTAATAGGGTTACAATGACTCGTTATCAATCAAACCATGTCAAAAATGTATTATTCCTCTTATTAAGAACACTATTATAGTATATTTTTTAGGAAGATTGAGTTATGAAACAATTCCATAATCACTAAATGATCGGTAAATTCTTAGTTCAAGTTTTCGACACCTTGATATGATTAATGAATATTAATAAATTTTATTAATTTATTACATGAATTGTTTTTTATAAAGTCTTCTAAATTTTCCATGTCATTAAAAAATTTTATAATAAGACAAAAATTAATATTTCAATTAATTCTATTATTAATGTTTAAATAGTACTTATGTCTGACACTTTATTATATTCTTATTTTTCCACATATAAAACTATATATTTGATCCCATAGTCCAGTATCCCTTTAAAATTTTATATTAAAAGATACTTTATTAATTTTTTATAATAAATTGTATTTATAATTTTAAAATACTTAATAATATTTTCGTTTAATCAATCGATCTCAATGTATTATTTCAATGTGTTTCTAATTTATAAACCCAATATAATAATTCCAAATATAAATTTCTTGAGAATCAACCTTGAAATTATTATCTTGAATTATATAAATTATATTTTCAATTTCTAGAATGTATAAACCATGCACCATATTCTTAATTCTGCAAAAAATTTCAATCATGTTCATATATCTCCTCATGTTCATAATAATGAGTAAATATTTCATCTTTTCTAAACATAATATTGAAATCAGGTATATTTTTATTCCCTGAATATAGTAACATTAATTTAATTTTATAAAAAATACATAAGGTATAATTAGATCATAATTTATGACATATAATTTGAAAAATATTTCACACTTTATAATAAAAACTTTACTTATCTTATTTGTAAAATTTTCATATTTTTTTATGTGATTATCTATGAAAATGTGTATCACACACCGAGTATCCAATGACCATGATTCATAATTAATGAAATCAATTACCACCACCTTTACATATATATGATTAAATATTATTCTCCTTGAGAAAAATTTTCAACCAGAGATGCTACCTTATTAAACTATATGTTCATCCTACTAGATTTTAAAAATGATGTTCATTATACATCTTAGTATCTATAACAAATCATACCTTTTGGTGAATATAACATTTTATATCATTTATATAAGTAATTTTATTAAATTTTCCCCGAATAAAATGGTGACCCCATTCATCCTATCTAGTTTTTAGGTCAATATACATATTTCATCATTACATAACCCTTTTAAACTTGAAACTTAATCAATGGTCATATTTTATGCACAACTTTTCAACCATATCATATTTAACTCTTGGATGGCTGGGTGGAAAACTCATCAGCCTATTAATTATAACATTTATCTATATTATATTCTTCTAAACACTGGTTTTTTAGGTTCATCCAAAAAAATACCCAAATATCACATTAGATATAATAATCTAATGATTTAGGTCACAAAGAATCTAATTTTCCTATAAATATAATCCATGTGATCCCAATGGTCAGGGTCACTCATATAGAATAATATAGGCCTTGAAAAGTGTTTTACTGGAAAGTATTCTAAAATTTTATATTTCAAGGGGTTTATTTAGTCACTCTGTTCTAATATCCATCCAACTCATATTTCTTTTAACGTTTACGTCCCATATAAACATTACATATCTCTTTACACCTTTATATATGCATGATTCAAGAATTTTATATTTTGGTTCTATTAATTCAAATAAATTTTTATGTTCCAAACCTAATTATATATAAAACCTTCTATATCTCGTCATATGTATTAGGTATCCATCAATAAAATAAAACGATATAAAAAATATCTAAATATATCCTAGTATTGAGAAAAATGAAACCCTTTTATATAATTATTTAGACGCAAACCAACCCGAACTCTCCAAAACAGAAAGTATGGTGAGGCAGGTACGCAACCCCACTTTAATCAACCAATCCTCATTACCCAATCCCATGAGACGTAATATATTAAGTACCACATTCCATCAATAAATACTCAATAGAGGAATAAATTCAAACAATCTTCTGAAACCTAATATACATAAATCATATTTATCCATTATTATTTTATTAATAACTAAAATACAAAATTTCAATCATGGCTTAATGAAAATAGAAATTATTATCATATTTAATAAGCGAATCTTATATACATTTATGTAAATTTATAATTAGTAACTAAAAAAAGTTAATATAAATCATGAAACATTCATAATATAAAAAATTATATATATGAATATTAAATTGGGATTTCATAAATAAATAAATAATTTACATATTTAACATGAGATATAATAATAATAGATATGTAAAGATTACATCAAAGCTAATTTGGACATGATCTATAGTAACAAAAATTTGGTAATGACCCTTTGATCCCGAACTAATGATTGTTTTTTAGGAATGAAATATTTTTAATTTTCCAAAATACACTTCTAACCACCGTGATATAGTTTCATAAACAAGACTATTTTTTATATAAAACAACTCAAAGCACCCACATTAAACCATATTTCAGTTTACAAGAAATTTCATTTCATTATTTGGTAATACAATAAACTAACACAAGTGTTATATTTATATGAAGAGGTTTTTTTAATCATATAAAACCAATTTCATTAAAAATTGATTAGTTCTTCAAAATATAATCATATAAACCTTATATATAAGTGATGAACTATTTTTTTGATAACAAATCCATTGTCTTTTTTCAAAAATCCAATTATTTTTATCTGAAACTTTTTATTAACTATAATGTGATTTTATTAAAAATGGTATTTATTATAAAATAATTGAAAACCATGATGTTTTCTTATAATTTTTCACATAAAAATGGAAAATTACAAAAAAAATACGAACATCTAATCCTTACATTATAGATTCTTGAAAATAATTGTCTCTGATAACATATAATGGTTTTTTTGGATGTATCAATCCTCAAAAAAATATAAGAAAAAATTCACACCCAATATCACGAGGGAGATGAATCAATAAAATGAAATCAAAACCCTATAATAAATAATTCAACATTATCCATTACAAATCATCATCAATAAGAAATTTAATTGTTTTCTATTTGTTAAAACCACTAGGTTCTTTCTTTTAATGTTATTCACCAATCACTAGAATCACGAAATTATTTTATTACACCCATTCTTCATTAAAGGTGTTCAAGAAGCATCTCTAAAAAGAAAAATAAATAGAATATTTTGAGAGATAGATTCATATTCAAGATTAATAACCAGTTTAAAAATGAGGTTTATAAGCTCCCTTAAAAAGAACACTTTCATTGAATAATATATAATATAGATTCTTCCATTTTATATGCAATGAAATGAAAATCCGTTGTATTTCATAAAAGATTTTACTATGGTAAAAATAAATCACCTCTTTAAGGAGTTAAATGAGGTAGAAGGGGTTAAAAATAGAAAAATATTCAAAATATTTTTATCAATACTCATATTGGATGATTTTATTTGTAAAACCCTTCACTTATATTCAAACATTTTCCATTTTGGACAATTTATACTTGAATATGAAATTAATATTTTTTTAAAAATTAGTATTAACAAGAGTTTCACTCCTATCATCTATAAAATGAGTATGTCACCCCTTACTTATCCATACACATTCAGACCCATATATCAACCAATATCTACCCCAACAACTTAAAAACCTCATTATACATGTACTCTATGTTTAGGTCATCCGAAAAGACCAATTAATGAGGTTTGAAGGCTATATCCAAGGGAGGGTACCCAAAGAATAAGTAATTGTGTAACCAAATGTAGTGGCATGTCTTTTTAGGACAATATGACTCATTTGTTTTTTATTTAAATTATGTTAAATGGATCTTTAGATGTTATCTAATAGAGTCACAAAGGTAAATAGGGTGTCCGGGTTTTGTTCGGAGTCCACAACCCCATAAAATCAAAAAACTTACTATTAGCACAGTTAATATAAAATGTACCACCCATCCTGCATGGTCTCTACTCACCATTTAGGGTGAGACAGAGAACTGAAGAAACATATTTTTTCTACAAAAATTTGACATAATATTCACCCTCGTGTGGGTGATCTATAGTTTTTAACATAGTATTTTTTATCATTATTTGTTCATGATTAGAAAAATAATGTTCCTTAACCATGTGAAGTCTTTCTTTAACCAGTGAGGCTAGCACGGTTTGTGCACGGTTAGGCCAAACCAAGCGTTCAAACCCTTCACCCCATATTTTGAGGTTGAAATATCAAAATTTTATTTAATGAATATTTTAAAACTAATTTATTTTCCTTCTCATTATCATATATGGAACAATTCTTCTCATCTCTTAACACTCCCCCAAAAATAATCTAAGAATTCAGATAAATTCTCGATCTGAGGTCAAAATAAAACATTGTTGGAAGCATTAGATTAGTCTCAATAAGGTCTACATTCCTCTCCCTTTCCATTTCTGTTTATCTTAGGATCCATTATGCTATCTATATTCAAGATCCTTGGCCATGTTTTCATGAGTTAGACCATTTCTTCAATTTATCCCAAACAAAATTGAATATGATCCCTCTATCGGATGAGGAGTCATAAACAACCTTAATGTTGGGGGTATCATAATTTTCCAAACAATTATCACGTTTTAATAGATTCACTATTTTTTCCCATGTAGGCCATTGTCACACGTCCCCCAAAATTTTTTTTTCATTATAAATTTTTATACACAACTTGTTATAATCCTAATGAATGTTGTTTAGTAAATTATGGGATATTGAACTCAGTTAAGGACACACCTTTCGTATGTTGTCTTGAATTACCCTTTGTATTTAACTGATTAAATACATGTAAAACCACTTAAATTTTTTGGAATTTTAAATTGAATTTCCCACATTTAGATAGAAATTGATTAAACCAAAGGCACCTCTTAAGTGCTTGGTAGGACTTATAATTGGAATTTACCATGTAGTTAGTTTGCTAAATGACAATGTCGCCTTTAATGTGCCTCACTAATCCATGTAAAATGTATTTCCATGTTTTGATATATTAAATGGAATGTATTAAATTGTATGTATTTTTCATGGTATCAATCCTTACTTAAAATAATTGAATGTTTTTAGTGGATAATTTGAATGGGATGATAGGCCATTCCCCTTGTATGACATGATTAAATATTAGTTGAATAGCATTTGGTTAATTTGTTCTTAATGAATAAAATTACTTATATGTAATTACTCATTGATATTAATATAAATATTTTTAATCCATTGATATAGGTTGTGTAATGATGTTAAGGGTTCTATTTGTGCATGATTATTCAAGCATCGATACACTGGGTGTTGAACATGACATCTCACACGATTGACACTATTTGGATGGTTGGCATGACATTCCATATCCCTTTTTCGGGTGATGACTCTACAAAGAATAAACTATATCAAGTGAAGAACATGGTATCTCCCACTCATCTTCTTATATATGGAATTCACCCGTTTGCATGAGCATATAGGCTCATTTACACAGGTTATGGATATTTGAGTTATGACCCAGTCCAATGAGAACTTAGTATTCTAGGTATATGGCTACTTACATCCACGCGTACATGGTCCATATATGAGGATAAAATATAGAACTACATTATATATATTTATTTTACTATATATATAGTTGTTAATAAGAAATTCATTCTAGACATGAATCAAAATAAGTAGAGAAACATGGTGTCCTTTTAGAACCTGAGAATGATGGTACTTATTTATTTAGTATTGAATATTATTTCATTTATAATTATACACTATATTTCTTTGATAACATCTTGGATTAATTATTGACAACATTGGTGATGGAATACTATGATTTTTTCTCATGCCCTATTCGGTCCACCTGTTTTACACTAGTAGTTTACATGTCTATAGGTATGGATAGGAGCAAGAACCAAACTATATAAATCTAATATGTATTACCTAGATTTGGAGAAAAAGATAACATGACTTAGAATATTCTTGAGATACTAATAGAGAATCCTTTTTTCTTTTTAATTTATTTTATAGCATGTGGTGTATGCATGTCCTCTATTGTCTTTTTTTTTAAATTACCATGCCAGACATTCATATATATGGAACTTCCTAGTGGATTTTGATAGTATTACTTAGTAGTTTAGTTATTTATTCTTTCATTCTTATTTACTATATCTATTATATTATTCTTTTCTCTATGGTGGGTTACTGGTCCATTATTTAGTGTCTTCGTATCTTCTGATTCTTTAGTTATTTGTTTCTTAATGTTATTGTATGTTTTGTGCCATTCAAATATGAGGGTATAATCTTTTCAATGTACCACCTTTACACCATCACTATAAGTTAGAATCCTCTATCATATGGAGAGGCATTCTTGGGGCCTGGTGACCCACCATCTCAGGGCACAAGTTAAGTGGAAATTAGGTCAGGACATTACAAAGTGGTATCAGAGCTACTATTTTTTACTTTGTATTACTATTTGGGTGTTAGAATGGAGAATATGAGTTAATGGAATTTTTAATCGACCCTATTTCTTGGTGTATCTAACCCATATATAAGGGAAACCAAAATTACATGGGCTGGGTAATTACAGTTATTTATTATTCCATTTATATTTGATACGGTTCCACTATTGGGAAACATATATGTCTTTTGATGTTATTGATATTAGTACTATTGAGACGAGATTTGTTTACCATGGCCTGATAAAATGAGGGTGTTTCATTTCCTATATCATTATATTAAAAATATGAATAATATTCGATGCTTTTTTTTCATTTCACTTCTACTTTCAGTGTGATTTTCCATATTTCATATTATTAGTGTCCTGATTATTATATATTGGAATGTGAGGAATTTCCTTGAAGGACTGGGATAACATAATTGACCCTTAATGTTCTAACCTTAACCTAATATTTTTTCTGAATAGGTTATAATAGACACCTTAAGCATTCATTCATGGTACATTGAGCAATAGACTTTTGGTCTCATGGGTTGGAATGTGTTATGGTATCGGTCAAGTAGATGTCATATTTTTGTTCATAATAAGAATGGGCCCATATGGATTAGAAATGGTGATCCATATAATTCAACCATTAAAATATATTTAAATTTTTTTAACAAGAATAAATTTAAAATGATTATGAATTTTAATGTGTAAGTAGTTTTCTAATAAATGTGATATTAGAATTAGACCTGATACCGGCCTTAGTTGTTGATTGCGGGGTATCTTTTACTTTTTTATGGTCATTATGGTCTCTTCTACCACCTAGCCCTAGATTTTGGAGCAGGTCGAGAGGCATGATCATTTATATCTGAAGTCTATGTACCTATCCATGTTTTTTTCCACAATTTTTTCAATTTCTAAGATCTATTATGAGGTGTGCATTTATAATTGTAGCATCAGGACTCCAAGAAATCCCCCAACCGTATTCCCTAAATATGGAGATGACCATGCTTCAGAGATAGTGGGCCCTGAGCCTCCATTGATCCCTACATTAATTCCACCTATATTTGCTCTTCAAATTATTGATATGGGAATTGACACTCAGTCTAATGTGTTATTTCAATTTATGTTCCAAAATATGAAAGGTGTTGTTTGAGGTGCCCCAAGTATGGAAGAGTTGACTCATGAGTTCTAAAACCATCACGCTCCCACCTTTTTGAGTAATAAAGGACATAACATTGATGAATCTTGGATCAAATATATTCATTCAATATTCGAGTATCTAGAGATAACTCAAGAGAGAAGGGTCAACCTTATAGGTTAGATGTTACATGATTCTTCCAAGGAGTGGTGGAAGGTTTTTACCCATGAAAATTGGCATAGAGGTATGGTTAGGGATGATTTCGATACTATCTTATACAACTATTTATTTCCCTAGACTAAGAGGGAAAATAGAGAAAGAGAATTCAAGAACATTCATTTGGTTGGTATGTCTGTTATGGACTAGTATTCTCTCTTAAGAGAACATAAATATTTTTAAACGACTCTAATGGTAATGATCTCATGAGTACTTGGTGATTATAGGAATGGATGGTATATGACATCTAGTCATAGTTCAATTTCATTCAATTGGTGACCATATTAGAGATAATCAACCAAGCCCTTATTACATAGTGAAATTTGAGGGTAACTGATGGTGTGAGTCAGGGTAGTTCCTCACCAAGATCTATAAGGGTTTCTTTTTCTATGTGAAGGGGGAATTTTGTGGCGACTCATAGAGGTAGCAGTAGTCATTATCTTCTTGTTTATATATTTATAATATGTCACCAATGTAGTAATTGTGGACACATGAACCCTCGTTGCTTATGATATCTAATTTATTACAGAGCATGTGGTATAATGAGCCATATCCAACATTTCTACAAGAAATTTTCCTAGGCACTTAGAGAGTATCGATCTACACCTAATCTACATTCAGGAGGAGGGATTGTACTATCTCATCATGCTCAAAAATAGTATATCACCTGCTACATAGGTTTAGGTGCCAATCAAGGAAGAGGTAGTCAGACTATTGATTCTTAGCACCAACAGATCTGACTTGCTCTAGGTAGTTAAGCAGTGTATCAAATGAAAATTCTAGGCCAGTTACATGTATTACAACCAATAAAAGAGGAGTAGTGTGTTGTACCTTCTACAGTTTGAGGTATTATTCGAGTAGGCTCCAGTTTAGTATCGGTTTTTTTGATACAAGCGTGTATCACTCTCTTATATCTGAGACTATTATGAAGAGTTTGATCATCGATATTGAATACATTAATTTAATTATGATGCATAATACCTCATTAGGTATCAAATCAGAGTACGTTCACTATTGAAAGAATTTCCCCCATGTGTTTTCTAGATTTCTCTTTGTATGGAATATTTTCATCCTCGACATGAAGGGCTTTGATGCAGTCACTGTAATGGACTGGTTAGTTGCCTATTGATCCAATATAGAGTAATATCGTCAAAAAGAGAACTTTTCATAAATATAGGGTTGTAGAAATGTGAATAATGGAGAATGGGATATGCAAGATACATGCTCAAGACCCATGAAATAGAGGCTTAGTATAGTGACCGCTCAGATTTCCAGTATTTTTTTAGATGACCAAGGGTTATGACCCACTGTTATTCCTCATATATTAGAGAATTTCATGTAATTATATCCTAAATACATCCCTATCTTTCCACCGCTTTTAGAGGTATAGTTCATTATTAAGATAGTTCCAGAAGTTTCAAAAGTGACCATTCATCCATATATGATGGAACCTATGGAGCTTCTAGAGCCCAAGAAGCAATTGGGGGATCTAAAGGCTAAAGGATTTATAGAACCACAACATTTATCCTTGGGGTTCAAAAGTCATTTTTTTGAAGAAGGTGGATAGTAACCTCTTGATTTTCATGGATTACCATCGGTTGAACAAGGTTATAGTAAATGATCAGTATCCAATGTCTAAACTAGATGACATCTTTGATCGTATTAGAGGAGAGAGTGTGTTTTCAAATATTAATTTGATGTCGTGTTATGATCAGATGAATTTTAGTTCATCATACAAACCCTATAGAGCTTCTAGGATAATTTATGGTCTATATGAATTCTTTTTTAAGCCATTGGGACTCATGAATGAACCTAAAGTCCTTTTAACACTTAAAAATCGGGGTTTCCACCCATATCTGGATTCATTAATTGTGTTATTTTTTATGACATCTTAGTGTATTCTAACTCTAAACATGACCATTAAAACCATAGTAATATCATGTTGAATACATAGATAGTGGATCATCTTTATACTAATATCAGTAAATTTCTTATCTGTATCGACAAAGTCCACTTCCTAGATCACATTTTCTCTAAGTTAGGAGTTTCAGTTGACCTCGAGAAACTAAGAGATGTAGTTTCCTGGGATCATCATCATAATGTATTTGAAATTTAGAGTTTCTATAGGATATATAGGTATTAAAGACACTTCATCAAGGATTTGTCACATCTTATAATTCCACTTACGTACATGACAAATAAAGTGTGAAATTCTTATGGTTAAAAGCTCGTGAAGAAGACCTTCAAGAGTTCAAGGGAAAAAAGACTTAATCTCTGAAACTAATTCTTGATCTTGGTAGGACCTATATAGTCTATTTTGATGTATCATGTATCGGTCCTAGAGCTATTCAAATGCAGGATGACTAATTCATCATGTACGAGTCTCATTAGGTGAGGTGTCATCAGCGAGATTACCCGACACAAGACTTCTAGATGGTTGTTGTATTTCATGATTTAAGATATTGGAGACACTATCTACTAGGAGACTATTTTTTGGTATTCACTAATCATAAAAGCATCAATTACATCTTTTAATAGCTGAATCTCAATCTCAGACAACACTATTGGGTTGAGTACCAAAACTCATTTGATTTAGAGCTTCCCTAAACACCTAAAAAAGGAAATTCTTTGCTGATTCTATGAGCTAAAAGACTCGTACATATGAATATAAAGAGGTTATTTGGGAATGGTGGCTAATTTATTTATTCTCATAGATTCACATTGAGGTTCTTGAGAATCATGATCAGGCTATCCTCACAGTCTTAGTAGTGACTTCTACTCTACTGGATTGGATAATAATGATACAACTATCTGATCCTAAAGGCCTTGTTCTATGTGAAAGTGAATAGGATAATGATACATCTTTACGATGGATTGTGGATGGGAATTATACTCTAAAATTACATGGATGTGTATGTGTACCATCACACAACATAGAGAATATGATATTGGAATTTCATGACACAACATGGGCCGTACATCCCAATTTCAATGATATGTATCAAGATTACGACACTAGTATTACTGTCCTAGTATGAAATGAAATATTTTCATATTTATCACTCATTATTACACTTGATAATAGGTTAAGGTGGAATATTAGTGTTTCATGGGGCTTTTCCCCCCTTTGTATATTCCTAAGTGGAAATGGTATGTTGTACCTATGGATTTCAGGATTGGTTTACCCAGATCACCCCATGTTAATGATATAGTGTGGGTTGTTGTTAATCATTTAAAGAAGTTCAAACACTTATTAAATATGTGATATACCTTATCAGTAGATTATCTGGGGAGGATATACATAATGGAGGTCATACATCTTTATGGGGATCCTCGTTTTATCATTTCTAACAAAAATGATCGCTTTACATCATGGTTCTGGAAAGCGTTACAGAAGGACTTTCAAACATAGTTAACTCTAAGAACCACCAATCTCCCATAGACCAATGGACAAAGAGTGCATATGGTTCAGGTTTTAGTGGAAATTCTTTGTGTATATGTCCTTGAATTTAGGGTTTATTGGGAGAAACACATTCCCCTGGTTGAGTTCTCATATAATAGTAACTATAAGAACATCATTGACTTGTATCCTTATAATTCCATACATGATAGGACTTTTCATTCATCTATGTGTTAGATATAGGAAAGGGAGGCAGCTTTATTGGACCTCGTCTTGTTTGGGAGAATGAAGAGACAGTCTAGCTGATCAAAAATTACATAATCAAATCTCAGTTTAGATAGTAGTTATATGCCAACTGACACTAATGACCTCTTGAGTTCTAGGTCAGAGATCGAGTTTTCATCAAAAACTGGCCCATTATGGGCCATTAATGTATTCATAGGCAGGTTAAGATCCCAACATGATTCATTGGACATTTTGTGGTTATGAAGAAGATCTAACCAGTTGGTTACCAGATAGCACTTCCTTAGAGATAATGATCTATGTATGATCTATGTCACACATCCCAACTTCCCTGATTTTATCATGACCTGTCATATGTATTTTAGACTGATGAGGTTGATTTGTATGTGGATGACTATTTTGAGGATTATCTAGTTTCTATAGTAGATCAGAGTGTGAAGACACTTCAAGGAAGTTTAGTTCCTTTGGTATGGGTGTTATGGCAGCACGACTGAGTACATAAGAGACCTAGGAATAAAAAATAGATATACGATCTCAATGGTCAGAACATGTTGGAAAAAAATACATCAAGGTATCATTGGAGAATTTTTTAGGTTATTGTGTTTGTTGACAAAGTGGGCATCAGTGTTGGAATTGTTAACAAAGAAAACAATGACATACAAATTTATTGACAAAGGGAATTTCATCGTGACTTGTTGAGTTCAAGGAATGTGTTTAACAATACATGTTTGATTCAAGAACATCAACAAAGGAATGGATTATTTCGAGGTGGTACAAAAAGAGCAGATACAAGGTGGCGTCATTTTCTAGTGTTTGCCAAATTTTTGGGCCTGAAAATCGACAAATGAAGAAAAGTGGTTTTTAGAAAAGAAACATGTGCATTGTGTACTTGAAGGAGAGGAAACTTGTGTGCCATATGTTTTTCATGATCAAGACATAAAATTATTCCAAAGGGATAAGGGTCACACAAGTTTTGAAGTTGGTCACGCAAGTGGTTTGTGCGGTAGGAGACTTGCGAGCCGAAAGTTGCGCGCCGAGGGAAGGCTTGTGCGCCATCGCACAAGGTGTCCAAATACCTATAAATATAGGCCGACCCCTCCTCATTCAGTGAATAGTTCAACACTTAGAAAAATAAGAGCTCCTGTTGCACAGGTGTGGTGGTCGCGCAAGTGGTGTGTGGTCGCACAAGTAGAGGTTGTGCGCCAGGTGATTGTTGCGCACCCAAGGTGGTCTGGGCGAGGAAGGAAAAGAGTCACATAGGTTTTAAGCTGAAGAAGGAAGTGTCGTGCAAGTGGTTTCATGACACTTGTGCACCATGTTATGAAGAAGCGTGAATGTTTTTGGTTGCGTGCCAAAATTGGATTGGGTGAAAAAGGTTGTGCGTCGCGCATGTTTGGCGTAGCAGAGGCTTGTGTCGCACAAGTGGTTGAGGTGGACTTGCGCACCAGTCTTGACATGCACGCCGAGACTTGTGTGCTGGATTAGAGAAGGGAACCAAGTAAGATTTATTCATGGCAGAGATTTAGGGCTATGTGAAAGCTGGAAGATTTCCCGATACCTTCGGTGAAAAGTGAGATTCATCTACGGGTAAAAGTTGAACTTCAACAGAGCATAAAAACACAAAAGAGGATGTATTTATTAGTGATAAAGAAGAGACCTACAGGTCTATTAACTATGAGTGGATCCTTTCATGATTAGTGAGAAATGGAAGAGGAAGAAGGTGATCCTCTCCACCGGTAGTGAGCTAGAGAGAGAGAAACAGGCAGTGACCCTTGGGAAACCAGTGAGCGGACCCTAAACATTGTAAAGGCAATGAGCCTAGGAATATAAGTGATATATCTGGAACCTAGTAAACATCAGTGTGATTATAATAGATTTGGGACATCGGCACATTGTCGGTGTATGCTTCTTTGACATAGCCCAGTGAGGGTGAACCAAGTAAAAATTATTGTGTTTTGTGCATGTTTTACTTTCTGTTTATATTGTGCAACGAGAAAGAGAGAGAAGAGTTTTTTTCTTAATAGCAAAACAAGATCAGAACATGCTTTATTTTTAAATTAGTCATGCCCTGATTCACCCCCCTCTCAGGGTATTCAGCCTTGTGGACCTAACAGAACTCTTCACTAACTATACCACTTTACCCTATAAATTCTAACTCGGTGATGAGTTTCTTTAATGAGGGGAGTTTTTAACAACTCATATTTTCACAATGGTGTGGATTTTTTCATTTAAATTCTTTAAAATGATCCTTATGATGTTTCCCATTAGATATATATAGTTCTGATGAGCCTGAACCCATGAAAATTTGGAAAATAATCCGTTCCACATGGTTAGTAGACACTATGAAACTCATCCCATATGGTCTATACTAGCCATGTGGAGTTAGTCATAGAAGAAATCGGGGCTGTAGGTTTGTCTGCAATTGTGAACCAAATCCGTACACCCCTACAAGTCATCAATAGCTTTTGACATAGGTATTTTTCATAGTTTGTGTATGATTAGAAAAATTGTGAACCTAAACCATATGAGGTCTTTCGATAAGTTGCAATGTTAGAATGGGTTTTGTGTGGTTTGGCCAAAATTGGTGGCCAAACTCTGAGCCCCCTATTTTAACGGTGAAATTTCCATATTTCCCTTAATTAATCATTTAAAAATATTTTTCTATCCTCCTTCTCATTCCAGAAGATGATATTATTCTTCTCCTCCCATAACCTTCCCTAATGTCTAATCTAGGAATTGATATAACTTCTCAAAATGAGTTCCAAATCAAATGCCTTCATAATAATTGGATCCATTTTTGAAAGATCAATATTAACCTCCATTCCTATTTCAGATTATCTACATATTTGTTTCATTATTTAGGTGAAATCCCTATTTCTTATTTTTATAGTTTTTATTGTTTCTTCTATTTCTTCCAAATTTTGTGTAATATGAGGTTGTCATCAGATTTAGTGCTTTCAATGACCTTAAGATAGGTGTTCAAATCATTTTCCTCAAAATTTAGGGTGTTTTCGTAGTCGCGTAATTGTACAACACGCTAGCCTTTTCCATGCATTGCCCTAAAATTTTCACTTCATCTAAAATTGTTATATACACCATGTTATACACTCAAGGATAAATGTCAGTAAGTTAGAAGTTTTCAACATCAGTTATGGAAAACCCTTGAGTGTGTCAAATTGAATTTTCCTTTTATATTTAATTGATTAAATATTGAGTACAACTTCTATGTGTTCATCTTGGGTTATAAATTGAATTTCCCACATTTAGATAGATATTTATTGAACCCAAATAACCTCTTAAGGGAATATATCAATGTATAAATGAAATTTCACATGTATTTAGTAGCCAAAATGACAATGTCACCTTATAACTACCTCATTGAGCCTTGTAAAATTCATTTCCTTGTTTGGATAGATTAAATGGAATGTATTAAATGGAATTTCTTGTTCATTGGTAGCGAGACCCTGAAATTTGTTTAAAATAATTAATTTTGAATTGAATAGAATTTGGTTTTTTTTGAAGAATAAAATGCATGAGATGAAATGCCTCATTTCTATTAATATATATATTATTATTCCATTAATATAGGCTGTGGAATGATGGTAGGGGCTCTATAGGTCATAATGATTCACATTCCCACACATCGGGTGTTGAGAATAACATCTCACACCATTTACACTATTTGGACCGAGGGTATGACACACAACTTCCTTTGTTTTGGGTGTTGAAACAATGACACACCCACCATATCGTGTGAATATTTTGATGTATCCCAATAATCTTGAGATGTAGTTCATGTACCCTTTTTCATGATCTTATAAGATCATTTAGACTAGTTATGGATGTTTTAATTAAACCCAGGTCTAACCAGCACCTATTATTCCATGTATATGTCCACTTATGTCCTCAAATACTTTGTTCATATAGGGGAATTAAATATTTAACTATAATATATATATATGTGTGTGTGTTTGTGTGTGTCTAGTTATTGATTAGGTACTCATTCTGGCCAAGATCCAATGATGTTAGATCCTCTATGTGACCTTTCAAAACCTCATTATGTCTATAATTATTTAACAATATATGCTATTATATATTTTATAACATCACATCGTTCACATATAACCACTACTTGGATTACATCTAGACACCGTTGGTGGTGTCCTACTAGGATTTTATCTCACGCCATACTTGGGCCTCCTTTCGTAGCGTAGAAGATTAATTTTCTATAGGTATGGATATGGGAAAGCACCCTACTAGAAATATTTGATATACCTTAATTATAGTTGGATAATAGGATGATAAGACTCACTACATGTTCAAGATAATAGTGGAGGATCCTTTTATTTATTTTTTTATAGCATGTTGTGTATACTTGTCCCTTGTTCCCATTTTTTACACAAGAATTCCACACATTACTCTATATGATAATACCTAGTGTTTTTTATATTTTTACTTAGTTATTTAGTTATTTATGATTCCCCACATGTTTACCATATCTGTTATATTTTTCTTTCTACTATAGAGGGTTATTAGTCCATTATTCGGAGTCTGCTTATCTTTTTCTTCAGCTATTGTTTGTTTCTTAACACTACTGTATCCATTATTCCACTATGATATGAGATTATAGTCTCTTGACTATAACACATTTACTACCCCACTTCTAGTTGGTATCCAATGGCACACATTGAGGTGTGAATGTGACCCACTGGCTCAGGGACCCAGTTAAGTGGATATCGGGTTACGATGTTACACAAAATTCTATCAAGTTTATTGCTTCTTTCACCTCCTCCCAATATTTCACAACTATATTAACACAATTACTTCAGTAACATTAGTATACTAATATTTTATTATGTTAGTTTAATAAAACATATCTATTTCCATGTCATTACTTTGACAAATGAAATCATTGCTCGTGTGTATGTGTGGACTACCATATCCTTGTACGAAATACTTCATTTTACCTATCTTCCTCACATGGAAAGTTATAATGATATATTAAATGAGTAATTATTATATTTATAATTAAATTAATATTCTCTAAATATGATCTATTTTTGAACTTTATAACCATTTTTCCATTGGATGTGATAAATGTTTCTCGTGTACATTTGTAGAAAACCGTATACAATAATGACAAGTTTCATATTTCATCACTACCGACCTGGTTTCTTCTAAAATATTACTTAATTAATATATATAATTTTTATGACATGATAAAGAATATTAAATTATTATGGAATCATTTTATGAACCCTTTTATCCCTATCAATAAATTATTGTTGTTTTGGACCAAACGACCCGAAAATGTCTGACATTAACTTAACTAATTTAGTAACTAAATATAACCTGAAACTAAATGAATTAAAAGGATAACTAATAAAGAAACAAATATTAAAAGTTTTCTTATGAAATTTAATAATTAATATAATTTTATTATTCAGAAATGTAAAATACGTATATAATAATTTATGATAAAAGGTAATATTTTTTCATTAAAACCTTGCTTAAATGTTATTAAGTTTTCCCTATATATATTTCTCTTCCATATATATATATTCTTTAAAAAAATTATATACATTTAAATGTTTTATTAATGAAATTTTATACTATATTTTACTTTTTTATGAAGGTTTAAAAATGAATCCTTAGTGGTTTTATATATGGTTCATTGTTGACATTCTTCTAAAAGTGTGGAAAGAATGATTTTTTAATGTTTACTAATTGACCACATTTTCACAGAATCATAAATATTTTTTTTTATTATTACCTTCTTTAGTTATTCATAATTTTACAAATTCAATTAAATTTACATTTTTCTATGATTTTTTAAAATATTTATCAAAAAGAAATTATATTTAATCTTATTTATTTGAGATTACTAAAACAAATTTTGATTACGGGTCAAAATAAATATTATGGTGAAATGTGAAATATTTTATAAGTTTTTTTTAACTAATGGTTCATAGATAATATAGATAATGATGTGTATTCTTGAATATATCCCATTATTATAGGGGTAAATGATTTATTCTACAGAGAAATTATTATTTGGAATATCTAATTATATGTTCTTTCATTATGTGTGAAATACATGTGAACACGAGTGATGAATATGAAATCTGATGATGCCTTGATGGTTTTTCTATGCCCTATATGAGTTTGAATAGTATTTTTTAAGAAATTTTTCTTTCACTTGTGATTTTTTTGTGGAAGTTTATTTTGTGAAGGGTAAAAAAAATTCCGGATCTATCATGTTTTTTAATGGACTAATAGGTTTCAATTGTTTTTATAACCCTTATGGATATTCATGTTATAACACCCCATTTTCAAGTGATTTTATCATATTTAAGGATGTTTATGAAGTATTTTAAGGTCAATATACCCATTATGCACATTCATCTTGAAAGAAATATGCCTTTCATAAATTAAATAGAAGATTAAATATAAGAACCTATTTCTATGGTAAAAATAAAAACTGTGTGAAATTTTTCACTTTGTTATGTAATATTGTTTCTAATTCTATAAAAATCCCAAACTAAAATTTATTTTGAATTTCATAAATTAAAATACTTGATTTTAAACACATAATTATGGGTCGGTTATGTACAATTTGTTATATTTAAACATGAAAAAATGGGATATAATATCATAGAAATTGAATAAGGAAAATTTATTCATCATAATATGAATTTGATTATACTATCCCTATATTCTATATATTCTCCCAAGGGTAAGTTATAATTGTGAATTTTATGTTGTTGAATCAGAGGGATAGATGAACTAAGAATGATATATTCATGAAAAATTAAGGTAGGGAACTCAAAAATTCATATATCAAATTTTATCCTTGTGAATCTACCATGATTTTCATTTTTGGGGATGGGTATATAATTCTTAAAAATATATAATGATGAAAATGTTATAAATAGAAATTAGGATCGATAAATGGATATAGAATTGATGGAAAAAATATTAATGATAATATTTTTTTAAAATAAATTATTATCTTTTGATGGATTATTGATTGTAATTTGATAATAAAGGAATGAAAGTCTGGAAACATATATGAGAAATAACTTTATGTTAATAAAATAGTAATTAAATATATGGAGGTAAATAAATAATGTAAAATTGTTCAATAATGTGTGTTAATAGATAGTGGATGGAATAATTAATCTTGGGGAATTATTGAAATGAGGGTAACTATGAAATGGATGGTTTTTAAAGAAATTGGTAAATTATGGAATTGAATTTAAATATAGATACGAGATATTATTTTGTTATAATAGATTTCATACTATGGTTACTTTTTCGGATTAATTTTCAAATTGTATCATTATAAATGTTTTTGAAAATATTGGGTGAAAATCATGATTATGATTTAATGAATTATTTTTTTTAATATTGTTCATAATTAAGTTTATAATTTATATAATAGTATTTTTATATCATAAATTTATTTTGAACATTGTATAGGGATATTTATAAAATATTTTCTAAGACCCTATTTATAATTGTAATCTTAGAATGATTGAGAAATACATAAAGCACATACGGAGGTGTGATGGATAAATTTAAGAATTATTTCTTGGGTCACACAAAATCTGCATAGGGGCTATGTGACTCACTGGGAAAATCTTTAGAAGTGTTAAAGAATTATCAATATTAAATTGTATAGATTTACATATGTTCTATTAAATGTTCTGTAGTTGGAGGATTCTTTTTGTAGTGATTCGAACTAGGTGGTGTTATATTTACACGGGTTTTCCCATATTAGCATGGTGTCTTGTCATTTTTAGTATAGACAATGCATCCAAATACATGTGAAATCTGATGTTGATGAGATAATTCAATAGTGTTCAAGGAACTCATATTTAGTAGGGAATAGTATATTAAACAATCTATTGTGAATTATTGGATGTGTGAATATAGAACGGTGTGAGGGATTGTGGGTATTGGTTGAAATTGGAATCTCATATGTGTTGGTCATATAATGATGTTTTGGAACTTGTGTGTAACACCCTATGGTTTTTTTAATTATATTTTTCAAATTATTTTGATCTTTTATGTATTTCTAAATGTTATCATAAATTAGAGGTTCCACTATAATAAAAACTTATATTATCTTATAGTACATGAAACACTATGTTTGGATTGTGTTACACACAATGTCGAGTTCTTTTGATAGCTTGTGCTAAATGCAAGATCAAGTTTTACTGAACAATAGTATATTATTAAAATATAATACAATATGACCTAGATATTAAATTTTTGGTTATGAATAGTGTTAACAATCTTTATAAAAAATTATGTTTTATATGATGAATTCACTGGTTACCAATTAATTAGAATTGAAAATATATACCAATTGAATATAAAGGAAATATTTTTATGTTTATTCTCCCAATGTTATTTTGTATTTGTAAATTAAATTAATTAAAATTAATGAATGATATTAATGAAATATATATTTTATATATTAAATCAATATTTTTATGTTCATCCAATATATTTTATTGTAATAAGATAATAACAACCCTAATTTTATATATAATAACATAATTTCTCTAAATATTAATTTTACCACCGTCAAATAGTAAAACTATTTAAAATATAATTTTTGAAACATTTAATATTATTATATGAAAAAACTATAATTATAATTTTAAATAGAGATATATCAATTCAATTTGGTTTCACTTTTGGTATTTTTTGATAACTTTTATGTTTTTATGAATAGTAAAAATTACTGATTGTTTAAATAAAAGTATATTTTTAATTTAAATAAATTAAAGTATTACATTATGTTTTTTATTTGTTTAATATTATAAGTATATTATTTCTTATACATTAGTCAAAATTATTTCATTTGAATCAATTTTTCAATTGTATTTCGATATAAAACATTTCAATCTTTTGAACGTTTTCATATTAAAACATGTTTTCTCATTCCATCAATGAGATTATTATTTAAAATTAATTTTAGAAAATTATATATTTTTAATTTTTAAAAATAAATTCCATATTTGGAATCATAATCTCTAGATTTGGTAAATATTTCAATTTTATTTTTGGATAAAAATGAATGTAACTTTTGTAATTTTGATTATCATGATTAAGGGTAAGTTGAGTAATTAAGGATAAAAAATTATTATAAATTTTTTAAAACTACCCTATAATATGAAATAAATTTATTGGATGATTTTATTTAGATCCTTAACATATAATATTCTAGATTGAATAATTTAATGGATAATTATCCATGAAAATTACATAGACATTATTAAAATTAAAAGGGTTGACAAAATGTCACTCTCTTACTTTTAATGATTTAAATATTTTTAATATGTTAACGAATTATAGATATTATTGTCTATATATATTCCATATATATATATAAAGTATTATCTACATAATATAATTCTATTTTTAATTTTTAGTGAATAAAAAATTATCTTAAATAATTAAAAAATGATGATGCGGTAATTACACAATTAATGAAACAATAAATTAAATGATATTATAAGTATTAAATTAAATTTAAATTGACTTAATTAATATGATCAAAAAAATTATCGTATGACATATTATGGGTGTCTTACGTGAATTCATTTGAATATATCTTTCATTGCGAATTTTATTAAATTTAATGTAATGAATAGTGTCAAAATTGACCTTAATGATATTTTATGAAAATAATATTTTATTAAATTAGATAAAAATTATAAAACATATAAATGAGAAAAATAAGATGATGTATAGTATAATTATCATAAATTGACCATTTATAGTCCAACTAACACTTTATATGTAAAAATTACAACATCTTGATATTAAAAACATTCTTAACATGGTTATATTAAAATAGGTTAGCTAAGCGTTAATAAAAAATGATAAAATTTAAAATTACATCATAACCAATATAAAATTAATTTTTTATTAAAACTGAAACCATATCTCATCTTAGCTTCAGATATATTCCCATTATAAGGTATTTTTATGGAGTTTTTATTTATGAAAAATTTATATTTTTGAAACGTTCCAAAATTTCCCCTCCCTACATCGTCAATAAAAAATCATGACTATCTCAAACATGGGGATTCTCCCACTTCAGTGGCTTTATGATATCCAACATGAACTCTGGTTTACCCCTCTACAAGTCTCATAATCCCTCATATTCAAGAACCTTCCCCCCTGAATCCCCTCTACAGATCCAGTTCGATCGATATCATCCCTAGTCAGAAATTAGAGTTACCCTTCATGGTCTTCAAGATCTCCCCATCTGGGATCCTCCCAGACAAATAGATATCCATGAACATCATCAGTAGATCTAGAACACTGATGGTATATGAATCCTAGATGAGTAACCTTTGGTCTAGCCCTGTCACCAAGATTCTCTTCACCTCCAGCCTTATGATGTAGTCCCCATTATAATCCACCATCGAGGGGTTATTTCAAGAGAATGTGGCACTTTTGTGGTCCCCCATCCACCATACATGTTGAAAATGATCTTCCAGCAACTTATAATTTCATATCTATGGAGAAATCTAATCATTAATCACCTTATGGGTTGATGTTAAATATGGTATTCTCATCTAGGTACCTCTCTGGGATGATTGTCTTAATGAAGTGATCCTTGAGGTTGGCGGTGATCTCACCATTGGGGATAGTCTCATCGTGTTGAAGGATTTCAATATGGTATAGATTCGAATGAGAACCATGGTCCCATGTTTATTGTGGTGCTCTACCATCACTGGGGTCTACCCATCGGGCCTCATCTAGGGATATCCCCTTTATTCTGGAAATTAGTGAGACGGGCGCCGAGCCTGGTGATGAGGATGTGGTCGAGGGGAATCTGCTCCAGGGTCTCTTCCATTGTGTATCTAAACATGTGTCCCTAGTATCCATCCCCTATATCCTCAAATTATTTCTATAGGTGGATAAGTATTCCATGGGTGATGTTTGGGATCTACTACTCAATGTTAACCATCACCTTGAAGTTGTCGGCATCGAGACCCTCATCATTGAAGACAAACCCGATGCTCTCATAGGTTCTCCTCATAATCTTCTCGTAGTCGATATTGGATTCAGTGGTGATCTCTCAAGATATCATAATGAGGTCAGTCTTGGTGAAGTTTTCTGTGGTGACTTTGTTGTCGAGGTCTAGCTATAGGTAGACATCGAGGATCGTGATGGAGATTTGGATGCATATCTTGTCAGTGTGGCACCTCTCTTATAAAATGGAACCTATCCTTATATTTTATTCACATCTCTAAAGCCCTTTAGATCAACAAAAATCTATCCAAATTTCTTCAAAACATTTATCCCTTAATCATATAATCCTTCATTTTTGTATAAAGACAACCAAATTATCACTTTTGTGAAAATCAAAAGAAGATGCACAAAGAACATGTAACGTTCATCAATGAAAGATTTTATTTTATATATTATTTAAACCCTTTAAATTATTTTTATTCCATGTTTATATAATAAAATTATTATACTAAATATATTTCTATGTTTGTATATTAAGTTATAAAACTGCCATTTCTCACACTTCCATTTAATGGGTATTTAACTTATCATTTGTGTGTATAGAGGACTGGAGCCTCACGAAAAGAGGATTGTTAATTTTTCCTTTACCACCACTAATGGTGGGAATTATGATGGAAATGAAGTTTTTTATGATATATATATATATATGATATTTATGGCATAATTATACTTCTTTAATTACAATATCATATCTACCTTTTTACCTTCTTATCATTTGGTAAATAATAATTTCACTTGTGCGTGCATATAGATTAATATTTACAAGATGCGATGGGATTCAATTTTCATATATATTTCAATGGATGGTAATAAAGTTGAATTTTCAAAATATATACAACATATATAGAATAATAATTATTCTCTAATGATATTATATTCTTTTATATCTTTTAATATGATAAGAAAATGAAAACAGCATTCATACGTACGTATGGCCTACCACCTCCAAGAACAATGAAATTTATTTTCTATCATTAAATTTTAAGAATCACTATATATTCATATATTTATGTTATCATTATAATTATAGATATGATTAAATAATTATCTATATAATAGGACCAAGGATAAAAAGTCAAAACGCATGAGGAAAACAAAACAGATATTACCGAAAGAATAACATTATCATTAAATTACTAATAAATTTTAAATATATATATATATATATTCATAATAAAATCATATATATATTTTAGTACTGTATTTATAATAAAATTATATTTATTATATGGGAAGTTTGTATGAGTGAAATTAGAGTCAAGAAATAGGGTAAGGGATTTGGGTCTCACTTTTATTTATGTGGGACACTTTCCTTATAAGCAACTTATTTCTTCAATGTGGAGTATATAATACCCATGAATGTATTTTATCAGTAATATACATAATATTTTATTATTTTCATATCCATAAAATTTTTCTTCCTTTATGTCCCATATAATTCTACTTATTATAATGTGATGATTGTTTATTTCACAATATTATCACTCTTCGAGATTGTTTTGTTTTAAGTATCAGTTGGGAAATATTTCTCTTCTATGTCCTTGATATCTAAACATGTTTTTAAAAAGGTTTTTACTATTCTCCTATGGTTTTTTAAATTCATTTTTCCCTTTTTTTATTTCTTACTACCTGAATGGTCCGAAGGACTTCTTTTTTTATTGAATTTTGATAACCCCCTTTCAAGGGATAAGGGGGAACCCTTACAAGGCCCATAGGCTTTGAGATTGTATGACCCATATGTCTTAGAAAATATTAATACTATACTTGTAACTCCCCCTCCCCAGCTTCTTCATCATGATATCTGCTCTCCACCTTCACTTGGCTTATTCTTCTGGGCTTCATGTACAAGTACAAGTTGGTCCCGATGCCAATTTCATACCCTCTCCTTTTAAAAAATATTCTTATCTTCTACTATGGTGAATGTTCCTACTATAAATCCCCATCTAGAGTCTAATCCATGTATATTATGTCGGATCATTGATGTACTATTTCAGTTGTCCCATAGTTCTTGTGGTGGCCCTAAGTCCTTGAGGTGGCACGAAAGCCTTACAATCCTGAAGGCATTGGGTGGCTCAAAGGACTTAAAGGACTGAGGTCCCAAACAAATGAATTATTCCAGCTACTACAGTACCTAATAGTAACTTCTACAGTGCCTACTATAGTACTTCTACAATACTACTATAGTAACCAGTCAATTGCGTCTCTGCCTAGTTTTGAACTCGGGTCTCATGGATGCACTTTCCGGGTCCTCACCAACTAGGATAAGGATCTTGTGATTTTATTTAATTCTTCCTAAATTGTTTGAAAGGAATTTGTTTATTATTTTCCAAATGAGATACTTTTTTACAATTTATAAAGAAGTACAAAAGAAAAGTTATTTTAACTTATGCAGCATGAATAAAATATTCTTCCATAATGATGAATTAATTATTTGAATATTAACATTCAATTTTACAAGTTTATTTTCAAGTAAATTAATTTATTTTAAAATGGTGAGTCATTTTAATAGAAGAAAACATTTTCAAATAATATAGGATATTTTCCTCATTAATTGTATTTAAGTGCACTCTTAGAATTATTTTCCATCTAAGATAACATTATTTTTTGTTAAATGTATTTCACGTGGGATATGATTCAATTCTTTCATTCTTATTCATTCTAAGAATGGTTAATATTTATAATGGAATGAAATTTTTGGAACTCATTTCTTTTACTTGGTAATATTATGATTGAATGATGTTTATGAAACCCATTTCATATCAGGCGTTCTGATATGGTGAATGATTTATGTTTTTTCTGCAAACATATGTATGGTTTTTATTATAAGATAATTGGGACATATATATCCCTCCAATTCATTGGGTAAATATAGATAACTCATGAGATATATATGTTATTCTTGAACCTGAATACATGTACACAATTCTATGTGATGATCTGGTTTTCATGTCAATAATTTTTAATGTGGACCTTGGTTTCATGTTCATATTTTTATGAGGGGGAATTATTTCATATTGTAAATTTAATGAGGGAAGCATTCACTATTTATACATGTTCAAAAAGTTAAATGTTTATTTGTATGCCATAATTTCTAGTCTTATGACAATGTTATGATCTCATGGATTATGTTATTTGATTCCAATATGATTTCTATCTTTTAAACTAAAAATATTTATGCCATTATTCATGTTTATGATCTTTTATATGCAAGGTATGATCTTATAATGTTATGATCTCATTCTCACACCATTTATTCTCATGTTTATGTGTATATATCTCCCATATTTACCTTTAATGAGCATCTAAGCTCACCCTATTCTTATGCATATTTTCCCCATGATATGAACACTTTTTTAAAAAAATTATATGCAAAAATTGTTATAGATATGAAGAAATATGTGGGAGAAAATATAGATGTATTATGAACCAGATTTTTATGCTTCTACGTTTCAAAATGCACTAAACTAATAAGTCCTTTGGGTGTGCATATATGTATTCTGAAAAATTATGTAATATCCATGTACGTTAATCCTGGTTCATTATACAATTTATGTCCAAAATATGAGGAATAATAATTATGGGTAGAATTATGCCCTATGATATAGATTATGGTAGACCTGGTTGGTAGCATGGTATATGTTTATTATGTGATTATATTCCCTATAAAATTTAAATGTGATGTGGTCCATGTTATAGAATAAACGGTTTGTGGGTGATTGAATCAATCTTTGACATGTATTAGGGATATATAGTCCCATAATAGTAATCTGGTTGTGGTTATAATTATATGGTTATGATGGATACATTAATGTTGATGGTGATGATTATATTGAGTAGGATTATGAAGGGGATAAAGTAAACAGTGTGGATGATATTTTGAGAAATTTTTGATATGAAATGTAGTAGAGATGTTGTAGGTTGGGGGATAAAGAGTACCTGAGTGTTTAATCTTGGTAATTTTGCATGATCCCCTAAGAGTGGAAAGTTTTCCAGTCAATAAATATCATGATATGAAATTCATTGAAGTTGGGCACCTCAATAACCAGTGAGAGTCCTCATCGGTGGATTGCCTCAAATAATAAATGTAGATACTACAACAATTTCCATAGGGGTTGAAGACTACATGATTATAAAGATGTGTTTAGTTAGTTATTTATTGGTGTATATCCACACATTACTGTAGGTAATGAAATATTCCCTATAGATATATATATACTTATTGGTGGAAATAAAATTTTTGAGTTCCTTACTCGTGGATGGAATCTTAGTAGAAGTAATGTAACGTCCCTGACCAGGAATCCACTAAACCATGCTCCGAGCCGGGTGATTTCATGACCTTAAGCACGCCTCCCCGTATGCCAAAGGATGCCGACTAGAAGCGGGGGTCTATGGTGTCAAGTGGGGAGACTATAACCCCTTTTTATCAGAGTAAGCACAACAGAAATAAACCAGATAGCGGAAACAATAACCAATAACAAGGAACATGTATAACAACCATTTCCAATAATAAATATGCCATGTCATACTACAAGTGAAAAAGTGGACACAACCCCAAAATAAAGACAATAGCCAAAATCCACAAAATGGTCCCGACTCCAAGTCTGGATCCTCCACCAACTGCTACCCATGTCCACTCAACAATCTAGCAAGAACCCTTTCCCTTGTCCTGACCTGCAAACAGGAAGTCTGCTTAGGTACCCAACTGGAGCCCGAGCAGGGTGTGAGTACAACTCAGTAGGCCACCACCAACGGTGTCTACAAACTATCCAGTATAAACAGGCAGTGCATGAAAAAGGAAAAATGAATAATAAATTCCAAGTAATTAATTAAGGTGTCATCAACCAGTTTAGAGTCAAGCCATTCCCACTTCCATTACCGTTCATTACACATCCATTATCACCATTTACCATTTCATCACATTTACTTGGGTTAATCACATGCATTATGTGACATGGGTCTAATTCCAACAATCACCTGCAAGAGGGTCAACACATCGTTATCATATCTGACTAGGACTAACTCCCTCATAGCAACCATAAACTCACCTCGAAGCCTCAGTCCGGATGGATGAAACCGTTAGGATAATAGACCCTCAGTCCCCTCTCCTAACCCATGCATTTAGGGTGTATTTTAGAACCTCAGTCTCCACTCGACCTGTGGGTGTAGATCCTCAAGTCATTCCCCACTCTACGAATCGATGTGCACATGCTTATATATATATGTAAACATCAACCATTCAAACAATTGTCGTTCGGCAAACACTTTTCACAACAACCCACATGGGAAACCACATCACGCCTTAACCCATTAACACATTACCAATTCACATCATTTAACCATTCACCCAATTCCCATGTTTTATGACTATATCACTAATAATTCAACATTAAACCCATAATCTATCCCATTATGGTCCTTAATCATTTTACACATTAACCCATTTAACATGTTCATCGTTCTAATAAATCAACCATTTAACCCTTTCCACTTTAACCCTTAGGTTATTTCCAATCTAGGTGCATCACCTAACTTCTATTCCATGTTTAACCGATCATACCAACATTTTTATCAAGGGCTCTACAATTAATTACAACAAGGTCACTTGTTTAATAACAATCCCGAAACCCAGGAAAAGCCGACACATCTCATGGGTGGCCCTAATTAGGTCAAGACAATCCCAACACATCCCACAGGGATTGTGAGGGTCCCATTTACCATTTTAAACACTAATATTACCAAACATGCCTAGGTTATTCAAAACAAAACCAAGGGAAGACAAGAACAGAAGTAAACATGCACAAAACCCTAAACAACCATGGGATATCACTTGTAGACCACCTACCTCAAAACTGCCTTTGAAAACACCCTCAATAAAGTCCTTAGACCTCAATCCATCCAACCATTAAAGATTCAACCTAAAACTCACCCAAAAAACATAGGGTTTTATGGTTTCAGAACAAGAGGGGGGGAAGGTACTAACCCTAAACCAAAAAGAGAAGCAAGGATGAGGTTAGCCTTACCCGGAGCATCGATCCGCAACCAACGGAAAAAAAATACCTTATAATCAAAGGAGTATGATATCTTGAAGTCCTTGGGAGGTTTGGTTCGTGCCTAAGGAGAAGATAGGAGGAAGAGAAGAAAATTCTGAGTGGGGTTTAAAAAGCCCGGAGTGGAAATTTTGTAAATTTTCCCAACTTTAAGTGGCCGCACGATTTGTCCAAATGGTTTGGCAAACCGTGCGCAAACCAAGCGCGTGACACTGCCTGGAGGAAGAGGAGTCACATGGTTTAGCCACACAGTTTGGAAAACCGTGCCCAAACCATGAGCTCGCTTCTGTCCAGAGGATGGAGGGTCGCACGGTTTCGCCAGGGCAGGCCGCACGTTTTGGCTAACCGTGCACAGGTCGTGCACCTTGGTTTGCTATTCCCAAACTTCCCTACTTCTGTGCCCCGAGCCCCCGGAGCACCCCCAAGGCCTCTCACACTTTCAAGAAACCTTTTAAAGTCCCAAAATCAAGGGTTTCACCCAACACACAACAAAAACTTACCTTTCCAAAAACTATGATCTTACAACCTCCCCACCTTATGACGGCTCGTCCTCGAGTCGAGGTTCCAAACCTCACTGATCCACTGAGGAGAAGTGTTCGGGCCACTGAGCCTGTATATATGATTCCAACTCCCATGTTTCTTCCTGAACATTCCCCTACTACCATAGTACTCGCACTAATGGCACAACCTTTCCTTGCAAGACCTTTTCACTACGATCCACCACACGAACCAGATGCTCCTTAAAGGACGCATCAGCGTAAAGCTTCACATCCTCAATATCAACCATGTGAGATGGGTCAGGGTGATACCGTCGGAGCTGCGACACATGAAACACATCATTCATCCCACTATACCGCTATGGAAGAGCCAATTGGTAAGCCACTGGCTCGATCCTCTCCACAATCTCAAAAGGTCCCACACACCTGGGCACCAATTTACCCTACTTCTGATTCCGTCAGTGACCCAACCTTGGCGACACCTGAAGGAACACTTTTTCACCCACCTCAAACTCAAGAGGTCTACTCCTTCGATCTGCATATGACTTTTTCCTACTCTTAGCCATATCCATCTGATTCCTGATCAACTTAACTCTCTATGAAGTCTCATGTACGAGACATGGCCCCAACAACTCAGATTCACTGGCCTTTAGCCAACACAACGGAGATCTACATAGTCTCCCATAAAGCTCCTCAAATGGTTCCATCTGAATCATATCCTGAAAATTGTTGTTGTAGGAAAACTCAACGAATGATAGGTGCTTCTCCCTAGAACCACCAAAGTCCAAGACACAAGCTCTTAACATGTCTTCCAACACTTATATCGTACGTTCCGACTGCCTGTCTGTCTGTGGGTGGAAATCCGTACTCAAAAATACCTGCGTACCAAGCGCCTTCTGCAACCCTTTCCAGAAACGTGATGTGAAACATGAATCTCAGTCTAAAACTATGGTTCGTGGCACCCCATGCAACCGCACTATTTCCAGAACATACAGTTTTCCCAATAGGTCGACTGTTAAGGTCTCATGAATCGGTAAGAAATGAGCCACTTTTGTTAACCGATCAACAAACACCCAGATTGCATCATTCTTCTATGGAATCCTCGAAAGCCCCATGGAAAAATCCATCGTTACATCATACCACTTCCATTCCGTAATGGGCAATGGATGCAACAAACCACCTGGGCATTGATGCTCGGCCTTCACCTGCTAACAGGTAAGACACCGTGCCACAAAGCCCGCAACATCCTTCTTCATTCAAGGCCACAAAAACTACCTTCGGAGATCATGATACATCTTTGTCAGACCAGGATGAATTTCCCACTTCGATGCATGGAACTCACGCATCAACTCCTCCCATTTAAATTCTGGCACAACCACACGATCACGAATGCAAACAACACCGTCCTCACCGACAGCCCAGCCAGAAGGTAGCTCCCCACCTTTAAGATTTTCCTTCATGATCGAAGACTCAGGATCATCAAGATAACCTAACATAACTCTACTCAATAGAATCGACTCCATCGTTAAAGAAGCAAGAGTGACTAGACCACTCTCCTCCTAAAACTCAAGGTGCATCTCTGCAAAGAAATCCATCACCTTCCACTCAGTGCTGGACTCCTGAACCATCTGATTCTGAACCTTCCTGCTCATAGAATCAACAACACAGTTTCCCTTTCCCAGCATGTACACCAACCCAAAGTCAAAAGACTGGTGATATTCAACCCATATTCACTACCGAAGATTCAGATCCCACTGTGAGAAGATGTACTTTAAGCTCTTATGGTCGGTAAACACGGTAAACTTTTCTCCCAATAGATAGTGTCTCCAGAACATCAAAGCGTACACTACTTCAGCCAACTCAAGGTCATGAGTGGGATGATTCTGATCATGGGGTATCAACTGTCTTGACCTGTAAGCCACCACCCGCTCATCTTGCATCAACACAGCCCCATGTCCTATTCCAGATGCATCACAAAACACGATGTACTTGTTACTCGACTCAGGTAAGATCAATATAGGTGTGGTCGTCAACCGCTTCTTCAACTCTTGAAAAGAATTCTCACAAGCCTCAGACCACTCTAACCTGATTCCTTTCTTGGTCAAGCCCGAGAGTGGTGCTTCCAAGCGAGAGAAATCCTGGTTGAACCTTCGGTAATACCCGACCAAACCCAGAAAACTCTGAACATCAGAAATTCTCTTGGGATGCTCCCAAGATACCACTGCCTGAATGTTCTCTGGATCCACTAACATTCCTTCCTCTGAGATAATGTGACCTAGAAAGCTTACCTCAACTATCTAGAATTGACAATTGGATATCTTGTCATATATCCGGTGATCTCTTAGCGTACCCCAAATGATGTCAAGATGTTGGGCATGATCGTCGTGAGTTTTCGAGTACACTAAGATATCGCCAACAAAGACAACCACAAACCGATATATACAGGGATGAAAGATCCAGTTTTTCAAATCCATAAACACTTCCATGGAATTGGTCAAGCCGAAAGGCGTTCCCACAAACTCAAATAACCTGTACCAACTCCGGAAAGTGGTCTGCGGTACGTCAGAAGACCTCACCCTCAACTGGTGATTACCAGACCTCAGATCAATTTTAGAGAACATTGATGCACCCCCCAACTGATCCATCATGTCATCAATTCTAGGAAGAGGGTACTGATTCTTCATTGTGATCAGATCAAACCTCTGATAGTCAACACACAACCTCAACGACCCATCGTCCTTCTTTCCAAAAGCACTGGAGATCCCCCAGGAGACGTACAAGGATGGATAAACCCCTTATGCTTCAACTCCTCAAGCTGAACCTTCAGTTCATGGAGTTCTGCTGGGTCCATTTGGTATGGAAGAATAGAAACTGGCTCTACACCCGGTAGCAACTCGATTGTGAACTCAACATCCCTCTCAGGGGGTAACCCTGAGAAATCCTCAGGAAACACATCCTGAAACTGATCCACCACAGGAGGAAAAGCAGATCACTTCCCTTTTTCATCATCATCAAGCATGATACATTCCACTCAAACCATGAGTCCACTCAACCGTTGACCAAACAGTCCTGCGCGACCTACTCGAACATCCCATTCGCCATGGTAGACATAAGCATCACCCTAAAGAGACCTGAACGATACTCTACGACGGTAATAGTCTATGTGTTCCCGATACAACACCAACCAATCCATTCCTAGGATTAGGTCAAACCCTAACATCTAGAGAATGAAAAAGTACCACAGAAAATGATTCCCACCAACTTCCAAGGCACATCCCATGCACTACTTGATATCCTCAACCCACACCCCCAACAGAGTTTCAATTGACATCGCCCCACAAACCCCCTACACAGGTAAATCTAGTGCTACCACTAGTTGAACATAGATAAAAGAGTGTGTGGATCCCGTGTAAAAAAATGCACTAGAAAATGTAGAATCCACAAGGACCGTACCTCAAATAGTCGACGGCCCGGCCTCGCCATCACCCGGCAGAAACTGAACTGCCTGAAGCTGCCCAACCCCTCTACCCTGGGCTCGAGCCTGGGTACTCCTCCCCACACTCCCCTGCTGGCGTGAGTGATCTTTCCCTAGAGTTCCACATCCACCGCCCCTGCCAGTAAGGCACGTGGAGCTCCAACTGCCTGCCTGATATGGGGAAACTAATCCCCTTCCCATATTCAGTACCTTCCTTCCACCATCATACTCTCCCACCTGCTGATATTTCCTGTATAACTTTTTCATATGTCCCATCCGGCCACACGAACAACACTCGACTGGAGGTTGAGGAAAATGACCACGCATATGCCCCGGCCTACCACACTGATAGAAGAACACCTGATTTTCACTCTGAGAGGCTAAACCTCTTTTCCAGCCACTTTTCACACTTCTACCATGTGGTGAGATCTCATGGCGTCGCATCCGACCTTCGGTAGCTGCACCACTCATCTGCCCCACCAGCGCCACAAGCCCACTACCTGAAGCTCCCTTCAAGTTTCCTTCTGAGATCAGTTCCTGATCTACTACCTCTACGAACCTCTTCAAGCGGAAGATGTTTACTTGAGACCTAATTTCATGTCTCATCCCATCATAGAATTGCCATGCTACTGCTGCCTCATCCCTTTCTTACACTGGGACGAAGCGTCTCAAATCAGTGAAGCGACTAGCATAGTCTATCACCGATAGAGATCCATGAGTCAGGCTCATAAACTCTGTAGCCCGCTCCTGCCTCAAAGTATCTGGGTAGAAATGCTCTAGAAACTTTTCCTGAAAGGCTTTCCACAATATTCCCTCAGCCTACTCGATTTGGGCCTGAAAGTCCCAGCAATGCCTAGCCTGGCCCCACAACATATAAGCATCCATATTTACTCACTTTTCAACAGGGGTCTCTAGATGATACATTATCATCTGGACAGACTCTAACCATAACTCCGCTACCTCTCGCTCACCCTCTCCAGTGAAAGTCAGAGGGGATTGCAGCTGGAACTCCCTGGTCATCTCAAACATCCTCGGTGCAACCCGCTCTGGGTCCTAATCCATCATCTGTATAAGTTGAGTCATGTTATCTCGGAATTGGTCTTCTCTACCTTCATTGATCGCGAAATTTTCTTGCTCGTCTACTGGAGGAGTGTTCTCAGTAATACCCTCTCGTTTCCCAACTGGTAACTGATTTCATGGTGGTATTTCTCTACGATGACAAGCACGGGTTTTAGCACTCATACCATAAACATTCATGACTCCACCAAAAGCTCTTTACTAGATACAATAACCCACTTTTCATATTCTAACTCAAAAACATTTTTTTTACTTGTTTCAAACCCTATTACTCTGTTAAATGTCATTTACCCAATTTTTTTATTTCATTCTTCTCATTATTTCTTAGTTTCATGAAATGCATGATGCGCCCTACTTTTCCCCTCACACACCCACCCCGTGTGTGTGTCTAATACAATGCATGTCACCTATCTCCCTAGGTGCTTACAATGATTCATGAATGCAAATCCTCATGACATTAAGTCCACGAGCCAAATGTCATAAAACAATTACATCAAACCACACGTGCATCACCCAGTGGTGAAATATCGTTAACTGTAACATCACACAACCAAGAACATCATTTCCCACCCTGGGTGACATGGGCTTTCTCTCGTACATGGGTTAGATACTCCCAAGCACGAGATCATTACCAAGGCCCGACACATCTAACCCTTGGCTACCAATCCCAAATAACAAGACCTGAGAGAAAGAAAAGAAAGACCTCCTCTGATACCACTTTGTAATGTGCCCGACCCGGAAGCCACTAAACTGGTGCTCCGAGCCGGGTAGTTACATGAACTTAAGCGCGTCTCCTTGTATGCCAAAGGCAGACGACTAATAGAGGGGGGTCTATAGTGTCAAGTGGGGAGACTATACCCCCTTTTTATCAAAGTAAGCACAACAGAAATAAAACAGATAGCGGAAACAATAACCAATAACAATGAACATGTATAAAAACAATTTTTAATAATAAATATTCCATGTCATACTACAAGTGAAAAAGTGGACACAACCCCAAAATAAAGACAATGGACAAAATCCCCAAAATGGTCCCGACTCCAAGTCCGGAACCTCCACCAAGTGCTACCCATGTCCACTCACCTATCTAGCAAGGACCCTTGCCCTTGTCCTAACCTGAAAACATGAAGTCTGCTCGGGTACCCAACGACGGCCCGAGAAGGGTGTGAGTAAAACTCAGTAGGCCACCACCAATGGTGTCTACAAACTATCCAGTATAAACAGGAAGTCCATGAAAAAGTAAAAATGAATCATAAATTCAATGTAATTAATTAAGGTACCATCAACCAGTTTAGATTCAATCCATTTCCACTTCCATTATCGTTCATTACACACCCATTATCACCATTTACCATTTCATCATATTTCCATGGGTTAATCACATACATTATGTTACATGGGTCTAAGGAAAACAATCACCTACAATAGGGTAAACACATCGTTATACTATCTCACTAGGACTAACTCCCTCATAGCAACCATAACCTCACCTCAAAGCCTTATTCCGGGTGGATGCAACCGTTAGGAGAATAGACCCTCAGTCCCCTTTCCTAACCCGTGCATTTAGGGTGGAGTTTAGAACCTCAGTCTTCACTCAACCCATGGGTGTAGATCCTCAAGTTATAACCCAATCTACGAAGCCATGTGCACATGCTTATATATATAAGTAACCATTAACTATTCAAACCATTTCCCTTCGGAAAACACTTTTCACAACAACCCACATGGGAAACCACATCATGCCTTATCCCATTAACAAATTACCAATTCACATCATTTAACCATTCACCCAATTCACATGTGTTATGCCTATCTCACAATGAATTCAACATTAAACCCATAATCTATCCCATTATGGTCCTTAATCAGTTTACACATTAACCCATTTAACCCGTTCATCAATCCCATGAATCAACCATTTAACCAATTCCACTTTAACCATTAGGTTATTGCCAAGTCTAGGTGCATCACCAAACTTCTATTCCATGTTTAACCGATCATACCAAAATTCTTATTAAGGGATCTCTAATTCATTACAACAGGGAAACTTGTTTAATAATAATACAGAAACCCGGGAAAAGCCTGCACATCTCATGGGTGGCCCTAATTAGGTCAAGACAATCCCAACACATCCCACGGGGATTGTGAGGGTCCCATTTACCATTTTAAACACCAATGTTACCAAACATTCCTATGTTATTCAAAATATAACCAAGGGAAGACAAGAACACAAGTAAACATGCACAAAACCCTAAACAACCATGAGATATCACTTGTAGACCTCCTACCTCGAAACCGCGGTTGAACGCACCCCCAATCGAGTCCCTAGACCTCAATCCAACCAACATTTGGACCTTCCACCTAAAAAACACCCAAAAAGATAGGTTGTTAGCGTTTTGGAACAAGAGGGAGAGAAGGTACTAACCCTAAACCAAAAAGAGAAGAAAGGATTAGGTTAGCCTTACCCGGAGCTTCAATCCGCAACGAACAGCACTGAAAATGCCTTAGAATCGAAGGAGTTTGATCTCTTGAAGTCCTTGGGAGGTTTGGTTCGTGCCTAAGGTGAGGAGAGGAGGAAGAGAGGAAAATTCCAAGTGGGTTTTAAAAATCCCAAAGTGGAAATTTTTTAAATTTTCCCAACTTTAAGTGGCCACAGGGTTTGTCCGCACGGTTTGACAAATGTGCGCAAACCGTGCGCATGACACTGCCCGACGGAGGAGGAGTCACACGGTTTAGCCACACAGTTTGGAGAACCTTGCGCAAACCGTGTGATCTCCAATGTCCAGAGGAGTGAGGGTCGCACGTTTTTGCCTAGGCAGGCCGCACGGTTTGGCTGACCATGCACATGCCATGCGCCTTGGTCTGCTCTGCCCAAACTTCCCTTCTTCTGTGCCCCGAGCCCCCGGAGCATCCCCCAAGGCCTCTCACAAATTAAATAAACCTTTTAAAGTCCCAAAATAAATGGTTTCACCCAGAACACAAAAAAACGTACCTTTCCAAAAACCGAGATCTTACAAGTAATGTTATAGTGAGGTCCCTCGAGGTAGACAGTTGTATGAGGATATTACAGTGAGGTCCTTATGGGTAGATAGATTATTGTACGTATATTAGTGATGGTAATTGTTATAATAGTGATTTCCTAGTGAAACATGATGGTAAATGTACTAAAATGGTATAATGTTTGATATTTGGGTATATTTTAATTAATTAAATATTGTTATACTTACTCAATAAATGGATACATTAATATGTTTCATTTAGATGGAAACATGGGTGTTTTTAGGGGGAACCTATTGATTATAAATATATTATCATCCATAGCTAATATAAATTATTTTAAAATATATCTAGATTTATTTTTTATATATTTTATGAAAAAATTAATTATGGACCCATGAGACATATTGGATGTGGTAGTTGAGGTATACATTTGATGAGGTATATAAAAGATTATTGTATTTGTGGTCACTTTTTCATTTATATCATGGATTTTTATGATTTTTCATGTATTTATATTGAGTATTTATTTATTTTTTAAGGAACATTAATTTTATTATTTACATTTTTGTGACACTTTTATTTATAATGGTTAATACCTTCAATATATGATTAATTTTTTACCATTTTTTAAAGTTAGCATATTATGAATTATTATATTTCAACATCATGGGGTCATAATTTAAATTTTTATAGCTTATATGGAGACACAACGATGGTGGGTCATGGAAGAATGGTTGTTTAGATAATTATTTTAGTATAGATTTTGAAGTAGGAACTAGTGAAAATATACATGGGTGGTAAGGAAATAGTATTACTTAAACATGTTATATATAGTATAATAGAGAAACCATTTTAATGTTTAATGGTCCAATGTGATCCAAGGGGAGTATATAACATATGGGTAAAATCATAATTGAATGTAAAATGAGGAAAATGTATCTAGATATGTTTGGTTTCAAACATCAGATGGTATTAGTTCATTATGATTGTGTATCTTCTATTCATAGGGTAAATTTCCATATGGGTGGTGAATGATTTCATGGTGTGGTTAGAAATTACTTATTTATATGTATCCTTGGTCTATGGTTGGTAATCAATGTATGGGGATATATAGATAGTCATACAATAGAATTGGTCTCCTCCCCAAGTGAAGGTATACTTTCCTGACACTAGCCTACTCAGGGCTTGGTCAAATTCATGAAAAATATAATCCCATCACCCCCACCCCAAAATGATCCAATAGGAAAAATATAACTCCTGGAAATTATCGGCCTCAGGATACCTCTCCACTTTTAGGTTAGTCTCCTATCACAAGCACACGTGTGAAATTTTGAAAAAGTCACATGGATGATCACACAAATCTCAAGGAGATCCCCAGGTGATAGTCTCTCTATACCTAACCCCTCAACTCAAATAATTTCTCACATATCCTATTAGAGAATCCAATCAGTCCTAAAACCCGCCACTATCTCTTCTCACTGGTATCACATTTCTATTATCATCCATTGGAGACTCCACTACTCATAGTATTCCCTTTCCAAGACCATTGAGGCCATGTCTGACCTCATCAATCATTGTATATCCACCTTGGGACTATCCCAACATAACTCCCTATATGTTTATTTTTAATTAAATTCCAATACTTAGGACAATTACATTGATAGACTCCATGTCTCATCTAAAATATCCTATGTAATATCCCGCAATCTTGTCAGTTGGTATAAAACACACTTTAACATGCCATTATTATCCCCATAGGGATCAACTTTCTCAACTAACTTATCCAGATCTCAAACCGCCCACAATGTGTAATCCCTCACTTTACGTGAGATGAAACATATTCTCACACATCACACTAGCCCTATGCCTTTGCATCTGGCCTCAATAGACCAATTGATCCCATCCTAGAATACAATATTTACCAATACTTTTCATACATAAATATCACAATTTGTTAGATGAATATTAAATACATAATATTAACATAAATACCAAAACTATAATGGTTTGGGGTCTTTGGAACTGTATATACATAAACAAATGGTTTTACAAAATATATACATCATCTCCCCATTTGTTATTTATAACTAGAACCTTTATTATAATTATAATACATAAAAAAATTCATCATAACCTAGGGAAAATAAAACATAACAGAGGGTGAGCTCAGATGCTCAGTAATGGTAATTAGGAGTGATATTAATGATCATTTAAAACCTACATGAGATTAACAGGTTAAGGAAACTGATCTTAACCATTGAAAATAATACCCTAAAATTCATATATCATAAAAATGATTCAATGAATAAATATTGTAAATTCACAAGAAATGAATCATGATGGGATAAAAAACATGATCCATCAAAACATTACATTTATATAAAATCATGTCATGATTTTTTTTATAAATTTTGTATAATCATAATCAGAGATATCTTATGTTAAATATACCCACCAATACATTCATAACATGTTAATCTTGTTCTAAATACCTATGTACCTACTTCAGTGTTAAAATAATGTTTTTTATATGATCTTTCATTCTTAGGATAACCTTTCATGTACCCTCTTTCTTCAGGATTGGGATAAAATCTTGTGTAACATTTGTATCATAGAAGATTAATCTTTACCCAATGTATTAGTGGGAAACATAATTTCTAGACCACCAATCACATATAATTAAATCCATTAATATGTAGGTGATAATATCATAATAACATTCATTATAACCTAACCTATGGAAAAGAAAATGGGTTTCATCGATATTTCCTCATCAAAACCATAAACCATCTACATAAATAATAAATATAGTATCATTGGATTGTATTAATAATAAATCTAGAGTATCATTAAGGGATTTTATCATATATAAAATATTCTTTTAATCGATCACTATATCTTTTCTTAATGATAATACACTTTTCAATTTTAAATCACTTATTTAAAATCTAAATAACTACCAAATATTAACAAAAACAATTCATTAAAATTAACCTTGGAAACTTGTAAAGGAAGATTTAAATCTTTTATATTTCGTGATTATAGATAAATATATTCAATATGTGTATGTTAAAACAATGATTCCTTTTATATTTTTTTGTAAAAAATTGAAATCACATCATTCGAATGAAAATATTAATGTTCCTTTAAACCAATTTTGTAAAAGATTAAATGTGGGTAAAAATGATGTTAAAAAAATAATAATAGTAAAAATATTTCTAAAAATATTTTTAAAGCCATTGAAATTGAATAAAAATTATTTTCAATCAATGATAGAAATAACGTCATGTTTTCTTTAAAAACCTTTCTTTTGGTCTATTGAGTACTAAAGTGAGGAAATGAAAAGAAAAAAAGTATTATAAATATTTATCTATAAAACAATAAATTTAAATTTATTTATCTAGAAAATATTTTATAATTTACATCAATTTATATTCAAGTATAAACAATCACAATTAAAATAAGATTAAATCATAAATACCTTACTTATTTAGAAATATTTGAATTATAAACCCTGCGAAATAAGAGCATAAAATGAAGCATTAAATATAATTATCATAATTATACTCATCATATATCATGGTAAAATAGATTTATAAAAACCTCATAAATAAATATAAGTGCATAATAAGGCATATTTCCCAAATAATACAATTTGATATGATGAAACCTTACCTCATATTTTAATTTCTTAGAAAGTGATTTAACATCATGTATAGAAAATAGAAATTTATTAAAAAATTATTTCAAAACTAATGATATCATATATTATCCACTTATTACATTTCAACACCCATTTATTAAAAATTTCTTTTTAAATTCGTCATTTCAACCTGTTAATAATATCATTTTTCATGAGAATTTTTATTTTTTGGTTCATGTATTTTTACTTTTATTAGGGTTCCATCATCTGAAAGATTGTATTTATGATAATAATGTTTTATACTTTAATTATATATGTATTTATAATCATCCAAATAAGGGAGAGGTGGAAAAACTGAATTATACTATTTATGGAGACTGTAGGTGATATGTACGTATGAACGATGTTTTAACTAATTGATGGATGGAATTAAATAATGATAAAAAATAATTATAATTTTCAATGTTATTATTATGTCATTTATATTCATTAAATATCTACTTATTATCTACCATGTAAATAAAAAATAAAAAACAACTCACACCGCTTTATGGAGGTGGTAGTCCACACATACACTGGAGAAATGTTATAATTTTCCAACTAATTAGATAGTAAGATGGTCGATTTGATATTATAATACTAGAACCATAATAATTTCGAAAATATAATTTATAATAATTAAATCCATCCTAAAACCCATCCATGTAATATGGAGATGAAAAATGAATTGGATTACTGTGTGGATGTGATAGTCCACAGATATGAACGAGAGATACATCCACCTCATATTTTATACAAAAGAAGGTGAATAATGGTGTTTTCATGATCATAATAAAATTTTAGTATATTTATAATACAATATTTATTATTTTTTGAGTAATACCATATATTTTTAGTGGGTAAAGGAATAAATAAATTCAAATTGTTTGGGTAAGATGATTTTATCTTCTTCGGGATACCACCTTTAGATCATTCCATAAGGACCCATGTAATGGTGTTTTAAGAATACAATAATCCCTAATTTTGTGTTTATGTAGGGTTAAAAAATAATTTTAAAAGGTTTGGATAAGATATATGGATCCAAATGGTTTAAATAAAAGAGATATGGGGTTTCCTATTATAAAGGAGTGAAATGACACAATTGGAATTACAAAAAAGATTAAATATAATTAAGTCACTATAATGAAAATTTCATCCCAATAGAAATAGTTTATAAGAAAAGGAGGATATGGTAAAATGTCACCATACATTGAACATTAAATAGTATTCGGTTTCATTTTAATCATTATCTTATGTTTTAACACCTTTGTTGTTCAATTTTAATCTTAGCCCTCTTAATGACTTTTTTTAATATTAAAGGTTATACTTTCACTTATAAGGTAACAATTAGCTCATTAATGTATAAGGGTTGCATTTTTAGATAATTTATAATACTAATTTCTTTATTTAACTATCTTAATGATTTTAAAAAATAATAATAAAATTTTATTTAATAGAAAATATCTTTAATGACATTTTTGGAAGTATTAATTTATTTTGACTTTAAGGACAACATGACGGTAAGGAAATTTAAAAATAAACATTAAAAAATTAATAATATATTATATTTAGGTAAAAAAATATGGAACACAATAATTCACTCTAATTTTATTACTTTTAATATTTTTAATGTCATTTATTTTATTTTTCTATTAATGGAATAAATATTGTTTCATTGTTGGGTGAGAATTTATGGTCATTACTCAATCACTAAAAATGATAAATAAATTATGATGATAAACAAAATTATGTTATAATTAAAAGAAACATCTATAACCAAACCTAACCCCTATTTGTCTTAATAATATAAATTATGTATATTAAATTCGAGAGAATGGAATTTTATATTTATCATATTCTTAAAATAATATTAGGGTAATAATCCAAGTCAACTGACACCGTATAGAAACTTTTTCTAGATTTATATGAATATGTTAGAACTAAACTCGTTTAATATGATAAATTAATGTTTTATTGAAATATTTGGGGCCTTAATCTGTTGTTTCAACACTGTTTCACCCACTTTACCCTTACCAAGGTGGCACAAATTTTCGAATGTTTCATTTCATAGTGACTAAAAATAAAAGGACCTTATTTACCAAATGAAAATATCATGATTAAAAATATTATATCCATTTTTTGATGATTTAATTTATTTAATTTGAAAAATTAATTTTAAAATAAGTCTTAACATATTCTTAAAAATGTTTTTATAGAAAATACATATTTTATCATTAAACTAGATTTATTTTTATCTCCTCACAAGAAAAATAATTAGATTAATGTTAAATATATATATATACAATATATTTATTTCATCAAAAAAAATCACCTATAGTTATTAATATAATTTTTTTAAGATTAAGACGCATTGTGTATTGTGCGCATAAAAATAATTGTTCCAAAAAATATCTTTTATACCTTCAAATAATATTTATTTTAAATTCTAATAAATTTAAAACCAATAAATTAATTTTATATGTGTGTAAACCATAATTTTTTCAAAATTTAGTTAGTGAAATTCATAGCCACCAACAAAATTGATATTTGATAACTTCCACCTTAAATTATAATATTTTATTCATCTATCACAGTTTATTTAAACTCGTTATTTATTTATTCAATGAAATTGAAGAAATTAAATTTATTTATCAAAAAATATATCATAAAATCTATGGTTTTTACATTCTTTCATGATTAAAATGAATTTAACCCCCTGAATTCTATCACTTCTATACAAACATATCTGGATAACTTTGTTTCATCACATCCTTATATTTTCATGTAGCTTGTTTGAATTTCTGATTCCTCAAAACAACTTAAACCAGGTGATTAGTCTTTTTTGTATCATATTATCTCGATAATATATTATTTCTAAAAAATATTCTTCATAGTAAACAGTATTTTCCAAAAAAACATGACCTAATATATTAGTAAATGTGATTTATTTGGTATTTATTTCCTCTAAAGTGATATATGAAACACATCATGAAATTGAGAGGTGTTTGGTTTAAGTTCCATGTAATAATATGTAACAACCCACCCATACCCCATGGGCTTGCGGAGGCGGTGAGGGTTACATGGCCTTAAGAGACGTTCCCAAGGTGCCAAATGTTGTCAATAAATACCGAGGGCTCCGAGAACAAAATGGGGAATGATTTTCCCTTAAGACAAAACAAACCAACAATCCCCAACCTATATGATGCATGTCAACAACCCCAACCAACCCATCCATTAACAACCAAGTTGTTCCACAATACAATCCAAACCTAATAAAACTAGACATGTCCAAAACACATCAGATTACAAAGCTGAAACTAAACAATCAAACACCCCAAGCCATGACTCCACCACAGCTCCACACCAAGCTCTAAGCTCCAAGCTCCACAAAGAAATCACAATACACCATTAAAGGAGGAAGATGACTTACCTTTGCCCACGTCATGGTACACAACATCTGCAAAGACACCACAGTGCCAAAGATGGGGGTGATTACTAAAACTCGTTAGGATTTCCCAAAATTACTTCCCTACACAAGCCACTAGGATAAAACCGTTAGCACATTTATATAAAACAGTTTATATAAAATAATCATAGGTGCAACCAATACCATAAGCCAACCATGCTCTTACCAAGCCATCACACCCAACCCATGAAACCAAAGGAATGTCAACCAAACAAGCCACAATCGTTCCAACATTTACCCATTATCACAACAATTCAATCTTGCAAAGAAATGCACAATAAAACAATCATACAACCAAACGGTGGAGCTACCATCCAAACTGTTCACCCATTCACACCAAGTGGCACTTCCCGTCCACTTATACTTGATGGTGGCCCTTCCATCCACTATCCATCCCGATTTTGTAGTGGTACTTCTCGTCACATTCACACAACATTCAAAACAAGCCAAATATAAGCATATAACCCACCAAGGTCACATCATCATGCAATCAACCCATTCCATTGCATATCAATCCACTTCAATAAATCACCCATTTATTGAAAACCATTTTCAATTCTAAACACTATTTCAATAAAACAACCTTTTTATTGAAAACCATTTCCATTAATAATTTTTTAAAATCAACCATTGCCTCCCATTGTAAAAAATCTATTTTAAAATCCACAACAAAAGCATTTCACCACAAAACCCTCTTTTTCCCAAAAATCCATAAAACATCACACAAGGTATTTTTTACCAATTTCACACATCAAAACACTATTAGTTTCAAACACAACATATTAATTGTAAAAAGTAACCACTAGTTCTAACCAAGTGGAGTCGAGAGAGAAGCCACTTACCTTTAGGGTTTCTGAGAAAACGACCCACAAACAACCGCACCTCCAATCCGGAGAAGGAACCACTGAAACCTCTCTAGATCACCTTCCCTAACCATCACAAGACTTAAAATTCACATCCAAGGAAACCCCATCCATTGATCTTCACAGAACAAGTGTAGATCTAGAAAACCAAGACGGAGAGGGATGTAGATCTAGAGGAAAACACAATGAAACCAAGAGGAGATACATACCTGGGAGAAGGCACCATAAATCCATGTTGAAACCCCTTCTATTCGCTTTCTAAAACATGTGGGAGAGCCCCTCCAACCCTTGAGAACCAAAAATCCCAAGTGAGGCTCGAGTGGGAGGAAAATTGGAGTGAAATGAGGCAATCCTGAGTGAGCCTGGAACTTATAACCCTAACTTTATGTAGCTGCATGGTTTGAAAAACCGTGCACTAACTGTGTGCACGCCACTGCCTCGAGAGACAAGGTCCTCACGATTTCCTCACATGGTTTGGAAAACCGTATGCAGGTCATGCGAGGCCAACTGTCTCGAGAACAATGTTCCGCACGGTTTCCTGGGGAATCCGTACGGTTTCCACTAACCATTCTCAAACTATACTCCCCTTTAAAAGCCTCCAAACTCATCCAAAACCATTCCAAACTCTCCCAACCTTTTCCCAACTCATCCCATGCACGTTAAACACATAAACATGCATAAAAAAGGCCACATACCTCAAACTGAGGGTGCTACATAATGTATCATCCCTAATAGATAAATAATATCAAAAGACAAATATACCATGGAAAAAATATTCCATTACTGATGAATTTTATAAGATTATACAATATAGTAATTAATTTAAATACTTTATCACCAATAATGGATTTAATAATTTATCGATGATTATCATCATAAAAGTTCTATCAATTCTATGTTACCATGATAGACTACTAAATGGATCTTACTTTATCTTCCATTTCATATTCTATATTAGGTCCCAATATACTTTTTTCTCCAACTTCATCCTAGAATGTTGGATTTCTACACTTATTTCCATAGATTTCTTCAAAAATATCTATTTGAATGATCAAGTGAAAGCTAGTATTATAAGAAAAATTTACAAGAGGGAGGCATTGAACCCAACTAACATTAAAATTTATATAAAAAGATCTCATCATATCATGTTGATTTTTAATGGTTCTTTAAGAATGTACATCTATGTATGGATGATAATAAATAATGAAACTCAACTTTCTATCCATGTCCTACTGAAGAATTCATCATAACATCAAGGTAATCCTAATATCTCTATCAGATACTACAGAATGAGGTAATCCATGCAAACATACTAGTTCATTAATGTATTTTTTAGGAATTCGATCAAGAGATAAATCTTCTATGATATTAATTAAGTGTGTATATTTCATAAGGAAATTGAAAAAAACCAAAATAACATTATGTATTTTCTGATGTTTGGGGGAGTCTGATGAAAAAATCCATTGTGATGTTTTCCCATTTCTATTTTGGTATAGGTAATTTTTATTACAACCCATTAGAAATATGTCTCCCATACTAAAACTAATTATATACCATGAATTGAGATATAGACTCTGAAATATATCTTTATATTTTATCCCACAAAAAATACCCTTTGTGATCTCTAAAAATATCCATACTTTGAGGTTGAATAAAGAATGACAAATTATATGCCTCATCTAACAACTGATTCTTAAATTATAATACGAACAGAACAAATGCATAGTTCCTCAATCTTACAATTATATCACAATAAATTATAAACTCAAAAACATTTTTAATCATTCTCAATAGTTGCACATCTTCCTTCTCCACCTCTTAACTCCTCACATAGATAGATGGTTGAACATAAACTTGAGAAAGATAAGATTTTCACAGTCCTCCAAGATTTCTAGATCTTTATTTTGAAAATACAAAAGAATGTATATTTAAGGATATTTATATTAGAAAATATAGAATGATTCATTCAACGTAAAGCAACAGAAACCTTACTTTTTTTTCAAGGGTGATAATATATTGAGAATAAATGATATTTAATCAACATCAACTATCCACTTTATTGAATATTAATCCCTTTTTGAGTGAAAAAATACTTTAAATTTTTATAATAAGTATATATATATATAACACCATTCCCCATAAATATTATTCATTTATATATTTAACGAAAAAAATTACCACAACTTACTCTAAGTCACTAGATGGGTAACTTTTTAATGATCCCTTAATTGGGGTAAAGAATAATCTATCACTATATCATTGTGTATGATGATGCATCCCAATACCTTCTTTGATGCATCATTGTAAATCACAAACCCTTCTATATTGTAGGGTAATGAAATCATAGGTTCATTTACTATCCTAATCTAGAGTAACTTGAATTTTTTTTCTATTCTTGTATCCAGAAGAACATGGTTCGCTTTACAGTTAACATCGAGAGTGGATCAGATATATGTGAGAAAATATCCAAAAATTATTGATAATATGCATCCAAACAAATCAAATAATATATATCAAATACATTTTTTGGTCTAGGATGACATTAAATAACTTTCAACTTTGATGGATCAGCATAAATAATCATAAATTAGATTAAATGACCCAAAAATGATTTTTTTAAATAACACTTCATAAATTTTTAATATGTCTTCTCCTTCCTTAAGGTATTCATTACAATACTCAAGTGATCTTCATAGTCTTCCTTTATCATTGAATATATAATAATATAAATTATAAAGACTACCTAAAATATATAAATATATATTCCAAAGTCTCTATTAATTATATCTATGATGATATCATGATCATTAGTAAGACCAAATTCCACCACTCTAAATTCATAATGTTTATACACTATATGAAATATTTTTTTGGGTATATTCCCCTTTTTCTTCTCAATTGATGATAATAATAATGTAGTAAAATCATAGAAAAGTATTGAGTTATGTGAAGTTGGTTAAACAAGTCATTAATACAGGGTAGAGGTTACTTATTCTTGATCTTTATCTATTCAGGTTAATAATATAAAATGTATAGTCACATTGAAATATATTTCTTATTAAAAAAATAAATATTTACAACATATGGTGATTAAATTTAATGAATTAATACCATATATATATTCTCCTGGTATTTTTCATGAATTCCTATGTCTTAATCGGGGAAACTCTACATGGAGTGTTTGAAATCTGTATATCAATAGGTTTTCATTATTTTAAAAAATCAACTTCATTATTTGTAGGGAGTCTTGGAATTTATTCTAGGAAAACCTCAAAAAAAGTCCATTGTAATAAGAAAATATTTGATTTTGAGTTTCCCCCTATCCATATGATATAAACATTCCCTTTGAATAACAATCAAGACATATATACTGGATGTAATTTTCATCAGATGTTCATATTTATCATCCCATAGATAGAATAAAAATAGTTCACATTATGGTTTTGGCAACCCAAAACCATAACCCCGTAAATTTTCTAAAAAAATTAAAGGTAACATACAAATGAAAAAAACATTGGTGCAGACCCCAAAAGATAAAAATGAAGTCCAAAAAGACTCCAAAAACCACAAGACCTTGACACAATTATTTATCTGAGAGACCAAAAATGTAAGGTAATTTCACCTGCCATCGCATGTGCATAAAAAACCATAGAGTCTCTGGCTTGAACTATCTTCTGAGATCATCCCATCAAGCATACTGTTGGAAGTCAGACCTAATGCTGTAGCCATCATGACTTCCTATATACAGCCTATCCATTATCATCCCCACATCTCGATTTAATCTAGGTCAACGCCACAACCAAGTTTTTTCCTCCCGTATACTTCGCAAATCCATGCACCTCCACCACCAAAGGTCATATGACCGACCAAGAACAGACCACCAAGACATTCAAACCTATTTCTATCCAAGAGCTACGTCTTTAAGATCCTACAGAAATCCACCTCACACACGCCAGTAACTCCCGGCCAATCACACCCTGTGGATGAGGCTGCCCCCAAAAAATACCTCCTATATCAAATTTACAGAAATCATAGCTCTAGGTCAAGTATGCCCCACACCCCAATATCTCAACTTTCTCCTTGTCATTTTCCATGTACCGCTCATCCTGTTCCTTGCACCAGCTCCTGAGGATCCCACCATACTCATGGTCGCAAGAACCTTCACTGCCGCTACCGGAGCCAAGGACACTAGGATCCCACATCATCCCCCCTTCCTCACCATCCACTATATAAGGATGATTCCAACCAAAGATCTTCCTACACCCTATACCGCAAAAACATCGTCATCACGAGGCACAACCTCAGTGCCGGGAAACTTCAAGATCCCAGATCATCAAAACAGATCCACTCCAAGATCCAACGACGTTGTCACCATTGTTTGATCTGACAGAGAGATGATCATTGGTAAATTACAAAAATAAAACTTGATTTCCCTTCCTTGTAAATTTATGTGGGATTTATATAATGAAATAAAATCCATTTCTATGATAAAATCACATTCATCTAGAGGTATAATAATGAAATTTATGGCAAGAAAATTCTCATAAACATCTATTATAAATGATCAATAAACTTGAGATTAAATCATCATTTTTTGGGGGTTTTCATAGTTAATTACACACATAATCATTGAGGGGGTATTTTTATAACATTATAAAATTCATTTCACATATATGAGTGGTTTAATACAAAATCAAATAGTGTAATAAGAGTTTTAGAGTGGATGGTAGGTGTAACATCCCAGGTAAATAAAGAATACGACATTTTCATATTTATTAATATTTTTGAATTAAAAATTAATTTTACTTTAAAGGGGATGTTACGTTCTATGATGTACCCGACACACAACAATGGGTTTTTTTGAAATCTTAAGTTGCACACAACGTTGAGTTATACCAAAAAATAATATAATATTATTATTATTTTAAATGGTAGTTAACATAGAGCCATTGTATTGGATGGAATAAAAAGAATTAACTTCAATATGATTATACATGTTTGTTAAAAAAATTTACATTTATCCAACAATATTTAGATTCTTAAAATGTAAATGAATCCAATTTTAAGCATAAACCATCTAATATTCTTTAAAAGGTCAATTTATCACCTTTTGATGGAGAAGCCTTTTTATATCTAGTTTATATCACTTTTATATATTCTATTTGACAAAATAATATTCTTATTTAGAATTAGTACATCAAAATTTACTTTGGATGAAATTTTGGTATTTTTTTATTATATTCATTTTTTAATGAATAGTAAAAAATACTGCATTTTAATTAAAAAATGCCTTTTAATATAATTTATTTATATAGTTTTATTGTTTGTTTAATTTATTTTAAGGTTTAATTGGATTTTATTTTTACCATTTAATCCAATCCTGGTCATTTTATGTAATTTCACTATTAATTTGGACATAAACGAAGGTAAATATTTTGATAGATATTATTTCTTAAAAACACGATTTTTTGTATTGGCAACGGGAATTAATTTTCAATTATTTTCAGCCAATTTTGTGTTTTGAATTTGGAAAAATGGATTACATATTTGGAATCATGTGGTTAAAATTGTCTATATAGGTAACTTCTATTATTATACATTATGAAAATTTACTTCAGTAAATATTTTATTTACCATGGTTAAAGGGTAAATCTGGTAAATAAGGGTAAAAAAAATATTATAATAATATTAAATTACCCTTACACTTGTCCTAACACCATTGGATAATACATTTCCGACCATGGGTATAACTGCGTCGATTTAGGGACTCCATGGAGCCACTTGAGAGTGATAATGACACATTATCTTAAATAATTTAAAGTAAGGGAAAAAATAACATAATGATGAATCTTTTTACCTAAAAACATTTATATGGTGTTATATAAGTCATATATTAGACTATAAATATTATTTATAAAGCTAAAACTATTTCCTGTATCATGGTATTTTATTTTTAATTTTTATACATTAAAAAAACATATTTAATTATGACACAATAGTGATGGAGTAATTTCTTCATTAATAAAGGACTCAAATAAATGATATTATAAATATTAAAATAAATTTATTTTTAACCTTTTTATGCCATAAACAAATTTTATATGTTATTATGACTTGTTATATTTTAATTAATTAATGTATTTCTTAATAATAAAGGTTTTTTAGATTTTTTAAAAAGTCATGATATGAATAGTAATAAAATTGACATAAAATAATTTTTAAAAAAATCTATATTTTTTAAATGATAAAAGAGCCTATAAAACAATATATGTAAAAATGACATATATGATGTTAAAAATGTTATTAATGATTCATTTTGAGTTTCTTTTAATTTTATGGTAAATATATTAACCATATAGTATGAATATATAAAAGAACATGGTAAAAGATAAATAAGTTAACAAAGTGTTAAATAAAAAATGTACGGATAAACAAATATCCAAAACCTGTAAAATTATTATTGTATGATTTTATGTTTACTTATATACACCTTATATTCTAATTAAATTTGTTTTGGACCTTTAGAAACCAAAAATAATTGTATAATAAAATAATATTTTCAATCATTCCTAAAGAGCACCTCCTCCCCCTTATAAAAAGCCATCACCTCTAACCCTTACTCACACATATCAAACACCCTTTAATCATCCATCCTCTATCCAAGTAAGCTCTAAATATCCCTCTATTCCTCCTATAATCCTTGCCTTGTTCAGAAAGAACTTAAATAAATCCTTTTGGTTCAAACCAAAGGGAGTTACTCGATTTAAAGGTAGTGTCTTCCCTCAAGTTATCTTCTTTTATTTTAATTCTTCACTCCCTATGTTATTCTTATTATTTGTTACATAAAAACACCATTATACTAAATATACTAGGTTTTATTTATGATAGGGATTCAAACTAAACTTACACACACCTCCATCTAATTGATACGAACAGACTCTTTCTGTGTACGGCGAACTTCTACCTCACGAAATGATGATTGTTCGATTATCTTCTACTACCTATCGTGGTGGCCATTATGATGGAAAATTATTTATATGTTATATATATTATATTTATACTATCTCTATTCTTCTGTATTTTTCCTTTATATCATACCTTTATGGTTTCTATAATTGGTGAATACGATAATTTTATTTGAGGAAATGCGGACTACCACCCCCTCAAAATGATATGACTCGTTCATGCCATATATGGAACATGTAAAGAATGGAGTTGTTGAAATTTTATATGATATTATAGTGGAATTATAATATAACTATTTATGTTTAATTTTTCATTCCATTAAATATTAAAGAGAAATGAAAATAGTGTTCATGCGTACGTACGGCTTAATGTCTCCATGAACGGTGCATTTCATTTCTTAACTACAAATATTAAGAATGATTATAAATACATATATATATACCGGATATATATGGTATATATGATATGTAAATCATGAATATAGTTCTATAGATAATGTACTTTTGACCACATGGATAAATTTTAATTATAGGGAGTTTATTTTTGACGCAAGTACCAAATAATATAATATTATTATTATTTAAAATGGTAGTTAACTCATAGTCATTGTATTGGCAGGAATGAATATAAATAACTAAAATATGATTATATATGTTTGTCAAATATTTTTACATTTATTTAATAAAAATTATAATCTTAAAATGTGAATGAATCCAATTTTAAGAATAAACACTCTAATATTCTTTAAAAGGTTGATTTACCACCTTTTGATGGAGAAACACTTTTAAATGTAGTTTTTATCATTTTGATATGTTATATTTGAAAAAATAATATTATTATTTTTAATTGGGACATAAAAATTTACTTTGGATGAAATTTTGGTATTTTTCTGATAATGTTAATTTTTTATTGAATGGGGAAAAATATTGCATTTTAATTCAAAACTGCCTTTTAATCTAATTTATTTATACAGTTAGATTGTTATTTTAATTGGATTTAAAGTTTAATTTAATTATATCTTTACCATTTCATCCAATTTTGGTTATTGAATTTAATTTCACTCTTAATTTGGACATAATCAAAGGTAAATATTTTGATAGTTATTATTTCATAAAAACACGCTTTTTGTTATGACAATGAAAAATTAATTTACAATTATGTATTTCCAATTATGTTTTTTTAGTTTGGAAAAATGGATTCCATATTTTGAATCAGAATGTATAAATTTTTTAAATAGGTATCTTTTATTTTTAGACATTATGAATATTTACTTCAGTAAATATTTTAATTATAATTTTTAAAAGGTAAATCTGGTAAATAATGGTGAAAATAATAATATAAAAAATATTAAATTACCATTACACTTATTATAACCATATTATATAATACATTTCTAACCATGTAAATCCTAGGTTCGATTTTGGGACCCCATGGAGCCACTAGGGAGTGATAATGCACTTTATATTAATTAATTTAAATTAAGGAAAACAATAACATAAAAATGAATCTTTTTACTAATACAATTTTTATATAGGGTTAAATAATTTATCTATTCGACTATAAATATTATTTGGAAATAAAAAATAATTTCCTACATTGTGGTATTTTATTTATAATTTTTATACATTAAATAAAAATAATAATTATGAGACAATGGTGATGCAGTAATTGCTTCATTAATAAAGGATTCAAATAAATGATATTAAAAATATTAAAATAAATTTATTTTGAACTTTTTTATGCCATAAAATAATTTTAACAATTAGGATGACTTTTTATCATTTAATTATTGAAGGTTTTTCAAATGAATCAGGTTTGTTTGAATTTTTTAAAAAGTCATGATATGAATAGTATTAAAATTAGGATAAAAGAGTTTTTAAGTCAATCAATATTTTATTAAATGATAAAATAGACCAAAAAATATAAGATTCAGGAAAATGAAATATATGATGTAAAAATGAAATTAATGAACCTTTTTGGATTCTTGGTATTTTATAGTAAATATATTAACCATATATTATGATTATATAAAAGGACATGGTAAAAGTTAAATAAGTTAACCAGGGGTTAAATAAAAAATATAAGGATAAAAAAGTATCCTAAACCTATAAAATTCTTATTGGATGATTTTATTCATACTTATATACACCTTATGTTCGAATAAAATAAGTTTTGGACCTTTAAATACTGAAAACCATTATATAATAAAATAATATTTTCAATCTTTTTTAAAGATCCCCTCCTCTCCCTTATAAAAATCCATCACCTCTTACCCTTACTCACACCTCTCAATCCCCCTTGGATCATCAAAACTTTTCCCAAATAATATCTCAAGATCTATCTCTTCCTCTTATAATCCTTACCTTAGGCCGAAATCACTTCAAGAATGCTTTTTGGTTCAAACCAAAGGGAGTTACCCGATTTAAGTGTAATGTTTTCTCTCAAGTTATCTTCTTTTATTTTACTTCTTCACTGCTTGTGATCTTCTTATAATTTGTTTACATAATAACACTATTATAATAAATATAATAGGTTTTTTTTATTTTATTTATTCAATCTACACATACACACACCTCCATCTAATGGATAAAAACATACTTTTTCTGTGTACGTTGAATTATTGCCTCACGAAACGATGAATGTTAGATTATCTCTTATCGCCTATCATGGTGGCCATTATAATGGTACTATATTTACATGTGATATATATTATATTAATATTGACTCTATTCTTTTATATTTTTCATTTATATCATAACTTTATGGTTTCCATAATGGGTAAACACGTTAATTTCATTTGGAGAAGTGCGGACTACCGCCCCATCCAAATGATATGTCTCATTCATACCATATGAAGAACATTTAAAGGATGGAGTTACTAAAATTATATATGATATTATACTGTAACTATAATATAGCTATGTATCATTTTGTTTTCATTCCCTTAAATATGAAATACAAATGAAAGTAGTGTCCATCCGTACGTACGTCTTACCATCTTCGTGAACGGTGAATTTCATTTTTATCATCAAATGGTATGTACTACTATAAATACATATATATATATATATATCTATATACTCTATATATATATGATATATATGATATCTAAATCATTAATATAATTTTTTAGATAATTGACTTTGGACCACATGGACAACTTTTAATTAAAGGAAGATCATTTTTTACTCAAGTACCTAATATCGACAAAACAACTGTTATTAACTTAAATGATTATGTAATGTTTATAACGTGGTAATAATTAATATAAAAGGACCAATAAACTTGAAAAAGGTTATTAAAAAAGTATAAATTAACATTATTTTATTATTTAGGAGATTAAATAATAAAGGAGTCAAGTCAAACTTGAGGTAAGGGACTTCGTCTCAATCTCCTTTCATTGAGGAATATTTTTGATTTATACATGACTTTATTTTATACGGTGTATAAACCAATTTGAATTTTCATTTCATTCAAAGGGGATATTTTTATATGTAGAATTTTACTAAAAGACAAAGGTAATGATTCTTTTAAATGTATGTGCTGACAATGAGCTTTCCACTGCCGTGAGCGTTATTGGATTTTGGGCTTCCTTAACAAGTGATAATGTTTTTAAAAGGAAAATAAATACCATATAATCCTTTACGTATGTTGGTATTGAAAATGGTTTTGAATATGGATTGGTTGTGTAAATATATTTAAATGATATATTGTGATTGAGATGGGAAATGTTATATTTCCTTTGTGTTTGTTTTATATGTTATGAATATGATATGGTTCTTGGGCATTATTTATGTATACGGATGCTTTTATGATAAACCTAGGGTGGGTGAGCCTGAGATAGCTCTCTAATGCATTGGGTAACATGACGAAGGTAAACATTAATGTTTTTACTAAGAGATTTAGGAAATATACTGTGATGGGTATTCTAAATGTAACTCCCTACGTATATGTGAAAGCTATAATGTAAGTATATTATGAATGACACATGTTTCCTTTATAACTTTTGATTGCTATGTGTTATTCATAAATATTATGATTTCATAAGGTATGTTGAAGAGATTATGATTTGTATGTATTGATGGGATAATGATCTGTTTATTTATTTTTTAACCCTTACCGATCTTTTTATACTCATCCCATGCTTTGAAATGTCTTATACAGGACTTAAAGATGAAAAGGGTCAAGGATGGGGTCAAGGAAAAGTCATGATGTCTAAAACATGGGATTGGAGAAGTTTCTTTTTTTAAGAGTTTTTATTTTATGAAAATAAAGGAAACCGAGTATAAGTGTATACTTTGTAATTTTTAAAATTTAATGCAATAGTTATGGCCGAATTCTCTAAAACTCTAAACCTAAAAAGATCCTCCACGTGCATTAATAACTTAATTCAAGATTATTTATTGTTTTAGGATAGGTCTTTATAGTAAGTGTACCTTTCACCACATTGTTATCTTACCCTTCATTAGAAATAATGATCACTTGAGAAACCCCATTTTCTCTAGGATTAAGAGGTAGCTAACATATATCATCATCGTTAACCTTAATACTTGAGCATTGGATGGCATAATTCCTAGAAATATTCCATTTGAAACACTAGAGTGTGGGTTCTGCATTATATAGTTCTATTCTTCCATCATTGGATAACTTCTTCCTATCACTTCGGCTTGTTATTTCTCGATGACCATCCTCTCCGCACATAATGCATTTTCTAGTATCATTAAGATAATTTAATCCACAAATTGTTCAAAACATTGATCATAAAGAAAGTCTTGTCTTCTTTCATCCATTGTTTTAATTATAAGAATTTATATTTGATTCCATCTATCTTTTCATATCAAAATCATATTATTAATGGGTAAATCTAATATTTATTTCCTAAATGGTAAAAAAATTATTTCTTCATTAATACATAATAATTTAATTTATAATTTTGTTCAAATACTTGTTTTTACACCACTGGATAGTCAATCAATCTTACTTTTTAGTTTAATGATAATAAAAGAAGCTTACCACACAAGTCGTGTAATTTGTTTCACATGCACAAATAGATTCATCATCATTATTCCCATCTTCAAGGAATTACTTATCCATTTTTATATGAAGGATAAGTAGAATTTAATTTTCTAAAATAACATTCTAATATCGTCCCCTTATATGGAGTCATTTTCTTCCCATTTCCTAGTGTTCTTTAAGATATTCCATCAATGATTTTCATTTTCCTATAAATGATAGATTGAAAAGATCCCTTTTCATGCTTAAACCCTGGTTAACAGATAATATCTTTTAAATGGTACTAATTCATTATTCAGAAACTATTGGATCAACATATCCCCTAAAATAAAGCAGGTGTTTCCCTATAAATGAATCATCAAGACATTTTTCATACCTTTCTCATTTAGAATCCCAGCATGATTCTTCGATTCAAGAATTCATATAACTATAACAATGAGATTTTCTATTCCATATCCAATACCATTTGGTTTTTCAAGAGTAAAAGCGTCACTTTTTCTTTCATATTCAACATTAACACATTTCCTTTAGGCTCCATCCATTGAATAAAACCAAACGGAATTGTGTGAGATACAACAATCATAGTTTGATTCCATATAATCATAAAAATTTAATTTAGAGGATATCTAAATCATGACACATTTTTTTAAATATATTAAACCTCAGTTTTAACCTATTAAATTCTTGGCCATTATCTATTTAAATCCTTCATAATAGTTCATAAATAAAATGTGAATTATCCAAATCATATCTACTAGGAGTTTCATACCATGTGTGTAGAACAGGCACACTCACCATGAACCAGAATGATGGATGAGATAAAATCAACCAAAACATTTTATTTTTATTACCCCTACATGCATCCCTTCCAAAACCACATCCACTTATAGTATCAAGGATAATATGTTTTTCCACGAAAACTTCTCCTTTATTTACCATAACTTGGGATGTTCTGTTATAAATAGGATTATGCTAAGGGTTTTCACTAATATTATCTAATTCTTATTTCCAAAGGTAGTTAAAACCTACTCTTATACCAACTATATGGAACCATACATTTAATAAATAAATATAACATATTATTTGATGAATAATAAATACATAACATTACGATCCACACTATAACCATAATGGTTTAATGTATTTTTAAACTGGGATATATAAATAACTTTTTCATAAAATATTTATATCTTTATTCACTTATTTCATCATTACTTTTACCCTTAGAATAAAAATCATACATAATAATTATCCTCATATCATTGGAAAAATAAAACATAATAAAGGATGATCTAAAATGATTCATAAGTGTAAAACAGGGTGATATTAATGCTTATTTAACCATAACATGATCATACCGGGTATGGGAACATGATATTAACCATTTTAAATCTATACCGACAATTAATAGACAATAAAAATGAGTCATATCATAAACCTTGTCAGTTTATATGACATGAATCATAAATGGATCAAAGATCATGAGACACAAAAACATAACATTGACATATTATTATTTCATGATTATGTGGAATACGTGTGGCATAATCATAATCACAGAAATATATTTCAAGGATTCCCACAAAATATATTCATAACATGTTTTTTCTATAAAACCGCTTGTGTACCAACTTTGAGCTTGGGATAACCTCTTGTGTACCCTCTTTCATATTTGGGATAACCTCCAGTGTAGATTCTTTCCTCGGGCTTGTGATGGACTCTCATATACCCTTTAAGATCATAAAACATTCATCACTACCCAATACATTTAAGGTTTATATAATTATGGTATCACCCATCACATAATCATAAATACATTCATATAAATTCCACATGTACATAAATACAATCACCATAACATAAAGAAATGAAAAAATAGGTTTTATAGATATTTCATCATCAAAAACTTAAATCATCCAAATAAATAATAAAGATAGTATTGTAGTATCATATTACCTAATAAGATATAGTAACATATTAATATGTTATCATTGTTGAAAAATCATTTAAAATATCACTAAAATATTTTTTGAGGAAAAATACCCTCTTAACATTGGAATCACATATTTAAAATTGAAAAATATACAAAATAACTATGATGTAATTTTATTTTAAATTAACCTTGTAAAATTTTATTATAACCATAAAATATTTTATTATATATGATTAAATACAATTTTATTCATTCCATGTATGTTAAAACAAATATTCATTTCACATTTTTAATAAAAAGTCAAAAATACGTTTACAAGAAAAAAATATTCATTTTCAAACATTTTTTAAAAACTAAATCATGGGTAAAAATGAATTTAAATAATGATACGATAATAGTAAAAACAATATTGAAAATATTTTTTAAAAACAGAGATATATAAGATAAAGTGTTTTCGACTGAAGAGATAAATAAAGTCATTTTTTCCTTAAAACATTATTTTGGTCTCTTGAGAACATATATAGTGGATAATTAATGTAAAAGCAGTGTTTAAATGAAATAAATATAATGAAATAAAATTAAATGGATTTATCCAGAAAGTTTCATGCAATTTCATTCAATTTAAATTCAAGTATAAAAAAATCCAAACTAAAATTAGATTGAAACATAAATCCCTAACTGAATTGGTAACTTTTAAATCATAATCCCTAATAAATTCTAAATTCAAATGAAACAATAAATATCATGATCAAAAGGATATTAATAATCTAAATTGTATAATTTTTGTTATATACACCTCATAATGAATATAGGTTCGTAACATAACATGTGTCTCAGGAAAGAAAATTTGGGATGATAAAACCTTACCTAAATTTTGAATTTCATGAAAATCACATCAATATTCTATATAATAAATTTATATATATTATGATTATATAATAAATTCATTTACATTGTGATAATATCATATATGATCCAATTATAATATTTCAACATCAATTTATTAATAAATATTTATTAAAATCAATATGTCTTTGTGTTAATTATTTCATTTTTCATGTGAATTTATGTTCACTGGTTCTGATCATTATATATTTATCATGGTTCCATCATCTCTATATTGTTATTTAAGATATAAAAATAATATATAATCATCTTATAAAATTTTCTAATCATCTATAAAAGGTTTATATAGAAAAATGAGTTGCACAATTCAGGGAGAGAGTTGGTCGTAAGTAAGCATGAACATTTTATTCACTTTTCAACGGGTGGAATTAAAGAAAGGTAAATAATAATGCACCTATAAAGAATAATTTTCATACATATATATATATAACTTTTATTCCTTAAATTCATCACTTTTTCTATCCATGACAACCGTAAGTGAAAAACAAATCACATCGCTTTGTGGAGGTGGTAATCCACACATACAAACGATCAGTATTATCATTTTCCATAAAATTGGAAGGTAATAAGGTAGATATTATATTATAATTCCATAATGAAAATAATTGCATCAATATAAGGAATAAAATTTAAACCCATAGTAATACTCATCCTTGAATGATGGTGATAGCAAATGAATTATATCGATACGTGGAGGTGGTAGTCTACACTTACACATGACTGATACTCTCACTTCTCATTTGATGTAAAAAATAGGTGATAATGGTGTTTTAATGGTCATAATAAAATTTGATAATATTCCTTATACTTAAGTTTTTATTTTATGATTAATACCAAAACTTTAGAGGTGGTATAATGTAAAGACCCATAAATTTCAAGGAATTTTTTTTTCTTAATTTTCTTTGGAATTTTACAAGAGCGCAGTTTCTGACGGCACCTGATTCTGAGGCCCGGTGTGCCCGGAATCATTTTCCGAAGTTTGGATCGGGTACGTTTAGTGAACGGACGAGCGGGTTTTTCTAACTTTTGAACCGGTGCTCGGAATCGAATTCTGAGGGAACCGATGGAATCGCAGCGCCGGTACTTGCTTAGAAACGCCTCTTCCGGAGTTGTGTTTGCTCGGGTGTGGTTTTTAATTTTCGGGCTTAAAGTTAAGAAATAAAATAATTGTACGACAAACTTTATTTTATTTCACTTAATCCACTTGGAAGACACTTGAATCCACTTAAAGTGGCTTAAGCTGAGTTGATCCGGATAGGGTGTTATCCAAAAATATCCTACCCTCTTGGTAGGATATTTGTGGGGTGGGGCCCACACGAGCCCTGTCGTTTCTTTTCCTCTAAGTAACGCACCCACGAAAACCCGTCATTATGAAAGTCAACTGACGCGTTTTCTTAATTTCTTAATGCACCAATTAATTGCGTGGTTTTCTTCGTCGAATTAATTGGGCGGTTTATTTCGTTGAATTAATTCTACGAATTAATGGGTCGTTACTTATCTCTTTTTCATTTCTTAACCGGTTTGAAATCTATTGTCGTAGTAATAAAATAAGACCAATGCCACATCTTGAGGATTACACATTGGGAGGCTTTTGACATAATTCTTGTGCCTTCACCCTTCTTCGCGATGAACGCGAAGAACGTCGGCCTCCGACGAAGAACGCCAAAACCGCGGAAATCGACGACGCGACGCCCTGTGCCGCGACGCTGACGTTTCATCTTCTGCGACGTTCTTCTGCGACGTTCCTTCATCCGCAACGAAATAATCGATCTTCTGTTTGAGGTAAGAGATTTTGGGGTTCTTTTAAAACTCCTTTGTGGTTTTTAACAACGCACAGATTTAATTATTAAAATTAAATCTGTTGTTCTTGAACCTCGGAGTTCGTCGACACGCACCGTATTCCGCGACGACGTGACACCCTTCCGCGACGACGCGACGCCCTTCCGCGACGACGCGACTCCTTCCGCGACATGACGATCGCCTCCTTCCGCGGCGATCAAATCCGTGAATAACCCGCGTGCGACGACTTGACGAGGTAGGGGTTGTTGTGAATATTTTATTTTTCCCATGAACGTTTCTTTTAAATTAAAGAACCGGTTTCATAAGAACAATTTTAATTTATTAAAAATTGTTGTTTCATGTGTTGAATAAATTCTCCCGACTGTTATTATCTAACGCGGAGGGTGCGGGCCAAACGAACACGGCCCAACAACCCTCCGTCATTCTTCGTGGTGGTACGGATTTGGCGGGCGACGGAAAAACATGATGCAATGGTGATTTGATGATTCCGCAGTGAAGAAAGAAACCCGAGAGGAATAGCGGCGCAGACGGGAAGGAAAACAGACCACCAGAGCAACTCCGGTGGCCCGTGGAAGCTACCGGCGGCGCCGGCGGCGGCGCCCCAACGCGCCGCCGGACAGGGCCGTCGCGGCTTCAGTCGCGGCCGCACGGGTCTGACTCGCATGCATGGGACACAGCGACAAGCCGCGTCCGTTGATCCATCGCGGCCCCGCGCGGGGACGCGGCACCTCCAACCCGTAGGGGCAGCACCCCGCGGCTTCCGCCCTGCTCGGCCGCTCGGTCGAGCCGAGCCGGACCGACCGGCCAAGCCGGGCCACGCCCAGGCCAGGCCGGACTGGGTCCGGCCGGGTTGGACTGGGTCGGGTCGACCCTGTTTGGCAGACCCAGGGGGGGTCAGGCCGGGTCGGCCCGGGCCCAGACCCCCATCTTCGGACCATTTTCGGTCTTTTGCCCGTAACTTGAGCTATGGACCTCTGAACGATGTGCCGTCAGCGGCAACACGATCCTTGGATCGAGACGGTTGTTTCAGTATATCGCACTCAAGGTTTCGGAATACTTTGGGTTCGGCCGGGTTGGTTCGTACACGAATCCAACCGGGCCCTCGGAGCGGAAACGCTCATATCTTGATCTTCAGACATCCGATTGACGTGCCGTCGACTTTGGTGGATTCCTCTAATTGAGACGGATCTTTTGGCTCACTCCGCCTAAGGTTTGGACGCAGGTGGAGTATAGTCTGTTTGGTTTTTCCTTAAAAACCAACGGGACTCCTGGGACGAAAAAGCCAATAACTCTCAGACCGGGCATCCGATTGACGCGCCGTCTGCGACGTTGAGTTCCTGTTGACGATACGGAACTTTTGGATACATCAAGTTCGGACATTTTGTCAGTTGATGTATCAGCCTCTCAGCTCGTGGAGCGGACCCTCCTGAATGAGCTTGTTGTGTGCGGGAACCCTAGAGCTGGTTGCGACTGCTACTTCGACAGCGACGACTGTGCAGAGATCCTCAGTGGACTGCGACAACGACTGTGCAAAGATCCTCAGTGGACTGCGATGACTACTGTGCTCAGCGATCCTACGTGGATCAGTGCTACAGATCCTGTGTGGATCTGATCCTGTGTGGGTCAGCGCACAGCGGTTCTGTGTGAGCTAGTGCCTACAGGTCCTGTGTGGGCCCGATCCTGTGTGGGTCTTTGCGGGGGTTAGTTACCTATCGATCTTGTGTGGGTCATTGTGGTGGTTAGTACCTATTGATCCATTGTGGGTCCGATGACTTATATGGATCAGTGATCATCTTTATCGTCATCCGAAGAAGTATACCTGTGTGAGCTGAATCTTGTGTTACTCTCCTTTGTGGATTGTGTTGAGATATCATATGTGGATTACTTTGCTCTCCTTCGTGGATTGTGTTGTGCTATCCTGTGTGGGTATACGTTTTGTTTTCCTGTGTGGACTAGGTTGTGCTTGGGCTCGGATGTTGGAGCCGAATGAGAATTGATGACTTAGGTATATGTATGGGCATATACCTAAGCCGTGTCGGATGTTACTTCGTGATTGTATCTTTCCTTTGTGGATTATCCTTTGTGGATTCTGAGAGACCTTCGGGGGTATCGGGGTCCCTACTGAGTAGCTTATACTCACCCCTACACGGGCTATGCCCGCACATCGTTGTGTTGGTTGCAGACGACGGATATTGCTGATCGTGGTGGAGGCGTGCAGAGCAGGACGGTACATGGAGGTGGACCACTAGGCCGGACGTACTCAGAGCGGACGGCTGGACCGAGGAGCTGTGGAGGCTATTTGTACCCACCCTTCATGTGGGACCTTCAGAGGATGGCTCGATGCTGCAGATTTTCTTTTCAGTTGTTGTTTCCCCCTTTCAGTTGTACATTACAGTTGGGATTGTATTTCCGGCCCCTTTTACTTTCAGCACAGCTTGTTACAGTTTTTTTACTTAGTGTTTACTTTTCTTCTTGCTTACTCTATGGTGTTTGTTTACTTTTCAAAGGCAATGCCTTCCCTTTTTCCGGGATTTACGCCTTAGTGCTATTCGCCAGCCCCTGGCCTATAGAAGGCGGGCTTGGGGTAGTCACGGCATGGCCCCGAGGACGGGTCGTGACAAATTGGTATTAGAGGTGGTCGGTTATACCACAGACTCTGATCTTTCTTCTATGTGAAGCAATAGTGTTTAGTGTATTGAGTGTGGTTATCAGTCCAGGGAGTCCAGTGTTGGTGCGGCGGCCGACATATCCGTACACCAGGACCCTGACTTCTGATTTTGGACTTAATGCACGAAAACATTGATTGCATGTGTGTTTCAAGTTTTCTTTGTGATTAATTTGTATCAGCTCACCGGGTATACTGTTCTGACCGTGGCGCACTTGTTTCCTTTCAGGATGGCCCCACGACGGCAGCTAGCTAGGGTTCCAAGAGTAGAGCGCGACGACAGCCCGCCGATTGACGAGGCCTTAGTACAGGGCCCGTTGACAGCGGAGGCACCGGCGGTACCTTTACTCGCCGAGCCGTCGATGCTCCCCGCACCGACCGCTGATGATGAACGTCGCCTCAGAGCTCTACACGAGTTCCATCACCAGTGACCACCCAGGTTTCGTGTGGAGACGGACCCCCAGGCAGCCGAGGACTGGCTGGAGGTGGTCGTACGAGTTTTCAGGCTAGTGAGGACACCAGAAGACCTCATGGTGATCCTCGCGGTGAGCCTACTGCACGCAGCAGCGGTCCGATGGTGGAGCTTGATGATCCAAGTGCATGATGAGGCATCTCTTCTCTCGACGGACTTCGAGATCCTCTTCCGCTCAGATTTCTTCCTGGCCACCCTCCGTGCGGTGTGCATTCAGGAGCTTCATCAACTGTGGCAGGGAAGCTTGACGGTCGCCCAGTATGAGGCGAGGTTTACCGATATTTCTCGCTATTCGACCGACATGGTACAAGACCCCTGCTTCCGGGCCTGGACCTTTGAGCAGGGTTTGAGACACGAGATCAGGGCATCGCTGATCTCCCTCAGCATCTCGACCCAGGCAGGAGTACTAGAGCGAGCCCTTCTGATCGAGAGCTTTCTTGCTGAGTCTACTTCAGTAGCAAGACCTACCGCAGGGCGGCAGGTAGCGGAGTCTTCGGCAGCAGGTTGCCGATGGATGACTCAGGATTCCAGGCAGACTAGAACCTCTCGTAGACGACCTCAGGACACTGGCTCAGCAGTGCGGGGCACACAGCGCGGAGCCAGTCTTTCGAGAGGCAGGCAGTGCTATGCATGCGGCGGGCAGGGCCACATGGCTCGTGACTGCCAGACCCACCGTGCCGAGGAGCAGAAGACAGTGGAGGGGCCACCTAGGAAGAGGCAGAGGGTCGACCGTGGCGGTCCACAGGGAGGAGGCGGATGAGGCAGAGGAGCTGGCCGAGCAGCAGGTGGTGGGCGACACTTTGAGGCTCTGCCACCACCACCACCAGGAGGTCCGCCCCGACCACAGGGAGCTGGCGGGAAGAAACAGGCACAGCTCCAGGAAGTGGAGGCCTACGACCACGGCGCGCCAAAGATGATTCGAGATACGATCTGTGTCTATTCCACCATTCTTTCAGTTCTTATAGACACAGGAGCGAGTAACTCTTTCATAGCCGTTGCCCTTGTTCGGAGCTCGGAGATTCCAACAGAGCTGTTGGCTCGATCCTTACGGCTAGAGACCCCTACGGGAGAATACTCTACAATTACACACTGGTTCCGGTAGTGTGAGATTACTCTAGGAGGAGAGAACTTCAGCTAGGATCTTCTTGTAGCGGCGTCGAGGCCTTACAACGTCACCTTGGGCATGGATTGGTTATCTACAGTCCATGCTCAGATTGACTGTTTTAGGCGCAAGGTGCGATGTGTGCGCACCGATGGGAGCAGGTTCACCTTCATCGGCGAGAAGGGAGACTTTGCAGCACAGGAGGGACTCTCGTAGAGGAGGGGATAGCCCATCACTCATCAGTTGGCTAGCCTCATCCTTGGAGCAGTTGACGTGCGGAGTACTAGTTTTTCTGCAGTGGTGGATCAGTATGCGGACGTCTTCCCCGACGACGTTCCAGGACAACCTCCTCGCTGATAGGTGGACTTTTACATTGATCTGTACCCCGGGACAGCCCCGATATCCATTTCAGCATATCGGATGGCCCCTGCCGAGCTTCGAGAGCTACGGGTATAGTTGGTGGACTTGCAGGGCAAGGGGTTCATCCAACCCAGTGTTTCACCCTGGGCTTCCCCAATTTTGTTTTCCAAGAAGGAAGACGGGAGCTTGCGACTGTGTGTCGACTATCGTCGCCTGGACCAAGTGATAGTGAGGAACAAGTATCCGCTACCGAGGATTGATGACCTCTTCGATCAGCTCAAGGGATCACGGTGGTTCTCGAAGATAGACCTTAGGTCAGGCTATCATCAGCTCAGAGTTCGAGACAAGGATGTGCAGAAGACGGCCTTCAGGTGTTAGTATGGCCACTATGAGTTCTTGGTTATGCCTTTTGGCATAACCAACGCTCCATCAGTGTTCATGAGCCTCATGAACATGATCTTCCAGCCATACCTCGATCGATTTGTTATGGTCTTCATCGACGACATTTTGGTGTACTCGACCACGGAGGAGGAGCATGCCTACCACTTGCAGGTTGTGCTAGACACGCTCTGAGAGCACCAGCTTTATGGCAAGCTCTCTAAGTGCCAGTTCTGGTTGCGTGACGTCCACTTCTTGGGGCATGTCATTTCTGAGGTGGGAGTTGTAGTGGATCCCATGAAGATCGAGGCAGTGCAAGCTTGGGAACCACCTAGGAGCGTGACAGAGGTGCAGAGTTTCTTGGGTCTAGCCAGATACTATCAGAGGTTTGTGCCAGACTTCTCTAGAGTTGTGGCGCCACTCTCAGCTTTGATGAAGAATGGGAAACCCTTTGTGTGGTCAAACAGATGTCAGCAGAGCTTTCAGGAGCTAGACAGAGATTGACCAGCGCACCTATCTTGAGGTTGCCTGAGGAGGTAGTTGGATACGTAGTCTACTGCGATGCATCAGGGATCGGAATCGGATGTGTCCTGATGCAGGAGCGGGCCGTGACTACTAATGGATCACTTCATTTGAGGCCACATGATCAGAACTACGCTACCCATGACCTGGAGTTATCAGCAGTGGTCTTCGCTCTGAAGACATGGCGGCACTATCTGATGGGCGAGCACTTTATAGTCTTTTCTGACCACCAAAGTCTCAGGTACATCTTCTCTCAGAAGGACCTGAACCTAAGACAGCGGCGATGGCTCGAGTTCCTCCAGGACTATGACTTTGAGATAGTCTATACTCCTGGTAAGGGGAACGTAGTAGCTGATGCCCTCAACAGGAGGACGGGCATTCAGCTACTTGAGGAGGCGACAGAGCAGCTAGCCGCCTTGCAGATATCCTTCGTGGATAGGGATGGAGCAGCCTTCCTTCAGTCTCTCACAGTCTCTCCTCCACATCTACAGCGGGTCAGAGAGGCACATCGTGGGGACGCTGACTGTGAGACATGGCGTGCACAGATATCCTCGGGATAGGAACTTGATGGTTTCTCCCTTGGAGCAGAGCACGACGTCCTTTTCAGAGGACGTACCTTGGTACCAGTCGCTTTACGAGAGGAGGTGATGAGAGAGTTTCACACTTCTCCTTTGGCGGTACATCCTGGAGTGGTGAAGATGTACTAGGATCTCAGACGACAGCACTGGTGGCCGGGCATGAAGAAGGTTGTGGCAGAGTTTTTTTCACGATGCCTCACCTGCCAGCTGGTGAAGTCAGAGCATCAGGTGCCAGAAGGCTTGGTACAGCCCTTGGAGGTCCCGGAGTGGATGTGGGACGGCATATCTATGGACTTCGTGACTGGACTTCCACGCACTTCCAGAGGTCACGACTCCATTTGGGTGATTGTTGACCGACTCACCAAGTCAGCACACTTCTTACCCATCAAAGAGTAGGGCTCAGTAGATAGCTTGGGTCGTCTCTATGTTCAGGAGATTGTACGGCTTCATGGTGTACCATCGTATATCGTCTCCGATCGGGACGCTCGTTTTACTTCCCGGCTTTGGAAGGGGTTGCAGGAGGCGTTCGGGACGCGGCTACATCTAAGCACTGCCTTTCACCCTTAGACGGATGTTCAGATGGAGAGGACCATTCAGACTCTCGAGGACATGCTCCACGCATGTGTCCTCGACTTTGGTCGCAGCTGGGAGGATCACCTACCCTTGGTGGAGTTCGCGTACAACAACAGCTACCACTCCACTATCGGGATGGAACCATACGAGGCGTTGTACGGAAGACCTTTCTAATCTCCTTTGTGCTAGATAGACCCTGGGGATTCAGCACTTGTGGGACCAAAGATGGTCCGTGCCACGACAGAGAAGGTCTAGGTCATCCAGGAGCGAATGAGGATAGCTCAGATCTAGCATAAGTTCTATGATGACATGAGGCGGAGGCCACTAGAGTTCGAGGATGGAGACCACGTCTTCTTGCATGTCTCACCTTGACGTGGATTACGGAGATTTGGCCGAGGCGGAAAGTTATCTCCACGCTTCATCGGACCTTTCCAGGTCCTCAGCAGGATTGGCGAGGTGGCTTATCGCCTGGTTCTACCACCTCAGTTGCACCGGGTTCATGACGTCTTCCACGTATCTCAGCCGAGGAGATACGTGCATGACCCGATGCATATCATTGACTATGGGGAGATGGACGTTGTTGATGGGGCGACTTTTGCGGAAGTCCCAGTGGAGATCGAGGATCGACAAGAGCGGGTCCTACGTGGACGATAGATTCCTCTAGTGCACATCAGATGGCAGCACGAGAACCTCCATGAGAGCACTTGGGAGTGGGAGGCTCAAATGCGTGCTCAGTACCCACATTTGTTTCCCTAGTTTATGTTGTATCTTTACGGGGACATAAATCCCTGAGCAGGGAGTAATGTAAAGACCCGTAAATTTCAAGGAAATTTTTTTTCTTAATTTTTTTTGGAATTTTATAAGAGCGGAGTTTCTGATGGCACCTGATTCTGAGGCCCGGTGTGCCCGGAATCATTTTCCAAAGTTTGGCTCGGGTACGTTCAGTGAACAGACGAGCGGGTTTTTCTAACTTTTGAACTGGTGCTCGGAATAGAATTCTGAGGGCACCGATGGAATCGCAGTGCCAGTACTTACTTAGAAACGCCTCTTCCGGAGTTGCGTTTTCTCGGGTGAGGTTTTTAATTTTCGGGCTTAAAGTTAAGAAATAAAATAATTGTACGACAAACTTTGTTTTATTTCACTTAAGCCACTTGGAAGCCACTTGAAGCCACTTAAAGCGGCTTAAGATGAGTTGATCCAGATAGGGTGCTATCCAAAACTATCCTACCCTCTTGGTAGGATATTTTTGGGGTGGGGCCCGCACGAGCCCCGCCGTTTCTTTTCCGCTAAGTAACGCACCCGCAAAAACCAGTCATTATGAAAGTCAACTGACGCGTTTTCTTAATTTCTTAACACACCAATTAATTGGGCGGTTTTCTTCGTTGAATTAATTGGGCGGTTTATTTCATTGAATTAATTCTATGAATTAATGGGTCGTTACTTATCTCTTTTTCGTTTCTTAACCAGTTTGAAATCCGTTGGCGTAGTAATAAAATAAGGCCAACGCCGCATCTTGAGGATTACACGTTGGGAGGCTTTTGACAGAATTCTTGTGCCTTCACCCTTCTTCGTGAAGAACACGAAGAACGTGAAGAACGCGAAGAACTCCGTCCTCCGACGAAGAACGCCAAAACCGCGGAAATCGACGACGTGACGCCGTGTGCCACGACGCCGACGTTTCCTCTTCCGCGACGTTCTTCTGCAACGTTCCTTCGTCCGTAACGAAATCTTCGATCTTCTGTTTGAGGTAAGAGATTTCGGGTTTCTTTTAAAACTCCTTTGTGGTTTTTAACAACGCATGAATTTAATTATTTAAATTAAATCTGTTGTTCTTGAACCTCGGAGTTCATCGACGCGCACCATATTCCGCGACAACGTGACGCCCTTCCGCGACGACGCGACGCCTTCCGCGACGCGACGATCGCCTCCTTCCGCGGTGATCAAATCCGTGAAGAACCCGCGTGCGACGACTTGACGAGGTAGGGGTTGTTGTGAATATTTTATTTTTCCCGTGAACGTTTCTTTTAAATTAAAGAACCGGTTTCATAAGAACGATTTTAATTTATTAAAAATTTTTGTTTCATGTGTTGAATAAATTCTCCCGACTGTTATTATCTAACGCGGAGGGTGCGGGCCAAACGAACACGGCCCGACAACCCTCCGTCGTTCTTCGTGGTTGTACGGATTTGGCGGGTGATGGAAAAACGTGACGCAAGGGATTTGATGATCTCGTAGTGAAGAACGGATCCCAGGAGGAACAGTAGCACAGACGGGAAGGAAAACGGACCACCGGAGCAATTCTGGTGCCCGCGGAAGCTACCGGTGGCACGGGTTGCAGGCGCGGCGGCGCCCCAGCGCGCCGCCGGACAGGGCCGCCGTGGCTGAAGCCGCGGCGGCAGCGGCCAACGGACCGGCAGCCGCACGGGTCCGACTTGCACGCACGGGACGTGGCGACATGCCGCGTCCGTTGATCCATCACAGCCCCGCGCGGGGCCGCGACACCTCCAACCCGCGGGGGCAGCGCCCCGCGGCTTTCGCCCTCCTCGGCCGCTCGGCCGAGCCGAGCCGGACCGGCCGGCCGAGCCGGGCGGAACCATGGCCCGGCCGGACCGGGTTCGGCCGGGTTGGACCAGGTCAGGTCGACCCGGTTCGGGTCGACCCGGTTCGGCAGACCCAGGGGGGGTCGGGCCGGGTAGGCCCGGGCCCAGACCCTAATTATCGCACCGTTTTCGGTATTTTGCTCATAAATTCAGCTACGGCCCTCCGAACGATGCGTAGTCAGCGGAAACGCGATCCTTGGATCGAGACGGTTGTTTCGGTATATCGCACTCAAGGTTTCGGAATACTTTGGGTTCGTCCGGGTTGCTTCGTACACGAAACCGACCGGGCCCTCGGAGCGAAAACGCTCATATCTTGAGCTTCGGACGTATGATTGATGTGCCGTCGACTTTGGTGGATTCCTCTAAGTGAGACGGATCTTTTGGCTCACTCCGCCTGAGTTTTGGACGCAGGTGGAGTACGGTCAGGTAGGTTTTGCCTTAAAAACCAACCGGGACCCTGGGATGAAAAGGCCAATAACTCTGAGACCGAGCGTCCGATTGACGCGCCGTCTGCGACGTTGAGTTCCTATTGACGATACGGAACTTTTGGATACATCAAGTTCGGAAATTGTGTCAGTTGATGTATCAGCCTCTCGGCTTGTGGAGCGGACCCTCCCGAACGAGCTTGATGTGTCCTGGAACCCTAGAGCTGGCTGCGACTGCTACTTCGACAGCGACGACTGTGCAGATATCCTCAGTGGACTGCGACGAAGACTGTGCAGAGATCCTCAGTGGACTGCGACGACTACTGCACTCAGCGATCCTACGTGGATCAGTGCTACAGATCCTGTGTGGAACTGATCCTGTGTGGGTCAGCGCTCAATGGTTCTATGTGAGTCAGTGCCTACAGGTCCTGTGTTGGCCCGATCCTGTGTGGGTCTTTGCGGGGGTTAGATACCTATCGATCCTGTGTGGGTAATTGCGGGGGTTAGTACCTATCGATCCTTTGTGGGTCCGACGACTTAGATGGATCGGTGATCATCTTTATCGTCATCCGAAAAAGTATACCTGTGTGAGCTGAATCTTGTGTTCCTCTCCTTTGTGGATTGTGTTGATCTATCCTATGTGGATTACTTTTCTCTCCTTCGTGGATTGTGTTGTGCTATCCTGTGTGGGTATACTTTTTGTTTTCTTGTGTGGACTGGGATGTGCTTGGGCTCGGATGTTGGAGCCGAACGGGAATTGATGACTTAGGTATATGTATGGGCATATACCTAAGCCGTGTCGGATGTTACTTCGTGATTGTATCTTTCCTTTGTGGATTATCCTTTGTGGATTCTGGGAGACCTTCGGGGGTCTCGGGGTCCCTACTGAGTAGCTTATACTCACCCCTACACGGGCTATGCCCGCACATCGTTGTGTTGGTTGCAGACGACGGACAGTGCTGATCGTGGTGGAGGCGTGCGGAGTAGGACCGTACCTGGAGGTGGACCACTGGGCGGGACGTACTCGGAGCGGACGGCTGGAACGAGGAGCTGTGGAGGCTATCTGTACCCACCCTTCAGGTGGGACCTTCAGAGGACGGCTCGACGCTGTGGGTTTTCTTTTCAGTTGTTGTTTCCCCCTTTCAATTGTACTTTACAGTTGGGCTTGTATTTCCAGCCCCTTTTACTTTCAGCACAGCTTGTTACAGTTTTTTTACTTAGTGTTTACTTTTCCTCTTGCTTACTCTGTGGTGCTTGTTTACTTTTCAAAGGCAATACCTTCCCTTTTTCTGGGACTTACGCCTTGGTGTTAGTCGCCAGCCCTGGCCTATGGAAGGCGGGCTTCGGGTAGTCACGGCACGGCCCCGAGGACGGGTCGTGACATATAAGAACAAATAAATTGAAATAGGTCGGGTAAGATGACTATATCTTCATTGGGAGATGTCCTTTAGATCTATTATTATGAACCCAAGGAATTATATTTTTAGAAGACCTGAATCACTAATTTTTTATAGGTATGTTAACAATATAATTTTATAGCATTTGGTAGAGGTATATGGCTCAATGTGGTGTAAATAAAAGAGATAAGTGGTGTTATTTTATTTGGGAGGGAACGAACACACTTAGAAATATAAGAAAGATTATAAAATAATTAAGTAATTCTAAAGAAAAAAGAATTTAAATGGCCATATATAAAAATTTAAATAGGATATTGTATAAGTATAAAAATATATTTAAAATTATATAGGTTTTGGTATCATTTTAAACATTATGTTTCGGTTTAAACTCTCAATTACCCAATTTTAATCTTAACTATCGTAATTATTTTTTAAAAAATTAAGGGTTATGATTTTACTTATAAGGTAAATATTTACTGATAATTAGCCATGGGAATACCTTTTCAACCATATATTATCCCAATTTCCATATTTAAATGTTTTTATAAATTTGTTAAATTGTTATTTAATATAAAATATTATTAATGCCATTTTTTAATACTGATTTAATTTGTTTTTAAGTACAACCTAAAACTAAATGAATTTGAATATAATAATTTTACACATTCCTAACATGTTATATTTAGTAATAAAATTCATGAAATACGATAATTAGTAAAAATTTATTTAATTTAAATATTTTGAAAACCATTTTTTTCTATTAATTAAATAAATATTTTTTCAGTGTTGTATAAGCATTTGTGGTTATTATTCAATCACAAAAAAAATTAGAAATAAATTAACATGTAAATAATTATTTAAAATAATCATTTAGAACTGAATTAATCCTCTTTTATCATTATAATAAAAAATTTGAGTTATTAAATCCAATAGTATGAAATTTTTGTTTTTATCATTTTCTTAAAAATTATATAAAGGTGATAATTAGAGAAAAATGAATCAATGTGGCCATATTTTCTGAAATTTAATGATAATAGTCAAGAAAAACACAAAAAATTAGATAATGAAAAATTTTAAAATAATTTCAATGTCATAACCCAATGTTTTAAACTTTTTTTACCAATTTCACCTTTACATAGGCGGAAAAGTTTACTAAGGTTACTATTCAATATAATAAAAACTAAAAGGGTCATATTTACCAAATTTGAACCACATGATTCCAAATATGCTATCCAATTTTCATGATTCAATTTCTATAAGTAGCGATAATTCAACTTAAAATATGTTTACAGAACATGATGAAAATCATTTTTAGAAGAAAAAAAATCATTTTTAAGCATAAAACTAGATTTATTTTTAACCCATTCCTAGATAAAAAAAATAAGTGAATGATACAAAAAATTATAGAATATATAATATATAAATTTAATTAAAATAATTAAAAAATATTGATAAATTAAATTTATTAAGGTAAAAAACATTGTGCACATAAAAATAGTTTTTTTAGAAAAATCACCTCTTTTACCTTCAAATGGTTTTTATTTCCATTTATAATAAAAATGCAACCACTAAATTAATTTTAAACATGTTTAAAACATAAATTTTTCACAATTTCGTTATTCTTATTCATACCCACCAATCTAATGGCTAGGTGATAATAGTCACATTAAATAATAATATTTTAATAGTATATCATAGTTTGTTTAAAATCGGTGTTTCATGTGAAGAAAGATATCAATAAATGATATTTATTTATAGATAAATATATAAAAATAATATTATTATATTAAACCTGACCACAACTCATCCCATATTCTAAGACCTCTTGATGTCACCTGAAAACCTAACTAACACCATCTCTCATTGATGACAAAGTTGTCAATGGATCCCAACCACTAAATGTGCTAAATAGAACCTATATTGAGCCTAAGAGGCTCAATGCCATACTAACACTTTTTAGGGAATTATCTATCCCTATAAATTTAACTTATCTTAGGAAACATGAATATATGAAATAAATCAGACATAATAATCATATATGTCACTATTAAAGGGGTTAGCTTCCTCCATAAAAGAGATACCATCTACACCAATACTTGTTCATTGTAAGACAATCCCATTTGTACCTTTTTCATGATTTTATCACCACTATAACACCTATCATAAACCAAAAAACATATATAACTAATGATAAAAAATTATCATTTATTAATTGAAATAAATTAAAGAGGAATGGCCGGATAAAGACATATTATGTGTCATCATCACCCTCAAACCACATGGAATCTCAACCAACCACCCATGAAAGGTCCGTAGTCTACTAGTATCCCCATCATATACCCAATTCTTAATAATTGACACATGATCAATAATAAATTTCATTCAATTTTGAAAAAATCATGGATAAATTTTGGTAGTATATTACCATATCTAAAATAATTAAAGATAGTGTTTGATCAATCTTTTATGGAATCCTATAATCAAGTCACATGAAATCCTCATCATTATCACCCAATTCAATCATGATCTTGATGGATTTGCACTATAACCCTATTCTAATTATACCAAAATTAGTTTCCGGTGAATAAAAATCAAAACAAAAAATAAATGAACGTATAATATAACTATTATTTTTATAGAACTCCATAAAATAACTTCGCCTAAAGGGGGTTTACATGAGGTAAAAGAGGGGGATGTTCCAGATGAACAGACCTCTCCACATAAACCTCTCAACATAGAACAGTGGGATGATCCCAAAAGGATAAGTATGTCCCTCATCCAAAAACACTTAGGAATTGTTCATGGAGTGACCATGGGATCGCAGCATGAAAATCTCCTTTTCCTAACATATTCATGGAGTGAACAAGGGTCGTAGTGCAAAGCTCCACTAGGAGAGATCCTTAGCCTCAACCAAAAACCTTCAAAGAATGATTATCCCTTAATGGTGTCAAAACTATGTGAGGATCATTACCTTTACCAAATTCAAAGAAACTCACCATTAAGTTAATCTCTATGCTGTGGGATCTTCCTCGCTACATCCCTCCATGGTGTAGCCTACAGGTCGGGATACAAACTAATACAGTAGAAGAATTTCATAAATTCCTTGAAGTAATTCTCTTCCACTAATTTAGGAACCCAAACCACCATCCAATCCTCTTTACTCATCCACAAACCTCTTCCCAAGATATTACAATGATTAGATTCCTGATCAAAATCCAAATTCATAGAATGAACTCTATAGTGAAAGCAAAATTAAAAGTCCCCCTAATAAGTAATGACCCTAAAACCAGTGGGTCAATAAAAGCCCCCCCCCCCATAATATTTCTCTTCTCATATAAAATAAATTATAAATATAATAAATAGGCCATACATACCATAGTCATCAAACCACAAGTAACTAGCCACAATCTATCCTCAAACACTTAATATGCTTCTAATGTGAAACTCAAAACATCAGATAACACTATTCACCCACAGCCAAGGTACCCTCTCACACTTAACACTACAAATAAGATATTACTCACCACACTCGTCTCTTCTAAGATAATAAACCAAGAACCACTAGTTTATTTCAATGCGTATGGTTCTCCCTAACATAATATTTCACATATTATTTTCATAGTGCTCCCAAAAATAGTAATATCATAGACAATATATTTATAGTAGTATATTTACATTTGAAATATAGATTTAAACTTGTCACAACATGTTCTTTGTAAAAACATCAGTTGGGCCTCCATTGGATAAACTCTCCAAAAAATGTTTGGCCACACCCGCCAATGTGTCTTCGCACCATCTCAACCGATCATGATGCCTTAATCCTAGAAGATATTCAAAGAATGATCCAAGACATTCATAAAATTATAAACAATAATCTTGGTGTAATTATACAAGTGGATAACCAGATACCCCATAAGAATTTAGGTTATCATTTGGAGAAACAGTATATCTCTGATCTGATTCACCATCAAATAAAACCAAATACAGCATGAGCCCAATTACAGAAAAAAAAACCATCCAAAACTACCTCTAACTCCCATATCATGTATTTTCAATGGAACCAAGCCACATTGGATCACTAATACACATCATAATATTATTTTCACCTAGATCTTCTCTCCAATCGATCTCACCATAATCATGACCTTTGTGAAATAAGAGGGTTATACACCCATGACTAATAACATTCTTCCCACCATTAGAGTACCATTATCATCTCCCACTACACCAAAACCTAATCTACATTTCCTGGTCTCCCTTAATTAGACACATAATGAATGTATCTTACTATTCCTCTCACACCTGAGCACCAATTTAAAACACCAACCAGTACACATTCTTAACCAACTGCGAACGGAATACTTGTCGTTCAACAATCCACTAATGTAATGAATTACATTACAAATAGAAAATGGTGCCCCCACACCATATGCCTTCCCTTACACTAATAATAGATCATAACTGTCAATATATTCCAAAAAAACATTTGAGAATATTATTTAGATCCTTAATTACCCATCCTTTCCAACATGACTCCATCCATCAATGACATCATCATCGATCGTAGTCTTGAAATCGTGTAACCTTGTCTAAGACCACTAGAAAACATGACTTTGAGAGACTCAAAATTTATCTACCACTACAACACCACTAAATTTCATTCACACCCCATAAAATTTTCAAAAGACCCACCCATACAAGATATGTTCATTGATCCACATACCAATGGGCACCACGTGTAACTAGTGTTCACATTCACTCATTCATCTATTCTTTTCCTAAAAATTCCCACAAATTATCACTATCCTCTTCTAGGTTATATTTACTTATTTGGAACCCTCTCAACAGTTCTCACCCTATATTTACCTTAACTTTACAAAAATTTAAATAGATGCATGAACCCATAAAGATTAATTCCACAACTGGGCTTATGCTACAATGATTTGTATCCCATAAAACAATGGAACATGCCCATATCCCACCAACTCTGATCCTCTCATAGGTCAATCTCATCTGGTCAAAATACTCTTAAAGATACCTTTCTATTAGCCCTGAGGCATCTCACTCATACTAATACCTATCATGGTATCACCTGTTACAAGTGCATTATTCCCATACCATGAGGGTTTCCCCACAATCCCACAGTGCAACCTGAAGGTGCATCCAAAAAAAGGATATTCATTAAATTGATATTTCCCTCAAAACCCAACCAAGATACCATTAATAATGAGTTAATTTTCCTTTTATCAACTAAATATGAGGTTCCAAAAAAAATTCTTGATTCAAATAAATAGAATGGTACCAAGAAACTATATGGAAAAACATAAAAACATTTCTGTTGAAACATTATGTAACAAAAATCACATCCATTAATAAATCCATTCCCATACTGAGATCATCCAACATTAATAAAATACCTAAATTGAACCCTCTAATGATCTATTACTAAATCATAAAATTCCAACATCAACTATCTAAGTCTCACTATACTCCTACCATGAAAACGTACTATATTGATGTCATTAGATAATGTCCTACAAAAGGATATACCTGAATTATTATAAGAACAAGTACCATAGTTAAGTTGAGTATAATTCCTCCATCACATTATATTGTAAAATTCATAATATTTTGTTGTTGAAATTTAAAAAACTGAACATATCATCAGTGAAAAAAATCACACACAATCTCACATATTTCATTTGAATACTACATGTAAACCATGATTCATGTACATGGAGTCATTCCAAGAGTCCTAGAGATAAATTTATAAATATAAACCACTAATAATTCTTCATATTTAGTCAATTTATCGACCGTAAAATAAAAAACTAACAACAAAAACCCCAAACCCCTCATAACATAGAATTCCCATTAGAAATAAGTTTTAAATACACCAATATGACGTAGATCACAAGAATTGAGACATTTTAAAACACCTATAAACCATCACCCTAAATAGTTAAACAAAAAAATATATATTATACATTTTCTCAACAACCAATCTAGGACTCCACTCAGTAGTGTCTTGGGTTAGGTGTTAAGTGACCTCTGGTGTACCTCCCTTTATGTTATAGGTCAGTGACTAGGTTATAGGTCCTAATATATATCAGGAGGATATTATTCCAAAAAATAATAGTTACATGGAAGTAGAAAATAACCAAATAATACACAACAAAATAAACATGGTTTTAAATAAATAAACACAATACTATATAAAAATTGACCATGCAAAACAATAAAATAGAACTATATACCACTGGGTCAATCACATATAAAATATAATAAATGATCTACCTACTGCTATCTCGGGACCATATTATACACCATGTCTCTAAATACCCCTCGATTTTCTCCACCCCAATCCAGTTAACATCTTGTTCTCCACTTAAAAGTAGACATGTGGTCTTTACGTGCATCAAAGTGCCAGTTTTTGGATTGAGAATTACATATAAGTTTATTATCACTAATTTCCCAAAGCATATACTATAATTTAAATGTACTCATGTGGAAATAAAATAAATAAATTAACACACAAGAATTTTGGATGTTTTGGGCTAACCAAGAAACCATGAATCCATGTGAATGATGTCATCATGTGTTAATTCAACCACCATACATCTGATCATACCTGATTTAGAAAAAATATAGAATATTATAATTTACAAATGGAATTGTACTCACAAAACATCCTTTTCCCAAAGACTTAGCAAATGAATACTCTTAGGGAGAAATTCCCAAAATAAATATCCCATTATCTTGAACCATATCTTACCTTATAGATCAGGGTGTACACTAGTTCCTCAAGACTAGTCATAGTCTCTACTTAGTAATACAATATCATTCTCATTATAAGTTGATGTAACCTGTCCTCAAAGGCTTCCTTAAATTAAAACATTATGTCACATTACAACCTATTCCCTTTTAGTCTCACCACTCTAAGACCATACCAATGTAACTTTCTCTTAGCCACTTGGATATTAGATTCCAACCATCTGATAATTCACTAAACCCACACAGGGTTTTATCTCACCTATCTTTATGGCACATATCTTAAACCATCAATCAATAAAAAAACCTTCCACCTCACCACACCCATCCCCATATAGATCATCCTACTCATATAACATTATAATATCCCAAACACCCCTTATAAGGGTTTCCATCGCATGGAGGGAGATATGTGAAAATTTCACCCATCACACAAGGGTTGAAAATCTCATTCATGCTCAACTATACATTGGGAACCCATATTAGGTTACCTATATTTCATCTATCATCCTAATACCACCTGAGATATCATGTAAACTTAACTAGAAACCTCATCCAATGGAGACAGAGTTTCTACAAGATCCCAAACACTCAATATGATAAATAGAACTTTTCATTGGCATATAAATCTATGATTTTACATGAAACATGAATAATGGTAAGAAATAATATAAAATAAAGTATTTGTATTTATATTAATGGGACCACTGAGTTTTATAAATGAGTAAAAAATTTCACCATGATTTTATCATCCATGACCAATCCTATGTATGGATCATCCAAGATCATGCCATTACATGAGAATAAATTTAACACCATACAACAAAAAATAATTACAACCATTAATTATTGATTTTAGAAATTAAACCGAAGTTGAATAACTAGATGAAAATTTAGAGTGAATAAATGTCACAAAAAACCACATAAATCTCTGCCTGAAAACCCACTAAAGGCCCATAGTGTATCCCTAGGACCATCCCCAGAATAATCCCTAACCACCGACACTCGATTAGTAACCAATTAATTCCAATTAAATTAAAATACATATATAAACAATCTCAGTGTCTTAAATCATCTAAAATAGAGATATATGATATGTGACTAACCTTATAGGATATCCTCTGGCCAATACACATGAAATACCCATCATTCTAACTAGATATTGACACTATAACCCTGTCATAAATTATCTAAATTCATCATAATGTAAACAAAAAAAAAATTTAACACCACTAAGGGTATAATTTAATTTGGATCACTGTCAAATTCCATGAAATTGACAATATTTATGTAGGGTTTACATAGGGCAAGAGTACATATGGATCTAAATAAACTGACTAACCCCACACATGCCTATTGACCAAGAGAAAAATGAGGAACCAAGCCTAAAAGTATGGGTTTTAACCTAAATGAAAACCCATTCATACCTTTTTTAGAGAATGAAAAGTGGGGATGTGATATGAATAACACCTCCAACCAAAAAATTATTAGTTCACCTAATGGTCATAGTGTGAATCTCTAATGAGAAACTGCTCGAGTCTCATCCAAATTCTAATATGACATCATTATCCATACACATCATAACCTACTACATAAGGGTTATTCCTATATAAAAATTTGCAGAACTCAGTGTGTCATAAAGAACTCAAGCATTGAGAAACCTACCTCACTATAGCACATTGAGGCAAGACTTACAGGTCATGTCTTGAATAGTTATTTCAACAACATTTCAGAAATCCCTTCAACCCGTGATACACTTTTCACTTTGATCCCTTATTCCACCAACTGAGCCTCATTACTCATCCGAAATTATATTCCTATAATGATCCAAAACTAAAATTCCCAATCAGAATCCCAATTCATGGAAAAAACCACCTCTAAAACCAAAATTAGAACTCCCTAAGAAAATCAACGACCATGAAAGTCATGGTAATTTAGAAAATATTCTAAATATCATTATTATTTTATAATCAAATGGAATGAATTCTGGTAGTATTATAGGATTGAATACGTTTTCTTCACTCTTAATCACAAGAGGCAGTAATAGTTATTATTTATAGGGTAAGGTAGTACATATACTTAGGATTTTAGTTTATGGACTATAGACTTTATACTATATTCTATTGATTAAATAATTGATGAGAGGTTGGTAGATCATCATTTACAAAATTCAATAATACCTAATAGTGATTAATTACTGGAATATTTTATTTGAGTTCCGTTATTGAAATATTTAAAAAGGGATAAAATGGTTGAGAATTTTTTAATAGAAATGTGATATTTTTTGGGAAGTACATAGCATGGTACTACTTACAGAGCATACAAAGGTTGGTACTATTATTTTAAAAATGAATCATTTTTTAAGAGAGTTCATGGGAGTTAGATAATAGTGGAATTTTTTTTCTCTTTTGTGGGTAGTATGCAGCCTTCTAGTGGGACCCATGTAATTCAATGTTTCTATTATAGAATTATGGGCAATATATAGGTCATATTCCTATTTTTTGTGATAAAAGGATGCATTAATATTGTTTTATAGTTAATGTACCACCGAATCAGGTTTATTATCCTTCTTAGTGGAATTTTTTTAAGTAGTATAAAAATAAATGACCATTAGCAACACCAATAAAGGGTTATGCCTAAAGATTATGGAATAGGGGAGATCAATAGAGAGCTTACTAGAGGCTAGGTAGAGGTACGTAGTATGGATAGTAAATTGGATGAGTTGTTAGGGGAAAAAGAAACCTATGTAAATTATTTAAGTAGAGGGATTAGTGATAGTTTCAGAAATAATTTCCATTTTACTAAAAAAAAAAATTTTATTGATATTGGTGCCTCATATTATTTTTTCGTCCCTCCCATATATTATGCGTTAGGGATCACAATAAACAAGATTTATAATTCAATGGAGTTGATACAATCCAGTTATAGGTTAGATGATGTTAAAAGTGGTTAAAAGAGGTTTATAATGTTACCTATTTAATGGGTGAAATTGATTATTTGGAATCTTATTCATGTTATGAACACATCCATATGATTTTTTCCTTTGGATGTATTGGTTTAAATTCAAAATATATTTTGTAAATTTTTATTGATCAAGGGTGATTTTATCTAGTTTGGATAAATTTTTTGTAGTGTTTGTTGGAGAAGAGTAATTTTTAGGGCTAGCATAAGTTATATCATAGAGTATTACATCAATGTAAGAAATGTAATGGATGATAGAAAAGGTAATGGATGATAGATGGAGTGGCCTTAAGTATTGATAATGTAGATAGATAAGAGAGTTAAACATAGAGTATATTTTTATAATTTAATCTAATAGAATGGAATAAGTCAAACCTATATTTGTTGAATTTCATGTCTTCCCACCAAATTCTTCTTTTCATAGATTCTTAAACATGATTATATCTCTTATTATTCACAAATGTTACAAAATAATTTGAGTTAAAGAAAGTAGTGATTATAAGACACTTTATTATGCCCAATATCAGTTTCAACAATGACTATTCAAAATAGATTGCATAATTTATACAAAAATTTATGTATCAATTATTCATACCCTTTTTCACATTATACTTATATGATTGAGATTATATCCATGAATTAGATTTATCTTGACATTCCCCACAAGAATTTTTATTTGTCATATACATTTCATGTTCATTTTAATTTTTACATGGTATCAAAATCTTATAGTATAATTTTAGATGGCCATAATGATACCATAGTGATTGAAAATATGTTGGATAGGGTTAAGGATTTGTCTAGTATTGAGATAGAATTGTGAGAAATTGAAATCATTCTATAACTATTGATTATGTTTGAGAAAGATGAGAATACGTTTTCCCTTGAGATTATCTTGAGTATACTTGAGATTACATTGGCATGTGACCTGGTATTGGGAACCCTTGAGACTATGTTGGACCTGGGGACTGCATTGAGTGAACATGACAAGATAATGGAAGTTTAGATTATGTTGGGAATTGTTTGAAGTTATGTTAGCCACCTCCTCCTTAATTTTTCATTCAATGTCATATATCTTTAACTACATAGACATGATTTCTAATTTAATTACTTGAGAAAAAAAATTAATTACATTTTACTTCCTTAAATTTCAACTTCTATAAAATATATTTTTTATAGTTTATATTTAAATTATTTTCTATTATAAAAATATAAAATATATTTTTATTATAAAGTAATGAAATTCTGTAAAACTATGAGTACTTATTCCATAATATGAAAACCTGGGAATAAAATATTTAAAATGTATTTTTGAAAAATAAAAAAAAATTAGAATAATTAGTTTGATCAATTTGATTGGTATATTTATTGAAGAGTTTTTTGATCCTAGTGTTCTGATGGAAATAAAAGATACAACCAATTATTATGATACTTGGGTTTCCATTTCTCTCGAAAAATAGTGTTGAAGGAGTAAGTAGTTATAAAGCATACATATATGTATAATAATATGCATAGAAATTATTATATTATGACATGGATTCATTTTATTTTGAATATGAATTATAATGGAAGAATGGGGTGATGAGATGATTGATATCGTATTAGTATGAATTTGATGATATATGAAACTGAATCAGCCTCAAAAATGGGGATGGTAATGTAAATCCCCTGTGACTGCATATTGGTTGGAAAAGTACATTGGATAGAAAAATTAAAAGGAAATAGGTTTTAATAACCCTAAATTTGGTAACTAAAATCTGGTGGTTATTAATCACAACATAATAAGATTACATAAGATTCCAACACACAAGATCAAAAAAATCGCTGCCTTAGGAGACTGGGTACACAAACAAGTTTACATTACATTGGATACTTGAAGAACCTCATAATAATGACCGAACCATTATTATATCTTTATGACTATTCTTAGGATATAAAATTTATTATTCGTGTGTTACTGTGCGAATGAGGAAACAATATAAAGGGTGACATCATGCACTCAATAATAGGAAACATATAACTAAAGCTAACATGAAATAGAACTGACATATAAAATAAATTGTGAATAAATAGTCAACTAATTCTATATAAATTATAAAATGAGAATAACATAATCCATGGATGACATTTATATTGAAATGAATAATCACATGGGTGACAAAAAAATGTCTTATAAATATGGAATAGATGATTTCAAACATCACTACAACATTCTTGAGGTTATATGACAAGATATGAAAATGGTATAGAATCTCCCATTTCTTAATACTATTTTATATCATGAGTGATTTCGATGCATTTATCACAAATATAACTATGATAACCACCTATAACAAAGTATGTTCAATGTATCCTTCAAATACAAATAGTCGATGAACAGTAAAATACATAATGTTCCCTTAGATACCTCAAATGTAATCATGATTATGTAATATATAATCAACAATATTAAAATTATGGGATATATACACTATTACAGTTCCCCTAATTAATGGAATAATGTGGATATATTTTTTAATATTCATCAATAAAACTATAAACTAATTGGATATTCCCAATGAAAATGAATTTTCACTTAGTGAATGAAAGGTATGGGGGTAAAGGGGTATTATACTTTGATTTTGTAAGTTCTTTCACAACAATTGGTGATTGAATGTATTAGATTAAAATAAAAGGAGGTAAAATCCCTGATAGTGAAATTACCTCTATAATCTAGGATAATGTCACACACATATTTCATAACCATTTGTGATGTAAAATTTATTTATGTAAAAAATTATAAAGTGAAATTCTTTGATATAAAGGTTTAATAAATGTAAAAAAAGGTTTTCTCAACTGAGGATATTATAGATAATAAAATGCATATATCTCCATTATCCATCCTAGTATATTGTTCCATAGTTATAAATAATACACGCATAATACAAAAAATACATGGAATATATAGGTATTTTCATAATATAATATAGTAATTTGGAAATATTTGTTCATTATAATGACTTAGGCAGATTCTGTAATGAGGTAAAATGGGATAACTAATTCATATTATAATTATATATTTATAATAATGAATAATATGAAAATTTTATATGTGAATTTAAATGAATTCAAAATAATTATAAAATAAAAATGAATTGAAAATATTGTCACACATTTATTTTGTGTAAATGAATATTGGGAAATAGTTATAATGAGATTGAATAGGTGATATATAATAGATAACATATCAAACGGTTTATAATACCGTATAAGTACTAAAATTTATGTATAGGTAATTATAGTGTAAAAATATATTACAATAATGTAATTTAAAGTAGGAAATTAAAAGAGTAAATTATGAATCATTACCCAGTTAAATTGATTTCAACCACTTGAGAATTTAATCCTCAAATCAATAAAATATTATTGGGAGGAAATTTAAATTTAATATATAAATTATAAGGATAAATATTATGATATTTTTATAATTAAGTGGAATGATAGTATGTGTGGGTATTTATTATAAATGATGGGAAATGATTTAATTTTTTTTGGAATTTTGATTTGGAAATCTATGTTTTGAAAAAATGAGTTCGATTAGACTATCCATGTGTTTGGATAATAATATTTTATATTTTAGAAATGGTTTTTATATTTATTAGATAAATAAAAAAACTAATTATTAACATAATTTAGTCCATGAAAAAGAAATAATTCCAAGTGAATTGGTTTTGAAAACATAAAAAATTTATAGTTTTAAGAAACTAATTTATTGATTTTTAATATTCATTTTAATATTTTGAAATATATTATTTTGAAAAATAATCCCACTTTAGTTCATGAAAACATTTATATTATTTATTAAATAATATTTATGTTCAAATAAAATCAAAATGCATTTCATATTTTACTATTAAAATGAAAATTAGTTTATATTTAGTAGTTCTAAAAAATTATCAATTAGATAATTTTGATGGGATTAATATAAATTTGATGTCATTTTTTAGAAAGGATTTTCTATATCATATTTTTAAATAAAACCTATTAAGGTATTATAAAATCATGCATTATTTCACCTAATATTTAAAAACATAATTATAATAATTTTTTATATCAAATATATATCTAATTTCATTCTCATTAATTTATTAATACACATTATTTATATTTTTCAAATTACATTATGACCACATGATATAATATATTTTAAAGAAAATTTGTATAAATAACAGTTTCATAACTTTTTCAATGGTTATATCACTATGTTATTATTCCAATGGACACCTTACCCTTTAAATGATTATAATACCCGTTGTACTTACACATTATTCTAACATTTGAAATCATTCATATCATTCAATAAGTTTCACAAAAAATTAGATTAATTAACTTATAGATATAATTATAATATTAACATATAATTTAAACGTGTTAATATTTACAAAATATGATCCTTTAGAGTTTAAGGTTATGGTATTTCCAAATATTATTATCTTTTTTAAATGTCTATTTATAGCTATTATAATTATTATAACTACTAAATTTATATTCTACTGTTTTAGTGATGTAATAAAATGTGTATTGTTTTAGGGTATTATAATATTTTCTTTATTTATTAAATACGTATAATCGGTTATTATTTATTTTTATGAAATTTATACACATATCATAAAAATTATGACATAGTTATATGTTTTCAATATATATATATATTGGATGTTATATGAGGAATATTTATAAGTTTTCCTATGTCATATGTGATTCTTTGGTTGTGCCAAAGGGTTGATGTGACTGAATTTTAATTGTCATAATGGAAATATGAATGATGTTTTTTCCTCAATTATTTTCTAATAAGTGATCCAAATATTTTATGATGCAAAATTAGTGACATTTCTTAATGTATCATAGAATAGAGTTATGATGATATCTTTAAGTGGTGGAAACCTAGTTTATATACCTTTTATATATATTATGTTATTAATCTTTAGTTATTTTTATACAAGGTTAATATAAAGAGAATTTGTGGTGAATTGATCCATACATGAGTTTGAAGAGATATTTTACACAATCTTCGGATTTTAATTGGGATTATATAAAACTAAAAATTATATTGAAAATATTAATTTAATATTGGAATTGATTGGTAGGTCATTATAATTATAGCTGATCCTTGAGGCTTCTAAATTTAAATTTATGTAATATGAATGGATAAAGACTATCTACCAAGAAAGGGTTGGTGGTTGGTTATCATGGATAAAATTTCCCTCTTTCAACCATGGGATGTTTTCCTGAGATGTTTCACTAATTAATTTTTTAGGTTTTGATAGAGATATGATAACTTGGATAATCATTGGTAATGTATATTATAAAATTTGAAATACTATTTCACTTAATATCATCCTTTTATGTTAATGAATTTTTAAAATATCACTATTAAGATGAAGGAAATAATGATCTACTATATGAACATATAATATTATTTCTCCATAACACTTAATATAATGTATTTATATAGGCATTAATGATAGATTACTTTTTTCATCTACCTATTTATGATATGACAATAATGATGGTTGGTGGATAGGGTATAAAATAGGCATATAAATTTATGTAGATAGTAAATATTAAATTCAGTGGAGGTAGATCATCTCTTATCCATATCAATGGAAAGTATCACTTGGAGTGGTACCAATGTGGAAGGAGGTAGAATAGATTAGTTTTGGGTAATTCATAACTAAAGGCATACAATGAATTATGAGAGAGAGAGAGATAAGGAACCAATATAAATTTTATTAGACTTATCATTAAGAGGAAAATAATTCATATCATACTTATCACATGGAAATGAAAAGTGGTCAAGGTGTTTTGAGGTATATAAAAATATATTGAATTATCATAAGAAATTATAGTTTGATTAACATATATTATTTTTATTATGTTTTTTGTGTAGATTATATCCATTGGGACACATGTATTGGATCAATGGATTATCCTTGGTCTCAGAAAGTGAAAACATAGTGTACCATGACAATTTTGAAATCATATAGAAATTATTTTATAGTGTAGATGAATAATTAGTGATTAGGTTGGACTGTATTAATTACTTCAATAAAGATAAATAGATGTTAGAAAGTGAAATGTTTATAAGAATAATGATAAGAGAAATTTTATGTTCTACATAACCTTATCAATGGATGAAGGATATAAACATTTTTTAGAGGATTATGATAAATGTTGAGAGATATGCACATAGTTTTAGAAACCTTGAATCTAGTAACATAGATATAGTGTTTACCATATTACATTGGTATAATATTTAATGGATCTTGTCTTGCATGATCCATAAATTTAGCAGTTTTTAAAAACTAAATATATACATGATTCCCATATTACACTGATAATATAAAAACATAGAGTAGGAAAAATTCTTTAATCTCTAATATCATTGATAATTTCTTTCTAAAAATATTGGGGAAATAAATAAAAATAATGTGTGATATCAGGTTCTCAATAAGATATGGGTACAATAGATGTTATCATGATTTAATAATGAATAATCAACATGGTAAATTTGATTATAAAAACCCATGTCATTAAACCAACATTTGATTTAAATGAGTCTCATTGTTAATATCAACATACCAACCCCATTGATAATGAAAAAATAATTCTTCATAAATTAAATTCATAATACAAGCTATCCATGATCAAGTCTTATCAACCAAGATATTATAAATCATAACATCATTTTCTATAAACAAATACATAATTTTTATGAAATGGGTCAGTGTAAACCAAATTCCCATATAATATAGTATCCTAGATATTTTTTATTATTAGAATAGTCGATACATCAAGGGGATCTCTAAAACTGAGCCCCACCCATTACATTCACATCATGTACATTCCTTATATTTTGATTGATCAATACAGTTCATTCTCAAAATTATTTACAATTAAAAAATTATCTATTTTGAACCAATAATATGGAACATCAATACCTCACCATCATATAGAATCCTAATAAATAATAAATATGGTATCATTTGATCATTTCTACAGTAAAATTAATGGTTGTTTTCATAGTTGAAAATACCACTAAAATATCATTGGGAATTTTCTTAAGGAAAAAAATTCACATTGAAATAAAATATTAAAATATATTAATTTCAAAAATTTTAAAGAAAAAATTTATTTCAAAAGAAATTTGGAAAAAATAAAAGGAAGCTTCAATAAAATGTGTGGTCATTATGAAGAGAAATTAGGTTCATGTCATGTATATTAAAATAAATAATATTTTTACATTTTAATTTAAATTCAAAAAGTAACTCATTCATTAAATTTCATAAATATTCATTATATAAAATTTTATTAAAATAAAATCCTAGGTAAAATGAATTTAAGAAATCATATGGTAATATTAAAAAAATTGATAACATTTTTAGAATAATATAGAAAGGAAAGAAAAATATTCCCAACAAAATAGGAAATAAATTATATATTTTAAAACAATTATTGACTATTTTGGGTATGAAAGAGAGGGAAATGGTACAATTAATTGAAAATTCCATGAATAACTAGAGGGGAAAACTGAAAAGTTTTTATTATATAAGTATCGTACAATTTCCTTCAATGTAAATTTAATCACAAACAACCCAAAAATAAAATGTGATTATGAAAGAAATAAATTAACTCAATATTCACTTTCCTCATAAGTTGTTTTCAACAATTATATAATAAATATATATTTATTATAATTATATATAATATTTATTTACATGATTATAATTTCATATTTTATCCACTGATTAAAATAAATCTGACAACAATAACACAATGTTGGTGGTCAATTTATTACATTGGAAAATATATAAGCTTTCTAATATCGAAGGATTTATTAGTTTAGTAATTTTATAGAACCATATACATACATTATACTAATTTTAAATTTAAAATAAATTATAAAACATAACATAATAAAATTATCTACATCCTTGAAACACATTCAAATAATTCTTCTCTATAACATGGGAAAAGGAATTAAAATAAGGGTGAGCTCAAATTCTTAGTAAGGTTATGTACAGTAAAATATATCATGAGAATATAATTAATAATCAATATGACATAGTAAAAAAATAAAAATAAAATAAATTTAATCAATAACATGAGCACAAAATTCATCCATGTATTATATAAATAGAATAATCACATGTATTAAAACAACTAAATTCTCAATGAAAGAATGTTTTAGTATTAGATGGTATAGACACATATGTAATGATATATATACCATAAATACCTTATTCCATGTTATATTAATTTATGTCAAGGTGTACACAAAACAAACCATTAAATTTAGTCAACTGATTCATCACATTAGAAAACTGATGCATCTATGGTCGATTTATTACCAGGCCCCACCCATCACTACATATCCAATGCACTAATCAAATATTGAATGATCAATTAAATTTATTAAAAATATTTCTTATTAATATGTATATATATATTATTTATTAAAGAATATATATTTATTGATATTTCCCTAGTCAATCACATTAATTTCTTAATAAAGCACCATGTGCAAAAAATTGAATATGTTTTAGTCAATAACTATATCCGTGGTAAAAATAATATAGATATTTATGGTAAATTAATTGTCCAATGATCATAATAATGTGACTATTTCATTAATATTTATGACCTCATAATTATTAAGGGGTGAAAGGTGACCTTAGATCCATCAAAATTATAGGTTTTGTAATATGATCATGTCATATGGACAAATAAATAAAATGATTAGTAAAATATAAAAATAATATTTCATTAAACATTTTTCTATGTAACAAATTTTAAAATGTACAGAGAAAGCCAAATTTCATTAAATGGTTTCAGTGGTGAGGAAGTTTATTAATGTTGTATACACTAAAACATTCTTTTTGAATTTTTGTAATGAAATTCAAGAGTTTCCCTTTCAATAAGAATTATAACTATTCCATTCACACCTTTTTAAAATTAAATTCTATCTATAAATTTCCTTAATAAATAATTTGATTAATAAACAACTACCTCTATATAAAAATTGTGAAGAAATATGGATATGGATGAAAAATATTCTCAATTAATAAGGAAATAAAATTGGTTTTTATTTGAAAAATTTCTTTATTTGATTCAAGCACAAAAAAAGGAAAATGTTGGTAGAAAATATGGAAAATCCTTAAATTTATATATTATAGTAATTTTATTTGATCATATGAAGTATAAATTATAATATTTCATCAATGAGAGTATAATCTATCCCCAAAGAAAGTGAGATTGTAAATAAATTATTACCCCTTCAGTAAATTTTGAATTATAACCCCATGAAAGAATAAACATGAATTAAATTATTAATAACCATGAAGAAATATGTATTAACTATAAATTTATTAATTGTGAAACATATACACCACCTACAATTTAATAGTTTCATAATAACTAATATGCCTCAATGGAATGTAAATTGAGATGAAATACCTTACAGCATAATTTCATTTATTTGAACATTATTTATCCTTCTATATAATAATTTTAAGTATGTTATTAATATATAATATAACCTTATTCATATTTATAATGTCATATATGATCTTATTATGACATTATTATCTCCTATTTGTTAATAATATTTCATTATTACCAATGTTTCATGTGTAAACTGTTACATTTTCTCATGAATGTTTTGTTTTGTAAGATTTGGTTCTTATGTATAAGATATATTTACATAATATATAGAATTATATTAATTTATAAAATAAAATATTTATTAATTATATATATTCTTAAAATCATTTTTTAGTGTTGGACATGAAAAATTAATTTCATCGCTTTGTAGAAAGAGTGGGTCATACGTACGCAAAGGTGATGATATCATTTCCTTAATTATTGAAAGGGTGAGTAACAATGTGATATTTTAATTTTCAAGAATCAGTATTAGGATAAAATAATCAAATATATTCATTATTTCCATCATTATGACTATCTATGGGAGTCGGTGATCAAACAAATTACATCAGTTAATGAAGTGGTAGTCCTCCGTACACACAATTGATGGTTTTGTTACCCATTAGATATAGAAGGATATGGATAAATATTATTCTATCAAAATAATAACTTCTCATTGTATGGTACATTTTTTTCAATTTATAGGAATTATAATGACATAATTAAAGGAGGTAAAAGTGATGGGTCTATAGGGCGTTGTTATTTCCCTATATGTCTAATAAAATAATTAATAAAAACTCAAACTATGATAAAATATTAATTTAAATATAGTATTAGAATATCTCAATGTCAAACCCAAATAAATGGTGAATTAATTTAATTGGGGTTTTAAAATATTTGAATTTATTTAAATTAAATAAAGTGGAGAACAAAATATTTGTTGGATTGGTTTGAATAAAGTGAAAAACCAAAGTAAAGAACATTTATTGGTTTTAAATCATATTTTAAAGAATGTTGAGGTTATATAGTTTTACGAATAAAGTGAAATTTTATTTTTGAAAATAATATAATTAATCCATGTTTATTTTTGGATTTTATATTAGGTGTATCTAATGTTCATGGAATCCCTTCATCAACATGGAAATACCTTATTTCTCTTAGTCCAATAATTTATGGTTTTCAAAATTCAAGTTTTCCCAATACCATATTTTAAAAAAATCAACATAAATAAAATAATGGTCATGACTCTTTTAGGGTAATTGGTTTCTGAATTTTTAATTTTATTTTTAGATTCAAATACCAATGGTAATGTTAAAAGTAAAATAAAGGGCTTGTAAATTTATTTAATAAACTATGGAAATTCTAATACATGGATAATGAAAAAGGCATAAATCCAATAGCACATTCCCACTTTGGCTACATAAGCCTACCATAGGGTAGGTTTAACACCACATCCAAGGGATGAGAGAATAAAAGTGAATGAAGTAAAAAGAAATTATAATGAGAAAATAGTGATGAAATGGTTAGGACCCTACACAATATAGCTTCTCGATCCAATATTTAGTATCATATTCTCTATTTAGTGTGGTATCTCATCCTTCTATTTATAGACTCCAGAAGGCTCATGTATTACTCAATTTTATTTACGAAGTGTCCAAAATTGGTCAAAATTTGTCCTCATGAAATAAAACAAGTCAAAACACCAAAATACAACAAATATAGATGTTTTGGGTTGTCCTTACATTTACACCACGTGTAATATGTTCACCACATATAAATTTACATAAGATATATTATTTACACAGCCTATAATATTTACACAGCCTATAATATTTACAATGCAGGAAATATTTACATATATTTTAATATATACAGAGATTTTAAATTTAAATATTCACCTATTTTATTGGTTTTTCTCCCCTAGAACCATCACATTGACATCATTCATCCTAGAAATCCATCTTTTTTTTGGAAATCATGGTCACTTTTGGCATATTTTGCTCATTTCCCACATAACATTGTATCATTACCAATATGAAAAGTTATATTAAAAAACAGTGAAATAATAATTCATTTATAAATAAAAATCTATGATTTAATATATCAAAAAACCATGCATCAAATGGGATTATCAAAAAGGACTAGAAAAATAGAAAGATTTTGGTAAACAAAATTACCTTTTCTTAGAATAACCTCCTTTGTATCTCTTATTAAGGACCCTAGGGTTGGTATTTTGTGAAGAAAATAACCTATCAAATGTGTTTAAGGATGTTGGGAAGAGATTTTGGTAGTGTTTTTTCAGGATAAATATCATGGTTGGTGTGAATATTTTAGGAGATGAGGTTCTCTTTTATAACTGAGGTGAGTAAAAAACTTGTAAATTTTTAAAGTTTTTCAATAATGTTAAGTCACATTATTTTTCAAATTACTCCAAAATGGATAATATTCATAGGATAAAAGTATACGATTGAACTAAATATAACCAATTTTGTTTTTAAAAGTTTTTATTTCATTTTTACCAATATATTTTTATATTAACTACTGGTCAACACGTTTTTACCTTAATAATGGTAATTACTCTTTACTATTTTTAATATTATTTATAGCCAAAAATTAATTTGAACCTATTACTAAATATAAGTAATTCTTATTTAAAATATGGAATCAATTTTATAAAAATAAAATTCACTTAATTAACTTAATTTAATTTACAAATAAACCCAAACAACATGTCGAAAGTAGTTTTTCAAGAAATTCATTTTTCTAGCATAAGATGATCTTATTTTAAATATATGAAAATAATTATCATTATATTTATTTAAAGTAAAATATTTAGATATATAATATATAATTTCAATAAAATATTTTATAATTTAGTATTATTTTAATTAACTAAAATGGATAGACACTATGCATTTTTAAAAAAATGTTTTGCGAAAAAAAACATTATTCTAAAAAATATCCATTTTTACCTCCAACTGATCATCTCATTATTCTTCTAAAATTGACATAAAATTAATTTTTAATTCTAAAAATTATAACATATTTTTGTAAATAAAATTAGTTATAGTTAAATACTATATTTTTAATTATTTACAAAATCTTATTTCTGAGGGAAAATATGAAAACTTTATTGTAGTATTATTTTGCAGAGTAAATTCAAAAATGATATTAATCCTATAAATTGTAATTTGTGTACCATGTAATATCAAGAAACTAATATTATTATAGTTTAAATAAAATAAAATTTCCATGTATGAAAATTTAAGCCTTTCAGTTATGAAGTTATCATTTCAAATCCCATTTACTAATAATTCTTTATTAAAATGGTATTTTCTAGTTATTTACTATTTTTATTTTTCATTAGAACTTCGTTTTGGATGTTATGAATATTGTATATTGATTATGGTTATATACTATGTATATGTTTAATTAAGATATTAATATTATAAATATTCATTATTTGTATTATATACAGTCATCCATCAAATGTAGAGATTAATAAATGGATTACATCGTTCATAGAGAAGATGGTCGTGCATACGCATGAACATTGTTTTCACTTTTCAATAGATGTAACAAAAAAAATCAAACCATAATTCACCATTATAAAATAATTATTATATCACATATTATAAATATATAAATATATATTAATTTAATCTCTCCATATTACCATCCATGTGAAGCATAAATGAAAATCAAATTGCATCACTTCGTGGAGGCGGTAGTCAACATGTATGCATGAGCGACATTATCATTTTTCAATGGATGGGAAGGTGATGAGGTATATATGATATTATCATTACTATCATTTCATAAATATAATATAAAAACATTTACCTCTCTATAATAACCATCCATGAATGGTGGAGATTAAAAATGAACTGAATCCCTATGTAGAAGCAATAGTCCACACGTACGCATGAGCGAAACTTTAACTTCATGTATAATGAAAAAGAGGGTGAATATTAGTTTTTCACTAAACATGATAGCATTTCAATATATTTTCGATAAATAATATATTATTTCAAAATGAATACAATATATTTAATGTTTTTAGAATAATAAATAAATTTAAAGTACTTGGTTAAGTGTTGTACCTCTAAATTGAGAAACCTTATTTGGATTAAACTTTAAGCCCATAATAGAAGGTCTTTTGGAAGTAAAAAAATATGTAAGAAGTGGGGAAGGAATATAGTAAGGTATAATGGTAGGTATTGGAAGAGATATAATTCTCAAAAGGTGTGAGGAAGAAAAGATAATATATTCCCTTTTGTGTGTGAGGGTATGGACACTCTTAGAAGTTCATAAAGTATTAGATTAATATTAATTAATTTTTATAATCAAGTAGAAAAAATTTATATATTTAGAATATTGGATAAATATAAGTCAAAATAATCTCAATAAATGATATCTAGAAAATTTTAGGTGATTTTTAACCCTTCTTTCTTATTATTAACACCCCATTAAACCATATTATAGTTACCACAATATCAGATATTTTTACTTTTTAAGGGTCCCAAATGTTTCCATAAATCGAAAAGTTACCCATAAATGGGACAAATTTTCTATTTTCAACCATATACTATTCATTAGTTCTATGATATCATTTTTATGAATTTTAAATAATTTAATAAAATATTTTTTCCAAAAATATACAATTAATGCAATTTTTGAGACTACTAATTTGATTTTTCTTTAATGAAATCAATAAAAATATGGAATTAAAATATATGCTTTCAAAAAAATAAATATTATATTATGATTTCTAAAAAATTATTCTAACACAATAATTCACCAAAATTTTATTTATGTTATTGTTTTTAAAATCATTTATTCCATTTTTCTAGTAGTTGAATAAATATTGTGTTTTTACTACACAAAAATTTAAGATAATTATTCGATCATTAAAAATATAAAAAATTCCATGAAAAAATTAATTAAAAAATATCTGAAATAGAAATTTAAAACCAAATATAAATCTTATTTTCCTTATAACAAAATATTAGACATATTAAAATCAATAGAGTGAGATTTTTTATTTATTCTATTCTTAAAATAATATAAAGGTTAATATCAAAGAAAAATGGAAACAAGTTTTTATATTTCTCTATATTAGATGATAGTATTAAAAACAAAATTTTCTAGTAAGATAAAGGAAAGTGTTATAGTAATTTTAAATCCTTATTTTAATGTGTTATCAATATTTTAATTTTCTTAGCTTTACTGAGGCGGAAAATATTTACCAAGGATACTATTCCTTATGAAAAAAATTAAAAGGGACCTATTAATAAAATTTGATCATAATGATTCAAACTATGAAATTATTTTTATCAAATTCCATTAAAAAAGTGATATAATTTAATTTTTATTCAACCAATCGAATTCCATGAAAATTGGCATTCCATAAAAATATCTTTTAAGTATAAAAATGTATTTGTACCAAATTAATTTATAATGTTGGGTACAATACCACTTATTGGAATATTTTATTAAAATTTATAAATTTTCATTTTAAAACTATTCTAAAATATAGTGAACATTTTAAATACTTGAATAGAAAAGAAAATTCTCAATTAAAATTAGTATTTTTCACTATTCAGTAAAAAATAAATCTTTTTCAAAAATAATCAAAATTTAATCCTATGATAATGTTGATATTATGATTTAAAATATTATATATTTATTTATAAAATAGTATTATTAATAGTTCCAATAATTAATTACAATATTTTCACACAAAAATCAATAAAAAATATTTTTTAAGAAAATGTATGTGTGAGGAAGAATGTGACTTTACTGAAAAAATGAGTTATTATTTTGTAAGATTTAATTAATAAATTTATATATATTAATAATTTTATATATATTTTTGATAGTTTGGTTTTTCCTTTTCATACCACCAATTTAGGTTATAACGATATACTATATAATGGTTAATTTAGATTCAGGTTTGTATATATCGCAAGATATTGAAGAAACTAAAATTATTTGAATTGAAATATATCATTAAATATTATGTTGTAACATTCAAACCCCCTTATAATAATTTTTTCCCTTGAAATTTTGTCACTCTAATTCAAACAATTTTGGATACTTCAGCCTGAACATATCTTTAGGTTCCCACAAAGCATCATGAATTTTATGATTTCACCACAAAATATTGATTTGTGAGTGGTATTGTTTCATATAATTTTATCCCTATAATCAAGAATATCAAATGATTGATCATCATAAATTATATCTTACTCTGGTTATATAACCTCTAATTTTAGTATATCTGAAGGATCTTGTATGTAGTTTAGCAGGAGAGATACAAGGATCACATTTTAAAATTGAGAGAGATTCTATAGGAGCTCCAAACAATTATATTCCATCCTAATATGATCAAGAATTCTGAATGGACGAATATATCTATGACTCAATGTCTCATTTTTTTTAAAATCTCATACCCTATCCCATTGGGTATATTATTAGAAATACCTTATCACCAACTTATAACTCTATATCTCAATGAAAATTATCACCATAAATTTTTTATTAACTAAGAGGTTCACTTATGTGATATTGGATATATATATATAAACATATATTCTATTTCCCCATCTAGATCAGGTCCCAAAATACTCGAGTGAAATCTATTTTTGTAATAAAATTCCACTAAATAATGGTGTCAATCCCAACCTCCTTTTAAATATATAGACCAAACTCTTATCATGTCTTCAATATTTTATTGTTCCTCTTACACTGACCATATATTTGAGGGTGATAAGTAGTACGTAAACTCTATATTGTATCCAGAGTATTTTTAATCCTTCTTTATAACATTGATGTAATCCTAAGATCCTATCTAGATATTATTGAGTGTGGTACTTCATCAAATATCATTTATACATTAATGTATAACCGATTCATTTGATCAGGAGAAAAATATTCTCTAATCGAAATAAAATGTACTAATTTTGTTAGGTGATCCACTACAAACAAAACAAAATTATATACATTACATATTCTGTGGACTCAGAAAATTCAATACATGGTAATGTTTTCCCATAACCCTTTTGGTATGGGTAATGGATGTAATATCCCCATAAAATTCGATCTCTCATACATAAATTGTAGACACATTAGGCATCAGGATACATACATGACTATATATATTTTTATGTTATACAAGTTGAAATACTATTATATATATATATATATATCTTCACAAATCTAGGATAAATAGATAATTATGAGAAATTATCTTCATCCAATAGATCCTTCTACAAGTCTAGAACTAAAGTAACTCATACTCGATTCCTAAACCTTATTATTATTTCATGAGCGTGGTTGAAAATAGGAGCATTCCTCGCCTTAATCTCTAAATACACATATTCCTTGTTCTTATTCGTAATACTCTCATGGATATATAGTTTAACATCTATATGATAAAAATAATATTTTTCCTTTTCCCTCATGATTTCAAGATCCAACTTCTATAAATCCATAAATATTGGAACTCTTTGATCCCCATCATGGAAAAAATCGATGGGTTTTTCTTACTCGGAACATCATGCACCATTATCTCCTTCTAATGGATGTAATGTATTGAGAAATCATAATATTTGATCAAATCCAACCATTTTATCTAGAATATATTGAACTCTTTATATATAATCAAATATTTCAAGATTTTATGATTAGTATATATATCAAAACTTTCTTCATATATATAATTCATATATTTATTTCATTTTAAAATTATTATTTCCAACTCTAAATATTGAGTCAGAAAATTTATTAATGATTTTTCAATTTCTGAGAGTCATAATCTATTCCATATTATTATATATGATAACACATCTCATTCCCTTATCTGATGTATCACGAAATATAAAAATCCTTTTTCTACTATAGGGTATTGAAACATAAGTGCACCGACCAACCTTATCTTCTGTTTTTTGAAATTATTCTCACATTCAATTTTCTATGCGAAATTTACCCACTTCCAATTCAATATGGTTACTGGATTAGATAGTGATGAGAAATATATTACAAAATAGAAGTAGTATCCATAAAACCCTAGAAAACTGTCAATATCATTTATTGTGGTTGGTTTTATCCATTAATGAATAACTTCATTCTATAAAGGATCCACCAATATAACTTGACCTAAAACTCCATAAACCATGAATGGTACTTTTTATAGCACAAATTAACACTTGGTGAATTTATAATATACATTCCCTTTCCTCAGGTTCGTTGTCTCAATCCTCAAATTTTATTCATCCTCATCCTTTATATTTTAATATATCATAATATAATCTATACAGACTACAAAAAACATATCGAGGTAATATATAAAGACTATATTCATTAAATACATGAATATATTAGGATAATTTGTAAGAATAAAGGTAATTACTATAAATTTATAATAATTGTACCTCATATATAATGATGTATTGAGTATACAATCCTTATTAACACTTAGCTTATGATATCTAGATCAAGTATCAATCTTGGAAAAATGTTGAGCTCCTCATAACTGATAAAATAGATCATTGATACAGATTAGAGGATACTTCTTTCAAGATATATATCATGTTTTGTTTCTAATAATAAATTAAAATATGCATTGATCTATCTTTATTCTCAAAAAATAATAGTTAGACTATATGGTTAAGAATTATAAAAAATGGATCCCTTATATATATTTTCCAATTGTTTTAATTTAATTATTTATTCTCAATTGGGGTGGTTTTTTATGGATTCTTAAAAATATTTATAGCAACATGTATTATTTCTATTGAAAACTAAACATCAGGTTTTTGGGAATAATATATATCCATTTTATAAATACATCAAAAAAACGTGTGTAATAGTATATCCTCAATATGAAGTTTCTCCCACACTATTTGAGAAAAATATCCTTCATTAATAGGTGGTAAACCCCATATGATAAAAATAATTTCAACTTATTGTTTATATTCATCCTTACAATGATAGATGATCATAGGTTGATTCAGAATATCAAATGTAACTTCCCTTCCTTGACAATTGATATGGGATATATACTGTGACTTCCAATCCATTTCCAAAATTAAATTAAATTCAGCTATATTAAGAATAATAAAATTTTCATGAATCATATTTCAAAAAAATTATACGAGATAGGATCTATAAAATTGAGATTCAATCACCTTACCATAAGGATTTTTCGCAAAAAAAAACTCAATATCTGATAATTGAGGTGGTGATGGGATACCATTATCAAATTCTTTATATATAAAAATTAGATAGAACCTGAATCAAATTAATCTTTTTAACTTATATAGTAGATGATAATTGTACCTATAACCAAATCATAATGAAATTCTACTTCATATGTAGACATTTCTTAAGCATGTAAATCTCCACTTGTCTCCTTCAATAGTAAATTCCTATGATTATTTGGACATTGGTTTGAATAATTTCCAATATACATAAAAATGTATCATTTTTTACCCATATTTTTTTCTTTTTATTGTTTTTAATACACTTATGCCCCTTCCTCTGCATTTAAAACACACTCATATTCTTATTAACTAGGTACATCGGCATTTCTATCCTCAATTATTACATGTCATAAATCAAAACCTCTATTTCTTATTCTTTGAAACATTTCTTTTTTGTTTGTTCAACCAGCCTATTCTTTCCATAACATCCCTTGAAGATGTAAGACCTAGAAATTTCTTTCCCATAAATTGATGAAAATTTAATTTATATGATCATATGATGAAAACTATTGAAAATATAGTGACCTTCAAAATATTGGTTTGATCCCATCAAACAAATGGTCGATCATTATTTCAATATTATTTACGTAATCCATATCATACTGGGACAATATATTAATTTTTCCCTCATAATCTTCACAACATATTCTTCATAATTCATTAAGGTGAGTAACTTCCTCTCCATATCAATAATTTATTCTAAAGGGAATTATTTCTCAAATAATTCCACTTTTAAATTTCTCAATTACATGATTTATAATTCATTAACCACTCTAATGTAATAGATGAATGCCCATAATTGGTAGACATCTTATTTTAGACAATAAAGTACTAAAATAACTTATTATGTTTTATTTCATCCCAAGTCCAGGAATATTTTTTTGAGGGATATAATTCATTTTTCCACTATCAATTGATTAGTATTTCAATTAAATGATACAGGTTTATCACACATGAAGTGGTCCACCATAGGTGAATAACATTGTGGAAAAAATATGTTTTTCAACATGGTAAAGTTTATTTATCATAATTTTACTTAGCACCCCTGAAATAGACATTCTTTGATATGTTCCAACACTATATATTTTGGTATGCTCAATATAAAAATCCTTAAATTTTCATCGGGTGTTAATTACATTTCATTCATTAGGTTATATTACAAAATAATGGGATATAATAACTTATCTCATAAACATCATCAATATTGAGCCATAAAAAACCCAAAAATAGTGAATGTTCTCAATTATTATAATAGATTATCATAATTCTCATGATTTGTATATTCACTTAAAATTTAGTTCCTAAGTATCCTACTAAAATTTATTTGAAACCGACTAAAAAAACCCAAATCCAATAACCCAAAAAAAATAATTACTTTATTACACTGGTACTATATTCAAGGGACCTAAACATGTCATATTGATCAGTCTAAAAGTCTTTTTAAGTTATATGCATTCCTGATTCTCATATTATATTGGAAATATAAAAAAATTGTTTAGGAAACATTCTTTCATTCTTGTAGTCATTCATGATACCATTCTTAAAATCCTATGGATAATAAAACAAATAATGTACAATTTTATGTGCTCAGTAAGGGTTATGTATTATAGAAGATATCATGAGTAAAATAAGGCATATTCAACATGGAAAAGTGGATATTCAAAGAAAATTACTTTCAATCAACCCTTTATTTCAATGAGTACCCATGGATAATATAAATATATAAAACCCATGGATAATTAAAAATTACATTTTAATAAAGTATATGCATACATTTGGACATTCACGATCAAGTCCCCCCTGCCATGATATCATGAATCATATCTCCATGTCCTCTCAAAAATATATCATTCTTAATAAATAGGATAGTGTAAACCAAATACTCATCTAATTTGAAATTTTATCTATTTTTTCTCATGGGATTGGTCTATGCATTTAGGTGATATCTATAACTATGCCCCACCCATCACATTCACTTCCTACGAATTCCATATATTTTGAATGATTAAAAAATTATTTCTAAAAATTAATTAAATAAACAGTTATCGGTATTGAATCAACAATACAAAACATAAATAATTCATCATCATAGGTTTTCCAAAGAAATAATAAATATGGTAAAAGTAGAAAATATCCCCAGTAAAATCAATAAGTGTTTTCATAGTTTAAAATACCTTTGAAATGTCATAGAAAATTTTATTTTTGAAATACCCATTCCACTTTGAGATCACCTTTTAAAATATAAAATTTCAAAAATATTAATAAAAGGGTTTATTTTCAAAAAAACAATACATTTAAAGGAAGCATAAAATAATTGGTCTGTTAGGAATATTAGGAAAAAAATACACTCCATGTACATTAAAATAAATAATCCCTTTGATTTTTCAATAAAAAGTCTAAAGTACATTTTCTAGAAAAATATAAGAATATTATTTTTAAAATATTATAAAAAAATTAAATCATGGGAAAAATTTATTGTAATAACTCATGTGTAAATATTGGAAAAATTGTTGAAAACAATATTAGATAAACGTGGAGATGGAAAATAATATTCTCACCTAAATTAGAAATAAAGTATGTTGTTAAAAAACATTTTCCCTTTCATTTATAATACCCATGATATGAAAATTTTATTGTTACAATAAAATTACATGAATAATAAAATATGATAAACATTAATTTTTCTATTAGATAAGTATTATATAATTTCGCTCACTATAAATCCAGACATAAATAATCCTGTTTTAATATGAGATTGTGAAATAAATCTCTTACCCCAAACACAACATGCCTTATAATTGATTTAAACCTCATGTATAATAAATTTGAATACATTGAGATTATATATGAGATTCATGAACAAATTTATAATTTCATATATGATCCACTTTTAAATATTCAATACCCATTTATTAATAGTTTTTTATTAAAACCGTTATTTTTGGGTATTAACGGTTTCATTTTTCATCAGAACTTCAATTTGGTAGTTCTAATACTTATACATTGATCATGGTTTTATCATCAATATATTTTAAATTATTATATCGTGTAATATATATTAATTATATATAGTTTTATATTCATCAAAATAAGTTAGAGATAGAAAATTGAATTACAACGATCGTGGAGACGGTAGGTCTTACATATGCTTAAACGTTATTTTCACTCTTTGAAATATTAAACGGGAGAAAGTTCAATATTAATTCACCATTAAATAATAATTATTATATAATATAGATCATATAGTTTTATTAAATATATCCTTATTACCTTCCATGTGAAGTGAAAATGAAAAATGAATCATATCTCTCCCTAGAGGTGGTAGTCCACACGTACGCACGAGCGACATTATCATTTTCAAATAAATAATAAAGTAATAAGTTATATATGATATTATAAATATATAAGAACTATTATTTAATAAATATAATATATAAAATTAAACCCATCATAATAACCATCCATGGATTATGGGGATGAAGAATAAATTGTATCAATATGTGGAGGTTGTTGTCCACATGTACACACGACTCATAATTTCACATTCAATTTTATGAAAAGTGGGTGAATAATGGTGGTTACATTAACATGATAAAATTTAATAAGATATAGGATATATAATTTAGTATTTTATTTTTTATCCATATATTTAGAGTATGTGGAAGAAGAAATAAATTGAAAGTAATCAATTAAGAGTTTTACATCCTCGTTGAGAAACATCTTTTGCATCACACCAAAATCCTTGAATGTATGGTTTTATCCAAGACCATAAAATCTAATATGTCATAAAGGAGTATCAGAATTTATTATTTTATGGACTTACCATGATATAGGGATTAAAATTTTGAGTAATATAGGATAATAGGTTCCCTTTTATAGGTGAGAGAATGGAACTATTGAAAGTACATAAAGTATTAATTTAAAATAACTTTATTTTCAAAATCATGTGGAAAATAATTGATAACATTAAAATACAGGAGAAATGTATGTATAAATAGAAACATACAATAATATTTACTATTCTTTTCCTGATTTTTAACACTTTCCTATTATTTTTAACCCCTACTAACCCTTCTGACGATTACCACAATATAGAATTTGATTACTCATTAAGTGTCAAGAATGTTAAAATAAGAGGAAAAGTGACCCATAAATGGACCATGGTTGATATTTAAATCTATATAAAATTAAATTTGTTCAATATTGTATTTTTAAAAAATTTTAATTATGTAACCAAATTTTATTTTTCATAAATACCATTAATGTTATTTTTTTAAACTATTGAGCTAATTTGACTATAAAGACATCAAGACAAAGATGGACTTCAAAGATGAGATTTTAAAACATAAATATTATGTTATATTAATCTATAAAAATTTTGTACCATAAAAATTCACCCATATGGTATTGAATTAAGATTCTTAAAATAATTTATTTTATTTTTCTATTAATTAAATAAATTTTGTTTTGGTGTGGCATAAGAATTTATGGTAATTATTCGAACACTAAAATTTTTAAAAACATTACCATGAAAACAAAAATCTTTTAAATAAAAATTTAAACCTGATCATTCCCTATTTTTATAAAATTAAAAGAATATTATAGATATTAAAGTTAAGAGAGTTGCATTTTGTATTTATTATTTTATTAAATAATATAAAGGTTAGTAACAAAACAAATTAGAACTAAGTGGCAATACATTTGATAAATTGATGATAGTGGCTAAAATACACTCATCCAATAGTATAAATGAATTTTTATAGTAATTTTAATGCCTTATCCCAATGTTTTAACTCGACCTTAACGGTTTTACCATTATAGAGGTGAATGTTTTCTCCGAGGTTTCTATTCATAATTACCAAAATATAAAATAGATACATTTTCCAAATTTTACCCTCCTAATTCCATATATATAATCCATTTGATGATATTCAAATAACTAAAGTGAAAAAAATAATATTAAATTAAACTCGTGAAGCAAGATGAAATGAGATTTTTAAAAAAATGCATTTTATGTATAAAATATTTTTATACCGAATTCATGTATAGCATTGTTTTTAATACCATTAATTTTATTTTTTAAATAAAAATAAAAAAATTTAATTTTAACATTAGTCAAAAATATGATGTGACTTTGTAAATACTTGAAAAGAAAATTCTGTTTTTATTAAAAATGTGTATTTTTAACTATTCACTAAAAAATCAATCTTCTAAAAAAATTATAAAGAAAATATCCTAAGATAACATTGATATTATTATTTAAAATATATTATAGTTATATAAAAATATATTTCTAAAATATATTTACCTTTATTATAATTGTTTCTCACAAAAATAATGAAAACTATTTTTTAAAACCGTATTTTTGAAGAATAAAATGAAATTACAAAAATGTTGAGTGCTTATTTCATAATTTCTAATTAATAAATTTTTATTTAGTGTATGCTTATTAATAATTTTTATATTTTGGTTATTTCTACTCATATCAACAATTTTAACAGATAGTTTATAATTGTTTATTTAGAATCATGGTTGTGTGTATCGCAAGCTATCGAAGAAATTAAATTTATTTGAAGTGAAATATATCATAAAATCCAAAGGTATTAGAATATTTAAACCTAATAATTGGGTCTGAGTTTTAAAATTGGAATTTAAATACATTAAAGTGGGTTGTATTTCTTTCAATGTACTTATTAACTAATCAGATATATGTTTTGTGAAATCAAACAGTCCATTTCCTATGATTGGAGAATGTAATTACCCATGAGGGTAAGGAAATAATGGTCTAAATGAAGATATGATTTTTGTGATGATTAAAATCTCTAGAAAATGGAAACAAATGGGTGTGAATAATAGAGAAACTCATATATATCTTGGAGTAGATAATGGACTTGAAAAACTAATTTACATCAATCATTGGGATTAAAAAACAATGATGTATATTAGTGTCTTAAAAACTGAAATAATCAATAAGTAAATGTAATAAATTAGTTCCATGTTCTATGGGCTATTGAAGAATATATATTAGATTTGTACAATGGGGTATAGGTGGTTTCTCATGAATGATTTGGTATAGTGGGAAAACATTTGATCCAGTATATCGGTCAAGGAACAACTGGTTCATATTATCTTCTATTGAGATGGTATGTGAGTACGATATAATTTATAATACCAAATGTAGGATTGAAATAAATCAGATAGTGTATGTAGTATCTATTGATACTCAAAATACAAGAGGGCGTGAATTGTATAATTTAAAAATTACTTTGGAACTTTAAATATGGTTATGTTTAACAATGTTAAACAAGGTAATTCCCAAAACCTCATGATCTATAAACTTGATTGAAACAAGAAATATGATTCTAAGAATGTGAATTCAGAAAGATAGTTCTAGAAAATGAAACTTAATGAAAGTTTAAAAAGATAAATATTCTACCTTAAAGCGTATAGAATCTCACTAAATCAGAGTACATGTATAAGGAATTATAAGATAGTTATACTTTCCTCAAAAAATAAAATGCAGCCAAAAACATATAACAAAACAAGTAACAGGTAGTAAATATTCTACCCCAAAGAGAAGGGTACCCAACAACCTTTGATAAAGGTACCTTGATTTATAATTTCAATAAAGTATGTCTTACCCACACCAGGGTAAGCCCTCGATAAGAAGATCGGATTCTATCTTGTTATCCCTGCAAGACCTCAACTTCAAATTAGTCAGAACCTCTGTCTTCCTCAGCAAGGAAGCCCTCAACTTCATGGTAGTCAGAACCTCTATCTTCCTATCCCCAGAAGCACTCTATTGTAAACATCAACAATCATAGTCACACAAAGTAAATATTCATGAAGAAAAGTTTGAACAATCCATTCAATCTTTCTGCATGAAGCGTGAGAGTTTATAAGAGCATCTCTCTCTAGAAATTACTTCAATATCATGTGAGTAAGTTCTGACAAAAAGTTGTGATCTCTTAAAATGAACTCCTATTTATAGACACGGCTTCAACGGTCAGCTCCCTCCTCCAATGGTCATATTTTTCCTTGAATTTCAGAGGGACCTGTACACGTGTCACTAAAACAATGGTAAATTAGTAACTGAAATCACGATATCATTTTATAACAAAACAAGTGTAAGAAAAAATATGGTTAGATAACCAAAATCCAATATTTGGAATGAAAGTGAATAAATGTTAAGAGTGTAACAAAAAAAGATTTTGGAGTCTATAATACAAGAATATTCGAATTCTGTTTTCTAGGAATTCAGAACCTGAACTCTATAGAATTCTAGAGTCTGAATTTCAAGGAAATTCAGAATCTGGATTCTTAGGAATTCGGAACCAGAACTCAAAAAGTTCATATTCAGAGTTCATGAAAATTTGGAGTCAGAACTCATAAGAGTTCGGAGTCTGTATTCAGAGAACTCAGAGTTAGAACTTGGAAATGTTCGTAACCAGAATTCGTATTCAGAATTCGTAGTCAGATCTAAGAAGAGTTCGTAATTATAATTCTTACTTAGAATTTGGAGTTAGAACTCAGAAGATTTCCTAACCAGAATTTCTAATCATAATTCAGAGTCAGAACTCAGAAGAGTTCATAACCATAATTCATAATAAGAATTATGATAATTCTGATCCAAAAACAGAATGCTTCATATCTAGGTATTTATAGGATTTTCACTACGGGAAAAAAGGGCATTTGCGACGGGATTTATTCCCGTCGCAAATAGTCCCGTGAAAAACTTATTTGCGACGGGGTTATTTGCCCGTCGCAAATAAGTAGCCTTTTGCGACGGGACAGCTTTCCCCGTCGCAAAAGGACTGTCGCGGTTTGCACGCCAAATCGCGGGAAACTTATTTGCGACGGGGGAATATTCCCGTCTTAAATAACCGGCGGCGGTAAAAGGTATTTGCGACGGGAATATTCCCCCGTCGCAAATAGTATGTCGGCAGGTGGTTATTTGCGACGGGACCCGTCGCAAATAACTATTTACCAGTTGACCGTAATAAATGTTGGCTAAGGTATTTGCGACGGGCACCGTCGCAAAAAATACTATTTGCGACGGGATACCCGTCGCAAATGGGCCCGTCGCAAATAATCTAACCTATAAATACCCCCATCCGTTTTTTTCATTTCATTCTCATTCCTTATCTTCTCCTTCTCTCAAAATTATATTTCTGGAGTTCAGTTTTTCTCCAGTTTAATTTTTTTCTCCGGAGCTGATATTAAAGTTTTGAAGAACGATCAGAGCAGATCAATTTTCAAGGTATTTATGTTCATTTTAATTTTTTATGTATTTTTAATTTTTTATTAGTTTCAATTATTATTAATTAGTTGTAATTTAATTATGTTTACATTGTTTTATTACTTAATAAATTTAAATTATTAGTATTGTTTATAGTTAATTGTAATTAGGAATAATTAGTAATAATTTTTAATAATTAAGAATAAATATTAATAATTAGTAATAAATACCAATAATTAGGAATAATAACATTATTACATTATTAGTTTATTTTATTATTAATATTAAAATAATATAATTTTTTATATATATACAATTCTTTTTTCATCTGTGGGTTTGCTGTCTTCACATGTATTATTTGTATGTGGAGATAGAAAACGCACAGATGAAAGGAGAATTGTATATAAATTAGAAAATTATATTATTTTAATATTAATAATAAAATATATTAATAATGTTATTATTTGTAATTATTGGTAATTATTTCTAATTATTGATAATTATTCATTTAATTACTAATAATTAGGAACAATTATCAATAATTATCAATAATTAAGAATAATTAGTAATAATTAGTAATAATTACCAATAATTAGTAATAATTAGTAATAATTATCAATAATTAGTAATAATTACCAATAATTAGTAATAATTACAAATAAGTAGTAATAATTACCAATAATTAGTAATAATTACCAATAATTTGGAATAATTACCAATAATTAACAATAATTAGTAATAATTACCAATAATTACCAATAATTAATAATAATTAGTAATAATTAGGAATAATTAGTAATAATTAGGAATAATTGGTAATAATTAGGAATAATTAGTAATAATTAGTAATAATTAGTAGTAATTAGTACTAATTAGGAATAATTAGGAATAATTAGGAATAATTAGTAATAATTAGTAATAATTAGGAATAATTAGGAATAATTAGGAATAATTAGTAATAATTAGTAATAATTAGGAATAATTAGGAATAATTAGGAATAATTAGGAATAATTAGGAATAATTAGGAATAATTAGGAATAATTACCAATAATTACCAATAATTACCAATAATTACCAATAATTACCAATAATTACCAATAATTACCAATAATTAGCAATAATTAACAATAATTAGCAATAATTAGCAATAATTAGCAATAATTAGCAATAATTAGCAATAATTAGCAATAATTAGCAATAATTAGTCATAAATACCAAAAATTAGGAAAAATTAGGAAAAATTAGGAAGAATTACCAATAATTAGTAATAATTACCAATAATTAGTAATAATTACCAATAATTAGTAATAATTACCAATAATTAGTAATAATTACCAATAATTAGTAATAATTACCAATAATTAGTAATAATTACCAAAAATTAGTATTAATTACCAATAATTAGTATTAATTACCAATAATTAGTAATAATTACCAATAATTAGTAATAATTACCAATAATTAGTAATAATTACAAATAATTAGTATTAATTACCAATAATTAGTATTAATTACCAATAATTAGTATTAATTACCAATAATTAGTATTAATTACCAATAATTACCAATAATTAGTAATAATTACCAATAATTAGCAATAATTAGCAATAATTACCAATAATTAACAATAATTGCCAATAATTACCAATAATTGCCAATAATTACCAATAACTGCCAATAATTCGCAATAACTGCCAATAATTAGCAATAACTGCCAATAATTAGCAATAACTGCCAATAATTAGCAATAATTAGCAATAATTAGTAATAATTAGCAATAATTAGTAATAATTAGCAATAATTAGTAATAATTAGCAATAATTACCAATAATTAGCAATAATTACCAATAATTAGCAATAATTAGCAATAATTAGCAATAATTAGCAATAATTAGCAATAATTAACAATAATTACCAATAATTAGCAATAATTATCAATAATTAGAAATAATTACCAATAATTAGCAATAATTACCAATAATTAGCAATAATTACCAATAAGTAGCAATAATTACCAATAATTACCAATAATTAGTAATAATTAGTAATAATTAGGAATAATTAGTATTAATTAGGAATAATTAGTATTAATTAGGAATAATTAGTATTAATTAGGAATAATTAGTAATAATTACCAATAATTAGTAATAATTATTATTAATTACCAATAATTAGTATTAATTACCAATAATTAGTATTAATTACCAATAATTAGTATTAATTATTAATAATTAGCAATAATTAGTAATAATTAGCAATAATTAGTAATAATTAGCAATAATTAGTAATAATTAGCAATAATTAGTAATAATTAGCAATAATTACTAATAATTAGTAATAATTAAGAATAATTAGTAATAATTAGGAATAATTAGTAATAATTAGGAATAATTAGTAATAATTAGTAATAATTAGAAATAATTAGGAATAATTAGAAATATTTACCAATAATTAGTAATAATTACCAATAATTAGTAATAATTACCAATAATTAGTAATAATTACCAATAATTAGTAATAATTAGTAATAATTCGTAATAATTAGTAATAATTAGTAATAATTAGGAATAATTAGTAGTAATTAGGAATAATTAGTATTAATTAGGAATAATTAGTATTAATTACCAATAATTAGTAATAATTACCAATAATTAGTAGTAATTATTATTAATTACCAATAATTAGTATTAATTACCAATAATTAGTATTAATTACCAATAATTACCAATAATTACCAAGAATTACCAAGAATTACCAATAATTACCAACAATTAGTAATAATTAGTAATAATTAACAATAATTAGTAATAATTAACAATAATTACCAATAATTAGTAATAATTATGAATAATTACCAATAATTAGTAATAATGAGGAATAATTACATTATTACATTATTTTTATATTTTATTATTAATATTAAATTAATATAATTTTCTATATTATATACAATTCTCTTTTTTTCTGTGTGTTTTCTGTCTCCACATGTAATATTGGCATTCTTTTTCAAATTTATCAACCTACTTGCCAATGGAGAGGTGAAAGTGAATGTCAATATTACATGTGGAGACAGAATATTAAACACACAGATGAAAGGAGAATTGTATATAATATAGAAAATTATATTATTTTAATATTAATAATAAAATAAACTAATAATGTAATAATGTTATTATTATATAATTAATATTTATGAAAAAATTATATTAGTATTATTAAAAAAATAAAAAATCACTATAATATTAAAATTATCAATATTTGTAACAAGTTTTTCTTTATTCTCAATATATTCAATCCTTTGTTGAGTGTGTTTTCTAACAAATTATTCAAAATCAGTAATGCTTTTATATTTTATAGAAAAATATGGAACAACGAGGTCATCAACAGTCATTATTAGATGACCGCATATGGATAAATCAACGTAGAAATCCAAATGGTTCTGGTTTAAATCCAGTATATATAAAGGGTGTGGAGATTTTTTTATCATTTGCGGCATCAAATCCAGAATTTGTTTCAGAAGGAAAAATAAAATTCCCTTGTAGAAAATGTGCATTGAGAATGTTTGACACGTTTGACAAAGTGGGGGAACATCTCTTGCGTTTTGGTTTTCAAGCAGATTATGTTTTTTGGTATCAACATGGTGAACGTAGTTCCAGAGCAGGTGATACCAACTTGATTCCGGATCCATCCCAGTTTCAAGATTTAGTACATGATGTTGCAGGTTCATCTGTTCAACATACAGAAACTCCGGCTGATATAGCTTCAAATCCTGAGTTGGTACCGTCTGAATTTTATGAGTTGTTGAAGTCTGCTGAGGATGCATTATATCCTAGCTGCAAGATGAGCAAATTAGAAGCAGTTGCAAAATTTATGGCTATCAAATCAGATAACGGAATGTCAAACACCTGTTTTGACCAGATATTTTCTTTGCTGAAAACACTGTTACCCGAAGGAAATGTTTTACCTACAAATTACTATGAAAGTAAGAGGATGGTTCGAAATTTGGGACTTACTTGTCAGAAGATTCATGCATGTTCAAATGACTGCATTTTATATTCTGGGGAAAATGAGTCATTGGATAGTTGTCCCACATGTGGGCAACTGAGATATAAAGAAGGACAACACGGGAAGTCTGGTTTGATTCCTGTAAAACAGTTGATATATTTTCCGCTTACATCCAGACTTCAGCGTTTATTCATGTCTATGAATACAGCGACAATGATGTCATGGAATAAAGAGAATATTTCAACCGATAAAAGCTTGAATCATCCAGCCGATGGTGATTCATGGAAACATTTTGATAGAGTGCATTCATCCTTTTCTTTAGAAGCTAGAAATGTTCGACTGGGCCTTTCCACTAATGGTTTCTGTCTATTTGGATCTTATGGTAGTCAATATTCATGTTGGCCTGTTTTTTTAACTCCGTACAATTTACCTCCATGGATGTTGATTAAGGAGCCATATATCTTTTTGACTTTACTAATTCCAGGATATCCGAAGAAAAATATTGATGTTTATTTGAAGCCATTGATTGATGAATTAAATTTATTGTGGAGTACTGGTGTCAGTACATTTGATGTTGCAACGAAACAGAATTTCATACTGAGAGCAGCATTGATGTGGACAATAAGTGACTTACCGGCTTATGGGATGTTATCTGGCTGGAGTACACATGGTCAGAAATCATGTCCTTACTGTATGGGAGAGAATAAAGCATTTATGCTCATTCATGGAAAGAAACCTTGTTATTTTGACTGTCATCGCAGATTTCTTCTAGCTGATCATCCTTTTCGCAGAAACAGATCTCATTTCAGAAAAGAAACAGTTGAAATGGATGGACCTCCAAAAATGCTATCAGGTGCGGAGTTAAAATCAGTTGTATTTTCATTACCTCCCATCACTTTTGGTCCCACAATAAACCAACAGAAAATTTCTGGATTTGGGAAAGAACACAATTGGATTAAACGTAGCATATTTTGGGATTTTCCATATTGGTCTGATTTGTTGGTCCGCCACATGTTGGATGTCATGCATATTGAGAAGAACTGTTTTGATAATTTGTTTTATACAGTTTTGGATACGCCAGGAAAGAGCAAAGACAATGTAAATGCATGTTTAGATCTTGCCCAAATTTGCAGGCGTCCAGAATTGGAACTCTTTGAGAATGTCAGAACAGAAAGGTTACTGAAACCAAAAGCAGCTTATACATTGTCTAAAGAAAACCGTTTATTATTTTTTCAGTGGATTGCAGATTTGAGACTTCCAGATGGCTGTGCTTCCAATTTGGGTAGATGTGTAAAGAATGGTCATATTACTGGATTAAAAAGTCATGATTGTCATGTTATAATGGAGAGACTTCTACCCATTGGATTAAGAGGTCTGTTGAATTCTGTGATTTGGGATTCCATAACTAACATGTCTCTTTTTTTTCGGGAAATTTGTGTGGCAACGGCAGATTATGATGCTCTATGCAAACTTGAAAAAGATGTTGTTGTAATTATATGTAAACTGGAAAAAATATTTCCGCCGTCTTTCTTCGACTCAATGGAACATTTGATGTTATATTTTCCATATGAAGCCAAATGTGGAGGTCCGGTACAGTTTCGATGGATGTACCCATTTGAAAGATGCATGCAAAAATTGAATAGAAAAGTACGTAACAAAGCATCTGTTGAAAGATCTATTGCAGAAGCTTATTTGCAAGAGGAAATATCTTTTTAATGCTCCCATTATTTTGTATCTGAGTATCCTTCAAAACACAACCGAATGGGACGGAACGAGAGGAATATTGATGAAATCGACAATCAATTATCTGTTTTCAACCAGTTAGAGCTTGGTTTTGGGGGAGTTTATGAACGCTGGATTTCAGATGATGAACATCAGAGAGCTCATACGTATGTTCTGCTCAACTGTGAAGAGATGACATCAGTTGTACTGTAAGTGTTTATATCACTTATTCTATCATTTATGTTACAGTAAATAACTTTGGTTTTTATAGGTCGTATGATAATCATATCAAGAATCAAATTCCACAAATTACAGCATCTGCTCTCGAAGAACGTCGACTGAAAAATTTCTCTCAGTGGTTTCAAAAACTGGTAACATAAATTCTTTATCTTTTAGCAACTCATTCAATGTATAGTTTACTATATTGATAATTATTTCACAAATTTTCATGTGTCTCGACATGCTGATAAAATTGACAAACGACTGTGTGTATTGAGTAACCCACCTTCCAAACTTGTTAAAACTTATAATGCATATGTGGTGAATGGATTTCGATTCCACACACATGCATATGGGGAATCGAAAAAAACAATGAACAACGGAGTTATCTTGAGAGGATCTCATCATCGAGAAAATGAAGTTGACTTTTATGGCATACTTGATGAAATCATTGAACTCTGTTATCTTGGACAACATTACATAACCATGTTCAAATGTCGGTGGTTGGATACAGAGAGAGGCGTGCGTGTTCATCCGACTCATGGAATCATCGATATTAAATGTAAAAGTGTTCTCGCAGTAAATGAATCATTCTTATTGGCTCAACAGGCATATCAAGTTTATTACGAGAAGTACTGTGCAACATCAAGAGAATTGACTGATTGGTGGAGTGTAATAAAAATCAAAATTCGAGATAATCAGTTTAGTCAAAGTGAATTTGCTTTCACTGATGTGCAAAGAATTGAAGTTTTTCAAGAGAGTAATCGAAATCAATCTTTTTTACAAAGACACATGAGTATCGATGACGACACCCCACATTTAGGAGTCGGTGATGACGATGATGTTAATGATGTCACATATGAATTTGAAATGGTAAGAGATGAAGCAACTGTAACTCGAATGGATATCGATGATGTTGAGGAGGAATATGAAGATGACATTGACATATATGAAGATGATGATGAAGATGAACACCGATATCATTCCATGGTATTTATATACAATCATAATATGTATATATGTATATATAATAGTAATTATCAATTATTTGCTAACATTAATATTTTCTGTTTCAGAAGGACGACTCCACATTTCGTGAGTTGGCGGATGCTGACCTGACTTTCGATGCGGATGAGTTGCTGACAGATGACCCTCAGCCTGCAGGCGCTCCAGGGAGTACGCGGAGGGGGCGCGGTCTTGCACGATTGATGATTCCTGACCCCGTCCCCGAGTGACGTCCACGTCTTGGCTTTGATCCACGCACACGGAGGTGTGATAAACTGTGTGATAACCTATGAATTTGACTAAGATTTCATTAATCTATTCACATAATAAATGTTTATTATTTTTTCAGTTTTCCGCATATAGCAGTCGGACAGGGCAGCGCTATTTTGCGCAACTATTTCTCTCAGCCATGGACCACATGGGAGCAGATTCCCATTGATGTGCAGCAGGCCATGTTCGGCCATTGGTCGGTACGTACGTAAATAAATAATTTTTATTTTGAAAATTATTTCATTTCTAACTTGATATTTTTATTTATTTGTAGGGTTTATGGTATCCGATCGAGGATACCATGCGTGACGCCATCCACGAGGCATGGGAGGTGGCCATGCGTGATCGCCTTCGTCAGTTTTTACACAATTTAAGAAAAGCTGCGATGAAGAAAGCAGGAGTGTCAGATTTTGACGAGTCATGTAGAGCACACCGACCAGAGTACATTTCATCCCATGTATGGGATGGATTATGTGCGCACTGGTTGAGTGGTGCCTTTCAGAGGAGATCATCGGTGGGGAGGCAGAATCAGGGGAGACAGGAGGTGACTCATCGAGCTGGGAGTTGTTCTTTCAGTACTCATAGACAGCATCTGGTACGTACATTATTTATAAATATTTTATATAACTGTAAATATTAACAGTTTATTTTTTATTCTTATAGGCTGTCGAGCACCCCGATATTACAGAGTACGACCTATATCGTAGGATGTATAGTGATCCTGCTACAAGACCGACCAGAGAGTCAGGCCGATTCATCAGATCAGACCACTGCCCGTCAGTTTGATGAAGCGGCATGGATGCAGGCCACCCAGTATGCCTTCGAGAAGGTCCGGGTAGTTGGTATCGGCTCTTGAATGACTCCCGGAGATTATTATGGCAGTGCTGCGATGTCGGCATCCAGCTCGAGAGGAGCTCGTGCATCTTCTTCTACTACACAGTATGAGGATCAGTTGCGATCTCAGACTGCATAGATAGAGAGTCTCAGACAGGAGTAGGAGCAGATGCGTCAGCAGCATGAGGAGGAGCGTCGACGCCAGCAGCAGCTGTACGAGGAGCAGGCGAGTCGGTGGCAGCAGCAGCATCAGGAGCAGATGGAGTACATGCGCCGACTCACTCATGCTTTAGGGATGGAGTTTCCTCCACCACCATCTGCAGATCCACCACCTCCCCCCCTCCTTCAGATTAGAGATTGTATTTATGTTATAAAATTTGTGAAATCAAAATATTATTTTTTTTCTATTCGTAGTTTCTGTCTCATTATAAAATATTAATAATATTATATTTTTAAATAACAATATTAATATGAATAATAATATTATTTATATTTTATAATATTAAATTATATATATATATTAAAATTTTATAATATTATAATTTAATTATATTTTTTGTAATACTTGAATTATTTTAATATTTGAATGTAAAATAATTCTATTATTTTTATATTAATTAAAATAACTTATTAATATTTTTTTTATTTATGAATTATAATTCTAATATTATTATATCAATTAAATCATTTATTAATATTCTATTATTTTTTATTTTTGAATTATAATTATATTATTATCATATTAATTATATTAATTAAATCATTTATTAATATTCTATTATTTTTAATTTTTGAATTATAATTCTATTATTATCATATTAATTAAAATAATTTATTAATAATTTATTATTTTTATTTGTGAATTATAATTCTATTATTATATTAATTAAAATAATTTAATAATAATTTATTTTTTTTATTTTTTTTTAGTATTTGCGACGGGATACTATGCCCGTCGCAAATACTAGTATTATTAATAGTTTTTTAGTTTTTTTAAAAAAATAGTTTTTGCGACGGCACCGTCGCAAAAGGTATTTGCGACGGGTCCCGTCCCAAAAACTATTTTAAAAGTTTTTTTTACAAAAATACGGAATAATATTTGCGACGGGGAGAATGACCGTCGCATTGCGATGGCGTTTTCAGCAACGGGCTATTTGCGACAGGATCCCGTCGCAAATGCCCCGTCGCAAATAGCTGTTTTTCTAGTAGTGTTTGATGTTTTGATTACTAACTGAATTTTACACTTGGAAAAATTATGATATGAACAAAAAAACATGGTAAGGATAAATTTCATTAGGGAAAGAAATTTTTCCTTATAGAAGTAAAACACAGGGTAAAATGAGATTTTCCTTGAGATAATGATTTTGTGATTTTCAAAACAAGGAGGAATGGTAAAGTCATATAGAAACTGTAATGACTCAACAATCTCCCCAAAGTATGAAGGAATGGAAAATTCTTAAGGAAAACTTTATTAACTCAATAATCTCCCCCTTTTTGGAAAGCACAAACAACCTTACGAAAAATAATATAAAAACTTAGAAAAAAAATTCTAGATTTTGAAATAGAACTTATCTCCCTTTTCATATTCGAAAAGATGGATACGACTAACTTCTCCTTAGTCTTTGGAACACTAAGGATCGTATTCTAGATTTATGGAATGAGATTTTTCATTATCTTGAGTATGGAAATATCTATAATGAAAACCCCCCCTTAGATAAACTCCCCCATTATTAGGGATATTTCTTCTTTACTTAGCATTCTTTTTCTTTTCTCCCTGTTTGTGATTTTCAAAATGAATTTGAGGGAATAGAAAAAAATATGGTACCTGAAATATTAGTACAAAGCATGAAAACAGATATGAGGAACCAAAATTTCATTTAATATTGGAAGAATTTTTACAAGGGAAAAAACAACAAAAGGTCAGATATATTTTCTGTCCTTTTACTTCTGTATTAATTTCTTCACAATGGTTTTCAGATTCTTTAGATCCTTTTGATCTTCCTATACTTTCTTCTCTAAGGATTTGATCCCATCATCCTAAGCCTTCAGATCCTCTGCCTGAGCCTTCAACAATTCATCTTGCTTCACTATCTTCTCTTCAATCTTGATTCGGAGATACCTTTCTCTTTTCCAGCTTTGAGCAACAGAGTTCAGATTCCCATTCATATCCTTGACCTCCTAAATCTGAGTATTTTTCCAAAGATTTAGCTTTTCCTCGAAGCTATTTGTGAGATCCTTGATTTTTCTATCTTGTGTATCTAAAGTTTCTTTAACATTATATTGGAACTCATCAAGCTCTCTAAAATCTTCAACTCTATTCTTTTCCCAACTGACCACTTTCTTACAAGATTTTCTTTGAGTATCATAGTTGATGAGGAAGTTCTTGTAATCAGCCACAATTTTTATGCACCTATCCATCACCATGGATACGAAATCCGATTTTTGATTGAATCTATGTTGTAACATCTGATATCTGGAGTTAATGGTTGGAAATATCGGAATGGTGTCAACAAGCTTCTTCAGAGATTGAATGACAAAATCATGTCCCATAGCTGATGATTCTAAATCTGACACTTTTCTTGGTGTTGGATCTTCCCCTATCTCAACAAGTTTCCTCTTAGAAGATGTACCAGCTTCCTTCTTTATCAAAACAACTTTATTAGGTGTATCCTAAGACACCTATTTCCCCTTATTGGTTCTCAGAATAGCTTCTTTATCTGGAGACTCATGTTCACTTTTAGACAACTGAACAAATCTAGCTTCATCATTTTTTTCTTTCTCACCTCTAGCCACAATATCTTCAGGAGGAATGAAGTCATGATTATGAATCTATTCCACAGATAATTTTTTCCCTTTATCTTCAACTTTTTCATCAACTCTAGGGGTAACAAGTTTTGAAGATCCATCTTGAGAGTTCTGGATTGAAAATTTTTCGGATGTACATTCCTTCTCATGAAAGTCTTCAACTTGCATTATCAGATCAGCTGTATCATCACTGCTTTAATCTTTTTCAACTTCTTCTATTGGTTCCTTTTCAAAAACCTTTTCTTGGGGTTTTTCCAGAGTCATAAACTACTTCCCCGGGGTCTCAGGTAGGGCCTCAACCAAAAACAATTTTGGTACTGGAATTTTTTCGGATGCTATTTCAATGTCCCTCAAAAGAGATTGGACAATTTCAGCCTCAGAAATTTTCTTCTTAAGCTTCTTCTCTTTGGCTTTCTTCTCAAGATATTCAGCAGTATTTTCTTTTAATTCCTTGTCCTCAGCAAGATCTAGACCAAACTGTGGGTCTCCTTCCTTCTGATTATTTTTGTCTTCTCTCTGTTTGGAAATAACCTCACCCGGATAGGCTTTCTGCTTCTTGGGAATTGGAGGTGCGGATTGAGCTTCCTTAGCTTTTGGAATTTCACCTTCAACTTCTACTTCCTTCAATTTCCTTTTCTTTCGAGCCTTTTTTGACGGTTCAGTCTCTTCTGCATTCTTTAGAATAGCTTCTGCTTCTTACACTAGTAGATCATAAAACTCTTCTGACTCCTTAGAAAAACCAACATTCATTCTTTTCAAAGTATCATCGCTTACTAACATGACTTTGCAATTCCTCAGCTTGGAACGGTAAGGAATCTTGAAGGAATCAAGACATCAAACAATCAACTTGGAGAGTAGGGCAGGAAACATGATTATCTGTACTCTCAAATTCACATTCTTTATATTCTATATCATAATGAGAATATGATTCATCAGATTTATTTTCCTTAGATTTACCAAAAAATCTAATATATACATATCAATTTTCTTCAGCGTGTCCTTGTCACCCTTTCTCGGAACGATAAAACCCTGAACCCATAACTCAAGGATCTGATTATTTGTAGACAAATGAGAAAATTTTGGGTTCTTGAAATCTGTAGGTCCAAGACACTCTATATCCTTTACCTATAAAAAAACATCCTTGAACATCTAGAATCTTTTGGGAACAGAGCTTGGCTTCCCCTACATAAGATAGCCCCACCAAGTTAGTATCCTTGGTGTATAAAAGGGCATAGGTTTTTCCATAACTCTTGAATGAAAACATATCTCACCCTTCTTCCTTAAAGAAACAAACCGACTCATAAAACTCAATGAGTAGATCCTGATACACCAGGTCATGAGCTCCAGGCTTCGATATGCAAACACTTTCCCATCCATTCAGATTTATGTTTTTGTAAATAATTGAATCATGTTTATTAAAAAAAATTGGATGTACTAACCTCTCTCTGTATACTTTCCATTCCACAATCGGCTTTATAGAAGACATATCATGATAAGGAACTTCACCAGACATTCAGAATTAAAAATTCATTGAAATCTGGAGTGGGATTTTGAAAGAGGGGAAGATCTTCAACACGCAAAAGCTTGAAAATCGATGTGGGACCACCATCGGGGGTCCCCTTTTATAGGTGATGATGTGACAGTTCATCTTCCTATATAAATACAATGGCTAAAAATTCTTCTAATCAGATCTGACTGTTGAAATGATAACTTCAAGGAAAAAATTTGGTAGAATCCGATCTTTGGAGGTTTTTAAAAGAAAACATTCAAATTTAAGGAAACCAGAATCTGGGAAATTTTAAAAATACAAAAGAAACTACCAGCAACTAAAAGGAGATTAAAAAAACTCAAGAAAGAATCATACCTTTCATATTGTCAGGAAAATTATTTTTATTGAGGAGGATTCTTCTTGAAGAAATTTAGATTCCGAAAATTTTGATTATGAAAAAAAATGAAAACAAAGAAAAATTCATTACAAAAATTTTCATTACGAAAATTTCAAGTATGAAAATATTCATTACGGAAATTTCAAGTATGAGAGACTTCATTACAAAAATTTTAAAAAAACAACATTACAAAAAATATGAGAAACTTCATTACGAAAAATATGAAAAAATTCATTATAAAAAATATGAAAAAACATCGTTACGAAAAATATGAAAAACTTCATTACAAAAAATATGAAAAACATCATTATAAAAAATATAAAAAACTTCAAAATAAATGTACTCCCCCTATAAAAAGAAGTTTATTACTTTAAAAAGACTGATTTCAACAGAAATTTAATATGAAGGATTACCTTATAGTTATCATTCCTAACTTCTGTTTAATGTATTCAAATCTATCGGAGGGAAAACATTTTGTGTAAATATCAGCAAGTTGATCTTGTGTTTTGATAAATTGAAGAATGATATCTCCTTTTTAAATTGGTCTTTAAAACTTTTAAAATATGAGAAGGCTTCAGACTTCTTTCCTAGAAAATATACTCATGCAAATCTAGTGTAATCGTCATCTGAAACAAATACATAATACTTCCCTCCAATGCTTCCAGTTTGTGTAGGACCAAAGATATCCATATGTACTAATTGTAATGCATCTATTTGAGACTTCACCAATTTATTTAAAACATGATTTATGTTTCTTTCCATATTTACAAGGATCAAAAACTTTTGAATAATCAAATATAAGCTCCGGTATATCCTTAACTAACATTTTATTAGAAATTTTTCATAAGATCCTAATGTTACAGTGTCCTAACTTTCTATTCCATAACCAAGAATGATACTCTATTGCACTATGTAAAGGTAGATCTTGGATTCTAAGGTCTTCTACGTTTAGTGTGTAAACATTCTCTTGCCTATGGGTAGAAAGAATAATCTCTTACTTGGAATTGTGTACTAAGCACTTCTCATTGTTAAAATTCACAAGGTAACCATCATCACATAACTGAATTATGCTAATGAGTTTGTACATTGGACCCTTAACAAATAAAACATTTGAAATCAAAGTCTTTTCAAGAAGAACGATGTTACCTATACAAATAATTTCTCTCTGAGCATTATCTCCAAAAGTTACTTTTTCTCCTTTCATCTGGATAAACATTTCAAAATAGTTTTTGTTTCCAATCATATATCGGGAACATCCAGTATCCATGTACCATGTATTGTTGTTGGTACTCTCTCTATTTTCCTAAAAAAAGAAAATGTTATGTTTTCGGAATCCAAACTTGATTGGATCTGGAATTCTCAGAAGGAAAAATTTTAGGCACCCACATCTTTTTTGAAAAACAGGATTTATGAAATCCTAAACACTGGGTTTTTTAAGGAACAATTTTTTTCCTAGTGTCCACCACACTGACACTTAGTACAGAATGGAGAACTTTGAGGAACAAAATAATTGTTTCTAAAAATCAGTTTAGAACTAGTAAAACCAAAACCAGAACTATTCCTTAGAGGCCGGATTTGAGAATACATTTTATCAAAATTTTCCTTACCTAAGGTAAAGTTTGAAAATCACTTCCTCAAAAAAAAATTCATATTTCAATTTGATAACCAAGTTCTTGTATTCTAAAACATTTGATTTGGAAGTAGATTTAAGCTCCAAAACATTTTTCATTGAAATTAGATTTTCTAGATCTTTAGAAAGTTTATTCTTCTCATAATTCACTTCCTCAAGATTTTTTCAAATACTTTCAAAATCGACATTTTTCTTATCGAGGTATTTAAAAAGATCTAATATTTCCATAGTAATAATAGTATTCGTAGATTTTTCCTTATCAAGATTTTTCATGAGTTTATAGTTCTCAATCTCAAGGAGTTTGGAAAACCTAGAAACTTCTTCATAAGAAGGTAAAGTATTAGCATTATCAAAAAAAGATTCTTCATTAGAATAGTTATAATATTTGCTATCATTATCATTCAAAGATATATTGGTCATAGATTCAGCATTGTGTACCCTAGCTCTAAAGAAATGATTGTCAATAGGTAGTCTGGATATTAGACCAAGATTCTTCTATCTATAAGATTCATAATATAAAGATTCATCTGAAGAATCACCACCACTAGAAATCCAAGTTTCATTTTCTTTCAATACTTTCTTAGCTTTATCCTTGTAATACATATTTTTGTTTCTCTCAGAATTATTTTCCTTTCTTTCTTTTCTTTTAATCATAGGAAAATCAGGTATTATATGTCTAGCTCTCTTGAATTCATAACATGTAACTTCTGAATCCTTCTTGTCATTCCTTTCTTCTTATATCTAGATTGAAATTTTTTCTGGCCAACAATATTGTTCATCCTTCGAGAAAAATTAGAAAACTCATTTTCTGAAGATTCACATCCACTAGATTCGGATTGAATAAAAACCTTCTTAGATTTGGATCTAGTAACTCTTTCAGGAGTCTTGGATTTAATGTGATTTGAATTTGTAGTAAAAGAAACACTACCATTTCCATTCTTCTTCTTTACATTATCAGCATCTCTCTTAATTCTAGACTCATGTTGAAGAAGAGTTCCAAAGAGTCCATTAAGAGTAATCTGAGTGACCTTTATGTTCTCATCAATAGCAGTCATTTGGTATTCCCACTCATTAGGCAAGATTTCTATGATCTTATCAACAAGTGCTTCATCATCTAATTATTTCTCACCCATGGATTGTAAACTATTCACAATAGTCATGAATCTTTGTTTCACCTTACATATGGGTTATCTATAAGGAATGATAAATAAATGATATTCAGCTCTGATCATGGCTCTTTTAGTTTCAATTACTTTAGAAGTTCCCAAGTGAGTAACTTCAAGTTTCTTCCAAATACAATTTACTACTTCACACGATGAAATTTGGCTATATATATTTCTATTCATGGAGAAAAGTAAAGTATTTCGTACCTTATAATTCATTTGATATTCATCCTTTTATAGATTGGTGAAGGTACTAACTTCTTTGTCAGGTATTTTTTATCCTCCAGTAATCATAACAAAATTATCCACTCCAGTATTGATAATAAAAGTCTCCATTTTATCTCTCCAATATTAATAATCATTTTTATCAAAAATAGGTGGTTTTGTTAGATTGATATTGTCTATGGAACCGACACTGATTCCTTCTATCTTATAGAAAAATAATTCCACAAAAACTTTTTAATTGAAAAAGTTTGTAAACAAGAAAAATATTCCTCAGTAATAAAAAAACTAGAGTATCACTAAGAAAAATATGAATCCAAACCTTATGAGTCTGAAAAAAAATAGAAGAATAATATGAATTCTATTCTGAATCTAATCATGGAATTATTTCAGATTAAACCAAAATTTTGAAGACAATTGTTAAATTGGTTCAGGATTCAAGGTCACTTACTCCGATACCAGTTGTTCAGATGGTATGTGAGTATGATATACTCTATAATACCAAATGTAGGAGATAAATAACATAGATATTGTATGAAGTATCTATTGATACTCAAAATACAAGAGGGGCGTTAATTGTATAATTTATAAATTCCTTTGGAACTTTAAATATGGTTATGTTTAACAAGGTTAAACAAGGTAATTCACAAAACCTCTAGATCTATAAACTTTCTTGAATCGGGAGATATGATTCTGAGAAAGTGAATCTGGAAAGTTGGTTCCAGAAAATGAAACATAATGTATGTTTACAAAGATAAAGATTCAACCTTAAATCATATATAATCTCAAAAAATCAGAGTACATGTATAAGGAAGTATTATATAGTTATACTTTCCTCAACAAATAAAATGCAGTGGAAAACTTGTAAAAAACAAGTAACAGGTAGTAAATCTTTTAACCCAGAGATGTGGGTATCCAACAACATTTGATAAAGTTCCCATGATTTATACCTTCAAGAAAGTTTGTCTTACCCATACTAGGGTAAGCCCTCGATATGAAGATCGGAGTCTGTCTTGCTATCCCCGCAAGCCCTCAACTTCAAGGTAGTCGGCACCTCTGTCTTCCTCAACTTGGAAGCCCTCAACTTCAGGGTAGTCGACACCATTATCTTCCTATCCCCTGAAACTTCAATTGTACACAGCAACAATAGGAGTCTCACAAAAAAAATCTGCATGAAGAAAAGTTTGAACAAGTCATTCTAACTTTCTACACGAAGCATGAGAGTTTATAAGATCCTCTCTCTCTAGAAATCTCTTCAAAAGCATGTGGATTTATTGTTGATAACTATAAAAGAAAACGTCGAGTGCTAAGAGGGTGTCCTCAACTACCATATGAACCTCCATTTTAATCGTGGAATCCCTTAAGTGACCATTGAATGGGTACTAGTCTTTCATTAAGAGGAATGTTGGCCATTGCGTTCCTCGTAATCCGTTTTAATTTTTTTCTAGTAGTGTTTATTTAAAAAATATAATAAACACATTTAATACACATATTCATCAACTCCCACTCTAGGTACGGAAACTAAAAAATGTTTACATTGTTCCTATGGGTCTCAATTTTGTTTCTGTGTTTATATTTTTGGTTATCTATTTTATTCATCCTTCCATGGTTGGGATAACTACACACAATCTTCTTTTTATACGATCTCTTAATGTGCAGTGGTGTAATGTCATAAATTAATTTTTCACTGGTTTTTAAAAATATTACATATATTGGGAAATTTATTAATAATTAATAAATAAAATTTATAAAGTTAAATCCAATGTGCATGAGGTATGTGACCCCTTTAATTTTCACTTATTTATATGTTTTTGGATGCACATTGGGATATTTCGGCCTTGATGATTGAGTAAAAAACTATATGGTAATCAAAAAGACTCTAGATGATTTCATAAAATTAGTGAGTCCTAGTAGGTATAATGATATCTATTTAATTCTATGATGATGTACTATAATTTTTATATTGAATTTAGTGTTAACTAACAACATTATTTAATTTAAAATGCTTCCTATAACAAGATTTCGAACACATATTGGATTTATTATGATATTTTTTAACATTAGTAATCTTTTTAATGTCATGGGTGATTTTAATTGTCATTCCACTAATTGAAATATGTTATTGGTGAAATATATAATAAGGTTTCATTTTCGAATATAGATCTATTTTCTTAACTGAAATTGGTGACTACAAATCCCAACGTGTATATTCATTGATGGCTATGAAAAGCCTATTATATTTATAGGAGATATTATACCCTCGGTATCATAGTTCTTATTAATATTATGAATGATTATCGTAGTGATATAATGTTGGGAAAGTTTATAAATTCTCCTTAAAGGTTATATCACCACAATTGAGGTGACACGAGAGCTAGACATGTATAATTATATAAGTCTAAGATCAATCTTATATGACCATGATTGTTGACCTACTAAGGCCATGAAATTTTTTAATATATTGGACCTTAGGATTATATTCATCTAGAATATTATTAGGTATAGTAGTGAGTTATGATTCATATGGTGACATAGCCATAATTAATAGAGATTTTCCACATAATTTCCATGTCATTGCAATTATTTTGGGCTAAAAATGATCTAAACATTCATTATTTTATATAATTATTGAATTTGAAATGAAAATTTGTAATTCACTATGAATGTATTGAAAGTACGTGAATTATTATATATTTTAAATTTGTAAATTCCTAATTCATTTCATTCCTTAATGAAATTATTATTGATCTATTTGTATTTTTTATTAATTTTTTGTGTCTTCCCTTTTTAAAATTTTATTTTTTAAATTAATTTAATTATATAATATTTATTTATATTTAATTATGTGTTAATTATAAAAATATTAATAAATTTTATTCATTAGGACTTAATTGATAAATAATTTTTTTTAATATTTAGGTTTTTTATTATAATTAATTATATATTTCAAATAATGGATTAAATATTACTATATATTTCTTAATATGTATAATTAACATTATTAAATTAAAATTTAATTGTTATAATATGTTAAATAATTTTATATTTAATTATTATTCAATCAATTATAATTTATAATAATTATCAATTGGTTTTAAAATACAATAAAATATTTTATTTTATTAATAGTTTGTTATATATTATTATAATTGTTATTATTTTATAGTATAAAATTTTTTTATATTAGAAAATTTATTTATTTATGAATCATATTTAAAATATTTTTTTACATAAATTAAAATTTTAATTTATTTATTTATTGTTTACAACTATAATTATATTTCTTAATTAAAATAGCTTATAGTTGTACTCAAGGATATAAGAGACTATTCATGTTTTGGATTAAGATTAAGGATCTTTTCAAGGGTGTCTTGTATTTCTCAAGGGGACCCTCAAAACCTCAAATTATTCATTTTTATTTTCTTATTGATATTCAAATTATAATTGAGGTATGAAATAAGACATGTTGATACTATATTTTGATGATACTTGTTTGGCATTACATATTTTGCTAAAAGATTGAAAACATATATTTTCATTCACTACTTGGTTTCTGTAAGGATAGAGTAGCCCATATATTGCTACATTTTTATTAGTTCTTGATGTTGGGTGAGATTTTTTTTTCATTTCTACCTTTGGTGATGCATAGATAATGAAAGCATCATTGAGAGGTTTCAAATTAATAATTAAAGTTTCTAGAGTATATTTTATTGTTTCAAATGTAGGTAATTTATATCATAGTGTTTATATATGGTTCATTATATAAATAATTCATTATTGGAAAATCTACTTTTTGGGACCATATATTGAGGTGAAAAAAGTTCTTTTGGACTATGTATTGGAAAAAACCAATGATTTTGAATGCTTCTAGAGTTTATCTTATGATTTTTCATGTGTAAGGATGTCAATGCATGTCTTATAATAATTTATTCATGATATTTTACATTTGAGGTTCATGGATAACTAAAATATAGTCCAAGGTGGATGCATGGTGTTTACTAACTATTTTTTGTATCTAACTTAATTTGATTAGAGTGGATGGTTATGGGGTTTGAGAATTAATCATATTTTTTCTAATATTCTTTTAGAGAGGATTAGACTATGGAAGTTTCTTATATTATCACTCTTGATGATAGAGTACACCTAGGTTGTTTGAAATATGGGGTTATATAGAGTGTCTTGTGAATATAGTTATCCATTCTCTATTAAGTCCAATATACCAGGAGAACATTCATTTTGTAAGATGGAGGAATGGATGATAAATTTTTTGATCAGTATATAAGTACATGTGTTGTTTAAGAAATTTTTATTTTATATTCATTGGGATTTGAGTGATATTTGGTTTATGTTATGCAATTATTTAGAGGTTTTTTATAATATATTTTTTAATTATGTTAGGGGTTATTTTCATTAGAATGGTGATATTTTGGTAAAAAATTAAAATGAGGATATCACAACACTAATAAGAGAGTATATGAAATACAAAATCAATTAAGAGTAGAAGATATCTAAAGAGTGATGAGAAAATAATAGACATGCGACATTCATCTCTAAATTAAAAAATATATCTCAATAAATAATGTTTTATTATTTTTAGTTATTCAAACTACTTATTATGACCATTATAAATTTTTTAATTTCATTCCTAGTTCAGAATAGAATACTATGCAGATGAATATACTATAGGGGAATTAAATTGGTGATAATGTAAATCATTACATACTAAAGTATTCTTGATATTTTGGGTTTTTTGTTTCAATTATATATATTTTTAATAATTCATTCTAACATACCATGAGAAAATATTATTCTTTAAAATTTTCTAGATCATTTATACAATATTTATATTATATTAACAAATAAAACCTAAGAAAACATATAAAAATAGTGTTTTATATTCAGTAATATTATATCATTTCTATGTTATTTATATATTTTTTTCATATATGTTCAATTTAATTTAACTTAATCCAAATTGAGAATTTTTTTCCTAACATTTACCCTGAAAATGTCCAATTCTTTTGAGAATCTCCTAATTATGTTTCTTCAATTATAATTTTATAGAATGTATTGATTGAATTTATAAGAAGAAACTCATTGAAATAAAACAATTTTTTTCTCTAGGGATTACTACTTAATTTCTATAACCAAAAAATAAATATTTTAATAGAATATAAATTCATTTTATAAATACTAAATTTGTCAAATTCTCCCTCTCACGTGTAGTTTTTTTACGAGTAACCTATTGTGTATGTTTCTCCATACTAATAATTGTGTGTTATGTTGACACAATGAAACACTTTTTCATCATATTTTTCACCTTGTATTATTTTAATTTTCATTAGTTTCATTTAAAATAGTTTTTTAAAATAATAAAATAAAATATTCCTTTATTTATGAATTAAACCCACAATTGTTATTAAAATTATATAGTATAAGAAAATATTATTTTAATAGTAATTATATTAAAAACATTTAAAATATTTTCTACAAAGGAAAAAATAAAATTTTAGGAAAAGATTTTTTTCTAAATAACCTAAGTAAAAAACCATAAATATATTAAAAATAAAAAATAGTAAATGAAATCCACTATAAATTGTTCATTTCCCTAGAAACATGATTAGTAGTCTTTTAAACGCTTGGAAAAAATAATTTTGAGTTGGAAACAATTGAAAACTACATAATGTAATTAAGATATTATTCTTTTATCTACTATTTTTAGTGTTAAAATTTCAAAATATTAGTATTATTTTATAGTTTTTAGAATACTTGTTACTTATAGTTGAGATTTGAATATTTGAAATAAATTATTTCATATTATAATTGTATTAGTTGGGGAAATATTTGTATCTATAACTCTTCGAGTGGATTTTTTATATATTATGTGATTATTTATGAAAATTCACCATTCATGTATGCTAAAACATGATTTTTTTCACTAAGATTTTATGTGTACTAGGAAAAACCCTCACTTTAGTAAAAACCATGCATTAATGAGATAGATAAACATTTTATTTCTCTCAAATGAGAAAATATAGTGAACATGGAAGATATAGGTGATACTTTGGCAAAAATCAGAATAAAAATTATTCAACATATCTTTATTAAATAAAATAATGAAAGGTATATACTTAGAGATTAATAAATTCTAATCATTTCATTATATCTGTCACATATTTATATTTTTAAAAGATATACAAAAAATAAACTCATGAAATTGAACATTTTTAATAGAAATATTTTAATTTCTTTCCAAAAAGAATAACTTTGTCTTTAATTAGGGACTTTTATAGCATTGTGTAATAATTTCTACAACAACATATGATCAACGATGAGTTTATTCCCTTTTACTAAAAAACTACATGGAATCGGTTCTTTTATTTGGATTAGAATATTTTCAACAAATGGTAACAATATTATAATGATTTGTCCATGAAATGTTATCCAAAAATATTGATTGAATAGAAAATAAGTAAGATCACGGGTTTCATATAATGTAACTAAGTGTTATTGAAGAGACCCAAAGCTTAATGTACATAGATATTACATTACTTTTGCAGAATACATAATACATAACAAAAAAAGACACACAAGGACGGTAATCATTTAGTGTCTTTGGAAACTTGGAACGTAATCTTTTAATCATGGTGAAAGCTCTTCAACATCTCCCATAAAGATCTTCCACTTTTTTTTCCATACCTAAAACATTTATTTTAATCTTGGGGGAAAATAAAACATAAAAAGGGTGAGCTCAAATGATCAGTAAGGGTAAGCATGGATAAAATAAAACATACCATACACATTTGAACCTAAAAACATGAACATAATGTTTAAACATCAAAATCTTGAGGAACGACTTAAAACATGGAAGTACATAAGGCATAGATCATAATGGAACATAAATAATGATAACATAGCATGGGAATAAAACATGTAATTGTGGCATATATTAGGAACATGTAATTATTTCCATAGTAGCCAAGGCATTGCTTCCAAGACCATCTTAGTGGACAAAGTCCCTTTCTGAATCGAGTTCACTCCTCGTTTCAGTCCTGTAACATTGAACCGAATTAACTTACCGTTCCAGCCATGTCTATCTCATGAGATATAAAATCTTTACCCAATTAATTTGAGGGAGATATAGGTCCCACCCATCTCATAATGAATTCATTCTTACTTGTTCCACAATATAAACGTAAATCATTCATCATAACCCAAGAATAAAATGGGTTTCATAAACATCATTCTATCATAACGTAATCCGTACAAAAAATTTGGATATAATTTCATCATTAGAAAATTTAAACAATGTAAATAATAGAGACATGATACTTGAAACATACACATGTGAAATAATGTCATCTAAGATGAAAATTGTTTTGATAAAACACTTGAAATGAATTCTTGAGGAAAATATCCTTTTTTCTTCAAAATCATTTTCATTTCACAAAATGTCATGCAATTTTAAAAGAACATAATTTTGTTGAAAATAGTCATGAAATATTTTGGATTATTCTTCATGAAAATAAGGCCTTATAAAACCATAAAAATCCTTTCATGTCATATACGTTAAAAAAACATTCTTCTCATACTTTTGTCGGAAAAGTCAAAAAGTACCTCGTAACGTAAACAAAAGAAAGATTCCTTACATACCATGTAGTAAAATTAAAAAATGGGTAAAAAGGAATTTTAACATACATGAAAACTCTTTTATAAAACATGGACATGGATGATAGAAATAACCCCAGTAATTACTTAAGAATAAGCAATCTCGGATAAAAATGAGATTTGCAAAATTATCCCTTACCTTAGGTCTGATATGATTCGTACGTATCCAAACCTCATGTATAATGATTTAAATAATGTCATTGACTTATTAAAGAATCATATTCATTATTATGATATCATATATGGTTCACTTATGAATTTATATTACCCGTTCTTTTGTAAATTCCATGTTAAAGAGTGTTTTGGGTAAAATCGTTTCATTTGTCGTCCGTGTTTTGACTTCTAATTAATCATATGATTAATTAGATCATTATTAATTAATTCAAGAATATAAAAAATGATTTATATATAATATATATTCATAATCTACATATATATAATAGATCGATAAATGGAAAGAAATACACAGTTCATGGAGACGGTAGGTCGTACGTACGCATGAACGTTGTTTTCGTTTCCTCATTGAATTGAATGGAATTAATTGGATGACATACATATATATACACATAAATCTAGTATCATTATTAAGTAATATATTTCATTATTACTTATTATATATACTTTATAATCATTCATCAATCATTACTCATTGAGAATGAATCTCATCGCGTCATGGAGACGGTATTCCGTACGTACGCACGAGCGATGATATCGTTCCCATGATCGTGGAATTTTATTGGAGTGTATGTATACTGTTACAGAATCAATATCACTTTACAATAATTATATATAGTTATTATTTACACCATTATACCCATCCATGTAAGGTGGTGGTGGAAAATAGATTGCACCACGTCGTGGAGACGGTATTCCGTACGTACGCACGTGCGGTGATTTCATTTTCTGTAGGATGGATAGATGGTGAAATAGGGTTGTTTCATACTTATAATAAAATATCAGTAAATTAGTGATACTGATGTTATTACTTCATAATGAATCAACCTAAGAAGAAGAAGTGGAAGAAGAAATAAAGGTGAAAGAATCGGTAACGGACATTACCTCTTCTTTGAAGCGCCTCTTTGAGACCTCCTCTTAGGGAACTAAAATTGATCTTTAAAGAATACCAGGACCTATAGGATGTTTCTAGGGAAGTTTAGAAGATAATTTGGAAGGGTTTGGCCGAGCATGAAGGCTCAAAGTGGTGTGAGGAAGAGAGGGAGGAGGTGCCCTTTTATAAGGGAGGAGAGGGGAACCTTTGGAATAACTAAAAATATTATTTTATTATAAAGTCAAATTCGGTTTTTAATAGCTCAAAATTCATATATTTCGAAGATAAGGTGGGTATGGGTCTAATTCCTCTCATCAAATAGAATTTAGACAAGTTTAGGTATCAATTTTAACCTTATCATTTAGATTTAACTTTAAGTTAGATAATTTAACTTTTACCGTGTTTTCTTGTTTTCTTACACTATAAGGTTAATAAACTTACTATATCAATACAAACGAACCCCAAGTTGTTTATTATTAATATATATAACCTTATCTAAGTCATTTGGCCGAACCATAGATTTTTTGGAATAAAATAACAATTAATAATATAGTATTTGTTTTAAAAACTATTTTATGTCAATTTTGACACTATTTGGTAATTGATTATTGTGAAAATCATAAAAAATGATTAGTTCGAAATAATTTAATTAAATAAATACTAACATGTCATATTAACATATAAAATTATTTTAATTCATAAAAAGTCTCAAATTACATTTATTTGTGTATTTATAACATCAATTATGTCCATATTTCATTAATAAGAAAATTACTCCATCATCATTGTATCATAAATAAATTAAATTTTTTAATGTCTAAAAATTACAAATAAAATACCCTTATGTATGAAATCTTTTTATCTTTCTAATGAATCTTTATAGTATAATTTATCTTATGTAAAACCCTATATTAAAAATGATGTACTTATTAAACTTTGATTTTAACTATTTTAACCCTTCTTTAAATAAATTAATAATAAATGTCCTAATCTAATCCAAGTGGGCCTAAATTGTCATATTTTATTCCTAAGGTTTTTTTTGGTCTAATTACACTTATCCAATAGAATTAAGACATGTGTTAAGGTAATAATAATATCATTTTTACCCTTAACTACCCTATTTACTTTTAACCGTGGTAAATAAAAGTAAAAAGTTACTATTCACCAAAAATTATTTTCATCTCATTGAACCACATTTTACTTACTGACATCAACCGTGTCTCTCGGATTTTTGAAATTCCACTCACATAAGTGGTAAAATTAAGTTTTATGAAAAAATTCAGTTTTTTAACTACCACTTAGTGGTTTCACTATTCATCAAAAAAATGAATGTTTCCAGAAAAATTCCAAAAATTAGGCCTAAAGTATATTTGATATTATGAATTCAAAAATGATGTTTATTTTACCAAATTCAAAAAATATCACTTACATTAACTAATTTAAAAATTAATTCATGTCGTCAAAACAAATAGCGTGTTTTTAAGAGATGATAAATATCAAAATATTGACACTTGTTTATGTCTGGCTTAAATGTGAAATTACATCCAATGAACAAAATTGTATTAAATTGTAAAAATATATTATAAATATACTTTAAAACCACTCAAATTAATAATTTATCACTATTAATTATTTCGATTCAAAAGTTTGTTTTTAATTATAATTTAGTAATTTTCACTATTCATCAGAAAATGAAAGGTATATGAAAAGTACCAAAATTTCACTCTAAGATAATTTTGATGTTCCGAATCCAAAAATGAAGTCCATTTTAAAAGATAAAATTTATAAAATTTCAAAAAGTGGGTATTACTATTCATAATGGCTAGTTCATAATAATATTATAATAATATCTCGTTTAGTGAAACTCGGTATTGCGTACTACACACGCTATCAAGGAAGGTCGAGATTGTGTGTAATGCAGCCATGTTAGGGTTGCGTGTTATGCAAGACTTGTTTGTTGTAACGTATAACACAAGACATCAATAAAATTAAAAATAATATTTCTCATAAAATCTCGGGGTGTTACATTCTACCCCCCTTAAAATGAATTTCACCCTCAAAATTCATCAGGGATATAAATGGTTTACTACTCGAAAGTTTCTTTAATAGAAACCCACATCGTAAAAAGGAATACCAAAACCAATATTTAAAAATTAAAGTATGAAACATAACGGTTATCCAAATTAACTAATCACTGGGTTTCCACATAAGAGAACATAGGTGAAAATATGGATATGGAAGAGAAACCTAACCTTCATGTTCTGATGGAGAGTGGTAGAGAACATGGCTATGAAAAATACAACAATCACAAAGCTATAGATTTGTGATGATCTAAGGTACCATCTGATTCATCGGATATAAGGGAACTAGGACTACATTTTTGGTTTTCAAGATCATTTCCCTAAAGTTGATGAATTAAAAGAAATACTTGCATGATTTTGGTACAATCTCACTGTTATTCGTGAATTGAACAATTTCTACTTCATACCTTAAAGAAATGAAGTTGAATTTGTTATTCGTGATGTGTTATCAGATCATGTGATAGAATGATGGGTCATTCCATCTGTTTCAAACAAAAGGTTAGCAAAAGTTATAAGTCTATCTTATGGTTAGATTAATCATATATGGTTTCAAAAATGAACTTATACTTCATATATCATACCGCTTAATAAAATAAAATGAGTTTCTACTAACCAGGGACTTCCTGTAGGCCAGTGGTAGGCGATAAAGGCCAGTCGCACTTCGGTTGTGGGTTCGATTCCCACAGCCTTGTCCGACGCGATGGGTTGTCGCCCATCCTGCAGGTTGTCCTTTTTCTAAAACTATATTACTATAACATCCCATCAATAATATCGAAAAAACATCTATCCTTAAACAATACTAACTTATGTCCAACATAATCCATTACAATCATTAGGCTTATCCATAATACTGCAGTCCACTCTCATAATATAGTGAAAATGATTACCAGAGATTTAATACCATCGTTGATCCCCATATATCATAAGATATGCCTTGTTGGTCACATTCCAAACATTTGAAGGCCTTAATAATGTATTCTTTTGAAAAATGAATACCCATTGAACCTTAGTGAAAACATGAATGCAGTTAAAAGTTAACACTTTCCACATACCAAAATCCTCAAAATTCTATATACTCAAACCATGATATCACTTAGTCCTTATATCAATCATGAGCTCATGAATACAATCAAAAATCTCATTATCTTCTTATTCTTTATTATGCGCATATCATCTACTTTACAAAAATATCTGAATAAACTTCCATGGTTAATGGTACCATTCAACATATACTTTCAAATACTTTTACGAAAAACAATAGTGTAATAATCCTTTGATGATTCTTTATTACATAGTACCATTACAACATAACTCTCGATAAATATACAATCATTCCACTACCTTCTAAAACTACTGACTGAGATTCAACACTTCTTTCATCTCATATATCATTTGTAGTCTCTGCATCATCATCCACATAAATACTACCCATATAACCATGCTGATTCTCTTTATGAGATTTTCCATTAGGGAATTGGTTTTCATAATGCCCGTACATTCCACATTTAAAACATCAAATCATTGTTGATGTCGTAGAAATACCATTAACCTTGTCCATGGTGTTAACTAAACCTTTTCCTTTGCACTTATTGGCTTTGTGTCCTTCTTTTCCACACCCAAATCATCTTCCAGTTCCTTTGAAACAATCTCCCTGATGCCTCTTCCCACATGATTTACATGAGGGAAATTGAACTTTCTTTCCTCTATGATCATCATGAAACTCCATCTTTCTCTTATTATATGAGTCAGGAAACATACCAAAGTTGAGATTATTGATCATATTATGATATTGTTGATTAGGCATAATAATGATGTTTGGACTTCCAGATCCTGTTTTATTTGGTTTCTCATGAATAATATCATTCCATTGTCTATCATATCCTCCATTATCGTGAATCTTCCTGTTTCCAGACATTTTCTAAAACCCAAAAAGAATAGTGTGAGAGGAAAAAATCATGCTAGGGGAAACAACATAATAAAGGGGGAGTACCTTCAATATCTAACATCTTAGGTTTAATTATAAGATCATTACCGTAATTCTAGGACTATAACATATACTTATACTTAACCTTAGGGACATCCCTAGACATACCTTATAAATATCTTTAGGGATCTCACTAAAGTTTTCGCGTCCTAGTTTCCAAAGGTTGACTAAACCTTTCCTTTAATACCAACTGTAGAGACCCGAATCTTGACGTACATAGATATTACATTACTTTTTCGGAATACATAATACATAACAAAAACAGACACACAAGGACCGTAATAGTTTAGTGTCTTTGGAAACATGGAACGTAATCTTCTAATCGTGGTGAAAGATCTTCAACATCTCCCATAAAGATCTTCCACTTTTTGTTTCCTTGACTAAAACCTTCATTTTAATCCTGGGGGAAAATAAAACATGAAAAGGGTGATCTCAAATGCTCATTAAGGGTAAGCATGGATAAAATAAAACGTACCATACACATTTGAACCTAAAAACATGAACATAATGTTTAAACATCAAAATCTTGAGCAACTACTTAAAACATGGAAGTAAATAAGGCATAGATCATAATGGAACATAAATAATGATAACATATCCTAGGAATAAAACATGTAATTGTGTCATCCATTAAGCACATGTAATGATTTCCATAGTATCCAAGGCATTGCTGCCAAGACCATCTTAGTGGACAAAGTCCCTTTCTGAATCGAGTTCACTCCTCGTTTCAGTCCTGTAACACTGAACCGGATTAACATATCGTTCCATCCATGTCTATCTCATGAGATATAAATTCTTTACCCAATGCATTGGAGGGAGATATAGGTCTCACCCATCTCATAATGAAATCATTCTTACTTGTGCTACAATATAAACGTAAATCATTCATCATAACCCAAGAATAAAATATGTTTCATAAACATAATTCCATCATAACGTAATCCGTACAAAAAATTTGGTTATAATTTCATCATTAGAAAATTGAAACCATGTAAATAATAGAGACATGATACTTGAAACATACACATGTGAAATAATGTCATCTTAGATGAAAATGGTTTTGATAAAACACTTGAAATGAATTCTTGAGGAAAATATCCTTTTTTCTTAAAAATCATTTTCTTTTCACAAAATGTCATGCAGTTTTAAAATAAAATAATTTTGTTGAAAATAGTCATGAAATATTTTGGATGAAGCTTCATGACAATAAGGCTTTATAAAACCGTAAAAATCCTTTCATGTCGTATACGTTAAAAAAACATTCTTCTTGTACTTTTTTCAGAAAAGTCAAAACGTACCTCGTAACGTAAACAAAAGAAAGATTCATTACATACCATGTAGTAAAAGTCAAAAATGGGTAAAAAGAAATTTTAACATACATGAAAACACTTTTATAAAACATGGACATAGATGATAGAAATAACCCCAATAATTACTTACAAATAAGCAATCTCAGATAAAAATGAGATTTGCAAAATTATACCTTACCTTAGGCCCGATATGCTTCATACGTATCCGAACCACTTGTATAATGATTTAAATAATGTCATTGACTTATTACAGAATCATATTCATTATTATGATATCATATATGGTTCACTTATGACTATATATTTACCGTTCTTTTATAAATTCCATGTTAAAGAGTGTTTGGGGTAAAATCGTTTCATTTGTCGTCCGTGTTTTGACTTGTAATTAATCATATGATTACTTAGATCATGATTACTTAATTCCAGAATATAAAACAGGATTTATATATATTATATATTCATAATCTACATATATAATAGATCGATAAATGGAAAGAAATACACCGTTCATCGAGACAGTAGGCCGTACGTACGCATGAACGTTGTTTTCGTTTCCTCATTGAATTGAATGGAATTAATTGGATGAAATACATATATATATACATAAATCCAGTATCATTATTTTGTCATATATTTCATTATTACTTATTATATATACTTTATAATCATTCATGAATGGTTAATCATTGAGAATGAATCTCATCGCGTCGTGGAGACGGTATTCCGTACGTAAGCACGAGCGATGATATCGTTCCCATGATCGTGGAATTTTATTGGAGTGTATTTATACTATTACAGAATAAATATCCCTTTAAAATAATCATATATAGTTATTATTTACACCATTATACCCATCCATGTAAGGTGGTGGTGGAAAATAGATTACACCACAGCGTGGAGACGGTATTCCGTACGTACGCACGCGCGGTGATTTCATTTTCCGTAGGATGGATAGATGGTGAAATAGGGTTGTTTCATACTTATAATAAAATATCAGTATATGAGTGATACTTATGTTATTACTTCATAATGAAACAACCTAATAAGAACAAGTGGAAGAAGAAATAAAGGTGAAAGAATCGGTAATGGACATTACCTCTTCTTTGAAGCGCCTCTTTGAGACCTCCTCTTAGGGCACTAAAATTGGTCTTTGAAGACGACCAGGACCTCTAGGATTTTTCTTGGGAAGTGGAGAAGAGAATTTTTTAGGGGTTGGCCTAGTTTTAAGGCTCAAAGTGGTGTGAGGAAGAGAGGGAGGAGGTTCCCTTTTATAAGGGAGGAGAGGGGCACCTTTGGAATAACAAAAAATATTATTTTATTATAAAGTCAAATTCGGTTTTTAATAGCTCCAAATTGATATATTTCGAAGATTAGGTGGGTATGGGTCGAAATCCTCTCATAAAATAGAATTTAGACAAGTTTAGGTATCAATGTTAACCTTATCATTTAGATTTAACTTTATGTTAGATAATTTAACTTTTACCGTGTCTTCTTTTTTTCTTACACTATAAGGTTAATAAACTTAAAATATCAATCCAAAAGAACCCCAAGTTTATTATTATTAATATATATAACCTTATCTAAGTAATTTGGCCGATCCTTAGATTTTTAGGAATAAAATAACAATTAATAATATAGTATTGTTTTTAATAACTATTATATGTCAATTTTGACACTATTTGGTAATTGATTTTTTTGAAAATCATAAAAGAATTATTAGTTACAAAACATTTAATTAAATAAATACTAACATGTCATATTAACATATAAAATTATTGGAATTCATAAAAAGTCTCAAATTACATTTATTTGGGTATTTATAACATCAATTATGTCAATATTTCATTAATAAGATAATTACAGTATCATCATTGTATCATAAATAAATTAAATTTTTATTGTATAAAAATTACAAATAAAATACCATTATGTAGGAAATCTTTTTAGATTTCTAATGAATATTTATAGTCTAATTTATCTTATTTATAAACCTATATTAAAAATGATGTACTTATTAAACTTTGATTTTAACTATTTTAACCCTTCTTTAAATAAATTAATAATAAATGTCCTAATCTAATCCAAGTGGTCCTAAATGGTCATATTTTATTCCTAAGGTTGTTTTTGGTCGAATTAAACTTATAAAATAGAATTAGGATATGTGTTAGGGTAATAATAATATCATTTGTACCCTTAACTACCCTATTTACTTTTAACCGTGGTAAATAAAAGTAAAAAGTTACTATTCACCAAAAATAATTTTCAACTCATTGAACCACATTTTACTTACTGACATCAACCGTGTCTCTCGGATTTTTGAAATTCCACTCACAGAAGTGGTAAAATTAAGTTTTATGAAAAAATTCAGTTTTTTAACTACCACTTAGTGGTTTCACTATTCATCAAAAAAATGAAAGTTTCCAGAAAAATACCAAAAATTAGTCCTAAGCTATATTTGATATTATGAATTCAAAAATGATGCTTATTTTTACCAAATTCAAAAATATAAATTCCATTAACTAATTTAAAAATTAATTCACATCGTCAAAACAAATAGCGTGTTTTTAAGAGATAATAACAATCAAAAGATTGACACTTGTTTATGTCTGGTTTAAATGGGAAATTACATCCAATGAACAAAATTGTATTAAATTGTAAAAATATATTATAAATATACTTTAAAACCACTCAAATTAATAATTTATCACTATTAATTATTTCGATTCAAAAGGTTGTTTTTAATTAAAATTTAGTAATTTTCACTATTCATCAGAAAATGAAAGTTATCCGAAAAGTACCAAAATTTCAACCTAAGCTAATTTTGATATTACGAATCCAAAAATGAAGTCCATTTTAAAAGATAAAATTTATAAAATTTCAAAAAGTGGGAATTACTATTCATAATGGCTAGTTCATAATAATATTATAATAATATCTCGTTTAGTGAAACTCGGTTTTGCGTACTACACACGCTATCGGGGAAGGTCGAGATTGCGTGTAATGAAGTCGTGTTAGGGTTGCGTGTTATGAAAGAATCCTTTGTTGTAACGTACAACACAAGACATCAATAAAATTAAAAAGAATATTTCTCATAAAATCTTAGGGTGTTACATTCTACCCCCCTTAAAATGAATTTCTCCCTCGAAATTCATCGGGGTTATAAATGGTTTACTACTCGAAAGTTTCTTTAATAGAAACCCACATCGTAAAAAGGAATACCAAAACCAATCTTTAAATTTAAAGTATGAAACATAACTAGTACCCAAATTAACTAATCACTCGGTTTCCACATAAGAGAACATAGATGAAAATATGGATATGGAAGAGAAACCTAACCTTCATGTTCTGATGGAGAGTGTTAGAGAACATGGCTATGAAAAATAAAACAATCACAAAGATATAGATTTTTGATGATCTGAGGTACCAACTGATTCATCGGATATAAGGGAACTAGGACTACATTTTTGGTTTTCAAGATCATTTCCCTAAAGTTGATGAATTAAAAGAAATACTTACATGATTTTGGTACAATCTCACTATTATTCGTGAATTGAACAATTTCTAATTCATACCTTAAATAAATGAAGTTGAATTTGTTATTTGTGATGTGTTAACAGATCATGTGATAGAATGATGGGACATTCCATCTGTTTCAAACAAAAGGTTAACAAAAGTTATAAGTCCATCTTATGGTCAGATTAATCATATATGGTTTCAAAAATGAACTTATACTTCATATATCATACCTCTTAATAAAATAAAACTAGTTTCTACTAACCAGGGAATTTCTGTAGGCCAGTTGTAGGCGATAAAGGCCAGTCGCACTTCGGTTTTGGGTTCGATTCCCACAGCCTTGTCCGACGCGAGGGGTTGTCGCCCGTCCTGCAGGTTGTCATTTTTCTAAAACTATATTACTATAACATCCCATCAATAACATCAAAAAAACTTCTATCCTTAAACAATACTAACTTATGTCCAACATAATCCATTCCAATCATTAGGCTTATTCATAATACTGCAGTCCACTCTCATAATATAGTGAAAACGATTACCAGAGATTTAATACCATTGTTGATCCCCATATATCATAAGATATGTCTTGTTGGTCACATTCCAAACATTTGAAAGCCTTAATCATGTATTCTATTGGAAAATGAATACCCATTGAACCTTAGTGAAAACATTAATGCAGTTAAAAGTTAACACTTTCCACATACCAAAATCCTCAAAATTCTATATACTCAAACCATGATATCACTTAGTCCATATATCAATCATGAGCTCATGAATACAATCAAACATCTCATTATCTTCTTATTCCTTCATTATGCGCATATCATCTACTTTACAAAAATATCTGAATAACCTTCCATGGTTTCTGGTACCATTCAACATATACTTTCAAATACTTTTGGGGAAAACAATAGTGTAACAATCCTTAGATGATTCTTTATTCCATAGTACCATTAACTATACAACATAAATCTCGATAAATATACAATCATTCCACTACCTTCTAAAACAACTGACTGAGCTTCAACACTTCTTTCAGCGCATATATCATTTGTATTCTCCTCATCATCATCCACATAAATACTACCCATATGACCATGATAATTCTCTTTATGAGATTTTCCATTAGTACATTGGTTTGCATAATGCCCGTACATTCCACATTTAAAACATCTAATCATTGTTGATGTCGTTGCAATACCATTATCCATGTCCATGGTGTTAACTGAACTTTTTCCTTTGCACTTACTGGCTTTGTTTCCTTCTTTTCCACACCCAAAGCATCTTCCAGTTCCTTTGAAACAATCTCCCAGATGCCTCCTCCCACATGATTTACATGAGGGAAATAAAACATTCTTTCCTCTATGGTCATCATGAAACTCCATCTTTCTCTTATTATCTGAGTCGGGAAACTTACCAAAGTTGAGATTATTGATCATATTATGAGATTTCTGATTAGGCATAATAATGATGTTTGGACTTCCAGATCCCGTTTCATTTGGTTTCTCATGAATAATATCATTCCATTGTCTGTCATGTCCTCCATTATCGTGAATCTTCCTGTTTCCAGACATTTTCTAAAACCCAAAAAGAATAGTGTGAGAGGCAAAAATCATGCTAGGGGAAACAACATAATAAAGGGTGAGTACCTTCAATATCTATCATCTTAGGTTTAATTCTAGGATCGTTACCGTAATTCTAGGACTATAACCTATACTTATACTTAACCTTAGGGACATCCCTAGACATACCTTATAAATATCTCTAGGGATCTCACTAAAGTTTTTGCATCCTAGTTTCCAAAGGTTGACTAAACCTTTCCTATGATACCAATTATAGAGACCCGAAGCTTGATGTACATAGATATTACATTACTTTTTCGGAATACATAATACATAACAAAAACAGACACAAAAGGACCGTAATAGTTTAGTGTCTTTGGAAACATGGAACGTAATCTTCTAATCATTGTGAAAGATCTTCAACATCTCCCATAAAGATCTTCCAGTTTTTGTTTCCTTACCTAAAACCTTTCTTTTAATCCTAGAGGAAAATAAAACAAAAAAGGTTGAGCTCAAATGCTCATTAAGGGTAATCATGGATAAAATAAAACATACCATACACATGTGAACCTAAAAACATGAACATAATGTTTAAACATCAAAATCATGAGAAACTACTTAAAACATGGAAGTACATAAGGCATAGATCATAATGGAACATAAATAATGATAACATAGCATTGGAATAAAACATGTAATTGTGGCATCCATTAATCACATGTAATGATTTACATAACAGCCAAGGCATTGCTTCCAAGACCATCTTTGTGGACAAAGTCCCTTTCTGAATAGAGTTCACTCCTCGTTTCAGTCCTGTAACACTGAACCGGATTAACTTACCGTTCCAGCCATGTCTATCTCATGAGATATAAAATATTTACCCAATGTGTTGGAGGGAGATATAGGTCTCACCTATCTCATAATGAAATCATTCTTACTTGTGCCACAATATAAACGTAAATCATTCATCATAACCCAAGAATATAATGGGTTTCATAAACATCATTCCATCATAACATAATCCGTACAAGAAATTTGGATATAATTTCATCATTAGAAAATTGAAACCATGTAAATCATAGAGACATGATACTTGAAACATACACATGTGAAATAATGTCATCTTAGATGAAAATGGTTTTGATAAAACACTTGAAATGAATTCTTGAGGAAAATATCCTTTTTTCTTCAAAATCATTTTCTTTTCACAAAATGTCATGAAATTTTAAAAGAAAATAATTTTTTTGAAAATAGTCATGAAATATTTTGGAGGAAGCTTTATGAAAATAAGGCTTTATAAAACCGTAAAAATCCTTTCATGCCGTATACATTAAAAAAACATTCTTCTCATACTTTTGTCGGAAAAGTCAAAAAGTACCTCATAACGTAAACAAAAGAAAGATTCCTTACATACCATGTAGTAAAATTCAAAAATGGTAAAAAGTAATTTTAACATACATGAAAACACTTTTTTAAAACATGTACATGGATGATAGAAATAAGCCCAGTCATTACTTATGAATAAGCAATCTAGGATAAAAATGAGATTTGCAATATTCTTCCTTACCTTAGGACAGATATGCATCGTACGTATTAGAACCTCCTGTATAATGATTTAAATAATGTCATTGACTTATTAAAGAATCATATTCATTATTATGATATCATATATGGTTCACTTATTACTTTATATTACCCGTTCTTTTGTAAATTCCATGTTAAAGAGTGTTTTGGGTAAAATCGTTTCATTTGTCGTCCGTGTTTTGACTTGTAATTAATCATATGATTACTTAGATCATGATTACTTAATTCCAGAATATAAAACAGAATTTATATATAATATATATTCATAATCTACATATATATAATAGATCAATAAATGGATAGAAATACACCGTTCATGGAGACAGTAGGTCGTACGTACGCATGAACGTTGTTTTCGTTTACTCATTGAATTGAATGGAATTAATTGGATGACAAACATATATATATATATACATAAATCCAGTATCATTATTATGTCATATATTTCATTATTACTTATTTTATATACTTTATAATTATTCATGAATGTTTAATCATTGAGAATGAATCTCATCGCGTCGTGGAGACGGTATTCCGTACGTACGCACGAGCGATGATACCGTTCCCATGATCATGGAATTTTATTGGAGTGTATGTATACTATTACAGAATAAATATCACTTTAAAATAATCATATATAGTTATTATTTACACCATTATACCCATCCATGTAAGGTGGTGGTGGAAAATAGATTACACCACGGCGTGGAGACGGTATTCCGTAGGTACGCACGCGCGGTGATTTCATTTTCCGTAGGATGGATAGATGGTGAAATAGGGTTGTTTCATACTTATAATAACATATCAGTATATGAGTTATAATGATGTTATTACTTCATAATGAAACAACCTAAGAAGAATAAGTGTAAGAAGAAATAAAGGTGAAAGAATCGGTAACGGACATTACCTCTTCTTTGAAGCGCCTCTTTGTGACCTCATCTTAGGGCACTAAAATTGGTCTTTGAAGAAGACCAGGACCTCTAGGATTTTTCTAGGGAAGTGGATAAGAGAATTTGTCAGGGGTTGGGCGATCTTTAAGGCTCAAAGTGGTGTGAGGAAGAGATGGAGGAGGTGCCCTTTTATAAGGGAGGAGAGGGGCACCTTTGGAATAACTAAAAATATTATTTTATTATAAAGTCAAATTCGGTTTTTAATAGCTCAAAATTAATATATTTCGAAGCTAAGGTGGGGATGGGTCTCAATCCTCTCATAAAATGGAATTTGGACAAGTTTAGGTATCAATTCTAACCTTATCATTTAGATTTAACTTTAAGTTATATAATTTAACTTTTACCATGTCTTCTTGTTTTCTTACACTATAAGATTAATAAACATACAATATCAAGCCAAACGAACCCAAAGTTGTTTCTTATTAATATATATAAACTTATCTAAGTCATTTTTTCGAACATTAGATTTTTAAGAATAAAATAATAATTAATAATATAGTATTTGTTTTAAAAACTATTTTATGTCAATTTTGACACTATTTGGTAATTGATTTTTGAAAAAATCATAACAGAATGATTAGTTAGAAAACATTTAATTAAATAAATACTAACATGTCATATTAACATATAAAATTATTGTAATTCATAAAAAGTCTCAAATTACATTTATTTGGGTATTTATAACATCAATTATGTGAATATTTCATTAATAAGATAATTACTTCATCATCATTGTATCATAAATAAATTAAATTTTTTATTGTCTAAAAATTACAAATAAAATACCATTATGTAGGAAATCGTTTTATCTTTCTAATTAATATTTATAGTCGAATTTATCTTATGTATAACCCTATATTAAAAATTATTTACTTATTAAACATTGATTTTATCTATTTTAACCCTTCTTTAAATAAATTAATAATAAATGTCCTAATCTAATCCATGTGGGCTTAAATGGTCATATTTTATTCCTAATGTTGTTTTTGGTCGAATTACACTTATCCAATAGAATTAGGACATTTGTTAGGGTAATAATAATATCATTTTTACCCTTAACTACCCTATTTACTTTTAACCGTGGTAAATAAAAATAAAAAGTTACTATTCACCAAAAATTATTTTCATCTCATTGAACCACATTTTACTTACTGAAATCAACCGTGACTCTCGGATTTTTGAAATTCCACTCACAGAAGAGGTAAAATTATGTTTTATGAAAAAATTTAGTTTTTTAACTACCACTTAGTGTTTTCACTATTCATCAAAAAAAATGATAGTTTCCAGAAAAATACCAAAAATTAGGCCTAAGATATATTTGATATTATGAATTCAAAAATGATGTTTATTTTACCAAATTCAAAACATATCAGTTACATTAAATAATTTAGAAATTAATTCCCGTCGTCAAAACACATAGCATGTTTTTAAGAGATAATAACTATCAAAAGATTGACACTTGTTTATGTCTGGTTTAAATGTGAAATGACATACAATGAACAACATTGTATTAAATTGTAAAAATTTATTTTAAATATACTTTAAAACCTCTCAAATTAATAATTTATCACTATTAATTATTTCGATTAAAAAGGTTGTTTTTAATTAAAATTTAGTAATTTTCACTATTCATCAGAAAATGAAAGTTATCCGAAAAGTACCAAAATTTCACCCTAAGCTAATTTCGATATTCCGAATCCAAAAATGAAGTCCATTTTAAAAGATAAAATTTATAAAATTTCAAAAAGTGGGTATTACTATTCATAACAGCTTGTTCATAATAATATTATAATAATATCTCGTTTAGTGAAACTCGGTATTGCGTACTACACACGCTATCGAGGAAGGTCGAGATTGCGTGTAATGAAGCCATGTTAGGGTTGTGTGTTGTGCAAGACTACTTTGTTGTAACGTACAACACAAGACATCAATAAAATTAAAAATAATATTTCTCATAAAATCTCAGGGTGTTACATTCTACCCCCCTTAAAATGAATTTCGTCCTCGAAATTTGTCGGGGTTATAAATGGTTTACTACTCGAAAGTTTCTTTAATAGAAACCCACATCGTAAAAAGGAATACCAAAACCAATCTTTAAAAATTAAAGTATAAAACATAACAGTTACCCAAATTAACTAATCACTGGGTTTCCACATAGGAGAACATAGGTGAAAATATGGATATGGAAGAGAAACCTAACCATCATGTTTTGATGGAGAGTGGTAAAGAACATGGATATGAAAAGGCCAAAAATCACAAAGCTATAGATTTGTGATGATATAAGGTACCATCTGATTCATCGGATATAAGGGAACTAGGACAACATTTTTGGTTTTCAAGATCATTTCCCTAAAGTTGATGAATTAAAAGAAATACTTATATGATTTTGGTAAAATATCACTGTTATTCGTGAAATGAACAATTTATACTTCATAACTTAATGAAATGAAGTTGAATTTGTTATTCGTGATGTGTTAGCAGATCATGTGATAGAATGATGGGTCATTCCATCTGTTTCAAACAAAAGGTTAGAAAAAGTTATAAGTCTATCTTATGGTTAGATTAATCATATATGGTTTCAAAAATGAACTTATACTTCATATATCATACCGCTTAATAAAATAAAACTAGTTTCTACTAACCAAGGACTTCTTGTAGGCCAGTGGTAGGCGATAAAGGTCAGTCGCACTTCGGTTCTGGGTTCGATTCCCACAGCCTTGTCCGACGCGATGGGATGTCGCTCGTCCTGCAGGTTATCCTTTTTCTAAAACTATATTACTATAACATCCCATCAATAATATAGAAAAAACTTCTATCCTTAAACAATAATAACTTATGTCCAACATAATCCATTCCAATCATTAGGCTTATCCATAATACTGCAGTCCACTCTCATAATATAGTGAAAACGTTTACCAGAGATTTAATACCATCGTTAATCCCCATATATCATAAGATATGTCTTGTTGGGAACATTCTAAACATTAGAAGGCCTTAATCATATATTCTCTTAAAATATGAATACCCATTGAACCTTAGTGAAAAAATGAATGCAGTTAAAAGTTAACACCTTCCACATACCAAAATCCTCAAAATTATATATACTCAAACCATGATATCACTTAGTCCTTATATTAATAATGAGCTCATGAATACAATCAAACATCTCATTATCTTCTTATTCCTTCATTATGAGCATATCATCTACTTTACAAAAATATATGAATAACCTTCCATGGTTACTGGTACCATTCAACATATACTTTCAAATACTTTTAGGAAAAACAATAGTGTAAAAATCCTTAGATGATTCTTTATTCCATAATACCATTAACTATACAACATAACTCTTGATAAACATACAATCATTCCACTACCTTCTAACACAACTGACTGAGCTTCAACACTTCTTTCATCTCATATATCATTTGTAGTCTCCTCATCATCATCCACATAAATACTACCCATATGACCATGCTGATTCTCTTCATGAGATTTTCCATTAGGGCATTGGTTTGCATAACGCCCGTACATTCCACATTTAAAACATCTAATCATTGTTGATGTCGTAGAAATACCATTATCCTTGTCCATGGTGTTAACTGAACCTTTTCCTTTGCACTTACAGGCTTTGTGTCCTTCTTTTCCACACCCAAAGCATCTTCCAGTTCCTTTGAAAAAATCTCCCTGATTCCTCTTCCCTCATGATTTACATGAGGGAAATTGAATTTTCTTTCCTCTATGATCATCATGAAACTCCATCTTTCTCTTATTATCTGAGTCAGGAAACTTACCAAAGTTGAGATTATTGATCATATTATGAGATTGATGATTAGGCATAATAATGATGTTTGGACTTCCAGATCCCGTTTCATTTGGTTTCTCATGAAGAATATCATTCAATTGTCTGTCATATCCTCCATTATCGTGAATCTTCCTGTTTCCAGACATTTTATAAAACCCAAAAAGAATAGTGTGAGAGGAAAAAATCATGCTAGGGGAAACTACATAATAAAGGGGGAGTACCTTCAATATCTAACATCTTAGGTTTAATTCTATGATCATTACCTTAATTCTAGGACTATAACCTATACTTATACTTAACCTAGGGACATCCCTAGACATAACTTATAACTATCTCTAGGGATCTCACTAAAGTTTTCGCATCCTAGTTTCCAAAGGTTGACTAATCATTTCCTCTGATACCAACTGTAGAGACCCGAATCTTGACGTACATAGATATTACATTACTTTTGTGGAATACATAATACATAACAAAAATAGACACACAAGGACCGTAATAGTTTAGTGTCTTTGGAAACTTGGAACATAATCTTTTAATTGTGGTGAAAGATCATCAACATCTCCCATAAATATCTTCCACTTTTTATTTCTTAACCTAAAACCTTTCTTTTAATCCTGGGGGAAAATAAAACATAAAAAGGATGAGCTCAAATGCTCCGTAAGGGTAGGCATGGATAAAATAAAACATACCATACACATTTGAACCTAAAAACATGAACATATTGTTTAAACATCAAAATATTGAGCAACGACTTAAAACATGGAAGTACAAAAGGCATAGATCATAATGGAACATAAATAATGATAACATAGCATGGGAATAAAACATGTAATTGTGGCATCCATTAATCACATATAATGATTTAAATAGTATCCAAGGAATTTTTGCCAAGACCATCTTAGTGGACAAAGTCCCTTTCTGAATCGAGTTCACTCCTCGTTTCAGTCATGTAACACTGAATCGGATTAACTTACCGTTCCCGCCATGTCTATCTCATGAGATATAAAATCATTACCCAATGAATTGGAGGGATATATAGGTCTCACCCATATCATAATGAAATCATTCTTACTTGTTCCACAATATAAATGTAAATCATTCATCATAACCCAAAAATAAAATGGGTTTCATAAACATCATTCCATCATAACGTAATCCGTACAAAATATTTGGATATAATTTCATCATTAGAAAATTGAAACCATGTAAATCATAGAGACATGATACTTGAAACATACACATGTGAAATAATGTCATCTTAGATGAAAATGGTTTTGATAAAACACTTGAAATGAATTCTTGAGGAAAATATCCTTTTTTCTTCAAAATCATTTTCCTTTCACAAAATGTCATGCAATTTTAAAAGAAAATAATTTTGTTGAAAATAGTCATGAAATATTTTGGAGGAAGCTTCATGAAAATAAGTCTTTATAAAACCGTAAAAATCTTTTCATGCCGTATACGTTAAAAAAACATTCTTCTCGTACTTTTGTCGGAAAAGTCAAAAAGTACCTCATAACATAAACAAAAGAAACATTCCTTACATACCATGTAGTAAAAGTCAAAAATGGGTAAAAAGGACTTTTAACATACATGAAAACACTTTTATAAAACATGGACATGGATGATAGAAATAACCCCAGTAATTACTTACGAATAATCAATCTCGGATAAAAATGAGATTTACAAAATTATCCCTTACCTTAGGTCTGATATGCTTCATACGTGTCTGAACCTCCTGTATAATGATTTAAATAAAGTCATTGACTTATTACAGAATCATATTCATTATTATTATATCATATATGGTTCACTTATGACTTTATATTACCCATTCTTTTGTAAATTCCATGTTAAAGAGAGTTTTGGGTAAAATCATTTCATTTGTCGTCCGTGTTTTGACTTGTAATTAATCATATGATTACTTAGATCATGATTAATTAATTCCAGAATATAAAACATGATTTATATATAATATATATTCATAATCTAAATATATATAATAGATCGATAAATGTAAAGAAATACACCGTTCATGGAGACAGTAGGTCGTACGTACGCATGAACGTTGTTTTCATTTCCTCATTGAGTTGAATGGAATTAATTGGATTACATACATATATATATATATATAAATACAGTATCATTATTATGTCATATATTTCATTATTACTTATTATATATACTTTATAATCCTTCATGAATGGTTAATCATTGAGAATGAATCTCATCGCATCGTGGAGACAGTATTCTGTACGTACGCACGAGCGATGATATCGTTCCCATGATCGTGGAATTTTATTGGACTGTATGTATAATATTACAGAATAAATATCACTTTACAATAATCATATATAGTAATTATTTACACCATTATACCCATCCATGTAAGGTGGTGGTGGAAAATAGATTACACCACAGCGTGGAGACGGTATTCCGTACGTACGCACGCGCTGTGATTTCGTTTTCCGTATGATGGATAGATGGTGAAATAGGTTTGTTTCATACATATAATAATATATCAGTATATGAGTGATACTGATGTTATTACTTCATAATGAAACAACCTAAGAATTATAAGTGGAAGAAGAAATAAAGGTGAACGAATCGGTAACGGACATTACCTCTTCTTTGAAGCGCCTCTTTGAGACCTCCTCTTAAGGAACTAAAATTGGTCTTTGAAGAATACCAGGACCTCTAGGATTTTTCTAGGGAAGTGGAGAAGAGAATTTGGCAGGGGTTGGCAGATCTTGAAGGCTCAATGTGGTGTGAGGAAGAGAGGGATTAGGTTCTCTTTTATAAGGGAGGAGATGGTCACCTTTGGAATAACTAAAAATATTATTTTATTATAAAGTCGAATTCGGTTTTTAATAGCTCAAAATTGATATATTTCGATGCTAAGGTGGGGATGGGTCTAAATCCTCTCATCAGATAGAATTTAGACAAGTTTAGGTATCAATTTTAACCTCATCATTTTGATTTAACTTTAAGTTAGATAATTTAACTTTTACCGTGTCTTCTTGTTTTCTTAAACTATACGGTTAATAAACTTACTATATCAATCCAAAAAAAACCCAAGTTGTTTATTATTAATATATATAACCTTATCTAAGTCTTTTTTTCTAACCTTAGATTTTTAGGAATAAAATAACAATTAATAATATAGTATTTGTTTTAAAAACTATTTTATGTCAATTTTGACACTATTTGGTAATAGATTTTTGTGAAAATCATAACAGAATTATTAGTTCGAAAAAATTTAATTAAATAAATACTGACATGTCATATTAACATATAAAATTATTGTAATTCATAAAAAGTCTCAAATTACATTTATTTGTGTATTTATAACATCAATTATGTCAATATTTCATTAATAAGATAATTATTGCATCATCATTGTATCATAAATATATTAACTTTTTTAATGTATAAAAATTACAAATAAAATACCATTATGTAGGAAATATTTTTATCTTTCTAATGAATATTTATAGTCAAATTTATATTATGTATAACCCTATATTAAAAATGATGTACTTATTAAAATTTGATTTTAACTATTTTAACCCTTCTTTAAGTAAATTAATAATAAATGTCCTAATCTAATCCAAGTGGGCCTAAATGGTCATATTTTATTCCTAAGGTTGTTTTTAGTCGAATTAAACTTATCCAATAGAATTAGAACATTTTTTATGGTAATAATAATATCATTTTTACCCTTAACTACCCTATTTACGTTTAACAGTGGAAAATAAAAGTAAAAAGTTACTATTCACCAAAAATTGTTTTCATCTCATTGAACCACATTTTACTCACTGACATCAACTGTGTCTCTCGGATTTTTGAAATTCCACTCACAGAAGCAGTAAAATTAAGTTTTATGAAAAAATTCAGTTTTTTAACTACCACTTAGTGGTTTCACTATTCGTAAAAAAATGAATATTTCTAGAAAGATACCAAAAATTAGGCCTAAGCTATATTTGATATTATGAATTCAAAAATGATGTTTATTTTACCAAATTCAAAACATATCAGTTACATTAACTAATTTAAAAATTAATTCCCATCGTCAAAACAAATAGCGTGTTTTTAAGAGATAATAACTATCTAAAGATTGACACTTGTTTATGTCTGGTTTAAATGTGAAATTAAATCCAATGAACAACATAGTATTAAATTGTAAAAATATATTCTAAATATACTTTTAAACCACTCAAATTAATAATTTATCACTATTAATTATTTCGATTAAAAATGTTTTTTTAATTAAAATTTAGTAATTTTCACTATTCGTCAGAAAATGAAAGTTATCCGAAAAGTACCAAAATTTCACCCTAAGCTAATTTCGAAATTCGGAATCCAAAAATGAAGTCCATTTTAAAATATAAAATTTATAAAATTTCAAAAAGTAGGTATTACTATTCATAACGGCTAGTTCATAATAATATTATAATAATATCTTGTTTAGTGAAACTCGGTATTGCGTACTACACACGCTATCGAGGAAGGTCGAGATTGCGTGTAATGCAGCCATGTTAGGGTTGCGTGTTGTGCAAGACTCCTTTGTTGTAACGTGCAACACAATACATCAATAATATTAAAAAGAATATTTCTCATAAAATCTCGGGGTGATACAGTTATTTCACAAATCATGGGATAATTTTAGTGAAATGTAATAAAATTTTCGACACTATCATATACCTTCATGAATTATTAATGATTCATTATATGAGGTTATCATTACTTCATTTTAGTATTTATTTAAATTACAAATGGATAGAAACTATGTTGACCTAGAAAAAAATTAAATCAAAGAAATGTATAATAAACTTACACAAAACTCTCAAAAAACTACCACTAGAAGAGAAAAGTCATTTTGAATTTGGTGAAAAATGGTTTAGAATACAAGATTTTTTTTCAACTTATTGAAATTCATAAATAACCTCAATCTTTAATATCTTTGATTTATAAAGAAGTTTTAGTTGAAAAACAACCTACATCGTATGGTGTGCAGATCGAGCACTGTGAAATGTATGATAATTAAATGGATTTTGTCATGATAATGAAATTTCGATAAATCCTACAGAAATTGATATTGTTTCTATTTTAGAGACAAAAAAATAGTGATTCCTTCGGTGAGGATGGGATTGAAGGACTAATATTTTTTTATTTATAAATTTGAAATTTAACTTTAATGTTTATACTTATCTTCTAAGAGGTTAAAACCGTAATAAAATTTAGATATTACTAATTAATTCAATATTAGTTATAAATATTACTAGAATTGATCATAAATTCATTATGTTGTTATCAGATAACATACTACCACCGGGTACACAATTCATCTAAGAACTCATTTTTAGAATAATGTTTGGAAATTTGAATGTAATATTGATTTTTAAGAATTTATTAATGAGACAATTAATATAGTATAATGAAAAAAATAAATCTTTTGTAATTTTTAAGTAAAATTGGGTCAAATATTGAAACATTTGTATATAAGTGACAAGGGTAAGTGTTTTAGCTTAACTAAAATCAATCCTAACTAAAATATCATGTCTCTGAGAATTACTATTTATCAAGAAACACATGAAAATAATAGAAATGGTCCAAAAAATGATAATAGGGGAATATATGAGAACCTAAAAATTTAAATCATTAAAAGTGGAAAAAATTTTATAAATATATAAAAAATCAATCTCTTTTTATTTTAATTTATAATTTAGTAGAATCAATATGTAATAAAGACAAAAAAGGAAAAAATTATTATAATAAAAATATGAGAAGTTAATTTGAAATAAGATATTTTTTCAGTATATATTCTATTAAAAAATTGACTTAATATAATGAATAATAAGAAAACTATCTCCTTTTTATTAGGGAGCTCAAAAATCATAAATTAAAATTTTAATTCATTTAGTTTTTTCCTTAAATCCCTTCATTACATTTTTTAAATAATTTTATTCTATAAAAAACAGTTTATTAATTTTTAGTTTTACCATTAATTTGTGATTTATAGTGATGAATTTAGTGATGGTATAAACCTAATTTTCTTCTCATGATTTCAGTAATTGGGAATCAAAGAGGAAAAAGGAAACACATTTATTCTTAAGTTACGTGATAGTTCAATTACTCACAATATTTGGAGGGTAGATGAATTATTGGTGAGAGTGGGAAAAAAATTTCCCCAACTAACCTTCTAATTCAATATTTATAGTGTTATAAAGAATAATTTTTCAACAATTTTGGGAAATTATTATCCTATTGAGTGGTTTCGATAAATATATAAAATTTAAAACAAATTCCCCATTTTAGTGATGATGAAGAAGTTCTCAATGTTTTTTATTCTACTACAAAACTTAAACAATATGGAGATTGTTTTTGGAAAGTTTAGGATAATGATTAGAATTTATCTTCAACTTGGAGAGAAATTTCGAGTGATTTTATTAATATTATTTTCTATTTAAAAAATTAGTTTACCAAATAAAAATTTCTAGGATTAAATTTAGTTAGTAAATTTATAGAATATAAGAGTTAGATAGTAAGATCTTACTTATACCAAATAAAAATAAAGAACCTATTTAAAATTGAATAACTTTTCTTTCTTAATATTTACTCACCTACTATAAATGATAATTTTTGACAAATTATCTATAGGTTTTATTTATTAAATTAATATGGGGACTCTAAATAAGCTTCATGAATAATTAATTACATGTGTTAAAGTGGGAGTTAACTTCTTTATTTGATACTCAAACTATTTTGGGGTCATATTTTTGAAATGGTGAACATTTTATAGTTGTTTTTTAATTTAGTTCTATTATTTATTATATGGTTAAGGTTTTAGATTTATATCTTAATAATTATTCCCTAGTCAGATATTTTTTAAAACCATTTACATCTATACTATTTTTTGTTAGTGATTCCTTTTATCAGAAATCATAGGTGGATAGCAGGGTAATTCCTCTATCAAGTGTAATTTCTCTAAATTTCTATTGGATATTTGGTTTAAGTTATTTTTAATAACTCTTTATAATGTTTTCTCATAAATAATAAGGAAAATCCTACCAAACAATCACTCGTGATTGGTGACTATGGTTTCATTTCTTAGGGTTTTCTAACAAGATGATTTAAATTTTGTTCTTCAGGTATTTTATCCCATCATTTTAATAAGACATTTTAAGGTTTTATTACTTTTATATTTTTATGTTTTAATTGAAATAAAGGTCTAAATTCAATGTTTATACCATATTAATTAGTAAAAGACAATAGAAATATTGAAAAATGGTATCATCCTTTAACACATAAAAATTTTGTATTCATATATATTATGCTAGAATGTAATGTTTTAAATAATTTTTCATTATATGAAATTAAAAAGGAAGAAGTTTGAATTTTTATTATATAAAGTGAATGGGTGTTTCCCAAACATATCCTTTTGTATTTGAGATGGTTTACACCCATTTCCTATAGAACTAGGGGTTTAGCGAGTCTTGAGAGAGAATTATAATGAGATTCAGCTTCAATCCCAAAATTTAATGACACTTAACCTCATTATATTTTTGTTATTGTTTAAATTTTTCATCTAAAATTAAATTTTATTACATTTTAGCCACACTAAAATGATGAATTATGTTTATAAATAATGAAAAAATAAGGTAGATGGTCACATTAGTTTTTCACATGAAACCTTCTTATAGTTATTCAGAACATCTTAGATTTGATTTGATGATTTATAGAATTATTTAATTCACTTTTAAATTTTTTAAATGGTTCCATTTTAATGATCTAAAAATACAATACATAATTTGAAATTATTGTTTATTCATACATTTTAATATAAAAAATACTATGAATGATCAAGGTTGTGGGTAAGTTATGTTATACATGGACCATTGAAGTAATTTTTAAGGTAAATATCCATAGATGTTTCCCATTATACATTTTTTATTTATTTTAACATTTAATTTTTTTGTAAACATTTCAATACTAATTTCACTATTTGTTGTTGGTGTTTGAACTGGTTTAAAAAAAATATACTGAAATAAAAAACAAAATACAATAATTTTCTCCAAGTGTTTATTATTATTTAATTATGATGAATTCAATCATTGAATGGAATATTTCAAATACATAAATATTAATAATTTTATTTTCATATGAGTATTTTACATGTTATTAATTTCAATTTACTATGGAAAACATTGTTTTTTTGGAAATTCTTTTGAAAACATTTTAAATGATGTTATATGATAAATTATAAAATCATTATAAATCCGAATATTTTTTATTTACCCTCCACCATAAGATTTAACAATAGAGATAATTTTGAGTTTTACTTTAAGGGGTTTTATATAAGATAAATTGTATTTCATGGACACAAAAAAACATTTCTTGGATTTTTTTTAAAATTACTTGTTTTGATAAATAGTATTCTATTATAATCAAAATATTCATTTTTTTATAAAAAAAATTATATTATTAATTGGTTAAGAATTTTTTTTAATATATATTACTCTTATAAAAAATTAAATATTTCTCTCTAAAAAAATCAATACATGGGGAAATATAGTTCTCTATCTTCAACAACAAAATAGAATCTAAAATGTTTTATAAAATTAAAATTTTCTAGTTTATTAATTTTTCTTATAAAAATGAACTTAACATAAATTGTAAACTTACCGTGTTTGTAACCTTTTATTTAAGATGAGGATTTATTTTTTATTAATTAAATTTTTTTTATTACTTGGAAAAACTCATTCATCATGATTGTAGTGTGTAATTTAACTAATTTAACCTGTTGAATTATTTATAAGTTAATTTAGTGTGACTAACCAACCATGGAGTAAAAGGGTTACTTATTAAAGGAGTTATTGAGACCAAAATTTAATGTTTTGAATTCCTTTATGAATTTCAGATTTGATTATATTTTCAATATAAAAGATTTATTTTCACAAAAAATAATTTATTTTCAAGAGAGGAATTATATATTTTTTTTTGCTTGAGTAGAGAGGAGAATTTTTTTTTGAGATTTACACTTTTTCCTAGGAATCATCATTAATTTAATCTTTACTTATAGTCTTATAGAGTTTGTGGAATGGTTACTTAAGTATAAGAAATATATTAATATTAGAATAATTTGATATGACCCTATTTTATATCATTATTTCACATCGTTTTCATGTCATTTTCATCTATTTGTTTCTTCATCTATAATTAAATAGAGTAATTTAATATAAATATTTAATTTGGATCTATGTATGTTATGTTTATAAATAATAATGAAATTATGTTTCTTTTAATGTTTAAATTCTTTATATTTTGATTTATTAAATTTTTTTCATTCAATGATGAATTTATTTTCAATTGGTGTGTATTTTTAATTTTTTTACATTTTTATTTTGAAATTTAATTTTTAATTATATTAATTTAGTTATATTATATTTAAATATTTATAAATAGTTATTAAATTTAATTTTTTATATAATTTTATTAGTATGGATTTAATTTTTTATTATTAAATTTCATATTTTAGTGTTTATTTTTAATTAATGATATATTATAAATTATATATTTAATTTTTAATATAGTTATTTTCTATTATAAATAATATTATTAAATTAAAATTTAATTGTTTTAATAATATATATAATTTCATACTCTACTATTATTATAGTATTTATTATACTTTATTTTTTAATTTGTTATATTTAATAAATAAATAAATATATATTTTTTATTTTTTATTTTTTATTTGTTTAAAGTATGTTATAATAAGAACTTTTTTATTATTGAGAAAAATATATTTATATTAGACGGCGGACGTTCCAGGAGCGCCCACGAGATCAGAATTCGACGGCGGACGTTCCAGGAGCGCGCAGCGGAAGCTTTGGAGCGCGGATCTGAGGCAGAACGTCGGTGTTTCGCCCGCGAGGTAGGCGGTTTGAGTTTTAACCCCCGATCCCGTTTTTACTGCATTTTTCTGTAAATTGAAGCTGTTGCAGTATAGATCTGGTCCCGAGGGTCGCGTAGACGCCTCCGGATCGCAAAACGGACCACCGGGGTGCACCCGGCGGTCCGCGGAAGTTCCGCCGGCGCGGCACCGGCCCGCGGCGGAGCCGCGGTGGCGCGCGGCGGAGCGCCGCCGGCCAGGGCGGGCCGGCGGCGGCGGCCGGTCCAGGCCGGCCGAACCGGCCGGTCGGGGCCGGTCCGGCCACTCTTCGCATACGGGGGTCTTTAAACCCCCGTATCTTGAACTCCGGGAGTCGGATTCGCGCGCCGTTTGTGGCGACGTGACCCTGACGATGAGGCGAACCCTCCGGTGTGGGTTTGAGGGTTTAATGGTTCGGGATCGTGGCCCGGGAGCAAGAAATGTCGTAAGAAATAATATTATTTTATTATTTTACGACTTCGGGCCATTGTAACTTCTACCCGGAGCGTCCGATTGACGTGCCGTCAGTGGCGTTGAGACCCTGATGGTACGACTGAATTTTTGAGATGGTTTCCGGGTGTTGGGTCTGCGAATGGGGTGCGGGCCCCATGAGGCCGGGTTTTGGCGTTTGCGGAGAAACGCAGCTTTTGCACCAGGAGTCCGATGTTGGCAGATGAATAGTCGATCCTGTGTGTTTTTCCGAGAGGATCACAATGGTGCGTTCCGTTCGAAGAGTTTCGGAATCCAGGCGTGGGCCCCACTCGAGATGGCCTTCGGTGAATACTACCTTTTTCACCGGGTGTCCGTTTTGGACGAGCGAGTAGTCGATTCCGCTTGTTTTTTCGAGGGGATCGCCGTGGTGTGATCCGCTCGATGGGTTTCGGGTTCGTTGTGTGGGCCCCGCACGAGCTAGCTACGGTGAATAGTGCCTTTTTAACCGGTGCTCCGTTTCGGGCGAGTAAACAGCCTATCCTGCGTTTTTTTCCGCGTGGAACGCGATGGTGGCCTCGGTTTTGTCCTAGGAGATGCGCAGTGTGGCGATGTGGCGGGTCGCTCGGGTTAGCGACGTTTGGACCAGTAGTGGTTGAGGGTTCTCCCTTGGTTCGTTCCCACGAGGGTTCGTGTGGCATCACAACCTTCGTATGGGTTTGTGATCCTTTCGATGGGATGTTTAAACTATTAGAGTTGTGGTATCCCTCCAGTGGGCCCGGAGTGGATCCTCTAGCATCTTTACCCTAGATCGGGTTCTTGGTATCGCTGTGACCGTTTATTTACGGGCGGCGATCCCCTATCTAGCAGGTTAACCCCATAGGGTTTGTGGTATCATCGAACATATGATCCCCTACGCGGTGGGTCGTGCACAGTAGGGTTGTGGCATCGTCGGGCTTACGATCCCCTACTCAGCATGATGTTTATGGTAGGGTTGCGGTATCGTTGGTTATACGATCCCCTACTCAGCGCGTGGTTTCGGTAGGGTTGCGGCATCGTCGGTTCGATCCCCTACATCGCGAGTTATACCAGATAGGGTCCCGGTATCGTCGTGACCATCTTTATATGGACGATGATCCTCTATCTTAATGTGGATCTTCTGTCGAGTGCCAGATCGGGTTGTGGTATCCCCCAGCGGATCCTGGGTGTGATCCCCTATATGTGAGAACTACGTATGCCAGATCGGGTTGGGGTATCCCCCAGCGGACCCTGGGAGTGATCCCCTATCTGAGAGCTACATATACCGGAGTGGGTCTTGGTATCCCCTAGCGGACCCTAGCGGCGATCCCCTCTCTGAGGAGTTTGGTGGTCATGTTGCTACAGTGAGGTTTCCTCAGAGATGCTTTCCGACGAGCGTGGTCTCTCGGGTGAGCGTCTGTGATGTTTGCGAGTATCCCAATGGAGTGTATCTCTCGGATGGGTGTCTCCTTGTTGTGGACAGTTGCTGGTGATGAGGTCGGTACCTCTTGTGGCTTTGTGGCGTGAGCTGTGTATATCTGGATTGTTCAAGGTGTATGTATGGGCATACACCTGAGCTGAGCTGAGCTGACTTGTTGTGTTTAGACGAGGATGGTCACGAGATGGAGTTTCTCTCTCGTCTGGGTTCCCTCTAGCTGGGTTGAGCGGACTGTTGCCTTTCAGTTGCTCCCTTGGTTTTTGGGTTTTTGGGGTGCCTACTGAGTATGTTTATACTCACCCCTGCACGGGCTTTGCCCGCACATGTTTGTGACTTGTGCAGACCACAGGCCTTTTGACGGAGTCCCAGGAGGACCTGGAGCAGGCGGAGCTTAGTGAGCGAGTTGACCGGGGTGTTTACCGGAGCTGTGCCGAGGGAGATTTCCGGCGGGTTTTTGTGGCAGCGTTCCCCTTCTTCAGAGCAGGTTGGACGCGCTTTGTAGTTTTCTTTTGGTGGGCCCTGTTTTGCCCTTGTACTTTTGCTGTTGCACTCTGGTTTGTGATAGATTGTATGCATGCATTTACTTTCCAGTTTCTTTATCTCTGCACTGTTGCATGGAGGTATTTGTGGGTGCGTGCGTACTGGTACCTTAGGCTAATGCCTCCCATGTGTGTGATAGCCTACTCGGCGCTGGTCGCCAGCCCCTGGCCTATTGGAGGCGGTCTTGGGGATTCGCGGCTCGAGCCCCGTTGGGTCGGGTCGTGACAGAGTGGTATCAGAGGCGGTTCCACCTTTGGGATCTCAGATCGTAGCTGGTCTAGCTGTGAGCTTGGTTTGGGTTGCATAGCGGCAGTGTTAGGGTGTTTCGAGCTCGGCTTTCAGGCCAGGGAATCTAGTGTTGGTGCGGCGGCCGACGTATCCATACACAAGGACTCTGATAACCTGCCTTTCGACTCGGGACATTCGTACACTGGTCGCGGGGACATCATGGTACATGCATCACATAGGACTGGGTTTTTGGTTTTTCCTTGTCCTTCTTGAGTCAGCTCTCCAGATATACTCTTTGACTATGGTGCGTCTTGAATGTATTTCAGGATGCCTCCACGACGACAGCCAGCGAGGGTTCCGTAGCAGGATTGTGCTGACGACCCGCCTCGTGTTGTGGCTGTGGAGCAGGGCGCAGGTTCTGAGGTTGCACCTCCAGGTGGTCTGCAAGTTGAGCCACCACCTGTCGAGCAGCTGGTTGTGCCGGCGGTGCAGGACGAGGTTGCACGCAGGTTGAGTGCGTTGCACGAGTTCCAGAGGCAGCGACCTCTGAGGTTCCGGGGTGATCCAGACCCCCAGGCAGCTGATGATTGGCTCGAGGCAGTTACTCAGGTTTTCCGCCTAGTGAGGACACCTCCAGATCAGATGGTGGTCCTAGCGGCGAGCCTTTTTCATGGTTCTGTCGGGCGATGGTGGATTTTGGTGACGCAGTCCCATGACGAGGAGACACTCACGTGGGCAGAGTTTGAGCGGCTCTTCATGGAAGAGTTTTATCCGGTGACACTGAGGTCAGTGCGGATCCAGGAGCTTCTGCAGCTTCGACAGGAGAGCATGACTGTGTTAGAGTACTCAGCGAGGTTTACAGACCTGTCGTGCTACTCCCTGGATATGGTTCGAGACCCGTTCTTTAGGGCTCGGACCTTCGAACAGGGCTTACGCAGGGATATCCGAGCAGGTGTGGTTTCCTTGTACTTGCCCACCTATGCTGGAGTGCTGGAGCGAGCGCTGGTGGTGGAGAGCTTCCTGGCCGAGAAGATCTCTCCTGTTAGTGCTGGGTACGCGAGAGATGATACTTCGTTGGTCGGATCGGCATCTGGTAGCCGACGACAGACTCAGGGGTCTGGACGTGGCTGACGTTTCAGGAGGCGACCCCAGGATGGAGGATCTGAGCCTCAGGGCTCACAGGGCTCACAGGCCAGTTTTGGTCAGCCGCAGGAGAGGCGGTGTTACGCTTACGATGGTCGGGGACATCTTGCTAGATATTGTCCGACCCGACGTGCTGCTGAGAGGGAACCGGTCGATGGACCGCCTTGGCAGAGGCAGCGTCTCGATCAAGGAGGTCCGCAGGGCGGCGGACGTGGCGGCGGAGCTGGTGCAGCGGGAGGCGGTGGTAGGCAGTACCAGTTGCCACCACCCCCACCCCCAGGTGGTCCACGCCAAGCCCAGGGAGCTGGTGGTCGAGGGAGAGGACAGCTGCATGCCCTGGAGGCTGTTGACCCAGAGGCACCGCGGATGGATAGAGGTACGCCTTGTGTGTGTCCTTTCTACTTACTGCAGTAGTTTGTCAGACACTGTTTAGCGGTACTCTTTCCTTTTGTTTCTTGCTCGAGTTTTTCTCAGGGCGTTGGTAAGACCCTGTGTGGGTGTTTGTGGGTGAGCTCACTGGTGTGTGAGACCCAGTTGAGAGTCTTGTCACTTTCCTTGTGCTTAGGGCTTTTCGAGGACGAAAAGTTCTAATGGGGGGAGGATGTAGCGACTCGGGTTTTTGGCCCTGTTAGACTTTGGAATATTTCTACGAATAATTCCAGAGCTAGGCGCGAAGACGACGTGCGATTCCGATGCCCGGAGTGCCCAGAATTAATTTTATAAAAATATTAAGTATTTTTATACTATGCACGTGGCGGGGGTGTGATACCTCCTAAACGGTAGCTCAGATCGGTAATATGAGGGCACGGTTGCGTCCGGAACATGCCGTTTACCCTAGGCGGGGTGTAAACTTTGCGGGCGCGGGCCTGCGGTGAAAAACGCCACTAGGGGCGTTTCCGTAAATAAGTGGCAAGTTAGTGTGCGAGCGTCGGCTCGATTAACTTCTGAACGGAGTCTCGGATGGAAAATATGAGACCGTCGTTGCGTTCAGAACGGCGCGTTTACCCTAGGGGTGACCTTACTTTTGTTCGCATCGGGCGTCGGGTCCGAGGCGGGTTTGGCGTCGGCGGGCCGCTGATATAAATATCAGCCCCCCCCCCCCCCCTTTTAACCGTTCTTCGTCGTTCTTCGCCGTTCTTCGCCGCCACTCTGCCGAATCGAGCCAACGAAGCGCCCACGAGCTCAGAATTCGACAGCGGACGTTCCAGGAGCGCGCAGCGGAAGCTTTGGAGCGCGGATCTGAGGCAGAACGTCGGCGTTTCGCCCGCGAGGTTGGCGGTTTGAGTTTTAACCCCCGATCCCATTTTTACTGTGTTTTTCTGTAAATTGAAGCCGTTGCAGTATAGATCTGGTTCCGATGGTCGCGTAGACGCCTCCGGATCGCAAAACGGACCAACGGGGTACCCCCCGCGGTCCGCGGAAGTTCCGTCGGCGCGGCACCGGCGCCGGCGGATTCCGGCGGCCCGCGGCGGAGCGCCGCCGGCCAGGGCGGGCCGGTGGCGGCGGCCGGTCCAGGCCGGCCGGACCGGCCGGTCCGGCCACTCTTCGCATACGGGGGTATTTAAACCCCCGTATCTTGCACTCCGAGAGTCGGATTCGCGCGCCGTTTGCGGCGACGTGACCCTGACGACGAGGCAAACCCTTCGGTGTGGGTTCGAGGGTTTAAAGGTTCGGGATCGTGGCCCGAGAGCTAGAAACGTCGTAAAAAATAATATTATTTTATTATTTTACGACTTCGGGCCTTTGTAACTTCTACCCGGAGCGTCCGATTGACGTTCCGTCAGTGGCGTTGAGACCCTGATGGTACGACGGACTTTTTGAGATGGTTTCCGGGTGTTGGGTCTGCGAATGGGGTGCGGGCCCCATGAGGCCGCGTTTTGGCGTTTGCAGAGAAATACATCTTTTGCACTAGGAGTCCGATGTTGGCGGATGAATAGTCGAACCTGTGTGTTTTTCCGAGAGGATCGCAATGGTGCGTTCTGTTCGATGAGTTTCGGAATCTAGGCATGGGCCCCACTCGAGCTGGCCTTCGGTTAATAGTACTTTTTTCACCGGGTGTCCGTTTTGGACGAGCGAGTAGTCGATTCCGCTTGTTTTCCTGAGGGGATCGCCGTGGTGTGATCCGCTCGATGGGTTTCGGGATCGTTGTGTGGTCCTCGCACGAGCTAGCTATGGTGAATAGTTCCTTTTTAACCGGTGCTCCATTTCGGGTGGGTAAACAGCCTATCCTGTGTGTTTTTCCGCGTGGAACGCGATGATGGCCTCGGTTTTGGCCTAGGAGGTGCACAGTGTGGCGATGTGGTGGGTCGCTCGGGTTAGCGACGTTTGGACCAACAGTGGTTGAGGGTTCTCCCTTGGTTTGTTCCCACGAGGGTTCGTGTGGCATCACAACCTTCGTATGGGTTTGTGATCCTTTCGATGGGATGTTTAAACTGTTAGAGTTGTGGTATCCCTCCAGTGGGCCCAGAGTGGATCCTCTAGCATCTTTACCCTAGATCGGGTTCTTGGAATCGCTGTGACCGTTTATTTACAGGCGGTTATCCCCTATCTAGCAGGTTAACCCCGTAGGGTTTGTGGCATCATCGAACATATGATCCCCTACGCGGTGGGTCGTGCACAGTAGGGTTGTGGCATCGTCGGTCTTACGATCCCCTACTCAGCATGATGTTTATGGTAGGGTTGCGGTATCGTTGGTTATACGATCCCCTACTCAGCACGTGGTTTCGGTAGGGTTGCAGCATCATCGGTTCGATCCCCTATATCGCGAGTTATACCAGATAGGGTCCCGGTATCGTCGTGACCATCTTTATATGGACGATGATCCTCTATCTGTGTGTGGAGCTTCTGTCGAGTGCCAGATCGGGTTGTGGTATCCCCCAGCGGATCCTGTGTGTGATCCCCTATCTGTGAGAACTACGTATGCCAGATCGGGTTGTGGTATCCCCCAGCGGACCCTGGGAGTTATCCCATATCTGAGAGCTAGGTATACCGGAGTGGGTCTTGGTATTCCCCTAGCGGACCCTAGCGGCGATCCCCTCTCTGAGGAGTTTGGTGGTTATGTTTCTACAGTGAGGTTTCCTCAGAGATGCTATCCGACGAGCGTGGTCTCTCGGGTGAGCATCTGTGATGTTTGCGAGTATCCCGATGGAGAGTATCTCTCAGATGGGTGTCTCCTGGTTGTGGACAGTTGCTGGTGATGAGGTCGGTACCTCTTGTGGCTTTGTGGCGTGATCTGTGTATATCTGGATTGTTCATGGTGTATGTATGGGCATACACCTGAGCTGAGCTGAGCTGACTTGTTGTGTTTTGCCGAGGATGGTCATGAGATGGAGTTTCTCTCTCGTCTGGGTTCCCTCTGGCTGGGTTGAGCGGATTGTTGCCTTTCAGTTGCTCCCTTGGGTTTTGGGTTTTTGGGGTACCTACTGAGTATGTTTATACTCACCCCTGCACGGGCTTTTCCCGCACATGTTTGTGTCTTGTGCAGACCACAGGCCTTTTGATGGAGTCCCAGGAGGACCCGAAGCAGGTGGAGCTTAGTGAGCGAGTTGACCAGGGTGTTTACCGGAGCTGTGCCGAGGGAGCTTTCCGGCGGGTGTTTGTGTCAGCGTTCCCCTTCTTTAGAGCAGGCTGGACGCGCTTTGTAGTTTTCTTTTGGTGGGCCCTGTTTTGCCCTTGTACTTTTGCTGTTGCACTCTGGTTTGGGATAGATTGTATGCATGCATTTACTTTCCAGTTTCTTTATCTCTGCACTGTTGCATGGAGGTGTTTTTGGGTGCGTGCGTATAGGTACCTTAGGCTAATGCCTCCCATGTGTGTGATAGCCTACTCGGCGCTGGTCGCCAGCCCCTGTCCTATTGGAGGCGGGCTTGGGGAGTTGTGGCTCGAGCCCCTTTGGGTCGGGTCGTGACATTTGAGATCCTTGATTGCATCGGAGTAGTTTCTTATCTACTAGAACTCACACCGAACATATCCCAAGTATATTATGTATTCCATGTATCCCTCTTAATAAATTACATACCAGACCCCTCACATATACTCAATCCATAGGTTGTACCATTATATAATGACCTTTCCTGTGTGGAGAATCTCATAGAGGAAATGTTCAACGAAATAAGACAATTCCCCTTGTAAAAGTGTTGTGGTGAAACCATAAGTTTAATGAATAAATGTGGGAAATATAGGAGGTAATTAAGAAAAGTTTCACTAATCTATTTTAGTGTGGGAAAGGAAAATTTTGAGGGAGAAATTTTTCTAATGGGGGTAGGTTGTAACGACCGAAAAATTTATGAATAAAAATTCCATTCTATTGAAATAATTAAAAGTCTTATGGTTATAGAAAAAACATTCACTTATTTTATTATATCCAATTGGATTCTAAATGATTTCTAAGTATATTTAGCTTTGATAATATATTTTTTGAACAATGATCAGATGACTAGTATAAATATAATGTTTTAACAAATCTTTTTGAGATGGAAAAAAGAAGTGAGGGCCTCAACCAGTAGGATTGTACCCTATGAAATTCATTGATTAGTGCTTCTGATGAAGATATAATTTCAAATATTTTCTCTAGACTAATCCCAAGCCAATATTCAAAAACTTGATCATGATAAAAACCATTTACGAGAGAAGTTCAAGCTCATTGACATCACGAACCAAACCATGTTCACCGAACGACCCCATGGAAGCCCCTCCCCCCCCATCGCATGCCATAATCATAGGGAATATTCTGGTGTAATAAAATAATATGTATCAAGATCTTAGAAATAATATTATGTATATTATTTTTTATAGAATAATGAATTTTTTTATTGTTACATTGTAGCTGATTTTTAAAGCATAAGTTATATATTTTGTTAATATTTAAATTCAATTAATAAATATAATTTTATGAATTAAATTATTTTAGAAATAATTAATATTTTAATATTATTACTAAATATAAATGATCATATAATTTTTATAAAGTCAAAAATAATTTTTACTATGATTTGAAAACTGTTTTTATCAAAACCTGTCAATTTTCACTAAATGTCGGTTTTTATTTTAAAATTAAAAATAAACATATTTATAAAATTAGTTATATAAAATGAATATATTTTTTTGGATCAAGTTTTTGAAATTATCTTTGGGTTAATTTTTCATAATTTTCTGAGACATTCAAATTTTTGGGTAAAATTTAAATACCATTTAAATATAATGTGTGTTTTATGACATCATAATGGACCAATAGTTATGTATTGAATACTAAAAATGATATTATTGTACAAATATATGTTTTAATTCTAAAATAATTAAATATTTTAGTTTATTTGAGTTATTGTATAAATCCTTAATGAATCATCCAAGACATATAATATATTTTAAGATTTTAAAATCATATCTTTCTAAGTGTGACCCACCTCCACATAATAGAGGGTATTGTTTTAATATTTTCAGCATTTGGACATATAAAATAATCTAATATAATCCCCTTTTCCAGAAACCATGGGCAAAATCATGGTATGGTTTTTGGTTTTGAATATTTTATTATGAATTTTATGAAACCAAAATAATAAAGTAATCCCCCGTATTTCCTATATAAACCCACCAAAGATCCCTTTTATCTTAAATCAAACTCATTGAACTCATAAAAAGTATTTTATATACTCCCTAATTTCCTCCCAAGTAACCTCCAATATCCCAAAAAACTTCTCCCATTCCTCTGGAGTTACACATCCAAGTAAGGGATTTATCTCTTCATATTTACATTATAACTCTTATTTTTTATTATGCTTCTTAAATTTCATTTTCATATGTTTGGATATGATGTTACATGATACCCTTACTGTCCATTTTATCTATAAATTATGTTATATTCCTTTCACTCTCATTAATCCTCCCTTATGATCCTTTTATCTCACCTGTTACTTTACTAAAATTCTGTAAGGGGTCTTCCACCCATCTCCTTTATCAAGCATCCATTTCATGTTATGTATTATAATTTCCTTTTTCCTATGTTTGGTTGTGTTCATTAATATTTCACTTATTATTCCTTTAATTACTAAGTGATGGGTGACCCCTTTCTCTCTCATCAACCCATTTTATGAATTTCTATATATTATCATTATGCTTCCAAAATTACACCACGATTTTCCATGCTAAGATAATGGTGTAGTGAATACCATACCAATTTATTTATGAAAGGTGTTCAACTTTATTCACATACTCCTATTTATTGGTGAATTAACTTTATTTATTCCACATTTCTAGATTTTGGAAAGAAATTATGATGTTGAATGAATCTATGGTATATTATCTATGTGACACACTTAAGATTGAGATTGAAATGTTTATGAAGGGTGCGCCCGAATAGTGCTCCAATGCATTGGGAAATGTTTTGTATCATGATACACCTTTTTGGGATAAGGGTTTACCTTATTCATTTATGGGAAATTTGTTCACCATGAAGTTTTTGCGGTTTATATTTGACATATATTTATGATGTAGTGTTATAATTTTTTTCCACATTTCCCATGTTATGGTTGTACTGCTAAATCATGCCTTATTATTCATGTTCCTTTGTGCCTTTTCAATATTCCATGTCTAAAATGTATTATTATCCTCATGTTATTCCATGTTTATTCCCTTACAAGGCTTAATAGCTCACCAATTTATAATGTATGCCCTCATATTATCCCATGCAGTGTTTAATATGAAGGAATGTTGTGGTCATGTAAAATAAGTTTCCAATAAAGATATTGTTTTAATGAATTAAGTTGGTATGTATTGTACTAATTTTCCCAAATACAATATACCTCTCGATCTTCTGAGTTGTATTTAGTGACATTTTATTTAATAAATCATGTTTAAATATAAAATAAAGAGCATGGTTGTTATAGTTGGCATCGGAGGATAGGTTTAGTTGTTTTGGGGTTAGAATTAAAAAACCCTTGTGAAAACTCTTATGGATAAGATTATGTTTAAGAGAACATCCCTAAATTTTGGTGAGTATATAGAATTTGTTTTATCAAAAAAATACATCCTTTTATGGATACTATAAGTGGATTTCATTCTTGAATATATTTACCTAGGAGTAACAACCCTGAATATATGTTCCGGTCTTGACTTGGGGTAACCTGGTACATGAAAACGGGCCATACTACACACTAGTTTTGAAACTCTTGTGGGATATTCATTGGTAAATTCATAATCTCATTACAAACCACAATTAGGGGAATAAAAAAATTCTCATAAGAATATATGTTAGAATGTAGATCATCGATAACATAGACTGAATCATGGAAACTCATAACATAATGATATAAATGTACTTTATAAGTTATCCCTTTAATGTCATTGGATTCCCCTTTATTTGTTTAATAGTGTAAAAGTAAACATCCCTAAGTATATATTAGATAATTTAGAACCCGAATCTAAAAGTGAATGTTTGGGTCACCATCCATAGTTCTATACATTCCTTAATATCACAAAAGCTTAGTAGAACTATTCAACCACTACCAAGAATAATGGAAGTAGAGATTTATGTGAAGATGAAAAATGAGGAAATTATTTCATCCCATTAATATAACTCCTCCCCTATCAAAATTTTTTTATTGAATTCCTCGGATATCCCTTTCATACATCCGTTGGTTTAATTTTATGAAATTCTAGGCATGGACTGGCTTTCCCTACATAGAGAAAACATATATTTCTATGAGAGGGAAATCAATCTCCATGTTGAGAATCAACCCCTGATTCTCTACAAGTATAAGGAGGATGAATCTTATTTAGCACCTTCATCTCAAGAATGGATATTATTTCCCTATGAGAAATATTATCTTAATAAAATGATTAATTCTAAGGAATGAACCATTTTATAAGACATACCTATTGTGAGGGATTTCACTTATGTGATTCTCAAGGAATTTCTTGGTCTTCCTCATAGACGAGAGGTCAATTTTTCGATTGAGATTATACCTGGGGAATTTTTAATATCCAAGACTCCATATAGGATAGATGTTTTGGAAATTTATGACTGAAGAAGAAACTATAGGATATTATAGATTAAGGGTTTATATGCCCAATTGCTTCACCAAGGGGTTCACTACTCCTCATCAAGAAGAAGGATGGGTCAATGTGCCATTGCATTGATTAATGTGAGCTCAAAAAAATCATGATAAAAAACAAGTATATTTTTTCCCGAATTGATGAATCATTTGATCAGTTAAATGGAGCACAATAATTATACAATGTGGATCTGTGGTCTAGATATTACCAAGTAAGGGTGAAGAAGGATATCCCAAAGACTTCTTTTCATATACTATACAAGCACTATGAGTTCATAGTAATGCATTTAGGACTCATAAATGCTCCAAAAATCATCATGGTCTTCATGAATAGAGTCTTTATAGATTAACTCGATCAGTCTATGGAAGTATTCATAAATGATATTCTATATTCTCTAAAACCAAGTAGGAGCATGATGAGCATATGAGAATTATTCTAGAGACCTTATGAAAGGATAATTTCTTTGAAAAGTCATACAAGTGTGAGTTATGGTTGAGGTTAGTCTCATTGTCGGGGCATATAATCACAAGCAGTGGGATATATGTAAATCTTTCCAAGAAAAATGAAATTAGGGAATGTTCAAGGCCAACATCTATGAAATATATCTGTAGATCCCTAGGGTTATCTGCATATTATCACAAATTTGTGAGAAATTTATCATGATTTTCAAACCCTCTTACAAAGATAACTTAGAAGAGATTCAAGTTTTAATAGAATGATTAATGTGAATAAATATTCATGGAGTTGAAAAGGATTCTTATCACTACCCCTGTTCTCACACTATCAACTGGTGGGGAGATTTTAGTTTTTTTTAGTGATGCTTAAAAGAAGGATTTGGGATTTTTGTTGGTGAAAAATAAAAAATCCATTGCCTATACCTCAAGTAAGTTGAAAATCATTAGAAAAACTATCCCATGCATGATCTGGATTTATAAAATGTTATCTTTTCATTGAAAATTTGGTGGAATTATATCAGTGGGTATAAGTGTGAAATATATATGGATCATAAAATTCTCAAATATATATTCACATCAAAATAGAAAAATATGCCCCAATGAATATGGTTAGATATTATCAAGGATTATGAATGATCAATCCATTACCATACTGGGAAAGCAAACAAGGTAGTATATTCTCTAACGAGAAGGGTCTCAGTAATTCTATCATTGATAAGAATTGGTACAGATCTGGAATTATTATACATGAATAATTTGGGGATGGGAATTATAAAGAAAGGAACATCATCAATCCTTTCACAAATGATAGATCAACCATCTCTTTTGGAATGGTTAAAGGATTTTCAAAAAAATGATGTAGGAATTCAGAAGAATGTAGAAACTATAAAAAAGGGAAATCCTTGGATTTCATTGTTACTGAAGAAGGAATTTTGATATTTTGTTCAATACTATGTGTTAGATCAAATCCTATGTTAAAGAAAGAACTTTTTGTTTATGCACATAGTTCAAATTTTTCTATTCACCCAAGAAACACAAATATGTATCTAGATCTCTGAGAGAACTATTGGTGGGATAACATGAATAAATAGATCACGAAATATACATCAATGTTTCAAGTATGTCAGCAAGTGATGGTTGAAATGAATAAGTCTTAGGGGATGATGCAACCATTACCCATACCAACAAGAAAATGGAAAAACATCACCATGGACTTTGTCACTAGACTTCCAAAGACATCCAAATGAAACAACGATATCTATGTTGTTGTGGATCATCTTACAAATACTACACACTTTATTGAAATTTTAGTTGATTTATCACTAAATCAACTCGAATGGATATACATCAGAAATGTGGTAAGGCTCCATGGTGTACCATTATTAATTGTGTTTGATAGAGATCCAAGATTCACCTCTAATGTTTTTTTGGAAAACCCTCCAACATGCTCAAAACACTGAGCTAAATTTCACTATGGCTTGTCACCCTCAAACTAATGGCCAATCAGAGTGAACTATCAAAACACTTGAGGACATTTTGGGATATTTTTAAATGGACTTAAAAGGTGTATGGGATCAACATATTCCATTATTAGAGTTGTTTTGAAACAATAGTTTTCACCCCAAGAAACAAACTACCCCCTTATGAATCCCTTTATGGGAAGAGGGGTAGAACACCGGCATTTTGGAATGAACTTGGGTAATGAAAACTTCTAGGTCTTAAAATTATTGAATAAATGATGGAAAGGTTAAGACCACATAACATCACATCAAATCTACTCAGAGTCAAAAAAAAAGAGCCATGTTGAGAATCATCGATGAGACCTAGAGTTTGATATTGGAGACATGATATTCCTCCACATATCTCTATCGAAAATAGTGGTGAGATTTTGGAATAAGGGAAATCTTAGTCCAAGGTACATCATCCCTTTTGATATATGGATTACATTGGAGGAGTGGCTTATTTACTAGAACTTCCATTGAACATATCTCAAGTACATGATGTATTCCATGTATCCTTATTATGTAAGTACATACCAGACCCCTCCCAGGTATTCAATCAAGATGTGGTACCATGGGAGAATGACATTTTCTATGAGGAGAAGCTGGTGAAGGTATTATACTATATTGAAAAAGTTCTATGAAATAATAAAAATCCCCACATCAATGTATTTTGGAGAAACTATAAGTTGAAGAATCAGTGTTGGAACCAGAGGAGGTGATGAAGCATAGTTATAGTAATCTATTTTAGTGTGGGAAAATGAAATTTCAAGGGTGCAATTTCGGATTATGAATAAAATTTACTTTCTTTGGACTTAATTAAATGCATTATGGTTATAGAAAACACATGAAAATATTTAATTATATCCAATAAGAATTTAAATGACCATTAAGTATCTTTACCATTGATAATATAATCTTTGAACAATGATCATAGGACTAGTATAAATATAGAGTTTTAACAAATCCTTTTGACACAAAAAAAGGAAGTGATGACCTCAACCAGTAGGATCATACCCTTTGAAGCCCATTTGTTGGAGTTTCTAAGGGAGATATCATTTATGGGATTTTCCCTAGACCAAGCCCAATCCAAGATCCAATAACTTAATAACGAGCAAAACTGTTAATGGGAGAATTTCAAGCTCATCGAGATCATGGCTCAAACCATGATCACTGAAAGGCCCCGTGATATCCCCACAATCACACACCATAATATGAGAACATATTATAGTGTAAAAAAGGGATATGTTTCAAGACCATACCAATAATATTATCTAAAATATTTTTGATATAATAATGAATATATTTTTCTTCATATTATTGTAACATTGTAAATGAATTTTGAAGAAAAAGTAATATTTTTGGTTAATATTCAAATTCAATTTAGAAATACGTTTTAATGATTTATTGTATTTTTAAAATAAATAATATTTTAATATTAATATTAAATAAATTTTATAAAATATAAATTATCGTATAATTTTTATGGAGTCAAAAGTAATTTTTATTAAGATTTCCAAACTGTTTTTATCAAAACGTGTCAATTTTAAAAAAATGTCGGTTTTTCATTTTAAAATGAACAATTAACATATTTAGAAAATTATTTAGGAAAAATGAATATTATTTTTTTAATTATGTCATCTAAATTTAAAAAATAGAAATTTTTTCATAATTTTCTGAAACAGTCAAATATTGGTATAAAAAATAAATATCGTATAAATATACGACGTGTTTTCTTACATCATAATGGCCCAATAGTGATGCAATAAATATTAAAAATGTATAATCGAGAAAATATATGTTTTTAATTTATAATTATAAAATTATTAGTCTATTTTATTTATTTTATAAATCTCTAGTGAATCTTACAAGACTTGTAAAATATTATAATACTTTCAAATAATTTCCTTGAGAGTATGACTCACCTAAACATAAGAAAGGGAATTATTTTATTATATTTTTCCCTTGAACTTATAAAATAATATAATAAAATTCCTTTTTCAGAAAACCGTGGAAGAAAACTATGTTATGGTTTATGGGTTTGAATATTTTATTATGAAGTTTCCAAAACCAAATTAAAAAAGAAATCCCCCTCATTTCCAATATAGACCCACCCAAGATCAATTTTTTCTTTACTAGAACACTTTTAGGATTGTAAAAAATATTATATATACTCCCTAGAGTCCATCCAAGGTACCCCAATCTCAAAATAATCCTCTCCCAATCCTTCATGTCATGAATTCACGTAAGGTAGTTATCTATTCACATTTACATTCAAGAACTTCTTTTATATTATGATTCATACATTCGATTTTCATATATAGGGATATGATTTCCTATGATACCCTTAGTTTCAATTTTATTTATAAATTAATTTTTCTTAATTTCACTCCCATTAATCCCACTAAGATCTGTTAATCCAACATGTTACTATGCCTAAATTCCATAAGGGGTCTTCCATCTCTCTCCTTTATCAAGAATCCCTTTTATGTTATGTCTTACAATTTCATTTTTCCTATGTTGGGTTATATTATTAAATATTCCACTTAATTTAAATTTAAATTTTATTTTTTGGGATACCACTTTATCTCTAATCAACTCATTTTAATAATTTCTATATGAAGTTGTTATGCTTCTGAAATTACACTGCAGATTTCCATGCCAAGATAATGGTGTAGTAAATACCATACCCATTTCTCTATAAAGCGTATTCACCTTTATACACATAATAATATTTATTGGGGACTTGAATGTATTTATTCCACATTTGTTGATATCTTAATGAAATTATGATGTTAAATGAATCCATGTTATATAATATATATGGAACACTTAAGCAAGAAATTGAAATTTTTATAAAGGTTGTTCTCTGATAGCACTCCAATGCATTGGGAATTGTTTAGTATCATGATACATCATGTTGGGATAGGGTTTTACCTGATTCTATTATTTTAATTTTTATACCGTTAATTCTTAGTGTTTTAGATTTGACTTATGTTTACAATGTAGTGTTTTAAGTTGTTTTTACATTTCCGATGTTATGATAGTCAGGCTAAACCATGACTTATTATTAATGTTTCTTTATGCCTTGTTGATAAGACATGCCTAAAATGTATTGTTATCCTCATGTTATTCCACCATTACTCAATTACGTGGATTTATTGATCACACCTTTCTTATGTATGTCCTTAGGTTATCCCATGGTGTGTTAAGTACAAATGGATGTTGTGGTCATGTTAGAGAAGTTTTCAATAAAGATGTTGTTTCTCATGTATTAAGTTTTTCTGTAATGTAACTAATTTCCAAAAGGCTCTAGATATATTAATATTTTAAATTTTATTCAGTGAAATTTTATTTAATAATTGATGTTTAAATATGAAATAAATTGAAATGTTGTTATAATTAGGTCTGAGATCAATAGATCTCCTTCAATTCTCATCATTTCATGAACACCCATATATTTTCTACTTATTGAATATATGATTATATTTATTATTACATGGTGATAATGAATTGAATTGTTATATTTTTTAATAATTTCCAACCATCTCAATTGACCCATGTTTAGTTCCTTAATATTTAATCCAAGAATTTTTTTATCTATGTATATATCACATTTCTCCCCATAAAGATTATTCCACTGAGGATTTAAATAAAAAACAACATCAACAAAATCAAAGTCATGAGTGGGATAATTCCTACCATTAGGCTTTAACTATTAATATGAATATATGATCACCTTTTAATATTTCCTTAGGACACATCCAACTCCTTTCATAGATGTATCACTATAGATAAAACATCCTTCTCTAAACAAGGGTAAAAATATCACAGGTGAACTAACCAATAACTTCATTATTTCGGGGAATCTTTTTTCACATTATTTCATCCAAATTAACATAACACACTTTTGAGTTAATATAATTATTAGATTAAAAAGCTGTAAAAAAAATTCACAACCCATCTATAGTACCCTGGTAAACTGTAGAATCTTGGAATCTTGATCATTTTTATTGGATAGTATCCCTCCTCTACTTCCTTATACTTTGTTTCATCCATAGATATTCCTTTTTACTATACAATGTTTCCCAAGAATTACACTTTTTACAACCAAAACATACATTTACAGAATTAAGAAAAAAATTATCTTTATTTATTATTTTTAATATGAATCTTATGTGTTCTTAATATTCTTCATGAATTTTATAATTTTTCAAAATAATGGAAATAAATAATACAATAAATTTATCAAGGTAACCCTGAATGAGTCTATTCATCAAATATATAAGTATCTCGGGATAATTAGTCATAAAAATTTTCATAACAATGAAATAATAATATCCATACATTGTTTGAAAAAAATAATTTAGTATATCTTTTTTCGACAAACTTAGTTGATGATACACTAATTTAATATAAATCTTAAGAAAATAATTGAGCATATTGAAGATGGTTGAAAAATTCATATAACCCATGTTTTTATAAAATTAAACTCAATTTAAAACAAATACTCTTCATAAAATAATTTATTTCCCTGAGTGGGTTGATCATATACATAGAAGGATATAATGAATAAATAAAATGAAATCAGGAAATATAATTTAAAATTGATCATAATCCCCATTTTGGAACCATCAAATCATTTCTATTAAGTGTCCCTAACTTTAATTCCTTTCATTGGAACCTTTTACTAGCCTCCAACAAAAACATAAGAGTTATATGTCCACCAACGTTCATGTTTAGGGTGTTAGTATGATATTTAGTAGGCCAGCACCAATGGAAAACCTAAAAAACCCATTATTTGTGTGTGTGTGTGTGTGATTATGCACAATGTAATACACAAAGGGATAACACTCAATATGAAACACAGAAGTCATGTTATCATGTTTTGACACTTTCACCTTGGTATATCACTACGGGAAAAAACGATTATTGCGACGGGGTATTTGTGACGAGCCTTATTACCGTCGCAAAAACTCCGATGAAAAGAGTTTTTGCAACGGGAATATATTCCTATCGCAAATGGTCAGTTATTTGCGACGGAAATACAGGTCCTGTCGCAATTGCAATGGCGCGGTTTGCGCGCCAAAATGTGGGAAGGATATTTGTGACGGGTTGAAGGCTACCCGTTGTAAGTACCCAACGGTGGTAAATAGTATTCGCGATGGGGAAATTTTCCCGTCACAAACAGATATTCACCTGGTGTTATTTGCGACGGGCCTCGTCGCCAATACCGTCCGCTGTAAATCCTATTTGCGACAGTCACCTTCAACCCATCGCAACTACCCGGTGGTGGTAAATAGTATTTGCGAAGGGGAAATTTCCCCATCGCAAACAAATATTCACCCAATGTTATTTGTGGTGGGCCCCGTCGCCAATACCGGCCACTGTAAAGCCTATTTGTGATGGTCACCTTCAACCAGTCACAACTACCCGACGGTGGTAAATATGTTTTTGCAACAGGACTATTTACCAATCGCAACAGAGAATCCAATGGGTGGTATTTGCAACGGGACCCGTCGCAAATACCGGCAGTAGTAAATAGGAATTTGCGATGGGGATATCCGCCCATCGCAAATACTGGCGGCGGTAAATAGTAATTTGTGATGGGGATATCCGCTCGTCGCTAATGGTGTGGCATTTGCCACGGGCCCATCGCAACAACCCTTTTACCCGCCGCCCGTAATTAATGCGGGCGATGGTATTTGCGACAGGCCCCATCGCAAATACTGGCGGCGGTAAATAGAAACTTGCGACGGGGATATCCGTCTGTCGCTAATGGTGGCTATTTGCGACGGGCCCGTCACGAAAGTCCTTTTACCCGCCACCTGTATTTAATATGGGTGAAGGAATTTGTGACGGTATCTCATCGCAATACCTAGTATTTGCGACGGGATACCGTCGCAAATACGACCATCAAAAATAATCTAACCTATATATACACCCCATCCTTTTTTTTTCATAACATTCAGATCTCTATTCTTCTCTCTCTCTAATTTTCAGTTCTGAGTAGAAATTTTTTTTGTTTTAATTTTTTCTTTCGAGAAGACGAAGGAAGGAGTTAGATGGCACATATTACTAAAGGTATTTATATTTTTTTAATTGTTAAATTATTTTTAATTGTTAATTTTATTTTTAATTATTAATTTTTTATAGAATGTTTAGCTATATAGTATAATTATTTTATGTGGTTCTACCAAATAATCCTTGTCTGGATACGAACAAGTAGAGGCGGCTCTGGCACAGATGTACCTAGGAGTGAAAACTCTGACAAGGTGTTTCGAGCTTGACTTGGGGTAACCTGGTACACGACAACGGGCCTTATTGCACTCTTGGTTTGACACTCCCAGAGGATGTTTTGATAATAATTAGAAATAAATATATAATTATCAAATAATTAAGAAATAATTAGATTTCATTAAAATAATTATCAAATAATTTGGAAATAATTAGATTTTATTGATTAGAAATAATTAGGAAACAATTAAAATAATTAGGAAACAATTAAAATAATTACGAAACAATTATATTTAATTAGGAAACAATTAGATTTAATTAATAAACAATTAGATTTAATTAGGAAACAATTAGATTTAATTAGGAAACAATTAGATTTAATTAGGATAAACAATTAGGAAACAATTAGGAAACAATTAGGATAATTAGGAAACTATTAGGATAATTAGGAAGCAATTAAGATAATTAGAAAATGTGATTGACTTCTCATCTACCTCAATTTTCTTTTCATTTGTGTGTTGAGGCTTGACATGAAACTTCTACCTCCACATGTAATATCTTCTTTTACTGTCAAAATTATCAACCTCCTCACCAATATAGAGGTGAGGAGGTTTATAATTTTGACAGTAAAAGCACATATTAAATGTGGAGGTAGAAGTTTCCTGTCAACCTCAACACACAAATGAAAAGAAAATTGAGGTAGGTGAGCGGTCAATTACGTTTTTTTTTCTATTCATTGATTGATTAACCACCCAAGCTATATACATATCTTCTCATTTCTAATTAGTAACATAATTAATAACATAATTAGTAATATAATTAGTAACATAAATTGTAAAATAATATAAAATATTATATTACTCTAATATTAATAGTTAAATAATACTTATAATATAATTATTTTATTATTATATGTTTAATATTTATAAAAAAATATTAAAAATATTAACATTATAAAAAATTTATAAAATATTGCAATTATCAATATTTTCAACAAGTTTTTCTTTATTCTTAACAGTTCAAATCTTAAAGGGTCCCCAATTTTTAGGTCGTGCCCAATAAAAAGTTTGCATCAACCGTGCCCAATGTAAACTCTATAATTGTTCTTTCTTGGTTGATCACCTCGTAAGTAGCGTTGCAATAAGACAATCCAATTCATGTCTTTCTCATTACTTGTGTCGTCTTATTGCAACACTACTTGAGAGATGATCAACCATGTAAGGACAATTATAGAGTTTAAATTGGACAAGGTCGATGAAAACTTTTTATTGGGCATGACCTGTAAATTGACGACTCTTTAAGATTTGAACATGTTAAGAATAGAGATAAATCTGTTGGAAATATTGAGATTTGTAATAATTAGTAATAATTACTAGTAAAATTAATCAAAAATCAAATAAATTCAAGTACATGGTTATAAATTGGCACAACTTCCAGTGGATTGACGGCTACCTTTTGTTCAACGTCTCATATCTTTGCTACTTTCTCCCACTAAAATCAGTATGAAAAATGTGCTCTAACGTATGTCATAGGAAGTTTTTCATACTGATTTCAGTCGGGAGAAAGTTAAAAAGAGATGAGTTGTCGGACAAATCAGAATAATTAGTAATATAATATCTACAATGATGATTACAAAATTTTATTTCATTATTCAAGAATATTTCATTTTGCCAAGTGTTGCAAAGTATTACTAAATTAATTATAATTAGTGGGGATGATTACAAACTAACTATGTCGCCTATAATTATTGGTAATTACTAATAAATAACTGAAATTATGTATCTTATTTTTTTAGGATATTGTTTCTTATATCAAATAATTTAAAAATAGTAATGGTTTTAAATTTTGTAGAAATATATATATGAATATGGAACAAGGAAATCAACATTAATCATTATTATATGATCATTCTTGGATAAATCAGCGCAGAAATCCAAACGGTTCTAGTTTAAATCCTATATATGTTGATGGTGTTGAATCTTTCTTATCATTTGCATCATCAAACCCGGAATTTGTTTCATAAGGGACAATTAAGTGTCCTTGTAAAAAATGTTCTCTGAGAACGTTTGAGAAATTTGACATTGTTGGGCAACATCTCTTGCGTTATGGTTTTCAATCAGATTATATTTTTTGGTATCAACACGGTAAACGCAGTTCCAGAAAAGATACTAATAATTTGATTTCAGATCCATCACGGTTTCAGAATTTAGTACATGATGTTGCAGGGTCATTCGTTCAACAAACATAAATCGAGGATGATGTTGATTTACCTCCCGAGTTGGCACCATCTGAATATGATGAGTTGTTCAGGTCTACTGAGGATGCATTATATCCTAGTTGCAAGATAAGAAAATTAGAAGCAGTTTCAAAATTTATGGCTATTAAATCAGATAATGGAATGTAAAATAACTGTTTTGATCAGATATTTTCTTTGGTTAAAGCACTGTTACCTGAAGGAAATGTGCTGCCTGCTAATTATTATGAGAGAAAAAGACTCGTTCGTAATCTAAGCCTTAGTTATCAGAAGATCCATGCATGTTCAAATGATTGCATCTTATATTCTGGTGAAAATGAGTCGTTGGATAGTTTTCCCACATGTGGACAATCGAGGTATATAGAAGCTCAATCAGGGAAGTTTGGATTGATTCATGTAAAAAAGTTGAGATATTTCCCTCTTACACCCAGGTTGCAGCGTTTATTTATGTCTCAGAACATAGAGACAATGATTTCATGGCACAAAACCAATATTTCATATGGTAAAAGATTGATTCATCCATCTGATGGTGATTCGTGGAAACATTTTGATCAAGTGCCTCCGTCTTTTTCTTTAGAATCCCGGAACATGCAATTGGGTCTTTCTACTGATGGTTTTTTTCCATTTGGATCTTTTGGTAGTCAGTATTCCTGTTGGCCTGTCTTTATAACTCCGTACAATTTGCCTCCATGGATGTTGATGAAAGATCCTTATATATTTTTGACATTATTAATCCCAGGACATCTGAAAAAGAATATTGATGTTTATTTGAAACCATTGATTGATGAGTTAAATTTATTGTGGAGTCATGGTGTTGGTACATATGATGCTGCTGAGAAACAGAATTTTGTAATAAAATCTCCTTTGATGTGGAAAATTAGTGACTTCCTTTCATATGGTATTTTATCTGGCTAGAGTACACATGGTCCAAAATCATGTCCTTACTGTATGGGAGATAACAAAGCATTTATGCTCATGAATGGAAAAAACCTTGCTATTTTGACTGTCATCGCAGATTTCTTCCAATCGATCATCCTTTTCGGAGGAATAAATTTCATTTCAGAAAAGGTAGAATTGAAAGAGATGAACCTCCAAAAATGATCTCAGATACAGAGTTACAATTAGTTGTTTTTTCATTACCTTCCATCACTTTTGGACCGACAATAAACCAACAGAAAATTCATGGTTTTGGGAAAGAACACAATTGGACAAAACGGAGCATTTTTTGGAATATGCCATATTGGTCTGATTTTTTGGTCCGACACATGTTGGATGTCATGCATATTGAGAAGAACTTTTTTGATAATTTATTTCATACAGTTTTGGATACACCGGGTAAAACCAAAGATAATGTAAAGGCACGATTAGATCTTTCCCAAATTTGCAGGCGACCAGAACTTGAATTGTTTGAAAATGTCATATCACAGAGATTAATGAAACCAAAAGCAGCTTATACACTGACCAAAGAGATTCTCTTATTACTTTATCAGTGGATTGCATATTTGAGACTTCCAGATGGCTATGCTTCCAACATGGGCAGATGTGTTAAAAATGGTCATATTACCGGATTAAAAAGTCATGACTGTCATGTTATAATGGAAAGACTTATGACTATTGGATTAAGAGGTTTTTTGAATTTTAATATTTAGGATTCGATAAAAGATATATAATATTTTTTCTGAGACATGTGTGCGGCGACAACACACTATGATACACTAAGAAAACTAGAAAAAGATGGTTTTGTAATTATATGCAAATTGGAAAAAATATTTCTTCTGGCTTTCTTTGACTCGATGGAACATTTGATATTACATTTTCCACATGAAGAAAAATGTGGAGGTCTAGTTCAGTTTCGATGGATGTACCCATTTGAGAGATTCATGCAGAAATTGAAGGAAAAAGTCCATAACAAAGCATCATTTGAAGGCTCAATTGTTGAAGCTTATTTGCAAGAAGAAATTGCTTTATTCTTCTCTCATTATTTTTAATCTTAATATCCCTCCAAATTTAACCACATGGGCTAGAATGAGGGGAATGCTGATGATGATATGAACAATCAATTATCAGTTGTCAATCAGCCCGAACATGGCTTTGGTGGAGTTCATGATAGATGGCTTTCAGATGATGAACATCATAGAGCTCATACATATGTTCTACTCAACTGTGAAGAAATGTCACCAATTGTATAGTGAGTTCTATTATACCTTATTCTATAGATTCTGTTATAGTAAATTAATCATATTGTATTTGTAGGTTATATGATGATCATATCAAGAAACAATTTCCACAAATTACAGCAGCTGGCTTAGAAGAACATCAGCAAAAAAAAATTCCTACTAGTTTCAAAAACTGGTAACATACATTCTTTTTTAGTTTTACATATAAAATAAATTTATTACTTGTAATAGGGATAAATGTTTTACAAATTTTCAGGTATCTGTACATGCTGATAAGATTGATAGTCGATTGCGTATATTTAGTTGCCCACCATCCAAAATGGTTAATTTTTATAATGCATATGTGGTGAATGGTTATCGCTTTCATACACGTGCATATGGGGAATCAAAGAGAACAATGAATAGTGGTGTTTGTTTGAATTTATCACATCATATAGATATTGAAGTTTACTTTTACAGCATGCTTGAAGAAATTATAGAACTATGTTATTTGGGACAGAATTATGTAACAATGTTTAAATGTCGATGGATGGATAGTGAGAGAGGCTTGCGTATTCATCCAACTCATGGAATTTTTGATATTAAACATAAAAGTCTTCTTGTAGTAAATGAACCAATTTTATTGGCTCATCAGGCACATCAAATTTATTATGCAAAATACCGTGCTACTGCAAAAGAGTTGGATGATTGGTGGAGTATAATAAAAGTTAAATCTCGAGAAAATCAGTTTACTCAAAATGAATGTGGTTTCGCTGAAGTGAATGGAAATGAAATTTTTCAAGACACTCCTCAAAACACATCTTTTTCACAAAGAGACATGAATATCGAGGATGACACCCCAGAGTTAAGGGTCAATGGTGACGAAGTTGTCAATGATGTTACAACTGAATTTGAAATGACAAGAGATGATGAAAGTGAAACTAATATAGAAATTTTTGATGTTGATGAAAAAGATGAAGACATTGACATTGACAACTATGAAGATGATGATGAAGATGAACATTGACACGGTAAAATGATGGTTAGAATCAAAACAAATATATAACTATACATAATAGTTATTTTCAACTGTTTGCTAATAACAAACATTTCATGTTTCAGATAGACTCGGAAACATATCGTCAGTTGCTGGAGGCTGATCTACCTATGGATGATGAGGTTTTTGAGTCATCTAACCCTCAGGTTGTTGGCACTATAGGGAGCACTCGGAGGGGGCGTGGTCTTTCTAGACTGATGATTCCAGATCCTATCCCGGAGCGATGTCCACCTCTTGGATTCGATGCGCACACGTGTTGGTATGGTAACCTTTGTATTATAGTTATCTTTCATTATAATTTATTAATATTCTAGTTTTTTGATTATTTTTTCTTTTTCCACAGTTTTATACATATAGATATTGGATAGGGGAGTGCTATCTTGCGCAATTATTTTTCTCAGCCCTGGCTTACATGAGATCAGATTCCCGCTGAGGTGCAGGCCTCCATGTTTGATCATTGGTTGGTATGTAATTAAATATTATTTATTTTTAAATTTAATTCATTAATAACTTTATATTAGTGTTTATGGTATCCCATCGACGAGAGCATGTGTGCCACTATCCACGTGGCATGGGTGGTGTCTATGCGTGACCGTTTCTGTCAGTTTTTGCATAAATTGAGAGAGACGGCTGTGAAGAAAGCTGGAGTGATAGAATTTGATGAGACCTGTAGATCCCACCGACCATAGTACATTTCATCTCACGTTTGGGATGGATTGTGTACACACTGGTTGGGTGGTGGGTTTCAGAGGAGATCTGCATTGGGTCGACAGAATCGGGGGAGACAAGAGGTGACGCATCGAGCTGGTAGTCGTATATTCAGTGCACATAGAGAGCGTCTGGTAAGTACTTTTTTTTAATATTTTATACAACTTTAAATATAAATAGTTTATTTTATATTCATATAGGAAGCCGAGCAGCCCGGTATTTCAGCGTAAGGCATTTAGCAGAGGATGTACACCGACCCGGCAACTGGAGAGATTATAGGTGACCTCCCGCATCAGATTGTGGTTAGTATTATTTTCTTTTCAGTTTTCAAATTAAATGAATATAATCTTTTCATTATTTTAATTTCTAATTGAAACTTAGGGAGTCATATGAGGCCGCGACCTCTCAGACACAGGCTGAGAGTCAAGATGAGACGGGTGATCATACTAGTGCCCACCATTTTGATGAGACGACATGGATGCAGGCGACCCAATATGGCTTCGAAAAGAGCCGAGTAGTTTGTATCAGCTCTCATTTGACTCCTGCAGCTTATTATGGTACTGCTGCGATATCAGCATCCAGTTCGAGAGGAGCCTGTGGAGAGACATCATCTTCTGCCTCACAGTATCAAGAGCAACTGTGTGCTCAGAGTCAGCTAATAGAGGATTTGCGTCAAGGGCAGGAGCAGATGCATCAGCAGCACGATGAGGAGATGTGTCGATGGCAGGAGCAGATGCGTCAGCAGCAGGATGAGAAGAGACGTTGATATAAGGAGAAACATCAGGAGTATATGGAGTATATGTGTCGTCTGACTCATAGTTTAGGGATGGAGTTTCTTCCACCACCTCCTCCAGGTCCTCCAGGTCCTCCAGGTCCTCTAGATTATCCACCCCTCAGTGATTTGTTTAGATGTAATAAACATTTGAGTTCTTAGTTTATTGTCAGATTAACTATTTACAATTCTTCTTTCATATTGGTACGAATATTACATGTTTTAATTTGTTTTTTATTTTTTTTAATATATTATTACTTATTAGTATTATTTTTAAGTTCTGCTTATTTTAGTAATATTACTTTTAATATTTTATATTTATTGTTAATATTGAGATGTTTATAATTTTATAATTTTATTAATATTAATAATATTATTATTATTATTTTGTAAATATGTATGTTTATTTTAATAATAATATTATTATATTAATTTTTTATATTAATAATATTAGTACTATTATTATTATTTTTTGATATTAATATTTCGTAATATATAATATTATATTATTTATATTCATATTATTATTATTATTTGATATTAATATTTTATAATTATATTATATAGATTTTTTATTATTAATATTATAATAATATAATTTATTTATATTATTATTATTATTATTATTATATAGATAGTTTAATAATAATATTATTATATTAATTTTTTATATTATTAATATTAGTATTATTATATTATATTATATTATTTATATTCATATTATTATTATTGTATATTAATATTTCATAAATATATTTTATATTTTTTTTATTTATATTATAATAATATAATTTTTTATATTATTATTATTATTATTATTTTTATATAATATTATACAATTTGTAATAATTATTTTATTTTATTTTTATTTTTTTTAATATTTGCGACGGGAACATTTGTGACGGGAATTCCCGTCATAAATGTTTTTTTACTGTACCATTCGCGACGGGACGAATACCCGTCGGGATAACCTTTCTACGACGGTTCATCGCAAATACCTTCGTCGCAATTATTTTTTTAAATTTCACATTTGCGACGGGATTCTGACCCGTGGCAACTAATATATCTGCGACGGACCGTCGCACATTACTTTTTTATATATAAATGAAAACTCATTTACGTCGGGGGAAAAATACCGTCACAAATAATCTTTTTGCGACGGGACCGCCGCAAAAACACCTATTTGCGACGCCGTTTTCGGCAACGGGTGATTTGCGATGGAGCCCCGTCGCAAAAGACCTTTTGCAACAGGATCCTGTCGCAAATATTCATTTTTCATGTAGTGTATGACCCTATATACATTGATCAACATCGGTGAGTTATATCTTTCATATAATACCAAATGATATAGGCCTACTATTATAACCATCAATCCAAAAATATATGGAGAGAAAAATAATGGAAGAGGCCCATTATAGTCAATTCCATATAATCCAACCCGGTTTGGGATTTTCATGACTCACAAACGGCCTCTAGAGTCCAAATATAACAGAGAAGTGAAAATAAAAAATAAAAAACATGAAACATATCCAAATACTCTTGAAGTTTATGTGAATACTCTGTGGGGTGTAAAATAGCTAGATCCCTCGGTAAAGAACTACAATATAGAGTATCAAAATAAAAAATCATGGTTCTCATACCATCCAAATCTTTTTATCATTTGTATCATTGGTTACATTTCATCACAATCATCCCACAACATCTAAGGTGACTGGGAAAATACCAACAACTATATAATAAACTTGAAAAAACCATGTAATAATGTATGCATACCTAGACATTAGCTAGATCATGGAATTTATCTCACACTCCACTCCCCAATGTGAACCAAACCACCTATTAAAATGTATCACAAACCAATCCCCATGTATTCTATTTTTCCACCTAAGTCCTTTATTTTCTTAATAAATATCATCTTCTAGATGATCACATGGTCTATAATCTACAAAAAATCATATATATACCAAAACATTTAATTATAAATTAGGTGAATAACGAGCTATTACATCTCAACATTAGTGGTTCATATCACTAATCCATAGGGAAACTATTCAGTTATCATGAAACTTTTTATTCACTGACAGGGTGTGATTTCAACAAAAATTCTTCTTTTACATACATATAAACTCCACCCCTCTTATTGAGTAAATATTTTGGCATAAAACCCATACTCCACACCAACTTTATGATTTTAATTATCCAAGTCATAGCCTAGTCCAACTAATGGTTAATTTCCCAAATAATAAATTACTATTATTATTTTAATCTTTTTCATATTCAAGTAATTCTAAATTCAAAAAACACCCCTATGGTGATCCCGTAGTCCTCTGACCATGGAATAATCATTACACGGTGATTGTATCATTGATACATTTATGACATCACCAACTACTAGTATACACCTCTTAAAAATTCATATGATACCTAATAGGTCCCTAGTAATCAAATCATCCTTTGAAACCCCTTAGTGTCTTCCTCCTACAACCAACCGGATAATAAACAATGATCGGTTTTTTAGTTGATTATATGATCATTTCATTTGGAGTGGAATATTAATTTCATACAAAATATTTCCTACATATTTATTAAACTAACCTACGTTTTATTGATTTAAACCCAAGCCCATGTGATTTTAGTACCCATTACCAAGGAATATATTTAACAAAAAACCTAAATAATATGCACCGATTAACAATTTAGGGACAGCATACCTCATTCTTCAAGTTTACTGTAAAAAAAACTTATCCAAATATATTCTAGGCCTACATCAATATATTCCAAGAACATGATACCTTATATCGAGTCATGATAATTTATTAACTAATAATAAACATTTATAATTATTTCCACCTAATTGATAAAATTTGTATGGAATATAAAATCTCTTTAAATGAAATGGTGTTTCCAAAACCACCTCCTTCAACATGTAGATTGTACAAGATCCTCTAATACACCTATAATACAAATCCTCGTGATACACAATATAATTAATTATGTCTTGTGTATACAAATTGATGATACATTAAAGAAAAATCATTAGTGATTTACCTACATCAAAACAATAGAAATTTTATTCATCCTTCCATGAGGTCATACGTATAGCTGCCACATATAAATGCCTCATAACTCATGATACATTTCACTGTAATTAAGTGAATATTAACATCCAATATATGGAATAAAACTATTATAAATTATAGTAAATGGAATATGAGTAAGAGGAAGAGAAACTATGTAAGGAACGTACTAAAATAAATGAACCAACCATATCTAAAAAACCATGATAAGTGAAAAAATATAGGGATATTAAAAGAAAATTGAGGGGATGATCCATTATATTTAGATTATTAGGAACGTAACCCCCAATGAGTGTTTAATGAAAACCATATTAAATGATGTAAATTCCTCCAACATAAATGTTGGTTGAGTTTCACCCCCAAAATCATGTTGTACCCCCACATATTTCATGGTGGACTACCACTGGGTGCCAAATGGTAGTGTAAAAGATATTACTTCCTTTCTAAATGAACCACACTCTTTGTGGGCTCTATTGTATCCCACTAAATCCTAAACCATTACTCGACACGTGAAATTTATCTTGGGGAATTTTATCCTTATCCTTATACCTCCAAAACCTAGAATATAACTTTCTAATATTGATTAAACCCACTTAATTAGGTCTAAATTAACAAATTTAAAATTCACTCAAATCCTAATAAATGTATATATGAAACATTTTTATTAATTAGATACACAATAACATGGTTTGTTACAAAAAATCTACCATATGAATTTTTATCTTAAATAATCACCATCATACATCTCATGTGAACCAATTCATCAAATGAAACAAAATGTTTATCATGATCTAATAGTTCTCATTAGATACTAGTGTGCCATCACTATATATAGTTACCAAAAGTTTACTTTTCTTCGAAACCCTCTATCTAAATTACATTTGATGCATCAGTCATTCCTCAAACAACATGTTTGGTATCATTTCTATATCACCATACAAGATCACACATATAAATTACCAATCGAAAATCCTTTAAGTCAACCAGCATGAAAATATTCCTAGACCATGGTTTCATCCACAACTAATTCCTAAATCTCCAACATCCCCACTATATAGAAATTTTTAAAATCATGTTATCATTGAGGTTATTTTCCCTCAATCAACATCATTAGTTTTAAAAATTCACTACCAACAAACAAGTTTAATACTACTATTCATTCAATGCTATCCATAGCCTACCACCTGATACATAGTCTTTTATAGAGTATCATAATTTTACAAGCCCATCACTAAAATCCTTACATGATTAATATAATTTTTATCCCAAAAATCTCTCATTATGACCATAAAAATTCACTTCTCATTAGTCACGTGGAAAAATGAATCACTAAGATACCACAGGTCAATTCCATATCTGTTGTTCTATAATGAACAAAATATAATTTCCCATTACACTTATGTTATATTATATAACACGTCGATTTCTTACTATCTGGGATACCATGATTGTATCCCATGACACACACTATGGTTCTAAAATTATGGAATCACCCCTATGAAATTTATACGGTGATCTTGCCATATTATTTCCCATGTAATCATATAATAAATTATAACATGATCAAATTATATTATACCATAAGGTTTTTAGATCACATTCATCACTTATCAATACATACTAAACTTGTCTCTCAATACTTGGAATAGGGTATATATGAATCATTTTACTTCAAACCACTATTTCCCTATATCAAAAATTATTGGTCCTTACAATACCTAACCCCTATAGACACAACTCATAACAACCAAAGGGATAAAATTTGATTCGCTAGTTTTTTCACTTATTGAATATCTTATATCAAAATGAGCATCTTAATGTTTCTCAAAATAATTATTTTATAGTTTTCTAATGATTCCCACAATGAAACTAGAAATACAAATTATACTTGTGCGCATGTGGTCAGTTAATTCCTCCATTAGGTCCCAACTCTCCCTGGATGATAAATAATTTATGTTTCCATCAGATGAAAGTAACACTCTCCAAATTCTCAACAACACACATAATTGTTATTTGACCCTATCATTCCAATCCACAGATACATGAATAGATTAAACAAGATATCATTATAAGAAACCAATAATCCCTCTAGGATGTTATATTATTTCCCAATAATTTATCAGTAACTCTATCCTTATTAATATATTCCTTCAAGAACCCTTACTTAAGAATTCTAAAGGTCCAAAACCAACTAATAATAATTTTTAGTTCTATATGTTTCTACCCATTTACCAACCATAATAACAAAAAAAGTCATTTATAAACATAAATAATCATTTTATTCCATTAGGTACTTAAGACTCTTATTCTCTAAAAATATGTTTCATATAAAATATGCTTACCATTTATCTCATGTCACTTGGTAACAATTATCAATCATTACCATTCCAGGATCAGTATAAAATATCAATCAAACTCATCTCATTTTGACACTTCATTAGGGTTTCATCAACATAATTTACATAGAATTTACATCACATTACTAGATTATAATTTTAATTTATTTCATTCCCCAAAATATTGATACTTCCCAAGCATCTTCCATAACACTCTGTTTGTTCCACCAAGCATCGCATAGAATTGTAGTCTCAAAAAACTACCATGGATACTCAAACACACTATCACTCTTTATTATTTGGAATTATAATGGTAAAAAAATTCAACCATTAACCCTCATATTATAAAATAACACCCACCATCTTTACAATATAGCATGAGTGAGCCCATAAATAAAAATACTTATAACTTTTTATGACCACCCTCCAAATTTTATAAGTTTAATGAATTTAACTACACATGCATCCATTGAAAATGAGATCTAGTGGTCCAAAAAACCTCAAGACCTAATGTGTTGTATCAAATTGAGAACATTATTTTATATTAACCTATTATTATACTCATGATTCATGTCTACCGATAACAAGTCTCACCTACCTATTTTACTAGGTTTATATCTAAATGATCCATACTACCATATACCACATCTATATCACATAATTCACATTTTTGAGATTTTTCTAAAACATACTAATGGAATCCCATATTCTATACATAACCCACTCTATGATTTCTAATTCCATTCAGTAATATCATTCTTATGTCTCTAAAATTTTAATGAATATGATGTCAATACCAAACCAGACATGTGACATGGATTCCTATATAAAACCAAAATCTAGGAAGACACTACCATACCTAATCACCACACAACAAATTACATGCCTCTGTTAAAACATATGTAAGGAATATGATGTATTTCAATCCCATTTATGGGGCTTTTAGGTCACATGAGCATACATTAAATCAATATAAATTGGAAACATTTTGAAACCCATCCATATATGATTCAATAAATTAGAAATACCCAAATATGTTACTTTAGAAAACCACATTTATTTTATTGTTGAATTTTAATTGACCAATCCCAATTTTCAAAAAATCCTTTTTCTAAATTTACTTATTTCTAAAAAAATCCTAAAACCATTTCAACAAATTATTTTCTATTTTTATATAACTAACAGTTTTTCATTAAGCCTGAATAACATGTATAATGAATTAAAATATTACCTATTTTCACTCTATAATGATATTAAAATAAAATGTAACACATAAGTGTCATAATTTTATCAAAAAACAGAACTATAATAGTAAAAAAACATAAATAATCTCATAACCCATATATATGGACTTCTCCCATACAATTGTACACAAGCCACAGGGTTGATGTTTTCCTAAGAATTAACTGATACTATCTCCTCAAACTTTCCAATAAAAATTATAAATTAAAATATTTATATAATCTAACATCAATTTTAATTTCCTCATTTAGTTTTCCAAATATAAACCAAGCCTTGTCACCATGTCACCTCATGAATCCCCCCCCTTATGACAGATGTTTTAATCTTGTGGTGATGGTCTAACAAAAAAATGGGGTGATAAAAAACACAGTATTATGACCCTATAATAATAATAAATTGCTAAAATATAAAACAATTTATCAATATATAATATAGAATTATAAAAAAAACATAATCAATACAATAATATAACCTATATTATATAGAAATAAAACTCATGAAAAATATTAATTTGTTTAAAAATACAAGGTCACCCGTAGTAGGTCCATAATAGAAGTGGTAGATAATAAAATAAGAAAATTTAATCTAATAAACACTCTCTCTCAAACTTGACCTCAGCCTCCCCTGAGAACTATCAACTCATCCCTGCTAAGTTCCATCCTCTTTAATCCATGTCATCAAGCCTCTTTCATAGCCTGTAAATCATCCAAAAGAGATACATATAAACCATTGGGAATATATAGTGTGTTATTAGGAATCTTAGTAGGAAATTGATAATGGGACTCATAAAATTTAAAAATATTTTAATATATGAGTGTATGACCAATCTAATATTAAAATCCAATAAACTCTGCATGTTATAGATAAGTTTAGTTATTACATATTATTACATCAACCATTTTAATTTACCCAACCTTAATTTTCCAAACCAACTAAGTTGTGACTATTTTATAAAACATCATTCTGGAGACATGGTGTCCCAAACATCCATGTATCAAAATATGAGCATCAAAATCCTAGGAGATGGAAACCTAGATAATACCTCATAAACAAATCATACCATGGGGTACCATACCTCGCTATTGTTCCCCTAGAGTACCAACACAACCATAGAGTGTATAAAAATAAAGTAAAATTCATAACATAGCTGAATCCTTAAAAAGAACATTGAAATAGAAGGAGTGGTGTAACATATCTATCTCCATAGGGAAATACCTACACAGAAGTGTACAGTAAGAATATCCCTCAGGTCCCCTAGCATTTTAATTAAATGAAAATACATACTACTGGTAAAATGAAATTACATTTTGAACTTATCATATGATTAAACTTAGGAAACATAGATAATCATTTAAATAAGAATAAAATCCTAATCATTATATATCCACAATAATCCCACTCATATTACTCCATATATCTCCCATATATCATAACCTAACTACCACCCTAACACTTGAGTAACTAGTATAAAATACCAAACCTCACATACCCAAATTTCTTATATTTTTGTTCCCACTTATCCTACTCATTATCATCTACCACGTGATCATATGATTAATAGGCCATGGATACTCATTTTGATATCTCATCTACAAATCCAAACTAAGATTAATAATTTTCTAAACCATTATACCTTTAGTGGATTATCTCAACCAATGATATGGGTCTCATTTAGTTATTTTTGCACCCAATATTCATCGATAGGGTGTTATATAAGTCCATTCTCCAACAACATACCAATAAACCTTCCTAATACATCTTTTTAAACAATTAAATGTGTTTCAACCTCATAGTTCACTCCAAGTGGGGTATTCTAATCAGAAAATAAACACCTTATCCTAATTTTTGTTCAATTTTCCAAAACATAACTGGTCCTTATCTAACTTGAAATTTTCCTCCCATAATGTATTTAAAAAAAATCTCCATGATTATCCTAATGGTAATAATTCCATACCAAAAACCTCACATAATAACGATATCATTTATACATTGATCACACAACCCACTCTTATCAGCTACTTATTAAAAGGTCATAAGAAACCTATACAATCACCCTTGTATTTAAATTATCCTCTTACACCCATTGGGGTATCCTATATACTGTAAATTTAGGAATCACCCAAATATTTGATCATCAAGAAATTACATGATCATCTCAAAGAAAATTGAATTTGTATTCTATACTTAATTAGTCCTAATTATTTGTCATATAAGTATATCCTCTGTCAGCTCCCACTCATGTTTTCCTAAACTTAGTACCCAATCCTTCATAACACATTGTAAACAAAGAATTTATAATATAGAAGGGTTTATAATCTATTTAACACTTATCTCATTATTAGGTTTAACACCTCAAACTATAATCTCCCAAATCTTGATCGATATTACATCAATCCTTCTTTGCCCATGAGCCTTTATCTCAATCCATTTACCTCGAATAATTAATTGTAAACATTAATAATTAATTATTTATAATTTATTAGAAATGGAATAATTTATAAAATGAATCCATATTTATTGAAAATTACAAACCTTTAGGAAATAATATGTATGTGTTTCAGGGTGTGCCCTTGATACTCATTTGAGTAAAACTACATGACTTGACCCATCAGATCCCTCCTGTGCAGTAGAAATCTAAGAGTTTCACTCCAATACCACCTTTAATAGGTCAAGGTTAGGTTACTAGCACCAGGTATGCATATCGCACATGATGGAAGGCCTTGGATTTAGTAACTTTTACACCACCCACACCTCTAAATATGACATAATAATGTGTAACCAAAAAATTAAACTAAATGAATTGTATATAGAGAATTAAAAATGATAATATACAAAAATAGTTGACAATACATAATAATAAATTATGGAGGGGAAATATAAATTTTTAATAGTATAAAATGAAAACAACCATGATCATCTTAGAAGAATATGTCCTCACATAAAGCCAGCTTCAAACAATAATGTTTCCCGCTGAAATCATCTCTTGAAACCACTAAGCTACACTAACACCATATCCACCATTGTTACTAATAATTTTCAACAATTATCTTAAAATAAGACACACTAGCTCTACTTCAACTAAGACTATCTCAAAACCCTATCTCATCTACACAGACATAGACCATGTGCGAAAAGGTCTTGTATGGGGGTGATTATATGCATTCTCATTAGAAAAATATGAAACCACCAATTAAATTCTATAAAAAACAATAAATATAAAACCATTATTATAAAAGAGTAACAAGGTGAAAAATAAGAAATGATATAGATATTATTAACCCCTAAAATTCTTTGGTTCCTATAGAAGACTCGACCATCTCAGGTTTAATCCATGAAGTTTGAACCTCATAACTAACTATGGATGGTCATAAAAGTTTAAATTCACCATATTATAAGGTTGATATCCTATATTCACATCACATATTGATGGAATCCAAAGGATTATTGGGGAGTAAAAAATAATGAATGATCCAATCAACCTAACCACACCAACTTCCACATCACCATTTGAGATAATAAAGGAGGACTTGTGCCACATTAAATCATAAATTCATACTTTAATAGTCTAATATATCATACTAGCATCATTTTGGCCACTAATATAGAAACTTATAAGTGTAACCCATACCATTCCAAATAAAATATCTCAGGTAATGGGGTCTCAACCCTTATTATCATACCAACAATGATATACTATAAATGAGGGAAACTAGGATTTATAAAAAAGTCCAATTATTCATTCATTTATATAGGAAAAATGATCATTCATATATAATAATCCAAACTAACCAATCTAACAAAATGAACAACCTCTCAAGAACTGTAGTGGGGGACTCATTCCTCGATGATGGATAAGCAACAATTGAGGGAGTACCGACTATGGTGTAGGAACCACACCATATCTGAGATTTTATACTAGGGAGTATTAACTCTGTAGTTAATGTAATCATGAACATGTATGTGTGATAGTACACAACCATACCTAAAATATAGGGTAACTACTCCCTAAAAAACCATTCTTCTAGATGAGTACCAACCAAGAGAACGTTTTGATTATCGTACATTAATATAATCATCTTACCTATAGAGATAAGACTTGAAACCCATTCATATATCCTCATAAATATCCTTTTATACTAGAACAGACCATTAGTTTTTATCTACAAGTAAATTTATTTAGGAATGATTTTGTTTAAACAAACAACCTATAAAGAAGTTAACAAAAGAAACCCACAATGTAAAAAATGATCTATGTAGTGGTTTTTATCCATTCTAAGTGGTTAAGCGATATGGGAATAGGCACACCTAGATTGAATGTTCGCTTGATGAAATTGATTTGGTTTAGGATGAATGGCCCTATGGGATAGACCCATGGTGCAGTCTGTGTGGACGGACATGTTGGACTGGCCTAAGGGGATAGTCCACAGACCCTATCATGACTAAATTTTGGATTTTATAGCCCATATATATAGGATTATTGGGGAGTCTATTCATAGTAGGTAAGAAACATCCAAATCTATCTTACCATGGAGGCCCAAAGTAGGAATCTATCTCTCTTATCCAGAAGCTTTTGAAACTTCTAGAATTTATCTTATGCCACCCAGAACACCACCATTATCCTATATCAATCTATCTCCCTACCCCATCTCCATGTTTTGATACCACCATACCATATTACTCATCCTTTTACTAATCCACCCTAGTTCCATCTCCATCATCTCAGCCACCTCTCACCGACCCAATCACGCTGACTTCCTCCCCTAATATTGACCCCCACACCAAGACATTACCTCTAATCGATACTACCAGTTTCACCTCTCATATACACATTTTTGGGAATATGGTGAGAGAAATATAAGGAAAGATTGAGAGAGATAGAGAGATAAGGAGAAAAAGTGAGAGACATAGTAGATTGTTTCTTAATCTTTATTGATATGGTATTGAATTATTTTATTCCAAGAAGAATGTTAGTCAATTAATAAAAATTAATTACTCTTCCACAAATATTCCATTTTCTAGGAACTTTAATGGGTTTAATGATTTACAAAATAATGATCACATAAAAAAATAAACAATTATCCATGGAAGTTTTAGTCGCATATTCAACATATAATTCACAAATAATATAAATAAATACAAATAAAAATCCCAACCTCAATTTATATTTATAATTTATGAAGGTTGTGTTCATCTTTGTCATAAAATTTTATCTCGATGGGATTTTTTCTCTTAGTACCAGGTGTTTTATCCAATTCCAAAAATATCTCTCCTAGAATTCCTATATAAATCCTTCAGTTCACTACTACGAAACATACCTTTTGTAGGTACTCAACCCCATAGATCCCAAAGCTGGTGTCTATTACCATTACATTGGCCTAATTACAAGGAATAAAATACCAAATTATAGAAGTGTTTTGTAGTCTTAGTAAAAAAGATAAATACATGAGTCTCATATTAAAAATTTATACACTAATTACAAAATAATTTTTTTTCTTTTAAGGATTCCTTTATTAAATCTAATATATCCAAACATGTCTTTCAAAGTAAACTTCTTGGATTCTTGGAGAATGAAGAAAATAAGGGTGAGATCAAATTATTTGTAAGGATAAAGTATAGTGGAATCAATAATGAATCAATTATAATAATAATTAAGGAATGGTAGATAACTAAATAATCATACCATAAAATAAAAAAAAATTTGAAAGAAGTGCATAAAAAATATGGCATGGTAATAAATTCAAACACATTCCATTAAAATAACTAGATACGTAAAAATCAACATGGAAAGGTATAAAATATAAACACATTCAATTTAATAAATGAACTGATAATGAAATCCATTCATAGATATGTCACTGAAAAATATCATGGATAAATAATAACTTAGTAGAAATGAAGGAAGTGCATAATTATAAAATGTTATGTATCTGGAACATGAACCATTGTAAAATCAGGATCTATCCTAAATAAAGTTTAATTATATGGGTAGAAATATGTCTATTCTGTATGGAGACAAACTAATATTGTTTTTCATTAACTACATTTATCTCATGAGAAAACCAATGCATTGAGGAGCTATATAACGTCTGTTCCCCACATAAGAATATATTTCCAAAACATTTCTCATATCAAATAAATAATATTACTTATAAAATATCCTTATTGAATAGATTATATGGATGTATAAGTATTTCCCTTATAAATCAAATAGCTGTCAAAGTAAACATCGTATGTAAAAACGATATACAATTTAATAAAATGAACATATCTATGATAAATAATATAGATAATTAAGAAAAATTAAATGTATAATTATCAAAGAAAAATGAATATTTCAACGGGAATAAAATATGAATAGTAAGTGAATGTGAATAATACCCTTGTCCAAATAATTCCTAAACCATCCAGAAGAAGAATAAGGGTGGTATCAACACAACATATCCCAAGTGGAGTAAAAATATAGGGTTGTTTTTATTAATGAATAGAAATATTGTAAAAGAAATAAAAGTATCCTTTTTCTTTTGATAAAAAATTTGAAAATCCTTTTCTTTAAAAATAACTATTCTATAAAATTTTCCTTAAAAATTAACTTCTTAAATGTGAAAATTATTATTTTAATAAAGGACGGTGTGTACATCCATTCATGAAATCTGAGGTAAAAATATCATTACTTTTCCACGATAAAAAAGTTAGAAAAATTCTTTATTTGGAAAGATGCAAGAAGATTACTTTGAAAACACTAGTTAAAGAAAAAAAGGGTAAATTTTTTAATAAATCATTTTGAAATTGTTAAAATAGTTTTTCTTAACCTTTTTATAAAACAGGGTTTTTAGAAGTAAACATGTTCTCTGACATAAGAATGAATTGAATTCAGGTTTTCTTAAAAAAAATTCTAAAACATTTGCGGTACCAAAGAGTGGTAAAATTTAAATAATAAATGAAAAGTTAAAAAATAATTAGAGGATAGGAAAATGGAAGTTTTTATTTTAAAATGTTCATATAATTTCTTTGAATGTAAATACATTTGAAGGATCACTAAAATTATTCTTGATGAAAATAATCATTACACATTCCAAAGTATCTCATACCACTTTGAAACATTTTAAATCATAAGACTCATGAAAGAATAAAAATAAATTATAGATTATAATACCCTAAAGATAAAAGGATTAATGATATAATATATCAAAATGGGAAGTAGTTACATCACACAAAATATGTATGTGGGGAATATGACATTTATCTCACGGATATAAAAACTGAGTTGAATATCCCTTACCTTGAGTCAGAATTGTCTCATGGGTACTTATATAATAGAATAATAAACTTATGTTAATTATTTACATTTAAGAGAACCATTTTAATATTTATAATTAATTTAATTTCACTTATTACCATGTTTTATAAAACAACATAAACAATTAAGTTTACGTCAGGTGTTTTGACCAAATTCGGTTTCTGTGTCAAAAATAACGTTGGTAGGTCCACTATGGATGAATGGGTCATTTTATAACATGTCTAGAATAATAATAATGACATAATTATCATATTTATACATAAATTACACTTTTAAAACCAATAATTAAATATAGTTATGAAAAATGAACAAATGTTACAATCATGAAGACAATAAGTCGTACGCATGCATGACTAACGTTCCCATTTTTTAATGACCAATATGAAATAAAGGTAAATGAAATTAATATTTATAGAATAATAATTATATCATAAATACCATATTATTTAATCATATATAATTATATATTTAATTCTTGTGATGAAAAATGAATCGTATCGTGTCGAGGAGATAGTAATCCACATGTCCACAAATGACGTTGTCACTTTTTAAGTGTGTGAAAGGCTAATAAAGAAAATGATATATATTATATTTCCAAAAGGTAATTATTTCCTGAATATAATATATATTTTTATTATGTCACTTATTTTTAATTAAAACCATTATTTATACATTCCATGTATCTTGTGATCGAATCACATCTCTTGTAGGATGTGGTAGTCCACACTTCCACAAACGATGTTATCGTATTTACACAAAATGGATATCATAATGGTATTTTATACATAAAAATTACATAACCATAAATAACATATAAATATAGTATCTATCATATATAAATATTTTCTTACTAATAATTCCCAACCACGAAATGTGGTAAAGGAAAAAACAAATAGTCATTTTTTCGTAAGGTGATAGTTTGTTGTACATATAAACTGAAAGTCCATTACCCATTATATGGACGTGTTTGTAAGTGTAAGTTGAACCCTTAACATAAAATCATATAATTATATTCATTATACTATTGTTTTCATATAATAATGGAATATGTATAGTTTAGGGGATGGATAATGGAAATATCATTAAATAGCTTGAGGAAAGATGTGACCTCTTCATTGGGTAACTACTTTTTGTTTCAAAAAAGGGATTCCTCAGATAGATTTTTTTCCCAAAGGATTATAGGATAAGGGTATGGATATTTAGGATCTCTTTGGAAAGATATTAGATTATTAAAAGTGTCATGAGGGGTGTGAGTAAGTGGAAGGTGTGAGTAACTTTTTATAGTGGAAGAGGATTGGCACTCTTGTAAATTTTTGGAAAGGGAATTCCATACATGTTTTTTCCTTTTCAAGTGACACAAATAATGGAACCAATTATATAAAAGGGAGTATAAGGTCGAAATACTTCTGTAAAATAGATTTTGGACAAGTTTTTCAGCCATTTTTTTTAAATTTTAAGGTTTAGTCTCATGTTAAGATTGATTCCACATTTTTAGTTATAATTAATTTTATTTACGATCACTACTAGTTTTTATAAAAAACTAAGTTGAAATTATTATAAATTATAAATTATTCTAATTCCAAATATGGAATAAATTTTTTATAATTATAATAAAATAAGTGGAAAAAATTAATTTAAATTTAATCCCACAGACGGGAAGACAATACAGGTTTTTAAAGTAAAAATGTTCATACATTTTTTAAGATTTTATATCCAATTTCAAATTTTAATTGATTAAAATGAGAGAAATTTTATTAAATTTGTATAAAATTTTTTTAATTAATATTTAAAACCAATGAAATATATAATTTAACCTTAGAAAAAAAATTTAAATGAAAAAGTGGTTTTGAATTAAAATTCAATATTTTTCACTCTTCCTCAAAAAATTAATCTTCACAGAAAAATACCAAAAAATCATATTAACCTAAATTTAATCTTTCTATTTAAAATATTAATTTTAATTTTACATATAATATTTATTAATTTTCCAGAAAATTTATTTTAAATAGTTTCACCATTAAAATGTGGTAAATTTTCCTTTCTAAAAATAAATTTTTTTTATGCGAAATATTGGGTTAATTATTATCTTATGCATATAAAATATATTGGATGACGTAAAAAAATTTATTTAATATATTACATATATTTCTTATTAATGTAATTCACTTATTATAATTAATTTTTTAGTATCAAACTATTTTTTGAGTATAAAAATAGTTTTCTATAAAAATATTACATTTATATTCATTTGGTTCTTATATTTATTTAAAATTAATTCGTAACCAATTAATTCATTAAATATTTTTATAAACCATATATTTTAATAAGTTATTTAATCCTATTTATAACCTCTAATTTAATGGGTAGGTTATATCTTATTATATTAAACAATAATATTTTATAATATATTATTGTTCCGTTAAACTCAATCCTATGTGTAATGCAATTTATAGAACAAGGTAGTTCTTATAGGTAAGGAAAGATAACTTAGTGTTTGTATGCATTGAAAATTATATTATATATTTAATTTATTTAAGATATTAAATATATTATAAAATATATTGATATTATATTCCCTTACGTGCTTGGTGTTGTGTGGCATACACGCTATCGAATACAATATTTCTATTTTATATTTTTGGGGTGTTTCATTCTCTCTGCCTTAATTAAATTTCATCCTCACAATTTAAATTTTATCTTGGTGATATATTGTTTTATATTTCCTATGTTTTAAATCCCGCATCATGAGAAGGTTTCATAAGAAACAATCTATAAAATTGAGAATGTAAAGTAAAAAAGGTCACATGGAATAACATATAACTACATCTCTAAGAAAAAGGTCATTAGTGGGAAGTATATAACTTCACATAGATAAAAGAGTAAAAAATTATATGGATTTATTGAGGTCACCAATCACAAACAATTAAATGATAAATATAAAGTTTAGGTATTCAAATCTATAAATTTATAAAGATTTAGAAGCCCATCAGTTCCAAAAAATATTAAGGTATTTGGATAAAAAAATTTAAGATACTCTTCTTTTTAATGATAAATTCCTTTAATTACAAATAATGCAAGTAAATATACTTAATTGATAGGTTTCAATTTAATATTAAATTTTTTATTATTATTTTTTTCTTTTCCCAAATTCTAATTCATGCCTTACTTCAAGAAATGTATCCCCAAAATTTATATTTGATTCTTGAAGTACTAAAGTAAAAAATTTTATAGATCATAATTACCATAAAAGAGTGAAAATTATTCATATTTTTCTATAACTATTATCCAAATCCAATATGGAAATTCATTAATATATAAATATAAATTGTTAAAACAATTGGTTCATCATTAATATCTATTCATTAAATTGGATAAGTAAAAATAAATACAAATTAAACAGGACATTACGTAGGCAAATGGTTAACATTAAACCCATATTTTCCTTCATTCATAGATTCAAGACCCACTGCATTTCCAAAATTTATTGGTTGTCACCGTGAATAAAAGTTTTCCTTTTCTAGAACCAAATTAATATAATTTCCAAAATAAATTTTATGGACATCCTTGGGATAATTTTAATCACCAAATAGCCTTTTAAACAAGGTTTTCAATACCTCCCAAATACATAAATAATTAATTCACTAATTTCCAAATATTATCTTCCTTAGTTTTTATCTTATTTCATAGAGGATGGAATTTTTTAAAACCAAAAACCATAGTGTGAGCATCAATTATCTTATTAGAAAAACTGTATAATCATAGTTTGGATTTCTAACCCTTGACACATTATTTTCAAAATATGACACCTTAGGTTTAACCAAGGTTATTCATTTTCATAATATATTCAAATCCTTCATAAGGTTTTGTGAAGAAAATATGAATTTTCCTAATCATATCCTTTGGTATTGTCAAACCAGGTGTGCAGTAAGGCCTATTTTCTTCTACCAAGTTACACCGAGTCAAGCCCGAGGCACCTCATTGGAGTTTTTACCCTGATGTAAATATGTTCCAAAACCACATCCACATGTAGTATCCAAACATGGATTATTTATAGGAAGACAAAAATAATTTCTACCCTTCCAAAATTCTATGATGTTATTATAAAAATATACTCAAATTCAACCTTAGGATTATTTATCTAATCAATGTTTTCCTAAATCTTGTTCCCAAGGTTGCTACTAAAATTACTTTGATACTAACTATAGTGAACCGACCCCAGAGTTCCTAGATATGGTGTCTACTACCATTACATTGGCATGATTTCAAGAATGATTTCCCAAAGTACATAAAATTGTAGTAGTCTCGGTAAAATAAATACATACATGAGTCTTGTATTATAAATTAATATAATAATTACAAAATCATTTTTTCCTTTTGTGGATAAATTTTTTTTATCAACTATATACCTAAATATCTCTAATAATATGATTTTTGGATTTTTGAAGAAGTGAAAAAAATAAGGGTGATCTCAAATGATCAGTAAGGTTAATGTATAGGGGAATCAATAATGAATAAATGAGAATAATAATTATTCCATGGTAAATAATTGAACACCCATACCATGGAATCAACAAACTAATAAGAAAGTAAATAAAAAATATGGAATGTTAATAACTGGAAACCCGTTCCATTCAAATAACTAGTTAAGGAAAATAAATATCGAATGGTAAGAAACTTAAAACCATTTCATTTAATAATTTAACTAATAATGAAATGAATCCATAGATATGTCGATTCAAAATCTCATAGTTAAATAATTACTAAATCAACATGAAGTAAATTCATAGTTATTGGACATCATGTATCTTGAACATGAACCATTATACCGTCATGATCTATACCCAATATAGTTTATGTATATGGGTAAAACCCTATCCATTCTACTTTGAAACAAACTCAAAGGGTTTTTTTCCAACTAATTTTTCCTCATGAGACTACTAATGTATCAAGGGGATATTTAAAATATGTTCCCTACTAGCCAATGCATGTCTGAGTAATTCCCTCATATGAAATAAAAAATATTCCTTATCAAATATCTGCATTGAATGAGGATAAAATTTTGTCAATATTTCCCTAGAAAGTATAATAACTATGAAATTAGTCACCATAAGTAAAAATGATATATGGTTTAGGAAAATGAACAAATCCATGATAAATAATATGTATAATTAAGGTAAATTTGATGCCTAATGACCATAAAATTTGAATATTTCAAGGGGAATAACTATTAAATAAACAAAGTGATTTTGAATACTATCCTTGGAAAAATAAATCTTAAATGATATAGTGGAAGAATAAGGATGGTATGAATACAACATATCCCAAGTAGATTAAAAATATAGGGTTGTTGTCAATGCTAAATAGAAATATAGAAAATGATATAAATGTATCCTTTTAATTTATATTTTTCTAAATCACTTTTATAATGAATTTTGTTTAGAAATTATCCATTAACACATTCCAAGTAAGCTTCAATGAAATCACATTGAGTAAATTTATACATGACTTATGAGATAAAACGATCATTCCTTTCGTATTATAAAATGGATAAAAAAGTTCCTTTTTATAAAGTGACAAGAATATTCCATTGAAAACGCGGTTAAAATAAAAAAAAAAAAATTCTTTAATAAATCATTTTTAAATATTTAAAAACATTTTTTTGAATCCTTTTTAAAAAATAGCATTCTTTGAAGAAATTAGGTTCTCTGACTAAATGGAAATGAAGTCAAGTTTTCTTAAAAACATTTTCTAAAAACTTTTGAGTACCAAATGGTGGAAAAAGAGTACTAATACATGAAAAAAGTAATTCATATCCACATTATGGGAAATTAATGGGTTTATTTAATTATCATCACATAATTTAATTTAATTTAAATACCTTTTAATGATCATTAAAATTATTCTTGAGGAAAATAATCTTTAAACATTCCAAAGTGTCTCATGCCACTATGAAAGATTTTAAATCATAAGCCTCATGAAGGAAAAACATTAAATTAATGTTTTCAATACCATTAATATAAAATTAATAATGATATAATATATTAAAATTGGTAGTAGATAAACCACAGTAAATAAGTAAGTGGGTGATATGACATTTATCTCAGTAAATTAAAAAAGTGAGATGAAAATCTCGTACCTTGAGCATAAATTTTCTCATGTATATTTATATTTTTTAATAATAACCTTATATTAATTATTTATTTATTTTATTAAATTATTCATAATTATCATTAATGTTATTTCACTTATTAAATTTTTTATACAATTACTCAAACAATTATGTTTACATCAGGTGTTTTGACCAAGTTCGGTTTAGGTGTCTAAAACAACTTTGGTGTGTCAAATATGGTCAAAGGGGATATTATATAACAAATAAATAATAATAATAAATAAATAATTGTCATATATAGACAAAAATTGTACTTTTAAAACTAATCATTAAATATGGTTATGAAAAAATAACTAATGTTGCAATCATGGAGATGGTAGGTCATATGTACGTCTGAGTAATGTTCCCATTTTTCAATGATCATTATGGAAAGAATGTAAGTAACATATATCTTTATAGAATGATAATAATATAATAAATATAATATTATTAAATCATATAAACTTATCTATATAATTCTTTTAATGTAAAATGAATTACATCGTGTCGATGATCTGGTAGTCCACACGTCCACGAATGACGTTATCTCTTTTTAAGTTTGTGAAAGGGTAATGAAGATGATGATATATATAATGTTTGTAAAAATTAAATTATTTCATTAATATCATTTAGATTTTTTATTTTTCATATTTTAATTAAAACTATCCTTTATACTTTCCATGTGTAGTGTAATCAACTCACCTTGCTTTTAGGAGGCTGTAGTTCACACTTCCACAAACAATGTTTTCATATTTACACAAAATAGAAATCATAGAGGTATGTTCTATATAAATATTATATAAGAATAAATAAATTATAAATATCATATATAAATATTGTTTCCTTCATAATTTCCAACCATAATAGGTGGTAAAGGAAAAAATTACAATCATCATTTCGTGAGGTGATAGTTCCCTATACACATAAATGGTAAGTTTGTGACCCATTAGTTTGAAGTTTGTGTGAGTGTATGTCAAAATTATAACATAAAAAAACATAGTATATTTATAATATTGGGTTTGTTATATAATCATGTAATAATGAGATCTAAGGGGGTGAATAATGGAAATAAAACTAAAGATCCTGAGGAAAGACGTAAAATCTTCTTTGGTCAACTCCTTTTGTTTTTCACTAAAGGGCCTCCTTAAATGTATTTATGACCAAAGGGGGGATTCTAGTATTGTGGGGGGTATTTTTAGGATCTATTATATTAGATAAGGGTAAATCCCATGTATACTGATAGATGTGAGGAAATGGGATGGGTGAGTGCCTTTTATAGTGGAGGAGGGGTGGCACTCATATAAATTTTGGGAAAGGGAATTCCACCCAGATATTTCCCATGTTATGTGGCTCCAATAATGGAACAAATTAAATAAAAGGTATTATAGGGTCTAAATATGTCCATAAAATGGATTTTGGACAAGTTTCTAGCTCATTTCGGCCTTTAATTTTAAGGTTTAGTCCCTTGTTAATCTAAATTTCGCCTTAATATTTGTAACTAATTTTAATTAATTTTACTAATATTTTTTGTCAAACATTGTTAACCTAATTATAAATTAAAATTATTAATATTTTCAAATATTTAATTCATTTTTACAAATTCCAATCACTTTATTTTTATAAATTAATTTAAATTTAATCCTGCAGACCTGACGATAATGTTGGTTTTTAAAGTAAAAATGTTCAAAAGTTTGATGTGATTTTATATATATTTCAAACTGAAATTTATTAAAATGAAATAAATTGAATTGAATGATATAAAATTGATATAATTAATATTTAAAACAAAAAAATATAATTTAACCTCATAAAAAAATTAGACTATAACGCATTTAATAATACATTATTGTTCAGTGAAACTCGGTCTTGCGTGTTACGAAAACTATCGAACAAGGTTGTTCCTACATGTAAGAAAAGATAAATTATGATTTTTATGCATTTCAAGATATATGATATATTTAATTTATTTAAAATATTAAATATATTATAAATTATTGGGATATTATATTCCCTTATGCGCTTGGTGTTACGTCTCATACACGTTATCGTATACAACATTCCTACTTTATATTTTTGGGGATTTACGCCATTGACAGTGCTAAAATTGGGCATTTTTTGTGAAAAAAATGTTCTTACTATTAGAGACCAATTAAAATCATTAGGCTTTTATCATTATTAATTAAAGGGACCCTTTTTCAACGCTTTTTTTAGCATTGATAAATGACCCATTTATCAGTGCTTTTAGTTTCACTGATATAGAGAAATATTGTAGTGTGCTGTTAAATTTAGATCACACTTCAACAGAATAAACAACCAGAAAAATAGGTTGAAAATATATAATTTAATTGAAATAAAATATACAACACAAATACAAGAAATAAAATACTATAAAAATTTTAAATATTGGTTTGTAAAATTACATGAGTTTGTAAAAATTATCATAAACATTCAAAAACCTCAATGTTCCTTTATCTTTGGCCCTGACCCCTAATAATGCTATTGGTGAATAAATAACCCCATCTCGAGAAAAATAATGCACCTATATATGAAAAAAATCACATTAATACTACAAAAAGATAAATTAAACACATAGTGTAAATTTTAAACAAAACTTTAAGTCATACCAGGAACATCATGTATGAGATTGAGTTGTGGCTAATTCTTTCATGTCTTGCCATTTCTTGTACATCTTCAAGTATTATCTATATGAAAATTAACTAAATAATTATAAGGTAAAAATGATAACTAAATTAATTAAGTAATATAAGATAAAATTATGATAAAAAAATAAGAAATTTTTTTATTGATTTTGGAAATGTGATGAGCATTTTAAACTAAAATGTAAGTTATATTATGAAAAGACTCACTTTGAGTCCTAAAAACCACATTTTGTGCCGGATTGATGTGAAATCAATTTCTATATTTAAAAAATGAATTATGTATTGTTTTCCAAAAGTATGAAAAATATTAATTCACTTTCTTGGTTTTGAATATGTCACTTGTGTTTTTTACTAAAAATGTTTTGAGCAGGAAAATTACACTTTGAGACATATCGATAACAGTGTGCATCGGTTTGAAATAATAATTATTCCTATACATAAAAAATGACGAATGAATAATTTTCCAAAATTATCAAGACAATTAAAATCTATTTTTATAATTTTTCAATGAGTGACGCACATGAGCCTCTGCCCAATTGGTGAGGTATCCTTAAGTGCATCCACAAGACCCAAGTTCAAAACCAGCTAGAGGCATATTTACTTGTACTGTAGTAGTACTGTGGAAGATACTGTATCAAGAAATATATAAGTACTGTAGTAGAACTGTACACTGTGCGGGTACTGTAGCAGAACTGTACACTATATAGTTACTGTAGCAGGTACTGTTCAGTACTGTAGCAGCTGGAACTATTCACCTTGGGCCACCGGTTTGGGCTTGGAGTCCATAAGGCTTTCGTGCCACCCAGGCCCTCGAGTCAGTAGGGCTTTCGGTCCACCTTTAAGGCCTTCATGGTACCTCAAGTCCATCATGCCACATGCAGTTTTCCCAAACACACTACAAAAAAGAAGCATCCCCATAAGAGGATTTAGAGAAGGTGCACTCACTAGAGAAGAACCAAATGGATTTTTCAGAATGGGAGGGTATGTCTATGTCATCGAGACCAGCATGTTCTTCCACAGGAAGCCTGGTTAGACATCCATGCGAAGGTGGAGAGATACTATCATCATAAATATGCTGGGGAGGGGCAGTTCCTTCTAGATAGTCTGGTTGAATTCCCTAAGACCTCCGGGTCATGTAATCTCCTATGCCTAAGGGCCATATAATCTCTGAGCCTACGGGCCTTTTAATGGTTCCCCCTCATCCCTTGAAAATAGGGTTATCAAAAATCAATAAAAATGAAGGCCTTCGGGCCATTCAGACAATGAGTGACAGTATTTTTGTACAAAAATTTCAATTTTAAAATGATTACAGTGAAGGACCCCAGAACACCCTGATAGGGGAGGGGTGAATCAGGTTGTCAACTTTTTTCTTCTAAAATAATTTATATTTATCCCATAGTACAAGGAGAATACACCAACAGTTCTTCGTTCATACAAAAATACACTAATCTTCACTAGTTATGCAGTAAAAACGTTTATACATGTTCACTCTGTTCCGAACACACTGCCTTTACATGTTTTTAGTGATAACACACTCCATCCATCAGAACACTTTCTTCAACTCCCCCTAGCTCACTACCCTTGGTGACTTCTAACATAGTTTATTAACTTGAAGGCCTCTTCAATAGATTTTCATTGAATTTTATGTCTATATCTTGAAAGGGACTCTTCTTTCATCAAAGTCCAAAATTGATTCCCCTAAAATCACTGAACGAACAAACTAGAAATTCAAAACATTCTAGAAGTAAACATTGGCACTTGCGCGCAACACCTTCTCATGTGCACAAGATTTAATATTGTCGTGTAAGATGACTTTCATGCAACCCTTAATTTATATACAACCCTTCTATTTGGTGCAACTACCGCATAAGTTTCACTTGGGTTCTTTAGACTATAGGAACACTTGTCATGCAGAATTTACTTTCTATAACTCTTTCACATGAAACTATTTTTTACAGTAGAGGACCCTGATCATTATTGGAAAATTTCTTCTTCTTTACTAGGGGTAGCCTCTTATTTATAGGACCTGATGACCTTTTGGTAATATTTCGTCTGAGCGTGAAAAACCCCTTCGGACATCACATTGGGAACATAAGTCTCTTTCACGCAAACTCATTTTTCGCATACATTTAAATCTTTAGTGCACATTTTCCTTTTTCTATATTTCTATGCAATGATCCCAAAACATGACTTTCACATATGTTTCCACACCACATTCCATATTTCATACAACTCTCTTTTCCAAAAACACATTTCTCCATTATCTAATCTTTTGTCCCAAAAATTTGGCAAACACTAGAAAATGACGCAACCTTCAATATTGTTGTCAGCTTAAACTATAAAATCCATTTTCTTGTAAACTCTCAGATCTTCTATATAAAGATTGACAATAATCACAAACAATACCCTATTTACAATAAATAAAAACCTTGGTTCCAATAAATAGACACTTTGAGTCATATTGGGAACATCGTGTATTAGATTGAGGTGAGGTAGATTCTTACATGTTACAAATGACTTATGGATTGTTTTCATAAAGTATCAAAATGATCTGAATGTGTTTATCATTTTTGAGTATATCACTTGTCTTTTTTACTAAAATTAATATCATCATTAAATAACAAGACATAGTTAGAATCATATTGGTCACATAATGTGTGAGATTTAGGTGAGTATGATTCCTACATGTGAAAAAATATCTATTGATTATTTTAATAAAGTATCAAAACAATCTGAATGAATTTTCCCAATTTTGAGAATTTTACTTCTTGTTTTTACTAAAATATCATTTTAAACTAGATGCATATAATTTGTGTCATACTAGTCACAATGTGTGTCACATTGTGGTGCAGCTAATTTTACAATTAAAAATGAGTTATTTTATTGAAGTATTAAGACAATATGAATGCATTTTCTTTGTTTTGAATATGTCACTTTTCTTTTTTACTAAAATGAATATTAATTTAAAATAGAAAGACACACATGGATTCATACCAATCACACCATGTATTAGATTGAGGTGAGGTCGATTCTTACACATCAAAATTGACCTCCTAATTCATTTTATAGTTTTTCACTATGTTAAATTTCTTTTTACTAAAATGTCATTTTAAACTGGAAACATTCACTTGGATTTATACTGGTCACATCATGTGTCAGTTTTACATGATACTAATTCATATATGTGACAAATGACTTATGAAACATTTTCATAAATTATAAAGACAATCCAAGTGTGTTTTCTTTTTTATAGTTAGTGCCACACTCTTTGAAATAAAATGTCAATTTTAAATTGATAACCAACACTTTGAATCATATTGTTATTAGCATGTATTAGATTGAGTTGTGGCTGATTCCTATGCGTTAAAAATAACTTAGGGATAATTATGTAAATGTTTAAAAACAATATGAATTCTTTTTATTGGTTTTGAGTATGCCACTTGCCTTTTTTAGTAAAATTAATGTTAATTTTATAATAAAAAAAAGACACATTTGGAATCATATCCGGCATGCCATACATCGTATTGAGATACAGATGATTCCAACACATCACTAATAAAATATGAATCATTTTCATAATGTAACAAAATAGTACAAGTGATTTTTTTGAGTTTTGAATATGTCACATTTATTTTTTACTAAAATTAATGTCAATTTTAAATAAAAAGACACATTTGGAGTCATAATGGTAATATCATGTGTCAGATTGAGGTGTGTCTGATTCATACATATAAAAAATGATGTATTTATAATTTTCAGAAATAATAAAAATAATACAAAAGAATATTCTTGTTTTGGAGTATGTCACTTGTCTTTTTTAATGAAATTAATGTCAATTTTAAATTAATAGATACACTTGGAGACATACCATTAACACCATGCCTCTAATTTAGGTGAGGTTGATTCTAACACATTAAAAATTACTTATGGATAATTTTCCTAAATTATCAAAAAAATATGAATTCATTTTATTTTTTTTTATTATGTGACTTTACTTTTATACTAAAATGTTATTTTAATAATGAACATGAAATTTGAGTCATAATAGTAACATTATGTGTCATTTTCACATCAAACTAAATCCTACACATCAAAAATGACTTATGAAACATTTTATTAAATTATCGAGACAATTTAAATTTTTTTCTCGGTTTGTAGTGAGTGAAAAACGTTTTGAACTAAAATTACAAATTTATACTAATAATGAACACTTGAAGATATAATGGGAACACTATGCAATGAATTGAGGTGATTTTAATTCCAACACATCAATAATGAATTATAAATCATCTTCATAAAGAAAAAATAATAATAATAATATGTTTTATTTCTATTGAGTATGTCGCCTATCTTTTTTACAAAAAGTAATTGTAATTTTAAATAAAAATACTCACTTGGAGTCATGTTGGGAACATTGTACATTGTATTGAGGTATGGATAATTATTACATATCGAAAATGACATATGGAATGTTTTCATAAATTATCAAAATAATATGAATTCATTTTTTTTTCAATATGTCACTTGTGTTTTTACTAAAATAAATGTTAATTTTAAATAAAAAGAAACACTTTGAGTCATACTAATCGCACCATGTGTCAGATTGAGGTGTGGATAATACTTACACATCGAAAATGACTTATGCATTTTCTTCCAAATGTATCAAAATAATATGAATATTTTTGATAATTTTTGAGTATGTGATCTATTTTTTTAACTAAAATGAAAATTATAAACTAAAAACATATGGTTAGAGCCATATATAGAACACTATGTATCATATTGAGGTGTGGATAATTGATTATGTGATGTTTTTTTTTATTTCAACCATCTACAATGAGATAGAATATAATGCAACGTTCCATTTGGATAGAATAGGAAACCCAATGTGGACTCAAACACCTCATCAAAAAGTAACTTCTTTTCTATTTTCCGTCTTGTTACAGACATCTAAAATAAAAATATGACAACCAATAAGATATTTTAAAATAACTAAATAATTATTAGATAAAAATTATAAGGAAATTAACTTGAAAATAGTAGATAAAATAGTGAGAAAATAACTAAATAAGTTGTAGGAATTCACCTTTTCATGATGTTTGTATGGATTCCAAAAACTTTTCCTTATTGCTAATATATCATTTCTAGTATCGAAGTCCAATATCTCAGGACCATAAGAAGTCTTAACAGACCACCCAAACTCTAGAAAAATAATAAACTTATATAAAAAAATTCTTATTCTATTAATACTATAAAGACAATAATAAAACAAAAATATGAAATAATACCTTAATAAAATGTCAATTTTAAACTGAAACCACAAAATTTTATTCATACTGAGTACACATTGTATTAATTAAGTTATATTTTATTCCTATATGTCACAAATGATTGAGCGATCATTTAACTCAATTATAAAAATAATCAGAATGTGTTTTCTCAGTTTTGAGTATGCCACTTTTCTTATTTACTAAAATTAATTTAAATTTTAAACTCAAATAACACAATCTGAATAAGGCTGATCACACCATGCATCATATTGATTTATGAACTATTCCTACATGTGAAAAATGAATTATGGGTTGTTTTTCAAAAAAATTGAAAACAATATGAGATTTTTTTTCTCAATTTAGGATATTTTGAAACATGTTTTAAAATGAAATGGCACATTTATATTGAAAGCATGTACTTTGGGTAATATCAACCACATAAAATATTTTATTGAGGTGATTTTAATTTCTACATGTGAAAAATTATTTGTGGATTGTTTTCCTAAAGTTTTAAAGAAAATCTAAGCTTGTTTTCTTGGATATGTATATTCAATGATTGTTTTAAATTAAAATGATAATTTTTTTATTTAAAACACATAATTTTATTTATAATGACAAAATTAAGTGTCTAATTGATATATATTTAATTCTTACTCCTCAAAAATCACATATGGATCATTTCCATAAAGTTTGAAAATAATCCAAGATCATTTTCTCAGTTTTGATATTCTGATGGTTGATTTGAAATAATGTGTAAATTTAACAAATTAAGATTTAGATAAAAATATTTATAAAAATAACTAAAAAATAGATAAAATAATGATAAAATTAACTAAATAATTGTTAAGAATTCTCCTCTTCATAATGCATGTATACATTTAGACACCATGTATTCTACCCATTAGATTCTAAACAAATTTATTTTCACCATTATAATTTTTCTTGATAAATAGATAAAAATAATATATAAGAATTGTTATACTAATTATTCACAACCCGTATATATATATATATATATGTTCATATCTTATACTATATAACAAACATAAAAAGTAATCACCTAAATGTGATGTTTTAAAACATTCAGACACCATCTACACTACCCACACTTCTCTAAAAAAAGTTACTTATTATTTCGAGGGTTAAGGTTTTCCAAAATATTATTAGTATTGATAAAATATATAAAAACAAACCATTAAGAAATATATTTAATGAAATTATTATTTCCTTTATAAATTACCAATTCAGGGATGTTGGTTTTTTCATGGTTTATGATCTCTCTCATAAATTTGAAAACATATATCCATAATCATTGTTATTATCTTATTTCAAAAACATTAGAAATATTTACCAAAATAAGTAAAAAAATGAAATATTATTTGATAGCTAAACCTTTATATATATACCTTAGTCTATTTCTATTTGAATTTATCGAGATGGTTGTTTATTAATTCACTCACATCATGTAATTACCCAAAATTTTTTAAATGGAAATATCATTCTTATAATTATTTATTATAGTCTAAATCACATAAAATCACATAGAGAACACAATAAAAACTTTATGAATGAAGAATTAATAAAATAATAGGTATTTTCATAAGTTAAGCAACCTATACAGATGATATAGTAACTTTAACATTGGAATATTAAAAACCATTATGAATAGTAAACTAGCCAAATTAATAGTAACCTCACCCATAATATTATATATAAAATTTAGGAATTTATAAATTAAGGAATGATATAATTATATCATAGTCTAAGTAAAGAACTATTTTAAAAATTATTAATTAATTGTAGGTATTTTTGTAAGTTATAAATATTTAATTGTCATTTTATAATAAATATATTTTTTAAAATAAAAAGTATTTCCATAAAATGTACTCCTAAATTAATACTTTTTAACTTATGATTATTAGATAATTTTATGAGTCCTTAATTAATTTTTCAATGTGTTACAAAATGATTTATAATTTTAAAATTGGTATTTTCCAAGTAAATGATGATTTTAATTAAAAAATAAATATATCATACTTTTTAAATTAACTTCATAAAAGGGAGTTAATTTTTTAATTATACTCATCAAAAAATGGTTAGGGTGAATTTTTGGTATTTTTCTAAAAAACATGAATTTTGGGAGAATAGTGAAATACAGTAATTTAAGATATAAGCTAAATACTTGATTTATTGAGTCATAGATGGAATATGGATGATTTAATCCCAAAATATATAATTTTCCTTCATTACATTAATATTTATCATTATAATGATCAAACTATTAATACTGCTGATGTAAAATAATAATCTAATGAGTCAAATAATGAGAAAACACCCCTCTCCTGACTGAGTAAATGTTACTTTTGATTTATTAGAAAAGTGGGAAGAAACAAAATCCCATATACGGTGGGAAGCCCACAAGGGACTATGGAGTTCTAAAGTTATGTAGGCTAAGCGCATCACCTAGAATAATCTGGTTGCAACTCTTGGGTAGGGATCCCACACAACTATAAAAAATAAACTCATTCTCTTCTCTTCCCTCTCGTGCTAAGAGGTCAGTTGTGTGATTCCCTTCATGCCATATATGCTTGAGAGACGTGACTTTCTTGATATTACTTCTACAATGACGAACCAAATAGAAAAGGTCCCAAGGGGGATCAGCCCTTCTTTGAAGCAACTGGATAGAAACCACTGCGTCTGACTCATGATCTTCCACCTTAAGATTATAACGCTCGCACAAATCATGTCTGGTGTGCATGGCACGAATCTCTGCACCTCAGGACGTGCCCCTGCCAAAGAAGGCAATAAATATGAGAATTACTGACCCATGGGGGTTGCAAATCAATCCACCACCTCTCATCTCTCCATCAATAAGGTACCTATTATCATTAAGTTTCAGACCCCTTAGAGGTGGAAACCACCTCACCCACTTGCCCTAATTTCTATTGCACGAACCATGCAGAGGGTGAGCTCTAGGCACAAGTGAGAAAAAAATGAACGAACCTTCACTTCCATGTATGAGCTGACCGATATCCACCACCAACTCTCTAGAGAGATCATGCAAGAATATTGAAGAGGGTGTCGCATTATCTATTGATTTGTTTCATGCCTCCTAGAGAATCCAAAAAATAGCCGCCGCTATGATAGCTTTTCCCTTCTTTTCCAAATCGGAAGATCGAACTTCGAAAAACCATCTCTCAAGCACCTGCTGGAAAAAATCCCTTCTACATTAGATGTCCAATCACTCCCCCATCATCCCCCAGATGTTCATTTCCTAGTCTCCATGAATAAAGACATGCTCAGTATTCTCTACCAGAGAGAATAGACAGCAGCGACAGCGGGACACCGTACTCACCCCTCTTCTCTAGATATTTTCGTCTGTTAGGAGAGTGTGATGAAGGATACAAAAAATGAGAAAGAAGAGTTTCCTCGGGATCTCCTTGCACCAAAGAATCTTCGTCATCTCATCCCTCACACCATGGCCACAGAAAGTATCTCTATAGTTGTTGCAGGATAGCCTTCTGGAGGGCACTCCAGTGAAGCAGCAATGGTCTGGCTCGTCGGTGAGGATGATGCTAGAGAAAATGTTCATCTTCTCATTATTCATGATAGCCTTAATCAGGTAAGGTTGGCTACTAGCATATTTGAAGGAAATAGACAGTTCTGGACACCCCGAGAAGAAGAGCTTCACAGCAGTCCAATCCTTTTGCCAAAACATAAAATCACCCCGCCCAACCAGCCAGTGTGAATGCCCTTTAAGATCGCTCAAGTGAAAAAGCATGCCTTTTTCTAGGCTCAAAAGGACCCTCTTACTTCTTGACCATCCTTCCCATATCTCCCCATACCTATCTATTATGAACCTCGCCTAGAGGGATGACCCTTCAATAATCTCCCAAGAAAGTCGAGCTTGCATTACACGCATGGTCTCCAGGATATTTCTGATGACAACTCCACCATCCTCCAACAGTTTGTACATGCGCTTCTAAGAGTCCCAATGGCACCACCCCACCTATTAGGCATCCCACAAGAAGGCTGAAATCATATTATCAATTCTTGTAATGGTTTCCTTTGGAAGGTTGATGTTTGACATTACATGCATAGGAATCGAATTAAAGGCATTGTTGATGAGAGTGACCCTTCCCCTAAAAGAAAGGAATTTGTTCTTCCAATTGCAGATTTTACCTGTGATGTGGTTGATAATATCTTAAAAGTTACATTTCTTGATTCTTCCATTTTAAATGGGGGCACCTAGGTATGACATCATAAGAAATCTCATGTGCATACCTAAAATCTCTTTGATGGTATGACTTATCCTCACCAGACACTAATTCGAGATGAAAACATTGCTCTTCATAGCATTAATAATATACCCACTTTCCTCTTTATAGGCTGCCAAGGTATTAATAAGGGATAGTAGAGATCTACATTTTCCATTACTAACGATTAACACATCATCTGCGAACATGAGGTGGGAAATAGTGAGGCTCCCATACTTGGTGGTATAGGGAGTAACCCTACCCTCCTCCAAGATGAGGTGGAGATTCTTTGAGAGGGCCTCTTGATCTAAGAGGAAAAGGTAAGGGGATATAGGATCACCTTGGATCACACCTCAAGTACTTTTGAAGAACTTAAAAGCCTTCTCCATGAAGGAAATAGAAAGCCAAGGCGATGAGAAGCATCTGAAGCACAAATCGCAGACCCATTCCTGGAATCCCAGTTTCCTCATCACTCCAATGATGAAACCCCACTTGAGCCAATCATAGGATTTATCCATATCCACCTGAATAACCACATTTGAACCCACCGTCCTCTTGTTAATATCCCCTACCAGTTCCTTGGAAATTCCAATGGCCTGTAGAATTCTCATCCACTTCACAAAACTGCGTATATTTTCTCCAAAGCCAACTAACATCTGGTTTCTATGGATTTCATCCTTGAGCCCAAGAAGGAGGTGTCATGTATGGATATTTTTGGACCAAGAATGGGATTCCCCCACCACCTACATGATTTTCCTCAAAACTCTTAGATATGGGTCTTTAGGAATGACAGATTAGAAGTGGATATTGTTGACGTGTCCTCCCAATATATCACCACCATGGTGTCTTCAGATAGTATGGACATTTTTTTCACCTTCATGTATACAAGTTTTGGCATGGGGGAAAGGCTCCTCCTTTTGTATCACCTCGTTAATTTCCACCCAGACAATAAACCTTGGTTTATCAGGGAGACTTCAACACTATGGCAGAGGTTTCTGAAATAAAGGGAGGGTTTGGAGGTTTTACTAACGTGATGCAGGATTTATATCTCTTCATGGAAACCAAAGGGCTCATGTACATGGGTTTTAGTGGTAATAAATTCACTTGGTGTGACAACCGAAGAGGTATTCAACGAATGTGGAGACACCTGTACAGATGCTTCTCTAGTTTACAAGGTGTTGACTCCTTTGGGAAAGCTTTGGTCCGGAACCTTCCTAGGCTTCTATCCGACCATGCACCACTTTTAGTTTCTTTGAAGAGAAGTGAGGTAGTGGAGAATCATTTCTTCTACATTGCTGAATGGCATAGAATGGAGGGGTTCCATCCCATGATGAAGAATTCTTGGGAAGCAAAGGTACATGGGGATGCTTGGTCAAATATCTTCATCTGTTTGAGGCCACTCAATATCTTCATTCAGTAATGGTTGGAATGTAACCCCAAGGAAGACTTCAGCATTGAGGACCTCAAGAAAGATGTTGAGAAGATGGAGGATGACTTTTAGGATAGATGGGATGACTATATATTTCCTAGTCTCAACTCCACTCACTCCCTATTGACTGGGAAGTTTCTAGAAGTGGAAAGGCTTTACCGTGTGAGGTCCCGAGCATTCTAGCTTAGGGAGGGGGATAAAAACATGTCATTTTTCCATGACTACCTGAAAGAGAAAAAGAAGAGTGGACATTTCAACACTAAGATGGAGAATGGTTCCTTTACATCAGATATTAAGGTGGTCAGCAACCTTGCTTTGAGCCACATTAAAGCCATGTTGGTCGACCCGAGCAATATCAGTAGTGGTGGCATGCCTGGAAGTAGTAGGGAGGATGTGATCCAGAGTTCCATGCAGGAGCAGATTAGAAATACAGATAATGATACCCTTATTGAGATACCAAAGGAGGAGGAGATCAAGGAGGTCACCTTCTGCTTAATATAAGAGAGTGCATCAGGTCCTGACGGCTTCTCAGGGCTTTTTATGTCGCTTACTGGGACTTTGGGAAACCGCATGTCAGGGAACACCCCTATCCTCCACTATAAATACCACCCCCACCACCTCTTATCCTCACACCAATCAAGATTTTATACTTGTCAAAATTCTACTAAAAATAATTCCAAACTACTTCCCCAATGTTTAGATCTCTTTGTCTCATCAAAAGACCAAAACCTTTTTCCTAAGTAGGCTCTCAGGGAGGAGAAATTCAAAAGGAAAATTCCCCTTTCCTTTCCTTTTATTTTATTTTCAAGTTCTTTATTTTATTATTCTCTCATCACCTCCCCTCATAAAAATGGAATTATAAATATAGTACCTTATATATAATTTAATTTTATTATATTTATGGGATAATCCATCATAATTTATTTCCACTCTCTTTCTGTTCAAAAAATGAAAACATCATTCGTGATATGTTAATTTATCACATTTATAGATGACTGGTTTTCAATTTCTATTATCATCTTCAAAGCTGGTCATGAGACAATTTTTATGGTACAAATAAATTATAAAATATTTATTATATCTTATTTAATTTTTTAAAACCGTTATAAAGACATTATATTAAATAATATAAAAAACTACTTTGTTGTGATCGAAAAACTGATAAAATTAATCTAAATGAATATCATTAACATGATATTTAATGATTCATTATCATATATGGGGAAAAATAATATATATATATATATATATATGAAAAATTAAACTTTTTTATGTTCTTAAATAACATATTATTTAAATTTTTATAATTATACATGGTCTATATGAACTTCAGTACTCACATACATCTGAATCGATCATGAAAACCATGAAAACGAACACACTCGAATGATGAAATTAAGCTTCATAACTCATAAAAAAGTCCAAAAATGATCTCAATAAAATAATAAAGAATAAAATTCATGTATAAAAGGTTATTTATTTATAAATTAACAATTTTTATTTGATTATCTAGGACATTAAGATCAAGTGTAGACCAATTTTGGATATAAGGTAAGGAATTCTACTCGAACATCCATTTTCCCTTCGGGTTAATACTCCTATCTTTTTAACCCAATGAAATGATGCTTTATTTTTGTTTAATTATTATTCATTAGAATTATATTTTCCAAAATCATGAATAAAAATCATATAATCCTTTTTTTATGGGTTAATAAATGTCTAAAAAAGGTTCTCTTCTCAATTCTTCCTGATAAGCAAGCCTGATTAAAGGGAACCTTCTAACTTCATACCTATTTTAAAATACCATAAATAATATATTTTAAGACAAAATTATTTTTATAAAATTAATTATTTTATCATGAAAAAATATCATGGTTTATTTTTATATTTATACAAAAAATTAGTCCTTTTCCATTTTAAACAATCTTGAATTTTTCCCTTATACCGTACTAAAATATTTTATTTCTAAAGTTTCTTAAATACTCTTTTCTCTTCAGTTGGACATAAATTATCATAATATATGAATATATTCTCTTATAAATGTCCATTTATTATTGTAATATATCCTTTCATTAACACCATTATGATATTCTCTTTTGATATGCCTTTAACATGATTATGATACCTAATTCATTCCCTTTTGGTATTCCCTTTTCATTTAAATAGTTTTTTTAGAAGCAAGTTAATACTATTCATACCCGCCATTATAATGACTAGGTTATAATATTTAGTTTTCACTTATACTCGGTCTTGCATGAAATAATTATGTAAGAAGAACATGAAATTGTGTGTAACAAAATCCAATAATAGTGTTTCATATATTAAAAGCTGATATGGTGTTGTGTATACCACAAGCTAATCTTGATGTAGCGTAGAACATAATACATCAGAGAAATTAAAAGGAATATATCTCTTAAAATATTGGGGTGTTACATTCTACCCCCCTTGAAATTAATTTCACCATTGAAATTCATTGGGGTTATAAAAGGTCTACAACTTGAATGTTTCATTCATAGAAACCCACATCATAAAAACTACTACTAAAACATCATATTAAAAAGGAAAGTTAGAAGCATAAAAGTTACCCAAAGTAACTTATCACTGGGTTTCCACATATGAGAACGTAGGTGTTAGGTGAAATCATGGATATGGAAGAAAAATATAACTATCAAGTTTAGATGGACAGTAATATAAAACATGGTTTGGAGAAAGTTAATAACCAGAAACCCATAAATATACGATGATTTAAGGGACCATATGATTCATCAGATAAGAAGGTAATCAAATAAATTTTGTGGTTTTAAAGATCCTTTACCTAAATTTGCATAACATGATGAGAAATACTTACTTTATTTCAGTACTATCTCAACATTGGTCATTCCTTGAACAATGTCCACTTCATCTCTTATTTAAATAAATCGAGTTGAATTTTTCATTCATGAAGTGTTATCGGATCATGAGATCCATAAATAGAATGATAGGTCATTCCATATGTCTCAAAAAAATGTTAACACAAATTATAAAATATGCATAAGTCCACCTATAGTAAGATAATACATTAATCTAACTAATCTCAACCGTATTTTAACTTAAACATTCCATAAATTTGTATCATTAAAATCATTCTGAATGCAGAGAATCCAAAACATTAGATAGATGTGAACTAAATAGGTTTAAAATTTATCTCCCTCGTAAAGAAGTTCTTGGTTGTCACATTCCAAACATTTTAATACCTCAATAAAGTATTCCTTTGAATCATAGTAACAACCTGAATTATCAGATATCCTTTTTGAAAACATGAATTTTTTCTTATTCTTAAGTTCAAAAGGTTGTAAACTTCTTCTAAGATAACATAACCCACATGTAATCAAATCCTTAACAACTTATAGGGTAACTAATATCGCCCAATTTACTTTTTCCTATCCTACATACCTTTAACAAAATGTAATTATCTCAACATCATGTTCACATTAAGGGTCATCCTTCTCTAAATCATGTGTTTTACAAAAACATCACCAAATTAACTCAATAAATTTTCATGGTTACCAATACCACTCAATATATACTTTCAAATACATATGGAAAACTACAGTGGGACACTACATAGATATATAATTATTCTATAATACGATAAAATTAATTCTACAACATTATTATATAATCCCAATAGATAACCACTCAATCATTATACCATTTAATTTTTATACACAACACCACCAAAAGTAATCTCATGTGATTTGCCTTTGTCTTTAGCCTTAAGAGATTGTTGAAATCGATCATCATTAATCACCCTTTTATTAGGGAATTGGTTATCATAATGCCCCATTTCCTTGAAGTTGTATCATTTAAGTGTGGGTGGTGCATTATCTGTAGCCTTTTCTCTATTCACATCATTAGCTACCTTTTTTACTTACTTAGACAATCAACATCCCAATGACCTTTTTTCAAAATTAAAACATTTTCTAGTCCCTTTAAGAAATTATCCACCGTGATACTTTCCACACATTGGGAAAAAGGAAACACTCGTCTTCTTTTCCCCATTGTTTTGATATTTTCCTTTGAACTCCATCTTTTTGTTCTTGTCAAACCCATGAGATTGATATGTAACAACAACTTCCATTTATAACTTGATATAAAAAATACAATCACTTCATATAAACTATAATCTATTATAGTAAATTCCCTTTTAATACTTGGTTTTAATCCACTGAAGAATTGATCAACTATACTTTCTGGTTAGACAATAAATCTAGAATCATGCCTTCCAAGTCTTGTAAAATTTTCTTCGTATGTACCAACGGATTCAACATCCTTTTTCTTATGATCAATTAAATCCTATTCCATATTCATTTGAATAATATGAGGAAGGTAATTATTGAAAAAATAAGTTCATGAACTCCTCCCATTCAAAGGATTTAATTTCATCTTGTGTGCCTCACATTATTGATTAGATTCCACCATAGAACCACTTAGCCTTCTATAAGATAAACATCCCAAATGAATTTTTCAAGTTATGAATATTGAATGGTGGAAAATAAATTTTCAATGGTACTTATCCATTTTTCATCAACAAGTCGATCAGAAGACTCGCTGAAATAAGGTGGATGTTTCCTCATAAAGAACTCAACAGAATGTTGTTCCCTTCTCTTCTCGTTTGGAAGTCTAGAATGATCCATAACTCGTGTGATTATAGTGATAATACTTTTCATTCCATATATCATCAAATTTGTTTATTCATAAGGACAATAGTTTTATTTCCCATTGCAATGATCATTAACATGGTTCTTTCAGGTTTTATACATTGTCTAGAACCCAAAAAGAATCATCTGAGAGGTAAAAATAATACTAGGAAAACAACATAATCAAGGAGGTGTATTTTCAATCTCTAACATCTTAGGATTAATCCTAGATTATTCATTATTATTACCATAATTCTAGGAATGTAACTTATAATTATATATATACATTATAAATCCCTCATAAATATCTCTAGGTGTCATACTAAAGTTTTTACATCCTAGTTTCCAAAGGTTGACTAAACCATTACTCTAATACAAACTATAATGACCCAAGAATTATGTATATGAATATTACATATTTTTATATGAATATTCATTATATTTTACATATTCATTCCTGAGGACTGTAATATTTGGACAATCAGAATATATTCTTCTAAATTGTGAAAGATATTCAACATTTTCCATTAATATCTTCCCCTTTATTAATCCTACTTAAATGATTTCCTTATAACCTGAGGAATGGAAATTTAATAAATGGTGATATTATATTCTCAGTAAGGGTAATAAAATAATAGATGAACATATAAATGTAAAAAAACATGACTATAACTTTTGAATATCAAAATCATGAGCCATGAAATAAATCTAAGCAAATTTTAAGGCATAAATCATAAAGGATTGTCAATAATGATAATATAGAAATGGCATAAAACATGAACTTTTGGAAAAAAAATAAGCATAGAAAATAATTTTAATATTAGACAAGTCTCATAGACAAGATCATCATAGTGGAAAAAGTCCATTACTGAATCGGTTTTACTTGTCATTACAACCCTATATTACTGATCCATATTTACTTGTCGTTCCAGTCATGTCTATCTAATGAGATATAAATCTTTACCCAATGCATTGGAGGTTGATATAGGTCCCATCCATATCATAATGAAATAATTATTATATGTTCCATAAAAACATAAACCCTTTATCAAAGTATAACCCAAGGAACAAAAAATGGGTTTCTTAATCATCATTCCATCATAATCTATATAAAATAAATGGATTTCATAAAAATAATTCCATAATAAACACAATCAAATAAAATTAATAATAGAAATAGAAACATAAACCTATGTCATATTACATGGAAAATAATTTTGATAAGATACTTGAAATTAATTCTTAAGTAAAATATCCTTTCTTCATCAAAAATGATTTCTTTTCTCATAATTCCATGCAGTTTTAAAATAAAATAATTCAATTGAAAATAAATTGTAAATATTGTAAAGTAATATCCATGTAAATAAGGTATTATGAAAGTGTAAGAGTAAATTCATGCCTTATAAGTTAAAAACAACATCCTCATAATTTTTTTGGAAAAGTAAAAAAATACCTCATATCGAATAATTAAAAAATGTTACTTTCATACCGTTTAGTAAAAATTCACCAATTGGTAAAATTGACTTTAAACAATTGTATAAGAACAAAAATAGTATTTCATATTTAGGGAACATGGATTTGGATGATAAATATACCCATATAAATAATTATTTTTAAACAATCTCAGATAATATTGAGATTTTAAAATTAACCCTTACCTTAGGTCCAATATCATTCGTATGTACATGAACCTCCTCTTTTTGGAGTATCTCATTTTGATCTGCACAAAAGGTCTCCTTAGGATGGATTTATACCCAATGTTAGGACTATAAGAGAAAGGGATGGATGTTGGGATCTTATTTGAGAAGAATTTTAAGGATCCAAGGGGCTTGACAGGTGTGAGTAAATGGTAGATGTGGGGGCCTTTTATAAGAGGGAGGAGGGACACTTTAAGAAATTATTGAAATATTAATTTATTATAAATTGATTTTGGAATTATAATATCTAAAAAATAATATATTTAGAGGATAATATGAGTATATTTAGAAATAATCTCATCAAAAAAAAATTTAGATATGTATTTTTTTTATTTTAAAACTTTTCTTTTTCAGTTTACCCTTAATTACTCTCTTTTAATTTTAATTGAGGTAACAACATTTTAATTAGTAAGTGACTGTTATGTTTACTTATATGGGTTCAATTTTATATAATTGTACAATTAAATAAATTTAGATATTATAAAATCCACTTGGTAATTTTAAAATATTTTTATGATTTTTAAATAATTTTATAAAATATTATGTTTATTAAATATCATTAGTGCCAAGTTTTACACTATTCATTTCATTTAATTTAAATAAAGTCGAAACAGAGATATAACTTAGAACCAAAACATTTAATATTATTATAACATTTCATATTCACCTATAAAATTTTGGATGACATATATTATTTCAAATAATAATTATTTTACTATTTATAATATCGTTTATTTGATATTTCTCTTAATAAAATAATTATTGTATCACAGTTGTATCTATTTTTATGGTAATTATTTTATATGTAAAAATTATAAATAAATTCACATGATGTATATAATTTCATTATCTTTTTGTATATTATTTATTTTATAATTTTATCAATTTAATCACAACATAAAAATTATTATACTTATAAGAAAAAAAGAGAGTCACATGTTATCAATTTCTTTTGTTTTAATTATAATTACATCACTTTCATGAACAAAAGTCCATTAAATGAAATAATTCCAACCCTTAAGTTATATTGGTCTACTATAATTCTTCCAATAGTATTTTGGAAGGTGTTAGGGTAATTTCATTATCTTTATCATATTTTTTGTTACCCTAATTTACCTAATTTACCTTCAAATATAGTAAATAAAAATTACCGTAGTTACTATTCATAATATCCAAAAAAAATAAATGTAACATATTAAAATAATTTGAACACACTGATTCAAAATATGGAATCCATTTTTTAAAATTCAAAACATAGAAGTTATAGTAATTAATTTATAATTAATTCACATTGTCAAAGTGTGAAAATGGGTTTTTTTTAGTAAAACCATCAAAAGATTAATGTGTGTTTATATCTAATTTCAATGTGAAATTACTTCCAATTACAAAAAATGAATCAAATGATAAAAACATAATCTAACTAAAAATTAAACTAATTAAAAGGATAACCTTTTAGTATAAAAAATCAGATGAAAAATCAATTTTAAATTAAAATGCAGTATTTTCATTATTCATTTAAAATGAATATTATCATAAAAAAACTAAAAAATTTACCAAATTATATTTTTATGGCCATATTAAATATAATAAGTATATTTTGTCAAAAATAACTTATAAAAGTGTAAAAACTAGATCTAAAATGGGTTCACCATCAAGAGACGGTAAAACTATACTTTTAGAAAAATGGTCATTTTATCCGTAAAATTGTATTTTTTCTTATATCATGTCTACAAAACATTTAAGATGAATTTTAAATATTAAATTGAATATATTACATATATATTTAACTAATAAAATCCATAAATATTTATTTAATTATTTTATAGACTCACTTATTTTCAATTATATAGTTTTTTTAGAAGATAGTAAATACTTTTAAAACTCACCATTACAATGACTAGGTTATAATATTTAGTTATCACTTATACTTGGACTTGCATGAAATGAATTCAATCAAAAGAACTTGAAATTGTGTGTAACACAATCCAATAATAGTGTTTCGTAGACTGCAATATAATATGGTGTTGCATATAGTTCATGATAATCTTGGTGTAGTGTACAATACAAGGAATCAAAGAAATTAAAAAATATATATCTCATCAAATTTTAGGGTGTTAAAGTGAAAAAGAGTCACAAGATAGAGTAAATCAAAATAAAAAATACCACTTAAACTCATAAAATTTATTTATGTGACACAATGAGTCTAAAATCAACCAATGAAGATATGTACTTAATAATGTTTATTTATCATTTTACTTTAATTAATAAATTTTATTCTTATCTAGTAATTCACATTCTCTTAATAGTTTAAAAAGCTATTGGTGAGATATTGAAATTGAAAAAAGTTTATGTGATTAAAAAATTTGATATTATAATGAATCATAATAAAAAAATTAGAATTTGTGGAATATCTTGATTTTAATAAATTCAGGATTGAATATACATTTTCATAAAAACCTTAAAAAAATGGGGTAGGAAAGAATAAGAAAAATTTGTTTGGATTTTATGGGATAAACCATGTTATTTTAGCCTAGATTATTAAAATTTATTTCAAGACAGGAAAAAATAGTGGATTTATGCATTTTAAATTAGTATTAACATATAACAAATTTTTTCCACACACCTTATGATATATGGCTAAGGAAAATTTTAAAATTGAAAAGTTTGAGACTATTTGAAAACTTGTGTTTTATTAAGATCAATGGAATGTAATAAGATAATTTATGTGAATGTGTTGATGAAGGTATTTTTCTTCATTATACACCAATTGGAATATGTTATAAACATTATAAAAAAATTAAATCATATCATTTAATGTTATTTTTAGGGGTGATATTTTAAATTCATGAATATCATTACAATTTGTTGATAAGGTTTAATAATATTGATAAAATAATTAATTGAAAGGTATGTTCACAATCTGTTAAAAAAATTGTTCATATATATCATGATTTTGATGTTTCATTTGATAATAAAGGGCTATAACAAATTGGATCTATGTTCTCATGTCATATAAAAATATTGGAGTCTAACAATTTCATTGAAGATGGCTATATTGAAGTTTAAACTTGGAATATATTTTGGAATTTAAATCATGAATTACTACTTTATCAATACGAACCAACAAATATCTATGACTCTTTACAAAATATGGATCAGATTCATGTTATATAAAATGAGTTAAGTCATTTTTTTAATAATTATATATGATAAATATTGTCATTTTAAAAAGATTAAAATTTTATATGGATAAAATGAGTTTGTAAAATAAGATCAATGAGAAAGGTGAGGTGGAATATAATAAATCTCATCTAAATTAACGAATATAACCTCAAATTTATTATATAAATTTGGGTGAGACATTTTTCACTATTTTTATGGCTCAAAATAATAAGTAGTTTTCATTCAATATATTCCCATTTAAATTACATATTTTTTTAATTTGGTGTGAATAATATGTTTTTTAATGATGAAAATTACGATATAGTGTACATTAAACATCCAAATGTTTTTATCCTTTATGGTGATAGTTATAGAGAATTCAAGTTGAATAATGGAATCTATGGGATTAAATAATCACCTCGATATTATTATTCAAAATTATATTGTATCTTCATGATAATGAAATTTGAAAAAATAATGTTGTATAATAATTTTATTCTAAAGAAAAAAACATCTACACACCCATTGTGATAGTTATATTGACAAAATCATGTTTTCTCTAAAAAATATGGGAAATATTAAGAAGGATTTTCTTAACCAATTAAGGAACACTCTGAAATTTCAATGGTCAGTGAAATAATATTTTTATGAGTTTTCAAATGCTAAACAATGAAAATTTCATATTTTAATCATAAAATAAATATGCTAATATGTTTTTATGGGATTTTGATTATAAGAATCAAGATTTTTATACCCTATTATATCTATTGAATCTAAATTTCCTGAAGATTATAATGGAAATATTGTGATTTAAATAAAGTATGGAAGATTTATTGTTAGTTTTCTCTACTATCTGATGTCATGACTATACATAATTTTTACTATTTAACTTTCTACTCAATTATAAAGTAACCAATAGCTATAAAATCTAATAGTGGTGAAGGGGATATTTAATTATAGAAGAGTAACTCTAGAGTGTTGATTTAGGTATGAAAAAGATAATTATATAAAACTTTGTGGTTATTTTGAGGTTTATCAGTTATGTGATATTAGATACCAGATGTCTATTTCTGTAAGAGAATTTTTTATTGGTATAAAGTTCATTTGATGAAACTCTAAGATAATAAATTAAGTGATTTATAGAAAAATAAAAGTATATTCTATTGGAGAATTATAAGTTATATCTTAATGAATTAGTTGAAATTAAAACTTAAATATATGATAGTTGATGTCACAAATCCATTGATAATTAGGTGTAATGACTAAACTGGAATAAATTTATTGACGAATCTAGCATAACATTCAAGGAAAAAGCATATTCAGATAAAAAAATATTTATAAAGAAGAAAGTGGAATGTGGTGGGCACAACATGTAGTATATTTCAATACAATATCAAGCCAAATATATCATGGAAAATACCTTAATGAAGGATAACTTATATTATCTGAGATTATTTTTGGAAGGAAATTCTATACCAAAATAGTTGGGAACATTATTTATATTTATTCACATTCGTTTTTTTCATTTATTTACAGAGGGTGGAATATCATGGGGGTTTTCCTCATAATGCTGAAAATTTTCTTATAAATAGAGCACAGGTTGGGGAAAAGTTTTATTATGAGGTTTTACAAGGGGAGACAAAAATAAATATTGTATTTTGAAATTTATTTTGATAATCAGTTCATGTCTCTATTAAAATATTAATTATATTTATAATGTGAGTTAAAAAAGGCGATATTTAATAGTCCTCAATATGACATGTTCAACATAATAATGATATTTACACCAAGATTTAGAGTAATCTCACTTGTTTTTCTCTATATTATAAAGTGGTGTTTAGATAATCCTATCATTAAGATAATACAATGACTATATTCTTAATTTATTTATTCTTCATATTTGAATGAGAATTTAATTTTTATTTATTTTCAACATGCTCATTGATTGTAAACACGTCAATAAGGGTTAAATTAATTCCAATGGAATTAATATATTTTAGGATTAAGAAACCATGTTATGGTAGGAGATTTAACGACCCAAAGTTTCATTAATGTAAATCCCACTTGATCTAATTAAATGTAAACATCTTTGGTTTTATGTTAAGAATTGTGACTGTTGGTTTTATAGTCATTGAATAGTAGTCACATGATTAGTATAAATATAGGGCTTTAACAAATCCAATTTACTCAGACAAAGGAATCGATGGCCTCATCTAGTAGAGTTGCTCCATACGAAGCCCATTTGTCGGAGATCATAAAAGAGGTGGCATCCTTGGGTTTTTCTCTTGACCAAGCCCAAGATGAGCTTCATCATGTCAAGATCGAATGGGACCGTCTACGAGAAAAGTGGAAGTTGATAGAGATTACCACTCGAGGGATGTTATCTGAGCCACCCCAAGAGTCTGTCACCATCATACACCTTACCATTAGGTGTTATGCGGCTGTTTTAAGGGGTTATGTAACAAATCGCTAGTACTATGTTCATGTACATTATTTTTGTATATAATAATGAATATTCTTTCTTGTCATTATTGATACATTGTAAATAGTTTCTAAAGTACAAATAGTGTTTTTAGTTACTATTTAATTAAGAATTTTATTTTATTAAATTAAAGTATTTTTGAATTAAATAATATTTTAATGAAATATTATTATTATTATCAAATTAATTTTTATTAAATATAAATGACGTTATGATTTTATGAATGCAATTGTAATTTTTATTAAGGTTTGAAAGCCATTTTTGTCAAAACCCGGGAATTTTCGATAAATGTAAGTTTTTATTTTAAAAGTGAAAATTAACATATTTAGAAAATTATTTATATAAAATAAATATTATTTCTGGAATCAGGATGTCGAAATTATCCAACGGTGATTTTTTCATAATTTTCTGAGGCAGTCAAATTTTTGTGTAAAAATTAAATGTCGTTTAAATATATAATGTGATTTATGACACCATAATGACCCAATAGTGATGTAATAAAATAATATAAGCTTTATTTTTGGCCAATATATGTTGTAAAATTAAAATAATTTGATTTTGGGTTTGTTTTACTTATTTTACAAAGCATTAATGGACCCCTCAAGACTTATTAAACATCTTGTCTTTTTAAATTATTTTCCATGGGAGTGCGACTCACCTCCACATAAGAAACCACATTATTTTAAGAAGTTCGGAATTTTAACTTATAAAATATTTTTTTCCTATCCCGTTTTCCAAAAACCATGGGCAAAAACCATGAGATGATTTGTGGTTTGGATTAGTTTAATGTAAGGGGTCCCAAACCTAAATAATAAAGAATTCACTCACCTTTCCTATATAAACCCAACCAAGCTCCCACTTCCTCATCACACAAAGCCTTTTTAGTTTGTCCAACCTCTGCCCTAATCTCTCTATAATCCTCCCAAGGTTCCCCAAGCTCCCAATAAGCCTCTCTCAAGCCTCTCTCAAGCCATTCGAAGCACACTTCCAAGTAAGGGTTTTTTCTTCCTTTCACCTTTTTTGTCCAATATTTCTTAATATTGTTATTCCCTTTTAATTTCAATTATAAATTTTGGGGTATGGTTTCTCACCTCCCCCATACTGCCCTATTATTGTTTTAATTATGGGAGATCCCTTTCTCTCTCATTAAATTCTTCCCATGTACACCCGTTACTATGCCGAAATTCCGAAAGGAACATCTCTCTCTTCATTTACATTCAAGAAATAATTTTTTATCATGAATATAAATTCCATTAAAATTGTTTTTACTTGTATATATATGACCGCCCATACTTTTCATTTCATGTAAATATGATGACAAACCCCTTTCTCTCTCATCAACCATTTTTATGAATTCTTATGTCACACCGTTACGCTGCCGAAATTACACCGATTTTCTAAGCCAATGCCTTTGTGTAGTGAATATCATGCCCATTTCTTCATCAAGGTTATTCACCTTTATGCACATTTAATTATTTATTATAAAGTTTCATGTATTAATTCCACATTCCTTTGTCGTGGAATAAATTATTATGTTTAATGAATCCATGTTTTATGATCCATTGGCACACTAAGGGTGAACCCTTATAGTGCTCCAATGCATTGGGTAATGTATAGTATCATGATACGTCATGTGCAATGAGTGTTCACTCATTCTAATTCATGTGCAACGAGGGTTTACTCATGATTCATGTGCAATTAGGATTTACTCATGCTTCATGTGCAATGGGCCTTGGCTCATGCTAATTCCATCTTAAGTGTTGTTTCCACATTTCCATGTTATGATTATCATGCTTTATCATGCCTTTATGTCCATGTTTCTATTGTTCTCTATTGATATGCCTATTTTCTAACATGTATAATAATCCTCATGTACTCCATTTTTATTCCCTTACCGGGCTTTATAGCTCACCCTTTTCTTATGCATGTCCTCAGGTTATCCCATGTAATGCTAAGTACGAGGGAATGTAGTGGTCATGTAAAGGAAGTTTTCAATAAAGATGTTGGTTTTCATGTTTTAAGTTGTTATGTAATGATACTAAGCCCCAAAGACACTAGAACTCTCGATCTTCCATGTTGTATCAACTGAATAGGTTATGTAATAAATCATTTTTAAGTTTGTAATAAAAGAAGGGTTGTCATAGTTGGTATCAGAGGATAGGTTTGGTTATTTTTTCGATTAGGATTAGAAAACCCTAGTAAAGCCTTAGATACAAGATTAAGTACAATAAAAACGTCCCTATGTTTTCGTGAGTATTGAGTAAGTGAGTTATCAAACAAATATATCCCTGTCTAGATACGAGCAGGTAGAGGCAGCTCTGGAAAAGATGTATCCTAGGGGTAAAACCCGAAAACACTACTTTGAGCTAGACTCTAACAGGAACTGGTGCATGAAAATGGGCCTTGATGTGCTCTTGGTTATGAAACTCCCAGGGGATATGCTTTTGTAAATTCAAAAGCTTAGTATGAACCCTTATTAAGGGAATAAAAAAACCCGCCTAAGAGAATATGTTAGAAAGTAGATCACGAAAATCCTAGATTGAAGCCTATAGATTCATAAGTTTAGGAAATAATATTTAATTTATAAGTCATAAACTTTTGTCTTTGGATTACCCTTTATGTGTTACCCCTAACTTTCCTTTTATTCCAGCCAATGGCCGGTAATAGGAGGACTCAGGCTAACAATCGATGTGAAGATCAGTGTGATGACTGTACTACTGAGATGCCCAATCCAATGGGAGCGTGAATCGCGAACTTTTTCATGATTCTCTCTCAGCTAACTCAAGCTTTGAATGAAAACATGGGTCAAGAGGAACGTTCAACCCCCCCCCCCCCCCCCAAGAAAGAACAAGTCACTATCAAGATCTTCATGAGACAAAGGCCTCCTACTTTTAGTGGATTATCTGATCCCACGATCACTGAACAATGGATCAACTCTATTGAAAAGATCTTCTCCATCCTTCAATGTTTTGAACAAGAGAATGTTATCCTGGTGGCTTATCGTATGGTGGGTGAATCTGATCAATGGTGGATGTTGATAAAAAATATGAAGCCTGAGGAGGAGATCGATGCATTGGAATAGAAGGATTTCCGGAAGATGTTTTTCGATAAATATTTTCCATGCACCCTCCGGCTTAAGATAGAAAGGGACTTTCTTTCCCTCATGAAAAAAGATGAAGAATATATTGGATCATATGAGGAAAACTACAAGGATTGCATAATGCACTTCTGGCTTTGTCATTACCCCCGAATGCAATGTTGACCGCTTCTTTGGTGGGATAAAGCCTAGCATGCGGAAAGCATTAGCGATCAGTGACTTCGACATCTATGAGGAAATTGTCAGATATTCCCTCAAGGTTGAAATGGAGATCAGGGAATCACAGGGGAATCATGGGTACAAGAAGCGTAAGGTGGACTTCAATGTCGGTGGTCTGATAGATAAATCCAACGGTGCTAAGAACATCCAGCACCCCACTTTCCAAAAGTGCGGAAAGAAGCACCCTAGAAATTGCCTCAAGGGGATAAGGAAATGCTTTAGGTGTGGAAGAGAAGGGAACCTATCTGTTAACTATCGGAAAGAAAAACCTGCGGCTGCGACAGAGAAGAGGAACTCTCTGTTCGAACCTCAACACGTTGTTCATTTCAACAACTGCAAAGAACTGGGGCATTTTACAAATCAGTGCCCTAATCCAAGGGTTTTCGGAGGAAACCAACAACCTCTAAGGTAGCAAGGAAGATCTTTTTCCATCACATCTGCCGAAGTGAACCCCGACAATGAAGTGGTGATAGGTATGCTGGTTATTCATTCAAGAATAGAAAAAGTACTTTTTGATTCAGGTTCTACGCATTCTTTTATATCTCGAAAGTTTAGTAGAACATTCCCAGCACCACCACAAATCATAGAAGTGAAGATGTCGGTGAGTATGACAAATGGGGAAATCATTGCATCCCATGAATATAAGTCCTCCCCTATTATAATTTGTGGATTGAATTTCCCAGTGAACTTCGTCATACTCCCTCTAGTCTAATTTGATGCAATTATTGGCATGTATTGGCTTTCCTTATATAGAGCCAACATAAATTGTCGGGAAAGGGAAATCACACTCCATATGGAGAATCGTCCCCCGATTCTTTACAAGTGTAAGGAGGAAGATGGATCTCATTTAGCTCTATCATCTCAAGAATGGATATTACTGCCCTATGAGCACACGTATCTGGCTCATATGATTGAGTCCAAGGAAGAAACAATCCATTAAGAAATGCCTATTGTGAGGGAATTCGCTGAAGTATTTCCAGAGGAACTGCCTGGTCTTCCTCCTAGAAGAGATTTTGAATTCTCAATTGAACTTATACCAGGGGCTCTAACAATATCCAAGAATCCATATAGAATGGTTGTCGTGGAGCTTGAAGAGCTGAAGAAACAACTACAGGAGAATCTAGATAAAGGGTTTATACGCCCAAGTGCTTCACCATGGGGTGCACCAGTCCTCTTCGTCAAGAAGAAGGATGGGTCAATGTACCTTTGCATCAATTATCGTGAGCTCAAAAAAATAATGATAAAGAACAAGTATCCTCTCCCATGAATTGATTAATTGTTCGATCAGCTACATGGAGCACAATACTTCTCCAAGGTGGACTTGCGGTCGGGATATTATCAAGTGCGGGTGAAGAAGGAAGATGTCCCCAAGACTACTTTTCGTACAAGATACGAGAACTATGAATTCATATTAATGCCTTTCAGACTCACTAATGCTCCCGAAATCTTCATAGACTTGATGAATAGAGTCTTTAGAGATTACCTCGACAAATTTTTGGTAGTCTTTATAGATGAAATTCGAATATACTCCAAAACTAAGGAGGATCATGAGGAGTATTTAAGAACTATACTAGTGAATTTGTGCAAGGAGGAGCTCTATGAAAAGTACATAAAGTGTGAGTTCTGGTTTAATGAGGTCTCATTCTTTGGCCATATCATCACAACCAATGGGATATCTATGGATCCCTCCAAAACAGATGCAATTGAGGGATGGTAGAGGCCAACATCGGTAACGGATATTCGTAGCTTCTTGGGGTTAGCTAGATATTATCGATGATTTGTGAGAAATTTCTCACGATTTTCCAACCCTATTACCAAGCTAACTCGAAAGGGAGTAAAGTTTCCATTGAGTGATGAATGCGAATAAAGCTTCAAGGAGTTGAAAAGGAGGCTTATCATTGCGCCCGTGCTCACTTTACCCAGAAGTGGGGAACCTTTTGTGATATTCAGTGATGCTTTGAAGAAGGGATTAGGCTGTGTGATGATGTAGAATGATAAAGTGATATCCTATGCCTCAAGACAGTTGAAAATCCATGAGTAAAACTATCCAACGCATGATCTGGAGTTGGTGGCGGTGATCTTTACCTTGAAAATCTGGCAGCATTATCTCTATAGGGATAAATGTGAGATATATACTGACCACAAGAGTCTTAAATATATATTTACACAGAAAGAACTTAATATGCGCCAGAGAAGATGGATAGATCTCATCAAGGATTATGAATGTTCAATACATTACCACCCTGGGAAAGCGAATGAGGTGGTAGATTCCCTAAGTAGAAAGGACCTAGAGATTCTATCAATGATGAGAATTGAGAAGGATCCAATCTTCTCAGACTTGATGAAGATGGACATGGGAATCATAAAGAATGGAACATCATCAATCCATTCACAAATTATTGCTCAACCGTCTATTTTGGAAAGGTTAAAGGATGTTCAAAAGGATGATGTGGGAATTCAGGAAAAAGTGGAAGCTATCAAAAAAGGGAAATCCACAGATTTTAATGGTAATGAAGAAGGAATTGTGTGATTTGGGAAAAGACTATGTGTTCCATCATGTCTGGAGCTGAAGAAGGAAATTTTGGATGATGCACATAGTTAAAATTTCTCTATTCTCCCAGAGAGCACAAAGATGTATCGAGATATTTGAGAAAATTTTTGGTGGGATAATATGAAGAAGGAGATCGTTGTATATACATCAAAGTGCCTGGTGTGCCAACAAGCAAAGGTAGAGAGGAATAAGTCTAAGGGGATGATGCAACCATTGCCCATACCAGAATGGAAATGGGAGAACATCACCATAGACTTTGTCACTGGACTTCCAAGAACATCCAAAGGCAAAAATGCAATCAGGGTTGTGGTGGATCGTCTTTCAAAGACTGCACACTTCATTGCTATTCGGGAAGATTTATCATTGGATCAACTGGAACGAATATATATCAGGGAAGTGGTAAGGCTGCATGGAGTACCAATATCTATTATGTCTGACCGAGATCCAAGATTCACCTCTAAGATTTGGAAGAGTCTTCAATATGCTCTGGATACTGAACTAAACTTTAGTACGGCCTATCATCCTCAAACTGATGGCCAATCCGAGTGGACTATCCAAACACTTGAGGACATGTTGAGAGCATGATCAATGGACTTTAAAGGAGGATGGGATCAAAATCTTCCTCTGGTTGAGTTCTCTTATAATAACAGTTTCCACTCGAGCATCCAAATGGCACCACATGAATCCCTATATGGGAAAAGGTGCAGAACACTGGCATGTTCAGATGAGGTTGGTGAACGTAACCTGCATGGACCAGAAATGGTCAAAGAAATGGTGGAGAAGTTGAAAACTATTCAACAGCATATCAAGGTAGCCCAGAGTCGAAAGAAGAGTTATGCAGATAACCGTCAACGAGACCTTGAGTTTAAAGTTGGAGACATGGTTTTTCTACGCATATCTCTGTGGAATAAGGTCATGAGGTTTGGAAAGAAAGGGAATTTAAGTCCAAGGTACATCGGCCCCTTCGAGATTCTTGATCGTGTCGGGGTTGTGGCCTATCGACTAGCACTTGCACCTACCATGGCCAATGTAAATGATGTCTTTGATGTATCCCTATTAAGGAAGTACATATTGTACCCTTCACATGTACTCTCTTATAAGGTGGTATAACTGGAAGATGATCATTCTTATGAGGAGAAACCAATTAAGATCTTAGATCATAGATAAAAAGTTCTATGAAATAAGACAATTCCCCTCATCAAGGTGTTGGGGAGAAACCACAAGTTTGAAGAAGCGACTTGGGAATCAGAGGAAATGATAAAGAAGAGCTACCCACATCTGTTTTAGTTTGGGAAAAGGAAATTTCGAGGGAAAAATTTCTTATGGGGGGAATATTGTAACGACCCAATGTTTCATTAATGGAAATCCCACTTGATCTAATTAAATGTCAACATCTTTGGTTTTATGGTAAGAATTGTGACTGTTCCTTTTATAGTCATTGAACAGTGATCACATGAACAGTGATCACATGAAAAGAGGTGGCGTCCTTGGGTTTCGCTCTTGACCAAGCCCAAGATGAGCTTCATCATGTCAATCTCGAACAGGACCATCTACGGGAAAAGTGGATGTTGATAGAGATTACCACTCGAGCGATGTTATCTGAGCCACCCCAAGAGTCTATCACCATTGCACACCTTACCCTTAGGTCTTATGCAGTTATTTTAAGGGGTTATGTAACAAATTGTTAGTACTATGTTCATGTACATTATTTTTTTATATAATAATGAATATGCTTTCTTGTCATTATTGATACGTTGTAAATAGTTTTTAAAGTACAAATAGTTTTTTTAGTTATTATTTAATTAAGAATTATATTTTATTAAATTAAGGGATTTTTTAATTAAATTATATTTTAATAAAATATTATTATTATTATTATTAAATTAATTTTTATTAAATATAAATGATCTTATAATTTTATGAATGCAGTTTCAATTTTTATTAAGGTTTGAAAGCCATTTTTTTCAAAACCCGTGAATTTTTTATAAATATTGGTTTTTATTTTAAAAGTGAAATTTAACATATTTATAAAATTATTTAGATAAAATAAATTTTATTTCTGGAATCAAGATGTCGAAACTATCCAATGGTAAATTTTCATAATTTTCTGAGACAGTCAAATTTTTGGGTAAAAATTAAATACCGTTTAAATATATAATGTGTTTTATGACATCATAATGACCCAATAGAGATGTAATAAAATACTATAAGCTTTATGTTTAGACAATATATGTTTTACCATTAAAATATTGTGATTTTGGGTTTGTTTGACTTATCTTAAAAGGCATTAATGTACCCCTCAAGACTTATTAAACATCTTGTCTTTTTAAATTATTTTCCATGGGAGTGTGACTCACCTCCACATAAAAAACCCCATTCTTTTAAGAAGTTAAGACTTTGGCCTTATAAAATATTGTTTTCCTCTACCCTTTTCCAAAAACCATGGTTAAAAACCATGAGCCTATTTGTGGTTTTTATTAGAATAATGTAAGGGGTCCCAAACCTAAATAATAAAGAGTTCACTCACCTTTCCTATATAAACCCACCCAAGATCACACTTCATCCTCACTAAAAGCCTTTTGAGTTCGTACAACCTCTACCCTAATCTCTCTGAAATCCTCCCAAGGTTCACCAAGCTCCCAATAAGCCTCTCTCAAGCCTCTCTCAAGCCTTTGGAAGCACACTTCCAAGTAAGGGTTTTTTCTTCCTTTCACTTTTTTTGTCCAATTTTTCTTAATATTGTTATTCCCTTTTAATTTCAATTATAAATGTTGGAATATGGTTTTTCACCACCCCCATACTGCCCTCTTATTGTTTGAATTATGGGATACCCCTTTCCCTCTCATTAAATGCCTCCCATGTACACCTGTTACTATGCAGAAATTCCGAAAAGAACTTCTCTCTCTTCTTTTACATTCAAGAAATAATTTTGTATCGTGAATCTAAATTCCATTAAAATTGTTTGGACATGTATCTATATGACCCCCATACTTTCCATTTCATGTAAATATTATGAGACACCCCTTTCACTCTCATCAACTATTTTTATGAATTCTTATGTCACGCGGTTACGCTTCCGAGATTGCACCAATTTTCTAAGCCAATGCCTTAGTGTAGTGAATACCATGCACATTTCTCCATAAAGGGTATTCACCTTTATACACATTTACTTATTGATTATAAAGTTTCATTTATGAATTCCACATTCCTTTGTCATGTAATAAATGATTATGTTTTATGAATCCATGTGGCACACTTATTCATGAAATGAAATGTTTAAGATGGGTTTGCCCTTATAGTGCTTCAATGCATTGGGTAAAGTATAGTATCATGATACGTCATGTGAAATGAGTCTTGACTCATTATAATTCATTTGTAATGAGGTTTTACTCATACTTTATGTGCAATGAGGATTTACACATGCTTCATGTGCAATGGGCCTTGGCTCATGCAAATTCCATATGAAGTGTTGTTGCCACATTTCCATGTTATGATTATCATGATTTATCATGCCTTTATGTCCATGTTTCTATTGTGCTATATTGATATGCCTATTATCTAACATGTATTTTACTCCTCATGTATTCCATGTTTATTCCCTTACTGGGCTTTATAGCTCACCCTTTTCTTATGCATGTCCTCAGGTTATCCCATGCAATGCTAAGTACGAGGGAATGTAGTGGTCATGTAAAGGATGTTTTCAAAAAAGATTTTGTTTTTCACACTTTAAGTTGTTATATAATGATCCTAAGCCCCAAAGACACTAGACCTACCGATATTCCATGTTGTATCAAGTGAATAGTTTATGTAATAATTCATTTTTAAGTTTGTAATAAAATTAGGGTTGTCATTGGAGATATAACACTTCATGGTTTTGATAGATTTATAAGGAAATCCCAAATACATTAAAACCATGAAATGGTGATATTCACAACAAATTGTGATTTATTTTTTATAGAAAATACATTTTAAAATATTAATAAAAAATATTAATTCTTATGAAAATTGTTTATGGATTTGTATTCATTAATGTTTATACACTATAGGGAGGTAAACTATGTGTTCATTATGGATAAATTACTATAGTGAATGTTATGGATTCATTCTTAAAGGGTAGAGCTTCATGTACACTATTATAAGTAAATAGTTTAGTCCTTATAATATTCTATCATCCTATTAATGTTATATAAATTGTAAACTATAAAGAACAAACATGTGAACAGTATGATTCTTACAAGGATCATTTCTTGATGTTGGTAGTTAATCCGGGGTGTGGTGTTGGTGGAATCCAACATCTCTAATTCTTAGTCTCTTAATCAAAAAAAATAACCATTCATGTAAGATTATATCCTTCATCCATTTACAAAACGTTTCTCTCAATGTTCAATATATCCCTCTTAAAAATTTTCATGATATAAAAATGAAAAAATCACATAGATGATCAATGATAAGTTAATCTCTTAGGAAATAATTATATTCTTCTACTTTGTATGGATTTTTGAGGGATTTATTATGTATGAAATTTTACATCATCAATGTCCGATTATTATTATTTTAAAAATATTCCCTTGAAATGTTTTTTTGTTTTTATTTTTTAAATTAGTTGAAAAAAATCATTGATTTCATCAAACCACAATGTGGTCTTCATCACCACAACATGTTGGTCCTCATTCAACTCTCTAAAATTATTTTTTAATATTATTAATTAAAAATTTGAAAAACTTGTGAAACAAAATATAATAAAAAATGTGTATAGATACACTAAATACACTAATAATTATAGTAGAAACCCATTAGTCATATATTATCATAAAACCGTTGTTTCAAATAAATTCCTATCCAAATTGTTTTTTTCTATTTACAAGATATTTATACATATCAAAAATAAATCAAATATATTTTTTATTTCACAATGGAATGGTTTTTGTACTCAATACATAGACATTAATTTCTTAGAGATAAACATATCATCCCCATTTTACTACAATATAATTTAACCTCTAGGTCTCCCCCATGGGTTTAGAAATTTTTTATAGACATTTTATCTATTTATAATTACAAATTACTTCATGAAAACATCTTCATTTGTGACTTGGATTTGAAGTTTATTGGTTTTAAAAAATGAATAATATCAATGTAATATCTATCAATGTATTATTTCTTGTAATAATTTTACAATTATAATGTTTTAGTTTGGGATTCAAAAATATTTTCCCTCAAAATATCATAGGTCATGACTAGGTTTATCTAGTGATAGTATCCAGTAACTCTATTAATGTTCCACATATATCCAAGGTTAATTCACAATCTTTTCACCATAAAAATGGAATATATAATTGCGTTCTTTTGACCACCTCTACAATGTTTTATCGGTGGCCATTATTTTTACATTCTTTTCACATAGAGTAATTTTCAAATTATCATTAAATAACTTATTAATAATTTTTAAAATAAATAAAATGTAAAAATAAATAATAACATATTATTTATCTTTTCATGTCTATTGGATTATTTGAAATGTTTTATGGACATGGGTCGAAGTGATTTCATGAATACATGGGGATATTATTGGAAACCACTATGTGAGTTGGAATTATTACAAAGGTATTAGAAGTGATGTTTGGATTTGTTGGAAGATGGATCTGGATTGCTATATACATATATATATATATATCTGTGTGTGTGTGTTGAATTTGTTGACAAAGATATATGGAATAGGAATTGGTTCGTAGATATTTCCATGGATTAATAATGATTATATCCTATAATAGTGTCATTTTCTAGCCTTAGAAGAATTATCCATGAAGGTTTTAATGCATAGAAACCAAAGAAATAGTCATTTCAAAACAAATCTATTTGATGAGTAAAATTATGTAAATTTTCCAAGTACCCATGTTTTTTATTTCACATGTAAATTAATTTATCTACGAAGATGTCTTATGATTTAGAATCCATCCAGGTAGTGAATTTTTTTCAATGTGAAGTGTTCAAATAAAAAATTCATTATTTAAGAAAATATCAAATAGAAGAAAAACTCATATGTGAATTTAGCCACATATGGTAATTTGGCTATATCATGTATAAAATTCTACCCTATAGTTGAATATTTCTATATGAATAGGTTTATATATGAAAATCAAACTATGTATGTGATTTAGAACATGTAAGAAAATTCTTCAAAATGATAGAACGTAGAATAATTTTCCCATTTACACAAGTTTAGCCTGACATATCAGAAATCTAAATCAATGTAGGGAATTATCTATTTTCTAATACATCTTTCAAATGGGAAAATACATTAGGTGATTCCTAAACTTTTTGAATTTTAAGCATCACGATACTTAAAATGGGATCAATGATTCAATCAAATAATGAAGAAGGTTGTTTTGGGTGAGATATAGTGAATTAAATGAAATATATTCACGTTTTAGTAGAATATTTCATGTAGTAAATAAAAAGATATAGTTATAAAATATAAATATCAATGATATGGAAGATATGTAGGTTTTAAATTATTTATTCCATGAAAAAAAATTGTAATTTTAAACTTATAATGTGCTAAAATAGTGATTGGAATGTATTATTAAAAAAAATCTATCCTATAAAAATATGGAAACATTATTCAATGTATGGGGGGTTCTAGTTTGGTTCTATGATGTAATTATTATTAGGTTACCATTTTATGAAAAGGTAAAAATACTTCACACTTAAATCTCTTTCAATAGGATCGAGGAATAAAAAATTAGGATCTCACAACAGATATACACTTATGTGAGAATAATATAAGGAAATAATTTGATTATACTTTTTGTGAGGAAAATATTCCTTCATATTAAAGAAGAATGGAATCAAGAACCTTATTGAAGATTTTTATTCTCAAATGAATAATAATATTACTATTTTACATCAAAGTAAATTAGAATGTTTTCAAGATTTATTACTAAAAGAATAAGAATTTTAAAATAGGGAGTTCACAAAAGGTTTTTATTGATGTATTGAGGAGTTTTAATAGAACATACATTCACATATTAGGGTTTAACCAAACACAAGTGTTTTTTCTTTACAGGTCATGTGATTCAATAAATTGTGTTGTTTTATTTTCCTATTGTATTGAGAAAATAAGTAAAAATGAGTACTTTTCTCATAGTGTCCTACCTCGGTGTTTTGTGAGAATGTTGAGGATGAAATAAATTCATATTCTTGGGTATAAATCCTTGGGTGGTGGTGATCCAACCCAAAACATTATATGGTTATTATACTTAGAAAGACTTACCTAGCTCAAAACCTTCTATGGTTCAGTGTGGTTTGTTGATTTGGTTCTTTGGAACAATATTTATAGCATGCTCCTTGGTGTAGCCTAGTGTAGGTGAACAAAGTAAAAATTATTGGGTCCTATTTACTTTATCCATCCCCACAAAAATAGTGTCAAAAAATCTAATGTATATCTTAAAAAAGTTATATAAAATTATTATCAAATGATAGGTTTATTTTCATAGATTTTTTATTTGTCCCACATTATATGAATTGTTGAAGAAATAGGTGTCACAATCATCATCCCTATAAGGGTATGAGTAACATAAAAACATGTCATATTAGATGGAAAATGACTTATAAAGATATTTTGAAAAAATTTCTTGAGTAAAATATAATTTCTTATTTGAAAAAAAATATCTTTAAAATATAAAAAACTTTTTAAAACCATTTTCTTGAAAATTAACTTTATATATTATAAATAAATATTTTAAAACCATTATCAAACATTTTTATTTGAAAACATATAAATTGATCTTGAAAATGTTTTGAAAAACAAATCCTCAAATATATATAAAATTATCTTGAAAACATTCCTAATATTATTTCTTTGAAAATATTTTTCAAACTTATAAATAAGGATCGAAATAATTTTCAAAATCGTTTTCCTTGAAATAATATAAATGATTCTTGAAAACAGTTTTTTTTAATCCTTGAAAACTTATAAAATAATCTTTAATTCATTTTGATAACAATTTTCCTTCAAGACAAAAAAAATAATCTTTGAAAACATTATGAAAAAAAATTCCTTAAAAAATATTAAATAATCTTAAATACCTTTTGAAAAACACTTTTCTTGAAAAATAATTTGAAAACTTATAAATAAATCATGAAATTTTTTTGAAAACAATTCATTTGAAAATTATTTTTAAAATACATTTTCATAAAAATTAACCTTTTAAACATGCCAATGAATCTTCATAGAAATGATTTCGGGTAAATCTGTACATACTGTATGGGGTAAGAACATTCCTTTTGCACAATAAAAGGTTATAAAAATGTATTATTTAGAAAGAAACAAGAATATTACATAGAAAAACAGGGTAAAAATGGGTATAAATATCTTTTAAAGATTATATGATAATTTTATAATATTATTGGAAACCCTTTTTAGAAATCATGGTTTTAGAGGAACATAGATTCCCGGCCAAATAGAGTGTAATGTTAAGATTTCTTAAAAAACATTCTTAAATATATTATGTTTCAAAGAGTAGAAAAATGGTACCAATACATAAATATGTTATTAATAACAAGAGGATAATGAAATTCATTAATTTTATTTATATATGAGTCATTATATTTCATCAAAGGAATCATAAATATATATAATCTCGAAATGTGATGAGATTCTTTCAATAATCTCATACCACATAGTAAATTTGAATCATACTCCACATGTAAGAAAAAGGAAATTAAATGAAGCATAAATATCATGAAAATAATTATATTCATTATATAACTTTTCAAAGTCATTATATACAACTCATGGAAAAATATAAGTGCATAACATGGACTATGTCTGAAAGAAGGAAAATTAAGACAAAATTACTTTATGGATTTGGTAACTTTTGGAACATAAACTCAATGAATGAAATATAACATAATGGATATTTAAATTCCTATAATTTTAATTATTATAATCATATAATACATCCATGGGTAGTATACACACCACACAAAAAGAATGGGTGTCGAATAAAGCATGTATCTCACGGAAATAAAACGTTCGATGAAATTCCCTTACCTTCTTTCTTGACACTCTTTGTACTCATTAAAGACTCTTGTATAATAAATATAATTTTTTTATATATATTTTAAAAACCATATTATTATATCTAATAGCATATATGGTTTTATTATAACCTAATATTACCTACTTGTTAAAAATCCTATGTTAAAGTTTCACTTCTAGTAATATTCTCTTTATTCTTTGCATGTGTATTAATTTGTAATATATTTGATCCTTCTACATACGTAATAATTTAAAGAATTTAAATAATGATATAAATATCATTTATATTAATTATTTGTTTATTATAATAGCCTATATAATATAGAAGCATGAAATGGAATACACCGTTCATAGAGACGGTAAGCTGTATGTATGCCTGAAAAGAATTTCCATTTTTATTGTCATATTTAATTAAATAAATAAAATTAAATATTTATATATATATATATTATAATTACATTATAATTATTATTTCATATATATAATATAATTTTACTACACACTTCCTTAATACATTCTATGTAGTGTGTGAAATAATTACATCTCTTTGAGGGGGAGGTAGTCCACACTTCCTCAAACAAAATTATCGTATTTAAACCAATTGAAAAGTATAAATATTTTTTTCATAAATGGATTAAACGATATTAAATACATAATAAAATTAATATATAACATTATATATGGTAAAGTAAAAAAATTAATCATTATCGTTTCATGAGGTTGTAGTTCATCGTACACGTAAACAGTTTGTCTGTTACCCATTCGGTGGAGATGTCTATAAGTGTAGGTGGAACCATTATAATAACAAAATAATAGTATATTAAATATTGTTTTCGTTATAAAATCATTAAATATATTTAATTGGTGGATAAATAAAATAAAAATGATACATCTTCGAGAGATGATGTTGCCTCTTAATCAGGTAACTCCTTTTGGTTTGTGTGAAAAGGCTTCCATGGATTGATTTATGAACTAGGAGTGGCTTCGTGGAGGAGTGGAGGGATTTTGGGAAGTTTATTTTGAATATATTTTCATAACCTAAGTGGTTTTAGAGGTTTTATTAAGATGAATAGATGGTGGCCTTTTATAGGGAAGGGAAAATACACACTTGGCATTTTTTTAAACAAGATACGTGTACCCAAATGTTTACCGAAACAAATTTATACTGACCCAAAAACTCAATAATGGAAGGTTAATGGACAAATAATTTCTATAAAAAGGGTTTTGGATAAGTTTATAGGTAATTTTAAGTCTCAAAATTTAAGGTTTAGTACTTTGTTAACTAATTTTTCTCTTAATCGTTGTAATTAATTTTAATCACTTTCACTAATATTTTTTGTCAAAAAATATGAACTTATTGTAAATTATAAATTATAATTATTTCAAATATGGAATCCATTTATCCAAATTCTAATCATAGAATTTTCATAATTTAATTTAAAAATAATCTTGTTGATGGGATGACACTATGTGTTTTTAAAGTAAAAACATCCAAATATTTTCTATGATTGAATACCTAGTTTAAAAGTGAAATTGATTATTATTACCTAAATTAGACTAATTTATAAAATTATTATCTAATTAAACATTTCAAATAATTTAACATATAATTTAACCGTATAAATAATCTATATGAAAAGGCGGTTTTGAATTAAAATCTGATATTTTTCACTATTCATCCAAAAAATGAAGTTTCTAGAAATAATCCCAAAACGTCACCCTAAAATAATTTCCACATTAAAAATTAAAAAATATAAGTATATTTTTATAAAATTAAATTTATAAATTTATATAAAATTAATTTTTTCATTTTTCATAGAATGGCATTAAAATCAGTTCATTTGAGATAACAGTATTTTTAAACATATAAGGACCTTACCAAAAATTATATCTTTCATTATAAATAGGATTTATTTATATAAAACCATTATAAAAAATATTTGAAAAGTTTTTATTATTATTCATATTACTAAGTTCAATGGATAGGTTATAGTTATCTAGTTTTTAATAATTATTATAACAAAATGGTGTTTCATAAAAACACAGTGTTGCATGTAACATATGTCAAGTAATTGGTGGTTGTGATGTACAACAAGTAGGTGTTTCACATAGCATATTCCAATTTGGTATTTTGTGTCACATATAACAAGTTTTTGTGTAACAAACCAAACATTTAAGAATAAAATTCCCTTTCTTTTGACTAATTAAATGTCATGTGGTTATAGAAAACATGAGAACTTATTTTATTATATTCAATTGGATTTTAAATGACCATTATTTATCTTTTCCATAAATAATATAGTCGTTGAATAATGATCACATGACTAGTATAAATATAGGGTTTTAAAAAATCCTTTTAACAGATAAAAAGGAATTGACGACCTCAACTAGTAAGATAATACCCTATGAAGCCCATTTATCAAATCTTCTAAGGGAGATAAAATTTTTGGACTTTTCCTTAATCAAATACCACGTTTATATCCAACAACTTAAGAATGAGAGAAACCTTTTATAGGAGAAGATCTTACACATCGAGATCACGGCCCAAACCATATTCACAGACCGGCCCCCAAAAAAGGGATGTGTATCAAGACCCTAGAAATAAGATTATGTACATTAATTTTTATATAATAATGAATATAATTTTCTTCCTATCATTATTACTTTATAGATGATTTTTGAAGCTCAAGTAGTATTTTTGGTTAGTATTTAAATTCAATTAAGAAATATATTTTGATAAATTAATATATTTTTGAAATAAATAATATTTGATATTATTATTAAATAAATTTTATTAAATATAACTGATCATATAAGTTTTATGAAGTCAAAAGTAATTTTTATTAAGATTTGAAAACTGTATTTATCAAAACCCGTCAATTTTAAATAACTGCATGTTCTTATTTTGAAATTGAAAATTAAAATTTTTAGAAAATTATTTAGATAAATGAATATTATTTTTGGAATCAAGACATCAAAATTTTCCAATGGTAAATTTTTCATAATTTTCCGTGAAAGCTGAATTTTTGGGTAAAAAATAAATACAATATAAATATACTCTATGTTTAATGACATCATAATGACCAAATAGTGATGTAATAAATAATAAATATGATGTAATTATCCAAATATATTTTTTTTCCTTTAAAATAATAAAATTTTTATTTTATTTGATTTATTTTACAAAGCCTTAGTGAATCGTCCAATACTTATATTATATTTTAAGATTTTAAAATCATTTCCTTGATAATGTGACTCGCATCCACATAAGCAAGGGATTTATTTTAATATTTTTGGCCCTTGGACTTATAAAATAATTTAATCTACCCATCTCTTTTATCAAGAATTCCTTTTGTGTTATGTCTTATATTTTTCTTTTTATTATGTTGGGATATGTTCTTAATCATTCCTCTTATTGTACACTTCATGAATATGTTAATGGATACCCCTTTCTCTCTCATCAACCCATTTTATGAATTTCTATATGATGTTTTTATTCTTCGAAAATTGAACCATGATTTTACATGAAAAGATAATGGTATAGTGAATAGGACACTCATTTCTCTATCAAGGTTATTCACCTTAATGCACATAATTATATTTATTTGGGACTTATATGTATGTGTTCCACATTTCTTGATCATGGAATAAAATTATAGTGTTGAATGAATCCATGTTATATGATCTATGTGGTACACTTAAACATGAGATTTAAATGTTTATGAAGGATGCACCCTAAAAACGTTTTGATGCATTGGGTAATGTTTAGTATCATGATATGCCATGTTAGGATAGGGGTTTACCTGATTCCTTTATGGGACTTTTTTCCACCATGATGTCTTGGTAGTTTAGCTTTGACTTATGTTTATGATGTAGTGTTTTTAGTTTTTGCCACATTTCTATGTTATGATTATAATGCTATATCATGCCTTATTATTAAAATTCCTTTATAAATTATTGAAATACCTTGTATAAAATGTATTATTATCCTCATTTTATTCCATGTTTGTTCCCATAATGGGAATTATAGATAACCCTTTTCCTATTTATGTCCTCAGGTTATCCCATGCTATTTTAAGTATGAAGGAATGTTTTGGTCAGGCCAAATATGTTTTCAATAAAGATGTTATTATATTTCATGTTTTAAGTTGATTTCTAATTTTCCAAAACCCCAAATACACTAGCCCTATTAATATTAAGAGTTTTATTAAGTGAATGTTTATGTCATAAATAATCTTTAAATTTGAAATATATATAAAGGTTGTTATAGTTTGTATCAAAGGATAGGTTTATTTATTTTTTGCATTAGGATTAGAAAACCCTAGTAAAAAAACTTAGGGATAAGATTACGTGTAAGAGAACATACATAAATTTTGGTGAGTCTAGAGAAAGTATTTTATCAAGAAAATACATTTATGTTTGGATACTAAAAGTGGATGTGGTTTTAGAAAAGATATACCTAGGTGTAAAAAATCTGATAAGGTTTTTTGGTTTTGACTCGGGGTAACCTGGTCCATGATGATTGGACTTACTTTGAACATATTTTGAAACTATCAGAGGATGTGCTTTGGTAAATTCCTAATCTCATTACAAACTATTATTAACAGAACAATAAAAAATGACCATAAAAATATATTTTGGGAATTAGATAATGAATAACATAGACTGAAGCTTAGAAAATCTTAAGTTAAGGAGATAAATATAACTTATATTTAATTCCTTTAATGTCTTTGGATTCCCCTTTATGTGTTTAATATTTTAAAAAATAATTATCCCCTTATCTAGATTAGATGTAGTAAATTAGTAGAACCAGAATCAAAAAGTGAATAATAGGGTAATCATCCATAGTTCTATGCATTATTTTATATCACTAAAGTTTAATATAACTATTCAAAAACCACCAAAAATCATATAAGTAGAGATTATGGTGAAAATGGAAAATGGGTAAATTATTGAATCCCATGTATATAACTACTCCCCTATCACAATTTGTGGATTGAACTTCCCGATGAACCTTTTCGTACTTTTATTAGTTGAGGTAAATGCAATTTTGGTCATGGATTAGCTTTCACTGTATAGATCCTACATAAATTGCTGTGAGTGGTAAATCACTCTCTATATGTATAATCGACCCATGATTTTATACAAGTGCAAGGAGGAGGATGAATCTTTTGTATTTCCATCATCTCAATCATGGATATTATTTTCCTATGAGTAAGTGTATCTAGCTCAAATTATTGATTCTAAGTAATGAGCCACTCTCTAATACATGCCTATTGTGAGGGAATTTTCTGACATGTTTCCTAAGAAGTTGTTGGGTCTTCCTCCTAGCAGAGAGGTTGAATTTTTGATTGAGCTTATACCTAGGGTGTTTTCAATATCCAAGACTCTGTATAGAATGGTTGTTGTTTAACTTGAAGAGCTAAAGAAACAACTATAGAAGAATATTTATAAAGGGTTTATATGCAAATGGCTTCACCATGGGGTGCACCGATCCTCTTCATCAAGAAGAAGGATAGGTCAATGCACCTTTTCATTTATTATCAAAAGATTAACAAAATCACAATAAATAACAGGTGTCATTTTCCCTGAATTGGTGACTTTTTCAATCAGAAAGTTGGAGCATGATACTTCTCCAAGGTCAATCTATTGTCTGGATATTAAAAATTAAGGGTGAAGAAGAAGGATATCCCGAATACTGGTTTTTGTATAAGGTGTGTGCACTATGAGTTAATAGTGATGCCTTTTAGACTCGCTAATGCTCCAGCAGTCTTCATGGACTTGATGAATATAGTCTTACATATTATCTAGAACAATTTATTGTAGTCTTTATAGATAATATTATAATATAATTAAAAACTAAGGAGGTGTATTAAGAGCATCTGATCATTGTGCTAGAGACCCTGCAAAAGGAGAATCTCTAAGAAAAGAACAGAAAGTGTGAGTTATGGTTGAAGGAAATCTCATTCTTGGGTCATAATATCATAAGACATGGGAAATATGTGGATAATTACAAGAAAAAAAAATTATAGATGGTTGAGGCCAACATATGTCACAGATATTTATAGCTTCCTTGGGTTAGCTGGATTTCACCACTAATTTGTGAGAAATTTCTCACAATTTCCAAACCCTCTTACTAAGATAACTCAAAAGGGAGTCAAATTTTCTTAGAATGTTGAATGTGATGAAATATTCATGATGTTGAGGAGGAGGCTTGTCACTTCCCATGTTCTCACACTACCCTAAGTGGGTAAATTTTCATAACTTTCATCAATTCTTCAAAGAAAGGATTGGGATGTGTGTTGATGAAAAATGAAAAATTCATTGTCTATGCCTCAAGGTATATGAAAATTCATGAGAAAAACTATCCCAATCATGATGTGGAGTTAGCAGTTGTGAACATTGTTTTAAAACACTATTGACATTATCTCTTTGGGGAGAAGTGGGAAATATATACAGATCATAAAAGTATCAAATATATATTCACACAGAAAGAGCTAAATATGTGCCAACAAAGATGGTTATATCTCATAAAAGATTATGAATTCTCATTCCACTACTATAATAGTAAAATAAAACAATGTAGCGAATGATATAAGTATAAAGGACCCATAAATTTTATCATTGATGAGAATCAAGAAGGATCTGATCTTCTTAGACTTCAAGAAGAATGAAATGGGAATAATAAATAAAGGAACATCATCAATCCTTTCACAAAGGATATCTCAACTATCTCTTTTGGAAAGGTTAAATAATTCTCAAAAATATGATGTTGGAATTCAGAAGATTGTGGAAACTATCAAAAAATTTAAATCCTTATAATTCAATTTTATTGAAGAAGGAATTGTGAGATTTGGGTCAAAACTATGTGTTCCATAAAATCGTGAATTAGATAAATCACTTTTTGATAATGCACATATTTTTACTTTATCTATTCAACCAGGAAACTCAAATATGTATCGATATATATGAGAGAACTATTTGTGGGATAACATCAAGAAGGATATCGTTGAATATACATCAATGTGTCGGGTATGCAAGTGAAGGATGAATTGAACAATTCTAAAGGGATAATGAAACCATTACCCATACCGACATGGTAATGGGAAAACATCACCATGTACATTGTCACGAGACATCCAAAGAAATCCAAGGGAAACAATGTTATCTAGGTTGTTGTGTATCTTCTGACAAAGACTTCATACATTATTTCAATTCAAGAGGATTTCAAAATGAATCAACTCGAACAGATATACATCAAAGAATTGGTAAGGCTATATGGAGTGCCACTATCTATTGTGTCTGATCAAGATCCATGATCCACCTCTATTTTTTAGAAAAATTCTCTAGCATGCTCTAAAATTTGAGTTTAAACTTAGTACAAATTATCACCCTCAAACTGATGGCCATTTTGAGTGTACTATCCCAACACTTGAGGACAGGTTGAGATCTTTCTCAATAGACTTAAAATGAGGATGGTACCAACATCTTGATTTGTTGGATTTCTCTTACAATAATCATTTCCAATCAAGTATTCAAATGGATTCGTATGAATCCCTTTATAGGATGGGGTGTAGAACACTAGAATATTATGATGAAGTTGGGAAATAAAAACATCTAGGTCTGGAAATGGTCAAAGAAATTGTGGACAAGGTTAAGGACATGTAAAAGTATATTAAAGCTACCTAGAGTCAACAGAAAAACTATGCTAACAATCGTTGATGATGCATAGATATTGATTTTGGATACATGGTATTCTTCCACATATCTCCATGGAACATAGTGATGATATTTGGGAATAAGGTAAATATTAGTCCAAGGTACATAGTCCCTTTTGTGATCCGTGATCGCTTTTAAGTAGTAGCCTATTAATTACAACTCCCATTGAACTTGTGTCAAGTACACATTTTATTATATGTGTCTTTCTTAAGAAATTACATAACGGACACATCACATGTAATCAATGCTGATATGGTTCCATTGGATAATTTCTTTTCATATTAATAGTATTCGATGAAGATCTTAGATCATAGAGAAAATGTTCTATGAAATAAGACAATCCCCCTTATCAAAGTGTTTTAGAGAAACTAATAGTTTGAAAAAATTGTGGGAACTAGTGGATATGATGAAGCACAATTACCCTCATCTATTTTAGTGTGGTAAAAGTAAATTTTGAGGGTAAAATTTTTTAATATGGAAAGGTTTTAAGGACCCAAACATTTATAAATAATATTCCCTTTCTTTTGACTTAATTAAATTTTTTATGGTTATAGAAAACACATGAAGTTCTTTTATTATATCCAATTGGATTTTAAATGACCATTAAGTAACTTTACAGAAAATAATATAGTCATTGAACAATGATACATGACTAGTATAAATGTAGTCTTTTAGAAATCCTTTTGACACAAAAAAAGGAAGTTATGGCATTAACCAGTAGGGTAGTACCCTATAAATCCCATTTATCAGAGATTCCTAGGGAGATAATATTCTATAATTTTTCCTAGACCAATACCAACATAATATCCAACAACTTAGTCATGAGATAAACCATTTATGGAAGAAGTTCAAGCTCATTGAGATCACATCCCAAACCATGTTCACCGAACAACCCCATGAAGGTCCCACCATCACACACCTTACTCATTGGAAATATACTAATGTAATAAATAGATATGTATCAATACCTTAGTAATAATATTTTTTACATTATATTTTATAGAATAATGAATATATTTTTCTTCCTATTATAGTTTCTTTGTAAATGATTTTTAAAGAACAAGTTGAATTTTTGGATAATATTCAAATTGAATTAAGAAATATATTTTGATGAATTAATGTTATTTTAAACAAATATATTTTAATATTGTTATTAAATAAATTTTATTAAATATAAATGATCATATAATATCTTTGAAGTAAAAATTAATTTTTACTATGATTTGAAAACTGTTTTTATCAAAACCCTTTAATTTTCAATAAATATCAGTTTTTATTTTGAAAGTGAAAATTCATATATTTATAAAATTATTTAGATAAACGTAATCTTATTTTTAGAATCAGGATGTTAAAATTAACCAATGGTTAATTCTTATTAATTTTCTAAGACATTCAAATATTTGGGTAAAAATTAAATATCGTATAATTATACTGTGTGATTTATGGAATTGCAATGGGCCAATAGTGATGTAGTAAGTATTAAAAATAGTATCCTAGTAAAAATATATATTTTTATTTAAAATAATAAAATATTTAGTTTATTTTATTTATTTTATTAATCCTTAATGATTTCTCCAAGAGTGATAATATATTTTATGATTTTAAAATCATTTCCTTGAGAGTGTGACTCACCTCAATATAATCAAGGTCATTATTTTAATATGTTTTTTCCTTGTAATTATAAAAAAAATTAATCCACTCCACTTTTCTCAAAATAATTGGTGGGATGGTTTTTTGTTTTGAATATTTTATTATGAAGTGTCTAAAACTAAAATAATAAAGAAATCCCCCTCATTTCCTATATAAACCCACCAAAGATCCAATTTCTCTACACTAAAACTCTTTTAATCTTATCCACCATCTACTGTCTACTACCTAGAGTCTTCCCAAGGCACCCCCAATCTCCCAAAAATTCTCTCCCAATCCTTTGGAGTCACACATCCATGTAAGGGATTTCTCTCTTCTCATTTCATTCATGCACTTATTTATATTATGCTTCCTAAATTCCATTTTCATATGTTGGTATATGATGTTAAATTATCCCCTTACTATTCATTTTATGTATAAATTATGGTATCTTTCTTTCACTCTCATTAAGACCCCCTATGATCCTTTAATCCCACTCGTTACTATACTGAAATTTCGTAGGGGATCTTCCACCCGTCAACTTTATGAAGTGTACCATTAATGTTATATCTTATAATTTATTTTTTCCTATGTTAGGATATGTTCTTAAAAATTTATCTTACTTTAAATTTCATGAATATGTGATGGGAGACTCATTTCCCTCTCATCAACCCATTTTATTAATTTCTAAATAATGTTGTTATGATGCTGAAATTACACCACAATTTTTCATGCCAAGATAAGGGAGTAATGAATACCATACCCATTTCTCTATCAAGGGTATTCACCCTTATGCACATAATCCTATTGATTAGAGAATTACATGTATTTATTAAACAATTATAGATTATGTTACAAAATTATAGTGTTGAATGAATCCATGTTATATGAACTATGTGACACACTTAAGCATGAGATTGAAATGTTTATGAAGGGTGTGCCCTGATAGTGATCTAATGAATTAGGTAATGTTTTGTATCATGACTTATAATGTTGGGATAGGGTTTTACCTAATTACTTTATGGGGCTTTTTCCCACCATGATGTCTTGGTGGTTTATCTTTGACTTATGTTTTTTATGCAGTTCTTTAAGTCGTTCCCACATTTCCATGTTATGATTGTCATGTTATATCATGCCTTACTATTAATGTTCCTTTAGGCATCATTGATATGCCTTGTTAAACATGTATTATTATCCTTATGATATTCTATTTTTATTCTTTTAATGGTATTTATAGCTCAAATTTTTATTATATATGTCCTAAGTTTATCCCATGTAGTGTTAAGTATGAAGGAATGTTGTGGTGATGTCAAAGAAGTTTTCAATAAATATGTTGTTGTATTTCATGTTTTTAGTTGTTATTTAATGTTCCAAAACCTAAAATACACTAGACCTATATATCTAAAGAGTTGTATTAAGTGCAATTTTATATAACAAATCATGTTTAAATATGAAATAAAGTGCAGGGTCATTATATGGTTCCATGTAAATGGAATGTTGGACTTGGTGATTTAATATAAAAAACTATTTTCTCTGTTGCGTGATGTCACGACCCGTCCTCGGGACCCGTGCCGTGACTACCCCAAGCCCGCCTCCCATAGGCCAGGGACTGGCGACTATCACCAAAGGCGTAAATCCCTATAATTGGGAAGGCATTGCCTTTATGAAACGTAAACACACATACAACCAGAGTACAAGCGGAAGCAAACACTAAGTAAAGCAATATAATAAGTGTGCAGAAAGTACAAAGGGGGCCGGAAATACATGACCAACAGTAAAGTACAAGAAAAAGAAAAAACAGTAGGAAGGTGTCAAGCTGCTCCTGGACCATCCTCCGGAGTCCCTACCTGAAGGGTAGGTAAAGATGGCCACCTCAGCTCTCTACATCCATCTGTCAGCTCCGGGTACCATCTCATCGTGGAGTCCACCTCCGGGTACCCTCTCATCGTCACCTCCACCTTCGGGTACCGTCTCGTCGTGAAGTCCACCTCTGGGTACCATCTTGTCATCACATCCACCTCCGGGTACCATCTAGCTCTATTATCCTCAACCTTGATCAGTGATGTCTTTCGTCTTCATCCAACACAATGTAGTGCGGGCGAAGCCCATGCAGGGATGAGTATACGATACTCAGTAGGGACCCCGAGACCCCCGAAAGTCTCCATAAATCCCCAAAGCATACAACACAAAGAAAAATATACAATCACGAAGTATCACCCAACACTACTTAGGTATATTCCCATACATATACCTAAGTCATTAAATCCAATTCATCTCCAACTCACGAGCTCAAGTACAATCCAGTCCACACAGGATAGTATAACCCAATACACAAAGGAAAGCACAACTCAATCCACATAGGAAATCACAACTCAATCCACATAGGAATGCACAACTCAATCCACATAGGGAAGCACAACCCAATCCACAAAGGAAAGAACAACTAATCCACGTAGGAAACAATTCAATCATATCGAAGATAATGATTGGAAGTCAAGACTCAGCTCACACATGTATACATCATTTGTAAAGCAAAAAGGGGATGATCAGATGTAGTTGTTGATTCATCTAGCTGGGACCCACGTAGGATACTAGACCAGCTAATCTGTTGGGCCCACGTAGGATACTACAACAGAGGCCAATACTGTTGGACCCAAGTAGGATACAAGTACAGTAGTCATCACTGCCGAACCCACGAAGGATTCTAGTACGGTTGTTGTCGTCGTCGAACCCATATAGGATTCCAGTACGAAGGTCATCATCATCGAACCCACAGAGGATTTCAGTATGGTTGTCATCGTCGTCGACACCACGAAGGATTCCAGTACGAACGTCCTCACCGTCGAACCCACGGAGGATTTCAGTACGGTTGTCATTGTCGTCGAGCCCACAGAGGATTCCAGTACGAAAGTATTCATCGTCGAACCCATGGAGGATTCCAGTACTAAAGACTTCACCATTGCACACACGAAGGATTCCAGTATGAAATTCTTCACCATCGAACACACGGAGGATTTCAGTACGGTTTTCATCGTCGTCGAAGTCGCAGCCAGCTCTAGGGTTCCCTCACACAGCATGCTCATTTTTGGGAGGGTCCACTCCACGAGCCAAGGGTTCAATACACCAACTGACACGTAGTCCAGATTTTATGTATCCCAAAGTTCCGTATCGTCAATAGGAACTCAACACGACAGACGGCGCGTCAATCGGATGCCCGGTCTGAGAGTTATTCGCTTTTTCGTCTTAGGGGTCCGGTTGGTTTTTAAGTCAAACCAACCTGACCATACTCTAAATGCGTCCAAACCTCAAGAAGAGTAATACAAAAGGTCCATCTCACTAAGAGTAATCCAATAAATTCGACGGCACATCAATCGGACGTCCGGAGCTCGAGTTATAAGTGTTTCCGCTTCGAGGGCTCAGTTAGTTTTGGGTCCGAACCAACCTGGTCGTACCCAAAGTTCTCTAAAACCTTGAGTGTAATATACCGAAATGACCATCTCGATCCAAGGATCCCAACTCAACTGAAGGTGCGTAGATCGGAGGTCTGAAGCCCATGATATGGGCAAATGACTGAAAACAGTCCGAAACGGGGGGTCTGGGCCCGGCCCAACCCCCCTGGGTCAGCCCGAACCGGGTCGACCCAACCCGGGTCCGGGTCTGGCCCGGTTGGGCACGGCCCGGACCGGAAAGGTGCGGCCCGGCCTTGTCCACGCAACCCGCCCCGGCCAGGCCGGGGGGGTGCGCTGGCTCGGCCGGCGGCCGAGCAGGGGTGGACCGTTTCCCCCCTTTTCTACTGGCGGGGCGCCGGCAGCGCCTTCCGCGGACCACCGGACGCGCTCCGGTGGTCCGTTTTTTCCGCTGTCTGTGCCTGCGACTCTCCCGGGACCCTTAGATTACTGCGAAGGGTTCAAAACACCTTTGCGGCATGCTTTTTCTTTGTTCATCGATCCGTACACCAATAAATAAACTGTGGAGGGTTTTCGGGCCGTGTTTGTTCGGCCCGCTCCCTCTGCGTTAGGTGTTTTTCAAATGGCAGTCATTAAAATACATGCTTTAGACGAGGGTATAATTTATTGAATGTAAATTATTCAAACACCCTGAAATTAATATACACATGCACGAGGGGATAATTCACATATAAACTTTATACGAAAACCCCCCACCTCGATGAAGTTGTCGATCGAGGTTCGTCGCGGGAAAAAGACGTCGCGGAAGACGGTGTCGCGGAACGAGGCTCTGTAAGCATAATCGGTGTTTGCTTGATGAAGGATGTGGCGTCTAGATTCCTTCAACGTGGGAAGAAGATGCAAATATGAGATGGCGTTCTTCCTTGAGGCTTCGGTGTTCTTCGCGTTCTTCAAGAAGGAAGAAGAAAATCTTCGAGAGTTCTCTCCTCCACACAGCGAATCACCCACGATAAAATAAGACGTTGTCTTATTTTATTTACACACACACAAGCCATCATTAATTTGAAATTTCAAGATCTCACTCAATTAATTAAATTAATTGAAGGGTATTTAATATTCCAATTAATTGCATGAGTTGACATGTCATTAAAAAGGGGGGGTGCGGGTGTGTTACAAAAATAAAAGCACGAGGGAAGTTTTAAGGGATTTGAAGGGGTGGGGCTCGTGTGGGCCCCACATCACAATTATCCTACCAAATGAAGTTAGGATTCTATGGGTCCCACCATGCTTCTGCTGCGTAGGTTATAACTGCTTAGAATAGAAATAAAAAATGTATCACAGATTTTGATTTCATTCTTTGGTTAACCCATTTATTTAAAAACCACAACTGATAAAACGCAACTCCAGAAATGGTGTTTCTAAGCAATTACCGGAGCTGCGGTTTCATCAGTGCCCTCGGATTTTGATTCTGAGTACCAGTTAAAAAGTTAGGAAAACTTGCTCATTCGTTCACTGAACGTACCGAAGCTAAACATCGGAAAAAGATTCCGGGCACACCGGGCCTCAGAATCAGGTGCTGTCAGAAACTGTATACTCGTATAATTCCAAAGAAAATTAAGAAAAATATTTCCCCTGAAATTTATGAGTCTTTACATTACTCCCACCTCATGGATTTATGTCCCTGTAAAGATACATCTCAAACTAGGGAAACAAAAGGGTACTGAGCACGCATCTGAGCCTCCCGCTCCCAAGTGCTCTCCTGGAGGTTCCCATGATGCCATCTGATGTGCACTAGAGGAATCGACCACCCACGTAGGACCCGCTCCTGTCGATCCACGATCTCCACCGGGACCTTCACAAAAGTCACCCCATCGTCAAAGTCCTTCTCCCCATGGTCGATGATATGCATCGGGTCGTGCACGTATCTCCTCGGCTAAGATACGTAGAAGACGTCATGCACCCGATGCAACTAAGGTGGTAGAGACAGGTGATAAGCCACCTCGCATATCCTGCCGAGAACCTGGAATGGTCTGATGAAGCGCAGAGATAACTTGCAGCCCCGTTCAAATCTTCGTAAACCACGTCGAGGTGAGACCTGTAAGAAACGTTGTCACTATCCTCAAACTCTAGTGGTCTCCACCTCCTATCGGCATAAGACTTTTGTCGGCTCTAATTTGTCCTCATCCGCTCCTGGATGACTTGTACCTTCTCTGGTCCTACAAGATCTGCTAAGATTTCTTCTTTTCCGGTAAGAGAAATATGGTCTCATCCCCTGGATGAACCACGTTCTTTGCCTAATACAGTCAATCCCAACATGGATGATACTAATCCATACAAAGGATGACTTCGTAAGGCCTCGGCGCTACTACCAAGAGATCCAACCATTACTCTCGCCTCAAAGTGTTGAGTCAAACTTTCGGCATCAGTGTGTGGTCACTAGGTCTCCTCCAGTAGGTATCTCAAAAGAGAGGGTCAATTCAACAGATTTAAACCAGAACCTCTTAGTATCAACTACATAAAAAGGACAGGGAACAAAACGTCACAAGAAAAAGTGTCTTTTATTACTGCAGCTCACGATACAAAGACACATAACATCAACAAAGCTAGAAGAAACATGAGAAAAAGTCCCAAAGTCTTGAGCTAGTCCTGCTCCTGTCCATCGCTCCCGGAGCTCCATGGTTGTAAGCCTTAGCTGCCTGAAGCTGAGCTCTCCCTTGTCCACCCGTTCCCTGCGGTCGGGGAGGTCTTCCTGGTGGTGGTGGTGGTGGGGCCTCAAATCGTCACCCACCACCCGCTACTCGGCCAGCTCCTCTGCCTTGTCCGCCTGCTTCCTGCAGACCGCCATGGTCGAACCTCTACCTAGGAGGTCCCTCTATTGCCTTATGTTCATCTGCAGGGCAGTCTCGAGCCATGTGACCATGCCCGCCGCATGTGTAGCACAACCCTCTCCTCGTGTAGCTGGCTCTTCTTTGTGTGCCCCGCACAACCGAATCTGCATCCTGAGATTTCACATATGATGGTTTGGCCCTCTTGGACCTCTATGTCACCTTTCTACTACCAACTGTAGAAGACTCCGCTACGGGTCATCCTACGGAGGGTCCCGCCGCTGATGACTGCTCAGCGAGAAACCACTTCACTAGAACGACTCTCTCCAACACCCCTCCCTGCGTCAGAATGTTGAGAGAGATCATAGAAGCCCTGATATCATGCCTCAGTCCCTGCTTGAAGGTCTGGTCCCTGAATAACGAGTCTCGTACCATATCTGTGGAGTAGCACGAGAGATTATTAAACCTCGCCTAGTACTGGGCCACGGTCATGCTGCCCTCCCACAGCTGTAGTAACTCCTGAATGCGCACCACACGGAGGGTGGATGGGACGAACTCCGAGAAGAAGAGGCTCTCAAAGTTCGTCCAAAGGAATGATGCCTCGTCATGCACCTGGAGCATCAGGCTCCACCATCTGTCTACTGCCGGGTGCAGGAGACTCGCTACAAGGATCACCATGAGGTCAGCTGGTATCCCCACTAACCTGAAAACTCGAACAATAGCCTTGAGTCAATCCTCGACTGCCTGAGGGTCCATCTCCCCGCGGAACCTAGGCAGTCTCTGACGCTGGAACTCATGCAGTGCACTAAGGTGATGTGCACTCTCAGCGGCTAGGGCTGGTGGCAACGGTGGATCAGTGGGTAGAGGTACCGCCGGTGCCTCCGCTGCAAAATGTCCATGCACTGAGGCCTCGTCGCTCAGTGGGTTGTCATCTCGTACAAAGCTCTGAACCCTAGCTGGCTGCCATCATGGGGCCATCCTGAAAAGAAACAGGTGCACCACAGTCAAAACAGTATACCTGGTGAGCTGACACAAAGTAATCACAATGAAAACTTTTGAAACATACATGCAATCAGTGATTTCGTGCACTGAGTAGGAAATCAGAAGTTAGGGTCCTGGTGCACAGATACGTCAGCCGCCGCACCAACACTGGACTCCCTGGACTGATAACCACACTCAATACCCTTAACACTATTACTTCACATAGAAGAAAGATCAGAGTCCTGAGTTCTGCGGTAGAACCAAACTCCTTTGATACCAATTTGTCACGACCCGTCCTCGAGACCCGTGTCGTGACTACCCCAAGCCCACCTTCCATAGGCCAGGGGCTGGCGACTAGCACCAAAGGCATAAATCCCAATAATTGGGAAGTAATTTCCTTTATGAAACGTAAGCACACACACAACCAAAGTACAAGCGGAAGCAAACACTAAGTAAAGCAATATAACAAGTGTGCTGAAAGTAAAAAGGGGGCCAGAAATACAAGCCCAATAGTAAAGTACAAGAAAAATAAAAAATATCAGGAAGGTGTCAAGATGCTCCTAGATCGTCCTCTGGAGTCCCTACCTGAAGGGTAGGTACAGATGGCCACCTCAACTCTCTACGTCTGTCTGTCAGCTCCGGGTACCGTCTCGTCGTGGAGTCCACCTCTGGGTACCCTCTCATCGTAACATCCACCTCCAGGTACCGTCTCATCATGAAGTCCACCACAGGGTACCGTCTCGTCGTCACGTCCACCTCCGGGTACCGCCTAGATCTACAAGCCTCTACCTCGATCAGTGATGTCCACCGTCTGCATCCAGCACAACGTAGTGCAGGCGAAGCCCGTGCAAGGGTGAGTATACGATACTCAGTAGGGACCCCGAGACCCCCAAAGGTCTCCCTGTGTCCACAAATGATACACCAAAAATAAAAATATACAATCATGAAGTATCACCCAACACTACTTAGGTATATGCCCATACATATACCTAAGTCATTAAATCCATTTCAGCTCCAACTCACGAGCTCAAGTACAATCCAGTCCACACGGGATTGTACATCCCAATCCAAAAAGGAAAGCACAACTCAATCCACATAAGAAAGCACAACTCAATCCACAAAGTAAAGCACAACTCAATCTACATAGGAAAGAACAACCCAATCCACAAAGGAAAGCACAACCAATCCACGTATAAACAAGTCAATCATATCAAAGATAATGATTGGAAGTCAAGACGCAGCTCACACCAGTATAAATCATTTGTATAGAAAAAAGGGAATGATCAGATGTAGTTACTGATTCATCTAGCTGGGACCCACGTAGGATACTAGACCAGCTAAGCTATCGAACCCACGTAGGATACTACAACAGAGGTCAATACTGTCGGACCCACGTAGGATAAAAGTACAGTAGTCGTCACCGCCGAACCCACAGAGGATTCCAGTACGGTTGTAATCGTCATCGAAACCACGTAGGATTCTAGTACGAAGGTCATCATCGTCGAACCCACGAAGGATTTCATTACGGTTGTCATCGTCGTCAAACCCGCGGAGGATTCCAGTACGAAATCTTCACCGTCAAACCCACGGAGGATTTCAGTATGGTTGTCATCATCGTCGAACCAATGGAGGATTCCAGTACGAAAGTCTTCAACGTCGAACCCAAAGAGGATTCCAGTATGAAAGTATTCACCTTCGAACCCACAGAGGATTCCAGTACGAAATTATTCACCGTCGAACACACGGAGGATTTCAGTACGGTTGTCATCGTCGTCGAAGTCGCAGCCAGCTCTAAGGTTCCTACACACAGCATGCTCGTTTCTGGGAGGGACCGCTCCACGAGCCAAGGGTTTGATATACCAACTGACACGTAGTCTGAATTTGATGTATCTCAAGGTTCTGTCTCGTCAATAGGAACTCAACACGATAGACGGCGCGTCAATCAGACGCCCGGTCTGAGAGTTATTGGCTTTTTCATCCCAGGGGCCCGGTTGGTTTTTAAGTCAAACCAACCCGACCGTACTCCAACTGCATCCAAACCTCAAGTGGAGTAATCCAAAATGTCTATCTCACTAAGAGGAATACAAAAAAGTCGACGACACGTCAATCGGACGTCCGGAGCTCAAGTTATAAGTGTTTCCGCTCCGAGGGCCCAGTTGGTTTCGTGTTCAAACCAACCCAAACGTGCCCAAAGTTCTATGAAACCTTGAGTATAATATACCGAAAGGACCATCTCGATCCATGGATCCCAACGCAACGGAGGTTGTGTCGATCAGAGGTCTGAATCCCAAGATATGGGCAAATGACTGAAAACAGTCCGAAAAGGGGGGTCTGGGCCCGGCCCGGCCCAACCCCCCTGGGCGGCCCGAACCGGGTGGACCCGACCCGGGTCTGGGTCCGGCCCGGCTGGGCATGGCCCAGCCCGGTCCACGCGATCCGCCCATGCCTGGCCGGGGGGGAGGGTGCGCTGGCTCGACCAGCGGCCGAGCAGGGGGGGATCGTTTCCCCGCTTTGCCAGCGGACATGGCACTGGGCACCGCATCTCCCCAGGATCCCGTGCCGGCGTGGGATCCGGCCTTTCTACCACCACCGCGGATTCAGCTGCGGCGGCGCGCTGGGGCACCGCCGCGCCGGCCTGGCACGCTGGCAGCGCCTTCTGCGGACCATCGGACGCGCTCCGGTGGTCCGTTTTGCCCGCCGTCTGCGTCTGCGGCACTCCCGGGACCCGTAGATTACTGTGAAGCGTTCAAAATGCCTTTGAATCCCACTTCATCATCACCCGTCGATCTGCAAACCAATAAAAAAACTGCGGAGGGTTGTCGGGTCTTGTTTTTTCAGCCCGCACCCTCCGCGTTAGGTGTTTTTCAAATGGCATTCATTAAAAGACATGATTTAGACGAGGGTATTATTTATTCAAGGTAAATTATTCAAACACCCTGAAATTAAAATATGCATGCACAAGGGGATTATTAACATATACACATTATACGGAAACCCCCTACCTTGATGAAGTCATCAATCGAGGTTCGTCGCGGGAAAAAGACGTCAGGGAAGACAGCGTCGCGGAACGAGGCTCCGTAAGCATCGTTGGTGTTCGCTCGATGAAGGATGAGGAGTCTCACTTCCTTCGACGCAGGAATAAGATGCAAAGATGAGATGGTGTTCTTCATCTAGGCTTTGGTGTTCTTCACGTTCTTCAAGAAGGAAGAAGAAAATCTTCGAGATTTCTATCCTCCACACAGCGAATCCCCAATGATAAAATAGGATGTTGTCTTATTTTATTTACACATACACAAGCCATCATTAATTTGAAATTTCAAGATCTCATTCAATTAATTAAATTAATTGAAGAGTATTTAATATTCCAATTAATTGCGTGGGTTGACATGTCATTAAAAAGGGGGGGTGCGAGTGTGTTACAAAAATAAAATCACGAGGGATGTTTTAAGGGATTTTAAGGGGTGGGGCTCATGTGGGCCCCACCTCACAATTATCCTACCAAATGAAGTTAGGATGTTGTGGATCCCACCACGCTTTTGCTGCGTAGGTAATAACTTCTTAGAATAGAAATAAAAATTGTAGCACAAATTTTTATTTCATTCTTTGGTTAACCCATTTATTTAAAAACCACACCCGAGCAAACGAAACACCATAAATGGTGTTCCTAAGCAATTACATGCACTGTGGTTTCATCTGTGCCCTCAGATTTCGATTCCGAACACCGGTTCAAAAGTTAAGAAAACCCACTTGTTCGTTCACTGAACATACCCGAGCTAAACTTCGGAAAAATATTTCGGGCACACCGGGCCTCAAAATCAGGTGCCGTCAGAAACTGCGTACTCGTAGAATTCCAAAAAAAAATTAAGAAAAAAATTCCCTTGAAATTTACGGGTCTCTACATGTGAAATTAAAAATATCAACTGATTGAATTAATTCAAAAACAATTCACAAAGTCTTGGGGTGTTACATTCTAAACCATTAAAATGAATTTCTCCCTAAAATTTTTTATGGGATATCAAAGGTTAAATACTTGAAAGTTAAATTCCTATAAACTCACATCATAAAAATCAATAAAACAATTTCTTTAAAAAGCGAAAGTTAGAACCATAATAGTTACCTAGAGTAACTTATAACTAGTTTTATACATATTAGACCATAGGTTTGGATTAAATATTTTACATGAAGGAAAGGTGTAAATATTTATAGGAAGTGATTGAGTTCATCAATCACAAATAAGTGAATGGTCAGAGAAAATTTAAGGGCCTCAATGCTTTAGATATATAATGATTTATAAAGCCATCAGTTTAAAAAAATTAAGGTATTAGTACAAAAAAAATCATCATTAGAATTTTGGTAATTATTTTCTTGACCAAGAATATAAGGAAATATACTTTCTTGATATATTTCTATAAAGAAAATTTCATTCTTTGGTTATGCTTTTAACTATTTATAATTTATCTATTACTTCAATAAATGAAATACTTGAAGTTAAATTTTATTCCCAAAGCACTAAAATACAATTAAATAATATATTAAGGCCCAAAAAATAATTAAAAGTATTAATAATTATCTATAACTATTCTTAAAAATAATTATAGTTAATACAATAATCACTAAACATAAAATTTAACATTGTTATTTAATCATAAAAAATTATTCCCCAAATCTAATTATAAATTAACTAAGACATTTCATAATCTGTTAATTTTTGTGAAATACTTATTCCACACTTTAAACACTTAACCTTCGATGATATATTAGGGTGGCTAATATTATCATCCATTTTGATAACTAAACTCTTCATTTTTCCTTTCTAGGAACTTTCTTTGTGTCATTATTTTCCACAGTCAAAACATCTTCTTGTTACTCTAAGACATTAAATTAGGTAATTATTTCCACATTTTTTCCAAATGGAAACCAAATCAAATTTCCTCCATGGTCTCCATTACCCAAACTCTCAGTAAACTCCTTTCTTTATTTTCCTTGGTGAGTCTGAGAGTTAGTTAAGGAACAGGTTGTTAATCATGTTCCATGAAAATTGATTAGGAATGATCACAACATATTTCACTCTAGTGATCATCCCACTTTACTTCCATAAGTAAATCATCCATCACATTCAATGACAATCATGTTCCTTCAGGTTCCTTTAATCGACTGAAACCAGAAGCATAGTGTGAGTATTATTCATCATATCATAAAACCACATAGTCCTGAAAATATTTACTTATAGGATGTCTAAACCAAGAAATATTCTATAATATTTGACACCATAGGGTCATCCTAGTTTATTCATATCCAACTTATATTTAAATCCTTCATGGTGATTTATGAAGAGTTTGTGAATTACCAAAGAATATCCCCCAGGAATGTCAAACCGGGTGTGTAGAAAGACCCATTTTCATGTACCATATTACCCCGAGTCATGCCTGGAACATCATGTTAGAGTTTTTACCCTAATTTATATCTATTCCAAATCCAAATCCACTTTTAGTATCTATATATTGAAATATTTCTAGTAAACCACTGATGGCACTTCATTATCCATGTAACACCCTAAGAATTCATAGTGTGTTATTTCTTCAAAATAATTCTATAACTTGCACTACACGCAACACCGAGTTCAATTGCACCATGACTTACCAAAAATCCATTCAAAAGAGGTTATGAATAGTATTAACTAAATTTTAAACTTTATATAATCCTTATAATTTTAGAATCCATATTATGAGTATCTTATACATAATGCAAGAACAAATTCATTTTCAGTATTACACTTTTATCAACTTTTAATAGTGAACCCTTTTTTAATACAATATTTTAAACTTTTTGACTAAATGGGGACATCAAAAATTTAAAATGAAACATCCCAAGATTCCACGGTACGCTTTCTTTGAATAATACAGTAGCGTGTGTTGTACGCAACTTTGAGTTTTAACACACACCACAACCAATCAAACTAGCCGTTATGAATAGTAATACCTAATTTTTGAAATTATATATATATTATATTTAAAAATGGACTTCATTTTTGGATTCGGAATATCGAATTTAGCCTAAGGTGAAATTTTGGTACTTTTCGAATAACTTTCATATTTTGATGAATAGTGAAAATTACTAAATTTTAATTAAAAATAACTTTTTTAATCAAAATAATTAATAGTGATAAATTATGAATTTGAGTGGTTTTAAAGTATATTTAGAATATATTTTTACCATTTAATATAATTTTGGTCATTGGACATAATTTTACAATTAAACCGAACATAAACAAGTGTCAATCTTTTGATAGTTATTATCTCTTAAAAACACACTTTTTGTTTTGACAGTGGGAATTAATTTTAAATTAATTTCTGCCACTTATGTGTTTTGAATTTAGAAAACTGGATTCCATATTTGGAATCAGGATGTCTAAATTGTGTAAATAGGTAACTTTTATTTTTAGACATTTTGAATAATTACTGCGGTAAATATTTTATTTACCATGGTTAAGGGTAAATCTGGTAAATAAGGGTTAAAAAATAATATTAAAATAATACTAAATTACCCTAAAACGTGTCATAGCCATATTGGTTGATACATGTTCGACCATAGGCATCTTTGGGTCGATTTTGGGACCCCATGGTGCCACTTGTAGGTGATAGGGACACTTTATTTTAATTAAGTTAAAATGAATACAAAAATGACACAAGCATATATCTTTTAACAAAACAATTTTTACATAGGGTTATATAGGTTTTATTTTATATTATAAATATTCATTATAAATATAAAAATATTTCCTACATAATGATATTTTATTTATAATTTTTAGACTTTAAATAATTTAAGTTATTTATGACAAATGATGATGCAGTAATTACTATAATAGTGAAAAATAAAACTAATTGATATTATAAATACCCAAATAAATATAATATGACACTTTTAATGAATTAAACTAATTTTCTAGGATAATATGATATATTAGGATTGATTTAATTGACTTTTTTTAAAGTAATAAATCTTGTATGAGTTTCAAAAAAATCAACTATTGAATAGTGTCAAAATTGACATAAAAGAGTTCTTAAAACAAATATTATATTATTAATTGATATTAAATTCCTAAAAATCTAAGGTTCGGCCAAGAGACTTATATCATGATAGGTTCATCATTAATGGACCACTTGGGGGTCTCTTGGATGTATATAGTAAGTTTATTAACCATATTATATAAAAATACAAAGAGACATTGTAAAAGTGAAACTAATTAACTTAGAGTTAATACTTAAAGATAAGGTTAATATAAGTACCCAAACCTGTCTAAATTCTATTGGTTGAGTTGTTTTCGACCCATCCCCACCTTAACATTTAAATAATAAACTTTTTAGCCATTATAAACCGAATATGAATTTATTATAAACTAATATTTCCTGCTTTTCCAAAGGTGCCCCTCACCCCTCTTATAAAAGGGCACTCCTCCTTCTCATTTATTCACACCTTAAAAACCTTTTGGTTCAGAAAAACTCTGCCCAAATACTCTCCCAACTTCCCTCACTACAAACTAGAGGCTATATTTTTATCAGAAAGCCAACCTAAGGAGCCCTTTTTATCAAATCAAAAGGAAGAACCCGAAGAAGAGGTAATGATTTCATCACCCTTTTCCAAGTTCCTTTCTTCTTCCACTTCTTCTTCCTTTGTTATTACCATTCTAAAATAATAACTCCAGTATCATATATATACTGTGATGTTATTATAAATATGGTACAACCATATTAATTATTCTATCCACCCTTTGAATAACATGTCACCATACGTGTGTACGTACGACTTACCGTCTCCACGTCGTGGTGTAATTGTTATTCAATATATTATTATTTGGATGGGTATAATAATGATATGTAACTCATGTAAATAATAAATATAACATGTTAATGATTCTTTATATATTATATAACAACCATTTATATATTATTTCAAAAGAATGATATTGTCGCTCGTGCGTACGTACGGACTACCATCTCCACGAACGCGATGAGATTCATTCTCCATCGTATCCATTCAAGTATAATTATCATTTGACGATTTAAAAATGATGTTTAAGGACTTGATATCATTCTGGATATGAATAATATAAAACCTATCCATTACAAACATGTCTTACGTAACAAAACATATAAAAGAAAACAAGTAAGTTAACACCCGAAACAACGATAATACTAAGATATTATTATCAAATCAATATTAAAAGATCATATATGATATCATATTAATATATATGATTCTTGTATAATTTAATAACAATTATTCCACCATTATACAAGAGGTTAACCTACCCCAACCAAGGAAAAGTACAAGGTAAGTGGTTTTCATCTCACTCTTTATTCCCGTGAGATTCATGCCATATTGCCACCATCACCTTTTGTGTGGTGTATGTACTGCCCATAATTATATTCTTTGTGTAATACACTCTAATTTATTTGTATTTACATATTCATTTTATGATACCTCTTTCATGGGTTTTATGTTTCATAAGTTACCAAATTGGTAAGGGTTATTTAACAATCTCTTCATTATCCGAGGTTGTTTATATGTAATAATCTACTGGGATCTCTTTACCATCCACATCCATGTTTTCTTAAAAATGTATTTCAAAACATTTTTATTATTTACAAGAATATGGGTTAAAGTAATTTATACCCTTGTTTGACTTTTTATAAGAGGAATCTTTCCGTCATTTTCCAAACAACGCACTTTTTGACCTTTTCGACAGAATTAAGGTAAGAATGTTTTTTTAACTTATACGGCGGGTGTGGCTATTTTCTGCCGTTATAAAATCGTCGAATCTTCCCTTATAAGCTTATAAGAATATTTTCAAATTGAATGTATTATTTTATAATTATGTTACTTTTAAAATGATTTAAAAAAAATAGATATTTCTCTAAAATAGTTTTAATTTCATCTATGTCAACATCCTTTGATGGATTTTAAGCTTATTTGAAGTTGATTTATTATGATACAAAACATCCATATTTTATTGAAAGGTTTTGTGATATTTTTGACTGTGGATAAGTTATTCTTATGTCACTCATGGTTTTTGTTTAGAGTATTGAAATTTCATAAGTTATTTGTAATTCGAATGTTTATGTTATATTTCAACCTTTCATTCAGATGAATGTGTTAGACAAGTATGTTCCGGGTTGGGGACCGGTAAAAGTAAGCCCTCCGGTTTGGTCTCCGGTTATTAGAGAAACTCCGGTTTGGTCTCCGGTTATTAGAGGCACTCCGGGTTGGTGTCCGGTTATTAGAGGCACTCCGGGTTGGTGTCCGGTTATTAGAGGCACTCCGGGTTGGTGTCCGGTTATTAGAGGCACTCCGGGTTGGTGTCCGGTTATTAGAGGCACTCCGGGTTGGGTTCCGGTTACAGTTAGCCCCAAGGTCTTGGGACGAGGCCTTGACAAAGAAATTAAAGTTCAGCATTATGCATTCCATCATTATGAAAGTGGTTATTGATTTTGCATGTGATTATTCGATTAGTAAAATATCCATGTGAATAGGTAAATGGAATTATTTCATTTTACTTTTTCCATACTATGTTGAAGTTCAGGTTTAAAAGGCTTTTATTTTAGTAATGCATTGCCTTAAATGTTTATGCTTATTTTTGAATGTTCCTCTATATTGTTATCCTTACTGGGCATTTGAGCTCACCCCTTTTCTATGTTTTATTTTTCCCAGGATGTGAAGAAGTAAGTTATGAATGACCTGCAGGGATATTATGAGGGGATAATAGTGTGGACTATGGAGACATTATGTTGTCGTAGTAGTTTTTCACTTTATGATGTAATGTAAAACTTATGAATATATCTAGTGTTTCCAAGGCTACTAAACCAATCGGTCTTTCGAGATTTGATCTTTCTTGTGATCATGCCAATGTTATGTAATAATGAACCGACTCTGGGTAGCTAGGGTCGGGGCATTACAGTTGGTATCAGAGGAAGTTTAGTATAAACCTTGGAAGCTAGATTTAGATGAACTCTGATTAGAGAACGTAGACCTAAGATGAACTTTGAGGATTAGTATAGAAGAACTTCCTAGAATTTTGGTATTGTAGAGATTTTGTGAGTTTTCTGAGCAATACATCCCTATCTGGATACGAGCAGGTAGAGGCGGCTCTGGAACAGATGTACCTAGGGGTAAAACCCGAAAACACCGTTTGAGCTAGACTCGAACGGGAACTGGTGCACGAAAATGGGCCTTGCTGCACTCTTGGTTACGACACTCCCGGGGGATATGCTTAGGATATTTCTCATTTTCTTTTCAAACCATTATGAAGGGTTTATGTGGATTTACTTCCTCAAAGGAGAAATTTTTATGATTACGGATTATATCCATAAACTATTTAATTTACGTTATGTGTCTTACAAGTTTGGGATTAGGTATTGTTATTCATAAACTAATCTAGTGTATGTCATTGTTTAGAAATGGCGCCCAGTAGAAGGAATGAGAACTCTAGCAATGAACATGATACAAATAGAAAGAAGGATCATATATTTCATGGTCTTAAGAAAGAATTTACAAGATAAATAGTCTCGCATGTATTATCATCATATGAAGAAATAATATCATGTGTTGATAAGATAAGTAAAGAGTTTACTGAGTCCTATGGCTTTGAAGGGAAGCAAGAGAAGAAAAGGATGGAAGAGAGAAAGATGGATAAAGGGAAGAGGGAAAAGAAGAATTTTCCCATAGGTGATAACTGTGGAAAGAAACACCCTGGAACTTGCCTGAAAGGAATGGGAGTTTGTTATAAGTGTGGAGGAAAAGGGCACAAAGTACGTGACTGCAAGGGTAAGAAAATGGTTTCAAATGTACAATGCTTCATTTGCAAAGAGTTTGGACACTACGCAAACCTATGTCCTAGTCATCAAACCATGCCGCAAATGATGCTATTGGATAATAATCAAGTTATGATACTACCGCAGATGAAGAGGAATGATTTGAGTTCTTATGTTGATTATGTCAATTGAGTGTTGTATCAACAATGTACTTTTTATAATAATTATGGAGTATATAAGGATTGTACTGCAGTACTATTTCATTAAGGACTTGAGATTGTGTGGAACAAAGAAGAGTGACTCAATAGCAGGATAACTTTTTGGAAAATATATGGTTGAGAGAATGATAAACCATAATATAGTTCTGATACCGAGGTAGTGATTTTTGAATAATACATGATTGTTTTGGATAAATTATATTGGATATTCTTGACTACCTTGAAACTGATTAATGATTTGTATATTCCATCATTTTTGGGGTATAAAACATTTTTGGATTGATGAAGTATATCCAGCATTCTATATGGAATAAGGGAGCATGAATTTAATCAATAAGGAATATGGTAATTCAAGATGTTTCAGTGTATTAAAAGAATACATGATGAAGGTATTCATATGCTATTACGGGGTAAAATGGATCTACATTATGTTTACCTTCCTTATAAATGTTGGACTGTGAGTTTGGACAGAAGTATTTTGGATAGTTCTAGTTTGGATTATTTTGGATTTCCATAAAAGGACAACCCGGAGGTTGGGCGGCAACCCGTTGCGTCCGGCAAGGCTGCGAGACTTGAACCCGAACCGAAGGGTGACAAGGGTGTATCACCTACCACTGGCCCATGAGATTCCCTGGATTAAATAATGTAGTTTTTATTAAAAGATCTTGTAGATGAATTATAAATTTGTTTATTTTGGAACCCTATACGAATGGTGTAAATAGAATTTTTTACGTTCTATTATCTTTTAGAGTGAAAGATGAGTTTGTGGTAGAAATTTATTAATGGATAAAACTCTAATTATAAAGTAATTATATCTCCTTATGATCTTAGCCAATCTCATAAATAAATTCCTCAACATTAATAAAAGTAACTTAGATCAAAAATTTTGTCCTAGATGGTACCTTAAATCATCACTAATTTATGGCTTTGGGATTGTGGGCCTTTTCATAGCCATGTTCTCTACCACTCTCCATCAGATAATTGATGGTTAGATTTTTGTTCCATAACCATATTTTATTACATGGAACCCTAGTATGTGTTATTTTCGGTAATCTTCATACTTTCCACTCTTTATTTTAAATAGAGGCCTCATTAATTCATTTTTCGATGTGGGATTTCAACTAAGATTTTTTGAAACGTCAAAAATGTGTTATCCTAATACCCTATGATTTGTTGAACCGATGGTATTTCAAATCATCATAGATTGATGAGTTTAAGGACCTCAATTTTATACTTGTTTGTGATTGATGACCTCAATCACTACCTATAAATATTTATGTTTTTCTTCCAATTATATGTCTCTAATTGCCACCAATGTTCTCCTAATCGAGATCATAATTTGGTGGTGACCCTTTGATTTCTCTTTTCCTCAAATTAAGACTAAATTTTAGTAACCCAATTTCCGATGTGGGTTTTCCCAAAAATATATTTTCTATTTTCAACCTTTTAGTTTTGAAGAACAATTTCAAATTGCGAGGACGCAATTTATTGAAGGAGAGGAGAATGTAACACCCCAAGAATTCATAGTGTGTTATTTCTTCAAAATAATTCAATAACTTGCACTACACGCAACACCGAGTTCAATTGCACCATGACTTACCAAAAATACATTCAAAAGAGGTTATGAATAGTATTAACTAAATTTTAAACTTTATATAATTCTTATAATTTTAGAATCCATATTATGAGTATCTTAGACATAATGCAAGAACAAATTCATTTTCAGTATTACACTTTTATCAACTTTTAATAGTGAACCCTTTTTTAATACAATATTTTAAACTTTTTGACTAAATGGGGACATCAAAAATTTAAAATGAAACATCCCAAGCTTCCACGGTACGCTTTCTTTGAATAATACAGTAGCGTGTGTTGTACGCAACTTTGAGTTTTAACACACACCACAACCAATCAAACTAGCCGTTATGAATAGTAGTACCTAATTTTTGAAATTATATATATTTTGTATTTCAAAATGGACTTCATTTTTGGATTCGGAATATCGAATTTAGCCTAAGGTGAAATTTTGGTACTTTTCGAATAACTTTCATATTTTGATGAATAGTGAAAATTACTAAATTTTAATTAAAAACAACTTTTTTAATCAAAATAATTAATAGTGATAAATTATGAATTTGAGTGGTTTTAAAGTATATTTAGAATATATATTTACCATTTAATATAATGTTGGTCATTGGACATAATTTTACAATTAAACCGAACATAAACAAGTGTCAATCGTTTGATAGTTATTATCTCTTAAAAACACGCTTTTTGTTTTGACAGCGGAAATTAATTTTAAATTAATTTCTGCCACTTCTGTGTATTGAATTTAGAAAAATGGATTCCATATTTGGAATCAGGATTTCCAAATTTTGTAAATAGGTAACTTTTATTTTTAGACATTTTGAATAATTACTGCGGTAAATATTTTATTTACCATGGTTAAGGGTAAATCTGGTAAATAAGGGTTAAAAAATAATATTATAATAATACTAAATTACCCTAAAACGTGTCCTATATTTATTGGTTGATACAGTTTCGACCATAGGCATCTTTGGGTCGATTTTGGGACCCCATGGTGCCACTTGTAGGTGATAGGGACACTTTATTTTAATTAAGTTAAAATGAATACAAAAATGACACAAGCATATATCTTTTAGAAAAACAATTTTTACATAGGGTTATATATGTTAGATGTTATATTATAAATATTAATTAGAAAGATAAAAAGATTTCCTACATAAAGATATTTTATTTATAATTTTTAGACATTAAATAATTTAAGTTATTTATGACAAATGATGATGCAGTAATTACTATAATAGTGAAAAATAAAACTAATTGATATTATAAATACCCAAATAAATATAATATGACACTTTTAATGAATTAAACTAATTTTATAGGATAATATGATATATTAGGATTGATTTAATTGACTTTTTGAGAAGTAATAAATCTGTTATGAGTTTCAAAAAAATTAACTATTGAATAGTGTCAAAATTGACATAAAAGAGTTCTTAAAACAAATATTATATTATTAATTGATATTAAATTCCTAAAAATATAAGGTTAGGCCAAGAGACTTATATCATGATAGTTTCATCATTAATGGACCACTTGGGGGTCGCTTGGATGTATATAGTAAGTTTATTAACCATATTATATAAAAATACAAAGAGACATTGTAAAAGTGAAACTAATTAACTTAGAGGTAATACTTAAAGATAAGGTTAATATAAGTACCCAAACCTGTCTAAATTATATTGGTTGAGTTTTGTTCGACCCATAACCACCTTAACATTTAAATAATCAACTTTGGAGCCATTAGAAACCGAATATGAATTTATTATAAACTAATATTTCCTGCTTTTCCAAAGGTGCCCCTCACCCCTCTTATAAAAGGGAACTCCTCCTTCTCATTTCTTCACACCTTCTAAACCTTTTGGTTCGGCAAAAATCTACCCCAATACTCTCCCAACTTCCCTCACTACATCCTAGAGTCCTTAGTGTGATTAGAAAACCAACCTAAGGAGCCCTTTTAATCAAATCAAAAGGAAGAACCCGAAGAAGAGGTAATGATTTCATCACCCTTTTCCAAGTTCCTTTCTTCTTCCACTTCTTCTTCCTTTGTTATTACCATTCTAAAATAATAACTCCAATATCATATATATATACTGTGATTTTATTATAAATATGGTACAACCATATTAAGTATTCTATCCACCCTTTGAATAACATGTCACCATACGTGTGTACGTACGACTTACCGTCTCCACGTCGTGGTGTAATTGTTATTCAATATATTATTATTTTGATGGGTATAATAATGATATGTAATTCATTTAAATAATAAATATAACATGTTAATGATTCTTTATATATGATATAACAACCATTTATATATTATTTCAAAAGAATGATATTGTCGCTCGTGCGTACGTACGGACTACCGTCTCCACGAACGCGATGAGATTCATTCTCCATCGTATCCATTCAAGTATAATTATCATTTGATGATTTAAAAATGATTTTTAAGGACTTGATATCATTCTGGATATGAATAATATACAACCTATCCATTACAAACATGGCTTACGTAACAAAACATATAAAAGAAAACAAGTAAGTTAACACCTGAAAAAATGATAATACTAAGATATTCTTATAAAATCAATATTAAAAGATCATATAAGATATCATATTAAAATATAAGATTCTTGTATAATTTAATAACAATTATTTCACCATTATACAGAATGTTAACCTACCCCAACCAAGTAAAAGTACAAGGTAAGGGGTTTTCATCTCACTCCTTATTCCCGTGAGATTCATGTCATATTGCCACCATCACCTTTTGTGTGGTGTATGTACTGCCCATAATTATATTCTTTGTGTAATACACTCTAATTAATGTGTATTTACATATTAATTGTATGATACCTCTTTCCTGGGTTGTATGTTTCATAAGTTACCAAATTGGTAAGGGTTATTTAACAATCTCTTCATTATCCGAGGTTGTTTATATGTAATAATCTACTGGGATCACTTTACCATTCACATCCATGTTTTCTTAAAAATGTATTTCAAAACATTTTTATTATTTACAAGAATATGGGTTAAAGTCATTTATACCCTTGTTTGACTTTTTATAAGAGGAATATTTCCGTCATTTTCCAAACAAGGCACTTTTTAACCTTTTCGACAGAATTAAGGTAAGAATGTTTTTTTTAACTTATACGGCGGGTGTCGCTATTTTCTGCCATTATAAAATCGTCGAATCTTCCCTTACAAGCTTATAAGAATATTTTCAAATTCAATGTATTATTTTATAATTATGTTACTTTTAAAATGATTTAAAAAAAAGAGATATTTCTCTAAAATAGTTTTGATTTTATCTATGTCAACATCCTTTGATGGATTTTAAGATTATTTGAAGTTGATTTATTATGATACAAAACATCCATATTTTATTGAAAGGTTTTGTGCTATTTTTGAATGTGGATAAGTTATTCTTGTGTCACTCATGGTTTTTTTAGAGTATTGACATTTCATAAGTTATTTGTAATCTGAATGTTTATGTTATATTTCAACCTTTCATTCAGATGAATGTGTTAGACAAGTATGTTCCGGGTTGGGGACCGGTAAAAGTAAGCACTCCGGTTTGGTCTCCGGTTATTAGAGGAACTCCGGTTTGGTCTCTGGTTATTAGAGGCACTCCGGGTTGGTGTCCGGTTATTAGAGGCACTCCGGGTTGGTGTCCGGTTATTAGAGGCACTCCGGGTTGGTGTCCGGTTATTAGAGGCACTCCGGGTTGGTGTCCGGTTATTAGAGGCACTCCGGGTTGGGTTCCGGTTACAGTTAGCCCCAAGGTCTTGGGACGAGGACTTGACAAAGAAATTAAAGTTCAGCATTATGCATTCCATCATTATGAAAGTGGTTATTGATTTTGCATGTGATTATTCGATTAGTAGAATATCCATGTGAATAAGTAAATGTCATTATTTCATTTTACTTTTTCCATACTATGTTGAAGTTCAAGTTTAAAAGGCTTTTATTTTAGTAATGCATTGCCTTAAATGTTTATGCTTATTTTTGAATGTTCCGAAATATTGTTATCCTTACTGGGAATTTGAGCTCACCCCTTTTCTATGTTTTATTTTTCCCAGGATGTGAAGAAGTAAGTTTTGAATGACCTGCAGGGATATTATGAGGGGATAATAGTGTGGACTATGGAGACATTATGTTGTCGTAGTAGTTTTTCACTTTATGATGTAATGTAAAACTTATGAATATATCTAGTGTTTCCAAGGCTACTAAACCAATCGGTCTTTCGAGATTTGATCTTTCTTGTGATCATTCCAATGTTATGTAATAATGCACCGACTCTGGGTAGCTAGGGTCGGGGCGTTACAATCCAGGGGCACTCTTGGGATCTCGTCTCAACTCAGCATCTTCCTCTTCATAGGGTTTCCTTTCTCCATTACGGTGTATTCTCCTTAGATTCTTTACCCTCTCACTTGCTAGTTCTAATTCTCTTCTCCTTGGCTCTGTGAAGGTCACTTTCCAGCCTCCATTCCGCGCTCAACCCTCAAGTTCTACTGCTCCACTCAAGCTCAGATCTGGAGGGATGGGAACACCAAGGCATCGGGATTGTGAATTGGTGGTAGAGGATCCTCTCAGTGTCTCTCTTATTCCTCATCTAGGGTTTAATCCCCCATTTACTTTTTAGGGATTCATCCCATCGGTGTAGTGATCTCTATTTTCCACATTTCTTTCTAATATTTTTTCCGTAATTTCTATTAGGGTTAAACCTCTAATCCTTCTACCTTTCTCTCGATGGTTTTGGGTTTTTTCTATTGGAGGTTTTCTTTGGTTCTGTTCCCCTCTTGCTGGTTCAACGATGGATTGATCCATGATGTGTTCATAGCATGAGTAGAGTTTTTGTTATGTCAAGGATGACAGCGGAGAAGGTGAAGCGATGATAGGATGGTGTATGGTCTTGTTCTTACCCGATCTGGCTTCTTCAATGGCTCTGTTATGTGGAATGTGTTCTTTTAGGAGGAGTTTTGGGAGATCTTCTCATAGTGCTGGAGTGATTTGGTGGATTCTGAATGGAGTATTCTTTTGGTTCTATGGCTTGGGGATGGTGATGATGGTTGCATCAATGAGGCTATTTGAGGAGGTCATTTCTAAGTATGATTTGTTTAGGTTTTTTATTCGGGTGTTTGTGTATCCATAGATCATGGTTTCCTCAGTCGGTAATGGTGTTGATTTTTCCTTGGTGATGAGAATGGAATTGATATTATTTATCAGGGATATTGTGATATTGGTTTGGACTGGTTGGTGGCGACTAGATGACGATTTAGTAGTGACGTCAATGGTTGTGGTTACGAGATGTGATATGATGAAAATGTCGGGATGGCAGTGATAGTGATGAGTCAATGTGAAATTGGTTACGGTGATGAGTTGATAAGGTCTTCAAGGTGATGATGGTGGTGATGGTGACATGGTTTCTCACTCTTTGGGTTTCTCAGGAGGATTATTTTCCGACGTTTTGTTTTGAAATTTTTGAATTTGAATTGTCAACTTTGAATGTGGCTTTTAATAATGTTGTATGATGTGTAATGTTGTTTAAGATGGAGGTGTTTGAATCTTGTATTGGTGTTTGTAAGGTTCCCACTCATCCAAAAAGTGGTTTATTTTAGAAAATGAAAAAAAAATTGTCGTAAACCAATAACTCTATCCTCTAACAAAATTCAAGAACATTTTCCTATAATTTTCCGTATCCTTTTACTTATCCTTATACATTTCCTTAAGTTTATCACTAAGGGTTTTACCTCCTATATTAAAAATGTTAAATAAACCTTTTATATGATACATATAATAGTTACAATATATTTTCATACATTAACATTACATAACTATTTTAGAATACTTAAAATAGTATAGAAACAGACACCCCAAAACTGTATTAGTCTACTACCTTTGTATACATGGAAACACAAACACTCAGACATAAATGAGCTAAATTATCTTCCACTATATTATTTATGACTAGATCCCTCCTTAGACACATCATAAATAATACATATATTCATAACATAGGTAAATAAACATAAAAAAGGGTGAGCTTCGATTCTTATTAAGGGTAAAAAGGGGATACATGTTATCATAAACATGGGAATAAGAGTATGATAAAGTGATCATAACATTAGATGATCATATCATATATATCAAGGATCATAAAAATGAATCATGGAATAAATATTAGCATTTCATATAATATGAATCATAATGAGATAAATAATATAATCCAAAAAATCATAACATAGTAATAAAACATGTAATTTTGGAAAATACATAAGCATGTAATAGGATTTCCATAGTATCCAAGGCATCGCCACCAACGCCATCTTAGTAGTATAAGTTCACTCCTAATACCATTTTGGTAGTCATTTTTCACTCCCATGGACATCTTAATTGCAAGAGTTCACTATTCATATCATCTTGGTAGTCATGGTTCACTCCCACGGCTGTCTTAGTAGTCAATGTTTACTCCTAAGACCATATTAGTATATACCATGAGATATAAATATTTACCCAATGAATTGGAGGGAGATATAGGTCCCAGACATCTCATAATGAAATCATACATACATGTTCCTCAAGATCAATAAAAATACTATTTGAACCCAATAAATGAAATGGGTATCATAAACGTGAAATAATATCATAATCTGTAGAAAAATATAGGTTTCATCATCATTTCATCATAATCATAACATGTGAAAAGAAGGGGGTTTCGAAAACATATCACCCATGGAAGATAAATCGGTGTCATAATAACAATTCTATAAAAACATAAACCATTAAGGAAAGAATATTAATGGAACCTTTGGATAATTTCCTAAAATGGAATGAATAACATCAATAGATGTCATATTAGATGAAAAATAACTTGGAAAGGTATTTTGAAAAGATTTATTTTTTAAAATATCCTTTATTTTTTGAAAAAAATATCTCTAGAAAATAATAACATTTTGAAGACAATTTTCATATAAATTAACTTTAATCATATAATTAACTCTTTGAAAACATTTTTTAAACCTTTTTATTTTAAAACATATAATGAGATTTTGGAAACTTTTTGAAAACTATTTTCCTTGAAAACTTATAAAAGGAGATTGAAAAAGTTTTGAAAACCATTTCTTTGAAAATAACTTTCTATCTTATAAATAAGACTTGAAATAATTTTGAAAAACTTTTTACTTGAAAAATTATAAAATAAGCTTGAAAACATTTTGAAAACAATTTTCCTTGAAAAATTATAAAAGGAAACTGGAAAAATTTTGAAAAAAAAAATCCTTAAAAACTTATAGAATAATCATTGAAAATAATTTTCTTTAAAACATATAAAATAATCTTAAAACCCTTTTTAAAAACACTTTCCTTTAAAAATACTTTGAAAAATTATAATGAAATCATGAATTTTTTTGAAAAACCATTTATTTGATTATTTTTTTTAGAAAAAACTTTCATAAAAAATTAACCTTTTAAACATGAAAATGAAGCTTCACATAAATGTCAGTGGGTAAATCTTTACATGTCATAAAAGGTAAGAAGAACATTTCTTTTAAACGGTAAAAAGTTATAAAAATTTCTTTTTCAGAAAGTGAAAAGAATATTCCTTAAAAAACATACATAAAAGAAAAAATATATAAAAAATGACTTTTAAGTATTATATGATAATACAATAATATTCTCAGAAACCCATTATATAAAACATTGTTTTATTGGAACAGGTATTTCCGACTGAATAGAGGGTAATGTTAGGATTTTTTAAAAACACATTATTAACTATATTATGTAAAAGAGTGTAGAAAAATGGTACCAATATATAATTATATTATTAATAAAAATAATATAATAAAATTCATGAATGTTCTTGACATATGGATCATAATATTTCTTTAAAATAATCATAAACATAAACAATCTCAAAAAGTTACAAGATTGTTTCAATAAACTCTTACCACTTGGTAACTTCTAAACATAATACCCATATAAGAAAAATGAAATTACATGAAGCTTAAAATATCATTAATATAATTATATTAATGATATAACATTTCAAATTCTGTATATACACCTCATGAAAAATTATTGGTTCATAGCATGGATTGTGTCTCAAAGAATGAAAATTGAGACAAAATTACTTTATCGATTTAGTAACTTTTGGAACATAAACCCCATGATAAATATAATAGAATATATTTGTAAATACCTATAATTTTAATTATAATAATCATATAACACATCCATGTTCAGTATACACACCACACAATAGGAATAGGTGGTGAATAAATCATGTATTTAATAGAAATAAAAAGTGAGATGAAATTCCCTTACCTTGTTTCTTGACTCTCTTCGTAATCATTAAAACCAATTGTATAATAAATATAAATTTATTAAAAATATTTTAAAGAAAAATATTCTTATATATAATACCATGTATTGTTTTATTATGACCTTATATTTCCCACCTGTTAACAATCCTATGTTAAGGTTTCACATCTAGTAATATTCGCTTTATTCTTCGCATGTGTCTTAATTTGTTATATATTTGGTCCTTATACTTATATCATGAATTACATAATTTAAATAATGATATAAATATCATTTATATTTATGATATTTGCATTATAATAATATATATAATATATAAGTATGAAATAGAATACACCATTAATGGAGATGGTAAGTCGTACGTACGCATAAACATTGTTTCCATTTTTTTAGCATATTGAAAGAAAGAAAGGAAATGATGTATATGTATATATATATATTATAATTCCTTTAGAATTATTATTTTTTATATATATCATATAATTTCACTAAAATCATCCTTAATACATTCCATGTAGTGTGTGAACGAATCACATCACCTTGTGGGGGTGATAGTCCACACTTCCTCAAACAAAATTATCATATTTACCCCAAATGGAAAGTATAAAAAGTTGTGTTAAACAAGGGTTACATAATATTAAAAAAATATAACTTATAAAATATATAAATAGTGTGTCCAACATAATTTCAACTACGCTATGAAGTAATGGAAAAATGAACAACCCTTGTTTAGTGAGGTGGTAGTTCTCTATACACGTAAACTGTATGTATGAAGGTGTGTGTTAGTATAGGTTGAAAGATTAGCATAAAAATACAATAGTATATTTAATTTTTTGGTATTGTTATATAATCATGGAATAAAGAGATTTTAGGGGGTGGATAAAGAATATAAAAGAAATTATGTTGAGATAAAACATTACTTTGTAATCGGATAACTCCTTTTGGTTTGTGACAAAAATATTCCTCAGATTGCTTTCTTCCTAATGAGAGGATTATAGGGTGAATTTAGGTATTTCATTCAGTGTATTTGATATATATTAGCAAACCTAATTGTTTTTAGAGGTGTGAAGAAGAGGGAGATTTGGTGGCCTTTAATAGGGAAGGGAAAGGACACACTTGGCATTTTTTAAAACAAGTTAGGTGTACCCATGTTATTACCTATTAAAAGACATAAATAACCAAAAAACTAAATAATATAAGGTTCATGGACATATAATATCTGTAAAATGGTTTTTGTTCATGTTTTAGGTCTTTTTGGGTCTTAAATTAAAAGTTTTGGTACTTTGTTAACCAAATTTTTCTCTTAATTGTTGTAATTAATTTTAATCACTTCCACTAATATTTTGAGTCAAAAAAAATTACCTTAATATAAATTATAAATTATTCTAATTCAAAATTTGGAATCGATTTTTATAAATTCTAATAATAGAATTGGAATAAATTAATTTAAAAATAATCTCGCTGACGGAACGATACTATGGGTTTTTAAAGTAAAAAACATCTAAAAAAATCTTTGTTTTTATACCCAATTTCAAATTGAAATGGATTCCAATGACCAAAACTGAATTAATTTATAAAATTATTATCTAATGAAAATTTAAAAACAATTTTTTAATATAATTTAACCATATAATTAATTTATATGAAAAGGCAGTTTTGAATTCAAATCTCATATTTTTCACTATTCATCTAAAAATTATGTTTCCTGGATAAATTTATCCTAATATAGTTTCAACATTATAAATTCATAATTTTATTTTATTTTACCAAATTAAATTTCTAATTGTATCTAAAATTAATTTTATTATTTTTCACAGAATGTCGTTAAAAGTAGTTCATTTGAGAAAATAGTATTTTTAAACATATAAGAACTTTACCAAAAAAATTATATCTTTCATTTTCAATATGTTAAAATTATATAAAAACATTATAAAAATATTTGAAAATTATTTATTACTATTCATATTACTAATTCAAACATTTAGTTTATATTTATCTAGTATTTAATAATTATAATAATAAAATGATGATTCATCGATACTCAATGTTGCATGTAACGTATGCCAAGTCATTATTACTTGTAACATAATCCAAGATTGTGTTTCATGAAACATACACCAATTTGATGTTGTGTGTAACAGAATCCAAGCTAGTTCCATGTGAAAGTAATGTTTGACTTAGTGATTTAGTATAAAAAATATTTCCAGTGTTTAGATAATTAAAGAATATATAAATATTAACTTAGTTTAAGAAAAATATTTCACAAAATCTTGGGGTGTTATAATATGTAATTGTTTTATTAATACAATGTGGATTTTTATTTTTTATATACCAAAAAAATATTGAGATTTATAGCTCATTCAAAACATCATTAAATGATGCTCTTAAGGATAAAGTTTAAAAGTATATTATTGATTGAAAATTATATAAATGCATGTGGATGTAGTATGAAGATTAATTTGGAAAAGAAAAAACGTCAAGGGGAAAATTTCTTTCTAAGTAAGGGAAATAATAATAATAATATCATATGAAGGATTTCTCCAAAAAAATGTAAAAAGTTCAATTTATACTTATATTTCTAACCCTGTTTTTGAGAGGGAAATTGTAATATAAATTTCAAACTTTTATGGGAGGTTAAAAGAAGATATGGATATAGGGAATAGGAAAAAAATAATGGAAGAGTTCATGTGGCCACCAATAAGTGGTGTCAATATGTAAAATTATGCATGAAGTTGAGTCATAACTTCTTGGAAGAATTTCCCTTGTAAAATAAAAGGAAAAATAGAGTTGAAGTGGCCTTGAAGATTGAAATCAAGAATATGAGTTAAAAATATTAAAACATAGATTTATATTCTTAAATATATGTACATAAATATTAGGAATAATGTATGAATACAAATGGAGATAAATGAAAACATAATTTCATTTAAGATTCATCATGAAGAAAGAAGGTAGTCATTTATAGAATATGGGGATAGACTGAAGAAGAATGGTTTCCTAGATGAATGAAAAGGATGATAAAATTAGAGGATATAAGGGCTGAATGAACAGCATAAATGAGATCATGAAGATCCCCCTAAATAAATTCTGAACATGTATAGCTAGTGGTATTCCAAATCAAAAATCTAGACCTAAAAAGATAATTCATGACCTAAAACATGAAATTAAAGTAAATTTGGAATTTGAGAATAAATTTAAAGGTCTGTAAATATTTATAAGAAATCAGGTCTAGAAGAAGGTATAAATAAAGTTCTACTTTTTTGGTAATTTTGGTACATTATCAGTATGTGTATTGACAAACGAAATCTGAAAAGTGTGAGGAAATTTGATTCCTCAACAAATTCATTAAGATAAGACCAGTTTTTGTATATTTATATGGAAAATATTTTATTTTTTATAACTCTTCTGATATGAAAATACAATATGGTTGGGTGATTTATAATAAGGAATAAAATATTCCATTAGAATTCATTGCACTCTTGTTTCATAAAAATAAAGATATTTCTAAAAAAATAATCATGTTGTGCTAGAAAGTAGGTTCAAGGCTTTGGAGGAAAGAAATAGAGCTCATAAAAGTGTGTATAAACATCTATAATTAGTGTACTCAGAGTATACCCTCTAAAAAAAGATAAAATCTGTATATGAGAAGAAGAAACTAGATTCTCCAGTTTTGAGGAAGGTTTAGGAATAGAAAAATAATAATCCATGTAGAAAGTTGACTTGGATGGAACTAATTTTTATCAAGGAGGAGATATAGGGGGAATTCCTATGTGGTCTCCTAAAAAGAACAAAAAGGAAATAGTTGAAGATATGAGGAGGTATTATCCTGTTGATAAATAAAACTAATGGGGTGTTATGGAATGGAAACAGGGGAAGAAAATTTCAAAAGTAGGATTTCTCTCATAATAGAGAATAATTTTAATATAAGGATAAATAATCTTACCATGGATGATAACCTAGAAGAAATATAATTGTTTGTGGTTATGGAATTCCTCTTTTTAAAATTGAATATGAGAGAAGTAAATGTTAAAAAAATGGGTTGGTCCAACATAACCAACCCCACTCTTCTACATGAGGAGGTTTGAGTTACCTCTCTCCCCATTCATTAAATTGTTTCCATTAGTCATTGAAGTAATGAAATAATATTGAGGAGAAACAATCCATGGGGTATGTTTTCTTGAAAATAACATTTGAATTATCTGAAAATATATGTATTTGAATATAAAAATAGAATGTAATAATAGAAATTCTGTAGTATTTCAGGACCTCAATTGGTGACCCTGAAAAAATAATTCAATATTAAACCCAACATATCCAAAAGTGTTGAGGAACATTTTCTCACTCTACCAATTCACCTCAATGTTTCCTGCTATGAGAAAATTTAAAATATAAATATTGAAAATTTCATTCTTTATACAGAAACTGGTTAATAAAAAGATCCATAAAAGAAGTTGAAAGAGGTTCCAAATCATTATTTGGGATAAAAACAAGTATCATGTCTAATATTAGGATCATCTAGTGGTATACCGGCATGTGATAAGAGGTAATTTACCGCTGAGTTGAAGAAAATAGTAGTAGAAATATTAATCTTTTTAATGATTTTATTTTGTTCTAACATTAGGTATAAGTTGTCTATTTTGTATATGATACACATTTCTGCTAATCTGAAGATGATTTTCACAAAAACCAGAACCCCAAATGAGAAAAAACAATTGATGTTAGAAGATAAAAACATTTGGGGTTCTAATGATGTATATTAATGATGTTAAGAATCATTTTCACAATGATGGATCTTGTAAAGTGCTAAAGGATTTGTATGTAACACACCCAATGTGTTTTAAATTTTTACACTAACTATTAGTGTGAAAGTTTGATGGAGTTAACTATATATTTTTTTTAAAGTTAAATATAAAACTACTATAATTTTATTTAAATCTTGAATGAAATGGAAATATTTGGTGATTATTATTAAAACTCTTGTTTCCTACACTGATATTGGACTCATTAGGCTTAGATAATTTTTTTGTAGTCTATGTTCTAAGTGGTAAATATAATGACTACTTTTCTTTGGAAAGTGAATTTGTGAAAGGAAGTGAGATTCTAGAATTGGTCAGTCTAACCAAGATGCTATAAATGATTTTTGAACACAGCTTAAAGATGGTATAACATGAAAAAGGGGGATATGGGAAGATAATTAGAAGTCTCCTCATTCTTGTTAGTAGTAAAGAATACCACATATAACCCCTATTATACAAAGGGGAGTACATTTATATTGGTTTTTCTACCATAAATTAATGGGGATAAATGAGATTAAAGAATCCTAGTAATTGAAAATGGGGAAGAGTAATATCTCTCTATATAAAGTTATAAAAGGAAATCCCCATTAAAAGAAGAATTTTTTAGCTAAAAATATAGAACCATGTTATTAAGAGTGAGTAAACCCAGGAAACCACAAAGGTGGAGAAAAATAATGGATCTAATAATCTAATCATTGAAACTCACGTATTTCATTTAAAAAGGGTAATATGATGTATCATTGAGGTTCGGGTCAAAAAAATCAAAAGGATGATATTGTTTTCACCCTTATGTAAAGACCTAAATTTTCCATTTAACTTTTTTTAAAATTATATGGAATTATTATAAGTCTGTGAAACTTGACGGTGTGTAATTCCGAGGCCCGGTGTTCCCGGAATTAATTTATGAACTTTTTCTAAGGTACGTTCAGTAAATGCATGAGCGATGTTTTCTATCTTTTGAATTGTTTCTCAGATTAAAAATATTATGGCACCGTTGAATCCACAATGTCGAGATTCACTTTAGGGTGTCTTTACTTTGACTATAGTAGGTCTAGAGAAAAAGTTAAGTTTTAGAACTTTTTAAAAGAAATAAAATAAAATATCTTTATTATTTTATTTTCATTCATATCCTCCAATGGACAAGCGGAGTGTGGGACCAGCAAAGTTTCAATCCATTAAATGGTTTGACCCTTCAATCTAAGTAACAACAATGATTGGGAAATAAGTAAGCTTCCTAATTAATGGGCCTCTATTCATTCAACGAATGTTTTACACCCTCCCCCTATCCAATTTATATGGAGCTTGGGGAGAGGTGTTGGCACTACTTCACCAAGCAATGAAGTGCTGATGAAGTGAAGTGATGTCAAATCCTTGGAGGACGGAGCCAGTACCAGTGGGAGGTGATGAGCGACACAGAAACACTGAACCAGAGATTGATGAACGAGCAACGTCGTTGGAGGCTAGTTGCAGTGGACAGCGAACACAGACCCACTTCCACAAACATGTGCTCACTATCGTTCTTGAGGTAGGGGTTAGATTCTTGTTTATTTCAAGTGAAATTTTTTTCCTGAACCTTTTATCCTCCCCCATGTTACCAAGCTAATGTGGAGAGAACAAGCCAAATGAAAAAGGCCCAACCCCTCCTCCTTTTGTTGGGACTGATGCGTTCTTTGCGGGCAAGTCAATTTTGGATGGACGGAACTCGGAACGCCAGATGACGGTGGCGGCCGGAAAGGCCGGTCACGGAAGAGATAGCGGCGGCCATCGCACGCCTCCAGCGGAGAAGGCCATGGTCGTAGCTCTGGCGGGTGATAGTGGTGGCTGGCACTAGCTATCCATGAGGGATAATGCGGAGCACCTGGCCTCCGAAAGAATTAGTTGTGGCTCATCAGTCGCTTCAGTCAGAGAAGGTGGTCGGCACCCCGGTCGGCTGCGAATGCAAAGGGCCGTGTGACCAGTGCCACTGATGGGTGAGGGTTGTGTCTCGTCATCCGCGATGGAGGGACCCACAGTGGCTCCCATGGTAACATAGAGGCACCCATAGTCACTTCCGCGTCAACTCCCGAACGGGGAACCCCCCACACCCCCCTTGCCAGCTTGGCGGACCGTGGTCAGGATTCCCCTTTACGGGCAACGCCTCTCATGGTCGGGCCGCCACCCTAGCGGTCTGCTGCCCAGAGGGCCACGTGCCAATGAGCCACACCCCCTTGTGGGCTAGGACGAGCCCACCGCGGCTCATCCCAGACTGGGTTGGGCCGGTTCTGATCAGACCTGGGCCCAACCAGACCCAGAAACACTTAAAGGGTCATATATTGAGAACCGTACGTCTGCATGATGAACCATCTACAGCATTGGGATCCTTGGATTTAGATGGTCCTTTTGGTATAATCCACTTTAGTTTTGGAGACAACTGGAGTATGTATGTGTTGGATCGAACCTGAATCCAATCAGGCCCTCGGAACTAAAATTTTTATAACTCACAGACCGGGTGTCCGTATAGAATCCTTCCATTTTATCACATAAACATTCATTACATTTTACAAAACCAAGGATCTTTAAGGTTTAGTGTCTTGGAAACCAGGAACATAAAACATGAAAACATAAAACATTATTCTTAAACACTTGAAAGGATTCTCCTCGTGTTCATCCTAGGTTCATTACTGCATCTCATAACCTGGGGACATAAATCAAAAGAAAGGGTGAGCATAAGGCCCAGTAAGGGAAACAAGGGGAAACATTTAACATGTGAACTTGGGATACATCAACAATGTCATGAAAAATAACTTTAAGGCATGAGAAAGAAATCGTGAGGCATATCATAATAAAAATAACATTTTTCATAACTTGAAGATGTGGCTACAACATTTAATATTGAAAATCATTTCCGTTTCACCAAGGTCCATCCCCACGGTGTCATTAAAAATTACCAAGGTTATTCACCAAGGCATCGTTAAAAATGGTCATCTCTAGAGATTAAGTCCTTACCCAATGCATTGGAGTGATATCAGGTCACACCCTTGACATGTCTTTATTATCATGTGATCCACATATATCATCATCAATCATTTCATAAACAACCCATATAGCATAAAATAAATGGGTTTCATTTCATAATCATAACATTTTAAAACTGCTTTAAAGACATGATCTTTATGTCACTTTAAACCCACGAAAAGGGAAAGCGAGTCTCATGTATGTAAATCCCAGAATTTAAAATAGAAAAACATGGTATATATGTGAATACCCCTATAGAAGAGATAGAATTGAGTATTCACATAATAAAATAAAAGAACTTTAGAAAAAGAGAGAGACATTTTGAGACAGAAATTCTGTAGCATAACGGCTATGTTTCGGAGTTTTAGAAAACATTGAAAAGAGAGGGGACATGGGTCACCCACTCATAAATGGTACATAAAACAGTAGGGGAATAGAATATAAAGGATTTAAGAACATGGTAATGAAATTTTAATGATATACCATATGAAATGAAGAACTTGGAAGGAAGACAAAAAAATAAGATTTCTCTTATGAGAATTCGGCAGCCTAACGGTGTCACTTAAAACTTCCAAAAAAAGATTGACGAGATAAAATAGGGTCTCTCATAATATGAACATAATTGATCAGTATGATAGATATATAGATCATACCCCAACATAATAAAAAGGAACTTTAAAGACTTGACCAGGAAATAGAGCTTGAAAATGAGAAGGGTGAACGAATCCCTTAAAAATTCGGCAGCCTAACGGCGTCACTTAAACTTCAAAAAAATGAATTGACGAGATCAAATAGGGTCTCTCATCATATGAACATAAAATATTAGTATGATAGATATAGATATCATAACCCAACATAATAAAAAGGATCTTTAAAGACTTTACAAGAAAATATATCTTGAAAATGAGAAGGGTGAAAGAACCCCTTAAAAATTCGGCAGCCTAACGGTGTCACTTAAACATCAAAAAAATCAATTGAAGAGATCAAATAGGGTCTCTAATCATATGAACATAAAAGATCAGTATGATATATATAAAGATCATACCCCAACATAAAAAGGAACTTGAAATATTTGACAAGAAAATAGATCTTGAAAATGAGAAGGGTGAAAGAATCTGTTACAAAAATTTCGGCAGCCTAACGGCGCCACTTAAACATTCATAAAAAGAAATGATGAGAGTAAGAGGGGATATCTCATCATATGAAAATGAAAAGGGAATTAAGAGGATTATAAAAGAACATCCTCTAACATAAGAACATTGAGCATAAAATAAATGACTTAAAAGAGAGTATTTGAAAAAGAAAGAGAGAGTTTGGATCCCTTACCTTAAAACGTAACTCTTAAAACTCAAAGGTTGGGACCTTAAGGGATTGGGGTAGCTTGGGAGGACTCCTTGGGAGGTAATGATACTAGAGATTCGTTGGGGGAGAGTTGGGAGTCGAATGGATGAGAGGATGGCTTGGTATTTATAGGGAAAGTGAGGGGACAAGGCATTAATGGCCAAGGGACACCTCATTTGTACTTTTGGAAAAACCGTGGGCTTTCCTATGGTATTTGCCCATGGTATTGGCCACTTAGGACACCTCATAACTTATCTTACTATTCATAAGCCGACCATATTGATTACATACTTAATACATCATTTAATGATGTCATTAAACACCTGTAACTTAAAAACTGTATTTTCACTATTCATCGAAAATTCAACTTTCTCTGAAAAATCCCAAAATTTCACCTTAAACAAATATCGATGATCTGATTTCAAAAATTAACTCCATTTTATAAAAATAATTTTCTGAATATTTTTAATTTAATCTTTAAATAAATACACTATTCACTGAATATTCATTTTTTTCAGAAAAATCCCCAAAAATTACCTTAACATAATATCGATGTTCTGAGTTCAAAAATGAAATCCATTTTATAAAATTAATTTTTTAAATAATTTTAATTTAATTTTTAATTAAAAACACTATTCACCTGAAAAACCTAATACTTGACTAATAATTTATGAAACCGTTACTTAACCATTTTATTGAATCACATTACTTAATCAAGGTGCCTAGATTATATTAATACTTTCTTTAAGTGAGATTACTAATACATTTGGTCATATTACTAATCCTAAGCATAAAATCACTATTCATAATTTACTATTCATAAAAAATAAAGTTGTTCTTATTAGACTATAAATTTCGTACTGAACATAATTTTAGAAGACCATTTTTTGAAAATCATTACACATTTTTAATTATTTAAGGTTTACATAAACATTTTTAAAATATCCTTTTTCTAAATTTCATCCAAAATATGCATACTATATTTATCCGGTCATTTAAAAATTCATAAACTTCATCATAAGAAGAAATCCCAATTTTTATTTAAAACAAAGGATTACACAAGGCACTTATGGTCTCCTTACATATCCTCTTATCACACCAGTATAGGACCTAAGTGTAAGGTGTTCTAAGGTGAGAAAATCCTAGGGAGGCTCGTCCAACATCGCACGATTAGTAATTTCTATCAGTTTGAAATTCTCGCGAAGGCGATTCCATTCTAGCTTCACACGATGAAGTTCGGTTTGGGTTTGGTCCAGAGCAAAGCCCAGTGGTGCTACCTCCTTCCCAAGTTCTGTTAGATGGGCTTCGATTGGTCCATGACTACTGGGTGAGGCCATCAAATCTTTTTTCTATATTAATAAACAAAGATTACTTGTATTTAGAAACAATAATCGAAAAGTTTAGTTTCCAGTGGTCATATTGACCAATGGTCATATAACAGTCAAAACTCAACGGTTTCATTTTAATTATACTCATGTTATCAGATGAAACAATTTTTTTGAGTATAAAAAATAAAATAACACACAAAATTAGGAAACAAGATTTATTCAAAATTTCGGGTCTTTACGATCTTCCCCCCTTAAGAAATGGCATCCTTGTAATTTTTAAAATTGGGTTTTGAAATTTCATTGAATGTCCCACATCGGAAAAGGATTTAGTAAAACTATTACTTTAAAATAAAGAAGGGGAAGTACAATGGTCACCAGAGTTAACCCACACTAGGATTCCATGTAGGAAAACATGGACATGGAGGAGAAAACAAAGGGTCAAGTTCTGAGGGAGAGTGATAGAAAACATGATTAGGAGAAATTTAACCACGATAAAATCCCAAACTTATGATGTGTGTAAACGGTCTTTGATTACTTAGTAGGAAAGGTAAACCAACAACGTTTTTGTTTTACGTTACTTTTCATACTTTTGAGGAATTCATTTACTACGTAGAATAAAACACAGGGAAATATACCTACCTTCAAGTAGAGTTTCATCCTTTAATAAGTTTCTACCAAAACTAATCTTTTCTCCAAACGATGAGCATTCAAAACTACTTGGTCTCATCAAATCACAAGAATCATCTTCTAGAGAATCACATAATCCACCAAGGATTAACTATCTATTTCTTCTATTATCCAAAAAATAGAAAGGGTAAGATAAAACAACTCTTCAAAAAGAAAGAATCCCATAGGAATGGAAACTACTTTTAAATCTTCAAAGTTCTGTGGTACTACCCAAAGTTCATCATAGACCATTCCATAAATAACAGTCCTTAAAATTCCTCAAAATAAACCAAACTAAGATTGAAACCCAAATACAAGAAGGATTTGATAACATAGTCTTCCAAGGTAAACTTTATCATTCATCTCCAAATAACATCAACCACTCCTAACATCTTACAACAAAAGTAAATAAACTAAACATATTTACCCCAAGATAGGTTAATCATTTACATAAGTAACCAAAATTACTATAATTCCACCTTAAATTCATCTATTCTTCAAAATATAATTCAACCTTACTCCTCAATGAAAATATCATAGTAATCTATTTACCTCGATCATATAGGGTCCCCAAAATAGTGAACGTCTTCCAAAATAATAATCATCTTTTAATCCCTAATCATATCTGTCATATTAATACGGAAATCATCGCATTTCCTATCACATTAGTTGTTGGTACATGTTCTTCCATTTCCCACCATTAACTAAGAAGATAAAGTATAATTACGGGCTTAAATACTTAGCCAATAATCATGAAAAGGAACTTAAAGCATAGAAGGATAACTTGTAGAAGAAAAGTATACCCTAACTTGTGATCCCCTAGGTTTCAAACTAGGTTATCCATGATCATATATTCTTATGTGAATCTTTACTTTATTTTATCTTTGTTCCTTTAATAATGGTTTATACTAAGCTAATGAATTTACCAAAGAATATCCCCCGGGAGTTTCTTAACCAAGAGTGCAGCAAGGCCCGTTGTCGTTTACCAGTTCCCATTCTATTCTATCTCAAAGAGGTGTTTTCGGGTTTTACCCCTATGTATATTTATGCCAGAGCCACCTCTACCTACTCGTATCCAGACAGGGATGTATTTTCTTGGCAACCCCTTTCTCAATACTCACCAAAATACCAGGAAGATTTCCTATATTTAAACTTTTCTATAGGGTTATTCCTAGAGTTTTCATATCCTAATTTCCAAAAATAACTAAACCATCCTTTAATACCAACTATAGCATCCTGCCTTTTTATCACATAAACATTCATTACATTTTACAAAACCGAGGATCTTTAAGGTTTAGTGTCTTGGAAACCAGGAACTTAAAAGATAAAAACATAAAACATTATTCTTAAACACTTGAAAGGATTCTCCTCATGTTCATCCTAGGTTCATTATTGCATCTCATAACCTGGGGACATACATCAAAAGAAAGGTTGAGCATAATGCCCAGTAAGGGAAACAAGGGGAAACATTTAACATGTGAACTTGGGATACATCAACAAAGTCATGAAAAAGAACTTTAAGGAATGAGAAATAAATCGTGAGGTATATCATAATAAAAATAACATTTTTCATAACTTGAATATGTGGCTACAACATTTAATATTGACAATCATTTCCATTTCACCAAGGTCCATCCCCAAGGTGTCATTAAAAATTACCAAGATTATTCACCAAGGCGTCGTTAAAAATGGTCATCTCTAGAGATTAAGTCTTTACCCAATGCATTGGAGCGCTATCAGGGCGCACCCTTGACATGTCTTTATTATAATGTGAGACACATATATCATCATAAATAATTTCATAAACAACCCATATACCATAAGATAAATGGGTTTCATTTCATAATCATATCGTTTTAAAATTGCTTTAAAGACATGATCTTTATGTCACTTTAAACCCACGGAAAGGGAAAGCGGGTCTCATGTATGTAAATCCCAGAATTTAAAATAGAATAGCATGGTATATATGTGAATACCCATATAGAAGAGAGAGCTTTGAGTATTCACATAATTAAATAAAAGAACTTTAGAAAAAGAGAGATACATTTTGAGACGGAAATTCTGTAGCATAACGGCTATGTTTCGGGGTTTTAAAAAACATTGAAAAGAGAGGGGACATGGGTCACCCACTCATAAATGATACATAAAACAGCAGGGGAACAGAATATAAAGTATTTATGAACATTTTAATGATATTTGAATGATATACCATATTAAACGAAGAACTTGAAAGGAAGACAAAAAAATAAGATTTCTCTTATGAGAATTCGGCAGCCTAACGGTGTCACTTAAAAATTCCAAAAATGGATTGACGAGATCAAATAGGGTCTCTCATAATATGAAAATAATTGATCAGTATGATAGATATAGAGATCATACCCCAACATAATAAAAAGGAACTTGAAAGACTTGACCATAAAATAGAACTTGAAAGACTTGACCATAAAATAGAACTTGAAAATGAGAAGGGTGAACGAATCCCTTAAAAATTCGGTAGCCTAACGGCGTCACTTAAACATAAAAAAAATGAATTTACAAGATCAAATAGGGTTTCTCAACATATGAACATAAAATATCAGTATGATAGATATAGATATCATACCCCAACATAAATAAAAGGAACTTTAAATACTTTACATGAAAATAGATTTTGAAAATGATAAGGGTGGAAGAACCCCTTAAACATTCGGCAGCCAAACAGTGTCACTTAAACATCAGAAAAATCAATTGGAGAGATCAAATAGGTAATATGAACATAAAAGATCAGTATTATAGATATAGAGATCATACCCCAACATAAAAAGGAACTTGAAATACTTTACAAGAAAATATAACTTGAAAATGAGAAGGCTGAAAGAATCCGTTACAAAAATTTCGGCAGCCTAACGGTGCCACTTAAACATTCATAAAACGAAATGATGAGAGTAAGAGAGGATCTCTCATCATATGAACAATAAAAGGTAAGTAAGAGGATTATAAAATAACATCCTCCAACATAAGAACATTGAGCATAAAAGAAATGACTTAAAAGGGAGTATTTGAAAAGAAAGAGAGAGTTTGGATCCCTTACCTTAAAACGTAACTCTTAAAACTCAAAGGTTGGGACCTTCAGGGCTTGGGGGAAGCTTGGGATGACTCCTTGGGAGGTAATGAGACCAGAGCTTTGTTGGGGGAGAGTTGGGAGTCTAATGGATGAGAGGATGGCTTGGTATTTATAGGGAAAGTGAGGGGACAAGGCATTAATGGCCAAGGGACACCTCATTGGTGGTTTTGGCAAAACCATGGGCTTGCCCATGGTATTTGACCATGGTATTGGACACTTGGGACACCTCATACCTTATCTTAATATTCATAAGTCGACCATATTGATTACATACTTAATACGTCATTTAATGATGTCATTAAACATTCGTAACTTAAAAACTGTATTTTCACTATTCATCGAAAATTCAACTTTCTCAGAAAAATCCCAAAATTTCACCTTAACCAAATATCGATACTCTGATTTCAAAAATGAACTCCATTTTATAAAAAAAAATTCTAAATATTTTTAATTTAATTTTTAAATAAATACACTATTCACTGAAGATTCATTTTTTTCAGAAAAATCCCAAAAAAAAACCTTAACATAATATCGATGCTCTAAGTTCAAAAACGAAATCCATTATATAAAATTAAATTTCTAAATATTTTTAATTTAATTTTTAATTAAAAACACTATTCACCCGAAAAAACTAATACTTGACTAATAATTTATGAAACCGTTACTTAACCATTTTATTGAATCACGTTACTTAATCAAGGTGCCTAGATTATATTAATATTTTCTAAGTGAGATTACTAATCCATTTTGTCACATTATTAATCCTAAGCATAAAATCACTATTCATAATTTACTATTCATCAAAAATCATGTTGATCTTATTAGACTCTAAATTTCATACTGAACATAATTGTAGAAGACCATTTTTTGAAAATCATTACACATTTTTAATTATTTAAGGTTTACATAAACATTTTTAAAATATCCTTTTTCTAAAATTAATCAAAAATATGCATACTATATTTATCCAGTCATTTGAAAATTCATAAACTTCATTATAATAAGAAATCCCAATTTTTATTTAAAATAAAGGATTACACAAGGCAGTTACGGTCTCCTTACATTTCCCCTTACCACACCAGCATAGGACCTAAGTGTAAGTGTGATAAGGTGAGAGAATCCTAGGGAGGCTCGGCCAACATCGCACGAGTAGTAATTTCTATCAGTTTGAACTTCTCATGAAGGCGATTCCATTCTAGCTTCACACGATGAAGTTCGGCTTGGGTTTGGTCCAGAGCAAAGCCCAGTAGTGCTACCTCCTTCCCAAGTTCTGTTAGATGGGCTTTGATCGGTCCAAGACTACTGGGTGAGGCCATCAAATCTTCTTTCTATATTAATTAACCAAGATTACTTGTATTTAGAGACAATAATAGAAACATTTAGTTTCTAGAGGTCATATTGACCAATGGTCATATAACATTCAAAACCCAACGGTCTCAATTTAATTATACTCATGTTATCAGATGAAACAGTTTTGTTGAGTATAAAAAATAAAAGAACACACAAAATTAGGAAACAAGATTTATTCAAAATTTCAGGTCTTTACAGTCCGATCAACGCACCTTCTATCACGTTAGAACCCTTACAACATGACAGCCCTTTGGGTTACTTCTTTGTTTATCTTAGTGGTATTTGGGGAACGACCTACATCTCTAGGGTAAGATTCTACAAAACTCAAGTGCACTGGGTGCGAGGAATCATATAGCTGGATATAACATGAAGAAAGAACATCATTCTTGTGTGGGTCAGTGCTCAGCAATCCTATGTGGGTCAGCTCATACCGATCCTGTGTGGGTCATATCATGTGTGGGTCAGCGCTCAGAGATCTTGTGTGGGTCAGCCCATGCCAATATTATGTGGGTTAGATCCTATGTGGGTCAGCGTGGGTTAGTTACCTATTTATCCTGTGTGGGTTAGATCCTATGTGGGTCTGCAGGGGTCAGTTACCTATCGATCATGTGTGGGTTATAAGTAGTTCTACATAACAGAATAAGATCATCTAGACTTACGACTAATCATCTATACTTCTCTACTTAAGTTATACCTGATTTTGAGATGAGTTACTTCTATCTTCATGGTGTTACCTTTGTGGTACTTTTATCTTTGTTGTGTTACCGGTGTAGTACTTCTACCTTCGTGTTGTTTTCTTCATGGTGTTACCAGTGTGGTAATTCTATCTTTCTGGTGTTATAATTTTGGTACTTCTACCTTCGTGGTGTTACCTATGTGGTACTTCTACCTTCGTGGTGTTACCTTTATGGTACTCCTTAATCAGGTATGAGATGATTATGTCTTGATAACTTAAGTATATGTATGGGAATATTCCTAAGTAGAGTTGATGTCTATTTGTTCGTGCTTTGAGATTGGGGTCTTACTTTGTGGTGTATTCTTTTGTGGAACTCTAGGAAACCTATTGGGGTATTGGGGTCCCTACTGAGTATCATTATACTCACCCCTACACGGGCGACACCCAAGACTATATGATGATGGCCCACTGAGCGATGAGGCCTCGGTGTAGGTCCCTTTTACAGCGTTAGCACCTTCGGGTGGTGTATCAGCAGCACCACTACACATTGGGTAGTCGTTGCCACCATCCCCACCAACATGAGGTTGCACACCAACTTAGTGCATTGCACGAGTTTTAGTGGCAGAGGCCTCTGAGGTTTCTAGGAGAGACTGGCCCGCAGGCGGCTAAGGACTGGCTGGTGGCTGTGGCCAGAGTTTTCCGCCTGGTTGGGACACCAACTGACCTTATGGTGATCCTAGCAGCCAGTGTTTTTTTAGGAAGTAGTAGGGAGATGGTGGAGCTTGATGCTCCAGATACATGACGAGGTGACCCTCATCTGGGAGGACTTAGAGAGCCTTTTCAGGGCAGATTTCATCCCATCGACCTTAATCTCGATGCGTATATAGGATTTGTTGCACTTGCAGTAGGGCAGCATGATTGTGGCCCAGTACTCGGCGAGGTTCACTGATCTCTCCTACTATTACACTGACATAGTACATGACCCTTTCTTCAGGTACTTGACCTTTGAGCATGGTCTCCAATGGGATATTTGAGCATTGATGATATCGCTCAGCATTCCGACACAGGTTGGGGTGATAGAGCAAGCGCTTTTGGTTGAGAGATTCCTAGCTGAGCAGGTACCCACAACGAGAGACACCACCGGATGTCTGGTAGCAGAGTCATCTATAGAAGGCATTAGATGGATGATTTATGGGCCCAATCAGTCTAGACCTTCTGTTGGACAACCTCAGAATATAGGGTCAGTGGTGCGGGGCTCACGAGACGGAGGAGGATAGATGATGAGCATGCAGTGCTACACGTGCAGTGGGCAAGGTCATATGGCTCGCGAATGCCTGACCCATCCTATAGATGACCAACAGATATTCTAGAGACAGCTTAGGAAGAGGCATAGGTTCAATCGAGGAGGTCCACAGGTAGTAAGCGGACATGGAAGAGAAGCTGGTCGTGAAGCAGGCGGTGGGAGGCGATTCGAGGTTCTATCACCGCCACCACCAGGAGGTACACACCGACCATAGGGAGTAGGTGGATAGGGGCGAGCATAGTTACAGGAAGCTAAGGCCTATGACCATGGTGCTCTAGAGATCATTAGAGGTACGATCTGTGTCTACTCTACCTCAGTTGCAGTACTTATAAACATAGGTATCAGTCACTATTTTATTTCCATGGCCCTTGTTCGAATCCTGGAGATTCTGTTGGAGTCGTTGGCTCAATCCTTACAACTAGAGACTCCTACGGGAGGGGATTCGATGATTAAACACTGGTTTCAATAGTGTGAGCTTACTCTAGGGGGCAAGATCTTTGGATTAGATCTTCTAGTAGTGGTGTCGAGGCCTTACGATGACATCTTTGGTATGGACTGGTTTTCCACTGTCCATGGTCAGATTGACTATATTATGCACAAAGTGTGGTGTGTCTGTGAGGATGGGACCATGTTTTCCTTCACCAGTGAGAAGGGAAACCTTTCATCAAAAGATGGACTTACCCAGAGGAGGGTGCAGACGATCACACGCGAGTTTTCTAGCCTTACCCTCAGAGCAGTGGATATTGAGAGTCTGAGATATCCTGTAGTGGTGGACCAGAATGCCTATGTCTTTCCTGATGATATTTCGGGACTACCTACACGCAGAGAGGTATATTTTTACATCAACCTATTCCTTGGAATGGCACCAATATCTACACCAGTATATCAGATGGATCCCTCAAAGCTTCGTGAGTTACAGATACAGTTGGAGGAATTACAGAGAATAGGGTTCATAG